>OX438867.1:722500-5522500 GCA_949315895.1 Anania crocealis | reverse complement strand
TTGGTCGGTCATTAATACAGCTCACGAGTCTCTAATGCACGTTGGCTGGGAGAAGACGTTAGAGAAAATTTACGACATGTACTGGTTCGAGCACATGGCAAAATTTGTTAGGAAGTTTGTCGAAAACTGTGTGACTTGCAGGATTTCCAAATCCCAATCTGGAAAGATTCAGGCTGAAATGCATCCGATTCCTAAGACACCTATTCCGTGGCATACATTGCACATCGATGCTACAGGCAAACTCAGTGGCAAGAACGACAAGAAGGAATACGTCTTTGTGATAATTGATGCGTTCACTAAGTTTGTTATTTTGCATCACACTTTGCGCATTGATACTGCAAGTAGTATCAGAGCATTAAAAAGCAGCATTTCGTTATTTGGAGCCCCTAGGCGTGTTATTGCCGATCAGGGCAGGTGTTTCGCAAGTTCTGATTTTAAGGAGTTTTGTCAATCACATAGTATCGAACTGCATTTAATTGCTACTGGTAGTTCTCGTGCAAATGGACAAGTTGAGCGTGTGATGAGCGTTCTTAAAGGCATGCTGACGGCTGTAGAGACTAGTAAGGAACGGTCGTGGCAGGACGGTCTTCCAGATGTGCAGTTAGCTCTAAATTGTACTATAAACCGAGTTACTAAATCGAGCCCTCTTGAATTGTTAATTGGCAAGGTAGCTAGGCCCTTAGAACTTTTGTTTGCAAATGATGATGATCCTGAAATTGACCTAAAAGACGTGCGCGAGCAGGCAGTAAAAAATATTGACAAAAGTTCTCGTTACGATAAAGAAAGATTTGATAGTACAAAGGCCAAAATTAAGAAGTTTAATGTTGGTGATTACGTCCTCTTACAAAATGAGGAACGTAATCAGACAAAACTCGATCCGAAATATAAAGGTCCCTTTGAGGTCAGTGAATTATTGGACGGAGATCGTTATGTCTTAAAGTCTCTTAGCTCTAAGAGATCTTACAAGTATTCGCATGATCGCTTGCGTAAAATGCCTAGTAATGAAATTCCTGATGATTTGTCTGATGAACATGAAACAGAAAAAAAATGATAGTTTCTAATAAAGTTCACCTGAACATTAATATGGCACCATTGTGAATATTTTGACTATTGTAGTTAATCAGATGGAGATATGTTTAGATAATCTAAATTATTGTCAACTAGAGTTTATTAAAAAAAAGGTTGTTATGATGGAAACTGGTTTCATTGCCTCTTATGCCTCACATGTTAGTTGTAGCCGTAGCCCGTACAATTTCTGTATTGGGTGCACGGTGTGCCTCTAATATTGTGAATGTGTTTGTAACACTGGTGAAGTGTTTTGGTGCTTGTTGCTGGTTAAGTGACAATCACAATAAATCATGTCGCTGGAGAAGTGGCTATGATACATTGCTGGTTAAGCAAATAAAAGGCTATTGCTGGTCAAGTAATGGTCAGTTAAGGTCACTGGTTAAGTGATCATCTAATCATGGGTAGGCTTTGAACACAGTTCCACAATATAAAAATTAATTAAACACAGTTCCACAATAAAAAAATGTAATTTTCATAGAAATGAGAAAATTGGTAAAAAAAGACATTGTAAAATTTGTAATAAAAAGAAATTATTTTGACGCAATAATCTCTTACTTTAAAAACCTATCTCTATCTCTTTTAAAATGGTCAGCTGCTGTATAGCCGAAAGAATTTGTTTCTGGCTCGACATTGTTTCCATTCCAGGTGCGCAATACGAGGACGTGTAAGTCCGTCAGAATGGCCGTGTCGGCGCGACGGTAAAATCGACCCGTCAGGTTGGCAACATCGAAGCGATCGTGACGTCACAATCGGCGCCTCAATGGTCGCACGCGCACTTTAGTTCTGGCAGCCATCGAGTTAACATCATCTTTACATCCTTTCGCATCACGGTCTAACGTCTATAGTTTGATTATATTTTGATTACCAATAATTATAAAAAGTACTAAGAAGATATTTTAGTTGTTATTTTTGGATTCCCGCGACAATTAATGAAGACGAAGATTCCGCATCGGAGCAAGTACATGGTGTCTCCCCGATATATAGATCGGTATTACCATCTTATTAATGAGTAACTAACTGTACCAAAACATTTTCGTGTTAGAAATATGAATGGAACATTAAACATAGACTGTTTATTAGTAGCAGAAAAAAATACTTCTAGGAAATGAAGCGGCACACCATGTTAGTAGGTTTGTATGTATTTTAATATTAGGGTACCTATTTTTACTAACACTAATGCCTCGGCTCCACTGGCGCGTATGCCTACGCGTAGACATACGGGCATACCTATCTACTATTACTTATTAGGGCACTTAGAGGTCGCGATACGACGCGGTGCATATTATTTAGTTCCACCAACGGTTCTTAACAGTGCAGAAGAGCGATAAAAGCTATCAGTCCACGCAGCGGACACATGCAGCACATTATATAGCACTTACAAATACAAAATCACTAAATGAAACTTAAAAATTGAATGAAGTTTACATTACATACCTGTTGACTCGTAAGCGCACGGTGTTTACTCCGCTGCGTCACGCACGCACACTGTTTCCCTTACCGGCCTTTCGGCAAATGGCGCACGATCGATCGTGACTGGAGATCTTGTTTCCCCCCACGCCTCAGTGCTATCGCGTCTGCGAATGAGCACGCGCAAGGAACCCTTCCGCCCGCTACCCCGAATCTTATTTGACGTAACTGAAATTTTGTCCTACCGCATAGCAATCCGAAGGATCACATTAAACGCCGTATGTCATTTACGTCGCCAATATAATCTTACAAGAACTGCAAACAATCTTACTAAGCGTCGTAAGTGACATAAGTCTTTTAGTGAGCTCTAAAATTCAAAAGAGTGTAGATACACCTGCCTCAACCTTTGTGATATCTCAGAACTGGTAAAACATACAGATACGTCGATTAAACAGATCGATTCGTCTTGCAAAATTGATTACCATGGTGTAGATAACTCAGTTTCGAAAAAAATGTCAGATACATCAGTTAGAGAGGCAAGCGACGTTGTGTGCCAATCCCCTTATTCCCATGCTTTCCAGTTTAAGAAGAAGTAAATCATGAAAAACAAAGTCAAAAGCACGAGTCATATCAAAGAAAACAGTCGTTGTTCGAATTTTTGCATTTATATTTTTATTTATTTCACGCATCAAATGAAACATGGCGAGAGTTGTGGACTTATTTGCTTGAAATCCGAATTGCTCATTTTTGAGTATGTCAAGTTCTGAAATATAACTGACCAATCTAGACTATATAGCCTTCTCAAAAACTTTTGATAAAACTGGCACTAAGGTTATAGGACGATAGTTTTGAAGCATTGATTTATCTCCTTTTTGTAAAGTAGCCTAACGATAGACAGCTTTAACAATTCAGGAAAGCAACCAGCCTGGAAAGATAAATTAATTAAATAAGTCAATGATTGTATAAGCTCCTCAGTGCAATGTGAACTTCGAGTACGAAATATTGACTTTTTGTTTTTCCTGTGTATCAAAAATCTCGCCTCAAATCAAAACACACGCAAATCTTATAAGACTACAACTTTAAATGGTAAAAGGAGATATTTTTCCATCTCTTTTAAGAAATTAAAGCCTCTTTTACTGACAAACAGCACAGGTTCGCGTATTTTTTCTATGATATCTTTTTCAGCATACCAGATTTTATCTGGTTTTTCAGGCCATTTGAATGTATTGCCTTAAGAGAAAGTCATAGTATGAATTTCAAAACTGTTTCCTTCAATGTTTTCTATTACACCGGTAAAATATTCATAATTTCCTTTAGCATAAGCTTTTACTCGTTTTAAAACCTTGCTCAATGGCACATCTTCACCTTCAGAGCCACTAAAATTACCAACTTTATCTGAATCGGTTTTGATGCTTCCTTTCCTTTTTTTGTTTGGCTGTTCTATACAATATGTTATAAAAACCCTGTCAGATCCATTAAGGTGTTATTAGGAATCTATATAAGATTCTATTTGTGTAATAATTTTCATGAAACATTAGAAAGAAATTACCCCATGAAAAAAAAATTTTACGACGAAAGCCTAAATTTTTTACTGCGTCCCCGGAATGTTCAGCCTCCAAAACTATATGGCCTGCCTAAAGTACACAAACAGAATGTACCGCTACGGCCGATCGTGAGTCAAATTGGCTCACCTACACACGAATTGGCTAAACATGTTGCAAGTGTACTACAGCCATTGGTGGGACAAACGTCATCGTATGTCAAGGATTCTCGCCATTTCATAGATATTTTGCACCAAAGTAAGGTCGAAGAGAATGAGTTGATGGTCAGTTTTGACGTAGAATCGCTCTTCACGAATGTACCAGTAGCAGAATGGTCTTGAAGTGGTAAAGGTGAAGCTACAAAACAACGACATTTCTATGGAGTATGCGAAGTTGGTGCAACATTGTCTGTCAACGAACTACTTTCTGTATAGGGGTCAGTACTACCTGCAAATAGAGGGGGTCGCTATGGGTAGCCCCGTAGCTCCAGTAGTTGCCAACATCTGGATGGAGCATGTGGAAGAGAAAGCCATTGCCACTGCACCCACAGTGATCCAACTATGGAAGAGGTATGTCGACGACGTGTTTTGTATATTGAAATGTGACAAAGACGATGTTGAAACTCACCTTGCAAGCATCAACAGTATCCACCCCAAGCTTAACTTCACCTGTGAGATAGAAGATGACAGACAGCTGGCATTCTTAGACGTTAAGATTAGAGTGCAGAAAGACGGGTCACTTAGTCACTCAGTTCACAGAAAACCTACACACACTGACCGCTACCTTCATGCCGATTCACACCACCACCCTAGACACCTTAACTCCGTAGTAGCATCATTGACTAACCGTGCATATGATCTATGCGACGAAGATCACTTGCAGGAAGAGCTAGATCATGTACGATATGTACTACGGAGAAATGGATACACCGGTAGACTTCCTAGTAGGAAACAGTCAAAACATCAGAGATATAAGGTTGACAGACAACCTGTATATATGCCGTATATAAAAGGAGTGACAGACAAGATCTCAAATATCCTTAAGAAGTTCTCTTTAAATACTGTCTTCACTCCCTTAAGAAAGGTATCACAGTGTTTACGATCGCCTAAAGACAATCTCCCACTAGAAAAACCAGGTGTCTATAAGATTGACTGCAGTTGCGGAAGTTCATACATCGGCCAAACTAAACGCACAGTGGCTTGCCGGATGAAGGAACATATAAAAGCGGTCAAGAAAAACGACACACAAAGGTCAGCCATCGCTGAACACCTTATACACTCGGGGCCTAACCACTGGATTGAGTTTCACAACGCACAGATAATTTCTTCAGAACAGCACTATATACCAAGAATGGTCAGAGAAGCGATTGAAATTACCAAATACAAAAATTTCAATCGCGAAGATGGTTTTAAATTATCTAGTGTATGGAATCCAGTGGTTCGAATTTGCGGTAACCGAAGAAAACCAAAAAATACTGTGTCACGATCGGATACTGTAAGTGTTGTGTGTCGAGAACAAAAGTGTAAAAATAGTGAGTTGTCAAACAGTGGTACCAGTGTCGATCGATTTGTCTGCTCTTAACAGCTACCCACCCGCAGATACAACAGTTCTCCCGTGATCATGGCGCTTGCAACAGTGCCGAAATATCGGAAACTCATAATAAATAAGGTACATGGTATAAACCCCGAATTAAATAACTCTAGTGATAGTGACCATGAAAGTTTAAATCTGTATATTACCACTGCTTTATTTGTCATATTTTTATAATAATACTTTAAAACTACATTAATAACACATAAAACTCATAAATTGAACTCGAACCAGACAGTGTGTGGTCTAGCGCACAGAGTACTTTGTTATATATAGAAATAGAGACCTATCTCCGCCGTCAAAACTGGAAATGTCAAGGTGCCGCCATCTGTACGCGTGTTTTAGAAGTATTATTTACGTGTATATAACTATACTACGAGCCAGCTTTCAATTTTGCTGTCATCTATTTATTTCAGATTTAACACATGCTCATGTCAATTATAAAGATACACTACACATGTGTTAAGTCTGAAATAAATAGATACTAGCTCTAAGAGTAATAATAACAGGAAACGTAAAAAAAACACATACAAATTTAATATAATTTATTTATTTAATTTATGTCAAGCATATTCTTATCGCTTTAGGGCAGCGTAATATCATGAAAATATGTAGGGAGTTTAGCACTCTTAACACCAGAAAGCACTTTAATATCAGTATATAAACTTGAAAAATTTTGTCTCAGGCGGGACTCGAGGAGATGCGGGTTCGAGTCCCGCCTGAGACAAAATTTTTCAAGTTGTGCAATTAAGTTGCTAAAATATCAAATAAAGTAGAAAGCACTTTCTTACGTATGTACATTCTGGCACAACCATGGATGTTTTTATAATAATCTTGGACGGTAAAAAAAAGTCAGGATTTTGAACTACTACTTCCCATTGTTTTGAAAATGTCTACTATTTAAATCTAGGTGATACGACGGTCGTGCTGAAAAGAATACTTCCTATGACGACTACACAGAAACCATTGTTATAATGAAATTTCAAATAAGTACAATATGAAATTGCTTGGAAAATTTACAAGTTTTTATGCTCATTTTGGAACACTTTACTATCTAGGTCTTAGAAATATGGGTGTCGTGCTAGAGATAATAACTTTATACCACCACTACGCCGAACTCAGTGTTGTATTGAAAATTTCAAAATGGTATTAAAAAGTTTAGAACATTACTATTATTTACTCCTAATTCTCAATTTCCACGGCCTCGCCAAAATATCAAAACAGCAAAAAGCAATCTACAATATCTACTATTTTTTCTCCTATTAACTAGCTGCTTATCCTTCTAAAAAAATCCAACAAAAAACTTTATGGCGTCCTGTTTTATTTGAGATACAGTGAAAATCTGTCAATTTCGGCACTAATCTAATACCCCTGTACCCAGGATTTTTTTTATGTAAACACATAATATGAGACCACTTCACTATTTTTGATCCGTATTGAAGATTCTGTGTTATTAAATTATTTCTAATACATTTAATTAGGTGTAGTGGATCATATAAAGGAATTACTTCTTGGCCGTTGACAAAAAAACATTATCTCTGGGTTCTTCACCTATCCTTAAAAATGATGCACGTGTTTCTTGCATTAAAATCTTAACACACTGCACATTATTGCTGCCTTGATCGCAAATAGTTGCAACCACTATCAAGCCTGCCTCTTGTAGACTTGAAATGACTTCTTTTAATTGTACTGTCAATTCAGGTCCTTTTGTGGCAAATTGTGAAAATGTGTATGACACAGGCTGCTTGTAGTTTTTAACTAAACCTCTTACCATGAACACTTGAGCGTGTTCAGCATAATCTTGACGCACTTGTCTGCCATTTGTAACAAAACCTGTGACTCTGTCCTTTCTTTCATTATATGCAACATAGCCTCTAAGAGACATTTCATCCATTATGACAACACATAACCGTTTCTCTACTTTCATTTTTTGTGTTGCCTCTTTTATTTGTTCTATCTATTTGTTATAAAATTAAATATGCCAATAAATATATTGCAAAAATCTGTTTCACATGCCCCTATACTATGGTCGAAAGGTACATAGACTGAGTCTGCTGGACCCATTAGCGAGTCCTTAAGTGTTAAATAAATTTTAATAAGAAACAAAAACCAATTAAACACAATTACTTATTTAATCATGTTCCAACGCCCTATCAGGGGGGCACCCTATATTTATCATAGATAGACTGTATTAATGTCATCTTGTTAACTGTTTTACTTCAATGTATAAAGGGCAAATTGTTTAAAATTCAAATAATACCAAATTTTTCTCTTCGGTTAACTAATCTTGAGCATATTATGCAGAAATTAGAATAAGGACTACGAATAGATAATAAGATAATATTTACGATTATTTTCCTTTATTTGCTCTCTACAGCACTTTTGTGTTTCAATTCAATTCAATAAAAAACCCAAACAATTTCTGCTTAACTAAGTATAATATTAATGGTTATAAACTGATTTTATAAAGATGGCCATTTATAGCTTCTTAAGGTACTCATAATTTAGAACTTGTTATTTCATTAAAAGGAGTCTTTGCATATTTGATAAATTACATTTGAACAGACTTTGAGGTTGACGTTTATAGGATGAAAAAATATTATATTGAAATAAATACCTTTTGATGTTGAAGCTTGCATAACATTTTGGACTGATTTCAAAGGTTTTCTTACATTCAAAAAGGAAGACATTGACAATCCTGAAATTCAAAATTAAAATTTTAATCCCAGTGATACTGATTAGAAGGCAAAAGTTAAATGAGCTGAATGATGCTATTTTAATTTTAGAAATACAGTAAAAGGTCCAATAAAGTATCATTTTAACCCATTCAATGCTTTGAACACCAATAAGCAGCAAACAATACTCAACTAAGGTGCTGGGAATGCCAATTAGTGTTTTTAGTTACTTGATTTTCATCAGGCTTTTAAGAGAATCGATTATGTTATTTTTTAATGTGATTATAGACCGTCACATGAAAAATATAAAATCAAAATCTCTTATTTACCCACTCTATTACTTATGAAACTATTTGCAACTAATTAATTTTAAATAAACCAAAGTCATATTACTGAAAAATCTCAAAAGAATCCGATGTCAAAGGTGCCATGGCCGTTGATTAGATTCCATTAAATTGTTCTAGAAGGTTTGTGGGCTGATATTGTCTAAGGCAAAAGTTCAAAAGTTGTTGGTTGGTATTTACTAAGGCATTAATTGGGTAGATTATGATTATCCACACGATGTACCTCTGCAACTTTGGCATAACATAGACGTATAATACCATATAATACTATACAATATTGTTTATTCCATCTATCACCGTTTGATTACACTTGTTGCAAGTAAGACCTACTCTGTCGTGCTAAGCGCAAAAGCATTATCTCAGTGACAGCTAGTTTCGATATAGTTGAAGTTTTGTAAAAGTAGTTCTTTTGTTAACTTAAAGATAGTTATTTTTAGTTAGTAAATAGATTCATATATAATAATTAGGTATATTTTCTTTTCTCAATAGATAAAATAGAAAAAAATTACATGAATATACCTAAATCATGAAATACTGCTGTACCGCTTAGTAATTATATTTTTCATTTGAGTTACCACCGTTTGGTTAGCTCTTTCTTTACATGTTTGTATGGACAAAAGTGAGAATTTGCAGTTGAAAAAAAATATATAATTAAAAAAAAATTTTTTTTCAAAGTAAACTAATAACCCTTTTACGATCGGATATTCCAGTCACAATTAAAATCAATTGTTATCGCGTCAATCGGTTGTCGCTTGGGGTTTGAAGCGAAAGTCTTCTATTATTTAAGTTTAAAATCACATTATAAATATCGCAAAAAATCACATATTCTATGAATTATCATTAGTCATAAGTGGGGAGTTTTTAACAAAAGGAGATCTTATTTTTAGGTATAGTGTTTTAAAAAACTGCAATATATTTTCCTTTTTATTCGTCTAAATGCCTTGTGGTGCAGTTTTACTTTTCACTGCTGGCAAAATAAGGGTTCTAATTTATTTTTGCCAATTATGCTGGCCGTGATGGGGTTCTTATTAAAACCAGTTTTGTACAACAAATCAAAACTGCCTCTAAACTTCTGCTTCGACCATTTTACATATAAATGGACACGGATTAATTAAAGACAGTTTATATTGAGTTGTGTAATCTTCTTATTCATTAAGATCTTCTTATTCATGGCAGTATACTATAATAATTCGTTGGAGAAGCGTAGAAAAGTGCTAGATTTGGTTTTCCTCAAAAAACTTACAACGGGTCTCTTTGATTGTCCTGACTTGCTTGGCAAAGTGTATTTTAATGTACCGCGTGGTCTGCCAAGAAACTCAAATAGGAAGCTTTTCTGCATGCCTAGAGGTCGCACTAACTTGCGAAGACATAGTTCGTTGTCCAGGATGTATGCATTGTACAAAGACCATGAGGCTATTATTGACTTGAATGCAACTTCATTGTATGATCTGAAGAAGGCTTTAGTCACTAAGCGATAGTTCTAAGGTAAATAGGAAGTAAATTTTGTAAACTAACACATATCTTTAAATAGCAAACTTAGACTAACAACGTACGCATTGTTTGGTGCATGAGGTGCTTTTCTATAAGTAATGGGGCACTTAGTTAAACGTTTAAAATTATATTTCATGTATGTTATAGTGTACTTGTTGTTGAAAAGCCAAATAAATAAAAAAAAATATAATAATAACGTTCTAATATAAGGCTAGTTGCCTACGTAATATTGACATACCGCTAATATCCTTAGTAATTTAGGATAAAAGTGAGATAGGAAGAACTTTCCGGTACGTACAAGGCTTAGTTCATGCATAATTTTATAATCCGATGGCATAAAAATGAAAATTATGAATTTTTTTGAGATATCGCTTTAGCGCTTAGCACGGCAGTACTATACATATAGAAGTCTATTACAAAAAAAAACAAATACCTGGCATATTTCTCGTAGGTATAGCTATTTTACTCAGGAGGTTATTCCGGCACCAGTACTTTTCTTCAAAGTGTCTACGGCATATGCGGCGATAATTGAAAATATTGTTATTATCGAGTCTCAGAATTTCACCACCAGCGAAATAGACCCAAGTGTTAAAACGCTCCCTGTCCTTTTCAGGATTAGGGAATCGATGTAAAACATCCTTGGATTCTGTAATAAATAAGAGCAAGCATATCGATGAGCTGATGCTATTGTAGTTCAAGAAAATACTTTAATGTTATGTATGGATAAGGCATAAACAAAAAGTTTTTCATAGTTACCTGCACTGTTGGCACATCCCGGAACACAACAAACTTTGTTAGACATTATAATCAACCAAGAGAGGTTAGAATAGATAGAGTCCTGTCTCACTTTTTTCTTAGCTTACGATCGGCACAAGCACAAACTCAACACGGCCGGAGGAGACAAAGCTCGACTCAACGGACTTAAATGGAGAAGCACTTTTTAAAACTGATAGAAGCTAAAGTTATCACACAAACACCGAGAGCACATGCACCAGCAAACACAGACGGCCATTTGCATGTAGTGTTGCTAGGTTGGGAACACATAAAACCACTAATATTTTGAAAGTAGTAAAAAAAAAGTTCGTACAAAAATATGAGGAAAAATAAGAACATATTATGCTATTTGTCATAAACATATGAGTGACCTTAATTTAGTTTTATTCTAAACAAAATTGAATAATAAACACTGGTAATAAAACCCAGACGATTTGTGCGCCATCTAGCGTCAGACGGGTGAAATCATGCTAATGTAGTGACATCTGTAAAGGCGTTTTGGAAAAATTGTGATTATAATCCAACTTATTTAAAATTCACCATATGACAAGCATAACGAATTTTGAGAAAGACCTTTTCAAATTTGTAAGGTTATATTAAATATATTTCCCCCTCCCTAATACTGAGATTGTTTGCCCTGGTCTAGCGTTGTCGTGAAGCAGTAGTTTTTTTGTTTCAATTTTCGTTTGAGGCAGGATTTGGCTAACTCGCTAGGGTTCAGTTATTGTGATGAGCGCTTTCGATTGTAGTACAGATCCACTTTTTGTCACAGGTGATGATTCGTTTTAAAGTCCCTTCATTATTGTGCCGGTTAAGTAATGAAACGCAGCAGTCGACGCAGGTTTGGCGGTTTGCTTTACTCAATTCGTGAGGTACCCTCCTTTCAAGCTTTTTAATCTTCACGATTTGCTTTAAATGGATTAAAACAGTTTTATCACTAACCCCGCAGCCTGCAGCCAACTCTATTTGCGATGGATCCGGTTCCGCGATAGCCTTTAATTCTTCATTATATCTAGGGTCTCCGGCCGTCCTCGGGGCTTGTTCTGCAGGGCGCAATTTCCAGAACGAAAACGTTGAAACCAAAAACGCAGGGTGTTTTCTTTTCGTTTTCGTTTTGAGTGATTACTATTTGACGTAATACACAGTGATTTGAAGCCTTTAATGCGACAACCAATCCGTCGAAGCAATATAATCTACCAAATAAAAAGTTAGTACAGTGTTATTGTTAAAACTTATAGGTTATCAAACAACTCCTAAAGTATTATTTTAAATACTTTATTTGATATTTTAGCAACTTAATTGCAATTATAATATCAGTATATAAACTTGAAAATGTTATATACTGATATTATGACAGACATGAGTTGAGACATAATTTTTCAAGTTTGTATACCGATATTATTATTTTAAATTTATGCCATTTTATATTTCCAGCTTTTAGTGGCGCTTTCTTTCGCAGTGGAGTGATTGGTGGAAATGTAAATCCGCAGAAAGCACGAAAATTGACAAGGATAATATGAAAAAGAGAAAAGGTACATCTTTGGCCGACCTTAAATATTCAAGGCAGTGGCGCATTAAAATATTTGCCGCCAGTAGGCTATTCAAATTTTGCCGCTCCTTCTGACCTCTGCATTTCGATACCCTACACGGACAATAGACGGTGGAAGAAAATATTTTAGAATTAAAAGGCTAAAAAATGATTCTTTGTTTTTAAAAAATTATATCTTATATTAAATGAAGAACTGATTACAGCCATTCTAAACCTGTCCAGTATTTTTTTTAAACTAATAACATTTATTCGAAACCAGTTTAGTAAATTTTCTGAGCTTCTAAATAATGTAATTCATGAAATCAAAACATACGTACTTACATACAGCAGCATACGAATTTCTAGAAAGCAAGATACTGATATTTAACATAATTGGATTCCAAAAATAAGTGCACAGTTTCTAAACAATTGGTATTCTCATCACAAATATTAACACGTTAAGCGCCAATGCACCTCTGAGGCAAATATTGTGGGAATCACATTTTTTTTTATGTTCCATAAATGGTATCTCCTGGTCCTAAAATATTATGTAAACTTTAATTTTTTTTCCTGTACTTCTCACCTGTTTTTTTTTTTAAGTGATTCATCTATACTTACTAATATTATAAAGCTGAAGAGTTTGTTTGTTTGTTTGTTTGAACGCTAATCTCTGGAAGTACTGGTTCGAATTGAAAAATTCTTTTTGTGTTAGATAGTCCATGTATCGAGGAAGGCTTTAGGCTATATAACATCACGCTGCGACCAATAGGAGCGAAGCATCAGTGAAAAATGTTGCGAAAATAATCGCGATCATAAAAACAGAAATTGACGCGTACGAAGTCGCGGGGAAGAGCTATATAATATACACAGGCCCCCGAGACTGCTTTTCGGGAAAAGCAGTCTCAGGGGTCAAGTGTATATCATGATACACACTACTTCCTCTACATTTATGGGGTTTACTTCCTCTTCCCCTTTTCCTTAAATTTTTTATCACTTTGATTCAGATTATGAACGAAGAAAAACTCCTGCTTGAAGAGGAAGGGAAACATGTGGCAAAACTTGGTTTTGCTACATGTTTTTCTTTTGGTATTATTTCAGATCTAGTGTAATGTTGTGATTTTTGTGACTTTGTGAAAGATTTTTCAAGTAATGATGGACTTTTCAAGTGACGATTCCGTGGATGACCCAGATAACGAGCCTATAGTAGACTATGGTCACTATTATTTCGTTATTTCCAGTGAAGATAGTTCGGATGATATTCCTCTAGCTCAGTTGAGAAACAGTTTGCCACAACGTTCGGATTCACCTATTTTACCGAGTACTTCGAGTTCCACCGCAAACTATACAGAAGACCAGATTGTGAAAAGATGTGTGCAAAACATCGTATGGATATTGCCTCAGGGAAGACCTCGAGTGATGAGATGACGAGTTTGAGGGTGATGCAAGTATGAGAGATATTTACCAGGGCATATAGGCAGATGGTGAACCCCTTGACTTTAACGAGATACTTCTTACACGAGCTATCATCGAAGTTTTGGTGCATGAGACTAATCTTTTTGCCACACAGGAACTAACAAAATAATATCTTGATGTAAAGGAAAAATCGAGGCTACATTCTTGGAAACCAGTAGATGTTCCTGAAATGTACAGATTTCTCGCTCTATTGGGGTGGGTGGGCCTGGTGAAATTACCTTGCATCCGTGATTACTGGCAGTAACACTGGTTATATGGCCTGCCCTTGGCTCATTAAATCATATACGGGATCAAATTATTCAAGCTGTGTACTGACAAAGGCTATACGTGGAATATTATAGTGTACTGTGGATAGTCAAAGACAAAATAAAAAGATGTATCTGAAAAAGTAAATGTTGGCAAACTGTCGCTATTCACGTTACTACTCACATAAATTTCCCACTGCCTTTCGGTTTCAGGGTCAAGTTTCAGCGCCAAAATGTGAATCACTAAAATATCCCAAGTTGTTACATCGTTATTTAAATTTTTTAATGAATCTAAACAATCTTTTGTTGCATCCACTAAATCTTTCAAACCTGAAACACTTTCAGTTTGTAGATTATATTGACTCAATAACCGTTTTATTATACAATGAGACATACACTTTTTATTGTTTAACAAACGCCAGGCGCGCACATAATTGTCAGCAGAAACTGGAATTTGCCTAACGAGTTACTCAGCTTCGCCAATTAAATAAATAGCCTTTCAAATAATGTATCTTTTGAACATTCCCCAAACAATTATTATTGTGTATCAAAGAAGTGAACCTATCTTTAAAGGTTGGCCACTCGGAATATTTACCAGAAAACTTAGGAATGCATATTCCCGGTAGCTTTACATTGTAATTACTAGTACTAGGACTACTAACATTTTTTGACAATTTATTTAAGGTAACCTTAGTGCACTCTTATAATTGCCTTTTTGAATGCCGGTGGGCATATAATAAGCCAAAGGGCTTTGTTTGTTAATTTTCTCTTCAATCCTCATGGTAAGAATCTTTAGATGTCTTTTCCAAGACTGTATTCTCTTTTCTAAGAGATTGTGAACCTTTGATTGTGTGTTTGTTCATCTTTCAGGATTAATCATTTTTATATTGTTCCCTGATGGATTTATATACATGATGCATCGCCTCATCTTAGTGATTGTTGCTGCATTTCTTTGGGTAAGCATGTTTGATTCTTTTCACCACGTGTATCTGCCTATGCCCTCGTGTGGACAACGTATAAGCGAATGTTTTCATCTCACCCTGCTACGTTTGCACGTTTCCATTTTTATGCCATGCGCCATGTGCCATGTGTCTTGCCCACGTGTGGGTATGAGCGCATCCTTGTAGTCACGCTAAGAGTGCACCTGCGGCTCCACCTGAAGTGCCACGCTGCTGCTCAATTACAATCACATACCATCTGCTCATGCCCACGTGCGCACCCTAAGAGCATGTGGCTTTATCACCGCTGTACTCATGCTTGTGTGTAACTGCCAGGTTTGAAATATCGCCCTCCTCGCTCCTAGCTACTAGGACATATTCCTGCATCCTGCGCGCATGTGAAATCTCTGCTCCAGGGACAAAAGGATATGTATGGTTCTCCACGGTGACGTTATAATTATTATTGGTGACATGATCTAATATCATGCGACTAGGTATTTATGAACATTTATTCTTTTAATAGTTTTTAAGCATTGGTGATACTCCTCAGCTCATAGGTCAGGCCAACCTTAATTCTAGTTATTTGTGAGTGACGGAACGCCTGCTTCTCAGCTTTCCTTCACTGTACCTAAGACTAAGTTTCTAGTAAAGTACAGAACTTTTGTTTAATTGCATAGTGGTAATTTGTTCTTAGCACTGATGTAAGTTTATTGTAAGTGGCTCATTATTTATCTGCCAAGCTCATGTATGAGCGTTTATGTACTTTCTTTTATATTAAAATATAAAACAATATAACAGAAGACAAATTGAAAAACCTTGTTTTCTTTTCATATCTTTTAACTCTTTCTTGCTTCTGAGTTAAATCAAGTGGCGCCCTCCACAGTTTCTTAGTACAGTTCTCCGAGCGCTGAAGAAGAACCCACGAGCTCATTACTTCGAAAAACACACCTAACATCCTAGTTTGTTTCAACATGAGAAACTGAATATGACTGTTTTTAAAAAAGATAATCATTTTTGGTATAATACTCGTACTTTTCTCCGTGTAGTCATAATCAATTAATCATATTATTTTTTTTGCCAATGTAATCGCAACTTGTATGGAATAACACGACTTGTGTACTATTATAGTCTTCATTATATCATTTTTTTTCCGTCATCGGTATGACTGTAAACTAGAGACCATTTACTATATATCTATATTATTACAACCCACGACTTAGTGTAGGTTACACAACAATTAATTTTATTTCTGAGCTAAGAAAAGCTCAATCATGTATTGCTTACAAGATGGACTAAAGTTTGCCTTAAAACCACTTACACAATATGAATAAACACAGATTACAAAATAATTTACATTCGATAAATGTTGTTGAACAAAATTTGAATTCAAATATTCTGTGGACTGACGAAGCAAATTATACGCGAATAGGTATGTTTAACATGTATAACGAACATTGGTGGTGCGTCGGGGTCAAAACCCGAAAAAAACACGAACAGACGCTTTTAATGTGCGTTTCAGTGTAAATGTTTGGGCGGGGATAATTAATGACTGTGTTGTAGGACCTTATTTTATCGAAGAAAGATTAACGGGACAACATTATCTCCGCCTGATCAGTGAGTTGTTGCCACAATGCTGGATGACGTGCCCTTGGCGTATTTGCAAAATCTGCATTACCAACACGATGGGGCTCCGGCACACTTCCAACGTGATGTTCGCGCGTATTTGGACCGGGAGTTCAGTGGCAGGTGGATTGCAGCGGCCCAATCAGCTGGCCAGCGCGATCCCCTGATCTCACGCCTTTGGATTTTTATTTGTGGGGTGAAATTAAAACCGTGTACTCAAGTGAATATGCAACAGTGGTTCAGCTCAGGGAAAGGATTGTTAGTGCATATTTGACATTGTAAATTCTCGAAGGGAAGTTTTACAATCCTTAAAAGACAATCATCGGCGTCGTGCTCGGTTGTACATTCAAGTGGTCACTTTGAACAATTATTAAAATGCACGTAGCTTGTAAATTTTATTCATAATACACGTTGCAAAAAAGCCCGCGTAATAAGAATACCTACGGGGCGTAATGCTGTAGGTACGCATCGTCTCTCGGCCGCGACTCGCGACTTTCCGTCTGTACAGTTGCGTACAAAACGTGTTGGCCAAAATGTATAATAGCATTTTTTTTTTGTTTTAATGTACTGCTCCGTTCACACTAATATTTTAATTTCTTTATCAGTACTATTGATGAAACATTCTCTTAAGTTTTGTCGACTGAGTTCAAATTCACCCTGTAGTAGTTTTGTGACCTGTAGGGTGCAATAAGTCCTAGAAGTTCACGATAAGTTTGTTTCGACATCTTGTACATCGCCTGAAATTTTTCATATTGAAAGTTGTTGTGCCGCAACAAAAAGTCTGCAATTTATATTTTTGGCAATGTAGGGATGTACCCAATACTTCTTTCTTTTTTTACGCAATCGCAAATACGCGTAACACGCTAAAGCATCTTCTTCATCTGACGACGACATTCTCGCGACGCGACGGCACAAACGATTCTGCCAAGATCCTACTGTTTTATACCGAAAGCATACCCACAGTATACCGCCTAGTGAGGAGATCTGAGCGCCATTAGTAAAGTCGCGGTATAATATAAATTACTGCATATCGATACCGCACCGCCAAGTCAGGAAGCGGCCTTATAGTGAAAGATTATCACATACGCGCGAGACACGCGTGCAACGAGCTAGTGGTTAACGAGCTGCGCCAAAAGTATTGGTTGACCCGATTGCGCCCGACTGTTCGCACCGTTGCTTCGAAGTGTTACACTTGTCGTATACGCAAAGCGACACCGATACCAGCCACGATAGGAGACCTGCCCGTAGCTAGACTAACCCATCACAAGAGACCATTTACGATTTGTGGAGATGATCTTTTTGGCCCAATACAAATTACAGTTGGATGCTGTAATTTGTACAGTTGGACGCAGCAAGTCACTACGCTACGGTGTTCTGTTTACGTGCCTGACTGTACGCGCTGTTCATAATAGAGATCGTTGCGCCTTTGACCGCCAACGAACTGATAATGGCATTACGTAGAATGGCAGCGTGCAGGGGCTGGCCGAAGTCAATATATTCAGACAATGGCACAAACATGCGAGGTGCTGACAACGACCTGCGAAGAGCGTTTCCAGAGCTAGACCAGAAATAAGTTGAGCTACAATCTGTCAACAAGGGTGTTGACTGGCACTTCATACCGCCAGTAAGCCCACATATGGGCGGTGCGTGGGAACGCCTTATACGTAGCGTCAAGTCTGCTTTAAAGGTCGTGCTGAAAGAAAGATCACCAAAAGAAGTTCTCATCACACTATTAGCTGAAATCGAGAACATGATTAACAGCCGTCCTTTGACACACGTGCCTGTTGACCTTCGCAGCCAAGAGGCTTTAACCCCTAATCATTTTCTGATTGGCTCATCATCAAATCTACCCCAACCTGGCGTCTTCGAAAAAGTAGATTTGTATCTACGGAAGCAGTGGCGTACTGCTCAACGTCTTGCCGATTTATTTTGGAACCAATGGTTAAAAGAGGTTTTACCTGCACTCGCACCACGGCAACGCTGGCAAAGCGAAGGCATTCAATTTAAAGTAGGCGATCTTGTGGTAGTAGTCGACTCAAACGCTCCTCGAAATCATTGGCCCAAAGGTGTAGTCAAAGTTTTATGTCCCGGTAAGGATGGCCGAATTAGGGTTGTAGATGTTAGAACTAAGAGCGGAGTGATGAAGCGATCAGTGACGCGCGTAGCTTTGTTGTTTAGTGATGAGTGTCGCGAAATCGACACTAGGGGGGAAGATGTTGGTGATGGTGCCAAATTATCTTGTCACTTACTTTAATATAAATAAAATTAATAACATAATATGTACCTAACTACATTCTATTACTGAAAACCATAATGTAAATTGTTCAACTAAATTGTTTTTTAATAAATATAAATGTAATCAAATCCGGGTGCGACAACGTTTTGCGCGCGCATTTTGGCCGTTAAGTTGAAGCTGTACAAACCAATAGGAAGGCGCCGTAGACCGCGCCCCGCGACGCCCGCGCAGCCCGTGCAAATCTAGAAGCGTCCGAAAACCGTTTGCTACGCCACGGCAGCCGCAGTCGACCGAGAGAAGTTTTGGGAGAAACCCGCGCCGCTCGCTCCCGGAACTTGGTTAGCGTAAAATCAAAAAAGTCTTTTATTTCCTACCGGCCTTCTCACCAACGACCGCCATTACCTACACTTAATTTGAGTCATTTTACAAAAGTTTTGAATTCTACACTGGTAAAAGACCGCCCATTGTCTGTCACTAGATGAATTGGAAACTCAAATGTTGTAAATAGTTTTTTAAATATTTCTATTGTTCGGGTTGATGTTATACTCGACATTACAAGTACTTCTGGCCATTTCGAATAGCTATCCACTATAACAAGGAACATTTTCCTCCGAGCATTTCTGCTCTAGTGACTCTCCACTCAAGCCGGCCAATAAAGGCAAGCAAGAGGTAGGAGATATATTCCTCGTCATTGTTCACTCCGGCCAACCAATGAAGGCCAGCCAGAGGTGAGGAACAGGGATACTCCCGGGAGCAATCAGGTTCGTGGGGTCGCTACTGCCCAACAGCTCGCCACAAGCTGCCTTGCGGGGCGCCACAAGCTGCCCTGCGGGGTTATTATTATTATTATTGTGTTCCTCAGGTTGACCATCGCATTCATGTAATTAATGAGACAAAGTTTTAACCAAAAATTACCTTGTTTTGGATAAAAATGCCGCCACAAAAAACTTATTTAATTACCAAGAGGAGGATCTCTATAAAGCACTCGATGAAATGCAGGCGGAAAAATAAGAGAAACATGTAGAAAATACAACATACCTCACCCCACAGTAATTAACCCTTTGACGATCGGATATTCCAGACACAATTAAAATCAATTGTTATCGTACCAACCGGTTGTCTCTTGGGGTTCAAAGCGTAAGTTAAAACTGCGACACCCTGTGACGAGAAAGATGAGGCCTCCTACAATATTGACACCACAGCATAGGAAGAGCATTTGTTAAGTAAGTAGATCAATGCCATGGCGAAGAAAGGGATTCCACTAAAAAAAGAACAATTAATAGAGGCAGTACAAAAAAATATTATTAAAGATGAGCGTCCGAATCCATTCAAAGATGGAGCTCCAGGTCGAAAATGGTTTAATGGGTTTCTCAAAAGACACCCGGATATTGTTCAGCGCCACGCTGAATCTACACATTTTATGCCGAAATCCTGATATCGGGATTGCTAACGTATCTGCTAACTGCCTATACAACAACGGCTTCTTTTGTTTAGTCCGGCATGTTTTTGCGGCAGATGACACGTGCCATTCTCCATTGTGCAATCGTATTTTTTACGTCTATTTAGACCAAACATTTAAGTTAGGGTTGAACAAATTAGTAGAGAAAACTACTACCAAACAATGTTATGTACATTGAATTATTAATTTAAAATGTGATGGTATAATACATAAGGAAAATAGGTTCATATGTCCCTAGGTGACATTAGAATTTCATGCAATAGCTAGCATATGTTATGGTTAATAATATTAAATAGGTTTACAAACGTAATATTTTAGCATTCACTCAAGTGCCTACCCAGTACTATACAATATATCACTCAAGCACTCAACGCGTCTGTGCGATAGCAAACACGTAAAGCTGCGGCCTTACCAATAGCGACGAAGTATAATATAGGTAAAGAGTATAATTTGATAAAACCTTCGACGACCTCCGTGGCGGAGTGGCGTACACACCAGTTTTCAAGGTGTCGCCTGCTCCAAGGTCCCGGGTTCGATTCCTGGACGGGTCAATGTAGAAAAAATGTGTTTTTCTACATTTTCTCGGGTCTGGGTGTTTGTGGTACCTTCGTTGTTTCTGGTTTCCAAAATACGAATGCTTTAAATAGTTATTCAAATTGGGATCAGAACAATGTATGTGATGTTGTCCACATTTATTTGTTATTTATTTGTTAAAAATATAATTGACGTTTATAAAATGTGAAAACCGTATTTTCCATTTGGATTGTATAGACGGCTCAAACAGCGTAAAAATATATCATATAACATCTCGTTGGTCAAGTGGTTTGGCCATGATTTCGGGTTCCTGGGTTCGATCCCCAGGTCGGGCAACAAGAGTTTAAAATTTTCGAAAACTGATCGGGTTTTTTATCAGCATTTTGCAAGCAACCCTGCAACTGTGGTGATTATGCCCGTTGTGATTATGCCCGTTACCCATCATTGCTGGGGTACCTACCTAACTTGAATTCAATGATGCTAGGCTTTTGCCCTGCAGTGGGATGATTATTGGCCATTACTTTTGTAGTACTCCGAAATCACAGAGATGTTACTAAACCAATGAGCAAATCCCAACGAACATCTTCTTGTTCCCATTCCCTTTTAGCTTGCTCACAGTCAAGACGAAGGTGTACATATTTGTACCTGCTGACATATACTTTATTTGATACAAAGTGAGCCGACATTCAAAATTACGACCTACTCAATTTAAGAAGAAACAATGGACCTCTATTGGATAAATGGTGTTAAGGTTCCGACCAAGACCAAGAGTTAATCTTTCATACCATCGGCAGCATTACTATAGCGAACAAGGGGTCGTATCTATGGTGAGTATTATTTTATACTTCATAACTTTTATAGATGATTATTCACGAAAAACATTTGTATACTTCCTGAAGAATAAGTTGGATATAAAGACTATATTTGAGACATTTAAAAATGAAGTCGAAAATGAAACTAATATGAAAATCAAAACACTTAGAACAGACAATGGAAAAGAATATTGCAATAATACATTCTTAAAATTTCTAGCAAGTTCCGGTATCAAGCACCAAACTACTACACCATACACCCCACAGCAAAATGGTCTGGCTGAACGAAGAAATAGAACACTTGTGGAAAAAGCCAAAGCAATGCTGTTTGATGCAAAACTTGACAAGAGTTATTGGGCTGGGGCTGTGGCTACCGCGGCTTATTTAGTCAACCGGTCTCCAACAAGAGTCCTTGAGGAGGTAACACCTTATGAAAAATGGTCCGGTAAGAAACCAAATATAGCTCATTTAAAGATTTTTGGCTCTAAGGCCATGGTGCACGTACCTAAACAAAGTCGTTTGAAATGGGATAAAAAATCAAGGGAACTCATATTTACTGGTTATTGTGAGAATACAAAAGGGTACCGACTATATGATCCTTGTAGAAAACAGTCTGTAGTTAGCCGAGATGTAGTTTTTATTGAAAATTTTGCAACTGAGTCCCAGGTACATACTCCATCGCCTCAGCTCATTACAATACCTATAATTTCACAAAATATTAACTCAGAGTTAAGCAATAATGATGAGGAGAATGAAGAGACAACTAGTGTCATTATGTCTCCGAGCAGTTCTGATGATCATTCGACAGTTGTGTCATGAACAGAGATGATAATGATGAGACTTATCGCCCTAATACTAGTGATGAGTTCGACAGTGATGAGATTTTCTCAAGAAATATAACATTGAGATCGCACCCGAAGAAAAACTGTGGAAATAATAACAATTTCTTGTGTGTTGCACAGATTACAGATCCTCAAACAGTAGAAGAAGCTCTGTCTAGCAATGAAGCTCAGAAATGGAAGGATGCTATGGATGAAGAGTACAAATCATTGCTGGAAAATAATACATGGGAACTGACTACTCTTCCACCTAATAAGCATGCCATTCCAAGTAAGTGGGTTTTCAAAGTCAAAACAAACCAAAAGGGTGAAGTAGTAAAATACAAAGCACGGTTGGTTGTGAAAGGATGTTCACAAAGAAGGGGTATTGACTACAATGAAGTTTTCTCACCTGTAGTACGATTTTCCTCTCTACGATATTTAATGGCACTTACAGCAAAATACAACTTAGACACTATACAGCTGGACGCCGTCTCAGCATTCCTTCAAGGGGATATCGAGGAAGAGATATACATGTTACAACCCCCTCATTATGAAGATGGAGAGCGCGTATGTTTACTACGAAAATCCCTATATGGCCTAAAACAAGCGAGTCGCCAATGGAACAAAAAACTAGATTCTATATTGAGAGGTATGGGGCTCAAACGATCAAACTTAGATCCATGTGTTTATTATAAGATTGTGGACGAGAAAGATATATTGTTTGTTGCTACATATGTTGATGATTTAATCCTATTTAGTAACAATAAAAATTCAAGAGATTGTTTAAGAAATGAACTAAATAAAAATTTTAAAATAAAAGATCTGGGAGAGTTATGTTACTGCATAGGAATTCATATGGAAAGAGACAGAGACAAGGGAATAATTTATTTAGACCAAAAGAAATACATTCAAGAAGTTTTGAATAAATTTGGAATGTCTGAATGCAAACCTGCAAAAACACCTATAGATTTGAATACAAAATTACAAGGAAATACAGAAGAAAGTAAAATCCTACAAGATATTCCTTATCAAGAGGCAATTGGATGTCTTCTTTACATTTCACAAATAACACGACCAGACATATGCTATGTTATTAATTTGTTGAGCAGGTACAACAATAAACCTGAAATGCAGCACTGGCTAGCACTTAAGCGAGTCATGAGGTACCTTAAGGGTACACAGGATTATAGACTTACTTTTAAACAAAATTCAGATGAAATATTGACTTCTGGTTACTGTGATGCTGATTGGGCCAATTCAGAGAATGATAGACGGGCTACATATTTCTGTTTCAGGGAGGTTCAATTTCTTGGAACTCCAGACGTCAGCCTACTGTAGCTCTTTCCACAACTGAAGCAGAATACATGTCTCTATCGGCATGTGTACAAGAAGCTTTATGGCTTAAACAATTTCAAGAAGATATTTGGCAGCATTTAAAGGGAAATCACCTGATAATTTATAGTGATAATCAAAGTTCAATTAAACTTTCAGGTAATGACGCATATCATTCCAGGACCAAGCACATAGATGTGAAGCACCACTTTGTGCGTGACAAAATACTTGGTGGGTCCATTCAAGTATGTTATGTTCCTACTGATCTAATGGTTGCTGATAAACTGACAAAGGGTACGTCACACCACAAGCTGCAGTTTTGCTCGTCCATGATGGGAATTTGTCTAAGGGAGGATGTTGGAACTATAGACAACAACAGGCCACAGCCTTAGTTGAAAAAGTAGACAACTTCCTATTTCTCTCCCCAGGCGGCGCCACCTTCTTCGCGGTCGTTCTATCAGCGATTACAGTGCGTTTTTTCTGTCCTAAGTATTTCTTTAATTAATAAACCGAGTTGTTAAAGTTAAATAGCTTTTATTTATTTCATCACTAAAAAACTTTAAAATTTAATCTAATTGTGTTTCAAAAAGTGCACTTTATCTATTCATGTAAAATAATTTCTTTATTTATCTTACCACCTACATAATTTCGTTACTACTAACTATTAATACTAATGAGATGTAATATACTGTTTTAAACTTTCATGGTCACTATCGTAAGAGTTAGTTATTTCGAGATTTCTACCATGTACCTTGTTTTTTATGAGTTTCCGATATTTCGGCACTGTTGCAAGCGCCATGATCGCGGAAGATTTATATAAGGAGGAATTATTTATATAAGCTACAAACGAATGTGCTGTTGAAGTTTTGATTCAAAGTATAGCCGAATCAGTCAATGGAAAAAATTAAACATTGAAGAGTTATTAATATTTATAGGTACTCATCACTTCATGTCAAAAAATAGATTTTTATTAATTTTTAGATGTTTAAAATTTGGTGACGGCAATATTCATCATCTTCTTAATTATTTTAATATCAGAATGCCCACTTTATTTACCCCCAGTGAAAATTTATCTATAGACGAGTCCATGATATTACATCAAGGTCGTAGTGGAATAAGACAATATATTAAGGGCAAACGTCACAAATACGGCATTAAATTATACATGCTAGCGACTCCGACTGGTATGTCACTCCAAATTCATATGTACCAAGGGAAAAGAGACTTAGATGTTGGTGGAGCGGGTCACGTTGATAAAGTTGTGACTAAACTGATGTCGAAGTATTTTCACGCGGGCCATCATTTAGATATGGACAATTTTTACAATAGCGTGGGTTTAGCTAAATTTTTGTTAACAAAACAAACAAATGTTACAGGAACATTAAGAAGTAGGAGAAGGGGTAACCCGAGCGTAGTTTGCAACTCTAAGTTAAAAAAAGGGGAAAACATCTTTCGTTATAATGCTCGGGGTGTTTGCGTTTGCAACTGGCATGATAAGCGCGATGTTCTTACTATCAGCACCAAGCACACGCCAGAGTTAAAGCCGTTATAATTTTGAAGCCCGAAATGGTTAGCCAATATAATAATTTTATGAGTGGTGTTGATAGGCAAGATCAAATGCTTTTGTACTACACTTGTGAACACAAAACTATGCGGTGGTATAAAAAAGTGGGTGTTCATATTTTCCAAATGATGTTTTTAAATGCCTATTATTTATATAAGTTAGATAATAATGTTCTAATAGATTATTACTCTTTTAGAGAATCTGTAATTGAAGGGCTCTTGCCCGCTCCTTATAGTACAAATTCCAAAAATGAAAATCCATTTACCTGCGCACCTTCCTAGAGATAGCAAAGGTCACACCAAAAGGCGAAGGTGCAAACATTGTTGGGACACAAAACAGAAGCGACAAAACACTTTATGTTACTGTCCTTCTTGTGACAATCAACCTAGTTTGTGCATAGAATGCTTTAGAGAATATCACAAATATTAAAAAGTAATACCCGCTGTTTCGGGTTGTTACTTTTTAGTGTGGAGTCCTGTACCCTGCAGTGGGCGATAATAAACCGTTACTTTACCAGCTCTTTCTCATCGTTATCCTATAAAAGTTTATCGTAGTACAAATGCCTTATGATGATTATTGATCATGAAGTTAAAACCTTAAGGAAGTACCTAAAAATTATTCTAAACCATAGTTCTGATGATCCTAACTCGGTTTATTCACATTATTCTTTAGCAAGATTAACCCCCGTATTTATAAACAAGTAAAAGTAATTACTTGACTAAAAGTAATTACTTGAGAGACAATTTGTATGCCTTAATCAAGAAATTTCTAGAAGTTATAACTACCAAAAGTTAGCATTTTCAGCCAAATAATATGACTATTAATGGTGACCAATTTCTTTCACTTAAGCACTAGTTATTAACACTTTAAGTTATGACTTTCTTAAGCAATAAGTAATTACTTATTTATAAATACGGGGGTAAGACTAAGCCAAAAACTGAGCCGACTTCTCGGTGTTCTTTATTCATCTTACATCGTAACTGGGCCACATTATAAGTAAATAATCAGTAGTCTCAGTTATTCTACATTTCGGTGTGCATATATTTTCGGAAATATGAGTATCCGCTATTGTATAGAATGCTATAAGGCGTGGTCATCTTGGAGGGAAGCCGTTTTCAAGTTCTCTCTAGTTTGGTAAAACTGCCCGAAAGCAAGCTCCGCACTGATTGAGAGACTGGTCCTTTTAGTCTATAAGTTTGGAAATCCAAATAACTATGTACTATCAACATAATATAACGGTGTTCTGTAATGTTCCGACATAAAATCTGACTAGCTTGCTTTGTTATGATTCTGCTGTGGTTCATTAGGCGGCAAGAACACTAAAGGTACAGAGCTTTTGTTTAATCAAGCTCACATTTCAATAAACAAAATGTTTCCTGTCTTATTTCGTTATTTTTTTTTTAATGTGTTCTTAGATCTGAGTCTATGCGGTGCAATTTTTGAAATTCGATTTATGTATTGTTTAAGAGTGTAAATTTTTAAGTTAAATGTTTTAGAGTATAATTTTTTTAGAGTATAAATTTAAACTTACAAATGGCTTTAGAATTAGATATTTCGGACCATTTAAGGCGAGACGATTTTATGGACCTTCTAGTGTACGATTTAGTGTGGCCATGGCCTATTACGCACTTTGTCAAAGTAAACAGTTGCATAAATAATTGTGAAGTGTTCGAACTAGTTCCTTCAGACAACCCTCAACATTTTATTAGTGATATGAACTTAGAAACTGTGACGTGGATGGTTTACGAGGACTCTTTTTGGTGTGCAACGTCACGCCCGATGAGTGCATTGTATGCGAACAATAGACTTTTCTAGTGTATAATTTAGTTATTATTTAGGATTTTAAACTATCTTGTTGCAATTTTAACACTTTGATTCGATTGCACGAATCATGGTCGCGGGCAGGCTATCCGTGACCATGATTCGCGCAATCGGATCGAAACGTCGGGATGGTAAATTATAATATTTTACCTTTATGTACATAATTCATTCGGTTGCAGTAAAGTAAGCAGTTGTAGTGTTAGTTATTATTTACGCCATCTTATTAGTTTCAATATAAAAATGTGTATTTAGTCTTAATTTTTAATATTAATAACATTATATTTGTTCCTAAGGATGATAAACAGAATATTTAATAAATGATACTACGAGCTGAAACATTTCATGTTAACATGACTTTTATTCTGTATTTGTACCAAAAAATATAGCTAAGTATTATTAAACTATGTAAAGTGTTCAGACGTAAGAATGTAACATGTAAATTGTTTTTTTTTTTATTATTTTAAACTTATCATTATAAGACTTACGTATTCTTTGTATCTTATGTATCTCAAAGATTGATTTTCAATTTTAAGTATGAAAATTATTGTGTGTGTGTGTGGTAGGTTAAGCTGGCGTAAGCAATATCGATGCATAATATTGAACGCGCATCCATTGGAGCGCCATTATATTATAATCATTAGTATAGTTTAATTAGATTAATTAGTAGAAGTAATTAAGTAACTATTGTTTAAAGTTAAATAAATAATCTTTAACTAGAATCAGTGAATAGTAGTACAGTAGTTACAAGAAGACCTGTACATGGCGACCCTGCAGCTAAGACGAAACCTGCAAGTAAAGTACCTATAACTTCTGCATTGTTGGAAGAAGTTGGCAAAATAGAGGTGAGCTGCATATTATATATTTTAAGAACTTTCGAGCAATCATGGGTGGTTCATCAAGTAAAGAAGAAGTGATTTTGGCCCAAACGGCGTCAGGTGGTAACAACCAGGCCCAACTAGACCAATTGCAACACCATGTAGGCGTCAACAACATAGTGATGACCATTGTGGCCATCTTCATATTGATCGTACTGCTAGGAGGTGGCTTTTACTTGTACCGAAGGTGCCATAGAAGCTGGATTCGTGAGGAGATGCGTAAATCTACAGTTCGAAAGGTCCTGGGCATTAAGAATCCTGCATACGAGGAAGCATAATCAGTGAGTTTTATTACAAAAATATTACTTTTCGGTAAAAGTGAGTGCGCGAGTGATAGTTATTAAACGCCGTGTTAGCATTATAGAAAGACAATGAACTGGACTTTAGCATTAGACATTATCGTCAGTAAGTTAGTAGGTCAATTTTTATGTTGCAATAAAACGATTACTTAGCTTCAATTATATTTACAGAGATTCTTATTTTAATGGCAGAAGAATTGTTAAACAAATTATTAGAGATTAATGGTAAATTATTTGTCATTGAAGAATATGTTTGTAAATTAAGAGAAAAGTTACTCTCAATTTTTGAAAAGTGATGAATACAAATTTATATATGCTAAATAGCTAGCTGAAAAACTATTAAGTTTGGTGTTTTATTATATTATTATAACTAGCTGGAAATGCGTAACCAAAGATCACAAAAATCCATCCAGCCAATTTTCTAGATCTAAATGACATGACTTTCTTTTATATTAAAACATAATATATAAAAAAATATGTTGTGCCTAAGGGAAACTTGTTTTTCTTTGTTTTAGTTGTATGAAACCGGTTGCCACGTTTACGCCAAGTGAAACCCAAGCTGACGAAGATGGAGCCCTCGCCACTGGCACGGGAACGTGGCGGGCTAGGCCTCCGTCACCAGCTTCTAATTACTCCGTGCCGAGCGGCCAATGGCGAGGCCACACCAACTCGTTAAATTGGTCTTCATCATCATCATCGCTGGATCTCTCGACCTTTTGGCCGAGCTCATCTTCTTCAGCGTCAGAGTGCGATTTGTGCGTTAGATTTAATTTAGTCATTAAAAATATATTGTAAGTATTTCATTGTTTTATTTTTGACTATCCTACCAAACTATGACTAACAAGATATAAAAAGCGATATTTAAATCAGTTTTCCTAATAAAAGTAAAGTACCTAAATAACTTTAAAATTTAATCTAATTGTGTCTCAAAAAGTGCATTTTATCTATTCATGTAAAATAATTTCTTCATTTATCTTACCACCTACATAATTTCGTTACTGCTAACTATTAATACTAATGAGATGTAATATACTGTTTTAAACTTTCATGGTCAGTATCGTAAGAGTTAGTTATTTCGAGATTTCTACCATGTACCTTGTTTTTTATGAGTTTCCGATATTTCGGCACTGTTGCAAGCGCCATGATCGCGGAAGATTTATATAAGGAGGAATTATTTATATAAGCTACAAACGAATGTGCTGTTGAAGTTTTGATTCAAAGCACAGGCGTGTATAGCCGAATCAGTCAATGGAAAGAATTAAACATTGAACAGTTATTAGTATTTATAGGTATATTATTTCATATGGGTAATGTTAAAGTTAATAAGTATAGTGATTACTGGCGAAAACATTATTTGTATAATTTATTTACTCATCACTTCATGTCAAAAAATAGATTTTTATTAATTTTTAGATGTTTGAAATTTGGTGACGGCAATATTCATCATCTTATTAATTATTTAATTATCATAATGCCCACTTTATTTACCCCAGTGAAAATTTATCTATAGACGAGTCCATGATATTACATCGAGGTCGTAGTGGAATAAGACAATATATTAAGGGCAAACGTCACAAATACGGCATTAAATTATACATGCTAGCGACTCCGACTGGTATGTCACTCCAAATGCATATGTACCAAGGGAAAAGAGACTTAGATGTTGGTGGACCGGGTCACGTTGATAAAGTTGTGACTAAACTGATGTCGAAGTATTTTTACGCGGGCCATCATTTATATATGGACAATTTTTAAAATAGCGTGGGTTTAGCTGAATTTTTGTTAACAAAACAAACAAATGTTACAGGAACATTAAGAAGTAGGAGAAGGGGTAACCCGAGCGTAGTTTGCAACACTAAGTTAAAAAAAGGGGAAAACATCTTTCGTTATAATGCTCGGGGTGTTTGCGTTTGCAAGTGGCATGATAAGCGCGATGTTCTTACTATCAGCACCAAGCACACGCCAGAGTTAAAGCCGTTATAATTTTGAAGCCCGAAATGGTTAGCCAATATAATAATTTTATGAGTGGTGTTGATAGGCAAGATCAAATGCTTTCGTACTACACTTGTAAACACAAAACTATGCGGTGGCATAAAAAAGTGGGTGTTCATATTTTCCAAATGATGTTTTTAAATGCCTATTATTTATATAAGTTAGATAATAATGTTCTAATAGATTATTACTCTTTTAGAGAATCTGTAATTGAAGGGCTCTTGCCCGCTCCTTATAGTACAAATTCCAAAAATGAAAATCCATTTACCTGCGCACCTTCCTAGAGATAGCAAAGGTCACACCAAAAGGCGAAGATGCAAACATTGTTGGGACACAAAACAGAAGTGACAAAACACTTTATGTTACTGTCCTTCTTGTGACAATCAACCTAGTTTGTGCATAGAATGCTTTAGAGAATATCACAAATATTAAAAAGTAATACCCGCTGTTTCGGGTAGTTACTTTTTAGTGTGGAGTCCTGTAGTCCTGTACCCTGCCGTGGGACGATAATAAACCGTTACTTTACCAGCTCTTTCTCATCGTTATCCTATAAAAGTTTATCGTAGTACAAATGCCCAGATAGATATGCGCGCCTGCTTTATGATGATTATTGATCATGAAATTAAAACCTTAAGGAAGTACCTAAAAATTATTCTAAACCATAGTTCTGATGATCCTAACTCGGTTTATTCACATTATTCTTTATCAAGTTTAAGACCAAGCCAAAAACTGAGCCGACTTCTCGGTGTTCTTTATTCATCTTACATCGTAACTGGGCCACATTATAAGTAATAAGCAGTAGTCTCAGTTATTCTACATTTCGGTGTGCATATATTTTCGGAAATATGAGTATCCGCTATTGTATAGAATGCTATAAGGCGTGGTCATCTTGGAGGGAAGCCGTTTTCAAGTTCTCTCTAGTTTGGTAAAACTGCCCGAAAGCAAGCTCCGCACTGATTGAGAGACTGGTCCTTTTAGTCTATAAGTTTGAAAGTCCAAATAACTATGTACTATCAACATAATATAACGGTGTCCTGTAATGTTCCGACATAAAATCTGACTAGCCTTGCTGTGTTATGATTCTGCTGTGGTTCATTAGGCGGCAAGAACACTTAAGGTACAGAGCTTTTGTTTAATCAAGCTCACATTTCAATAAACAAAATGTTTCATGTCCTATTTCGTTATTTCATTTATTGTGTTCTTAGATCTGAGTCTATGCGGTGCAATTTTTGAAATTCGATTTATGTATTGTTTTAGAGTATAATTTTTTTAGAGTATAAATTTAAACTTACAAATGGCTTTAGAATTAGATATTTCGGACCATTTAAGGCGAGACGATTTTATGGACCTTCTAGTGTACGATTTGGTGTGGCCATGGCCTATTACGCACTTTGTCAAAGTAAATAGTTGCATAAATAATTGTGAAGGGTTGAACTAGTTCCTTCAGACAACCCTCAACATTTTATTAGTGATATGAACTTAGAAACTGTGACGTGGATGGTTTACGAGGACTCTTTTTGGTGTGCAACGTGTGCTACGTGCGTGTATGACCACTACACGCCCGATGAGTGCATTGTATGCGAACAATATACTTTTCTAGTGTATAATTTAGTTATTATTTAGGATTTTAAACTATCTTGTTGCAATTTTAACACTTTGATTCGATTGCACGAATCATGGTCGCAGGCAGGCTACCCGCGACCATGATTCGCGCAATCGGATCGAAACGTCGGGATGGTAAATTATAATATAAAATATTATAATTAGATTAGATTAGATTAGAATACTCTTTATTGCACACCACAGAAGAAATAAATTTACAGGAAATGTTACAGAAAGATGTACAACTTCGGCGGTCTTATCGCCTGTAGCGATTTCTTCCAGACAACCTTTAGGTGCAGGATAGGTACTACAAAGAAAGGGGAAGGTGCACAGAGTACTTTATATAAAAATAATCAAACATAACAAAACAAATTAACTTAAAAAACTTAATGTCTACTTAAACATACATAAACATATTTCAAAATATAAACCTAAACACAACAGTACATAAATACCTTATAATATACATACATATAATAAATATATATACAATAAAACATACATACACTAGATAACACATATGATGCATCTAAATATTGAACAGCAATCCGTTATGGTTACAAAATAAATAAATGTCAATGTCAAAGCGCTAGTAAATGTGCTTTGAGTCGACGCTTAAAAACTAATAATGTCTCAGATAGTCTTATGGGCGGGGGTAGGGAATTCCATAAGCGGATAGAGTGGACGGTAAATGACTGCGAATAGTAGTTAGTGGAATGGGGAGGACATTTGAGAATAAGTTTTTTGGATGACCGTATCTCACAATCCTGTGATGACTGCAGAAATTGGAAGCGCTCTTTAAGGTACAGAGGTGATTTAGGGTTAAACAAAATTGAATATAATAAGGAAAGGATATGATAGTCACGCCTAAGTCGGATGGGAAGCCATTGGAGCCGAGACCGAAATTCTGTTACGTGGTCGTACTTACGTAGACCAAAAATGAGTCGGATGCAAAAGTTTTTTAAGCGCTCCAGCTTGTCGAGTAGATTTCCGCTTAAATCAGAGTAGCAGCTATCTGCATAGTCAAGGATGGGAAATAGCAAAGCCTGGACAAGAGCAATTTTGGTAGGTATAGGTAAGAAATTACAAAGTCTTCTAAGTGACGCTGCCGCAGCGAATATTTTTCTACTAACTTCTGCAATCTGTGTACCCCAGGTAAGTGCGCTGTCAATGTGGATGCCAAGGTTCTTCACAACTTGGCTGAAAGGAATTTGCACTCCGTCAAATGAAACCGGTTGCAAGGCCGACCAATATATATAATTTACCTTTATGTACATAATTCATTCGGTTGTAGTAAAGTAAGCAGTTGTAGTGTTAGTTATTATTTACGCCATCTTGTTAGTTTCAATATAAAAATGTGTATTTAGTCTTAATTTTTAATATCAATAACATTATATTTGGTCCTAAGGATGATAAACAGAATATTTAATAAATGATACTACGAGCTGAAACATTTTATGTTAACATGACTGTTATTCTGTATTTGTATCAAAAATTATAGCTAAGTATTATTAAACTATGTAAAGTGTTAAGACGTAAGAATGTAACATGTAAATTGTTTTTATTATTATTTTAAACTTATCATTATAAGACTTACGTATTCTTTTTATCTTATGTATCTCAAAGATTGATTTTGAATTTTAAGTATGAAAATTTTTGTGGTACATACGAGTATCTATACAATATATTTATTTAAAGAAGAAATTTTTTTTTTAACTTTTTATGTATTGCTATATTATATCGTAAGTCAGATAAACTTGTATTTTTACCAAATTAACCCGTCTATAAATTCGCTGCATATAAACTTAAATATTGTGTTACAGAAATTATGTTTAAAATAGTCAATACTATTTATTAATTAAATTGTAAATATTAGAAATGTATAGTTCTCTCTTTTAATACGAGTATACTCACTTAAACTTTTATGTATCATTTTGTAAAATTTATTTAAAAAGAGGCTTATATTAGTGACCGAGTTTCTTGCGCTGTTTCTTCTCGGCACTAGCCCAGACTTGTCCCGAAGCAGTGGTAGGTTAAAATATTGGGACGTGTATAATTGCCTCTTGGGGCTTGCAGAAATTAAAACGTTTTTTTTATAATTTAAGCTTTTTTATTTTAGTCAAACCCAAATCATCTTCTGTAAAGTACATCTCATTAAGAGTTAGTTATTTCAAGATTTCTACCATGTACCTTATTTTTTATGAGTTTCCGATATTTCGGCACTGTTGCAAGCGCCATGATCGCGGTTACAATGTCACCAAGAATATCATCAGAGAAAAGTAGCCTAAAATAATGAAGAGGAGTAGAACATTGCGGTGGAATACGATAAACGTCCTGATTATTACATCTAAAATCATTCTCGGCCCTGCGATGTAGAGTCCACTCTTCATCTGGCACTATCTCCAACTTCTGGTTACTGGCATGGCCAACATCATGATTACCACTAAAAAAATTATTACATTATCTTAATTTAACTGCCACACTAACGGTGAATGAGTTTTTTTTACAGAAAGCTATTTATTACATTGCACTTTATGAAACACTAGTTGTTGCCCGCGACTTCGTCCGCGTCAATTTCTGTTAAATTATTATGATCGCGATTATTTTTGCAACATTTTTCACTGATGTTATAAAACCAACACAAAAAGGTTTTTTCAATTCGAACCAGTACTTCCTGAGATTAGCGCGTTCAAACAAACAAACAATAAACTCTTCAGCTTTATACGAGTAATATTATAGTATAGATTTGTTGCATAAAATGCCTACAATTTGAATATTGTATGCCATTAAAGCACACTTAAAATTAAAACACGAACACTTTAGCGTTAAAAATGTAATTGAGGCTTACTTGAAATTTTCATTATAATCCTGGTCTTCGGGGTGGCAGCCTGAATTGCCATGATAAAACTCCATACCAGCTCCAAATTCGTATCTGCTGCTACTCGACGGACCAAAGTCGTCACCGAATATTTCTAATATATCTCGTTCGATATCGTCAAAAGTACGCGGAACCGCCATATTTAATGTTTATTTTGCTAGCAAGCACTACAGGAACGAATATGAGTTGACTCGGGAAGGCACGAAAACGGAATGAACTACCTGTTTTGACACACCCTTTCAAGTAAATTACTGCTCAATAGTGAATATTCGTTTCCCACGGCAAAAACAGAAAACATTTGTTTAGAAAATGCTTTATAAGCAATTTAAAGACAATAAAACCGTTATAATAGGGGTTAAAGTATGAAATTGCCGATTATTTACCCACTTTTTATTTTGTTTATAGCTCTTAAGTATAGTCATATTATTGCGTAATTCTTTTTGTATTGTATCAAAAACTAAATAAAGTAACTTTTGACTAAAAAAAAATGCAATACTAGTGCCTATTACTTCAAAGGAAGTCGTTGAAAAGACCCCTTACAATGTGTCAGCTGACCTTCTTGCTTCAATTAAGTATATTTGTATTATATACTTTGATTTTCAGAAATTTAAATACTATAATGCGTAGCTTTATAACCATTTAACTTTCACCTTTAATTGCATCGAAAACGGTTCAGGCGTTTTTAAAAAAACTAAAAAATTGTTAGTATGGATAAATGACTTTTCTCGATTTCGTCCATACAAAACGGCAATTTCATACTCGTATTTTAACACCTAATATAATAAAGTCATAAATGTTTATGATAGTACCAGTGCTCCGGGTTTACGTAAAATAAATAGGTTTATTGGGAAAAAGAGACCGTTATTTGTACCTATTTAGTGTAATGGTGTAAAGAATTAAACAATTACTAAAATAGTGTTTCTTTAGTCTACTATTAAAAGTTAAAAGATTTGTTCAACCCTAGCGCCCATTCGTATCTGCTGGACCCCATGCAGTGCTGTGTTGTATGGACACATTATTTGGGACTCGATATTGAGTTCCTGGACATCTGGCTGTATGTGAATGAACCCGAAATCGGGATTTTGGCTATAAAAGTACGACAGTATTTACAATGTAGCGCCGAAAGTGTTAATACAGCGCGCAGCCGCGTAACCGAACAAGGATTAAGAAAATAACATTCCGATTCAAAATAATATCTCGTTGCTCAAAATGCTCAGGATATTCTAGATGATTCTGAGAGAATTTTAAATTGCGATGAGTCTGGTTTCCAAACAAGTCCAGACTCTGGGTTGGTTCTGGGCCCTAAAGGAATGAAAAATTTCTTCGAAATTAACATTTAGTGCATCAGGAAAAATTCTACCCGTTCTAGTAATTTACCCATATAAAATAATACCAGCGGAAATTTCAAGAAATAACCCCAATGATTGGTCCATTGGAAAGTCCGAGGATATAGGTAATTCATTGATACCCTACAAGGAGCGAACGTAAAGTTTCAGTTCTGTTACTGATCGATGGTCATAAATCTCATATTTCGCATGATGTTAGTCAGTTCTGCTCTGAAAACGAAATAATTCTATATGCACTTTACCCTAATGCGATACATATTATTCAACCCGCAGATGTTTCAGTGTTCCGATCACTGAAACACTCGTGGAAGAATAACATCCAAAGCTGAAAATTATCAACCGGAAATAGAGTTTTCACAAAAGCCCAGTTCGCACCATTATTGAAGTTATCCCTTCAGGCAGCAACTGAAGAAGTTATTCGCAACGGATTTAGTAAATGTGGTCTGTTCCCGTTTGATGTAAATGCTATTGAGTATACTAAATGCATTAACGATCCCAGCAGGCAAGACACTGTCGTTAAGCCAATTGAATTCAGCATTGAACATTTACTGTATGTTGAATTCTTAATGCCCCAAAACCGCGTAAATGAATTTCGAAATATCAATGGTGATGAGCCGTGGACTGGAGAAGAAACTGCTAAAGAGCTATTTAATAATAATCGATTATATAATAATAATATTTAATTATATAATAATATTTAGTAATAATAATCGACCACCTCCTCGTAATCAATCTAACCATAATTGGCGTGAACCTGAACAGTATGTACAGGAAGAGAGGCAGCCTCAGAACCAGCCTCCAAATCAGCGTCGATCACGTCCTCCCAGTCAAAGAAAGCGAGATGCCGCACGACAGGACAGTTTTAGAGAGAACAATCCCAAGTCAAAACAAGCTCTGAAAGATATAGAAGATAAATTTACTTCTAGCGTAAGATGAGTCAAAAAATAACTGCCACTGAAATACTCCAAGGTGAACCATCGGATTCTAGAGTTAATGACGCCTCTTCTCGTATTATCGACCCACCATTTACCGCATCTAATTATACCTGGAGTTTTGGAGGAGTCACCGTCGCAACAACCCAAAAGTGGCCCGAGACCGACCGCTGCAGTTCCAGTATCGTTGTGCTCTACTTCTGACCCACAACCTGCAGTGGCTGCAGATGAGACGCCTCAGCAGCTTGTCTCTGATGTTGACCCTACAAACACTGCAGTAACTCCTGGATCTTCGCGCTCTAATACTGGCTCAACGTCCATAATAGCAATTGGTGAAGTTTTGGAAGAGATATCACAAAAGCTATACCCTGATGTTGACTCAATAACCACTGCAGGGACTCCTGGATATTCGCGCCCTGATACTGGCCTACCATCCGCAGTAACTAATGGTAAAGTTTTGGAAGAGACTCCACAGCGACAAGTTATTGATAGAGAGATCACACCTCCACGTTCCGAAACTGAACCAAACCTTGCGATTCCAGGTCCTTCGGGACTGACACGCCATTCCAGACCTAACGCAGACCAAACATCCTTCGGAACATCACACAGACATCTGGTACATTAGTACACAATCAAAAAACATTAAAGATTCCTATTAGCCCTGCTTTAGCAAGCGCTATAGTTCGGCCCACAGAATCTCCAATAAAAAAAGGTGACAAAAGAAGGCAATTTTTTCCAGATGCTATCAATTCACCTAAGTGGAAAGACTATTGGAAAAACAAAGAAAATGAGAAAAAAGAAAAGGAAAGGAAAAAAATTGAGCGCGAAGAAGAAAGATAATTGTAAAGTAAGCAGAAACATAAAATTGAAAAGGCAAGGACTAAATCTAAACGTGCAATTACTAAAAGGCGGGTTCCAACCCAAGAAGCTGATTCCGAAGAGGATTGTCCGACATCCTCAAGACAGATTAGAAAGCGAGTACGACCTACAATAGATTCTGATTTAGAAGACGAAATACCTTTGAGTGTTTATAAGAGTTCGTCGGAAATAGTAGATGACGCCGGAGTTGGGACCTATGTCATCATCATCATCATCATCAGCCTATTGCAGTCCACTGCTGGACATAGGCCTCTCCAAATGCACGCCACTTAGGTCGATCCTCGGCTTCTCGCATCCAGCTCCTGCCAGCCACCTTGCGCAAATCATCACTCCACCTGGCCTGAGGGCGTCCTACATTACGTTTACCGAGACGCGGTCTCCACTCCACCAGCGAACAATTCATTAAATAAATTTGCAACTACTTTGGGATCTGTTATTTGTTTATTATCTACAGTTATTTCTATGTTGTGTGCGGACCTTTTAGGCGTCTTGTTTGTACGTTCTTTTATAATTTGCCACATGCATTTAACCTTATTTGTTGAATTGTTTATTCTGTGTATGGATTCTAATTTTTTACTTTTAATAATTGTTTTTTTTAAGATCTTTTCATAAGTTTTGTAATAGTTGGTTAAGATTATATTTTTTGAGTAGGTTACATGGATTTTTAATAATCGTTTATTTTTACAGGATTTCCTAATGCCGCAGGTAAGCCAAGCTTTTTTATTTCTTAAATTAATTTTTATCATTTTTTTAGGTATGTAATTGTCTAGAATTTCACATAAAATGTTATGGAAGGAATTATAGTTATCATTTACATTTTTGCTTTCTGAGATGAAATTTATGTTCTTTAGGTGGTTTTTGAAATTATTTGAATTTATTTTATTAAATATTCGTTTTTTTATGTACCGGAATTGATCAGATCGAATTATTAAGTTTTGTAAGGACACTAATACACCTTTATGATCGGAGAAACCAAACTCTTCGACAGAAGTAGTTATATTTAATTTCATTTTGTTCCAGGTACTCAATGTTGTCGTTTATGATTAAACAAACACCACCACCGGCATAATTTTGACGATTGAAAGATGCTGCTAAATGGTAGCCTTCGAAGCTAACTATTTCCGCCTTTGAAGTAGATAGCCAAGTTTCCGATAGACAGATTATTGGGTACTCATCATGATCTTGTAAGAAGGCTTCGAAGATATCTCTTTTATTAAAAAGACTTTACATATTTTGAAATATGATGTTCACAGTCTGTGTATTTTCGAAATGTATGGTTGTCCGGAATTGTATTCGAGAATTGCTTAATAGTCCTAGTATTTTTACGAGGCTGGCCAAGTGATTTATTTAGGGTGTTAGGGGACCGGTTAAAAAGTGTATCTTCAGCTATTGTACTTTTTTGGCTTAAAATAGTGTCGTCTTTGGTTTTTTGAGATTCCTTGTTTATATTAATCACTTTACCATTTATTATAAATCTATTTTCTAATAACACAGCATGTTTTCCGTCATTTCGTGCTTCTCTCAATAGATGTCTCGGGTGTTTTCGGGTCTTTCGCAGTTTTTCATCCAGGTGTTCCGTGACAGCTAAGCCGGTATTTCAAAAGTATTGCCTGTTTTGAAGTATGAACTTCACGGTTTTTTGCTTATTAGCTCAATGACTAGTGGTCTTGTGTATCCTTTTTTCCCAATCCTATATATGTTTTCTATGTATTCTTCCAAATTTATATTCAGTAAATCCTGGAAAACGTATGTAACTCATTCGCAAAGCTCGGTTTCCGTTCCCCAGGGACCTTCTTTTAAGCCGTATAAGACAAATTTTTTCCTTTTTTTTAATGTGGTTAATCCACTTTTTCTCTTCCATTATATTAGGTTTGTAGGTGCATAGGTACAGTTGAGTGCACCCTAACTAGGTCAATAAACCAAACGTGCGTCACAGACGACTCAACCTTGTACAATATTTTATAATTAATAAATCAGTGTGTCTTGAAACTTGATCGTGTTTGATTGTCTCCGCAATTACATAACTCCAAATACCTTACGCTCCACCATACACGCACACTCATCCTAAAGTGGTGACCCAGACTGAAAAACTCATCGCTCGGTGACTGCACTGCACGATTCTACTGGTCTCTCACAAGCGGAATCGCCATAGAATCTTCAAGAGGCACATAGTCACTGAAACATGAGTCTTGGAGGAATAAACGATCCCACGGTCATGTTTAACTGTGGAGCTTCTACTGCTGGAGCTAGCAACGGCGGCTACACATCAAATAGTGAGCTAGCAGCGGTTACAGTATCGTCAAAAATACCGGAGTTTTGGACCGAGATGCCTAGAATATGGTTCGCCCAATTTGAAACGGTGATGGCGCCACAGAAACAAGGTGATGACGTCAAATACAGCATGGTTGTATCCAAACTCGGAAAGGAAGCAATACGTCAAATTTCCGACATTTTAATTTCACCTCCGAGCACTGACAAATACATCACATTAAAATCAAGATTGCTATCAGTGTACGAAGAGTCAGAAGAGCGACAATTCCAGAAATTGATCGGCGAAATGGAGCTCGGTGATCAAAAGCCGTCACAACTATTACGACGCATGAGGGAACTCGCCAAAAACGCAAATGTTCCTGACAAAACACTATTAAATTTATAGACGTCAAGACTACCAACACACGTTCGCGCCGTACTCACTGTCAGCCAAGATCAAAATCTCGACAACCTCGCCGGCATCGCGGACAAAATTATTGAAAATAACAGAGGAGAAATTTGCACTGTATCCAATGACCAATCTCCGATTATGTTAGAACTGCTGTCACAAGTGAGTAAACTTTCCTTGGAAGTAGCTGCACTTCGAGCTCAAGTCAGTGGCATCGACAGTCCCAACTTCAACAATAGACATCGAAGCCGTTCAAGATCGCAGTCACGCACAAGAATAACACCTGACAACCCGAAATGGCTGTGCAAGTACCACCTGCGTTTCAGAAATAGAGCCCGTAATTGCGAAAAGCCATGCAACTGGAAAAGGCCGTCGGAAAACTAGATTTAGCGTTGACCGAGGCGGTCGTCAGCGCTATACTCCCATCTAACCGCCTTTGCGTAACCGACCGAAAAAGTGGGTTTCGATTTCTGGTAGATACCGGCGCTAACATCTCCGTTCTTCCTAAAAGTGGAGCAAATCGTATACAAACCTCCACATACAAATTATACGCCGCAAACGGAACCGAAATAAAAACATATGGCGAGAAAACGCTGACATTAGACCTGAATACGAGACGACCGTACCGATGGACATTTGTTGTCGCAGACATTACGCAACCTATACTTGGGGCCGATTTTCTAGAACATCATAATATTCTGGTGGATGTGCGAAACAAAAAACTAATTGATCGAAAAACAGGACTTTTGTCACAAGGAAAAATCATTCAATCAAGCTTACCAACATTGACAACCATCAAGTTGGCTGATCCATTTGCTGACCTATTAGAAAAATATACCAACATCACCAAACCACTGAACGGCCTCATTGAACCAAAACATGATGTTAAACACCAAATAATAACACAAGGACATCCAGTTTATTCAAAATGTCGCCCGCTACCAACGGATTTATATCAACTTGTAAAGAAAGAAATTGAACACATGTTGGAGGCTGGATTATGCAGACCGTCTAAAAGTCCTTGGGCCAGCCCACTTCACGTCGTTAAGAAAAAAAACGGTGACTTACGATTATGTGGCGACTACAGGAGATTGAACGCAATAACCGTCCCAGATAGATACCCTATACCTAGAGTGACAGATTTTTCATATATATTACCGGGAACAGTAATATATTCACGAATTGATATCCAGAGGGCGTACAACCAAATCCCTGTACAAGAAGTCGAGAAAACTGCTGTAATTACTCCATTTGGCTTATTCGAATTTCCTAGAATGCCATTTGGATTGCGCAATTCAGGCCAAACCTTCGTCAGATTTATTAATTCGGTACCATCCGGCCTAGACTTCATTTTTGCATACGTCGACGATATTCTGATAGGATCAAGATCCAAGGAAGAACACAAATGCCACCTCAATGAAGTATTCAAAAGGTTGAACGAGAACGGCATAACAATAAATCAATCAAAATGCGAGTTTGGTCGATCAGAAATAGAATTCCTCGGATATATAATCACACCGGAAGGAATTAGACCAACAACTGAAAAAACAGAAGCGATCAACAATTATCCGAAACCTGAAACCGTCCAGGAGCTCAGACGCTTTCTAGGTATGATCAACTTCTACAGAAATCATATACCTAAAGCTGCCAAATACCAAGCACATCTAAACACATATCTTAGCAGTTCGAAGAAAAAGGATAACACCAAAATCCAGTGGACACCAGAAGCTATAGAAGCATTCAATCAATGTAAGGAAAGTTTAAAAAACGCCGTTACATTGACTTCCCCTTCAAGCGCAGCCCCACTAACCTTAATGACAGACGCCTCACAGACCTGCGTGGGAGCGGTCCTACAACAATATGAAAATAACACTTGGAAACCATTGTCATTCTTCTCCAAGGGCTTGTCGGAAGCGCAATCCAAGTACAGTACATATGATCGTGAGCTACTAGCAGTATACATGGCGATGACACATTTTCAACCATACATTGAAGGAAGAGAATTGATCGTTTATACGGATCACAAACCATTATGTCACGCATTCACAACGAAAACAAACGTCACGAGTAAAAAGGTCGTCGACCCAAGGCGAACTCGTCATCTACAATATATCGCACAATTTACTACGGATATAAGACACCTCGCCGGTAACTTGAACCCCGTCGCCGATGCATTATCAAGAATAGCACAAATATATTGTCCTTCACCCGTGGATTGGAATGAGTTAGCAAAGACGCAATATGAGCCCGAACTAAAACAATTATTAGATAAAAACAACAAGAAATTCAAGATAATTTGCCTCGGAGATAATAAAAACCTGTACTGTGATAATACTACAGAAAACTTACGTCCATACGTACCGAAGAAATTACGTAAAGACATATTCGATATTATGCACAACGTAACACATCCAGGTGTAAGATCGACCCGTAAACTCATCATAAAACATTATTTTTGGCCGAACATGAACGCAGATATCGGTCAATGGGCTAAAACATGTGTCGCGTGTCAGAAAAGCAAAGTATTGCGACACAATATGTCATCCATTGGTACGTTTGCCCCCACAACACGTTTAGAGCACGTACACATGGACATCGTCGGCCCGCTTCCAGAATCAAACAGCAATAGATACATCATTACCATGATAGACAGAGCAACACGATGGCCAGAAGCTGTTCCAGTATCAGAAATAACAGCACAGACAGTCGCGAAAGCATTCGTAACCACATGGATCTCTCGTTTCGGCTGTCCAGCCACAATTTCGACAGATCAAGGCAGACAGTTTGAGTCAGATCTATTCATCTCCCTTAATAAACTATTGGGTATCAAGAAAATACGGACTACGAGTTACCCACAAGCCAACGGAATGATAGAAAGATGGCACAGAACGATGAAAGCCGCTATCATAGCCCGTGGTAACACAACACAGTGGAGTACAGAATTGCCAATAGTCCTACTCGGTTTAAGAGCCGCGATTCGAGCTGATGACAAAGTAAGCCCTGCACAAATGCTGTACGGAACCAACATTCGCATTCCAGGAGTATTTTTCGAGCAGAAAAAGCTAGATAAATCCCCAGAAAGCTACACGAGCGATTTGATAAGAGCTATCATAGGGAAAGAAATATACTAGAGTTCCAATCGCTAGTCAAGAAATGTCTTTCCGAATTCTTTTCAAAATATTACGACAGATTGCGCTAGGAGTCTCGATTTGAATAAAATCATAGACCAAGGTAAATACAATCCAAATTTTGCCAATTACGAGAACCATTTGCAAGCACGTGTTGCTATGCTTTGACCATGAAAGACACGTGCCGTAAGATGGCGCTTATTAGCATTTAACTTTTAATGCAAAGACCAAGAAAAAATCAAAGCAAGTTATTAGTTTTTTATTTTAAATCTTAAGAAAATTGCATTATACGTTGTTTTTTTTTGCAAATCGTTACAAAACGTAAAAAATAGAAGTACGTACTAAGATTCGAACTCTCGGCCTACGGACAGAAAAATCAAATGCAGAATCTAATTTTATTTTATCTAACAATGTTGAAGTTGGTTCCGAGTTGAGCTGAAATAAGTTATGGCGTCAATTTTTTAATCTAAGTTACCACTTATCGGAGCGAGTTTGACATGCTGATATCGGTTTTGTCTCAATTCGGAATGTGGTCATGCTGTCACTCGGCTTATTCCACCAAATAAAAGACACAATACAGAATTATAACCACGCATAAAACAACAATTCACTTAAAACAATTAACTTAAAAATGTATGTAACTATTATAAAATAGCACAATAATCACAGCTCCAGATTAGAATATTTTACTAAGACAAAATATTAAAATGCAAGATCGCCCTCCCCATATTGAGTAAGTGCCTAAATTAAGTATGTTCCTATATAAAAACAATAAATTTTGGTAATCGTAGAACGTTATAAACTAACGGCCATTTGCCCATTTCCAATAACCTATCTACGAGTATCTTCAGTTTTGGCATATCGGAGATAGAAAACAACTTCTGTCTTTGTTTCTCTGGACGGCAAAAACAGAGATAGAAACCTAGTTTCCTATCTCCGATATGCCAAAACTGAAGATAGATAGGTTATTGGAAATGGTCATAAAATTACTTGTACCTACTTGTACAAAAATCATATAAATTAATCAAGAACTTGTCTTCCGATTAGGAGAGAAAATATAAGTATAACCGCTTTCTGTCTGGCTATAGGCCGGTAACGCTCCTTCCCGGTAATCTTTTGTTTCGCAAATGCATTGTTATAATTCTAGATAAATAATGATGTTGAGTTTTTCCATGTTTCACGTTTACTTAAAAGTCGTTTTGAATTGAATAGTAAATTTAACTAAAATAAATAGTATTTTACTAGCCGACTGTATTTTCATGGAGCTTAGTGGAACATTTTATTATTTAAAATAATTATACTTAAGATCAATTATGGAGCCCGGTGGAATAATTTCTTGGAGCGCAGTGGAATAAGCCGTCACTCACCACTACTCTACTCACTGTCACTACTTTTCCTGTTTTAGTGTTTACCTACAATCCTACGATCTTACATTACATACGCCTTTTTCTACTGACTTTGCTTAACCTTTTCACAGCCAACGACTTCTATAGAAGTTAGAGATTTTCGTGCCCCCCACGCCACGACTTCTATAGAAGCTCTTTATTGTACTTAATGTAATAAAATACAATTACGATACATATAACATTTCTTTTTTTTGTGAATTTTAAAGATGGACACTACTGAAACCCGATTTATTTCTAGCGAAAACAGGCTTTTTTGTGTTTTAAAATGGATAAAATAAAAAACGCCTCTAATATTGACATGTCCTTCACGCCAACTACTTCATATCAAGTTGGCCAGTGTTGTGACGCGAAAGTTGCATTCATTACAATCCACTACCGTTAATTTGTTTTAGTTCATACAAATGAGCATACATTTCATGATTTATGAATCAATTTCAGTCAGTGAACAACGTATTAATCAATAAATTGTTATAATAGGGGTTAAAGTATGAAATTGCCGATTTGTACTGAAAATCAAAATTGTTTATTTTTTAATTTTTAACAAATTTATTTAATCAAAATTGTTACCATTATTATCTATACATTGCTGCCATCTAATAGGAAGGTCATTTATGCCTTTGTGATAGAACTCTGAGGATCTAGACTGCCCAAACTGTGTGAAAGCATTTTGTACTGCCTCCTGGGAAGAAAACTTCTTGTCACGTAGATAATTGTCCAAAACACGAAAAAATGGTAGTCCGTTGGAGCAAGGTCTGGCGAATACGGAGGATGTCGAATGGTTTCTAGTTGCAGTTCCTGAAGGGTCAAAACGGTTTCTCGTGCTGTATGAGGTCTCGCGTTGTCATGGAGCAATAATGGTGAAGATCGATTCATGAGTCGGGGCTGTTTTACTGCTAGTTTTGCCAACATTGTTCGGAGTTCGGCACAATAGACATCTGCCGTTATTGATTGACCAGATCGGAGAAAACTATAGTGAATAACACCATGCTGAGACCACCAAACAATTAACATTACCTTTTCATTGGTAAGTTTTACTTTAGGACACTGTTGTGGCGTTTGACCTGGGTCAGTCATTGCATTTTTCTTTTACGGTTATCATAAAGAATCCACTTTGCATCACATGTCACAATTCGATTTAATATTCCTTCATTTCTGTACCGATTTAACAAGGCAACACAAGTTTCAACACGCGTTTCTTTCTGCACATCAGTCAAATCATGAGGCACCCATTTTTCGTATTTTTTTATTTTATTGATTTGACGCAAATCAGTCAATATTGTGGCTAAGGTTACGTTAAACCATGCCGCTAATTCCTGGGTAGTTTGACTAGGATCGGCTTCCACCATCTCTCTTAATTCATAGTTAATCACCTGTTTTCAGCATGAAGTTTCCATCACGAAAGCGTTTAAACCAAAATCGCACGTTGCGTTCATTAGCAGATCCCTCTCCATACGGTCAAAATCCTTATTTTCTTCTAAATTCTTTTAAATTTCGGAAATTCAAAATTTTTCGATCGTGCCTCGCCCCGAGTGTTAGGTTATTTTCGTTACGGAATTTCTGGATTCGGTCTCCACGCTCAAGGCCCGCGATAGAAGCTATGCAAGCTTAAAATAGTGTTTTTCTACATTTTCTCGGGTCTGGGTGTTTGAGATACCTTCGTTGTTTCTGGTTTCTGTTGGGGCTTGTGTTAGTAGTGGACTGTATATGAGGAGAATTGACATAAACACTGGTTGGTATTTCGCAAGAGTTTATTTTGAGCTCACAAGAAACTGTCACTGAATCAAGTAGGTACTTAATAATTCTAATACACGTCTTATGCACTAAATTATACCTTAGCAGACGCTTAGTTAAGTACTTATTTGTAGGTTGGAACACGTCCGTATAGTACGGTGGCCTAACGTGGAGAGAGAGTTACAGTATACAGCAACTAGTGTTGTCTATAAAAAATAGTGATGTTGGATAGCGTGCCAACAGTTTTCAAAATACGAATGCTTTTAATAGTTATTCAAATTGGGATCAGAACAATGTTTGTGGTGTTTTCCACATTTAATTAAATTACTATGTTTAATTAATGATTAGTACTCGTATTAAATTATGCGTCAAAATTCAATAAGTTTGCGTAAGTTTGCGTATGTGATTCCTTACAGTTTCCTTCTTCAAATTGTTAAGTTGTCATTCATTTGAGACGCTAAACGTTAAATAACATCAAATTTCTCCGGAAACATTCGAGATAAATGTCGACAATAGTATCGATAAATTTGAGTCAAGCTCTAGCGTACATGTAAAATATTTTGATGAATTAATTATCCACCAAAATAATGTAAATAATCAATACATAGAACTTTATCTATACAAAATATTAGACGGAACAAACGGATTGAAGTAATTTCACATTTACAACATAACAACAAGATCAAATTCAACAAAAATAACGCGTTTTTACGATGACGACTTTCTACGTATTTACCTGTGAAATGAGCAATTTTCTAGACTATTTTTGTGATTGACTCCACAGGCACTCACAGAACATGTGACCATTGTTAAATAAAAAATCAAAATCAAATCAAATCATATATTTCGCAAAAAACATGGTACATAATAAGTTATTATAATTTGAAAAAGAATCACATGTTTCGCCAACTTGGTGGCATGCAAAAGAAAACAAAGAAATAACATAATTACAAAATTAGTCACAATTATTTATAAAATTTATACATGTCATAGATACCAATAGAATGTCACCTATATAAATGTCTTAAATAAATTATTAAATGTCACCTAAATTAAAATGTCCAATTTATATAAAGATTCATTTCATGTCAAAAAATTCACTTAAAGAATAAAAACAATGATCAATAAGCCAGTTGCGTAGGCATTTAATAAATTGGGCAGTAGGGAGCTGTCTTATGTTTATTGGAATATTATTGTAAATCCTAATACACATTGCAAAACAATTTTTTCTGAAAAATACGCTAGAGCTAGACTGCGTCAGAAGACGAGTGGTGTCTCTCTGTCGCAGTCTTGAGTCGACGACAATTTTTTGTTCAAAAAACTTTGGGTAGCTGCGGACAAAAGTTCCGGCTTCCAAAATGTAAAGCCCTGTCAGTGTAAGTAACCTTAATTTTCTAAACAAGGGCCGACAGCTTTCTATTGGCCCAGCCCTACAGATTGCCCTTATGCATTTCTTTTGTAATAGAAATGCTGTATTTTTGTCAGGTGAATTCCCCCATATTATAAGACCATATTTTAGCAGTGACACTACATAACCATGGTATGCGGTGAGTGCCGTTTTTTCACCAGCTGTACAACGCAACTTTTTAAGGGCATATATGAATTTACTTAACTTGGCGCATAAATTAGATATGTGAGATTTCCAATTACAGTGATCATCGAGTATTATTCCAAGAAATTTAGACTCTTTAACTTCTTTAATTTTTTGACCCTGACACGTTATATCCAAGTCTAAATGAGTTGATTTATAATTAGAAAATTGTATGTAGGCCGTTTTAGATATATTAACACACAGATTATTTTGAGCAAGCCATGTGGTAACGCGATCTATATTGGTATTTATCTCTTGTTGATAATCAACTCTCTTGTCACGCCTAGGTATAATGAGAGAGATGTCGTCTGCAAATAAAACAGTCTGGTAGTTTATGATTTTTGGCAACTCATTGATGTACACAAGAAATAACAAGGGCCCCAATACACTACCTTGCGGAACACCTAGTTTGTTTAGCAAAAAAGGAGATTTATATGAAACCACTTCATTTTCAATGTTGATTTTATTAATTTCAACGCATTGCATTCTATTAGTGAGATAACTCTGTATCCAGTCTAAAGCCTGTCCTCTGATGCCATACTTTTCACATTTTGCCAACAATTTATCGTGGTCCACAAAATCAAACGCTTTACTTAGGTCAAAAAACACTGTCACTACTGGAATCCTTTTGTCTATGTTACTTACAACGCTTTTTATTAAAGAGAAGGTTGCAAGAGTTGTGGATTTGTTTTTCTGTAACCCATTTTGTTCCTCTGCCATAATATTATGCTTGTCAAAAAAGTTTATTATCCTCTTACACATTGTCTTTTCGAATATCTTCGAAATTATTGGAACAAGAGTGATAGGGCGGTAATTATTTATATCATAATAAAATTGTATTTACTTTAGATAATCTACGATGTACTAGATAATTCCATAAAATGTTGAAGCTTATATCGCTTATGCCACTGGATGTCACTCTGTCAATTAAGACTGATCACAAAACGAAAAGATTCGTTTTCTCTTTCTATCTTGCTAGATTTCCATAAGAGGTTTTCTTCTATCTCGCACGCTTTGTCCGTCTATTATATTCTACGTTTATGCTTTATTTCAAGTAAATCTGTGATGTCGTAAGCGTACACGTATCAAGGTCATTGTGTCATAGTGACGTCTGTTTCTTTCCCGGTTAAAGTAATAAAATGAGTGACAGTGAATTTGACTCTAATGAGTTTTTGCGGATATTAGAATTATTAAATGGAAAACAGTAGCACATTCACGGAGGAGGAGGATAATGAGATAAGTTTGTAAACATTACCTTGTTTTATTGTTAGATAATTACTAAAGTGCAAATAAAACAAGTTATCTCAATATGTGGATATAGTTATGTGCTAATTGTACGAAGGAAAATAGGTAATTAAGTAAAAGATCACTTAGAAATTTGTTTACAAAGTCATAAATACGGCCAATAACACAATACCTAGTAAACTAAGTCCAATCAATATCACTTGAATTTATTTAAAACAGTTTCGGGTATTGTTGAATTTTTAAATATCACAGTTTAGGTATTGGTTTTAAATATCATATAGGTAAGGTATAAGTATCAACGGATTATGTGCGGGATTGATTGAACAACGAATGCTCAAAAATCGTCCGTCACCGTAGGATCAGATAGGTTAGGATATGTAGGTAGTCACTGCTGAACATTTTAACTGCTCATGGTGCACCGTTGCGACGCACAGTATTGCACTTTGTATAGGGAGAGTGGAAAATATTCTATATGATAAGCGGGAATCGAAAATTGTTGTATAAAGGCAAATAACATTAAACATACCTGAGGGACGATTTTCCATTTTTAACAGTTGGTGTAATTGCAATGACCACCTACTCTCTGATTATTTCAATTAAAATGCGTTCCATTCTATCAATCACTGTTCATCACATCTGTATTGGGCTTTAAAGAATAATGTTTTTATATCACGATTACTTTAGAGAACTGAATCTTCAGGTACAGCTACTAAAAGAAATACCGATAACTAGTATTATAACCTGAATAATAGAACCGATAACCGGAAACGTTACTTAGAATACATTTCAATATTTTTCTATAATGCTAGCGCCGTTGTTGTATATATCCAACGCTAGGGATTCCAAAAACGGTATTTTTATAGATATCACCTAGACTTTATCTAGGCTAAGGTACTATTTATTCCAAAAATTATGGATGTTATACCTGCACTAAATGCTAGAATTAAGAACATCTAGTTTTTAATTTAAATTACATTAATTGTAAGAGGGAAACAAATAAAACAGCCACTAGTTTCCGGTATGAATGTAATATTTCTACCTTATAATTAATTTGTTGTAATAATGTGTCTCAACACTATAGGTGAAGTATGAAAAAATGTGCACGGCGCCAGAGACATATTCTTTGGAAGAATCACGCGGCGGTTAAAAGGTTAATGAAAATAATTCATCATCGCATGACTATAAATATGACTTTTTTATAGTCGGCCTTCCAAGAAGCATGGCCTTCCATGGTCCACCCACCTTATTTAAAACATATACCTATTCCTTTTATCTAAAACCTTACGCTCTCAAACTGAGGATCGAACCCGCTTCATCGGAATGAGGTGCCTGCCTTGCAACTTGGAAAATCATTTAGCTATCGATACCTGCAATCTACTGGATGCCTTTTTTACCGTCAAGAAAATAAACGTGTGAGATAGGTAAAAATATATGGTATGAACACTTAAAAAAAGTTTTACTTTTTTTATAAATGACAACCTATCCTCATAATCATTTTATTATAAGTTGATTTCGACGACCTCCGTGGCGGAGTGGCGTACACACCGGTTTTCAAGGTGTTGCCTGCTCCGAGGTCCCGGGTTCGATTCCCGGACGGGTCAATGTAGAAAAAATGAGTTTTTCTACATTTTCTCGGGTCTGGGTGTTTGTGGTACCTTCGTTGTCTCTGGTTTCCAAAATACGAATGCTTTAAATAGTTATTCAAATTGGGGTCAGAACAATGTATGTGATGTTGTCCACGTTTATTTATTTAGATGAACATAACATTTAAAAAATAATAAGAAAAATACGAAACCGACCAAAACCCAAACGCATATTCTTTCTACTCAGAACGCGTTAAACTTGACCGAGTTTAATGGCGGGAACTAGTAATTTACCTATTTCTTTGTAACGCACCGCACCGCACGCGCCCCCGCTCCCAGGCAGCGGCCCCTTTCAGTCACGTGGATGTCGTGGCTAAATTCCCGAGCGTCGGCCGCGTCCCGGACTCGGACTTCTAGCATAGGAATTAGGATTGCATTTTGCATACACTTAGTCTGCCTTTGCGTACGAATATTTTCTTATAATAAATAGGTAACTATTTGAAGAAACTTATAAGTCGAGATCGGCTGGACAGAATTTTCAGATTTTGGTGTTTTTGGATTTGTCTTCGTCGGGAATAGGATAATAACTATTTAAAATATTGAAAAGTTAACGTAGAAATAACTACCTAATTAAGAAACTGTATTTCTTCCGCCAGTCATTAATAAAGCAGCAGTTCAATAAGTAAGTAAATAAATCCAATCGGAAAAATCGAATCCCATTTTAGTGCCCCTTAATAACAAGATTATTCCCATCAGAGTTGTCCGCGGCACGGAACGGCTCGGCGAGCGGCTCGGCGAGCGGCTCGGAGAGCGGCGCAGTGCTTTGGAAATCAAATCTTGTACCTCTCATAGTAAAGTAATTAGAAAGCAATTATTGTTTTAGGGAGCTGAATAAACGACAAATTCGTTTAATGCTAAGCCAGGGTCACTTCATAAGTATGAAGTTTATAACAAGTGGTTAAACTTTTTGGTAAGGAAAAATAAAGGAAAAGTTCTTTCTTTTACAATTCAAAGCGAGATAACGATCTTTTTGTGTTTTATTTATAGAGTACATATACTAACTCCTCTATTTACATAAAAATTTCAACACATACACGTGCAAATAAAAAGTAACAGATTTTTAAAGTAAGAAGAAATTTAACGAATAAACGCAATAGTATGGAGCGGGAAATTTAAGTCCATTTTTTATGATTAATTTGGATCATCCGACCAAAAATAAATATGCACTTATGAAGATTAGTGTCTATTTGATATAAATTAATAAGATAGGTCGTTTAGAATTAAAAATTCAAACCATAACAATTGTTCAAAAGTCAAGTGATAAAATTTATCCCGTGGATAAAGTGTTTTCTTTACGATAAATAATATTGAATACTTACATGAATTTATGCCGGTTTAGTTATGAAATAAATTAGACATATTGTAATGTGTCCCAAATCAATAAAAGAGTGCTACTTAAATAATTACATTTATTTATTATTATAATGCCAAACTGACGAGCATATTTTTGACTAAGAAGGTTACTGACGTGCACGTCCTAAAGTACTACTAAGCCTACTACATATCAATATAACATAACTGCTTAACTTAATGCTTAACTACTTATTATCTCAATGCTAATTCCTTAACTAAATTTAATTCCTAATACTAATTGTTATTGTTGGACGCCAGGAGGGTTTTCCTACGGATGTTGATGGTGGAGCCCTTCCACTCCTTGGTAACCGGCTAGCACACGGCACAGTGATTATCTGATCTCTCTCCTTATTATGATGAGTTACAGATATGAGAAGTATTTCTATGTGTTGGGTTCAGGACACTGATCACAGTGCTTCTAAGGGCGTTTCCAAAGGCCCTTTATGCATTCACTAAACACAAAAGAATACAGTAATTTCGGTACATATCACTTCTAATTTTCAGTTTTTCATCACGATACGTTAATATTCTCAAATGTCGGTATTCGCACATCAAAATGGCCAGATATCGAGCATAGGTACGACCGTTGACACTCCGTAAACCGCAATCACCGCTATGTTCTTAAACTTTCAATTTTAAACGATGCCTGTGATTTCATTACGTTTGTTTGACTATAATAAACTTCTTCGATCATTCAGAAAAAAACACTAAAATAAGATATTTGTGGAGGAACTATGTGAGTTGAACTCGCGTCCGTCGGATCTATAACAAATGACGCCAGCCTAAACCGCTGAGCCAATTAACCATTAAACGATATAGTGAAAATGTTAATCATGTTAAAAGTATTAATAGTGTGATTCTTATTGTGATGGAGTTAGGGCATAATTTTGTATGTCACACCATTACAATATAACTGAAGTTTAGCCAAGACTATTAAAAATTCATTATTTAAGTCGAAATCATCGGAAATTTGTAAATCCTTCAAGCTCGCATGAATATTTTCTTACCATAGTTCTTATTAACAACGGCCGCCCATACAAATTTTTTTTTTTTTTTTTCATTTGATAAAACTATTTTTGTGTTGCTACATTATTCTAAACTATCATTCTACACGTTTGACAAGTTATTTCTACCAAAAAACTGTCCAAAGTGACAAAGAAACGTTAAAATAGTTGAGAATAAAAAAAAAAGAAAATGTCTGCAACTATAGTTGCATGGAGCACTTTGGCCTTGTGCATACGTGCAACTAGAGTTGCACGGGGCACTGTAGTGGGTTGCTCACTAATGTAGGCTCACGGATAGAATTTAAATATGTATCTGAAATGGATAAATAAATCACAACCCACTTTTTACAAGCTCGTTCTGGGTTTGATTATTAGCATAGGGAAAATATTCGTCGTTAGTTTAGTTAATTTTTCGCTTACATACTGTCCAAGTTATTAAAACAGTATGTCATCATCAGTCGTTAAGTTATTATTTATTCGATCGTTTTAGGATTCCTCTTTTCTAATCATTGTCATACTACATTACTACATTTCCGTATTGCGCCATCTTTTATATTTTTAACAACAACTAACGGGCAAAAGCATGCATTGCCACACTAGCGCTACGGAAATAGCAGGACAGTCTACAAACAGCCGAAACAGAGAAAGATTTTCTGTCTCTTTCGATTTGTACCTGGCGAAACAGTAATGCCATCTATGCCTAATACAGGATTTTAGCTTTCTTCCGAAGGACAATCTTTACTATGAAGATTGTCACTCTAGTATATTTCTTTCCCTATGGAGCTATGGAAAATGCAACGCCATTGAAATGCGATCATCACGGAAAACACAGATCATACATTCATCCCGATATGGCATCATGCGACTATGTTTTCGTACGAACCGACGCAGTAAAAAAACCTTTGACGTCACCATATGAAGGTCCTTACAAAGTTTTAGAAAAACACAGTAAATTCTACAAACTGGAAGTTAAGAACAAAACAGTGGTAATCTCAATAGATAGATTAAAACCCGCATTTATTTTACGCAATGATCAAGCGAATGACCCGTCAACATGCATTAAAAATGCAATTTCATCTTCAGGCATAATTTCTAAACCAGGCCAAATGAAATCGACGGAAAAAACTGCGTCAGCAACAAAAACTCGGTCAGGTAGGATCGTACGACCAGTGGTTCGTTTTGCACTATAGACAAAACGCAGCTACATAGCAGTGCACCGCACCTCATACCGAATCACACCACTCACCTACAAACATCAAACCTCGAGGCTCTTCAAACGTCAAAAGAAACTCCTTTTTTTTGACTACAGTCTATCAACCGACGTCAAAATTGCTATAATGGGAAACTGGGGAACAAAAGATATAAAAGAAGATATCGTCATATCACAGAACGCCGCTGGGGGATCAAACGCCAACATCAACGCTACCGACGTAACTGTGGGCGTACTATGCACCATTGTCATCCTAGTGCTAGCGTTCTTCCTGTATAGACACTGCAAGAAGAAGTTTTACAAGAAAGTGTTCAATAAGATCGATGGCAGAATGGAACATAAACCCGGTAACACCGCTGCAGCTGTGCCGATACCAACCGTGTCGGCAAGGTGCTGCCACCAAACTCCCGTGGCAATATAAGAAAAATCAAGATATGTGAGGTGAAGTGAAGTGTGTATCCAATAACATTTAAGTTATAAAACCTACTTTGTATTCTAACACTATAATTTATTTTCGTTTTTGTTTACCACGTTTCTTGTTAATGTTATGACATACATATATTTTTTTCCTTTTTTTACATTTACTTTACATTTAATTCCTTATTTTATTATTTTATGTACGATAGTTAATAAACATTACAATGTATTTTTTTTTTAAAAAAAAAGGGGGAAATTATGAAGGTGCATAGGTACAGTTGAGTGCACCCTAACTAGGTCAATAAACCAAACGTGCGTCACAGACGACTCAACCTTGTACAATATTTTATAATTGATAAATCAGTGTGTCTTGAAACTTGATCGTGTTTGATTGTCTCCGCAATTACATAACTCCAAATACCTTACGCTCCACCATACACGCACACTCATCCTAAAGGTTGTATGTTTTTCTGAAGATTATCAATTTCCATCCGCAATTTAAGATTTTCACTATGCAATTCCTCTATATGCTCATTTATTGTTTTTAAATTGTTTTTTAAACATTGTTGTTCTGTTGATAGTGCACTTATGTTAGGCATTATTTTATTTATAATTTTTGTTGTAATTTCATCTATTAGCACAGTTTTCAGTTCTGATAGTAGGGTTTGTTTATTTGTCTCTAGTTTACTTTCCAGGAGTTGTTCCAGTCAGCTGAGGGTGTTTGAATAAACCTTTTCTGTTGTTAAAGGGTTGGTATCAGTAACCATTGTATTTCCCAATACACTCTGATCGCCTTCGGAATCGGATGTAATGTCGAGGTCGACGGTTACAGTTTTTTTTCTCAGCGTAATATTATTTAAATCTGAGTTTGGTGAGCGACGTGTTGAAATAACATTAGTATGATACTGTGTTCGTATTGGAGTATTGGAGTTATCAGTCTTCGGAGCTTTACACCGGCATAGATCCCATTTCCAGGCTTTTTTTGTGTTCATGACTCATTGTGTCGTATTCAATCGAACGATAGGAACGTTAGCACAGTCTAAATCATATTTTGATTTGCACAAACAACAAGTGAGGAATTCTCTTTTAGGAATAATTTTCAAACATCCAGCGCAACTTGATGCCATCTTGCGGATACTCAATCGGCAATCGGTTAGTTTTACAAGCGTTGTATTGATGTTGTGGGTTGTCAGCGTAGATAGCACAACCCGCGGTTTATTTGCCGTAGTACAACAGAAGGCGCAGTGATGGCGCTTTCTAGTAAATTTCGAATACTAAGTTGGTTTAAGTAGCGCTGTAGGTAGGTATTTTGCAAAACAATGGTATTTTAATAGGTTAAGAAATTTAAAAAAAAAGTACGTCGTCTTCACTTAAAATTCAAAGTCAAAATTATTAGGAGAACTGCATAGATTATTTAGGTTATTAGCACTTATCACGGAGCTCAATGTTTACATCGGGCTTACCCCCTTCTCCTCTCTCGCTCTTTCAATCGCAAGAGTATTGGAGCAACGGAGGTCGTGTCGTACGAGCTTTCTGATCTCTTGGTTTAGAGCCCGCTTTCCCGACGAAGTGACGGGTGGGTTTTCACGTCGTTCCTTCATTAGCCCTAAAGTCCCTTCCGAAAGCTTTGACTTCCTGCCCTTACGTTGCATTTCACAAAATCTCATACCTTCTTCCCTGAGATTTCGAACCACATTTTCGAGGTTCTGGTTTACGTCTGTTGTGGTTTCCACGGCAGCGAGTCGGTTTTCCAGGTTTGACTGGAACGTTTCAGATCCTATCATGGTTTGGAGCAAGGTAGGTCGGAGCCTAGACTTCATCAGACGGACACGTTCAGCCTTAAAATCGATATTCAGAGAGCCTCGAACGAGTCGGTGATCGCTTCCGATATTAAACCTGTTGATCACGGAGACGTCTCTAAATATATGCTTTTTGTTCGTCATGATGAAGTCAATCTCACTTTTCGTCATAGTGTCGGGGCTCTGCCACGTCCACTTCCTTTGGGGCTGTTTTTTGAAGAAGTTCATCAAGAAGAGCCCCACTCGTTCGAGGAAGTTGACAAGCATTTGCCCCCTATGGTTTCTGCATCCAAATCCATGGGATCCTACTACCGATTCGTTGCAATTCTGTACTTCCACTTTAGCGTTGAAGTCCCCCATAACAACGCTGTAGTGAGTCTTAGTGGTGAAGTGGAGGGCCTTTGATATGTCATCAAACATATCCTCCACCTCTTCTTCCGAGTGTTTCGAGGTCGGCGCGTACGCTTGCACCACCTTGAAGCTATACCTCTCGGTGAGCTTAATAATAAGGTACGCTACCCTGTTCGACACACTGGACACTTCCACAACGTTGTCAGAAAGGGACTTATTTACCAGAAACCCAACGCCACCTTGGGATTGTTGGTCTCCCTCACGGAAGTACATTAGGTGACCCGATTCGAGGGTTATAGTGTCCTCCCCCTCTCTTTGGACTTCACATAGCCCTAGGATATGCCACCTAATCTTCCCAAGTTCCACCTCAAGTTGGGCCAGATGCGAGTCTAGCCGTAACGTGCGTCCGTTGTACGTCGTGGTTTTTGGTGGCCTCCCGTAACCCGGAGATTCTTCGCACCCCCCGTCCCGCCGTGACCGTGGTCGCCACCATGACCAGGAATAGCGGGACCGCCGGGAACTGGAGGCCGTGGCTTATTTTGCGTCTGCATTTGAGGTTTTGCCCATAATCGCCACACTGGGCAGACGGGTTGGCGATCGCAGGGCGTAGCTTCTCGCACCGGTGACGCTGCTGCCCGTCACCGGCCTGCTATATTTAAGTACGCCTTGAATTTAGATGGCTATACCGCCATCGGTCGGTCGATCGCCAGAGCCTCGTTTGTCGTCCAGCAGGATGCACCGCGTGCAGGTGAGGTTGGCTTGGGGTGAAAGATGGTGGTTCGCCCCTCTATATCCCTACCTATGTGATCATAAAATATAAAGGCGAGTTTTATCCAAGACTTGTGAAAGAAAGAAAGAAATAAAGAAAGAAAGAAACATTTAATTGGCCACAAGCAAATCACAGGTAAAACAAAAGACACAAAACAAAAAACAGAAAAACAAATTAACAAGTAAAATGTCCAATTAGGTCCCACCTCAGCATGTGCTGCAACGAACCAAGGGCCGCTGAAGCGCTGGTATTCTGGTGGGACCCAAAGAGTGACACGACAGACGCATAATGTGGAACAAAAAAAAAGGAAAAGGAAAAAAAGAGAACATTAATAACGTTAGCATAAAAAAAATGAATAAGAATAATAACATTATTACATAAATACCGCTATTATTATGTAAGGCAAAATTTAGAAATATAATAATATATAGATGTAAGACTGTAAAGGAAAAAAAGAGAGTAAATAAATAATAACTGTGGTAGTATATGTACACATACTTATGTACGATATAACCAAATCATATATAACCTCATTATATTCTTAATAAACGATAGTCTTAATACAGCATTCGTTCGTTTCACTTGATTCCTGAGTCAATCCCTATATGGCGACCCTGCCACTAGGAATTTCTTGGAGCGCGTGCTCGTGATCTTATATGGGATGCGTTGTACAAACATTCGGTGTAACGCACTCTAATTGCAAGTGAGATGAGGCCCTTGTTACAAAGACATTCGTGTGGATCTAACGTGTCCAAGCTATTTTTCTTCAACCAATATTCAATTCGTGAATATAGGCAGCCAATCGTCTAAAGAAGAAGTCGTAATTGCGCAGACAGCCAGTGGAGCAGGCCAAAATTTAGCCAGCACATTGCAGAGGCAGCAGCACGAGACCACAAACGTAATATTAATCATAATTTGCACCGTTTTGATGCTGGGCATACTGATTGTCGCTTATAAACTGGCCAAAAGGTGCAATGACAAACAAATCCGGAACCGATTGAATGAAGAAAGACTTGTGAGATTTGCGAGTATCCTGAGGCGTAGAGGAGATAAGCCCGATAACATCGTGTAAGAAGCTGATCGTTTCGACCTACGAGTAGTCCAGCCTTGGCCAAGTGTTTCGTGAAGTGTATAAGAGTTAAAATGGTGTAGTGCATGTGAAAAAAAAACTGTAAATAATAAGTATGTAATCTCGTAAACACTGTATATAACATTATAAAATCATACATTTTAAGGTATGAAATATAAGCGTTAAACAAGAGAGGGCCTAAATGTGAACCCTGGGGCACGCCAGAGGGTATTGTGATGTAATCGGACCTGTAACCACCTAGAACGACCGCTTACGAACGGTTATTAAGGTAGCATTCTATCCAGCGAAGAAGATCCCCGTGGATGCCAATAGATTCCAACTTTAGGAGAAAAATACGATGGTCAACCCGATCAAAACATTTCTCGAAATCCGTATAAACGACGTCCACCTGCCCTCCACCGTCCATTTCTGTTAGAATATTATTTGAGAATGTAGCCACATTGGACGTAGTTGAACGACCCTTAATAAACCCGTGCTGATTTTGAGGAATGGCATTGCTTATAATGGGATAGATGTTATTGTAGACCACTTTCTCAAATACTTTACTTATCGTGTTCAAGATGGATATTGGATTTCAATAGCTATCTTTTGTGTACAATAATATAAATGTAAAAAAAATATAAACTTGTTTTATATTTATATTTCTGTTTCTTTATAAACTGCGAAGATAGAGCATGTTTCAGGATACTCGAATAACGCAAAGTTTTTTTAAAAATACAAATAATAAAATGAGAGAATGCGACATTTTATTTGACAAAAATATGAACAGTTACTAAACCAACATAAAAGTGGAACATTGACAACAAAATTTTTTAAACAAAATTATACAGGTGACATTTTAACCACCTACCAAAATTTTTTTAGGCGTTCAGTATCGTATTTAGAACCCATTTATGAAGTTAAAAATGTAAATCAAGTTTTCATCCGTAAATATTTTTCGCAATATAGTTTTAAATTTTTACGGTCCTAGGTCTGTTAAGGTGTAAAGGGAAAACCAAAAACTTTTGAATAATATCTTTAAGTTACTAGTCAAAGTCAAAGTCAAACATTTATTTGCACAACGTTGTGAGGTACATTGAGACGAAAAACAATGGGTTCTAGATTCAACAAGGTCCTGCCTTATTTAGTGGGCATGCAAATTTATATGTAGGTTATTATATAGAATTAATTTACTGTTTTCTTGAGTTTACGCGAACACTATACATTGAAATGAAAGATAGTTTACGGATTTAGAACGCGTTTATTTTTGATTTAACCCGACGTTTCGAACCCTTTACAGCGTTCATGGTCACGGGTAGACTAAGGTGTTATTCGTCTTTAAGATGGTAATTTGAAAAAATGTTTAACTTTCTTGAAGAGATGCCGAGACCACAATCTCATCCCAACATGTATGCGGATTTCACCGAAGAATAACATACGTGGGAGCGCCAAGATCTTAAACCAGGCAAGCTTAAAATTACTCCGCCTCTCATTTTATGAACTTAGGTCTGAGTTAGTTAAAATCAATTTAAACATCGAGAAATTGTCTAACGAATTAAAAACAGTATTACCGTGTTCCATTTATAATCAATGTTTATCACAACTAGATAATAGAGAAAAAGCTAAATATGAGAATTGTCAATTAAACCAGATACAAAAGTTCGAAAAGTTGCAATATAAAAACAACAAATGGAACACAACCGCGTTCGGAACTCCGTCTACCGCAGAGATAATAAAAACCATAGACTCACGCGCAGTTGTCAATCTGTCAAAACAAACGTAAGACCGCGACACCGTGTCGATATTAGAAAAAGGACTTAATTTTGCAGTAGCGCCGAAAAGAATACCGTATGAGGAAATTATTAGCAACTTCGAGGATTGCCTATTTAAAATTAACTCTCAAAGGAGGATGCGGAGGCAGTACGGCAAGACATATCATCTGTCTTACGTCGAGGTAAAGTGCCGAAATTAAATCTTCCTTTGCAACAATATAACGCGTTAAAGAACTTGCGTAATAGGCCTGAACTGACTATCCTCCGGGCTGATAAGGGAAACGCGACGGTTGTAATGGATACGTCAGATTGTAACGCTAAAATGTCACAAATATTGTCGGACGAGAACACATACAAGCCGGTTAAAACCGATCTAACAACTTAAGCTTTAAAGAATACTACCGACTTGATCAAAAAGCATTCTGAAAAATTTAATCTAGACGTAAATTCATTGGTTTCTAGCTGCGCAAAAGCTCCGCGTATGTGTGGGTTGCCAGAAATACACAAACCGAATGCTCCACTACGACCAATTGTTAGCCAGATTGACTCACCAACTTATCTTCTGGCTAAACACGTAGCTAAAGTCCTATCCTCCTTACGCGGACAAACAACAGCTTATGTGAAGGATTCCTACCAGTTTGTTAGTGAGATTAAAAACCTTAATCTATCTAACAATGAAACCATGGTTAGTTTTGATGTCCAGTCTTTGTTTACATCGCTACCAGTACAAGACTGCATTCAGATCATGACAAAGAAGTTAACTAAAAATGACATGCCTCTAGAATATGCAGAACTACTTGAACATTGTCTTACAACTAATTATTTATTGTGGAAAAATCGTTTCTACCAACAACTGGATGGCGTAGCAATGGTTTCTCCTGTGTCCCCCGTGATAGCTGACATCTTCATGGAGGATTTCGAGGACAGGGCCCTGCGCACAGCCCCAGTAATACCTAGATTTTACAAGAGGTATGTCGACGATATTTTCACAATATTACCATCTAATAAAGTTTCTGCATTTTTAGAACATCTCAACTCTGTTCATCCTAAGATTCAATTCACAATGGAGTTGGAGGCCAATAAGAGGTTAGCTTTTTTGGATGTGTTGATTATCAGGAATCCGGATCATAGTTTGAGCACCACAGTGTACCGGAAAGCAACTCATACTGATAGGTACCTAAACGGTGACTCTCACCATCACCCTTCACAGTTAGCTACTGTTGGAAAAACGTTGTTTCAGAGAGCCCAGCGGATCTGTGATGACCACCACCGGCATGCTGAACTCCAGCATGTCAAGCGAGCACTTAAATTCAATAAACTCCAAGTACCGCGACTCCGCTTCACGGACCGTCAAAAACCATCCACAGTTGAGCGTCTACCAGCGGTATTCCCATACATGAAGGGTGTCACATACAAAATTGGGAACATCTTGAAGCGCGCTTCTATCAAGACCTACTTCAAGCTGCCGAAGAAGATCAACCAATTCTTACGACCAGTCAAGTGTAACATTCCCCTTCAAGTACCAGGCGTATACAAACTCGACTGTGAATGTGGGCTCTCTTACATAGGTCAAACTAAACGCAGTATAGGTACTCGGGTAAAAGAATACATAGCCGATATGAAAAACATGCGTAAACCGAAATCTGCAGTCTGTAGTCATGCGTTTGATAAGCCCACCAAAAAAAAAAAACATTTTAATTCAGATAAATTACATCCATATTTGTCAGTACATTGCGTTAAAAATAGTAATTAAATTATATTATATTACTTAATTATATTTTATTATTTAAATTATATTATATTATTAAATTACATTTTACATTTTATTATTTAAATTATATTATATTATTAAATTACATTATATTATTTAAATTCAAATTAATTTATCATTTATTACATTAAGCACAAATACACAGTAATACCAATTCTTAGAGGAAGGGGTAAGCTCCGGTGGCTGTCACTCTTTTACAAAAGCATGTCCACAGTGGGGAAGTGTATCGATCTGCCAGGGTCTTCAGAATGCTATTTTGACTGCCTCGCACTCTGCTGACCAGTGAAGCGGTCTTTTTACGTAACACGGCTTCGAAGCCATCAGTTTGATACTCAGCAAACATGCCGGATGCACTGCAGATTTGTACCTAGAATGATACGCGAAGCAATAGAAATTAAAAAACATCCTAATTTCAATAGAGAAGATGGTTAGAATTTACCAGCTGCTTGGGACCCTGTCTTATCATCATTGAAGTCCACAAACCATGGCAACACTGCGAAGACTCCGGACACAGTTAGCTCATTTTGTGTGAAAAGGAACATAACTGACGATAAAAATAAGAGGCGGTAGTTAAACATTTTTTCAAATTACCATCTTAAAGACGAATAACACCTTAGTCTACCCGTGACCATGAACGCTGTAAAAGGTTCGAAACGACGGGTTAAATCAAAAATAAACGCGTTCTAAATCCGTAAACTAACTATCATTTCAATAGAATTAATTATTATGAAAGTAACAATAAATTCATATGTCAGCAAATTAATAAAATTGCTTCAATAATGTTAACACATGCTCAAACAAAAAAGAAAAACCAAACAAATCATCATCATCCTAGCATGTCAATTGGAATAATTTTATTTACAAACTCTTTAAAAGTCAATAATTAGTCGTAAATATACACCCATATATAGCTGGATTGTAATACAATGTCAATCGATTTTCAAAATTACATTTGTAGTAAACCTTTATTACCTTTTTAGTTTCTAAGACCACTACAAGATGGCGCTGCGTGTTACTTGACTCGCGCGCCGACTTGGTTTCTCCGAATCAACAAATAGTACGGCTGCAGTTTCCAAGTAATGTCAATAGATGGCGTTAGGTGTTACTTATACATACATTGTGTTCTGGATTCCAATAAGTGGGTGATTCGGAAACGCACCTAAATACTTTCACCGTGTTGAGATATCTAATGTTAGCCAAGTCTAGCCCCCTATATATTTTTTTGTTTGCCGGCACTGAGTGCTTGCATTTACCGTTGTAAGTCAGACACGTTGCTTAGTCCAAAGACTTGTAGTCTACGGCCCTGAATAAATCTGATCTACTTCATCTACGTGGTTTTCTTGACATCACGGCTCTTCGGAAACTACCGTTTTGTGGGAATATTATAAACTGGCGCCCAACGTAGGGCCCGAATTGAACCAAAGTACGTAATAACCAAGGACGGACGGAAGACTACGATTATTGATAAATCTCCGCGCAAGAAACTAAAGAGCAAGATGGCAGTCAACCTTTCGGATGAGCAATTCCGTCAACTACTTGCTTCACTCGGCAGTTGTCGCAACACTCTCGCATCGTGCAAGGCTACCTTTAACGGCAGAAAAAGCTCTGACGCCGTCGAAACGTTTCTTGCCGCTGTCCGTATATACTATACAAGAAGATTGAAGACATATCGGATACTGATGTTTTGGATAGACTTCCGTTTCTACTACACGACGAAGCCGCAGATTGGTGGCAAGGAATAAAGGATAACGTGACAACCTGGCCGCAATTTGAACCAAAACTACGAGGAAACTTTGCTCCGAAGAAGCCTGAGTACTTTATCTACCATGAAATAATCAGTGAGAAACAAGACAAGTTTGAAGATAGTGCTACCTTCGTCGCTAAAAAGAGAATGCTTTTCTGCCAGCTGCCTGTCACTGAGCAGCTTAAAGAAAAACAGCAACTTGACCTCATCTATAGTTTACTAAACCTAAGAATCAGAGACAAGGTACCTCGCAACGACGTCCAGAATTTTGAAGAACTTCTCCGGGACGCTCGTGGCGTAGAACAAGTCCTTCAGGAAAAGGGTAAACCTATACCAGTGACTTCAACGACAAGGGTCAAACCAAAGATACGCTGCCGTTACTGCAAATGTTTAGGTCACGATGTAGAAGAATGCCGCAAGATGAAAACTTCTATCCTGAAGGAAAATAAAAAGTCGCAACTAGAGGCCACCAAAAGCAGTAAACCTCAAGAAACAACTAAGGTGTCATGTTATGGTTGTGGGTCTACCGCAGCAGCTGTTCATCTTGCAGTGGAGACAACGCCGGAAAGAAACTCAGTTTCTGTGCCGTCAATGTTGAAGTCGCTACTTACGCGCGTCCTACAATATATGTTAGCATAGGCGGACATAGTGAGACTGCCTTCTGTACTAACTGTGAACTGAGTACCAAAATTCAAGCGATGCATTTTGGTGCTTCACGGCATCAAATAACTCTTTACGGACAGAATCGGTGGAAAAATCTACGATTTAGAAGTGTATAAATCTGCCACTGGAATTTCTAATAGTAATGCCATGCCTTTTGCTGTAGCATGATGCCGGTACTTGGTGGCGAGGAATCAAAGCTTCAATCAATAAATGAGCCTATGCCCTAGAATAATCGAATTGTGCGTTTGAAGAACGCAAACCGCCGTTCAAAAATTATAGAGTATTATTTAGCATTGAAATGGGCACATAAAAACCGATTCATTTGTGACCAAGGCGAGAGCGTTATTGTCATAATTACTACAAGGCAATTTAACTAAAAACCTAAAATTGATATGATATAAGTACAGCATCTTAGATATCCAGATAAGATAAGGATTGTGGGAGATTCTATAGATAGCTTTAGTGAACTCCTACGGCGAGCACAAAGCGTCGAGAAAGCAGTCGCAGAGCGGGCAAAAGCAGCCCCTGTGCCATCTCCGCTTCGTGAGGCGCCGCGCCTGCCATTGTCGAGCGGGGCGCGGACGCCGACGTCAGCCAGCGCGTCTCGTTTTTGAAAATGAAGGCGTGGCGCTCTAAAAAAATATTGAAGAAATTACAGAACAATTATCCGGAGAAAATTATCCCACCATGGAATTGGTAAATCCGTTAATACGAGGATTGCAATATAATTTAAATATTACCAGTGCCGGCACACCAATTGGAGCTCAAGTCAAGCAAACTTTAATAGAGGTTGCACAAAGACGTCTTGGAGCATTGGAAAGCAACAAGCATGTGGCAATAGCTTGTTTCATGGATCCGCGTTTTAAGAAGCTGGGGGTTGGCGTTTTAAGAAGATTCCAATGCTACAAATTCCCAACAACGATATCTAGAAGAACTTAATTTTATACGATACAGCGCTTGTCAGCAAGTGATGAGTCAACCAGAATAAGTGACATAGTCATTAGAATTAGAAACTACAAAGTTGCCATCTGTTTGGGATCACTTTGAAAATAAGAAATCTAATTATGTTGCGACATCTACAAGTACAACAGAAAATATAATAACTTTACGACAGTACCTAGAGCTACCTCTGCTTGACAGGAAAAGCAACCCTCTTGTGTGTTGGAAGAGCATGAAGACAAATAACCCAGATTTGTACCAATTACATTTAAAATATTCTTGTATTCCAGCGACCTCAGTTCCGTCAGAGATTTTTTTTTCTAAAACTGGTCAGATGACTAATTTGCGAAGGAACAGGCAACTCCCAAAGTATCATGATTATATTATATTTTTAAATGCCAACTGGAAACTGTTTGAAAATTAGCATTACCTGTGGTATATCTGTTAAAATAGTGAATCAATAAATCAACATTGTTTGATACTTATGTCTTGGTTGATTATCTTTTGTTGCAATTGAAGCAATTTGTAATGGCTATTAAATAAATCTGAAAGTATAATTTATGAGCACTACCGAATTTTCTGTTACAAGTAATAATTTTTCCATATTAATTATAGCTTTAATTTCGAAAAGTAAAACGCTTTCAATAAGACCGTCGTAATGCTTGCCTATATTATATATATAAAATTTAAATTGTTTGTCCGTATTAAATATATTAAATAGTTTTACCAAAACCGATCCATCGTGATTGCTTGACGAGTGAATGCTAGTAACTTCAAATGGTTCTATCATTTTATATGCGTTAAAATATTCGTCCACTAATTTAGTGCTAAGAAACGACTTAGAACTACCAGTATCAATTGATAATTTCGCGTTATTACATTCTGTAATCGTCACGTAAGGTAATTCTGGGCTCGAATTTATTTTTGCGCAGAAGTTGAGGCATATATGTAAAAATTTGTTTCGGTGGGAGTGTCCGTGTTACGGTTGATTTTATTACTTTCCGCCAAGACGGTAGTACGATTCACAGGTGCCCATGGCCCTGGCCTTGACTCATCCGCGTTCGGTGTCGGATTATTGAATCGATTAGCATAATATGTTGGTCTATACTGATTAAAATTACGTCGCTGATTTTGTAACGGTGTCGACCTCATTTGCATTGGAGTTAGATAAGATCGAGGTTGAAATGTTTGAGGTAGATGTGGTTGCATATTTCTATAATTCTTATTAAAAGGTTCAAATTGTGAGTTTTGAGAAGGTCCCGGTACCACCGATCTTTTTAATAAATGAACATTTGCGTTTTGCTTGTTACGCATTTTGTATTGTAGTTGAAAGTTCTCTTCTTCTAGTACAATCTCTAAAGCTTCCTAAGGTAGAGGGATTTTTTAATTATACAGGCCCGATCATATCTTCAGGAAGATTATATAAAAATACATTTAAAGATAGTTTAGTATAAATTTTCATCTTACTTTCTTTTAATGCTTCGTCCTCGGATTGATTTAATTTTGAGAACAAATTACTTATAGGTGATTGAATTCTATTGCAAAAATGTAAGCCATACTGTAGTTGTAAGTAAAAGCTATTATTAAACCTATCAGTGCGCGCATAACACATCTTTTAATTTGTCACCATCGTCCCACATTACATTGCGACCCTGCCAGTGCTGCCTTCTGGGCAGCGCTGTGCAATAAAGTAAAGTATTTAATAATGTATTTCCATTAAATGGAACAATTAACTTAAAGTGGGTGATAAAAAAAACAATTATTATAGACATTGAAACGTAGTGTTACACAACACGAAAGTGTAAAACGGCGAAAATGCAAAATGAAATGTAGCTGCCTGCAACGTGATACCACGCAGCCATAGAGATGAATAATATTGTGAGCTGCTGGGTGGTGATGCAGTCAAGGTGGTATGATGGTTTTTAGCTGCCGGGAGCATAAGGGTCAAAGAGACGGGACAAGAAAAGGTGAAGATCAAAACTTTACGACGCAGTAGTGAACGATAGAAGATGGACGAATCGTAACTCTGCAATGTATTAGATAGAAGACCATTATATGTTACTTATAAACTCAATTCAATTCAATTCAATTATTTTATTGCGTTCTATAATTTTACAAGGATGTTATAAAGTATGATGTAGACAGTTCATTATAGACCCTGTTCGGGCACAACAATACAATTTGTAGTAGACGGACAGAGAGGATGACGCCATAATTACATAATATTTCAATACAAAAGAACAAATAAACACCTATTATTGCTACATACATACTTCACTTACTTTCTAAAATTGACTTTATATTCAATTTATAGATATCGACTAATTTTGTGATAGTTATTAATTTTATATAAAATAACAGCTAATTAGCTATTTTTATTAGATTATATTATTAAACATTTATATAAATTTGAATTTGAGAAATAAAATTAATTGTAATATTTGTTGTCATTGTATTAATTAATTTGATTATATATTTTTTAATTTTATTAGATTTTCGTCATTTAGGTATTCATTTATTGTATAGTAGCAATTTTTTAAAAGAATAGATTTTATTGATTTTCCATATTTAATTTTATTTGATTCTTCTTTTATAAATTCTGGTAGTTTATTGTAAATTTTTATAGACATAATTAGTGGGCTTGATGAATGAAGCTTTAGATGGACAGGCGGTAACATTAATTTGTTCTTACGAACACTTCTCAAAGAGTGGTTCGAGGGTAAATCCGATCGCTTTGTATAAAATTCGGGATGTTTTCGGACGAATTTACATATTTCCAAAATATACATACATGGAAGGGGAAGTATGTTACATTTTCTAAAATATGGTTTGCAACTTTCAGTCTGTTTAGTGTTGGCGAGAATTGTAATTAGCTTTTTTTGCAAAATAAAAAGGCTGGATGCGTCGATGCTATTTCCCCATAGAATAATGCCGTAGTTAAGCCACGCGTTTGCATAGGCGTAGTACTACGTAGGCGTAGACCTTGAAGCGGCACTAAGTACCTACTTAGTGCCGCTTCAAGGTCAGTAGTTTTTTTCACCTCGTAAAGTGCATACGCGTAGCTCGATAATTTTGATTTTATCTTTTGGATGTGCGCTTTCCAATTTAGATGTGTATCTATTTCTAAACCGAGTAACGTAAAAGTGCCTACATGTTCTAATTTAGTGCTATTGTGAGTGAAATTGATGTTTAGTGCCTGTTTTTGGTATGGGTGGAAAGACATAATTTTAGTTTTTTGGAAGTTTATTTACAAATTATGGTCATCCAACCAGTTTGAGTTATTCGAGAGGAGAAGGGTAAGTTTTTCGTTCAATTGGCCATTTTTATTATTGTAAACAAAATACAAGGTTCCTCCATGCTCCTAGGGAGGTCGTTGATGTAAATCAAAAACAGGAGACAGGCCACCACGCTTCCCTGCGGTATAGACGCGTTAATTATTTTACAATCGGAACGGACAGTTTTTATTTCTCTCGAAGAACTGTCAAAGTGTTCAACTTCGACATATTGTTCCCTATTGCTGAGGTACGACGCGAACCAATTGTGTGCCTCACCGCGAATACCTACTCCATACAGCTTTTGCAGGAGTATGTTATGCTGGACCTTATCGTAAGCCTTTGTCATGTCTAACAAAACACCGACGGCATATTTTTTTTAATCTAATATTTCACAAATGTTTTGTATTAATTTGTAGACGGCTAAGGAGGTAGAACGGTTTTTCCGAAAACCGTATTGGTTTTCGTTAAAGATATTATATTTCTCACAAAAACTATACACGCGTTTACTCATAGCTTTTTCGTAAATTTTAGAGGCAGTGGGTAGAAGTGAAATTGGCCGGTAATTGTAAGGATCCGCTTTATCGTTTTTCTTATAGATAGGTTTGACAATCGATTTTTTTATAATGCTTGGGAATACACCATCTTTAAATGATTGGTTAATCAATAGGCAGAGGGGGAGAGCTAGGGTATCCGAGCAGTATCTAAATACGAGTAAGATAGGTGGTAGTTCATCTATACCACAGCTTCGCTTATTTTTTAGGTTTTTCATAATCTTATTTACTTCGTTGCAGTCTACCGGGCTGAGGAACATTGTGCGTTCAGTAGGACAGATCACCGGGCGACCCCGGGGCGCGGTGACGTCACCGTGCTCGGCGTCGCCGGCCGGCCGGACAATGCGCTCACCAATCGATGAAAAATATTCATTAAATTGATTAGCCACTGATTCGGTTGTGTAGCCATTTTTTGTTTTTAATTTTATGTTTGATTTACTTTTGTTTCTAATTTTATTCATTCTTTCATGGATAGTGTTCCACATAGTTTTAATTTTGTTGTCAGATTTTTTTAATTTCTTTTTATATTGAAGTTTTTTAGCGCAAATTACGGTTTTCTTTAAGATTTTTTCGTATTTTTTATAGTGGTCAATTAGTGTCTGACTTTTTGATTTTATTGTAAGTAATTTAAGTTGCCTTTTATTCCGACACGTTTTTTTATTTCTACAGTTAACCAGTCTTTTCTAGTTTTTGTTGTTTGAGTAATTGTTTTAATTTTTGGTATACATTTATTTAGAATTATTTGTAATTTATTGTGAAATGCATTGTAATTATTGTCAACATTGTGGTAGGGTTTAATTATGTCACTCCAATCTATCAAACTTAGTTCAGATTTAAATAATTTCAATGACTTTTCGGTATAGCGTCTTATTTTTGAATACCAAATTGTTGGTTTTGTTTCTTGGTATAGGTTTAGTTGCATTGTAACTCCGGCATGATTTGTAATCCCTAGGTTCTCAACTTTAGTACAAAATTTTATGTGTTTAAAGTTGGTGAAGATATGATCCAGGCACGTAGACGAAGTTGGTGTAAAGTGTGTAGGTTGTTTTATATGTTGAGCAAAGTTAAATTGTGACATTAGATCCAAGTATTTACTAGATTTTACATTACTTTCTAAAATATTGATATTGAAATCTCCTCCTATAATTATATTTGGTTTGTTATATTTAATGTTAATATATTTTAAAATTAATGTCAATTGTTTATAAAATACGTCTTCCTCCCTTCCATTCCAGTACATTGTAATTAAAATAATATTATGTATAGTTAGAAAAGTTGCACAAACTTCCAACACGTATTCTACAGACATGTTCGCAATATCACTCAATTCAAGACAGTCGATGGGTTCTTGAAGCAAAATGCATACACCGCCACCCATGCGATGTTTACGGCAATAAGACGCTGGCTAGAAACGTAGAAGCTATTTTGAAGCCCGTGATTTTCAGCATTTTTAGTTTCTCATAATTTAACCACGATTCTGAGATACATATAGCTTTGTAGTTAGGACATTGGTCTATAAAAGCTTCTAAAATATGTTTTTTGTTATGTAGGCTTTGAAAATTTTGGAAAAGAATTTTAAACTGTTGTTCTGGGGTTTCGAAAGGAATAGTGTTTGACTTTATTCAAGTTCCTTTCTGTATAGTGATGTGAGTATTGGTCCGTATTTCTACGCTCTAATATTGTCTGGGGAGAAACCGGTTTTAGATGGTTGTCTTTCATAACTTCGCTCGTACGATCAGTGGGTTTTTCGTTAATGTACAGCTTATTATTTCTTATAACTGCGTAGTAGCCTTTTTTTCGTGCCGCTAACATTTGTTCCCGTATTTTTTGTCTTTCCATTCTCGCTGTTTTGTCTAGATATTCAGTTACTAATAACCCTGTTCCACTAAATTATTTGTTATTATTTAGTATATATTTGGCCATTCTTTTACTTATAAGCTCGATTTCAAGTGGGCGATGTATGCTTCTGTTTTTGCCAATCCGATGAAATTCTTCAATATATCCAACTAAGTCGACATTTAGGGTATCCCGAAATACTGCTATTATTTTATCATGCAGGTCACACTCCGTTTCCCTGAAAAATTCTGGTAAACCATGCAGGACAATTTTTTTACTATTGCATTCTGGGTAATAATTGCTACTAGGCGTCGTAGAAGTAATTTTTGTACATAATTCAATCATTTCCTTTTTTTAAATGTCAGTTTCCTTTTTAAGTAATTCAATTTTATTATTTAATTGTTCAACTTCTTTTTTTCTTAATTTGTCTTGTTCTTTTATAATGTTTTGTTTCCTGGTAAAGTTCGCCTCTCAATTCGTTTATTGCTGTCATAATTTCTGCTTGAATCGTCGTTTGAATTTGAAAAATGATGTTGTGGTTGTTTTCTTTCAGCTTCTGTGTAATTACCTCGCTTACAGTCTGTATTGTAGCATTTAACAACGTTTCGGCATTACCCATCTGCTTTTCCGTCCCATCCTCATTCGCTGTGTCGCCCAGTACGCTGTCAAAACACGACGTATCCATAGTTCGGTTTGATATGTGTTTTCTTATCGTTACGTTACTACTGCTCTCATGTGAGGGGGACTGATCAACAGTTAAGTCATTTTCCCTGATTCTTACTGGTGTGTTTGCGTTCCCTGTCTTAGGCAGTTTGCAATAGCATGCTTGATATTTCCATTTTTTCCTGTGGTCTGGCGTCATGGTAAATAATAAATTCATGGTAAGCGCTGGCTAGAAACGTTTGCGCATTCCAAATCATACAAGTCATTACATTTCGCACGAGTCAGGTACTCCCTTTTTGGTAATGCTCGAAAACATCCAGCACAAGACGACATATTAGCGCTTTCTAGCAGCTGTTGGCAGAGTTACCTTACGCTACAATATGGTCCTATTTATCAAAAGCAGATTATACAATGTAGACCGACATAAACGTCGCAATCTTTGTAGTGATGTGCACCATTACACTTTAAGCACTTCACCACTACATAGTTTACCCGTGAGTTACCAATGGGCGAAGTTTTAGGTTTTAAGAGTTCAGAAATGATTACCACAGGACCCGGATTGAGATAGCCCCTGTACTCACACCAGTGCTTGGCAATTTCTAAATTGACACAAAGCTCCCTTAAGTGATCAATTATAAACATTTGTTAAAGATAAACAAGATATATAGAAAGGATTCATATTGGTCATAATAATGGCAAGTTGTTCTTTCTCGGACAAAGGCACAGAAAGTTGAGTAAATAAATATGTCATCGTATTAATGAAAGTTCTAATTTTTTTCTTTAAGCTGTTGTAGCCGTGACCTAATTTGGTTCAATAAGGAGCGCTCACACTCAACCGATTGAAACTCAAGTTTTAATAATTGTAAAAATTGCCTACAAGTTACAATAGAATGTTGTACTGACTTAAACCAAATTAAAGCCTCATTTGATAAAACATAAATGGCATTACCTAAGAAATCACTATCAGATATTTTAGAGGACTTAGTATAATCAGTAAGTTTGACAATAAAGTCATGTACTGGTGTTTCACCACTAAAATTTAAATTCCATTTTAAAATTTGATTGAGCACAGGCTTAGAAGCAACATTCGAAAATGAATTTTGATGATTAACCGCATTACCAAGGGAGAGATGAGTTATAACAGGTAAAAGTCGATATCTGTTACTACTGTTCTTGTTATGTAAAAATAACAGTTCCAAATATCTGTTATTAAATAACAGCCTATTATTCCTTATTTTGATACTTCCTATAGCCGCTAAAATCTCAAACAATCTTTTTAATACCCATCCAATACAATCAGAAACTTTCCTTCATGCTTAGAACAGGCTTAGGACTATCAATTTGCTAATATGACGATTTTTAGGAGGTAAAGTTTTTTGGTAAAAATATTTATCTACTTATCATTAATTGTTTTTAACTAAAAGCTTTAACAAATTGGCGCATTTAAAAGAAATTTGAGATTGTATGTACAGTATGTTATCTACAGTATATACATATGTACAAGATTTTATTTACAATTTACTATTTACAAATTCTGATGCAAAAACAGCAACTGCTGTAATTTTCTTATTCCCAGCCGTGTGCGCCTTTCGTTCATGATATAGCCGGCGGCGGAAAAAACCCTTTCACACGGCACAGAAGACGCCATAGCATTCATTTTGGTGGTGGCGACTTTGTACAGGGTGGGATAAATTAGCTGCCGTGTCCTCAATCAACTCATTGGGCACTCTGTCCTAGCAATAATTTTGTCCTCGTAGTATCGCTGGACTTCTACGATTGCTCGAGACTGGGCTGTTCCTTCGGGTTGTAAGCCTTGCATTGCAGTATCGTAATCTTCCCAGATAGATTTTTTCAATGGTTCTGCTGTTGCTGGCGGTGGTGGGATATTTGTTGGGGCTGGCGATTCAACGGTCGTTTGTACTGCTTGTAGTCCAGAGACAAACAAAATAATTCTTTTTTTAGTTTCATCGGCCACGCGCTGGTCAGCAAAATAAAATTTGAAACGCGGGTCAAGAAACATGCAGTTTCCAAATGTCTTGCTCCGGTCCAAATGCACAAATCTGGTTTTTATATTGCCTATTAAATCTTGGCGCAAGGTATCTACAGATGGCATTAATACATTTGTAACATTTTCAAGAGCTTTTATCAGTCTACGGGTTATGGGGATGACTAGGCTCCCGGTTATATATTTTTGGCCACTGAGTTCTCGTGTAACTTCTTCGCAAGGCTGTAGAACTATGCACAATTCCTCGCAAATGGACCACTCATATTCAGTCAGAGTTTCAAGCCCTGTGCCTAAATTTACGAGGGCATTGTTTATCGGTTCTTTTAGCTCTACGAACCTTTTCAGCATTGCGTACAGTGAATTCCTCCTTGTAGGCACGTCCTGGATCAATCTTTTCGCTGTCAAGCCGGCTTGCTCCTGATATTTTTTCAATTTCTCCCAGGCACTATTGCTTTGTTTAAAATGTCTGACGATATTTTTTACTTTGCTCAATATGTAAGTAAAGTCTTTATCCTTGAGTGCATCTGTGATAGCCAAATTTAATGTAACATGGAAAATTCTTCCACCCAAGTTCTCTTTCTAACGCACATTTAATGTTAGCGCCATTATCTGAGACAGATAAAAGTATTTTATTTGTAACATTCCAGTCGTCACAAATCCCTTTAATAACACGAGCTAAATATTTGGCCGTATGACTTTCATTCAAAGGAACGCAATCTAAAAGAAAGGATTTCAGTTCAAAACCATCTTCCTTAATGTAATGTCCAGTAACTGCCAACATTGAGTCATAAGTTGAAGTTGACCAGATATCCACAGTGATGCATAGTGACTGCGCTTCATCACGAATTTTTTCTTTAATTTTCATTCTTGTTTTTTCATAAATGGCTGGCAGCATATTGTTGGCAAAAAACTTTCTTGTCGGAATAAGATAATTTGGGAATGCAAAAGAAATGAGTTCCCGAAAACTACGATCTTCTACCATTCTAAATGGTTGATAATCCATTATAAAAAGATTCATAATCTTTTTGTCAATTTCTAATTTCGCGGAATTCACTCGTCTTGGTACAAAATTGGTAAAAGGCTGATGACCATAGGTTCTCCTTACCGGAGCCGATGACTGTTGAGCTGTTGTTGCCCCTGTTTGACTTTGATGTTCTATCTGATGAGCAGGTAGAGCTGGCTGTAAACGCGGCTCTGTCTGAGTTACTGTCTCTTGAACTGGGTCAATTTGGCGGCTTGTGCTTGCTCCATCTTCACTTGCTCCGCATATACGGTTGACGATCCGAACAGTCGAATGTTTCTTATCTACATGTTTTTTTTTAATTCGTCACTGAAGACTTAAAACTTAATTTTGCTTTGTAAATGTTGCAAATAGCAAAGTTTCCACCAATGTCTTTAAAGTGGTCCCACACAACACTTCTCCTATTAACACTACTCATTTTTACAATCTTATAATAATATCCTAACTAAACTTAACACTAATAAATACAAAATACTGAGTATTAAAGTTCTACACTATCTACAGTACCTACAAAGTATTAATTCGCAGATAATTAAAAACTTCGAAAGACTTTAAGTTTAATTTTCGCGTCAAACACAACAAAAAGTTTAAGCTGAGTTAAAAAAAACGACCATTCCCTGTAGTGTAATCACTACTTGTCTTGTCGGCACCGTTCAGTCCTTATCGGCGCGCGTTCATATATTTTCCTGCGCGGGTTACCAGCGCTGTCAAGCGCCGGTAAGCGCTTATAAGTTTCCAGCTTTCTTTCTGTATACGGCCTTAAGGTTGATTTTATTCAAAGGAGGTTGAAAAGCAAACGTGAAGTTAGCCGTCAATTTTAATGGGTGTGTTCAGCCGATAAAATTTCTTAGCGAGAAGAAAAATGGCGATTTCATGTAGAAAATTAATAATTCACCTTCAAATTAGAGCCTGAGAAAACTATATTAGCAATTATTCTGAGAAGAAGAAAATAAATAATTATGAGCAGGCGTTTAATGGGCTTGTATAGATAACTTTTTAACGAAGCTTCTTAAAATTTTGTAAAAAATATATATTCAAGTAGAAAATAGGTAAAATTAATAGACTCAGGCGTTACTTTGCGGAAATCCATTACTAATTATGGATTTAGAAATTTATTTTGCTAATGATTTCCGCTTGTTAATATACCGGCCTAGATACCTTCACCACACTACCCGCACTAACACTGATTTGAGGAAGCACCAGCACCACACTAACACTAATTGAGCAAGCACTATTTCATGCAGGAAACCGCCCGCCCTCCCTCAAAAATGCATGCAGTACAGTTAATGCAATTATTAGTACCCAACACCAATACAATAAAAACCTCGACGCGTTTCGCCACTTCACGTGGCATCCTCAGGAGATGTTGTCGCCTTCGCTGCGCTCCGACGACTAAGCTGTGAATTTTTTTTTTTTTTTTTTTTTTTTATGACGGACCTATCACTGAAACCCCATATGGGAGGCTTTAATCAGTTAAACCGGGCAGAGTGTGGCGAGCGCTGAAGGCGCTCAGCCTAGGTCCGCCACGCTAGCGGTACTCCGGTGCGGCCGAGGGTGAGGCTTCGCGAAGCGAAGCCTCAGGCTCGCTCGCACCGGGGCCCATACTAGCGGGCGTGATCGGGCCAGGTAAGCTGTGAAAACTGGCGAACAGGCCTTTTATAGAAACTCCCCACTACGACAACAGGTTGTGACGTTCAATTTGCGTTGTTATTGAAATTGGTTTGATTTGATTGAAAGTGGTTTGAGTTTTGATTTAAATGATAATTGTGATTTTAAATTTAATTAAATTTGAATTTAAATTATAATTATTGTCATTTGAATTTAAATTTTAATTGTGATTTGAATTTGAAAAAATATTGAGTAGTGGGGAAGTGACGAAACTGACCTGTTCATTCAACAATGTTAGCGTATTGTCTTTTTTATGTTTTACTATTTCTAATTGTTCTAACACTGACAGTTTTAAACTTTTTTTACATGTGTGTAAAATTGAAAAAGTATGATCTTCTGGGATACTATTTCCCGAATCTATAAGATGTTTTGCAAAATGAGACTTTTCTGGGTGATTATTTCGATAGGCGGATATGTGTTCTTTATAACGTATGTTGAAACTACGGCCGGTCTGTCCTATATAAGACGAGTTACACTCCCTACAATCTATCTTATAAACACCAGATTTCTGAAGTTTATCTAAGCTATCTTTACCGTTACAAAGTTTTCTTAATGAATTATTTGTGTTAAAGGCCGCGTATAATGTCGTGATTTTTTAGTGTTTTAGAAATACGTTCTGATAACTGACCTAAGTAAACCATACTAGAACTATACCTATTTTCTTTTTTTTGTTGGGAACAGAGTATAATAAATTGGTAATAATTTTGTGGATTTTGTTTTTTATTAAACACTTACCATTTTTTGCCAGTTGCAGAGGAGGATATTGAAAAAACTGCTATCATTACACCTTTTGGCATTTTCGAATTTACTAGAATGACGTTTGGTTTGCGTAACGCAGCGCAAACTTTCCAAATATTCATGGATACTACCGTTCTTCAGGGTTTAGATTTTGTTTTTTGTTTTGTCGACGATATTTTGGTGATTAGTGACCGACCTGAAAACCACCAGCAACACCTGGAAAAGGTTTTCGAAAGGCTTAATAAATTCGGTATTACTATCAACATTTCTAAATGTAGTTTCGGTCAGTCCGAGTTAAATTTTCTTGGTTACGAAGTATCAACACAGGGTATTAAACCATTACAGCACAAGGTACAGGCTATTATAGATTACCCTAGACCGGAAACCGTTCAAGACCTTAGACGTTTCTTAGGTATGGTTAATTTTTACCGCGCTCACATACCTAATGCAGTACATTATCAGGCCGAACTAAATAAATATTTGCATAACTGTAAAAAGAAAGATAAAATTTCCCATCTCTTGGTCTAGTAAAGCTATAGAAGCTTTTGAGCAATGTAAGTCGAGCCTACAAAAAGCCGCTATGTTGTCTCATCCTAATGTTAATAATCAGTTAGCTCTAATGACAGACGCTTCGGATACTTGACTCGGATACTTGATAAACTAATACCAAGAAGACTTATTCGCATTCGCTCACTCTCTTTATACTACACTATACACATACTACACACTCACGAACCCACACACGCACATACGCACATACTCATGCATGAACACACACACACACGCACACACGCACACACACACACACACACACACACACACACACACACACATACACACAAGTAGTACTTACCTTTAATTCAACTATTTAATTTTATTGTCTTACTTAAAAAATTGTTTGGCATTACTGCTCACTTTTTATAACATCAGTTATTGTAACAATATATGGAAGAACTGACGTCTGTCACACAGTTTCTTTGTAAACTAGCATAGACGTCAACAATCCCCATCTTTATACTGAGTACTTTGTTAGAATGTTACATTAATTTCTGAAGAGAACTTGTATGTATGCCTTTTAGAACTAATAATAATAATAATAATAATAATGTATATAAAGAAACTTAATAAAAACTATACTATACTAATACTATACTTGCGTCGGAGCCGTATTGCAACAGAAATCTGGTGATACTTGGGAACCTTTAGGTTATTTTTCTAAAAAAATGTCAACAGCGCAGAGAAAATATAGTGCTTATGATAGGGAGTTATTAGCAATTTATATGGCCATTAAGCATTTCAGAAAACTATTTGAGGGACAACCATTAATAATTTATACAGACCACAAACCGTTGACATTCGCATTCAAAAAGTTAGGTAGTGATAGGGAAACTCCGCGAACTAGGCAGTTATTATTTATCAGTCAATTTTCAACAGACATTCGATATGTAGAAGGTAGGAACAATGTTATTGCAGACTCATTATCACGCGTCGAGACGATTTCCTGTCCGACGGTGCTAGATTTCGTCGAACTCGCCCGTGCGCAAAAACATGACGAGTACATTGCGCAACATAAGTATAACAGCGACGCCAGCAGCGTAAGCATTAAAAGTATTGAGTTACCAATATGCAACGATCCGATTTATTGCGAAACGTCGAACAATGTCAGACCGTACCTACCGTTGAGTTATAGAAAATTTGCGTTCGAGTCTATTCATAATTTGAGTCACCCAGGAATAAGGACAACTAGGAAGTTAATCGCACGGAAAATCTTTTGCCCAGGCATGAATAAAGACATCGGTTTAAAAATGTTGTATCAATTGTCAAAAATCTAAAGTTAATAGACGATTGTCAGAGATTAAAAGTTTTCCAGAAGTAAATCGTTTTGAGCATATACATGTTGATATTGTAGGACCTTTACCTATTACAGTCGTAGGCTATAGATATTGTGTTACTATTATAGACAGAAAAACACGCTGGCCAGAAGCATTTCCGGTGCATGAAATCACGGCGGAATGTGTAACTGAAGTCATCTTTGAAGGTTGGATTACTCGTGACGGATGCCCATCTAAATTGTCGAGCGACCAAGGCAGACAGTTTGAGAGTAATATATTCGCTAGTTTATTGAAATTAATTGGATTTAAAAGGCAGCGCACTACGGCATACCATCCGCAGAGTAACGGTATGGTGGAGCGCTGGCATCGTTCATTAAAAGCTGCTCTTACAGCAAGACTAAAACTCATCTTGGGTTGACGAGTTACCCATTGTAATGTTAAGTCTAAGATCAGCGTTAAGAAGCGATAATGGAATTAGTGCCGCTGAAATGACTTTGGGCGTACGTTACGACTGCCGAGTGACTTCTATGACGTCACAAGTGAGGCAACTAACGACGACACCCTTGTAGAAAAAATACAGCATAATATCAGTAAATACAAACCTAGTTTAAAGCTTTTTTCCCAGTGACTGGAAAGTAGCAGTAGTTAAACCACTCCCTAAGGTTAGTCAACCATCTAATGTGCAGGACCTGCGGCCAATCAGCCTTCTTCCGGTCCTTTCTAAGGTCCTAGAGAGAATTGTGTGCACACAGCTAACTCAATATCTTGAAGAAAGTAACATTCTACCTCATCAACAGTCAGGCTTTCGGAGAGGCTTTGGGACGGCAACTGCCCTTGCAGATGTGGTAGATAATCTGTTGGATGCTCAGGATCAGGGGAAAACCTCTCTGCTGCTATTGCTTGATTTTTCGCGCGCTTTCGATTCCATTAATATACCACTACTGTTGTCAAAGCTAAGTTATTATGGACTGGACTCTGGTGCAGTTAAGTGGTTTCACAGCTATTTGACATACAGGCAGCAGTACGTGGAGTTAAAGTCGATTGATGGTTCCATCATGCAATCTCAAGTGCGTGTTTTGTCTCGAGGAGTTCCCCAGGGATCTATCTTGGGACCCATTCTGTACATTCTGTATAGTGCTGACTTGGTAGGCCAAATCAAGCATTGTCAGAATCATATGTACGCAGATGATCTACAACTTTACCTTTCATTTAAACCAGCTGAACTTCCAATTGCGAATTCCAAGGTGAATGAGGATTTGCAGAGATTGGTGGACTGGTGCACTTTAAATTGCCTTATTATAAATCCTAATAAATCAAAATATATTATTACTGGGACACAAAAAAACATCTCTAAGCTTGATAAAACTGCCCTGAATGTCGTGGTAAGCAGAGAACCTATTGAAAGAGTTGAAAAAGCCCGAAATTTGGGTTTGGTTTTTGATAGCCACCTAAGGTTCGAAGGACATGTCATGGATTGTGCTAGGAACTGTTTCTATAGATTAAAGCTGCTGTACAAAGTAAGACCTTATCTTAATGAGCGATTAAGAATTACACTGTGTGAGTCCATAGTTCTATCTAAACTCAATTATTGTGACACTGTCTATGGCCCATGTTTGTTGAAGAGAGCGTCTAAACTGCTTCAGAGAGTACAGAATGCCTGTGCGCGTTTTTGTTTCCATATTCCACCACGTTCACATGTTACACCTTACCTTAATGCTGCTAATCTTCTGAAACTGGAAACTCGTAGGAGGTTGCACCTAGCATCCATGTTGTTTGGCATCATTGGTACCGAAAAGCCTGTCTATCTCTTTAGCAAACTTGTGTGGACGCGTGATCGCAGTAGGTACCCCAAGAGAGCGTGCACTCACATCTTGGTTACGCCGAGGCACCACACTGTGGCCTTCAGAGGATCATTCAAATTTGCCGCTACCCGATGTTGGAACGATCTGCCTCCGCCTGTGCGCGCCCTAAAAGGAAAACATTCATTTAAAAGTCACTTAAAACGTCATTTACTTACTTTACAAAAAGCAAACCATTAGTAAACAGTGTACTTACTATTGTGGCATGCGCGTTGTGCAGGTGAGGCTCTTCGTCCCAGCACATCTGTGTGCATGCGACTGTATTTGTTATTTCACATTATAGAGAACATTATGTAAATGTTAAAGATTGTTTTAATTTAAATAAATACCGTTCGTTAGCAAAGACCATCTGGGTCAAGTAAGCAGAATAGTATTTACGTCAGTCAATAACCTTTAAGTTTTTAATATTGTAAAATGCATTACTAGAGGAGCTGTACGAAAGATGATTACTTACTTAATTTTTAATTGAGGGCAAAGAGTAATATATAACTTTGTTATTTAGAAAGTGTTATTCATTTCGTTCAGAATATTGTCGAGAATTTATCTTTAACGATCAACATGGGCTATGGTCAAAGCAAACAAGAAAATGTTGCAGTTGCCCCGGCGCAAGCAATCGCGCATAATTCGCATGTAGATACCAAAATCAAATATTTATCAATTATGATAATAATTGCAGTAATATTACTAGTTATTATAATATTTTATGCTATACAACGTCAATGTTTAAAGAAGAGTAAATCGTGGATTAAAAAGCAAGTCTATGACGGCGATCCTGAGCTACCCATGACCAGGACACAGACAAGGCCGCAGCATCCGATTGTGCATTAAAGTTATAAGTGTTAATTGAAGTGAGATATTATCGTTTAAATGTTTCATAATCTCAGTGTAAACATCTTTCGTTCAGACAGCTATTGCATAGGTACGTACTCATGTATTTTGCAGTGTTACATGGAATTTGTATTAGTGTTGGCAGTAATGAAGCCATTTTAAACTGTTATGTATTAGTATTCTAAAAACTTCATGTTAAATACATCAAGTTCTTACAGCACTAAGTATGACTTGACACGTATTTTTTGTTTATATACAAATAAATAAGAAAATTTTGTATTTTGGCTATGTACATTCAAAATTTTATGGGTTAAATAATTATCAAATAAGAAAATTTTGTATTTTGGCTATGGTGAAATTCAAAATTCAATGGGATAAGTAAGAAATAAATCAGAGTATGGGTATACTATATGTTAAAATTGTCATTATTTACTCTGTGTGTGGGATAATTTTTTTTTGTCACTGAAAATCTTTTGTAAAATGTACTCGTATTTTAGTTCTTGTTTGTAAAAGTTTCATTCGAAAATACGAGTAGCCCGACAAGAGAGGCAATTGTATTAATTTTAAATTACGTTCTTTTAAATTACGACCAATGTAAATCATATTTTTATTATAAGGTCACAGTATTGCGAACAACAATGTGTACAAGTTCCAAGTACTAAATGTATGACGCAGCGTTTAAGACACCTGCGTAGTTCAAGTCTCATTGTGATGTTATTCAGTTTATACTTACATAGAATAGGTTCGAAGCCAAATTAATAAGCCAATCCATTTGCAATGTAACTTTATTTTGTTAATAATTTTTTTTTGTAACAAAATTTTTGGGAAGGGTGTTATGTAGGGACACATTGTATTTCACAATTGCTTACAGTGCAATTATGGCACAGTAAGGTGCGCGGACGGCGGCGCGATTCAGTCGTTCCCCGTCACGCCTTTTGCCAACCCGTTGCCACGAGCCTTATATAGTAGACACAAAGTTAAGTACGTGTAAGTACATATTGTATATCCTTGGTGAACAATATAATTCTTCAGTGACTTTCGGACTTTCATTTATCTGCAGTAATTTCCTTCTGATAGAGTCGAGTAGGTTGCTAATTATCTCAGTGCTATAGGTTGCAATAAATACATACAGCTAATACCTACATTGTTTTTCTTAATTATTTACCTTTATCTACAAAATTTAGTAGAAAAATAATTACTATTGATCCACTCTGAGAAGTTCGTAGTTACCCACCACGACTTTCGATTTCATGATACTGATAAAACAACCGATTGATTCCATGACTTTCGAAGTGGAGTACACGATGTCATGACACTGATAAAACGACCGATTGATTCCATGTCTGTTAATATGGAGTACCGTAGATGTAGCGACCCGTTGATGCATTGATGTCAATATCTAGACAATAGTTACATCGACGTTCGATGTCAAGTATGAAACCCAAATACATAGTAGCAAAACAACAAAAAAAAATACATAAAAAACTAAATACATAGAACAGCACATGGAATATAATATTCATCTATTAAACAAAGAATAGCACAGACATGTTGTTAGCCGACCCCTACTTAGAAAAAAAAAATTAACACAAAAAGAAACGGAGGTAACATACAATTAATAACATTTACTACTCAAGTTATGAATTTCTTATAAGGACTTGTTCCGTTTTAATCCCTCGATGGTGAGTTATTCCAGACACAATTGAAATCAATTGTTATCGTGGCACCCGAGTGCCTCCTGGGGGTTGAGGGATTAAAGTACGAAAGTGCATGTAAATCCTTTTGAGCAAAGATTTTAGCCTAGATCTATTCAGATTGAAAATTTGGTGCAGGTCGTTAAAATATCTGTAAAGAAAGGGTCCGGTAAATATTATTTGACGCCGGGCAAACATCGTCCTAAAAGAGGGTACTTGAGTACGAACTCGTCTTTTGTGTCGCGGGAGCTGTGCGAGATCGATCGTTCTGTGGTGACGAAGAATTGAGTTAAACATAAATAGTTGCCTAACGGTCAGTAGGTTCGCTTCCTTATAAAGTTGTTCCGTAGGGTACCTCTTGGGTTTGTTTGACATGACCTTTATAACTACTCTCTGCGCCCTTTCGAGTTCCAGTAGATATGTTGTAGCAGTACCACACCACACTGGTATACAATATGTCAACAGAGATTAACATAGGGCATAGTAGACCGAAGTTATCAGTTTTGGGTCGGCCGATTCTCGAAGGTTTTTGAAAATATGAAGAAGTTTGCGACCCCTCTTACTTAGTGCAGATATAAATGATAAGTGTGTCCCACGATTTCGTGTCTTCACCTAATGTATTTAGTGACCTTAAATGTTTTAGCACCGTATCGATTAATCCGTATCTGAATGGGACATTCTTTGGTTACAGTTTGCAATGAAAACAACGCTTTAAGGTTGATTCCGTAGTTTCATGCAAAAAGGGTTTCCAGGGTCTTTTCTCGTAAACTGTTCATCAAATGTTAAGCAATATATGTTTTAATTTTAAATCCTTAATAGCTTTCAAAGTAGTACTTTTTAAATTGCACTAGTATTAACTACTTTACTAAATAATAATTAAATACCTACTGTAAAATCATTACACTCCATTTCCAACTAGAGTCCTTAGCGAGAAATACTTTTTTAGTGATCTCATGTTCATCTTAATGCCTTTAATTCGTATACCGTATTAAAGTTAAGCCCTTGAAGTATTATTTAAAAAATATATGATACAATCAATCAACAAACAACCCATAAAAAAATATTTTTCCAATTAACACAAAAAAAATTCATCCCCATCCTCATGCGAAAACTTCTAAATTTAGTCGGTTAATCATCGTCGCCGAGCTTGACTCCGGCCCCAACATGTCGTTGACCTGTCAGTGTGCCGTTGCAAAACAGCGAGGTGGACGTGCGCTTGTTAGTGCCAAAGTTATTAAAGATTTTCAAATCCTAAGTAGTGTTTGGTCCAGGAATCGTCTCATTACAATCCATTGTTTTTTGGAATCACCGTGGTAAGTTAATTGTTAAATTCATTTTATACGATAATCTCTTAAGTTCATTACGCTGCGTTTAAAAGTTTTCATTTCTATTAGATTCGGTATAGATTGTATAAGCAAAAATGATAACTTGTAAAAATAATGTTGGATGGTAATGAAAAGTTCGGGAAGGTAATGACATTTTTTTTTGTTTTATTTGACTATGTGCTAATAAATAATTAATTACTCACCTGAACTATACCTACATGTTCTCCCAACAATTCTGATATATTTCATATAAATAAAACGTACTTAAACTGGAGTAGTAAATAATAGTTAGCTTTTTTCGTTATTTTAAAGTAGACGCGATTTATTTTTTTAACTTCCTTTTAATAGTAAAACCTACTAACACAGAATTGTTTTTTTAGATATGGCTAAAACACGTAAAAAGTTAACAAGAGAAGAAAAACTAATAAAAGACGGGGTAAAAAAAAACGAGCAAAGTATGCTCAAATAAAGAATGATCCTAATTTATATGCATTACAAAGAGAAAATGAAAGAATTAGATATTAAGCTAGAAAAGAGAAGAAAAAGATCCGTAGCATTAGAGACAAGAGTCCTACGTCACAAAGAAAACAAAGAAGGCAATGGAGAATAAATACCCAAAAGTATCAACAAAATAAGATTTAAAAAATCAAATTCGAGAAGATGTTGGCAGAAAACTCACCTCTTCAGAGTGATACGGATGATTAGCTAACTCCGGAATCTCCCGTACCAGATCCCTTGATGATTGATCAACCAGGTCCAAGTCAGAATATATATCCACATAGTTCAAACCCAAAAAATAAGTTAAGGCGCATGCATTATCGTTATTTGAAAACACACTTTAAAAGACAGAATTACAAAACTTGAAATAGAAAAAGATGCATTACGTTAACGAAAAGATGTTGTGATTCTATGTGGGTTAATTTGTTTTACTAGTCTTTCTTATAACATTTTAATGGCAAGTTTGTGAAGTCTGAATTTGTAAGATTAAGTTATGTTTTGTTAAGAAGGTAGATTGATCTATCCAGGATTTTAAAATATAAGTAATTTGCGACAGATCGACAGTTAGAAATTAGAATAGGCGTGATTATAGACTTATAGACTTTTGGACATTTTAAAGAAGTTTTTACATTTTGTTATTCCCATCAAAGTTTTTTTTTGTAAATAGCCTTTCATTTTTTTGGAATCTATAAAATACCCGAAAACTATCTCGAAAAAAAAAATACATAATATTAATATTTTTTTGAATTCCGCGGAACGGTCCTAATGTGCACGAAATGGCGGAATCAACCTTAACATGATTGTGTACTAATAAAGTTGTGTTATTACGAGTATATCGGTCATTAAGCAAATCCCAGGCTATTACGTAGTTTTTAGACGAGAACTCTAAAGATTGTATAACTTGAACAGCACTACACCCGTTAAAGCTGATCTTAAATAATGAAAGTTTTAAATGTCGTCAAGTTGATCAGAATGGTGGATCATAGAAATATAAGTGTATCTAAATTCTAACCAGTTATCGTACAATCCATCAAAAGTGGCTAGTGTTTTAGTTGGTAATTTTAAGAGGAGCAGCTCAAGAGGCTGGAGGCTTCACATATGGCCTCGTAATAGGAATTTTCAAAGGATTCACGAACTTCCAACTGATTTAGGCAATCGCTATCTGGGACGAGCTCATCAATTGAATCCTGAATAATATTAAATTCGTTTAGTAACAACTTTGCTGTATCATGGCGCAATTTCATCTCTGTTAACTGTTTTTCAGTTAGTTGAGATTTATACAGAGATATAAATTTAATGATTAGTGTTAATTTGCCTTTAACTGAACCGCGTTTTTTATTTAAAGATTTTAATCGGTCGTTTAAATCCGCACTTAAATGAGAAATATGAATAGGGGATTTACTGCGTGGAACACTTTCAAGTCTCATTTTGGCAATCTATGAAAGGGTAGGGTACTTATGAATATCCTGTAAACACGTGGTGAATTATGCGCACCGCGTTTCCTGCAGCAATCTTTCTGCGCGCGCCCCGTTCCCTAATGATAACTGCGGATAAAATACGGCTTTAGTACTGTGTGAAAGGAAAAGGGAAAATGGAACGATTTGGCCAGACCCTGTGCTGATTCCACGTTGCTGTAGAATTTGGCTTCGAAGGTCCCATGTTAATAACTTTGCGTTTCCGTAGGTTTTTTGTAGGTCTGACCTCGTGGTGAAATGACTGATTTATTTTTCCCTTTGACAATGAATTTATTATATAACAGTTAAACAGTAAGTATAAGTATTATAATTTAAATGCGAGTTAGAATGATGAAGGAAGAGAGCTCAGCCGATTATATAGGCAACGACCCCAGTGCCATCTAGTCCGCGGTGGTCGAATCTCGTAGACGTTGAAAGTGACATCCTAATCGATGAGTAGTTTCACGCGTAGCTTAGTAGTAAGATGTTTATCAGTTTCTCAGTAGATGGCGTTAACAGAACTCATGATGCCAAAAGCATTTTCTACTACCCTTCGTGCTCTAGATAGACGGTAATTGAATATTTTTTCCGGAGAACCATTGTCTGGGGTTCCTTCAAACGGTTTCATTGTATAATTGTTTAAAGCAAATGCCTTGTCAGCTAATATAACTTAGGGCACTTAAATCATATATGGTGTCTGTAATATACAGGGTGCTGGTAACTTTAATTCATTATTTTCCAATGCACTGTTTTTAAAGACTCCACCATCGGATATGCGTCCTTGACATACAACGTCTACATACATAAAATTATTTATTTATTTATTTATTTATTTATTTATTATAAGGACAGCCAACAAAGCATACACTTTACATTTACATAAAATACATTTCTATCAGCATAATTTACAGTGCTGCCTTAATTAAAGGCTATCACGACATGCATAGAAAACAAAAGTTGGAAACAAAGTGATTCTCTGAACGAATAACGTTATTTCACTTTTTAAGAACAAACAATTTAGATAAGACAGATTTAAATTTACGTAATGAATATGACATATCAATATCGATGCTACTTAGACGTGACAATTTACTGAACTGTGACTGAATCCTGTTCAAGGTGGAGAAATGGCCTAGCTTAGTCCTAAAACCATTTGCCTTATACGGCAAATACCTGGACAACCGAGCCATCTTGTAGGGAACATTGTAATTTATCTGTGCCAGAAGATGAGCACAATCAATAAGACCGTTGATTATTTTATACAAAAACATGCAATCCAACATTTTCCTACGATTTTCCAGAGTGGTAAGTCTAAAGTGTTTCAATCGAGAGCTGTAGGTGGGAAGCCGTTTAGCTAGATTATTATAATTTATTATAATTAGCATCCACCAAGCCAAGCAATACGATGCTGGGAAAATTCTTATATTATGTATTCTCCGTGACTATTAATTGGTCATTGATAAAAAAATATGTTTGCCATCGAGGGCCCCCACACTATAAGGAAAATGCCACTGGTTTTCAAAATCTTGTGCTACTTTTAACCGTTCTTATGATGATGGTATCTGAAAATTATGTCACATATTTTACTATTAGGCTAAGGGCCTCTTTCACCATCCCCAAGTAAAGTTCTAATTAGCTACTTCCTAATTAACACTAACCAACAAGTAAAAGTAAGAAGTAAATTTTCTCAATTTCACATAAGAAAATAAAGTTCCGATTAGCTACTCAAGGGTTAAAAGATTGACTTGCGATAATCATTCATTCACGGTCTATGGGTCACTCAATTTTGAATGTGCGTGTGGTCTGAGGGCCACTCTCTCAGAATTCTTTGAAACTTGCTCAGGATTTAGTGAACACTCCAAAAGAAATGTGAAAGTTGGAACCAGAATTTGTGAAAATCAAATAAGAGAGATATGCACTTCAAAGTTGGGCCCTCAGTCCTCACATAGAGGATTGAGGGCCCACTTGTACGGCTTGTACCGGATAAACTAAGGGCACTACAGAAAAAGTCTTTACGTCACTATTTAAAAAATGTAACGTAAATACCGTCACAATTTAAGCTAACGCCAAACAAAATTTGTGAAATCAAGATATAATAAAAAAAATATATTTTTTTTTGTATAATTCCGTTCAAAATGGGCCCTCAATCCTCACATAGAGGATTGAGGGCCCACTTGTACCGGATAAACTAAGGTCACTACAGAAAAAGTCTTTACGTCACTATTTAAACTAACGCCAAACAAAATTTGTTAAAACAAGATATAATAAAAAAACATTGTATTTTTTTGTATAATTCCGTTTAAAATGGGCCCTCAGATGGAAATTTTGTACTCTAATGGTAATTTATCCATTAACTTTTGCAAACTTTTTGAAATATCATATTTTAGTGCATAAACTGAGATATTTTGTGATAGCAATAGCACATCACGGCATCATGCTGGTTAAATATTATCACCTTCTTAAAATTTCGGCCCTCAGTTCTCCACTTTTTTGTTTTCGCTTTATACTCTTAACGTATTATAGATCATACAAACAAAAATTCATGTCTTTTTATAATAAAAAATTGTGCAACAAATACAGTAAACTTAAAATATAAAACACGTTTTGTTTTCATAAACCTGTACATAAAGCCTATACACCTTGCAATTTTAACCACCTGTAAAACGAAGCCCACGTTATTGGACCATTATGTATAACATCATGGCAGTGTTATTTATTTTTTTAATAATTAAATAATAAATAAATAATAAGTAAGTATAATAAAAAAATAATAAATTAATAATAAATTAATAATAAATAAATAATAAATAAATAATAAATAAATAATAAATAAATAATAAATAAATAATAAATAAATAATAAATAAATAATAAATAAATAATAAATAAATAATAAATAAATGTGGACAACATCACATACATTGTTCTGATCCCAATTTGAATAACTATTTAAAGCATTCGTATTTTGGAAACCAGGAAAATGTAGAAAAACACATCTTTTTCTACATTGACCCATCCGGGAATCGAACCCGGGACCTCGGAGCAAGCGACACCTTGAAAACCGGTGTGTACGCCACTCCGCCACGGAGGTCGTCGTAATAAAATATTTTTTGAAAAATTTTAATTTTTGTTTCAGACTTTTGATTTTAATTGTAACACGCTGTGACGTGCTCAGACGAATTATTTTGCTGCGGCGGGGTCTCGCTTAAATGAAACTTACACAGCTACATCTGTGGGCGTCACAGCGTGTTTCAAAATAAATGGCTGAACCGATATTCAATATTTTAATAAAATAAAATTTTTGTAAAAAAAATTAAATAACATTGCCAAGATGTTATACATAATGGTTACATAACGTGGGCTTCGTTTTATAGGTGGTTAAAATTGCACGGTGTATAGGCTTTATGTACACGTATATGAAAAATTGTTGTCACTCTATTTAATAATTTACGTAATAAAATAATACTTGATTTTAATATAAAACAAAACGTGTTTTATATTTTAAGTTTACTGTATTTGTTGCACATTTTTTATTATAAAAAGACATTAATTTTTGTTTATATGATCTATAATACGTTAAGAGTATAAAGCGAAAACAAAAAAAGTGGAGAACTGAGGGCCCAAATTTTAAGAAGGTGATAATATTTAACCAGCATGATGCCGTGATGTGCTATTGCTATCACAAAATATCTCAGTTTATGCACTAAAATATGATATTTTTAAAAGTTTGCAAAAGTTAATGGATTAATTACTATTTGAGTACAAAATTTCCATCTGAGGGCCCATTTTGAACGGAATTATACAAAAAAATACAATGTTTTTCTATAATATCTTGTTTTCACAAATTTTGTTTGGCATTAGTTTAAATAGTAACAAAAAGACTTTTTCTGTAGTGCCCTTAGTTAATAAGTCACATTTAATTTAATTTAATTTTAATTTATTAATTTAGTTCATACCTACACTTCCGAAATGTATGAAATAACTGAAATTGGTTCCCAAATAAATATTTGTTCATGTTAATAAACATATCGACTGCTTATCAAACTAATTTTAAAGTAATAAAAAAACTGTACTTCTTCCAGGTATCGATGGGACTGGAGTTCGATAACTTCCAAATAAATACAGCCCCTGTTACCAGTTCTCCATGTACATCTTTAAGCATTGGGTCAGCGTTAGACACTCCTCGGAAAGTTATTTTACGAAAGGATTCAAAATTATGTAAACGTCGTTTAATTGACAAAACTAAAAAAAATAAAAATTTACATAAGGTCAATAAAAGACTTTAAAAAAATAATGCTACACTGAAATCCTTAATAGTGGTTTTAAGAAAACAAAGAGACTTAGATGAATCTATATTGGACAATTTATCAAGTCATATAGAAATTAAAGACACTTTTAACGCTTTGTTCCTTAAAAATATTAAAAAACGAAAGAAACCCTTTTCTAAATACCCACCAGGAGCACGAAAATTTTCATTAACTGTTCATTTCTATTCACCAGCAGCTTACCGATATCTCAGAAAAAAATGTCACAATTGTTTGCCACATACCAATACTTTATTAAATTGGTACAGAAGTATCGATGCCAAACCTGGATTTACTGCCGAAACCCTTGACAGGCTCAAACAAAAGTTTCTATCTACTAATAAAAAAATTTTATGCGCCCTCATTACTGACGATATTACCATTCCACGAAATGGCCATTCGACAACAAAAAATATGATGTGGAGGTCGTTACATAGGCGTAGTTGATATGGGATTAGGTGAAGCAAACGACAATGATCCTTAATAGACTCAGGCGTTACTTTGCGGAAATCCATAACTAATTATGGATTTAGAAAATTATTTTGCTAATGATTTCCGCTTGTTAATATACCGGCCTAGATACCTTCACCACACTACCCGCACTAACACTTATTTGAGGAAGCACCTGCACCACACCAACACTGATTGAGCAAGCACTATTTCATGCAGGAAAACCGCCCGCCCTCCCTCAAAAATGCATGCAGTACAGTTAATGCAATTATTAGTACCCAACACCAATATAATAAAAACCTCGACGCGTTTCGCCACTTCACGTGGCATCCTCAGGAGATGTTGTCGCCTTCGCTGCGCTCCGACGACTAAGCTGTGAAAACTGGCGAACAGGCCTTTTATAGAAACTCCCCACTACGACAACAGGTTGTGACGTTCAATCTGCGTTGTTATTGAAATTGGTTTGATTTGATTGAAAGTGGTTTGAGTTTTAATTTAAATGATAATTATGATTTTAAATTAAATAAATTTGAATTTAAATTATAATTATTGTGATTTGAATTTAAATTTTAATTGTGATTTGAATTTGAAAAAATATTGAGTAGTGGGGAAGTGACGAAACTGACCTGTTCATTCAACAATGTAAGCGTGTTGTCTTTTTTATGTTTGACTATTTCTAATTGTTCTAACACCGACAGTTTTAAACTTTTTTTACATGTGTGTAAAATTGAAAAAGTATGATCGTCTGGGATACTATGTCCCGAATCTATAAGATGTTTTGCAAAATGAGACTTTTCTGGGTGATTATTTCGATAGGCGGATATGTGTTCTTTATAACGTGTGTTGAAACTACGGCCGGTCTGTCCTATATAAGACGTCGGAGCGCAGCGAAGGCGACAACATCTCCTGAGGATGCCACGTGAAGTGGCGAAACGCGTCGAGGTTTTTATTATATTGGTGTTGGGTACTAATAATTGCATTAACTGTACTGCATGCATTTTTGAGGGAGGGCGGGCGGTTTTCCTGCATGAAATAGTGCTTGCTCAATCAGTGTTGGTGTGGTGCAGGTGCTTCCTCAAATCAGTGTTAGTGCGGGTAGTGTTGTGAAGGTATCTAGGCCGGTATATTAACAAGCGGAAATCATTAGCAAAATAATTTTCTAAATCCATAATTAGTTATGGATTTCTGCAAAGTAACGCCTGAGTCTATTAATTTTATCAAATCAGCTAGCGTAGCTGTACAGGCGCGTCTCTATATCAAACTTACAAAACATCACCGCTTAGCGGTTCAAAATGTCTGGTTTAATCAGCAGTGTAAGCGTGAACATCTTATTCCTAAATACATCAACATATGCTCAAACACGAGTAGTCGATCGGCGGATATAGCTATTAAAAAAGCCCAATTTGTATGGCTTAATGAAGAATCACGATATTGGTTCTCCGTTAGAGATAACCTTAAACTACATCTCAAAATACTTTACTCAGAATTGTCATTTTCTTTACACAACATAGAATTTGATTTATTAGACCAAAAAGCAAGGCTTCTTGCTTCACAAGAAGCCCATCAAAAATATTTAGTACAATGTAGGAAGTTACGTGTGTTGAGACGAGAGTCGGTCCTTAACTATCGCGAAACCGTGCAGCGGGGTTTCCACGATCAGAACCAGTCACACGATTTTTATCCTCGTTTAAAAAATCTTTCTAATATTCAATTATCCAATGACGAAGTTTCTTTACTAAACAAAGGCTTAAAATATAATTTACACCCACAAATTAATCAAAAAACGTTAGAAGGGCTGGCGGTTGACGTGGAAATCGCCGTTGTATGTAACAAAAACGATCAACATGTAAAAAACTTAGTCACCAATATAGCGGCCAATCAAATTAGAAACGCTTCGAGGCAATCAAATCGCGGATCGCCTAATTCAGAATACCATATTTATAAAACCTTACAAACAAAAATCACCGAAAATAATTTGATTGTCTCCAAAGCTGATAAAGGTAACACCGTAGTAGTTATGTCGCGTAATATTTATACCCAAAAAGTAGAAGAAGTAATACAGAGTGACGATTTCATTCTTTTGCAATCAGATCCATCAAAACGATTTTCTTCTGAAGTTAAAGAAGCCGTAAACTCTACCCAATTTATTTTCCCAGATAATCCACATTCGCGAGACCACATCCTTGAAATGAATCCGCGTAGTCCCTGTTTATATGGTTTACCAAAAATACATAAAGACAATATGCCGATGCGCTTTGTAGTTTCCTACATCGGAGCACCAACGTATAAATTAGCCAAAAAACTTAATACATTGTTGAGAGCGAAATCGTCATTCGACCCAAAATATTTCCTTAAAAATAGCTTAGACTTAATTAACAAGATTCAGTCTGTTTCCCTTCCTAGGAACGCTAAGTTGTTATCATTAGACGTAGAAAGTTTATTTACCAACGTACCATATAAAGAAAGTATAGACATCTTAAAAACACATTTACAAAAACAACGATTACACCCGGGGGAGATAGACGATCTTATTTTATTAACTTCAATTTGTATGAAGCAAAATTACTTCCGGTTCAACAATCAATATTTTAGACAAAAAGATGGCTTAGCAATGGGTTCCCCTTTGAGCCCATTGATGGCAGATATTTTTATGGATAATTTCGAAAATAAATACCTAGTACACGATAGAAATATTCTCTATTACTATAGATACGTAGATGATATATTGATTTGTTGGACCGGAACCATTCGTCAGTTAGATATTTTCCTAAATAAAATAAACAACACACACCCAAAAATTAAATTTAAGCTAGAATTAGAACAAAATAATTCAATCAATTTCCTAGATTTAACTATTTCAAAAGCAGAGGGTACACATAACTTCAACATATATCGTAAACCGACACATACGGACACTGTCATTCATGCGTCCTCCTGTCATCCGTGGCAACATAAAATGGCCGCGTTTAACTCATACATCCATCGACTTTTTTCAGTACCACTTAGCAAAACAAATTATACAAAAGAACTAAATACATTATATCATATCGCCATATCGAACGGATACAGGAGATGCATTATTGACAATTTAATAAAAAACAAAATCCACAAAATCATTACCAATTTATTATACTCTGTTCCCAACAAAAAAGAAAATAGGTATAGTTCTAGTATGGTTTACTTAGGTCAGTTATCAGAACGTATTTCTAAAACACTAAAAAATCACGACATATACGCGGCCTTTAACACAAATAATTCATTAAGAAAACTCTGTAACGGTAAAGATAGGTTAGATAAATTTCAGAAATCTGGTGTTTATAAGATAGATTGTAGGGAGTGTAACTCGTCTTATATAGGACAGACCGGCCGTAGTTTCAACACACGTTATAAAGAACACATATCCGCCTATCGAAATAATCACCCAGAAAAGTCTCATTTTGCAAAACATCTTATAGGTTCGGGACATAGTATCCCAGACGATCATACTTTTTCAATTTTACACTCATGTAAAAAAAGTTTAAAACTGTCGGTGTTAGAACAATTAGAAATAGTCAAACATAAAAAAGACAACACGCTTACATTGTTGAATGAACAGGTCAGTTTCGTCACTTCCCCACTACTCAATATTTTTTCAAATTCAAATCACAATTAAAATTTAAATTCAAATCACAATAATTATAATTTAAATTCAAATTTATTTAATTTAAAATCATAATTATCATTTAAATTAAAACTCAAACCACTTTCAATCAAATCAAACCAATTTCAATAACAACGCAGATTGAACGTCACAACCTGTTGTCGTAGTGGGGAGTTTCTATAAAAGGCCTGTTCGCCAGTTTTCACAGCTTAGTCGTCGGAGCGCAGCGAAGGCGACAACATCTCCTGAGGATGCCACGTGAAGTGGCGAAACGCGTCGAGGTTTTTATTATATTGGTGTTGGGTACTAATAATTGCATTAACTGTACTGCATGCATTTTTGAGGGAGGGCGGGCGGTTTTCCTGCATGAAATAGTGCTTGCTCAATCAGTGTTGGTGTGGTGCAGGTGCTTCCTCAAATCAGTGTTAGTGCGGGTAGTGTGGTGAAGGTATCTAGGCCGGTATATTAACAAGCGGAAATCATTAGCAAAATAATTTTCTAAATCCATACTTTGACAATGATCCTATTGCTCAGCAAGCTTACGTATTAATTCTTGTGTCGCTAACTGAAAGCTGGAAAATACCTCTTGCTTATTTTTTCATCACAGGGCTGAAGGCTGAAATGAAAGCTCACATAATTAATATGGCACTTCAAAAATGTCATTCAGCAGGAGCGAAAGTAGTTTCTTTAACATTTGATGGTTGTAAGAGTAATCTACTCACCATGAAATTATTAGGATGTAAAATCGATGACATACATAATATCAAATCATTTTTTGAACACCCAGTTTCTAAACATAGTGTGTCAGTTATTCTTAGATGCTTGTCATATGGTAAAATTAAGGCGCAACATCTTAGAATCAAAAAAATATATAACCGACGATGATAATAAAATAATTAAATGGAAACTGCTGTGCCAATTGAATGATTTACAACAAAAACTGTGTTTAAACTTAGCGAACAAAGTAACAAACCGACACATTCAATTTAAAAATGAGACTATGAAGGTCAAATTAGCGACACAGTTGATGAGTCGTAGTGTAGCTAAAGCCATAAAGTTTTGTCAAGATTTAAATATACCAGAGTTTCATAATAGTGACTCTACTATTAAATTTTTGCTGCTATTAAATGATCTTTTCGACGTTCTGAACTCCCGAAATTTAAAAGATCCAGGTTTTAAAAAGCCATTGCAATCAAGTAATCATACCCAGTGTTTTGCATTTTTACAAAGCGCTAAACAGTACCTCAAATCCCTGAGTTTATACTCAGGGATATTACAAAAAAAAGAACTATCAAGAAAAAATCTGAAACTAGGGTTGTATTTACAACGGAAACCGTACCTCTATGGAAATGTCAATCAAACACTGGTGTCATTGGATTACTGGTGTGCATAGAAAGTATTCAGCATTTATACAGAAATGTTGTTGAATCTCAATACCTTTCCTTTTTGTTAGCGTATAAAGTGAGTCAGGATCACATTGAACTCTTTTTTGGCAATATAAGAAGCCACGGAGGTCATAATAATAATCCGAATGTTCAACAGTTTATGGCAGCGTATAAAAAAATCCTAACATTTATTGAAACCAGGGACAAATTTACAGGTAACTGCATTCCACTTGAAGAAATGCCAATTTTAACTTGTGGAAACGCAGTGACGAGTATAAATAGTACTACTGTTGGGTATCGTTCAAAATTAGAGTTAGAGAGTGACGAATTGCGAGAGCAACAAAAATTCGATAAAGATCAATCCGAGGCAAAATATCAGATCAGACAATCAGAACACGAATCAGAGTTAATTATGCAGATTATTGGTTATATATCTGGCTTCGTAGTTCGCCATTTATTAAAACATGTTAAATGTGAATATTGTAAAGATTGTTTGTTAGCTAAGGCAAAACTCAGGTTCCATAAATTAATAGATATCAAAGATTTGGGTGGCTTATGTTATGCATCAGAAGATGTGTATTTGATTTGTGAAAAAACAGAAGATATTGTTAGAAGATTTTTACGCACTGGTGGGTGTATAAAAGAAAAGATGTGCATTTCTGTTTTAAAACAATTTGTTGATTGCAGTATATTACGAGACATTAATAAACACTGTCAAGAAACAATCTTTGATCATAACCAAGACGACCATTTGGATCAGCGGTAGTTAACGCTGCTTCTGAGCCATGGGTCGCGGGTTCGATCCCCGCACAGTACAAATATTTGTGTGCATGAACATGTCTGTTTGTACTGGTCTGGGTGTTTTCTATGTATTATAAGTATGTATTTACAAAAAAAAAAGAATATAAGTAAGTTTATCGGTTGTCTAGTACCCCATACGACAGGGTACTTAATAGTACCTTAATTTGGGACTAGATGGCTCAGTGTGGCCCATTAAGGCATTTGTCTTAAATATTTATTAAAAATTTATAAGATTGCACTGTTAAAAGCTATAATTGCAAAATATATTGACATTAGACTGCATTATGCCGGGAAACTAAAAACCGCTGAAATAAAAAACAAATCAAAAAGACAATTGTACAACAAGTTAAATTTGTTCCAAGGCAACTAAATTTTGAAATTTCTTGTTCCCATGATTTAGAAAATTGATATCAAGTCATTAAGATTATTTTTGTGATGAATGTATTAAAAATGTATTAACTTACTAGCTGGGCGAAACAGTAGCATATACAGGAGACATACGTGAGCAATCTTTTAAATGGCTGTACCTACATACCTTCATAATAACATACCTATACAAGGTGTTTCAAAAAAACGAGTAATGCCTGAAACGGTCCTGGACTTTTGACGGACACTTTTTGATAAAGTTGATTCTCTTTTTTACTAGTTTTCATGCCGAGTACCAGGGCGCACTCGTTGCCAAGACAACGAGAACAATGGATTGCGCCCGCGCCGACACAAGCGCCGACAAATCTCCGCCATGATAGTTTGCCGGCGCGCGAGCCGCCCGCTTTGCGGCGACGCGAGGCGGTCTTCTTTGCGGTGTTGCCAATTTTGATACTTTGTGGCTAGGTAGCTATTATGGTGTTGGTTAGCTACAGTTTTTGAAAACTATTAGCTACTATTAGCTGTTTGTACAAATAAAACAAAGAAATCGATTGTTTTATTGTAATCAATAAGACGCGATGATTAAAATTATCCCAATCTAAATAAAAACGTAGGTACTTACTTCAAACTACCTTTGGGTTAAATTATGAATTTTCTTTTTATTTTAGGCAAATTTTTAAGTAGCAGTTGGCAACAAAGTAGCTACTTCAGTCGTTCATTTGCTTTGTGCGTGTTCGGTGTGATTTACTGGCGTTTTCGTTGCGAAATCTGTGTTTACGTGTGTGTTATGAAAAGGTCTGTGTTTTCTAATGCAGAATACTATGAAATGATGTTGTGTGTAGGTCGAGCTGATGGAAATTTAGCTCGAGCATGGGATCTTTATCGGGAAAGATTCATCGATGGTAGGCCGGCAGCTGAAAGGCGACGTCTGCCGTCGTATCGGTGCTTTCACAACATGGTGACTCGTCTCCACTCTACGGGTTCCTTTCATCATTCGGGTGGCAGTGGGCGTCCGAATACTGATGAAGAACGTGTAGAAGAGGTTCTGCAGCTTTTCGAAAGTGAACTGACAACCAGTACAAGGCGTGCCGGGGTGAGACTCAACATGAGCCATATTTCAGTGTGGCGAATACTCAAAGATGATGGTCAACACCCGTACCACTACCGTCGTACCCAGGAACTAATTCCGAATGACTTCGCGCCTCGGATCACGTTTTGCGAGTGGTATCTCGCGCAGCTGGAGGCCGACTCCAACTACGTAAACCGGGTAATTTTGACGGATGAGGCCACGTTCACCAGGTCTGGCCTTATGCCACTAGACTTTTTTTTGTGGGGTTATATGAAGGATAAAGTTTATTTTACGGACTGCCTGTGTTCGCTATCATAACGCCTACAATGGTGCGAAATGCCATACAGGCCATATCAAGGCGGGCAAGATTTTTCATATAAGAAGGTGGACAGCATGTTGAGCCACTATTGTAGGTAAAGTACCTAAACTTTAATAATACTTTCGAAATAAACTTTATTGATTGAATGATGGAACCGTCATGATAAAATGGTTGTGTTTTGTGCTAGTTATTTTCGTTTATTTGTTTGATTTGTTTGACTTTCTCTCGTACGTAAAAATTTAACTTTGAGTATGTGCGTGTGTGTACTGTGTATAGGGATAAAAATGTACTAAGCGAACATGACTTATTGTCGGCTAGTCCATGTTTGTGAATACGAAAAAGATAACCAGGAGGGAGGAGGTGGTTGGTTATTATTACTCCTAGTAGGGTAATGAACCTGAATTAGTGGTGTGCTGCACGTTATCGATATTATTATTAAACATTATTTTTACTCGATATTAAAATTTAGTGCTATCAATATAAGAAATTTACTAAGGACTCATCAAAGGAGATTATGCAACATCCTTCAGTAATTTTTTTTTTAAACACCCTGTATATCTACATACCTACATACATACGCGCGAAAAACATTGGCCTGCTTCTGGGTGGGTTAGTTCAGGTGGTTGGAAAAAGTTCGTTACATAGTTTGTGTATAAATCATTTTGTTGGTGAAATCTATTTTGGTATCGCATATAAAATTAAAAATAATCAAAGCAACTCCACTCCTGTCTATGTTTCAAGTCACAGCGGTAGTACGCAACGCAACGTTCAATGTCAGGTAGAATGTACCTCTCATAAGTTTTTGTACGATTGTGAGCTTTATTGTATTAAGTTAAGTTTCATTTTTCAATACAGTTGATTTGGATATATGTTGTTTTGTTTCTGATTTTTGTCAGAATCGTAAACATTTATTGCCTCAGACCAGAAGATAATATGTACTGACTTCAAGATTGTTTTATTTCGATACTTATATTAACTGTCTAAGGTTGAAATGAGATAAAACTGTATAATACTTTAGGACGTTTTTCGCTATACTTCAAGTTGTAAACATCCGTATAAGTACGTATTGACTTGGGGACATTATTTTGTTACAAAACTGTGCATCTATAAAATATATGATCGAAGGTTTGCACAGAAATATTTTTTTGCGCTTGCTCACACAGCATTTTACACTGGACCTACCTAAATTCAACCGACTCAATGATCAATAAAATAAATAATACTCCCGATTATAATGACCTCAGCGATTACGTAGGTCAAAGAAACCTCAACCATATTAGGGAAAACATAAGCCTATTGGATATCGCAGTATCACTTTTTGTGATGCTTGTTTTTCTCCAATTACAAGAAAGATTATAGAATGCAGCCAGTGTAGAAAAAAATACCACCGAAATGGCATTCCACAATTACATCGAGTCCATGTCCCTGAGGATGATGAAGACGAGTTTTTGTGCCATATTTGTTACCATGAAAGCAATACTGATGCATCGTCAACTATCCCTTTTTTTCTAGTTTTTTTTTCTACATAGAAATGGAGGCTTTTATTGGTTTATTATTAATTAGTGCCACAAACAAAGACAATAGAAAAAGTGTACCCGATATGTGGTCTCCCTTCAGCACGCCACTTTATAAATCTATTATTTCTGACAGTCGTTTTTGATTTTTGCTATTATGCCTTAGATTTGATGACAAAGATAATCGTGACAAGGAAGACAAATTTGCTCCTATTCGTACGATTTGGAATATTTTCATATATAAGTGCAGAACTTTATATGAACCTACCATTCATGCAACAATAGACGAACAACTCCTGGGGTTTCGCGGCAAATGCCCATTTAGAGTATACATTCAATCGAAACCTGACAAATATGAAATTAAAGTGGTTGCTATTTGTGACGCTAAAACTTATTATATGTTTGATGCCATCCCATATATAGGCAAAGGTACCGAGGCAAAGACTGCAGCAGATTACGTTTTAAAATTAGTTGGAAGTATCAAAGGATCTGGTCGAAACGTAACTTATGATAATTGGTTTTCGTCTGTGCCGCTTGCTCATACATTGGTAAAAGATTACAATTTGACATCTATTGTACGTTGCGTAAAAATAAGCGTGAAATACCACCGTCTTTCTTGCCAAACAAAACAAAGCAACCAATGACATCCCAGTTTTCATTTGATCGAGAGAAAACACTTGTGTCGTTTACTCCTAAAGCCAATAAATCAGTCATATTGTTATCAACCATGCATATAATAAAGACGTGAATCCTCAAACAAATATACCTATAATAATAGATGACTACAATGCAACAAACGGCGGGATCGACACGTTTGATAAAATGATGCACAGTGGGTACTCGACGCTGGCCTCTTCGCTTCCTTTTTGGCATGTTAGATCAAGCTGGCATTAATTAAATGATCCTTTATTTACTTGCTAAACATCCTAATAAGCCTGCTTATAAATACAGAAGCACTTTTTTGGCCGAACCCCATATGAAACGTCGCTTAGCAACTAACTTACCTCGCGAGCTAAGTACAAATATACGTGCGATTTTAAATATACCTGAGGGGCAAACTCCAGAAGAACCACCAGCTAAATTACAGAAACAAACGAGATGTGCACTATGCCCTCGAAAAAACGTTAAAAAAGTTAAAATTACCTGCATAAAATGTCATCAGCCTGTATGTCCTCAACACAGACATGAAATTTGTCTAAATTGTGTTTAATTAATTTTTTGTCTTATATTTTTCTATTATCTTTGCCAAAAACTGATAGCAATGTAAAATTTAGTTCTTTGATATTAAGAGTAATTAAGAGTAATTTTCTAATTAAATCTGGTTTTATTTACCTATAAATTTAATGGGGTGACTCATCACCCCTGTTACTATTTGAGCATGCAAAAATTATGTTACCTTCCGTAGGTTAAAAAAGGAATCGCAAATTGTTGATACTAAAATAAGTAGAAGTTCTTATCACTGTGTAGAAACAAAACGTCGCACACTGGGGCAATAACACAATAACGATAACACAATGTGTAACAATTTATTGGAATAGGGCTGGACGGGTCGGAGTAGGTATACGAATGTCACTGGGTCCGTTAGTTTAATGATAGAAATATAATTATAATCTCTGCTTTATATGATATTTTAAGCAATTAAATTGCAATTCTAATATCAGTATTTAAACTTGAAAAATTATGTATCAGGCCTAAGTTTTTTTTAAATTATTTACTGTTTTTTTTTTTCTGGTGTGCAGTAAAGAGTACTCTATCTATCTAATCTTAGCCAAACGACGCCCACTGCTTGGACTTCGTAATAACTAATATTATTAATTTGAAAATAATTCTTTTGACTGTCTGTTTGTATGTTACGCTTCCACGTTTAGACTACTACACCGATTTTGATGAAATTTGATACAAATATAGATTAGACTTTGAGAAAGCAAATTAGTCTACCTTGTATCCCACTGTTAGGCATAGGTTTGCACTCGCGATATTTCGTGTCGTTAACGTGGGTAGTTAGTTTACGATAAACCGACAAACTAAAACTATTTGACAAATGCAATTCAATATTTAAGTATAATGTTAATAGCTCATGCGCACATGATTTTTATTAAGTCAGTATATATGTAAAGATTTGATTTTTCCATTATTATTTTTCAGGTTTTGCAATGTCAACCTTTTTGGAGCACAATTATAGCAGCCTTTTGTTTCCAAAAACTAAAAATATGGCAGCTCTAGGTAAGTTTTATAAATCAGGGATTGAACTTTCTTTTCTGTTGTTAATGATATTAATTTAATAGAGTAAATTGATACGGGGTTTATACCATGCACATGTTTTTATGAGTTTCCAATATTTCGGCATTGTTGCAAGCGCCATGATCATGAGAACATGGTTCTCCCTTGACATGGTTTAAAGTTTATACTATAAACCCCGTATCAATAATCTCCAGTGATAGTGTCCATGGAAGTTTAAATCATTAGATATTAATTTAGATTGTTTGTAAGTACTTGCAAATATATATTACATACTTCCTTTTTTTCCAGAAGTATTTCACAAAAAACCTGTGGTTTCGTTCTGCAAATATAGAAGACAGCAAAGAGTAATAAGGAAATCGAAAGTGCAGATAAACACCCTTCCTAAGAGATGCAGTACTTTCATTAGTAGATTTTAGTGTGCTACTGAAATAAACATGAACTTGGCCTTTCAAAAGAGTCACAAAACATATGACACCTACTGCAAAATTATTTACCCATATGCAAAGTAGCTAAAGCCACAAACGACCTACTGGACGCCGATTCACTCTACAGGAAAAAAAATAGCACTTTCGCTGTTTAAAACAAGCCCTAATTGCTAATTTACACTGGCACATGAGTTTGTTCTACCATCGAAACAAACGCTTTGTTTTAGTACAAGTAAAGCTAGGACTAGGGTTTGAATATCGAAATATCGAATATCGAAAATATCGAAATATCGGGGCTAAATTGATAAATCGAAATATCGATTTTATTTTTGACAATATCGAGATTTTCGATATTGACGGCATTTTGTGTAAAAATTTCGATACGAATTGTGGAATTTCTCCGGCTCGGCGCGGATCTATATTATTATGGTACTAATACGAATCGTCGTCACTGTAGGGTAGCCAGCCGTCGTCACAGACGCCAGTGTAGGACGCGATCACGCTAGCGGTGCGCAGAATCAATCTTTTTCCGGATCAGGGATTTACAAATCATTTCATCAAAAGATTTAAATCCCTCTTTTCAATCTTTAAATCCCAAATACATCAGCGTTGTAAAGATTCAATTTGACTCAAAACGTTAATGATTCTTTTAATCCAATGTGATTGGAAGAGTTGTCGGCGTTTTAAAGTATATTACAAGTTTTATATTATATTCAATCATCTTCTATCCCTTTTCGTTTTTAGTCACACTGCAGTAGCCGTCTCGATCCACATCTTTTCGTGTTTCAATCAATCCTAACTGAACCTTAATTCAGTAGATTCAAGGCTCAATTAGGATATAAAGATTTAAATATGTATTTGGGAATCGTGGGATTTAGAGAGTGATTCGATCACTGACACGGATGTGCATCTTTTTTTTACACACCTCTAGATCACGCGTTTCAGTTGCTTGTTGCTTCGCCGCTTGCGCGCCAGTTTGCTTCATTTTGTGCTTTTAATTCAAATTTAACTAATCTTCAAGTACACAATATATTTGAGTGGTGAGCATTTCAATGTTATCTGAATTTAATTAATAGGTATGTACCTACTTAAATATTAAACATTTTAGTGGGTTAAAGGTACAGTTATTCCATATTAAAGGGTTTATTATTTCTTAAGTGTTTAAGACCCGAGATCACCAATACTTAAACAGCCGATAAACATAGATTGACGATTAATTTGACACATTTCCCATACAAAATATGTCAAATAATATTTTAAACACTTAAACGTCTGTTGGTGAACACGGGTCGTGTGTTAAATGCATTTTATGGTTGTGTTTGTGATGATGTGTGTGTTCTTTGCCTTACTCTGTGGTATGGGTGTAAAGATAGTGTTTCCAAAAAAATCGCGGAAAACGCCTTAAGCTAGTTTTGGCTTCTTTATTTATAATAAGCTTTATAATATTTCTTATAATAATTAGACCATGTGAAGTTGCTTTTATTGTGTTTTGAATGCAAACTAAAGAAGAAAAGTATGTCTGAGATATGCCGCGCAGTAAGTAATTCCGCGCAAACATTTTTAAGCATAACTAACTAATAGTAGCCCGGCAGAATTGTGTCCAGCCAATTTCTGGTGCGTGTCACTGTCGCTCTATGTTTTTGGATATACCATGTACCATATCGTATTATTACACTCCAATGGGTAATGTTTTATTAAAAATAAAATTTAAGAAGAAACTAACATTTTATTAGATATCTCTATTTTCTCTCTCTAAACTTATCGAGACTTTATTTTTTAATTATTTTAACAATATTTAATAAAAGCTTGATATAATAATTGAGTTATTTATTTTTGATTGATAAGTATTTAAAAATGTTTTGTTTTGCTGAGAAAGATATGGTTAAAGGAAACGGCCGAGGTTCCATACATTGTTTGCCCCAAAAGTTAAAATTCATGCGTCACGACCAAAACTAGATTTCTGGGTTTGTTTTTAAGTCTTATTTAAGAATATATAGTAATTTGACCCGTAGATAGTGGGATTTTAAAGTTAAATGATTTTATAAAGATTGATAGGTTAGTCAATGCCATAGATATTTTTGTAAAACTTATGCAAGTTTAAAACTAAAATCTTAACATAACTAACTATTTTGAGTATCAAAGTAATACACAGATACTTAAGTATATCTAAGTTGTTGGTTTTGGTTATTATGAGCAATAATGTGCATAATAAATAATAATCCGCTCGATCGACTATCATCGTAACTTAATAAACAATTGAATAGGGATATAAAATAAAATGCCGTTTGATCAATATCATTTATTTTATTAAATCATTGTCAATTACTATGTTGTCAAAAAAATAGACGCAGGTGGACTTAGTCCGTCTGAAATAAATCTTCGCCAAGACAAAAAACATAGATAACCATAACGTCTTAGCACCCAACAGTCCTGCTACCCGATTTACAATTATAATAATGCTGTCTTCTGTGTGTTCCGTTTTTACTGTATTGTGAGTTGTGACATATTATAATAATATAAAAATAGACTTTACGGAAATGCCAAGAACTAATACGACCATGAATTAAAGGCCTAAATAAGACATCGCTATCAGGTACTTCCAATTCCTAATAATTTCAATGCTAAACAAACCATCTTCTCTAATGTAGGTACTCTCCCTAATACAATGGCGCCTGTTTTATTTGGGATGTTCCTAAAGCTATCATCTCCAACAAACTTATTGACAAACGAGAAATGGTGTTTTGATGTAGTAAATGGACACTAATATTTTGAAAATTGACTCAATGTCGGTGCAAGTTATTTTATATTACATAATTATTAATTACCCAAATTGAACCAACAAAATTCTTCATTATGACAGGCTAGACAGACCAGTCACAGAGAATACTTGACATTTAACCTTTCTGAAATAATATAGCAAAGGCATTTTTCTGTACGGCCGAGAGTAACGGTATTTTACGCATTTTATTTGTTTTTATTTGATATTATTTAAAGGTGAATACTTTTTATTAAGTGTGAGAAATATACATATAATCTGTAATTAGAATTATTTTATTATTTAAATGCGTTTACCTTGGTTAACCATGTAAGATACTTTGAACGAAACTTACCTTTGGCTGAAAGTCTGGTTGTCCGAGCCGTAAAAATGTTGACATTATATTTTGTTTTCGGAAATGGTTGATCATTTTTAGATTCTTACATTACTCTTTTCGTGGTAGTTTTATATCCCACTCGATAAGAAGAAACTGAATATAAGTTTTGCAATTTTAATTTAATTTAAGTATTTTCAAAAAATATTGTCAGGTCTTTGTAAGTTTTTCTATAAACAAACACAAAACGACTTTGGGGCGATTTTCGGCCGTCTCTTTTATTTTTCTTGATTTAATATTGTTGTTGTAAGTTGGAAGTGAAATGAAAAGAGTCATGGTTGTTTAATGATAAAAATATGGTATAAAACAAATATTGTTAAGCCAAATAATTTTAAATAAACAATTTTATTAAAAATTTAATTTTATTAATTTTTTTATGGCGTTTATCGAAAATATCGGAAATATCGAAAGTTCGATATTGGCAAATCTTCAATATCGGAAATATCGAAATTGATAAAACTGCCCGATATTGCGACCCCTAGCTAGGACCCGGGCTTGATGAAAAAGTTTTTGAAAAGCTTCAAAAAACAGTTAAAGAAGTGTGTATTGAAGACCGTCTTTGCACAATTATTTTTGATGAAATGTCTTTGACTACACAAATTAATTATGACATGGCCAATGACTAACTAAAAGGATTTGTAAGCATTGCTAATGAAAATCTTATTGCTAACCCTGTGTTGGTGTTTATGGTCAAGGGTATCAAGGCCAATTTCAAGCAACCAGTGGCTTATTACTTTAACCTTAAAAAAATGTAATCGAGGACTTAATAAAAAAAGCACAAGCCACTGGTTTAATTATTTTGTGTTCGGTATGTGACCAAAGTCTAATTAATGTAGGTGCAATTTCGTTGCTTGTACAAACAACAGCACGTCAACCAACCACAAAACGTCAAATTTTCTCAATTGAAATTGATCTCTACATTGTGGACTTAAAGTTGAAAATCAATTCAATGACCTTTAACTTTTTGGGTAGGTTGAGCTGCCGTTGTCTGTACAATCATCGAAAAACGAGTGTGATACAAGGAAAAGAAAGGCGATACGATGTTCTCATACATTAAAAGGGCTTCGAAATAATCTATTAACAAAAAAATTTACGTATCTTGATTTAAATGAATGCAATAAAGAAACATTGTAAAATGGAAGCATTTCAAAGATGTTAACGAAGCCGACAAATCATTTGGAGAACTTCGTTTATTAAATAAAATAACCGAAGAACATATAAATGTAGATGAAATTAAAAATGTGCTCGTCAAGACGGCAGCTCAAATATTTAGCCACAGCATGGCAGTCGTGGCTAAACATTTGACAGTCGAGGCTGAACATTTGACAGACATTAATTCCTATTGTAACATTATTAGCTAAATTTTTTGACTCGTTGAATAGCAACATATTCCACATTCCTAACGGCAAAATTTATTAAGAATGTGTAACAAAATAAATCGTCGCCCCATCATCGTCTGTGGTTAAGCTAAGCAATAACTTAAATCTATTAAATTTATAGCACAGAAAAAAACTGGCAGTAAAGTTCGGTTGGTTACTGGTATATAGTTACCAACCGAACTTTATTGCTTGTACTTGGTACTGCAGTAACTTAGTACTACCATACCAAGTACTAGGTATTAACTTTGTAAAGACTATTGAGGGTTTTGAGGCCTTGTGGAACATTTTATTAAAAAAATATCGTTTTCATTGCATGTTGACACGGCACTTCAACCAAGACCCTGTAGAAAATTTCTTAGGCAATATCCGTAGTTACGGGGCGAGAAATAATTCACCAAATGTAGTTGTATATGAAGGTGCATTTAAAGCTCTTTTATTAAACAATTATAACTCGCCCCGAGCTATTAATGCAAACTGTAAAATAGATTATAATAAATGTCTGCGAAACTTTGATTTTTTTTAAAAGGCAGCTTTGAATACAATGACGAGAGTATTTCAGAAGAATTAAATGAAGACATGTCAATAGGGAAGGTAATACAACCTGATATGGGCCAAAGAAATTATGTTTGTTGTCAAAATGTTTAAAAAATATTGTAAAAGTTTGTGTCAGATGTAAATCGAAAATTTTATGCAAAGAAGAAAATAAAGACAATGATTACATAAAAAAACAAAGAATACAATAAAATTAAAAAGTTGTTAACGAACCTTTCGAAGGACATAGTAAATTTATTTTATGAAGTACAAGAAAATACTAGATTTTTCTTAAGATCATGTTTAAAAATATGATCTTAAGAAAAATCTAGAATTTTATGGATAACAAAATCCCTCAATAATTTCCCCTGTGATTGTCCTGCACATGTAAATGAGTTAACCGATTATTTTATAAAGACCGCTTTTAGTTAATAGTTGGTGTAGAGATACCAACCGATTTTTATATAGCAAAGTGTCGTATGAAAGGGACGACGAAACAAAAGTTGCGGCAAAATCATATTATGAAAAACACAAGCATTGGTTGAAAAATAAATGATCATAAAATTATTATGTTTTCTTATTCGTGGTAACAGTCATACATATTGTTAATACTCGTAGAATAGGATGATTATAAAATGATTAGCTAAATTTTGATATAGTGTTCTACAAAGTAACGATTATGAACTTTACTTATGTTCTTTTTTTTTTCAACTTGATTTTACACTTACTGTAAAATTAAGAAAAAGAACATTCAAGTTTTATTCATAGTTATGAGCAGAACACTATATTAAAACAAGCTAATCATTTTTATCAAATCCCCTAGTAAAAGCCTGTAGATAAATGGATATATACAGGGTTACAGGTTAAGTCGACCTAAATTATTTAAGAGGTGGTAGTTGCCATCATTCCTGACTGATTTGACTATGGAACCCACTACCCCAAAATTAACCGTTCTCAAATTATGGGACTTTAAAGATTTTTTATAAAAAATCCAGATTTTTTGTCTATTGTCTCCTTTTTTTGTGTTTTGTACCTCTAATGTTTTTGTTTTTGTATTTTTTGTGTAGCAGATTAGTTGCTCCATTATTTAAAACACAAAAACTGCAATTAACTGTACCAACTGAGTCGTATTAGACGACTAATTGTTAAAAAAAGAAATAAATTTGTGAAAAGTTTTATTTCTTTGTAAGATATTTAAAAAAAAGTCTATCACAGTTGTGCTGCAGATATGCTTAAAAATATCTACGGTTCTTCAGCTTTCCGATAAGGTATAATTTGCTAGGGTGATATCAGGATTCTCGGAAAAAACATCGATGAAAGACTCCCAGGTAATAACAAAAATAACGGTATTTCGTACAGTTGCTCGCAGCGCCTATTGTCCGCGTCGCGTGCGAGCGGGATATCATACAATGTAAACGGGTGCTAGAGAGACAAGTGATTTCACACGCCATTTTGTTGTTATTGTGTTTGGTTAGGTAAGTCTGCTTACGCGATTCGTCCGTGGTAGATGCGATACTTAGTGCTCTTTGTTTTTTACTCGAATTGGCTTGTTTTTCTGGACTGTTTCCTCCTATTCGTGACTGTGCTTGTTTACTGGACCTTGATTTGTGCTTCTGATTTGGAACTGTTGAAAATGGCAACCTTTACCAACGAAGAATATGCTGATATTTTGATTTGTTATGTACTGCAACTGTGTATCCTTACAAGCTCGTCAAGAATACATAGTACGTTTTCCTGACCGCCGAATTCCGGATATTAGTGTCTTCGACGGAGTTTACCGACGAAATAGAGAGACTGGCTCTGTTTCGAGGCGACGAACAGACCTGGGTAGACCACGTATTAATGATGATGATGAGGAAGATAATGAGATTGTTCGACGATTTCGACTGGATCCGACTACGTCAACCAACGTTGTTGCCCGAGAACTTGGAATCTCACAATGGAAAGTGTGGTTTACTGTGCATACTGCCGGTATCTACCCCTACCACTACACGCCAGTGCATGTTATCGAAGAAGGAGATCCTGTGAGGAGGCTAGATTTCTGCAGGTTTATGTTGAATGCAGATTTGGAAGATCCTTCGTTTTTTCGAAGCATCTTGTGGACTGACGAGTCTAAATTTGATCAAGATGGGATAACCAATTATCATAACGCCCATCATTGGGCTCCGAAAGCAGGAAGAAATCCTAATAAGAAAAGGGTAAAGGGGTCACAGAGACGTTTCAGCCTTAACGTATGGATGGGAATAATTTCAAACTATCTGATTGGGCCTTACTTTCTTCCTCCAAATTTGAATGGAGAGACCTATGAAAATTTTTAAGACAAGATTTACCCGATTTGCTCGACGACATACCACTAAACCTCATTCGAGACATGTGGTTTCAGCACGACGGGTGCCCCGCGCACTTTAGAAGGAGTGTCAGAGAGTGGCTAGACACTAATTACCCAAATAAGTGGATCGGGAGAGGTGGGCCTATGCCGTGGCCAGCTAGAAGTCCAGACTTGACACCCATGGATTTTTATGTGTGGGGGCTTATGAAAAGTTTGGTTTACAACGAATCTAACCCAATAACATCTGTTTTTGAGGCAGAAAATTATTGATGCTGCTAACGAAATAAGAAGAGGACTAACAACTGGGGTAGTGAAAAGTGGCTTAAGACACAGAATGCGTGTATGTGTGCGAAATAGGGGCGGACATGTGGAACATGTATTGTAAAAATTATTAATAAACCTTATTCGTTTCCTATTTGGATTGTTTTATTTTGTTTTCTGACTAAAGTTAAATTTGACGCTTAAGTATCGTTATTTTTTACTACTTCCTGGTAGCATATCATCGATGTTTTTGTTAAAAAAATCCAATAATACCCTATTGTTTTATACCTTATCGGAAAGCTGAAGAACCGTAGATATTTTTAAGCATATCTGCAGCACAACTCTCATAAACTTTTTTTTAAATATCTTACAAAGAAAAAAAAACTTTTCACAAATTTATTTCATTTTTTAACAATTAGTCGTCTAATACGACTCGTTTGGTACAGTTAATTGCAGTTTTTGTTTAAAATAATGGAGCAACTAATCTGCTACACAAAAAATACAAAAACAAAAACATTAGAGGTACAAAACACAAAAAAAGGGGACAATAGACAAAAAATCTGTTTTTTTAATAAAAAATCTTCAAAGTCCCATAATTTGAGAACGGTTAAGTTTCAAATCAGTAAGGAATAGTATTGTCAAATCAAATCAAATCAAATTTTATTTATTTAAAACTTAAGTCAACAAGTGTTCTTTAAATCTACAAATACAATATGTTCAAAAATAACCTAAGTGCCTGAACTAGGATTCCCTGTATTTCAGGCATAGTCTAAAAATTATAAACAAACGTCAAATCAAGTGCTAAACTAGGTATTCTTATTAAGTAAACCAAATAAATTAAATTAACTACGTAACTATTTTTAAATAAAATGAACTAAACACAAAATAATTAATTACGTAAAGCTAAAAACAAACTCAGTTCGTGTTAGTAACCTACTTTAAACTATGAGACGCATAAGCATTTTTACTCGCTCGGAATTACAATATTTGGTAGCGTAAGCATATTATAACTATTGTGTCTGTCATATTGTAAATAATTATAATGTTGCGGTAGAAGGGCAAATAAAGAAAGGTGTAAAAATATAGAGTCCTAAAACTAAACTGAGAGCGGCGCTCTTAGGCGCCTTCATAGTCTATAGAGTTAATGTACCTTTTTTCGGCCATTAACTTAGCAGGGCACTCTGGATCCCCAGTTTTGTGGTTGCACGGTTTTTTGTAATAAAGACACGTAGCACATTTGGGAGGTTCCGCTATCTTATGGCAGTCCTTCATGAGGTGACCTACTTCACCGCAATGACCACAAGTATTTTTCTCTTCGCGACATGTCTTCGCCGCGTGCCCGTATTGTTGGCATTTAAAACACCTTGTTACAAAAGTGAAATCTCTTACCGGGCACGATGTCCAATTCACGAACACTCTATCTCTGGTTATTAAGGCCTTTCGTATTTCTGCAGGAACTTCAATTATGAAATTACAGATCTCGGCATCCTTCTTTCCAGATTTGTGGCTCATTTTTATAGAAGCCAAGAACGTCTCGATTGGTAAATCTTGAACCTTCTCGGCTAAATTCTGCTGGTAAATACAGTTAAATACTTCTTTTTCCGGCATGGCTGAGGGAACTCCAATAATTATTATTCTGGGCTTACATTTTTGTGGCTCATCCAAGGTCAAACCAGAGGTTGTGAGTTGTGCTGATTGTTTCAGCTTCACTATATCGTCCTTGGTGTCAGTGCTGATGATGACCCCACCATTCTTTGTTTTGCGTAGGCCTCTCACGCGTAACTTCATAAGGTCGGGTTGGATAATTTTTTGCACCAGAGTTTTGGTTTCCTCGCACGACTTTTGTTTGTCATTTGGATAGATTGCCACGGAGTTAACGGAAGTCGTCTTTATAAAATTATTAGAGCTTTTTTCACCATGTCGGCAAAAGAAGTTGCTACTGGAGGTCTAGAGGAGTTTTCAACAATACTTTGTTTTAGAGCTACGAGTTGTTGAGAGAGGTCGTGTTTTTCTTTTAAGTGCTGCAAATTCGTGTGGGTCAGGATGGCCTTTTGCTTCAAAGATTGGTACGTCGAGACTAGTTGGGATGTCCCGAGGCAAACTTTTCGGCAGAGATTGTGTATCCTCAACTTTTGGTCCGAATTAAGTTTACCTTCAGATGAGATTTTGCACACCTCATTAAGGCACTGCTCGATGCCAGATATCCAGTTCTGCAACTCAGGAGTAGTCATCACTTCTGGTTCCTCTTGATGCTGACAGGGCACGGGGGTTGCGGCTGCAGGCTGGGAGCGCGGGCCCGCCTGGGGCGCGGGTGAAGAAGGCGGGCTATGACGCGTTAACGCACTCCGGTTAAAGGGGCTTCCTTCCATTTTTATGTTTAGGTGTCACAAATGTCCATTATTTTCGCACGCACTAATACTCAATGACACAGAAATTATTGCCGAGTAATGTAGAGTAGGTCACAATAAAATAATTGCACTGATTGATTAGTAACCACGTCCGATCACATCGACGTCTATTCTCTCTATCTGATGATGGCAACTACCACCTCTTAAAGTATTTAGGTCGACTTAACCTGTAATCCTGTATATATATATGTATATCTTAGAATAATAACGCTATAGAAACCAAGTCCGCGCGCTCATTTTGAAGCAACTTATTTGGAGCCATAAATGGCTCCAAACGCCGGGCCGCTCCGTAGTGTTCAATGTCAAAGCACGCTGAACGTACTCGTACCTCGCGGAAAAAAAATTATTATGACGGTTTCGACGGGTCCGTAAAACAAACTCTTATAAAAATATAAGACGATTTTTTGTTTTTTGATAATATGTATTAGGTATTACAGTAGCTATATGGGAGTGTAATTATTTTTAAAATAACGTTTTTACTTTTTGAAATATCCAATTGAACATTGCTTTATCTGAAGTATACAGCGATGAACAATCACGCATCGACATGTAAAAACCTGTTCGCTGCGGTAAGCAACACGCGCACTGCGGTCTAACGTCAGAAGCGAGTTTGTACTCCGCAGTGACGGTCGGTTTTGGAGATTTAAACTATTTCTTTATTTGGAATCAAATAAACGCTAAAAGTTGTAATAACAGTGTCACAGTGTATTATAAGCGATGTCTGCATTAGGGTGAATTTTCAAAATAACAAGATATTGGTGTTCTTCAACTTTCCGTCCCGAAACAAAAACGAATACAACTCGCACTACAATTTATCGCAATATTTAAATTGAACCTATAACTTGTTGGCATAAAATATCAGAAAAATGATGTTTAAATAATGATAAGTCCAAAAAAATGTTCCAAAAGTCATTTCCCTCTGCGTTACTTTTACTGATTCATTAACATACTTACACGATACTTAAAATGTATCCCTAAATTTTCATTCATAATTTCTGACATACTATAATTACTGTCTAAACTAAGTAAAATCAAGTTATTTTTAACCAAACTTTCACTCTTACAATATCATTTGACCATTTGAAACTTTGTCACAAGATTTTCGTCATTAACTTCCATGAATCTTTTGAATAACATTTTGTTGAAGAACATGCTAGATCCGCCCATTCATAGTGGCTTCCCCGCAACCCGCCCCGCGCCTCTCTCAGTTGCGGCCGAGACATCAACGAGTCTGCACGTGTTCCTAGTGAAAGTTCGCTTTTAAGCAAAATTGTGTAATTTTGTCATCAAATCACGTCATTAAACGACTAGACATATTTTTGGTAAGTATTTTTTTATTAATTACGCGATATGAAAGCTGCATATTACTTAAATAGTATTTTATAATTAATTTCAATCCATTTATTTTCCACTCAATTTGAGCAGGTTACGACAGGTTTAAAATTATTTCGTCATTTATCTCAACATCATTCCTCGCATAATCCTAGATGAGGTGAATGATATTTTCTGAGGTAAATGATATTTCTGTTGTGATGAATGATGCGCGGTTGAAGCTAATGATCTTAGTGTTAAAAATTGCTTATCTCTTTTCTACAAAGGTATATGTATATAAGTTATTCATATTGATATTATCCTTTATGTACCTATACAGGGTGTATCAAAAAAATGGGTAATTACTGAAGGGTGTTGCATAATCTCCTTTGATGAGTCCTTAGTAAATTTCTTATATTGATAGCACTAAATTTTAATATCGAGTAAAAATAATGTTTAATAATAATATCGATAACGTGCAGCACACTACTAATTCAGGTTCATTACCCTACTAGGAGTAATAATAACCAACCACCTCCTCCCTCCTGGTTATCTTTTTTGTATTCACAAACATGGACTAGCCGACAATAAGTCATGTTCGCCTAGTACATTTTTATCCCTATACACAGTACACACATACTCAAAGTTCAATTTTTTACGTACGAGACAAAGTCAAACAAATCAAACAAATAAACGAAAATAACTCGCACAAAACACAACCATTTTATCATGACGGTTCCATCATTCAATCAATAAAGTTTATTTCGAAAGTATTATTAAAGTTTAGGTACTTTACCTACAATAGTGGCTCAACATGCTGTCCGCCTTCTTTTATGAAAAATCTTGCCCGCCTTGATATGGCCTGTATGGCATTTCGCACCATTGTAGGCGTTATGATAGCGAACACAGACCGCACACGGTTTTCCATTTCAGACACTGAATGGCAGTCCGTAAAATAAACTTTGTCCTTCACATAACCCCACAAAAAAAAGTCTAGTGGCATAAGGCCGGACCTGGTGAACGTGGCCTCATCCGTCAAAATTACCCGGTTTACGTAGTTGGAGTCGGCCTCCAGCTGCGCGAGATACCACTCGCAAAACGTGATCCGAGGCGCGAAGTCATTCGGAATTAGTTCCTGGGTACGACGGTAGTGGTACGGGTGTTGACCATCATCTTTGAGTATTCGCCACACTGAAATATGGCTCATGTTGAGTCTCACCCCGGCACGCCTTGTACTGGTTGTCGGTTCACTTTCGAAAAGCTGCAGAACCTCTTCTACACGTTCTTCATTAGTATTCGGACGCCCACTGCCACCCGAATGATGAAAGGAACCCGTAGAGTGGAGACGAGTCACCATGTTGTGAAAGCACCGATACGACGGCAGACGTCGCCTTTCAGCTGCCGGCCTACCATTGATGAATCTTTCCCGATAAAGATCCCATGCTCGAGCTAAATTTCCATCAGCTCGACCTACACACAACATCATTTCATAGTATTCTGCATTAGAAAACACAGACCTTTTCATAACACACACGTAAACACAGATTTCGCAACGAAAACGCCAGTAAATCACACCGAACACGCACAAAGCAAATGAACGACTGAAGTACCTACTTTGTTGCCAACTGCTACTTAAAAATTTGCCTAAAATAAAAAGAAAATTCATAATTTAACCCAAAGGTAGTTTGAAGTATGTACCTACGCAACTAGTTCTTAGTTAGATTGGGATAATTTTAATCATCACGTCTTATTGATTACAATAAAACAATCGATTTCTTCGTTTTATTTGTACAAACACTAATTTCAGATAATAATTTATCTAATCTACCTACTACGAAAACCAAATGCATTCATGCGTAAAAAGGTGTTAGAAAAAGTAGCTAATAGTTTTCAAAAACTGTAGCTAACCAACACCATAATAGCTACCTACATCTAGCCACAAAGTAGCAAAATTGGCAACACCGCAAAGAAGACCGCCTCGCGTCGCCGCAAAGCGGGCGGCTCGCGCGCCGGCAAACTATCATGGCGGAGATTTGTCGGCGCTTGTGTCGGCGCGGGCGCAATCCATTGTTCTCGTGGTCTTGGCAACGAGTGCGCCCTGGTACTCGGCATGAAAACTAGTAAAAAAGAGAATCAACTTTTATCAAAAAGTGTCCGTAAAAAGTCCAGGACCAAATAAAAAGATGGCGCTAAATTAGAAATGTAAAGATTTTAAAAATTGTGCTACAAATTTTTAGAGTAACATTTTGATGCATGGTTTTCATAGTTGTAATCTAAAAAACTTATTAAAAGGCGTATTACAGGCAAACATAATAATTTATTACCAACAGTACAATATTAAATCAGAAACAAATAGAAAAAACATATTTTCAACATAAAATAAAACGTAGATTTTAACTTCAGTATCAAAGTATGTAATAGGTGAAAAATTTATTATTATAATACTGTGAAAACAATAATCGCAATATTCTTATCGTTTCAAATTCCAACCTAATCTAGCGCCACCTGTAATTTGATATTTACAACAGGTGGACACTTTTTCTCATACAAGATGGTTCTCTTTTCTACTAGTCTTCATGTACTTAGCTATAAGTGGTCGTCAACAGTTGGTACCGTGTATTTTTGTTTTTAAAAGATTCAATTTAGAATTTCTGTTAAAAATTATTTACATTTATTTATAAACTTAATTGCAAAAATAAGGTGTACAAGACATAGACGTACGCAAAAATATTTTTCTTCTAGTTAAACCTAGTTGAGTTTAGTTTACGTAAGGTTCTGCTTCTCGTGCTGGTGGCATATCATGTTAGCAGATTTACCTTTTAAGTTAGTTAACGGACGGTCCTAATAACCTATCTATCTTCAGTTTTGGCATATCGGAGATAGAAAACAACTTCTGTCTTTGTTTCTCTGGACGGCAAAATCAGAGACAGAAGATGTTTTCTATCTCCGATATGCCAAAACTGAAGATAGATAGATTATTGGGACCTGCCGTAAGTGGATAACCTACAGAACGTAAATGCTGATGCTATTTTCTGTAAGTTTCGATAGCCAGTATTTTTTTTAAGTAAGGTAATTTTTGATTTTCATACAACAATTGATTCGATTCGAATATTTGATCAAGCGATCAACCAAGTATTCAAGTAAGTTAATCTAACTAAAACTTTTATGATAAATGAGACAATTTGTTGTCTTATGATGACCTGCTTTTATCACTTGCCTCCTAGGTGTAGTTAATCAAATTGTCATCTGCAAAGTTTAATTTAATTTAAAAACTACAAAATTTCAAAATGTTGTTTATCTCTTTCGTCTGTTTGGTTCCGCAAGAATTGTAAAAACCAAAATTCGTGGGCGGGAACAGTGATGTTGTCCTAGTACTCCATTACGTAAACGCCTTAATCTAGTGATTCGAGTATGGAACTCGGTGACCGAAGGTTCTAGGTTTGATTTCTAGGTCGAAAATAAAACATCAAATGTTAAAATAGCGGCTCATAAAGTCTGACACCTGGGTGTATTATTGCATACAAGCCAAGAAAAATGGAGTTCTCTTACTTCATTCTGCCGGTTATTTTAACGATTTTAAGTGTATGGTGTATGCTCAAGGTCAATGTACAATGTATTTTACCCGATTTCCAAAAGTGACGACGAAGTTTTTTTCTTAGCTTCTTTCTTGTTTTTTAAACAAACAAATGAACTAATTAAATAATTATTGAGGATTGGCAGCTTAAGGTCGGAAATAAAAAAGTTTTTATTTTATACGGAACACACTAAAGAATCGCTACCAGGAGTAGCAGACAGGAGTAAATTTATCTATGATTTATGAGGTTATTGACTCGCGCAGCTGATGGAACATTGTGGAAATTTCGATAAATTCATAACGATATTTTTGAAAAACTTCGATATAAGTTTTTTCCGAAACCATGGCAGCTAGAACAAAAGGGACAGCGCTAGATATTTCAGTTTCATTCACTTTCTATGGCGTTTCAGGCATTACTCGTTTTTTTGAAACACCTTGTATAACCCCATGGTAATAATACGATGTTTAGACGCTATATGATTTATTTCTCTTCATGAGGTTATTCAAAACATAGGTACATTAGGTACATCCTATTACTTAAGACTTGTCGTAATCCTATGAGAGACTGTATTTAAATTAAGCTAGCTAGCTGTTGCCCGCGACTTAGCCCGCATAAATTATTATTTCTGTATCCTACAGGAACTGTGCATTTCTTCATAAAAGTAGCCTATATTTTATGCCAGACTATAATCTATCTCTGTGCCAAATTTTATTCATATCCGTTCAGCAGTTTTTGTGTGAAGAAGTAACAAACACACACACCCTCACAAACTTTAACCTTTATAATATTAGTTTGATTTCTATCTTAGCTTTATTGCATTGAAAAATTGCCTAATCGCGCTTCTAATTTATGTTAATTTTTTCCGTAACACCATATTACGAGAGTTCGTTTTTTGTTTTGTTACGCAGGTGGTGACATGGCTAAAACAAAAAAACAAAAACAAAAGCAGAGCGTTTAGCCCAACAACGACTATGCAAAAGACGCAAGTACTTAGAGATAAAAAACGATCCCGAATTATATGCGTTAGAAAAACAAAAGCAACGTGCGAAATATGCAAAACGTAAAAGAGAGAAGAAACAGACACCTATCTCAGAAAAAAGCCCTCGTGAACAGAGAAAAGTGCGTAAACAGTGGAAGGAAAATTCTAAGAAATATAGGCAGCGTCAGAAGGAACAGACACCAGACTTCCCAAATGTAGTAAATGTTCAAGATGACGAATTTCCCCAAGAATCGAACAACTCTTCAGAAGATCCAATCGGTCTAATTACAAAAGAAGATTTAGAGAAAGCAGAAAGAAGGATACGATACAGAGAATTGAAGAAAAGAGTTAAATTGATGGGCGTTGTGAAAAATCAACAAAAGACGATTAATAAACAGAAAATGACCATACTAAGATTAAAATCACGTCTTAATAAGAGTATTGTACCTAATGAACAAACCGAAGGTCAAGAAGATGCCGAAACCTTACCGAAAAAAAGGATAAATAAAAATCTTAATGCTTTGCGCAATTTGAAATCAAGAAAAGACACGAAGTTCCGCTTGATTCGCCAGAAAGTGATAGAGTCTATTGAAACATTTTATAACGATGATGCTGTTAGTACTATTTGTGCTGGCAAAAAAGAGTATGTAACTAAGGACAAGAAAAGAATGCAAAAAAGATATCTTACGGCTCCGCTGAAGATTTAACATAAAAAACTTCTGTCAGAAACGGATATAAAAGTAAGCTATTCCTTTTTTACTAAACATCGTCCCTTCTGGGTCCTTCATCCGAAACCTACTAACAGGGAAACATGTTTATGTGCTCAACACACCAATATGGACCTCTTGATACAAGCACTACATAATGCACAAATTATTGAGAAAAAGAACTCCAGTGAAGTAGTTTCATATTTATGTTGTGAACCTAAAAATGACAAATGTTTACTGAGGCAGTGCAATCTCTTGTAAGGATAAAATATTGAACTATAAAGAGTATTCAGATGATTCGAATTTGACTTACTTTAAGTGGGGTAAAACCACAAAAGATATAGTAACGAATGAAGGACTGAAGAAGAAACAAGTGCTGACAATAAAGGAAAAAATAACTACACAACCATCGACAGCAGTGAAAGAATTGGAAGCAATGTTGAGTCCTTTCTTTCTACACGTCTTTAACATAGAAGCACAATATAGAACAATGAAAAACTTAAAAGAGAATCTTACTGTGTGTGAAGCAGTCATTCATGTCGATTTTTCTGAAAATTACTCATTAAAGTATGCTGAAGAGGTTCAGGCATTCCATTTTGGAGGCAGCCGCCAACAAGTTAGTTTGCATACATCAGTCATTTATACTCATCATTTCACTGTGGGGACCATACGACCAATAGCGGTTTGTACCATTAGTGATTGTGTTCGTCATGACGCTGCTGCTATTTGGGCACATTTGATTCCGCTGATTAAACAAGCCGTTGAAATCAATCCGTTCATTACGACAGTACATTTTCTCTCAGACTCACCCGTATCGCAGTACAGAAATAAATATATGTTTTATATAATCACGCAAATTCAAAATGATTTTAAATATATTTCAAGAATAACTTGGAATTATACAGAGGCTGGTCATGGAAAGGGTGCCCCAGATGGTGTAGGGGCTGTCCTTAAGAGAACTGCCGATAGGATGGTTAATTTTGGTCAAGAAGTTGGCGATTTTGATTCATTCTGTGAGGTGTTAAATAATGTGGAGAATGTCATTATCAATGTCGTAACATCAGAATCCATAAAAGAAAAAGAAAGACTTCTACCAAAAAATCTCAAACCTTTTCGGGGCACCCTTTCCATTCATCAGGTTCTTTGGGACATGCTTTCAAAAAAACTTACACTAAGAACTGTCAGTTGTTTCTTGTGCGATATTGATGAGTGTTGCATACACGGTAAACACCTTGGATTCTATGAAATATATAACAATACTAAAAAAGATAACAAAGAAGAATCAGAAAATGTAATGCCGTTAGCAGCAACCGCACGCAAAGATTATAAAAATAAAAAAATAACAATATTATCAGACATAACTTATAAATATAATGAAAATTTGTGGCATTTGGACAAACCATCTACATCTAAAAGTCAGTTTTAGATCAAGATGGTTTGGATGATGGAAAATCTGATTAATGATTATTTATACGACTGATTACTCTATTTAAGAACTAATATTTGTTTTCTTCTACTTTAATATATATAAACTACATCATTAATTGATCTAATATTTTGAACAACAGATTAGATTAATTTATTTCACTTAATGATTAAGTTTGATAAAATGCTCAGAAATATGGGAGTAGAAGAAAACAATTTTATATCGATTAAGCATGATCTGTCGTAAAAAATATTAGTAAACATTAATCAGTCGACTCAACCAATTTAGTTTATTAGAATTGAACGTATTAAATGATAAATGTTGACTATAAGACTGATTGAAACATAGAACTTATATTAAAGAATTATGTAATGCGATGAATAACATTAAATATAAAGTACTTACTAGTCTATAATGTCAGGAATGTAGGGCTGTGTTAAAAATCTCCAGAATGTGGTATGACTGAACTGATTGACAGATTAATATTAAGCATAAATAATGTTTAGAAAGACTGATTTATATAATTATTTAAGAACTATCAAAGAATACTGTGGTACTTTATATTAATTATTGCGGTGAACAATATTAAAATTATTACGTACATAGACCAATTTTAGAAGTGTAGTGGTTTATTAAAATATAATGCGGTGGGATATGTTTGAATTGATTGACATAAACATTTACCAAAGTTTCCATTTAAGTTATAACAATATTTGTAATCTTTATTACAATGGACATAACATTGAATAATTCCAAATCAGGAATATTTTTATGTGTTAAAACTTTTATGAAAGTATTGAACTGATTGTGTGCACTTATTACCTATATTTTGTAAGACTGATTAAAATCTGTTTAGGATGTGAACAAGAATATTTTATTATTAAGCAATGACGACGCGGTGTTCGACCAAATTGGTTTAAAATAAAAAGTATTGATTGGCAGAATGTCTTTTTACTCCTACATCATTTACTGTTACACCTTATCATTTACCTCAACACGCTTTGTCATTTATCTCTATATATTATCATTCACTTCAACACATTTTTTTTATTTAATGGAATAAATCATTAATTTACCAATAAAATTTTAGTTTAAATATATCACAGTAGTAATATTTAAGCAAACATCGTTATTTAGTTGTTTTTACTTGATTTTATTAATAAATTAAAAAATAACACCAAATCAGTTAAATTCATTCATAAAATGAAAATTCACCCATTAACAAGAAAGAAAAGAATTTTGGATTTAGCTCTACAAATGGATAAAAATGATTGTACTGATCCAGCTTTAATCAAAAATAGCAATGAAGAACATAATAATCTTGGTAAGTACTTATATATTATGTTTAAGTCACACGCGGTTTTTAAATGGCTAAGGTATTTCTTTACATTTAAGTCAATATTTAAAGAAAAATAAGGAACACATTTCATTTACCGTAGTAAGTGATCAAAGTATTTTGTTTCACTATAGTTAAAAAATATATGCTTTTATTATATTTTTTAATTGTAATTTATGACTTAAGCACAACTACTTAATAGCATTTAATTTAACTATAGTTATTTTGTTCCTCATTATTTTCACATAAGTTGTTGCTCAGCCAATGTTGCCCTAATATATCCAAACGTATGTGCAGATACAATGTTGTTCTACGTAAATTCAACGAAAAAATACAGTCGTAAGTGAAAAACCGATTCTGTTCTTCGTAATTTTTTTTACATGAGGCTTTATTCTAAATAAAAATATACTATTAAACAATCCTTTCAATTTGAAAGAACTTTTTTTACTGGTTATAAGCTAGTGCTTAACCAAGGTAATTTAATTTAGTAGTCTAAGTATAAGCCAAATGTATAAATTATATAACGAATGGTTTGATCAAAACGTATATTTATCAAAAGCAACAACAGAACGACAATATAGGGATATTGTAAATAAAAATTTTAATCTTGGCTTCATATTCCAAAAAAGGACCAATGTGAAGTTTGTCACGTTTTCCAAACTAATCCGACACCTACAAATGAAGAAATACAAAAAAATGAGGCACACAAGAAGGCAAAGAAAACTGCACGTGCGATGAAAGAAAAAGACAAACGCGACGCTATTGACTCTAAGGGGTCTATTGTAACAGCAGTGTTTGATTTTCAGAAAGTATTGACATGTCCGCATGGTCAAATAAGTATCCTTTATTATAAAAGAAAATTATCTGCCTTCAACTTTACAGTTTTTAATATGGGCCAAAAGAAAGCAGTCTGTTATATGTGGGATGAAACGGTAGCTAAACGAGGAGCTAATGAAGTTGAAAGTTGTTTGTTAGATTATGTAAAAGATAATTGTACCGAAGTTACAAAAGAATTTCGTTTTTGGTCCAATAATTGTGCGGGCCAAAATCGGAACAGATTTGTGTTTTTTGTATGTTTATTTGCAGCAAACAAAATACAAGGTGTCTATTACACATCGTTTCCTAGAGAAAGGACATACCCAAAATGAGGGAGATAGTGTCCACGCCCTCATAGAGCGCTCGTCTCACTCTAAAATGATTTATACACCCGATGAACGGCGCCTGCTAATACGATGGACAAAAACAGAAGGAGAACCATATTTTGTTAAAAATATGAAACGGGAAAACTTTTTTAACTTTAAGACTCATGTAAATGACAAACAATGGATCAAAAATTGCAGAAAACAAAAAATACTGTGGACTAAAATTAAAGAAGTTTTCGTTGATAGATCTGAACCAAATAAATTGTATTATAAGTATGATTTACATGAAGAATCTTACGAATGCTTGATTTTACGAAAGGATACAATAAACTCATCTATAATACCTGTCTTGGAGCTTGCTTATACCTCACCACTTAAATTAACAAAAGCTAAATATAATGATTTAGAAAGCATGTGCAAAACAGTTATTATAAATGCAAATAATGCAATATTTTTTAGATCTTTACCCTACAAATCTAACAATGCAAATGATGAAGACGATTTAAGTGATGAAACTGAATGAGTTATATACTTTTTTTAATACGAGATACTCAGGTTGGTGAAATTTAATAAGACTGATAGGCATCATTGTATTAGGGTGACTTGCATCATTTTATTTAAATCTGGATTACATTAAATCTCGATTTAGCGTCATTCTGTCTCTGTCGACAGACAGACATAATGCGACAGAATGACTAATTCTAGATTTAATTTAAACCAGATTTAAATAAAATGCTGCAAGTTTCCACTAGAACAATAATTAATTAATTGTTGATTATTTAAAATAATAGAAGTGAAATAAAGTTGAGAACTGAATAATTGTTGATTAGCTAGCATTAATTAAAGCAATAAAAGTCGAAGAATAATATTTTGTTGTTAGTCGTATAATATTTAATGATGACGTTATAATATCGATAATTATACGACTTAATGTTTGACCGTAAAAGGAGTTTAGTTTGATATTATAAGATTTTTACCATTTTGTTAAGAGTTTTTAAAGTTTTTAAAGATATTAGGGAGAAAGAGCATACATTCTACAGAATTTAATTTTTTGATATTTTTTACAAGAATAGAGAAAAAGTTGTTTGCTGATTATGAATATTCTTGATTTATTTAGAATGTTGTTATTTAACTTTTGTTTTTGAGTTTAAAAATATTTTTAAATGTCTGGCTGATAAAAAATGTTTGCCACTGAAACATTATTTGATTTGAGCATAAAATAAGTGATAATATAAATGGTTTTATTTCTTATCATTACCTACATTTTCTACATACGACTTAGTTATTTAGCCAAGTGTCGATGTACATTATCTCTTGTACACATACAACTTAATATGATTATAAAGATTTCATAAAACAAAGTCGCATATAAAGTGAAGTCTTACTTTATTCCAAATAACAAAGTCTTAACATTACATAATGAATCCATTTGAAACAAAATACATAATTAAAATAAAACATCAGCGTGCAAAAGCAGGTAAACTAAATAAACAAATACCTTTGACAGTAATTTTATACATATTATCGTTTTCAGATACCTAAATTGACTTGCGTAACTTTAAGACCTCGAACTGCAACTTCTCGTCTTCCTCAAATTGTTAAGATACGATTTTGTTCTTGGGACCCGTCGGTTTGTGCTATTAAATTGTGTCACAACACATTTGAAAAACAAAAGAGATGTAATAACATCACTTTTCACAGGTAAGTTTACAATATTTCATAGTATCTTGTAGTTAATTAAGTTAAAATAGAAACGATTTGTTTTAACACTCAGTGTTCCCCGTTTGTGAAAATATTTTCCCATTTTTTAACTGACTATTGCTCCGACTTTATTTTAGTCGAAGTTTTATTTCGCACTTGACCTTAAATTTAATATAGTATAATAATTAACATTTGTGTTTCTTTAGAATTAATAAAAAAATTGTATTTTTATTACGTGTTATTGGTTTCTTTTATTCGTTTCATATTAACATTCCAGTAATACAACAACTGTATATTACTACTGTGTTTCATTCGAATCAAAAATAAAAATTGTAAAAAAACGTGTTGCTGTTTTATTTTGTTCGTTTCATATGAACATTCTCGTAATACTATACATATACGTATAACAACTTTACATTATCATAACCCTGCTTTACCACACAGCTATTTATGTATTATAATTTCCAAAAACAAATGGTTATTGGCGGCTAAATCATTTCCCGGCTTTCGGGGAAACTGCACCTCTACTAGCAACATTACACAAATGTATGTGTGCGTGTCGCCGAGCGTAAGCAAATAACCGTCACGCCTGTGTGAATTGATTTAGTGCTTCACTTTTGACACAGCGCTTATATGAAGACTTTCTTTCTATAGCGTTATTATTCTAAGATGTATATATTATCCGTCCAAGCTTCCGTACATAATAAAATATGGCGCTACTGCATCAAATGTGAAATCAAAACTTTTCGCAAGAAGGCTCTCTTTTCCATTGGTATAGTTATTTTACTCTTTGCATTTACCGGATTGACACGCATAAATAGTACTCTGTTATCAGTTTATTGCAATTCCATGATTAGTTGAACTAATTACATCCCCTTACCATACCACTACATTTCTATGTCAAACCAGCTGACTTCACACAAGACCATTACAACATTTGGACTGCATAGCGATGACCCCGATCTACGCGCCTCTGCACGCGCTACCTCGTCAGCAGTTTTCGCCCTACGTGACGTCAAGCCTGCAACACCACTTCCTCGAGCTGCCCAATATTCAATCACTTGCATTCACACTTCGAAGCCAGGCACTCCCCCTTAGTCTTAGTATATCTTATTGTAAATTTGATTTTAAATTTTAAACTAGTAAAACTTAATTTAGTTTCCTTTAGCTCCTTCGGCTGTAGCTAACGTAATTAACTTAATCAAAACCCTGTCGTATTTTTATTGTTGTGTTTACATTAAAACATTGTCATGTCGAGTTTGGATCATGGTAAGCTCTATTTAAAAACTACTTTAATTGAACCAATTAGTAAGTAATAGTGGGGTTAATGATAGTTTTCTGAAGACGCTGATAGTTACATTTTATGGCTTAATATTTTAAAACAGCCCAACAGGCTTTTGAAAGGAAATTAATAAATAGGTACTCTGAACTGCCTGTCTACTTAGTCTGAAGTCAGAAGTAAAAGCTCGTTACGCTAAACCGAAAAAATCGTGTTTTGTTGCTATATGTAAATCTCAGGCACTTGATATGCTTTTCAGATTTAAGCCCCAAATTAAAAATAAAACGGAGAATTTTGTTCGACGTGTTTTATAATATAAATTATAAGCCATTTGATATAAAATTTGAAGATTTGATTAATTACGTTGCAAATAAAACAAATTGTACACCACATAATCGCCATATTTTGTCGAAAGATTTACGTAATTTTTAAAATCAACTAAAAGAAAAGTTCTTGAATGCTGAAAAGGCCTGGCTTAACGATTACTGCAATTATAATATCAGTATATAAACTTAAAAAAATATGTCTCAGGCGGGATATGCTGCTCAAATGCAATTTAGGGCAGCAGGTAAATCAACTGAAGGCAGTGTAATTGCACAAGCGGCAAGTAGCTCAAGAAAGAAGGAGCCGGAATAAAGACTTTAAATCATATCGAGAAAATTTTTCAAGAAATACATCAAGAACTGACATCCTTACTGATATGATTAATCGTTTGTTGATTACTTCTGATCCGATTATAACACTTAATCGAAAATTGCCTACTTATGAGAAAAAGAAACCGATTCTGACGTACTAAATATGTTGAACCAAGAATTATAAACTTTAAGAGCATTCAAAAGTGTAGTTTAAACAATATTTAAACAATAACTATTTTATACCAAATTTGATGCATAGGACAGCCGATGGGTTAATAACATAATTTACACAAGTTAGTTATTCAATTATAAAATTCTTATAGAATATTGTTATGCATATTTAATAGGTAGTAAGTACTTAACTCACGTATAGAAGATTCTGTATTTGATGCTTTACTGCTTGACTAGAAGAATTGGACAGCTTGTTATAGGTATAGACTCCTTGACTGAACTGTAGTAACTATTTTGCAGATGATACTGCTCTAGTATTTCATGGTAAGAGCTGGGAAGAGGCTAGGGCAAAATCTGAGCACGGGTTGCAACTGGTAATGCGGTGGCTTCAATTGAATAAATTAACTCTTAATACGTTAAAAACTAAGTATATCACATTTAGTATAACAAATAAAAATATTCCCGATAAGGACTTCAAAATTTTAGCACACACCTCGCTGGTGTTCGAGAATATCGACGCAATTCAAAATTCTGACAAATTAAGTTAAATATGCCATACGATCATAAATCTGTAATATTTTATCGTGAACAGAGACGCAACGCAGATTTCGAGCCAGTATTCGTTAGAAAGAGACAGCGTCATTATTCATTTGGAACAAAACGCTCAAGCGTAAATCTTTAAGTACAGACTCTTCTCAGTTGAACCGAGGACAACTAAGTGAACGCACGTTTGATTCTCATAAATACCGACGTATTTAGAGTTTGGTTGCAATATTGTTGATTTTTTGTTCAAGAATAGTGACATATTTTGTGATAAGTCGTTTTTTTTTGATAAAGGTGAATGTCTTTTTATTTGTTATTTTTATTTACGTCTGTATTCTAAAGTAAATACGGTCCATTTCCTATGATATCGTATTTTATACTGACTTTATCTTACTTATGTCTATATTCTCGAAAAATAAACAGATTTTATTTCGTCGTAAATAAGAAACGATTATGGCAAACTCCCCCCAAAAGACAAAGTCGCGGGAAGCATTCACGCAAGCACAGTGTGAATTCTGTTATCGAAAGAAGCATTAATAAGACTTTAAAATCTGACCTTATTTATACACCGGATCAGTACATTTCTATTATTCGCACTGCGAAAAAAAAGGATCTCCTTACAAAGTCATAGAAATGGAACATAGAAGTTTTTACGTTTAATAGGTTTCAATGTGTTAACGTTTTTAGCCGAACATCAAAATCTTTAGAAGAAAATTACACACTGAAATCTGCTTACTGTTTTCTTGAGTTTACGCGAACATTATACATTGAAATGAAAGATAAGTTTACGGATTTAGTACGCGTTTATTTTTGATTTAACCTGACGTTTTGAACCCTTTACAGCGTTCATGGTCACGGGTAGACTAAGGTGTTATTCGTCTTTGAGATGGTAATTTGAAAAAATGTTTAACTAATACCGCCTCTAATTTTTAACGTCAGTTTGTTCCTTTTCACACAAAATGAGCTAACTGTGTCCGGAGTCTTTGCAGTGTTGCCATGGTTTGTGGACTTCATTGATGGTAAGACGGGGTCCCAAGCAGCTGGTAAATTCCAACCAGCTTCTCTATTGAAATTAGGATGTTTTTTAATTTCTATTGCTTCACGTATCATTCTAGATACATATCGGTTTTCCTTAGCAAGAGCTTTAGGTTTTTCAAATCTAATGAAATAGTTGGGCTAATCAAACGCATGACCACAGAAATCTAATTTTAAAAATAGGACCGGAATCTCAGAAAATAAGAAGAAAGGACTAGTTGATTTAGTTGACAAAAATATAATTCCTAACTACTATTCGTTAATTTTACGAGGGGTTGTAGAATAAGTTATTAATATTTGCTTTTTGGAATTTGATCTCTCTGGTCTTGCATTTTTTTTTTATTATTTAGGAGCAATCGTTTTGTACATTATTTCATTCACTTTGAAGAAATCATGTTTATTTTGATTTCATTTATTTTAAAGAACAAAGTTTTATATATCTAAATATAACGTTTCTATTTTATGTTATAAAACTCTATTTTTATTTGTTGTAAGTACAAAAGTTGTAAACACTGTTGTATCTTTTTTATTTGTATTATTAAGAGGCTTTAAAGTTAAATAAATTCCATAACTTAATTTTTGCAATTTGTTCTTTCCTGAATAAAGACTGATGTCTGAAACCCCCTTTTGATGACGATTTTTTTGTATAATTTTAATAAAAGTCCTAAAATATTTTTGTGTGTTTTAACACTACGATAAATATTCCTTCAATCAGTAAAGTAAAATCCTCGACAAATCATTACAATTTTGCAATAAACACTCAAACATTTATCACAAAATTTAAAAACGCCATTCCCTAAAATTTATCATTTTTAGTTCCGTCGCTATTCTCGCAAACCAGCGACCTGTTGTAACCCTGTTACATCTAATATATTATACCACTGTGTGTCACTTGAGAGAGTTGACAGCTTGAAATACCTTGATGTTGTCTTAGATCACACGCTTTCATGGAAACCACACATTGAAATGCTAGCTGATAGATGTCGAAAGCTGATTTTTGTCTTTAAAAATTTACGCCATCTTACGGGATTGAAGCTACTCAAAACAGTTTACTATGCTTTGGCTCAATCCATTATAACCTACTGTATTAGAGCTTGGGGAGGGGCTAAGAAAACACACATAATCCACATCGAAAGAGCCCAGCGAGCTTTGCTGAAAGTGATGACCTTCAACCCATATAGATTCCCTACAACTCAGCTATATGATCTGTGTGATGTGCTAACAGTAAGGAAACTGTTTATTGTTGACACTGTTATGACACAGCATAAAAAACTTAACTATGACAATAATTATTCTCGATCTCGAAGGAAATACAAAGTTTGCACAACCGTTTCTTGTAGATCATTTTTCATGCATAAATTTCAATATTATCTGGGCCCTTCCTTGTATAATAAGATAAACAAAAAGCTTAATTTATATCCCCTTAACTCATATGACTGTAAAAATAAATTAACCACTTGGCTAAAGACACAATCTTACGACGATATTGAAAATATATTTTCAATACAAAGGTGAGTTGAGTACCAAACAAATAATAAAATGCTTATACCAAGTACCTATAATAGGAAAACAATAATAATAAACATAAAAGTGCATGCGTATAGATATTATCACCAATTTAAACTTAAAATGGTTACACATTTACAGTATCTATTTATTAACAGCATAATTATCTATATCCAAGTTATTATTAATAACGAGTATGTACACAATCATAAATTCAAGTCAATGGAAGTGTGTGGTATCTAAAATTCAGGCTAGGCCTAGTTTAGGTACCGACAATATGTATTCTTTAAGTGCACAATTTTTTACGTTACTAAAATACTTAAGTTCTCAGTTTTAGTGGTCTAACCAGTACATTGCAACTAGTTGCAACGATTTTACGCTGTAATCTAAATCTACCTCCATTTATTTATATTCTTAACTTTCATTGTGTATACAAAATATTTCATATTGTGTAATTCATTTGTTATCAATAAAGTAAAGTAAAGATGTGTTTAATTATTGAATAAAGTAAAGTGGAATTATTATCTTGAGTAAGGTATCGAAGTAAACTGGTTTATCCAAACAATTATTCCTGATTTTATACCCCAATATCCCCACTTTAAGACAAACTAAAAATGCTGACCAAACTAAAAAATATTGTTTACGTAGCAGTAGTATCGACCAATAAGAATAAACTTTACAATAACTTATTGAATAATACCTAAAAATGTTTAACATTGTATGGAAATCCTTTTGAAACACATAAAGAAGATTCTTAAGTGTTAACATTGTTTTTACATAGCTTGAACTAGACTTAAATTGGAGGAATTATGATCGACCAATCACAGTAGTCGTAGTAATTTGGGCAATAGAATTTTACATTTACAATAAAAACATAATTTATTTGTTACAGTTGTTTTTAAAACATGTTAGGAACATTTAATTGTTAATGTTAAACTATAATTTTAAACTATCTCTCAAACAACCTACTAGACTTGCTTCCAAAACATGTCTAGATAATTTTGCTCATAACTATCAAAAACCTTGTAAGGCTGAAGTGTTGGAATTTGCCTTATCTGATCATACAGCTCAACTAATAAAAATACCAGTTAAAAAAATTATTAAAATAAATTTCTGGCGCAAAAAAATGCGGGATTATAATAAAGAAAACATACAAAAATTTAAAATGTGCATAGGTAATCTATCCTTCTCAGAAATGTACAACAGTGATAACCCATCTCTAGCATACAACTTTTTCTTGCAAGAATTTAAATTGTTCTATAATCTATGTTTTCCACTTAAGAAAATTCAAATCAGAGTGACTAACAAGCCTAAATGGATATCACATGGCCTGAAAATATGTAGTAAGAAAAAAAGAGATTTACTGTGGAAATATAGAAAATCACCAACCATGGGTAATAAAATAATATATCAAAAGTATAGCAAACTTTAAAAAAAAATTATAGTTTTAACCAAACGATCCCAAAATAATTTTAAAATAAAAACAAGTGACAATAAGTCCAAAACAATTTGGCAAATTATTAATAAATTAAGATTAAACATACCTTCGCAATCCATTTTAAAAATTAAAGTAAATAATAGCTATATAACCAATCCTACTCAAATAGCGGAAACTTTCAATAACTATTTTGTTGACAAAATCAAACCACTAAAGGAAAGTGGAAGTGATGTTACTAAGTACATTGCCCATAGGGTTGATTCTATGTTCCTGGCCCCGAGCCTACCAATTCAAGTCTATAACATTATTAAAAATTTGAAAAACACAAATAGTATAGGACATGATGGTATTGCTACTAAAATAATCAAATCAATAAATAATGAAATATGTCAACATTTAAGTTACATAATCAATCTTAGTATACAAAAAGGTATCTTTCCCGAAGACCTTAAAACTACTATCGTAAAGCCTCTATTCAAAAAAGCTGATAAAGAATTAATGGAGCATTATAGACCCATTTCACTCATACCAATATTCTCCAAAATATTTGAAAAATACCTTTATATTGAACTAAATAATTATTTAGAGAAAAAAGAAATATTATGTACGGAACAAAAAGGATTTCGAAAAAATAAAAGTATAAATATGGCGGTTTTTGACTTCTATAAAAATGTATTAACACACGTAGATAGTAGAAAATCTGTATGCTCATTATACTGTGACATGACTCAAGCATTTGACTATGTTGACCATAACATTTTAATTCGCAAGCTCGGCGCATATGGTGTTAGAGGCAATGTTCTGAATTTGATTCAGTCCTATTTAAGTGAACGTCGTCAAAAAACGGAAATATGTAGACTTAATTTTAGTACAAAATCTGAGGAAATAAGCTCATCGACAGAGCGTTCTATCAAATATGGAGTCCCGCAAGGCAGTGTATTGGGTCCTTTGTTGTTTATAGTATATATAAATGATCTACCAAAAGCCACTAAATATCCTATGACTCTATTTGCTGACGACAGTACCATTACTGTAAACTGTAATGATATTAGTTCTTATAACAATGAAATTAATGAAACGTTAAAATCTGTTATCACTTGGTTAAATAATAATAACTTAAAAATTAATCTCAACAAAACACACATTATGCACTTCAGCCAAAGAGCCGGTACCCCATCTAATATTTTAATTAACTATAATGATACCGCCATTGATCAATTGGATGTTACCAGATTTCTTGGACTGCAAATTGACAAAAAACTAAATTGGAAAAATCATATACATGAACTAAGCAAAAAAACAAGCAGCTTAGCATTTGCTCTGTTTAAACTTTCCACTATTGTAAGTAATGATGCATTATTAGCCGCCTATTACGGGCTAGTCGAGTCTGTGCTGAGATACGGAATAATTTTCTGGGGTAACTCAACAGACAAGGAAGTTGCGTTTAAATGTCAAAAAAGATGTATTCGGGCCATGTTTTGCCTACATTCAACTGACAGCTGTATGCTATATTTCATTAAGCACAAGATTCTGACACTTCCGTCTTTATACATAATGGAGATTGCACTCTTTGTAAGAACTAACTCTCATCTATTTCCACGCTTATCTGATAAAGTGGCTCGTAACCGTCGTGATGAGAGCAAACTGTGCTCGCAACCGGCAAAGACGGCTTTGTTAAGTAAAAGTTTATTATGCATGGCTCCAAGAATATATAATAAAATTCCTCTATCTATTAAAATACTAAATAACAATATATTTAAAACTAAATTTAAGAAATTATTAATGGACAAATGCTATTATAATATAAATGACTTTTTAAATGATAAATTTTGATATTGTATAATTTTATTCTGTTTAATCGCTTCATAAGTTTGTGTTTTTAAATAAGATATAATTAAGACTTAACATATTACACGCTGAATATCAGTAAGACATGTTGTTACTTACTAATAATATGGACACCAAGAATATGTTTCTACAATGAAATTTATCTCACACATGTTTCTGTAAATAAATTTATCTTTATCTCTTTATCTCTTTAAAAATTACATATACACATATTGAATGGTAACATAAATATTTCTGGAAAATAAGTATTTTGATTGACAAACTACGAATCGAGTCAACCTTGCCAGTGGGGATGGCGTTAGAAATTTAGTTCAGCGGTAGTAGTTTGACAAACAACATGTGTAGTGGTAAAAGTACTTTGTGTTCGAACGTTTGCAGTTCAACAGGCAATACAAAAGGACAAACTATGAAGGTTAGTTTTGTATTATTTTATATTCCCGGTCAAGTGCATGAACATTTATTTTCTGATATAATTTGAGTTTTGTATACCGTTTTATATACCGCCCCAGTGTGCGTCGGTCAAAGCAAATTCTAATTGATAAGCAGATACAAAATATGTTATCGGATTGCGTTCATAACAAAATTTCTGTTATGACATGCTTAAATCGCCTACGATCGTTATCTCAGAATTATTATATTACCTCTATATACCTCTTTTTAATTAACGTTTGGTGTTTAATCAACACGGCGGTGCCCCCGCGCATTACTCGCGGAGTGTTCGACAGGGTCTTGATGCTGAGTAAGGCGAGCGCTGGATCGGGCGCAGTGGACCCGTCCAGTGGCCTCCCCGATCAGCTGACTTGACGCCTTTAGATTTTTTTTTATGGGGACGTTTACAATCTTTAGAGTACTTTAATGTAACGAGGCAACATGTGCTGAGGACCTAAAGAATAAGATAGTGGCCGCTTTCGAAACAGCTAAAAGTGAGACAGATGTTTAACGTAAATAAAAACAACGACAACGAGCACCAAAATGCATTGAACAAGGTTTGAAAGTGTGATAAAGAGACGCCTTAAGAGTGTAAATTATGCAGATTTTGTCTGGAGCGTTACATGTGTGCGGAAAGCTATGCAATCTGTAAGTTATAAGATTCTTTTATTTTTGTGATTAGTCAACATGATTTGAAACTATCTTTAGAACTTCACGTTTTGCCTGATTTCGTTCAGAAAAGTAATTTCGTTCATATAGGTATTATTCATGTTCTTGTATTTAATTGTCGGCTAATCGGATCATATCGTTCGCGCGCTATTTCCTTCGCTCGAGTGCGATACGTGTGTGAGTGTGCGCGTTGATTAATGTGCCCGTGCTATTCACCTGCATGGTGGTAAAAGTTCAGTGTATGTAGTGTGGGTTTAAGGGAATTTTTCAATTGGGTGTCTGAGGGTGTGCGTTTATTCTGTTGCACGGTGTATATTTCTTGATTTCGTCATATGAGAATGAAGTTGATGAATCACTGAACCAAACTATACCATCACCCTTAGAAAATATGGATAGCACAGAAACACTGAATAATACGGTACCGCTCGAAAATAGACTACAATAGTATATAATACACGACAATAGTATGTTCAGAAGGAGGAGTCCTCTCACTGCCAGCCATCATGCCGGAGGTGGTCCGCAGCGACCAGGCGCGGCAGGCAGTGGCTGTTCTCTGCAATAAAGTCATCTTGCAGAAGGAGGCCGCCGAGAGGAAGAGAACGTATGATCCGCACTCTCTTCGCCTCCGCCGGCGGGGCGTGGCGGTAGGCGGCCAGGGTCCACACAGGTCCAGGATGGCGCGCATGTGAAAATCTCGCCGGCACATTCCTAACCTAAAATGGAGTTCGGAAAAACGATGAATCTTGATAAGTTTTATGGTACGAACTTCAAACAGTGGAAGTTTCAGATAAAATGTGCTCTGCGTGCAAAAGGATTGAATATTAACGCGCCAAAGACAGAATCAAATGAAGTTCAGTGGAACAAAGATGACGGATTAGCGATGTTTATAATGACTTCCGCTATGGATTTAAAACAGATATCACTCATTGAAAACTGTGAAACCGCGCTTGAGGTTATGACTAAACTTGAGTCCATATACGAGCAAAAGTCTGAACTTACAAAAATGATGATACATGAACGTTTCTATCAATACAAAATGGCTCCTGGTGAGAGCGTTACTCAACATATAGCTAAAATAGAAAGTTTGGCAAAACAGCTCAAAGAAAGTGGGGAAGAAATAAGTGAAACTGCAATTATGACAAAAAATTTAAGTATACTGCCCCTAAAATGCAGATCTCTTCGGCAAGCTTGTATGTCGCTGAATCCCAGCAATCAAACTATAGTTAACTTTACAGCTCGCCTGTTAGATGAGGAAGCCAGCTTAGGCGTTGAGGATGAAAATGAAACTGCTTTATTAGTATCAAAACAAAGTTTCAAGAAGAAAGTGTTTGTGAAGACAAATAAAGATCCCAATGAAAAATTATGAAATTTCTACAATGAATGTTTGCAAAAACAAATTTGATGTCTGACACTCTGACCATTACCTCGAGTGTGTTTTACGAGTTACTTCAAGTAGCTTAGAGCCTAATTTCGACGCTTTAATTAATGAACAGTCAAAATTTCATCTTTCACACCGACTTAGCTCATCAATACAATAAATGCATTATATGTACTCATATGATTTTATTTTGTTACTTGTAGAATAAATAAATACTCCTTGGCCCGCAGAAATGTTGTAATTATTGTATATGGCCCATCTTTGAATCTACTTCCCCATCCTTGCACTAGACCAACGAGGCGTTCAAACTTGATAATTCAAGGATATTTATGGGAAGCTTAGTACTAATCAAATTCGTTTGCGGCGAACAAGTCTTCTGACAAAATGATGCACCAATTTCATCATACTGGTGCCGTCCAACCTTTTTCGAATTTGTGAAAGAAAACAAAATAACCATATTGCGGGAAAAAAGTGCTATTGAGGAAGAGATTACTAATTTAGTGGAGACAGAAGTTGGAGAAATAAAGATTTCACACTCTTTATTAATAACAATGACAGACGGAAAAGCAACGTCAATTTTATGTAACACTTCATCTCAGAGATGCGACATTTGTAAAGCTACTCCAACTGTAAGTCGATTCTGTAAAATTCGTTCAACAACTCGCATCTCAGTTCGATGTTCACTCACACTTCGCATTAGGCAACAAATGACCTTGATTTTGTATTTTGTAAACATCACTTCGTCACTTGCGAAGTGAAGTGAGCTTCGAAGCGTTCATCAATGTGCTAGTGATTACCACACTCTAAAAATTGTCAATCTAGTTTTATAGATTATTGTTTTTTGCAACAATTAATGAGTTTTCAGCATAGTACATTATTGCGCATTTTATAATTTTTAAACAAAACTTCCTCAATTAAGTAATTTAAGTAATAAATTATGAAAAAAAACATAAAACCCTAAATCGTGACATGATTATAATCTATGCGTGTATGCGTGTGTAATCTATGCGTGCGTATACGGATTGTTGCGGAGTAAGACCTCAGCTGTCAGTGCGAGTTCGCGAGTTAACATGATCCACATCACTGGTTCACCAAAAAAAAAAGCAATTTATAATGTATTTGCAGTGGTCTCGGCCTGATATAACAGCCTTTCCGACTACAGGTTTCGTAAGAGCCGACTAAAGGACTAATGCCAGAAAAAAACGTGTAGCAACGGTCTTCTACCCACCTTTGACCACACTGTGGTCACGAATTCGCATGCCAAAGATAACTGTTATAGCAAAATCAACCTTATGGTGAGGCCGGTGTCCACTCAGTAGTGGAATGTAAAGGTTGAAGATGATGGCACATAATGAAAGCAACGTAAGAAATTTGAAGAAACTATGGGTACAGGCATAATCGCCAGTCTTGCCAAATGCGGATTAGTGATCACAAACCAGAGTTATGTTCGGAAATTCGAACCTTATGTTGCCCGACCCGGGGATTGAACCCAGAACCCCGTAATCTTGGTCCGGTACTTACCAAAAACCACTAGAACAACTGGGCGTTTCTTTGGTAGTTGTTTTCAATGTTAAGATTACTTATTTTTAGGATCTTAAAAGAGAGAAGTGTTTAAAAAAGTTTAGTTTCATAATGTCATCATTACACATCAACTGTTTGATAGTTTAATTGACATTGGAAATATCCGATCTCAAACACGTGTGAACATTCGACTTACCACTTAAATCAGTAATTTGACTTGTACCTATATATGCATATCTGCCGAAACGACAATTACCTAACGCTGGGAACAACTTTCGCAACAAAACAAAAAAAAATGACTGAACTTTGTTTTGTTGTATTGCTGTGAGGAACTGTTTGTGTTTACATTTCTTTCGAACCGAAAACAACTGAAGAGAAATGAATATGAAGTAAGTATTTAGATAACATTGTGAAGTTTAAAACCGATATTACTTGTGATACGTAAGTATCTTTTTGACGTGACAACGTCTTAAATTAGGTTGCGGCTGGGAGTCACTTATGAAAAAGTGTAACGCTCGGTAACGTTACGATGAGTCACCGAACGAGAGAGAGGCCCGCCGAATGCCTTGCGTCTCTCTCCCACTCAACTATGATCGGTCTGCCGCGCGCGCAGCACTAGAGAATTAGGCGCATTGAATCGGCGCATGCTTGTGTCTCTGTCTTTGTCTTTCTCGAACGTTCTTGGCGTTGGAAAAACAAGAAAGCGTCATAATACAAGTTCACACGTGTGGTTAAAGTATCGTCAGCTGTGTCTGTAGTGAAAAGACGTTGTCACGTAAAATCTTCGCCCGTAAAACCGACTTTGCAGGCAACCATTTTTATTTTATTAGCTGTGCGCCTAAATAATATAGATGGCACTGTAAAAAAAATATAAACAGTGGACTAAGGTAAGTAACGCGTTTTTTTTTTCATGAATGTTCGTTAGAACCACTTAACATTCTTCAAGGCAGACCAATTGAAATGTGTGAGGAATTTTGGTGTAAAATGTGCTGCAAATGCATCTTTTCTTGAAATATACGAACTACTTGTAGTTTTTTGATATAAAAAATGACCATAATCATCATTATCCTTTCTAATTTTTTTTCTTATTGTAGTATAGGTTTGATAAAAAGAGCGCGATTAAAAAGAAGGCAGCTGCGCGCTCTGCTGCTAGATGTAGGACTGGTGGTGGGATGGAGGATATGGTAGAGCTGACAGAGCTGGAAGAAAGAATTCTTACTTAGTGTGGTGGTTAAAGCTTTTTCACAGGAGATGTAAATTTAGGCATATACCCTTTTCCGGTAACAATATACCTACATTGTACCTCATCGACCTTGGACAATTTGTCATGACCGGCGGTTCGGGTGGTGAGAGGCTACCGCACCATCTCTCACGAGGTGGCGTGTGCACTCGCTGGGTCCCTCCCATGGGACCTGGAGGCGGAAGTGCAGGGGTCGGTGTACTGGCGGGCGGCTGATGCCCGAAGCTAAGGAAACCGGCCCCGCACGAGACGGTGGTGCGGTGGCGGAGGGAGGCCCACGAAGCCGCTCTGGACCGGTGGACGCGGTCCATCGAGAAGCGGCTGGGCCCTCAACTGGCTGGCTCCCGACGCCGCATCCTCGAGGCGATCCAACCCATCCTCAAGGGGTGGATCGAGAGGTGGCATGGGTCGCTCTCCTTCCGGATGACGCAGATTCTCTCGGGGCACGGATGCTTCGGGAGATATCTGTGTCTGGTCGCCGCGAAGGAGCCGACCCAGGGATGCCACCACTGTGGTTGCGCGGAAGACACCGCGCACCACACGCTGGTGGAGTGCCCCGCATGGAAGGGGCCGCGGTCGGTGCTAACCGCGGCCCTGGGAGGAGGAGTCCCCTCGCTGCCGGCCATCATGTCGGAGATGGTCCGCAGCGAGCAGGCTTGGGAAGCAGTGGCCGCCTTCTGCGACGACGTCATGTCGCAGGAGGTCGCCGAGATGAGAGAGAGCGGGATCCGCACCTCCGTCGGCGTAGGCGGGGTGGTAGGCCCCGCTAGGGTTCACGGCGGCAGGTGCGGGGGCACCAGCCGCCTAGCACAGGGGACCAGGGCGGCGCGCTGTTCGCCCAGCGCGTCGTCCAGAGGTAGGAGTGGGGTGTCGTCACAGCACCTCCTCTGAGGAGGTCTGCACTTTTCAGGGCGGAGGTGGCCGCTGATGGGGTCCGTGGACTGTTGAGTAACCACAGACCCTGTCGTCAGTCAGCGCGGCGGCAGAAGGTTTTTAGTGGGTATAACCCTGGGTTCCATTCCCAGGAGCAGCGCCCTTTTCAGTCAGGCGCCGGGAGTCCCACATACCGCCCTGCCCTCCCCCAGGGCAGTGGTTATGATGCGCAACGCATTTTCCTCGCGTAAAAAAAAATGTTAAGTTGTTATGTGTAAGTAAATGTTTATGATATTTTATGTATTTATTAAGAATGATCGAATTCGCACTAATGACATGGCAGCATAGTCTCAGACCTTAGCTGCCTGGTTCTGAAAGAAGCAAAAAACAACCAAACGATTCATTACGTGTTTTTCCAACTCCAATAGACTTAAGGAATCTCCAGACTTTAGCTGGATCTCCATTTTCTATTGACTTGTGAATATGGCGTCTTTGAGCGTCTCTACACAGCGTATTGCAGCAATTCCGTAATATTTTATATTTTTCGCGGTTTCGTTCAGACGGGTCCAATTTAAACTTCGTTTTAGCACGATGTTTTTTGTCTCGAAGCGATTTTAATTCGTCTGTAAGCCAAGGCGCAGGAACATGTTTGATTTTTACAGGACGAACTGGAGCATGCTTTTCGAATAATTGAAAGAGCAGATCAGTAAAAAGGGCGACCTTTTCATTAACACTTTTAGCACTTTCGATTACAGACCAGTCCGTATCAGCTGCATCTTGTTTTAGAGAATCAAGGTTCATGCCACCAAAATAACGCTGTAATAGAAATTTCGCCTTTGCTTTTGGAGGACGGACCCTATACGACAAATAAATGAGATCATGATATGAAAAGGCATCAGCATGACATTGACCATGCTTTGCAACATGGTCTGTAGATGTGACAATCATTAGGTCAAGAAGAGTAGGTGCGCAATTTGGAAAAAAGTGGGTAGCCTGATGAGAAATAATGTTTAGATTACATGAGGAAATAATAGACCTTAAGCGAGTGAAGCGGGTGTCGTGTTTCGTAGCCACCGTGTAAGAAGGTGTAGCCCGCTCTAGGCTTCGCTAGAACTCGGCCATTTGAGCTGTGAATGAGGCCTGCATTTCCGTCATGGCCTGATGCAGCGATGACTCCATTGTGTAGTTCTAAGTTCTAAGTTTGTGAAATTATTTCATTTGATTTTAATTATTACTATTTTAAAAATTTAATTAATTCGAGAGCAACAAAACACGTCTATCCGTTATCACGCCTACCCCCGAAAAAAAAATTGGTACTTTTAACTAAAGCCCGTCACAGACTTAGCTATAATATATATTAATATTTTTATAGCTAGGCATATTACTATATATTTTCTATACATTTTCGCAGTGACCGCACACTCAGCTATAATATATATTTCTGTGACGTCACCAAGCGATACCGTAATATACATTATTGCATATTACTATATATTATGGTATAGCAAGACATATTCCGACATATTTTGACTGTACAGCGTGTTCCTCCGATCCCCGCACACATTTCCGCTTTGCCTCGCGCGCCCGCGCGCCTCGCTGCCCCTCCTCCGCCTGCAGTTTCTTTGCATTCACCAAAGAGCGTGCACGTCACTTTAATTATAATGGAGCATTTGATTGAAAGTGTACGAAAACGTCCCTGTTTATGGCAACTTGATTTGAAAGAGTATAAGGACAACGAATTAAAAGAAGCAGCGTGGGAAGAAGTATTTAATGAGTGTGATTTCCAAGTGGTAAGTAAAGTAAAACATTTTTATTCTTACATATTACGTTCTAATTACGTCTGATTTGATTTAGCCTCTCCGTAATTCGTGTTGACTGACATGGGACTGCTCCCACTGTATTAAAATAATTACAAAATTCTTCTCGAATAAAGAAACAGTCGTTTGCAAAACTGGCGTTTTGCGTATCTGACATTGGGTGTGTAACGTTATTTAAATTGTCAGGTAAGCTGAGCAACTGATGCTCGCTGTCAATTCGGACACTGCGATGATTTTGAATGTTGAAATAACCAATGGTATTATCTATACAATAGTTGTGTAAAACACAAGTGGCCTTAACTATTCTGTCTACAAGATCAATTTTGCATTCAAATGGTCTCGTAAAGACTCTCCAACGAGTAGATAATATACCAAATGCATTTTCCACGACTCTGCGCGCTCTACTGAGTCTATAATTATAAATTTTACGACTTTTAGTTAAGTGACCCTTTGGATATGCTCTCATTAAATTTGTCATCAGCGCAAAGGCTTCATCACCCACAAAAACGTATGGCATATTTATACCACCCGAAGTTAAGGGTTCTTCATCAGGAAATTGTAATTCATTAGTTAACATTTTCCTTCCCAAGACACGGCAACGTGTTTGCCATCTATAGCACCGCAGCAGTGGTCAAACTAGCACGTTTCTTTAAAAACTGAAGCAATATCCTTCCATTCTTCTTTTGTAGGTTCTGCGAGAACTTTAGGCTGAAGGTGTTTCCACAAAGAATCACATACTTCTTCCACTATATTGGACACAGTAGATTCTCCAATTCTATAACTGAAGCCTATGGTTCTAAATGAATCCCCAGTTGAAAGATACCTGAAATTTCATTTATTATCAATTATTTTGTTTGTTTCAGTGGCAGAAATAAAAAAAATATGGAAGAAACTAAGAGACGGGCACCGCCAAGCGTTAAATGCTAAAAAAAAACTACGGGACAAGCAGCGGATTCTAAACCAAAATGGAAATACGAACATTTGATGGAGTTTTTAATACCACACATGAAAAATAGACATCAACATACAAACGTAGGAACTAGTTCCAGAAACACGACAGATACCCTGAACGATGATAGCTTAACAGGCGATGAGTCCATGGATTCTTTAAAGGAATTTAGAATTAAAAAAAACAAACTTTTTTTTCGCCGTTCGGATTTCAAACCGTAAACATACGTATTTATTTGCTCCGTTGTCATCATCATTTTTAGTGGTTTAAAGTTGTTGCTCGCAGCCATATCTATAACTAATTTTTAGCCAAAGAAACAAGCTGTTTGATGGTGCAATTTGTTTTAAATTCGGTTTGGAATTGTACGAAATACGATCAAAAACATTTTAAAAATCTTAAATTAACCGTTGTGAACCGTGACCTACGACAACCCGCAGAGCGCCCGCTTGCCGGGTGCGACGGACGTGAGTCATCGTGCGCGCCGCTTCGCCTGCCTACCGCTAGCGCGACTGTTGTACCTTCGGCCGCAGCGTTAATAATATGACACCAAGAATCACTCGCTGCGCGGGATGCCGGGGGAAAGTTAGCGAAGATGATGCTTATATGAAGTGTGCAAAATGTAAGCAAATCTTTGATTTACTATGTGCTAATTTTACCCTTGAACAATTTATTGCTTTATCTGTGGAACTAAAAAAATCCTGGATCTGTATGGAGTGCCGTTGCAAGTTACCGAAAGGCGATAATTCGTGTACACCCGTGCGTCAGCGACTTATTCAGGATGTTAACATGGCTCATCAATGTCATGATATTTCCATGAATGGCCCTGAAAATGTGACTGACCGCTCTAGTACGAGTTTTGCACGAACCACTTCGGAAAGGAGTCCTGATAACGTAACTGTACGTGCTAAATCACGAATACATGACACTGGCAGTGCCAAAGATGATGATTTTAAAAACTGCCTAAATGCCTTGAAAGCTTCAATCGTTGACGAACTGAATAAGAAAAGTATTGAATTAGAAATGAAATTGACTGAAAAAATTAAAACGATTGTTTCGGAGCAGTTTTCTGCCTTTAGAAATGATTTTTTTGACAAAATAGATATCCTAACTAGGAAAATAGACGATCTGAAGCAGACTTATGCTTGCAAAACTGCCTCAAGTAATGATTTCAAGACGAATGATAACTGTAGTACTTCTACCCACTTAAAACAAAAACGGCATTCTACTCCCAAGCTTATGCCGCAAAAACTTACTGGTGGGCCTGCTGAAAAAACCATGCCCTCCACGACCAAGGCCTCAGCCGGCATTCCCTCCATCTCTTTGAAACCCAAGCTTGATGCGCACAACTCGGTTTCGCCAGTTTTCAAGGATGATGGAGCTGATGTGGGTGAATGGATGGAAGTGAAACGTAAACGAAAGCGCGCCTCCCATCCTGGAATGCTTAGAGGCACCGCTGCAGTTGGATCTACGTCACTACGAGCAGCTGAAAGATGGAAGTATCTCCATCTCTACTACGTCCAGGAGGGTACCACGGTTCAGCAGGTTAGCGATCATCTGAAATCGGTGTGTGGTGGTGATATATGTACCGTAGAGGAGTTAAAACCACGGGGGCGTTATGCCTCATTTAAGTTGGGTGTACCTGTGCATGCTGCTGACTTTGTTATGTGTCCTAATAGTTGGGCCGAAGATATATGTGTGAAGCCTTGGCGTCAGAACTTTCGTTCAAAAGAGGGGCGTGCGTAATAAGTGTAATAAGATAAGCTTGTTTTATCAAAACGTGCGTGGTCTTCGATCAAAAACTAGTGTTTTTCATAACAATGTAACTAAAAGTAAATTCGATATTATCACCTTAACTGAGACATTTTTAACAAGTTCTGTATGCGATGGTGAACTATTTCCTCCTGGGTACACGATAGTGCGTAAAGATAGAGCTGGTGACGCTGGGTGGGGTGGAGTATTGATTGCAGTCCGTGACTGGTACTCAGTGCGTGTTATTAATGACATTCCAACTTTGACTGATGACAAAGAACTAATCTTTGTAATTATTAGTAATAAGACTGTGAAATTTTTGTGTTGTGTAGTATATCTCCCTCCTAATTATAATGACGAACAGTATGTAAATGTATTGACATGTATTGAAAACGCACTATGCACTTACTCTGACTTAGATATATTAGTTTTAGGTGACTTTAATCTTAACTCTTGTAGTGTTAATGCCAGAAAGCAATTTGATTTCTTTTCTTTTGTGACTTCTGTTCGCTGCAGCAACACAATAGCATATTCAATGATAATGGCGTCATGTTAGATCTTGTGCTGAGTGATCTTGAGCTCGACGATATCTCGGTTACTTCTTGTCTAGACCCCCTAGTTCACCTCGATAAACACCATCCGGCTATTGAGGTGGAGATTAAACTCAGTCTCCAGAATCGTACCTTGACAACATTGTCTCCGCCCACGCAGTTTTCTGCCTCTGGTCCAGATTTTAACTGGCGCAAAGCCGATCTACAAGGGTTGTATAATGCACTACTAAGCTTAAACTGGTCGGACTTATTAGAAAGTAGAAATGTAAACGCTGCGGTTGAACTTTTTTATGATAAGCTATATGACACTATAGCAGGCTCTGTACCGCTTAAAAATCATTCACCAAAACGCCGACCTAACACCTATCCAGTATGGTTTACTACAGAAATAATAGATAATATCAAGCAGAAATATTTCCATCTGGTTAGGTACAAAGAAGAGGGCAAAGAATTTAACAAAGAGCTTTTCAAATATTATCGACATCGTGTTAAGAAACTGATGGATTTGGAGTATCGGCGACATTTAAATTATATCCAGAGCAAGATTATTGATGATCCCGTTCAATTCTGGAACTATGTCAATGATAAGAAAAAACAGCGACGAGGTGTTAATACATACATGTATCAGGGTCTCGACGTGCAGGGTCAGGAAGCGGCTGACTCTTTTGCAAAGTATTTTAATTCTGTCTTTCGAGCAGACGTTCCACAACTGGATCATGGCGTAGCTGCCACAGCTTACGCTAAACCTGATGCCACTTCCATCTCGATCTTATCAGTAGACGAAACGGACCTTAGATTGGCAGTGAAACGCCTTAAACCGCGATCTTCTGAAGGTCCTGATCGAATTCCTGTGTTCCTAGCGAGGGATTGCATTGCTGTTCTGAGGGATCCGCTGCTTCACATATTTAACCTTTCTCTCAACAAAGCAATTTATCCGGAGAGATGGAAACTTTCACGAGTTACTCCAGTACCTAAATGCGAGGGAGGTAATGATGTGTCGTCTTTTAGACCAATAGCAGTGCTATCGGTTTTTGCCAAGATTTTTGAACATATCCTAAATCAACATATTAGCCGACAAATCGATCACTTATTACACAACAGCCAACACGGGTTCCGCAAGGCACGCTCCACTACAACAAACCTGGTGGCGCATGTTGATTACGTCTCCGCTGAGATGGATAAAGGACATCAAGTAGACGTGGCCTACTTTGATTTCAGGAAGGCCTTCGATCTGGTGGATAATGATGTTCTCCTGCAGAAACTTGCGATGATAGGTTTTACACCAAGCCTGCTTAAGTTGATGGCCTGTTATCTACACAATCGGTGTCAATATGTGAGATTGAATGGATACGAATCAGAAATATACTATACAAGATCAGGGGTGAGTCAAGGTAGTACTTTAGGGCCTACCTTATTTCTGATCTTTGTCAATGACCTCCCGAAGGGTGTACAGGAGGCTAAATGTCTCTTGTTTGCGGATGATCTAAAGTTGAGTCTCAGTATTATTGATGTCCGCGATACTCTAAAGTTGCAGGAAGACATACATACTATCTGGGCATGGAGTCGAGAAAATCACCTTCCCCTCAATAGTGACAAATGTAAAGTCATCACTTGCTCTCGAAAGCGACACCCGCTTCATGTGACTTATAATTTATCTGACGCACCATTGGAAAGAGTGGGTAGCATTCGTGATTTGGGATTGGAAATTGACACAGAATTTGACTTTCATACACATGTGACAACAATTTGCAAACTCGCTAGTAGAACGTTAGGCTTTGTTATACGAACTGCTGGTCAGTTTAACAATCCTAAGGTTGCATTAGTTTTATACAATGCATACGTCCGCAGCAAGCTAGAATACTGTGCTATAATCTGGGATCCATACGAAGACAAATATGGGCTCATGATAGAAAAGCTACAGCGCAAGTTTGCGCGTTGGCAGTACAAACAGCGATATGGTTACTACCCATATCTATATCCATCTATGTTTGTATCAGGCATGGTAGATATGGACACGCTCAAATTTAGAAGGGTTATGTTACTCTTGAAGCACTATCTATCAGTTGTCCACCACAAAATAGATTCTCCAGAAATAATAGAAAAGATATGCTTATTGGCTCCACGGAATATTCAGACGGACGAATATGGATCGCTGGCGCCGCGCCGCAGACCGCGGCTGCTGGCCCGGCCGGCGGCGCGCACCAAGCGTGCCGGCTATGCGCCTACCAACCGCGCGTTGCGCTGTTTAGGAGACTTGCTCGCCCAGCACAATGACGTCGACATTTTTTTCTGACCATTTGGGGCACTTATTTAATAAATTTCGTATGCATTTGACTGGCATAATGTAATTGTCAAAATTTTCTGACCGATCCTTACTGTTATTAGTATTAGTATTGAATAAATTAAAATATATCCTATTTTGACATTATCTCTTTTCGTTAATTTAAAATGTATTAATACTTGACATGCCTACTGTAATTGTGACTATTTTATTTTATATGATTGATGACGACCATTTTTATGACATTGATTTATATATAGGATAAATATGTAATGTACCTAATTGTAAGTTTTTGATGATATTTCTGATGTTCTTGACTAATAATGTATGTGTAAACTTAAACTCTTTGGTGTTAACTTGTAAAATTGCCTAAACTTGTTTGCGACTTGGATTTTTAATCTGTAAGTTTACAAGTGTAATGAATAATAAAATAAAATAAAACGATCCATTCTATGCTCGAAGATGAACAGAAAAGAAGGGAGAAAAGAACTGCCGAGAGAGACCACCTAAGAAGACAGTTAATGGAGAATGCTTCTAACCAGTCAAAAAATGAAACTAGTGCTATGGAAAAGTTTTTCTTGAGTATGTGCGGTACCACATGCCAATTGCCGAAATATTTACAAATGAGAATACAGCGCCAAATATTTAACATTGTAATGGAAGCCAAAGAGCAACATTTAATGAGATCAAACTGCTCAGACAATTCTCCAGGTTGTTCAGTTTATAATTTCACCGGTGGTACTCCTTTCAAACTACAAAAGATGAATCTACCTACTCTACGACCAGTTTCTGCACAATCATCTTACACCTCGCCAACACCTGAAGTGTACAATTTCCCTGACGCAATGCAAAGTCAAAATACAGATTCGGCAGAACAATCTCTGAATGCACTCACATCAGAAACTGATTATCCTATTCAACAACCTTCTTTGCGACCAGATTCTGCACACTCACCAACACCTGAAGTGTACAATATCCCTGACGCAATGCAAAGTCAAAATACAGATTCGGCAGAACAATCTCTGAATACACTCACATCAAAAACTGATTATCCTATTCAACAACCTTCTTTGCGACCAGATTCTGCACACTCACCAACACCTGAAGTGTACAATATCCCTGACGCAATGCAAAGTCAAAATACAGATTCTGCAGAACAATCTCTGAATATTCGTAATTACCTCCAGGGTTTCAATTTTTAAACTGATTTTGTTTTCTTAACTTTAAAAGTAAAATTAGTTTTGATTAGAAAATAAAAGATTTGTACCTACTGTGTTGTATTAATTTTCTTCTTACCTTAAACACACAGCCAGACGTTCTTCAGAACTCATACTTTTGCGCAAAATCGTATCTTTCTTTTTTATATCATTTTTAATCAATTCATGTAGCTCTAGAAATGACGATCTTGAACTTCTAAAATATTGGGCAAATTTTTTTTAAGATAACTCGCGATACAAATTAAATTCGCCACGAGTTTGTTTATTTCTTATATGTGATTCGATCCATTTGGTTCTAGTTTTTGTGCCTGACCGGGCAACTAACATATCGAAAGCAGCTGCGGAATCGTCTTCTGAAGAACTGTCTATTAAGTCCATTAACAATGTACTTGTTGAATTCATAATTACTGTTAGTATTTTGAAATAAGAACACCCTTAATTACAAAATACATGCGAACACTAGGACGACCATCAATTAATTAAGGCAAAATATATATTTCTCAGTGTGTGGCTTAAAAAGCTATAACATTTTTAGGAAAAAGCAATTAAAAAAAAAAAGTATATAAGTAAGTTTATCGGTTGTCTAGTACCCCATACGACAGGGTACTTAATAGTACCTTAATTTGGGACTAGATGGCTCTGTGTGGCCCAGTGTGGCATGTCTTAAATAATTATTATTTAATATTACTCGTATATAAATACTTTTTTTTTGTAAATACATACTTATAATATATAGAAAACACCCAGACCGGTACAAACAGACATGTTCATGCACACAAATGTTTGTACCGTGCAGGGATCGAACCCGCAACCCTTGCACCAGAGGCGGTTACAATGCCTCTGATCCAACTGGTCGTAAAAAGCAATACCGGAAAAGTGAAAATAAATTTACTTTAATTTTATCACAGATATTTAAAAATTAATGTAATTTATTTATTTTTGTCAAATTCTTAAAGTCATTAAAATATATATAAAATAAAATGTTAGATTTGCAGGAACTTAAAATGTATGCGTCAGAGTCTTTTATTGAATAAAAACAGCCGCTAACCAATAAATCAAATAATTTCCGATTAAATAGCTTCTTTTAGGGACATCTACTGGAGTGGAGTCCGAGATTTTAACCGAAGGTTTTAAGAAAAGGTTAGAAATGCATAATTTGTTATATGGAAGGTTAATATCAGATGGAGATGCGAATACCTATTCAAAAATATTACAGTCAAGACCATATAATAATTATACCGTGGAGAAAGTGGAATGCCGTAACCATTTGTTAAGGAATTTATGCAACAAATTGGCTGCTATATCTGCGGATACTAAATACGTTTTAAAGTACAGGAAAAACATCACAAAGAAAAGAATTTTGTCCATTAGAATAGTCATAATCGATTCAATAAAAATACATAAAAAATCTATACACATAAATACGAGTATTACCAGTCTTCATCAAGATATAGTTGCTGCACCTGATCATGCATTTGGCCGTCACAGTAAATGTAAACAATATTTTTGCTCCAAAACTGTGGAAGACGGGAATATAGATAATGAAATGTTCTCCAATAGCATCTGGCAAAGGATAAAGTTTATCACGACTCAATTGGCCGCCCATATAAGAAGCTTAAGTATAGACGTCGACAGTAATTCCGTGGAAAGGTACCACAGCATTGTTGCTAAATTTGTAGGTGGCAAGCGTATAAACTTTAGCCAAAGGGTCAATACCAAATGCGATGCAATGCAGCCGCCTTATCTTTTAATACACACAAACCCTTATCTATCCTACATAAATCTATTGTAGGAAAAAGTGAGCGAAATGAAATTAAAAGAAATAAGGAGAAAAGGATAAAAAGTCGCCAACTGGCTGAAAAATATATAAGAAAAAAGAGAAGATTGTTTAGTAATGAACAAGATTCCAAAAATTACGGTGACTACTGTTTAAAACCTGACATGGATGTGGAGATTACGGATGAATCAAAAAGGTTTTTTTTAACAAAGTTTAAAAAAAACAACAGAGGAACGAGAACGAATTGCAGAAGAAACGGTTTTGCAAAGTGGCAGTAGCGAATGGCTGGAGTTGCGCCGTAACATTTTGACTGCATCTAATTTTGGACGCGTTATAAAAAACCGCATGGATGTTAGTTGCCACAACATTATAAAGGACATTTTATACAAAAAGTCAATTGACCATGTACAGGCTATAAAACATGGAAGAGAGAATGAAAAACTTGCCCTGGACCAGTTATTACCACAAGAAAAGGTACACATTCATCCATGTGGATTATACATTGACCCGGACGTGCCATATCTCGGCGCATCACCAGATGGTATAATCAACGAAGATACACTTGTAGAAATAAAATGTCCGCAAACAACATATAAAATTGGAGTAGAAAAAGCCGTAAATAACAAAAAGCTTCCATTTTATTTAAAAAAAATAAGAAGGATTGCTACAAATATATAAGGAGCACAACTGGTATTTTCAAGTGTTTGTCATGTTGATTGTTCTAATAAATAGAATAAAATAATTTAAAATAAATTAACAAAACATTGAAATATTTATTGCAGATATACCAGGTTGTTTGTACCACGAATACGTTAAAAAGTAACTCTACCCGCAGTGGTATTGAAAAAGTGTAACAAGTGTAAAAAAAATATCACCAAGAAGGCCCCTGGCCTGGAGTGTAGTCGATGCCATATAGTAGTACATGCAGATCCTGGATGTTCAAAGCTATGTAATAAACAGCTGACACAATTTATTTATATATTCTTTAAAAAAAATCTTTTGGTACTGGTGTAACATTACTACCTATCGCAGGCAGCGTTGCCAACCGTACGATTTAAATCGTATTCATACGACTTTTTGATGTCTGGTACAATGTACGATCATGAATTCAAAATCGTACGCGAAACATACGATCTTATCAGAAGTCACTATTTTCGTCAAACTTGAACGAGTCATAAACTATTTTGCAGTTAGGAACGCATCGAAAAGAGTCTCGTGCTTTCCGCGCGCTCGGTGTGGGCTGATAAAATTGTCTGTCGCACTCACTCTTTAGTAATACACAATGTGTTGTCCTTTTTATCTTTAACAGTAATTCCCGGGCCCACGCAACGTATTCTCGGTACTTTCCCTTTCCGCAGGATTGTACAAGTAGTTGTAACAGTAACAGCCTTCAGTTCAGCAGTTCAGTGTTCACTACTTTTTGATGTTTGTTCAAGAGTTTTGATTGTAAAATATCATACGTAATACCTCGAGTATTGATATTTTTAGTGGAGTTGTTGGTGTTTTTACTTCGCTTGGATTACGTTACGAAATATGGTTGGTATCTTCATAAGTTTATTCCAAAGAAAAGTAAGGTATACGTTTATTTACATCCGTCTTTTTCATATTTTCTTTTCTCTTCAGAATCATGGCGGAGACATCTAGAAATAAGCAAAGCACACCAAAAAAACTCTTCAACAAAGACATGAATTACCAAAATCAGAGCGTCCAAAACATAGGGCTCAGAAATATCGTCCCGATTGGGAAGATTTGGATATGTTTAAGAAATGGCTTAAGCCGGGCCCTGACGAATATAAAACCAAATGCGGTGTTTGTGACTCTATTTTAACTGCAGAAATCGGTGTTCTTAAAACTCATGCCAATAGGCAAAAACACATTGAGGCAATAAAAAAATTTGCATCAACAGCAGGTATCTGCCATGGCTTCCTTTGTACAGAAAAAAGATCCACCACTCGTTCAAACTGCAGAAGTTAAACTTTCCGGTTTTTTAGTGGAACATATCTTGTCATTTAGAACGATAGACCACATGACAGAGTTATTAAAGGATATATTCCCAGATTCTAAGATAGCGCAACAAATTTCTCTTAAAAGAACAAAAGCGACTGCAATTGCCGCAGCTGTCATAGGAGAGACTGAAAAAGAAGCTTTGGCGGCGAAATTAAAGGAAAGTAAGTTCAGTGCAATTAGTGACTTATCCACTGATATAAGTACCTAAAAGTCGTCTTGCATTGTCGTGAGATTTTATGATGAAAAACCAAAACAAATTTTCAGTAAATTTTGGGAGCGGTCGAAAATATTTGATTCATCAAATCCAGACCTAACTAACGAAGGAGCTACGGGCAAAAACTTATTTAATTCTCTAATTAAGTCATTTGAGAAGGAGAATGTTCCATTGACGAACTTAACTTGGATTTGCTGCTGACGGGTGCAATTAAGTCATTTGAGAAGGAGAATGTTCCATTGACGAACTTAATAGGATTTGCTGCTGACGGGTGCAGTGTTAAAGATGGGAGAAAATAATTCAGTTGCCAGTCGCCTCAAGGAATCTTGGCTGCATCGACAAAATTTCGAGAAGTTGCTCCCTCGATATTTCCTTTGATCCCTCGATATTTCGTTCGGATACTTCCGAAACGCGTTCAAGGCCCATAGAGACAATATTATTTATAAATATAATTTTATTGTATGTATGTATTCTTCTATGTCACCTAATTAACATTTGATATTTATATGTATACATATACTGATAGTTTTTATTTCTTTTTATTCTATCATCCATTTTACTTTTCCCAAAAAAATTGCCTCACATATAGATACGTTATTTTTTATTTTTTATGTAATTATAACGTTACGAATACAAATAGCAATTGTATCTTTTTTTTTCTCTTTGTGCGTCTGTTATGTCACTCATATGGGTCCCACCAGAATACCAGCGCTGCAGCGGCCCTTGGCTCGTTGCAGCACATGCTGAGGTGGGACCAAATTGGCCATATTTTCTTGTCAATTTGTTTTTTTATATATTGTTTTGTCTCTTATGCTCTATTGTCTAGCTGTAATTTCGTCTATGCCTACTGTAATGTGCTTGTGGCCAATTAAACGTTTCTTTCTTTCTTTCTTTCTTTCTTTTGATCCAGATACTACCTAGAGTAGTCTCGGAAGAAAATGTAAACTTAATTCAAAAAATCGATGATCAATGGAAAAATCTCCCATCCAAGTTTAATGAACTGGATTTGGCTTTACCGATCGACAAATTTTGGAGTAAATTGTACCTGTGTGAAAATTATAAGGAGCTATCACAGTTTGCGTTAGATACATTATGTATCCCGCATTCCAATGCACAGTGTAAAAGAGTTTTTTTCATTTTCGCGAAGAATGTTAAACTATACACTGTTTTATGAATTTGTTTGTACGAAGAAAAATAAAGTACGTGCTATCGTTAAGCAGTCAGACGGCGAATCCCTCAAAACTCAAAGGAAATTGGTGGTTTTATTAAGATTTCAATGCGTACTATTGTTTTTTTAGAAATCCGAGCAAAATACCATCTTTTCTGCTCTTGGGTACGATCTCCTCAAAAATAAAGTAGGCAACACTGATTGCAGGGCTTAGAGCAAGAAAATTAAAAAGTCTGCAAAGAACAGCAGTGAAAATCTTAACTTTGATTCAGATGAGAAAGTTATAAGATAATTTACAATTTACATTGATTATATAACCTTTGCGATGTTATTACTTACTATTTTTTAATATTTCTATTAAAGATAAGACAATTTATTAAATAAGTTTTTTACTTTTCATTTCCAAGAAATTTCTTTTTGCGAATATTAAAAATACTTTTGGAGTTACTAAATATCTTATTTTTACTAAATAGGCTATTTGCAATGCGAAAAATAAAGTGCGAATTATTATTATCAGCTTATATTATGAGTTTAAAAATGGTTATTTAGTATCAGAAGTTGAAAATAATAAACGATTTAGTTATAAATTCAGAAATAAAAATTCATTTATTTAAACGTTTGCCACGTGACACGAAACGCTCCTGATTGGTCGGGTTTATGATGACGTTAACTGCTTGATAACTTCGTTTGCCTACTTGGGTTTTAATAGCTTTTCAAAATGTTTTGATAATAATTTCCTATAAAAATAGTATCCATTGTTTTTGTGTGATTTATTTCCAATATTTTACAAAATCTCTCAACAATTTTTACCATGGACAAAGATTTTGTAAAGCAGAACAAACAAACTAGTTACTCGGGATCTTTAAGTGTAATGTTTATTGAAATATTATGAAAACATCGGAAACATTCGAAGTGAGTTGCAAGAGGCATTCTGTTAAAAATGTTATGTTTCCTTACATCGAAACGATCCACACAGAAGAAAATATTTGTACTATTCGCTATGTTATTAGGATCCCTCCGAAATAGTCACATGCAACCACTTTCGACACACTTAGACTGTCTTTTGAACACTTACAAAATAGTTTTGCGAAGTATTTGTAGAAGTATTTATACATTTTAGAAATGCATACCACTTGAAACTCATTTTATTACATAAGTCACTGTTAAAATATAGATCCAATCGCACTTTCGCTATTTGTTTGCAACAAATGTATGTAGATGATTATGTGCTAGAGATCACAAGACAGGCAGGTGATGTCACCGACCGCATTGCAGCGACATATTGACAAAATAGCGTTTAGGCGCGCTATTTCAATTTTCAATTTTCATTTTGATATTTTTCAGACAATATGTACCAGAATTTAAAAAAACTACTTGTACTGGGTTCTTGAACCTTTACTTAATAATATAAAATGGATTTCAAAAACCAGTCAAATAGCCTATTATGATTATTTTGAAGATTGTTTTATTCGCTTGAAGAAAATCGTGCTATTTGTGTAAGTATCAATTTTGATACTTCAGGCATTCCGACTTGTATGAAACCTGACTGATTCTCTATCTAAACACAGATTGTGAATGTTTCTTTGAATGTTTATTTATTATATTGCTTGCTTTGGTGTTGGAATTAACTTTTTTATAAATTTCCTTACAGATATAAATCAAAAATGAAGCCGGGCGACATGGAAGCTATCTTGAGGCAGCTCGAAAATGGCGAAATATCTGAGGACGAGTCCAGCGATAATGAAGATGACATCGACTACTATGCCAATAAAAAAGAACTTCAGATGGAACTTGAAGATGAAGATGATGTAGGTAATTCATCCGCTGACCTTGATTTAGAATCAGAACCACCTTTAGTCAACGATGGTGCTGACATTCAAGATTTAGAGACCGTTGCCTATAGCCCAGTTCCTTTGGTGAATTACTTGCAACCCTCAAAACATGGTATGGAGGGTAAAAATATGAACATTGTTCAAAAAGCTTTCAAGTTTGAAGGAAACACTAGGTATTCACAAGAAATTACGGATTTGGAAACGCCATTTCAGTTTTTTTCATACTTTTTCAATTAAGACTTAGTTTGTACTACTTGTGGACGAATCTAAAAATATGCTTTCCAAGAAAATCCCAACTTCACAGAACCGGTTACTGTCAAAATTAATTAGGGAATTAAGGAATTACGACAGTTTCTTGAAATTCAAATTTTTACTAGTTTTTTCCATTATCCTAGTGTCGGGTTATATTGGTCAAATACTGCAAAATTTGAACCCATAGCAAAAACCATGAATCGCAACAGATTTGATAAAATCAGACAAATTTTTCATATGAATGATGAAAAAAAAGTGGTTTCACAGTTTCTTAGATCATTTCAAAAACTACGCGAAAGTTTTTTTTTTTTTAATTGACAGTTCTAAATTAAACTCTGCCTAGCTTGAACGGAAACAATTGACTTTCCATAAATTTTTCTGAAACTTTGGTTAGGTTTAGCTAGCTGATAATTTTATCTAATTAAGTCAAATTTATAAGGATCATACTGCAAAAAAGAAATCTGACATAACACAGGGTGAAATTTTAATCACCTACCAAATTTTAATATATCTATCTACGAGACAAAAAACATATGATGTATTTTTTCTTTTGGTATAGCCCAGTACAAAAATGTCAAGATAAAGCACTTAGAAAATGTCCACCAAAAAATCTAAAATTTTTGATACGGCCGCCTAGCAATACTTTTTTTACGCAATGCACATCACATTCATTCATTACGATACCAATCATAAGTTTTTGATTTTCCCTTTATGCCTAAACAGGCCTAGAAATGTAAAAAATTAAAACTATATAGCGAAAAATATTTTCGGTTGAAAATTTGATTTACATTTTTTACTTCATAAATAAGCTGTAAATACGATACTGAACGCCTACAAAAATTTTGGAAAGTGGTTAAAATTTCATTCTGTATTTTAAAACTGATTACACCGAAAATTTAAGAAAAAAATGTATATCTTGAAAACTAAGAAAAATCGGGTATCATGTATAGGGTATGTTTGGATAGCCCTGGATGTAAGGAATTTGGACCACCGTGTATATATTTTTATTTTACTTTTTTTATTTTTTTTATTTTTTAGGGATTACAAACAAATGCGTTACATAGTTAACTTACTGCTAAACTTAAGTAATAAAATAAGTAAGAAACCGTCCCACTACGTAATCCACGTGTAGGTGTATGGATTTAAAAAAGTATAAACATAAAACATCAATTTTTTTTTTTAGTTCATTTTTGATACTACAATTATTCTAACACAAGTACAGTTTTGATACAGCTTTGAAAATTAGAAAAAGAAAGAAACATAAAAGAAACATAAAATTTTGCAATTCTGTGTTAATTTAGGATATCTATAATAAGTTTTTTAAATTTTGAAGGACTCTGGGAAAATCAAGTTCATTGAAGTTCTCGTTGAAATCGGACATCAATCTATGTAGTAGGGCTCGTTTGCCCGCATTGGTTTTACAGCAGTTTACATGAAAGGTCTTCAGTCTGCGCGTGCTTCTTAGCATGGCACATCAAGGGACGCAATAATTGATCAAGTTACGGAGGCTTATGCAATCAAATTTGTTGTTTACTAAATTATAAAGAAACATAACGGACAGGAGCGACCGTCTGGATTCAAGGCTCAGGAACCTTAATTTAGTAAGAAGCTGCTCATAAGTGACCCGAGAGCGACAACACTTAAAATTGACTCTGGTATATTTGGATAGGCCTAGATGTAAGGACTTAAAAAAAAATTTTGACGTCACCTTTTGGGCCACCAATTGGGTATATTAAGTTTTTTTTTACTATTTTTCCCTTAATCTTGATCCTACAGTGAATACATTAATATTTCTTTCAATTAAATTTAGAAATTCAGGCTGCTAAGGGTTAACCAAAGGTACTGCTTCTCCCACCAGCGGAACACAGAAAAACTGTTTAACGCTGGACTCCGACAGGAGGGTAGTAGCATACAGGCAGCCTCTTACGAAGCCTAGGGACCGCAGACCTAACCGGGATCTGTTAGCCGTCATCATTGGTTAGAAAACCAAAGATGCCGTTGCCCAGGGTGGACCATTAGGAGGCAGATCCCACCCGAAAAACGTATACAATATTAAAGTATAATTTCTAAATTTCCGATAGGCTATCGATGATATGAAAGAGACAGAAGTGGTAGTTGTTGCAAACTTTAGTGAGAATTACAACTGTGAACACTACGAAGAGATCTAAGCACACCATTTTGGTGGTTCCAGACTCCAAGTTTCAATGCACATCCTTGTTGTAGACAGTAATAGTTATACATACATGAGGGTAGTAGCATGCAGGCAGCCTCTTACGAAGCCTACCACCGCAGAGGGATCTGTTAGCCATCATCATTGGTTAGAAAACCAAAGATGCCGTTGCCCAGGGTGGACCATTAGGAGGTAGATCCCACCCCAAAAACATATACAATATTAAAGTCCAATTTCTAAATTTCCGACAGGCTATCGATGATATGAAAGAGACATAAGTGGTAGTAGTTGTAAATTTTAGTGAGAATTACAACTGTGTACACTACGAAGAGATCTAAGCACACCATTTTGGTGGTTCCAGACTCCAAGTTTCAATGCACACCGTTGTAGACAGTTGTAGTTATACATTCGCTCTGAGGATATCAAGAAAGTTAATTCTTACTGCTCATTGTCATCAAACACAAATCTTCAACCTTCAGCTATCTGGGAGCATCTTCTTGATACAGTTTTAACAGACATCACAGTGATCAATAATGAGATATTATCATATTAGGTGGATAATATTCAAATTTTACATTGTGAGGGTAGTTAAAACAAATCATCGCGATGTGATTGGGATTGAACGGTTGAAGGTAAGTCATTACTGAGATATAAGCTAGTGAACAGTGTTACATAGTATTGATCTTTAGGAATAATGTTACATATTTTTATCAATCGATACTATTTCTATAGGGCTATCGATAGTATGACTGATTTTGGAGGCCACGATAGTATCACGATACTATCGATAGTCTATCTCTATCGCAACAACACTACTAGTAAATGCAGCGCTCTCGCTGATTGTACTGATTTGTTCTATTTACTTCCTGTTTTCGGGCACAGTTTGTTGTGACTTATACAGTGCATTATTGCGTATAATTAAATATGGTGCACATTAATTAAGGTACTCGTATGTACTTCATTTTCTATAATACTTAGTAACTGTTAATTGTTATAGTAATTTAGAAAAAATATTCAAAACTTAGCTTAAAATTTAGTTTATTTTATTTTATTTTAAAGTTTGTAAATTACAAGGAACATATTATTCGAACATGTAAAATTTTGTACTGGTAGATAATTATGGTATTCAATAAAAAAAAAACCAACCTACCCCTGTAAACAAACTTTTCATTTTTGCAGGAAACGGTAGTAAAGTTTAGAATTGTGTGCTCGTACTTATATTGTCGAACATAATTTGCTGAAAACTATGATTAATGGAAAGATCTGCAATGCTTTATCATCAAATAAGTCAACAGAGAGGTGCTACATTTGTAAAGCCACTACGTCTGAATTTAATAAAATTCTAGATTTAGAACCAATAATTTACGACTCTCAAACGCTGGACTTGGTATATCACTATTACACGCATCTATTCGTTTTTTTGGGCGCCTTTACACATATCTTACAAACTGCCTGTGAAGTCGTGGCAAGTTCGGGGTGAAGAAAATAAACAAATTGTTGCCAACAGAAAAGAAAACATACAGAAACAATTTAGGTAGAAACCTAGTTTGCTGGTTTATGTCCCAAAACAGGGCTTCAGCAACACCAATGACTATTATAATTATAATTTCAAATTAAAATATTTTCGTCAATCTAAATTCTGATTATTGATCACTGTGAGATATATGAAACTCTTATCCACATACTTCTACACAGATTACCCTTTTAGCCAACACCGACAAAAGCAAAATTTTTATCTCTGCTCGACTTTGCTATTTGATTATGGGTTTTATGCAATGACCTGGCCATGGAAATCTTTAACTAAATAACGGTTTGTTTGATATAAAATTTCGTTACAAGATCTCTACAATAAATTACAGCAAAAGTTATCTCTGATTAATTTCTCAAGTGGCTCAAGAGACACAATGTGTATTAATATTTTAAGGATAAAATTGATTTATTAGGTTTTTAGTGATTTAATGGTTCCTTAGACTTTAATAAATATTTCAAATATTGATTCTCTACATTACTTTGTTTCTCTATCCAAGACATGTCAATTCGTATCCTTTACCCAAAAGAAGATTTGTATTGTCGGTTCTTACATTTCTTCATAAAATCAGGGGCCTAATTCGCGTAACCAAATCGCAGTTCGATCGTGATTGAATTGGACGATTTTGACATTTAGCCCATACTAGAACTGTCAAAAACCTGTCGTTCAATTACGATTGTGATACGATTTGGTTACACGAATTAGGGGCCAGTACTATTAGTGCGCTACTGAACACATGAATACAAAAGTTAGAGATTATTTTATCCACACGAAGGTTTAAAAATGCAAATAAATCGTGTTCTAAAATTTACACTAAAAGTAGATTTGATATATAAAAAACTTGATTTGCGCTTGTTTAAAATTTAAAAAAATGATATGAAATTTTCTATGAAAACTATCCGAACGAGTTGCGGAAGCCCGGAATGAACACATTAACTCAGACAAATTTAAATTACACCAGATAATTTTCACAGGTTACCTGCAACGTAAAATGAGCTGTTAGTTTTATAAGGAAAAAACAGCTATCATCTGATATTCCTCTTTTGTTATTAGAAAGTGACATATCAAAATTAAATTGACGACCATTTGGATCAGCGGTAGTAAACACTGCTTCTGAGCCATGGGTCGCGGGTTCGATCCCCGCACAGTACACATATTTGTGTGCATGAACATGTCTGTTTGGTCGCGGGTTCGATCCCCGCACAGTACACATATTTGTGTGCATGAACATGTCTGTTTGTACTGGTCTGGGTGTTTTCTGTGTATTATAATTATTTATTTACAAAAAAAAAGTATACAAGTAAGTTTATCGGATGTCTAGTACCCCATACGACAGGGTACTTAATAGTATACTTTATTTGATATTTTAGCAACTTAATTGCACTTAATATATCAGTATATAAACCTGAAAATATATATATATTTTTTTTTTAATTTTTCAAGTTTATATACTGATACTTAATAGTACCTTAATTTGGGACTAGATGGCTCTGTGTGGCCCAGTGAGGCTTGTCTTAAATATTTATAAATATAGTTTAGATGCTAGTACACATTCGTCAACTTATTGAACTTGGTAAGTGCATAATTTCTGTTGATGATGCGACTGGCTGCATTATTAGGGTTGCAATACGTCCCGATATATCGGGAATTAGGGACTGTCACTGTTATTGAGCTGTCTGTCCGGACGTCCCACCAAAATACTTAAATGTCACGATTAAAACTGCGCAATGTAGATGAGAACTTTCGGTGCGTCCCGTAACCGTGCATGCCGTTATTCGCGCGGTAAGGCTGGTAGGGAAGGGACAGTGCGACGAGTCACGATAATGCCGCCGCTAGCGCCAGTTCAGGGACAGTCAACTCTCGTATATATCATAATACCTACTTGGGATTGTTTTGTATTGCACGTATATATCTTTATTTTATCCCTTTAATATTACAAGGTGAGTTGAAAAACGCTAAGAGAAAATTTAAGGGTAAAAGATGGAACAAAGAGCAAAAAATCATTGCCCTTAGAATTTACAAAAGAACACTTGCAACTAATCACTTGCTGCGAAGACTATAGTGTTAGCCAGACCTAGGCACTTTAAATACTATTTTACATCAGCTTCATTTATGAACGTTTGTTGAATTTATGAACAGGAATGTTTTTAAAAGTTAAGAAGCTTATGTAGAAACCCAAGAGCCTGGCAATAATTAATAAATTTAAATTTTTGATCAAATGTACATCAACAACATATATGATATAACCGAAAAGAGGATAATATACCCTTCCTAATTTCATTTGTAATAGAACCTGAACCTTTCTTTTCAGTTAATGAGTTTACTATACTGGCAATTTTAAGATATTTTTATTAAGCCTTGTTTTTATCTCTAGGCTGCATAATGCATAATATAGAATACTGGCAGAATGGTGTTGCCGTAGTAGGTGTACAGTATGCACAAAATTCAACGCCCGTTAAAAAGAAGTTTTTTTTTGCACTGTTTTTGATTGCAGTTCCTGCAAAAAAGTTTTGAAAATTGTATTAATATTGCAGAATGTTGATAGAGGTAGGGAATTGAATGGGCGGAGTTTTGACTGTTTATTGAGCTTTGTAAATATTCACCTGTGTTTTACTTTCATAGTCATGAAATGATCCACCGAATTTACTAAAATGTTTTATAAATATAAAATGTAAAAGCCAGTCTTCAATCAGACATGGTTAAAAGGGAAGATATTTACTTACAATGTCATTTTTTAAATGCATATAAATATTAATTACTGTTGGTAGAAGCACCAGTCATGAACAGTTACCCAGTGTTGAACAGTTCACTATACTTTTATTCAAAACTACCAAATGGTTGTAATTTATTAACAATGGCAGCACTTTTTTGAAAACAGACGCACTTCCCTACCAACGTGATTGACATTTGTCAAATTTCGGCCATGTTGTTTTGACATACAACGCAGAATTAATTCAGTTACGGTGAAATTGACGAAAAATCCTTATTCATTATAAGGATCTTCATGCAGCTGAGTACAGAAATTATCACATTACCGTAAAAGTATCGGGTGAAGGTGTATTCTTCTATTATATCCGTTTCATATGATAATTAGAGGTATATTTTAGAAGCCCCGTTTGTTGTTTAGGTTATGATTGAATTTGCTATAGGCATTGTTTATTATTGGTACCGTCAATGTTTGTTTATCCAGTCATGTACATTTTGATCATAATCGACGTTTTCTCGTTATAACGTTATTCTTTTCGTACTCGATACATGGTAATAATGTAAAATTTTAATCTGTTGTAGATTTTGAAAAAATCATATAATCAATAATGGACAAATTGTCTATGATTGGGTGTCCATTAATGGATAAGTGTCCATAATTGGTTGTCCATAACTGGGTTCAAAATTCTTCACATTAATTCATCTTTAACTGTGCTGTGTGTGCATCTTATTTAAGTTTTAAAGAATTATTCCTTTAAATAACTGTATACTCAATTTTAAAATCAAGTCTATGGTTTTTGAGTTATGTTAAAAATAAGCAAAAAAGCGGGCAAAGTTGTAAGGTTCCACGTACAGCAAATAAGAAACTAACAGAAGTCAAAATACGGTTTTTGAAGAACAGTGACACGTATGAGTACAAAACTACGTTCGATGAAAAAGAAGCTTGGTCAAAGGTTCTGATCAAGCCTAGAAATGGATTTGGACGCAGGTCCGGCAGATCGCGAAGAAATAACACTATTGAAAACGTGACACTAAAACCCCCATATCTTTCTAAAATCCCAATTGCAGAGCACAAGAAAAAAGATTTGTTGTACAGTCGACAGCACGTCAGACGACTACACATTGACCTTGAGCGCTTCGAAAGTTGAACTGAGAGAATTGTGCGAAAAAGACAAATAGCCTTTAACGGTCTTGCTTCAAATAATCCTTGCTGCAGGTGCCGGCGCACACGCTTACACGTGTGTGTGAGAATAGAAGAACACAGGCATGAAATCAAAATGCACTCTATTCCTTGTAAGATAACGTTCATAATAGAGCGGGCGGGCAGGGCCAAACGTTTTATTGGTGTGGTATGTAAGTAAGTGCAACGAATTTTGATGTTTACACCATTGTAATAGAGTTCAAACTTGAAAGGAACTCTTGCGGTGGCCGCAAGAAAGATTTTATTATTGTTGTGGCTTTTTATGAGATTTGGTTCGTTTAGTGGCAGCCCGCGAAATTTAAAATTTCTTTCGCTTGTTCTTAGATAGCGACTTTCATTTACTCTGTATACTGCTCAAAATTTGCTAGACGGGTGGGTATATAGATATATAGACGGATGATACGAGTTTTTCTGAAAAACAGTCACTGAGATAATAATAAGTTCATAATTATTAGTCACTGATTTAAATCCAATTAGAGTCAGTAAGTTAAATTATCATCATTTCGAGCAAATATCTTTACTTACTTATTACTTATATTATAATATTAAAAGTGGGGAAAGTCTGTTTGTGTGTCTTTCACGGCAAAACGGAGTGACGAATTGACGTGATTTTTTAAGTGGAGATAGTTGAAAGGATGGAAAGTGACATAGACTATCAATTTAATGAAGTTGTAGTAGCTTTTTGTAAAAAACGTAAAATATTTTCAATTTTGCATGCAGTCTTAAACGACTTCATCTAATCGTAATAAAAGTAGGAAGGTCCAGGTTTAGGATCGGACTTTGCTTGGACCAAGATGGATTGAATCCGCGCTTATTCGGCTAAATAAAGTACGAGTCTCACTACGGCTCCATATTTTATATTCACACGGTCCAACAGTCTCACTTAACATCTCACAACTATGAAAACTAGATCTATTGAACTATGCGAACAACCTCTCCACATGTGGAAGGTTAGTAGACCTTGTTGGACGAATGTGAGGAGCCGGGGTGAGGTTGCATGGAAGTAGGGAATGAAAATTATATTAGGTATACTCATTTTGTCAAGGCCATTTCAAGAGAATCTTTAATATTAAGCAGTAAATAAAACACACACTAGGTTTAAACTAGGCTTTATTAAAAAAAAAAAAAGATTTGCATTTCAGAAATGACTAGAAGAAAACACAGGTTTAGAAACAGGTTACGATACCTACTTACTTTGTGACATACAACGCCACAAAGAACAATGATGATACATTTTAAAATAATATTTTAGGCATAACGATTCTTAATCTAGGTTTATTTAAAACATTTTAAAAACAATTAAAGAAAGATTACAAAAATGTGTATAATACTGTAAACTACCACTATTCAAATAAGTGTACCTATGTAACTAAATTAGTTAGTAGTTTTAAATAAACGTTGGCACATTAAATCTGACAACGTTTTTTTAAAACAGGTTATTTTAAAAGTATTGCATTAAGTATCACAGTCAAATGTTATTTTGCAGTTAAGTTCTATCAAAAGTTAGTTTTTGCTTGGATTATTATAATTAGATTGGGTGTTGCACAACTTAAATTACCTACGAACTTAAAGTTTTAAGTTCAATCTTCAAAAGATTAACGAAAATGTAACAAATAGCAAATATTACTTTACGGACGCATACGGATTGAAAATTATTAAATATATAACACAGCATCAACGAACGACATGCCTCTTCCAAATCGAGCTAGGGGAAAGTAAGACGTTGGAATAGAATAGAATCAGGAGAGCTGTTTAGAAATAACGCAATAATCTTTTATAACCGGATATTAAATATAAATGAAATATGCACTTGTATGAACTTGTAGAACAACATAGAGAGGTTCTAGTAAATTAAAAATGAGTCTATAAAATTTATTTATTTTAATAAATCAAAGTAATTTATTCTGTATATAATACCCTCTTCAGGGTATTATACCACAATAAAATAAATATTTCCGTATTTGTTTTAAACCAAATTATGCTCTGGTATAATTGGCATCAAAGAGCTATGTCTTTAATGCCAATTACCTGAACACAATTGGGTTTAGGTTCATGGCCTTTAAGAGCACAAAACCTGACATCAGAAATACACAATAAGATTGGCTTATAATATAATATAATAAATACAAAATGGAAGCAACTTGCGAACTCAAAGTTTGAAGAGTTGATTTAAATACTCAAAAACTAAAATTACAAATCGTAAAAAATACACTTAGCCATACCAAACCTAGTCATACAGGCTATTCAGGTCAGGTAAGTGTTAGGTAAATATTTATTAGATCAAATAAAAAGTAAATAAATATCTGACAATTATAACAGCTCAATGGAACGTGTCACTCCGTTAGCGAAATATTGTTAGTTTTGAATTCTGCAAATAGCATTCAAAGAAAAGCCAAAATATTATCAAATTACAATTTATTTATTCAGTAAATAGGCTATTCCGGTCACTTATACACATCACCAAATATAAGTTAGCCCTACCACCACTTCGGAACTACATATCGGCTAGTGATAAGAAGAAGCGGAGCAACAAACTCAATTACCTATGTCAGCCTGGTTTTAATACAGGAAATACAATTAAAAGACATATTACAAGTGCGAGCTAGGCAGACTATAAAATTCATGCACTCATGTCGTTTAAATAATCTTCAAATTTGTTATATCTTTTTTCATATGGGTATTTTAATGTGCTTTTTTAAATTATGATTAGCTAGATCAACTAGAGTTTGTGGGTTTTTATTAGGAAAAAGGAAAAAATTACCTATCACTTTTAAAGATGAAAATATGGACGGAACACATTTTCGCCCAGTAACAGGACATCGCTAACTAGGTAATTATTATAAAAACTAGCGGCCCGTCCCGGCTTCGCACGGGTGGACCCGTTAAGTTTTAGTAAGGTCCCTAATCGTTTCTAGCAATAAATATAGCCTATGTCACTCATGGTGAATGTAGCTTTCCAATAGTGAAAGAACTTTTGAAATCGGCACAGTAGTTTTTGAGTTTATTCATTACAAACAAACACACACACAAAAAAACAAATCTTTCCTCTTTGTAATACTAGTGTAGATGTGGATGGCTCAATAAAAAAACTAATATCTAGTTGGGCCACCGTTAGCGTCTAACACGGCGTCCAACCTGTTGGACATGCCAGTTACCATGTTCCAACACGTGTCAGTGCCTCTAAGTCGCTCCCATGTTGTATGTGCCTCGCGCCGTAAGTTTTCATTATTACGTATTTCTGACGAATCCTAATCGAGAGTCATGAGACCCCATAAATTCTCGATTGGGTTTAGGTCAGGGCTCTTTGCAGGCCATGGCAGACGGACAACGTCATCCTGTGACGCAAGCCACTGCTCCACTAGCCTAGACGTGTGCACCCTACAGTTGTCCTGGCACAAGTAAATGGTACCCTCCGGATAGTGGAGGCGCACGGTAGGAATCATTACATCCCGAAGGATTTCAACATATTGTTGAGCGTTCATCCGGCCGCTCACCTCCACTAGTTCGCCTGGGCCCATTGAGCTCATCCAGCCCCAAAAATTTAAACTTATTCTACCACTAGCCCGATTAGGCAGAGTGTTGAGCTCGACGTATCGCTCGTTGCTGCTGCGCCATAATATTTTTCGACCGTCCTTATCGGAGCGAAAACTCTTTTCGTCCACAAAAATAACTATATTATTATCCCAATCAAAATTATAATATTCCAAGCAAAAACTAACTCTGGCCTCCTTGTGATGGTCGTGCAATTCAATTTTCTTGGCTGGGCGGCAGCATTTTTTGCCAGCTTCTTTAAGCCTACGCCGTACAGTGTCGATGGAAATCTAAAACAAAGCACATTTATTAATACTAATCTGAACACTTTTGCCACAGATTTTTACAAGCGCCTTCACACTAGTAGCGTTTGTTCAGAGTAGGCATTCGATGACCGTATGTGCCGTGCAGACGCCGCGAATATTGTTAATGTGTACGAGTATGCGCATTCAGAGAAGAAATTAGACTCGGAGTCACAAAAATGTTTATTGTTATCAGCATAATATTAAAAAAAGTAACTTAAAAAAAAAAACAATCTGTTGTGTCCGTTTCTTCAAAAAATACTGAGATATTTAACGTTAAAGTACGGCATAAGCTACGCGGCAAAATATAAACATCATCTACAAATGCCCACAATAGGAAGGACGTTACAATACCCGCTGCGACGACGTCATCGCGTCATTCCACGAGTGTTCGCAGCGCGCGAAAGAACGCAATTTAAAAAAAGATGAAACAATATAACAATACACACAATCAAAATCAGGCTACGTTGTCTAAAGTTAGAGTGTTGACTCTAACTTTAGACATTCGTAGCCTGATTTTGATATAACACAAAAAAAATTTTTTTTTTTGGTCACACACAAGTTTATTTATACCTACTCTTTATCAACGCAATTTAAAAAAAGATGAAACAATATAACAATCGCTAAAAACAAAAAACAAAGAAACAAATAAAAAACAACATAGCTGTAGGCCCGCGACTTTGTTAGCTTGCTTATGTAGTTAATCTATACCTATTATAATAAAGCTGAAGAGTTTGTTTGTTTATTTGAAGGCGCTAATCACAAGAAGTACTGCTTCGGAATGGAATTTTTTTTTTGAGTTGGATACCTACAAAGTAGATTTATATTTGAAGGCTTCCGTTGCGTGCGCGTAAACGGTTCAAGTTACCCAAAAAATATGTATGAAATAATTACTCCTGTTTAAATGATTAAAAAAAAATTGCCGCGACAGTATATGTCTATATTTTAAAAACTTCTTAAATGCGATCATAATAACAGAAATTGAGGCGGACGAAGTCGCGGGCAACAGCTACTTTATAATATGGTCAAGTCAAACAAAATATTTCAGAAGAGGTAGTGTTTAAATAAGTTTAATAAAAATTTTAAGTGTCAAAAATAATTAATCAACATCAACTTACAAACATTAATTTAAAGTATAGTAAAGTAACAGCCTATAATCATCCCACCGCAGGGAAGAGGCCTCCATCATTGAAGTTACCACAGCAATGATGGGTGTACCGGCATAATCACCACGCTTGCCAAATTAATTTGAGTTACTTAAATACAAAATAAGAAGCTTCATAATATTTGAGCGACCTAATATTGTTTGAGTGTAAATTACATCCTGCATTTTTCCAATATTTTCCAAATATTTTTTTTATACTGAGTGGCATTTTATCTTAAATGAAGTGTTTCGAATACTATAATGAGCAGTACTAAGACACCTCATTATTGCTGAAAATTTTCTTATTTAATAAAGATTTGAAGAAACACTACTTATTAGCCAAGAAATTTAATTAATTAATAGTAGGTAATCGAATGAAACAATGTTTTTCTAAAAAATAAAGCAATATGCATTAACCTACATCAAATGAACAAAAAAAAATCTATGATGCTTCAGTCAACTAAAAACAAGCAATTGAAATAACATTGATGGCTCGGTATGAGGAGCCCTACTTCTCATTGTGTCTGGTAAATACGTGTTGGCTTGACTTAGCGGGATGGCCTCGTTTTCTTTTTTGCCCAATAGGTATCATTTTTGCCTCCAGAGGTGGTATTGTAAGTTTTAGTCAAATTGCAAGACTCAAAACTGTATCATATTAAAAAAACATAAGACCTCGAATAAAATAACAGTAACCAAAAATAATTAATAAAACAGTTTACAAAACGTTGCTTAAAGTGAACTTTTTAGTAATTCGTTAAGCAAAACCTCAATTGTAAATATCATCTTTATCTTCTCTGTATTTCTAGTCACTCACTTAGTAATTTAGTCGCAAGGCTAGAATTTTTATATCTCAAATGGATAACTCACAACCCACGTTTTGTAAGCTTGTTCTGGATTTTATAATTAATCAATATTCTTCGTTAGTAGTTAAAGTAAATTTTTCGGTTTATTTATATTCATAACACCGCTCAAGTTATTAACACAGTATCTCATCATCAGTCGCTTAGTTTTCTTTTATTCGACCGTTTTCTAATTAATATACCTCATATGATCTATATTTATGTAAAGCTAATATTATAAACCACTCAGTAGATTTTGTGTGAAAGAGTAACAAACAAACATCTATCCATTTAATCATCCATCTATCCTCATTAACTTTCGCTTATAAAATATTAGCTGTTGCTCGCAACCTCGTCCGCGTCAATTTCTGTTAATATGATCGCGATTATTTCTGCAACATTTTTCACTGATGCTTTGCGTCTATTGGTCGCAGTGTGAAGTTATATAGCCTAAAGCCTTCCTCGATAAATAACACAAAAATAATTTTAGAAATCAAACCATAACTTCTTCAGATTAGCGCGTTCAAACAAACAAACAAACAAACTCTTCAGCTTTATAATATTAAGTATAGATTATCTTTGATTAAAAATATGTGTATCTCTCACTAAAAAATAAGATTTTAATAAGTGATAAACTCACACTGTAATTGGATGATGATACCCGTGTGCTTAGAAACGGATTAGAGCAATGTGCAGCAACTATGGCCGCGTCATCCTCTGTCGTCGTTGCCCTTTCGTAGTGCTGGCGGTGGTGGGCTTCAAGGGTCCCAGCCTCTTCCCAACGGCGGAGCCAAAAATAAACAGTTTTTCGCTGAAACAAAACGGCAAATTATATATTTTCAAAAACGATCCTTTCAATATGCTTAAACTTTTAAGTAAAGTAAAATCTGTCGCGAAACTACCTAATAAAATATAAATCCTGTCAAATTTTTAATACCTATCTAATTTCAATAGAAAATTTACTAATTAAACCAATTGCGCAGTCGCATCAGTCGGATTTGAACACTTTGAAATTTAATTAAAAATTAATTTACTTTTATTTTCGTCCTGCATTGTGATGGAAATGGCTTACAGATTTATTTTATTTTTTGTTTAACAATCATTAATAAACTTCGCCATCTTGGAAATAATAATAATATATCAACAAACGAAAAGTTGATCAATAAAAACAAAATATTCCCTCAATCCCCAGGAGGCACTCAGTGCCGCGATAACAATTGACTTCAATTATGTCTGGAATTACTCACGATCGAGGGATTAAAATTTATCAAAGAAAATTACTCACCGTTACACCAGTTTGGTCACAAATATCCTTTACCCTGCAACCACTTTGTCTTAGCGCAATTATACGCTCCCTTTCTACTCTAGTGAGTGATGGAGCCATTTTTTAAAACACAACGCAACTCACATATATTCCGTATTATTGTTTTGACGCAACTGACTGCAACTAGGGAGCACGCACGCGCACAAACAAACAAATGTCGGCCGCCCGGAAAGTAGCGGAAGCGCATGGGGGCGTGGCCAACCCGTGTCAAAAAAATCTATTGGCTGTTAGTTTTTAGTCCGATCGATAAATGGCGATTCCGGTTAACTTGAAAATTCCGACCAATGATGACAAGGTGACTTTCTTTCTAACACTCCATACCGAGTCGTACTTATAGTTATGTATAATGGGTAACCTGACGTGCTGTCGTGTGTACTTAATAGAGAAACATGTGGTTCCAGAACAATTTAAGTATTTCTATGATTCAATCTTGTAAATTGTCTTACCTGCTTAGGCATTCTTTTAAGTTCTTTTTCCTTTGGAGAATAAGGTTTATTTTGATACGTTGTTTTATTATTCTTAGAAAAGCGTAATTTAATATTTCATTAATTATGATTCTACGAATTTATTTCCTACCTACTATTTGTAAGCTACGTTGGTTTAAAACCAACATAAAGTACTTATTTCAATGAACAATAATTTCAATAAGTAAGATACGAGGGCCGGCTGATAAATTCGCGGCCTGGGGTAGTTTTAGATTACTAATTAGTCCGTTACTCCTGTCACTAATTGCAGGACTCGTGGGTAGGTTAAAAACAATCATTAATAAAAATCTTCATAGTTCAATTACCTGTCGAACAACAATCATTGCCATGTCAGCTACATCCGGATTTTCTCTTAATTTTAAACATCGCGCTGTGATTAAATTCCTCGTAAAAAAAGGAAATACATCGAAAAATATTTTTGAAGAAACTTCATCGGTTCTTCAAGATGCTGCGCCTTCATATACGATGGTGAAAAAATGGTCCCGCTTATTTTAACAAGGACGACAGAGCTGTGAAGATGACCCCCGCCCAGGACGACCCGTCACGGTGGTGACCGAAGAAAACGTTCAAAAAGTTGAAAAGATTGTACTATCCGATAGAAGAATTAAATTGTGGCAGATTGTCGAAGAACTACAGATCAGCAAAGAACGAGTTGGCGAAATTATACATGAACATTTACACATGAAAAAAATTAGTGCGCGCTGGGTACCAAAAATGCTCACACCGCTCGACAAACAACGACGACTCGCAAGTTGTAAAGATTTTTTAGAGCTATTATCCCCAGGATAATCTTGATGAAATTTGTCAACGAATTGTCACTGTCGATGAAACGTGGATTCGCCAGTACGATCCGGAATCCAAGCAAGAGTCTATGCAGTGGATTAAAAAAGGAGAAAGGCCGCCGAAGAATTTCAAGGTGGAAAAGTCGAAGCTAATGGCAACAGTTTTCTGGGATAGCGATGGAATTTTGCTTGTAGATTACCTACCCAAAGGAACTACAATGAATGGGCAATATTATGCCAATTTATTGACCCAGGCTCGTGAGGCTGTCATACAGAAGTGACGTGGTAAACTAGCGCGCGGCGTGCTGTTTTTGCAGGACAACGTGCCCGTTCACACCGCGCGTATTGCGAGGCAAGCCCTAAAAGATACGGGGTTCGCCGAAATTCAACACCCTCCGTACAGTCCAGACCTGGCTCCCAGCGACTGCTTCCTGTTTTCTAATTTAAAAAAGGATTTACGGGGCCGATGATTTGTTTATGACAACGAAATGAAAGCAGCGGTTGATCGTCATTTTGAGGACAAAAATAAAGAATATTTTTTAAGTGGGTTAAAAGCATTATATGCTAGAAGTGAAAAGTGTATTTTGCTCGAACAATTCTTTTATTAAGTAACTTAGGCCGCGAATTTATCAGCCGTCCCTCATAATATAAGGATAAGAAGAATAAATGAATCTGTGATTTATGTGCCAATACGTTATTTTTAAAAAGACTTAATTATTCAGTAAGCAGTTTGAAATAAGGATAAAAAGTTCAAATTGACCTGTAATTAAAGTGCTAAGAGTAAGGGAATTATTACTATAAAAAATAAATGCCAACGTACTGTCAGGAAATCCAATTGACTTGTAGCTACACTGTGTGTTATCGTGTCAATCCAGAAACAGTAAGAAACCAGCTCTGAAAAGAGTTATTTATGTGCGTGTGACAGAAACAAGAAGGCAGCTCTGAAAAGAGCTATTTTAGTATGTGCACGAAGCACGTGTTCTTCTCGTTGCACCGCATCTTCGTCGCGCACCGCTGCATCACCGAGCCGAGCACCATTCTAGCTGCGCGCACGTATTGCCGTCTTGATTACCGCCGTTGAAATGAACGCGTGGCGACGCCGCAGTTTGTTTTGTTCCATTAGCATTTAGCACATCTCCGCTCTCGCTCACACTTATTCGTATTTCACCTAACATCGCGCCACCGCCGGCGATAAGGGAGACAGTGTAGTGTTAGAGCGAAACACACTCTAAATTAATTTAATTGGTGGTAATGTAAATTTTCCTATTGGTAATTAGGTCATTCTATTGTAAATAATTTTGTATTAGCGTAAGTTTTTGTATTAAATCATTCCATTCATATTCAATCATCAAGACGAGTCTTTCACTTACCTTCCTCGACATTGGCAAACCTCTGCCAAAGACTCATTTTGGTGCTTTAAATAATGCAGTCACATTGCATACCGGCATGATGTTCTCAAAAGGTAGTTCTCAGTCATTTGCTTCTGTGTCAGATAATAATTGCCATGAACCTTATGCAATTCGGGCACACCTTATGCCGATCATCCAAATATATGATACAACAGTGCAAAACGATTCACTTTCTTTTACTTGGGCTTAGCAGCCAGTTCAGGCATTTTTTTTTACTGTTTGTTTTTGGCCAAATACAACAGGCCTACCCTACGCTTCTTGGTCCTTCTCAGACGCTGGCCACGGTAAAAGTATCGACGATACCATCGTAAAAAAGGCGGATCAATGAAGAGAGCACTAGACAAAAGAGCCTCCTATGGAGTACACATTACGAATGCCAATGATTCATATAACATTTTGCAAAGAAGCGGTACATCGGTCAAATGTTTTTTAATACTTGAAGAAGACATCAAGAACTTAGAAAAACTCGTTCCAATTAATTTGGAAGTGGTGCAATGCAGTTGCACCAAATAACCACTTATCAACATAACCAGATTCAATATAGGCAACCAAATTGTTTTTGTGATAATATACGTGGTTTCCTATTGGTGATTTTTACAACCGTAAAACACACATTTTTCTTAAGTCGATCAATATACATAGGTACACGTCGAAATGGCCTTTTGGCCATCAGCCAAAAGCTGACGTGCCTGGCGTGAAAACATTGATAAGTACTCCTCTTCCTACTGGACACATAAAAACCCCCTTGCCTTGTTCTTAGTCTTCGAAAATTCCTTCTATTACAAGCCCCCACTCATAGATTAGCTTATCTTCCGATTTTCTCGACAGATTTTGAGTCATTAATTTTACCAATAGACGTAATTCTTGATGTTGACATACCAAAAAAGAATCCAACAGCAAATACGAAATTCTCTTCTTTTCTTGAAAATGTATGGCATGACTGGCATCATTTATATTGTGATGCCTCAAAACATTCTCAAACTGACCATGTTGGTGTATTTTTCACAATCAATACAAAATAACCCAAATGGTAAAGTTACCTCCTGAATCGTCAATGTATACAGGAAAATGCTTTGGAATATTCGAATCTTTAGAATACATCCTTCTCATGAAGTTGAAAAAAGCTGTTATTTTCTGTGATTCTAAAAGTGCTCTTCAGGCTTTAGCTAAATATCCTTTTAAATCAAACTATTAAATAAATGCCATAAGAAAACTATTAAATAAATGCCATAAGATTGGAATAGAAGTAGCCTTCGTGTGGATACCCAGCCACACTAGAGTATCTTAGGTAATGTAAGAGCTGACATGCTAGCAAATGATGCTGTTTGTAACGGTGATATGTTTCCATACAAAAATCACATCCATTATTTATTAGCTCTCCCTAAAACCTATCTTTACAATTCTTGGGAGGAGGATTGGAATAACAGCAGTCGTAACAAAGGCAGATAAGGTATGTTTGCCTAATAAGAACCGGTTCCTAATAAGAGCCACTATTTCAAAAATTCCGCTCCCAATACTAAATTAAAATCAAATCTCGCGCCGACGCTCCTCATTAACCAATTGAAGCGCATTAGCATTACTTGGGTTTTACGCCGCCATTTTGTCAGTACGCCTGTCGACGCAGTTCACGTCACAACAAGTAGGTCGTTTTATAAAATTTGTTGGTGTTATACAATTACTTCAAGTGTTTCTGTTTCGTTTTAGCAAGAAATTTACACATGAAACGGAATAAGTAACATTTACGCGTGTATTGTGGAGGTAAGGTTATTGATAGAACTATATTTTTGTCGATTTTGATTGGTTTTCTCCGGGATGGCAAAGTGCCTAACAAGGACCACCTCCTTGTCACCAAATAAGGACTGGACCTTATTAGGTGTATAAAAACTCTTATCGGCTTGTTTTCATAAACTATGTTTACTAATATCACTAACTATAAATTACAATAACATTTTTGGTTTTAGTGCAAGAAATATGGAACCAATAACCAAAAAAAAGCGTGGTATAGGATGGTCTCAAAGCGATATGGAGAATGCTTTAGAAAAAGTAAAGAATAACCGGATGTCAGAGCGTGCGGTCGCATTGAAATATAATATACTACGACGAACTCTTAAAAATCATATAAAGTCTGGAAGTCCAGTAAAGAGGATGAGAAGAAAACCTATTTTCACGGAAGCGCAAGAAAAGGATTTGGCGGAAAGAATAAAGAGGTTTTTAAAAGTAGAAGTTCCCTTAACCTCAAAACTAATACGTAGACACGCTTATTTGTTTTGAGAGAAGCACAACATCCAAAACTTGTTTTAGTGACAAAAAATCGACAGCTGGCAGAAAATGGCTCAAAAACTTCCTAGCGAGAAATAAAGATATTTATAAACGTAAAATACAATTATGAATCCAGCTAGGGCTCAAAACCTGAATAAGCCTATAGTTGAACAGCACTTCAAAGCAATCCGGGAAATAGATGACAACCTTAACATAGACGAACATCCGGAACGTCTAAATAATATTGATGAAAAGGGATGCAGACTCACAGTTCATCGGCAACCACATGTATTGGCTGAGAAAGGTTCACGCAGGGTCCATCTAATAGCTCAAGAGCATGCTTTCAAGGGCAAGAGAATGCGTGACGAGTTTAAAGAAAATTTACCCCCGGGGACCTTGGTCAAAATGCCCCCAAAAGGCTTTATGACCACTAAACTTTTCGTGGATTTTATGAACCACAGAATTTTATGAACAGTTTAATTACCAAAATCCATAGAAAAAGCTCACTAAAGCTCGTTTCAATAAAATATTGACAAAGGTGTGGTCAAAGTGCATTACTCAAAGCAATATTGCGAACGGATTCAGGGCAACTGGTCTATACCCTTGGGATCCAAGTGCGATCCCAGAAGAAGCATTTGCGCCGTAGGTTACAGCTCTTCTACCGAATCAGCACAAGAGGAAATAGATTCAATCGCAAACAGTGCATCAATAAATAATATTCGTTACGACTGTTCCGTTCCTGACCCTTCAGAATTGCATGTTCGCTATAGTACTCGCGTCCCTGGTCCTTCAGGATTGCACCTTCGTCGTCCACCTACCCTTTTATCTTCCCCGTCTGAAGGTTCAGACATTGAATACCATCGGCCAATACATCTAAAGTATCAGAATTTATTCGTCATCCTCTACGGCATCTGACGAAGAACAAAATGAGATACCAATTCAGAAACATGTTAGATCAAGGTGATGGTGACAGACTGGTCCGATGATGACAATACCCCATTATCAAGAATTACCGAAAAGCAAAAAGTTTCTAGTGTGCAAAGGACACCTTTTCAACAATTTATTTCGACTCCTAATTATGCCCAAATTAAGGCAAAGCCACTGCGCAATACGTTAAATTACATAGGACAACGCATAACCAAAAATTTATTCAAAGACAAAGCAGCAAAGAAAAACCAAAAAATGTCGGAAGAACCAACCAAAAAAGGTAAAAAAGAGCAGAAAAACGTTAAATCTAACAAACAAAAGACAGCAGAGTACCACCAAAAAGAAAACACTTGCAAAAGTGTTACTACTACATCTAAAGCTAAACAACAAAATAAAACCAAACAGAATTCGACACTGAAGACAAAAATACATAAAGCTAAAAAAGCTAAGGAAGACTGGTACTGTACTGCTTGCAAAAATAATAATGTAGCAGATATGCGACAATGCAAAATGTGCGTTTCGTGGTATCACGAGAAGTGTGTGGGTCTAACAAAAGATGATTTAGAATTTTAGATGACTTTATATGTCCGGATTGCTTGTAAGTTTTACAATGACTTCTTGTTAGTAAGAAAAATATTTTTTAAGTTTTATTTTTGTAATGCCGATTCACTACTTTATTTAACTGATACAGTTGTCGTTATTGTTTAACCCACTTGAGACTAGCGTAATTTTTAAAGAACGTCACATAAATAAAAATCTACAGAACACTGAGGGTATTATTACAAAAAAATGTTTATGCTATGATTTAAACAACTTAAGTGTTCAGTACTGTTGTGAGTGCATTACTTTAGTTTGATGTGATGATGATGATGAATTTATACGTAGAACTTTGAGGAATATACGAGTATCATGAGTTATTCAAGGTAAGTTTATATACATATATAGTTACTATAATACTAAAACTATGTAAATATATGATAGATAAGGATATAAACAATAATTGAAAATGTATACATTATTATATTTCAAATTACACATATTGATTTATGCTGCATATACTTGATATCCTTTATAACAACCGATAGGCCTATATACTACCAATGCAAGTAAATGAACTACAAAATTATAATTGTTGTTTCAGAAGCTTGACACTCAATGAAATTATCGAGGAATTAGAAAAAAGATGATGACTAACCTATACCTGAGTTTATTACTATTTTACCACCAGAAAACAGTAACGCTGAAGTAACAGATGAGGATTCTGGTGATGAAAATATAGTCTTGATGCACAACTTGCCAGGATCACAGCTACTAGCACCAGCAGAGGTTCATTTTCGTGAGTTATCTAGTGATAGTGACAGTGACGATGAGCTAACATTAGCTGCGTTGGCTAAACGAAGGAGACTTCAAGAAGATGAGATCAGTATTTCGCCGATAAATTCTTCCCAAAATGTGTCTTCGCCAGTGCCATCTTCCTCGGGCTGCCAAACAATAGTTGTGCCGAAAAATAAGCGGTATAAATGGATTGCACGAGATATACAACCTGCAACTAAAGTATGGCAAGAAGTACAGTGAATAAAGACCCTATGTACTATTTCAATTGTTTATTTGATGATGACATTATTGAAATGATTGTGAACTATACCAATGTCTACGCTACCCAAAATAATAAGGAAGGTAATGTTTCGCAAAGTGAGATAAAAAGTTTCTTCGGAATTATTTTATATAGTGGGTATGTCATAGTCCCTAGGCGACATATGTATTGGCAAAATTCATCAGATTGCGGAATGCCAATTGTTTATAATGCCATGACGAGAGATAGGTTCAAATTTATAATGACACACTTACATTGTTGCGATAATATGAATTTGAATCCTAAAGACAAATTTGCTAAACTTAGGCCACTATTTGACATGTTGAATAAAAAATTTCAAGATTATGCACCAATAGAAGAAAATCATAGCATTGACGAGGCCATGGTTCCATATTACGGCGGTCATCCCTGCAAACAGTTTATCCGTGGAAAACCTATTAGATGGGGCTACAAGCTCTGGGTAGGATCTACACGTCTCGGCTATGTGATTTGGTTTGATCCAAACCAAGGGCAATCAGTTGAGATAGTAAACAACATGTTAGGCTTGGGCGCTAGTGTGATTTTACAATATGCTGATGTTATTCGCAAATTAGACTCGCAACCACCTTTTCATTTGTTTTTTGATAATTTCTTTACATCTATCCCTCTTATCGATGAGCTACGTCTAAGAGGTTTCAAAGCAACTGGTACTATTTATCTAAATGTCCACTTCCGTCAAATAAGGAAATGAAGAAATTAGAACGTGGAGCCTATAAGCACATGTCTACCGTTAAAGAAAAAAAAATTATTTGCAAATGGAATGACAACAGCGTAGTTTCTGTGTCATCAAATGCCGCAAAAGTGCAACCTATAGGCAAAATAAAAAGATTTTCACAACAGCAAAAAAAATATATAAATGTCGATCAACCAGCTCTTATAAAGGTTTACAATGAAAACATGGGAGGAGTAGACAGGTGTGATCAAAATGTAGGATTGTATAGAACTTCTATACGCGGAAAAAAATGGCATTTTTCACTAATTTCTCACTGTTTAGATATGACAGTCCATAATGCTTGGCAGTTGTACAAAAAAAATGGTGGGGAATACGATCATCTACAGTTTAGAAGAAGTATTGCAACAGGTTAACTTGAAACATATAAAAAAAGTGTGAATCGGAAGGCTGGTCGCACTTCTCAAAATTTTCGGGAAATTTCGAGTTATGACGACATAGGACACATTATTAAATATAGGGACAATCAATTAAGATGGGCCATGTGCCAGAAAAAAGCCCAATTTTTTTGCAAGAAGTGTGAAATTACATTGCATCCTAAACATTGCTTCGAAAATTATCATACTCTCGATAAATAATTACTATATTTCGTATAAAAAGTTAGTAGTAGTAGTTCATAGTAGTATATAAAGCTAGCGTCCGTTTAAAAGGACGCCCATTTTCCGCTTTTCCGATAGTTGATTTTTTTTTTTATATTTTTCTTAGTTTAGTAAGATGGCAGAGAGTAATATATGAAAAAATCATTAACATCTAAGCAAGTAAAAAGTTTCAGGCTCATTGAGTGGGTTAAGAACTACCTACATAATTATATTTCTAGTTTACTACTTATTTTTATTTGTGATTATTATTATTTAGGTAAGCAAGTTTTGATCTGATTTGTTAAGTAACTTTTGTTTTGAGTTTATCTTTTGTTATCAGAATGTTCCTAATATTTTAATATGTACAAAAATTTAGGAAAGAGTGACAAATTATTGCTACGTTCATTTTTGGACATAGCATAACCCGTCTTGGTTTAATTTCAATATTATGTTGCTGTCAATTACTAAGACCAGTTTGTGTTACTGCGTTTCCTGAGTTTATTATATTTTTATTATTTGATAGTCCAAATAAGGCCCACCGCCAAAAATGTGATTTCGTAAGACTTAAGGCCCAAGGGCTAATTACTGAAAATGTTCCAAATTATGTTGTTTTATGCATAAAAAGTTTCACTTAGCAAATATCAAAACAATACAAAACTGTGTTTTATTAAAAGACATAAATCAAATCTTTTATTCTGCGTTTAAGTTTCTATAGACTTTTTAAGGACTAACACTACAAATCTTATTAATTTTTTGATTAATCTATCGGGAATGACAAAAACAATTGTAACAGTTAACAAAAAATATTAAATAAAAATTTTTTATTATGTAGTTTCGTAATTATCTACGGAACAGGAATGAGCCTTATTGAGATCACCTTCATAATAAGGTCCATTTACAAGCTTTTTAAAAACAATTTTTGTCATTAATTTACTTTGGGTTAATGAGTTTTGGTTAATGTTTTTACTTCAAATACAGGGTGTATCAAAAAAATGGGTAATTACTGAAGGGTGTTGCATAATCTCCTTTGATGAGTCCTTAGTAAATTTCTTATATTTACAGCACTAAATTTGAATTTCGAGTAAAAATAATGTTTAATAATAATATCGATAACGTGCAGCACACCACTAATTCGGGTTCATTACCCTACTAAGAGTAATAATAACCAACCACCTCCTTCCTCCTGGTTATCTTTTTCGTATTCAGATACATGGAATAGCCGACAATAAGTCATGTTTGCCTAGTACATTTTTATCCCTATACACAGTACACACACGCACATCTCAAAGTTCTCTTTTTTACGTACGAGACAAAGTCAAACAAATCAAACAAATAAACGAAAATAAGTAGCACAAAACACAATCATTTTATCATGACGGTTCCGTCAATTCTAGATAATAAAGTTTATTTCGAAAATATTAAGAAAATTTAGGTATTTTACCTACAATAGTGACTCAAAATGCTGTCCGCCTTCTTGGATGCACAATCTTGCCCGCCTTGATATAGCCTGTGTTGCATTTCGCACCATTGTAGGCGTTATGGTAGCAAACACAGACCGCACACGGTTTTCCATTTCAGACACTGTATGGCAGTCCGTAAAATAAACTTTGTCCTACACATAACCCCACAAAAAAAAGTCCAGTCCAGCGTAAGGTCTGGGGAACGAGCCACGTACATCACGAGCGAAATGTGCCATATGGCTCATGTTGAGTCTCGCCCTGGCACGCCTTGTACTAGTCGTCGGTTCACTTTCGAAAAGCTGCAGAACCTCTTCTACACGTTCTTCTTTAGTATTCGGACGCCCACTGCCACCCAAATGATGAAAGGAACCCGTAGAGTGGAGACGAGTTACCATGTTGTGAAAGCACCGATACGACGGCAGGCGTCGCCTTTCAGCCGCCGGCCTACCATCGACGAATCTTTCCCGATAAAGACCCCATGCTCGAGCTAAATTTCCATCAGCTCGACCTACACACAGCATCATTTCATAGTATTCTGCATTAGTAAACACAGACATTTTCATAACACACACGTAAACACAGATTTCGCAACGAAAACGCTAGTAAATCACACCGAACACGCACAAAGCAAATGAACGACTGAAGTACCTACTTTGTTGCCAACTGCTACTTAAAAATTTGCCTAAAATAAAAAGAAAATTCAAAATTTTACCCAAAAAGTAGCTTGAAGTATGTACCTACGCAACTAGTTCTTAGTTAGATTGGGATAATTTTAATCATCCCGTCTTATTGATTACAATAAAACTCAATCGATTTCTTCGTTTTATTTGTACAAACATGAATTTCAGATAATAATTTATATAATCTGCCTACTACGAAAACCAAATGCATTCATGTGTAAAAAGGTGTTAGAAAAAGTAGCTAAAAGTTTTCGAAAATTGTAGCTGACCAACACCATAAAGCTACATCTAACCACAAAGTAGCAAAATTGGCAACACCGCAAAGAATACCGCCTGGCGTCGCCACAAAACGGGCGGCTCGCCGGCAAACTATCATGGCGGCTATTCGTCGGCGCTTGTGTCGGCGCGAGCGCAATCCATTGTTCTCGTTGTCTTGGCAACGAGTGCGCCCTGGTACTCGGCATGAAAACTAGTAGAAAAGAGGATCATCTTTTATCAAAAAGTGTCCGTCAAAAGTTCAGGAGCAAATTACAAGATGGCGCTAAAGTAAAAATGTTAAGATTTTAAAAATTGTGCCACTTAAAGTGACATTTTGATGCATGGTTTTCAGAGTTGTAATCTAAAAAACTTATTGAAAGGCCTATTACAGGCAAACATAATAATTTATTATTAACAGTACAATATTAAATAAAAAACAAATAGAAAAATCATATTTTCAACTTAAAATAAAACGTAGATTTTAACTTCAGTATCAAGTAATAGGTGAAAAATTATTATAATACTGTGGTGGGTCGAAAACAATAATCGCAATATTCATATCGTTTCCAACTTCAATCTAAACTAGCGCCACCTGTAATTTGCTATTTACAACAGGTGGACACTTTTTCTCATGCAAGATGGTTCTCTTTTTTACTAGTCTTCATGTACTTAGCTATAAGTGGTCGTCAACAGTTGGTAACGTGGTTTTTTGTTTTTAAAAGATTCAATTTAGAATTTCTTTTAAAACTTATTCACATTTATTTATAAACTTAATTGCAAAAATAAGGTGTGCAAAACATAGACGCATGCAAAAATATTTTTTTTATACTTAGTTGAGTTTAGTTTACGTAAGGTTCTGCTTCTCGTGCTGGTGGCATATCACGTTAACAGATTTACTTAAGTTAGTTAAATGGATAACCTTACAGAACGTAAAAGCTGTTGCTATTTTATGTAAGTCTCGATAGACAGTTTTTTTTTTTGGTAAGTAAGTGTTGTAGGAAATTTTGATACAACAAATGATTCGATTCAATTTGATCAAGCGATCAACCAAGTTTTCCAGTAAGCTAATCTAACTAAAACTTTTATGATAAATAAGACAATTTGCTGTTTTATGATGGGTTGATGACATGCTTTTATCACTTGCCTCCTAGTTGTAGTTGATGAAATTGCCATTTGCAAAGTTTTATTTAATTTAAAATCAATAAAATTTTAAAATGTTGTTTATCCCTCTCGTCTGTTTGGTTCCGCAAGAAACTGTAAAAACCATAATTCGTGGGCGGGAACAGTGATGTTGTCCTAGTATTCCATTCCCGTAACCGCCTTGATCTAGTGATTCGAGAATGAAACTCGTTGACCGAAGGTCTAGGTTTGATTTCTAGGTCTAAAACATCAGATGTTTAAATAGCGGCTCATAAAGTCTGACACCTGGGTGTATTATTGCATACAAGCCAAGAAGAATGGTGTTTTCTTAATTCGTTCTGCCGGTTATTTTAACGATATTAAGTGTATGGTAGAGCTCAAGGTCAATGTACAATGTATTTTTTTACCCGATTTCCAAAAGTGACAACGTAGTTTTTTTCTTAGCTTCTGTCTTGTTTTTTCAACAAAGAAATTAACTAATTAAATAAATATTGAGGATTGGCAGCTTAAGGTCGGAAATAAAAAAGTTTTTATTTTATACGGAACACACTAAAGAATCGCTACCAGGAGTAGCAGACAGGAGTAAATTTATCTATGATTTATGAGGTTATTGACTCGCTCAGCTGATAGAACATTGTGGAAATTTCGATAAATTCAAACAATATTTTAAAAAAACTTCGATATAAGTTTTTTCCGAAACCATGGCAGCTAGAACAAAAGGGACAGCGCCAGTTATTTCAGTTTCATTCACTTTCTATGGCGTTTCAGGCATTATTCGTTTTTTTGAAACACCTTTTGTTCGGTGCAATGCAACCAAACACCTTTTCGGCTCACGTGCTGGTAATTAGGTCGCACACCGCGGCGGTCATTGCATTGAACCTAACAAACTTTAGTGCATATACAGACGTCCGATCGGGTGGATGCGCTCATTATCATTAACTTACATCGTAACATTCTAGTATAACGCCTTAACAATAAGTGTCTTTGCAGAACTTTAAATATAACTCTTTTCTTAAACATAAACTAACTCTTTCATTATCAACAAACAAAAACCACCGTAGTTCAGGCCACAACATATGGTCCTTCGAGCTACACCTCGCGCGCGTGTGAAACTGTGAAGTGATACGTAGTTTGAGGTGAAGTAACAGCAAACAGTGGTGAACTGTGAGCTTGGATGCGGTGGACAATCAACAACAACAGTGTTCAGTGAACATCAAAGAGGTGGCAGTCATAGGATTGCAACTTCTACATCAACAGTAGCTCGGCCTGGCAACCAATACCAGGCAACTACGTCAACAGCAGCGGTAAAGGAGAAATTAGGAGGTAACCCTTCAAACAGCAGCGGTGCAGCTTGGAGAACAGTTATCATCAAATATCAAGTAAGATAGTATATTCTACACTTACCTTAAACTAAAACAGCAACATGGAAGACTATCAATCTATAATCGAAACGCAAAGCGAGCTTATGACAGCAATGGATAAGCTCCTGACGAATTTCAAGAAGGATTCGTCAGATCGTAAAACTCCTTCTAACATCAACAGACGATTAGAGACTTTAGAGAAGTATTATTTGGAATTCCAAGATAATCATGTTAAATTGCAAGAGATTGTAGACAAGCAATCATTTGCGTACTTTAATGAAGACTACTATCAGCAGACGATACAATTTTATAGCGACACGCGTAATTACTTAGAGCAATATTTAAAGTCAATTGAAACGGCACAGACGGAGCAAGGGAGAATAAGTAAAAATCTGGGTACAACACAACATGATCAACCGGGACCAAGCATGGATTTAGACACTAAATTAGAACTTGAAGCAAACAAACCGGCTAAAAAATATCAAGGAATTAACAAATCGAGAACCTATCAAAAACAAGAAACAGAAGAGAAGACTACTTTGTCGAATGATAAATTAAGAAAACAAGATATAAACTTTATGGCTTTTAAAAGAACGTTAGGAAATACTAACACACAAACAATAACAGAGAAGTGGGAGTGGGAAGATGCCTTAAGATCTTTACAGAATCGCTGGGCAGCAGTGGACGCATTACACTGGGATATCATATCAGAAGGCGCAGGAAACAGCAAATATGAAGCTACATTTGATTTTTATGAGAGCGAATTTATCAACATGAAGAAAACTATCAACACAAAAATGTTTTCCGCGATACACCGAGAAAAATCAACTCCACAACTAGACATTCCAACTTTTTATGGGAACTATAACCAATGGGTATCGTTCAAGGACTTGTACCAAGAAACAATACACAACAATCCAACACTTTCAAACAGTCAGAAGATGCAGTTTTTAAAGAGCAAAGTAAGAGGAGACGCCGAACGCTTAATACAACACCTTCAAATAAGCTCTCAAAATTACCTAGTATGTTGGGAAATTTTACAAAACAGATTTAACAACAAAAAGCTTATTTTTACCTCACATATGAATACCCTTTTAGGGCTACCCAATATGCAACAACAATCAATAGGTCACATAAAACGCCTGCACGACGTAACACTTGAAACCCTTAACGCAATTAAAAACCTACAGATCGACGTGTCAACATGGGATCCCATACTAATTCACCTTTTATCTCAGAAATTGGATTCAGAAACACATTCTGACTACATTCAATATCTAAAAAACCCCAGAGAACTTCCAAACCTACAAGATTTCCTTAACTTTTTGGAAGGGAAATTTACAGCTTTAGAAGCGTCACGTCGTAAACAAGACAACAGTCACGTGAAGACTGGTTTCTTTAACAAAGGGCAGACTTCAAATAAAACCTATTTCCAACAAAGAAACAATCATACGTCTAACACTCAGTCACTGTTGCCTTATTCTAATCAAGCGAAAAACAACACTAATGAACCGAGAAACACAAAACCGTTTATAAAATCATTCTTTGCATCATCTAACATCAAGTGCCCCTTGTGTAATCAAGATCATGCAATCTATCATTGAAATAAGTTTTTGGAGATGGGCCCTGAGAGAAAACTTAAAACTGTGAATAACCTAAAGTTTTGCGTAAACTGTTTATTTAATCATCATGGTAAGGCATGTTTTTCCGCTAGAACGTGTCGCCGGTGCTCGGAATTGCATAGCACATTATTGCATGACGCATGTGCTCAGGTCAAGCCATCTCGAATTGCAACATCAAGTTCATCGACATCGAACAAACAGTATGAAAACGTGACAAATAACACTCACGTTACGCAAAACAATTATTCGGAAATTTTATTAGCCACAGCTGTAATTAAGGTCAAATCAGCCGATGGTACTTTTATCAACATGCGAGTATTGATAGATCAAGGCTCGCAAATATCACTAATAACAGAGAATTCAGCTCAACAACTTCGTCTCCCGCGAAACAGATGTAAAGGAACGATCTTTGGAGTCGGAGAAAAAGAAAACCCGTGTAAAGGAATGCTTAACATTAAATGTATTTCATTTCATAATAACTTTACATTTTCAACAGACGTTTTAATCATGAATAACTTAACCAAAAGCTTACCGAATAAAACATTTAACAAACCAACCTGGGATTTCATAACAAACATAAACCTGGCTGACCCAGAGTTTTATCAGAGCCGCCCGGTAGATATATTATTTGGAGCAGATATTTACGCCAACATAATAATGAAAGGAATAATAAAAGGTGAGAACTCTACGCAACCCATAGCTCAACAAACACAGCTAGGATGGCTGTTATGTGGGAATGCAGCTAATAACTCCTACCAATGCAACGTAATTATTAACAATTTGGAAGACATTGAAAGATTTTGGAATATTGAAGATATACACAAACAGTCTAACCTATCAATGGAAGATCAAAAATGCATTCAATTTTACACAGACACTACAGTTAGAAAAGAAGATGGCCGCTACGAAGTAAAAATACCATTTAAACAAGATTTAGAGGATAAACTGGGGTCATCGAAACAAATAGCGATAGCTCAATTTCGTAATTTAGAGAGGAAATTTGAACGACAACAACGCCTTGCACATGTTTATAGAGCCTTTATGGCCGAGTACGAACAATTAGGCCATATGAAACTTGACACCTGTAACAACACTAATCTGGAATGCCTTTTACCCCATCATGAAGTTCAACGCGAAGAATCTACAACCACTAAGTGCCGAGTGGTATTCAACGCGTCTGCTAAAACATCAACTGGCTACAGCCTCAATGATCTAATGTGTACAGGCCCTAACCTTCAGCAAGACTTACAAACATTAATTTTAAAATGGCGACAGTATCAATATGGGTTTACCGCGGACATAGAAAAAATGTACCGGCAAATACTAGTGAATGAACAAGATCAAAACCTGCAAAAAATTATATGGCGTGAATCATGTAATCAACAGCTTAAAACTTATAAATTAACAACAGTCACCTATGGCACAAAGGCTGCCCCTTTTTTGGCCATGATGACTTTAAAAAGGTTAGCAGACGATGAACGCGAAAATTTTCCGGAAGCAAGTAAAGTACTTGAGTCAGCATTTTACATGGATGATTTGGTTCATGGAACATACTCGAAAACAGACGGTCAGAAGCTAATTGCTGAATTAAATACACTATTGAGGTCAGGAGGGATGAATCTCCGAAAATGGACTTCGAATCACAAAGAATTGCTCGGTGAAGACGAACAGATGGAAAGTAACACTGAAAACAATGTTTTTAATTTCAAATCAGAAGGCACAACAAAAACATTAGAATTGTCATGGAATCCGACGAAAGACACATTTTCATTTCAATGCGAGATAACTTCGCCTAATAAGCTAACAAAACGCACCTTATTGTCTGAAACATCAAAACTATTTGACCCCCTTTGTTGGTTAACACCAATTTCAACAAAACTTAAAATACTTTTTCAAAAGCTATGGAATTTACAACTATGATGGGATGATTTGGTACCTGATAACATTTTAAAGGAATGGTCAAACATTGAAAAAGATTTAACTCTTATTAGTGCTATGGAAATACCAAGGTGGATCCTAAGTAATGCAGGTGACGTCATCATACTTCATGGCTTCTGTGACGCCTCGGAAGAGGCATATGCCTGCGTTGTGTATGCTCAGATGCAAAACAACCCTAAAAGCGTAATAGTTGCCGCAAAAAGCAAACTAGTACCTCATAAAAAGGCGCTAACATTACCAAGAATAGAATTGAGTGGGGCATTATTATTAACAAAACTTATGAGCAAAATCAAAGAAGCGTTTCATCAACATCCGTTTATTATTTATGGCTGGACCGACTCAATGGCAGTATTGGGTTGGATATAAGGTGAACCTAACAGATGGAAGCCGTTTGTAGCGAACAGAGTCGAAAAAATCGTCGAAATAATGCCAACCTCTTGTTGGCGCTACGTTAAATCGAAAGAAAACCCAGCAGACGCCGCGAGCAGAGGCATGTATGTGCCGGAACTAAAGGAGCATAACCTTTGGTGGCAAGGGCCGTCATGGCTTTCCACCGAGAACATTAATAACAAAGAACAACAAACATTTAAAACAGATTTGGAATTGAGATCTAAATTCTGTAAACAGACGAACATAGTACAAAAAGGTGGTAATGACGACATTATTACTGACCTACTTAATAAACATAGCTCTATAACAAAAATCATTCGCATTATCGCATGGATACTACGAGCATTGAACCCGCAGCGTAAGCATCTGCCAAGCTATATCACGTTGCATGAATTGAATACTGCAAAATTAACAATTACGAAACGAGTGCAAGAAATCGAATTTGGAACAGAAATACATTCTTTACGTAAACACGGAAAAATTAACTCAAATAGCAAATTAGTAAATTTAAATCCAATCATTACACAAGATAACTTACTACGAGTCGGTGGAAGATTATCTCAATCGAACTTACCTTTTAACATGAAGCACCCAAAAATAATACCACAGAACAGCCCTCTGGCAACATTGTTGATCAACAAAGCTCATCATTCAACTTTCTATGGAGGTCCACGGCTAACATTAGCGCGACTAAGACAGGAGTACTGGATCACCGGTGGAATGAAAACTGTAAAAAAGGAACTGCGTAATTGCGTAGTGTGTAGAAAAAAGGAGACAAAGAAACAACATCATCTTATGGGCGACCTTCCAGAAGCACGAGTTAACCCGGCACCGCCTTTCTACCACACTGGTGTCGATTACACAGGTTTTATGGACGTCAAATTAAACAAAGGTCGTGGAGTCAAGACAACAAAAGGTTACGTGGCAGTATTCATCTGCATGGTAACCAAAGCTGTGCACCTGGAAATCGTGTCCGATCTTACCAGCTCCGCTTTCTTAGCAGCATTGCGGAGGATGGCTGCCAGACGTGGAACACCTGCTCATTTGTATAGTGATAATGGCACGAATTTCCAGGGAGCCAACAAAATTCTACAAGATGAATATCAACAGCTGCAACATGTATTCAGTGAAAGTTTTATCAAAGAAGTGACCGAGATGAAAATTGAGTGGCACTTCAACGTGCCATCCTGGCCTAGCGCAGGCGGCCTGTGGGAGAGAGCCGTAAGAAGTCTGAAGCAGCATTTGAAGAGAGTCGTCGGCGAGCAAAAACTCACCTTCGAGGAGTATTCAACAATACTAGCACAGTTAGAAGCATGCTTAAGCTCGAGACCTCTTTGTGCTCTCACTGAGGATACAGAGGATCTTGATTTTTTGACACCAGCACACTTCCTAACAGGGCGAGCCGATGTAACAGTTATCGAAACAGCAGAGGACGCTAGGACGAGATGGCACCTAACAAACAAAATATTCCAGGAGATATGGAAAAGGTGGAAGTGTGAATATCTCACTCAATTAACAGCACGTAGGAAGTGGATGCACCCACAACAAAACATAAAAGTAGGAGACATTGTAGTTATCCATGAAGAGAACATCGCAGCAGGAAAATGGGTAATGGGGAGAGTTATCGAGACTCACCCAGGAACAGACGGCTATGTGCGTGTAGTGACGTTAAAAACAAAAACTGGAGTTATCAAAAGGCCCGTAATAAAACTCTCAGTTTTACCTATAAGAAACAAAAATGAAACAGAAACAGACGAGAAAACTTACGAAACAAACTCTAAAGCACAAAGTATGAAGAAAACAACAAGTAAATCAACAACACTATCAACAATTGCTGTGACTATATTATATTTCCTAACATTATTCACAATGACCTTCGGAGCTAACACTATCACGGAGCTGAATAATAAACAAACATTATTTTTTGACCCAATAGCCAGAATGCAACTATGTAAAGACAAATGGACCCTAGTAGTCTATTATGACATGTCACCGTACTGGGAAGGACATGAAGCACTCGAAAAGTTATTTAATTATCTCGATACAACCTGCAAAAAACTTGACGCTAACCATCAGTGTAACATGATCATGTCACAAATAAAACATCGGCACACTGACCTACAATACTACGATCAGCTGTTGCTAAATCAGCAGTTTGGCGGGCACTCCAGACAGCGTCGGGGCCTTATCGACGGTGTGGGATACCTAGCGAACTCGCTCTTCGGCGTATTAGATCAGCGTTTCGCAGAACAATACGCAAAAGATATCGCAGAAATTAAACAAAATCAGGCACATATAAATAAGTTGTGGAGGAATCAGACGTCAGTTGTGGAGTCAGAATATAATATGCTCAAAAGAACAGAAGAAACTATGTCTAAAGACCACAAAATTATTAACAAATCGATTCTTGCGGTAGAAAAAGAGATAAACAAATTAGCAACCAATAAAGATTTCACTATGTCAGCGATATCGACTTTAAGCCTCTTACAAACCCTGAGTGACATACAATCAACTTTACTTGACACCATCACAGATATATTTCAAGGACACTTCAACTTGCACCTACTAACGCCAGAACAATTACAAACAGAATTAAGTACTCGGGATTGTTGTTCAATGATGTTACACTTCCCATTACAAACATTCGAACTGAGATTAGTAACATATACAAGTTATTGAAAGTTCGAGCACGAATGAGTACAGATTATTTTATTTTCGAAATCCAGCTTCCATTAATTACCAGAGATAGTTATGACGTATACAATGTCATTCCACTACCTCAGAAGGTGGGAAATAAATTGATTAACCTACTACCTATTTCTAATATTATAGCTATCAACTTACACAAAGACTCGTACATACCATTATCTCAAGAGAATTTTCAAGATTGTTTGCAGAAAGACGAATCAACTGTGATTTGCAATTTACAAACCCCTATTTACAAGATGGTAAATGATCAAGATTTATGTGTGAAGAACGAAGAAAAAATTAATCAATGCCAGACGAGCATCGCCGCGAATCAAAACAAGTGGTACAGTCTATCCAACGTAAACACATACTTATACACATGTTGTGCCCAGTGTCATGTTCGAGTAATATCCCCTTGTTACCGCACATCAGTTGACGAGCTCGAGTTTGATAAATATAGATAACAATTGCATAATTAAAACCGACAATTTTACCGTGTTCGCTCATAGAAACCAAAAAAGTACGCAAAAGGTCAAAGATGATCTGTATATAAACTGTATCGCTCCTATTAATCACGTTATAAACATAAGCTTAGAACATTACTTACTCGAGGAAGACAACCTTTCGAATCAATCATCGCTATCAAGAGACATTGAGAACAAAATAAAGGAGTTGAAGGAAGCAGATTTATCAGACGGTATAGGTGCTGTATCTTACCATGATGTGCATCACTACACATTGATTTATTTCATACTGGGAGCTATAACAGTATTTGGAATAATCTTCGTCTGTCGGCGAGTGCGATTGCGCAGCAATGCGCCTGCGTCGGCATCGCCTGCGCTTGGGGAAGCGCCAGCGCCATTGGAGCTGGCAGCAGGGCCTGAGGCGCCCACCCCCGTCTCAAGGTCCATCAGCATGTGTCATCTTAGTGATTTACAGGAGTGTAATAGTGCGCGTGTGCGAAAGTTTAATAGCGAAAGTGTGTTAAAAGTGCCGGCTCCCAAAAAGTTGCAATTTAGTGAAGAGTGAACAAATGAATCTCGTTAAGTGAAACAAAAAATAGTGCGTCCTTAACATAGATCACCTAATTTTAGTATATTATCATCAAACATTAATTGTTTTAACACTCTCATTAATCTTAAGTTCAATATTGTTTATCACTTTGTCGCATCTACTAACCAACATCTCTTTATTGTATCATATTTTTCTTCTCCCTCGGGAATATGTTCGGTGCAATGCAACCAAACACCTTTTCGGCTCACGTGCCGGTAATTAGGTCGCACACCGCGGCGGTCATTGCATTGAACCTAACAAACTTTAGTGCATATACAGACGTCCGATCGGGTGGATGCGCTCATTATCATTAACTTACATCGTAACATTCTAGTATAACGCCTTAACAATAAGTGTCTTTGCAGAACTTTAAATATAACTCTTTTCTTAAACATAAACTAACTCTTTCATTATCAACAAACAAAAACCACCGTAGTTCAGGCCACAACACCTTGTATAGGCAATTTGTACATATTACATGATTTTTAAGTTAAAATAATTCTTAAATCAGATTTATAAAGATTTACAAAAACCTGGTCCCTATTAGGCGAACTTACTTTACTTTTAACAGATTCAGTCGCATATCCCCCATAAGCCTTGGTTTTTCAGATCAAATCTAAATAAAATTTCAATAACCTGCCTAATTCGCATGAGATTGGGACATGTACTACTCAATGAGTCGGTTCAGCAAAATGATACACTGATCCGAATCTTCAATGTCGCTCCGAACGTATCACTGTGTCATTTGTGTCATTCGGTTCATCATTCGGACTCGGTCAATCGGTACGCGAGTCGCGAAAGCAAACGCGCTCACTGACACGAATGAACCAGAATGAACGAAATTAAACGAAGGAGTGAGCTGAGCGACTGTTCGGGGCGATTCGGGCAAAATCGTAAGGTACGTGTTACGCGATGAAAAGAGATAGGACTCTAGCATTGCCTATTTTGCCTAAGAGTAAGTGAGATGTGCCTTGTTGATGTAGACCAGAGGCCATGTTTGTTGTTTGGAATGCAAAAACCGGTTTTTACTATAATTAAAGTTTTAAAAACTTTTACGGTGTACATTTTTGTGGATTTGATTACAAATTGACTTTAAATGTGTATAAAACAAACTGAAAATAGTGTAAATAGTTGTTTTTGTAGTGCTAATACAACTAATTGTATAATGTTCCTGTAAATCGTGTTGTAAAAGACTTGTGAACCTCCACCGCCAAGGGTACTGCCACACGATGGATCCGTGCAGCAATCCTCGAAACAGACTACTATAACTGAATTCACTATAATATAATAAACTGTCTTTAAAAAAAAAGTACGCAAATAGATAAACAAATACTGAAACTGGTAGTTAAAAATTATCATCCATTTTTGCTCGTGGAACAGAAAGAAATGAAAGATCTCCTTAATTTGATTATTCCAAGATATAAACTTCCGACTCGGAAAACTTTATCAAACAGTATTTTGCCAAAATATTATCAAGAATGCCTTGAAAATGTGCAAATAGCCATAAGATTCACATATTATTATGCCATTTGTATAACTACGGACTCATGGACATCAATTAACAATGTGAGTTTTGTGTCAATAACTGCACATTTTATAGACGAACATAGCAACTTGCAGTCGTATCTTTTAGATTGTTTTCCATTTTCGGAACGACATACTGCAGCAAATACGAGGGCGGGTCAATAAGTCCGTGACTTTTTGAATTTCTGACCTCTTTACTGAAAAAGCAACACTACTCCTGTCAACAGGTATCTGTCAGTTGATTCCTATCAAAATTTGAACTTGCTGCGTCAGTTAGTTTGTGTTTGACAGCTATTTTTATCAGACTACCCAGTAATTTGAGGAAAAAATGGAAAAAGGTGAATTTCGTGTGCTTATTAAGCATTATTTTTTGCGAAAAAAAACCATTACCGAGACCAAGGCTAAGCTTGATAAATACTATGGGGACTCTGCACCATCGATTTCAATGGTAAAAAAGTGGTTTACTGAATTTCGTTGTGGCCGTAAAAGCACTGAAGATGCCGAACGTCCTGGACGCCCAGTTGAGGTCTCTACACCTGAAACAATCGAAAAAATTCACGATATGGTGTTGGCCGACCAAAGATTGAAAGTGCAAGAGATTGTGGAAGCCGTATGGATCTCGCATGGCTCAGAGGTTTCAATTTTAAAAGATCAATTGGGCATGAGAAAGCTTTCCGCAAGATGGGTGCCGCGTTTGCTCACAGTCGACCACAAACGCAATCGTGTAACAACTTCACAGGAAGGTTTGGCGTTGTTTAATCGCAATATGGAGGAGTTTTTGCGCCGTTTTGTAACCGTGGACGAAACATGGATCCATCACAACACACCAGAGACCAAACAACAGTCAAAACAGTGGGTTTCTAAGGGTGAATCGGCGCCAAAGAAGGCCAAGGTGGGTTTGTCAGCCAATAAAGTTATGGCGACTGTTTTTTGGGATGCACGTGGGATAATCCACATTGACTACCTTCAAAAGGGAAGAACAATCAATGGGGAATATTATGCCAACTTATTGGACCGCTTCAATGACGATTTGAATAAAAACCGACCTAATTTGGCCAAGAAAAAAGTTCTTTTCCACCAAGACAATGCAAGGGTGCACACATGTGCAGTTGCCATGGCGAAAATCCATGAATTGGGCTATGAATTGCTCCCTCATCCACCCTATTCTCCAGATTTGGCTCCAAGTGACTACTTTTTGTTCCCAAACCTGAAGAAATGGCTTGGTGGAAAAAGATTTGACTCCAATGATGAAGTCATCTCGCAAACAAAGGCCTATTTTGAGGACCTCGACAAATCATATTTTTTGGAAGGGATAAAAAAATTGGAGAAGCGTTGGACAAAGTGTATAGAGCTTAAGGGAGACTACGTTAAAAAATAAAATGATTTGTTTATCAAAAAATCTGTGTTTTATTCCAAAAGTCACGGACTTATTGACCCGCCCTCGTATTGCGAATATTTTAAAAGCAAAACTTGAAGAGTGGAACATTGACCAACAAAAAAATATTGCAATTGTTAGTGACAACGCGGCAAATATTGTTGCTGCTGTCAGGGACGGAGGCTGGAGGCACATTAGCAGCTTTGCCCATTCCATTATTTGAGTGTGCAAGCGTGTTTAAAAAATGTGGCAACAACCTTAACGAAAGACAAACAAATTGTAGAATATTTTAAAAGAAGCTCTTCCGCCTTAGCAAAATTAAAGGAAATTCAAAAGCAAATGGGCCTTCCAGAACTAAAGCTGAAGCAGGACTTGATAACTAGATGGAATTCGTCTTACGACATGCTTCAAAGATTTCATACATTAAAAGAAGCAGTCGTATCGACCATGGCCATTTTAGAGTACCCATGATTGGCTGATCGTCGAAAAATGTGTAGAGTAGATTCTCTAAATATGGACTAGTCCTACAATATGGACTACTGGCATAGTTCGGAAGATGTCGCCACTTTTAATGTGAAGTTGACTGCATACGTTGCTGCCGCCCCGCACCAATCTGTCAGTCGAACTCGGAGGTGATTTGAGCAAGTGTGTGTATGTGGTCACCATTTTGAGATTTTTCCAACATTTCATGTATATTATTGGTAAGTTTTCTAAGATCCTCTTAGTTTTTCTTGTTAACGTAGAATGTCAGTTGTTTTTTTGTCGAAATTGTCATTTTTTCATTAAATCTCACATAAACAAAGTGTAAACGTAAATTCTTGAGATATTAAAAAAAAATTTTTTTTTCGTTTTTAAGTCACCGTTTTGCAATATGGACCTAGCGTGAGGTTCAGAATATGGACTGGTAGTCCATATTTAGGTTCATGAATACTACAGTAGTCCATAATTAGAGTATTAGCAAACGAGTATAATTTTTGTTGCAGGTTATGACATCCTTAGAAAAAAAACCGGTTCGACAGCAATGGGACAAAGACTGCATGTCCTCGACGGTCCTTTTAAAAAATATTTTACTGAAGCAACCCGCCAATGGGTAAATAACAACGCCAAAGCGGCATCAATATTTGATATTGCTGATTTATTTGGTCGTGCTTACGTAAGAGCACAGCGAGCTGATTTGGCCATCAATGGCTTTCGAGTAACTGGGATATGCCCTATGGATAGAAGTGTATTTCAAGACCACGATTTTATTGTTGATGAGCCAGTCGATATAAATCCTAACCAGTTAGTTCAATTGGCTACAGCGAACTTAGACAATCTGAGTGACGATGACATTGACAAGATTAATCGCCCAACCCAGTCAGCTACTAACTGTGCTGAAGTTCAGGATTTACATCCTAACTCCACAGCTCAATTGGCTACAGCAAATTCAGAAGATCAGGGCGACATGATTAATCCACCAACCCAGTCAGCTATTAGCTGTGCCGAAGATCATGATTCACACCGAACTTTTTGTGAAGAATTTGAAGTTAGCGATGAACAATGTCATCTCACAGAGAACACCCAATTGAGTAATTCTACTGTAGGGGGATCAAACAAAATGTTTCAACCCAATACTACCATCGCAGCACCAACTTTAGTCAGTTTAGCGCTAGCGGCAGCTTCGCATTTGCAAACTGCGTCTCAGGAAGAAAAGAGTGATAAAGCATACAGCCAGGCCGTTGCTGAAGTTAAAGCTTGTGAAATAGCTGAAGATGCTCAAAAAGCCAAGCCCTTAGGAGTGAATTCTGAAGCTGTTACTTTAACCGCAAGTCCTTCTAAATATAATGATGCGGTTGAAAAAGTGTTAGCAGGTCCTTCTACATCAGCTGGTTACATTTCTTCAATACAATTGCGTCCTATACCACGCCTACAAAAAAAAAAGTAACAAAGGAAGGAAGGCAACCAAGCCAATGATTTTGACTGCATCGCCTTACAAAACTGATTTAGAGACATCAATTAAAAGAAAGGAAGAAATAGAGTCATTAAAAAAAAGAAAGAGTTTTAACAAAGAATTAGACAAGCAAAACATAAAAGGAAGAAAGCAGAAACCTGGAATTAAGAGAAAACTGAAAGTAAAGAAAAACAGAAGAAAACAGAACGAAAGAAAAGAAAAACGACAACTAAAGTACATCGATCAGCTTCCAACTCTGAAGATGAAGACAATTACTTTTCAGTTAACGACGAAACTGATGAAAGTCCAGATCGTAGCAAAAGTGAAAACGCTAAATGTTTTATTGTGACGGGTTATTTTCAGAAGACACTCGTGGGGAACAATGGATCCAATGCGTTTCTTGCAAGAGTTGTCTTTTTATAAGACCTATCCATAGATACCCCTATACGCGTAGGTTAGAGTAAAAACAGTTTTTTTGTTTTAGTTCTATGTATGGGAATATCATATTTTTTGTATAAGAATCGTAAAGCGGTCAGCAGGATACACCTATCTACCAAGTTTCAACTGTGTAATGCTAATCTTTCAGAATAAAGTGGCTGTGACATACGGACGGACCGTCAGACAGACAGACAGACTTGACGAATCTATAAGGGTTCCGTTTTTGCCATTCGGCTACGGAACTCTAACTAGATATATTTTTCCGGCGCGTGCGAGAGAGAAAACTGCGAAGAAATTTGTTTCGTTTGATCATTTCATTACTTTGCGCCGGTCATTAGAGTGACGAGTGTTTTGTTTGTTCCAGTTGATATGGTGAAGATACCCTACGACAAGAAGCAGCGGAAAATTCGAAGAACACAGATAGTTTAAGTGGCAGAGGGAGCAATGCGAGTAACAACGATGATGACGAGGAAGACATTTTCAATTATTCTGTCACTCAGTCTATAGAAAAACCAAAGAGCTAACTCTTTAAAGAGTAAAGCGCAAAGTCTCGTTAAAAGTTGGCTGGACATGAAATCAAAAGACTCTTTCAACGATGCTGCATTGCATTCCTCGGGGAACAGATATTCATAAATCTAGTCATTAAATACAATATTGCTATACCCTCAAGCGCTGCAGTTGAATGTCTGTTTTCCACGGGTAAAGACATTTTAACACCAAAACAAGCCTCGCTTTGAGACGAGAACTTCAACATGTCAATGTTCATAAAGAGGAATATACCTTATGCCCGACGATTAAATTACACATTTGAACTATACAAGTATTTGTTTCGTTCCTAACCTGTTAACTTCCAGAATCTAAACCAACAGGTTTTATAAGTTCTCTAACGCAACGATATAAAAATGCATTTTACACATATTAACGGATTAACGATTAACGTTAACTTGCGTTAATTCTTGCGAAATGTAACGGTTTAACGTTTAACGAAGCTAACTTTTTTTGTAGTGGACTAACGATTAACGAAGTTAACTATTTGATTAACGTGGCCCAGCTATAGTGGCTATCCATGTCCATGTACCCACATCCATATCCTGCCTTTTATGAGGATAAAAGGCAGGATATGGATGTGGGAATGATATTAATATATATAAATGTATTTCTATATTTATATTTAATAATAATATCAAAATATAATAACATAAAATTCCCTAAATTATCCCTTAAACAATAATTTCATATTTTATTTATTATAATTTAGCATAACCCTATCACTTTTCCTGATCCTTTTAATATTTCACCTTTGTTTATTTTTATTTAATTTCCTTTTAATAAACGTTTTCCCTACCTTTTACTCCGTTGTGGCAAAGCACAAGCCGTGCAAGCCTAAAAAAAATTGATCAGGCATAATTCAGGATATATTTAAATAAACCTAACTGATGGTAAGGCTTAAAAATTAAACTACAGTAAAAAAGTACTTCTCATTCACCAGAAATTATTATTACATTTAAAATGTAATGTTAATATTCAATCAATTTAATATTTTTTATTTAAAAATCCCCCTAATCTGATGGTGAATAAGTTAACATGTCATTGGTGAACAAATTGATAAGTCTTATATTAGAAAATAAGATGAATTTAGGGCATTAACTCATTAAATACACTGTTCTGCCAGCAGACGTCAAACTTTAAAACTGCCGCCCTGTAAAATCACCATTTTGGACTTATTAATGTATTTACTGGGTACGGAAATAATATGCAATTAAATTATCTATTTTATGCATTGTTTAAAAAAATACAAAGGAAGCGATTACGTCTTCTAAAGTGATAAAAGAAGCTTCCCCTGAAAAAAAAGAATAATTTTACAAGATATACATACACAATCAAACAAACAGAAGAAAAGGCCATCTAGTCTTGCACTAAACCAGTCATCCAAAATTAGAAGTAAGAAGAAACAAGTGTATAACAGCGACTCAAGCATGAAATCTGAAACTTCATTTCATCCTGCTGACTCAAATGAGTTATGAAAATCTTGAAGAATATATTGCTGCATGTGTAGAAGAAAAAGAAGAACAAGAAAACATCTGTCCTTTCAGGCTAAGTGATATAAGAACTTTATAAAGTTCTTTATGAATTCCTGAATTTCAAAAAGCCAGCTGGATAATCGTTAAATTTGCCTCAAAAAAAGTGTTAATCACTTTATAGGGACTGTTTTTATCAATAAGTGGTAAAATACCAACAGTTAAATTTGTAAGAAGAGTTAAAACATCGAAGTGTTAAGGAATTGTTTTTACTTACGCTAATGTTGAAGACATTTGTGTTGTATGAGATCTAAATGATGTAGTCGCTGTATGACCAGATCCTCAAGTTTCCCGACGAGGACAATTTATATTCAATTTAAAACTCAATAAGTATAATGTACAATAAATAATATGATTAATATTTTTTTATGGATCTTTGTTAGATTTTTATATACTTACCTTTTTATATTTGGATGTACCAAAACATTTATTGTTATGATTATGTTCCAATAAGCTAACAAAAATTATTATCGTTAGGAAGGTTTTATGTTTGTCATTATTTTTTATTATAAAACTGTTTCAGAAAATAGATGTTGCTATGGTAAATAAACGGGTAGCTAGTTTTTCTATTTTTATATAAAAATTGAATATTACATGGATATACATATTACATGTTTCATACCGAAGTTTTAAAATTGTTCCTACTTACCTAAATTTAGAGAGAAGACTTAATAAAGTTAAACTTAATAAGTATGTTTTTTTTAGAAAAAATAAATTAAAGTAAAAAATAGTCACTTGTTTTAGCACAATGCTACACCTAACGTCATTTTTGCTGCCACAACTTAGCCTACAGGCTGTGAAAAAAATAATATCACCTGAATGACAATCATTAGACTGCTGAAATCAGGTACAGTGTGTCATAACCTCAGAAAAAAAATACTACCAATATCAGCACTTTATTTATTTAGTATATTCTTCTCAAAGTTGTATCTTTTACCTACAACTTTGTCTATGACATTGAATATTTGTAATTCCATAAACCTGCGAGATTGAATAATAATCGAGTCATATTCTAGACGCAATAAGGTTTATATTCCAACTGAAACTCATAAGAGTCCATAATAATAAATAGGTAAGGATATATCATCAAATATCTTTAAAATCCAGGCAAAGCTGCAGCGTTTTACGGTACTTCTTTCTATTAGATCAGAGGAAGTATCTGAAGAGGAGGATAATCACAGCTCTCTGCAGAGTGAAGTTGAGCACAAGAGCACCATGGTTTAAAGCAGACATACAATCTTTCAAGTAGTTCCTGAAAATCCGGGAATCCAAAATATCTGTTTAGTTGCCCTTATGTTTGAGACCAAAAATCTGCCAATCCAATAGGTTGTATATTTATTGGAGCTGAAGAATAAGATTCGATATGAGAATTATGAATTAGGAATGGGTTTTATTAGATTTACCTAACTAATTTTTAAATCACAATCTATGGTTCGTGAAGATTGGTTGGCTGTTGCTATCACTAGGAGAACTGTAAGTAGCAGGGTTGGTGATAGACCTCCCGACTGACTCGGCGAAAGATCATACGGGATGGGACCCTGTCAGATCAGGTCAGGAGCGATAAGATCTATTACTGACACACCTGCCAGCTGATTGCATACCACAACCGCAACCACAGTGGTAAATAGGCTTAATAATTACCCTGTAGATATGGAAAAGCGTGAAAACAAGGCACTGCACAATACATACTCATAACAATTACCTAACTAGCAATATGATGATTTTCCCAAGAATTACTATAATGCGATCCTCAAGTCTTTATTATCAACCTTGTACCTTGCACAGCTCTCTAAGTAAATTTAGGCCACTGAACAAGTAATCAACAAGTAATCACTACGTTAATAGAAGCGGGACTCCCATACAACTACAACACAAAAGTACTCTGTGACTACAACTTTATTGACAGTTGGAAACTTGGAAAAACGAAACGACGACGAGTACCTACACGAAGAAAAAACTGTTAGTGATGTAACGATAGTGCTTTCGTTTTGAAAATACACTGGCCTATTCATTACTAATAATCGATACATTTTAAATCGATACTATAAAACGAGATAAATTAAAGGAGTATACTTTTGAGGGTATTCGGTATTCATTGGACAGTTTCCGCTTCTAGCTGTCGCGCTATACGCACGTATCGCTCCGCTGCTTCCCCCTGCCCGTTGTCTCGCTCAGTCGAGAGTCCTCATTTTATGGTTACAGGATTACGTGGTTTGCCCGCGGCTAAATCGGTGGAAACCTAACGGTGCCAACTAACCCGATTTAGTTAAACGCTTTAAAGTGGTTCTGTTGTTAGGGAGCAACAGGCAACCCTTGAGGGTCTACTTGAGAGAATGAGGTGTTCCTCCTCACTTTTGAGGCACAAGGAAAACTCCCGCCAGCCACTGCCGGGCGTGTCCCGCCTTCCTCTCCTGCGTTTCCATCCCTGAGGGAGCATATCCCACATTCGCCTGGGCCCTCCCAAAGCTTCATTAGGCGTACCACCCTACTTTGTAGTTTACCTACTTAGTAGTACACCGATAGGGCACATTGTATCGACACACCCCAGACCTGTACAACCGCAGGGAAGGTAGGTACACACCGTGTACACCTCCGAATTTCCTGCCAGTTCTTCTCGGAGGTTGCGACTTGTATACTGGTAGTGGAGTCACGTTAACACGGAAACCACCGTAATGGCGGACCAATCCCTGCTTGGGGAACTTTTTAAATTGGATAGTCCTCCTCTGCCCTGCCTCGCTCAGAGGAGCCGGAGGAAGAAGCGCCTTCCGCGCACCCACCGCCTCCCCGCCCCTCCACGCTCTCAACTCCGTCCCGCTTGCGCTCGCCGCTCCCGCTGGCACAGCGAGACACGCTATCCCCCCGGAGGATCACCAACATGCGCAGTCATGTCCCTCTCCCGCCCCAGTTGAGAGTTTAATCTTTTGGATAATTCCATCCTGGTAGTGATATACACCAATTCCAACTAAACCCGTATCGCCTTGCTTAGAAGCATCACTATAAATGTGATGCTAATCTTGCCAATCCTGATCGAGAATGTAGTTTAGAGTTGTATTAGCGTTACTGTCGTTTTTAGAAAAACCTAGAGTAAAGTGTATTATAGTACATAAACTAGCGAATTATAATCTCTACAAAATATAGGTAGATATTGAGTTCTATGTGAAGGGGCTTGTAATGATACAAACTTCCGGTAGCTGACAATCATACATGGTATCTTTTTATGAGATCAATAAGGGGAACTTTCTTTAAAATTTGGATAGGCTTCTTAGTTTATAACAAAGGGGATGACAGAGGAATAGCATAGATCGGAATATAAATTTATCACATAAAACTTGACATCGCAATGCTAATGGCGGCTCTCCACATTCAACTTGCATGGCGTTAATGGGGCTAGACTTCATAGCTCCTAGCACAATTCTGAGTGCTTTATATTGAAAACTGTCCAGTTTACCCAAACCTGCTGCGCTGCATGGTTCGAGGAAGTAGGTACCATAGTCTAGATAACTGCGAATTAAAGTGTTATACAATAGCTTCAAGGAATAAGGATGGGCTCCCCACCACACACCTGATAGACATCTAAGAATATTTAAAGCTCGCTCGCACTTAGAACTGATATATGTAATAACAATGAGAAAGACCAATGAGTTTTGAATCCAAAATCATATCCAGAAACTTGGCTTCATTTTTAACAGGCATTTGGGATCCATTATATGTGATCACTACAGGGGGACAGAAACGCATTCGAGAAAATAAAACGACATTACTTTTAGATACAGAAAGGCTTAAGCCATGACAATCTAAACATGTTTTTAAAGACTGCAGGGAAGACGTAAGAGTGTGCGATAATTTACCTACAGAGTTACCAATTACATAAAAGAACAAGTCATCGGCATATTGTAATATGTTTAATCCGGGTGTATCATTTGAAGACTGCAAATCATTTGTATAAATATTGTAGAGAAGAGGACTTAACACGGAGCCTTGTAGAAGGCGTTGCCAAATTAATTGTGATCTAGTATTATCTGCTTGAATCATATTAATCGATCTCTCTGATAACATATTTATAATGAAATTCACCAAAACCATAGGCACTTCCAAAATATTTTCAATGAATAATTACACGAATAATAAATTCTTCTAATACAATTAAGTAAAAGTATTAATCGTCTATTAAATACAGTTTATCGTCTGTTAAACGAGAGTCGAATCCAATCAAGTCTTAACAAGTTAACTAATACAAATTGATAATAACAGCCATTAGCTACAAAAAGGCAACAAATTTGTGAGCAACTTAATTAGGTACTCTTCCTGTAATCTACCCATTCTGTGCATAAATCTTTATGTGGATATTGTGAGTTTTTGGAGATCCTGTAAAAAAAAAGGAAAAAGCATGAGGACAACAGCTTACCATAACATCATTTATAGCCGATTGAGTAAAGCAGAACTATAAAGAATTGGTCATATTTTTGTAACCCTACATCAAGATAATCTACATCAGAATCAGACTTACCTTCTTGTAATTGGACTACCCTTAAATAAGGGCCTTGTCTAGGTTTTATCGAGGTATAAGGATTCACGTTGCTTAACGACAGGTGAAACAATTGATTTTTGTGCCCTAGGTAGGCCACTGAGACAATTGTATGTATGTTACAATTTACTTACTTGTTTAACGAATGAAATTATTATTATTATTCTAGTTACTCAACTCTAGGGTTTGAAAAAAGTACAGTTAATTCCAATTGATTAAAATGAAAGTGTAAACATGTATTGTTATGGTTATTTATGTATAATAAAGTATCAGTATCTAAATTTGAAAAATGATGTGTCAAGTGGGACTTGAACCCCCATCTCCATGCATTGCATTGCATTGCATTGCATTGCATTGCATTGCATTGCATTGACATATAATTTTTCAAGTTTAAATACTGATATTATAATTGCGTTTAAGTTGCTAAAATATTATATACCTAATGTATATAATGAAGTAGTTAGTAGTGTATGATGTATCTCGATTTTTACTATCGCTTATCCTGCACAAAGGACCAGATAAAGTACTGCTGAATTTTTTCTTTTATTTGTTATATTCAAACTACCTAACTTTATGTAAGTTTTGTGAAACTAAGTAATTACAAATGACCGATTAAATAATGCTAAAATAATGGTATGTGCTTATCTGTAATATTTTTTTGTTGGTTGTTGTAATATTACTTATTGTTTGTTATGGTCAGGTTTCTTTTATGGAATATTGTAAAAATAATGTCATAAGTCTTTAATAATACCAATGCACAATATTTATTTTTACTTAACACTATGTATTAATGACTAGCTAGCTGAAGTGGAAATATCATTTTAATTATTATTTTAACTACAATATTCTAACTGTAACAAATGTGATGTGAAACATCTATAGGCGCACGTGAGACCGATTTCTGGCGTGGCGACGCGTCGCCACGCGCAATCGACTGTGCGTTTCTCTCTCACTCGATCCGGCGTTAAGCCATCTCTTTCGCTCCACTGAGCTCGCAACTTAACCAACTTAACCAACTTAACCAACTTAACCAACTTAACCAACTTAACCAACTTAACCAATTTAACCAATTTAACCAATTTAACCAATTTAACCAACTTAACCAATTTAACCAATTTAACCAACTTAACCAACTTAACCAACTTAACCAACTTAACCAACTTAACCAACTTAACCAATTGAACCAATTTAACCAATTTAACCAATTTAACCAATTTAACCAATTTAACCAATTTAACCAACTTAACCAATTTAACCAACTTAACCAACTTAACCAACGTAACCAATTTAACCAACTTAACCAACTTAACCAACTTAACCAACTTAACCAATTTAACCAATTTAACCAATTTAACCAACTTAACCAACTTAACCAACTTAACCAACTTAACCAACTTAACCAACTTAACCAACTTAACCAATTTAACCAATTTAACCAATTTAACCAACTTAACCAACTTAACCAATTTAACCAATTTAACCAATTTAACCAATTTAACCAACTTAACCAACTTAACCAACTTAACCAACTTAACCAACTTAACCAATTGAACCAATTTAACCAATTTAACCAATTTAACCAATTTAACCAATTTAACCAATTTAACCAATTTAACCAACTTAACCAACTTAACCAACTTAACCAACTTAACCAACTTAACCAACTTAACCAACGTAACCAATTTAACCAATTTAACCAACTTAACCAACTTAACCAACTTAACCAACTTAACCAATTTAACCAATTTAACCAATTTAACTAATTTAACCAATTTTACCAATTTTACCAATTTAACCAATTTAACTAATTTAACCAATTTCTGGAAAGTTGCATGTAGATCATTTTTCGAAAAATAAGGCCATAAAGAAGTTTCACTTCTTATGTGTGTACACTAGTACACGCACAACTTTTTTTTATTTTATTGACATTTTTAGTTCCTACCACAATCTGTTCTTTTCTGCATACTACTTTTACGAAATAACGTCGATGTTTCACATCTACCAGGCGTCCCGTGACGGCTCCATTTTTGACTAACTGAGTTTTTAATTTAGATATTATAACGGAATCGTTTTGTAACAACCCAACCTGTTCTGATATGAGGAATGGTGATTTAAAAAATAATAACTGTAGATGGATTCTTTTATAACCAACGTAATAAATAAATTCATCTACATCTAGTACATTTGCCACAGTTCACTCATAGATCCTATATTAGAAAATAATAATGCAGTAGAATAAGAAAAAAATTACTAAACTAAGATTAATAAAAAAAGTCTACTGAAGACTTGGCTGTATGGACATAGTACCCTTTGCCTACCTAGAATGGGTGAAAAAAAACAACTACAACAATGGTTTGACAGATTTGACGGACTCGCTAGGATTTATAGAAATTGCGCCAAAAGTGGCTGGGAGGAAGTTTGTGAGAAAACTATGTGATTGTTGAGTCAGGATAAATTGTTTGAGATATTGTAATAATAAGTGCTATATGATTTTTGATCAATTACACGGCTAGTAAAAGGATTCTTTTTTTTTCTTTATTAAGGAAACAACAGCATGAGTTTTTTTTTTTTTTCTTTTATTTTGGCACAAACAGTCATAAAGGTAAGTATACAGTACAATAATCTTAATTATGATACAGACAAAATAGTGCCGAAGATTACAAGTAAAAGAGTTATTACATGTAAAATTATAAAATAAATAAATTATACACTAGCCTAATTAGTTTCCACGGTTAGGTTTAACATATATTCTGTTGATCGAGAGATCGAATTAGGTACATCATAAACGAATTTTACAATATATACACCTAATCCCTCGATCGTGAGTTATTCCAGACACAATTGAAATCAATTGTTATCGCGGCACGCGCGGCACGCGCCTGGGGTTTGAGGGATTAAAAGCAAAAAACCAGTGGAAAGTTAATATTAAAAGCTTAGGGAATTACTAAATTAAGCAAAAATTAAATAAGAACAACAAAAAAAAAACAGAAACCACTATGCAGGCCTGGCCGTCAGTTCTTTCAAATAGCGACGAAATTGACCAAACCTCGCATGAAATATATCGATGTCACCATAGGTGGAATTATATTTTTTACTCGCTCTAATGTGAAAACTATTGGCTCTGTATTTAGTTTTGCATAAGGGAACAGCAAAGGTAACCGCACATCTTGTATTGGGTCTAGAACATTTTAAACCCAATCTATTCAACAAAAAAGGAGAATCCATAAAACCATTTATAATTTTAAATAATAATATCTGATCTTTGTGCTCGCGGCGAACAAGCAAAGATTCAATTTTATTGGAGTTAAAATTCTTGAACCTATACCCTAACCGTTTGATAAACCTTCTGAATCCCTTCCAACATATTTATATATTTAGAATACATTAGGTTCCATACAGGTGACGCATATTCCAACTGAGAACGACCGTATGAATTAAATAATAGTATCAAGGTGTTAACATTTTTAAAATCCACGCTCTGACGAAAAATAAATCCAAGTAATCTGTATGCTTTTGCGGTGATTCTGTTAAAGTGTGGTTCAAAATATAGACCACAGTCCAATTGAACGCCCAGATCTTTCACCTCTGTAACCCTTTTTAGTGATGTATTATTAAGTTTATAGTCGAATTCGATAACATTTTTTTTCCTTGTGAAGGTTATAGTGTGACATTCATCTACATTTAAATCAAGACCATTACAAGCACAGTATTCGCATAGCCGATCAAGGTCGCTTTGAAGTAATTGACAATCGTTTTTAGACTTTATAGATGCAAATATTTTTGCGTCGTCAGCGTACAATAATATTTTGGAATTTAGAAAGCATTTAATAACGTCATTAATGAAAATGTTAAAGAGCAAGGGCCCGAGATGTGATCCCTGAGGAACACCGGATGTAACAGGGATAAAAGTTGAAGTAAAACCCTTGATTGTAACCGCTTGAGTTCTATTTCTAAGGTAAGACGTCAACCATCGCAGGAGATCACCGTGCACACCGACTGACTCCAGCTTGGAAATCAATAATGAATGAGAGATCTTATCAAAGGCTTTAGAGTAGTCAGTGTACACCGCGTCTACCTGCAAACCCTTCTCCTTCGAGCAACGCGGCCTTCCGTCCCGGAAGGGAGTAGGCATAGCGATTCTATTCTATACAAAAAGTTCTGGCATTTTTTGCGGGGGGAAATGTGCACACAAGCGCAGGTTCGCATACTCACATACAAAAACAACACTGTAGTGACGACACTCACACACAAAAAATTAAACAATTCAGCAACAATTCGTGTACGGATAAGTTACAAGTCACACATTGCCCCGTTTTCAACGTAAATAGAGTTGGACTTAACTGTTCATGTAGCAATATCGATATTTTTTTTCTGAAGACGGAATAAAAGTAACAAAGTGAAACATTTATTTATTAGTAGGATCTTAACAACAACTTTTGATATTCAAACAACGATCGATTTTGATGTTGATTTTTTGTGTTAGATTTGATGGGTACGAAACTAGGACGAAGACTTAATTTTATACCGCTAAGAGCTGATGATTTTATACCGCTATCGCTACAAAATAATGAGCTGTTTAGAGGAGTGACACCATATAAACCGTGACACGACATTTAAAAATATTAGAGGGATGGGAAGGACTGGAGGGATTGGAGGTATGGGTTGAGGGATGGGAGGGACGAACTCTGCCGGATCCGCTAATTATGGATTAATAATGAATTTGAGAATAGTAAATTACGTATCTGCGTGAAAATTAGTGATAAGAAGTTCATTGGTTCTTAAAATGAATTAATTTTGTGTAAATTAAATTTGGCGGATGTATTTTTTTTCAATAAAAAAGAAATTCTGGTGTCAATATATTCCATGATTAATCTTGCAAGTAAATTTAATTAAAAAAAAGTTAATAAAAAAACTGAGTTTAAATGATTACATTAAAATCATTTCTATATATTTCAATGACAAAGGAAAAGAAACAAGTTGCACACAATACATAATAAAAACCGGCCAAGTGCGAGTCGGACTCGCGCACGAAGGGTTCCATGCCAAAAAGGCCAAAAAAACGGGCTCCCAATTCCGCTAATTTACAAATGGCTCAATAGCATCGCAACTGTATATTTTGACACATTTAATATGGAAGTAATGTCAAAATATACGATTGCGATGCTATTGAGCCATTTATAAATTAGCAGAATTGGGCCCCTGGTGTGTTGTATGGGAGGCCCCCTTAAATACATATTTATTTTATTTTGTTTTTAGTATTTGTTGTTATTGCGGTAACAGAAATACATAATTTGTGAAAATTTCAACTGTCTAGCTATCGCGGCTCTTGAGATACAGCCTGGTGACAGAGCGACGGAAAGACGGACAGACGGACAGACAGCGAAGTCTTAGTAATAGGGTCCCGTTTTTACCCTTTGGGTACGGAACCCTAAAAACTAGTAACTAGAATGATTAAATCAAATAAAAATAAATTATTACTATTATGTTATTACTATTAAAGAGTTTCAAACTTAATAACAGAAAAGAGATTTTAAATATATTATATAACGTCGTCGTCGATAACCACCACACTTTATCGACAAACATTATGTCATGTGAAAGTAATAACATCACTATGTTGCCCAGCGGCAAGAAATCGGATTTATCGCGCGACCGATCTGAAATTTGCACGGGCGAGCGGACCTGATGTTGTCGAACAAATCCAACAACTATTCAAGAATAAAATATGCGAATTTAGTGTTTAAATGTAATTAAATGGCAATAATACGATACAAATTTACTTATATGTGAAATGTAACACCATCATTTTGTAAACTTGATGTTGCAGACCTCTTTTTACTACAGAAAACTGAGCAATTCGGCATTTTTAATACGGCAGCGTTCACTTGCGCGACTGGACTCGGTCTAAGAAGAAATCTGAGCGCAACTAGTTTTTATAAACGCTAATGCCCAATTGGGCTTATACCTTTGACAGAGAGGAAACGCTTCGTATGGCTACTCCCTTACGGGACGGAAGGCCGCGTTGCTCGAAGCCCTTCTCCATTGAATCGAGAACATCTTCTAAAAACTCACACAAATTAGTCTCCGTTGACCGCCTAGATACAAAACCGTGTTGGTGAGTTGTTAACATTGGGCTTATAGCAGGGTACAAAGAGTCATAAACAATTTTCTCGAAGGTTTTAGGAAGAACAGAGAGCTTTGAGATACCGCATTAGTTTCGAACATTGTGTTTATCGCCGCTCTTATGAATAGGGACCACAAAGGAACGCTTCCACACTGCAGGCATAACACCAGAAGATAACGATAACCTAAATAGCAGCGCAACGGGATAAGACAGCTGTTAACTACATTTTACCAAAAATAAGGGATGTAAACCATCAGGCCCACTTCCCTTAGAGACATTAATTTTTTGGAGATATCTTTCAACAATCTCCTGCGTAACTTCAACGTTAGTAATTGCGGCAGAGCTAGATTTTAAAACATTTGGGTTAACGGGTATAGTGTCATTTACAAATACTAATTTAAAAAAAATACTAAATAAATTGGAGATTGATTGACCGTCATTGGCTACCTCCTGGTCTAGATTCAGCATGTCAGGAATGCTATTAATGTTTTTTTTAGATTTAATGTATGCCCAAAAGTGTTTAGAACATTTATTAACATTTATTTCTGCAACCTTGAATCATAATTTCATAGTTATATGCAAGCTAGCATAGAATTGGAAAAGCTTCGCGTACTTTCCTAGTTTAAGAAGTGTAAAAGAAGTCCTGGTAAGAAGGTACTTATGACACAGCGATGCTTAGGTAAAAGGTATGCCAGGATATTAATGGTGAGTGATTTTAGTACAATTTTAAGAATACCAATTCAATGCCAACTATCTTAACAATCTATAAAAACTTCTATGAAACTTTTGCAAAGTTGTTCTCAATCAAGACCTGTGAGGTTTATCTTATTTGAACTATTAAAATCCATAGAACCCATTACATATTCAAACAAATGTCACTGAACGTAATCTTTTTTAGAAAATTTATAACAATTAAACCACTTACACAAATGTTATCTGGCTCTAAATAATATGCAATTGTCTTACCATTCCTGTTTAGTTAGAAAGACTATTATTTAAAGTTTATCTATTTACTTCAACATTATATTTATTTTGTAAAAGCCGGAATCAAGAAGACAGATAAAGTTTGATCTTATAATACGAGTATTTTAAGTTATGGTTTAATTTATAGTTATTATCCTGTGTTTTATACTACGGATAAAAAAAAGCCATAATCTTATTCATTAACTTTCACAAACTTTAAAGCAACTATCTTTGAACATACTTACTAATTAAAGCATCTCTAATTGCAAAACAATAAGTGAATCTTAAGAACTTTGAGTTATTTTCTGATAATAGGCAATTAGCAGTTTGACTGAGATGTATAATAGATTACATACATATTTGTTTTAGGCTTGGGAAAATACAAGTAAAGTTACCTTAACCGCTACTCATATCTTATATGAGAATATTAATTGATCTCAATCATTAATTTATTGGGAAGTAGGTCATTTTCTGATAAAATTGACATTGATATTTTTCAACAAATCAAATATTATGATGATCTTCTAAATGAATTAACATAAAATAGTTATGTAGTTAGTCATTAAGCTGTAAGAGTGGGAGTGAAAGCTATACCAGCAGAATCAATCTATAACTTGTTGAAAGAATTTGGTCTGAAAGTTGTGTACCTAATCTCATCAAGTACCTAAATCTGCCTTTGCAGATTCATACCAGATTTGATTGGGAAGAGAGAGAAACACGAGTAGTGAAGGTGAGTGTTGATATCGTAAAGGGCCCTTAAACCTACACCCGAGTCTCAAGTCCCGGGAGCTACTCGGAGTTTCTCTTTCTGTCACACTACAGACCGGGCATTCACATGGTGAATCCATAGAATGTTAAGAATTTGCCTCTTTCTTATAATATCTATATAATTCATTAATTACATAGCATATAATATACCAGATTAGATAGATGCCTGTTTTAGACTTAACAAAATACAAATAAAGTTATCTTATCCGCTATTCAGATTTTATGTGAACTATAGTAATTTGATTGTTTGTTTGTTAATTAGTTGTAAATTATTCAATATTTCCAAGAATTTTATTTCAGATTAAATACCTTCTTGTTTTAGCTTAACCAGAATACAAATAAAGCACACATAGCTTGACTGCTAATCATATTTTGTATGAATTATATAGTTAAATTCAATGATTCCAATTTGTACTAGATGTAAACCTATTTCAAACGATTTATGTTATATTTTTTTATGAGTAGTATGTAATTTGTAGATTGACAGTCTAATAACAGGTTACATACTCATGTAAGATTGTCTCTAATTTACCAGAATATGAGTAGTCAAGGGAGCCAAACGGCAATTAATTTTATATTGAAATTAAATGGTTCTTAATTTTAATAACTTTCAATGAATTTAAGAGCATAAAATGGAGAACCATGCTCATAGAATCCTAGAAATATATAGATTTCAAGAGTATCACTCTGAAAGTTATTTCATTAATTTAAATTTGTCAAATTGGCCTAATTAAAGGTTATTAATTGAGCTATTTTTAGACATCTATCATTAGGTTATTAGATCTTATTATACTATTTAATCAAAAGACTGAGACTGGAATTTAGTGTGATTTTGTTTATTAATAATGTTAACATTTTATAAAATACTTATTAAATTTCATGCCGGATAATTTTGAATAGACTACCAAAGTATATTTTATTGTTAATTTTGTTATTTGAATAAATTCCTCCTATTCCGAGCTGATGTGATAATGCCGAGGGCTTTTAAGGTCGACCACTGATTTCATTATGGACCTTTAAAGGAGTGTTCGGTATTTTTGTATTCGTTTGAATTACTGTAGGATCTAATTTTAAAATAGTTATATTTATGCGAATTCCTTCTGATTGGTTCAGTCTGGACTTGTTCAAGTTGTTAATATCCTCTTGATCTGTGCTGATGTGATAATGCCGAGGGCTTTTAAGGTCGTACCACTGCTTTCATTATGGACCTTTAAAGGAGTGTTCGGTATTTTCAGATTAGTTCAAATTACTGTTGGATCCTGAATTTTCCCGTTTAATTAAATCCTCTTAATCCAGACTGATGTGATAATGCCGAGGGCTTTAAAGGTTTGAAAGAATGTACTTTTGTTATTACATTGTCATGGAGTCGAAGTTTATAAAATGACATATTTTGCATATTAGACTTTCGTAGAAATCCCTAAATAATTTACACCATTTATCAGAGGTTATGGGATTTACGCGTGTTTATGAATTTATGTAAAATTTATATTGTCTTCTAATAAATATAAGTGAGATGTCAAATGCTGTCACGATGGAGAAATTAATGATGGAAAAACTAAAAGGCACCATAAATTATCGTGACTGGGCATTCCAAATGCGGAACATACTTATATTTGAAGACTTATGGGAGTGTATTATCGGACAACCTGAATCTGCAGAACCAGGTATGAGTACTACTAGTACATGTAAGAACGCTGTAGAGCAAGCTCGTAGAGAAGAAAAGGCTCTAGCGCGGCTTTGTTTAAGCGTAGAGAAGTCGTGTTATCCACACATTGTGCAGGCGAACACTGCAAAGGATGTTTGGGATGCCCTGAGAATGGCATACGACGATTCTGGTTTGCACAGGCGGTTGACGTGCTTACGTACGTTATGTTCAATTAAACTGCAGCAGTTTAATGATATGGAAACATACTCGTATGTCAATGAGATATTGTCAATTGCTGATCAATTGCGTAACATGAAGAAACCTCTTGACGATAAATTTCTGGCTGCTATCGTGCTTCAAGGATTGCCTCAAGAGAATGAGCCTATGATTATGGCTTTGGAGCACTCAAGCATGAACATAACTGCAGACATGGTAAAAACAAAACTTTTGCAAGACAAGCGTTGTTTACACGGAATCGTGTTAATAACAAGACCATTTCCCGAGGTACCAAGAATAAGGTTGAGAATACATCGAGAGACTCTAGTTCTTCATCAAACGTTAAAAGCCATGGTGTTGGAAGTGTCGATCAAAAGGACACGTCAAGAAAGACTGTCCTCAGTTGGAATCAAAAGTATCGACTTCTATGGTGTTGTCTGCAATTAACACTGACAGTTCCCTCATAATCGATTCTGGTGCAACGGACAACATGTCTAGCTGTCGAGAATGGTTTACATCCCTCGATGCATCGTCGACAAATGAGGTTTGTGTTGCTGATGGCAAGAAGTTAAGAGTTAGTGGTAAAGGAGACATTCATTTTTCAGTGAACTTTCGTAGCCAAACGATAGATATAACTTTAAAAGATGTAATGTTTGTACCTGACCTTACTGTTAATTTGATATCTGTGTCTGCTCTTACTGCAAAAGGATTTAAATTTAATTTTTCTAATTCCGGATGTGACATCATCAAATCTGGACAGGTAGTTTTACATGCTAGGACGGTTGGGAGAGTTTACAGACTTCAAACTGTAGGTAGAATAAATCTCACAACGTCATCTACCTCTAAGGACATGATGTTATGGCATCAAAGATTAGGACATCTTAATTTTGATAGCTTGGTATCACTTAGGAAGGTTGCTAATGATATTGATTTTCAGGTAACTCCGAAGAAAGTTTGTGATATTTGCCTTAAGGGTAAGCAATCACGTGCTCCCTTTCCAACTAACCATAACAAGCAGGTGGCGGGTGCACGGCTGGCGCTTATACACAGTGACGTCATGGGGCCGATGCCGACCACTTCTCTCGAAGGGAACCGGTACGTCCTTACGTTCCTAGACGACTACTCCAGGAAAGTTTTCGTGTATCCTATTGCAAAAAAGAGTGATGTGTGTAAGTACACCATTGATTTTATTAGATTAGTTGAAAACCAATGCAGTGCTACAGTGAAAGTGTTAAGAACTAATAATGGCTCTGAATACGTTAATGCTGAATTGAACAATTTTCTTAGAAAGAAAGGTATTGTTCATCAGTTAACGGTCCCATATTCTCCTCAAAAAAACGGTTGACTCAATCGTAGTTTGATGGATAAAGTAAGATGTCTACTGTACAATGCTAATCTCGATGATAAGATGTGGGCAGAAGCCGTACACACGGTGGCATATCTTATTAACTGATCTCCAAGTTCCAGACTTAATGGTAGGTTGCCAGAAGAGGTATGGAGTGGTAATAAAGTAAGCCTAAAGCATCTGCGTGTCTTCGGTTGCGAAGCATTTGCACATATTGATGACTGTAAGCGTAAAAAGTTAGAACCCAAAAGTAGGAGGCTAATCTTTGTAGGTTACTGTGACAATGTAAAAGGATATCGTTTGTTTAACCCTGATGACAATAAGATTGTTGTATCACGTGATGTTGTATTCAATGAATCTGTGTTTCCAGGGAAATTTTCTAAAATAGGGCAAAAGAGCACTTTTAAACCAATGTTTTTTACAGGATGTGGTGATGAAGAGGATACACCAATAGAGACCACACTAGTTGAGGCGGAGCCAGATATCTTCTTTGATTCATCTGATTCACTTGAGGCGGAGATAGACGTTGTTCCTGTTGAAACACCAAGTCATCCTGTTAAGTTGGAGTGTGAACGCGCAGCTAGTAAAAAATCAGTGGAAACGCCTATATTGGCATCTGAGTCCACTGGCCAGCGATATAACCTACGTCCACGTATACCTAAAACAACTTGTAATGTAACTAATGTTTGTGACGTGTCAAATCCTATAGAGCCGCGTACTGTCAAAGAAGCTTTGAGTTGTAAAGACAAAGAGTTATGGCAGAAAGCCGTGCAAGAAGAAATTGATTCTTTTGTTTTACATAAAGCTTGGGAGCTGACTGATAAACCAATAGACAAGAAAGTAGTAAAAAATAAATGGATTTTTACTCTTAAGCGGGATTCTGATGGAAATATTACACGTTACAAGGCAAGGTTGGTAGCGAAAGGTTTTACCCAAAAGTATGGTGAAGATTTTAACGAAACTTTTTCGCCAGTCGTTCGTCATTGTTCTATTAGATTGTTATTATCTCTGGTAGTACAAATGAACCTTAAGATTGATCACTTAGATGTCCAAATAGCATTCTTAAATGGCGAGTTACATGAGGAGATTTATATGCAACAACCGGAAGGTTTCATGTGTCCTGGGAGTGAGAACAAAGTCTATAGACTACGCAAGGCTGTTTATCACGAATCACGAAGGGTTCCGTGCCAAAAAGGCCAAAAAAACGGGCCCCCAATTCCGCTAATTTACAAATGGCTCAATAGCATCGCAACTGTATATTTTGACACATTTAATATGGAAGTAATGTCAAAATATACGATTGCGATGCTATTGAGCCATTTATAAATTAGCAGAATTGGGCCCCTGGTGTGTTGTATGGGAGGCCCCCTTAAATACATATTTATTTTATTTTGTTTTTAGTATTTGTTGTTATTGCGGTAACAGAAATACATAATTTGTGAAAATTTCAACTGTCTAGCTATCGCGGCTCTTGAGATACAGCCTGGAGACAGAGCGACGGACAGACGGACAGCGAGGTCTCAGTAATAGGGTCCCGTTTTTACCCTTTGGGTACGGAACCCTAAAAACTAGTAACTAGAATCATTAAATCAAATAAAAATAAATTATTACTATTATGTTATTACTATTAAAGAGTTTCAAACTTAATAACAGAAAAGAGATTTTAAATCACACATAAAACCATATCAACAATTATTTGTCTAATGTGATTAAATATATTATATAACGTCGTCGTCGATAACCACCACACTTTATCGACAAACATTATGTCATGTGAAAGTAATAACATCACTATGTTGCAGAAATCGGATTTATCGCGCGACCGATCTGATATTTGCACGGGCGAGCGGACCTGATGTTGTCGAAAAAATCCAACAACTATTCAAGAATAAAATATGCGAATTTAGTGTTTAAATGTAATTAAATGGCAATAATACGATACAAATTTACTTATATGTGAAATGTAACACCATCATTTTGTAAACTTGAAGTTGCAGACCTCTTTTTACAATAGAAAACTGAGCAATTCGGTATTTTTAATACGGCAGCGTTCACTTGCGCGACTGGACTCGGTCTAGGAAGAAATCTGAGCGCAACTAGTTTTTATAAACGCTAATGCCCAATTGGGCTTATATATTTTTAAGACATGCCTCACTGGGCCACACAGAGCCATCTAGTCCCAAATTAAGGTAGTATTACGTACCCTGTCGTATGGAGTACTAGACAACCGATAATCTTACTTATATACTTTTTTTTTTGTAAATACATACTTATAATACATAGAAAACACCCAGACCAGTACAAACAGACATGTTCATACACACAAATATTTGTACTGTGCGGGGATCGAACCCGCGACCCATGGCTCAGAAGCAGCGTTAACTACCGCTGATCCAAATGGTCGTATATTATATATTATACCTTTGACAGAGGGGAAACGCTTCGTATGGCTACTCCCTTACGGGACGGAAGGCCGCGTTGCTCGAAGGTGTGTGGTTAAAGTCAAGAAATTCGATTCTTTTCCGCTGTTGTAACGCACACAAAGCACTATGGTTACATCACTACCAGTTTTTTTTTTTCTGTTGAGTCGTGAATCGTCGGCCTTCTTCAAACTGTGTCAACTGTCAAGTAGTGAATATTGAGTGAAAGTGATTATTTGTGATTACCTACTTGTTCAGTGGTGCTGACTGGAAACAAGATTTGTATTGGCAAAATATTGATGGTTCATAAACATGAATCAGAGACACACGTGCCAAATATGTGAGAAATTTTACAGCTCTCGCGATAAACACAACAATGAGTTTATGGCCAGATTCCCTACTGATATATCTAGGTTAGTTAAGATTTAAGTAAATTATTGGTTCCTTAAAATACATCACGGCTGCCCCATTTCAAAACCTAGTAAGTCTTCAAAACGGGTGATTCTTGTTTTTGGGCTGAATACAATAACATAGTAAGACTCAACATAACCCAAAAACACTTGTATCGATAACATGTTTTAATAAAAAGTTACATGCTAGTCCAAACCTAGTAAGAGCAACAACATCCTAAGTTTACCCATTTTAAAACATAGTAAGTCGCAAAACCATTTCATAAACTTAGTAAGTTGATACACTTACTAGGTTTTTGAAATGGTTAAATATACTTAATAGGTTCTGAAATGGTCAAATAAAGAAAAACAAATTATTATTAGTTTTAGTAAGACATTAAATGTTGTGCGTTACTAGGTTTTTTCTTAGAAGGAGATTTGGCTCCTTTATTGGTCATTTCATTCGTTAATTCCGTGTTCTTTTTCTTGCGCGCCGTGCGGCCACACGGCGAACTTTCTTTTACTTTCAACTGTGTGTGTGTAGATGAAAGACGACAATGAACCGAAAATATTATTCTACATATAGGTCTAAATTGATTATAAACTCCTTAAAAACGAATATAAATCATACCGAAGATGCAGCTGCTATTGCCTATGATGCCGGTATCAAGAAAACCTTTTTTGGTGTTATTTGCCAACTAATGATAGTTCTACGGACCTCTCATTTATGAGGCAGTTAGAATGTAACGATAAATTTCATATACCTAGGTAATTTATTTTTTTCATCTTTTTAATTTTTAAGTGTGATGAATGAGGAGCAATATCCTATCTTTCAAAGAAATAGTTTTATTAAAAAGTTAAGAAGTTTTGGTTTATGGTTTTGATCTTTAGTGGTCTTTTGTTTTTCTGCTGCTTGAAGAGATTGGAAAGATGTGTCTCGAGAATATAATAGTGAGTGAATATTAATGAGTTTTATTAATTAAGAATAGAAAAAACCCCAACAGTGGTAGCAGAGCGTAGTTACAAAAACGAAGCGTTTATTGTTGTTGGACATTGGATTTTTATTTGCGTCATAAAGTAAGATCAACATGGCGGAATGCAAAACTTACAACATCAAACAATTTGATGGTACGGGGTTTGCAACATGGTTGTTCAGAATAAAAAGTTTATTGAGGGAACATGAATGCGACGATGCGATTACAAGTGCCAAGTTTGCAAGTCAACCCGAAAATAAAAAGTTGGAATCAAAGGCGCAAAATATTATCATTGGTGGAATGGCGGACACACATTTGGAATATATTCGAAAAGAAAATACAGCGTACAATATGATTAAACGTCTGGAAGCTAATTTCATGAAGAAAAGTACACAAGGGAAATTATTTTTGAGAAGAAAATTAAGTGATATTAAGTTCAATGAAAAAACCTGTTTAGTTAACCATTTTAGCCACATGGAAAGCATGTTCTTGGAATTGGCCGATGCGGGAGTCATCTTGTCAGACGAAGAAAAAATTAATTACATTTTGCTGTCAATGCCGAGGTCATATGAAGTAGTTGTTACAACATTAGAAACAATGACCGATCTAAAACTGGATTTCGTAAAAGAAAGATTATTAGGTGAAGAAGAAAAGAGGCAGAAAGATAATAACATAAATAAAGTACAAAACTACAGTAATGCCTTCTTATGTTATAATTGTAATCAGCCAGGACATAAACAAAACCAATGCAGATCGAATGAAGGACATGGACGAGGTCAAGGATTTACAAGAGGACGAGGATTTGGTTTTTCACAAGGACGTCAAGGATTTTCAAGAGGACAAGGAATAGGATTTTCACAAGTACGAGGACAAGGCTGGAATAATAGAAGAGGACAAGGATCAAATAACAGACGAGGACATGGATGGAGAGGAATAGGACAAGGTAGAGGAAATAATAATTATGCATTTTCAGCAGAAAACGATAATGATATTATGACATTCATGGCAGGTAGAAGCGACGTGAAGCTTTCAGCTAATAATTATAAGAAAAATGAGGATAAATTAATTTGGTATGTAGACTCAGGTTCATCTGATCATTTAATTAATAGAAAAGATTTATTTTCAGAGTATGTAGACTTGACAGTTCCTAAGGTTATTGCTGCGACAAAGACCGGTGTTGTATTAAATGCAGTAGGCATTGGTAATATAAGAGTGAAATGTTTTGTTGGTCAAAGGTCAATCAACTGCACTATTAAAAATGTATACTATGTACCAGAACTAAGGAAAAACTTGCTGTCTGTATCTAAATTAGGAAACCATAATATGCATGTAGAATTTTCAAAAGGTAAGGTCAGAGTTTATTATTTTAATGATTTAATTATGATAGGAAATGGTGAAGGATCATTGTACACTATTGAAACTGAACCAAATTTTGATTCATGTAATCTTGTGTTAAATAAAAATGATGAAGAGGTAGTACAGCTGTGGCATAGACGTTTTGGACATTTAGGATTAAAGAATTTAAGTATGCTTTTCAATAAAAATTTAGTAGATGGATTAAGTGAGAAACTAATGTCAATAAATGAGAATTCCCTATGTGAACCATGTGTATTAGGTAAAATGAGTTTAACCATTTGATCGGTTAGGATATAGAGCTAAAGCACCGTTGGAATTGGTACACACAGATGTATGTGGACCAATATCTCCAGTATCAAGGGAAGGTTATAAATATTTCATCACATTTATTGATGACTATACACATTTTACTATAATATATCTCTTAAAAGAAAAGTCTGAAGTGTATGATAAATTTAAAAGCTATTATTATTATGTTACAAATTATTTCAATACTAACTTATGTAAACTTAGATCAGACAATGGGGGTGAGTATACTTCAAAAGAATTACAACAATTTTGTGATGAGAATGGTATAATGATTCAATACACAGTTGCTTACAACCCTGAGATGAATGGTGTGGCAGAGAGAATGAATAGGACTATTATGGATAAGGCTAGGACAATTTTATTAGATTCAGGATTAGGAAAGGAGTTCTGGGGTGATGCTGTCTTATATTCGGCATATGTAACAAATAGAAGTCCAACAGTGGGAAGAGATAAGACACCTAGTGAATTGTGGACAGGAAAAAGACCGGATGTTTCATCAATGCGTACATTTGGAAGTATTGCATACAATCATATCCCACATCAATTAAGGAAAAAATTAGATAATCATGGTAAGAAAATGATAATGGTAGGATATTGTACTTCAGGTTATAAATTGTATGATGAAGAAAGTAATAGAATAGTAGTAGCTAGAAATGTTTTATTCGATGAAAGGAAGAAGAAGGATAATGACTATAACAACATACACATACCGAACAATGACAAACCAGGAAATGATGATGACAAACCAAGAGAAGAGAATAATGACAATGAAAGGAGAAGTGAATCTATCGATGAAGAATTCGATAGTGGAGAAGAAGAAGAAAGTATTAAGGAAAATATAAATGAAGAAAAGAGATCTAAAAGGGAAAAAGAGATAAATAATGAAGAGAGCATCAAATCAGGGAGAGTAAATCGACAGAGAACTAAACCGAAGTGGCAAGAGGATTATGAAATGAATTTAGACGATGACAATGGAGAAACATGATATGCATTATTGACAAGCGGTGAAAATATACCTATAAACTACAAAGATATTAAAGGAAGAGAAGATGAAAAATTATGGACTAAAGCTGTTGAAGAAGAGTTGAAAGTGATAGAAGAGAGTAAGACTTGGAAAATAGTACCTAGAAGGGAAAATGACTTATTGATTGATTGTAAATGGATATTTACTAAAAAGGAGCTTGTAGATCAAGAAATATATAAAGCAAGACTTGTAGTTCGTGGATTTAAGCAACATGATCATATAGAAGATACATATTCACCTGTATTGAGACTTCAAACTTTAAGAATTTTACTGTCAATAGTTGCACACAAGGATTTACATATTAGCCAGATGGATGTAAAAGGAGCATTTTTATATGGGGACATTAAGGAAGATGTTTACTTAAAACCACCCGAGGGGTTAGTGGTGCCTGAAGGACATGTACTGAAGTTATTAAAGTCATTGTATGGATTGAAAAAGTCGCCAAAATACTGGTATGAAAATCAAACGTTTATAGAGTATGGGTTTGAAAGGTCACAGAATGATTATTGTTTGTATATGAAGAAGGATGTGTATTTACTTTTGTATGTGGACGATATACTTATTGTAGGGAGAGATTTAAAGGAAATTAATATGGTAAAACAGTTCTTTTGTACTAAATTCAGGATGAAAGATATGGGAAGTAATAATTTAAAATATTTGAGGATTTCTATAAATAAGTTACCAGGGGAAGTTCATATTAATCAATCTAAATATCTTAAGCAAATTTTAAAGAAATATAATATGCAAGATTGTAAGGGTTGTGACACACCAATGGATCAAAATTTTATTTTAAATATTGATAGTAGTGAGGTAGATTTTAGTTGGGAATATAAATGTAGATCTTTAATTGGTTCATTAATGTATGCTATGATAGGGTCCAGACCAGATATTGCCACTGCTGTAGGTCACCTTAGTAGATTTCAGTCTCAACCATGTGAAAAATTATTTAAAGCTTTGAAAAGATTCTTAAGATATATTAAACAAACTGTGGATTATAATTTGGTTTATAGTAAGAGTAATTGTGATTCAAATAATGTTTTAGTTGGTTATGCAGATTCAGATTTCGCAAGAGACACAATGGATAGAAAGTCAACCTCAGGTTATTTATTTAAATTATTCAATAATACGATTATATGGAAATCTAGAAAGCAACCTACTGTTGCACTTAGTACCACTGAGGCTGAATTAGTATCTCTTTGTGAAGCTTCTATGGAAGCATGTTGGCTTATTAATTTATTATGTGATTTAAATATTAATGTTAAAAACGTTACTATTTTTGAGGATAATACTAGTACTATAAAAATTGTTAAAAATCCAGATCAGAAACGTGTAAAGCACCTAGATGTAAAGTATAACTTTATTAAGCAGAAAGTAGAAGAGGGTATAATATGTGTAAAGTATGTTTCAACTAAAGAACAAATTGCAGATATTTTGACTAAACCGTTGCCTAAAATCTTGTTTAGAAACTTAGTTAAAAGTATGGGATTGTGTTTAGAAAATTAGTAGAATTTCATAGTGTATTGTGTTGTGTTTTATGTGTGTAAATTTGAAAGATAGAACATTGAGGGAGAGTGATGAATGAAGAGCAATATCCTATCTTTCAAAGAAATAGTTTTATTAAAAAGTTAAGAAGTTTTGGTTTATGGTTTTGATCTTTAGTGGTCTTTTGTTTTTCTGCTGCTTGAAGAGATTGGAAAGATGTGTCTCGAGAATATAATAGTGAGTGAATATTAATGAGTTTTATTAATTAAGAATAGAAAAAACCCCAACAAAGTGCACATTGGCGGGTTTTTTATTTATCATTAAAAAAAATACTTCAAATTTGTCCTTTCTTTTAATGATTTTTATTATACCTAGTCGCTAGATGGTAATCCACTTTGTAATATACAGTAGATGAGAAGGATCCTACGGGATGGTAAATAAAAGTGGACTGTATACTATAAGGCTGGTTTATTAGCCGTTACAAAATAAAACAAAGCCCGGACTAACAAATGAAATTAGATCGAGTCGCGGATGGCGGTGGTAAGGTGATGTCCGTTCTTCACGATGTATAGAGCGCAAGTATTTGACCGCAGGCAACTGTCCCTCCCGGTGCCGTCGGCTGCGTCCCTCCTCCCGCGCGTCTCCCCCGTGCGATGGAAGACCGGTCGGCGACATGCTCCCCGGGTTGAAGGCTGCTGAGAAGGCTTCAATATTCTGGAAGGGGACAGATGTTATTAAATGCCCTCCGAATGGTGCCCCGTTTGGTCTACAACTCGGCGACTCTGACGATCCCATCACTGCCAGGATATACGTTTATGACTCTTCCCAACGACCAGAGTAGAGGCGGAAGAGTACTGTCTTTGACAATGACAAGAGAGCCAATTCTTAGCTCATTCTTAGAAGAACGCCATTTCGATTTCTGCTGCAGCTGACTTACATATTCCAAAGAGAATCGACGCCAGAAATGCTGCTTAATGTGTTCGATTCTCTTGAAGCGCTCAAGGCGAGTGATGTTATCGTCCATGATTTGTGGATGTGGAATGGATGTTAGTGGTCGTCCAATCAAATAATGAGCAGGAGTAAGAGGAGAAAGGTCCGAAGGATCTGAGGACAGTTGAGTTAAGGGACGGGAATTTAGAACAGCCTCAATTTGAGTGAGGCATGTAACCATTTCCTCGTAAGTAAGGTGCGTTGTGTCTAAAAGCCGCTTAAGATTCTGCTTAATTGAGCGAACTGCTGACTCAGCTAGGCCATTGAAGTGTGGCGAGTACGCTGGTACAAACTTAAAGTCAATACCCTCCTGAGCTATGACACCTTCCAGATCAGTCGGAACTAAAAATTTTGACAGTTCATTATAGGTCCCAACAAAATTAGTGCCGTTGTCAGACCTGATGCTTGAGGGTTTGCCACGCCGTGACACAAAACGATTTAAAGCTGCTAAGTATGCTTTACTAGACAGGGCCGTAACGAGCTCAATATGTAAGGCTTTTACTGCGTTGCAAACGAAAATCGCTAAAAATGACTTAAGGAGTTTGCAACCTCGGCCCGTTCGATCGGCTATTAGCACTGGCCCAGCGTAGTCGACGCTACAGTGTAAAAATGGAAATTCTAGTTCGGTGCGAGATAATGGTAGCTAACCCATGATAGGCTGAACTGTTTTAGCTTTGTACCTACAGCACCGCACACATTTATTTACACATTTTTTAGCTAAATTGCGGCCTCCCAATGGCCAAAAGGTTTGTCTTATATTTGCTAGTAAAAGTTGGGGGCCTGCATGTAAATATTTCTTGTGGAAGTGTTCAAAGAGAATGACAGTAAAATGATGCTTACTGCATAACAGAATCGGATGTTTAACATCATAGTTATATGGAGAATTATCGAGTCTGCCACCAACTCAAATGATTTCATTGAAGTCTAAAAAGGAAGATAAAGAAAGGAGTCGATTTTTACTAGACAATGTTCTTTGTGACTTGAGAATGGCATACTCATCTGGAAACATTTCACTTTGTGATTTGCGTATAATTAAATTTAATGAGTTGTTAAGTTCCTCGACTGAAAGATGACCGGTTAATTTATTCATTTTATTTTTAATGTTGTGTAAAAATCTCAATAAGTATGCCATTGAACGTTGCAATGAGATGAAATTAGATTTTTTATTAATAAAGCACCTAACTACGTCATCTACACTACTACTTGAATCTACAAAGCCACTAACTACATAAGCGTTAGATTGAGTTTCGCGCGCTACCGTTGAAGAAATCAATTCGGGTAGATGCTGTTTCCCGTTGGGCTTTTTTGGCCATTGGGTATGATCCCTTAACAAGAATGTAGGACCTCCCCACCACAAACTAGACCCACTGATAAGATCAGCCTTCAGCCCGCGGGAAACAAGATCCGCCGGATTGTCTGCCGACGGTACGTAGCTCCACAGGTGACCTTCCGTGCTTTCCTGTATTTCATGAACGCGGTTTCTGACGAAACTTTTTAGTTCACTCGGCGGAGTGGTCAACCATCCTAGAACTATGGTAGAATCGCACCAGAATCTACAGTTGGTTATTGGTATGGTTAAAGAAGCCAACACCTTTGTACACAGTCTTGCTGCCAGTAGAGCTGCAGAGAGTTCCAGACGTGGAATGGTTATCCGTTTGATAGGGGCTACTCTGCTTTTTGAAGTTAATAAATGAACTTTTACTGACCCAAAACTGTCTACTGAGCGTATGTATATGCACGCTCCATATGCTCGTTCTGAAGCGTCTGAAAAGACGTGAACTTCGTGTGAAATAGAGTTATGCATAAGAACCCAACGAGGAATTTTCATATGATTGAGAAATGGCAGTGTATTTGCAAAGGCTGACCATAATTGTTTTATTTCCTGGCCAATTTCTTCATCCCATGTGCATTGTTTGACCCACAGTCTCTGCATAATAAGCTTTGCTTCAACAATACATGGGCCAACCAGACCTAAAGGGTCATATATCTGACTAATAACCGAAAGGATGTGTCGTTTTGTAATTTTATTATTTGTATTTATGTTTATAGAAAAAGATAAATGATCAGAATCGCAAATCCAATTCAGGCCCAGTGTTTTCGAAGTGGCATTTAAATCAATATCTGAAAGTTTCACTACGTTATTCGTATTAGAGGAAGATGGGGAAATTTGGTCCAGAATTATTTTATTGTTTGATTTAAATTTTCTTAGGTTAAATTTTGCACTTTCTAAAGTAGATATGACCCCTTTGCAAATTCTTACCGTATTTTTAATTGTAGAAGCACCCCCTAAATAATCATCAACGTAAAAGTCCCTTTTTATGGCTTGTTTTACGTCCTCATCCTGTGCACTCGATGCTAAACTCACTAAACACTTGGTGGCTAAATATGGAGCACATGCCGTACCAAAACTCACCGTATTGAGAGTGTAGGATTTTAAGGGGTCCTTAGCGTTAGTGCGAAAAATGACTTGTTGAAGAGGACGTTGGGCAGGGTCGAGTTCAATCGCCCTATACATTTTCTCAATGTCTCCTGTTACAACATATCTATGCTGTCGAAAACGTATTAAAATTGAAAAAAGATCTTCCTGTACAGTTGGCCCAACCATAAGTATGTTGTTTAATGATAAACCGGAAGTGGTTGGGGCCGAAGCATCAAAGACTGTGCGAAGCTTTGTAGTCGTTCTCGACTCACGTAAGACGCCATGATGAGGCAAAAAATAATTGACTTGTTTAGGACAGCTAGCAGAAGGCTCCTTGTTCTCGGTCATGTGACCTAAGCGCTCATATTCAAGCATGAAATCGTAGTACATGACTTTAAATGCTGGATCTCTATTGAACCTACGCTCAAGGGATAAAAAACGACATTTAGCCTGTTGAAAAGAATCGCCTAATACTGAAGGGTCTTCCTTTAATAGCATTGTTACAACAAACCGACCGTCATTTTTTCGCTTAGACCGAAGCTTTCCTCGCAGGCACGTTCTTCAGGTGATAAGGAGTGCTTTGCTGCAACAGTGTCTAATTCCCAGAAACGAGTTAAGTCTGGATTGGGCTCCTCGTTTAAAAAATTACAAACGGGAGAATTAGAAGAGTGTTTGAGGCGGGCTACGTGCCCAGACACTAACCAACCCAGTTTCGTTTCGTATAGCTTGGGTTGATTTTTACCCAAGTCAATATGATTATTGGCCAAAACTAACCAAAATATTTCTGCTCCTACTAATATATCTATAACAGATGGTATATTAAAGGTAGGATCAGCAAGTTGAATTCCATTAGGAAGAGGAATGTCTTTAATATTTATAAAGGAAGACGGTAGACATCTTGTGATATCAGGAAGTATAAGACAATCTACAGTAAATTTATAATCATCATGAATTGACTTTATAGTAAGGCTGCAAGACTGTGTACATTGAGAAGTATGTTAGTTGATACCTGTCACCGTGAAGTACGCATTGCGGCGCGACAGACCCAGCTTACCGCACAGCGATTGCGTCACTAAGTTCGCGGTGCTCCCGTTGTCGAGCAGAAGGCGTGCGGTGTGCGCGCCGCCTCTATCGTCGAACACCTGGACGAGAGCTGTGGACAGTAACACATGCGAAGGAGTAGTAAACTGTCTAGATTTATATGAATCATTAGCGAGATGGCTTATGCTGTTGACTGAAATGGCAGGCACAGGCGTGGGCTCGGACTCATGCAAGTGCAATAAAGTATTGTGTCTTTTTTTACAGTACTTACAAGGACCAAGACTACATTTATTTTCGTAGTGCCCTGGTCTTAGACAATTAAGACATACTTTTGTTTCTTTAGCTTTTTGAATTCTATTTTCAATAGAGAGAGATCGGAATGATTGACAGTTAAATAAATAATGACTTTCGTTGCAGAGAGAGCATTTAAAAGATTTTAAATTGTAAATATTTTGTTTAGATTTTAAGTTTTTATCATTGTAAATATTCTTGGATTTAATTTTATTATTATTATTTGTTGTTTCTATTATAAAATTTGAATTTTGTTTGTAAATATCTTTTTGTGGAATACCTTTTTCTTGTAATGTCTCCAACAAGTCTGCTCTGTTGCAAAGAAATTTAATAAATACAGCTAAAGTAGGGGGATCAGCAGAGGTGTTTCTGTGTTCTTCCCAGACTCTATATGTGACACTGTCTAATTTTTCAGACATCATATGAATAATAAGAGTATCCCAATGCTCAGTGGGTTGGTTTAAAGAAGATAATGCACGTAAGTTCTTATTAGTTGCATCTATAAGGTGACGAATTGATAAGAACGACTCTTTTTGCATGCGTTCAACATTAAATAATGCTTGAACATGATTGTTCACTAGCAATCTTTTATTGTCATATCTATTGCGTAACAAATTCCAAGCAGTTTCGTAATTATTGGCTGTAAAATCCAAATTATCTATCACAAGCAAAGCGCTGCCTTTAAGAGAAGCGTGAAGGTAATGCAATTTATTTATATTATCCATATCCTGTCTCGAATGTATAAGCGAAATAAAAGTGTCTCTAAACTTTAGCCAGTGCTGATAGTGACCATGAAAAAAAGGCAAGTCAATTATGGGCAAACGAACGCAATTTAATTTAGAATCACTCGCCTTAACATCTTGGTAGCTCGATACGGAACCATCCCGAAGATCACGGTGGTTGCGGCTCGCGTCGAGCAGGACCCGCGCTGCCGCAACCAACGCGTGGTACTGGTCTTCGAACTGTTCGCGTTCTTGACTCTCGTCGGTGGGATCCTCAGAAAGCATCTCGATCTCCAACTGCAACTCGTCAAAAAGAGGGTATATCGCATCAAATTTGTTAAATCTGCCTTCAAGGTCTAAAAGTTGCTCGCGGCTAAGCTCTGAAGAAGTTTTAAGCAGTTTAATATAATATTAAAAATCGTTACTTTAGATTTTAAACTACTACGCTTTTTAACAAGTTTTTCGAGTTCCTTCACTTGAGCCATAATTAAATCTGATTACAAAAATTACAAATACTACGATGACTGATTACATAAAATACAAATGATACGTAAAAGACGCACAATTAATGAATAGGCTTAAGTTATTCTACAAGATCGGCTGACAGCGATAAGCAATGCGAGAACAAAAGAACACCTGTATGCGCCGGCGACGACGTGCGATAAGTTATGCCTATACACGAACAATACCTATTTTATTAATTGGATGAATTTATTAATGTTTACAAAAATGATATTATGAATGTAGTTAGAAAATGTCTATACATGAAAAGGTAATTATGTTGCGCCCTTATAAGCGAGATAAAAGTAATGCACTCACTAAATTAGATTAGCAGTTCAGAAGTGAAGAGAAAGTAAGAAAGGTAGGATTTAATTGGAACGAACTCACTATATTATATTCCAATCGTATGATGATCCAACTTTTCTGAGTATGTAGGTAGTTGTGTTCGTCTCGAAAGTTCGATGGGTCCGAAGTCCAAGTCGAATCTCGATCGTTGTCACGTTCTTAGGCTTGTGTGGCTGCGATGCGTGCTTCTGGGATAAGACCGGCGTGGCTCCCGCTGAAACTTGCTACTGAAGACCGCACTGAAGAGCTTCTGAACTTTATGCGTAGGTTGACTATGCGGGCTTACTTTTACGCGTAAACGGCTTTTTTCCGCGAGAGGACCAATGAGAAGGATCCGACGGGATGGTAAATAAAAGTGGACTGTATACTATAAGGCTGGTTTATTAGCCGTTCCAAAATAAAACAAAGCCCGGACTAACAAATGAAATTAGATCGAGTCGCGGATGGCGGTGGTAAGGTGATGTCCGTTCTTCACGATGTATAGAGCGCAAGTATTTGACCGCAGGCAACTGTCCCTCCCGGTGCCGTCGGCTGCGTCCCTCCTCCCGCGCGTCTCCCCCGTGCGATGGAAGACCGGTCGGCGACAGTAGATATTGAAAAAGTATTTAGTTTTTACTAAGTTTTGACCTGGATAAATAAATATATTATCTGCCGAGATGACCTTAATCATAACCTAGTATGAACCCATACTTATGAGTTCATATTAAGTTATGATCTGGGTAATTGATCCTTCGATATGATTTCAACCAGATCAAAACCTAGTAAAAGCTGTTACTAGGTTTTGATATAGTTTTCGAGGTCTAAAATTTTAATTTGTTTTTATTTCAAGGTGTTTTTCTCTTATAAAACATGTAATATAAATATTTTAAAACAAAAATATACCTTAAATAAATGGTACGGTACCGATCTTTTTCTTCCGTATCAATTTATGATCATATGTTTAGTAATTCACGACGGCTGACACAAAACATGTTTTTCTGTTTTTCTGTAAAAGTTGGTCAAAATACTTACTAGGTTTTGAAATGGGGCAGCCGATCTGTTTACCAGTCACAAATTACAATACTATTATTCTAAGACAATACTTATCGTGTGGCTTTGGTCGAAACACTGCCTTCGCTTTAAAATAAAAGATGAAAAAACAAGACCATGAACAAGATCTAAAGGGGTCAAGAGTATAATAGTTATTCTTATTTTATACTCTTTGGGTCAGAGGCTTAAGTGGCCTTTAAGAGTGCAGGTCAAGGACTAATATGACTTAACATATTAGGCATAATTCATAATAACTTGAATTCCTATAATCAGTTGCACTTTAGTTTAGAAGGACTTAGAATAATAACTCCTATGTATGTATAGAAAGGATAAATACTGTTGTATTCAATAAACATATTTGAACTGGGGAACGGTCGGGTATAAATGGCATATTCAGGCTGAGACAAACTTCTTAGTTTCCATGGATTGACTATTCGGGTGCTGGGTCTATAATTTGGCAGAAAGAGAAAATCCCAAGTACCTAGGTCCGGAAAAATTATGTCTCAGGCGGGACTCGAACCTAGCCTAGCATGCGAGGAGATGCAAGTTCGAGTCCCGCCTGAGATATAATTTTTCAAGTATTATATTGATAATTATATTTGCAATTAAATTGCTTAAATATCATAATTATAGAAAAGGTTACAAAACTTGTGACACGGGTGTAGAGACAAACTTTGTAAGCGTTCCATGGACGCTTAAAAGGTTTGTCTCTACACCCACATCACAGTGGGGGTGCCGAGTTCATCGTGTGGTAGATAGAGAAAGTTCGAGTAGCTCCTGAGACTTGTGACTCAGTCAATTGTAGGCTTAATAAAGCTGCGTATTTCAATAATACTTATGTATAGGCGAGCCAGAAAGTTACAACAGATATAACATTACGTGTAAACAAAATTGACTTGTACTCACTAACGTATAAAGAATGTTCAACGGCCAAGTCACACAACATTATCTATAATAATAAAGAAATCGCAGTAAGGAACCTTAGACTTGGCAGGATTTTGTCTAGATTTCATTACTTTTTAGAGATAAACAGGCAGCTCCTTCGAGACTTGGCTAGTTTTTTACAGAATGTTTTTGGTGGGATTTCACTTCTTTTTGTAGAAACGTGGGCATATTGATTTATTTTATTAGATTTTCTTATTTGACACGTTTTTTTCTTTTTAGGAGTAGTTTTTTTATCATTACAAATCTTTTAAAATATAGTCAGCGCCATCTAGCGACGTGTGCGGGTATCACTGCCAGTCCAATGCATTATATTTTGACCAAATTATGAGCGAAATTAATTAATATTTTAGTGTTGTTTATTTAATTTGTGTAATGTTCGAGTAGAATAAAGTTAATCGTTCGACTACTTCTTCTTGTAAAAAGTATAAGTATAAATAAAAGCCAATCTAGTCTTATCCAGAGTTTTCCTTTAATTTTATTTATATGCGTATTAAAAGCAGAAGGGGAAGCATTCGCCCAGCAGTGGGACACTATAGGCTAGATTCAATTAAAAGATGTGTCCCACTACGCTGGATGTTTGCAATGACAGCCGATTTTTTATGTACCAATAGTAGAAGGGGGCATTACCATATCTCTAATACAGCTGAGACCAGCTGAGGGTTCTTCATCAGATACTTCAGACCTTCGATTTTTGACATCAAATGAAGCGGCCCACAAAGTTGAATATTTTTTGTAAAGGCGGTATGTCGATCTCTAATAGTTTAGTTGGGCTCTTGTGTTTTCTAATCAGGGTCACCAGGTACTCCAGATCTTCGATTATCCTAGTTTTTATAGTTTTCCCTTTATGTGGCCATTAAACCCTAACTCTGTACCAAATTTCAGCTCTCTGAGTTTATGGGAAGTACTAGTTCTATTTTGCTGATTATGAGTGAGTGAGTGAGTTTCATAAATGCGAAACTTTGCTTTCGCTTAACTTCGGAACTAAATGACCTACAGACTTGAAATTTTGGATTTTTAGTATGTGATTATAGCTTATTAGATGACGAAAATTTCTACGTTCTGGTCTTAACCAGAGGTTCTCAAATAGGGGCCTAAAAATGCGGCGAAATGGTTCCAGTAAAGGTTGGTACGGCAGTGTTTGCTTCGCGCTCGACTTGGCGGGGGCACTGCCGTGCCCCCCGATGATTAAATATAATTCATTGTCCGTCCATCCGTTCGTCCGTCCGTCCGTCCGTCCGTCCGTCCGTCCGTATGTCACAGCCACTTTATTCTGAAAGTATTAGCATTACACAATTGAAACTTGGTAGGCAGGTGTGTCCTGTTGACCGCTTTACGATTCTCATACAAAAAATAAAAAATAATGATATTTAAGGGGGGCTTCCCATACATAGAACTAAAACTAAAAAAAATTTTTTTACTCAGACCTTTGCGTATGGGGTATCTATGGATGGGTATTTTAAAATGACATAGAGGTTCTTAAAAAGCAAGTGAAAAGTTTGAAAAAAAAAAAAACTTAATGTAGATCTTAACAACAACTTTCAACGAAAATTGGTTTGAATGAGATCAAACTAGTAGTTTTTGAGAAATAGCACTTTTTTAACAACCGCTTATATAATTTTGCCCTTCATACAAACACTATGAATAACAAAGTTATTTTTGCAGTCAATTAAATATTGTGGTATTTTGGCTAAGTGGAAGTAAGTGGACCCCTAATTCAGCTAGTTGGTGCGGAACCTTCGGTGCGTGAGTCCGACTCGCACTTGGCCGGTTTTTACAAAGAGTCCGTTTGAGCGACTTGGATAGAGCGGCAACGATTCTTTGTTCCGCCGAGCGGTTAGTACGTTTTGCAAATGTGAACTTAAAATTATCGAAGTTGTTTATCGGGAGATTTTTTACTTTGTCGGGAGTCGAGAGGACATACAAAGATTCGGGAGAATCCCGCCAATTCTCGACCATCTGGCAACCCTAACTACAGTACTTATGCTGCAAATGTCACCGCCAAAAACTACGCGGCGAGACAGCTACAGCAGTCAAGGAAATGCCGAGCATCCTCTGCATGCATGCTGCATGAAGACACCAGCCACCATAGGAAAAACATTATTTGTATACAGTGATAAAAACTTAATACCAACGCATTCGCTATGTTTTCAGTGATTCTAAAATGTGATTTAAAAAAAAAACCTTTTGACAGAGCAAACAGAACGATGTTAACTAAGTTTTAATCGTATGTTTTCATAATTCGACTCAAAAGAGCACGTTCACCTGCATGTGCTCTCGAGAATGTAGTTGCAAACACGGACCTAAAAAAAATACGGACGTAACATCACACTAAAAAAATGTGAAGCATGCAAGCTACTACAATTTCGTTTGTTGTACATGATCTACACTCACACAAAAACACTAGGTACGACAACCCGCTGTCATTTCGTCCCTTGTGACAGCGCCTGTGACACGTACTAGTGCGTACTGTTACACCCTTTCAATGTTAGCATAAGGGCTGACCAGCACTGTCTCCTGCTGCATCAGCATTTTTAGTCTAGAGTCAGGCTCGCCCGCTTCTCGGGCTCGCGGCATAGCCAGTCGGTTCCAACTCTTCGCGCGTGACGGTTGCCACCTCCAAATTAACTCGTGTGTTTTTACTTACCATTTCTAGTGTAATTAAATATCTTTTTTTAAAACCTAAATCCCCGAGTCCGTTCTAACATTGGTGGCAGCGTAAAGGGATCAATATAAGTGGTTCCCGGTTCGTCTCCGTACACTTTCGTGCTTTGTGTAAAAAGTGAAATTTATATAACAAAACTTTACTTCAAAAACTTTATACTTACCATATCGTTTATCGTGGTGTGTTACCGTCGCCGCTCACCGTATCCTGCTATATCGGAACTGGACTCATCTTCGCATCTCACTATCTCCACTGCATCCTGGAAAGAAACATCACCGAATCCTACAAACACCGCTGTATCCTGCCTGCCTGTAAGACATCAATCGCATCATCCACTCGCCAACAATAATCGCCGCTTCAAGCCCCGTGTCCCGCCGAGTTCGAGTCGCCTTATCGCAGGAATGCGATCACTTCCCGTCGTCGCCGCGCTCGCAGTCTACGCAACATTGTCGCTGTGAGTCTGGCCTTTCATTAAAATTATATTATAGACAATTCCTTTGTGTGCAACAGTGTTGTTAATTATAAGCCGTGTTTAGGTTTTATTTCTTTGTGCTATTCTAAGCTACGTAATTGTGTAAAATGTCTGAATCCAAGGCGCTCAAAGACCAACTCCAGGTTCCCCAAGACATAGAACTACCACTGTCGGAAGACGAAAGGGCAACAAGCCCAGTGGTGGACTTCGAAAAGAAAAAAGGGAAGAAAACCCCTAACAGCTCAGGTCTTAACATAGATCTCAACATTCTTCTAAAATTCGTTAAACCCTATGACGGAAGTAGGGAAACACTTAACTCCTTCATAATAAACTGTAATAACGCTTATAACCTCGCAACGGAAGTGCAAAAACACATTGTATTCAAGTACATCCTATGTCAGCTACAGGACAAGGCAGAAGTTGCGTGCTCAATAAAAGAATTCAATAATTGGGAACAACTCAAAGATTTTCTGAAAACACAATTTAGTGAAAGGAAACACTACTCCCATCTTCTTACCGACCTGCAGGAATGCAAACAGGGCCAAAATGAAAATGTTAGTCAGTACTCCTTGCGGGTGGAGACCTGCTTATCACAACTCCTAACCGAAATTTCTTTATCGAATACGAAGGTAAAGGAACTTCCTGGCAGGACAGCCGCCATGGAAGACCTTGCCCTCCACCATTATTTGATGGGGCTATACCCGAGGATTTCAAACATCGTCAGGTGTAGGTCCCCCAAAAACCTAAATGAAGCGATCAACCTTGCCATATCCGAAGAAAGAATCCAACAGACTCTTTATAGAAAGCCCTCACCGGAACAGTCAAAAGGTTCTAACAACCGTTTCGTCAAACCACCTAACCGGCCCAACAATCAATCAACAACCTCTCAGTCTCAAACCTCTTTCAACCCTACCACTTCCGGCTTAGTCTGCCGTTACTGCAAATTCCCGGGTCATAGTATCGAAAACTGTAGGAAACGGGAATACAACAACAAAATAAGGAATCAAAGATCCCCAAATAACAACAACCAACAATTTCCAAACCAACAATTTCGTAAAGTAAACTTTACCCAACAGGACGATGAAGGACACGACGAAATTGACAATAACACCTCCGATGATTTAAACGAATAATGGGCTCCCGGCGGTGTCCCGTGAGTCCAACGCCTCGTCCTATTTCGTTCCTATATCGAAAGGCACCTACTAAATCCACTGTATCTACCAAATCCGCTAAACCTGCTAAATCCACTGTATCTGCCAAATCCACTGAATCTGCCAAATCCTCTGAATCTACTAAATCCACTGAATCTACCAAATCCACTGAATCTACCAAACCCACTGAATCTACCAAATACGCTGAATCTACCAAATCCGCTGAATCTGCCAAATTCGCGAAATCTACGAAATTCGCGAAATCTACCAAATCCGCTGAATCTACCAAATCCGCTGAATCTGCCAAATTCGCGAAATCTACCAAATCCGCGAAATCTACCAAATCCGCGAAATCTACCAAATCCGTTGAATCTGCCAAATCCGCTGAATCTGCCAAATCCGCTGAATCTGCCAAATTCGCGAAATCTACCAAATTCGCGAAATCTACCAAATCCGTTGAATCTGCCAAATCTGCTGTATCTGCAGAATCATATCTACCACTTTCAAAAATAAATAAAGAAAATCAAATTTACGAAATATCGTTTGACCCGTCCAAGAAATCGTTACCACACGTCGTCATAAATACCACATCCTCCGAATTGTCCCTATCTCTCCTGGTTGACACAGGCTCTTCCATCAGTCTCCTAAAAAAATCAGTTATTAAATCTCACACACTCCTTAGTGGAGAGATACTGAAACTAAAAGGATTCAACTCCACCGACGACTCCATCCCAACATTAGGCTCTTTCAATTTGACTATTCCCCTGAATAACAAGGATTCTATCAAACACAAATTTCACGTAATCGAAAACATAGACTTCCCTTATGATGGTATCGTAGGTAACGACCTTCTCAACAATTTCAAAGGCAGTATTAACTTCACAGAAGAAGTTCTCAAACTCGGTAAACATAACCTCAAATTATACTTTACCGATCCCTATTACATTATTCCAGCCCGCACTGAAAAGGTAATAGAATGCTCAGTTTCCAATGCCGACCTAAAGGAAGGTCTCATTCTAGATCAAAGTCCGTCTGACAACCTCCTAATTGCTAATTGCCTCGTCCGGGTTAAAGAAAATAAAAGAGTTAACCTCACAGTTATCAACACCTCTGAATCCTCAATTACATTAAAAACAAACCTCAATTTAAGGCTGACGCCTATCAGTTCCATTTCTCAATCCAACAACGACTCAATCGCTGTCAACCATATAAATCACACAAATCATACTAATTCCGCTGAAAGAACTCAACAAGTTCTCAGCATGCTAAGAATTGATCATTTAAACGGGGAAGAAGCTGACGCTCTCCTGCAACTATGCTCCGACTTTTCCGACATATTCCATCTACCTCATGAGAAACTCTCTTATACCAATGCTATTAAACACGACATAAAAACAACATCCGAAGTTCCAATCCATACTAAATCCTACAGATTCCCTGAAGTCCATAAACAAGAAGTAGAAAAACAAATTAATAAAATGCTCCAACAAGAAATCATAGAACCCTCTGTATCCCCATGGTCCTCACCAATCTGGGTGGTACCAAAAAAACTTGATGCCTCCGGTGAACAAAAATGGCGAATTGTCATTGATTATAGAAAACTGAATGACATCACAATAGGTGATACCTATCCTATTCCCCAAATAACGGAAATCCTAGATCAACTCGGCAACAGTAAATATTTCTCAACCCTAGATCTAGCATCAGGATTCCATCAAATTCCAGTTAATAACCCCGAAAAAACAGCTTTCAATGTGCCTCAGGGCCACTTCCAGTTCACCCGCATGCCCTTCGGTCTCAAAAATGCACCTTCCACATTTCAACGGCTGATGAATACAGCCCTATCTGGCCTACAGGGCATCCGCTGCTTCGTGTATCTCGACGATATTGTAACATACTCATTTGATCTGTCCTCTTCAATTCAGAACTTACGAGAAGTATTCCAAAGACTTCGAGAATTCAACCTCAAACTCCAGCCAGATAAGTGTGAGTTCCTCAGACGTGAGGTCGCTTATCTCGGCCATATAATCACGACCGAAGGAGTCAAACCCAATCCAGATAAAATTAAAGCCGTTGTCGAGTTCCCAATTCCAAACTCACCCAAAGACATTAAATCCTTCCTCGGACTCGTTTCCTACTATCGCCGATTCATTCCAGATTTTTCAAAAATCTCCAAACCCCTTACAACCCTACTCAAAAAGGATACTCCCTTTAATTGGGAAAACCAGCAGCAAGTTGCTTTCGACCTACTAAAGCAGAAACTTACCACCGCTCCAGTCCTCTGTTACCCTGATTTCTCCCAACCATTCATCCTCACCTGTGATGCCTCAAACCACGCTATTGGCGCCGTCCTATCCCAGGGTCCCATCGGTAAGGACCGACCCGTTGCATATGCCTCACGCACACTTAATAAAAGCGAAGTCAACTATAGCACCACTGAAAAAGAACTTCTTGCAATTCTTTTCGGCTGCAAAACCTTCAGACCCTACCTCTATGGAAGAAAATTTCAAATAATTACCGATCATAGACCCCTTAGATGGCTATTTAACCATAAAGACCCAAGTAGCAAAATGCAACGCTGGCGCCTCAAGCTCGAGGAATTCGAATATGAAATCGTTTACCGCAAAGGTAGACTCAACTCCGCGGCTGACGCCCTCTCTCGTCATCCAGTAAATCCTATAATACCCGAAGATCCGGATCAACCTGAAAACCCTGTCCCTTCTAATCCAATTCAAGGTCCAAATCCAGGAGATCCCCTTGGTTATAGTGATTATAGCCAACCCTTCAGTCCCCTTACGTTGGAGGACTTAGACATACAACTTCCCACTGTTTCCGATAACGATGGTGATAGCATGCCCTGCATCGACCTGCTGGAAGACGATAACGAAATCCCACTTCCATACAGTCCTGAAACTACTAATCCAACAAATCCCACTGATGCTTCTAACCCAACGATACCTTCTAAATCCAATGATCCTGTACCACCTCCAGGTGCAGGCACCCTTACCACTCCTAACCCTGAAATACAAAACCCACTGCATCCTTCTATTCCAAATCCTGAAAACCAAATTCCACTAAACCCTCCTAGTCCTAACCCCGAAACAATAGAAACGACACCCCAAGACTCCGATCCACCATTACAACAACCTGCTACCTCAAATGATAACGACTACTCCAAATTCCTAAAAGACATCAACAACAAGAATATGAATTTCAACACGACAATCCTAGAACATAACAAGTCCCTCCTAAAAACTCATTGCAAATCCATTATCATTCCCACATCCATGGACCTAGACGATTCCAATGCATATGTCCCGGAAATATTAGAAAACCTTACTAACGCAGAAGAAATTCGACAGATAGAAAAGGAATTATACTCATTCGATAAACTTCCTGAAATAAATAACAAATCCATTTACCTTATTTACAATAAGGTACATCACTTCGACGAAAGTACTTACCCCGAAATTTACCAAACCTTAAAAACTATCAGAAACCATATCATGTCGACCTCCACAAACGAAATTAATGAAATTGCCATATCCGATTTTAAGAATCAATTCCAAAAACACTCCTTTGCTAAAATATACAACATCCTAGTTTACCTTTTCCATGAAACCAATATAACTATAAATATCTATCATAATAACATTGTATACCCAAGTCTCAGTGAAATAAAGAAAATACTAAAGGAAAATCACGACCTTCCGATTGCCGGCCACTTGGGCTGCAATCGAATGCTAAGCAGAATCCAAGAACGTTACTATTGGAAAGGAATGAAAACCGATGTCGAAACTTACATAAAAAACTGTTCATCTTGCCAATCAAATAAAGCCCTTAGAAGAACGAATAGAGCACCAATGCAAATTACTACTACCTCTACTAGTCCATTCCAACGAATAGCATTGGATATCGTTGGTCCACTCCCTGAATCCGGTCCCGCAAAACTCAAATACATACTCACGATACAGGACGATCTGACTAAATTCTCGGTTGCATACCCTCTACGTAGCGTCACAACAGAAGAAACAACAGATTCGTTAGTACATTTCATTTCTTTATTTGGCATCCCGAGATCCATCCTTACGGATCAAGGAACAAACTTCACCGCGGACCTATTCAAGAAAACGTGTGACTTTTTAAAAATAAAACAGATTTGGTCTACCCCGTACCATCCTCAAACTCAAGGGGCTCTGGAAAGGAGCCACTCCACCCTCAAGGAATATTTAAAATCTTACGTTAACGAGAACCAGGATGACTGGCCTCGTTACGTTTACACAGCCATCTTGGCCTACAACTCTGCAGTCCACTGCACCACCAATTTCACACCATACGAACTGCTGTTCGGACATAAAACCTTCATCCCTGATTCCGTCTTTAACCAAGACCTCACTACATACCCTGACTATATCCGCATGCTCCAACATCGGCTAAAATTGTCCTGGGAACGGGCAGTCCAAAACATTCAACATTCAAAAGAAAGATCTAAGAACTATTACGACCACAGGACCCGTCCGGTCCAATATAAAGTAGGTGACTTTGTTTACCTGAAAAATCATCTAAGGCTACGCAAAGCTCTCTCGCCCATATGGAAAGGGCCATATAAAGTAATCGCCATCCACGGGAACAATACGCTTACTCTTCTTATAAACAGACGACATGTTAAGCATCACTATGACGAAGTGAAATTAGCTGGCGTCTTTCCCAGTTCTCCCTAGGTTAAGAATTAAGCTTATTCAAAATAGTATTATTACGGTAGTGTTATAGTAGCGTTAATATTAGGACCATAGTTATCTTAGTAGTAATAACGGGATTAAATTTAATAAACTCTACGTTTATTGACTTCTTTTATTTTCAGTGCGTCAACTTCTGCAACGCCAAGTTTCGTTAAACCAATTCCGTCAAGCTCAGGCATTTACTTCGATTATATTGGAAAAACTAAAATTAATAATGGTTACCTAGATATATTAATCCCCGTAGATATTTCTTACATTAAGCCACATATACAAAATATTAACCTAGTAATAGATAAAATTAAATACATTTGTGAACAAGTAGCGTCACTGGATAACTCTGAGTGTCGTAATATCCTCCAACCTTTCACTGTCCGCTTTAGAGACATCATAAAGGAATACTCTTCCATCACCCACCTAATAGATAGTAGAGCTAAACGGAGTGCATGGATTGGTGGAATAGGTACAGCCATGAAACAAATCTTTGGCACCTTGGACGAAGATGATGCTATCAAATACGATACAGCAATCAATCATGTACAAAAAAATCAAAAGAGATTGGCTTCCTTAATGAAAGATCACATATTAGTAACTACATCGGTGCTATCCAAATATAATGAAACTCTTAACAAAATTAAGGTTAACGAAGCCAACCTCAATACAGCTATCAACAAGCTCTCTACCTTACTTGGAAACATCACAAAAACTACGAATAACTTATTAATAGATTCCGAGATAAATTCAATTTTTACAAATTTAGAATCATCCCTGCTCACGCTTTCCTTTCAAATGGAAGACATAACTAGTTCGATATTATTCAGCAGTGTCAATGTCTTACACCCATCAGTCATAACTCCGCGCCAACTGTATACAGAGCTTGCTGATAACTACAGGCATTTGCCCAACAGTTTCGAATTAGCTGTAGATTTAGACATAAATTTAATCCATGTTATTTTAAGTATCAGTAAGTTAGTTAGTTATTATGTTAGTGATAAAATAATGTTTATATTGCAAGTACCATTAGTAAACCCACGTCAATTTTATATGTATAACAACATTCCATTACCCATTCCACATAATGCGACAAGGCCAGACTCATTCAGTGTTATAGTACCCAGCCACAAGTACGTGATGATCACCAAGGATAAACTGCACTACAGTACCCTGGACTCCCTGGAAAAGTGTAAAAACATCGACTCACAAAATTATGTGTGTGAAATAGTGAAAGTGCTCCCTACCAGTGAAAACCCCAGTTGTGAAAGCGAACTGCTATCTAATGTCATAACAAAAATCCCTACGCAGTGTAAAACCGAATTTATTCGAGGAAACCTGGACATTTGGAAACCACTCCGAAATAATAAATGGATATTTATCCAAACCGTACTTAGTAAATTATCTATAGATTGTTTAAATTCTGAACTTACGGAAACTAATGTAATAGGAACAGGAATTGTCGAAATTCCCACACACTGTAAAGCATTTTCCAGAGACACAGAACTGTTACCTAATTATAATGTAATGAATATAAGTCTGCCTGTTATTAACTTAGATTTTAACCTAATTAACGATACATGTTGTAGCCTAACGAAATTTATTAAAGTAGCCGATAATGTCCCCATTACAGATTTAAAAGACTTAGATTTAAACAATATAGATTATTCAAAAACTGTCAATAATAAAATTATTTCAGAACTAGATAAAATTACCCAAGAACCACATGTTATAAAATATGGGGCTCATTATTCATCCCTTACCCTATTTTTAATACTCATTATTTTTATCACTGTATTTTATAATTTTCATTATAAGAAATTGTTAATGAATAAACCTGGCAACATTCACGATGTCGAACAGATCGAACTTCCAGTTATCAGTCCCAAAAACAAGACAAAAGACATACGTACCGACACAGAACTAGTAGCAGTAGAAGTCGAAGAGACTTTCCCCAAAATCCGTAGAAACCTGTAAAATATTGAATACTTACCCTTAATCATCCATAAACTTAGAGGATTGAACCCCTAAGTTTAGTCTCAATGGGGGGAGATGTTACACCCTTTCAATGTTAGCATAAGGGCTGACCAGCACTGTCTCCTGCTGCATCAGCATTTTTAGTCTAGAGTCAGGCTCGCCCGCTTCTCGGGCTCGCGGCATAGCCAGTCGGTTCCAACTCTTCGCGCGTGACGGTTGCCACCTCCAAATTAACTCGTGTGTTTTTACTTACCATTTCTAGTGTAATTAAATATCTTTTTTTAAAACCTAAATCCCCGAGTCCGTTCTAACAGTACGTTGCATCTACGATTTATTTTTCAAAAATGCCGTCTTGTGTGGTGAAATCGTGTAAAAACTACATGAGTAAACGTAAAAAATCACATGAAACACCTATCGTAAATTATTACGATTCGTAATATTTTTCCTCATTTATGTTTTAAAATTTTCACCAGAATTCTAGACGTAAAATGCAACAGTGTTGTCACTTTATTTACGAGAAAATTTCCCTAAAAGTGGGGAAATCTGTATTTGTATGCAACAAACTATATATGTGACTCTGTGAAATCTGATTTCGTCAGTTTTTGGGTGTCGTTTCTCAAAAGGAAAATAAAAGATCCCATAATTTGAATATATAATATCTCCTGCGTCCTTTTAAAAGATTTCCTAGAGACAAAAAGCGTAGAGATTACTGGATTTTAGTTATTCGAAACTGCAGAGGAGAAGACAGTTGGGTTGGAACCCATCATCTGCCAGTACCGTGTGCAGTGCACATTTTGATGACTTAGATTTTATGACTACAGCTAAGGGGCTACGTTGTTTGGTTCCGTATGCCATTCCAAAAAGAGTAAGTTTTATTGTACTGTTTTCTTGAGTTTACGCGAACACTATACATTGAAATGAAAGATAGTTTACGGATTTAGAACGCATTTATTTTTGATTTAACCCGACGTTTCGAACCCTTTACAGCGTTCATGGTCACGGGTAGACTAAGGTGTTATTCGTCTTTAAGATGGTAATTTGAAAAAATGTTTAACTACCGCCTCTAATTTTTATCGTCAGTTATGTTCCTTTTTACACAAAATGAGCTAACTGTGTCCGGAGTCTTCGCAGTGTTACCATGGCAAAAAAAATTTTATTCTCTTATAATGCAGTTTAGTTTAGAAGCCCCTATGATGCTACTTTTCTTAGCTTCGTCAATTGCTTCTCGCATTTGTTCTGACCAAGAAACCTTTTAGGTTTTTCTTGTATATCATGATCATCATTATCAATCTCTTTGTTAACCTTATTAACACTTTCAGGGTACCTACCTTTTGTTCCAGTTAACATCTTGTAGATTTTCACTTCTCTTGTTTACTTAGTTCAAAAAAGAAATATAAGTTGTAAAGGAACTTACACCATTTGTTTCGCTTGCGGTTAAATTTCATCATCATCTCGGTAACGATCTTAGGAAGACTTATCTCGTGTGCGTTGTCTTTCGAGCGTCGCGTTCGAAAGTCCGTAACAAATTACCTAGTAAACAAGTCTACTCACTATCGATAACGTATCGATTGTAGTTAACATAACCAATGCTATCCATAGTATTGCACTATATTGATACCACAGTCTATGAATCCATACAGTCGTCCGACGACTTTGATCTCATGGAAAATGCCGACAACGTCTAGGCAGTATCGTGACGGCCAGGGTTGTCAAAAGTAAACAATAAATAAATTGTTATTGCAGATAAACACTCGTAATCAGCACCCCAATGAACATCAAAACTGACACACGTATCAAATTATAAAAAAATACGTCCGACAAAAATTAGATTTTAAAAAGGATGTGTATCGATAGTATAATAGATGGTTTTCGAGGTAAATTATCGATAGTACGGCGATACTAAAAATCTTTGTTTCTCAAACGAATTCTATTGTCATGTAGGCCCTTAAGGCAACAGCACGTCAACCTACCAAAAATGTCAAATGTTCTTAATTGATATTGATTTACTTGTTGGACTTTAAGTTGAAAGTTGGGTAGGTTGACCTGCCATTGTCTGTACAAAGATGATCAACGACATGTCGTCGTCGGCAAGCTGTCAACGTGTTGTTGACAGCTTCCCGCCGAAGGGAAGGTCAACAGCTAGCGGTCGACAGGTAATGCCGAACTGGCGACTGCAGTCGCCTCTTCTGTCGTCAACTTATTGCTCGTGTTGGGGCCCTTAAATCATACCGTGCTATTTGATGCTCATTGAAGTACGCAATTTTTACCGTAAACTTATTTTCAGATTGAAAGCTTGGTTAAAAGTAGTTGGGAAGAAGAGTTTAACTTTACTGCCAATAAGAAGATTGAGAAATAAACGTATTTGTCATCGACATTTCACCCGTAAGGATTTCAACAAAAAGAAAACTAGACTAAAGAAATTTGCCGTACCGTCGACAAATTTACGTAAAAACCCGCTACCCGATGATCTGCTGCATAATTTTCCGCTGGCGTTCATTTCCAGTGCAGGTTAATACTTTTTGTGTTATTTTAAGTTTAATTTAATTAAATCCCTAAACCATTCGTAATTGTGTCGAGCGGGGATGGAACATTAATAGAATTAGCTCCACGCCTAAAGGAGCGACTAAAGGAGTAATGCCAGAAGACGGGCATCATCGTTTTATCTCCACCATTGGCCAAACTGCGATGGCTTACCCGTCTGCCAAGCGTGGCAAATTATGGCTAAGCCTTTTGAAGAGGCATGTGTCCATTAGTGGCCTGGTATAGGCTGTTGATGCAATTTACGGACATTAGCGGACAGACTCTCAGTGTAACTTCAGACTCACTCAGCTTAGTGGTCAATGTATGGTATAAGGTTTAGTACGCCTTCGATATAGGTGCGAGTTTGCAACAAAAATGTTTAGATCTAATATGTGCAGTCCACTAAAAACCCTACAACTTTTTTCAGTAGGTTCCTACTAGAAAAAAAGTTAGGAACTTCCTACCATTGATGTATTTCATACTTTATCAATGATCCCTAAAGAAAATAGGAATCAAATAAAAACTGTTGGAATCATTCTTTCATTTTGACGCGCAGTTTTTTTAACAACCACTATTTATGACGACTAGTTGGATCAGTGGTAGTAAAAGCTGCTTCTGAGCCATAGGTCGGGGGTTCGATCCCCCCACAGCACAAATATTTGGGTCCATAAACCTGTTTGTTTGCACTGGTCTGGGTGTAAACATATACCTAAGTAACATATAAGTAAACATATTAACATAAAAATAATGTAATCAAATTTATCGCTTGTCTAGTACCCTGTAACCCAAGCAATACTTAGTAGTAGCTTATGAGGAAACACTAAGGGCGAGAGAATCGAAAAACAGATATTTGTAAAATTGATGTCGCGCAGTGCCCGAACGCCTACACCGCAGAGCGTGATAGAGACAACTGCACCTTGGACCGAAAATACCTACTAAAACTACTACTATAAACATAAATACTAAATATAGATACTAAAATCAACGATTCGTAGTCCCCAGATTCCTTTTCGAAAACTTGACCGATTTAAATACTTTTTTTTAATAAAAATTAAAGAAGGCTTTGGCCGTGTTTGTATAATTTGCTTTTTTTCTAAAATTTAGCCAAATTTGTTTTCTGGATATCAGTATATAAACTTGAAAAATTTTGTCTCAGGCGGGACTCGAACCCGCATCTCCTCGCAGTGTCTCGGTGGCCTAATGATATGGCGCCCGCCCGGCATGCGAGGAGATGCGGGTTCGAGTCCCGCCTGAGACAAAATTTTTCAAGTTTATATACTGATATTATAAGTGCAATTAAGTTGCTAAAATATCAAATAAAGTATATAAATAGCTGTTTCATCTTAACTGACTGTCAAACATCTGCAAAGATGTTTCTTTCGGGTGTTAAGGGTGCAAACTCCTAACATTTGATGAAGCAAAGCTGGCTCACAGCGTAAGAATATGCTTGAAAAATTCGCGCCGTGTCGCAGTGTCTCGGTGGCCTAATGGTATGGCGCCCGCCCGGCATGCGAGGAGATGCGGGTTCGAGTCCCGCCTGAGACAAAATTTTTCAAGTTTATATACTGATATTATAAGTGCAATTAAGTTGCTAAAATATCAAATAAAGTATTGTTTTCTGGATGTTTGAACACAGCGAAAAGTCTCGCGAATTTTTTAGAATTTTGTAGGCTCATCTCTTTTATTAATCAATTTATGAAAAATAGGAAAACATAGAAACATGCCAATATATTTTTGTAAGTAATAAAAATTATTACTCTACTGGCATTATCCAGGGAGGAAACAGATGACTACATTTGTATGGAAAAACGGCCCTTGTGTTTCCTCTTAACTTGGGACTAGAAAGCTCTGTGTGACATGTATTAAAATATTATTTTATACGAGTAATATCTTAGTATTAAATCTGTCACCCGGTCACCCCGCATACTGCAGTGAAGCGATGCGTTCGAATTTGCTATTCGGTTTTGTCAGTAAACTGGACTAGGAAAAGCAGGATCATTACAAGTATTGTTGAATAGAAGTGTTCCCACTAGCAGCTTCCTGTGTACATTTAAGATGCAAGCTCCCGTACCGAAAAAACAGGATACTGCCGTGTGAACACCCGAGTCTTTTCTGTGGGATTAGTGATCCCGCTAAACTGGACTACCGTTGGAAATGGCCCCTTAGAAATATGGGAATGCCTTTTCTGACCATAGTAGTTTAAGGCAGAAGAATAGTAGTAAATTTTACATTAAAAAAAAATAAAAATTATTTTTTTGTTACAGAGTCTCAACCACTCAGAGATTTAAAACACGATCACTATCATTTCCAGATGAGTATGTTTAGTATGTATGTTACAAAAAACTTAGTTGATAATTTAAATCTCATTTTGATAACAATCTATCAACTTTATTACAGATGCACTACCCCGTCCCAATTTTGTCAATTCAGAAGAATCAGGTACGATTAATTTAATATTACAAACTGGTTGTTGATTTCAATCATCGCCAAATTTACCGAGTTGGTATAGTGTGAAGCCTTAACTGATAATTAATCAGACAAAATTATAACCAAACAAACTGCCCTCAAAATAGTCTCTACGTAAAAGCACCAAAATGTATGCAAGCAAGCAAGCAGTTTTTGTTTTTTTTACAATTTCTTGCATTGTAATGATGTAGCGCCCCGTCAGTATTTTGGTTTAAATACCGGACCAAGATTTCAGGTTCCCGGGTTCGATCCTATGGTTGGGCAACAAAAAGTTTTGAGTTTTCGAACATTGCTCGGGTTTGTGATCATCACCAACCCAACCGCATTAGGCAACGTGGTGATTATGCCAGTGCTGTGGTAACTTGAATTCAATGATAGAGTCCTTTTCTCTGCAGTGGTATGATTATAGGCTGTTACAACAATAATGTAAAATTAAATATTAATTAGATAGTACGTAGAATAGAGTACTTAAGTGATATCTTTCCGGTTCAGTAATTTAGCTTAAGATAAACAAACTTGAAAATCGGTCCACCTGAAGAGAGCGTTTTAAAAAAAAATCGTTCCAGGTGCCTTCAAATCGGGAAATATAAAAATGTGTTTTTTTTGCTGATTTTCTCAAAATTCTTCAAAGCTTTGACCAATTGACCAATTTGGTGTAGATATTTTCCACTAACAATACAAAATTACCCAAATGGTAGATATGCTTGTAAGCTATGACCAGATTTTACTAGTAAATTGAACAATATAGTTAGCTGTCGTATTACACGACATTCTGTTTAAGTTTACGATATTCAGGTTATCTAAACGAGAATTTTCTCTCCGTGTAGTCTCCCAGAATCATCAGTGTTAAGTCGAGAATGCTGCTTATTAAAATCTTCCTATGAACTACTTTTCAACTTTTGCGTTGCATAATTATTCAAATGTTAACGAGAAATTAAACGCGATCATACCTTATTCCTGACGTTTCGATGGGGTTGCACCGACCATGGTCACAGGCTGACAATCAGGGTACCACCACCAGGTATGATCGCGTTTAACCCTTTGACGCTCGGATATTCCAGACACAATAGGCTATTTGACTGGTTTTTGAAATCTATTTTATATTATTAAGTAGAGATTAAAGAACCCAGTAAAAGTAGTTATTTTTTCTGGTACATGTTTGCTGAAAAATAACAAAATGAAATTTTAAAATTGGAATGGCGCGCCAAAACGCTATTTTGACAATATGGCGCTGCAATAGGGTCGGTGACATCACCACCACCTGTTGTGATCTGTAGCACATAGGTATCATCTAAATACATTTGTTGCAAACAAATAACGAAAGTGCGATTAGATTTATATTTTAACAGTGACTTATGTAATGAAATGAGTTTCATACGGTAGGTATGCAGTTCCAAAATGTATAAATACTTCTATAAAAACTTTGGACAACTATTATTTTTAAGTGTTCCAAAAAAAGACTAAGTTTCGGAGAGATCATAATTCATAGCGAATAGTACAAATATTTTCTTCTGTGAAGACCATTTCGATGTAAGCAAACATAATATTTACAATTTTTAATAATTAATTGAAATATGAATGTAAATATTTTGTTATTGGTTTAACGATTTAAATATAAATCCAGAAATAAAAATGCATTTATTTAAACGTTTGTCATGTGACACGAAACGCTCCTGATTGGTCGGGTTTATGATTACGTCATCTGCTTGACAACTTCGTTTGCCTACTTGTGTTTTATTATATATCTAAAATGATTTGATAATATTTACCTATAATAATATTATCCTTCGTTTTTGTGTGATTTATTTCCAATGTTTTCAAATTCTGTCAATTACTTTTACCATGGACAACGATTTTGTAAAGCGGAAAGAAGTAACCCATTCACTTAAAATCTGTAACAAACAAACTAGTTAGTCGGGATCTTTAAATGTAATGTTTATTGAAATCGTAAGACTATAGCTACAATTTTTAGCTAATATTATTAAAACATCGGAAATATTCTAAGTGAGTTGCAAGAGGCATTCTGATAAAAACCTCAAACCAATAACAAAATATTTACATTCCTAATGAAATGAATTATTAAAAATTATTAATATATTGTTTTCTTTCATGGAATGGTCTTCATAGAAGAAAGTATTTGTACTATTCGCTATGTTATTCTGATCCCTCCGAAAAAGTTGCAACCACTTTCGGCGCACTTAGACTTTCTTTTGAACACTTACAAATAGTTTTCCGAAGTTTTTTATAGAAGTATTTATACATTTTGGAACTGCATACCATTTGCAACTTATTTTATTACATAAGTCACTGTTAAAATATAGATCCAATCGCACTTTCGTCATTTGTTTGCAACAAATGTATGTAGGTGATATGAGCTACAGAACACAAGACAGGCAAGTGATGTCACCGACCCCATTGCAGCGCCATATTGTCAAAATAGCGTTTTGGCGCGCTATTTCAATTTTCAATTTTCATTTTGATATTTATCAGCAAATATGTACCAGAATTTAAAAAAAAAAACTACTTTTATTAGGTTCTTCAACCTTTACTTAATAATATAAAATGGATTTTAAAAACCTGTCAAATAGCCTATTACACATGTATCCATGACTAACTTCACTCTGTTTACTGTTTATAACTGCTACAATGGGGGCTATCGCTACTGAATTTGCCACTAGAGGCGCTAGTGTCGCGTGAGGTCCAATATCATTCACTTTGTACTGGTTTTAGCGGAATTTGTTGCTTATATTATAATTTCTTTAATTTACCTGCTGGAAAGTGATCTCCTTCGTAAAACATCGAAAATATGGATTATTTGGCGATTAATGTGAACGCTTTAAAAGCGGAATTAAGAAAAAGTGCAAAAATAGGCGGCCTCAAGAGCAACTATTTCAGAAGTTAGTTTGTTGATATCAAGATAAATATTTATAAACAATATAACCTTAATTATATTCAAGATATGACACTTTGTTTCGGCGCCAATCGCCTTTGACAGCTATACCTCCGGACCTCAGTCTACAGTGGCGCCAACTGGTGAGCAAAGAAACGGTAGTCCCCATTGTATACTCATATCGTTTCCACTAACTAAACTAGCGCCAATTCGATGAGGCTTCGAACTGTACCTACTTAAGTAATTTACATAGTCCGTTACTAAAGTTCTAACATCACGCAAGTCATTTTTAAGAACTTCTCAGGAGAGACAAAAAACCTTTTTGAATAATTCCCAACCGCAACTGACAGGCCCGCACAATGTATAGAACTGATCGGGACTTACGAGTTACGTACCTACTGTTTTCACAGGACAGTACTCCGTGGTGTTCCTTTTTCGTGATTTTAAAGGTTTTTTTGGTTTCATCTTGAAACTGATTGGGCGAAAAGACGCGTCTTTCGATTCATTAGCGAATGGCGTCAAAACCGCCAATAAATGAGCCAACCATCATGCTAGTTTGTCTTCCGTATACACCCAGTACTGTTGTCAACGTAAAAGACATTAAAGGAAAAATATTTTTCGCTAGTAATTATGTACTATACTTAATTAAAAAAATGTAATGATTGTTTGTGTTAAAAATCGTAAATTTTCTCAAATTTAAGCACTAATTTTTATTTAAAAAAAATCTTAAACGTATCATTGAATGTATAAATCAACTCGTTTGGCTGTATGGACATGTACCAAGGCCGTAAAACTTGTAATAAAAAAAAATCATCAACTGTCAAAGTCATCAACAAGAATTCAAAACTTTGTTGTTGTTCATTCATCAATGTTTCCGAACGTGAAATAAGTATGATTTCCGGTGTAAATCGGTGTGATTGTTATTTTAATAATAAATCATTTTTGTTCAATTTGACCAATGGGGGCTATCGCTAGTGAATTTGCCACTAGAGGCGCTAGTGTCGCGTGAGGTCCAAAATCATTCACTTTGTACTGGTTTTAGCGGAATTTGTTGCATAAATTATTATTTATTTAATTTACCTGCTGGAAAGTGATCTGCTTCGTGTAATATTGCAAATATGGATTATTTGGCGATTAATGTGAACGCTTTAAAAGCGGAATTAAGAAAAATCGCAAAAATAGGCGGCCTCAAGAGCAACTATTTCAGAAGTTAGTTTGTTGATATCAACATAGTTATTTATAAACAATATAACCTTAATTAGATTTAAGATATAACACTTTGTTTCGGCGCCAATCGCCTTTGATAGCTATACTTCCGGACCTCAGTCTACAGTGGCGCCAACTGGTGAGCAAGGAAACGGTAGTCCCCATTAAGCAGCTAAGCTATTTGAAAATATCTAAAATAAAAAATAAGTTGGAATTGAGTTCATTATGATATTGGTAATAAGCTTCTTGGCTGCTGCAGTGAAAAGTGAAAAGAAATCCTTACGGGCATTGATGTAATTAAGAAAAAAAACGATATACACAATCAGCTCCAAAAAAGTGTACTAACTCAAAGTGCACCCATTTGTCTTGTAAGTGCACTTTTAATACAACTTATAGGAATCGAATAGATACAACATTGGCGTAATACCCATACATACAAGGTATTGAATATCGACGTAATACGGCTGGGTTGTAAAGTTGACGACATACATAAAATCAACGAGAGTCAACAATCATTCAATCGAGGTCAGTTTTAGGAAGTGTCATTTTTATATTGGACCTATCTTGGTTTATAGATATTCCAGGCTATGAAAAACTCTATTTAAAAAAACATTATTACAGTTTTATTTCTAATGCTAGTGTAGAATATAAAATATCGTTTCTTTTGAGTTTATTACCAAACGGAGTTTTGCGCGGGAAACGAGAAGAGAAAGATGGACTTTGTTTCGTAATTTTGTGAAATTATCCTAAGCGGCATTTATTGTGATAAAGTGGTGGCATTGTTATAAAAATATGTCAGTGAGTAGGATAAATCAAATAAAAGTGAGAAACAAGGAAAGGCGCCGCCCCTAAGGATACCCTCTGACCCACGTTCTCGCGTAAAACTCCTGTAATCATTGATATGTATAAACCACCTATACATTTCAATGACTTAGGTTAGGTTTCATTTCATATCAATAAAAAAAAAAACTACTGAAGACTTGGCTGTATGGGCATAGTTCCCTTTGCCTACCCAGAATGGGTGAAGAAAACAACACCAACAACAACAACCAAACATAAAGTTTTGTTAATTAATTTGCATTAACAAAACCTTTCGAGTTTTCAGTTAATTCGATAATCCAGTGAGTTGATAATTTGGGCTTTGGTTCCTCCGGCATGGCATAGACCTCTGCCCTTTGTGTGACTGACTGCATTTGATTGAGCACGGACTTCTTTTTACGGCAGGTTAACGTGAAATAAGACGAGACTCCTTTGAATTTTTGCGGGATAGGACTCTAGTGCTTCCTTGATACAAAGTTGTTAAGTTAGTTATAAGAGTTAGTTATTTCGAGATTTCTACCATGTACCTTGTTTTTTATGAGTTCTTCCGCGATCATGGCGCTTGCAACAGTGCCGAAATATCGGAAACTCATAAAAAACAAGGTACATGGTAGAAATCTCGAAATAACTAACTCTTACGATAGTGACCATGAAAGATTGTTAAGTTAGTTAATACAATAATTGCGCAAAATGTCTTATGCTAAATGTTGCGTTCCTGGATGCTCTTCTAATGCTACTGGTAAATGTCTCAGCTGTTTATTCATTTATTCTAGTAAAATACATGGTAAATCCCTATAGAGATTCCTATATCCTTTCTAGAGAATTTGACTAAAATCACACTTGAAATTTTTCAGGTTATTCTACTACACTGCATATTTTTCCGAACCCAAAGAAAGATCTAGAACGGTTTAGATCATGGGTTTTGGCAATTGGTGGCGATATTTTGGGGTTAGATGATTCCTATATATTTACCAAACGTAGAGTTTGTCAAAATCATTTTGAGGACAAATTTCGATGTCGGAACAACAGACTTAATAATCTAGCTGTGCCTACTAGAAACTTGCTTGGTAAGAAGTGTTTTTTTTAATGCTTTTACAGAATCTTACTAACATTTCAAATATTCGTCGTAATCATATCGATATTCGTTATTCAATCATTATCTCATTTATAACATAATCTCTCATTGTGTTTTAGGTCTGTCTGAAATTCCCAAATTCTCAATGGTTGAGCCACGAAATCCATTGAGAAATGTAGAAAATTTAATAAGTACTGAATCGACTTCAAAAGGTAAATAAAATCTTTTACTAATAGTTTCTTAAACAACTTACATTTTATATTATTGGTAGTTCTAAGTTTTTAACATTTACCAATGACCAATCAAATACCATATACCTTTTTGAGTCTGAGATTCTATATAAGGTTTGGTTGGCCTAGGTTTATTTAAAACCTTGTTCAATATTTAGCTAATTTGACTTTATTCTCTAAAATAGCAAACGCTTAAGCTTTCAAAATTTTTAAGGTAAATGTATGATATGGTCCAACTATTTTCGCATTAAATGTCTAGAAAATGATTGGCCCATACCTGGCAACCTTTATTTCATCACAAGCACTAGAATTGTAACTATCTCTGGTCCCTACCTTTCACAAATATTTTATTTCCCTGCTGGTGTCTTAAACATATACTTACTTTGGTTTAGAATTTTATAGATGTTAAAAGTCTGTAGTGAGTTTTTTTTTTTTCATAATGTAATTTCAGATCCTGTAATGAATGTTGATATGGATTTTGATGTGAATTCTTCACAACATTGGGAATTAGTTGAACAATCTCAGGAAATTGAAGATCCAGCAAATAAAGGTTATTTTTACTTAATTTTTACCCAACTGTGCAATACAGGGGTGTTTATTAGTTGAAGTATATGCGTCTGTTACTTTATGGCACAAGAGACAAAAAGTGTGACTTACTTCTGTCATAGAAATTCAATATGGCGAGATTAAGACGCCGTATTATAAAAAAATAAAACAATGAAAATTATTGTACTGGAAACTGTCTGAGCAGTGCAAAGAGGGTGAGCTAACAAGCAAGCAGATAACAACAAAATGAATAAGACCCAATTCTCGCCGCGTTGAAGTGGCCTGCTCCTGCTACATCCATTAGGATGGCCAGGATAGCATATGTGAACACTGGCAGGTTAAAATGTAGTAATAACATACAACCCAACTTCGTACCACATCGAATGTTGCCAGCCAAAGTTATTTATGTACTCGTCGGTAAATATTGCAAAAAAGGTAACCATTGAAATCCTTTGTGCATACCACTACACCAAGTTGATATTGATAGTAATTGTTGTAAATTGTATTTATGGATCTATAAACACAAATATATGTACCTTTTAAGGGTTATTTTATCTTCTTAGAATTACCTATTTTGGTTAAATCAACTATGAAAATCATAATTAAATTCTGTCTGACAAACAAATTGTGTTTTATTTGGATAGTTAAGGCCTAAAGAAATCATTAATTTATTTACTTATTTTGTAATCTTTATTGCACAATTAATAAAAAGGTACCTTATCACATATGGCATTCTCTGCCAGACGACCATTAAGTTAAGAGGAAACACTACGGGTGAGAGAATTGTAAAATCTATTGCTGTCGCGCAGTGCCAAACGCCTTCACCGCAGAGTGTGATAGAGAAAACTCCTTTTTGGACCGAAAATACCTACTAAAAGCACACTAAATCAACGTTTCGTAGTCCCCCGATTACTTTTCCAAAACTAAACCGATTTAAATACTTTTTTCATCAAAAATTTAAGAAAAGCTTTGGCCGTGTTCGTTTGTTTCCCTTTTTTTCTAAAATTTAGCCAAATTTGTTTTCTGGATGTTTGAACACAGCGGAAAATCTGGCAAATTTTTTCGAATTTTGAGGGCTAATATCTTTTTTATTAATTAATTTATGAAAAAACAGAAAACATAGAAACATGCTTATAGTGGCCGAAGATTTTTGTAATAAAAATTATTGCTCTTACTGGCTTTATCCAGGGAGGAAACAGGGGACTACGTTTGTATGGAAAAACGGCCCTTGTGTTTCCTCTTAAGCAGAAATGTTATGATATATATGATAATACTCGTACCAATATAATTCTTATTAATTTCTTCAGTATAAGTCTAAATACCTATCCATGTGCAAAGGTAAAAAGCGTATTAGTTTCATTCGAAACTCTCAGATGGCGCTCTACTTTATGTTTTTGTTTTCTGGCCAGAGACCGACCTCCTTTCTCAATATTAATATCAATCAATCTTTAGATATAAAAATGAATCCCTATTTTCCTTGATCATCGCATCACGCGTGAACGGTTGGACCGATTTCGCTAATTATTTTTTGTTTTGTTTGTTATAGTCAGGAGAATGTTCTTATGAAATAAAAAAAAAATAAGAAAATTGCGCGGAAAATTAGGAAATTTAAGAAAACTTAATCACCATACTAAATTATTTGTTATTGTATTATGTAACCTTATCGCTTTTGACGATTTAAACTTGTGTTGCTGTCTGTTTTTTTGCCTGACCCGGGGATCGAATCTGGGACCCCGAGACCTTGGCCCGGTATTCAAACTACTAGACCAACGGGGCGACCTGCATTATTATATTGGTAATAATAATAAACTATTGGTAACATATTTTTTATTATAGCATTTCGTTATTAAAGACAGGACAACGTCTGTCGGGTCCGCTAGTATTAATATAATCTGCTGCGTTCTGATCCCTCTTGTGCGTAATTTAATGCGTTTTCTGTTAAGCGTCCGAAAAAATTTGTGAACTAGGGTAGGTAATCACTGTGGGATCCGCTAGCTAGACTAGAGCAAAGATGGAACGTAACTTGATTTGATGCCGCGCTATTTGAAGCTCATAAAAGTAATTTCAATGTCATATTTACCTTAAATTTATTTTTAGATGCATAGCTTGGAGTAGTCCAAGCTATGCATTTAAAAATAAATTAAATTAAATAAGTTTGCAAGAACTTTACTGTCAATAACTATGTTTATTGAGGGATAAACGCGTCTGTTATATGAATTAAATAACCATTTGCGCTAATTTGACATAATCATGATTTTTAGAAAGATCTCCCCATCCTTATTAATATGATGAATTTGAAAGTAACTATGCCTGGATATTTTTTTTCACTTCTAAATTGCTGAACCGAGTTCGATGAAATTTGGTACAGTAATGGATAGACCCTATTCATTTCACGGATAAAATCTATTTTGTATACCACAGCGAGGCACAAGTTTCGGTCCGCGTGACAAATAATGTGTATTTCATGCATACCGCGAGCGAAAAATATTTGAATACCTAAATCAATGTTTTCAGAATCGGTAACAAGCCAAAAGGGAGCAGTTCAGCTTACGTACAGCATCTTACACTTTTTTAACCAGAAAATACATTATTATAATTCTATTGGTCAAAGTAGTGAATTTTATATGATTAAACTTATTTTTTATTACAGAATCTAAAGCCATCAGAGACGTAAAACACGATCACAATCAGTTCGAGATAAGTAAGTTAAATGTGTTCAAAAAAACTTTTTGTTTATTTAAATCTTATTTTGATATCAATATATTCATCAGTATATAAACTTGAAAAATTTTGTCTCAGGCGGTTTTGTCTTTTTCAAGTTTATATACTTACTGATATTATAAATGCAATTAAGTTGCTAAAATATCAAATAAAGTCAAACTATTCATTTTATTACAGATCCACGACGATTTAACTTCTTCGGAAAAAGCAAGCTGTTGGAAACAGGTATGGTTCAATTTTTGTCGGCATGCGCACGCGCACGCTAAAAGAATAGCATCAACCTTCAATTGGTGTCGGAAGAGGCGAGTAAATGAGAACTGCCCGAAGGAGACAGGCAGCAGCGTCTTCCCTCCACCGTTGGCCGAACTGCGATCGCCAACCCGCCTGCCAAGCGTGGCGATTATGGAAAAATCCTCATTTTGAGGAGCAATGCACTGATATAGGCCGGTGACGGAAAATGAAGATGTTAAAATTAATACTACTTACTCAAACTGGGTGTTGATTTAAATCCTCGTCATATTTACCAAGGTAGGGAAGTACTAAGTATGTAAAACCTACAACTGATAACTAACCATAAAAATATTTCATAACGAAAAAAAACTGCTTTTGCTTTTTTTTCGTTTGTCGAAACAATAGAAAGCTAAAAATTTACTTTGTTGGAATTGACATTAAATAAAAAAAACCGGCAATATGCGAGCCGGACTCGCGCACGAAGGGTTCCGTACCATTGACTAGGTAAACAACAGTAGGTACATAAATTTGGACAATGTAGTGCCTACCTGTTGCATTGTTGATATCGAGCAAAAAAGGGCAAAAAAATCTCGTTTGCTGTGTGAGAGCCCCCTTTAAATATTTATTCTATTTTGATTATAGTATTTATTGTTATTGCGGCAACAGAAATTCATAATTTGTGAAAATTTCAACTGTCTAGTAATCGCGGCTCTTGAGATACAGCCTGGTGACAGACAGACGGACAGACAGCAAAGTCTTAGTAATAGGGTGCCGTTTCACCTTTTGGGTACGGAATCCTAAAAGAGAATACAATACTCCTGCCTGAGACATAATTTTTCAAGTTTAAAGTCTGATATTATAATTGCAATTACTTTTTTCAAATTACTTTTAAAAAACAACTAAAGAATTATATTTTAGAAGAAAATATTATAATAAAAAAAAGGTACTTAATATATTTTAAAAATAATCTAAAGTCATAATACAGTTAAAATATATATTCATAGATATATTTATATGCTTATACACATTTATTTTAAATAAGAATTTAAAAAATCACAAATACTTAAAAACATTACTGTTGCCAGTATGACACATCCAGAATGCAAGTACGCTCTGTGCGCTTTACGTCCGTGGTTGCTCGGTTTTGTTAAAGTAGTCGAGCAAGCAATGGAGGCAGATATTTGCGAAATCTACCCGACATATTTATTTTTATTTTTACCTTTGTTTGTATACGCTCACTGTCGCGCCTGTAATTTACCTATTATGTATTTGTTTAAGTTATTCTCAGTAAGTGAATTATTATATTCTTTATGAGATAGTAATAAAGTTCTTAAACCACAATTAAATTGCATAAATAACTATCATATAGTAAGAATACAATTGATTAAGGTACGGTATATGTCGTGAATTGGATTTCAGTAAGTACGTAGTATTTGTGGACCTAGCCATTCTGGCACTGTGAAACTGTGAAAGCTAACCGTCTAGCAAACTATAATGCTGGTAGGTTCTATTAAAACATTACAGCCAAGATTTATTAGTTCTCCTCCGAGACCTTTATTCAAAAGTTTTTCTTGTGTTATTATATACATTTTAGTGTGTATGTTACCGGCCAAACCCGATTTCAGGATAAACTAGTAATGCCCAGGCTAAACTAATTCATCCTACGTGCAATAGGACAAACTGGTATAGCCTAGGCTAAACTAGTTCGTCCTAAGCCCGATAGGATAAACCAGTTTAGCCTAGGCCAAACTAGTTTATCCTCATAGAAATACATACTCTTAGGATAAACTGGTATGGCCTAGTATAAACATATACATAGAAAGACAAAATAAATAGGTAAATTGAATAAAATACCATTTAATTGAAAACAATCATTTTTATTCAAACGATAATGATTCTATTCACTATAACTATTGGATGATTGGTAACACAAACAATCTTGATGTAACAATAATAAGAGACTCAAATAATTATCTAGATAAATAAGGCCCCCGCACTGTAAGCCTACGATTACGTCGTCGAACAGCACCCCGCTCGTCGAACAGCACCCCGCTCGTCAAACAGAACCCACCTCGTTAAACAGCACCCCGCTCGTCGAACATCACCCACCTCTTAAACAGCACCTCACTCGTCGAACAGCACCCACCTCGTCAAACAGCACTCCCCTCGTCAAACAGCACCCACCTCTACAAACAGCACCCCTCTCGTCAAACAGCACCCACCTCGACAAACAGCACCCCTCTCGTCAAACAGCACCCACCTCGTTAAACAGCACCCCACCCGTCGAACGGCACCCACCTCATCAAACGGCACCCACCTCGTCGAACAGCACCCACCTCATCAAACAGCACCCCACTCGTCAAACAGCACCCAACTTGACGAACGACACCTGCCTCGTCGAACGGCACCCATTTCGTCGAACGGCACCCACTTAGTTAAACGGCACCCACTTCGTCGAATGGCAAACACCTCGTCAAACCGCACCCACCTCGTCGAACAGCCGTATCACCGCTGTGCCGGTTAGGTTATTTTCGTTACGGAATTTCTGGATTCGGTCTCTACGCTCAAGGCCCGCGATAGAAGCTATGCAATAGCTTAAAAAAGAAAACTTTGTAATGTTACTAAATACGTAAACTTCTAACTTAAATTTGCAATAATGAACTAAACGCACGGTCGCACGGCTGACAACTAGACGCAAACTGCGAAGTAAAGAGTGGCGCGGGGCGCTCGGGGCGCGACTTGGGAATCCCGCATGTACAAGTCCTGACATGTTCGCTCAATTACTTTCGTTTTTTTTTTTTACTTTTTTTTACTTTTGATTGGGCTAAACCAGTTTAGTCTAGGCTATACCAGTTTATCCTGACAGAGTGAGTATTTTTATCAGGATAAACTAGTTTGGCCTAGGTTAAACTGGTTTATCCCATCGGGCTTAGGGCGAACTAGTATGGCCTAGGCTATACCGGTTTGTCCTATTGCATGTAGGATGAATTAGTTTAGCCTAGGCAAAACTAGTTTATCCTGAAATCGGGTTTGGCCGGTAACATGTATATTCATTAATCATATTAAGTATGTTAACAAGAATTTAAAACTGGTCTAACATGTAAAATAAGTCTGACCCAACCTTTATTTACAATATAATCTTACGAACACGCCTAATGCCAAAAAAAATCTGATTTCACCCGCGCGTAGTTCTAAAAACAAACACGCCGCGCTGCGATCACCAGTGCCGTGCGTTATGAACATAGGAAAAGAAATGAGAGAGTGGAGCACAGTATATGCGATACAGTCAGAAAAATCAATTATTGCTTTTCAATCACATGTTGACGTAGTTTTTTAGAGGAGTGAGGGTGTAGGTAAGTACTGTCAGCAAAAGATTTATAATACAAAAACTCAAACTGAAATATTACAAAATAATTCATATTTTATAAGTCTCTTGTTTTAAGTGAAAGTTTTCTGATTGGATTGGATGAAACTTGGCATGCAGATATGCTCACAAACAACATACAGGTATACCAATTTATGTTCCCAATTTTCGCGACTTAGCCAACGAGTTAAACGAATGTTTGATTTATATGGTTCTCGAAATCGCAACCCCAAAAATTAACAGTAACTAACAGATAATTACTGAAAATCGTAAAGGCAATAAGCACATGTTTCGAAATAAGTTTTAGGTAATTTTCAACAGTTCAACTTACCTGTAAAATTGGCTGTACATTTGTAAATATCATCTTAATCGCTCAATCGTTTTTTGGCTTGGAATTCTGCTTAACATAGACGACAATCACTACGAAGTACGAATAACTTAATTAAGGCATTTTGTCACTGACAATTTTATTGCAACTGATAATGATAATCTAAATCTAAACCTATAAAAGAAAGCCGTGTTAGTTACACCACTTATAAGTCGAGAACGGCTAGACCAATTTGTATGATTTTGGTGTTTTTGGATTCGTCTTCGTCGGGAAAAGGATAATATACCTATATTAAAATCATCAGTGAGAGATAACGTTTTAAAAAAAATTAAGAATGTTTCTTGATAGTTTGGTCCAATGACGCCATATTTGATGACAATGACATTTGAGACGTCAAAATAGTTTAGGCGATGCGAAGTTTGCGGGGTCGGCTAGTATCCAATAAAACAATAAAATAAGTAAATTCAGTTTTATTTCTGCATATAGGCCCCAGGAGGCGCTTTTACACGTCCCAATATTTAAACCCACCAACTGCTTAGGAACAAGTCTGGTCTAGTGCCTAGAAGAAGCAGCGCAAGAAACTCGGTCACTATTGTCAGCCTCTTTTTAAATAAATGTTTACAAAAGTTTTAAACAAGTATGAGCTAGGACAATTTAATGCCATAAATTTCTATCGTTTAAATAATCATTGTAAACTAACGGCTGGCAATTTTGGGAAAATCATTAATCACCGCCCAACCACTAGCGCAAAAGTATAGTGATAGCTTTATTATATAAAAATAATATTTCAAACGTAACTTCTTTAAAACACGGCGTTTACGATGAAGCTGTTGTTGCTCTAACTAACACAACCTCTCCGAAGCATCATAATCGTTGTTGTCCGGATTTGCATTCTTTCTTTGAGAACGGTTAAATTTTTGGTTTTGACGTTTGTAAGTTCGTAGGTCTGAACGTCTGCAATAATATTTTGTGAATATTAATGACATCATTATCAATATTAATAGCATCTTTTGTATTGCTATTGTTTTTATAATATGTGTGTGTGAATGCGAGAAAATACTTACGGAACTTGTCTTGCAGCACTTGCGTCATTACTCATTATTCAATTCAAGCTCCGTATCATTATCTCTGCTTAAAGAATGTATTGATTTTACCGCTAATCATCATCATCATCATCATCAGCCTATCATAGTCCACTGCTGGACATAGGCCTCTTCAATTGCAGGCCACTTAGGTCGATCCTCGGCTTCTCGCATCCATCTCCTTCCAGCCACCTTGCGCAAATCATCACTCTACCTGGCCTGAGAGCGTCCTACACTACGTTTGCCGAGACGCTGTCTCCACTCAAGAACTCGTTTACCCCAGCGGTTGTCGGTTCTGCGGCTAATATGGCCAGCCCACTGCCACTTCAGCTTGCTTATCCGTTGGGCTATGACGGAAACTTTAGGTATCTGCCGGATCACCTCATTTCTGATTTTATCCCTACGAGAAACTACGAGCATAGCTCTTTTACTATACCTATGCACACTGACTTTGAACTTGTGGACTAGCCGTACCGTCAGTGTCCACGTTTCGGCTCCGTATGTCATGACGGGTAGGACGCACTGATTGAAGACTTTCGTCTTGAGGCTTTGTGGGATCGACGATGAGAAGACTCGACGTAGTTTCCCAAATGCTGCCCAACTCAACTGAACGCTTCTGTTTACCTCATCCTCAAAGTTGTTTCTACCTAGCTGCATTTTTTTTCTTATTATTATTTAAAATTTATTCCACACAAAATTTGATACAATAAGCAAACTTAATGCTAAAAAATTCAAATAGAGACAGACATAATATACAAAGGCAAAAATGCAATACATCATATTTTATAATAGAGTACAATAATTAAACATAATATGATCTTCAATGTGCTTGTCATCGTGGCTAATTTTTTTTGGAAATAATGTATAACAAGTACCTAGGTACAAGTATTTCTAATTTCAAATAATATTCGTTTTCATTTAATTTGAAAATAATTACAATACAAAAAAACTTGTATAATAATAACACCTAGAAACCGAATGTAAGCACGAAAAACGCGCAACTAAAACTAAGCCATATCTGGCTTACTTCGTTCCGCGAGGTGTCAGTGCTCAACGTCACGCTAAGTCAAACACAGCTCGCGAAAAATAATTTAAAATGACTGTTTGCACTATGAAGAAGTGGTCTAGCATATCAGAGAAACAAAAAGAATGTGATAAAGTTTCATTTCACAGGTAAGTACTTAGTTTACATTTTATACATTTTCTGTACGTAAATCGAATTAAAAACAAATAATTTGAAACACAAAACCTATCAACATCAGTGTTGCTAGTTTTGGGAAAAAAAATGCACATAGTTTGTTTAGTTGGTTTTTAATAGGTATTGAGAAAAATATTGAATTTGCCATAACAGCTTTTTAAAATACTGTTTAGACTAAATGTTGGTGTTATTAATTCTATGAAATAATTTCTCAATGTAAATTTATACAATCATACAGGCATTTAAATTTAAACACATTGAACGGTGGCATTCGTCATTAGATTAATAAATATGTAATATACTTATGAATGTAATCATGTTTTCTTATGTATTTAAAGATCATACTAAACACATGATAAATCGTCGTATAACAAAACAACATTGGTAAACGCCCGATGATGGTAACACTGAAGCCATATTAGTGTATGTTAGAAGAGCTTAGATTTATTCAGCTTACGCACACAAGGATAATTAAATGGCACGCGTTTAAGCTTACATTTTGGTTCAGACGCGGCTTCTAGTTATTATTATTCTAAGTTTAATGCATACTAAGCCATAATCTGAATAAGGGCTATAGCCTTATAATTAAGCTTATAACTAAGCTTACTACTCGCAAAAGACTTAAGTTGGAAATAAAGCCTAAAAGGCCATTTAGGCCTATAGGTTTTTTAAAATGACTAGCCTTTTAAAAGCCTAGTGGTCTATCATGGCCATAAAAAAGAACTATTAGGCTTAATTTTAGGCCTCAAAGCCTATAGGCCCCGGGAACACTAATATAATGGGTATCAGTCGGCGTTAACCCAAAGTCCTTGGTATTGTTCGTTCGAGAGCCAGAGCATTTTTCAATTTTTTTAGGAAATAAAACCTGAACCATGCTAGTCATGATATTGAAAATTGCTGTACAAATATGCACAAATTTCCTGTATCTGAATATAAAAAATCACGAGTGTCCGTTCAACCCTGTTCAACCGTTTCCGATACTTATAAAGGAATCACTAAAAACATTTGCCCAGCAAAAAACTAAATAAGTCTGAAATCTTAAGAGGCACAAATTTTGCTTTCACGGCACATGCTCGTAAGCTGTCTTTTTGTGTATTTAATATACAGCTAGACCCATCAATTAAAAAAAATTTTGCTGGGCGAACGTTTGTGCAGCAGAATCCGTTTTTCTTAAATAACTCTTAAAGCTGTTGGACACATTTACACGATATAAGGCACTAATTAGCTGCATCATCCAATTCTTGAAAAGGCGATACTTGCTGAGCGAATGCATACTGCTGTATGAATATATCTGTCAGAGGAAAAAAAAAACATACTGACAAGTTTGACAACCACAAATTGCCGGTGAGAGAGTGACTGAGTAACAATTTGTGCTGTCCGATTTAATGCTTTAATTTTGTTTATTAATCAATTTAAAAAAAAAAAACTTGTGTATTTTCCCCATTCGCGACATTGGCGGAATCGTGTGGCTCAGGCCAAAACACTGCTGTCGCCATAAACCAAAAGAAGAAGAAGAAGAAGACTCCTGTGATATTTGCAATTTTAGTTTAGTTTACGGTTACGTTAGGTCAAGCGATTATGAGAGCTTTTTTTGATATTTTATGTATTTATTATGAATGCAGAATTCCCACTAATGACATGGCAGCATGGTCTTAGATCTTAGCCGGTTCCGAAAGGAACAAAGACAAGAAAAGTGACTGCTGAGCTGTCATGCTGTGGGCTGTGGTACGTTGTGCCTTGAGCCAGTTTATCGCAACTAGGAACAAAAAAACAGTATGAAAGCGTGGCAAATAATGGCGGATACTGGCATCCCGCTCCCTCGGTGCAGTTTCTCTTTCTTTCATTCAATGAACCGTCCTTCCCGTCGGCCATATTTAATGTTGTTTTGTTTCTTGTGCGAGTTTGTTTTGGTTACAATTTTTATTTAATTTACGCTAATTGAATTGCTTTGGTGACAAAGTTAAGGTTAAGTAAGGTACAAGTGATCGAGTTAATTCAGTGAGTAGGTACAATTTTAGAAATATGACAGGAAAAAAACGGTTTTTAACTTGTGAAATTTGTGGAGATCGAGCCAGTCGTTTAAATTGCAAAAAAAGGAAGTTTATGGCGAAATTTCCTTTGGATGAGGCCCGGTAAGCATGTAATCAAATATTTTTAATCGTAAATATTCTCAGTACGCAGCGTGAGCTAACAAAATTAGTATTATATTTACATTTTGTTGTGTAATAGTGATGTTGTAAGATAAATATCGACACTATGAGTTATTATTTGATTACCTCATTACTTTAATAGGGTATTACTACACCAATGACGAACACCAAACTAGTTTCGTGAAAGTTAACATTTTACGTAAAATGTTTTATAATGCCAAGATTGGTGTAATCAAATTTAGAAAACCAGTTAAAGATAATGAACATACGAAAGGGTAGTCAGGGTGTTTCCAAATAATAAAACAAGCAACTGGTATTTTTACAATTTATTTCAGGATAAGAAAAAAAAATGGTTTTAATTTCAAAATTTTTTTCAGATGCAGGCAGTGGGTTAAGTTTGTGGGCAAAGAAGATTTAATATATGTTCCTATAGAAAAACTGCATGAATTAAAATATGTATGTGGTAATCACTTTGAGAACAGAGCTTTCAATAAACAACAAAATCGCCTTAAAAAGTCTGCTATACCATCGAAAAATTTAAAAGCTGATCCACTTCCTGATGAAATGTTACTTGAATTTCCATCTCATATTAGTTCAAACATTGATGTTACAATGGATTTTATTTCTCAAGGCATATGTGACACTGAAGCTTTATTTTCTCACATAAAAGCAACTGATGAACCAAATAACTCAGGTAAAGTCGTTGTTTGACCACTGATCCGTTTAATTTTAACAGGGTTTGGAAATTTTATTATAGAAAGATGTTAAATCAATTTTGTTATATTTTCATGTGTTGGGTATTAACAGAACCAAATATGCCTGAGTAAAAGTAATCATATTTTATGCCTGATCCAAATAAGTACGTAATTACCTTTACTTTGCAGCTAATCCTTTTCAAATCATAGCTGTTTGTAGGAGTTATGTTCTATATCTATGAATTGGTATTTACAGAATCATCGAGACTGCAGCTGACGGCTCAAGAGTCAAGTGATAAGAGAAAAATTCAGTCACATAAAAGAAAACTATCACTTAGTCCAGGTAAATACTGTATTATGTACAGCAATCACTGGACCTAATAAAATAAGTGTGGTCTCTTTTTAACAATTAATCGGTAGCTGAGCATTGCTGTCGAACGACGGTTATAATAGACTCCAAGTCAAAGTCGAACTCGCAAGTCAGGGTTATAAAGATTAAATCTTTAATAAGTTAAATTTTTTCTCAATATTCTTCTACTTAGGTCGTATTTCATTGGGTAATTTTGTTATTAGTATGTTCTTTCTGGTGGCTGTGCACGCCTGGTGGTTTAAACTTTAAACAAAACTAAAAATAGTTGTGAATAAAATTAGGACCGCTTATTGTCCGACATGCCGGAACCCAACCTGTCACCATTTCACAGCTGCGTAGAAGTCAAATATTTTGACGAAACTTAGTACACCAGTTGGTAGAGGAGTTACCCGAGTTACCTGTCAAGGCGATGAAAACCAAGCGATTATTGACTTCGAAGATTTCTTTCCACACATTGGAGATACAGAAATGGTTCAACTGGAAAAGCATTCTCCAGAAGTTTTTGTTGAACAAAGGGCGCAACTTTTCGTAGATGCTGAAGTTCCTGTCTTGCACTTACCTGAATTGTTAATACTGACCTACACATTTCTGACAATGGTAATTTGTTCCATCTTGATGACCCGGAAATTTTACGCATTGAAAACAGTATATTTGCAACTTTTAAAAAGCAACCTTCAATGTACGAGGGCGGGTCAATAAGTCCGTGACTTTTGGAATAAAACACAGATTTTTTGATAAACAAATCATTTTATTTTTCAACGTAGTCTCCCTTGAGCTCTATACACTTTGTCCAATGCTTCTCCAATTTTTTAATCCCTTCCAAAAAATATGATTTGTCGAGGTCTTCAAAATAGGCCTTTGTTTGCGAGATGACTTCATCATTGGAGTCAAATCTTTTTCCACCAAGCCATTTCTTCAGGTTTGGGAACAAAAAGTAGTCACTCGGAGCCAAATCTGGAGAATAGGGTGGATGAGGGAGCAATTCATAGCCCAATTCATGGATTTTTGCCATGGCAACTGCACATGTGTGCACCCTTGCATTGTCTTGGTGGAAAAGAACTTTTTTCTTGGCCAAATGAGGTCGGTTTTTATTCAAATCGTCATTGAAGCGGTCCAATAAGTTGGCATAATATTCCCCATTGATTGTTCTTCCCTTTTGAAGGTAGTCAATGTGGATTATCTCACGTGCATCCCAAAAAACAGTCGCCATAACTTTATTGGCTGACAAACCCACCTTGGCCTTCTTTGGCGCCGATTCACCCTTAGAAACCCACTGTTTTGACTGTTGTTTGGTCTCTGGTGTGTTGTGATGGATCCATGTTTCGTCCACGGTTACAAAACGGCGCAAAAACTCCTCCATATTGCAATTAAACAACGCCAAACCTTCCTGTGAAGTTGTTACACGATTGCGTTTGTGGTCGACTGTGAGCAAACGCGGCACCCATCTTGCGGAAAGCTTTCTCATGCCCAATTGATCTTTTAAAATTGAAACCACTGAGCCATGCGAGATCCCTACGGCTTCCACAATCTCTTGCACTTTCAATCTTCGGTCGGCCAACACCATATCGTGAATTTTTTCGATTGTTTCGGGTGTAGAGACCTCAACTGGGCGTCCAGGACGTTCGGCATCTTCAGTGCTTTTACGGCCACAACGCAATTCAGTAAACCACTTTTTTACCATTGAAATCGATGGTGCAGAGTCCCATAGTATTTATCAAGCTTAGCTTTGGTCACGGTAATGGTTTTTATTCGCTAAAAGTCGGTTTTACGGGCGAAGATTTTACGTGACAACGTCTTTTTCTCGGTAGAATATTTATTGATATGAATATAATTAAATTGCACAATAGGAACAAGGAATTGAATGAAAATAAGAATTGCACAAATTTTAACTATAGAAATATATTTTGTTTACTAAAACATTGTACATGTAAACTTAAACTTAACTAATTCCTATTTGAGTTATTTTGTTGAGGATAGGACGATGATAGGAGAAATTAAAGAAATAATTACAGAGACGCAAGGCATTCGGCGGGCCTCTCTCTCGTTCGGTGACTCATCGTAACGTTACCGAGCGTTACACTTTTTCATAAGTGACTCCCAGCCGCAACCTAATTTAAGACGTTGTCACGTCAAAAATAATGCTTAATAAGCACACGAAATTCACCTTTTTCCATTTTTTCCTCAAATTACTGGGTAGTCTGATAAAAATAGCTGTCAAACACAAACTAACTGACGCAGCAAGTTCAAATTTTGATAGGAATCAACTGACAGATACCTGTTTACAGGAGTAGTGTTGCTTTTTCAGTAAAGAGGTCAGAAATTCAAAAAGTCACGGACTTATTGACGCGCCCTCGTATGTTGCGGGATTTTTAGCATAGGTGGTTTTAGCAACCTACAATGTATGTTGCGGGATTTTTGGCTAAAGAAAATCAGATGGAAATTCGAAAGCTGTTAGTCTTATAATAGAAGACCCAGAAGGGTGTGACCTAATTTATAGCTACATACATGATACTTAAAATAATGGTCGCCAGACAAAAATAGCCTAACTTATCCAACACTCAATTTATACAAGTTTTTGTTTATGGATAATAATGTAATGCGCTGAATTTATTACTAGTTCGCTTTATTCATATTTTAATCCGAAATGAATTCTATCGCCTTAATACTTATTTATCAAAAGCTGAAGAATCAACGGCGGATTTCATGAAAAAGGCACAGCGACAGGGGATCGCAAAATCATAAAATAAAATCTTACTTACTTAAAAGTTTTGAATTTATTTCGAGTTAACATTTATGAGCAATATTGTGTTAGTTATTTTACTATTTATTCCACTATACAACATTGTGCTCGTAAAAGTGAACTCGAACTTACTTACCTAAAATGTTGTTAAATAATACATTTTATAACGATTTGTATTGCATAATATATTTTGTCGATATCGATAAAATATTTAGCGGCACCGAGTGGTACCACTCTACAAGTGTGTTTTATTGTATGTTGATATTATTTGACGTCTCTGTGGCATTACGTTTTAAAGGAATGGTTGGTTGGTTGGTCATTGAGTGCCATGTAAACGGGGTTACGAGGCTTTCTGTTAAAGTGCCGTTTTTAAAACTAGTTTATTTAGTAGTAACTTAACTTAATATTATTATACTCTTTGCCTTGAGCAGTGAGCACATTGGTTTGTTGTATGTACATTTCGTAATTTTGCGAAGAATTTAGCGTCATCTGATTGTGCGTTCCGAAATCCGAAGAAGAAACCGTCTTCAAATCATAAAGAATAACACTGGGTACCTATTGTTACCCAATTTGCAATGTTTTTTTTGTTGGTTTAAATGTTTATTTAGTCGATCATTCGTGTCGAGTTGATGTCCACCACAGTAGTGAGTAGTAACAGACTTTGCACGTTTCTTTCTTCTTGTTTTACTTTTCGTATCGGTGTTCGGTGTTGTTATCGAATTTAAAATGCCCAGACTTTGTGCATTTGGATGTTCAACAAACGGTAAGTATGTAAATTATTTATTTATTTGACATAATATTTCAATTGAAGCCTAGTTATAGCTAGGTAAGCTAGTTACAAATGTCACAAAAGTAAAACAAACAAACCTTGAGAACTTGATTTTTAAGGTTTTATATCCTTGCAATTGCAATCCTGGAACTTTAACTCTACCGCTATTTTGCTGTTTGTATGCTGGGAATTAGGTGATAACCAGGCCACCACATACCAAACTTCAACTTCTAAATTAAAATATGTATTCGAGTATGATAGAATTAGAAATGAAGTTTACCTACATCATTGTATTTACACTCAGGTGTCAATACTCATGTATTTCCAAATCCACAAAGACATCCTGCAATGTTCAGGGCATGGGTAAACATTCTTGGAGGAAAAATTGAGAACTCTGATGACATTCAAAATTATAGAAAAAAAAGAGTATGTGACATCCACTTCACTGAGGCCCAAAAAACCAGGAACAACCGTTTGAATACTCTGGCAGTTCCAACCCTGTGTCTGACAAGTAAGTTCTAGTTTCAACGTTTAACAATACGCTAACTGCAGATTTTCACATTATTAACCTCTCGTCAAACTCAAGTCATACAAATTATAAAAATCACTTTTGTGCAATCTATAAAACATTGAAACCTTGTGACACAAGAAAATCTGATAACCCAATGAAAGTTGTATTAAATTCTGTTTGTGTTATTTAATTTAATTATGGTGCCAGCATATTGATATGTTATTCTATGAGATTATCTAATCATTTTAGCCACCAGCTTACATCAGTCCACTCCTGGACACAAGCCTCCTCAAATGAAGGATTTTACCATAATGGCCACATTTCACATTTGGGTTTGTGATCAGAAGACAAATCTATCCATTACTGTTTTTCCTTTTTAATTTATTTATTCATTTATAGGTTAGATCTTGGTACTTTTTGTTACAAAATGGTCGAAACTTATGCCTAGGCGGCAGGTGACATTTTATTCAAAGAATTTGTATTGTCAATGTGTTACAGCAACTGAATTGCAAACATACAGTAACAAATACAGCTTTGAGTTAGTAGTTCAGTACTGTGTCATTACCTCTTTTATTTATAATGGTTTTTACTATTTATTATCAAGAGTGTTTAAGAATTTGTTGGTCAAAATTTTGATTAGCACATAGTCCATTAGATTACCATGAACGCATTGCAATCCACTGCTGGACATACAAACAGTCTGGATGGATGGAGAACAACTGGACATTCCTACAGTGAAAAACTTAATTTTTAGCATACATAAATGTCTAAGCATGCATTGTTTAAATGTGAGATGTCGCAAGGGTAGTGTAATGTTTGGTAACACAACTTTTCTGTAAGTGATGCGTTTATAAATGATAATTATTATGTTAAAATCTTAATTTTTTTTTCTATACGCTTTTTATTAGCAACTAAGCTCAGTATGTTTTGAGTTTATTTGTTTCAAGCAAATAAAATCGTCTCCATAAGATCAGACACTATAAATGTCAATTATGCATGTTTTTAGTAAAATAGTAGGTAGTTGAAGTTTTCTTTTTAGTTAGATTGCACTTTCTACCTTTTCTACGTTTTCAACCTTTGTTGTTTGATTGACAAAATTATGGATCTTTGAAGTTTGCATGTGTTTACATTTTTGATTAAACTAGCCAATTTATAAGAGTTAGTTATTTCGAGATTTCTACCATGTACCTTGTTTTTTATGAGTTTCCGATATTTCGAAATAACTAACTCTTACGATAGTGACCATGAAAGTTTAAAACAGTATATAGCCAATTTATGTTATTTTGTCATAATGATGTGTCACAGAGACTATTAATCATAAAGAAAACACTTAGTACTTAAGTAATACTTAGCTAATTATTTGCTGCAATGTATTTTTCAGGCATTATGAAACTCAGATGAAATACTAATTCTAACAATTACGTATATTCAGAAAGAAAATGCAGATTAATAAATAAAATCTTTTTGATTCCCATTAGAGGTGGCAAATTTTTGAATAGAATGAAAATGTTACAATTGACAATGACCAATGGGTTGATAATTGTTTTTTCTTATACATAATTATGCTGACATGTGCTTAATAAATACGTTTTTTGGTAAAAATAAGTTTAATTTATAGTCAAATCTTGTGCTCCCATGACTTGGAAGGTTGTATTAGTTTTAAGATTACAAGGAAATTGTTTCGCTGGTATTGGAATTCGCGTACATTTGCAGCATGAATATTTTTCGTTGGAATTGTGAACATGAGATCGACGAATAATAATTTTGCGGCGAAGTAAATCAGTACTCACAGCTATAAGTTTGGTTCTAAAACAAACTAATGCAACAATAAAAAAAACACATCTATTAAAAAAGGTTGGGTTAGAAACGCGTTACATTGTTAACGGTTGGAACGGTATGTTTTAGTAATAGTCCTTCTAATAGGTATACTGTATTCCACGCGTTGCCACGATTTAGCTTTTTCTAGCGGTTGCGAGTTGAAACGTTCACTCAGAAAATAGAGAAGTTTTTAATAAGTATTATCTTACCAATATAAATGTGAATGCCAAACCGACTAAACGGATCTAAAATCTAAATTAAATTGAAATACTTTGTTTGAGATTTAATTGTAATTTTTCTAGTTATTTTTTTTTAATGAATTTTGTCAGGGAGAGGTAGTAGTATATGACCAGGAATAGCATATAGGCTACTTACTTGAAGCCCCGGAAATGAGTACGGACCCCACAGGATACCAGTTAGTTTTTCATATTTAAAGGGACCGTCATAATTAATTGTGCAGTGGTCGTCTATGGGTAAAAAATAACGTGATTCACTTTTCATCCTTGAAAAATTTTCCCGTGGTAAAGGTTCTAATATTAAGGTTCCATACCCAAAGGTTAAAAATGGGACTACAACCTATTACTAAGACTTCGCTGTCTGTCCGTCAAAAGCTGCGATAGCTAGACACTTTAAATTTTTACAATAATTATGTATTTGTGTTGCTGCATTGACAACAAGCACGATTTCTCCCCCTTTTTGCTTGATATTAATAAATGGTAACAGTCAGGCACTACTTCAACTCAATTTATATACCTACTGTTGTTAACCTAGTCAGTGGTAGGTACGGAACCCTTCGTGTGCGAGTCCGACACGCACTTAGCCGGTTTTTTTATTCAATTAGTCATTGCCGGTTTTTGACATGGTGAAGTCCATCTCACAACTGAGCGATATTTTATCTATTAACCCGGTATATCTGCCTATTAGAATACTGGCACTGGAGAACTTCCTTCCCATTTCTTATTGAAATCACAATCTCATTTGTTTCAGATATACAAAAACCTGTGGAGACGGATTTCGGGACACCTGACCAGAAGGAATATAGCTCGGGTATGTACGATAAATTTTGTATTTGGCTTGCTCATCGAATCCATGGAGACTAGATGAAAGGAGAACCATCTTGTATGGAGCACAAGTTGAAAAAGTGTCCACCTGTAAACAGAAAATTACATACAGATGGCGCTAGTTTAGTTAGTGGAAACAATATGAATATTGCGGTTATTACTTTATTCGACCCACAGTATAATAAATACTAGCTCTTCCCCGCGACTTCGTACGCGTCAATTTCTGTTTTTATGATCGCGATTATTTTTGCAACATTTTTCATTGATGCTTCGCTCCTATTAGTCGCAGCGTGATGTTATATAGCCTAAAGCCTTCCTCGATACATGACTATCTAACACATAAAGAATTTTTCAATTCGAACCAGTACTTCCAGAGATTAGCGCGTTCAAACAAACAAACAAACAAACAAACAAACAAACTCTTCAGCTTTATAATATTAGTATAGATTTACCTATTATATGAGTTAAAATCTACGTTTTATATTTTGTTAAAAATATGTTTATTTAATCTATTTGTTTTTTTTTAATATTGTACTGTTGATAATAAGTTATTATTTTTGTCTGTTATACGCGTTCGTATTTAGATTACTATTATGAAATTCTTATATTAAAATGGTCACTCTAAAAATTTTAAAATCTTTTGCGACTATAGCCACCTTATATTGCTCTTTTTGACGGACACTTTTTGATGTATGCAGATGATTCTCCTTTCTTCTAGTCTCCATGATCGAATCATAACTGATGTCAATTGTGATGGAAGTCTTAATTCCATTATTTAGTTCGGTTAGTCCGAAATAGGGTTGCCAACTCTTTTTTGACAGTTAATATGGTAGGTCCGGATTGACCTGTAAAAAATAGCAGGTAGGAAATCTATCAACAAATCGGCCCACCTAAATTGTACAGGATACTTTTCATGATATTTTAGCAACTTACTTGCAATTATGATACGGTTTTCTTGAGTTTACGCGAACACTATACATTGAAATGTAATAATATGTTTACGGATAGAGTCGGTAGTTTTAAACATTTTTCAAATTACCTACTTTAAGGCGAATACCTAACACCTTAGTCTGTCTGTGACCATGAACACTTTACAGCGCGTCGGGTAAATCTACGCTAATATTATAAAGAGGAAGATTTTTTTTTTTTGTGTGTGTGTGTGTGTGTGTGTGTTTGTGTACATTTGTATTGAATAGGCTCCGAAACTACTGGACCGATTTAAAGAAATCTTTTACTATTGCTGACACTATCCTCGATGAACATAGACTACTTTTTACCGCGGGATCTGGTAGGTGGCGCTGCTGTCGGTATGTCGACTACTAAACGGCTTGACCGATTGGGTAGAAATTTTGTATGTGTATTTCCATGGTTTCACAGACACGAATGTATTAGGGGTTAAAGCATGAAATTGCCGTTTTGTATGGACGAAATCGAGAAAAGTCATTTTTCCATACTAACAATTTTTTAGTTTTTTTATATACGCCTGAACCGTTTTCGATGCAATTAAAGGTGAAAGTTAGATGGTTATAAAGCTACGCATTATAGTATTTAAACTGTAAATCAAAGTATATAATACAAATATACTTAATTGAAGCAAGAAGGTCAGCTGACACATTGTAAGAGGTCTTTTCAACGACTTCCTTTGAAGTAATAGGCACTAGTATTGCATTTTTTTTTTTAGTCAAAAGTTTATTTATTTAGTTTTTGATACAATACAAAAAGAATTACGCAATAATATGACTATACTTAAGAGCTATAAACAAAATAAAAAGTGGGAAAATAATCGGCAATTTCATACTTTAACCCCTATTATTAAGGCTACCTAATCTATCTTTCTATATGCCACCGCTAGGCACAGGTTTGCGACCGTGCGATATGACTTGGAGTTAACGCGGGCAGAGCCGCGGGTGAAGAGCTAGTCAAAGAATAAACGCGTACTATAATCCGTAAACATATCTTTAATTTCAATGCATAATATCAGTATTTAAACTTGAAAAATTATGTCTCAGGTGGGACTAAAACCCGCATCTGAGAACAGCCTGAAAAAAAAAATTAGTTTAAATACTCATATTGTTACACCCTTACTGACTTCTTGACGGAGCAGATTTTCCCAATTTTAATAATTTAATAATTTTTTTAACATAATTTTATTTATTTTTTAAAGCCTTTTCTACAGTGCAATGTTGCACTGACTCCCGAGCTAGTATAACTGTTTCAGGAGTCAGTTTTTTTTGTTGACATTTCTTCGTGAATCTCTTTTGAAGTTAGTTTTTTTTAAACAGGTATTTGATGACGGCACGTTGCTCAATTTTCTCCATTCTTTAAAAGCGCTGCACTTAGGCTCACAAAATTCAGTCTAATTTAAAAACAGATAATGCTATTGCGATAGAATTTTACAATGTGACAACCAGAGAGTAAACAAATCGAATGAGGTCAGTTACATTAAAATAGTTCAAGTATTTATGTGTTAGGCCGTGAATATTTCGATCCACCCTCGTATTGACAGTAGTAAACACTCTATCATGTTTTGTACTCAGTTTGTACATAGCTTTTTGAATAAAAGCCCATACGCACTTTCTGCTGGGTATTCAGCATTTAGCGCAAACAAAATTTACAGCATGTATAATTGATGTCGAATTATACCGGATGTCTGTTGTTGCCGAGTATTTTACATCGTTGACTATAATGTACCTGGTATGTATCTGGTTTAAAGAAGGTCCAATTATCACAATGAAAGGTTGGACTGTGAACCCCAAATTAGTCATTTTTTCTTTGCGAAGCGTTATTGAAGCTTGCAGATCCGCTGAGCTGGTGATGTGGATCCAGGTCTCGTCCTTGGTCACGAAACGAGACAAAAAAAGTTCCCGATCCGTCTGGAACTTTTCGAGATTCGCCCTCGAAATGTCGACTCGTTTTTTCTTTTGCTCGTCGGTTAACATTCTCGGCACCCTACGCGCAGAGACCTTTTACATTTGCAGTTCGTTCGCAAATTTCTTTGAACACTACCAAATGAGATCCCTGTGACCTAAGCCACATGCCTTATGGTCACTCTTCGATCTGCCAATACGATATCTTCGACTTTTTTGACGTTTTCTGCAGTGAGGGACGTGGATGGGCGGCCCTCGCGATGTTCATCTTCTTTGGAGGTTCTACCCAGCTTGAACTCCTTTGCCCAGCGCGCAACCGTGGAATATGGAGGAGCAGAGTCCCCCAATGTTTCCACTAAGTCGCTGTGTATGTCTTTGGTAGACATTTTTTTCAAACAGAGGTACTTGATGACTGCTCTGATTTCGTTTTTCTCCATTTTGATGTTTACACTCCGACTGTTCGTATTCAAATGAATGTACCTCCTGGTAATCGTGTTCTATTTATATAATTTTTTTATGATGAACATGTGGATATAGGAGGCACCAAAAAAATTTTTTTTTTTCATATTTTTATGTGCTCTACAAATATCTGATTATCATTACTTTTGGATCACCCCTCGTATTACGCCGCGGTGTTCGGCTGGATGGTGGTGGAACAGAAGACCAAACATGACCGTTCTTACCTCGTAGCACATTGGTTCGTAACTGTGCTAGTGGCACGTCGTCGTCGTCACTATTTTCGCTATAAGAAATAACGTCTTCCTCCTCCGACTGAACAGATACATTGTCTTCAATTGCGAAAATTTCGCCATCATCTGAGCACTGTCCATCATCCAAATCAATATCAGCAAGTCCATGCAAGTAGTCTCCGATTTGATCATCCGAAAGCGAAGCCATTATTACCCTAAAACCAACCATTCACTTTGGCAGCACGTTAAAATAGATTATACGTAAATAGCAACAAGGGCGACGTATCACCACAGCAAAGTCAATATAACAAAAACAACAACTTACCGCGACACGTTGACGCGTGTGACTGACAGCGCTTCTTGCAATTATTATTAGAGAATAGGCCGAGCGATAGAAAGAGACAACATCAGCATCTAAAGTTATTAAAACTTTTCTTAAGTGGTGGGGTGACCGGTCACCCCTGTTGCCTTCCGAAGGTTAAACAACTCTTTCATCAATGGAAAAAAGAATAAATACCGGTCGAAATAAAGAAAACTGCCTTCTGGAAGCGTATTGGCCAAGCATAATACAACAGCAGACTAACTCCAAAATTCTCTGAATCAGTTAAGTTTGTAGTAGAACCTTGATAAATTTCAAAGTCTAGAACTTGTCTTTTGTAGGTAGTTAGTTTAAAATTCTTCAATCTTGTTAGACGAGGTTTGTTTTTTTACAAATATCTTCAAATCTTACCTACCTTCTTGAGGAATCATTTGTTCATCGATTAGTTACGAGTATCTCTTGGCAACTGCATGCAGGCATGTTTCGGACGTCATCGATAATAGGCTGCACCCTCCACAATATATCTGCTTGTTCTTCAGTCTGATTAGCTAACCGCTGCACATACGGGTATTTGATACAAAAAACTTTTTTTTGGTAATTTGGGTCAATTGCGCCTTTGTCCTAATTATGTTTCAAATCAATTAAACCCGTTTTAGTATAACCCAATCATTTCTATACCCTTTTCTCCATAGGGACTTATGAGTGAAATAAAATCGATGGTGGTGATTTATTTGTACAATAACCAATAAAAAAGCATTTAAAAATACACAATGATTTAAAAATATCGCTTACTTTTTTCATAACCCTACAAAATAAATTAAAAGCTAAGTACAAACTGTAATTTACACAGAAATAAAAGTTAAATACACATTATATTGTAATATTAGCTGTTGCCCACGTCGTCTGCGTCAATTTCTTTTATTATGATCTCGACTATTTTTGCAACATTTTTCACTCATGCTTCGCTTCTATTGGTCGCAGCGTGATATTGTTATATAGCCTAAAGCCTTCCTCGATAAATGGACTATCCAACACAAAATAATTTTTTGATTCGGACCAGTACTTCCTTCCGTTTAGCGCGTTAAAAAAACTTATATAGCTACTAATACTATCTTCTAGTATTCGTCATACTCGCTATTGCTATCTGCTTGATCAGTACTAGTTTGCGGGTCAGCATTATAATAGGCAATCGGCAATTTCATACTTAAACCAAGTATGAAATTGCCGATTTGTACTGAAAATCAAAATTTTTAATTTTTAACAAATTTATTTAATTAAAATAGTTACCATTATTATCTATACATTGCTGCCATCTAATAGGAAGGTTATTTATGCCTTTGTGATAGAACTCTGAGGATCTAGACTGCACAAACTGTGTGAAAGCATTTTGTACTGCCTCCTGGGGAGAAAACTTCTTGTCACGTAGATAATTGTCCAAATCACGAAAACAATGGTAGTCCGTTGGAGCAAGGTCTGGCGAATACGGAGGATGTCGAATGGTTTCTAATTGCAGTTCCTGAAGGGTCAAAACGGTTTCTCGTGCTGTATGAGGTTCGGTCGGTTCGGAGGTCGGGGCTGTTTTACTGCTATTTTTGCCAACATTGTTCGGAGTTCGGCACAATAGACATCTGCCGTTATCGATTGACCAGATCGGAGAAAACTATAGTGAATAACACCATGCTGAGACCACCAAACAGTTACCATTACCTTTTAATTGGTAAGTTTTGCTTTAGGACACTGTTGTGGCGTTTGACCTGGGCTCAGCCATTGCATTTTTCTTTTACGGTTATCATAAAGAATCCACTTTTCATCACATGTCACAATTCGGTTTAATATTCCTTCATTTTTGTACCGATTCAACAAGGCAACACAAGTTTCAACACGCGTTTCTTTCTGTACATCAGTCAAATCATGAGGCACCCATTTTTCGTATTTTTTTATTTTATTGATTTGACGCAAATAAGTCAATATTGTGGTAAGGTTACGTTAAACCATGGTTTAACGTAACCTTACCTTAAGTTTAACCTGCGCAGGTTAAACTTGTTAAAACAAAGACACATCAGTTAGTTTCATATTATGAGAATCTGCTAAAAATCCTAATCTATCTATTGCATTTACAAAATAATGTATGGCTTACTTCTATAGCAGTTGGCCATCTTGCGCTGTTATAGTTCTGAGCATTGCAGTCATTGTAAAATTATAGCTATTAAGCTTCGATTTATAATAAAATGATGAGGTATCTCCATTTGGACTCTGCATCATTGCCTGCACATCAAAACAGACACATAAATTACACTCATCATCAACAGTCTTACGAACATGCTTTTTCTCATCTCGGCTAAGATTCTTTTCTCGAATGTCAGAATCATATTTTTCTTGAAGAGTTTGTTTTTGGGCGTTTATTGAGTTATGATATTGTAAACATAGATCACACTGGTCTTTTTTTGGTTGAAAGAATCCGATATTAATTTTTTTTGTAAATATGTCATAAAAAGTATGAAAACGCCCATAATCTCGATTTTTCTCCTTCTGTACAGCTTGAAAGTCTCTAAACAAGTCTGGAATACTTTTTCCGCCACTAATATACTCTCTCGATGTTGAAGCTCTAAGGTAATGTGATTCTATGCGGGGTATTGTATTAATGAATTCTATTGTATCATTTTTATATATAAAATTGAAAAGTACATAATGTTATATACTTACTGGTCACATGCATAAAATTTAAAAAAACTTACACTCAGAGAAATGTCGCAACTTGACAAGTCAACTTCCTCTATGTTTTCACAGATAATATCATTTTCATCGTTGACTGTTTTCAACCAAACCTTCCAACTTCGTATAAAAAGTGCTCTCGGCGCTATAACTGGTATCAGCTCCTTTATTTGTTCAACATTTAAAGCTCTTAATGAATTTACAGTTATTCCATTTTCTAAAAAAATATTATAAATTAATAAATAACTCACAATCTGTGTTTTCTACATTAAACAACTATAAAAAAGAATCTTATAACTTACACAACATTTATTAGGGCAGGGCAACGGAGAGGTTGTAAGTTCAGGTAGATCAGTAAACATCTGATAGTCAGCAGTGGCTCTAGATGGCTGCACTACATATGTATATGTGGTCTCCTCGTCTAGGTATGGAGGGTCCTCAGATATCTGAAGTTAAAAAAAGAAATTATTGGTTTTTGAGATTACCTAACAAAGAACAGATTGCTAACAAGAAGGTATGTAAGCTCTATAAACAACTTAATATCATTGAGTCTGACATAAAAACTTTCATTCTTTGTTCACTAGCTCAACAGGTTAAACTTGTTACTCAAACAAAGACACACTAGTTTCATATTATGAGAGAGACATCTGCTAAAAATCCTAATCTATCTATTGCATTTACAAAATTATGTATGGCTTACTTCTATAGCAGTTGGGCCATCTTGCGCTGTTATAGTTCTGAGCATTTTAATTTGCGTTTTGAGTTTGGCCCTATGGCTGACCACAGGTATTAATTCATTTATATCGTTTTCTGATAGCATTTGTAGAGTTTCTAAATCAATAGCTTGTTCTGCAAAAAATATAAGTAGGCACATAATTAGGTTGGAGTGTAGCAAAGGGTGTGCAAGGCGTTTGGGACTTGAAGAACAAAATATAGTACAAAAAGTGTTTATTTTAAGTCCCTTTATAAGATAAAAAACAAAGTTTATAGATTTATTAGGTTTACGAAAATTTTTCGAAGTCCTAGACGCCTTGATAATTCCAATATAAGACTTTTGATAAGACCAAGTCTGCCTCTGTAGAAGGCGCCCTCTGTGTATTTATTTGTTGTCCCCACCTATCATTTGCCGGTCGTGGGCCTCTGTCACCTCGCATACCTCGCGGAGGAAATGGTATATTTGGATCGCCGTCTTTTTTGATACCCCCACATCATTCGCTGCTTGCGTGACTTTGTCGCGGCGGAAAAAGTGCAGCACTAACCTTAGAGTATTGAGCACAGACACATTGCTGTGCTCGAAAATAGTGCCCTTTAATGGTGACAGTATGACACTGCAACCGGTTCTTCTGCAACGCCAACGGAACCCTAATTTATAATTAGAGTTTCGTTCGTTGTTCATTGGCCGGTTGCAGGTCGGACAGCTGGGAATCCCAGAAGGGATTAGATACCATCTTTTAGCAGCAGCTGTTGCCGCCTCTTCGCTACAAATTGCAGCCGCGTAATTCCATAAATTGAAATTGCTTTCCAAAATTAATGAAAAAAAGGGTCCATTTTAATATCAAGAAAAAAAAACTACCTAAATAAATTAAACCTAACCTACTAAACACAAAAAAACTAACCTATTTAACAAAGAAAATAACTAACCTAATAAACGCAAAAAAACTAACCTAATAAACGCAAAAAAACTAACCTAATAAAATAAAAAAAGACAACTATGTAATAAAAACGAAAAAAATAAAAAACCTACTTAACTAATAACAAAAAGATAACAAAAAGAAAAAGAAAATTTAAAAGAATAAGAAACGAAAAAGTATTGCAACGCTGGTGGCACAGAAATCGCATAAGAGTTTATGAAAGTCTGTAATTTTCATGTATTTTTACTTGAGTTCATGCGTTGAACGGCAATACCGTAAAGAGAGCCGCGCCGCGACCTTAAAGAGAGCCGCCGCGCCTTTAATGTATGCCGCTAGATTGCCGTGTAATCTTTATATTTTTTTCTTTTTATTGGTGCATCGTACGACAAAAGTTCATATGACTTCAATTGTCGAGAGCAATAATTCTAATAAGATGAGCCCATGAAAGCTGTAGTCAGGTTGAATTTTTTTTAAAAATCATCGAAAATTTTACAAGTGTCGGAAATCTTAATTATTTTTTTTCTTTTTTTCGGTGCGTCGTACGACAAAAGTTCATATCACCTTAAATGTTTCTAATGCTTATCCAAAGCCATAGAAAGTAATACAAAGAAGATACCAAACAATTATTTTTTGAAAAATTTTACAAGTCCTGTGCCCCTAAGGCTAGAATGGGTAAAGGAAAACGACACTTAAAAAATTTTTGATATTTTTTTTAATTCTTGAAAACCTTATTTTTTACGGTTCTATCGTGTTTAGGTTGTTAAACCTGACATATTTTGTCAAATACAAGATATACCTAAGACGCATACTTTAGAAGATAAAAATATTTAAATGTTTGTGACATTTATTTCTGATTTAATTTACTCCAAAACAGTGCGATATACGCATGTTATGCACATGACAAAAAATGACAAGGGCAATGATTCTAATAAGATAAGCCAACAAAAGCTTGAGTTAGCTTGATTTTTTTTTAATCATCGAAAATTTTAAAAGTGTCGGAAATCTTAATTTTTTTCTTCTTTTTTTTGGTGCGTCGCACGACAAAAGTTTATATGACCTTAATTGTTTCTAATGCTAATTCAAAGCTATACAGACCAAAAAAGTAGAAATTAAAAAAAAAAATTATCGAAATTATTCTAAGTCCTTGCTTTTATAGTGCCCCTAAGGGTACACCCCAACCCACTGCTGCCCTTGTGGCAGGCGTACCTACGTGACTGACTGCTGACTGCGTGGAGGGCGGTGGTGGCGGCGCAGACAAGTTTATACAGGTTTTTGGCGGGCGGTCTCACTAAAGGAAGAGACGTGATTGGTCAGTTTTGTAACGGCTGCTTGTAAGTTTATTTTAATTACATTTAGACATGGCTTTTGTTACTGCAACCAAACAAGTTCGTCTATGTAATTTCGGTAACTAATCGGCAAAAGTTCAGTAATTGATTATTAAATATATTTTAACATAACTGGTTTTGGGTTTACTACTAAATTTTGTTTTGTAAATTTAATAAAACTTTGGTTGCTTATACTTAAGTTTGGTTATAATTTTTTTAACTCAACTGGTTCAGTTAATTTTTTTTTTCAGTGTGGCGTATGAGTCACTCCCATACTCCGCATTTAATGCCCAAATAGCCTTATAACATGTGTCAACAGCTTGCAAAATGTTGTTTCTTTGGTATATGACCTATGGATTTATAATAACCATAAATGATTTTATTTTTGCCAGTGACTCACCAATTATCATCACATAAGGTTGTGCCGCCACTTCTTTATTATTTAATGTTCTAAGGCGAAGTTCTATTGCTTGAACAATTTCACTATCAGATCTGACATGCTTTATAAATGCATTTCGTGTTTCTGCCTTAGATGGCTTCCAGCTGCATGTGGATGTGTCCAGTTTTTTTTTTCTTTTTCTTTTGTTTGATAGGTGTTGTATTTAGTAAGTATGGAATTGACAAAAACGCAGCAAGGTTTTTGTCTTCTTCTTTGGAAGCTGGAATAAAAGAAAAATAAATAAATACACATAACTTGTAAAAAAAAAGGTAGTTAAATGAACACTCATAATATATTCGAGATTCTTTTCTAACATTAATAACAAGATGTCATCACTACTACTTGCGTACCAAGATTCATCTTATAAGCCTTAAACATTTGTTGCCTTTGCAATCCGTCGAAGTTCATAAAAAAAAATACTAAGTGTCTGACGGCTCCAATATACCTATCATCGCATTTTTCCGCAAAAATATTCGTCAGAAAGAAAATGTCACAGCTATAAAAAGCATTTAATTTGGGCCCCTTTAGACGTTTAAAAACAAAGATTTGCGACACAAGGTGGACTAAGTAAAATGGGATAAAAAAAGGTAATAGAAGTGCTATCTCCATTAAAATTCCGTTTATTTACCTGCAAATATAGGTTTAAGTTCCGAGAGCTCCCATGTTCTAAGTTCACTGACGTCACTGTCCATACTAAAAGGCAAGGCACTGATTTTAAAAACACGCCTCGCGCCTCGCAGTAGTTTTCCAACCGTTCCTAAAATGTCCAATTGTCCAGTTCGCAATTGGTCCAATTTGCAATTGGTCCAGTTCGCAATTTGTCCAATTCGCAATTGGTCCAGTTCGCAATTGGTCCAATTCGCGATTGGTCCGGGCAATTAGGGGGTGGTCAATATTATACATATATAAGGGCGGTAAATACCAAACTGGAGAAAAAGAATAAATAATTACTTATGGGAAAACGGACGAAATCGCATTGATTTGAGCGATTTCATAATCGCACTTGAATTTTGTTATTTCGATGTTAAATGTTTGTTTTATGAGGGTAAATAATCGCCTATAAGTCTTTTCTTTTTTTATTTGGTAGTAGTGCAAATATTACAGGGACAATGTTGGTCGACTTGCTGTTTGAATTACAATCAATATGCATAACATACATTTGGTAAAACGGCTTAGGACATACTCTAAACGTACCATCAGCGAAGAATGACCTATGTTTATTTATGTTCGAAAAAGCCAATCAATGGGGACTACCGTTTCTTTGCTCACCAGTTGGCGCCACTGTAGACTGAGGTCCGGAGTTATAGCTGGCAAATTCACTAGCGATAGCCCCCATTACAATGTTATTAAAGCTGCAAAAAAAAATAGTTTGCGTAGAATTTGCGTCCTTACAAGACTGCAACGTGAACCTTCACTCTACCTTAAGAGCCAGTCACGCCTTCCAGCCTCTATTTTAGCAAATTACACAGACTGCATCGTGATCCTTCACCCTTCCATGAGAGTCAGTCACGCCTTCCAGTCTCCATCTGATTAACAATATTTACAATATCCTTTTTTTTATTTATAATTTTATATTTTTATTTTTTTATTCTTATTAGTACAATACTTGCATTATGTACTTTGTTTTGTATTATTACTTACCTAATATCACATTCTTAAGTATGTGCAACTATCACATTTTTTTTTTATAATAATATTTATATATTAAAAGAACCGCAAATTCAAACTACTCAGCATCTAATAATAGGGGTTAAAGTATGAAATTGCCGATTATTTTCCCACTTTTTATTTTGTTTATAGCTCTTGTATAGTCATATTATTGCGTAATTCTTTTTTTATTGTATCAAAAACTAAATAAAGTAACTTTTGACTTAAAAAAAAATGCAATACTAGTGCCTATTACTTCAAAGGAAGTCGTTAAAAAGACCCCTTACAATGTGTCAGCTGACCTTCTTGCTTCAATTAAGTATATTTGTATTATATACTTTGATTTTCAGAAATTTAAATACTATAATGCGTAGCTTTATAACCATCAAACTTTCACCTTGAATTGCATCGAAAACGGTTCAGGCTTTTTTTAAAAAACTAAAAAAATTTTAGTATGGCAAAACGACTTTTCTCGATTTCGTCCATACAAAACGGCAATTTCATACTTTAACCCATAATACAATCAAATTCCAAATAATTTTTTCTTAAAATTGTTTTCCTACAATATATTAAACACATTACATACATAGTACAAATATATGTTTTTTTTTTAAATATTTATTTTGTTTACACTGTAAGTTACAACATTGCATATTCTTTGTTTACACAATTAAGTTCCTATTTTATTCACCTATTATTTAGTATCATCTTTAGTTAAGCCCCCTTCATCCTCAGATGTACACGAGTCTTTGTTTTTTAATGTGATCCACGGCTGAATTCGATCCACCGACCAAACGTTCGTATATTTACCTTTAGAAATATGAGACCCTGGAATGCTTGATACCTCATATCTATCGTTTGGTAGCACTTTGGTGATTTTAAATGAACCAGTATATTTGGGCAGTAGTTTGCGACTCTTACAAAGGTCAAGCTGGTCATCAATTCTAGGTAGGGGGTACAAATCCTTTACCGTTTTACGGTTGAGTGCTCTGTAATCAACACAGAGTCGATAACCGCCTGTCTTTTTGCAAATTAACAGCACAGGACTTGCATACGCAGAATCAGATTCTTCTATTATATCATTCTCTTGTAATTTTCTAACCATGTCACGCACTACTTCTTTTTCAGCAATACTTAAGCGGTAGGGAGATACACGACTGGAGTGTCATCCGTTAACTTTATATCTAATTCAGTTATGTTGGTACGACCCAGTTCAGATAGGTTAAGTGCAAAACAATCTCTATATTTATTGATCAATTCGTAAACTTCATTTTTTTGTTCAGTACTTAAATTTGGTTTAATATTAATTTCTTTTTTGTCAATAGGATCAAAAACAATTTATTGTATTATTATTTGTAATGTTGAGAGGTGTGGTATCAATGCGAGCTAAAACTGCACGGGATATTAAAGTATCTTTCAGAAAATAAAGTGGGTGACTAACGGTATTCATTTTTACTACCAATATTTTACATTTCCCATTTGTAAGCTTGTATATTCCCTCTTGTATACAGTAGTCTTTTCCTTCATTAGATCGATAGCTTCCCTTAACATATATATCACAGTTATTCAATGTTTTACAATAGCAGTCTAATAAATCAATACTTTTAATCTCATAGTCCCTTAAGACATATAAGTCAATTTTACTGACCTCTGAATACTCAGGTTCTATATTAGGTAGTTCGTTCTGAATAACTTTGGACAAAATATTTAAAGAATATGAATTTTTGGTAATGACTACTTCTGGTAACTCCGTGAAATTTTGGCCTACTAACAGTGGGGAATGCGAATGATCATTTTCAACAACATTGGCGACAATTTCGGCTTCAACTGAATCGATACGCATTTTAAAGATTGTTTTTCGATCAGAGTGTCGCAAAGGGTGCGCTAAAATGTGAAAAAAAATGCAAATCTTTGGTCAAAAATCTGACTAAATATATAATATACATTTAGTGACAGAAACGATTGCACTGGAAATAGGTTAGGTTAGGTTAGGTTTAAGTTAGGTTATGTCTTGCGCACCCTTTCGTACACTCCAACCATAATTTTTGTTTTTACCTTTTTTGAAGAAACAGTCTGTGCTGTTGTGTCCAAATCGTTTGCATTCTTCACACTTAATGACTGGTTTGGGACACTGCTGTAACTTATGACCCTTCTCTTTACAGTTAAAACAAATAAACGAGTTCGTACTTTGGTTTAATTGCGTATTGGCTGTACGACACTGTGCCGCCTTATGACCACTTTCATTACACCTATTACAAATTAAAACATTTGAATTTCTATTCCTGTTAGAATTAAAAGTCCTAGATATGTCTTTTTGTTCTTTGTAAATGCTAACACGACGTTTCTGATAATCTAAACAAACATAAATAATCAATATAAAGTCAAAGAAGAACTAGTTATTTTTATAAAGAACTTTAATTACACTAAACAATTACCTCTGCGTTGTTACATGCAAATTTAACGTTTTGCTGCAATTACCCACTCTTGTCTTGAGTTATCAATAAAAGCGTTATTCTAATTATTATAGCGCCAACTAAGAGAAAATACGACTTAGTTGGAGTGTATTTTTTTCAGTGTAGGGTATGCTTAGAAACCCAGCTAAATTTGACGTTTCCTCGCGGGAAGCTGAAATATTAGAAATATGAGACAACAACATCTATAGCCTAGGTTCCAGAAGAAACCAGTAACTAAGGTACCATTAACATGAAACACCTATTCCAACATACACCGGTCTCATCATCAGTCGTTTGTGCGGGAATCGAACCCTCGAACTAGGTTTGAGTACTTATAAAATCAAACATAAATGGATTTGTGTAGTAACAACCCAGCTTAAGCTTTTTTAATCATTATATGCTGAAATTTATTACTACTTACATCTATAAGCGTTACTAGATTGTTGGAATATGCTTTAGTTGATTTCTTGTTTGTTAAGAGCTTTTCCAACTTAATTTTCGGCAAAGGATAATTTATAAATAAATTGTCTTTGTAAATCTCATGCGCATTAAAGTCTTTAAGTAACTGAAAAATATAAGAATACATTTATTAACAATTAGCGTAGAAATATTATTCATGATAAAAAATAATTTAAAATGTAATAATATGCGACATGCTATTCTTGGTACTTTACATCATATCACAATTGGCAAAACCAAAGAGTATGGGTTTCAAGGGGCAAATCTAAAACTATGTGGGAGAGATAAAAATGGTTTTAGAACCTGAAGAGGTTAATAACATGGCAAGCTACAGCTAGTTCCTGTAATATTCTGCAAAAATAAGTATATGAATAAAAGGCCAATTAAAAAATATACCAAAGTATATCCTTGTGGTTTTCGCAATGCTGGATACTTTTCAAAATATTTTTCGATCCATGTGATGTTATTTGAGTCATATAAAATTCGTGTCCTTGCTTTATTAGTCTGCTCCAATTCCATTATACTTTTCATCACGAAACGTGTGTAGTAATTAGTCGGTTATTATTAGAACGGTATTTGTTTAAGATTTTAGAAAATATTTAGATTTCCTTGTAGAGAAAAATACGTTTGCGTACCGTACGCTCTAATCGGATGGATGTTTATAAATTCTGTAATAAGATTAAAACTGAAAAAAAAAAACTGATTGATTATCTGTCGAAAGTCTTTATTATTGTCGTGTTTTTTTTACTTTTCTGATAAACTTTTGCTATTTAAATATCTCTTACGGATACTAATTTATATTTCTGACGTGATTGCCCTAGCTTCGACTTGCCGTGTACGTGATTTTTTGAAGACTTCGTTACGATTTTTGGCTAAACGATGACCAGTATACCTAAAAACCCACGAAGTAACTGTTATTTTGGATGTGGAGAAAAGGGTAAGTAACACGATCCTGTTAATATCTTCAAATTGTAAATTATTTATTACTTACAGCCAAAAATGTTGAATAACTGATAGTAACAATTTCTTAATAGTAAAATTGTCTTCAGCTTCACATAGATATTGCATAAGCATCGCATAAGCGGATGTTAATGTTAACTATCTTTGTAAACATTTTTGATTGGATTATTTTTGCCTATGTTAAATTGTCCATTTGATTTTTAAAAACCTCAGAAGTATAGCATAAGTCATTTATTGGGTCGATTGACTATTGAAATATTTCATTAGTTTTCACAAGTAAGCATTGGTTGCTTAGTTCAGCGAGTGTCGCGTCTCACTAGCATGGGTTAAGAGTTTGAGAGAGGGCTGCAAACTGGACAAAAACGGGCGCGGGCGCGGTGGCGACAATAACTAGCGCGGGCTACATACTTGTTGCCCGCCGCCTGCGCCTTGGCGTCTAGGCCCCCAAGTCCGCTAATTTACAAATGGCTCAATAGAATCGCAATTGCATCTCAATCGTATATTTTGACATTACTACCATAATAACTGTGTCAAAATATAAAATTGAGATGCAATTGCGATTCTTTTGAGCCATTTGTAATTTAGCAGAATTAGGGCCCTAACGGTTGATACAAACTTAAGCAAATCTATCAAGTCGCGCGACGCAGTCGCCCACCGCGACCGCAAGGCGTACAGTTTTAGCCTAAACGTTAGCATGTAGAGTGTGCATGTATACAGTTTTGACAAATGTTGATACATACAACGTTAGAAAAACAATAAAATTGAGAAATGTTTTGCAACACTTTTTTGTGACTTCACATCCAGTATCACTAGATGTGTAGCCATGGATCAAAAATGGTCTAGTTTCCGTGGTGAAGGGTTACATAAGACATACTAAACTTTTTTAACTTACACAAACAATATTGTTACTATTATTGATTTGTCCAAAATTATTTACTATTATTCATTTTCAGGACCACTACACCATTTTCCTAAGCCTGATTGCGACCCGGAAAGGTTTCAGGTGTGGAAAGCAGTTTTACATAGTAATATTCAAGAAAAGGGCGACATTTCCATTTACAACCAATTAAGATTTTGCAATAGACATTTCGAAAGTTATTATATATCGCCAAGCAATCGATTGACAAGAAATGCGATACCAACTCTTAATATGAATAAAGGTGAGCGCGTATGTTGTCCTAAACTTAAGGAATTGTTACTCGTTCAATATTTTTGATTGGTGCTCAGTTCATGTTGGCCATATCGTGATGATATCAATTTATAGGCTATAACACCTTTCTCGAAAAAAATATTATTGTATGAGTTTCAATAGAAATGTTATCTGAAATGTCGTTGTTTCTTCGTTAATGAAGCATACTTATTGTAAATCTGACACTGAGTACCTAATTTATAAATTACAATCAATTTATTCACATACATGTACAAATTAGGTAAATTTCTATTGTAAAAAAATAAACCCTCCTAAATGCAAATTATGTTTGATTTTATGAATAAAAGTTATTAACAATACATATTTTCTTTATTTTCACAAAATTAAAAGGTCACTGTAAAATAAAAAGATGTTTAGACTATAAGTCATATGATTTTATAACATTAATGTGTTTTTGGCGGATGTGCGTGTGGATTGAGTGTTCTTTTTCAAAAGTTTACGAAATTGTCATATGTTTTAGGAAAAAATTGTGCAAATTCAATGGTGAGAATCAAAAATGTGTGACAAGTAAAGATAAAAAGTTACGGTCAATTACCTGGAACTCTCACACCGCCGACCTGAAAAAATGCTGTATCTCGTTTCTCAAAAAGTACTAAACCTATGAATCTAATTTTTTGTGATTTATGATTAGGCCCATTTGTGACGCATATTCACAATTGGTTCAATCGTTTTAACGGTTTATTTAGACTTTATTAAGATATATTTAGAACACTCAATCCTCACATTGTGCACAAGGAGTGTTCCTAAAATCTCAAACTTTGGCTACATGAAATCTTGATTTTGTTTGGCTACATAACTTTGGCTACATAAAATCTTATTTAGGCCTAATCATATCACAAAAAATTCGATTCATAGGTCTAGTACTTTTTGAGAAAAGAGATACAAAATTTTTCTCAGGTCGGCGGTGTGAGTGTTCCAGTTAATTGACCGTAACTTTCTTTACTTGTCACACATTTTTGATCTTCTCCATTGAATTTGCACAATTTTGTCCTAAAACATTCGTGAATTTCGTAATATTTGGATAAACTTTGAAAAAGAACACTCAATCCACACGCACGTTTTCTTGGGTATATATCGGAATGCCGAATTATTTGTACTCCTAATTGTCATTTGCACATAAACTATTAGCTGAAAGCTAAATTTTTTTCGCATATTTTTACTTTTCCTTAACGTGTTTAGTCTATTTTTAGTACGCCTAACTGTATATCGCCGTATTATAATTTCCCGACATTTATAATCGAATATATCCTAACTACTACCACTTACAGTTCCAAAATTTTATTCGCAGAATTTTAAAACCTTTATCAATATTTGAAATAGCCATGCATGCATTCAGGCATGAGCTGAGTCAATGGTAAGAGATGTAATATGGAATAGGCATATATTGGAACGGGTTAATACAAGACCACTCACGTATAAATGCCATTATTGGCCTAGTGTCAAATACGAGCGACACAAAATTGCCTTTTTTGGCCTAGTGTCAATTACGAGCGACACAAAATTGCCTCTATGTTTTGCTGAATCCAGTTTCATATATTAAAATAGTATTTATTAAATTTAATTCAATATTGGTTACATGTACAGTACCTGCAAGTAACTCATTTACAAAAGAAACCCCAAAAATTGTTAACTTCACGCGAAAGTAAAATCGCAACTTTAGCAATTTCAATGCAGTGTTTTACAATTTTTACAAGAGGTTTTATGTAAACTCGATGAGGTGTTCCATTATATTCAGGATCTGAATATATAAGAATTACATTTACATTTTAAAATTCTAACAAATGCGTCAATTTCAACTCATTGTAACCCATAGATTTAATAAAGATTATATCTATGTTGTAACCTTAGTTTTGACTTTTTATTAGAGATTGACACTATCGATGACAGCCTGTCGACAAGGCCTTAGCTAAGATATGCTAATTATACTTTATGAGTAATAACCATAGATTTAAATAATAAAAAACCTAGATACACTACTAATGATCTCACCAAATTGCATGTCCAGTTTTTTTATTATATCAATGCGTATTATTCATAAAGCGTAAGCATACCTACCTTAGTTTATACCGATGTTTTTCAAATCATTAAATTTTATGTGAGTCTACAAAAAATTACCAATCCATCATCTACACTAAAATGCTTATAACAATGCGAAATATAATAAATACTGATATAAACATATTTCGGACCAAATTAGAGTATTTCAGTATAGTACGTTAAATAACAATAAAGACCATAATATAATATGTATTTCAAAATCTATCGTACGCACAACTCGTTCCCTTAATCTTGAGACGAATTACTCTTACAATCATCTTCGTTTGTGTTTGATCTATAGACTGGACACAAAATGTAATAGTTTGATGATGAGATTTAAATTTCACCTGCTTCAGGTGGGATTTGAACCCAGAAAGCGACTGTTATTTCTTATTTAGCTACCATGACATTTGTGTCCAAACAATTTATTTTTTGGCACTGTAAGCCAGTTTAGATTTTCCTGTTTTTGGTACCTTCAATATCTGTCAGAAATGTTTTTACAAACATTTAACAATCGGTTAAAGATGTTTTTTAAAGCAATTGGAAGGAGCAGTTGTTTTATATGCCAACATTTTCCAGATCACAATTCCACCTGTGTTTTCAAAGATCAACAACCTTTAAATTCAGGACATGGTGTTTTCAATGATGATGAGTTGTGTAAATTATACTTATTTCATGTTTTTAATGACAACCTTTTCTCCTTTACAGATGAAAGTGATACTCCTTGCACTAATATAGAATACCTTGAAGAAGACGAAGTTTCGAATGGCTCGGATGATACGGATATGACTAATATGGATCGCTCTTCCGTTAAATCGGAGGACAATGAGGCTCCAAGAAAAACATTTTCTGAGTATGACATCAAATTGACGCTGGATGACATCGACTTTTTATTGCTAAGCTACGCTGAGACATTTAGATCGTTCGCCAAACAGCTCCAAACAATGTTGAAACTAGATTTAGCGAAGTTGTTTGCTCGATACGAAATGAAAAATTTGTCTTTAAGCACAAAAGGAAAAAGCAACTCATTGACACCTTTGGACCAGAAAAATAATACCCAACTTCCTTCACCATCCGTCGAACCCCAAGTGCCTGCTGTCAAACCAAATGTAGATAAACCATCCGTGGTCATACCTTCTAAAGAGGAAAACTTTAGGATATTGAGGCCAGTACCCATGGAAGAAGTGGTTTCTGCTCTATATGCACAATTCACACCTAAAGAGCCGACAAGAGTTGTTAGCTCTCAAGTTATGCCTGAAAAGCCCACTGAAGTAATACGATACATCCCGCAAATCAAACGGCTACCGATACCATATCAACAAACTAAGCCTAAAGAACTTGAAACAAACAAAACAGAGACATGTCTATTATTTGAAAGTATAACGAAAAAATATGAGTCACCTATAATAAACCTTGATAGACTGAAAACAAATCAACTCCAATCATCAGCACCAGTAGAGACAATCCCGCCACCACCTCCCAAAGCAATGAAGTATTATTTACCAAAGAAAGGGCCAGCGTATGCCATTATCAGTAAAGGTTCCTTACAGAAACAAAAGGGTTTTCACGAACCAGACTTGGAGATGGAAGTAACAGAGTCGATTGATACTGAATCTGAGACTGTGTTTGTTACGACTGACCATGCTAGTTTTAGCGAAAATGAAACGTGACGCTGCCTCGATTTACGACCTTTTTGTTAAAGGCTGTTTTGGTAAGTTTAGCGGCTTTTTGTTTTCTATTTCTAACAATTCATAGATATACGATTTTAAACTTTTCTTTACACTTAAAACTTAACACTACTGGGCTTACTGCAACAGAATTCGTTATTTAATTTTAAATAATTAAGTAACTTCCCGACGTTTCGATCCGGGCCCCAATTTAGCTAATTTACAAATGACTCAATTGAATCGTAATTTAATCTCAATCGTATATTTTGACACATTTATTATGGCAGTAATGTCAAAATATACGATTGAGATCCAATTACGATTCAGTTGAGCAATTTGTAAATTAGCGGAATTGGGGGTCTGACTGTACGAATCATAGTCGTGGGTATGATTAAAATAATAAACCAGATACATATACACAATAGACGGCAGAAAAGCGTCTTTACCAAATAAGCGCCTATTTTAACGCTATTTTAAATCCTTGACAGCTTCCTAAATTTAACATTAAAATCAATAAAAATTTAAGCAAAGTTGAATTTGTATTAAAGTAGGTGCTAAATATGACAGCAGTTGATATTCTTATTTAGACCTCGCGAAGTTAGATTTTTGGTTCCGTACCCAAGGCAGTTGAAATTTTCTCAAATGTATTTCTGTTGCCGCAATAACAACAAATACTAAAAACAAAGTAAAATAAATATTGATGGGGGGCTCTCATACAAAAAACGCCACTTTTTTCCTATTTTTGCTCGATATCAATAAATGGTTACAGGCCTACCTGTACTACACTTACAAAATTTATGGACCTACTGTTGTTTACCTTGTCAATGGTACGGAACCCCTCGTGCGCGAGTCCGACTTGCACTTGGCTAGTTTTTTTTTGTGATAGACTGTGTATCTATTTCTTATTTTCAACTATGCTACTAGCTTTCCGCCTGTGGCACTGCCCGTGTAACGTTATAAGGACGCGGGCGGAAACCTGTGCCTGTGCCCTTTTATCAAGGTCTGATCTATCGTTAAATTTCATCATAAAAGTTTCAGTAGGCGTCTAAGCATAACAGACAGATTTACTTTCGCATTTATAATATTAATTATGAGAACCAAAAAAAATATTACAGGATGGTCTGTCTGGTAACACTGTACTATGTTGATTGACTTATTTATTACTAAGACCTTAAAAAAAAAACAAGCAAGAATGACCGATCACTGAAATAAAATTTAAAAAAAAACCCTGTCAAATGTCAGCAATACTGTTACTTTTAGCAATGTTTTGTATAAGTTTTGTTCTGCCATTTGGCGTTAGGCAGTACCATCTGCTTAAGGACAGACTACACAAAGACTAGAAGAGAACTGCTCGAAGTCGATCAGCAGCGTGTTATTTACGCAAATTTGCCAAACTGCGATGGCCAACTTGTCAAATTATCTCGATAATAATGCACCGACAAACACTTAGTGTCTTTTTACTGGATCGTCATCAGAAGCGTGAAAATTAGAATATTAAAAGTGATTTAAGCTTTTAACTACCGACGGACTAGACACAATTAAAATTTTATTGTTTGGAGGTCACCGGTGACCCCCATGGCGCTTAATGTATTATTTTTTACAAATTCCCAGTTGTCCCCAGTGGGGGCGATGCCGGTGGGGGCAACTGGGAATAACTCGCAATTGCCATACTTGGCTGGTGGGTTGAAGATCGCGGTTCGGCAAATGGTGCAGGGGGGAAGACGCTGCTGACTGTCTTCTTCTAGCAATACTCCTTTAGTCTAGTCGTCTCTTTCTTACCACACCTATAGAAATAGAGGTGGTTGTGCTATTCATTTAACGTGCCGGGACTACACGACATCGCAGGGCCCCAATTCCGCTAATTTACAAATGGCTCAATAGAATCGCAATTGCATATCAATCGTATATTTTAACGTTACTACCATAATAAATGTGTCAAAATATACAATTGAGATGCAATTGCGATTCTATTGAGCTATTTGTAAATTAGCGGAAATAGGGGCCATGCACTACAGTCAAATAATCAGAACTGTGATGTTGGATTTTGTTGCTGTAATTTTATTCAAAGACTAATGAACCTACAAGGCCATGTGTGGACTAGTATATTTAACATTAATTGAAGTTTCAATAGTAACATATCATTGTTGTTCACAGGTACAGGATTATGCTGAACCACATTATCACATGGAATAAAGATTTAAGGACTTTTATGGTCGCTATAGAATTTATTAAGTTACACAGCGAAAGTGATATTGTTACTTTGTCAATCAGTAGATATTAAACAATTTTACAGACGCTAGTAAGTAGTTTGTTTGTTCTGCCTGTATTTATCTTATCCTTTACGAATAATGAATCGTGCCTTTGCAAGGGTGAAGCAAAGAAGTTTTCTAAATACTTGCTCTACTCCATGATGTGGTGCAAGTTTATCTTGGCGTCTTGAGTAGTAAGGAGCATTGTCTAGTACCACTACCGCATTTTCACCAAGTTATGGTAAAATATTCTCAAACCACTGCTGATCAAAGCTGATCGCGTCCATTGACTCTTGGTAATCACCTGTGTTTTTAGACTCAAATAAATCATAAGTCCTATACGAATCCATTTTCATTTCTGATGTCGAGGGTCGCGGGTTCGATCCCCGCACAGTACATTTGTTTTTTTGCAAATATAATATATTTACAAAAAATATATACACCTTACACAGCTACATCTGTACGCGTCACAGCGTGTTTCAAAATAAAAAGCTGAAACAATTGTTTTTTTATAAAAAAATTTTTTTGTAAAAAATTAAAAAAAAACACTGCACCCGTGCATTTTGAACCTCTTGTAAAACGAAGCCCACGTTATGTAACCACTATGTATAATAACATCTTGGCCATGTTTATTTTATATTTTTTTATCGAAAAGAATATTAGAAAAGTATAAAATATTGATTCAGCTATTCATTTTTAAACACGCTGTAACGCACTCGGACGTATCTGTGTAACGTTCATTCCAGGACACCGCAGTAAGTAAACTACCTGTTTATTGCGGTTTTTGTTAGTATACGGCTGCCCGCCCACGTCAGACTTTTTGTAGGACCGATAATCGGGCCTATTTTTCTGTAGTAGGCAGCAGCATACAGAATCATGACCGATTTTTTGTAGGACGTGTGCGTTGCTCCATTGCTATCAGTACGTTCTATTTTTCTCCTACAAAAAATCGGTCACCGATTATCGGACGTGGGCGAGCAGCCTACCGACTTGATGCTATTTTGTGTAGCATAAACTATATCGCACCTTTATTCCAATACCGTCACTTGTGTATTACTTTGCAGTAGTAAATCAAGAGCTTCTTTAGCGTTAGTAACTGTGTAGTATTTTTTTCTGTTCTAAGTCCTTTTTATACAACCTCCTATACCACCAACAGTTAAAAATCTAGATCAGTTAAAATCAGTTTTATTTCTGCAAATTGGCCCCAGAAGGCGCTTTTACACGTCCCAATATTTAAACCTACCTCTGCTTCGGGACAAGTCTGGGCTAGTGCCGAGAAGAAACAGTAACACTATACGCGACGTAAGGGAAATGAGGGATCAGGAAAGGGAGGCAGTAAATAAATATATTAATTAAAATATATACAATAATTATTGTTACGAATCGGTCGTCTAACCGGATTTTATGTAAATACTTTTTTACTTATATTGTCTATTTCTAGTTTTCTTCTTTTTATATTGCATGTTTTTGTTATGTCATGATTATTGTAGTCTTTGGCTGTTCTTCGGTTCTGTTGTTCTTCGTCTGTGTGGTTTTGTAAGTTCTTAGTTTTCTCTATATTATATTACTTATTACTTTGAGCGCTGTTCTGTTTTATCCCTATTCCCCTTAGTTTTTAATAATTATTAAGCAAGAGAACAATGACAACTAATCAAAAATTTATAAAACCATGTGAAATAAAAACTTAGAAATAGAACAATATAAATAAAAGGAGGTTCGGTTCGCCACAAACATTTTTAAAAATAAAATAAAATAAAAATCTTTATTTACCTTAAACAAACTAAACTATAACAATATTCATCTGGAGTCCCCTTTTAAACATAAAAATGTCTGTATTAAGGGACACCGCTCCTCCTTATATAAAACAATTTATCTAATACTAAATTTGGCATGTTGATGATTATTGGTATTTGAAATGGTACAGAAAGATTGTGGCGAATCATTCCAAAATATCATACCCGTATGCAGGGTTATTTGTGATGTCATGTCATGTGAATTCATAGTTTGAATTTCATTAAACTTCGATGCAGCTAGATATTTCTTAAACTGATGACCCACGCTATAGTAATGTTTTTTAAATAGGTACTCGTATGTCCCGATTCAAATCTGCAATTAATTTCTGTAGGGTTCCCGCTGAAAACCAGCGTCGTGATAAGCAACATGAGTTAATAGTACAAGCCACTTGTTGCAATATTTATTTTAGCGTGTGGTTTAGCAATCCATTTCTTCTCTTCTGAATGTATCATACTGGAGCTGTTGGAATGTTTGGAACATAAACAGGTTTTTCGACATTTAATATGTGGAGACAGAATAAAGAATGGTTACTGTTAGAAAAAGGTCGTGAAACGACCACCGTCTTCCTTGTTTTTTTTATACAAATTGACTCAACTGTCTACTTAATAGCGGATTTGCTTTTTCTGCGTGCTTTTTGCTTTAACCTCTTTTATTCCATGTACTCTTGTACTCCTACTTACTTTATCTCTAAGATAGAAAGCTTATATTTCGTCAATTTTTTATTTTCGTCTTTTACTTCTTTTGTCTAGCTTTATCTTTTAATACTAACATCGGGGCTACAAAAGTTTTATTTTTGAAATTTCGCGCTAATCAAGTCATTAATCTAATCTCACAATTTTTCTTGCATTCATATTCGGAACGTGCACGACAGTAGCGCCACCTTGCAAACGCAGTTTTAGGGGCATATGTCATGAATAACAAGAGATGTTTGTATAGATTAGATTAAATAAAGTATATATAGAAAGACATAAAATGGTAATATAATATTACTGTAAAAAAAAGTATTAAACTCATATTAAATACCTTAGAGTATAATATGGCAAAAATAAAATTTGGTTTTAAACTGAAGTACCTACTTACTTGATTAGAAGTTTCACAAACAATTTGGGGTAAAAACTATCTTCATTGTTCTTTCGAGTCTTAGAGAAGGCGCGGTCGCAGCCTCAAATTTTGAAGGGGTCACTCACTACACTAATAAAAAATAGGTATCTGGAATAAAATAAACGTTTAATGTATTTGGGTTTGTAGTTGTATGTGTATATGTTATGTATGTATATGTTATGTATGTATATTTAGTGTATAGTTTATGTAGTTTATTATGCATGTATGTAATACTGTATTTTAATGTTATTTATGTAGTTTACTATGCGTGTAATATTAGATATATTTCAGATTGTAATTTTACATCTCTTTTATTACTTTTCTTTACGTGTACTTTTGAATACTCTCCGCCGCCTTCCCCTTTCAAATCTGTTTCATCTTTCCTCTACCTGAAGGTTGTCTGGTAGAGATCGCTGCAAGCGATAAGACCGCCTAAATTGTACTAATCTAAATCTTACTCATGTGTTATTTTTCAATTTTATGGTGTGCAATAAAGTGTATCTATCTATCTATCTATCTATAAACATTATTGCACAAGACACAATTTTATTTTATACATTACCTATAAAACAAACGGAAGCCGTCTTTTTGTGTTCGCGAATCGGGTTTAGAAGAGCTAAACCTGTTTTACCCGCCTAAGCGTAGAAAAGGATCGCTCTGCTGTCGCACCACTTATGGGAAGAGTTGCCAGAATTTTGATAAATGTCTTTATATTTGGGTATAAATCATCATCACAAACTTCGATGGTAGAAGCTAAACACTTAGGAAGTTTCGTATCAGCATTTTCTGTGACCTCCCGTTTCCACTTTGTATTCCATAGCTGATACTCTGTGACGACAGTGGCAGCAGAAACATTTAAAAAATGGGAATAGAATTCAGATACTTTCTTGTCAATAAGAAGATCTTCTTCTGTATATTCAGATTTCGGCATAAAAATGCCTAATCCGAACAAGTTTATTGTATCCGCAGAATGTCGGTCTTGAAGGTCAGTACTGATGCTATCTATAAGTGGAATATAAACAGTCCTACGAAAATATTCCTCGTTATTTCCTTCATAATTATCGCGAAGTGTCTGCCATGGCGCAGTAGAGGTTTCATAATAACAATATCCAGCTTTTCAGCTAGCTCATTTGCCTCAACAAATAAATTGTGAAAATTTCCTTCAGCGTTTTCCCGTATACGTAGCAAAACGTCCATTGTATCTTTAAGAGTCTCTGATGCTACCTTTTAATCTAATGTTGTTTTTTGTAAGAAGCGGCTAAGAGCAACAGTTGCACCTGAAATTTAAAATAATGAATAATAAATGTATTTATAAAAAATTGCTACAAATATAGAAAGTATTTTTTTTACCTAGTAAATCGGATAAGAAAATAGATGCGATTATAAAATCTGAACTGCATAAAGCATGTCGCAAACAATTAGCATCAGATGCAGATTTGCTGTCTCGCCAGTTTGAAATTTTAGTAAGTGCATCACATATTTTTACCAATGAGTTGCATTGAAATTGCAAATAACCGTCGTGACGATCTACCCATCGCGTGTCACATAAACTTTCCAGTTTACTACCGAGAACTTCTTTAAAAACTCTGCTTCTCTTGGCCGAAGCGTTAGCAAGTGCCACAAACTTTTTCATTGTTGCTGATGCATTTCTGCAACTAGTGATATTCGATGACTTTATTATATAGAATTATTGAGTATATGATCATTACAAGGACATTTTTGGGCATGGGTAGCAATTTTGGTCACTTCGCTTACAGCTCCTTTAACCTCAAGACGCCATAACGGAGCAACTGTCTGTGCCAATTCCAACGCAATCTGATAAATCTAAGCCAATTTTATGCAGAGATCTATGACAATATGCACCAAAGCAACACCTGTAAGATTAAGTTCATCGTTATGCTTCGTTATGAAGAATCATATGTTCTTTTCTTATTGCTGAGTAAGCATCACAAAATAAAATAAAGTCCTCACGAATAACATTATTTTTAAGATATCGAAGTGATAAACTGAGTTGTTCTGTCGCTGAAATGTCGATTGTTTCATCGAATATGATAGCAAAATATTTAGCCTTTTTACGTTATTATAGTTTCCTGTATCTCTTCTTTACACAAATCAATTATTTCGTTTTGTATCCTCTTACTTATGTATGTAGCATTTGAAGAGCTTTCTAAATGTTGTTTTAACATTACATCACCTGCATCGAACTTAAACTTTAATAAAGCCCTAAAATTTCCTTCATTGACATGACTAGCAGTATCATCAGAGTCTTTAAAGCAAAGCGGGCCTGAATCACGATGACCTCGTAGAGCAATGTTTTGTTGTCCACATAAAATAATTGTTTTAATTATAGGTGCTAAACGATCCCTATTCTCTTTTACTTGTTTTGCTCTTTGTGATGATATTTGATTTCTTATTTCGATTGGCAAAATGAGACCGCTGGGCGTACTTTTTTAAATCCTTTCCTTTTTTACGCACTCTACGTATGGAAAATCATAATTTACAGGTGGGATTCAATGTCTTTCCAGCAGTGCAGCTCTCGTAGTCATCTAAAATCTCCTTACAATTAAGATGATAGCCAATATCAGTCTCAGAAATTTGATATATTATGATTTAACCCTTAAATGGACGATATTTTATTTACGTTTGGATAAAATATATCTGATAAAGGACCTGTAACACTGCGTAGGAAAAATGATTAAAAAAATCTAGACTTTAATTTACTATGTATTTTTTTGAAAAATGTGAATGTTGTTTATAAACTACATTGCGCATTCATTGAGATTTTGCAAGTATGGGTAAAATAAGAATGGATATTGTTTTTGAAATGTATTTATTTATGGTTCATTGTGATATTTATAAAAACAATTACTTTTTTTTTGTATCACATAAAGATACACGACATTTTTGGCACATTTTGAATGTAAAGCCTGAACATTTTGGGAATTTACACCTCTGCTGCTTATCCAGCCAAACTGCCCAATGACATGTCTGATCCAATCTGACACATTTCGATGGAATTGCTTGAGCTGGTCCTCGGAACTTCTTCAGTACAAGTTCTCCTTAAATGGTGCTCCCACTAGATCGACCACGTTTAGCGCTATTTGCAGGTAGACCCAATTTACAGAGGGTTTCAGCTAGTTCTAGCCTGAATGTACCCAAATTGAGAAGTTGGTCATTTCCTTTTATCGTATTTACCTTCTTGAACATGACCCATGAATTTATAATTGCAAGGTCTACGAAATGATAAAATAAACGCAAGGTCCACTTGCGGCTCTTCATTGTGATGTGATAACGACCTATAAATGAATCTAATAAGTCCACCCCTCCCATGTGTGCATTGTACTCCTTGATAACTTTGGGGCATGGAATAGCAACTCTTTCTTTCTTCGATTTATCAAAACGTGTTACTGTGGTTGCTGGTTCTGCTCCTACGTAGGTGGAAAGAAGGTTGACGGGCTTGTTATCTTTCCACACAACAGCACTTACGTCAATCCCATCCACAGTCGCCACGTTTTCCTCATAGAATCCTCTGGGTGCGTTCTTTTTCATTATAGTATTTTTTTCTGGCAATTTGCAGTTTCTCAATCGGTTAACTCTTACTGTTCCTAGTGAAAAAATTCCCTCCTTAGCTAAATAAGTGACGAGAGGCACAGATGTATAGAAGTTATCAAAATGAATAATATGATTCACATTGCGTGGTACCATTCTAGCTAACCTGATAACTGTATTGCCGGACTCTCCCAAATCTAGCTCATCAGGTAAGATGTTATTTTTGGAGCCCCCTCCAGAATAAACCTCGAATCTATGAGCATATCCATGTAGACTACAAATGAGGTACAATTTGAATCCCTACTTGTGGGGTTTATTGGGCATGTACTGTTTTATGTAATGACTCATTTTGGTTGCACACATCTGCTCATCTATAGAAAGCCTTTGGTCTAAGGGAACCTTTCCAAACTGGCAGTTGAGCGTTTCTTCAAGAGGTCTTATTTTGAACAACCTGTCATAGTTTGGATGATCTTTAGGCAAACATTGCGTATTGTCAGCGAAATGGAGAATGGATCTTTTTTTTTCGAATTTTTTTAGCAGCATAGTATTTTTTATGTGATCATAGCCGAACTTGTCACTCCAGTAAGCCCTTGTATTTGGGAATTTTATAACTGAGGTATAAATCAGAATGCCTAGGAATTTGTTTAGGATATTTTCATTCATAATTTCAGGATTGGAGATCTGTTTCTGGGCTGCATATAAGTTACTTTGTTCTACAATTTTCTTTTTTAGATCTGATGTAAAAAAGAATGAAAAAAAGTCATACGGCGTGTTTAAAGACATCAATGCTTCTGTTATCTGAGTTTCTCCTCTAAAAATAAGGCTGTCTTCAGCAGTAACAAGGTTCCGTTTTCGCCAAATCAGAGGTCGATTTATCTGTCGTCTCGAAATCCCTTGTGATGTACTCTGGGGTGCCGCCTCTTCTGTTATAAAATAGGAGGGTCTTGTATATCCTTAGCGTTATCGGTTACGAGAGGAGGATCAGCATCCATTTCATCAGGCTGGACATTCTCACCTTCGTCACTATTTTCAAGGTCTTGAAGAACATCTCGAGCGGTTTGGTAATGTCCCCTTCATCCTCTTCCTCTGAATCTGACTTGTCTAAGCCATCTTCTGAATCTTCAAGAGTTTCTAAATACTTTGAAATTTCGCTTTCTAGTAATCTCGGCATGCTGAAAACCAAAAGAAAAACCCTTTACCAAACACGCATTTATTTAGCAGGCAATGCGCATTGTAGTTTTCCTACAACATACCAGTTTGTGCCTATTTCTATGGTAGCATCAATTGATTTATAATGTTTTACAACATAAACATGTAATTGTAGATATAATCAAGCAAATAAAAATATTTTTTATACTTACGTTATATTTTATCAAAGTCCAAACACAGCTACAAAACTTAGTTTCGCGCCACTAGAAAAGTTTTCTTCGAAGTGACATTTGACATTAACTTTTTTCAATGTCTAAAAACATTGCATAGTGCCAACATTAAAAAGATATTCAAAATTCGTTCAGAAATGAGATCTAGTTGTCAAAATTAATAACAAATCAAAGGAACTTCAGTTTTATCTGTGGTTTTTAGTTTGTCGTTTAAAAACCACACCGCGCGTTTAAGAGTTAAGATATTAAAATTAAAACTTTTTTTAATTTTTTTTTTATTTATTTATTTAAAACTTTATTGCACAAAAAATTATAAATGTACAATTGGTGGACTTAATGCCATTAGGCATTCTCTCCCAGTCGACCATTGGGCTAAGCAGAAAAGTTGTGTAGGCGGTGCGACAGACGAAACTAAATGAAACTAGTGTAACAATAATTATAAGTTAAAAAAAAGGGCAATAAACTACACATAGTACCTTTCATATAATATAAACTTAATACTAGAACAACTACTTATACTAAATAAATACTATAAATATAAAACATAAATAAATAAATATAGAATAACGACGCGTAATAATGTGAGAGCAAAGTTCATGATGATGATTCCGATTGATTTAGAAAATAAGACCGAACATTTTTCTTAAACGTGTATTTACTGGCAGACATTTTGATCTTTTCGGGTAGTGCGTTCCAGAACCGCGTGGATTGAAGAAAGAAGGAGTTGGAGACAAAGCTAGTGCGGTGAGAAGGTATGGAGAGTGTGAGTTTGTTGGAGGAGCGCAATTGGCGCGAATGTGTTGAAGTAAGGAGGTTAAATTGGGATTTAAGATAGGAAGGGGAGTTGGGATCGTTTAAAATAGAGTACAGGGTACATAGAATTCTGACATTACGCCGAAGATGAAGGGGAAGCCACTGTAACTGCAACCGGTGCTTGGATATATGGTCGAATCTACGTAAACAGTAAATGAAACGCACACAGTTGTTGATTAAGCGATCCAGTTTATTGAGAAGTGATTTATATAAGTCGGAGTAGCACACATCAGCATAGTCAATGATTGGAAAAATGAGTGACAGGGCAAGAGAAATTTTGGTCTTGACGGGGAGAAAATTCTTTAATCTGTAGAGGGAGCGTAATGTGGCGTTGACCTTACGACCAACCTCACTCACGTGAGTTGTCCAACTAAGCGTGGAATCGATGTGAAGACCTAAGTTCTTAACACAATTTTTTACTTTTTTAAATGCTTCGCTATTACTCGTGCGTTTTACCATAATACCTTTAGTAATAGGAATAAGGGCATGACATTTTATTGTGCCTGGTATTGTAGCTGCCAACTTAAATCTGCTTTTTAAAAACAATCTATTGTTGAATATCCTCTTTTCGAGCATAGAAAACATGCGTTTGGGGCAATGATTTTCTCGCCCATTCGTACAAACGCTCGGGTGTGGTAATTGCATTGTTTGACGCCGACTGTAGATTATCTCCAGTTGCCCCCGTTAATAACGACCAGGCTACTCTGCTGACATCAGTATATTGTTACAAAAAAGAAAAGAAAGAAGTTGTCACTGAAGTAAAATGCAGTAAACTGGTTTTGAAATGATTTTTCGTCATTGCAACAGTTTTTATCTTTTATAGGGTTCGGGAAAAACGGGACCCTATTACTAAGACTTCGCTTTCTGTCCGTCTGTCCGTCGCTCTGTCATAGCTAGACAGTTGAAATTTTCACAAATTATGTTATTGCCGCAATAACAAAAAATACTAAAAACAAAATAAAATAACTAGAGTTGATTGATACGGGGTTTATACCATGTACCTTAGTTTTTATGAGTTCCCGATATTTCGGCACTGTTGCAAGCGCCATGATCACGGGAGATTGATCATGGCGCTTGCAACAGTGCCGAAATATCGGGAACTCATAAAAACTAAGGTACATGGTATAAACCCCGTATCAATCAACTCTAGTAAAAGTGACCATGGAAGTTTAAATCAGTAAAATAAAATAAATATTTAAGGGGGGCGGGCTCCCATATAACAAACCCGTTTTTTTGGCCTTTTTGTACGGAACGAGTCCGACTTGCACTTGGCCGGTTTTCTCTGCAAATAGGAACAAAATTATGGCAATTGCCTGTAATCATACTTGAAAATTGAATCATGTTTGATTCAATATTCAGGGACCTTCTCGGTTTCTAACATTATTAAGAACATATAAATTAACGATATTAGGTAATTGGTAAAACTTAACATAATCACAACTAGATAGACAAGACTGACAAATAAATCTCATTAAGAACTGTGAAAGTCCACAAAACAATTGCGATTTGGTGTCAAACATAAATGCATATTACAACTGATGCAAACTACCGTTGTTTTTTTGGTACACGAAGGATTCCGGCAACGTTGTTGTTTTGATTGCATGTCAGGCAAATGATTAGCTGCATGAAGGCGTTTAACCATGGGAGGCAAAGGCTGCACAAACTGTCTGCCACGTTTTCGAGACACTTCTTCTTGTTCTTCTTCAGTTTCAGAAACATCTCGCAAATCTGTGTATGTGCTTTTAAGTATCAAGAACTCAGAAAACTCCATTTTAAACTCTCGTAACTTCAATATTTTATGGACAGGTTTTCCTAATGCCCTATTGTCCTTTTTGTATTTTATCCACGAGTTAACAATTGCGAGATCTAACATGTGGGAAATAAACCTCACCGTCCATTTTTTGGTGCAAACTCGTGACGGACATACAGCCAACAGCAAGTATGCGAGGTCCACTCCTCCCATGTTAACATTATATTCTCTGACGATATCTGGCCGTTGAACCGAAATGTACTGTTTCAGCTTTTTATCATATCTTTGAACCGTATCTACGTTATCTGCGGCATGGATACTGGAAGCAAATAAAATGGACTTGTTATCATACCATTTTGTTACAGCTAAGGCTTTATCCTCTCGCACTAAGACATCATAACTTCCTCGACCTTTGCGTGAAAGACATTTGTCACTTTCAGGATCATTTCTCAGGTATCCTGGAATTCTATTTTTCATTATCGTTCCTGCACACTTACACCCCCTTGAATTGAGTTCCTCGATGAGTTTAAAAGTTGTGAAGTATCTATCACAATAGATGATATGACCAGGCACCAAGGTTTCAGTTAATTTTAAAACTACGTTCACGCACAAAGAACGTTTAGTTTCAGACTCTTCAAATGTCGTACTCCCTTGATAAACCAAAATATCACATACCAATCCATTGGGGTTGGCGATAACAAAAGCTTTTAAGCCAGTTGGATGTGGTTTTCCCGGGCAATATTGCTTAATTGCACAAGCACCCGTAAAAGGAATAATCATTTCATCGATTGATATTTTTTGTTCTCGGTTTTGTGCGCGACAGCCTTGGGCACTCGGTGTAAAATAGGCCGAACTTTCCACAGTTTATCCTTCTGTTTCATTTCAGTGGTGACATCAAGAAGCTGAATATATCTGTCACGAGACATGGCCTCAGTTATAATTGGAATAGCGTATTTACGATTCCAGTACATCTTTAAATGCGGGTAGTTGATGCATGACATAAGTAAAGTTATACCCACATATGTTTTGCATTCCTCAATAGATAACCTAAGAGGCTTACCAGATTTTTCGATAGCTGTCTGTCTAACCAGACAATTAACTTGTACAATTCATCATCCAAGTATTCTTCCATATACTCGTTGAACTCGTTGATATTTGATGGATCCTGAATGGATGGCAAGTAAGAAGGTGAGGACAAACCTGGAAAATCAACGTCGAATTTATCCCGTTTCCACGAAGCAACATCTTGTGGCCGAACGGGACCTTGACTGCGAGTGCCGCCACGTGTACGAACCCGACAGCCAGCACGTCGTCTTCCCCGACCTCGACGACTAGTAGTCCTGTTGAGACTACGAGAACGACTTTCACCTCTTGGTAAATTGCCGTCATCGCTGTCGTCGCTGTCGCTCGAGTCTTCATCTGCCGAAGATCGGGATTCATTTGTGAAAGCTTGTACACCCTCAATGAAGTCTTCATCCTCACTCGAATTTTGATACTCGGAGTGTCTCGGAGTCATTTAATAGTTCCGTAATGTCGCGGTCTCGTAACGCTGAAAATAATATTTACACTGCTTTAAGTACTAACGCCGAAAGTGATATACATAATATCAATTCCACATACTTAAAACATTAATTACGAACGAAGTGACTTTCTATAGGTTTAATTTATTCACGATGGTTTATTTACTTTGTTATTCTTTAATTCTCCACAAAACTACGTGAATTCGAAATAATGTTTACTAATTTGCAATTCTATAAAAAATCTACATTAAAACAAGTGAATTGAACAAAAACATTTTAAGTTTTACTTACTGGGTCGGCTACGCGCTGCCATCTTTGGAAACTCTCGGGCACGTGTCGCAGGTATGACATCTCTATCGAAGTCCAAAGATAAACTATCGCCATTGCTTAAATTTCATTGGCTGCAAGTGTGGTGTCCCCATTTTTGATGTTAAATAAAACACACTTTATCACTAGAGTTATTTAATTCGGGGTTTATACCATGTACCTTATTTGACCTTCATGCCGATTCACACCACCACCCTAGACACCTTAACTCCGTAGTAGCATCATTGACTAACCGTGCATATGATCTATGCGACGAAGATCACTTGCAGGAAGAGCTAGATCATGTACGATATGTACTACGGAGAAATGGATACACCGGTAGACTTCCTAGTAGGAAACAGTCAAAACATCAGAGATATAAGGTTGACAGACAACCTGTATATTTGCCGTATATAAAAGGAGTGACAGACAAGATCTCAAATATCCTTAAGAAGTTCTCTTTAAATACTGTCTTCACTCCCTTAAGAAAGGTATCACAGTGTTTACGATCGCCTAAAGACAATCTCCCACTAGAAAAACCAGGTGTCTATAAGATTGACTGCAGTTGCGGAAGTTCATACATCGGCCAAACTAAACGCACAGTGGCTTGCCGGATGAAGGAACATATTAAAGCGGTCAAGAAAAACGACACACAAAAGTCAGCCATCGCTGAACACCTTATACACTCGGGGCCTAACCACTGGATTGAGTTTCACAACGCACAGATAATTTCTTCAGAACAGCACTATATACCAAGAATGGTCAGAGAAGCGATTGAAATTACCAAATACAAAAATTTCAATCGCGAAGATGGCTTTAAATTATCTAGTGTATGGAATCCAGTGGTTCGAATTTGCGGTAACCGAAGAAAACCAAAAAATACTGTGTCACGATCGGATACTGTAAGTGTTGTGTGTCGAGAACAAAAGTGTAAAAATAGTGAGTTGTCAAACAGTGGTACCAGTGTCGTGTGTAATAAAAGACTACGACGGAGGGTAGATCGATTTGTCTGCTCTTAACAGCTACCCACCCGCAGATACAACAGTTCTCCCGTGATCATGGCGCTTGCAACAGTGCCGAAATATCGGAAACTCATAATAAATAAGGTACATGGTATAAACCCCGAATTAAATAACTCTAGTGATAGTGACCATGAAAGTTTAAATCAGTACACTTTATCACTTTACCAAGTTGTGCGCACACGTCCGCTCGGGCCGGCGGCTGGCACGGTCATGCCACCCCGCCCCGAGCGACCGCGCGGCGCAACCTGTCATTTATTAGACGTCACAGCAAGCAATCACGCGTCCAATACTTTTTTAGCGGGAAAAAACAAACACTCGAGAATTGATGCTACCAGAAGGTCGGTCGTCCGTAATCTACATAAGAAGTTCAAAAATATTCGGCCTTTAGATTACGGATTATTTTGCACTTTGTAAAGAACGCCAGGTGTCAGGAGGCTGTGCAGGTACAACATCATATTCAACTTTTCTGGTAACAATTTCTGAGTTGCATTTTTTATGGTTTTTAAAAACCTTATATTAAAAAAAATATTTCTGAATGTTGGCGTCCTGCACGATAGTGTTGCCATTAATGAAAATTGCAAAAATAGCTAAATTACAAGAAGAAAAATGGTAGAAACAAACGTTATATTCATGACCGTTACACACAACCAAAACGATATTTTTTATAAGCACGTTTAGAAACATTTAACACATTACGGGGTTTAATGCAACGAACCGTTAAAGTAAAAAGTAAAAGTTATTTATAGGCAAATAGTAATTTACCTTCCCGACGTTTCGATCCGGTTGCACGAATCATGGTCGCTGGCAGACCGTTACTATTTACCTTTAAATAACTGTTCGTTGCGTTAAACCCCGTAATGTGTTATGTGTAAAAATGCAACAAGAAAGTTTAAAATCCTACACGTTTAGAAACACTTGAAGTTAAGAACAATTTAATAATTAGAAAAAAAAAACAATAATTTTTCGAAAGTGTTAGCAGTTTTTGATTTAAAGGCTGTACTTGGACAAAAAGTTTTTGTATGGGAGTGAAGCCGTACTATTTTAATTATATTAGCATTTGTAACTCGCCAGCCCATTACATAAATTCTGACAGTGACTCATCGATGGCGTTTGATTTAGCGGGTTTCTTAACATCAAATGATAATCGTTTGATGGCCTTCAATGGTATGATTTCGTTGCGTAGCTGTGGGAAGTCGAAATGCATTGTTGGGTTATTAATGAAATGCCATGTGCGTTGCGGTAATAAGTATGATGACCGAAGCTTCCAAAACTAGATGCCAAGTAGGGTTCTGTTTTTGGACGCTTTTGTTATTGCAGAGGTTACAGGTAATATGCAAACTCCTACTACTATGTCTATTGTTGTTGTGAGAAGCGTGGTGGTCTTCACTGTACCGTCTGTCAAGGCGATGTCAGCCGTCTGCTCTGTGATCTTTGGGCCTCGACGCTCGAGTGTGTTGTATAATTGCTTACTTGCAATACAGGTACTCGTACGGCCTTTTCACCTTTTCACACTCATATCAATCGTTTGAATTTTGGTTGAAGATTTCAACGTTGACTGGACGGCGTAAAATGCAACAGGCTTGGGAGGTGTTTCTTTATTTTTGCAAGTCGTGCATTTACTCCGGTATACTCCTGGAGCGCCGCAGCCTTAGCACTTAATTATATTTTCAGTGATTCCATGGGCTTTTTTTTCTGCGTCGGTTTTGAATTTACGGCACTCCCCCTGGACATGGCCACGCTTACCTTACCGCAGTATGTGCAGCGTAGCTTTGCGGTCTCCATATTTGTTTGAACCGTGGGCTCCACTTCTCTTTGGATGCTTTCTGTGTGAGGCCCCTTTTCCAGCGATTTCGTAAACAATTTCACTTCACAACGCGGCACATACTTGCGAATATTTATGCGTAAATAAGGTCAAGTTACTCTTTATGACGTTTTGCCGTAAGTTGGGATAAAATTGTCCGTTTCTTACAAAGAAATTATGATTTTCCAAGAAGTTAAAATTTAACACATGTTCATTTAAACATTGGAAAATATTTTGATGATTGGATGAATCCATAATCTGCAAAATCACGTTTCTGATCATTTTATGTACATCTTTACTATTGATTTTGCTGTGGTGAGTGGTTATTAAAGATTTGCGTAAAACCTTTTCACATACTTTACAAATATAAAAGACGTCATCGCTAGGGTAAATTATCCCTCCTTTGTCTTTGATAGATGTCAAAGAGATTATTTTAGGACCTTCTAGCGCGGACAAACAATCTTCACAAACTAAAGCATTATTTTTTACTACGTATCCCGATATATAATAAATTACCTCGGCAACATATTCAGTAAGTCGACTCGGGTCATTGAGGTAACAGTGATCATCATTATTTAACCCATATATGCCCTGTAGGCGACGAATTCCTGGATTCCAAGTTTTATGCATATATGTTTGTACTTACTATTTGTCGTGTATTTGTAACGTTAATAAACGCGTACGGTTGTGGGTGGGTGCGCGTGGCAACATTTTGCTTACTTTTTTGTCTGTGGCTGTCAGCTGTCAACGCAAGACTGGCTCGGGTTGTATGCTCTCTGTTCGCCTGACGCACCTAACTACAACGGACGAATTACAAAAGTTTTTGGTGTTCTAATTGGAATCCTTTACAATTCATGGTCTTCGAGCGCAGATCTTTTATCAGCGAGATGTTTAAAACACCACCATCGAAAGTGTTAACTCGCCGTCAGCGACAGGAACTAACTGAAACCTTTGGGCGTGATTGCGAATCGGTACAGAACTTGAAGAAACCTGTCTTCTCTGTCGATAACAAGAGTAAGAGCTGTATCAACCTTACTTCTACGCTGCACAAAGTGGATGTAGTGAAAAAGGAGCCGCCAAAACAGTCGTCACTTTGTGATTCCGTGAAAAAGACGACACGGTCGGTGAACGATTCAGTCACTACATCAAGGAAAACCACAGCATCGTCAGCAGCACGACGTAAGCAGCTAGAACTTGAAGCTGCCGAAGCTAAAGCAAAAATACAGCTTGAACTGATTGACAAACAGCTACAAGCTAAATTAGCTGCATTAGAGGTAGTAGGTGAAGAGGAGGATGGGAAGTCTGAAACTAGCCATAATGATGTCAATGAACATCTGTCGAACGCGCAATCACAGTCAAGAGTTGAAGAATGGCTCAATCAAGAATGTAAGCCCAGTCAACAATTGATTCAGGAGCTACCAAGTACCAACACTGCAGTACAACAATTGGCAGGTGCGTTGAGGGATGCACTAAAATATCAATCTAACCCACAACAAGATGACCGATTACTAACTCGTCTGGCCACACCCCGAGATCTACCCTACTTTAGTGGAAATTGTATTGAGTGGTTACATTTTAAAACAGCCTATGATGAATCTACCCACTTATGTCAGTTCTCAAATGTTGAAAATTTATGGAGACTGCGAAAGGCCCTGAAAGGTGAAGCCTTGGAAGCTGTTACTGATTTACTGATTGGTAGAACCAATCCACAGATAGTAATGGAAACATTAGAGTTACGATTTGGCCGCTCTGACATCATAATTCATAATATCACCACACAGTTGAAGAAGTTACCTCCATTGCCATCAGGATATCAAAATGATATTATCAATTTCAGTGTCAAAGTAAACAATTGTGTGGCAACTATTCGAGCTTTAGGTCAAGATGATTATCTGAGAAGCCCCGAGCTTGCTACTGCGGTACTGGCAAAATTACCAAACACCTTGATTGGTAAATGGACTGATTATGCTTATGAAAGGCTGCCTGAAAAGCAACCAAAATTGGAATTATTAGCAGCATTTTTAAAAAGAGAATCACAAATTATATATAATGTTGGCCTACTACAGCCTATAAAGGAAATTGCTAAGGAAACTTCACAGACTAAGCACTTTACACACCAGAAATTTAGCCGATATCGTCCCATACTTGCTACAACTGCTGTTGAAGACAGCAACAAGTGTAATTATTGCAAAAAATCTAACCACAAATTACCTGATTGCCGCATATTTAGGCGTGCAATGAGAAAGGAAAAATGGAGATTTGTCAAGAATCAGGGCCTCTGTTTTTGTTGCCTGCTTAGTCAACACAGTAGAAATTCTTGCCCGGGTCCCATGTGTGACATAGATGGTTGTGGCTTAGCTCATCATCGTCTTTTGCATTGGAAGCTGCCTACCCAACAATCAGCTGATAACATTCAGGAAGAAACTGAACCTGCAGACCAAGCTACAGTAGCCCATGTTGCTGTTAATAGTGCACAATGTCCCTCTAGTGCTGCTCCACAGTGTCCCTTTAGTGTTGAACAACAGTGTCCCTCTAGTGAAGTAATGTTAAAGGTAGTTTCGGTGCAACTACATGGTCCTCGTGGTACAGTGAACACTTATGCCCTCTTAGATGATGCTGCCTCAGTGTCCATGATAGATGCTGAATTAGTTGATAGTTTGGGACTCAAGGGTGAACAATCTAGTGCTATTAAGTTTGTTGATGCATTTGGCCTCGAAGTGTACCAGTCAGACTCTCCTAAAGTACACACAAAAATATCTAGTGTAGATTCTGAGTGTTATAATATCACATTACGTAAAGTTGCTAAATTGAATTTGCCTATGCAAAACTTGTCTTTAATTAATCAACTTAAAAGTCAACATTTATTGTCTGTAAAGGATTCTGTGTGTAAAGAATGTGTTGTGCCACGTTTGTTAATTGGTGAAGATAATTATTTCCTTATTGCGCCACTGGAAATAAAACATGGAAACAGGAATGCGCCATATGCAACTCGATGCCGTTTGGGATGGTCAATTCATGGGTATTGTGGTCGCACTCGCTCCCGGGTAAGTGAACAAGTTTTCCATCTCTCTCACTCTAGTGATTCAATTAGTAGGGATAACTTTCGTGAATTAAGTGATATGATAAAGCACTCCTTTGATATTGATTCTGTAGGAATTTCGCCTGTGTGCCGTGAGAATACAGATCACGTTAGGGCCATACAAATCTTAGAGGACACAGCACGAAAAATGGATAATCAATGGGAGGTTGGGTTAAACCATTACCATTTAAGAAAGATGATTTTACTATGCCTGATACATTTCAATATGCACAGTCCCGTCAACGAATATTACAAAAAAAATTTGATAAGGACACTGATTATGCAGATAGGTATAGACGTGAAATAAATAAATTATTTGATAATAATTATGCTCGTGCATTGACACCAAATGAGCTCAAATTAAATAACTCTCAGGTGTGGTATTTAGCCCATTTTGGGGTTTTAAACCCGAATAAACCAGATAAATTAAGGTTGGTTTTTGATGCTGCCGGAAAAGTAGATGGTGTTTGTCTTAATGATTATTTGATAACCGGTCCTGATTTGTATAACTCATTGTTTGGCATAATGTTGAGATTTCGTAGTAATAAGATAGTTATTATTGGGGATATTAAAGATATGTTTTTACGCATTAAAATTCGGCCTGAAGATCAACATGTCTGTCGATTTTTATGGCAAGAATCAAGGGATTCACCTGAAAAGCATTGTGTGATGAATAGTTTAATTTTTGGTGCCACATGCTCACCATTTGTGGCTCAATTTATAAAAAATAAAAATGCTTTAAGATTTGAAGACATGTATCCTGAGGCTGTTAAGGTTATTACACATAACCACTATATGGACGACTGTTTGTACTCAACAGATTCTGAAGTTAATGCCATTAGATTAATTAAAGAGATTAGTATGATACATAGCCAGGGTGGGTTCGAAATAAGAGGTTGGTCAAGCAACAGTAAGCAGGTTTTGACAGATATCCCTACTGATGCACTTGCGGTCAATTCTGTTCTATTTAAGGATGGATCAACTAGTACCAGTGAACGCACTTTGGGTCTCCTGTGGCATCCAACTGAGGATTCTTTTAGTTTTCAAATATCACTAGACCGAATCCCAACGAGGATTTTGGATGGTACTGAACGACCTACCAAAGCAAAGATGTTGAGTATTATAATGTCTGTTTACGACATTCATGGATTTCTATCACCATTTATAATTAAAGGTAAGATAATTTTACAGAGTGTCCACCGCATTGGTATTGACTGGCAAGAATGCATACGACCGGAGGAACACTCTTATTGGGTGAGGTGGCTTGCTGAACTGAGGATTATAAGTTTGCTTCGCATTCCACGCTGGTACAACAAAGCAGGTTCATGGACTCAATGTTATACTGCACCACCTAGTAACTTGCTCCTAGATGGTAGTGAAGTGTTCAATATCACTGATTGTCAGATGCATATATTTTGTGACGCGTCTATCAAGGCATATGCTGCTGTTATATATTGGCGGTTTACTCGATCTGACGGTAAGGTGTTGGTTTGCTTTGTAGCTAGCAAGAGTAGAGTGTCTCCGCTCCGTCCTGCATCGATACCCCGTTTAGAACTGCAGGGAGCCATGATCGGAGCCCGGCTTGCAAACACGGTACAGCAGGAACAAGGTATTAAACCCTCCAAGCGATATTTTTGGACAGATTCCAGCACTGTACTCCAGTGGATAAGAAGTGACCCAAGGTGCTATAAGCCCTTTGTAGCTCACAGGCTTGGCGAAATAGATGAGCTTACTAAGGTCACTGAGTGGAGACATGTATCGTCTGGTCAAAACGTAGCTGACTTGGCCACGCGGGACACAGCTCCTCCATTGCAGATTGACAGTGTATAGTTTCAGGGTCCCAGCTTCTTATCCCAGCCTGAGATGTACTGGCCTAAAGATTTGAAAAGCGCCACAGCGTCAAAAGAGGCTATTTGTGAAGAGAGAAATATTAATTTTATTGGAACAAAAGTAAGTACTAATTTAAAACAGTCACTTCCAAATGAAGAAAATTATTCCTCTTGGACTAAGCTTAAAAGAGTAACAGCAAGAGTACTTTTATTCATAAAGCGATGTCAAGGCTATAAAGTCACGTTAGACTCATCATTGATGGAACAGGCCGAAGAGCTTTTGATTAAAAAAAGTCAATATGACTCATTTTCTTCTGAAATAACTTGCCTACAACTTAATAAGCCGTTGTCAGCGAATAGCAGACTATTAAATTTAACTCCTGTACTCGATTCTGATGGCTTACTGCGAGTTGCAGGTCGAATCGATAGGATTGTTGGTGTAAGTCAGCAGGTGACGCGACCATACATACTGGATGGTAAGCACCATGTAACCAGGCTCCTTGTCGATTACCATCATCGCAGAGCACTCCATGGAGCCAACGAATTGGTAGTTAACGAGTTACGTCAGCGATACTGGGTGATTAATTTACGTCCAACTATACGATCTGTAGCCAGCCGTTGCCTATTTTGTAAGTATCGCCGCGCTATTCCGCAGCCCCATCGTATGGGCGATCTTCCGGCAGCTCGTTTACAACACAACCGACGACCTTTCAACTGCACTGGAATAGACTACTTTGGCCCGCTGGAAGTTACTGTTGGTCGCAGAAGGCAAAAAAGGTATGGTGTAATATTTACCTGTTTGACAATCCGCGCTATTCACATCGAGCTAGCTGAGGACCTAAGCACCGACGCAACTATAATGGCCTTGAGAAGGATGTCAGCGCGGCGAGGTCAACCTAGCGTTATTTACTCAGACAACGGTACTAATTTAAGAGGCGCCGCAACCGAGCTGAAGCAGAGTATCAAACAGCTGAATGCAGACAGGTTGGTGGAGGACGGCTCTGTTCGAGGAATAGACTGGCGTTTTATTCCTCCTGGAGCGCCAGAGATGGGAGGGGCTTGGGAGCGAATGGTACGCACAGTAAAGAGTAGTCTAAAAGTAATATTAAAGGAACGCGCTCCGCACCCAGAAACCTTAGTTACTTTGTTAGCCGAGGTAGAGTCTCTTGTAAACAGTCGTCCATTAACTTACGTATCTGTCGACCCTAATTTTCCGGAGGCATTAACACCCAACCATTTTTTAATAGGTACTTCATCAGTCTCTCCTATTGGTAAATATGAGAATGTAGATTTGAGTCTTAGAAAGAGATGGAGAATAGCTCAGAGATTAGCTGATATGTTCTGGACTCGTTGGACTAAAGAATACTTACCAACTTTATTGCCAAGGCAGAAATGGGCAGCAGAGGGAACTAATTTAGGTGTAGGGGACTATGTCCAGATAGTCGAACCCAACCTAGAGCGAGGCAGTTGGAGACACGGTGTAGTGAGTGCGACCCACGAGGGTACTGACGGCCGTGTGCGTATAGTAGATGTGCGCACCTGTAGAGGTGTTCTGCGCCGGCCGGTGACACGTGTCGCCTTACTGACCCCAGCGGACTCTAGTACTGGATGAATCCAGCACTAAGGGGGAGATATTGTAGGCGACGAATTCCTGGATTCCAAGTTTTATGCATATATGTTTGTACTTACTATTTGTCGTGTATTTGTAACTTTAATAAACGCGTACGGTTGTGGGTGGGTGCGCGTGGCAACATTTTGCTTACTTTTTTGTCTGTGGCTGTCAGCTGTCAACGCAAGACTGGCTCGGGTTGTATGCTCTCTGTTCGCCTGACGCACCTAACTACAACCAGAGGCGGATCTTGAATTTGTGGGGCCCTGGGCTAATACTGCTTAGGGGCTCTACCTAATTACTCAACTAATTGCTATTTTGACAAGAAACTGTTTTCTGTAGTGATGTGATGGTATATGTAATGTAATATATGTTAAGTACAGGAAGAAAATAGGAAAACAAAATATTTTATTTATTTATTAAAACATTATTTATTGCAAAATAAATTGACGGGTTATAAATGGTTATGTTATATAAATTATAAAGCAACCTTTCTGCATTTTTGTGCTGCAAATTCTTTTATTTGGTCATCGCACTGTAGGTCCTTTGTTAAATCGCAATTTATCGAAAGAACTGATAAATGATTTAGTCGATAGTTCGACATTGTTGTCCTGTATTTGTTTTCTATATACGACATCCTGGAGAAAGAACGCTCCGCTTCACAGCTAGTGATCGGCATCGTTAAAAAAATCTTCAAGATAGTATAGCAGTTTGGGAAAACATCAAAAAGTTTCTTTTCATAAATTAGCCAAAAAATTTCACTGCAAGAGGTGTAAGACTCTGTCTTAGATTGCAGTAAGTAAGATTTCAACTGAATGCACTCATTCACTAAATGTTCGTCTACGTCATTTGGATAATAATCAATAATATTACGTACACTTTCCAGATCTATGTGTTCTTGATTTTTGTCTTGCAAATCCATTAAAAATTTAAATTTTTTGCTATAGGTCTCATAGGCTTGGCTTCTATTATTTAAATCCATAATCATCTTATCCAACGCAACGTTAAGCGTGTCTCTTTTAAATTTTTCTGCGCAGTTCACTGAGACTTTATCTATAGATTTATCTGAAAATTTCAAAGTAATGCGTCTCTTATTTATGTCACTGTAGTCTGTTCCCACACTAGTACTTAATTTTTTAGCTTTCTCTTCGTATTCCTTTAGCTTCTGATCTGATTGTTGCCTTATGTTTTTCACGAACTCTTTTAATGACACAATTAACTTATTGCCTTCACCAATGTCTAAACCAGGGCTCTGTACTTTTTTATTAACTACATTAAATCTCTCCAAAATTTCTTCCCAAAAAACAATCAAAATTGCAGTTTCTAGTTTCGCCAGTTTATTAAATAAATTTCGTGCCTCTTTTCGGAAATCAACTTTTTCATCGTCATTTTCGCCGAAACTATTGAGAATTTTCATAATGCCATCATAATTACTTTTCAAAGCTCTGACAGCATCAAAGTGACAAGACCATCTGGTCTGGCTTAAACTTTTTAACGTAAATTTTAGTTTTGTTTCACGATTTAACAGTTCCCACCTATGGGTCGAAGCAGAGAAGAAAACGTATATTTGTTGCACTATTCCAAAAAAAATTACAATTTCGGTTGCAACCTTCACGGATTCTTGACCAACTAGGTTAAGGGAATGCGCAGCACATGGCACGTAATCCGCGGATTTATTTTTTTCTTTTAGTAGTGCTTGTACACCATTGTAGATTCCGGCCATATTAGCAGCGTTGTCATATGACTGTCCCCTGCAATTATCCAGTAGTAGTCCATTTGTTTCCAAAAAGGCTTGTAGAATATTAAATAAATATAAGCCAGTATGACTACTAATTTTAATGAAAGATACACATCTTTCATACACTTTTCCCCGAAAACAGTATCGTAATACAATAGCAAGTTGGTCATCGTGAGACAGATCTGGGGTTGAATCCATCATAATTGAATAATACTTTGTGTCGTCGTTATTTATTTCAGTTATAATTTGTTTAATTATCTGTTTACCCATAATCTCAATTATTTCCTCATATACTGTTTTTGATAAATATGATATTACAGGGTTTGGTCGCAGCTCTCGTTGTTCAATATGTTCACGTATGAATGGGTCGAATTCTGCCAATAGCTCTAGAGCACCCATAAAATTACCATTATGTGGAGAACCAAATACTTCCTCGGAACCTCTAAGTGCTAAGCCTCTTATACTCAGAAATTTTAGCACTGCAATAACCCGTTTTAGGACATTGTGATAATATTCTGTTTCTTTATTTAATTGCTCCTGAAGCTGCTTGTCTAAAACAGACTTATTTTCTTTTCGTGTCAACCACACTAACATTGAATTCGTATGTTCATTAGAATTTTCGTGATTTCCTAAACAAAATCCTATGTGTTTCCAATCAGAAAATCCGGTTGTGTATTGAGAAGGAGTTTTAGAAAAAAGTTTGCAAGTCAAACAAAAAACAGTACCAACCCTTTTTGAATAACATAACCAAGATCTTTCCAGTAATTGGCCATTTTTCATTTTTCTAGTGAAATACCTATTTGAAAAAGATCTGTTTTGTTCTTTATATTTCTTCATTGAAGCTGAATATATATTCTTCCGCAGGCCCGCTGGAAGTTACTGTTGGTCGCAGAAGGCAAAAAAGGTATGGTGTAATATTTACCTGTTTGACAATCCGCGCTATTCACATCGAGCTAGCTGAGGACCTAAGCACCGACGCAACTATAATGGCCTTGAGAAGGATGTCAGCGCGGCGAGGTCAACCTAGCGTTATTTACTCAGACAACGGTACTAATTTAAGAGGCGCCGCAACCGAGCTGAAGCAGAGTATCAAACAGCTGAATGCAGACAGGTTGGTGGAGGACGGCTCTGTTCGAGGAATAGACTGGCGTTTTATTCCTCCTGGAGCGCCAGAGATGGGAGGGGCTTGGGAGCGAATGGTACGCACAGTAAAGAGTAGTCTAAAAGTAATATTAAAGGAACGCGCTCCGCACCCAGAAACCTTAGTTACTTTGTTAGCCGAGGTAGAGTCTCTTGTAAACAGTCGTCCATTAACTTACGTATCTGTCGACCCTAATTTTCCGGAGGCATTAACACCCAACCATTTTTTAATAGGTACTTCATCAGTCTCTCCTATTGGTAAATATGAGAATGTAGATTTGAGTCTTAGAAAGAGATGGAGAATAGCTCAGAGATTAGCTGATATGTTCTGGACTCGTTGGACTAAAGAATACTTACCAACTTTATTGCCAAGGCAGAAATGGGCAGCAGAGGGAACTAATTTAGGTGTAGGGGACTATGTCCAGATAGTCGAACCCAACCTAGAGCGAGGCAGTTGGAGACACGGTGTAGTGAGTGCGACCCACGAGGGTACTGACGGCCGTGTGCGTATAGTAGATGTGCGCACCTGTAGAGGTGTTCTGCGCCGGCCGGTGACACGTGTCGCCTTACTGACCCCAGCGGACTCTAGTACTGGATGAATCCAGCACTAAGGGGGAGATATTGTAGGCGACGAATTCCTGGATTCCAAGTTTTATGCATATATGTTTGTACTTACTATTTGTCGTGTATTTGTAACTTTAATAAACGCGTACGGTTGTGGGTGGGTGCGCGTGGCAACATTTTGCTTACTTTTTTGTCTGTGGCTGTCAGCTGTCAACGCAAGACTGGCTCGGGTTGTATGCTCTCTGTTCGCCTGACGCACCTAACTACAACCAGAGGCGGATCTTGAATTTGTGGGGCCCTGGGCTAATACTGCTTAGGGGCTCTACCTAATTACTCAACTAATTGCTATTTTGACAAGAAACTGTTTTCTGTAGTGATGTGATGGTATATGTAATGTAATATATGTTAAGTACAGGAAGAAAATAGGAAAACAAAATATTTTATTTATTTATTAAAACATTATTTATTGCAAAATAAATTGACGGGTTATAAATGGTTATGTTATATAAATTATAAAGCAACCTTTCTGCATTTTTGTGCTGCAAATTCTTTTATTTGGTCATCGCACTGTAGGTCCTTTGTTAAATCGCAATTTATCGAAAGAACTGATAAATGATTTAGTCGATAGTTCGACATTGTTGTCCTGTATTTGTTTTCTATATACGACATCCTGGAGAAAGAACGCTCCGCTTCACAGCTAGTGATCGGCATCGTTAAAAAAATCTTCAAGATAGTATAGCAGTTTGGGAAAACATCAAAAAGTTTCTTTTCATAAATTAGCCAAAAAATTTCACTGCAAGAGGTGTAAGACTCTGTCTTAGATTGCAGTAAGTAAGATTTCAACTGAATGCACTCATTCACTAAATGTTCGTCTACGTCATTTGGATAATAATCAATAATATTACGTACACTTTCCAGATCTATGTGTTCTTGATTTTTGTCTTGCAAATCCATTAAAAATTTAAATTTTTTGCTATAGGTCTCATAGGCTTGGCTTCTATTATTTAAATCCATAATCATCTTATCCAACGCAACGTTAAGCGTGTCTCTTTTAAATTTTTCTGCGCAGTTCACTGAGACTTTATCTATAGATTTATCTGAAAATTTCAAAGTAATGCGTCTCTTATTTATGTCACTGTAGTCTGTTCCCACACTAGTACTTAATTTTTTAGCTTTCTCTTCGTATTCCTTTAGCTTCTGATCTGATTGTTGCCTTATGTTTTTCACGAACTCTTTTAATGACACAATTAACTTATTGCCTTCACCAATGTCTAAACCAGGGCTCTGTACTTTTTTATTAACTACATTAAATCTCTCCAAAATTTCTTCCCAAAAAACAATCAAAATTGCAGTTTCTAGTTTCGCCAGTTTATTAAATAAATTTCGTGCCTCTTTTCGGAAATCAACTTTTTCATCGTCATTTTCGCCGAAACTATTGAGAATTTTCATAATGCCATCATAATTACTTTTCAAAGCTCTGACAGCATCAAAGTGACAAGACCATCTGGTCTGGCTTAAACTTTTTAACGTAAATTTTAGTTTTGTTTCACGATTTAACAGTTCCCACCTATGGGTCGAAGCAGAGAAGAAAACGTATATTTGTTGCACTATTCCAAAAAAAATTACAATTTCGGTTGCAACCTTCACGGATTCTTGACCAACTAGGTTAAGGGAATGCGCAGCACATGGCACGTAATCCGCGGATTTATTTTTTTCTTTTAGTAGTGCTTGTACACCATTGTAGATTCCGGCCATATTAGCAGCGTTGTCATATGACTGTCCCCTGCAATTATCCAGTAGTAGTCCATTTGTTTCCAAAAAGGCTTGTAGAATATTAAATAAATATAAGCCAGTATGACTACTAATTTTAATGAAAGATACACATCTTTCATACACTTTTCCCCGAAAACAGTATCGTAATACAATAGCAAGTTGGTCATCGTGAGACAGATCTGGGGTTGAATCCATCATAATTGAATAATACTTTGTGTCGTCGTTATTTATTTCAGTTATAATTTGTTTAATTATCTGTTTACCCATAATCTCAATTATTTCCTCATATACTGTTTTTGATAAATATGATATTACAGGGTTTGGTCGCAGCTCTCGTTGTTCAATATGTTCACGTATGAATGGGTCGAATTCTGCCAATAGCTCTAGAGCACCCATAAAATTACCATTATGTGGAGAACCAAATACTTCCTCGGAACCTCTAAGTGCTAAGCCTCTTATACTCAGAAATTTTAGCACTGCAATAACCCGTTTTAGGACATTGTGATAATATTCTGTTTCTTTATTTAATTGCTCCTGAAGCTGCTTGTCTAAAACAGACTTATTTTCTTTTCGTGTCAACCACACTAACATTGAATTCGTATGTTCATTAGAATTTTCGTGATTTCCTAAACAAAATCCTATGTGTTTCCAATCAGAAAATCCGGTTGTGTATTGAGAAGGAGTTTTAGAAAAAAGTTTGCAAGTCAAACAAAAAACAGTACCAACCCTTTTTGAATAACATAACCAAGATCTTTCCAGTAATTGGCCATTTTTCATTTTTCTAGTGAAATACCTATTTGAAAAAGATCTGTTTTGTTCTTTATATTTCTTCATTGAAGCTGAATATATATTCTTCGGATCTTTATTTTGAAAGTCAGTCATTTCATGTGAGAGGACGAAATTAATAAAATCATTATTCAGCAAATCTGGCCACAAGCCCACGTCAACATATTTCTCAAACTCAAACTTAATATTTTCTAAATTTCTTTCCACCTCGGTATCGGTATTACCTCCCTTTTGCTGAACACCAATTTCATTTTCAGAGGAACCAGAGGGTTGCTGGAAGTCAAGATATTGCACATTTTCATCGTTGGTATTTTTTTTCTGGTTTTCAAAATCTTGCATATTTTCATCACTTGTATTTTTTTCCTCGTTTTGCGATTTTTTGCTGCCATCGGTTAGATTCTCTTCGCATAAAATACCTTCCTTTACGTTTTTTAATGGATTTATAGCTATTTCATTCGCGTTTATATGTTCCGATTTAAAAAAAGTTTCAATTTTTGCGCATTTATTTCTTTCTTGTTCTCGACTAAACTGTAATTTTCTTTTTTCAGCTCCACTTTTATATTTTCTAGCAGACATATTGTAAAATAAGATATTTTTCTGAAAATAAACAAAGAACTGGATAGAACTTTTAATTTTGATACCTACTTTGTAATGAGTGTAGCAATTCACAAATTATAATTAAATATCGAACGAGTTTGATTCATTTAGTTTTGAAAACTGAAATAAAAAGTCATGTTTTATAATTCTTTTTACTTACCTACTGCCTATTAAAAGCAGGAAGTCTAGTTATGCTGAATACTTTCAATTTTAAATTAAAAGAAAGGTCCGGTCCTTATAACTTTTAAGTTATCTATTACTTAGTAAACTAAACACACGCACTAAACACATTTCTAACAATAACAAAGTCAATTCGTTAATATAGTCGACTATAGCAGAAGTGCGGAAAAATAACAAAATTGCGTCGGGCGATAAGCGGAGGGAAGTCCCCAGTAATAGACAATACTATACACGGAATACACCGACCGAAAACAAGCGACAGGGAATTCCCCGTTCCGTTTGATAGATGCGCACTCGGGTTGATTGATCGCAGTGTTGCCAACCTCATGATCGGATTTTTTAAAATTCTAGATAATTTTTATTATTGACAATATCGTCAATTGGTTTCAGTTCGGTTGGGGGCCCTCTGTATTCGCGGGGCCCTGGGCTGCAGCCCAAAAAGCCTTTAAGTAGATCCGCCCCTGCAGTGACGGATTTATATTTTTTATGAGTGTAGGCCACTTTATTTCCGCCGCCCCATGTAGGTACATACATTTCTAAAATGATAAATAAACGATAAAGCCTTATAGTTAAATAAACGAATGAATAGTCATTATGAAAGAGCGTAAAAAAGAAACAAGATAAATAAAATTTTTTACGGGACTTTTTAATAGCAAAATCATCTATAATATCATCATAGTTTATGGTGTTCATTATCTCTGCTTCTATGTGGAGAAAAGCTAGAGATTTCATTTTTTCTTGAGACAATGAAGACCTTTGATAATTTTTCACGCGTTTTAAACAGGAAAAACTCCTTTCCCCAGAACAATTTGTAGCCTGGGTGGAAAGTGCAATGCGGAGAGCTATATCCAAGTTAGGGTAAACATTAGATAGAGATTGATTCCTCAAAAACGTTGAGAGACTGAGTAGTGAGTTTGATCCAGGCTTCACTGCACGTTCTGCAGTTTTATCAGAGGAAATGTTACTCTGAAAATGCACACATTCTTGAATCAAATCGTCCTCTAAATCAATTGGTATAATATTATAATATTTCACGAGAGACTCGGCTTTATCTGTAACTTTTTGTGTTGAAAGTTCAGTTATTTTTGTTAAAAATGAAAATTTTTCCTTAAAGCTTAAGTAAGCATTATGCCTTCTCTATATTTTAGCTCTTAATCTGTCAAAGATGACCAAAAAAGTGTTCACTCTGAAATAATCTCTGGAGCCGGAGGGTATTTAAGGTTCTTCATTCTTTGTTTCATCCGTCATTTTTTTTCTTTTAGATTGTCTCTTTATTTCACCTTGATAATGCTTGAGTGCGCTCATCTCAATTGCTTTTTCTTCGAAATAGTCATAGTTTTCTCGTTCTACTATTGTAAACTCTACTAGAGATCAATAGAGATCAGATACCGTCAATACATCTACAGATGATCTCTGAATCTGAAATCACTCACTTTATTTAACCTTTCCAAAATAGCATTCCAAAATACGACATGAATTATTTGTAATTTGATGCGAATTCCCTTTGCCTCATTCCGCGGGACCGGTTTTTCTGTACTGTCATTTTCAATCATTATTAAAACTGTAATTACTTTATCCTAGGAATCTCTTAGACTTTTACAGGCATCTGCTCTAGCTGACCAACGAGTTAGGTTCTCTTGAGTGTTTTTCCTCTTCCTATCTAATTCGTAAATTTTTTCCAACATTCAGTTGACTTCACGAAGAAAGTATATACCTCCTCTAGCAACATAAAAAAGTGGCAGGCTTCTGTACAAGACTCAGCGGCCGAGGTTCCCACCAAATTTAATGAATGAGCTGCACAAGGAACAAACATAGCAAATTGTGCTTCTTCTTGAATTTTTGTTTGACTTTTATCCTCTGAAATCGAGTGACCGTCCTCTGAAATCTGCCGCCCCTAGGACGTTGCCGCCCCTAGGCCGCGGCCTATACGGCCTATTTATAAATCCAGGACTGCGCCCCTGACTACAACGGACGAATTACAAAAGTTTTTGGTGTTCTAATTGGAATCCTTTACATGCCCCTTGATTCGAAAACGAAACACCACCTTACCTGCCCAGAACTATTTTGGACTTCCGATTTTCGTAAATTTTGGATATGTTGGTCCTAACAGGTACTTATTAACGCTATGACTTATTTAATTAAAGTAGGTATTGGTTGTGTACCTTTTTTTGAATTGTTCGGAAACGAAACATTGGGCATCTTTCGCACATTTTTTCGAGTAAATAAACAGCTACATTTTTTATAATTATTTATTCTAAATTGACTTTAATTGACATAATATTTTACACTTAAATCAAGAAAACGTAAAAGAAGCCTTACTCTTAAAAATTAGGAATGAAATGCAATTAAACATTTGGCATGTAAGTTAACCTGACACTTTTGACATGAAGTAACTGTCAGACTTTTACAATGAGCACATCGGAGTCTGCTTGATGCTCTGCCGATCATGTGCTCTGCATTACTCTTTCGCACTGAGGGAGGAACAGTGCAGTGCAGAACAAAAGGGTTTTTACCCTTTTAGAAGGACCTGGCCGCTGCTTATCAATGCCATACTTTTGGAGTTAAGTTCGAGCAATACTACGCCGGAAGTCCAGCGTGTCTATGTCGTTACAAAACTCTCGTGCGATGAATGTTGCATTGTTTACAGCTACATCAATAAGTTAGAAAACTATTGGAATGTACCACTTTTTGCCTCTGATTGCAATCCTGTATGTCCCCACATTTGCATCTAAACGATCAATTCCAATGAAGCGATTGTATTGATAAACAACGTTAGGTTGTGGTACTTCGACTCTTGCTTTTTGTGCAGCTGAGTATCTTTTTGCTGTTCGCAGACGTTCCACGCCGTACTCACTGGACAGCAACGTCACGACACTGTTATCGTGCCAGCGTACAGCACAAATGCCACTGTTTTGGTCTAGCCGACTGTCGTGATAGCCTCTCTGTTCCTTTGTGCATAACTTTACATCTTTCAAGGGACACTTCTCAATTCGGTCGTTTCTTACTGTTCCTGTCACAAGAACATTTTGTTCCTTCATATCAGTGATCAGTGGTAACCCAGTGAAGAAATTGTCAATATAAACGGAGAATTTAATATCTTCGTAGATGGCTTTGATCTCAGACATAAGTTTTTGTACAACGTGTTGGCCTAACCCGTTCCTAACTCTTTCAGATTTACCTTGGTAAAGATCAGCTTGTAAGCAGTATCCTAGTCGCAGAGCTGCTACCCATGTTTTGAACCCGAATCGAATAGGTTTCCCTCTGATGTGCTGTTTACAGCCGTGTCTGCCATAATAAGGGATCATCAAGGGGATTTAAAAATTACAAAGTTACGATATCAAATCATTATACCATACTACTATCATCATCGACCATAACAATACTTTTATCGACACATTACTTCTCCCTACTGAAAACATCGATGAAAGAAGTTGCGCAATGTCAACGTTCTTAGTCCCATACAAATAAAGGTCAAATTAGCTCGCCCGAATTTTGAAGGAATATCGCCATTTTGTAGGGACTGTACACGGAATTGTAATTGCTTATTATTCTAACAATGAATAGATACGTTGTAATATCGTTGTGTAAACCAGTCGCAATTACTTAATATACACTTTTAGCCGTAATTACTAACAAGTATCGTCATAAATCAGCTAGAAAACAGAAAATTATAACGACTTTTGTCGAACAGTTATTCATTATATTGCAATGTATTTTTCACAAACAATTGTCTAAAAAGACTCATCGTAAACATAATAGTCAGCTATAAATAATATAACAGCACTTCCTTAAGAAAAATCCTTATAAATCAGCTTCTAATTATCACACTCGCACTGACGTCACTCAAAAATTTGTAAGTATTTGAATGGCGGAAAAAAATAAACCACCACAGACAAACAAGTCTTTCTTCATTCCTTCTTCCATTATAATTTCATTTGTCATGGTATCCGAGACTTCTGCTGTTGTGGGGTCTGCAACTTGTGTGGCCTTCTGCGTTTCATCAGGCGTGCATATCTAGCTAATGCATGTGACTCGTTAATTTCCTATTATCGATATTGTGTTTGATGCATCGCAGAATAATAGATTCATATTATCATCTTGAACAAATTTTTTGCAGTTTTTAATGTTATAAAATGCATTTTTGATCCATTGCCTAACGTAGTAACGTAGTTTTAATCGGCGAAACTCCTGGTCCGTCGGGTCCAGGAACAGCGTAGTCAAGGTTTGGCAAACATCTACTCAGGGGACACGCCGTTGTGTTTATTGATTGTTTTCTGCCTCGATTGATATGCTAGAAACAGCAAAAACATACACAAATAATACAATAAAATAATAATAACAACATAGGTACGAATCGGGAAAATCAACCAAAATTCCAACGATTGAGATAAGTGTACAAGGTGAAAAAGGCTAAGCACACATTGACACCGCTGCGCTCATAGCCCAATGCTTCTTAGTGATCAGTATCTGTCACTAATATTAAGCAATGCTGGGAGTGGTCACTAGTTAGACCGTGTGTGGCATCATACAACATTTGGATATTTTAAGTTGATCCTGACAGTGATGGTGAATTTAATGACCTTGGTGAAACGCTGACGCCAATTCTTCTAGGCCCTCGTAAACCCCAACGCGAACAACCACGTGAACGTCCGCGTGTACCTTTGTCGTGTCACACTTTTCGCTGAAGTTATCAGCATCTGATTCGTTACCTTCCTCTGATTCTGAAAAACCACTTTCGCGATATGGTTGTTCCCGTCGCGATGGACTAAATTGCGGATCATCGCAGTCCTCATCAGAAGGATCGAAGTCGCCAACGTCCGAGTCTTGCAACAAATCTTTTATTTCGTATTTCTTGAACTCTGAAAAATAATGCCTAAGAAATTCTGCCCAGTGTCAAGTAAAAATCACATAAAATCAGTTAACAAATATTTTACTTTGTTACTTAAAAAATTATGTAATTTTCATATAACTGATAACATTTTTGGTGACCCATAAGTACTTTTTACCCGACTTTGGCAAAGCCCAAAAGAAGAGTTATGTGTTTGACCTGTATGTATGTCTGTTCCTGTGTACCTAACTACTAAACTCAACCGATTCTGATAAATAATACGCCATATTGTAAAAAGAAAAAAGTTACAGTTAGCAAATCATAATATTTTAAGGTACTTATCATTGAATAGGTATTAAAAAATCATACTAAGGTTTCTAATATCATTTTATGTGATCATTTAGGATCTATAGTCATTTAAAGTTAAAAAGCGTGAAATAATTTAATAAATAATAGAATTTTAGACTGTACTCCAAAATTCTATTAACAAACGGGAGCCATTATTAAGAAGATTTGAGCCGGTCTAGATCTTTAAATGGTTCCCAACTGTTGATAGAATTTTAGACTACCAACTAAACTTGTTTTATCTTTTTTAATTTTTTTTTGTTTTTTGTTTTATGATTTTTTAATTTATTATTTTATTTACCGTAAGGACAGAGCTATAAAATAAAACACACTTTCAGTAGGTAAGTACGACAAATGTCAAGTTTTACTCATAGATAACTTTTAAATCTTAAAAGGTGTTACAAAACAGCAGAGAGTTTTATTGCTAGAAATACAATTGTTTCAAATAAACAATAATCAAACTCTCAAAAAATAAACACAAATATTTATAAAAATATAAACAGTTCTTAATCAACAAAGAAATTCTTGTGGACATAAACATTAATTGAAAACTTTGGTTTATTATTATCACAACCGCAGTAGAAAAAAATTGTTTACCGAAAATAATTCTTCAGCTTTATATAGAAATATAGTTTTACTGTATGTTGAAACAACTTATATCAAGTATCAAGCATAATTTGACCCCTTCGGGAAATATTTGGTTTGGGTAACACTTTTATAACGTCATCTAAGTGCATTTCACATACATCTTCAACGTTTGGATACGTAAAGACTAATCCTTTACTACCTTTCGAGTTTTTCACTTTTCTAACAAATTTTACAGTAGGGATTTTATCTATTATCGATAAAACATGTCCTACAAAGTGCTTTTTTTTGTAGAAAATTTTGCCACGATCCAGTCATCTTTTTTTAAAAATCATTATCGCCTGTAAAGTACTCAACGTCGCTTAACCCAAACGGTATAGCTGGCTCGAAGTTTTCCTTTTCTACTTGTTCTTCTAAACATGTCGTTAAAAAACCATCAAATGTTTCACATTCAGAATTATCTGTGTCAGCTAGACTCAGGATATCGGAATTTTCTGAGCTTGATGCAATATAATATGTTCTTATCTTTTTCTTCTTTACAGTTTTCTTACTAACTTTTGAGTTTTCTTTATAATTAATATTAATTTTCCTTTTTTTTCCACAACTTCTTATTTTTTCAGTAGTTTCATTTTTCCGTTTTCTCTTACTGTCTGCTTGTTTTGACGTACTTGCGTGTTCATTTAATTTACATGTCTCACTTAAAACATTACTTTGTTTAACATTTCTTTCTTTATTCTTCGGAAGTATTTTCATCTTTAGTGCTGATTCTGTAATAAGTTCAGCCCCTTTAAGTTTTTTCTTTACTTCAGAGGCTTGTTTAGTGGTAAGTATCACATTAGAGGTTATCATCAGTTTAGAGCAGTCTGCTGAAAATGTTGATTCGTTTAACGATAGCTTGGTAGGCAGTTTTTCTGGTTGTAAACATTTCGGCAAACCATTGACCTTCGCTATGAACGAGATATTTTGACTGTCAGTCTTTGAAATTTTATTCAACATGCGTACATCCGACGATTGTGCTATATTATTTTGGTCTGATAAATTCAAGTGAATGTTGATAACTTTAACACAAAACATTTTGAGACTGTCTGGGTTATAGAACATAATTTCATTGTCCTTTTCAGCGTCACTTTCCTTTTCAGCTATGTCACATATTTCACATTCAATGGCATTTAACATACCAGAATCATTTAGTACATCAATACTGAGATTGGTTTCGTCAATGTCCAAATCCGATAAATAACTGTCCTGGGTCCAGACAAACTGTTCTTGTTTCGAGTACGTTTCATTTTCATTTATCTCTGCGCTATTGTTGCTTTCCTCTTTCTCTTGTTTTAGTTCTCCAGTGGTTTCGTCGAGCATTAATCTTGTGCAGTTTCCAAGTTTTCCATTTCCGTCTAGTGGAGATTCAGTGTCAAATTTAAAACTGTGTATTTCAGGACCAAAACATTCACATTTTCCTTTTAGATTTTGGCAAAAACAAAAGAGAATGCGATATTTAAGTATGAATTTGGCATGACTTACAATTTGATGAATTTTTAATGTATTACGAATAGGGGTCAGTTTACTTACAGTACTTGTGTCTTATGATTGGATGCTTTCAGATTTTATCAAAAACATCGAAATCTGTTTGTGCATCTGGTATATTGGTTCCATGGGAAACTTTGAAGTCTAGAGATCTTTTTATAGTACCCCCTATGCCATCTGCGGCACCTTTTCCGTGGGACGCTTCAAAATAAGACCATGTAAAATGTTGAAATCCATATTCGTAGGTGTTGCGGGTCATTAAAAAAAATTTTTTTTTGGCGGTTCTGGCTCGTGGGACCATCTGAGAAAAAATAAACTGTGTCTATGTTTGGGTAAATAAGCCTGATATACTTTAATATAGAATCTAGGTGGGCCCAAATTGCTTCTGGGTTGTGTAAATATTCAGCAGAAATTGAACAAAATGATAATGGTTTTCTAAAACAATTACCTAACTGATCTTTACCGAACTAATTGAAATGCTGACACAACAGAAAGAAAATCATAGCAGCAACAACATTTCAAGCTAATAATTATATCGAAGCACCTAATAACGCAAATTTAAGAGTTTCATCTCTACTGGAAATTTGATAGTAGACTTACGACGACTTGTACCATGAATTTTTGGACTAGGCAAAATATATTTGATTTCTTGCCTTTGTACACCTGCTGTGTCTGGTTCAAGAGATTTGATGAAGTTTTGTAGCACTTTACTTTTTAGTTTAAGGTAAGATACATAGAAGTCTACATAATCGTCATCTTCAACTTTTTCCATTATTCGTGCGACATAGTACACGTTATCGTTCTTCGATTTAAAATGAATAAGAACATAATCTTTCTCGCGTGGTTCGCGTGACAAAGGGGAAAAATCATCACATAAGACTATATCTTCATCGTCTGACTCCACCAAAAATTCTTCGGCCCCAGAAGATGCACACGAATTCTTCATCATCATCCCACTGCACACGAATTCTTCATCATCATCACTAGATGAATCGGATGATATTACAGCCTGTTCTTTTCTTTGTTTAAATAAGTCTCGTTTGGTCCTTTTGACATTTTTCTTGGTTTGTTTTGAAGTCTTCGTCTTACTTAATTTTTTTTCTTATTAGCTAATGCTGTCTCTTCAGGAGTATCTGTTGCTATCAAACTCTTTCCTCGATTTCTTGCTACATGTGTCTTTCGTGGTTGTGCTTTCAATACTGGACGGAATTCTTTTGGAGAAATAAAGTTACTGGGTCCAGCAACAGCGACATCAGTCCTCCTGATTTGAGAGCTAGAATCAAGGTTTGTTATTGTTGCTTGAGGTGTCTTAGTCTCACTAAATCCTATTTCTGAAGTCAATGCTGCATATGATTTTTCCATTGTAATAGTTTTACGTTTGCAATCAACAAGATCATTAGTAGAAGATGTATTTGAAATTGTTTCGACAGCAGTTAAGGCGGATGTTAACAACAACGAAGAAGACTTGCAGGGAACATCTTCTGCGTCCGTTTCATCAAATCAAAGTAGAGATTTACGAAAAACTTCTTCCACGTCTGTTTCTTCGGAATCCTCTTGTCTATCAGTGACTTCTTCAACAATGAACGGTCTATCTGTCACGCTGCTCGGCAGGAAGTCTATATCATTGAATACGTCGTCATTGTATGGGAAAATTCCACATTTTCTAAAAGCACCAGCTATATTTATTGGAGTCATTGCTTTAGGATAAGCAACTCCCACGCATTTCGCAACGTTGTAAATTGTAATGGGTTATCCAGGATTGCGCATCAGAAAGGAATCGACAGCTGCATTGTAATAGGTTTTAAATGGTGCGTGTAGCCCTACGTCTAGCGGCTGCATTTTTGCAGTGGTGTGCGGATGGAGTGTCAATACAGTCACTCCGTTAGCCTTAGCCAGGTCAAGGGCATCAATAGAGAGATGACTCTCGTGATTATCCATAATCAAGAGAGCTGGATTATCTATTGATGGCGATGTACGAGGGTGGGTCAAAAAGTTCGCGGAATAGAGGGTAAAAAGTAAGAAATAAAACACAAAAATATTTTTCCTTCTCAATGTATTTCCCCTTAACTCTAATACATTTAGTAGACCTATCAATTAATTTATTAATACCTTCGAAAAAAATGATTTCTCTTTGTCGTCAAAATAGGCCGAAATTGCGCTCTTCACTTCTTCATCGCTGGAAAATTTCTTCCCTCGAAGCTCTTTTTTCATTTTTGGAAACAAATAATAATCACTTGGGGCTAAATCTGGGCTATAGGGAGGATGTTCCAAGATTTCCACACTTTGAATTTCTTCGGGGGTGGTGTGCCCTTTTTGTGCCACTGCATAGAGTCTTGTTTGGACTCAGGCTCATAATGATGAACCCAAGTTTCATCTCCAGTCACAATCCGGTTCAAAACTTCATCCTTTTGTTCACCACAGAGCGCCAAAAACTCGCGACAACACTCAACTCGCCGCTGCTTCTGGTGTGGCGTGAGCATTCTCGGCACCCACCTTGCACACACCTTTGACATGCCAAGATGGTCGTGTAGGATGTTGAAAATGGTTGAAGCTGATACTCCAATCATCTCTGCAAGCTGCTTTTTCTTTAAACGGGCATCTTCCAATATGATTTTTTCAAGTTTTTCGACGTTTTCTGCCGTGGTTGCCTCGACAGGCCGCCCCGGCCTCGGATCATCTTCAATCGAATCCCTGCCTTGCTTAAACAGGTTGTGCCACTTGTAAACCATGGTTTTACCAGGGCAAGAGTCCCCGTAAACAGAAAACATCTCTTCCAAAATAGTCTGGGGAGGTTTTCCTTGCTTGGTAAGGAACTTGATGACTGCGCGAAACTCAATTTTCTCCATGTTGCAATTTTTCTTCCGGATTGACTTGTTGATTGATGTGTAGCTCAGTGAATTATGACCTAATTTTTTTGAAACTTAGTATTTATACTCTTAATGAGTGTCGCAACTAGTGTAGGTAGTAAAAAGTCGCCCTTCCCCCCTCCATACCCCTCATTCCGCGAACTTATTGACCCACCCTCGTATATTTAATGAAATGCCGCATTACCTCGATGAAGAGTTTACTGTTCATCCAACCGCTGGGGCTCGCTAATCCTAGAGTGCCTGGTGGAGCACCATTAAGCATGAATGTCTTAAAATTCTTGCGGGGAAACACCATGGCTGGTGGTAAAGCATGCCCAAGCGCACTCACAATACAGCATGTAGTTACTAAAACTCCGCGTTCCCCGCTCGTAACTTTGCATGCACTACGACCTTTTTGTGCTAATATTTTTTGTGGACGTGGCATAGTGGTTGTGGATGTCTCATCCAAATTATATACGCGGCTACCATCCCCAAAGCAAGGAAAGCGCTCTGATACTTTTTTAAGGTTATTGTAGAAGCTTTGCACATTTGTTCTATTAAAGGCTGTAGATCGAGCCAAGCTGCAAGCTTCTGGTTTTTTGACACTTAAGTCCGGAAATCTTTTCTTGAACCCTCGAAGCCAGTCCCTGCCAGCAATTTCATTTTCCTCCCATGATTTTGGCATATTAATTTGATTTTTTTTCGCCATTTGAAAAGCAATTATACGACAGTCCTTCGAAGTGAGACCATAAAACTTGTCTGCGCAATCTATGATATAATCATGAAGGCTCGTTTCCTGTTCTTCTGTAAACACCTTGTTTACAGAGTAATTTGATTTCCAATGTAGATAATTCTCCTTTTCTGGATTTACTCACATATTTTTGAAAAGTTTGGTAAGGAATTCCACAAAGTTTAGCCGCCTCTCGAATTGAATGTTTAGATTTGAAATGCAAATCTAACGCACGGGCCATCTGTGTTTAAGTCGTGTTGCCCTTTTTCCTCACAGTAGCTTTATTTCGACCCATACTGAATTGAATGATCTGAAAGGTACAAAAATTAAAAGGCGTTAATCATTTACGCGTGTATGAGATCTCTAATGAGAGTGGACGAGCGAAATAGGTCTCTGCCTAACCCTATGGGAAACTGGCGTGACGATATGTCGATATGTATATTAATCATTAACAAAATAACAAGCGTTTGGTACACATTGGGCTGGTTAAGGTACACAATGGGCCGGGTGTGGTATACAATGAGCCAGTGACCCATTGTAAACGCAACCGAAGTGGCTCAATGTGTACCCTCTAGGGTCAAACAAATTTGAGGTTAAATAATTTCGAACTGGTAGGATAAAAAGTAACACGTGCATTTGTAAACGAAGCTCTAATACTCTCTTTATGCATGTAACACATTAAAATAGCGATATTATATAAGGACAACTTTAGAGAACAAATTTAAACTTAGGTTTTTTTCTCGTTTTTAGTCCTCCAAACATAAAACGGCTCCGTGCACAAGCGCTTTAGATCTCGCTGGAAACTGAAGAGGGAGGGGCGCTGTTGCCAATTCAACTTTGTGTGTAAAATACGCGAAGCGGCAACGTCGCATTTTAAGGTTAGGTAGGGTGACCGATTGTGTACTACTGGCTCATTGGTTACGTTTTTGTTGCTGACAATGCATTTCCGTTGCACCCCAACATAATGAAACCTTTTCCCGGAGACCACCCCGAAGGAAGTATGCAACGAAAGTTCAATCGTAAACTTTCTTCTGGTCGTATTGTTGTGGAAAACGCATTTGGTGTTATGTCAGCATGGTTTCGAGTACTTAGAAAACCTATAGCTCTACAACCAAAAGAAGCTTCAAGAGTCGTAATGGCGTGTGCTTTATTACATAACTTTTTAAAAAAAGTTCTAACTCGCGGTCCATTTACACCCCATCAGGCTACACTGACACAATTGCCAACGGAGAAATAATAAATCCAGGAACATGGAGAGAAGGCATTGGAAATGGCGAGAGCGCTTTCAGGTCAAAGAAGAGTATTGCACGACGTTCAGCTTTAACAGCGATGGAAGTTAGGAATAAATTCGCAGAAAATTTCTATAATAATTTCTAAGACTTCCTGTTGCCCCTTATGCTCCTTCTAGGTTCATAAATATTTATTTTAATTTTATTATTTGGAAAATAAAACAACGTACTCTGTATTTATGTCTTTCATTTTTTTGTTTTTTAAAGTAATTAACATAGCTCTTACATAAATTTTAAATCTTTAATTATTTTTATTTCACCGGAATCTGTGATAACTATTTGCGAGGCACGCGTTGATGGTGGTAATTCTAGGAAATTTTTTTAGGAAGTTTCAACTGAGAACTGATCTGAAGGTGGATTTGTATCGTGATTTAGAGGCGACTGGTATGACGGAGGATATGGTGGTGGGCTGTATGCTTGATGGTGTGGAGACGGGGATGTAGAGAGGCCTAAAGGCGACTGGTATGACGGAGGATTTGGTGGTGGGCTGTATGCTTGATGGTGTGGAGACGGGGATGTAGAGAGGCCTAAAGGCGACTGGTATGACGAAGAATTTGGTGATGTACTATATGCTTAATGGTGTGGAGACTGGGATGTAGAAAACTGAGGTACTGCAGACTGTCGCTCAAGTCGATCGGCCATACATGCACGAAATAGTAAATTTTGAATATCATTCATTTATACAGGGTGTATCAAAAAAATGGGTAATTACTGAAGGGTGTTGCATAATCTCCTTTGATGAGTCCTTAGTAAATTTCTTATATTGATAGCACTAAATTTTAATATCGAGTAAAAATAATGTTTAATAATAATATCGATAACGTGCAGCACACCACTAATTCAGGTTCATTACCCTACTAGGAGTAATAATAACCAACCACCTCCTCCCTCCTGGTTATCTTTTTCGTATTCACAAACATGGACTAGCCGACAATAAGTCATGTTCGCTTAGTACATTTTTATCCCTATACACAGTACACACACGCACATACTCAAAGTTAAATTTTTACGTACGAGAGAAAGTCAAACAAATCAAACAAATAAACGAAAATAACTAGCATAAAACACAACCATTTTATCATGACGGTTCCATCATTCAATCAATAAAGTTTATTTCGAAAGTATTATTAAAGTTTAGGTACTTTACCTACAATAGTGGCTCAACATGCTGTCCACCTTCTTATATGAAAAATCTTGCCCGCCTTGATATGGCCTGTATGGCATTTCGCACCATTGTAGGCGTTATGATAGCGAACACAGGCAGTCCGTAAAATAAACTTTATCCTTCATATAACCCCACAAAAAAAAGTCTAGTGGCATAAGGCCAGACCTGGTGAACGTGGCCTCATCCGTCAAAATTACCCGGTTTACGTAGTTGGAGTCGGCCTCCAGCTGCGCGAGATACCACTCGCAAAACGTGATCCGAGGCGCGAAGTCATTCGGAATTAGTTCCTGGGTACGACGGTAGTGGTACGGGTGTTGACCATCATCTTTGAGTATTCGCCACACTGAAATATGGCTCATGTTGAGTCTCACCCCGGCACGCCTTGTACTGGTTGTCAGTTCACTTTCGAAAAGCTGCAGAACCTCTTCTACACGTTCTTCATCAGTATTCGGACGCCCACTGCCACCCGAATGATGAAAGGAACCCGTAGAGTGGAGACGAGTCACCATGTTGTGAAAGCACCGATACGACGGCAGACGTCGCCTTTCAGCTGCCGGCCTACCATCGATGAATCTTTCCCGATAAAGATCCCATGCTCGAGCTAAATTTCCATCAGCTCGACCTACACACAACATCATTTCATAGTATTCTGCATTAGAAAACACAGACCTTTTTATAACACACACGTAAACACAGATTTCGCAACAAAAACGCCAGTAAATCACACCGAACACGCACAAAGCAAATGAACGACTGAAGTACCTACTTTGTTGCCAACTGCTACTTAAAAATTTGCCTAAAATAAAAAGAAAATTCATAATTTAACCCAAAGGTAGTTTGAAGTATGTACCTACGCAACTAGTTCTTAGTTAGATTGGGATAATTTTAATCATCACGTCTTATTGATTACAATAAAACAATCGATTTCTTCGTTTTATTTGTACAAACACTAATTTCAGATAATAATTTATCTAATCTACCTACTACGAAAACCAAATGCATTCATGCGTAAAAAGGTGTTAGAAAAAGTAGCTAATAGTTTTCAAAAACTGTAGCTAACCAACACCATAATAGCTACCTACATCTAGCCACAAAGTAGCAAAATTGGCAACACCGCAAAGAAGACCGCCTCGCGTCGCCGCAAAGCGGGCGGCTCGCGCGCCGGCAAACTATCATGGCGGAGATTTGTCGGCGCTTGTGTCGGCGCGGGCGCAATCCATTGTTCTCGTGGTCTTGGCAACGAGTGCGCCCTGGTACTCGGCATGAAAACTAGTAAAAAAGAGAATCAACTTTTATCAAAAAGTGTCCGTCAAAAGTCCAGGACCAAATTAAAAGATGGCGCTAAATTAGAAATGTAAAGATTTTAAAAATTGTGCTACAAATTTTTAGAGTAACATTTTGATACATGGTTTTCATAGTTGTAATCTAAAAAACTTATTAAAAGGCGTATTACAGGCAAACATAATAATTTATTACCAACAGTACAATATTAAATTAGAAACAAATAGAAAAAACATATTTTCAACATAAAATAAAACGTAGATTTTAACTTCAGTATCAAAGTATGTAATAGGTGAAAAATTTATTATTATAATACTGTGAAAACAATAATCGCAAATATTCTTATCGTTTCAAATTCCAACCTAAACTAGCGCCACCTGTAATTTGCTATTTACAACAGGTGGACACTTTTTCTCATACAAGATGGTTCTCTTTTCTACTAGTCTTCATGTACTTAGCTATAAGTGGTCGTCAACAGTTGGTAACGTGTATTTTTGTTTTTAAAAGATTCAATTTAGAATTTCTGTTAAAAATTATTTACATTTATTTATAAACTTAATTGCAAAAATAAGGTGTACAAGACATAGACGTACGCAAAAATATTTTTCTTCTAGTTAAACCTAGTTGAGTTTAGTATACGTAAGGTTCTGCTTCTCGTGCTGGTGGCATATCATGTTAGCAGATTTACCCTTTTAAGTTAGTTAACGGCCGGTCCTAATAACCTATCTATCTTCAGTTTTGGCATATCGGAGATAGAAAACAACTTCTGTCTTTGTTTCTCTGGACGGCAAAATCAGAGACAGGATGTTTTCTATCTCCGATATGCCAAAACTGAAGATAGATAGATTATTGGGACCTGCCGTAAGTGGATAACCTACAGAACGTAAAAGCTGATGCTATTTTCTGTAAGTTTCGATAGCCAGTATTTTTTTAAGTAAGGTAATTTTTGATTTTCATACAACAATTGATTCGATTCGAATATTTGATCAAGCGATCAACCAAGTATTCAAGTAAGTTAATCTAACTAAAACTTTTATGATAAATGAGACAATTTGTTGTCTTATGATGACCTGCTTTTATCACTTGCCTCCTAGGTGTAGTTAATCAAATTGTCATCTGCAAAGTTTAATTTAATTTAAAAACAACAATATTTCAAAATGTTGTTTATCTCTTGTTTGGTTCCGCAAGAAATTGTAAAAACCAAAATTCGTGGGCGGGAACAGTGATGTTGTCCTAGTACTCCATTACGTAAACGCCTTAATCTAGTGATTCGAGTATGGAACTCGGTGACCGAAGGTTCTAGGTTTGATTTCTAGGTCGAAAATAAAACATCAAATGTTAAAATAGCGGCTCATAAAGTCTGACACCTGGGTGTATTATTGCATACAAGCCAAGAAAAATGGAGTTCTCTTACTTCATTCTGCCGGTTATTTTAACGATTTTAAGTGTATGGTGTATGCTCAAGGTCAATGTACAATGTATTTTACCCGATTTCCAAAAGTGACGACGACGTTTTATTATTTTTATGGATAATGCTGTACTTTATTTACATAATTATAAAAAAGTTAAAACATCGTTAAGTGGTTAAAAACAAACTTTTGCCCTATGTCGTTTGTAGCGTTCAGTTACTTAAGTTCTGTGTTCAGTTTAAGTTCAGTTCAAGGAAGATAGTTAGATACTATAATTACTTAATTGGATTATCTGTAGCTTATTCACTGCTGAATACCTCAGCAAATATGTATTAGCGCAACGTATCGTGCGTTAAGGTAGCGGCAAAGGTGCTGATCGGCCTCCATCATTGAATTCAAGTTACTATAGCAATGATGGGTAATAATGGACATAATCACCACGCTTGCCAAATGCGGGTTGGTGATCACTAACCTGAGCAATGTTCGAAAATTCAAGACTTTTTGTTGTCCGACCCGGGAATCGAACCTGGGACCCAAGATCTTGGCCCGATATTTAAACCAATTGGCGAACGAGGCGTTATCGTAGCCGTATCGGTATCGTGCGTGCAGATCGTAATCAAATTCATTATATTATCGGACCTGCATATGAGGTTATCCAGAGCAATACCTATATGCTTTTGATAGTATAAATTAGCGTGTTAATAATGAACAAAACTTTTATCGCAAAACACATTGATTATTTAATTTTTATTATTTTGGTGCATAACAACATATATCAAGGTTAATGTTGGGCATAATTAAATCAATCGCATTGCGTGCCTGTAGCAGAATTGTAAAATAACGGAATTTTACCAAAACTCTTTTTATATTATAGTATGTTCTTTGTAAATAACATACTGCTACTCAAACACAAAAAAAAATATTAATTCGTTCATGAAACACGATAGGATAATTATTTTAGTTTTATGGTACACTTAATGGAGTGGTACCTATGCTAAAGTCATACCTAATTGTTAAATTCACGGTAAAATTGATCATCACTTCGTTTGCTAGGTAACGCTACTAATTTTGCACTACCTGAGAAGATTGATCTCATAATTTAACATAATATGTAAGTTTGCCATACAATAGGTAACCTAATCCGAGATAATCATACCAGTCTTCTGATTCAATTTAAGCCGCTCTTGCGAATACATACAAAACATACTTATTGTTTGAAACGAAGTTTTTTTCTTAGCTTCTTTCTTGTTTTTTAAACAAACAAATGAACTAATTAAATAATTATTGAGGATTGGCAGCTTAAGGTCGGAAATAAAAAAGTTTTTATTTTATACGGAACACACTAAAGAATCGCTACCAGGAGTAGCAGACAGGAGTAAATTTATCTATGATTTATGAGGTTATTGACTCGCGCAGCTGATGGAACATTGTGGAAATTTCGATAAATTCATAACGATATTTTTGAAAAACTTCGATATAAGTTTTTTCCGAAACCATGGCAGCTAGAACAAAAGGGACAGCGCTAGATATTTCAGTTTCATTCACTTTCTATGGCGTTTCAGGCATTACTCGTTTTTTTGAAACACCTTGTATATCTCGCGTATTTGGATTTCTTATTTTTTTTAGTTTACTTGCGAGCAGTCTTCCGAACATCTCACATTCATCATCTTTCTTTTCTTTCATGAATTCAAAAGCTTTGTCCATTTGACGTCGCGCTGCTTTGATTTCTTGAGGCAACTCGTCTTTCAGTTGTCTTTTTATAACATATTTTTGAGAAGATTTATTTTCTTTTGGACGAGTTCCATTTTCTTATTGTATATTATGCGAAGCTTCTTCTGTTTCTGTAGACAAATGAGAACTATTCTGATTTCCATCATTTCTTTCCTTATTTCTTTCTTGAGCCTCATTTTCGTTATGTGTCTGCAATAAAATCATACTTAAACTAGCAGCCGTTATCTTCAAAAATATATACAATAGGTACATATATTTAAATATTAAAGCCTAAGTTTTTTGTTTGTTTGATTAAAATCCATTTAGTAGTTTTTACGTAAGAGTAACAAACATCCATACTCCCAAACTTTAGCATTTATAATATTAGTAGGATAAGTTTTACAGACTGACATATAGACACATTGACAATTGACACGCAGACGGACAGATAGACAGCAGAGTGACAGCAATAGGGTTTCTAACTAATAATATATTATATAATTAGATATAAAAATATCATCCCAAAAACGCACTTGCTATGACTATATCATTAACATAATGTTTGACAAATTGTATTACTTACCTCTGTATTTAATGTGCGACTATTATCATATACTCCTCGCAGGAAAATATCCATCGTTTCGAATGCAAACCAATTAGTTGTATATACGTCATCTTTGTCAGCTCCGGACTTCAACGATTTTTTAATTTTGTTCAAATGGGTTCTATAATAACCCATTAGGCTTTCCTTCTTCTTTTTCATTTCTTCAACAGTTGTTTGAAAAGGTAATATTTCCATTATTCGGCGCCAGGCATCACTTTGCGTTCCACGGTTCTTGAAACTTTTTAGTTTCGGATCCCACAAACATGGTTCTGTTTGCAGAATCTCAAGAAAAGTAATTACTTTCTCGTTACTCCACTCCGTCGCCATAGTACGTATTTCGAGACAAAAACGTGCGATTTTGAGGCAAATCCGTCGTAAAAAAACAAATACGTCCTCACCCGTTGCGCTCTCGACGCACACTGACAATACGTAATGTGGCCGCTTCCTCGCATTAATTCTCGCGTTAATCTCTTTGATGTACCGCCACTTGAGCTATCGCCTAATGCCAAACGGCAACGTTAACGCCGTTGTCAAATTATCGCGTTAAGTTGTGGCTACACCAACGGTTAACGTCCATTATCGCGATAATTAATGGCATTTCTCGTTAGTGTGGCCTCAGCATTACAAACGCAGGAGCAAAATCGATCTCAGTAAACAGATTCCGATTATATGGATTAATTCCCGTTTTGCGAAAGCCGGCTTGAATGTTGGAAGATGTCATAGCGAGGGGCATAGCAGACGCAACAATCCCCGGTGTATCGTATATTGACATGGTTTTTCCTGGATGGCTTCTCATCCAAGCATCACATGTGGAATTCACAGCCTTCTTTAATGGGCCATATGCGGAACAATAGAGCGGCTGGAGCTTGTGGGAGCAATGAGGAGGAAAAGACAATAAGACGATTCCATTATCTTTGCAATAGTCCAATGTGTTTATGTGAATGTGTGAGGAGTGGTTGTCTAGTATGAGTAACACTTTATGTGACTGGGAAACGTTAGAATGCTTTCGAAAGTGTTCTATAAAATGCAGGAATGATTCATCTTGCATCTAACCTGAGAGATTTGCGGTTCCAGCAGACCCTATTGGTCCATCCCTGATAAAATGGTCTTGATACTTGACTCGCGGAAACACAAAAAATGGTGGGAAAACATTTCCAACCACGTCTAGCAATAACTCTGTCTTTTGGTTATGCCGGTTTCATCAATATTATAGATGTCTTGGGGGTCAAACTTGTACCGGTCCAAGACAATTGATAAATTATCGTATATGTAGAAGGCGTCTACGTTATTTTTATTGAAGCTAGTCGCCCTTGACAAGCTTGTAGCTTGTGCGGCCCGAACAGACAGTTCATAATTTCTTCGCATAAACATACGAAACCAATCCTCGCCAGCCATTCCGTTCTCATCCCAGGTTCTAGGTCGTGATAAATTATACGTAACTGTAAGTTCGTAAGCTAATCTTCTTCTCTCTTCGACAGTCTGAAATATATATCAGCTCATCGAATCAAATATTTTGATAATTCTCGCTGCTGTTCTTCATCAAAAACACGATTATGTGCTTTATATCCCATACCTTCATCTTCTTTGCCAGAGGCATCTCGCTTTCGAATGTATCTTAACAGGGAACAGTGATTTATACCATGCTTGTCCGCCGCTTTACGTAGTGAATCTCCAGCTTTTACCTCTTCATATGCATTCCTGTAGCTCGAAAAGTCAATTTCCCCTCTGGAAATCTTCTTTACCGGAACTCTCGGCATCTATAAAAAATAAATACTAATACATTTCTGTTTCAACCGTCCCTACAAAAAATGTTTTAACCGTGTCCCCAACCACACTTCTAATAAAACATACTTTATAGTTCCAAAAGTAATAATAGCACGCAAAAAATAATCATTATCACATATTATTCCATAAGCTTCCCGAAAATTACAAACAAACTCTCAATGTATTCACTTAACAACACAGATAATAATAATATTAGCAATAATATCAGAAGAAAAATACTTACTTTTGGGTTATTAAAAACAATATGGCGTCCTACTCACAACGACAACGCGCGGGAAGCGGCGCGGCACTGAATTCGTGTTCGGTTCGGAGCTGTCGTCCGCTTCGTTTTTCCCTTGCACCCCTCGCTCCCCGCGTAACTGTTTACGAGATGTTTGCTCTGTTTCAACCGTCCCTTGTTTTAACCGTTCCCAGTCTACCCTTCCATCTTATCATTATTAGCGGGGCGACCCATTATCGGTAGTTTTACAATATATTATTGTGTTGAGTATCTATACGGAATTTTTGTAGGATAAATAATAATAATGTGATTATATAAAATAATAATAAATCCTTGTATTCCGATGTATGCCTTTAAAAAATTCTTTTACCGCTAATTCTTTAAAACTACTCGTATAATATTTTGACACCGAGGATATGGCCTTCTTAAAACTGACAGTTGACACCGAGGAAAAATCTTATTCGGATTCTTAATGGAAGCGATATCAGCTTTCTAACACACAATTCTTTTCTGTAATGACATGCTTATTTCGTACCTTAGTTTTGTTGCCATGGATTCAACATTATTCCGTTTTTTTTTGGAATTAATTGCTTTTATATTATTAATTGGTATCATTTAAATAAATATATTTTGTAGAGCGGTATCGTCTATCATTGCAAATGGACGCCCGAGTATGTATATAGGTATATTCGTTTAAATGCAGTATCATGTTCGTTCGTATTCTGCACAGCTATACTGTTATTAATTTCTGAGGCCAACTGATATTGAATGCAAGTGTTTCAGGTGTTTTAATAGATAAGCGCCCGTTTGCGGCTTAAAAAGTTTAAGTACTTAATTCCCAAACCATAAGGAATAATGGTACAAAAGGTAATCGTTAAAACGTAAATTAAAGTCAAATTTGACTAAAACATCTGAAATAATGTGTTTAAATTATCTATTTACAAAAAAATACATTTCCATTTGTATGGTCCATTATAAGGTCGTAAATTGATTGATTTTGCCGACTTTGATAAATATTAAATTAATCATATTAGACGTTACTTCATTTTTCGATAGAATCGTTTAAAATAAAAAAAAAATGCGCAAAAGCAAAGGATCCAGTAAAACCCGTAACTACATTTACTCATTTAAAGTTTTATTCAGTAAAAAAATTATGTGAAAACTTGTAATTGGCTATATTTAGAACATCATTTAAAATCAACTGTTTATTTAAATTACAATTCAGTGATAGTTTCGAATTCAAAATTAGCATTAGGTGATGGTGTTATGGCATGAGACAACGTAGCGGTATGTGATGCTGATAATGAAGTGCCAGATGAGTCCATTGTAAAGGAATTACTGTACTGCTGTGTATAGTATCCTTTATTAATTTGTTGTTGTGTGTATTTCCCTATATCTAAACTTCTCCCTAAACTTCTAATTTTCTTGATTTTCAAACTGCTTCGTCGCATACGAGATTTTCCAGTATTAAGACATCAATTTCAATAAAAAAAATGGTTTAAAGTGCTGTGGGAAAGGTTGCAACATCGAATCATATGCTGGATGCGGTATTTCTTTCTTAAAGTAAGTAAATTTTCATTGAATTGTTTTCATACTGTATAGGGTGAGCATGTTATTTTGTTTTGGTGGATTTGAGGAATTGGTTTGAGCATTTAGTTCATGTCACTAAATGATTAAAAAGTGTTGGAAAAACGGCGAATATTTTATAATGATAAAAGCATTTTTCTATCTTGCTGAAAAAAGATTGGTTTTCTGGTAAAACATGGTGACTTTGGTCGTAAGGGCCGTCGTGGCTGTATTTCGTGATCAGAGACTAGGCTTTTCCTATTAACGTCCGCACAGACGGTCTTTTTAGTATTACATTGATTGTATAATTAGATCCATCAGTTTCCATTGCTAGGGTCATTTATGATTTAAACTAATTTAGTTAGTTTACAAAATTTAAATCTATACTAATATTATAAAGCTGAAGAGTTTGTTTGTTTGTATGTTTGAACGCGCTAATCTCAGGAAGTAAAGGTCCGATTTGAAAAAATATTTTTGTGTTAGATAGTCCATTTATCGAGGAAGGCTTTGGGCTATATAACATCACACTGCGACCAATAGGAGTGAAAGCATGAGTAAAAAATGTTGCAAAAATAATCGCGATCATAATAACGAAAATTGACGCGGACGTAGTCGCGGGGAACAGCTAGTGGTTTATATGTAAGGATTACTAAATTAGGAGATAGACCAACAAGGATACGTGTTATCGCGGTAAAAAGTTTGTGAAAGTATTTGAATTTGCATCTATTGGATGTTCTAAAGATTTAAGTTTTGCAGAAGCTAAGTTCAGATTATCTAACCATATTATTTAATTGTAAAGGTATGAAACTATGTTTGTTTAGTTATCTTTATTTTATTTTCATGGCAACAGTCATCTTCGGTTAAGTCAAAACCTATTGCTGGAGCTGACCAATTTCTCGCGAGCTATCAGTTGAGACTGATTGTATGAGATTAGCGCATTCTTTACAACCTTTGTCTAGTTTCACTATTCTTGTGTTAATTAGCTCGTCATTGGTTTATCGATCTTGACTCTTGACCTGCACATCTACTGTTAGTTTCGTGGGTTATGAGTAGAAGAATATCTATTTATTATTTACCAAATTCTGCTTTATTTTAAAGTTACCGTGTGAGGTTAAGGTATAAGTATAGGGAACATGTTGTTTTGCCTTTCTTTTGTTCTTTTGTTTTGTGTTTATATTTGTTTAACTTGTTTTATTTTAACTTCATGTTTCACTTCGCTTAGAATTATTTCCAAATCGTTGAAAAATGGTGGTGGTGCAAAAGATCCAGTTGCGCTGCAGCAGCAAATCACTGTTGTCGAAGTTCCTCGTCCAAACTGTGCTTACCAGCGTGCTTACCATATACCAGCGTCATGCATTATGCGGAACTCTTCTTTAGCTTTTTAGGGTTCCGTAGCCGAATGGCAAAAAACGGAACCCTTATAGATTCGTCAAGTCTGTCTGTCTGTCTGTCCGTTCGTATGTCACAGCCACTTTATTCTGAAAGTATTAGTATTACACAGTTGAAACTTGGTAGATAGGTGTATCCTGTTGACCGCTTTACGATTCTCATACAAAAAATAAAAAATAATTATATTTAAGAGGGGCTTTTCATACATTTCCTCCTATTATATAGGACTGTCTTGCTAGAAGAAATGACGTACTAGCAGAACCTGACCGAAACTTATGTTATTTTGGGGATTTTAAAACAGTAAAAATAATCTAGAATATCTACTATTTTTATTCCTATTAACTAGTTTCTTATCCTACTAATAAAATCCAACAATGAGCGTTATGGCGTCTTGTGCTAAAAAGTGCTTTTAGTATGACGGTGGTATCTCTAACCCTTATTTAGAGGGATGTTAGTAAATAGAAGTTAAAAATGTAGATATCCTAAATTGCTCCACAAAATAAAACAAGCTTCGGAGAGGTCGACCTAATAGTCATTCTTTCCAGCAAGACAGTCGTATATCTATAATCCATAAAGTGGGATACAGGAAAATAAAAGTGAAAAAAATATAGTAGATACCTAGTCTAAATATTTTTATTTAGTTTTAATATTTCCAGTGAGGGCGTGGCCGTGCTATAAAGTTGTTCTTTCTAACACAACAGTTATATTTTCAGACCTAGATAGTTAAGATTTTTCCGAATAGACATACAAAATAGTATTTTTCCCATTTAATACCATTTTGAAATTTGATTATAACTATGTTTTCAGTGCATTAGAAGTATTTTTCCAAGCACAACTATCGTATCACCTAGATCTAGTTGGTAGAAATGATCAAAACAACAGCAAATAACTACTTTAAAACTATCGCGTTGCATAATTATTTGAGTTTTAACGGCAAATTAAATAAGGTATGTTCGCGATAAATCACGTTACACCTCAAATAGCAAATAATATAAGAACAAAATCCTGTGTATTTTTTACTTTATAAACCACCTTATAAAACATCCATAGTGTGGCAGGAAGTATAACAAAACATCTTTACAGATGTTTTGACAGTCAACATGACTGTCATGAAATAAATATTTAAATACTCAATATGATATTTTAGAAACTTAATTGCAATTTTAAAATCAGTTGGTATTTAAACTTGAAAAAGTATGTCTCAGGCGGGACTTGGAACCCATGACTCCATGCATAATTTTTCAAGTTTGAATACTGATATCACTCAATAGTGAACCTAAAGGATATATTTATGCCACATAATTGCAATCAATTATGTGGAAAAATATATCTTTTAGGTTCGAAACGTCAACCCTACTTAAGAGTTTGTCTACACCAATCCCGGGATCATATCGAATAGGCCACACGATCCGTTTCCAACAAAAAAAAATATTTTTTTTTACCTATTGATCCCGGTATCCGTGGATACACGAAATTAAATATAGTACTTTTCAAAACGGATCCAGACATACATCATAACCTACAAATAAGTAAATCTGTGTCAAACCTTATATGTTTTTTAAATTTCTCGGTGGAAAAAAGCAATTCAAATGGTAAAAATATAAGTTTCAATCATAAAAGAAGTTAGAACATAATAATATTCTCCAATAATACTCGTAATAAGATATTTTTTTTAGTTTCAACTTTAGTTCATAAAAAGAGGTTAGGATTTAATACATTACAAGTTTTCTTCATCATTTTTGTTCAAGTTTAAAATTTCACGAAAATTATCTTAGGGAAAAAATACTGTTGCAAATGAAAAGTAAAAGATTTTTTGGTGTATGAAAAAAATACTTTCCTTAGTTCCATTTTCTTCTGGTTTTAGACATTTTTCGGCTTATTTTTTTATTGTATTTTTATTTTACGCCTGTCTTCATAAAACCTTTTTTTTATTAAACAGTCGTATTTAAAAACCTTTTTTTATCAAACAGTCAAATTGCTTGTGACGAATCAAACCCGGAGCATTCCGCATTTTGGGACGATAATTTCGGTCTTATTTAAAACGTATTGTAGGTGTACCTTTATAAATAAAATGAACGTAACCAATGGTAAGCAAACTTGTAATATTCTTTCCAAACCTCTTTCTATGAACTGAAATTAAAACTAAAAAAAAACGATTGGTTAATGTTCTAACTTTTTTACGATTAAAACTTATATTTATACCAAATTTAATTCATTGTCTCCTTTGAGAAATTCAATAAAAAATAATTTCTTATGAAACATATTTACTTATTTGTAGGATATGATGTCTTTCGGGTTCCGTAAGTAATATAATTCAATTCGTGTATCCACGGATACCGGGATCAGTGGGTAAAAACAGAATTTGTTGTTGAAAACGGATCCCGGTACCAGTGGATACAACTCGCCGAAATCCGTGGCCAATTCAATCTGATCCAGGGATCGGTGGAGACAAACCCTTCCCAAAACATTCACTCTCTCGAAATGGTTATTCCCTAAATGTCTAATTCCTATGATGACTACTCCCAAAACGTCTACTTTACAAATAGTATAGTTCAAAAACGGGCTCTTTCACGATCTTCTCGAAAAAAATAGGTCAATTTCTAAACATGATAATTAAATAAAATTAGCTACGGTAATGGTTTTTAAGGTTTAATGTTCATTAATTTATGTATAACATACGAGTACCATTTCCTTAAGACAACACAATCAAAAATTAAAAATTCTAACAAAAGCCAACATTTTAACTATGATAAAATTATTGAAACGTCCAACAAAAACAAAAAAGGTAACAATAGTAAATTAATTTAAAATACAAAAATTTAAAATTATTATTTCTTCAATAATGATCGTTCAGTCTAACCCAGAAATCTTTAAGTTCTGTTTTGTTTAATTGGAGTAAATTATTTTTTGTTAAGTTTCCTTAGTTTTATTGATGCCGTAAGAAAATATTATATAATACATAATTTCATGAGCATCAAACCTTTAAAACCATTACCGTGGCTCATTTTATGTAATTACTCTGGTCATGTTTAGAAACGTTAATTTCATTTATGTTTGCGTTTATAATATTTATGGAAATATTTTTTTGCTTTAATTTTAAATACATCATCATCATCATCGTCACCCTCGCTCTGATTACACAATATTTTATTTATTTCTTTACAATAATTTTAAATAAAGAATCTGCAAGATGGTTTTATTAAATAGTTAATTAGATCATCTTTATGAATTGCACAACTGATAAAATCAAAATCTATATTTATTAACACAATTGTTTTTTTCTAAATTTTGCTTTATAACAGCATAGTTTATGTCTTGCAGACTTGATATACAGTTCAAGGGAGGTCGACTGGGGTTGTAAATCCATTTTTTATTTGCTTACTCTATATTTTATGTACTCTAATTCGTTTTTGCTTGTCAAATAATGTTTACTTACACTGACTACACCCCTTGTTTTTTTTAGTATTTTTTAAAAAGTAACCCGAGACATACTGAAGTCTTCCAATCTTTCGCGGATCAACTTTTTCTTCAAGGGGTGTAATAGTGGCATCAGGAATGCTTTCCATTTAACAAACTTCTGGTTCTTTGCAGCCGCTGTCTGTGACGATAATATTATTAATCATGTTAAAACAGTTGTCACTTTCACAATTTGCTTCTGGGGCATGGACATTAGCCAGACTGTTTACTAACAGTGTTGTAAATGCAGATTCAAAATTTTCACATGATGGGTTTACGTTACGGCATCTGGTGCATCTAATGGACCCAAAAAAGTTTTCTATTGGGTCCTGATTAAGATGCCGTAACCAAAGCGAATTAATACCATAATTCTTACTCACATTTTTTAACAATAATTATATGCCTTCTGAGGTTCCCATACCCAGTTATTTAATGTTGGGACATGTTCTTCTTTGCCTGAATGTATATTAATAATTTTTGTGGATTCTTCCCATACTTGATGGTGTGAAGAAGTTAGTGTCACCGGTCCTAAAAGAGGCTTCCCGTTCTTTTTCCTCTTTCCAAAACTCCGATTTACTGAGTCGAAGAGCCGGTCAAAAAACATCAATATGTCAGCCGTTTCTTTGCATTCCAAAGGTAAAATACCTTTGTCTGAAAATAAAAACTCTGTTAGAAGGTACTTTTACCATTCTCTTGAAGAGATAAATTGTAACAATCTGATTCAAAAGAATCTATTGCAGAAGTCTGATGAGATACTTAAATGATTAAAAAATACCAGTATTTTGATTTTTATTAACCATAAAACGAAAATAAAGTATTAGATGAAATGATTTAAATTATTTGTCTCCTCAGTTAATTCCTTAATTTCAGCTATAATGAAAGCCCTATGGGATATTACGATTTCGATATACGATTCTGGGTCATCGCTTACTACATTTTACGAGTCCTCAGAGGTTTGTGTATCTACAGACGCTGGACTATTCAATGGCATATAAGTACTACTACTCGTACTTGGTGTTGACGCATAATTGTTACTTGGTCTTGACGAATTGTCACTGGCATGTGTGTTTGCAGAATATTTAGGACTATTTTTCTGTCATATTTCCGTATTTCAAATCGTGTAGTCGACATTTTGTTATCACACTCTGAATTTCTTCTTGGCCTAGGATAGCCTGTTCTGTAGAAGGGGTTCTTAATTGCTTCGCAATGTAACTACTTTTAAACTTTCGCGTTGCATAATTATTTGAAACGATAACGGGAATTAAACGCGATCATACCTTATTATTTTGCCTGACGTTTCGATCGGGTTGCACCGACCATGGTCACAGGCTGACTGGAGACAGCGATGCACTCACTCCGAGGGGAAGGTATGGGCTTCGCAATGTGTTTCCCGAAGATGTCGAATTCATCTTCCACTGTTCCTGATTTGGATAAATCGTATTGCATATCTTTCATGCTACTGACTATTGTAGACAGCTGTGAAATTTTACTTCTTTTCTTTCGCGGTTCTGATAGACTTCGTTCTAGGTTTGTATGGATAGGGTTCCCACATTGGTCACTAGGTTTAGTATTGTCAGTATATTCTTTATTTTGAGCATCATCAGTATTTTCCTGAAAATAAAATATTTTTACTTTATTTTTGCAGATACCCACTGCGGAACAATGGAAACAAGTCGAGGAAGGCTTTCAGAATAAGTGTAACTTTCCTTTGTGCTACGGAGCGTTAGACGGAAAACATATAAAAATTACTGGCTCCCATGAATATAAATAATAAATAATAAATGTGGACAACATCACATACATTGTTCTGATCCCAATTTGAATAACTATTTAAAGCATTCGTATTTTGGAAACCAGAAACAACGAAGGTATATATGGAATAGAATATGGAAGTACGAACTTTAATTATAAAAAAGAAAACAGTATAGTATTGATGGCTCTTGTTGACCATGATTACTGTTTTACGTATATCAATGTGCGCTTCGGATGGTGGTATTTTCAAAAACTGTTCCATTTTTACTGAATTAGAAAATGGCAGTTTTATTCCAGAACATGGAGTGATTGTGGCTTATGCAGCATTTCCACTAAAAACATAGTTAATGAAACCATATCCTGGGGCTAATTTAACTTTTGAACAAAAAATGTACGGCAGCACAACAAAGCGCCAGCCATTCGCGTCCTCAACTGTGTACAACTGGAAAACCTAAAAAAATAAACTTTAATCTGTCTTCACTTTTGCTCGAGTGTTCATGTTTTGGGTTAAATTGTATTTTATATATTTGTTTGTTTTGTATAATTCTTTATTCTAATATCTCCGGTACACACTTTACATACACACACTCCTCAAAACTAACACATTTTTCACACACATTGTTCTCTGTTGGGGTCAATCATGTAGTCGTTTGTCGCGGATCCTGCTGGATTTTTTTCAAGAATCAAAAGTGGTATATTTACCTACCTGACATAAGTTGACTTTCAGGGTATATCTTCAGAATTCCCGTAGTATCCGCGGAAGGCTGATTGATTTTAAACAGGGCTTACTTGTTCATGATTTTGATATAGTGGCAATATGTGAGACTTGGTTGTTGGATTGCATCGGGGATTCGGAGGTGGGTGATGGCCGCTACGACGTGCACAGGTGCGACAGGCTGGTGACGGACGGGGCCGCGCGGCGCGGCGGCGGCGTGCTGCTGCTGACGCGCCGGCAGCTGGGCGCGCGCGCGCTCGCTGCGCCCGCCGGGATGCCCTTCGATCTGGTTCATGTCGTGATAGGGGCCCACTCATTACGCGCGACGCGCGACTTGCATGTTATCTGTGTATATTTGCCTGGTAACGGCGCCTCGCATGACTCTGCCGTCCACTGTTTAACATCTTACTTACGCGACTTTATGGTTAGGAATTCGACAGCTGATTACCTTCTGCTAGGTGATTTTAATTTTCCAAGCATTGAATGGAAACCAAACCCTGATGCTCCCTTATCTCTGTTGCCATATAATGTCAGTAATGGTTACCAAAACATTATTTTACAAGTTCTCTCCAGTTTCGGTTTGGAACAGTATAACACAGTGATTAATGGCAATAATAGATTCCTTGACCTTATATTTTCCTCATTAGAGGTCACCTCGACCAGGTGTAACCTACCTATCACTCGCGAGGATATGCCTCATCACCCAGCGATTGAGATAGAAATACCAAATCTTTCTTCGCTCAATGTACTAAAACAGCCAAAAAATTCATTTTATAATTTTAAAAAAGCTGACTATAACACTATAAGGTCACGGTTGTCAGCCATTGACTGGTCCACTATACTTAAGGATGGCACTGTCAATGATATGGTTAAATGCTTTTTAAATGAATTGCAAAGTATAATAGACGAGTTAGTACCTACTTATTTAAGTAACGGAAGCGACTATCCAATATGGTTCTCCAAACCACTAATTAATATTATAAAAGAAAAATCAAAATACCATAGACTATGGAAACGTTTTGGTAACCGTCTGGATTATGATGTTTTCTGCTTGCTAAGAAAACGTCAAAAGCAGATTCAGATTGAATGCTGGAAACGTTACATACAAAGTTGTGAAAACGCAATTTCATCCAATCCTAAGCATTTTTGGTCTTATACAAGTTCACTGCGTAAGGATCGAGGAGTGCCTGTCCAAGTATCTTCCGGTGATGGTATAGTGCGCGGTGGTCGAGAAATTTGCAATGCTTTTTCGGATTATTTCTTTTCAATATATAATACTCCTCAGCACTCTTGTCAGTTAAACTGTGACAGGGAAAATTCAAATTTAATTGATACAATTAGTTCGGTCTATATCAGTCAACAGTTAGTGCAGAATTATTTAAAAAATCTTACTCACACTAAGGGTCCGGGAAGCGATGGGATCCCTCCGATCTTCGCTAACCTTTGCGCGGAAGAGCTAGCACACCCTCTTTCTATAATTTTCCAACGTTCAATTAAAGACGGAGTTTTTCCTGACAAATGGAAAGAAGCATATATCACTCCTATCCACAAGAGTGGTCCAAAACAGAGGGTAGAAAATTATAGACCAGTTTCAATATTATCTGTGTTTGGAAAACTTTTTGAATCCATCGTCCACGACCAGTTATATCCAGTTGTTGCTAACTATATTCCTAGTTTTCAGCACGGTTTCATGCGTAGAAGATCGACACTTACCAATCTTGCTATTTTTACCGATTCAGTTGCGAGGCATATGGACGAAGGCGCCCAAACTGAAGTCGTGTACACCGACTACTCAAAATGCTTCGATCGCTTAGATCACGATATTCTTATAGCTAAATTACCTAATGTCGGCGTACACGGCGACCTTTTGAGATGGTTGAACTCCTATATTAGAAATAGACTACAGGCAGTGCGAATCGGTGTTTTTAAATCAAATTTTAAAACGGTTCCATCTGGTGTCCCACAAGGATCGCATTTGGGACCTTTGCTTTTCAATCTCTATTTACATGACATCGCATCTTGCTTCAAGCACTCTAATGTTTTGATGTACGCAGATGATACTAAAATATATATGCCTATTCGTTCAGTATCAGACTGCGAAAGGCTTCAGTCTGACCTTGACAGACTTTTCGAGTACACTGTTCATAACCATCTTGAACTGAATGTCAAAAAGTGCCAGGCCATCACGTTCACTAGGAAACATAATTACATTTTGTACGATTATAAACTTAATGGCATATCAATTGCCAGGGTGGAAATTATCCGTGATCTCGGAGTCATGTTGGACCGTAAACTTTTATATACCACACACTTTGACTATATTACTCAGAGGGCCCATAAGATGCTTGGATTTCTTCATAGATCGACAAAACCTTTTATTGAAATTTAGTCTTTAAGAATTCTTTATTTCGCCTACGTTAGAAGCATTATGGAATATGCCTCAGTAATATGGTCACCATCTTATGTAACGCACATAGCTCAGTTGGAGCGCGTGCAGCGCTGTTTTAGTCGCCGTTTAATGTTTCGTCTCAAAAAACGAGAGTGTTACGAAGAGAGACTTAAAACCCTGTGTCTTCACTCACTAGAGGAACGGCGTTTGGTAGCAGACATGAAATTTTTGTATGATGTTGTGGGCGCAGCGCTGGACAGCCCGGAGCTGACTGAACGCATCGGACTGTGCGCCTTTGCAATGCGCTCCAGGCGCAGGCATACGCGTTGTTTCCACACTGGAACGGTTAGGTCAAACTATGCTGCTCACTCCGTCATACACAGAATCGTGAACACTTTTGAAAAGGCTTTTAGTGATATTGATATTTTCTTTTTGAAACGAACCCATTTCATCTCATATGTATTGGAAAAGCTACCTCAGATTCGTGAGCCACCCCAGTAAACGGAGCATCCCACACTCAACTCACATTCACACTTACATTCACTCACACACATCACTCACACTTACCGGTCATATTTCTCGCGCATTTCATTCTTTTTGTTACTAAGTAGTAGATATTTTCTTCGTGTAGCCTGCACTGTTAGCACATGAGTAAACTGTTAGATCGTCCTTTATATAAATTTTAATGTGACAAACTTTTTAATTGGCTATTTAAGAATTTTATTTTTAGTATTCTATGTAAAATAATAGAAGCTGTAAAGTTTGCAATTAAACAAATAAAAAAAAAAATATATATATATATAATTACAGACTGTCCCGTGCTAGACGCATTGTAGAAAACGCTTTTGGAATATTAGTAGGTCGATTCAGAATTTTCGGAAAAAGCTATTTCAACTAAGTTACATACTGTGGATCACATTGTGTATGCAGCTTGCTCTCTACACAATTGGTTGAGAAAAAAGTCAAGCAATTATATGACTACTACTTGTGTAGACCATGAAGATCACAACGACCATCATTTGATTAATGGAACTTGGAGATCCAAAATAACCTCTTTAGATAGTATCATACAGCAGGGCAGAGTAATAACTCAGCAACACATGCCAGGGAAAAAAGAACTCAATTTACTAATTATTTTGTGAACGAAGGAAAAGTACCGTGGCAAAATCATATACATTGATAAATTTGTGTGTTTTAACAAATAATAAGCTACTAAAATAAAAATAAATAAAAAACTTAAAAACATACGTATGTTTTACGCTTCACCATCACATTTTTAATAAATGAATTGAATTCGGCGAATCATTTCACTTTAGGTTGGTAAACATTGCCACTAACACCAGATGTGGATGACTTCTTAATCTTGTCTAGTTCAAGGTAGTATGGCGAACGAATACTTTTTATTTAGTTTTTCACATCTTCCAATGTGAAACCTTCAATTTCCATACCAATGCACAGATTTTGCAAAGCAGTTTGGAACATAGCTTTTTTTTTATAATGTTCTGATGTTATATCCCATAAACACGGATTTTCTCTGTATATAGTGACAAACTTTATAGTTTCGTCTTCAGATAACTTCTTCACCATTGTTAAATCCTTTTTCTTCGCAAAAAAAAGTCCGCAAAAACAACCAACACGTGTGTACTTCGTCAGCACTGGAATGGCACTGGATTGGCCGTCTACATTATTCCAGTTGCACTGGATTGATCGCACTGGATTCAAAATAGACCGCGAATCCAGTTACTCGACTGGAATGCTTACTGGATTCAGTTAATTCCAGTGCTGGTTTACATTTTTCCAGTAAGCAATCCAGTACTGGACTGGATAGCTGGACTGGAATAATGTAAACCGGCCATAATGTTTGCCATGTTTAATAGTTTTACAAGTGTCTGTGGTGATGGCATGATAAATATTTTTCTAAAAAATCAGTATGCCTTTGGGCTCTGCTTAAATATGGACCTTTTTTGTGTTCTCTAAATTGCAACAATGTCAGGATTTTGGCCAAGGAAACTGTTCAAAGTATTAATGAGTTGTGGGTGTGACATAATTTACTTAAGTGAGTATAACTAAACTTACAAAAACAATTTGGAACTACTGAACGGAGCCTAGCAGGTGAGTCGTGGTGAATATCTATAACATCACTGTATTCATTTACGAGCCTACATAGTCTACATAGTCTAGCAATATGTTCAAACAACAATAACTCTTAAAGTTGTAGACATACAGCTGTAAATTAAATGTTGTATTGTAGCTTAGATCAAACCCTGTCAATCTAGTGGAAAAAATTAATGAGTTATCGGGGTAACTATGGCAGTAAATTACAATAATTAGTTTATTTTCATATATTTTTTTAATATTTTATATGAAATTTAATTGTTTTTTCAAATTATGAACGTAACAACTCCCTGTTTCAATTTTATACGATAGACTAGTTTTGCGCTTCCAATAAGCCTATTTTTATAGCATTAACGCCTACACTTTGGGAGATACGAGTATGTCCACGTAGAGAATATTTCAAGAAAAAAAAACGAAATTCTTATCCACGCGTGCAATGGGCTAAGTCCATGACGTAAAGCTTCTTGATTTAAAGGTTTTTGAGATATCAGATCAAAATTTTATAATTCGGTACAAGTAGCTCCAGAACAGGCACACCGTAGTTGTGACGTTGTGTTTGTAATGGCATTAAACACTTTTTCATCTATGATAGTTAACCTTCGGCAGGCAACACTTTTTTTGTATGCGTGAATAGCAACAGGGGTGTTTGATCACCCCAAAAACTTAATGACAAATAAAACAACATTTTTATGAATAATCAAACTTTTTTATTATGAGATCAATAACTATGTTTCAACATAAAACTAAAAATGCCTTCTTCTAACAGTTTTTATAATTTTAATATACTATATTTTAACATTAAACACAGTTAATACAAATATCTTTGCGATGTTCAGAGCATGCGGGTAGTTGACATTTTATACATGAAGTCTTAACTTTTTTGTCCCGTTTTCTTGGACATAGTGCACACCTAGCCTGCTTCTGTAACTTTGCCAAAGGTTCACTCTCAGAAGATTCCTCGTTCATGTTTAGAATACCGCGTATATTACCCGCTAATTCGCGTGGCAAATTCGTAGCCAAACGCCGCTTCATATGCGGCTCCACCAATTGAATAGCTAATTCTCTCAAGTAAATACTCCGGAACTTTTTTATGGGAGTATTTGGACGCTTAGCGTCAGCATAAAGCACCATAGAATTTATACCAGCTTGATCAATCATGCCATAGAAATAACGAAGTGGCCAACGTCTTGTACCCCTAGCCGAGCTGTACGAATGCATCATTTTATTGAAAGTGTCGACTCCACCTTTCGTTGAATTGTAATCATGAATTAATTCCGGCTTGCTTGTTTGTGGGTTTATTTCGGCCTTGTAATGCATCGTAGATAATAATAATACTGATTTATTTTTATGTGGTGTAAAGGAAACAAGAGTTATTTGCTGATCGAAAGCAAACTGAGAAGTAAGTGGTTGTTTGATTTTATGTGGCAAGAAAGATGGCGGAATTTCACGTTTGTTTTTGCGTAGTGTACCTATAGTTGTTAGCTGATAATTCTTCAACATTTCATCGGCAAGTGGAATAGATGAAAACCAATTGTCATAGGTAATATTGCGACCGGATCCTTTGATACTCTCTGCGAGCTTTTTTACATAATCTGCAGGTGTTTTCAACTCTGATTGTTTGCCAATATATGGTACAGCATCAAACATGTAGAACGTTTTGGCATCACAAATAGCCACTATTTTTATTCCATATTTATCTGGTTTTGATGCAATGTATACTCGAAAAGGACACTTTCCGCGGAAGCTCAAAAGTTGTTCGTCTGTAGTTACAAAAAAGCGTGGTTGATATGAATTTCTGCAATTGGATATAAATTCTGACCATATTTGCCTAATGGGAGCAAATTTGTCGTCTTTATTTCTGTTATCTTTATCATCAAATCGTAGGCAAATCAGCAGAAATCAAAAACGATTTACATTCATAATGCATTTGTATATACGAGTAGCAGCGCTAAATGGTGACCACATATCTTTCACGCTTTTACGGTTGTCCTTATTTATAGCCGAAAAAAACAGAAGACCTATGAACGCTTCTATTTCTATAGGATCAGTTTTTTGTATATAGCGTTGATCTTTATACTTAGTTGCCCGTCGATCTATTTCTTGATTAGTATATAACACAATCGCATCAATAATTGGCTTGGTAAACAAAGTCAAAAAAGCATCTTTTTCAGAGTCGATACTCTGAGCATCTCCTTTGGCAAGTCGGCGGAAAGTTATTATATTACGCCGCGGTGTTCTGCTGGATGGTGGTGGAACAGAAGACCAAACATGACCGTTCTTACCTCGTAGCACATTCGTTCGTAACTGTGCTAGTGGCACGTCGTCGTCGTCACTATTTTCGCTATACGAAATAACGTCTTCCTCCTCCGACTGAACAGATACATTGTCTTCAATTGCGGAAATTTCACCATCTTCTGAGCACTGTCCATCATCCAAATCAATATCAGCAAGTCCATGCAAGTAGTCTCCGATTTGATCATCCGAAAGCGAAGCCATTATTACCCTAAAACCAACCATTTACTTTTGCAGCACGAAAAAATAGATTATACGTAAATAGCAACAGGGGTGACGTATCACCCCAGCAGTGTCAATATAACAAAAACAGCAACTTACCGCGACACGTTGACGCGTGAGACTGACAGCGCTCCTTGCAACTAAAGAATAGGCCGAGCGATAGAAAGAGACAACATCAGCATCTAAAGTTATTAAGACTTTTCTTAAGTGGTGGGGTGACCGGTCACCCCTGTTGCCTTCCGAAGGTTAAGTATAGTTTTGGGTCTCCAATAACTGTTTCTCCGGAAGAGTTTTCAGCAACAATCGGCGAAAGATTCTTTATTTCTTCTTCGACACGGGTTTTTTCGTTTAAGGTAAGTTGTGTCGTTTCTGGATTATAATGGATTCTTATACACGGCGACAAAATCTGAAAGATTGGGGACTCGGATTGATCCATAATACATAACCGTCGTCAGTTTTTATCCGTAAAGGTATGTATGTGGTTGCAAACAGGCAATGTTCATCATCGTATCCATCACTGAAGCTTTGCTTGTAGGCAGATTGTCCAGTAGTCCCGTCAAAACCCCATGAAGCCTCGAATACACAATGGACTGTACTTCTTTTTTTTGTTTGCAGCACTCCGAAACATTTTGGTCGCACACGTCAATGATTCGTCGAAAAGTGTGCATAACTAAATCTAATAATGGTACTGTTGCTCCCCGTTCTGATATTTATGTATCCACATCGGGATGCTTTTGACCGGGAACTTTTTGACCATTTGAATTTTGTAGTAAGGGGGGGGGGTTTCGGGTAACATCCTTGTTTGTAATATCTTGTAATAGGTATTCTTCAGTAATAATCCCATCGTTAGCATCCTTGAACAACAAAAAACATAAAGATCGAATATTGCCTAAAGTAAACCATCAATTATTTTATGTTAAAAGTAATACAATACCTTTTTATGTGGTTCTGTAATATCTGATTCTAGAGGCTTCATATTAATTAATTGAGATCTTTGGTTTTGTTCATAGTAGGATTTGCTACCTAATACTGTGGTAATAATACTGTCTTCATTATCTTCATTTTGCTCAATGTTTTCTTTTTCAGATTTTGTATCTTGGTTATTATCTTTACTGGTTGTATTTTCATCACTTCTTTTCAATATCTGTTTTTTAAAATACTGCCGGCGTTGTGATTCCATGATGTCTAAAAGATAAAAAATCACGATATTATACAGGTTAAGTAATAAATAATGGAACAAACATGTATAAAATCTAATTTTCATTTATCACCTTTTCATTCATCACGTTCATATACATTTTGCGGATGCCTGTTTTCAGGGCCGACTTTAAAATGTTTCGGGAGAAACATGAAAAAAATATATATAATGCTTTAGGTGGTTACTGTAAAGGCATGCTCTGCGATAAATAATTAACAGCTTTTGGCTCTGCAGCATCCTTTACAGCAACGCCACGCACGTAATCACGCAGAATTACTTTACACTTATTTAACATAGTTTGAAAGACATTTGACGAAGATACACAATTTTAACTTTACCCGACACATAACAGATTAAATACACTTATGCTACTTTTGCAATGAAACAAAATAGATGCTATATCCACTTTTACACAGCTCCTGGTCTGCTGGCTGTTACTTGGGTAGTGTTACGGGGTATATGAATTACCTCGGGTATCGCTACCTTCGTAGTTTCCTTCCTTACAGTATTTACGCATCCTCGGCGTATTGCGTACAGGACGCCAATGCCAAATAGTATTATCAGAACAATTAACACGGTATTAAATATGCTCACTTGGTGATGTAGCTTCTCTGCACTTGCTACTTGTGTTTGAGCGCTAATGACAACGTCTTTATTTTGGTAATTTCCCATTTTAGAATATTAAATTCACTGTTTAATGTGTACTGTCACAATTTATTGTTGCAAGTAATGTATTTGACACAGATTAAGTTTTATTACACTAGTATATTTATCATCTCAGCAAAAATCGTACTGGTTGCTTAACAACTCTACCAGAGCGTGTGGCTTTAATAATAGGTTTCAGCGTTTTTTGTTCACTATGCATTTCATTCGGTTTTGCTTTGCTTTTATTAACATCTATTTTGTTTCTGACATTTTCTTTGCAATTTTCATTACTGTTTGGGTTTGAATTTACATTGTTAGTTGGTATACAGTTCTCATTAAATACATAGGCTGGCTTAAGTCTATCAATAGAAATGTTTGACTGGTGATCTGCGATCTTTACGACAAAGGCTTTAGGTGATCTACTAATGACTAGGTAAGGGCCGCTATATGACGATGTCAATGGCTTTTGTACCATGTCATTTCTTACGAAAACGTGACTACAAGTATTTAGATCTTTATGTACGAACAGTTTTCGTCTGTCAATGCTTTCTCTCGACTGTGGACGTAGACTATATAAAATTCGTCTCAGATTATTAACGTAACTAGGTTCGTCGCTTACTTTGTTGTTTACATTATCGTCGTAAAAATCTCCTGGCAAACGTAAATTGTGGCCTAATGCTAATTCTGCTGCGCTCACGTTGCTGTCGCTTTTGGAAGCTGCACGGAGTCCCAACAAGACCGTTGGTAGTTCGTCCAACCAAGACTTATTGTGTTCTAATAAACGTGCCTTAAGTGCTACCTTTAATGACCTATGGAATCTCTCTATCATACCGTTACTCTGTGGGTGGTAAGTTTTTGTACGTATTTTTTTAACACCTAAAAATTTTAACAGTGACGTATAGAGTTCGCTTTCGGACAACCGAACCTACAAATCCAATTCTCATAAATAACTTTGCTTACTGTTTCTGCCGTTATGTTAGCTGTGGGAATTGCTTCTGGCCATCTTGTGAATCTGTCTATCATTGTTACTAAATATCTGTACCCTTCGCTGGTAGTTGGTAACGGGCCTACTATGTCCACGTGAACGTGATCGAAACGTTCGCTCGGTGGAAAAGTTCCTAAGCCTGATATCGTATGACGTTGAACTTTAACTTTCTGACACGAAATACATTGCTTACTCCATTTTCCTATATCTCTATTCATGTTAGGCCAAAAATATCTCTGAGTTATCATCTTTTTAGTGCTTCTAATTCCTGAATGACTAACGTTGTGAATTGTGTCGAAAATTAGTTTCCTGAATTCTTCGGGTAAGTACGGTCTAACGCTGTTCTCTGTGATGTTACAATAGATGTCTTTGTTACACAATGGTGACTGTATTTTTTGTAACAGGTTACTGTTGGCGTCTGTTAATAAGTCGCGTAATTGCTGATCGCCTTCCTGTGCCTGGGCGACTTCGTCGAAATTGATATTGGACGGACAAACAATGGCTTCTACTGTGCGCGATAACGCGTCGGCTACTAAGTTACTGTTTCCCGTCACGTATAATTAACGTGTACGTCTTGGTGTTTCCCGATCTGAACTTATTTTACTAAATGCGTACGTTAACGGTTTGTGATCGGTGAAAACTGTTAATTCCCTACCTTCGATCATGCTTCTAAAATGTACTATTGCTAGGTATACTGCTAAAAGCTCTCGGTCGTACGTGCTATATTTCTTTTGGGTTGTAGTAAGGCCTTTTGAAAAATAACCTAGTGGCTTCCATGTTTTATTTACTCTCTGTTGCAGTACTGCGCCTACTCCTGTATTCGAGGCATTGCACATAAGCGCTAATTTCCCTTGATTTTGTGGGTATGATAATAGGCTGGCGTTGTTTAAACTATTTTTGCATTTTTCGAAAGCCTCAATGGATTCTGCATCCCACTAAATACTAGTTTTATCCCTTTTTTTGATTTGTGTAAAAACTTGTTGAGCAACAACTGGTTGTCTGCTTCATGTTCTAAATGCGACCTATAAAAATTGATCATTCCCAGAAACCTACGGAGTTGTTCTACCGTTTCCGGTCTGGGAAAGTCTTGAATAGCGTTTACTTTTTCTTTAATGGGCCGAATGCCGTCTTTGGTAACCTTGTATCCTAAAAATTCTACCGTTGAGCTATCAAAAACGCATTTTTTTATGTTTATTGTAATTCCGAATTTCTCGAACCGTTCAAACACTTGTTTTACGTGTTCTTTGTGTACTGTGACGTCATCGCTTGTTGCGATTATTACGTCATCTATGTAACAAAAAAGAACTGAGCTTGCATTGTTGTTTTCGCAATTAATTTCTAAGCATTCTATTCCCTGTAAAACCGAGTTGTTCATCCACCTTTGGAAAGTCTGAGCCGCGTTACGTAATCCGAAACTCATTTTTACGAATTCAAAAAGACCAAAAGGTGTCGTAATCGCTGTTTTCTCTATGTCTTCCTGCCTAATGGAAATAATGTGGTACGCCCTATTGATGTCTAATTTGGTGAAAATGCACTTACCTGATAAAGCATAGGTAAAGTTCTGCACTCGTGGGATCGGATATCTATCCGGTTTGGTTACCGCGTTCAGGCGCCGGTAGTCTCCGCATGGCCGTATTTTTCCGTCTTTCTTTGCTACGACATGCAAAGGGCTGGCCCACGGGCTTTTCGAAGGCCTGCAAATACCTAATTCCATCATGTTTTTAAATTCGTCTTTTACTGCCTGGTAACGATGCGGTGGCAATGGTCTAGGCCTAGCGAAAATCGGTGGACCGACAGTCTCAATATGATGGTACGTTTCGTGACAGCTATGTTCCTTATAGTTCATTAGTTTTGTAATGTCTGCGTATTGTTCTAACAAGTCACGGAATGGATTGTCCCTATGAATGCTAGAAATAGTCGGCTCGACACTATTGATAACCGTTGCGTACCTTCTCAGGTTGGTCAGACCATCAGTCAATTTTCTATTATTTATATCTACAATTAAATTATGTGTCTTTAAGAAATCGGCTCCAATAATAGGTTGTTTGACATCACAAATTATGAAATTCCATTTAAAACTGCGTCTTAAGGAATGTTGCGTCAAAAGAAAGGTCATTAACTAAATACATCTCCAATTGATAATCTTAGTCAAAATAGGATAGTTTTAGTACTAACCTCAAAATAATCCGATGCCCTCAATCGCACACAACTTGCTTCGCTCGCTGCCGGCGCGTGACTGAAGCGCCCCGCGCGGGGAAATATCTCAGTAACGGACACAAAAATGCACCGCGCAGCAAAATAGCCGGTATTCCAAACGACTTAGGTCTATGCCATTAAACTAAAATTTTGATGGTTCAAGTATTCAAACCAATTAACTTTTGATCCGGAAAAACGACGTAAATACCTAAATTTTAAATATTGACATCAGGCAAATTAGCCTTATTCAAGCGACATGATTTAATATTCTAGAGAGAGGCAAAAGGATTCAAGCGACATATCTTATTATTCTGTAAAAATGCAAAATTATTCATATGACACCGCTAGGTGTAAGTGGATAAGGTAAAATGTCTTAAAGCGGTGAAACTAAAATAATCTATAGGACAAATGAGTAAAAAATGGGAAAAGCCAAATCGATTCAAGACACTTGGTTCCCTAAATGTTCTAATTTGCTGTCGCATGGCAATGGCTCCAAAATGAGACCTATTTTGCGGTAGGGGTTAAGCGCCAAAAAAGTGCTCAGAAAAATTGAAACCTAGCTCAAAAGACGGAGAAAAATTCGCTGATTCCAAATATGTATATAACTCAATATCGCAAAAAATTTCGCTTAGCCCCTTTTGCCTTTCACCCCCCGATATAGTCTGCAACAGATAGTCTTCTATCTATAATTAAGCAAAGAGCTTCATTAGGGGTATAAGGTTCATCAGTTTTTGGACTTGACCTTATTAGTTTGGCAATATTGGTAGACTCAGTTGGTCACTAGCAGCAGCTTTTTCTAGATTATTACCTGTTTCATCTACTACAATTTTTGAAAACACCTTGATCAGAGAGTCCCTTGATCAGAGAGTCCGAAGGGTAGTTTTCTAATTCTTGTTCCAGAGATTTTCTTATACGTCGCTTACTATGATCGATGACATTATCATACTGATTGGATCTAGAAGTAGAAGGAACATCTATTTACTGTGATACTTCTTCAGAGGCTGAAGGTATTATTTTTATGAAACTTGCTGCAGGTTCCTCCTCAAGGCTTTGGTTTTCGCGACTTTTGTAATGTTTCGTGAAGTTGAAGATTGGATGTAGAAGAAAGCCATTTTTATTTTTAGCTATAAAGGTTTTATAATTCCTACTACTGGCTTTGTAAAGCTGTTCGCATTTGCAAATAAACCTTGTAGTATTTTTTTTAAAGATGTCTTATTCTATTTGTGTGTTATTAGGAATTCCTTTAGGGTAAATCGCACTCAAAACTATTTTAACTCTTTCGTTTTCGGGAATATCCAGAGGCCACGATTTTGCGTCCTTGCAAATGAGCACTATTGTCTCATATAATTATGTACGAGTATATATGAATGGGAGTTTTAGTCAGTAAAAACTGTTACCGCCTTCACTACGTGGAGGTACTCCCAGCTTATGTTGTTTAAGTTTTGTCTTATGCATTTATGGAAAATATAACTTTTTACAGATTATCTTTGGGCGGTATCCCGCTTTTCTTGGGTTTGCGGGAATTAAATATATTTTTGCAGTATTTAGGGGCTGTTTAAAGCTTCTGGTACATTTTAAAAAGCTCGAGACACTGACTGCTTTGACATAGAAGTACCTAATGAACTTCCCACGAGACTCTGGTAACTAGCAGTCGCGAAGAACGATAGTGCTACTGTGGGGGCCAAATGCAATATTACCCACAGGACATAGGCAGTTTTTGAGCAGTATAAAGGTGCAGGTGTACAAAGGTAATAATAAAAGAAAGAACGAAATAAACACTTATTTGCAGCGGCTTCGGTATTAGATATCTTTGAATCGTCTCCGACGGGTGGCCACCTTTCCTTTATTTAGTATTGGTCTATGGGTTCTTGTTTATCAGATATTCTTGAAATGCAGCTCTTAAATATTCCTGGACTTATTATATAATATGTTTCAAATTTATTAAAGGTATAAAAACGGACAGTGATAGCGGGGCGACAATTTGTAATGTGCGTAACTTGCGTTCATTTGTTTTTTCACCAGATTCGAATTTTGAATTACGCGCGTTCGATGCTTTCTTATTCGAATGGTCGCATCAATTTAAAAAGTGAAAAGAGGTTAGAAGTGGCCTGAACAGCTACTGATATCTTTAAATCAAAATAGTCATAAATGTTTAAGAACTTATAATATTACCTGAAGAAAAATATTGCAAAACTAAACAAGCCATTTTAGGCACATTTTCACTTAATTATAATAAAAGCAATTTCAAAATAGTACACTTTGGTTATTGCGTCAATTGACAATAATTACACAACCTTAACGCAATAAAAAGCTGTCAAACTGTTCAAGAGTATCATTTTGCAATCCCAAAATCGCAAAAAAGTATCGAAAATAATAAGGTAATAATGTGAAAATCACGTCTACGACGTATAGGTTACCATTTTAGCAGAGCTCGGTATTCTGAGACATGTTCATGCTAACTCATGCTTTCGTAGACCATAGTATACGAACACAGAAATTCTAAAGGCGCTCGAGCTTATGATATTATCGTTTATAGTGCGTTATTTGTGCACTTTATTCGTACTCCAGAAAAAATCTTCCGGCCGTGTTTTTTCATCACTTGTAGTTCCAAAGCCCTGCTTGACAACATCAATCAAAAGTCCCGTTTGTTGTTTGAACTCCGATTGCACGATATCCTTCCTTAACTTAATAAGGTTCTTGTTGTCACCTCGTGCACTCCACATTTTGAAATCTAAATTATACGAAATATGTAAAAGACATTTCATGCTTCGAATCCACAATGGAGTGCTGAAAATCCATATTGATATACATCTTCCCGTACAGGTCTTGAAAACATTTGTAAAAGAATAATCATCTCACTAGGTTTTGCAAGACAAACATTGCACGTAGCTACAGATGGAGTATCTGTAATAATTGTAATCACTTTCCCATTAATCATTGTCATGTGCAACTCATGAGTAACTTCCAAGATTCTGCAACTTGAAATAGTCAAATTTCGTAATTTTCCTCCATTGCCGCTTGTTCTTGCTTCACAAAGTCACTCGTTTTCTTCGTAAACTGAAATTTAATAGGTTGTGGCATGTAGATACCTTACCTTTCATTGCTTTTTCATCGCATCATCATTTTATCTAGTTTCGCTTACAATTTCTTATAATTATATGTATTTCTAATTTTGAACTTTGCAATAAAATTTTCTTGTTATTTTGGCAGATATCGTTACCAAAGGCAACCATACTGCCAAACTCTTTATTTTCTAATTTTGCTCTAAATTCTTTTAAATTTCGGTTCTGAAACTTTTAGTTTAGCTATTTTTAGATTAAAACTCACTTTTTATGTAATTTTTATATTCTAATATTTATAAATTTTAAATTGTTCGATCGTGCCTCGAGAAGCCCATGTCGGGCTAGCACGGCAATCAGTTTACATTCAGCTTTCGTCAGACTTTACTCGGCATCATTATGACATTCAGATTAGAAAAGCCAAAATCAATAGTTGAAAGTGAACTCCCCGCACATTTGTCCGGTGCTTCTGGACCCTGGCTTAGTCACGTAGACCGCCGGGCCATCTCCATCCAGTGCTTCTGGACCCTGGTAAGGTCACTTAGACCGCCGGGCTACCTCTATCCTGCGCAGCTGGACCCCGGCTTGGTCAGGCAGACCGCCGGGCCATCTCCCCCGTGCTGTGCAGTTGGGTCCTGGCGTGGTCGACCGACGGGCCACCTCTACTCCTCAAAATTCTACTTCTAAAAGGACATCGGCAGGCGTCTTTAAAGACTTAGTACCACCAAAAAATCTTGTGTTTTGTTACGAAAGTTTCTCATTTAGTAGATAAAAATATTACTTAAGTAACACTTCAGTTCACAATTTTATAAAGTTGGGGTATAATTGTTAAAGGGAATTTTGTGAAGTTAGGTTATGTTTGACATTAACCATTTATATAACTTTTATTAATAACGTAAAATGATCAAACTATGTACAACTCTTTCTTCTTACTTACCCGTAAATGTCATCCCGTACAGCCAACAATGGCTGCCCTGACCGCACCAGTCTACATGGACTCAAATTCATTGCTTTCAAATGTTGTTTAATCACTCAACCCCCAGGAGGCACGCGCGTGCCGCGATAACAATTGATTTCAATTGTGTCTGGAATAACTCACGATCGAGGGATTAAACGAAAGATAACTGAATAAATCTAATTATCTTAGTTTTCTCCAGGTTCCTATTTTTAGTTATACTAAAATGAAATAGTGCTTATTACAGAGGTTTATGCATGACAACATGACTAGGGATGTTTTTTCACATTGAAACTAAGACTTACTTTAATAAGGATCTAACTAAAGTCTATCAGCATCAATACTTGAGGATTTCTAATAAATAAAACTATATTTTTTAATATATTTTTTTATTTTTCTTGCCTACAATATTCTTAAAATGACATCATTCAGGAAGCTCGCAGGCCTAGTCATACCCTCGTGGCGAGCATACCCTAAGTACCACACAATACTCATGACATGGGAGCAGCATTCTCGCATCGCAAGGCTTCTCGCCCATTTAAGTTCCTTTCTGTAACTATAAAAACAAAGTAAGTTTTTCTAGAAGAGTGCCTAGATTTTATGTTTGCTCTAGGCAACATAGGATTTATTCCCTCTAATCAAGGTAGGTATTTGGTCACGACCCACTTCCAAAGTATAAATGCCATATAATCTGATGTGCTCGCCACATATGTGCCGTGCCTGTCGGATTTGGTATGTGCCACAAGCAAAAAGAATTAATTCATTTAAAGACAACCATGGTTGTGCCATCAATTGCTCTAAATAACGTATTGCGCCTTTTTAAGTTTAATTCAGCAACTAAATCGGCTATGGTATTTCTAAGAAACAAACGTTCATTTATATATAATATCTTATCAGTGGCAAGTGATTGAACAAGTGAATAAATTTTCACTGCTTGGAGTCACGATAGACTCGACGCTGTCGTGGAAACCACATGGGGAAATATTGGCGAGTAGGCTCAGTAGCTTCTCTTATGCGCTGCGAGAACTTTTGAAAAGAACAAACGAAGAGTGTGCGCTCACTGCGTATCACAGCCACGCTGCTGCTTGGATGGGTTACGGGATTATATTTTGGGGCAACTCGACCGATGTGTCCGCGGTATCTGTGTTGCAAAAAAGATGTCTTCGAATTATTACATTCACGACGCCAAGAGAAACTTTTAGGACGATATTTGTAAAATATAAATTACTCACCGTCACATGCTTCTACATATTTGAATTGTGTCGTTTTAAAAAGAAACACAGTACATATTCTAATCATTTTGACGACACGTCGAGCCGTTGTGCCTCGTGCCGCGCAAATGATTTTGTTCTGCCTGCAGCCCGACTTGCATTATACAAGCGCGGTACAAATTATATGGCTGTAAAGGTATTCAATCATTTGCCTAACTTAGTAAAGGCCCTCCAAGGTAATAAATTTGAAATAGAGTTTAAGAAAATATTAGTAATAAAAGCATATTAATATAACTTAAATGAATATTTTAATGATAAAATTTAATTATTTAATTCCATTGACATTATTACTATTATTACTTTAAAATATTGATTTTTCCTTGAATTTTAATTTTGACATTACACCTAATTTGACATCTGTAATTATAATTTATTGACATTTTGTAAAATTGTACTGATTACTGCGCTGACACTATTTTATTTAATTTGTAATTGAAATTTTGAATGTTAAATTAAGATAATTTAAAATGATACTATGTACGAATACCTCGTTGAGGTCATAATATAATTTAATTACATCTTCATGCCTTAATTGTCTGCAAAATTATATTATGTAGTGAATAAATAAATATGAAATAAATATGAAATATTGACAAACGCCTCTGCATTTACCGAATCTGTGTATTGCGTGGAAAAAGCATTTAGCGAAACGATTAAAATATTCATGACGGAATATTTTATAGTCCCTCTTAAAACGGCCATTCACAGCTTCCACCACCCATCTGTTTATGGTCACACAGGACCTGTTTGCTTCAAGGGTGGTCGGCTGTGAATGACCGTCTTCTTTGCTTTCTGGCATATGACCTATATATCCTTTATCATGCAGTGCATCCATGCAATCTCGAAAGCCACGGTCTAAGACAAAAATATCATTATCATTATAAAAATGATTAAACTCTGTTTTATGTAACAGGTCACGCATTAAAGTTGCATCATTTGTGGTGGCACTATATGGTCCTCGAACATCAATAATGTATCCATTATACAGCAACATAAAATGAATGGTTTGACCAAATTCCTGTATTTATGAAGGGAATAAGTATCCTTTTGGAACCAATAATTAGAACTCTTCTGAGTATATAAATATGTCGTATCTGCAATAGTGATTGCTGGTTTTAACTGAGGGGGAACATCAGGGTCACCAAGAATGCCATCAGCAACAATTAAATTATTTGCTGCAACTTGCTCCCTTGTCTTGTGACCAAATCCTAAGTGTTGGGGTACATAATCTCTAAATATAATCTGCCTGGCCACCGACATTAATGTCTCCAAAGTTCTTCGGGGAACTTGAAAAAGACACGCTAACCTGTCCCCAGAGTCTACCGGTCTTAATTTGCACAGAAGCACTGTAAGTGCGAAGGAACCCCGATGGATATTTTTTTAGGATGGGAGTTTCATCCAAAATCTGTTGGTGTTGCCTCTTCGTCAATCCAATTAAATATTTAACTTGATGTTCGGGGTAGTTCTGAATATTTTCATAATTAACATTATTCAAATTCTCCATTAACATAAACACTATTTCTTCTATGTACTCAGCCTTAAATGTGTCCAAGCTATATTCGGCTGAGTAAAAATTCTGATAATGCTCATTATCTAAATGATGTCTGCAGATACGAGTACCTCTTAAAATAAAATACTGAAATTGTAGTAATACACGGCGGCGAGTGTCTTCTGGTATGGTATGTCGCTCTAGTCCCGTGCATTCCTGAAACATGCAATGTCTTGGTGTCTCAGCTGCTCGTCTCAAATTGGGTAATGTAAGTAACTGACGTTGTTGAACAATATCATTGTTCTCTTTTGCATCCACAAGTATTTGTGGATACTCAATTTCTTGAGCTCTTTCCCAACATGCTCGGCAGAGTTCATTCATAGATGGCATCTGTAAAAAATAGTTAGTAGTAAGTAGTACACGTAAAGGTAAGATTTAGGTGTATGTAATCCTTTATGATGTTTAAAATACAACATAAGAATATGGAACTACATTAACTGTACCTCCTGTTGCTCCATCAAGTAGGAAATTATTTCCACAATCCTTTGCACTTTAGTGGCAGAAGCTTGTCTCAGGCAGAAGCTTGTCTCAGGCAGAAGCTTGTCTCATGGTAGATAGCAAAGCATTACCACATAGAGAACAAGTTGGGTCGGGATCATGATCACTTTGCTCTGTGGGATCTGTAGGCCCTGTATGTGGTGGCACTGTTGGCACATATCTAGATCTAGATGCTCGAAGCCAACATGCTATAAACCTTATGATCTGGGGTGAGCTAGAAACAGATAAAAAATGTCCGTTAATTTAATAAAAAAATATTTCTGCTGTAATCAGTACTTCATAATAATATTATTATCACGTAACTATTGAGAAATCTACAAATAATTCAACATGTTCCTTTTGATATCCCATAACTCTAAGGTTATGCTCATGTTCTAGGGCGTTTTATATAAAAATAATATAAAACGCCCTAGAACATGTGGTTCAAAAATCAACAGTTTCGAATATAACATTAATTTTAGCTGAATTTGTTAAAAAATATAACCAGTTTGCTAGTTGTTGGAAAACTTACACTAAAGTGTAGTAGTAAAGTAGCGGGAGAGCGTAACTTGTAAAAAACGTTGACTTGTGTGGGTGTTTCATTGATAACTAGGTACGAGTAAATCGTTTTCATTCAAAAGTTCATTCATAACAAGGTATGGGTGTTTTACATAAACAGTCGTGACGTTTTAGAATTATCTTGTATGAAAAAACTTAAACAAAAAAGAAATTGAAAAATAATTCATATGCAATTTGATTTATTACCATGGTTGTTTAATACCCTAGAGTTATGGGATATTAGAAGGAACATGTTGTATACATAAATGATAAGTAAGATGAAAGATACACCATACCTGTTGTGGTTCGATCCATTGCGATATAACATTATATATTCTTTGATATTCTTAAGTTGCCCCATCGAATGTAACTCTTCGTCGATTAATTCTTAATGTAGATCGTCCACAAACAATACAGACTACTGCGTAGACATCCTGGGGGGCCGCTGGAAGGAGCAGGAGGATCCATAGGAGCTGATGTTTCTTCCAAGACATGTTCCTCATCAAAGAGGGGGCAAACCTTGTTTAGTGCGTCTCACTTATTCAAGCGATATTTATGCCTTGATTATGTAAGCGCATGAGAAAGTAATATTTTCTGACCCATGATTGCAATAATGATAATGAAATAAATACACGGACGGTCGCGATCAATAGCTAGGTAACACTTATCACACAAATTCGACACTGAGATAGAAATTAAAGGGAAAGGAAAAAGGATTGCACTGGCCTGATAGTTCGTCTTCGCCTGGTGAGCGTCGTCGAGTCCAAAGTCCGCCCCGGCCGGTTCCGCTTCTTTGTTATTTGAATTTGAAATAACCGTTGAAACGCGTAACTTTTATTTACGATAAGTTTTAATCTAACTATTGGGCGTCCGTCCTGTCACGGTCGCCAATTTTCTTGTTAACAATAAAACAAGAAATATGTTCAATAAGGGGTTTTACTAAGAAAGTAATTAGGTATACAGAATTTAGGGCAATACAATAGGCACGTATTAAGACCTATGCGCTCGCTGTCGCGCTGTGGAATGCGGCCGCTAGGGCCGTGGCTCTGCTCCCTAATGGTCGCATCTCGCCCCCTCACCCTTCCTCCCGTGCGTCATTGGCTACTGCGTAGACAGACATGTTCGTACAGCACGATGGAGCACCGCCTCATTATGGTTTTAAAGTGCTAGACTATTTAAATCGTGAATTTGAAAATCAGTGGATCGGGCGTGGTGGACCGGTGCCTTGGCCACCACGGTCCCCAGACTTAAAGCCCTTAGACTTTTATTATGAGGTGATCTAAAACGATTAGTGTACACTGAAATATCGACAAGTGTTGACGACTTGAGACAAAGAATAGTGAGTGCATTCTAGACAGTGAAACAAAATCGTGTTGTGTTGAACAGTTTGAAAAGGAACGCAAGACGCCGTGCTAGACTATGTATTGCTCAGTCTGGTGGCCACTTCAAAGATTAATTAAGGTTAGTGAAAATAAAAGTGTACAAAAACTATGTAAAACCTATTAAGGTAAATCGTTGAAAATAAACAAGTTGCAACTACAAAATTTTCTTGAGGTTAGTGTAAATAAATAAGAGTGTACAAAAAACTAGGTATTAGTCCCTCGATCGTGAGTTATTCCAGACACAATTGAAATCAATTGTTATCGCGGCACGCGCGTGCCTCCTGGGGGTTGAGGGATTAAGATACATCGTTGTCAATAAGCTGATTCCAAAATTTAACTACGTCAAAAATACTGCAGACTCACGTCATTTAATAATCTCGTGTTTTTAATTTTTAAAAAGGGTTAGGCTTAATCAACATGAAAGCTCAGGGTTCGATTTCCTGCACGACGACTTTTGCTCATTAAACAATTTAAAAAAATGATATATTTTTTTTTTTAACTGAAGGCTCAAATTGTGAGCGACCAGATGACCTGGCGTCATTAAAAGCAATAAAAACACTGTCACGTTGTGATTTCTGAGCTGCGCACTAATCTCTAAATACTCACATTTAGTTAATACATTCATTGTTTTATTATTAAAACAATGAATGTATTAACTTCAATAATAATCGAGTTTTGCTGTTTTGATTATTGATCTGTCAATGACAAAGAGCTATCAGATGCGCATGCGACTGTCCGTATGCTCTGAATGACTAAAATAACGTTACTTTCGTTTGTCTACGTTTAGCAAACGCACGGAACACATACTCATTTCACAAAGGTCGTGAATGATTTATTTTAATAAATATAACAATATTTTGTTTTCTATATTTTTAAGATTGTGTGTTGTTATGCCCCGGTTGACTTCTAAGTGATTTAGTGTTTGAAATAAAGAGTTGACAATGGTTGAGAACTTTTATTTACTTTGCTTATCTAGCTGACACAATACACTTATTTATTTGGAGGCGGAGGCGTTATGTAGTGGCGTATCGGACGTTACCGGACTTGATGAGTCTTGATGATGGTTGAAGATAGAATGTCTCGATCCCAAGCGATTCGAGTATTATATAGTAATGAACAAACAAGTGTTTTATCTCTAACCGCGTGATCAGGAGTTTGCAGAATTCAACTTGAAAAATAAGATGATAAAGGGTTGACCTGGGGTCATCGCTTTATACAAATGATTTATGGGAATATTTGGAAATGAGAGTTTGCGGAATTTAACTAGAAAAATAAGATGATAAGGGGTTGACCTGGGGTCATCGCCTTATCCTAATAATTTATGGGACTATTTGGCAATGATAAGAAGTTTTAATAATTGATTCTCTGAAGACGAGTGGACACGAGTCACGTACGCCAGCATCGTATGATGTTATGGAAAATAACGTAGAAAAATAGTCGTATGGACTAGGTTCATAACACCTCCCTCTTTAGAAGTAAACAATAGGCACGATTTGTTTACTAAAACAAAATTATACAAAATAAAGAAAAATGAACTAATTAATAAGTATTAGTAATTAACAATAAGGTATGATCTATGATTGTTTAACAATGGTAAGTAACAAAAGATTGTTTACTAAAATTATACAATATAAAGAAGAAATTAATTATTAGCGATTAACAATTAAGGTATGATACATGATTGTTTAACAATGGTAAGTAACAAAAGATTGTTTACTAAAATTATACAATATAAAGAAGAAATTAATTATTACTGATTAACAATTAAGGTATGATACATGATTGTTTAACAATGGTAAGTAACTAAAATGATTAAAGGTGAATTACAATATAGATTCTAGGCTTACATTGCTAAACTTAAATTGTAATTTATATAATGCTTCTATGTTCTTAACCAATAATTCATTTACCAACTAATGTTTTACAATTTTAAACGCTTATCGGCTACTTACACTATATTACAAAGTGCTTATTACAATATTGTTACAATTTTTTTCATTAAGGAACAACACGCACTTAATTTTATTGTATTGTTTACAATTTCGTAAAATATCTATATAAATATATTTTTAAAACTTAATTATAATGGTTTGCAAAAAAAAAAACAATAAGTATGTGAGGCAGAAAACAAGTAAAATATACAGATAGTTAAGAAAAGGAAAAAAAATATTGAAAAATTAATATATACAGGTCAGAAAAACAATTAAACTACCTAAGGTCGATTTCCGCCCCGAGCTGTCCCTACAGTAAAAGTGCCCATGACGCTAGCCGCGTTACCTCGCTGGATAGCAATGGACAACCTTTGCACCAGGAACAACCCGGAGCGGGGGTCACCGGTTTTATGCCTGAGCCGACGCCCCAACTCTCTAACAAATTTGGATGCTTCCGACCCCCAGCAACCTGCCGTCTCCACAGCCAAAGGGACGAAAATATATTTTTCTTTTAATGGTGCATACTTAAGGCACTTAGCCGCCGCCTGGTGTTCTGCTGCAGCCCCGGCTTCACGCGATGTACGAGCAATGTGGGTAGCGGCAAAGGTGCTAACACAAGTCGCGTCCCATATCAGACATCGGCCTCTTTCCCATGGCACTAATGTTAGTCCATCAGGACGTTTGCCATCGGTGCGACTGAGGCCAGGTGGTTCAAGAACCGATGGGATTCCAGCGGATGTAAGAGCCCTCAAGACGATGTCATTTAGGGCATGGTGTCGAGGATGTCTTCCTGTGCATCGACGACAGCTCAGTGCATGAAGACCGTCGGCCTCCACCGGCCGGCCTTTTCATTAAGTATATTTTATTTCCTTTTTACAATATTTTTATTACTTTTTTTTTTAATTTACAGATATTGCTTAAAATAACAAGTAAGTATACAAATATATAATTATTTTTTACAATAATAATTTCTTAGTGATACATAATGATACTTAATTATCTAGATTATAACTATATTTATGTGGTGATTTTGGCCTTAATGGTTGCCTTACATGAATTTCTTCCTCTGATTCTAGAGCAGCCATTACAACAGATGGTTCTACTACACCTTTTCTATTGTTACATTGATTATAGATTTGGATGCAACAACCTCCTCCATTTGGATCATTTCCTCTATTGAAGCAGTTAAACAATTTAAACAACTTGGTGAGTTTACAAAATTTAAATAATAAAAATTACAATATTGTTGTACATAATAAATAGACTAACCAAGAAATATGTTCTCTAGGCAGAAAGGAAAGTATTCTTTTTGATCCCGTATCAATCTGTGATTCTAGATTTTTTAATTTTACTGATGCGATATTTAAATCGTCTAATTGAATGTTATTTAACTGTAAAGGAACAAGATTTGTTTTAGTGTAATTAATTTTGTCTGAACTACAGCAATCATCTTTCGTCAGGTCAAAAGTTATCATTGGAGCGGACCAGTTTGTGGCTAAGTTATCTGTTGAAGTTAATTGGATCAAGTTCGCGTATGCTTTACAACCTCGGTCAAGTTCAATTATCCCAGTATTTATCAATTCATAATCACGTAATTGGTCCTGACCTGCGCAATCGACAGTTAGTTTCGTAGGTTTAGAGTAAATGTATATCCATTTGTTATTGAGTAATTTTTGCCATATTTCAAAGTTTCCGTATAATATTTTCGTAGTACAATCTGAGGGTAAGGTTCGCACTACTTTAGTTAATAGTTGTGTTTCACAGGATGGGTTTGATATTGTTGAATATTCATTTAGATCGGCACAAATAAAGTGTTCAGGGGACAATTTTTTACATTCATTGAGATTATCAAATTGGACGTATAATTGTTTATTTACAGTCATTCCAAGATACTTTCTGTTTGGTTGTACTAAAGCAAATATTTCAGTGTCAATAGTTATGTGGTGTTGGTAAAGGTAGTACATGAAATAGCTCGAACTCATTGATATTTACTAAAGGGACATTCAGAATAAAGACTAATTTGTAGTTGATATAGAATACATCAAGAGTTGATATATCAATTATATGAATATCTTCCATGTTGAGTTGAAGTGGAAGTTCCTTATTTTGTTTTAAATAGTGACGGTTATTAGAGAGTTCTGTGAAAACTTGGCTAGGGGTAATGATATATGGATGTAGAATATTCTGCTTAGCAAACAAAATAGAATTCAAGAGCATATCTAAATTATCATAGACATCTTCGCTCAGAGTGTTCAAAACTCCAAAATGTGTATTAAGGGTTGTTTTGATATTTAAAACAGATATGTTGGCTGTAGTTAAGTTCATGAATTTATCAATCATTTCAAAGTTCTTATGAATTATCTTTTCATTCTGATCGAGTTTTCTGATAGTGCTGTTAAAGTTCTGAATAGCAGATTGGGTAACTTGAATTTGATTTTTCATTAAGTTATATATTTCTTTATCATCGGTTAAAACTTTATTAATAGCGTCATCGTAATAGAGCGCGTTTTCAGAATCCATTGTTCCGAATATGGTTTTCAATACTGAACCGATTCCGTCGAACCATCCTCGTTTAGTGCGTTTTGAGCTCGTTAAATGAGACAATGATGAGTAAAGAGTATCTATTTTGTCGATTTGTTTCCTTAAGGGTTTTAGTCTACTACCGCATTTAATAGGGATTTGATCTAGAAGTCGACATCTATCAACAGTACCTTGATAGTTTTGTTGAAGAAATATTATTGCTTGTGGTATAGAAGAAAAATCTTTGAATGTTATTAATTTCCAATGATCGGCCAACGTTTTTAGTGTTCCTATTCTATCGAAATATAAACCTGCACCTTTTTCAATTGAAGTAATCTTCATTGCGGTTGCGGTCGCAATGAATAACCTGGAAAAGGGGAAATTTTGTTTTCCTTAATTTTGCTTATTGTTTTATCTTTATTATTTATCTTATTAGCTAACTTTATTCTATTTACATGGACTCGCATAAGTTTTCCTTTTTCCGTTTTTATAATTACATTAGCGTTTGATTTGACAGCCGTTATTACATAGGGACCTTTCCAGCTCGGAGTTAACTTATTAATGCTTTTGAAGGATAAGTAAACTTCGTCATTAGGTTTATATTTATGAACATTGTGCTTTTCGTCATATCGTTCCTTAGATTTTTCTTTACTACTTATTAGATTTTCGCGTGCAATAGCTAACGTTTTGTTGAGTTTGTATTTGAGACTTTGAACGTAGTCATCGTAACTATGTTTGTCTGCGTTATTCCCGATTGAACTAGGTAGGTTTGGTTTTTGACCGAATACTAATTCATGTGGAGTATACTTGCTACTGCAGTGTGTACTAGTGTTATAAGCAAACATTGCTAAGGGCACATAGTCGTCCCAATTGTCACGTTCCTCTGAGACATATTGTTTCAAGTAATCTTTAAGTGTTGAATGACTTCTTTCTAGAGCTTCGTTGATTTGCGGGTGATAAGCCGTTGATGTAAGCTTCTTGATTTTTAAGATCTTTGCTATTTCTTTCAATAGATTTGACATAAACTCAGTACCTTGATCTGTTAATATTGTTTGAGGAATACCAAAATAGGTCATAAAAAGGATTAATTTACTAGATACAGTCTCCGCATCATGTGTCGGAATACTAAAAGCTTGCGAAAATTTTGTTAAATCATCTTGTAGCGTAAGAATAAACCTATTGTTCTTTTTTGTTACAGGTAAGGGTCCAACTATATCAAGAGCAACTCTTTCAAATGAATGTGTGGCAGTCGTCGTGATTATCATTGGTGCTTTAATTTTCTTTCGGACTGTTTTATTAACCTGGCATTGTTTACATGCCTTTACATAATCCATTACATCTGCTTTCAAATTTGGCCAATAATAATTTTGTTTTATTCTTGAATACATTTTAACCATGCCATTATGTCCTGATGAAGGGCTATCATGATTTTCTTTTAATATTATAGGTATTTGGTTAGGTTCTGGATTAATTATTTTATTGTGACACATGCGAATAGAAATATCTAAATCTCTAAAGATATAAAATATAAGTTGTTTTATTTTATCTGGATGAAGTGTGCCAAATGGATTCTTAAAATTTGGTAAGTATATTATCTTAACGTTATCTTTAATTAACTCATTGCGTAAATTACGTAATGTATAAAATAAATCTTTAGGAGTCAATGTATCATAATCATTATATTTACATATACAGTGGTAAATATTTTTTTTATTATTTTTACTTTTATATATTTTGTGAATTTGATTTAGTTATTTCATCTAAATTATCACACTTGGAAAATACCTCTAGCAATATTTTATCTTCACCGTCTGGGTGAGCGTTTGTAAAATGAGCTACATAATCATGTTTATCACTTAATAATGGTTCGTCGGTTTCTTGAAAATCTTTAATGGTGAACTCATTTTTTTTAGAGAAAAATTTTGAAAGTCGCTATAAGTTTCAAGATTTGAATCGGTAGTTACAGTGTTTATAATGACTCTTGAAAGACAATCAGCATTAGAATTTACTCTTCCTGGTTTGTGTATAATTTCATAGTCAAATTCTTCTAACTGTAATCTCCATCGCACTAATTTGCTACCAGGGTCTTTGACGTTAAAAAGCCATGTGAGTGGACGGTGATCTGTTACTATTTGAAAATGTCTACCGTAAAGATATGGTCTAAAGTGTTGGATCGCCCACTTGATAGCGAGTAGTTCTTTTTCGGTTGTTATAATTACCTTCCGCACTGTTAAGTGTGCGTGATGCATAAGCTATCGGAAGATCCTTGCCTATTTCACCTTGACTTAGTATCGCGCCTATGGCATAATTGCTCGCATCTGTTGTTAATATAAATTCTTTATTAAAATCAGGATATTTTAAAATTGTAGGAGATATCAATATCTTTCTCATTTTATCAAAGGCTTCTTGCTGCTCTTCCTTCCAAATAAAAGGTACGTCCTTTTTTAATAATTTAGTAAGAGGTTTTGTTAACTGAGAGAAATTTTCTATAAACTTCCTATAGTATCCTACTAATCCTAAAAATGATTTAATGTCTTTTTGATTTTTTGGAATAGGGAATTGATTGATAACTTTAGTTTTTTCGGGGTCAGGTGATACACCTTTGTTTGAGATAACATGTCCAAGATAAGCAACTTCGTGTCGCATAAACTCGCACTTATCGGGTTGTAACTTTAAATTATGTTCTTCTAGTTTTTTAAATATTGTTTCTAATTTGTTTTCATGATCTTGAATAGAATTGGCGTATATCACGATATCATCAAGATAAACAAAGCAGTATAATCCCTGTAATCCACTTAGTACATTGTTCATTAATCTTTGAAAAGTAGCAGGAGCATTCTTCAATCCGAATGGCATGCGAGTAAACTCGTATAGTCCGGTAGGTGTTGAGAATGCTGTTTTTGGTATATCTCTTTGGTTCATATTAATTTGATGGAAACCACTTGCTAAATCTAAAGTGGTGAAATACTTGGAGTGACCAAGTTGATCTAATATATCACTGATATTAGGGAGAGGATAGGCATCGCCTATAGTGACATTGTTCAATTTCCTATAATCAATTACAACTCTCCATTTAATTTTTCCAGATGCATCCTTCTTCTTAGGAACTACCCATAAGGGAGAAGACCAAGGGCTAGTAGAAGGACGTATAATGCCATCCATAAGCATCTTAGAAATTTGTTTATTCACTTCTTCTTTGTGTATCTCAGGATACCTATATGTCTTAGTGTGTATTGGTACCTGGTTAACTTCTGTATTTATTTCATGTTGGATTGAGTTGGTAGACGTGAGGACGTCTCCTTCAAGATGAAATATGTTACTATATTTATTACATATTTTAAAAAGTGAAAGCTTTTCTTCATAGTTAAGATGAGATACCCTAAGTTCATTTTGTAATCTTTGTAATCTAGACATATTATTAACATTATTTCGTAAAGTATTAGAACTATCAAAATTAAAAATATTAGTAGAAAAATTATTATCTCTACAATTATTACGCAATTTACTGGAGGAAAATACTTCTCCTAAATCATAAGCATTTTTATTAATAGAGGAAAAATCATCTCTTTTATTTTCATATAATTTATTGGAGGAAAATTCATCTCCTAAAACATAAACATTTTTATTAATAGAGGAAAAATCATCTCTTTTATTTTCATATAATTTACTGGAGGAAAAAACATCTCCTAAAACATAAACATTTTTATTAATGGAGGAAAAATCATCTCCTTTATTTTCATATAATTTATTTTTCATAAAATCGGAAGTATGTACTTCTTCCAATGGTTCTAATTTCAAATTTAAATAATTAACTCTTACCCGTTTTTCGGTAGTATTAAGTATAGAAACAAATGCTTCATTTTCGTCATCTACTCGAGTGACGCAATTAGATAAATAAACTCCTTCTAATAATTTTTTGTTCTCAATAATACCCTCTCTTATTTCTGGATTAAGAATACGGGCTTTTAAAATGGTCTCAGTCCTTGGCTCAAGGATGAGTGTTTCCCTTTTATTTAATTTTGTGTTATTAATTCTTCCACAAGTTCTATCTGAATAAAAAGTTTTTTCGAATGGAATTTCTAAGTCGTTTAATAAGATAATTTTACTTTCATAATCAATTTTCGCATTAAATTTGGTTAAAAAGTCGTCACCTAGTATACCGTCATATTTTAAAGTAGGCACTCTCGTTTGATCTACTAAATGAAAATTATGTTAAAATTTTTGATTATTTACGTTTTACACGGTTTTTTGGATTCAGTTATACCGTGGATGTCTAATTTCCTTTCTAAATTTACAGGTACACGTGAATGTAATGTTTCACCCTTTATAATGGATATACTAGCACCGGTATCGATAAGAAAGCGAAGCGTTTGATTGACGTAAAATGATTCATCGATCGGCAATTGTATATTAATCATATTAATCGATTGTACTGATAGTATTAATGATTCTGTGCCGGAATGAAATCCAAGCTCGTTGGATCGGCACTTCCCAAGAGCTCGTTCCGGAAATCCTCTGTTTCAAGAGTATTAAGATTAGCTGTATTTCTTTGGGCAAAACTACGCGTGTTATAGGGTTGGCGTGTATTTTGTGAATATTGTCGGGTGTTATTAAAGTTTCTGTTAGGTGGGTTATTCGGTCGTTCTACACTGGGTCTACGATTTGCGTTTGGTAATCGTTGAAAATTATTTTCTACTTGGTTTGGGTTATTATAATTCGTTCTGTTATTATACAAAAACCTCATGGGGTATTGTGGTATTTCCCTGTAATCATGTTGTTTGTTACAACACCTACAAAAGCCAATTTCATTTAAATGAAATAATGGTCTATTGGTTTGATTACGATTAAAATTAGTTTGATTTCGATTAAAATTATTTGATCGTGGATTATTATGATTCCTATTAGGATTACTACGACAAAAGTTTGCGGTGTGGCCCGTTCTATTACATTTGGAACAATGCATTTTGTTTCGAGAATTACTATCGTTCCTAGAAGTTTCTAACAATGAAAATTGTTCTTCTTCTAAAGCCATGGTGAAGGCATCGTTTAGATCTCTCGGTTCTCTTGCCCTGAGGACCTGGGAGATTCTTGGAGTTACACCTAATAAGAATGTGTGTAAGGCTAATTGATTCGTGTTTTCTATTTGACCTGGTAGTAGGTTTTTATCGGTGTTTGATTGTTTAATAGTACTTAATAGTCTTTTTAAACAACTTTCCAATCTGGAAATATATTGTGCTATAGTTTCATTGTAAAATTGTTTGCAACTTTGTAATTCCATAAGTAAATGCGTCTGATGTTTCCTATTACCAAATCTTGCCTTTAGAAATTCTTTTAAATCATTCCAACCGTTAAAGACTGTGTTTGCACACGTAGATTGAGCTTTGTCAGTTAATTTGTTTTGAACAAACGCAAAAAGAATTCTCTCCTGACTGTCGGAGGCTAGCTGAAATGCTCTATCACACTTTTCGATCCATGGGCTCAAATTTTCTCTATCCCCATCATATGATTCAACAAATCTTAATAATGTATCGATAGATATCGTTGTCACCGGATTGTAATTACCAGCGACATCTCTGGATTCAATAGGCATCGAAGCCGATGATGATGATGGTTGAGCCATGGTAAAAACTTGTTTTTAAAAAAAAATATAGAGAACAATTCAAAATATAAAATACACAAAAATGAAAGTAAAAGGTTTTATAAACTACTTACAGAACTAAGGAGTTCATGAAGAACAATTTGAGGTAACTTCTGTTGAAAGTCTTTGACCTCAAAAAATAATGGACAAACAAGTGTTTTATCTCTAACCGCGTGATCTGGAGTATGCAGAATTCAACTAGAAAAATAAGATGATAAGGGGTTGACCTGGGGTCATCGCCTTATCCTAATAATTTATGGGACTATTTGGCAATGATAAGAAGTTTTAATAATTGATTCTCTGAAGACGAGTGGACACGAGTCACGTACGCCAGCATCGTATGATGTTATGGAAAATAACGTAGAAAAATAGTCGTATGGACTAGGTTCATAACAGTGTTGACATTAAATTAGTTAATGAAACTTCACGCAGCTGAAGTAATTTTCATGAGCCTGGCAGAATGAAACCAGTCAAGCAACGTTGGAGATATGTTAAGCAAACGTAGGATTCCGAGCAGTATATCAAAATCTACTGTGTTAAAGGCGTTGCTAAAATCTAGCAAAGCTAACACAGTCAATTGTCTACTATATATGCCTAGTCTTATATCATCAGTAATTTTAACTAGGGCAGTCACTGTACTATGTCTAGGTCTAAACCCAGATTGAAAAGAATGTAGGAGTTGGTTTTTGGAAAGGAAAGAACTAAGTTGTTGGTTGACAACTCGCTCCATTACTTTGGAAAGAAAAGGAAGAATGGATATAGGACGGTAATCTGTGAATAACGAAGGGGCCGACTTTTTTGGTAGTGGTATTATTTGAGCATCTTTCCAGATCGTCGGAAAGATACTTTTAGAGAGTGAGTGATTAAGGATATGGGAGATGATAGGGATAATAAGGTCTAGGATAGGAAGAATCATCTTACGGCTTATACCGTCGGTTCCAACAGCATCATAGACAGTATATTCCGCTTAACATCACAATCGGATACTTGATTAAAATTAAACGCAGGGTAGCCTGGAATTGGAAGTTTTGAGAGTTGATTAAGAGTGTTGTCTTTTTCTGAGCCATCATAGGCAACAGATGTAGAGAAATGTTTGTTAAGAAGGTCAATGTCAATATCCAAGGCGGAAGGATCGCTACGTGTTCTTCCAATTCCAATAGCCCTTAAAAATTTCCAAACCTTAGCAGGATCACCGTTTTCAACAGACTTATGGATATGACGTCTTTGAGCGTCTCTACACAAAGTATTGCAGCGATTCCGAATAACTTTATATCTGTCGCGATTTTTGTCGGAGGGGTCTTTTTTAAATTTGGTTTTAGCAGCATTTTTTTTATTTCTTAATGTCTTCAGTTCATCTGTTAACCAGGGAGCAGGAAAATGCTTAACTCTGACAGGTCGAGCCGGAGCATGATTATCAAATAGCTTGGTTAGCAGTGTGTTAAAGAGATTGACCTTTTCGTTGATATGATCAGTCTCGGTCGAGAAGCCGTTCCGATCGCGTGTGCGCATGCAAGCTTACGCGTAGCTATTAATTAAGTTCAAAGGAAAGTGACACGTATTTCTTAGTATTTGAGTTGATTAGCGAATAGTACGGACCAAGCGTTTATGTCTTTTGTCTACCTGACAGCCTTGTGTCGTTATATAATTGTGTGGCCCTGTCCGCTATTGTAACGAGTTTTCTGTCTATTGCGGTTTTACCACTGAAGTAGAATATGGATCGTTCACTCAATGATGGTCGCATACCAGTGGGCGGATCTCAACCAGATTTATCTACCCTTTTTGCACATGACTCACAGGTAACCTTACGAAAACGTAAAATCCAAGACCATGACTGTGATGTGGGCCAACAATTGTCTGACTTTCGGAAGGATATATTGTTTATCTTATCTTCTTTCGCCTCAACACAAAGCGACAACCTGCATAAATTGCGTCAAGAAATAGCCTCCGATATTAAGGAACAGATAAACAAGGTTACTTCGATAGCTGAGAATTTAATTGTGGAACAAAACATAATGAAGGGCGAGTTGTCTACCCTCAGAGATAGAATGGACACTACCGAAAAAGACGTCATAACCCTAACCCAGACATCGAAGAGTTTTATAGAAGTAGACAAAACCATCAAGTCCCTGGTCGCAGATTGTAATAATGCCAAGCAATTTTCTATGCTCAATAATCTTGAGATCTCGGGAGTCCCATTTACTAAAGGCGAGAATTTGCTTGTCGTTCTCCGTGAAATATGTTTGCGTGTTGGGTTTAAAATGCTAGATAGCGACGTCGATACTATCCACCGTGTTCGCCGTTTTGGTGGTGATAAGAAGGAATCATCAGGGCAAGTTCCACAGCGACCACCCGCCATAATCGTGCGTTTTACACAACGTAAACGTAAAAACGAATTACTCGCCGCTGTCCGCACCCGCCGCGGCCTTACCACAGCCGACATCGGCCTTCCGGGCGCCGCCGCCAGCGTATACATAGGGGACCACTTAACTCCAGTGAACAAATTGTTATTGAAACGCGCGAGAGAACTTAAAGCGGAGCTTCAATACTCGTTTCTATGGATACGTGATTGCAAGATTTTTATGCGTAAAAATGAAAAACAGCGGGCTATCTGTATCAGTAACGAATTGGACTTAAATAAGTTAAAGTGACCTTTTTGTGTGCGTTATTATTTGTGATTTCAAAACGTTTTTCTTTTAAGCAGTCTGTTTAAACCTCAATTCCAGTCAGCGCCATTGATACACGGTTTGGCGGCCTACTGTATGTTTTTTATTGTTTACCTACTATTATCGAAAATTACCACATTATGTGATCAATATTCTTACTATCTTAATTACATCCTTTTAGTACGCTACTTATTTTATGTAGTTCCTTTTCATGAGATTACTTACAATTTTTTAAAAATAAGTGATATAATAAATACCCATAAAGTTTCAACATTAATGTTACTTCAGGGCATTGTTGTTTATTTTTACCTTGATTTTTACACGCCATGTCCATTGGGTCTTGCTCTGATTATAACTCATGTCTTTTATTTTAATAATGATACCTAAATTATTTTACGGTTATTATCAGAACGTAAGGGGTTTACGCACCAAATCGCAATCGTTTTTTTCCCGGGCCGCTCAATCAGATTTTGACTTTATCTGCCTAACGGAAACCTGGCTGACATCGGATTTCGACGATTGTGAGTATTTCGATAGTAATTATATTGTTTATCGTTGTGATCGCTCGGTCGCTGAGAGTGGCGCGGCCAGAGGTGGCGGGACGGCCGTGGCGGTTCGGGCCAAATACCAGCCTCAGCTACGAGACTGGCCAGTCCCTCCGCGCGCTCATTGTGACTGTGTTTGGGTATCCATACCTTTAGATCAAAATCTAGAGCATTTTAACCGCGGTCAGTTATCTGAGCCTCGTTATCTGAATATAGGTTGTATTTATATACCACAGGGGCCTGGTTATAGGGATGCATTAAATTATTTTATGGACAGTACTGGTGATTTAATATCTAACCGTCCTAATGATGTTTTCTTAATTACCGGAGACTTTAATATTCCAGGCGCTGAATGGTCCAATTCTGAAGTACAATTAGCATTTAGCAGTAATTTTGCTGTTGAATTGGTCCGCGATTTTTTATCATTTACTGGGTTAAAGCAAAACAATTTTGTGGCCAATTTAAACAACCATATTCTCGATCTAGTTTTCTGCTCACTTAACTGCGAGGTTGTAGCATGTGATAATCCCCTTGTTAGCGAAGATGCGCATCATAGGTCGCTTTTAATCGAATTTAACTTTGACTTCCAGCCACCCCTTAAGCCACGTCCTCACTTTTGTCATAATTTTTATTTAGCTGACTACAGTAAAATCATTTCTGAATTATCTAGAGTTAACTGGATTGAATTCTTTTCCAATCTTACTACAGAAGAGAGTGTCAGAAAATTTTATGACTTCTTAAATAACTTAATTAAATTATATGTTCCAATTCGTAAGTTGCGTTCCTCTAGTAAGGTTCCAGCCTGGTATAGTAAATCATTAAAAAAGGTTTTAAATGAAAAACGTAAATATCATTCGCTTTGGAAACGTTATAAAAACCCTCTGGACTACGAGAGCTTTAAAATATTACGCAAGAGATCTGAGAAAATGGAGAAAGAATGTTATAATAATTATCTTTCATTTTCAGAAGAAAAAATTAAAAGTAACCCTAACTTCTTTTGGTCTTACATAAAATCTTTCTTTTCTAAAAATCGTGTACCTCAGCTGATGCATTATAAAGGTGAAAAAACCACTGATGGGGAAAAAATCTGTAATCTCTTTAATGGTCACTTCCACTCCGTTTTTGAAGAATCTAACCTTTACTCATTTAATACTGAAAACTTAACCCCACCTTTGGATGCCGTCGTCAATATTAATTCGATCGAATTTGCTGAAGGCACAGTTCTTAAGCACTTAAAAGCAGTAAATATACACAGCGGACCCGGACCTGATGGAATTCACCCACTATTAATTCAAAAATGCGCTGCTTCGCTAGCTAAGCCCATAACTTTACTTTTCATTAAATCTATGAAAACAGGTTGCTTCCCAACGATTTGGAAATTGGCTTATATAACCCCTATACCAAAAGGATCACTTAGTAATGATATTGAAAAGTATCGGCCAATCTCCAAATTGTGTCATTTCAGTAAAATATGTGAAAAAATTATAACAGAACAGCTATTTAGCGAAGTTCAGCGTCACATTACACAAGATCAGCATGGTTTTTACAAGGGTCGTTCTGTTGACAGTAATCTTTTAGTCTTCACTACTAAAATCTTAAGTGCTATGGACAACGGGTTTAGTGTGGACGCCGTGTATGCTGATTTTGCCAAGGCATTTGATAAAATCAGTCATAGTAGTTTATTAGTTAAGCTTTGGAATCTTGGCATACACGGCGACCTTTTTCGCTGGATCAAGTCGTACATCGATAATCGCAGTCAGTGTGTCGTGCTTTCAGGATTCTTGTCACAACAAAAAAATGTCAGCTCAGGGGTCCCACAAGGGTCCCATTTAGGTCCCTTGCTTTTTACGTTGTATATAAACAATATTAATAAATATATAACACACTCAGATGTTTTATTATATGCGGATGATACAAAAATATTCAGAGTTATTCGCGAGTATGGGGACTGTGAGTTACTACAGCAAGACCTTAATACGTTCGATAAGTTCTGCAGTGATAACAGTCTATTTCTTAATCTTGATAAATGTCATGTGATAAGCTTTTCTAGAAAACGTAATGTAATAACTTATGATTACCATTTAAGTGGTAAGTGCCTTAACAGAGTTTCACAAATCCGTGATCTCGGTGTTATCATGGACTCACAACTGACTTTTGTTCCTCACATTGATGATATGTTAGCTAAAGCATATAGGCAATTGGGTTTAATACTCCGGCTTGGTAAACCTTTTAAAAAAGCTTTAACATACAAAATTTTGTACAATAGTTTTGTTCTCAGTCGACTTGAATTTGCCTGTGCTATCTGGAAACCGTACTTCAAAGTACACATTAACCGAATCGAAAGTATTCAGAAAAAATTTATAAAGGCTCTCAACTTTCGTACAGGGAACACCTTCTCTGGTTATGAAGATTCACTAAAGTATCATAGGATCAAATCTTTGGAGATGCGTCGTGATTGCGTTGATTTGGTCTTACTATATAAAAGCATAAATAATATCATAGATGCCCCCTTGCTTCTACATAATTTATTTCTTAGAGTACCCCGTGGACATGAGCGTCGTTGTCGTAAAAAGAACCTATTTCATATTCCTTATTGTAAAACATCATATTGTAAGAATATGTTCATAAGGCGTGTCTGTAAACTTTATAATGACAGGTTGTATAATGTTGATATTTTAACAGTATGTAAGTTATCTTCTTGCTAATGGGTGCGAGCATGTTATCACTATCCGCGGCAACAATCTCGCGCTCGAACGCACAAGCACATGTCGCCGTCCCGCTCGCACTACGGAAACTCCCGATCTCGCTCTTCCACTCCGTCGCCGTATTGCTTTTATCATCGTCGCTTCGGGAAAAATGCAAGACGTTGTACATCACCATGCAGTTTCATCGACGATAACAAGACGGAAAACTAAATCAAACGTTGGCTGAGGCGGATGCCAACGTTGGGAGCAAGTCTTACCGCCTATTTGTCACAGACAAAAATACAAGATTGGCGTTTTTGGTTGACACCGGTGCGAACATCTCGGTTATACCAAAACGTAAAGGCGCGTATCAGAAACCACTACCGTTCAATCTGTACGCCGCAAACAACACTATTATTCCGACTTATGGCGAGAAGACACTCGAACTAGATCTCAACCTCAGAAGACCGTACAAATGGACTTTCATAGTAGCCGCCGTAAGCAAACCAATAATTGGTGCCGATTTTCTCAAACATCACAATTTATTGGTCGATTTGAAGAATCAACGTCTCAAAGTGGTGACCCCGACGTGATACTTTAGCAGTATGGAAGTTAAGTCCTGCTAATAATAATAATACTCCAATGTTCAGTTCAGAAGGGAATTCGAATAAGCCGAACGGTGTTATGATGGCAGTTTTCTCTATGTCGTTTTCGTGAACAGGCACCTGTTGGTAAGCTCTGTTCAGGTCGATGGTTGAGAACACCTGCTTGCCAGATAGTTGATATGTAAAGTCCTTGACTCTTGGTATCGGGTAGCGGTCGGGTTTCGTGATATTGTTGAGTCGTCTGTAGTCACCGCAGACACGTAGATCGCCGTTCTTCTTGGGCACAATGTGTAGTGGACTTGACCAAGGACTCTTGCTAGGTCTACAGAGGCCTTGGTTAATCATATTTTCGAATTCTTTCTTCACAAGGTTGAAGCGATGTGGCGGTATCGGGCGGGAACGACAGTGTAGCGGTGGGCCGGTTGTTTCGATGAAATGTTCGACGTTGTGATTGGGGTTGAGTTTCATCGATGAGAGGCGTGTTATACCCGGATATTCAGAAAGTATGTCGTGGTAAGACTGTCGTACGTCAATGCTTCGGACTGTTGGCATGGTGGTGTAGCGTCCCGTTGCGTTGGTACCGAGCTTCGTAGTGTCGTCGATGAGACGTTGATTCTTCAAATCGACCAATAAATTGTGATGTTTGAGAAAATCGGCACCAATTATTGGTTTGCTTACGGCGGCTACTATGAAAGTCCATTTGTACGGTCTTCTGAGGTTGAGATCTAGTTCGAGTGTCTTCTCGCCATAAGTCGGAATAATAGTGTTGTTTGCGGCGTACAGATTGAACGGTAGTGGTTTCTGATACGCGCCTTTACGTTTTGGTATAACCGAGATGTTCGCACCGGTGTCAACCAAAAACGCCAATCTTGTATTTTGTCTGTGACAAATAGGCGGTAAGACTTGCTCCCAACGTTGGCATCCGCCTCAGCCAACGTTTGATTTAGTTTTCCGTCTTGTTATCATCGATGAAACTGCATGGTGATGTACAACGTCTTGCATTTTTCCCGAAGCGACGATGATAAAAGCAATACGGCACGGCGACGGAGTGGAAGAGCGAGATCGGGAGTTCCCGTAGTGCGAGCGGGACGGCGACATGTGCTTGTGCGTTCGAGCGCGAGATTGTTGCCGCGGATAGTGATAACATGCTCGCTGGGGTGCTGAATTTTGATTTTGGTATTGCTTGAGCTCGCTGACTTCCAAATTTAGTTTTCGTACTTCTTCGATTAAGGCTTTTAAGTCGTTCGGTTGGTCTTGCTGTTGTGACGATGTTGAGGTGGTAGTGTCACGTTGTGATTTCTGAGCTGCGCACTAATCTCTAAATACTCACGTTTAGTTAATACATTCATTGTTTCATTATTAAAACACATTTAATTTCACTTCAATAATAATCGAGTTTTGTTGTTTTGGTTATTGATCTGTCAATGACAAGGAGCTGTCAGATGCGCATGCGACTGTCCGTATGCTCCGAATGACTATAATAACGTTACGTTCGTTTGTCTACGTTTAGCAAACGCACGGAACACTTACTCATTTCACAAATGTCGTGAATGATTTATTTTAATAAATATAACAATACTTGTTTTCTATATTTTTAAGATTGTGTGTTGACATTAAATTATTTTATGAAACTTCACGCAGCCGAAGTAATTTTCATGAGCCTGGCAGAATGACGTTTATGACCTTAGACAGATGTTTAAAAAAGGTAATAAACAATAGTAGTATGGCAGGTTTATAAACATTGGGAATTGATTAGGGAAAAATACGTTGTCTTGAGGACTGGTTGGTAAAGAAACAATTTAAATAAACGACCAGCCTTTAGTTAATAATAGTAATTGGAATATTAAAATAATGTAAATCAATAACCTAAAAAGTTTGTATGTTTTCTTGTTAGTTTAATATGTGTTTTACAAAGAAATAGTTCTTTGTGTTGTTTCGATTGTTTTGGGGAGATTTGAGTTAGTGAACTGGGCACTCGGAAATTCCTTCGTGACAATGATTTGCATTTTTGCAATTTGGAGGTTTCGTTCGAGGATTTCATTTGATTGATTTCATTCTGGCATTCGGCTTGGTGTTGTGAAGATGTCGAGGAGGACACCTTCGCTCTGGCTGTCGGCCAGGAAACCTAAAGAGAAGGATGGAGGCCGACACCTCAATTTTGTTTGCGGCTTATAATAGCCGTGTTAATTATTTTGATTTTGTTCCGGTTGAGTGCCATCTTTTGATGGCCGCTTGGTTTGGCTACCAGGCTTAGCACATTACCTTACCGTTTTACGCTGACTTTCCGCTGATCTAATGAACGACGCAAGAAGCTTGTCTCGATGAGATTCGGGTTGGTACCACGCCACGTGGATGCATAAGGTTACCCTACCCTATCTTTGATGAAGTAAGTGGAAACATCTTCTTAATCCAGTTAGCAGTCTACATTCCGGTTGCCGTTTATTAGTATTCCGTTCATAATTAAATTTAGATTATTCCGTCTAGTACAATTTACATGAAAAGTTTGGTGGTACAACTCGCTCAGAAGTAGGGGTAATTCAGAGCCTTACAAAGGACTCACGCCTGAGATTTCTGTGTAGCTAGTAAGAGGTGGTAAGCTTAGCCGGAGCAAATAAATATATTTTGTCAATTCATGCTCGTCTCTTTATTTACCACCTCATTCTGTCCATCCACATCAACCCCAACACCCTCTCAAACCCCTAAACGTTGCAGTGGCGCCCACTTTTTTAAGGATTCCGGTACAATTTTGATGAATTTAAATATTTTTCTGTATTCCGTTCCGTTCTTGTAATTTTTTCTGATAAAAATTTCTGTAACTTTGGTGATTGGAGAGGTTTCTTTTGAGCATTGTACCATCATACCACCCTCATTTGTCTTAATTTAGTGTATTTTGTTAAAATAGAATTGCAATTATGGTGTCGCTGAAATAAAAATTTTGATATTGTGTTTCCGACGATTAACAATTTTATACAAGTGTTTATTTCAGTATAAAAACTTAATTTAAATTAATGTATTGGGTTAACTTAGCATAATTAAAGTGAAATTTAGATGAATTAGCTGCAATTTACCTTAATTTTAAGAATATTTTATTAAATTTCACACATTGTACAATTTTGGTAAATACTTCAAATTGTGATCTTATTTCTTATTTTTATTGGACAATTATCAGCGATGACCACATAATTTATAATATTCTTGGTTTCTTTACTAAAAATAAACCAAATTTTTTAAAATTTAACATATTAAGATATTTTTTTAATTTGAGGGTATTCATACACAAAAATGTATGGACATTTTGTTAACATTGAAATGTTAGTCTAGCACAGTTAGTAAGTATCTATTGATGATAATTTTAACTATCCTTTGATATAAATTAAAATTTAAAATATTTTGCTACATATACAGTGTGGTTTTGTAAAATTTGTAATACAGGGTTACAAAAAAATTTTATTTTATCAAAGTTTGTTTTGTGTTCTTTTGATACTTAGAAGTAATATACTAGCGGATTTTTTTTAAATATTATGGTAATAACTAAAATATAGTTATAATTTTTTTTGTACCTGATATTTTTGAATATTTTTTTGTTTTAACGGTAGTTTTGTCTAACTGGATTGCGTTTTACATTGTGCGGTCATTGTGATTAAGTATTTTATTTTGTTTGTTGCGGATTGTAATTCTATTCTGATTTTGTTGCGGATTTTAATTTAATTTTATTTTGGTATGAATTTATAATTCATACGTTTGTAATTCTGAGGGGGTCTACCACCAAACAATTTTTTTTCCGGTATTTTTTTTTAAACATTTACATTTTTTTTAAGGACGAACTGGTTTACGAAGTTTTAATACGTTTGGTAACTCCATATAATTTTGTTTATTGAATAATTTTTTCTTTAAGCATTCACGCTTTGGGTATTAGGGACTTGATAGCTTAAGTCGTTTCCAGTGCAGAAACCAGTTTAGATGTGTTAAAAACGTTGATAGTTTAAAACATATAGTGAAAGACTACAGTAATAGTAAAATGAAACTTGTTACTGGAGTACTGAAAGATTGCGTGAATGAGAAGGATGAATGTGGATGTATGAAATTAGAAATTCTGGTTCGATTTTGGTAGTGCTGAAGCGTCGAGGGTTCTCATTAGTCTGTTTTTTTTCCTTAGTTCTGGTTCATTCCAGATTATTTCCGTTTCTGCTTTTCCGCAGTTTTTTCCGACTCTTTGATCCTTTGTTTGTTATGGATCGAGAGATTTTTCCGTTAGTTTGGAATGAACTAGAGTTGCGAAAAATTAACTTCTCAATGGCCTAGATGCGTGTTTTTGCATAATGCCAAGAAAATAATTGTTTTTTAAATATTCCGTTAATTTTCCATGTTCTGTGGTTTTCCGTTGGTTCTGGCTCATTCTCGATTATTTCCGTTTGTTTTATTCCGACTCTTTGATCCTGTGTTTTGGATAGAGAGATTTTTTCCGTTGGTTTGGAATGAGCTAGAGTAACGAAAAATTAACTCTTCAAAGGCGTACATGCGTGTTATTGCACGATACTAAGAGAGTAATCATTTGTACTGGTTTATTTCTAGATTATTTCCGTTGCTGCATTGGTGCAGTTTTTCCGACTCTTTGATCCCTTGTTATGGATCAAGAGTTTTTTTCCGTTAATTTAGAATGAACTTCGAGTTACGTAAGATTAACTTCTCAAGGGCGTGTCTGTTTTTGCATTATGCCAAAAGAGTAATTGTTTTGGTTTCCCGTTACTGTTCGGTGTGATTTTTGGTTAGCTTCTCGTAGGCCTAGATGCGTGATACACGATGCCAAGAGAGTTACCAACATCATTTATGTTTTAGTTTCGGTGTTTTTAAAGGTTGTATTCTCGAAGGCTTTTGACGCATTTTTTCCAAAATGCCAAGAGTAGTTCACCTGCACTATATTTCGTTTTATTCCGGTACTTTCTGTGTTGCCTTAGCATCGCTGAGGGCAGCGATTTTTCGTTGGGGGGGGTGTATTGTCACGTTGTGATTTCTGAGCTGCGCACTAATCTCTAAATACTCACGTTTAGTTAATACATTCATTGTTTCATTATTAAAACACATTTAATTTCACTTCAATAATAATCGAGTTTTGTTGTTTTGGTTATTGATCTGTCAATGACAAGGAGCTGTCAGATGCGCATGCGACTGTCCGTATGCTCCGAATGACTATAATAACGTTACGTTCGTTTGTCTACGTTTAGCAAACGCACGGAACACTTACTCATTTCACAAATGTCGTGAATGATTTATTTTAATAAATATAACAATACTTGTTTTCTATATTTTTAAGATTGTGTGTTGACATTAAATTATTTTATGAAACTTCACGCAGCCGAAGTAATTTTCATGAGCCTGGCAGAATGACGTTTATGACCTTAGACAGATGTTTAAAAAAGGTAATAAACAATAGTAGTATGGCAGGTTTATAAACATTGGGAATTGATTAGGGAAAAATACGTTGTCTTGAGGACTGGTTGGTAAAGAAACAATTTAAATAAACGACCAGCCTTTAGTTAATAATAGTAATTGGAATATTAAAATAATGTAAATCAATAACCTAAAAAGTTTGTATGTTTTCTTGTTAGTTTAATATGTGTTTTACAAAGAAATAGTTCTTTGTGTTGTTTCGATTGTTTTGGGGAGATTTGAGTTAGTGAACTGGGCACTCGGAAATTCCTTCGTGACAATGATTTGCATTTTTGCAATTTGGAGGTTTCGTTCGAGGATTTCATTTGATTGATTTCATTCTGGCATTCGGCTTGGTGTTGTGAAGATGTCGAGGAGGACACCTTCGCTCTGGCTGTCGGCCAGGAAACCTAAAGAGAAGGATGGAGGCCGACACCTCAATTTTGTTTGCGGCTTATAATAGCCGTGTTAATTATTTTGATTTTGTTCCGGTTGAGTGCCATCTTTTGATGGCCGCTTGGTTTGGCTACCAGGCTTAGCACATTACCTTACCGTTTTACGCTGACTTTCCGCTGATCTAATGAACGACGCAAGAAGCTTGTCTCGATGAGATTCGGGTTGGTACCACGCCACGTGGATGCATAAGGTTACCCTACCCTATCTTTGATGAAGTAAGTGGAAACATCTTCTTAATCCAGTTAGCAGTCTACATTCCGGTTGCCGTTTATTAGTATTCCGTTCATAATTAAATTTAGATTATTCCGTCTAGTACAATTTACATGAAAAGTTTGGTGGTACAACTCGCTCAGAAGTAGGGGTAATTCAGAGCCTTACAAAGGACTCACGCCTGAGATTTCTGTGTAGCTAGTAAGAGGTGGTAAGCTTAGCCGGAGCAAATAAATATATTTTGTCAATTCATGCTCGTCTCTTTATTTACCACCTCATTCTGTCCATCCACATCAACCCCAACACCCTCTCAAACCCCTAAACGTTGCAGTAGAAACGGCTGATATTTGGTAATGTTGTTCTAACATCTTGTCGGCGAGTTTAGCAAGTTCGTCGAGTGCTGTTTCTTTTCGAATCGTATCGCTGACGACGAGTACGGAGCGGACGTGAGGAGGAAGTAAATTCATCCACATCAATCGGAGAGTATTGTCAGGTAGTTTGTTACGGGCAAGCGTTCGCATGCGACGAAGTAGCTGGCTGGGCTTCTGGTCACCGAGTTCCATGTCTGAAAGAAGCTTTTGAAGCTGTTTGCCGTCAGACTCTTCATAAACGGAGATCAGTCGTTCTTTGAGGACGGTGTACTGATGGTCGGTAGGCGGGTCGTAGAGAAGGTCGCATATCTGTTCGATATCTTCTTTTTCTAGTTGGGCTATGACCATCTGAGCGCGCTGGGCTTCACTTTTCTTGAGGTCGTTGGTTGCAGCTTCGAATGCGATGAACCATAGCCTAGGTCGATCGCGCCAAAAAGGTGGTACACGCATTGACAGAGCTATGCCGGAGACTTCTGGAGATGCTGGTAGAGCTTGCGGTTGCTGATTCTCTTCAGTAGACATCTTGAATTGTGTTCGGAGGAGGTCACCACTTTAACAGTATGTAAGTTATCTTCTTGCTAATAATAATAATACTCCAATGTTCAGTTCAGAAGGGAATGATTTATTATGGAAACTTAGCCTAGTATATACAAAATATTTACAACTAAGTAGTGACTAAACTAAGTAAGCTTATATCTAGTCTTAGCCAATAGTAATAGAATTAAAATATGGTGTGATTATTTGAGAACACGATATATTGTTGTATCGCTCTTTCGTGTGCGAGCGAGAGAGTACACTATTGTGCGTAGCTCGCACAACGTAAATATAATATATTTTGCTGTGGGAAACAAAGAGCGTTATAACTATTTGGAGTTTTATCAGGTCTACACGATGCTGCTACAATATCTTTTGCTGCAACACGATAAAAAAAGCTTTTGTTACGTAATCTAACTTATTATATTATGGCAATAACACTTCTCTTCTTCTATTTGTAATTATTGTTCTCGAACCATATTATGTAAGCGTAGTATGTGTAAGTAAACATTCTCACATTATTAATATAATTTTTTTTAACAATTAAGGAAACTATAGGTTTATATTTATAACAATTGTTGTAGTCTTAAATGAAAACTGTATAACCGTTTGTTTTCTAATAAATAATAATAATTTTTTTTTTTTTTTTTTTTATACTTTGTTTGATATTTTAGCAACTTAATTGCACTTATAATATCAGTATATAAACTTGAAAAATTTTTTTTTTTGTCTCAGGCGGGATCTGCAAAGATGTTTCTTTCGGGTGTTAAGGGTGCAAACTCCTAACATTTGATGAAGCAACGCTGGCTCACAGCGTAAGAATATGCTTGAAAAATTCGCGCCGTGTCGCAGTGTCTCGGTGGCCTAATGGTATGGCGCCCGCCCGGCATGCGAGGAGATGCGGGTTCCTGTCCCGCCTGAGACAAAATTTTTCAAGTTTATATACTAAAATAATAATAAATAAATAAATAAATATCATCAGCAATTTCAACTACAGACCAATCGGTATCAATAGTATCCTGTATTAAAGCATCGATGTTCATTCCACTAAAATTGCTGCGCTGCAGGAGAAACTTCTTCTTTGATTTAGGAGGTCGGATTTTATATGAGAGATAAATCAGATCATGGAAGGAGAACGCATCAGCATTACACTGGCCATACTTAGCAACGTGACTATGGGAGGTGACAATCATAAGGTCAAGAAGTGAAGGAGCGCAGTTTGGAAAAAAATGGGTGGCATCGAGAGGGAGTATATTTAGGTTGCAAGAATCTGTAACACGTCGTTACATTTTTGCATTCACTTTGTTTCAACAGCTCGTGCGCAGCTAAGGATTTTTACTGATAACGCCATCTATCCGGCTGATGGAACACTATAGGTGCAACTTTGTGTCTGTCATCCCACAATTCCTTTCTTTATCTAATAATTTGAATGTTATTTTTTTTATATTATTACATTAATAGGCAAATGTCTATTTGTGTTGATTTTTTTTTAGGTAGTTTTCTATTTTTTCAGGGCTGAGCAGTTTTCTGCGTTGTTTGGCTTTATGTGTCAGTCAAGTTAAGTGGTTCCAAGTAGTGAATGCAAAGATTTAAAAAAAAAACTTGCTTGTCATAGAGGGGAGAGGTTGGATTGGCTTTATAAGTGGACCCCATTTCGTGGCCAGTCTTTTTACCACGCTTCCTGAATTTTGGATTCCTAGCTTTCTTGTTCGCGAGCAAAAATGCCTGTAGGCATGTTAAGCCAAAGGGCTAATTCCTTTTTCTTGTTTTCTCTTCAATTTGTCTCCTCCTGCTGTAAATACACCTGCGGTCATGTCTAAAGTGCTGCGCTAGTGCACGTTTCCATTTTTATGCCATGCGCCATGTGCCATGTGTCTTGCCCACTTGTGGAGATGAGCACATCCTTGTCGTCACGCTATGAGTGCACCTGCGGCCCCATCTGAAGTGCCACGCTGCTGCTAGATTACAATTACATACCATCTGCTCATGCCCACGTGCGCTCCCTAAGAGCATGTGGCTTTATCACCGCTGTACTCATGCTTGTGTGTACCTTCCAGGCTTGAAATATCGCCCTCCTCGCTCCTAGCTACTAGGACATATACCTGCATCCTGCGCGCATGTGAGAATCTCTGCTCGAGGGACGGTGGGATATGTTTGGTTCTCCACGGTGACTTTATAATTCATTATCGGTGACATGATCTAATATCATGCTACTAGGTATTTATGAACATTTATTCTTTTGATAGTTTTCTAGCATTGGTGATACTCCTCAGCTCATAGGTTAGGCCAACCTTAGTTTTAGTCAGACGTGAGTGAAGGAATCCCTGCTTCTCAGCTTTCCTTCACTAAATCTGCGAATTTAAGCTTTTAGTTAAGCACACAACTTTTGTTTAATTACATAGTGGTAATTAGTTCTTAACCCTAATGTAAGTGTATTGTATGTGGCTCATTATTTAACTGCCAAGCTCTTGTATGTGCATCAATCTATAATCTTTTATATTTAATATATAAAATAAACAAGGGGAGACAAATTGAAAATAACTTGTTTTCTTTTCTATCTTTAATTAACTCTTTCTTGCTTCTGAGTTAAAGCAAGTGGCGCCCTCCACAGTTTCTTAGTACAGTTCTCCGAGCGCTGAAGAAGAACACACGAGCTCATTACTTCGAAAAACACACCTAACATCCTAGCTTGTTTCAAATCTATTAAAGATCTTAGTCGAATAGAACTAGAATCGTTTTTAATAAGACAAGTATTAAAATCACCCATTAGTGTAGTGTGACTGTACAATGGGGTCAGGTCCTCAAGTGTTTTTTCTAGAGTGGAAAAGTAGTCTACTCTTAGGGAAGGGCTGTAGAAAACACCAAGAAGAATTTTAGTAGACGACTGAGTTACATCAACGAAAAGATACTGCTCTACATCAGAAGATGAAGAGGGAGGTGAGACGTTGACTATAGAGAAAGGTATGTGTGAACGGATGTACATTGCTATACCACCACCGGATCTGATAATGCGGTCATTCCGAACCAGCCGGAAGCCCGGCAGAGAGTATGTTGTGGAAGGGAGGCATGGTTTTAGCCACGTCTCGGACACTAGAATAGCATGAACATACTACCAAAAGCTGCCAGAAGGTCAGGGTAGTGGGCTGGAATACTTTGGGCGTTTATGTGCACCACGTTAAAGTTTTTGGGCACATCGGCAAATGTTGCATCTATCGCCTCACAGAGAGGAGGGGAAGTAGAGTAGAAACTCTCATTTTGTAAAGTAGAAGACGAGGAAAGAGAAAGAAAGTGGTCTGATTGATCACAGTCATTAAGGGTCGTCATAAATACAAATATAAATATTAGGTAATAACAATTTAAAAATTAATAATAAAAACGAGAATTATTATAAAAATTAGTTCCTAACAAGTGCGCAAGAAGTACCAGTTAAGTTATCATCCACCCACCAGCAGAATGAAGAAACCGAAAATAAATGAAGAATTAAAAAAATAAAATAAAGCTAACATTAGACAAATAACACTACTCTAACAATAACATACATACTAAGAAAACTTAGCAGCGTGGAACGAAACGCAGTATGTTTCCGCACCATAGACATCGCACTGATAAGAAAAGTAAAAAAAAAAAATAACAGCTGTCACCCTTGAGTGACGTATGACAAATTTATCTACAAACAAAAGTTAAATTATTATGTACGGATAGTGGGTAAATTTGTATTAAATTCCACGCAGCTAATTTAAATCTTAACCGAAATACAATATAAATTTATTTCAGCTAACTGAAATATTAAAGTGACAAAACAATCGCGAACCACGAAAAGTTAGAATAGGTAGTGTACAAGTATGATTATTGAACTGAATGAACACAATCCTCACTTCTTACGTTTTTTTTTTTTTTTATTTAATAGTGATACAGAATTTTCCTCTGCTATTCTGCAGAGACGTGTCTCGCCGAGTTTATATAATTTGCTGAATTAATAAGTCTGCCGAAATTTAAAAACAACTACACTCAATAAATTTTGTACCGTCACATGGTGCATATACTACATTTATATTATAACGTAGCAGAATATCTGGGGTACCCTTGAAGAGGAATACCCTCAGAAACCTAGGTTCTGCTACGCTACAAAAGAAAATTTGGAAAGAGGGAAGTTAATGGGAACCTACCTCCCTATAATTATTCCCTAAGAGTTAAATAAAATACAAGACAAGATATAAAGTAAATATATTAGAGTTAAAGGTATGATAATATACGTAACTTAAATTTACACGTGAAAGTCCAATTTATTAGAGGTTTGATGAAAAGAGGTGGCCCGGCGGTCGACCACGCCAGGACCCAACTGCGCAGCGGAGGGGAGGTAATCCGGCGATCTGCCTGATCAAGCCGAAGTGATGGAGATGGCCCGGCGGTCTACGTGACCGCCAGGATCCAACAGCACTAGGTGGAGAAGGCCCGGCGGTCTACGTGACCGTACCAGGGTCCAAAAGTAATCAATAAATAGGAGTGTCCAAGATAATTCTCCCAATAATAATATTTAGTCCACAACAATAGAATAAGAAGAAGTGATCCGAAAGCCGAATGTCAACTGACTACTGATTGACGTGCTCGCCCGACATGGGCGAGGCACGATCGAACAATTTTGAATTTCAAAATAAGAATAAAAATGAGAGTGAATCAAAAAGTTTCTAACAGAATTTTAAAAGAATTAGAAAATACATCAAATTATAAAAAATTAGAGTAAAACTAGTAAAAATGAAAATGGGATGAGAAGGTTATGAGAGATGAGGTATCTACATGCCACAATATGCACCAGTGTCCAGGTCTACTTTGTCTTAACATTGCCTTTGATGGCTTTGCATATTATGATCCTTTCAAATTTTAGGAAATTTTTGTCTGTTATTAATTTACTTAAGTTTTGTTTGTCAACTGGCACATTAAAGCGTTCGTTCAAGAATCGTGGGCAATCAATCAAAATATGAAGAACGTCCTCAACTTTACATGGATCACAGACGCACATCGGACTCTCCTTGCACTTGAAGCGTTTCAAGTTCGCAGAGAATCCGCCATGCCCTGTGATCATCTGCACCAGAAAGTGATCCAAATCAATTTTCTTCACCTTCGCGTACGCCTCCTTTGCGTCAGGGAAAAACACCTTCGTAGTGGACCCTGTTTCACTCATCTTGTATCTCCTGTTCCACTCGTCAATCGTATCCAGACGGATCTGGCGCTTGACGAATGAAACAGGACACACAAAATAATCCGGCTTGCGCTTAACATTCACTGCGGCCTCTTTTGCCAAGACATCTGCCCTCTCGTTCCCCTCCAACCCTGCATGTGCTTTAATCCAAAATATGTTCACAATTTTGTTCAATTTTCTGATCTTATTTAAATTTTGCCTGATGTCCGATGCTATGGGGTGGAGGGAAGCGACGTCTGCTACTGTCTCGAGCGCAGATCTGGAGTCGCAGTAAATGTTAACCACCATCGCTCTCTGTGATTGAGCCAGTTCAGTTGCCTTTTTAAGGGCCAACAGCTCCGCCTGGTAAACGGTGCAGAATGACTCAAGCTTGTACTTGCGGGCTAGTGTTTCTGCATTGTCCTTCCACAAGGACAATGCAGCCCCGACCTGGTCGTCTATTTTGCTTCCGTCTGTGAAGATGTTGCAGACGGAAGGGTCATCCTGGAGCATCTCTGCACCGTCAACCACACACTCGAAGCCATACTCCATCCGCTCAGCGGGGTGTGGTGCGCTGACCACAGGCGTGGGAACCTCAACCCCTCGGTCCCCTACCACCCGCTGGGAGTGGCCCCTCTTTACTTCGCAAAGAGCGGCTGCCTCCTGGATTCTCAGATCCAGGGGGAGTAACCCAGAGAGTAAGGGCCGAGTTTAGGGAGACCGTCCTGTAGGCCTTTATCAGCTTTTGCACGAAACCCCGCTGAACGGTATCGAGATGCTTCCTAACTCCAATTTTGTTGGCCGCTGGTGCCCATGCACTTGCAGCATACATTATAACCGGCTCAACCACAGAGACATATATAGCCCTGATCACACCCGGAGACAATCCCCACTGCACCTTGGCTGCCCTTGACAATTGACGATAGAGTCCGAGTGCTTTACGGCACACATTTAGCACATGAGTGTTGAATGTAAGTCCATCGTCAATTGTCAGGCCTAGCAGCTTCACCTCCTTCGACAGTCCGATGCGCACCCCGCCCATGACCAACCTTGGGGAGTCAAATTTTAGCTTCCTCGTTACTACCATCGCGCTTGTTTTGTGAGGTGCAAATTTCAGCTTATTTTTGACCCCCCAAGTCCGGACACGTTCGAGGACCGCATTGGCCCGTCTCTGTACCTCATGGCCACTGTCCCCGGAGACGACCAGCACCACATCGTCAGCAAAAGCCTGACAGCGAACGTGCTCTTCCCCAACGTCTTTCAATAGCGGATCCAACAGAAGGTTCCAAAATGTTGGACCCCCTATTGACCCTTGAACGCACCCTTTCGTCGTGATCCTGCGCACCTCCGAGCCGGCGTACCTTACACGCACCCTCCTGCCTTCCAGGTATCTGTCCACCATTCGCCGCAGGTTTGATGGGCAACCTGTTTCGGCAAGCCGGCATTTGATGGCTGGCCACCATGCGCTGTCAAAAGCTCCCTCTATGTCTAGTGTGATACTACCACCATTAATTTTTTCGCTTCTAGTTTTTTCCGAATATATTGTATCAAGTCATAGAGGACTCCCTCTCTCTTCCGTGCTCCGCTGCGCATATTGCCTGGTGGACATAGTAGGCAGGATATGCCATCTGATCCGTTGGATGAGCATTTTTTCCAAAATCTTGCGAAGGACAGGCAAAAGTCCAATCGGCCTGTATGCCTACGCAGGATCACCACGACTGCCTCTTTCCATTCAGTGGGGAAGTGGGACAGGGCAAGACACTTGTTCATAAGAGACAGGACGAGGTCTGGGTTCAGGGCTAGGCACAACAAATATCAGCAGTCAAACCATCCGCGCCGGGGGCCTTTCTCGGGTTGAAACTAGACGCGGACCATTTTAGCTCCTCCGCCGTAAATAAGGGGTCCCATGTGTCAACATATTCCCCTTCGTTATTTACTGATTTGGCTAACTCTCTCACTGCCTTATGGTCCGCGTTGTCGTCCTCCTGGCTATCTTCCGGATAAAAGGTCCCGGCTAACAGTTCGGCTGACTCGGCTCCCTTGAGTAATGTTCCGTTTTGAACCAGGGGCAGATCTTCTTGTCTATCTGTTGTGCGTCCAACAACCCTGTATATTCCGTCCCACATTGATTCTCGATCCTGTCTCTTACAAAATTCTTTCCAGCTAGCAGTCTGAGTTTTTTGGATCTCCAGCAGGTATTGTGATCTGGCGCTGGTGTATTGCTCCACGACCCATTCTCGGCGCACCGGGGCGGCATTTTTGATTCTCCTTCTTTTTCTATTTACTTCCTTTTTCATTTCCGCTAACTCGTCAGTCCACCAAGGCAATCCTGTCCGTTTCTTATTTTTAATTTCTGGTATGCTATTGTAACTTGATTCCAAAAGGATTTCTGTGTATTTCTTTGTTTATTTAATGTGTTGTCTAACTCTGTTTTATTGCTAATTTTGTCTATTTCTTCTTTATTGATGTTTTCTTCAATGCACAGCTGGGTCAGTTTCTCACGAAACTGACACCAGTTTGCTTTCTTTGTGTAAAATTTTCTAGTTGTTCTTTTTATGTCTATCCCTTTTGAGTTTTTAAGATTAATTTGAAACAGGATTGCCTTGTGGTCCGAACTGGTGATAGTGTCATCGACTATCCATGTCCCGATGCGGCCGGGAATGCCCGTAGAGCATGCTGTTACGTCCACCCTGCTGGAGTATCTCTGATGGTGTCGAAGGTGGGTTCCGATCCCTTGTTTAAAATGTGCATTTCAAGTTCCTCTAAAGTTCCCTGCAGCTCCTCGCCTCTATTGTCCGTCCTCACACTCCCCCACCAAATATTCCATGCGTTTACATCTCCCCCTATTATGACGTCCTTCAGGCCAATCCCCCCAACTGCCGCCTTTATTTCCTCCAAATAAGGCTCTATCGGTTTGTCACCCTCGAGGTAGACCGATATCACCCCTATCTCCCACGCTTTGGTTCTTAGCTTTACTACAGCTATGTTTTCCGTAGTAAGTGTGGGACATGGGGTGACATCGATCGTATCGTCGAAGAGGACGACAGCCGCCTTCACTGGTCTATTCTCCCTTTTTGCACTGCATTGGAGTATTCGGGTACCGGGATAGCTTTTCATTACTCTTATCCCTCCAATGTAAGGCTCCTGCACTAATGCGACGGCTATCCTCCTCTTCGACGCCTCTACAATCAGCTCGTTCGTCGCAGCCTTGCACTGCTGGAGATTGGCCTGAACGACGCAATATTCTTTTTCATCGCCGCGCACTTGGACCTGCGTCGCACCCGTAACATCTTCAGCAGTATTGAACTGCCGATCTGGCTAAGTGCTCCCATCGTTTACGGAAAGGCGTTTTGGTCGGCCCGATCCAGTTTTGCGCTCCGACAGTTGCAACAGCTCGGGGGCTTTCCGCCCCCAAGTGCGGTCCTCCGCAGTGTCTGCACACGCCCACGGTTTCACGGCAGAACCGCTTTCCGTGACCGTATCCCAGGCACCGGGAGCACTGGATGAGAGGCGACTGATCGAGCGCCCGGACGCGCTGCAAGTCCACGTGCACGACGCCTGCTTCCGTCAACCTCGTCCATAGCAGCGGGGAGACCCTCAGCACTATATGTGAAGTGAGCGAAACTTTACTTCCATGCGATCATTATCCCCGCTCACTCCGCAAAATAGTTCCTTGTTTTGCGTTCGAAGGCCTCCCAGAATGCCCTCGTCCGTATTATAGGAAAGCACGAAGCACGTCTCGAAGAACAACCAGAGGATCCTTGTTCCCAATTTCCTCAACTCTCAATGCTGTCCCAGACTGCTTTATCTTTTCCTTAATCTTACTAATTTCCTCCTGCGTTAATTTCCTTCTGCGATATGCATTGTTGTCTGGTTTGGAGCCCCACAGTCACACAATCCGGTGCTGCTTTAAGATCCCATTTAAGCATATGGTAATTGCACCCGTGTTTTCAGGAATGCTACAACGATATCTGACTGATCTATAAAAGGATCAAGATGTTCATCATACGTTACATCCTTTAATTCCTTAAAAAGAGAAAGTTTATTAGTATTTTCAGACGAAATATTGTTTAACTATGCTTGAGATGTTTTGATTCAAGTTTGATGTTCGCAAACATTGCGTTGGATCGTAACTATTAGATACCAATATATCAGAACTATTTAAGTCTTCATTCTGATCATGACTTTCGTTTCTTACTACTAAATTTACTAGCATCTGCCCTCGTGATGAAGGTTTGCGTAGATTTGGGTTGAAAGCCCTATCGCATAAAAATAATAACAATGTGTAAGTTTATGTATAAAATTACTATAAGAATAAGAATAAGAATAAGAACATTTATTTGCTTTTGAACAGGATGCACAAAAAGTTGTTATGGTAAATAATATAATCACCTATCCAGCCATTAACAAATAGCATGCAAATTTTATACAATTTTTAATATTATTAGAATTAACATTATATAATTATTTATGTCTAAAATTCGAAATAATTATACAAGAAAAAATTGAGAAATAAATTATTAAAATAATAAAACGTTATTATCAATAATTTGCGATTTGCTGATCGTCCCTGTCATCTATGAATTCTTGAATTGAGTAAAATGTGTGTGTGACTAGCCATTTGTACAGAGATGATTTAAATTTATTAAAGGGCAGATCTTTAATATTTTGACCACACACATGCAGAAACAGTTCTTTTACTAGTTGCTACCCGCGGTTTTACTCGCGTAGTTCCCGCTCTAGTGGGAATTCCGGGATATTCAGTAGTAAGCTACTGGAATCCTTCCTATTATCCGGGATATAAGGTATCTGTAATCGATTCGATAATTTCATTCAAATCCATTTGGCCGTCTTATCATGAAGGAGTAACAAACACACATTTACACACATACTTTCGCTTTTATAATATTGATTTGATCTACAATTATAAATAAAACCCTCTTTTGAAAAATAATTATAGTAGTGGTAGCATGGATCTAACTAGATGTCAACTTTTAGTTCCAATTTTGGTCAAATGCACAGGTCGTACGCAGGTACGCAGGTACCTTTGATCTGTAGGTTGGTACTTGACCACATCGCACAAAACTCGCGTTATTGCATAATTTATCTGGCTTCATTTTTTTTAATATTTATCGTAATCTAACAATGTTAAGTGAAAGAGTTATTACTTAGAAACGTATAAAATAAAAGTTAAGGCCCTCAAATAAATGAATTAGTTTAGTGGCTATGAGCTGTCAAAATATTTTCGTGTCACGTAAATGAGACATTGATCAGAAAACTGAGAATTGGTGTGCATAAAAATTTAAGTAGGACAGAAAAATAAGAGTTAATCTATATATTTTTTAATTTTTATTTGGAAATGAAGTAGTAAAAAATTATTTAATAATAGTATAGTATATATAAAATAGTTAAAAATCTACTATACTTATCAGTCATTAATTTGGAAAACGTGCATTAAAATCATATCATCAATAATATTGAACAAATAATATTTAGCCACTAAATTTTCATGGGCATATTTTACCATAATCATCAAACAGAAAAACTTTCAAAATCTCGTAACTTTCAAACTAAAAAAAAGCTTATTTATTGTATCTTCTTACACATTGCTTAAGATATAATACTAAAAAAATCTTATTTGTTGCAACATTTGTTAATAATACATTCAAAAATTTTGTATGAGCCTTTTTCTTCTTTGGCACCATTCAATACAAAACAAAACTTTTTAAATAAAAGTAGTCTCGCAAGCTACATTTAACGTAAAAATTATAACATAAAATAAGTATAATAATTATACCTCTCTTCGAACACTAATTCTTTTACGTAATACGTTCATATTAGTGATGAGTGAAAAAAACCAGGCGGATATACTGAAAACCGCCTTTAGTACTCAGTTTGGTCACTTTGAGTTTAAACGGATGCCGTTTGGTTTAACAAGTTTACTGCGGTATGCGGTGTAAAGACCTCAAAAGCGTACTCTCGCCCCATGCGGGGAACAAATGTCGCTGTCTCGCTCCAGTGCGGAGCTCGTATTATAAAAAATACTATGTGTATGAAAGAGACAAATATTTTGTTGCATTGGCCTTTTTAAACTGTCCATGTAATACTAGAAAAATATAAATGAGGCAGTAAGACCTCATTCCGCATAGAAATATAAAAATATTTTCTCTGTGCGAACGTGAGGTGTTGCTGCCTCACAGTTGGGGGAGGCATTCCCGCCCCCACCCGCACATATGTCCAAGCGCAGTTTTATCAAATTGAGTTAGTGATGCGTGCCGCCCGCGCAAGACGATCGTGTAACGGGACGGCTATCGATTTTTTTTCCAAAAACGTTTTGTCGTCGCGTGCGTTACTCTATGTCACATAATAGTAGGAAACGATGCAGAAGGATGTTGCAGGTTTTAGCAAGTGAAAAGGGGACCTAAATAGTACCGTAAAGTTATGATGGAGCTCTTGTTTGTAACATCGTTGGTCAACAGCTGGTTGGTGAATAATTGGGGAAAAGAAAATCGAATGTCCAAGAAAGAATTTTATGAAGCAATAATAGAAACACTTACGTTGAAACCGATGGGAGGAACTAGTACAGGTAATTGATACAAAAATATTTATACTTTTTTAATGAATGAAACACGCATACACACGCATACACACACACACTAGTACAGGTAATTGATTAAAATGTATTTATACTTTTTTAATGAATGAAACGCATACACACGCATACACACACATACACACGCACACACACACACACACACACACACACACACACACACACATACACAAACACACGCACGAGCGCACACACACACACAAGCGCACACACAACACACAAACACTGTAATAAAATTCGGCTGGATAGTAAAAAGTCACAATGTATATATCCGGGTATATATCGGGATGCCTAATTATTTGTACTCCTAATTGTCATTGGCGCACAAACTATTAGCCTAAAATTTTTTCGCACATTTTTACTATTCCTAAACGTGTTTAACCTATTTTTACTACGCTTAACTTTATATCGCCGTATTATAATTTCGCCGAATATATCATAACACCTACCCTTTTGCAGTTCCAAATTTTTATTCGCAGAAAGTTAAAAACTTTATCAGCATGCATGCATGCTTGCAAAGAAGTAAGCATGCATGCAAGCAAGCAAGCAAGCAAGCATGAATGCATGCAAAGAAGTAAGCATGCATGCAAGCAAGCAAGCATGTATGCAAACAAGCAATTATGCATGCAAACAAGCAATCATGCATTCATCCAAACAATCAGACTTCCGTGACGGCTTCGGCGCTGCGGGGCTCCGGCGGTCCCACGCGTGCTTATCGTCGCAGATGGCTTACGCTCACCACCGCAGCTTCGGCTTTCTGGCCGGCTGCGCCGGCCAGCCTCAGCCGCGGTGCCTCGCTTACAGCCTCCTGCTCCTCAGCCCGCGGGCCGCCTCGCCCCTCCGCGCCTACGCGCTTTTGAATTACACTCTAGGGGTAGGGCAGACAAGACTGCTTGGGGTCGGTTTGTGAGCGATTCGTTTCTTAAACTTTTCTGTTTAAAGAAAATAGAGTGTAATGTCAAAAAAAGATGCTAATACATTTTAGTGCTTTCGATATTACACATACTGAAATTAGGGTTTTCAATTTTTAGATCAATCTATAATAGTGCGAAAACAACTGTTAGACTAGACAATAATTATACGTTATAAGTTTAGGCCAATACGGTTCGGCCAAATGAAATTAGGACTTCAAATTTTAGGCGAACCGAAGGGCACCCTATATATCCACTTAAGTAATTTTGAAACCTACATTTCGTCTTAGGGGTCATCCATAAATTACGTGAGACGATTTTAAAGATTTTCAGCCCCCCCCCACCCTCCTTGTCAACCATTTTTACGAAATTCCCATACTATTCTGCCCAATGCCACCATAAATTTGACCCCTTAATGTGTGGCGTAATATGTGGACGACCCCTTATGGTTTTAATTGACAATCAAATTGTGCCTTTTCTTTATTTCAGGTACTTCTCGTGTCGTCGACTTAAAGAAAAAGCACACGTTTGTGAAAAAAGGCGAAAAGAAGTTAAGATGCGTGGGCTGCTATGCTAAGAAGCGTAAAACGACGAAGAGCCGTGATGCGGCTAAAAAAGTGAAAAAGTTTCTGTCTTATTGTAAAGAATGTAATTTTATTCAATAAAAAACATAACTTTAATTATTAAACTGGATTTTTATTTATCGTTGTATTGTCTTGACATCACTAGTTTTTATCGATAGGCTTACTTCCTTAGGTGCATTATGAGGTTTTTCGATCCCACAAACATTTTCTTCATTTTCTCAGTTTTCTTCGATCTGAACCCGGGGCGACCCTAAAGGTAGATAATGTCGTTCATTAGCTTTATAATGGTATATTGATTTTTAAGAAATAAATGTATTTCACAAAAATACTGGCATTAAAAGTGAGGTATATGTAATGGGACCGAAAGATCTCACACCGCACTTCCAGAAAGGTACATGATGGGGTTTTTCTATCTCAAAACGCACATTTCGTCAGGTAGTCAACATTTTTTTCCGCAGTAAGCGTGTTTAAGACAACGCATGTGACATTTGATTATATCTTAAGAGGATTACAAGGAATTTGGATATATTTGGAAGACATTATTATCTTGTCCCAATCCTTAGATGAACACCTAATTAAATTACTAAAAGTATTTAATAACTTAAGACATGGTAACAGTTCTATCTAATAGGCCCGTTGTGACATATGCCAATGTTACGCAATTTGATTTGCGAAATAAAAATCGATTTCAAAATTTTAATTTACATCTGTCTTTATTGTTTTTTGTTACAAGCGTGTATTTACTTTACTTAAATGTATTATGTGGCTAAAGTTACGTTCATCTTCGGACCCTAGCGAGGTATGAGATATCTGTATACATAATAATTTCATTTTCTATAAAAATATATTTATTTTATTTATTTAAGGAAACCTACAGCTTTTTATATATTTCATTTATAAACAAGTAAGGTAGGTAGGTACAATTCATTACATTGATCTTAGTAGACGACGATACTTCGCCAACTTCTCGTGGAATATGTTAATGTGAATTAAGGTTTTAAGCTATGCACTTGTAGCTCTTACAATAAAAATATTTTTAGTATCCACAAATAATTTCATTTTTTGATAACTTGGATAACGGCAATAGTTGTTTCATTATTAAGTGTTAAAAACACTTTATTGGCGTCTGTAGTAGCACATAGATTGAGCTTGTAGGAAAAACATCTTAAATATACCGGCAATTCTAATATAGTTGTTTGTGGAATAACATTTTAAGCAAAAGCTAAAGGATTAACATCATTTAGAAAGTTAAAGTGGGAAATAGAACTGCCCTCGGAGTTAAAATCCTTGCCGATAACAGGACCCTCTTCGGATTCTGAGTTGCCATCAATACGAGTACCATCAGTAAAATTTTCTAAATTATCTTTGACGAAATTACTGCCACTATCAGTTTGTTTGGCCTAGTGGTTGACTGGTAGAGAATGCTTCTAGCATTAAGCCCGCCATTCGTACTATCTTTGTATATGCAATAAAGTGTTTAAAGTGTCTTTGTATCAGTTACCGTGGCTAGAAATTTTCGTGAGTTGAGACCAAATTCAGAATGTATTGCTTGAAGTAAAAAAGCTATTCGGTCATAGCTGCGCGTACCTGAAAATCTTCGGCATGCGAGCGTTTTTGATTTCCTTTTTATGTTTGATTTTAGCCAGTGTGCGCCCAGAAAAATATCTGACCTAATATCAGCAATTGTGCAGACACCTTTTACACTGTGCAATTCATTTTTGATGTTCGTAATTTCTTTTATATAATAGTCATATGTTAAGCGCCCCAAACTTCTCCTACTGACAACATTCAGTCCTTTTCTGGTAATATTCAAACCTTCAAAGATTTTGTTAAAAAATGGATCATCTATTGCTTGCAAAGGAATCATGGAATGGATAAAAAACTTTAAAATATTTTCATTAAATTGCTCTTTCGAAACCGTTTGCTCAGCAGATTTATGTATATTATGATTATCCATAGTTTCTGACTGACGACAGTTCGTATTTCTCGAAGATGGTTTTTTTTTTTTTTTACACATTTCAAGTGAGTTTGATACTCTTTGTACATGTCTTCTCCATGTCTTCGTTTGAGGTGAGTAACAAAATTGGATGTTGAATTGTTAAAACCGCAAATTTTAACATGGTAATGTTTCTGGTACTCGCTCATTCTGCACATCTTCCGATGCAGAGCTATAGAGCTATTAGATAAAGATGAAAAAGAATTTGACGCCATTTCACATGCGGAATTTGAATTTTGAATTTGAATTTGAATTTGAAAAAAAAATACCCTGTCCTACGCAGCCTTACCTCGCGTCTTCAAATTTCGCCACTAGAGGCGACCAGTATTAATAAAGTGCAAGATTTGGATTGACGCCAGTCGATAGCGTTTAGGCGCATTAGGTCAAAAGTACAAAATGAAAAATGATCGCAAATTGTCAAAAGGTTTGCGACATCATTGATGGAATTTACAAAAAGAAAAAAGAAATTCTCAAAATCAATATATGATTAACGAATGGCGAATAGAAGGATTTGCAAATAAAGAGAGGTTTGAGGTATTTTAAATGTTAGCGGTGAAAGAAATGACATCTTACGCGGTACATTTTAATTTAAAAAAAAATATCGTTATTTGTTTAAAATTGTACGCGTTCTAAAAAAAAACTACTTCAAAAACTTACGGGTAAAACAGCTGGTCACCGCTAAAAAGTATTCTTCTTAGCAAGCGCTATTCATCTAGCATGTTACTTATTAACTCTTTGATTTTTTTGCTTGGCTAGATAACATAATAATAATAAACGTACGATACGAAAGTATATTAATTGCTCGTTGATTCGGTCTATACTTATAACTTCGAAAGCTAATTTTAATTTCACTAGAAGCCCATACAGCAGCCCCGGATCTTCAATTTTTTTTAGGCGGGGCAAAAACTGAAAAATGCTGCCCCGCCTACCTACTTATGTTTATTTTCACCTTTATCATCCATATAATTTCAGCTATCCATGTGTAGGATATATATTTAACAGGGTAGGGTTTAAAATAAAAATAAATGTGCATAATAAAAATAAAAATCATATATATTATTAAATTTGTGAATTGAAATTACAATTTTACTCTTCGAGCTTTTTGTTCCGCAAATAAATCTATAGCCTTATCATAATTTAACTCGTGTGCAATACGATTTTCTATCGCTAAGATTGCAAGACCCGATAAGCGTTCCTGGCTCATAGAAGATCGCATATAATTTTTAATCAATTTTAGTTAGCTAAAACTTCTCTCGCAGCTTGCGGACGTAGTAGGAAGCGTAGAGTAAATTCGCAGAGCAATTCAAATATTAGGAAAAGCATCCTGCAAATCATGCGCATAGATCTGTTGCAAGAGATAAAAACTGTTAGCCTTTTCTATATCACCAAATAAAACCGGAGCTTGCTCTTTAAAAACATGAAGTTCCTGGCAGAATTCAACGGCACTTAAATCTCGCTCGTATTTTCGAGCCAAATCTGTTCCATACTTTTGCAGTTCTTCATTTGACATTTTCAAAATGTAAGTACCATTAAGAAAAGCAAAATTCTAATTCAGCATGGTAGCACAATCAAATCTCTTTTTAATTTCAGATATGATTCGATCAAATACCATCATTATTTCTTTAGAAAAAAGTTGAACAGGTTGGAGTATTGGCAATTCGTCTTTACACATCTAGTCGAATTTTTTTTACGTTTTAGAATTCTTTTGTTTTGCAAAATAGGGTCAACACCACATTTTTCAGCTACTTCGCTAGCTTCTTTATAGTCTTTAAATTGGCCCAAATAGTTAAATTAAGAATAAATTTAAAATTCTTTATAGCAGTTAAGAGATGACCAGCCTCGAACTTGGCTTCTGGAGCATGAGAAGTTTACTTAATTTCTTCTAAGGCTTCCGCTATTTTTGGCAAATTATTTGATAGGGCATTCACAGCAACGTGTTTCGCCGACCATCTCGTCTGACTACTTCCTTTTAAATTAGTTTTTGCGTATTTTTTCATAATGTTCCACCTAGAAGTGGAACCAACAAAAAAGCAATATACTTTTTGAATTAGTCCAAATAGGTTAATAGCTTCCTGGCATGATGAGGCAGAATGAACCCCTACAAGATTTAAGGAGTGAGCCAAGCACGGTACGAACTCGGCCAGCTCATTCTTTTCTGCAATCCTGGCTTGTACTCCTTTATGGATGCTGGCCATATTGGTACCCATTTTCATAAGATTGGCCACGACATTGTCCAATATCTAAATCATCAACTGCTAATTTTTCTAAAATCTGTTGACAAATGTCCTCTCCTGTCTTTCCAGCAACTTCTATGAAATCAATGAAACTTTCTTTTATTTCACACACATCGCCAGTTCTTTTAACATATCGTATAACTTGGCTCATCTGTTCAGTATGGGATACATCTGGAGTGCAGTCGAACATTATCGTAAAGTATTTGGCTTCTTTGATGTCATTTAAAATGCTATTTCTAACTGTTTTTGCCATTATTTCAATTATTTCATTCTGTATTGTCTTTGATAAATATGATATCTGTCCCTTTTTTAAATTTTCTAATTGAAACTTAAGAGTACGTACTTTTAAGTTATTCTTTGAAAATAAAACATTATTAATGTTAACTTACTTTTATTTTTGACAATTAAACAATCATATTCTTATGTACTAAATGACATGTCATCGCCTTAGTTATTGTTGATTTTGTAACTATTTTTGCCATACCTTTAATAAAAAAAAGAATTAACTCAAAAATAGCAAATGTTGGGAATGAGCGTTTAAAGTTTTGCTCTTTTTCTGTGCCGTCTTTGAATGACAATTAAACACGATATATTAGGCTTTTCACTAATTTAAATACTGCTTTGTTTAGGTAAAACTATACAGATTTTAATGACGATATAAAATATGTTATAAAACATTATTTACTTACTTAAATTTGTTGTTAAAAAAAATGTTCCGACTTAAATCTGTTTATGCAAAAAAATCATTAGCACATGAAACAATAAATGCGTAGTAAGTCGAAAAGAAACATATCACTATTGAAGCAAACATGATAGTCTTGAGAATATTTACAATTAAATCTTTTTATAATTATTCAAATTAGGTAATATGTAGTGGCATAGCATTAACATCATTTTATAGGAAAATATAAATCGAAAATTCATTATCTTGTTTCAATTAAACAAAGTTTTTAATAATCATCTTGTATTTATTTAACAATGTACACGTAATTATAGGGAATCATCAGCCTTAATACAATACAGTCAATAATTAATAAAATAATAATTAAAGTACAATCTTAAAAAGGTTTACTTATAACAATCAAATTGGTAAATAAACCTCATTAAATAAATAAATAATAAATAAATAATTAATAAATAAATAATAAATAAATAATAAATAAATAAATAATAAATAAATAAATGTGGACAACAACACATACATTGTTCTGATCCCAATTTGAATAACTATTCAAAGCATTCGTATTTTGGAAACCAGAAACAACGAAGGTACCACAAACACCCAGACCCGAGAAAATGTAGAAAAACACTTTTTTTCTACATTGTCCGGGAATCGAACCCGGGACCTCGGAGCAGACGACACCTTGAAAACCGGTGTGTACGCCACTCCGCCACGGAGGTTGTCATAGTCAAATCATCATCTACTCAAAAGTAATATAATAACTTTTTTGTAAGGCTTAAGTTTCTAATGAGTATCAATAGGTACTATAGGAACCTAAGTAATAATTAACAATATTTTCAACAGTCAAACTGCTACAATAATTACTATAAAAACAATAAAAATTCTTCAAAAATAACAAAGTTTCAATAATTTCTTTGTCAAAAAAATTTCTTAATTATAAGTCTTAATCATAGTTAAAACTAATCAGTTCTTTAATTGTACCTAATAGTTTTGTACTCATCTCAAAATAAAAAATTAACATAATATTGCTTCTTACTCTTGTAACATTAAGTTTTGAAGTTAAATTATTGAATCATAAAAAGTGGAATAAAATGAAGGAATCAACTTCTTAGTTAACAATTCTTTCAAATCTTTTTATTTTTATTTTTACTTAGCTGTTGTCTTTGATTGTAAGCTTGACTTAAAGAAATTCCGGATATATTAGCCATTTTTTCCTTTTATTCCTCACATCAACTCGTTTGAAAGTACTGTCACCATAAGAATTTTTGTAGTAAAAGCTCATTGGCTCTGTTTTTAACATTTGCAAAACCTTAATGTCATTCCAGTTTACAGTCTGTCCATCATTGTCAATATTGAAATTATATCCCCACTGCTCTTGAAGGGCTTTAAAGTTCATAAATGATTCAAATGTTAATTCGTGTACATTGATTGCAGGTGCGCTTTTTTTTGCACTTTTAATGATTGTAATGTATTGGTCTGGACTATAAATTGTACCTGATTTTAAGTTTTTCTTAACTTCTTGTTCAATTAAGCTGTTAACACTGTCAGCTTCGTTTTGAGTGTGTCCACGTATTAAAAATGTATGTGTTATACTGGAAATATTTAGATGAGTTATCGCATACATGTATAAAGTTGCTATGAATTTATTTTTGTTTTGCCCACAGCAGTTGTCTGAGTAAAAAATTATTTCCTTAGGTTCTGTATCTTCCGCGCATATTTTATTTAAGTAGTCCCACACACACGACCCTATTTCATTGGCACCCCGTTGAGCGTTTACTTTCGTCCATAATAGCAGTGTTCCGTGTCGTATGCATTTTTATCGCCCTTTAATAATTCCGTTACAGTTAAATTGTAACTATTTAATTTAGATTTATAATAAAAAGCTGACGTATCTCCACGCGGACACTGCAACACAGCCTCTAAATCATAAATAACAACTTTCCTATCCTTGCTTACATTTTGACGATCACGTTGTTTTTCAATACGACTTAAATTCTTCTATGTAAAGTGCTTTTCATACTTTTCTTTCATTTCTTGTTTTTGCTTAACATTCGAATTATCGTACGATACACATAGATCACATTGCTCTTTTTTCGGTTGGTGAAAGCCCAAGTTAAACTCAGTAGTAAAAATTTTATAATATGCCATATAGTTACCTACTTCTTTGTTATTCTCAATCTGCTGTGCTGCAAAATCATTGTATAAGTCTTTTATTGTTTTATCTCCACCAATATACTGTTTCGAAGTCGAGGATCGTACATAATATGAATCTATTTTTGGAATTTTATCAATATGTTTCCTGATATCTTCCTGTAATTCAAAACTAAGTTTCTTATGTCTATTGTGTTTACCCCTGAGGTCTTTCATAGAAAATCCAACATTACTTCTTGTTTGTACAGTGTAAACCATTCGCTCGGAAATTAACAGGGTATTTTTTTTTTAAATTACAGACCCTAATTCTTTTTTCCGGAACAGTAAAATAGAAGGCTTTATTAGGATTTCTGGGCTTATCGGCATTTGTGTATTTGTATTTGGGAGTAATATCTACCATACACGTTCGAATATACAATCTCTGATCTTCTAAGTTACCGAGATCATAAAACTCAGAAAAAAGCTTGTACCTCATATCAGTGGAAACGTTCTCTGCACATTTTAATTTGCACTTTTCGGTACACGTATCTTTTATAAAGCGAGCAGGAACTGTTTTACGAGATTTTGCCATCGACATGTACGATTTGCCTGTATTTCTTTTTCGTTTTGAAACACTTTGTTGCCATTTCTCAACATTCCTTACGCGCTTACCTCACACACCTCTCCGAATATCCTTTACTGGTTCAGAGTCCGAGTCAGATGTTGATGCTTCACCAAATATAGTTTTTTTTTGGCATTCTCATGAAGGATCCTGTTGAAATCAACGTCACTTTCATCAGTGTATATAGGAGAAATGTTGTAGTTAGCCATACTGTTATTATTTCTTCGCTCTCTATGCTGTCCCTCATGTGAGCAAGATGGCATATTTACCTCACATTCTGCCAGAACACTCTGTGATTCGGTATTTTCTTCATCTATAAATCTGTGAGATCTTGAAGAAACTAATGATGAAGATGAACTAGATGAGGAAGAACTTGAAGACGATGAACTAGAAGAGCTTGAAGACCGCGAACGTTCATAGTGGTTAGCGGAGGTCAAATTACCCAAGGCGTGATCATCATGATTTGGATTGTCGGCTAAATCTGTATTTTCAATTTCACTAAGAGTTGTATCGCTGCTATAATCAGGTACAAGGCTTTTGTATTTTTTTTCAATTTGTGTCAATTCTGGCATCGGTGCTGTGTCTGGCTCTTCACTTGCTGAATCGAGCCGAGGAAACATATTTTCCTGGTGTTCTTCAATTTCAACATTTGTTTTTGGCTGCAAAAACGAAGAGGTGGTTACATTACAATCTGATCTGATTAAATTGAGGTGATGAAATAATGAGTCGAGAGTCGAACTCGCGCACAGAGGGTTCCGTACCATTACTCCAAGCTGTTACTAATATCGAGCACAAAGTGAGTAAATGCGAATATATATACATAATATATCACGTATGGAAGCTCTTAAATATTTGTTTTATTATGTTTTAGCAGGTATTTAGTTTTTACCCTTTAGTTACGGAACCTTAAAAATGTTAGTCAATTCATTCACCATCATCAACCGCAAAACGTCCACAGCCGAGCAAAAGCATGTCCCCTTAACTTCCAGAGTGATCGGATTCTTGGTAACAAAATGAGTTTCTTTATATCTCAAGGAGGTAAGTAAAATAATAAATTATTAACTAGATAAAGGGCATAACTTTGGAATTATGTTAAGTTTCTATCACACCAGTAATTTAGGAAAAAATTTAATAAACAAAATTATTTATTTACCTGTATGCAACTTTTTTCTTTCATTTCCTCTAATTCTTCATTTGCATTTCTAGAATTAATCTCCGTTTCGGAAATCAATCCCAGAATTTTCCTGGATCTCCATGAAGACGTCATTTTAATAATCTACGACGGGAGAATTAAACAGAATTAAAAGCTTTATTTTACATGGCACTTACAAGAAAAAAGAAGTAATTTTAAAGATTTTTAGATATTTTGGGTCATTTGCAATCATAAAGCGAAGGAAATCAAATAAATATTTATAAGCGTTAGTATTATTTTTTGAAAAACTGATGCATTCTCAATTACTCCTACAGCGAAAGTGATATTTTAAAACAAAACTGAATCATTACGCATTAGCTTTATAGTTGAAACAGCTTATTTAAAACAAAACAGAATTAACTCTTATGATTGAGCGAGTTAGTTTTCGAAAATAGGAAATAGTAGTATTTTACAAATAATGCGGTTTAGTTTTAAAAATACGTTTAGTAAAGAGTTACCTTTTAAGCGAAAATAGAACTATTCCGTGTTACACCCTGCTACTCCAAACAACAACACTTCCGCCTTCAATCACTGCCGGTTGATCACTGAATCACGCCACTTTTTGAACTCCGACTTGACCAATCGTGTTCATTGTAAAGAGAAGTATGAACGTGCATCTCGCTCATATTGATTGTAAGAGCGCCGCTGTCAAAGTGTGTGTATTCTTTCCGTCGCGTCGCGAGAAAATGTCAATATTCATGATTTTTTAGTTAAATCGTTTTTTGATTAAAGCAGCGATATTATTTTATTGTTACACTTTTCTCTTAATTTGTTGTGCGCTCGTTAATAACCACTTCCACTGTATTCAGGAATGTATTCAATTACACATGTTAGTGTCAACGACTTATTTTGTAGTGTCATCTGGTTTGCTATAATCTTTTGTTTCATCTAGTTCAAAGAAGACAGCATTTTCAGAAATGTAGCACGGAGAGATTTCTTCCTTTATCATGAAGAGGCGGATTCTTCTAAAGCTAATAGGCCTTTATCGACCAAAATCAATACATCGAGTGAGATAATTGCTGAATATAGATTTAATATATTTTCAGAAACATCATCCACGAAACGGTTTTGTTGTGCGTGTGCTATAATTTACCTAAAAGGACTTTTCCAAAAATAAAGGTAACGTTGCATATACAGTCAATCAAAGTAAAATTTTCATTCGTTATGTACATTTTTCTGATCTAATCAAATCAAAAAATAACTAACTGACTGACAAACTACTACTAATGCTTGTGCAATTGAGTCGAATGCACATGTTTTTTTGACAACAGTGTTGTCCAAACCTAAAGAACAATGGCATATGTACATAGTAAATATTGTCAGATATAAAAGGTGAGCGTACATTCACAAAAAATATATATAAAGATTCAGTGTTACTTGAAAGTTATAAATGTAAAGTCGTTTTCATTTGAAAAGGCCGAAAAAAATTAATATTTCGTTTTGAAGTTTTGGTTTTTAGGTCATGATGAAATTACAATTATTGACATTGACAAGATCAGAAGTGCGATTGTGTAAGGTTGTTCATGGATGGACAATGAATACAATTGATCATCGATCGTATAATGTAAATTCTAATTGTGTAATTTTGTCCATTCCATGAAGACCGAAAAGTGACCGGTGGTCTAAAAACGTTTCATGGATTTGCGTTTTATTATCGCAAAACATTCGGTAAAACTTAATTTTTTTTAACATAATATTAAATTGTATTCAAATATAAATGCAGGTTTTTAATCAAATTTTACGATTTCAACCCAAAAACAAAATTTTATTCATAAAAACATTGAATTTAAACTAAAAATATACCTCTGCAATTGAAATAACCAAACGCAAAGAACGAATGAAATACGAGTTTCCTGCTACTCGGCAATAGGTGGCGTTAGTGGACTGCGTAAAGTGTTCTGTGGTGTAATATATTATTTTATGTTCTGTGAATGTCAAGTGATAACTGTCACAACAGTGAAAGAAAACTTTTGAAATTAGTTTAATAAATGAAAATACATTCGAAATCTCTAAGGAAACGCCATCAACCCAAACAAAGAAGAAGTAAATGAAAATACAAGTAAGTAAAAAATATTAAATTATATTAAGGCTTTCTATCAAAAAAAAAACAACACTGTAAGTGTAAATTAAATATAAACAAACAACCCAAGCTTTACTATAACAGGCGTATTATTCCTGTAACTGCATAATATCAAAAATAAATTTCACTTTCAGTGCCAAAGGCAAGAATAGTATCACACGCCCAGGTGGAGACCTTACTAGGCCTCTTGGAGGCCAATATAGAAATTGCGCGAGGACGCGTGATGGGGGGCGCCTTGGCTAGTCAGCGCGTCGACGAGTTCTGGCGCAACACTGCTAGCCATCTTAACAGTATGGGAGATGGGACTTCAAAAGAGGCCCATGCCTGGAAAACTGTAAGGCATGTTTTGACATTAACCAATAAACTTATCAACAGTGGCTAAGATTTATTACATTTTTCAGTATTGGCATGAACTAAAATACCGGGCACGGAAGCGGGATACAGAAATCCGGCAACACGCCCAAGGAACTGGAGGAGGACCAGCAAAGAAACCTCTCACTGTAACTGAGAGCCGAATACTCCAATTACTGGGGACGGTTTCGTATGCAGGAAATCCAGAGGTGCAAATTCCTCTAAATGTAAGTTAAATAATGCAATATAATTATTTCTACAGTCTCTGTGAAAGGGGAAAGAGAAAAAGGTCAGACTTCTTTTTTGTCATTCGTAAATGAATCCCTATTTCCCTTGGTCATCGCATCACACGTGAACGGCTGGACCAATATCGCTAATTCTTTTTTTGTTTTGTTTGTTATTGTCAGGAGAATGTTCTTATAAAAGAAAAAATTAAGAAAAAATTTTAAAATTTAAGAAAACTTAATAACCATACTAAATTATTTGTTATGTAACCTTATCGCTTTTGACAAAACATTGACAGAATGTGTGCTGCTAATATATAGCATAGGAATAATTAACAATGGGTAACTTTTTTTGTATTAAACCATTTCGTAATCAATATTCATAGTTAAGACAGGACAACGTCTGTCGGGTCCGCTAGTGTACAATAAAATCAAAATTGATGTAAGTCTACATGATATTGTGCGTGTGGATTGAGTGCCTCTTTTAACGGAGACTCCAGATTTGTGATATAGGTAGGTATGTGTTGTTGCCATGTCCCAGCTAGCAGTGCTTTGAATTATCAACATGACGTTATTTTTGTTTGTTTTTGCAGCTCCCAAATTCTAGCGCTACAGCACCTGCTGTATTGGAATTGGAAATTCTACTATCCACTAGTCATAGTGTAAGTGTAATAAACAAAATACATGATAACAGTATAAATACAAAAGTACAATTTAAGAGGAAACACAAGGGCCATTTTTCCAAACAAACGTAGTCCCCTGTTTCCTCCCTGGATAGAGCCAGTAGAGCAATAATTTTTATTACAAAAATCTATGGCCACTATAAGCATGTTTCTACGTTTTCTGTTTTTTCATAAATTAATTAATAAAAAAGGTATGAGCCCTCAAAAATCTCAAACATCCATTTTTTGAAAAAAGGTAAACATACGAACATGGCCAGAGTCTTTCTTTAATTTTTAATGTAAAAAGTACTTAAATCGGTCTAGTTTTGGAAAAGTAATCGGGGGACTACTAAAATACTAAATAGTCTAGCACTTGAAAACCGTAATGAGGAGGTGCTCCATCGTGCTGGTAAATTAAGTTAGAATGGAAAGACAAAGGTATGTCTTCCAACATCTCGTCTTACGACGTTTTCCAACAGTCCCTAGTATGTAGCACTGGTGAGGCGGCCTTCGATGAAGTAAGGTACGTACTAAGTAATATCGTTATCCTAATTCTTATAATAAAAATAAATCAACTAGTCCATTTTTTTGTTTGTTTGTTTTTGTTACTGTCTTTTTTTACAGTGGAGTTCTTAATATTTTTATTATTCTTAGTTTTATTTCTTTTTATCGTTTTCCCTGTTTTAGTTTAATTTTTTTACTAATTATTTTCTCATTTTTATTTCCGTCAGTTTCATTTCTTTCAGTGAGTATCGTTGTTACATTATTATTTCTTTTAGTTACTTTTTTTCATTGAGTTTTAGAAATCGGCGTCTTGCATTTGCATTTGCAAAATTAGTTTAAGAGTATTCGATTTTATTTTTAGTAGGGCACGTAGTAGAGATAAAGGGCTGTATATTTCTTGGTGTCTTTTTTTTCCATTAAGCTGTGGATTGAATCTACTTCTTGAACATTACCATGGCCGGGTTCAGAATATTTTTAAGTAATAGTTGATATGTATTTGGAATTATCTCACTGTAAAAATTTGACAAGAGCAATGCTCATAATATGTGAGTTTCTGTTCTGCGGGACACACGAATCCGACCATACTATTAGTTTTGTTATAGTATCTGGTAAAACACTCACTATTTCTTTTAAATTTTTGAAGTGAAAACTTCTTTAGCGGCGCTGAGCACTTTTTTTGGATGGGTAAAAACTTCCAAACTCGCGTCAGGGTCACGTGATGCTGATCGAAAAAGCGTAAGATCGAGGGGAAGGGAGAGGAACTAGTATCTCCCACTCTTTCTACCGTGCCTGAGTGTGCTGTTTTCTATTATTTTTGAAGTGAAACTTCTTTATCGGCGTTGGAAAAAATTTACCGTCACGTTTTGCGTCAAATTTTCGTCACATTTTTCGGTTACGCGCCATCTTTTTCTAACCAACTTAACCAACTTAACCAACTTAACCAATTTAACCAATTTAACCAATTTAACCAATGTAACCAATTTAACCAATTTAACCAATTTAACCAATGTAACCAATTTAACCAATTTAACCAATTTAACCAATTTAACCAATTTAACTAATTTAACCAATTTCTGGAAAGTTGCGTCAAATTTTCGTCACATTTTTCGGTTACGCGCCATCTTTTTCTTGCCCCTACCACGGTTGGTTCAGACGATAGCTAAAAGGTAAAGTGAAATAATATTTAACCAATTTAACCAATTTAACCAATTTAACCAATTTAACCAACTTAACCAACTTAACCAACTTAACCAACTTAACCAACTTAACCAACTTAACCAACTTAACCAATTTAACCAATATAACCAATTTAACCAATTTAACCAATGTAACCAATTTAACCAATTTAACCAATTTAACCAATTAAACCAATTTAACCAATTTAACCGACTTAACCGACTTAACCGACTTAACCGACTTAACCGACTTAACCGACTTAACCGACTTAACCGACTTAACCGACTTAACCGACTTAACCGACTTAACCAACTTAACCAATTTAACCAATTTAACCAATGTAACCAATTTAACCAATTTAACTAATTTAACCAATTTCTGGAAAGTTGCATGTAGATAATTTTTCGAAAAATAAGGCCATAAAGAAGTTTCACTTCTTACGTGTGTACACTAGTACACGCACAACTTTTTTTTTATCTAATGCACTTGCTAAATCATCGCCATTTCTTCCATTTCTAGTCTCGTCCCACAAGGCGTTTACGGCACTTTTATTGACATCACAGTGCGCTGTTAAATTATATACAGTCAATTTGCTTGTATAGAAAAAGCTTGATACATTTGCTTTGGGCAGAGAAAAAATGTTTTCCAAATCAAACGTTACAACGGCTGTGTCGTTGTTCTTACTGGTTTTCAGTTTTCGGTCTTTTTCTCGTTCCTCGTCACCCTCTTTTTTTTTGTAAGTGCTCTACACATTTCTGTACAAGATCGCTGCTGGGGGATTTTTGAGCTTTGAACTCGGAACAAAAATAGCAAACATCCTTTTTTGGGCGATGAAAGCCAAGATTAAATCGTTCGCAGAATATTTTTCGACATATGTTTTCTTTAACAGGATCTTTATGCTTTTCCACGTATAATGAGAACAGTTTTGAGACACTCAACCCCGGTTGTAAATATTGGCGCATGCTAAACGATCGGCAGTAGTGTGATTCTACTGTTGGAAACGATTTAATGTGATTAATCACTTCGTTTACTTTTTCAGGTGGTGTTTTTTTTTTGACGTATTTCCCTTTTCTCGGCGTAGGAGGCAACAGTGCGTTACTTTTTTTATTTTTAAATGAAAATAGTGAATCCGGCGAGCAGAAATACTTAAGGTAGAACAAAAAAATGTTCTGAAGACATTAACATTTTCGTTTTCTTTATGGAAATAGTAGTTAAATGTATAAGATCTTTTACTATTTTAATTTTTAGTTCGTGTTCTACTTTTTTTGGTTCTTATTGTGTATTTTCCGTAAAATTTGTATTTTTGAGCATCAGTCAAGCTGTAAAATTCAGTTTTAATTTTTTCTCTCAAGGCTAAAGGAAAGTTTGTAGAACACATAAGCTTACAAGTACTTTCATACTTAAACTTAAATCTGGTCGATAGAACAAAAAAGCACTAAGGCGACGTATTGTTATAACGATCGCACAAGAAGTCCCATGCTATCGCATAGTTATCGCCCTTAAAATTTATATTTTTAATAATTTCGGCGGCTGTTCCCTGCAGGGACGCGCGCAAGTAATGAAACTTGTTAATACTATCGATACTACAATTCTTATGAATTAAGAAAAGGAAAGTGTCCCTAAATTATAACCAGCACTGATAGCTACCATCAAAACGGGATAAATCAAATTTTGGCTAACGAACAAAATGGTTTTTTGTCCCACCTGATACCTAGGAGCCCGTTAAGGAACCTGCGGAAGCTATATCCTGTTTTTTCCCTGCTTCAAGGTACTTTCTTGCTATGGCAACCAGGGGATAAAAACTTTCTTCAAATTTAAAACGCTCGGCATAGGCGTCCTCGGGATGCTCCAATAACAGCTCGATCTCAGTCTGTAAATCATTAAATTCATCGTATAAACCCTCGAATTTGCTAAAACGACCTTCTAATTCTAGCAACTGAAGGTCCGATAGTTGATCGCAGCTTTTTATAATGGCTATGTAGTTGCTAAAGCCTGTTAATTCTTGCTTTAACAGAACTGCGTTTATTGATTAATTTATCAGCCATAGTGGGTAACAAGGAAAAAAATTATAGAAAAAAAATTATATGAAATTTGGTCGTTAATTTATATGTACGAAGCTATGAAAGATTTAATGAATAGGCGCACAGCTGATGCAGTCTAACGGTATTGTAAGATATACCGCTATACAAAGGAACTTGCTTGTGCGCTTATAATATTCATTCAAATCATAGTGGCTGTAGTGAGTGCGGCCGCTGTTAGCGAAGTGGAATGACGTGCGAAAAAATAAGCTTGCCAACTCAAATAAAAGTAAGAAAAAAGGTTAAAATGAAATGGGCTTATGCAAAAATTAAGCACAGAATTTTGGAAGATGTGATGGAAAAATTGGAACGAACTCACAGCACGACCGTATCCAAATTACTCCACAGGTACGATGACACGGCGCAGTAGACAGGCGGGCGTATCACAGGTTCAAAGTCCGTTACAGCAGTCGTCCGGATCCGGAATTCTACCCTCGTCTGTTTCTTCTTCTTCAGGCGAATAGACCACAATGTTAAAGAGAAGCGTTGGTGCCTTCGGTGGTAAATGAGATGGAAAAAAAGCGGACTGTATTTCATAGGTTTTGAGTATAATTCGGGACAAGTACAATAACAGTGACCGCACACTAGGATGATATCGAAGGGAGTGGTTCGACCGAGCATCGATGTTCGCGAACCGAACGTTCGCTCGGTGTTGTTCGGCGCGGTTCGGCGGTTGTGCGTCCCTCATGCCCTTCCGGTATTCATAACGCCGCCCGTGCGTAGACAGTCATCTTGAAACTCGTTTGCCTTTCTTTTTCGCGGCTGTTGTAGGTCTTGGAGATTTTTCAGGTATTGCTTGATTCTCTTGTTCAGGTGGTGCTTGCATTCCGGTTTTATTAGTGCTATCTGTTGTCTCATTTTGTAAATTTTTTTTAAGAAATAATAACTGCTTGTACAGAAGGTATTCTTTGGTATGTTTTTCTCCTGTTCCAGATCGATTTTCATCTTTAAGTTTCTTTAAGTACTTTTTAAAAGTATCGTTAATCCCTCTCCATCTTTTTAATACTCGTACTTCATTACATGTAAATTATACAAAATTAATCTATAAAATCAATACCTACATAAATATAGGGGCATCCCTATGACATTAAATATATACATAAAAGAAACCATTCATATGTTAAAAAATTTTTAAAAATACAAAAAAAAACGATTAATGATTCCTAACCTCAAAATAGGCACGCTTCGCTCGCCTTCGCGCGTAAACAGAAACACTAGTGTATAAAAAAAATTAAGAGGTACTAGTCGTTTAAATGCCAATCAGCTGACTATGATACATTTAGTGACAAAAATGATTGCGCTGGAAATAGGTTAGGGTCATACTCAATATGAAGACAAAAAAAATAAAAATCAGAATTAATTCAAATTTGGCATTTATTTCAATATTATTATTATCAACCTTCTAAAATTATCAGCACAGGTCAGTCTTTATTGTTTATGGAAAAAAACAGCCTTTTCAAAAAATCACGTCTACAGAAAAGATCGATTACTCCACAGAAAGGAACAAAAATAAACCATTAAAACAGTTTAAACATGATAATCATTTAAATACTCCTCATAAAGTAATCATAAATACTCGTTTTTTCTTAACCGTAATCAATAAAAACAAAAAACAACTTACAAGTAGATCAAAAAAAAAAAAATCAAAAAATGACTACAGTTCAGACATATACTTCTGTAGACAAAACACTAAAGTATGGTGTCTTCTCCTGAATCCTCGCACATGCGAGGTAGTGGTCGTTTTTTTTTTTGGGAAAAATTTCTAAAGTAGTATCAGAGTCTTCTGACTCTTCATTTGGAAGAGTTCGTTTCGTTGGCCTAACATTTTGAATAAAAGCATCAGTACCTTCATCGGGTGTCAACCTATCACTAAATCCTGGTGAAATTGATGCAGTTGTTGCATTAGGTGTTGCTGAACCATCTGGGGTGATTGGAGCTTCTGGGATAATTATATGGACAGTCTGGGTTTTCAAGAGGTTTATAGACGATATTTATAGTTCCTAGTTCAAAATGTGGACATTTCTCTCCTGTGCTACAAGTTAAGCAACTCAACCGTCTTGCACGTATAAATTCCGGTTCCTGGTTGGTCCACACTAATTGATGAATCTCACGTGTACCTTTAAAAGGCCGTAAAACACTTTTGTCCAAAATTTGTTGGATTTCAGGGATAAATAATTCGTTGGTTCTGTAAACCATAATCTCTTTGCAGTTGGCAACTAAAAAAGACATCACTTCATCCAAGTTAGATGCATCGTTGCCTTTTGCGACGTGGGAATCACACATGCGTTTAATGCACCCGCCTATAAAAGACAAAGGCCACGGGCGAAAATGGGCCTGAGCTTTACCACCCGTTACACTGTTGAAATATGATTCAATATTTATTTAATGCTTTTTAATTTCTATTGAATTAAAATCACGATATTTTACAATGGGGTATTAAAGTATCATTTAAATAAAAACACCGTTGACCCTAAATTGCTAAGTGTATTCTTCCCTAAAATGTTGCCAGGCATAATATGCGTTGATACATCACTTTTATGTTTTTTCCTACATAAGGTATATTAATGCAAGTAAGTACACACTACTGTTTATTAGTTCAATGTACAATACAATATAATTATGGCGTATTTTTAAAATGCCTTTAAAGCATATGAGAAATCAATATAAAGTTAATATTATCAGTATATAAACTTGAAAAATTTTTTTGTCTCAGGCGGGACAAAAAAAAAAATTTTTCAAGTTTATATACTGATATTATAAGTGCAATTAAGTTGCTAAAATATCAAATAAAGTATAAAGTTAATATTACATAGATGGCGTTAGGATTTGTAAAAAAAGATAAACAAATGTCAAGACTGTCAACTGTCACAGTCATTGGTTGGCTTCGTTTTGCTTTGAGCTTGTTAGTGCGGTTATTAATAATACATAGTGGCCGAGTATTATTTATTATTCAAATCGATTGTCTTCCACGACTTTGGCTAAGTTGTGGGATTCTGATGGTGATGCTAGAGCATACGATACACATGTGTGTAATACTCGGCCACTAACTACTAGTACTAGTATGTACTAGTACTATCATGGGAATGCATCAAATAAAAGATGAAGGCTTTTCTATTATTAAACAACAGTAGAAGCAAGGGTCTTACGAAAATCTTATACTACCTGCACGATTCTTGTATAATATTCATATACCTACAATCATTTTATTATGATGATGAATAAATGTAAAAAATAGTTCTTAATGATTTTTTATTTAAATCCCTTTATTTATATTGCCATAAAGCATGTCGATCACAGTACTATGAATAGAATAGTAATTGGAATAACCACAATAACTTCTTCACATTTGAGGTTATTTATTGTTGATCATTATCATGCTATAACTTTTTTCTCCCATGGAAGATTTTTTTAAATCATTGCGTATTTGATATAAGACTATAGTTTCTATAAAATAACACCCCATTTGTGGATGTAACGTTTTCAGGCCCAGCTTTGTATGGAAGTTCGCCCGTCGCCTTTTCGTATTATTTTTCTAGTGACATTGGAGCCTTGAAGTGGCAATTAAAAAAAAAATTAAAATATAAAAGTACTTGCTTAGTTCTATGTAAATAGATGTACAATCGGTAGTTCAAGATAAATAATAGGCATAGGAAACATCAGAAATTAGTGATAACAATTTAAAAAAAAAAAACTCTTATAAATTCAACTTTATAACGCAAACAAAATAATTGTCAATGTCATTTCTAAGAAAATCAAAATAGGTCAGAATCGTCAAATTAGTCCATGCTCATTATTTACCTTGTCGTACTGTACACATTATTGCACTGAATTACATTGATTCATAGAAGTCCGAATAGCGCGCCAGGTTCTAGGTCAGGCCTCATACACGCGCGCGCGCTATTCATACTTCTATGCACTGATTGTATTGTTGTAGAAATAAAAGTACTTACCAAGTTTTGTTTTTTCACTGTTTTCTTTGTTTTGGAAATTCGAAAATAAACTTTCACAGATGCTGTTCCACGCATCTTCCTTAGTAAATTTATTTTTATAATGTTCATTACTTGTGTCCCAAATGACGGGGCGCTCCTGAATTAAAGATATTAAAAAATCTACATCATATACAAAGAAGGCGGCGCAGGCGCCGCGCGTCTTTCTCGCTGTCTCAGAGCGGACTAAAGTGGGCGTCACCAATTATGACGTAATATCGCAGGAATGCGCGATGCGAATGAGATCGGACGTTCTTGCTGTGCATTCGTGCGAGTTCGCAGATATTTGCGATGCGATGCTAATTCACAGTTTTGTGTGGGAGCCCATTCTCCATTTTTGTACGCCCGATGCGTCTAACTTTTTGGGTACCAAGTGTACTGGAGCACTCCAAGGGGAATGTGACTCCTGTATTATACTATTCTTGGACATTTTCTCAACCTGTTTCTTAACCCCGTAAGGCCTAAGATATTTTTAGGACGTTTATCATAATGACCCAATATCCTAATTATAGGCATAGACACTAGCGGCCCAGACTTTTTAATTGCTTTAAAATCTGAAAATGGTATATTTACAGCTGAAGTCTGAATATTTATGGTAAAGGGGTCTATAATTAACAACTTACATATGAAAAAAGTAAAAAAAAAATGTCCCATTTATAGGTCACTGGGTTATTATTTTATAAAAATGTTATACAAATATATACATAGTCAGGTCATAAGTTCTGTCACACAATAAAAACTTTTGAATTTAGAATGCTGGCCACAAAAAAGTTTATTGAATTCGAATTTCGAATTTTTCATGAAAATAATAATGTGTACTTTTTAGAATTTTCCTCATTTTTAAATATGGAGTGGACACTTAAAGAAGACCGTGTCGCAGTTATTGCGTTGCATCGTTGCGGTTACGCGCCAATTCAGATTTTCGACTTACTGAAAAATTTTAATATAGCCAAAAGATTCGTTTATCGTACCATAAAACGATACAATGAAGACTCTAGTGTAGATGACAGGTCAAGAAGTGGTCGCCCTCGCTCTGTTAGGACTCCAGCAGTGATAAAAGCTGTGAAGGCGCGAATTCAATGAAATCCCATACGTAAGCAGAAACTGTTGGCCCTTCAGATGGGGTTAAGCAGGAGCATGGTGAAAAGGGTGTTAAATGAAGATTTAGGGCTTAGGGCATATCAAAGAAAAACAGGACATCGTTTGGACGCTCGTTTAATGGTCCTGTGACTGAAGAAATGTCGCGCTTTGTTGAAGCGGCACGCGGGAAAAAAGCATCGGAAAATTATTTATTCGGATGAAAAAATTTTCACCGTGAAAGAGAGCTACAACAAACAAAATGATAAGGTGTACGCACACAGCAGTGAAGAAGCGAGCAACCGTATTCCGCTGTGGAGATACCGGTAGTTGTTGATGCCAACTGTATTATAGTTAAAATTGAGAATGAACTGGCACTAATGGCAATCTATCGTTCCCCATCTTATGCAAATGCACATAACTTTATCGACAGTATTCACCATACTCTTAATACACTTAATTCTTGTAGATCTGTTATGATAATTGGTGACATAAACATAGATATCTTAGCTGGTAACGAAGATGTTTGGTCTGAAGAATATTTGGAAACAGTTGCAACATTCTCAATGCTACCGGTACATCAATTTATTACACGTGGTACTAAATGCCTTGATCATGTAATTTTAAAAACTAATAAATCCGCTATTACTCTCAAATTGGACTCATTCATTACAGACCATGCACCAATTGTTGCCTTTACCAATTTAAGATATGACAAATCTGACGCTTTTAAAGTAGTGCCTCGTCTTGACATCGCTGCCAGTGTCATCGACCTTGAGAAAATTGATTTTGCATCTGTCCTAAATTGCCACGACGCTGAAGCTTCTGCATCTAAACTGATAAATATACTATCAACTGTAGTTGAAAAAAACAAAAGTTTGATCAACATATCTTGCAGAAAGAAAATTCTTAAACCTTGGGTAACTCCGGGTTTGCTAAAATGTATACGAAATCGTGACTCTCTTTACCGTAAAACTAAAAGAGATCCCAATAATTTGATTCTTAAAGTTACTTTTACGCGCTATCGATTTTTCTGTAATAATTTACTTAAAAAAATCAAACGTGAGTATGAACGCACACAATTCGAAAAATATTCAAAAAACCCTAAAGAAACTTGGAACCTCATCAAAAAGGTCTCTAATCTGCAAACCAATAAAGATTCTGCAAGCAAGCTTCTTTCAGTAGAGGACCCTATTCGAACCGTTAATGAGGTAAACAATTTCTTTGCAAATGTGGGTAGGAGACTCTCAGCCAACATTATTAACAATGGTTTCAAACATAATGCCTCTCCTGTCCCACTGAATCCGCAAGTAAACTCAATGGTTCTTTTTGAGACAGATTATAGGGAAATTGAGTCATTAATCCTCTCTCTAAAGACCAATTGTGCTGTTGGGTGGGACAATATATCTTCTACTTTAGTCAAAGAATCGAGGCATGTTCTGGTCCCTGTACTGTCCCACGTCTTCAACTTGTGTCTCTCGACTGGTATCTTCCCGTCCGTGTTTAAGATAGCGATAGTGCATCCGGTTCACAAGGGCGGTGATGGCGGTGATAAGGCTGATGTCAATAACTATAGGCCTATTTCAGTTTTGTCAACTATATCCAAATTGGTAGAAAAAATTATCAATAAAAGGCTTCTAGATTACTTAAACTCATACAATATATTGTCTAACAATCAATATGGTTTCAGATTCGGCAAAAATACTGAAGACGCTGTCATAGAATTGACTAACACAGTAGCACTAAATCTTAAAAGTAATCTCAAGACACTAGCGATATTTATTGACCTATCCAAAGCTTTTGATACAGTCTCTGTTCCTATCTTGTTACATAAAATGGAGTCTGTTGGCATAAGAGGTGTAGCACTGGATATTTTTAAAAGCTATCTTAGTAACCGATTTCAAAAAGTTAAAATCGACTGCCATGTAAGTACTGAGAAACTAATAAATTTTGGTGTCCCTCAAGGTAGTGTTCTCGGACCTACTTTGTTTTTAATCTACATAAATGAGCTGTCAAACATGGGATCAGCCTATTCAAAAATACTCACCTATCCCGACGATACAGTAATCCTGGTTCACGGTCAAGACTGGCAGTCTACAAGACAAAGAGCAGAGGCTGTGTTACGTAATGTAATGGAATGGCTATCAATAAATCTGCTTACTTTAAACACGCAAAAAACAAAATTTATTACTTTTGCACCTAGAATTTCGTCCCAGCCGTCTGATTCCTACATATTAAAAGCCCATAAGTGTAAAGATCAGGATCAACTAGAATGTGACTGTCCCCACATTTTACGTTCACAGACCATTAAATACTTGGGTGTAATGATTGATAGTAATCTTTCTTGGGAATGCCAAATTGATTCGCTAGTTACGCGACTCCGTAAACTTATTTTTGTTTTTAAATGTCTTCGAGTATCTGCCGATGTTAGCATATTGAAGACTGTTTATTACGCGCTTGCCCACTCTATCCTCACTTATTGTATACCTGCCTGGGGAAGTGCTGGTAAATCTCTTTTTCTTCGCCTTGAAAGAGCACAAAGAGCAGTTTTAAAAGTAATACTGTATTACCTGAGTGGTTTACCCAGAGTAAGACACACATATGTTTTGAGTTCTGTACTTCGCAAACACTCTGAGCTTGTTTTTGACCCTAATTTTCAAAAGAAAAAGCGAAGAAAAGACATAGTCTGTAATATTGAAGCGGCGCGTCTGGCTGTAGCAGGTCGACAGTATCATTTTCTGAGTCCAAGATTATATAACAAGGTGAATAAGGAACTACAAATTTACAAGTTGAACTATCATGAGTGCAAAATAGCTTTAGATCGATGGCTTCATACTCTTAAGTACGATGAGATAGAAAAACTTATTAATGTCAATTAGTTGTTCATTCAATATTGCATCACGTAGTGATTACTTGCTCAGTGATTTCATCCATAAATACATTCTAAACATTGTACACACACCAAAGAATAACATTACACAGGTATGGTGACACACACTTGCATGCACATGCACACTCTTACATACACACACATTCACACATACACAATCATTCACACTCTCATATACACATACACACACACTCTCATATACACATACACACACACACCACACACACACACACACACACACCACACACACCACACACACCACACACACACACACACACACACCACACACACACACACAAATAAGTTTGACTTTCTGTGCTATTTTTTGTCTGTAACGTTTTCCGTGCATTTTGTTTACGCTTGTTTATTTATTGTGTTTATGTTTATTGTCAAAATTGGGAAATTGAGGAATGCTGTCTACTCTTGTTACTGGAGGTGGGCGTTAATAACTGCAACACAGTTTATACTACAGCTGTTATTGTCGTGCACATTTTATTTTGTCCAAATGTTTTTATTCCAAATAAACTTTTTTTCATTTTTTTTTCATTTAAAACTAAATAAACTTAGTAGTACTTTGTATTTGTATATATAGCATACATAAAACTCTGTTCTGTTCAAAAAGTTTTCTTGATAGACCGAAGTAGAAACCGAATTAATTTCTCCTGGCATGCTTTGGCCCTTACCCGTCCACGCGATGTTGGTCCCCGGCCACGACCAGGTCCTCGACCACGACCAGGTCCGCGACCACGTGAGCAGCTTCGACTCCTTGGCGTTCCACAAGCACAACGTGGAGTCAGAGACTCTGAAGATGTGGCATCCGCAGCAGTAACCATCAGATTATCTGAATGGCTTGTTTTAACTTCCTCTTTGGATGACGAAGATGAGGATTCGGGAGAAGGCAGATTACGACTTGGAACTTCAAAATTAGCATCAAATATGTCATCGTCATAATCACTAATATCTAAGTCGGATTCGTTAAGATTTAAATATTTTTCTAAATCTTCATCTTTCAAACCTGTAATAATCAAACATTCACAATAAACGCCCAGAGTCATAAATTTATGACTCACCAATTATATGCTACTAATGCAATAACACCCGACAACCTAATTTCGTGACATAAAACTTTGCTCATATCTTCTGCCCAAAATAAAACGGCGGAAAAAAATTTTTACTCGTCGATATCATACATTACAACAATACTTATTTAAGGTAAATAAGAATTTAATTTTAAATTTAGGTTGAGGCAATGCTAGATTTTAGTGAAAAGAAACGATTTACTTACGACGATTCCGCGACATGTTGTCTGCATTCACGGGCTAAAAGACTGACTTTGGACTGTTAAACGTCAAAATTGACAGCAAATCCAATGGTTGCGTTCAGTTCCGCCTTATTTAAGAAAAAATAATCCGTTATACCTGCGTGTAATATTTTAGGAACACCGCGTGTACAAATTTTATGTCCTAAATTTAGGTTCCTGGGTCGCTAAATGATCAATTTAGAACCATAAAGGAAGGACCATATTTCTTAGTCTTTAAAATAGGACGTTGGGCCTTACGAGGTTAATTTCTTTAGTTTGTACTGGTGCATAGCGGTGAGCCTTGATATTAATTGGATCTTCTTTCTTGGTTCAGATCGTATGTTTCACTTCATTCGTGAATGACAATGGTATATTCTCGCAATAAATAATCCCTCCAAAATTTTTCTATCATAGCTCTTTTCCTCTTCGTTCATATGATCTAACCTTAACTTTTCTAAATTATCTTCTAATAATCTATTAACATTATCGCTGTTTTCTAAAAAATTCAAATTATTAGTATAGTGTGGGTTCTGACGGAAGCCTTCCTGAAGTTTTTCAACTCGGAATGGTGCGGTAATAACTAAATTTTGTTCTAATTCTGTACAATTTTGTATAACTGTAAAAGCGTAGCCATTTTTACATGTAACTATAGCTTCTGGCATTCAAATACCATCTAAAAACTGTACATAGTTCAAGATAGCATCGCCATGTAGTAAATTTACCGGCAATTTTACTCTTATTTCGCAACGAGGAGGCAATTTGAGCGTCTCTCGCATAGATGGTGAGTAAATTATTGGAATGTTGGTGTTTTTGTAGATAAAATTAAATTTTTCATATCTATAGAAGCGTCGAGCGATTTGATCAAGTCGCTACCTATAAGGCCGTCATACCTCTTGTCTACGCTATATACGTAAAACTTATGTTTTTGTTCGCTTTGAAAAATATTAGGTAAATCTATGTAAACAATCTCTCCTTGTTTAAATGCTATGCGTGGCTACTAATTACTTCAAACGGTTCGTTTCGTATAAAATTACTTAAGTATTTATTCGCTAACTCTGGGCTGATAAATGACCTTGTACTTCCGGTATCTGTCATTAAAACCTTGATTCTGGTAGGTATTAATTTATTATTTATTATTAGTACATTAATTTCATATTAAAATTTGTGCCTCGCAAACCACTTTCGTGGTTGTCTGCGAGTGCGAATCTCGTATAATTGACAATATTATATATTTATTAAGTTAACATTAGGTTACAAGTTATTAAGGTTTAAGTTATTTAAATAAACTTACTTACGTAAAATACTTCATCAACAAACCCACCCAATATATAAAATCTCGACTTATACGGGGGCTGATTTCAATACGAGCGGAATTTATAAAAACAACTCATGATCACATATAGAACAAGTATCAGGAACCAAATAATACAAAAAAATAACCTGAAATTATAAGCGAATATTTTGTGTTAAACCCTTACTGCTTTGTGGCGTCAGATACTGCAAACTGTTTGCACTTTACGCGCACGAATCGCGTAGACAAGCGACAGGTACCTACTAACTAGCCATCATTGCTTGCTTATCTCTCTTTATCTGCCGTCTGCGTTATTCCCGAATGTGTAACTAGCTATTTGTAGAGGAACCGATTTCACGTGCTTGGATTAGTTAATTACAAATTTCCCTTCCTACTTTAATCGAGCTAAGGACCGACAAACATACCTAAAACTCACTGTTTCAAAGGGCATATCAATCGGGAACCGAACGAACCTCAAACTTTTACTATCTAGGTATCTTAATCTGGATCAACCTAAAAATTAAGTGTTTTTATTGTTTAATGACGCCAGGTCATCTGGTCCCTCACGATTTGAGCCTTCAGGCGGGAATTGAATCTGTAACTTTTTGTATCTTGATCTAGGCTTGGCTAACCTTTTGAAAATTAAAATTAGTTTTAATTGTTTAATGAGCAATAGTCGTCGTGCAGGGAATCGAAACACAACTCTTATTTAGACTAACCTCAAGAAATGTTCTTAGTGGCAACTTATTTATTTACAACGATTTATCTTAATACCTAGTTTTTGTAAACTTTTGTTTTAATAAATTTTCGAAGTGGCCACCAGACTGAGCAATACATAGTCTAGCACGGCATCTGGTGTTCCTTTCCAAACTGTGCAACACAAAACTATTTTGTTTCACTGTCTAGAATGCACTCACTATTCTTTGTCTCAGGTCGTCAACACTTGTCGATTATTCAGTGTACACTAATCGTTTTAGATCACCCCAAATAAAAGTCTAAGAGCGCTAAGTCTAGGGACCGTGGTGGCCAAGGCACCGGTCCACCACGCCCGATCCACTGATTTCCAAATTCACCATTTAAATAGTCTAGACGAAGAGACGGGGCACGGACGCGATGTGAATTATATCAGAGGCGAAGAGACGCGGCAAAGAGTCATTATACAGGTTGATTTTATCGGGAAAACATTTCGTTCTCCTTAGATGACGAAGATGCGCTTGCTTTGCTGCAACTTATTAGTGTTCAGAAACAGCGCCGCAGCGGCGCCGCGCGCAGCATTTCTTGCGAAAATCTTTAGAGATTTAAAGGTATTAGTCTATATCTCAACAAGTTATAAACTGATTTTGATAAAATGTCTGCTGTTGCCTAAGTTGAACAATATGTACTAAGTAATTATCAGTATCAACTCAACATTATTTTGCACTTGACCTACTTAGAAACTACTAAACGGATTTTGATGAAATATTAATTGTTCCCTTACTTGAACAATATCTAAGCCAACAAAGAAGTCGGTTAAAAAATTACATACATTTTGTATAGAAAAGTTTTGAAGCGGCAAGATGCCTGTGCCGTGCCTTCACCCTACACCTCTTGTGTGTGTTTTATCCCTAACCGTGTTTCCGATTAATACCTCACCTGAGATACTTCGGAACCTGGGGTCCAGGGGCCGGGGCACGGATAGACTGTGTGATAAAACAAAAAGCTACGGGAGGGAGACAGCTAGTTTCAAATAAAGAAAACTGCAATCAAAGTCCAGTCAGTTTTTAAGCTACGATTCCACATAAAGAAGCACAGACATATGTGTGTATGTGACACACACACATAGCAGTCAAACTTACACCCCTCTTTTTGGTCGGCGGTTAAAAATTCATGCCACCAAGCGTGCCTCCCGGCAGCATGTCCTCCGTTCTGGCCCGGTCACTTTGTTAAGTATATTAATTACCTTATCTTTTGAGGTACACTAAGAATCTCTTCTAGGTACAGAAACACCTGAAGTACACAACTTTTACATTACTCGCAATAGCAAAAACGATTGTGACCGGACCAGGAAGGAGGGCACCCGGCGGCGAAGTTTACTTATATGTTAGGAAGTAATAAAAGAAAAATGAGAAGGTACTTACATTTAAATCTTTATTGCACACTAGACAATTTGATTTTGAGCAATTTTTGCTGACTTCAAAGTATTTGTAAACAGTGTTCTGTTTTTGCCGTCCCATGATCGATTAAAACGTTACAATTTTAATATCAAACAAAACTAGGTAAGGTTCTGCGACAACGTGCACGAGAATTATGAAAGATCAAATGCGCCGTTGCCGTACCGCCGTGCCAATCCCTCTGCACTGCTCGACGCCCGCGCCGCCGCGGTGTACTTGACGTGCGAACTGGCAACGACGCGCCATAGCCTAGCATATATCAGTACTGGGTATCGATAACATTATCGATATTTTTATACGAGTACTAGTACTCATGTTAGCGATACAAATATCGGTATTTATCTCAGTTATCGATTCCAATATCGATATTTTCTTCAAAATATCGATATTCAGCAAATATCGGTATCCGGTCCCTGCTTACAATTTTCAAGATTTTCCAGATTGCAATAATGGGATTTGTCTTTGGTCATTGCTATGAACTTAGAATTAGGTATTATTAAACTAAAAGAACTAGGTTTGTCATGCCTATGTGGTATCGGTAAAGCGATAGTATGAAACAACATGAATTCCCTAGTCGAAACTAAAGGGATTTGTAATACAAAAACAATTTTATTATCTACATAATAACATACTAATTTAGAAATATTTAAAATAAAGTAAATTGAACTTAAATCTAATACAACAGGTAATTTATAGTAGTTAGGTAAGTGCCAGTAACTTTCGGCTAGCTCTTGGTGCAATTGCTGTGGTCTTAATATGGAAGGGTATAGTATATTCTGACTGCTAAAGAGTATAGCATTTACTATAAATAACTGTTTCGAGTTTAATGAGGATTTGATCTACGTATGACTGAATAAAAGATTCGTCTGCTTTGATCTTTACGTTCTGTAAACCAAGGGTGAGCTTGTCGATAGCTTTGTATAAACTAGCTTCATTGATTCTAATTTTGTAAAGCGTAGCGTTAGGTTGTTGGGGAATTCACCAAAACTCATACTTGCCAGTTAAGGACGTTAGTTTTTTTTTAATTTGGCACACATGGCTTTGGATACAAGTCCATTAGCCGTAGGACGTTCGTTTTATTATGAAATGTTGCCAGGTATATAACAATCGTACATTTTCCGTACGATCTCGGTCTAGCGATCGTAAATGAGTAAAAATGCTAAAAAATCGTAGGAGTATGATTTAAAATTTAAAATGGCCGCCGCAAAGTCATTGGCTATTACAACTTACGAACAACTGAACCATAATTCAAATACCATTCCTACGAATTAGAAACTCCCACTGTTGCAAAAGATTTAAAAAAAAAATATGACGCTTACTCTATAGTAAAAAAAAAATTCACGCTAATTACTGATTGCAATGTCCTTAAGGCAAGTGGAACAAAAATAAAAGAACTAACACCACGAGAACATAGATAGTGATCCTATTTACAAGATTTTGAATTTTATGATCAATACAGAAAAGGTGTGCTTATGTCACATGTTGATGTTTTAAGCAGAAACCTTTTTATAAGTAGGTTAACAAACGACTCGTATTGTATTATCGTTGAACAAAACAGAAATGCCGATTTAAATAAAATTTGAGAATCTATAATTAACTATAGATTTACTAATCAGTCAGGTGCGCGTCGCGACTAAACGTGGTCGTGTCGAAATCGTTCTGTGCGTGCGCCGTGCGGCGGTGATTCATTGCGTGGGACAATGACTTCGAATATTGTCAAATGCTCAAACTGTGATGTTGTAATCAACGAATTGCTGACTTTTGTGCGCAATGTCATGGACTACATGGACGAGGAAAGTATACACCAGCTGTGCTCCACTTCCTTCTCAATTGACGATATTGCGAATGCGAAATCGTTACTTTTTCAATCGATGCCAAATGCAAAGAAAATGCCATTGCGCCGTAAAAAAGACAAGAAAAGAATGTCGAGAGATCTAGATGATATTCTGAATTTAATGAAAAGTGCCGATCCTCAGATATTTCCGATTTTTGTGGCTAGAGATCTACATTTAATTCCGCCAGTGACCTTCGATCATGTAGATGTAACCAGATTGCTTAAGGATATTCTCTGCCTGAAAAGTCAACTGAGTACTTTGGAGGAGAAGGTAATAACATCAGCTCAGTTTAATCTTCTCAAACAAGAGATCGAGCATATAAAACATGCATCATTGATTGATGATTTTTCGCCTCAATATAATGTAAACAAGAGAAGAGGGGCATGCTTGCAAAACAGTTTTGTGATGAATAGCGGACCTATTGGACTTTCCTTTATACCTGATTATGTGCCTATAAAGTCATCACAGACATCAGCTGTTGCCGGGGTTATCGACCCACCTTCGCAAATCAGACATTCATCGTCAAAGGAGTTAGATGTGGATGATTCTGTCTCTTTTACTTACGCGCAAAACAAAGCAACGGAAGATGCTAACCAAATTGAGGCCCAGGCGCGTACTGCGGTTTCGTCTGTGATGAATAAGGAGGATAGCCGGGCGTTACCGGTTTGCAGTGACAGTACTAGTGTAAGCGAGACAGAGCGTCGAGACGTGCAAGTGGAGGCCCTGGCGGCTACTACGGTTTCGACGAAACCGGCTGCGTCGGGGATCGACACGAGCGCTTCCGACGGCCGCAACCTTACTACTGGAAATCGATCGACTGAGATTGTCATCGAGCGGGCGCTTAACTCAAGTGCAACTCGTATTGATGCGCGCGCCGGCCTCTCTGCGCGGGATCCTAGTGTGAAATGCGATCAGGTGGTAGGGGACTCGGAATGGCAAATTGTACGAAAGAAATCTTCGAAGAGTTACAAGCTAGTTGGACAAAGAGGTAGTGCTCCTACCGCTCCTGACGGTAAATTTAAAGCAGCTGATGTGAAAGTGCCACTTTTAATATCAAATGTGAGTAAAGAAGCGAGTGTAAGTGACATAACTAGCTATATAAAAGACAAAACAGATGAAAGTGTATCTTTGAAAATAATTAATATGCAAAAAACAAAACCGTACAATTCCTATAAGTTATATGTTTCAAAGTGTAAATTAGATTTATTTTTAAAGGATAATTTCTGGCCAAGTGGAATTACGTTTAGGCGTTTTGTGAACTTTTTGTATAAGGCGGGGTCAGTAGTTAAAGCTAGTCAACACACATAGTAAAATGATTGTAAATATTTCTGACAAATTAACCTTGGCTAGTTTTAATTGCTTTTTTGTCACGCGATCAATCGATGACTTAAGGGATATTTGTGAAATGTCGGATGTGGTGGCGCTTCAGGAGACATGTCTGCTCCCCCATGACATACCACTATTAGGTAACATCTCCAATGACTTTGAATACACAGGTAAATCTGCTGTTGATACATCTGTAGGCTTGTTAAAGGGAAGACCGTACGGGGGAGTTGCCATTCTCTGGCGGAAGGGCATTTTTGATAGTGTTACCGTGTTAGATTGTAGCAGTGCCCGTTTAATAGGTATAAGGGCCACTGTAGGGGAGCGCACTGTTGTATTTTTTTCCGTGTATATGCCTACTGACTCGTTGGATAACCTACCTATTTTCACAGAGGTGTTAGGTGAATTAAGTGCAATTGTTGAAAGTGAAAATGTTGAGAGCATATTTATACTGGGTGATTTTAATGCGCATCCACATGAACAATTTTTTAATGAGTTGACTAATTTTTGTTCTGACCAGAGCTGGATGTGTGCTGATATAGAGAAACTTGGTTTGCAGTCTAACGTGTACACCTATGTTAGCGCGGCACACGGGTGCAGGCGATGGTTGGACCACTGTGTTGTCTCAAACTCGGCTTGGCAAACCGTTGTCGAAGTAGGGGTTACAGAAGACGTTTTTGTGTCTGATCATTTACCCCTGATAATTAAATGTGACTTAAGAATTGTTAGGCCTAAATTGATGGCACGCGACTTGCATCCTAGTTCAGTAATATGGGGGGAAAGAGATCAGCAGCAAATATCCGAGTATCAAGAACTATGTCAGAGTAAACTACGTGAGATTGAGATCCCTTCAGAGTTAACGTGACGCAGTCGCAAGTTATGCAGTTTGGATGAACACAGGCGGGTGTTAAACCGGTTGTATGACAACATTGTCCATGCCTTGAGTGACGCGGCTATCAAAACTAAGAAAAAGCCTTGTAACAATAAACCAAGTAAAAACAGATACCTCTGTGGCTGGAACAAACATGTTCGAGAGGCGCATCGGGTGGCCAGGCTTAACTTTAAGATATGGGTGTCATGTGATAGGCCACCATCTGGGAGGATCTATGATAAAATGAACGAATCCCGAAAAATTTTTAAAAGTCGTTTGAAATGGTGTCAACGAAATCAAGAACAACTGAAAATGGACACCCTAGCGCAGCATAGATTAAATAAAAATTTTAAACAGTTTTGGAAGGCTACCAAGAGATGTGATATTAGGCCTGGCCTCCCGGTGAGTGTAGGTGGGGAGAGCGAGTCGGTGCATATTGCAAATAATTTTGCGCAACACTTCAAAGTGCATTCCCCACTAAGACCATCAGTCTCAGTAAATAATGCAATGGCCGGATGTCAGGGGGATATGCCGCTGGTGCGCGTTACTGCAAGGCAGGTTAGAGAGGCGCTAAAAAGAATGACCGGCGGCAAATCTCCCGGTCATGACGGTATTAGTGTAGAACACCTGAGGCATGCGGGGTCTCACTTGCCGAGAGTGTTGGCCCTGTTCTTTTCTTTGTGCATAAATCACTCTTATTTACCACATGAACTTATAAAGACCATCGTAGTGCCCATCGTGAAGGACAGGACTGGTGATATCTCTGGCGAGGGGGGAACTACCGCCCAATATCACTAGCAACAACAATTGCTAAGGTGTTGGGTTGGACAGTGTGCTTAACTCGGAACTAGGCAAATATGCAAACATACATGACGCGCAGTTTGGGTTCCGATCAGGACTTTCTTCTGAGAGCGCAATCCTGAGCCTAAAGCACACTGTCCAATACTACACAAATCGCAAGACGCCGGTGTACGCCTGCTTCCTTGACCTCTCCAAGGCCTTTGACCTAGTGTCCTATGAAGTACTTCGGAGAAAGTTAGCGGGTCGGGGTGTACCGGCGGAATTGCTGGAAATTTTTAGGTTTTGGTATTCCAACCAAACCAATTTTGTAAGGTGGGATGACTCCCTTTCGGAAGCGTATGTGCTGGAGAGCGGGGTGAGACAGGGGGGGTTGACGTCTCCCAAGCTCTTCAACATGTACGTGAACGACCTCATCGTGGAGCTGAGCAGCATGCACGTCGGATGTCGCATAGACGGCGTTAGCATTAATAATATAAGTTACGCGGACGAAATGGTGCTGCTGAGCCCGACGGTGGGTGGCCTAAGAGAAATGTTAAAGGTGTGTGAGACGTATGCTGCTGAGCATGGGCTCACATACAATGTCAAAAAAACAGAATACATGGTTTTTGAGGCCGCTGGTAAATGTCACAATTTTGCAGATAATATTATTACCCGTAATGGCTTGAGCGTGAAACGTGTCACTAAATTTAAATACCTGGGACATATCATTACCGGTGACCTCAAAGACGATGCAGACATTGAAAGGGAGCGTAGGGCTTTGGCGGTAAGAGGTAACATGTTGGCTCGCAGGTTTTCCCGTTGTACAAACCAGGTAAAGGTTTCGCTTTTTAAAGTATACTGTCAGAGCATGTACACGGGGAACCTGTGGGTCGCGTATACCAAAAGATCTCTTAAGGCCCTGCTTATCCAATACAATAATATATTCAGAATGCTGTTGAGACTGCCCCGTTTTTGTAGTGCATCTGGGATGTTTGCGGATTATCAAACAGACGGGTTTAATGCCATAATACGCAAAAAGTCTGCATCCCTTATTACCAGGGTGCGAGCCAGTCACAAAAGAATTCTGAGAACCATAGCGGACAGATAAACATCGCCGCTGTGGAAATGTCTTGTGCAGAGACTGATCACGGGGCCTTACCCACCTCCGTGATAGGCCGTCTGCGCTTATTCTTTTTATAGTGTGTGTTAAACAAAACTAACTAACCTTAGATTAAGTTATTTTTTGTATTACTAACCCACATATGGATTAAGTTATCCGAAATAAACAATTTATTATTATTATTATTATAATTAACATAGAAGACCATGACAAAGAAAAATACACTCTTAAAAATGATAAATTACTCTTTAAAATTCAAGATAACAAAGTTAATTCCTTGAATAAAATAGTCATACCAAACGCTCTTGCATGCAATCTTACAAATGAATACCACCCTATCCTTTCACAAGGCTAGGCGAGCTTCAACTTTCTATAGATTGCACAAAATCTAAAGCAATTGGACACTCCCCTTTAGAATTATTGATTGGCAGTTCTCCACACCCGCTATTCAACAAAATACACAGTTGATAAAAACCAATACTGGCTGTGACAAAATTCGTAAAGAAGCTGAAATCAGAATGACCGAACAGTCCCATAAAAGTAGAGATCGTTTTATTAAAAAAAAAAAAACGACTGTTAATCCTTTTAAATAAGGCGACTTCGTTATATGCAAAGATATCCAATGGTCAAGTAACAAACTGGGCTCTAAACATTTAAGTCCTTACCAAATTATAAAAATACCTTCTCGAAAATGATCGGTACGAAGTAAAAAGTTTAAGGAATGACAGATTCGTTGTTGTGTCGCATGAACCAGTAAGAGCAGTGCCAACACCAAATTTGGATGACCGTGACAGCGTTACCGAAACAGACGATGAATTGATTGCCACTTGTCTGTACGGATCATTGTATGATTTAGTCTGACAACTGGGCAGAAGCTAATAATAGTCATTGTAATTTGTTTTGCCACTTGTCTCTACGGATCATTGTGTAATTTAGTCTGACAACTGGGCGGAAACTAACAATGATTGTTGTAATTTGTTTTGCCACCTGGGCAAAATAATAACAAAATGTGTCAGGCACTTGCCTGCACGGATCACGTTAGTGATTTAGTCTGGCATTTTAAATTTTGTTTGCCACTTATCTGCACGGATCTTATAGGCGATTTAGTCTGATAACTGGGCAAATTAAACTAAAATAAAAGTAAGTGTGAGATATGTTCAAATGGTTGAATTCTCTGATATCAATAAATATTAAACTAGACCCTAAGGAGCAGGGTTCTTTCCTTTTTGGTTAAATAATAATCTGCACATTTCTCTCGCTTTCTTTTCCAGATTAAATGTATCTCCGCTCAGAGCACGCGCTTTTCGTCAGAATGGCCGTGATAGCGTTCTAATTATTATTATTATACTTCAACAAATGATTTTGGGGATGCGGGATGCGGAGGTGTACTCAATACCTATTTAAATAGAAAAAAACAAAATGGCGGATGGCGGTTTGTAGACATTCCTTTCTTCTCATGAAGTGAAATTAAATTGAACGTTCTTTATAAAAAGTCAATTGACAAACCAATAATTAGTATTTTGTAGGTGCAAAAGGATATGGCGTAAACAGATTTATTTTAATTGTTCTAAACAAAATGCCACAGTAGAAAAATGTTATTGTTACTGAATTTATAATTGGTTGTTTTTATTACTTGTTCTATAGGGCGATCAAAACACCACCAGCAGTCAACCGGTAAACAACACTGCAGGTGCGCTATGCCTACCTCTCGGACTTGTTTTTATCGCCTTATAAAAAGGCCTGCGTCTGTATTTTGATTCATTCGTGTTTGAACTTTGGTCGAATAAACATCGTCTTCAGATTATACTGTCTTATTTATTTATGGATCGCCTCGGAAGTCTCACATGCATGCTTGCTGCTTGCTTGCGTTTGCGGGTCCATATTGGGTTGCATAAATTAAAGAAGCATATTTTCAGGCTGCGTAACTATATTATGTTAATGATATTCTAAATGTTAACATTATGGTATTCTATATGTATGACTTGTTATCTATATGCCACAGGGTAAGATGCCAATTAATGTGATTTTTTTTATTTTTTTTTAATTTATGATTCACCAACATTTGAGTACATTGTTACATTAAAACAGTTCTTTTTTTCGGTTGTAAACTAAATGCATCAAACAATTATAGGTAAATACCACAAGCTTATGGAGAAACGTTACAATTTAGTAGAATTTTAAAAACAGAAAACTAAGAAAGAATAACCAAATGTGAACAGCTACTTTTGACATTTAAAAACAGCTTTTCGAACATAGTTGAGCGAGTCAAAGTGAACATCAAATGCGTTGCTATATTTATTAATAAGTTTGCATAATCGAGGAACTGGAGAATTAGCACCATAAACAGTCTTTCGGATTGGAGGGCGTAGTGGTGTAATATTGTTACGTGGATATCTTTTAGGTGCGCAAAAACTAAACAGCGACAATAGTGGGGTAGTGAATTTTAGCATTAAAAAGCGAATATCAGTCAAATCACTACGACAAGCTAATGACAACATATTGAAATGACGAAGTCTATCAGCATACGGGGTTCTTTTAAATTTTTTCGATATGCCGTTAGCGAAGGCTAAATGCCATACGAATCGTTTCTGCACACGTTCTATTCTTAGGTAGTGAGTAGCAAAGTGCGGCCTCCACACTACACTTGCATACTCGAGAATGCTACGAACTAAGCTATTGTACAATTGAATTTTAACACTATTGCTTTTGAAGAATTTTGCGTTTCTAACTATAAAACCTAATGTTTTGTCTAAATGAGGAATAAATGTTAATTTATTATCAAAGATAACCCCCAGGTCCCTTATTTGCTGCAATTCTTGAACAATTACATCCCCAATACAATAATTCCAGGAAATTATCCTTTTTTTGCGAGAGTATTTGACGTGGAAGCATTTAGAGGTATTAAGAGTCATTTGATTCATGGAGCACCAGCGCACGATGCTGTTTATGTCATTCTGTAGTTCAACGCAGTCGTTTACTGAATCTGAACTGAATGTTATGATTAGTAATCGTTATTGTAAAAACAATTATGCATGAAAGTTTGATACTGATATATCATTATTATAAAAGAAGTTACGGGGAAATAAAGTATGCCAAATGATTAATTCTGAATGAACGTTATGCGAAACGAAGAGAATGCCAAAAAACGTTATGCAGCCCGAAAATATGCTTCTTTAATTTATGCAATATGGACCTGGTTTACTTAATGTCTTCAGACCTTTCTTTACGGTTAGGTTTAAAATGTGTGCTAAGCGTCTTGTATGTATAACATGTTCGTATTCTATATAAAATAATGGCATCAATTGCATTAATTTCACATTATTTTACTCATTGTCTGTAGTAATTGATATAATTTTGTGTTGTAAGGGCCATGCCACACTGGCGGATTACAAGGCGAAAACGTCGCAGCTGCGCAGCGAATACGTTGCGGACGTGCAACGATTTATATATCGTATTAAAAATCTATCTGTTTTATTTTTGTTAATATTTGGTCACTTGTATGCGGATAGGTTATTAAATCAAAATCTACTATAATGGCTCTTAGTTTAGATTCGTGAATAAAATGGGCTGTAATAACACTGTAAGGCGTATTTGTAATAGATGTCCAAAAATCAAACGTAAGAGACAATTTATCAATGGAATTTATGCATTCGATAAAAATTTTTTTTATGCTTTAATTGTCTGTGAATATTTAAAGTCAACTCACGTCGCGTCAATCCGGGATAAGTAGGGCCTAGGGAATCATTTTAATGAAATGCTCTTCTTCTACAATCTTAAAAGAATGTGTACCGTGAATAACAAAATTTTGTACTAATTTGTCAAAGAAAGTTCCTGGTTAGAATCTGCTTCAGTTTGAGTATCATTGAACTTGTGAGTTTTGATCATCGAGTTAAATATACATGATAACATATAAATAAATGGTTTTGATAATATGTCTTTTTAAGTTTGAGTGTGATGATTTAATTAAATAAAGTTTTTTACAAAGTTTACATTCGAGTTTCGATTAAGTAAAATTAACGATTGAATTTAAATTTAATTTTATTTTAACAGATAATTAGGTAAATTCTCATTTTTCAGTTTAATCATGCGAGCACGAGCAGATTTTATTGAACCAATCAACGCAAGTCCGGAAATTTATTTCGATTATATTGGTGAATTAAAAATAAACGGTGGACAGTTAAACATCCTGGCGCCAATTGACGTCTCATACATCGGTCCACACATTCTAAACTTGAAATCAATGGATGAGGTGAATTCTTTTCTTGAAATCAATGAATGGATGAGGTGAATTCTTTTTGTAAATTAAGTAAGATACATAGTGATTTAGAATGTAACAATATTTTAGAACCCGTTTATATAAGGTATCAAGACATCATTGAAGAATACGACTCTTTGTCACTTTTACTTACCCATAGAAATAAGAGATCCGCTTGGTTTGGTGGCATAGGATCCGCCTTAAAGCAACTGTTCAGAACATTGACCGAAGATGACGCCATAAGATATGATGATGCCTTAACTACTGTACAGGAAAATGAAAAGAGTTTGGCCTCTTTAATTAAACAAAATATTTTGGTAACCACGTCTACTTTACTGGCTCAAAATAAAACTTTTGGAAAAATCTGACTTAATGAAGCCAATCTCAAAACAGCTATTGACAAGCTCTCAGAAAACTTAAATAATTAAACCATTGCTTCTCAGGAAGTAGTAATTACATCAAACTTAAATACAGCATTTAATATATTAGATTCAGCAATATTGACAATATCTTTTCGTCTTGAGGATATCACTAATTCAATTTTATTCTGTTATAAAAACGTCTTACATCCCGCGGAGATAACACCATCAAGATTATATCAAGAGCTTGCCAAGAGCTATAGACATTTTCCAAACAATTTAAAATTACCTGTAAATTTAGATATAGATTTAATACATGTTATTATCCATACAGCTAAGTTATCATGTTATTACTTTAGAAATAAAATAATGTTTATTTATTCTCCATGTACCCCTTGTAACCACAGAAACTTATTCTTTGTATAATAATATTCCATTGCCGACACCACATAAAGTAAATAAGACAGATTCATTCGCTACTGTTATACCTAGTAGTAAATATATAGCAATGACCAAAGATATAACACGATACTTCTAGATGGGATGGGTAAATTTGCTCAATATAATTTGCCTGTTCTAAAGTAATTTGATCATTTTTCCTAGAGATTTTCATTCTCAAAACATAACTTACCTCACCTTAGTTTTTCATTTGAAATATAGACATTAGCTGTTCCTTAATATTATTTTTCCTCTTCTTTAAATTTCTAGAAGAAAATAGTAATAATAGGGGTTAAAGTATGAAATTGCCGATTATTTTCCCACTTATTATTTTGTTTATAGCTCTTAAGTATAGTCGTATTATTGAGTAATTCTTTTTGTATTGTATCAAAAACTAAATAAAGTAACTTTTGACTAAAAGAAAATGCAATACTAGTGCCTATTACTTCAAAGGAAGTCGTTGAAAAGACCCCTTACAATGTGTCAGCTGACCTTCTTGCTTCAATTAAGTATATTTGTATTATATACTTTGATTTTCAGAAATTTAAATACTATAATGCGTAGCTTTATAACCATCTAACTTTCACCTTTAATTGCATCGAAAACGGTTCAGGCGTTTTTAAAAAAACTAAAAAATTGTTAGTATGGAAATATGACTTTTCTCGATTTTGTCCATACAAAACGGCAATTTCATACTTTAACCCCTATTTTATCATCTACATATAATGCTATTATGATAAGTTCTTGTCCTTGTCCATGAACAAACGCACAAGGTTCTGATGTATACTTTATAAATGAAAGTTGTTCAGTCAAAACATTGTTTATTTTTTCATACCAGGCCTTTGCCGCCTGTTTTAGGCCATACACTGCCTTGTTCAACTTACAAACTTTATTTTTATTTTAACAAAAATATTCTGGTTGTTCCATAAATATAGTTTCATTTATATCTCTATTTAGAAATGCTTCAAATCACTTAGTATTTCCGTCTATTTTTAATAATGATTTTCTTTTGCGCAATATACATGTTGATTAAGTTCTTGATTGTATTTAAAAATATATTATAGTTAAGATTCACATTGTTATTTAAAGTTAATATATTACACCAATTTATTTTGCCCAACTTTTCCTTAAAATTGTCCATGTCATGTTTAAGAAAAAATCGTTTATTTACATATTTTATATGATAATGAATTAGTACACATATTATTCCGTAACGGAACTTGTCCAATTAATGTATGGTGGTCAGATATATAATATTTATTTACAGTTGCTCCCATGTTAACATTAGCAGTTAGTATGAACTGGTCAATACAAGATGAGCTATTTTGCGTTTCTCGTGTCGGTTCCTTTATTTTATTTATTTATTTATTTATTTATTTGTATAAGTCAAACAGATCACAGTCAATGCTACTACATACTTAAAGTTCTAAGTTACAGACAAGACGGTAATCCAACAATAGTGTACATAACATGATTAAATAAGTATTCGAAGCGTAGTGTAACATGAAGTTAGAATGAAACAAAAGAAAATAAAACAACTTGTTCCCCCCGAAACTTATCGGGCACAATTAGAGGAAGATTGAGAATACTTGGCCTTAATTATATCCGAAATGTTTTTTTTGTAAAGGGAAAACCTGCAAAACACGTCCACATCATTGTTGTTTTTTTTTTTTTACAATGTAACCCAAAAGATTTTAACAAATTAATTAATTTCTGGGATAAATTGGTATTTTGTGTTATGTCTATATTTATGTCGCCAACTATAATAATCTTTTTATTATTAGAATGCCTTGTGATATGATGTAACAAAGCTTGTAACTGGGAAAAAAATGTTTCTATATCTCTATCTGGTCGGTATATTGATATGATTAATAAATTGAATTGAATGATTTCTATTGCACAAAATTCTACTACGAATTCTACTGTATATGATTGAATATCTAAGCGCTCTGTAGTGTTGATATAGTGCCTTGCAAATATAGCCACACCACCATGTCTACCTCTACCATGTGAACTGTTCTGTCATATGAATTTAGCTCGTAATTCGTAGCCCTCCAACGTATAAAGATGATAGTTACTATGCAATAACCAGTGCTCAACTATCACAACAACGTCCATATTGGCATTCATCAATAGTACATTCAATTCATCAATTTTATTTGTCAAACATTGAATATTTTGGCACATTATTTTTCAATATTTAGGCACGAAAGGAATGCATATTGTCTTGGTCAATATTAATGTTGATGAATTTGAGATATCCTCTCCCCGCTGACTGCAAGGCGTCTGCAGACTGCCAAGAACCTGGACAAGCTGATTTACATCATTGAGCACTGATTTAAAACCACGAATATTTATTTTCCCATTATTTTTCAAGAACATGTCAAAAGAGTATTTCAAATTTTTGTTTGAGTCAAGAATGTAACAATATTCATATTTTAAATTATCATTATAAATGAATTCATTAAACATTTCTATCCTTCTATTATAAATATTTGCTTGGTAACAACACTTAAAAGTCGGCAAACATAGAATAATATTTGTATGAGTTACTGTTAATAATATTTCTCTTACATATTCTAAATTTTTTCTGTAATTATTTGATACATTAAAATCAGCCTCGCCTAGAAACAGTATGCAATAATCATGTATGGTGTAGTTAATAAGTTTCCTGTGGATGCCGCTTAGTAGTTCGTGAATACCTCCGCCTGGAATACGATAGTGAACTATGCGGTGCTCACGAAAGTTGTTCAATAGTGTACTGGATACTCTGTTCTGGTAGATACTGCTGATAAGGCACACTTTTTTTTTCAATTTGCTGATTTTTATTTCGGCGTATTTGTACATGCTGTTGTCTTCCATGTTGTGTTTTATTACAGTCAATATTTCTGTCGATATCGATTTCTGTATCATTTTGGTTTTGTATTGTTATTCTCTTTTTATTTTTGTGTCATTTTACCTTTTCTCTGTTGCATTTGGTTATTTTCTAATTGCATAATTGTCTTTTTTAGCTTAACAATTTCAGCATTTGCTACTTTTAGTTCTGATTTAAGTAGGTCAACCTCATCCCTCAATGATGCAATACTTATACTACTAGCGCCATCTGTTAGGTTTTTTGGGCTATTCTCATCATTGGTTGTACAAGTATGCATACTACTCGACGATCTCGACGACTCAACGATTTTCACAAAGGAGATTTATAATGAAATATCCGTCAATTCAAAATAATTTCATGAAAGAAGAGGGTGAATAATATATTCTGTGGCTATCAATTCTCCGAACAACTAGGTATGTTTTCGCTTTTGTGTGACGGAACAGAACAAAATTTAATATTACTATAGATCTATTCAATTTAATTTACTATATGCGTATGTACTCTCAATGGGAGGTTTCGGTGAAATCTCGGGTCAACAATTTCTGGCAAAAGGCAATTTGTGTAAAACGACTGAAGTTTCAATTTCATTTTGTCCTCCCAAAATTTGTCGTCCTTTATTATAATTTCTGTTTTTACGCTATCCTTTTCACTAGACCATAATCCAAACAGGCATTTACTGCGTTGGGTTATATGCAGTTGTCCCTGGATTTGGTAGAACCAATTATGATTTTTATATCAATAACCAAATCACCATTTTTAGTTTTTTTCCAAAAGTTGATTTTTTTTGGTTAATAGCTTCTGTTAGTCCTAATTTATTGGCAGTGATGGGACACTTTATCTCCACTATGAAATCTTCACCCAAAAGACCATCAGGTATTGCCCCAAGAAACGGCAAATCTTTGTCAATAAATAAACCACAAGGGTCAACTTCTATATTCTCTTGTGAACATAATTGCAAAATTGCCCTTTTCTCATTTATTTGACCATGCTTTATAGATGAGACGTGGTCGATGTTACTTTTGTACAAAATTTCTTTTACTAAGTTTGCACAAGGTGTATTGGATCTTCTTTTTACAACTCGACCGAAATTAGAGGCAGTTAACAAAGATCGCCTGAGTTCCATCCATTCACTGCTATACGAGTATCTTTGTAAAATCGTCGCCCTTTCAATTTCTCGTCGGTCCTCCTCTGTTTTGGTTAATGATTGTATGAAATTAGTTTTCATTTTTTCAATCACTTGTGCTGGCATATCCGGTTTCATGCACGCGTCTCCATAATTTTCATCTTTTTTTTTGAAAATTAAGCGCACCTTTTTTTAAATATTTTTTGTTTAGGTTTTTCTTTTTAATTCTTAGTTCTTCCATGTGTTTCAATTTCCCTCTTGGACTTCGACTCGTTAGTTCTTTATAAACTCTAGATACACACTTGTTTGTCTTGAAAGAAACTGCAGCAGCACTGCATCTAGTTCCGTAAGATTGTTTTAAAGAGAAGTTAATTCGCTTCCTTCCCACAAACTTTGCAACTATACTGTGATAGCGTTCAACAATATTGCTATCCACATCATGGATTAAACTTCGAGCGTGGGCAGCTACATTTTGTGTTAGCAGACAAATACGCTGCCACAATGAGCTAGCAAAGAAACCTTTTGTTTGTTCATTGTCTTCTTGTGTACCCTGTTTTTTACAGAAGTACTGTTTGCAAGTATGATCTCCAAATACATGAAGGTGGGTTAGCATTATATCCTTAAACAGGTTCTGAACATCTGAAATTTTGTCATTTCTGTTTTTTGCTATAGTCTTTTTAATGGCTGACCTCAAACTCATTATTTTAATGTTACTTAAAACTTTCCTGTCGCGTATCTAGTGTCTGTTTGAAGATTTTGCATTTTATTACAAAAAATTCTAAGTAAATGATTACGGAATTCAATTTTTTCAACTATATACCTTCCTCTTGATACGGCCGTGACTTTAGGATCTTGTAAGTATTTGAGTCCCCGTCAGATATCAAGCGGCCATAAATCAAGTTATGGGTTTCTACAGATTGTTGAAATCCTTGTAGGATAATATCCGATTCCATACCTGTTGATGCACCCGAATAGTTCTTGTAGCATTTGTGATCCTTGGCCGCAGTTTTTTTCTTTTTTGCACGATCACATGTGTAGCAATATTTGTTGCGTACCCCAAAAACAATATTTCACCTGTTTTTCTGCCAATGATAGCTCCCGCACCTGATAAAGCAGCATAGTTTTTTTGTACGACCTTTTGCCATAGCATACGTCAGCAATTACGTCTATTATGGGTATACCATTTTTACTAACTCTTCCTTCCGCTAGGGCAAAATTCCTTTCTTTTTCTGCTGCTTGGTCCATAGTTTCCTGAGCAACCTTTTCCCAGTTTCTGGATAGGATGTCATGCTGGCTCTGGTATCAAGGAATCTCAAGAAAATTTTCAAGCTGCTTTTAGGGAGTCTGCTCCTGCGTCAGCGTTAAAGTTAAACGTTGGCGAGAGGACCTAAACGAAGACCCCAGACCCGGCCAACCATCTACTGCAGTAACTTATGAAAACGTCATCAGGGTAGAGTGGCTATTGTGGGAGATTATAACATGTTACACATCGAGAGATTCATGCTAAAAAATTACTGTGTTAATTTTCTAACGACGCAGCTCATACAGGCTTTTCTATTCACTGAGGCAAACTAGGATCTAGGTCATGTGGTAAATAATTTATCTATATTGTCGCAACTGGGTATTTAAAAAAAGGTACAACCAAGCGTACACAAAATAAAATATTTATTAAAAATATAAGGTTGAGCACTATGGGTATGGGTTCGTATGCCCGACTGTTAAATTGCTTCCGCAGGCCCGTACTTCCTTTGTGATGGTGACGCGAGGATAGATGTTGGCTCGTTGGACGGACGGCAGCAAGCAGCATGCGAGGGTAGATGCGAAGGTGTGGCCCAATTTCAAGTGTTAACTTCGTTCCCTGGAAAAACGTCCCAGCTTAATATTCATTCTCCTAAATTAATCCGCTGATTGCGATCGCCAACATTTCCCATTACAAGCCAAGCCAAAGCAAAGAAGACGGGTTCTGTATTTTAGTAGATGGTGATGTGGCTTTAAAAGATCGCAATCAGAACGGAGTGCAAAAGCTAGGTAGGTAGGTAGATAAATAAATGAATTTAATTTACGATAAACTACAATTACAGATTATGCAAATATGGAAAATAGTTTTAATTTAAATAAGGGATTTTATTGAATATTTTATTTTTATTAATTTAACATTGTATTACAAGGTAAAAGTATAGCTTGGCAAATAGGTACCTAATTATTTTAGTTTACACCGAAGCAAAAGCGAGATAAAGTCTAGGCTGAAGAAATACCTAAGTAGATAGGCCACTAGAAAAAGGTTAATAAATTTACAATAATCCTACTCAACACAATACGTTCGAAACACTATTACAACTATGGTTCGCTAAATTAAAAGAATACAAGTTCATCACTTACCCTATTGGGGAATACCTCTTCCTAAATATGTAGGAAGTAAGTATTTGAAAGCAACTGTTAATAGCACGACTGCGAATAAAATAAGTCTATTCGAATTTTAACTTCTGGTCTAGAATATGTCTAGGTATTGCACTTATTGCTCGAGGAAGTAACGTCCTCTCGACTCAGTGTGAAGTTAAGGTGTGTCGGCCGTGCCGTGGTAAAAATGGTCTCCTGCATTCCACTTCCAGCGACCGGCTGCGGTGGCTTGGCCCCGCCCCCAAGATCATACGATTTCTCGCAAACAAAAGGACGAGTTAGGGATCCGCACAACACTCAAGCGAACCATTAGCTTAAAACGTTTTATGAAGTTCAGTTTTATTTAATAGGATATAATTATTTGGACAGTTAATTATTTTGTTTTTTATCTACTAATTATGAATCATGTTTGATGCATGTGATATTTTGATTAAGAAATAATATTATTTAATTTTAAGAATGTAATCTGTATCAGAATCTTCAATTTTTATTAGTTTGATGTAGGTTAACTATTAACAAAAGTTTTAAGTATTAACAAAAGTTTTGAGTTTTAATAATTTTTTTTTTAAAAAAAAGAACATTATTTAACTAATTTAATTATTAATATAAGACGAACGTATAACGTTACAATATATATAAAAATGAATCCCTATTTCCCTTGGTCATCGCATCACGCGTGAACGGCTGGACCGATTTCGCTAATTCTTGTTTTTGTTTTGTTTGTTAATGTCAGGAGAATGTTCTTATGAAAGAAAAAATTAGAAAATTTAAGAAAACTTAATTACCATACTAAATTATTTGTAATGTAACCTTATCGCTTTTGACAATTTAAACTTTTTTAATGTATTGCGTTTGACATAAGATTGACAAAATCGTCAAAAGCATAGGTCAAAAGGTTAAAAAAAAACTGAATTACGCACATGGCCAGTAATGTCGCCTGTTCGCGTGACGGAAGTCCAACAAAACTAGTATATGCCCGCCAGAAAAAGAAAACAAAGAATGTTGTGTTTCATAAACCATTATAATAATAAACAATTGGTATAATTTTTATTATTATACCATTTCGTAATCAATATTTATAATTAAGGCAGGACAACGTTTGTCGGGTCCGCTAGTATAAAATATTTTTTATTTATTTACACTTTATTGCACAATAATAAAATATAGTACAATAGGCGGACTTAATGCTAAAAGCATTCTCTCCCAGTCAACCATTGGGCCAGACAGAAATAATACAGGCGGTGCAAAAAGAGAGAAAGAGAAAAAAAAAGATAACAATCACGAAAGTAAATTTAACTACTATTAATAAACTTACACATATATAATAAATATATAAACAAACATAAATACATATACGTAATATGATTGCACACAGAATTCGTATCAGTGAGAAACGTATGAGAAAAACAAAAGAAGAAGAAATTAGTCCTTGTAGTGCAACTTGTAGTGTAACTTTGCAAAGCCTTCTTAAACGAAAGTTTTGATGAAGATTTTCTTATTTTGGAAGGCAGTTCATTCCAAAGCTGTCAGAACAAAAGAGTCAGACATAAAACCAGAAGTATGACGAGGAGTAAATAACTGAATAGTCTAAGAGCCCGTGAACCCCAGACCTTCGTTATTTTATAAAAGCTGAAAGTTTGTCAGCGCATGCTCCCAACACAGGTAAGAACGATGGACTATTATGAAGTTTGGGTTACCGTGGCTTTGGCAGGTAAACGGTACTAAAGGTGTGTAAAATACCGATCTAAATTCATCAAATAATAAAGTGTGATTTTTTGGTATTACCTTCAGAATATTATTAAAAATCACGTTATTGATTGTCAGACACTTAACATCGTGGCAACCCCTTGCCAGACACCCCTAATGTTCATGAAGTTATAATTCTACTTATGTTATAGTATAAAAGCTGATTTTTATATATAATACTCAGGTAATAATTAGATGATGTTTCCTCATCAGCCAGACATTTTTGATAGTTCCAACCCCTTGCCAGACAATGATGTAGGGTCGCTGTAAGAGCGAGCGTGAGACAGTATATGTATGGTGGGTGCGAGTGAGATGGCGAGATAGGTATATCGCGATCTCTCAATAACAGATTATAAAAAAAAACAAATAAATAATACCTACTCAAAAATTTAATTAAAAATATATTAATAACATTACAAGTTATTATAAAGCATAAAAAAATAAATTGATGACATTACAGATAATTATTAATCCCTCGATCGTGAGTTATTCCAGACACAATTGAAATCAATTGTTATCGCGGCACACGCGTGCCTCCTGGGGGTTGAGGGATTAAAGTGTACTAAAGAAAATATTATTTTATTCATTATCATCATTATAATCAATGTTATCATTTTCTTCGTCACTGTTACTCCATTCCATATCGTCGTGTTCTTCTTCTTCGTCAGTTTCTGTAGAAATATGAAAAAGTTAATGGGATTGTAAATATCAAAAAATAATGTATAATGGTTTAAAGTAGTATTATACCTGAGATAGTTTTCAGTGATTCTCTGACGAAATTTGGCAACTGATCACCTTCGAACCATTTAAAATGGTACTGATTATCTTCGAGAACCCAACCATTATTCTCGGGTTGATAAATTGTTGGAATTTGCTGCTTTGCATTATTCCAAATGCTAGACACATAGTTGGCTCGCAGAAATTGTTCTAGCAGCTCGGATTTACATGGTGGCAGACTGCTAGCATCAAAATTTCGTAGTTTTTTACGGCTAAACGCTTCATTAATATCTGAGACCTGATATGTATTAATGAATAGTTGAAGCCGTGCTGCATCAACATCAGTTATCGAACCGACATTGTATACCTCACATATAAACCGTCGAATAATATCAAAAGTGCTTTGTTGTTCATTATTATTTTCGAATAATTCGTGTTTACCGAATTTAATGAAAGCTGTTTGATACTCTTCCGTTTTTTTTAAAATTTCAAAAGGCCTCAACTTTCCTTTTCGGAAAAATGCAGGATTATAATCACAACCTGTGATGAAATCCTGGTAAGCTCTTGCAAAAAGATTTTCCTAGCTTTACGTAAATCTCTGTAAGGTCTACGTATCTCAACTTATTCCCAGTGCCTATCAGCATCCAAATAAGTGAATCATTTTGTAGATGGTGCATATGACCAAGCATGATAGCTGCAATGTCAGTGTCGACACTTCTGATTACAATATTTACTTGATTTGGAATACTGCACGCATGATAGACTATTTTGGTATCAGCCTCTTCATGTTTTGGACATGATAACTCTTCTACAACCCTTGTTACTACTTTGTTAGAAGCATTAACAACAAAAGAATGGCACTGTTTAGAATTTATGTGAATAGTTTTATTTCCAATAAAAGGTATTATTTCATCACTGGCCCAATGCAAAATTAAAAAATCCACCAGAGCTTGTTTGAAATTTGAATTTTTCAATTCTTTCGCAAAATCACTCGGACGTGTTTGATCAGGTCTAGTTATGGTGTAGCTCAATTGTGCTGATTCTAATCGCTGAGAATGTTCGTAATATTTGATCGATGGAGTCAGGTATTGATCAAAAATTGGTTGCCTGTAAAGTCGGTATACGGGCGAAAGTTTTACGTGACAACGACTTTGAGTGGTAAAATAATTTTAATGTGAATATTCATTCGTATAGTAGGAAGAAGGATGAAATAATAGTGCTCGAGTGGAAGGGACGCGTGCCTTTCACTTTTTATGTCTGTCTCTCTCGCTCTTAGGCGGGCTAACCATGCCCGAGTGGAAGGGACGCGTGCCTCTCACTCGCTCTCATTGTGAGCGCATAACGTGAGCGGAGCGTAACGCAGTTTCTTGAAGTGTCACCCGGCAAACCAATTTATAAGACGTTGTCACGTCAAAATAACGTCAATTCTTAGGGTATATATCGGGATGCCTAATTATTTGTACTCCTAATCGCATTGGCGCACAAACTATTAGCCTAAAATTTTTTCGCACATTTTTACTAATTCTAAACGTGTTTAGCCTATTTTTACTACGCTTAACTTTACATCGCCGTATTATAATTTCCCAATTGCGACATTTAGCCGAATATATCATAACACATACCCTTTTGCAGTTCCAAATTTTTATTCGCAGAAAGTTAAAAACTTTATCAGCATGCATGCCTGCTTGCAAAGAAGTAAGCATGGATGCAAGCAAGCAAGCATGAATGCATGCAAAGAAGTAAGCATGCATGCAAGCAAGCAAGCAAGCATGTATGCAAACAAGCAATCATGCATGCAAACAAGCAATCATGTATTGAGACTACATGGGTGTGTATGATAGGTAAGTATGAGGAGGCGGGAATGAAACGACCGTTCTCTATTGAGTCATAAGCGCAACTAGTTTATTGCAATATAAACATGTGAACCCTACAGTATACCCCCCTTTTTTGAAAAAAAAATTACATATTTTTTAAGTTAAAACATTCACAAGTCGTTAAATTATTAGCAATGGACTTACAATCTATTTCTAGCTTACAGACAATGTTTACATTACTTGGAAGTGTTTATCACTTTAGCCGGAGCTGTAACTTGACGCATATCTGTTACATTTTACTATGTATTACATTATATAACATTTTAATATTTATTTTTAGAACATAGTTTTTACAAAGACATGAATTGATTTTATTTTTGATTAGTGACTAAATGTTATTAAGTTACAATTTATAAACTTCTTATTTGAAATAATAATAATAAATGTTACGTTAATTACAAAATTATCTGTTTTTATCCCTTAATCCTTAAAGGCTAAATATTCATAACACAGTAGTATGGAAATATTTAGTTAATGTTCTTTAATTAAATACATACGGGATCAGATATGCCGAATATATCTGTTACCTTACATTTTGAATGCTGGGATAGAATAAATAATAAATTGATGTGAAAATATTTTTGACTCTCTATTGCTTTACATAATTTTTACTGCCCTTTTTAACCATTTAATTACAATTTGATATGACATACATTATACATACATGTTTATAGGCTAATTTCACAATCACTTGCACTACACATCACTGATAGACTTGTTACGCGCCCTGTCGCTACACCATTTGCCGCGGCAGCGCCTGCTGTTGGTGTTGATGATAATTATCACTGCGTCCTGCAACTACTTCCTGTCTGACTACTTTTCGTACACGCTGTATGCACTTCTTGTATATTATATAAACGATGGCCATTACGATTACTATGACCACGATAAATATCGAAGTTCCATATTTCTCCAGTTGTTGCTCGAAATGCGAATTCGTAGCGTCATTCGCCCCATTTTGAGCGATAATGACTTCTTCGTTTCTTTTCTCAGTGCTGTACGTTTTACCCATTATGAACAGAATTAATTCACAGGTGCTATGTAAACGTTATGATACCAAGTAAATTATGATCTATTATGTCCTAAAAGCTAAACTTAACGAGTTTAAATTTTTGCTTACTTTTGCTTACCTAACATGCGTCATTCATTGGCCTGATTAACAATTGCGACATGACAATGTTGCGCGTTACAGTAATGTTTGATACATACTGCAAATTTAGCGCGACTCCGCTTGTTACATTTTAATAATATTATAATCTTCAATTAATGTTTGGTTAATGCTTCAATTACATTTGTGTAAACTATATACTACCTTACCTAGTTAAAATATGATTGATACAAAATAATAATATGTAATTAAGAGAATCTGACAGGTGGTTTAATGACCCTGCCTCTCCCAGATTTCTTAATACATGATTTTATACTTTCTTCTGCGGGTGGTACATTTTCTTGTAAAATATACGCAGGTTTTAACCTATCTATTGAAACAACTAATTCTCTATCCGGAAGTTGCAACTTATAGACTTTATCGTCTCTCTCTAATATTTTATATGTACCTTGGTACGGACAGGTTAATGATTTTTTTATCATGTCATTTCTTACAAATACATACGAACATTTCTGTAAATCAGGGTAAACAAAAAATGATTTTGAATATTTATTATTATTAAAATCTTCCCTCATGGGTTTCAATTTATTATGTAGTATGTGTACGCTCCACCCACACATTTACATAGCCATTACCTATATATTATGTATTGTCATTTAATAAGGACACACTTATTATACGCGCTTTGTAACAGCAATACGTTTTATTATTTTGTCTCCGCTCGCCCAACATTGCATGGCGACCCTGCCAGGATTTAAGACAGAATTATACGTTCACCTTATTTTAAAATTTGTTACAATATGCCTTATAAAAATTTTGATCTGATTATTAATCTACTAATCCAACAACACAAAAAAACGAACTAAAATAGCGATTCAAAGCTTTCAGAGATATTTTATACATATTAATGTATCAAGAAAATGTAAGTCAAAAGTAAGCAAGTACTAAATTTGACCCGACTACGAAAACTATATTTACGAATTATATAAATCTTTAATATTATTTACCTATACAGTGGCCACTTCTAGGTTACAATTACTTAATTAAGTAAGTATTTATTTTTATTGTTTATTTTTTATTAATCTATGTACTTTATAAAACTATTTAGTTTGATTATATATGTTTTTAAAATCTACTTAACCATAATGCCGTTTTTCCAACTCTTCTTCATCTGGCAGACCGCGGCACCACCGACTCTAACTCTCCCGGCGCCCAGCAACAAATCAACCCATCATCCGACGCGAACATCTCCCAGCGCCCAGCTCATTTCTATACCTCCATCAGTGGACACCAGCATCTCCCGGCGCCCAGCACATCACCGTCCTCCTTCCGGCACCATCAACGCCCGGCCGCCAGCTTTCCCAAAACTATTTTTTACGTTCTTCGGACACCGTGTCTTCAAAACTCCATAATATTATCTTCTTTTTATATATTTTATAGTCCATTTGAAACGTTCACTTTTTGCTCGTTATTTATTAAAGTCTTTATTATAATTATTAAAATTTATATATAAAAAAACACAGATTTTGCTGCACAGCACTGCCTAAAGGCAGCACTGGCAGGGTCGCCATGCAATGTTGGGCGAGCGGAGACAAAATAATAAAACGTATTGCTGTTACAAAGCGCGTATAATAAGTGTGTCCTTATTAAATGACAATACATAATATATAGGTAATGGCTATGTAAATGTGTGGGTGGAGCGTACACATACTACATAATAAATTGAAACCCATGAGGGAAGATTTTAATAATAATAAATATTCAAAATCATTTTTTGTTTACCCTGATTTACAGAAATGTTCGTATATGCATAGCAAAATAAGTCTATGCTATGCATAAGTCTATGCATAGCATAGACTTATTTTAAGAGTACACGTTAATATGGCACGGTAGAGAGACACGTTAATATGGCAAAATAAGAGCACGGGGTACAGTAAGGGGAATAGGATCCTTCATTTGATCATGGCGCAGACGAGTTTCTCTCCGTGAAAATAGTTGGAGATCGAGTGATCTTAAAACACGACTCTTAAAATAAGTCTATGCATAGCAATTATGACTATTATGTCTTATTAAAAAAAAGTCGACTATATAATATAAACTGTACCTTAAATAAAATGTATATGAAAATAAGAGCCGGCCGGCCTAAATAAAATAATAAGTGCTCAATGAAGTGTTATATGCCAAGTAAGTAGGTGATATTGCCAAATAAATGGAGATGCCAAGTATATGTATGTTGAATAATGTACCAAGAATGTAAGATGATGTATTGAAGGGTCTATCTATTATAAAAAAGTTTTTATTAATAGAAAAGTATCTGAATAATCGTTGATGAGAAGTTATTTCATGGAATAAATTAATAATTTATGACTTTATATAATACAGTAATTGAATTATCGAATATTAAGGTAAACTAAATTGTCATGAAGAAGTAAAGTTTGAGTATCAAATAGAAGTGTCATTTTTGCATAGTTTTATTTTTAAAAGATAATTATTATTTGAGTTACCGCCGTTAGGTTCCCACTATACCATTTATGTATACTAAATAATGTTGACATTCGTTTATATAAAAGTTAAAATCTAAACATGTACTTAGGTAGGAAAAAAATAATAATTGTGGAATGTATTTTACCTTTATATTTAAATTGATATCATTACCATAATGTACATTGCTCAAATATCTTTGTAACACTAATTAAATCGTTTGTATGCGTTGTAATACTCGTAAATGTTAAAGAGGGATATGTAAAATAAACCTAAATTGTAATTTGTAAAAAAAAAACTAATTTGACCTGGCTACTTTTATAAAATAAGAATAATATTTAGTATCTAGAATAATAAGCTTTATATTGTCATAATGTTACTTTGCGATGTATAATGTTTGCTATACAATTTTCATTGCATCTAAATTACTCTAACAACAATTTGGTGAAATCACTGTTATATAATTCTTTATTTCTAACTTTTACCCTAAAAAATACTTTCCTTTATGTTCGAGTATTGTAATACAATGAGCAATTAGCGAAATTATGATTTTAGACCAAACATTTTAAATAACTTTTAGTAGATATTCAAATAACATTGTATAGTTTTATGATAGTTTAAATATGATATAGATTGGTCCATTAAATAATCAGATTGTTATGTTTATTAAAGCAAATGTGTTTTTGATAGGAAAATTTTTTCAGTAAAATGAACTTTATTGATTTTTTTTGTTAATTTCGTTTCTGTCTTTTGTAATCATTGACAATTTGTACTTAATTTTTTTTTGTTCTTAAACTATTCGAAAAAATTTGTCAAAATTATTTTTTCTTTTCAAAAAGGGGGAGGTGTAGTATGTGTACGCTCCACCCACACATTTACATAGCCATTACCTATATATTATGTATTGTCATTTAATAAGGACACACTTATTATACGCGCTTTGTAACAGCAATACGTTTTATTATTTTGTCTCCGCTCGCCCAACATTGCAATTAATAGTGTCATTAATATTCTGTACAATCGTATAAGGCTCATATAAGATATTTTCAGTTCCTGAGAAAAATTCACCTGGCAGTCGTAAGGATCGTCCATAAACCATTTGAGCGGCGCTTATACCTATGTCTGATTTGCTTGCTGCACGGAGTCCTAGCATTACTGTAGGAAGTTCCTGTGCCCAATTCTTACTGCCATCTAAGCGTGCAATTAACGATGCCTTGACACTTCGATGCCATCTTTCTATAGCTCCGTTACTTTGCGGGTGATAAGGGGTTGTTCTTATCTTTTGTATACCTAAATATGACATTAAAATTGAAAATAATTTGCTCTCAAATTGCCTACCCTGGTCGCTTGTTAGCTTAACAGGGCAGCCAAATCTACAAATCCAACCCTCGTACAAGGTTTTTGCCACAACATCCGCTGTTATCTCTTTTAACGGAAATGCCTTTGGCCAACCAGTGCACCTATCTATGACTGTTAAACAATACCTATAATCATCTTTAGTAATAGGCAATGGTCCTATCAGGTCTACATGTATGTGGTCAAATCTATCAACTTGAGAAAATTTACCGTAATTAGAAATTGTGTGTCTATTTATCTTAGCTTCTTGACAATAAATGCAAGTTTTACTCCATAAACCTACGTCTTTGTTCAAGTTTGGCCAAAAAAATCTATATTTAATCATTTGCCGTGACGTACGCAAACCTGGGTGACTAAGATTATGGATAGCATGAAAAACATCTTTTCTAAATTTCTCTGTAAGATAGGGTCTTGCAATGCCAGTCGAAATTTCACAAAAAATAGCCTTATGGGTGTTTGGTATTAAGACTTCTTTTAATTGGTGTTTGGAACTGTTTAAATACATTTTGAGCTCCTCATCAGAACTTTGATCTTCCGCTAATTTTTCAAAATTGATAACACTTGAGGTGCATTCTATGGTAACCACTCGGGATAATGCGTCCGCGACAATGTTATCTTGTCCGCTTACATGTCGAATATCCGTGGTAAACTCACTTATAAATAACAATTGTCTAACACGCCTCGGGCTCTCTTTGTTGTTATTTTTAGATAACTTTGAAAAAGCGAATGTTAATGGCTTATGGTCTGTGAAAATTATTAATTCTTTACCTTCGAATAAGCATCTAAAATGCCCCATGGCCAAAAAAATTGCGAGTTACTCTCTATCGTACGTGCTATACTTTTTTTGTGTTTCGTTCAATTTGCGTGAAAAATAACCTAGCGGATGCCATTGATCGTCGACATATTGTTGCAACACGGCTCCTACGCAACTATTCGACGCGTCAGCGAAAAGGGCATATGGCGCGTCAATAGACGGGTACGATAACGTGACTGCCTCCATGAGTTTATTTTTGCACTCCGAGAATGCCTGATCGGCATCCGGTGTCCAACATATCAATGTTTTGTCATTCTTTTTAGCGTTACACGTGAAACAATCTAATTTTTTTAAGTATTCGGCAGCTTTAGGTAAATGACTCCTATAAAAATTTACCATGCCTAAAACTTTTCGTAACTGACTTCCATTTTGGGGTTCCGGATATTCTGAAATTGCTTTAACCTTGCTTTCTAACGGTCTGATACCTTTCACAGTGACTTCATAGCCCAAAAATTCTATACTCGTTGCCTTGAATGTACATTTCTCTAAATTAATTGTAATACCGTATTCATCTAACCGTTTGAATAATTGTTCTAAGTGCTCGTTGTGTATTGTGTTATTTGCTGACGCAAGCAAAATATCGTCGCAGTAGCAATACACGAAGTCTAAACCTTTATCAGGTCAGACTGAGTTAGTCATGAAACGTTGAAACGTTTGAGAAGAGTTTCTCAAACCAAAGGTCATGCGTTCAAATTCATAAAGTCCGAACGGTGTCGTAATCGCTGTTTTGGGTACATTGTCCGGATTAATTAAAATATTGTGGTACGCTTTTTTAATGTCGATTTTAGAAAATACTGTTTTTCCATTAAGAAAATATGTGAAATCTTGAACTCTCGGGATAGGATATCTATCAGGTTTAGTGATGGCATTCAAAGCTCTATAGTCACCGCAAGGGCGAACTTGACCATCTTTTTTGGGAACTAAATGTAAGGGACTAGCCCATGCCGATTTGGAGGGTTTATACGAGTATATACCTGCTTCTAACATATTTTCGAATTCTTCTCTAGCTAATTTATAACGATTAGGTGGTAACGGTCTCGGTTTGCAAAATACAGGTGGACCTGTAGTTTCTATAAAGTGATAAACTGAATGCTTAGGTGTCTCTTTAAATGACAAAGGTTTGAGAACCTCTGGATATCGCTTCAATATATCGTATATCGGGTGATCGCTTCGCAAGGTCGAAATAGCCAACTCAGAATGGTTTACGATCGATCCATACACTGCAAAATTAGTTAATTTATCTAATAAACAACGGCCATTAATATCAATGATTAACCTATGATAGTTAAGAAAATCTACCCCTAAAATAGGTTGGTTGACGTCACATATTATGAAAGTCCACTTAAATGGTCTTCTCAAATTCAGGTCAAGCGTGAGCATCTTCGTTCCGTATGTTCATATTTCTGAGCCGTTTGCTGCGAACAATTTAAAGTTTGAATTATGGCAAAGTTCCTGTTTCTTTTTAATTACTGATCTGGGCAAAACGGATACATGAGCACCTGAGTCGATTAAAAATCTTAAGCGAGAAATTCTGTCACTTACAATTAGGCGGCAGTCCTTTATCGTGCAGCCTCCCGCCGTTTGCTGCACCTCATCTAGTTTCCCAAAGTGGTTGATGGCGGCGTCTGCGATGGTGCTGTGGGGTTTCTCCAGTTGCACGGTGGTACACACTTCCTGGCTCGCGCTCTGAATCTGTAATGGTACGAACACAACCAGTTCGGACTGTCAGGCGTTCTGCCGCTCCTGGTAGCTGACCGAGAAAAATTCCTGTTCCTGTTCCTGCTCCTGCTCCTACTCCTGCCTCTGTATCTTTCCCTGTCCTGATCCATTTCTGCCATTTTCAGGTTTATTTTTGATATCTCCGCCATTATTGCTGCTACATCGTATGCTGTTACAGGTTCTTGTCGACTCCGGGATACTTCACTGATGTGTGCCGGCTGGTAAGTCTCCATTATTTTATCTGCTACGCTTGCAAGACTATCCAGGTCCTGGGACGTTATTACTGTGAGGACAGCTCTCACTGAGGACGGTAAGTGGCCTTGCCAAAGTATGTTCAGATTGTCATCTTCTATTTTTCCTCTAGCCAATTCTTTCATTCTTCTTAACAGTTGACTAGGTTTTTGGTCTCCCAATTCTACCTCTGATATTAATTTCTGGATCTGTCTTGTCTCCGATTCTTCATAAATTTGCAGCAGTCTATTTTTTAAGGTTTCAAATTTATTATGCTCCGGTGGTTTTGACAATATATCTGCCACTTGCTGTATGGCCTCCTTGTTCAGTTTCGCGACGACCATGTAATATTTGTTAGCATCCGATGTTTTTTTGGGGTGTCAAGATGGCCTCAACTTGTACAAACCACAGGCGTGGGTTCTCGGGCCAAAAATCTGGAATCTTGCCTGCCACCGACACTGCAGAGATGTCGGATACGTCTCCTGATGGGCCCTGAATTGGCGTAGGAGCTGAACTTGCCGGCGGCGGCATCGGCGGGTCTCTATTATTCGCCGCGAACATGTTTTTACGAGAAAACGTCCGAACACACTGCACAACGCGTATTCACGTCGGGGTCACCACTATTGAGACTACATGGGTGTGTGTGATAGGTAAGTATGAGGAGGCGGGAATTGAACGACCGTTCTCTATTGAGTCATAAGCGCAACTAGTTTATTGCAATATAAACATGTGAACCCTACACATGCATGCAATCAAGCAGACATGCATTCAAACAAGCAATCATGCATGCATCTAAACAATCAGACTTCCGTGACGGCTTCGGTGCTGCGGGGCTCCGGCGGTCCCACGCGTGCTTATCGTCGCAGATAGCTTACACTCAGCACCGCAGCTTCGGCTTTCTTATGCCAAAAGAAAGATGCGAATATATTTTAGTGCATTCGCTAATAGACATACTAAAATTAGGATTTGAAATTTATAGACCCAACTATGATAGTGCGAAAACAACTGTTAGGCTAGACAATAACTATACGTTATAAGTTTAGGCCAATACGGTTCGGCCAAATGAAATTAGGACTTCAAATTTTAGGCGAACCGAAGGGCACCCGAAGGAGTGATATCAGTGAGCCAGTCCCGGTGCATAGTCATGTGCATGGATGCTCCTGAATCAACATGCCAGAATTTGGAGTTATTTGCTGTGGATGCTGAAAAAGCTGCCACAATTCCAGTATTTTTATCTTTTATATTATCATAACTTGTTTTCTTATTCCAACAATATTTGCTGAGATGTCCATATTTATTGCAACTAAAGCACCTTGGGCCTTTTTTATCATTCTTAAACTCTTGCTTTCTCCTTGTGTTTGTATAAAGAGCGGTAGTGTCTGAAGTCTTTACTTCCTGTAGCAATTTATTTTTTACTAAATCAGCACTAATCTTCATACCGGAACTTTCTAAGCCCATAATCATAGCCTGTATACTTCTGGCAATCCTGCCAACATTAAAGTGCCCAACCACTCATCATCTACATTGAATTTAATGTTTCTCAATTTGTGCGCGGCTGTCATTATTTTGTTGACATAGTCTTCTACAGATGAACTGTTTTCCAAATTGGTATTAATAAGTTCTTTCAATAAACCAACTTTCCGAGTTAAACCGTTGTCTTCGAAAGCCTTTGCCAAATTATCCCATACCTGTTTTGCATTTTGGGCTTCTTGTATATGTACATATAAAATCGGGTCAACTAATAAAATTAACTTTGACTTGGCTTTGATGTCTTGTTTGACTGAGTTAGGATCACTAGCATTTGGTTCTTTTAACACATAGTTGTATTAATCTTCGTGTTGGAGATAGGCCTTAACAGCAAAACTCCAGCTTGCCCAATTCTCACGACCCATTAACTTCTTAATAGACATCATTGAATTACTTCCAGCCATATTTATATTGTACAAATCAATCAGTTAGCTGAAAAGTAAAAATACTCGCGAGCCCGGTAACTAAAAGTGAGGTTATGATGCTTGCTATTTTTACTTTTTACTTTAACACTGTAAGTACTGAACAAAATACAAAAATAACTTTGAACGGCAGGCTGGGGACGGCCCATAACCTGATGAAATAAAGGCGAAGACAATCTATAACTTTAACTTGTTTATTTGAATAAAGAAATTAAAACATGGACCGTGACAGTGCACATCGATGAGAGGAAGAGAGCGCTGCTATGCTATAGACGGCAGACGTGCATAACTAAAACATTGCGTTTAGTTTGTGTAGGCGTTCATACATCCAACAACTTCTAAAATAAGGGAATGATAAATCTATACTAATATTATAAAGCTGAAGAGTTTGTTTGTATGAACGCGTTAATCTCGGGAAGTACGGGTTCGATTTGAAAAAATCTTTTTGTGTTAGATAGTCCATTTATCGAGGAAGGCTTAAGGCTATATAACATCACGCTGCGACCAATGGGAGCGAAGTGTCAGTGAAAAATGTTCCAAAAATAATCGCGTTCATAATAACAGAAATTGACGCGGACGAAGTCGCGGGCAACAGCTAGTGTAAAAATAATATATGATGTACATTACCATGCAAACTTCCACCGAAAATTGGTTTGAACGAGTACTAATAATTAGTTTTTTTTTAATACGCTGTAAATCGTAAACCGCATTTTACTTTTCATTCAATCAACTCCAATATAATAAAGAATAAAGAAAAACATTTATTTAGATGTATAGTGGTACGGAGCCCTACGTGCGCGAGTCCGACTCGCACTTGGCCGGTTTTTTATTTTATTACAGGTAGGTTAGTAAATCGCAGAGCTTACCTTTAATTTATTCCCACATATCTTGCAAGAGCTATATAAATCTTCACCCCACTCAAAATGTCTGTGGACAGCATTTGTTGCTTTACACGGCATAATTATACAATATAACACGGTAATGTTCCAGTATAATAATTAGTTATCTCACATTCACAGTTTCTATTCGTTAAAAAAACTTTCACACTTCACACATAAAGTTTACAGGATAAATACGTTTTCTTTTATATAATTCTCTGTTCTTAGAACCAGAAAAGTGACCCAAGACAAAAGTCCTTCATTTGACTCCGAAGTCAAGTGTTAAGTTTGCTGAGAGTCTATAAATATAATAAATTATAGTTTAAAAAACTAAAAAACCACGCTTTTAAAACAGATTGAACTAAAAAATTAAAAATAAAACTGTAGTAATCAATTGAAAAATTCATATTATTGTACAAAAAGCGTGGGGTGCTTGTTATGATATCCACAGATATAGTAAATTATTGATAAAATATTTACAACAATCTAAATCAAGCCCCCCACGCTTTTTGTACAATAATATGAATTTTTCAATTGATTACTACAGTTTTATTTTTAATTTTTTAGTTCAATCTGTTTTAAAAGCGTGGTTTTTTAGTTTTTTAAACTATAATTTATTTTTTACTTTTTAGTTTAGTTTATAAGATTTGATTCCTTCTTTACCGACTGTAAGTCCAAACCTATGCAGGAAACATAATTGATACAGATCGCGCGCTAGCTCTGTCTCTTTTACTCCCTCTTACAGGGGAAAACTGGGAAAACTGTTATTAAATTATTGCATTGTCATCGGTCCTTGATACGTGTGCAAAGTTTCAAATTAATCAAACTTCTGGAAATCGGTCAAATTTATGCTCAAAGATTCCATTACATACATAGATACATAGATAGATACAACCCAAGCTAATAAAAGCGTGGTAAAAATAAATCCCTATTTCCCTTGGTCATCGCATCACCCGGACCGATTTCACTGATTGTAAAATAAAAATTACAACTGAGACTTTGTGTTTATATTTATACTACCTTCTTGGCCGCCCGCGTGGATATAAATATAAAAAGTAGATAAAATTAGATATATATGTAAATGAAGGTTATCGACCTTTATTCTGTTCGATATAATTAAACCTTTTTTGTGTTGAATTAAAATTAGTTCTCTTTCAATCCGAAGCGTCAGTGGTGACAGCCTCGGTGACATAATTTTATTGTAAAAGAAATACAAGAATGTATGCACTTTAATAAGCGAAATAATAGCTTTAAATGTTGTTTCTCTCTTTTCAGGTAAGATTCATTTAAACTATTGTCTAAATTTATGTAAAACTATTATAATATTGCGTTTGTTTATTTAATTTAATAAACTCTCTTTTCAGAGCAACTCAATTGAGCATTATTTCGAAAATAAGAATTCATTATATATATATATATGTATATTACTGGTCATTATATCTACCTATGTACCAAATTTCATCCAGATCGGTTAAGTAGTTTCAAGTTATTTCGTTACAAACATACATACAAAAATGCAAACTCTATTCCTGACTTTTACTTGTGTACCTAATTTCATCCAGATCGGTTTAGTAGTTTTTGAGTTTATTCGTTAAAAACGTAAACACATAGGTACCTACATACAAAAAATACAAACCTTTCCTCTTTATAACAGCAATGGAAAGTGAACCAGAGCTGATCCTAATTTCTAGACCTCTTTTAGAAAAGGAATCGGCAGCAGTTTCTGATGTTCAAGGTTTGTATAAATTTTTGTTACTTACATTTGTATTTTACACATTTAATACGTTTTCTTTTATATAATTCTCTGTTCTTAGAACCAGCAAAGCGACCCAAGACAAAAGTCCTTCATTTGACTCCGAAGTCAAGTGTTAAGTTTGCTGAGAGTCGAATAGAAAGAGCTAAAAAAAAAACAATCGGAGGTGACCGTGCAGCTCATTTGTCCTGGTAAGTATTCAAATTTGTCATAGCCAAACCACACACATACAGACACATTTTCGCAAACATAAAAATATTTAACTACATAAACTGATATTGCACTACTATGCATTGGCTTGTATTTTAGATTCATCAGGCAGTGGGCAGGTCGCTGATGAATTGGAGGTTGACCCACACCAAATGCTCCGGGTCGAGGTTCAGTAATCACCCTGTAAGTATATTATTAGTTATTATGTAACTTAACTTTTTTTGATGACATTAATAAATAAAATGATATTAGGAATGGTCCCATTCGGATCGTCTAAAGCTTAGGAAACTCGTGAATGAATATTATAAAAAACAAAATTGTTTCAGCTGCGAGCTCTATAGGTTCACCTGCCGCCTCTTCTACGTCCAGCCAACAGCGTAGGCTAAGTAAGTTAAATTGCGCAGCTCACTTGGTGCTTTCATTTCATTCGTAAATAGCCTAGTCATGATCATAGACCTATTCTTGGAAACACTGAATGAATTTAAGCATTGATGTTTTTTTTTCTCTCGAGAAGAAAATTTTAACCAGACTCATTTTCTGCTTTTAGATCCAGTAAGAGATCAGGACATTGAGGCTTAACTAGCAGAGATGGACAGGCTGATCGGGGCCGAAGATCCAGGGAGTGACGAGGATTTCTTTAACCCCGAAGCCGTAATATTCCAAGAACCTAGAAATGCGTCCTGGCAGCCAGCATTTGTGGAAGAGTCTCTTTTTCAAGAAATTGCAATGGAGCTACGTAATAGGTAGGCACCTGTTATTTTTGAAGTAAATTAACACCATAAACCACTCTGTGTAAAAAATAAACGTTAAAAGTAAACGTCAATATATTATGTAATTTGAATGTGTAGGTATTTTGTTGATCCTTACTCAATCACGCTGTCACTAGTCTAAGCTAAGTTAGTTTACAATAAATATATATAAATTTTACTTTGGCAGCGATGAGAGAGATGAAAGAGCTCTCCGGGAGGTGACACATGAGAATATGCTCCATTTCAATTGGAGTACTGAATCTGAGCAATTCAAAGGAGTGAGGGAGATATTTACTGGCGTAGCAGGCCCCACATTTTTAGCGGAAGGGCTAACACCGCTGCAGATCTTTGAAAAAATTTTTGACCCCCCAATTATGGACATGATAGTCAGGGAAACCAATAAATATGCAGAGTATTTATTGGCTACCCAAACTCTCAAACATCATGCCAGGCTAAAGATTTGGAAAGACATCACACGTCAATGATCTTTGGTTATTTTTTTCAATTATAATGTTGCAGAGTATGGTCAACAATGCAGTAGAGTGCGAGTACTGGACGCCAAATAACAAGTCTAAATATTTAGCGTTGGGTGACTTTCCAAATATCATGCCATTTTATAAATTTTTGTTAATAAAAAAATGTTTGCATTTTGTGGACAATTTAAACTTGGTCCAAGCAGAGGGTGATTCTAAGAAACTTGTCAAAATTCAACCAATAATAGACTCTCTTAATGAAAAGTTTAGCTCTTTATACCTACCCGAGCAGTGCATCGTAATTGACGAATCTCTGTTACTTTGGAAAGGTAGATTTTCATTTGCACAACTTATCAGCAATAAAGCTGCTAGTGTTGGTATAAAGAATTACGAGCTCTGTGAGTCTCGCACGGGATACCTATGGAAGATGCTTTTCTACGCTGGAAAGCCAAATAAAAGCGGTGAACCTAAAGAAAGTGATAGGACTTCTGATGAGCCGGATGGAGCCACATCCCAAATCGTGTACAAGCTTGTAAGGCCATTGCTCAATAAAGGCCATATTTTGCTCACGGATAACTTCTATAACTCACCGCTTTTATCACGTACATTAAAGAACAAAAAACGGACACGGTTGGCACGTTGCGAATCAATCGTGAATTATGAATAATGGTATAGATAAGAAAGATCAGTTATTACAAGCTTTTCCAGTTGAACGTATACGTAATGCCATATGGTATAAAAAAGTATTCCGGCGGTTGGTAAATGTGGCAATTTTAAACTCTTAAGTAATATTTTATCATTATCGTGTAACAAAAATGTCTCAAAGAGATTTTCGCTTGTGGTTAGCAGAAGATATCATAAAAAAATATCAGGTACGCTTACCACAACCAAGAGAAATCGTAGCGCGAAAGAGTCATGGCCACTACCCAATTAAAAACAAAACTGGCAGGTCACGTTGCAAGTTTTGCGCAAAGAAAAAAGTTGACTCTCGTACCCCATGGATGTGTGAAATGTGTGAAATCGATTTGTGCATTATTGGCTGCTTCAAAAACTACCACATAGCAAAGTTTGACACAGAAGCAGTCAATAATTGATAATGATTTAATTTGACACATTACACACATCCATGGCGTGCGAAAGTCAACTTTTTTACATACATACATACATACACTCACGCCTTTTTCCCGGAGGGGTAGGCAGAAACCACATCTTTCCACTTGCTACGATCCTTACAGACTACTTTCGCTTCATCCACATTCATTAATCTTTTCATACACGCTCGCCGGTTTAGGGTACTGTTACGGGCTGGGTCAGGCTCGACTTTTTAAAAAAAAACTATTTAAATTCCCCTGTAGTTATTTATTAAAATAAAACCCACAATTATTACAAAATATGAAAAGATAAGTATTACGTCCGCGACGGTCCAATCCCAACTAATTAGCAACCACGATAATTTATTATGAAAAGCTAGGTCTTCTATTGCATTGACGTCAATGCAATAGGAGCGCAATCTAAGCACTTTTATTTTCAATATTCAAGCGGGTTAATTCCGATATAACAACCCCCCCGTTAAGATCTTTCATCACATCTCTAGAGATGAGAGATTAAAAATTTAACTTCGTTATTTGGACCGGCGAAGAGTACAAAAAGAAAACTTATATCTAAGAATAACATAAACATATTGGTATGTAATGTTAATTAAACATCTAGGTATTTAATACACAGAAAAAGAGAAGCTATAATATTTTTTAAAACACATAATTAACACAAAAATGGAAAATAGAGGTCTAAGATGTCAAAATAAAATATAATTTATTTTGGAGATACAATTATATTCCTCTTAATAGGAATTGGTGTAGTTTGAATAACAAATTCTTCAGAAGATGAACAATCTTCGATTTCTTTAATATTCTGAGTATTTTTAGTGGTTTTTGTATTGTTACACTGATTAAATATTTTAATACAACATGGAGTACAATTATTTCTTTTACAAAGGGCTTTCCTATTTTTATATAAAATGTACAGACAGATAATAGCACTAAGAATGTAACTTACAGAGATATAATGGATGCCATATTTATTTAAATGAGACGGAGATTAAAATTGTCTCAGGTCTTCTTCAAGTGAGTTGAGATGTACACTGGCTCTTAACAGTGAGTCCAGGCTGTCAGTGTTATCTAACTTTGAGAATGGTAGTTTGATTAAAGTTTTATTATGTTTAATTTTTTCACAACAATCATCTATGACTATGTTAAAGTTGGAAATGGCATTCGATACATTTCTAATAATAGTGTCACCGGTAGCAACGAACTGTAAAGTTTTATAAAATGCTCTACAATGCTTTGGTAGGGTTAGGATTCCTGTGCCGAATAATATTACTTCTAGACTTTCGAGTTGGTTGCTGCAAGTGACGTGACCTTTACCGGGGTCTGATTGAACAAAAATCCATCGATTATTACTTAACTTATGAAATACCTCTATTTTACCACGTAGTAACTTAACGCTACAGCTTTCTGGTAACTTATCAACTATCTCTGTTAAGATAATCCTTTCGCAAGTAGGATTTGCGATTGTAGAATGAACGTTCACTAATTCGCACACATAACACTTTTCACTGATGACTTTGCACTGGTTTATGTCTTCAATCAATGAGTAAAACATATGATCACCTGTTATCGCTAAATATGATGTGCTAGCCGCAATGAGTGCAAACGTGTCGGGCTTCGAGATATCATATGGTGTAGGTAGTGGAATGACGTTATAAAGGTTATACGTTTCGGGCAGAACTAAGGAAATATTTATTATAATAATTATTTTGTTATTATGATAAAAGCAAATTATCTTAGAAATATCTATCAGTTCATGTATATTTTGCAAGGTCAATGATACTGGAAGTTCAGAATGATTTGGAAGGCTGTTCCTATGTTTATCTAATTCATTTATAGCTGATAAGGACTCAGTACAGTAGGATGCAGAACATTTAACTTTGCAAATAGGATAGCATTATTAACATCGTCTATGTCAAAGGATAAAGTTAAGATAATTGATTCTAGTGAATTTAATAGAGAATTAATTTGAGATTTAATCTCAAGCTTATCATTGTTATTTGAGACATTTTCTAAAATCGTATGGATTGTTTCCATATTTCTCATTAGATGCTGTTCGTTTTCATTAACCTTTGAAATAGAGTTATTAAATGATGATATTGTAGATTTGATAACATGAATGTTATCTTTAATAAGGTATGCTAACTTTTTTTCGTCTGACTGACTGTACATCATCAATAGCTTGAGTGAATTTAACAGCGTCTTCTGAATCTAGAGTGCCTAAAAATGTTTTTAGGAGTGTACCGCCGAAGTCGATGAGACCTCTTCTTACACGCCTATTGGGTTTCTCGTCAGACAGTAAGTAAGATACGGAAGGGAATTTATTCACATTATTAAGATGTTGATTTCTTAACGCCGAGAGTGAATTTGCGCAATCAGAGTTAATCTTTGAAGATGAAAAAGAGTTACAGAACACGCTTATCTTTTCAATCAAGAACTCGACCTTGTCGAGATTTGGGCTAATATGACCTATGTCTAGATAAGTAACAACTTTCCAATTACTATTAGTAAATTTAACATCAAATAATTTATCGTAGTACAGCCCTGTGCTGGATACTATTGTTGTGACGTTACTGCACACCGACGGTTGTGCTGACCTGCAATAAAATATACGTAGTGTTGAGGTAGGTCTTTTGTTTATTATGACGTATGGTCTGCTGCCAGTTTGATTTCGTCATAATGGGGACGTATGTGTTTGCGATTAACAAGTACAGTTACGGTGTGGTTGCCATTTAATTTAATGATTTTGAATGGGCCTTTCCACACTGGAGATAACGCTTTATTTTGTTTGTGATGACAACGAATATAGACCATGTCACCGACATTGTATTTGATTGGTTTAGTACGCGAGTCGTAATAAGTTTTTGACCTTTCTTTTGACGATTGGATATTCTGTAGGGCCTTCAGGCGGCAGTAATAGAGCCTGTGGTTAAGAGCGCGGATGTAGTCTGTATATGTGTTAGTATCGAGGGTGTCAATACTAGAAGGGATGTAGGGTTTAAAACCAAATAATAATTCTAAGGGTGAGAAGCCGGTCGTGCTATGGATGTTTGAGTTGTATGCGATCATCGCACTAGGGACATATAAATCCTAAGTGTGCTGGTTATCATTGATGTAGGACCTGAGATATTCTTTAAGGGTGGAATGGCTTCTCTCAAGAGCGCCGCATGTTTGGGGATGATAAGGAGATGCAAATATGTGTTTGATTCCAAATAGTTTTTCTAGTTGCTTAAATACTTCGGAGCAGAAATTAGTACCTTGATCAGTTAAGATCATCTTAGGGATGCCCATGTGTGAATTATAATTAACAAATGATTTGGCTGTTTCTTCAGCGGAGCAAGACTGCATAGGGTAAGCTTGAGAATATTTTGTTAGGTCGTCCTGTAAGGTGAGTATAAACTTGTATTTATATTCGTGTGTTTCAGGTAGCGGACCAACGAGGTCTAGAAATACTTTTTCATTGGGACGAGTAGCTGCGGAGGTTACTACATGGGAGCATGGTTAATCTGTCTTAAAGGTTTGTTAATTTGTCAAGAGCGGCATTTTTTTACATATTCTTCAATATCTTGACGCATGTTTTTCCACCAGTACTGAGATTTGATTCTGTCAAACATACGAGAAATACCGGGGTGTCCGGCTGAAAGGGAGTCATGATTATCTTTAAGAATTTGTTTAACTTCGTCTGGCGTAGGGTATTGAATAGAATTGTGATAGATATTCACCTTTATTCCAGTATTATGAAACAGAAATGATATAATATTGTATATTTTCGTGAACGATAATTTACAAAAAGGATCTGTGAAATCTGATATAGCGAATTCTCTTTCTTCCATGTACCAATACTTGATCATATCGCGATAGTCTCGGAGGACATTGAAGATGTCCTTGTAAATCATTTCATCATAATGATTGAGCCGAACAAATAGGTGAGTATATACATGTTTGACATTGGATGTGGAATAATAGGTATTTAGTTCGCGTTCCATTTCGCGAATATTAGGATCACTTGTAGACAAGTTAATAAAGTCTAGACAGTAAGGGACTGACTCATCAAGGTCGACTGACGTCGGGTATGCGATAAGACGGCATTTGGCCTTGAGTAGGGACTTGTTATGTTCTTGAATTACAGTGTCGTAAGAAACATCTGTTTGTTTAGATATTTGAAGGAATTGCTCGTATGTCTCGGAGAGCGAAGGTAAGTTATGTGAGTCATCATTGTCTGTATTAGTTACTTGCTTTGGGTTACAAGACATTGAGTCTGTGTCAGGATTATTTGTTATTGCGTTTATAGGGATTCGAGATAGCGCATCTGCGTTGGAATTTAACCGGCCTTGTTTATAGGGATTCGAGATAGCGCATCTGCGTTGGAATTTAACCGGCCTTGTTTATAGACTATCTCATAGTCGTATTCTTCTAGTTTAAGACGCCATCTGATGAGTCGGGAGCCAGGATCTTTAACGTTGAATAGCCATACAAGGGGCCTATGGTCTGTGACAATACGGAATTTTTGTGACCATAGAAATAAGGTCGCAACGTCTTTACGCCAAACAAGATGCTAGGAGCTCTTTTTCTATGGTGGAATAATTACCTTCGGCTTTATTTAAGACTCGTGACGCATAAGCGATAGGTTTGTCCTTTTCTATTTCACCCTGTGACAAAATGGCGCCAACGGCATGATTTGAAGCGTCGGTGGTTAAGAGAAAAGGTTGAGAGAAATCCGGATACTGAAGAAGCGGTGCTGAGGTGAGTTTATCCTTTAGAAGATTGAAGGCTTGCTCTTGTCCGTGAGACCATCGGAATACAGCATCCTTCTTAAGGAGCGCGGTTAGAGGTTTTGTAATCTTTGAACAGTTTTCTATGAAGCGTCGGTAATATCCGACTAGGCCAAGGAAGGATTTTATTCTTTGGGGTTTTTAGGAGTCGGAACTGTGAAACGGCCTTGATCTTATCTGGGTTTGTAGATACGGCTTTGTCAGTTATAATGTGACCGAGATAGGCGACTTCGCGCCGTAGAAACTCACACTTGTCTGGTTGTAATTTAAGGTTGAATTTACGTAGTCTATCAAACACAAGGTTAAGTTTCATAATATGAGATGGAAGGTCATGTGAGTACAAAATACAGTCATCAAGGTATACATAGCAGTGAAGACCTTGAAGACCAGTTAATACTGTGTTCATCAGTTTTTGGAAGGTGGAAGGTGCATTCTTGAGACCGAAGGGCATTCTGGTAAATTCGTAATGCCCTGACGCGTCACCGTTGGTGATCACGGTGAAGCCAGTTTTTGGGGCGTCTTCGTCCTTGAGCTTTAATTGGTGGAAACCTGGTGCCAGGTTGCCAGGATTTCGGTAACCGTTGCGTCGTTAAGTTTGCGATAATCTATTACGATCCTCCATTTTTGTTTGCCAGAGGCATCGATTTTTTTGGGGACTACCCACACTGGGGCGCTTTAAGGCGAAAGAGATGGGCGAATTATGTTTTGGTCGAGCATCTGTTTGATTTGAGTTTCGACTTCATTTTTGTGGCATTCGGGGAAACGATAAGATTTAACGTGGATGGGAGCGGCATCTTTGGTATTGATGGAATGTTCGATGGCATTAGTGCATGATAAAGGTTCGCCTTCTATGTGAATGATATCGGTGTAATTCGAGCAGCATTCTAAAAGAGCGCTTTTTTCTTCATTATTAAGATGGGAAGTTCTTATGAGATCAAGGACTCTTTGATCTCTTTGAGATGAATGTTGTTGGTGGATGTTATAAGAATGTTCAACAGGTATTGAAGATTGGCTATCAAAGGGCTCTAGGTGAACGAAATAGTCTTGTATAGTTATTTCAGAGTCTGTGGTGTTAAGTACTGAAATATTAACTCGTTTATTCGGTTTTATTTTGACAATAGAGTTTGCGAGGATAACCCCGTCTGAAAACTGGTGATCGAGAACTAAGCCTTCAGTAATGTTTAGTAGTTCACGTGGCGGATTAGACAGAGGACATTCGATGACGGTTTCGGACCGTGGAGGTATAACGAACGTGGTTTGGTTAAAATAGAATGGCAGAGAATGGCCTTGAATGATTAGACAGTTTTGAGAGTATTGAATATCAGCATCTAGTTCTTTTAAAAGGTCACTTCCGAGAATCCCGTCATATTTGAGATTAATGTTATCATCGATAGCATGAAATTTAAATGTCAGTTTAGCGGATTTAATCGAGTTATTTGACTGGCCTTGAAGCTGTAATAGTAATGATCCTAGAGTTTCGCAAGAAGAATCATTGTTACTGAGACCCTTAAGTATTATTTTTTCGGGCGAAAGTGAGGGTTTGGTATCTAGATTTGTGATTTTGAGGATACTGACAGTCGAACCGGTGTCAATTAAGAAACAAAGTTGTTTTTGAGCGTATTTCGTTTTAAGAAATATATGAGGTAGTGAAATTTTGCTTAAAGAATTGATTTCATGCACTGGTATCGACTTATCAGTTTTATTAGTGTCAACGGTACTCGGCTTAGGAGATTCCGGAAGAGTCGTAGAAGAAAAGGGTTTGTCAAGGCTCGGTGACTTAGAAGATCCCAGAGGGGTCGACCGAGATTTATCTTCAGAGAGACTCGGTGACTTAAAAGATCCCAAAGGGGTCGACCGAGGTTTATTTTTTGAAAGAATCGGTGACTTAAAAGAGCCCAGAGGGGTCGACCGATGTTTATTTTCAGAGAGACTCGGTGACTTAAAAGATCCCAAAGGGGTCGACCGAGGTTTATTTTTAGAATGACTCAGTGATCTGAGGAATCCCGACGGGGTCGACTGAGTATATTTTTTAGAAGGGCTCAGTGACTTAGAAGAACCCGAGGGGGTCGACTGAGTTTTTATAGAATGTATTAGTGCCTGAATTAGTCGAATTACAGTGGCACGAAACCGTAATCCGATCATTTAGTTTAAATCATTATCATATTCATAATCAGATTCGCCGACTTGTTCGCACGGTAATTGATCCGGTGTCGGTGACGAAGTCGACGACGGCGGTTCCTCAAAAGAAACGTGAACCGGCTTATTCATTTGATTCTTATTATGTTCGTTAAACTGGCGTTTTCTACATTGGCTTATATCGTGGCCTTTTATTTTGCAATATCCACAGAAAGGCGAGCTATACTGGAAATTATTAATTGAAGATTGACTTAGCTGGCCAACACGTGGCTGAACCATGCGTTAAACATTTCGGCAACAAATTTTACATTTAGCTTTAAGAGCGGCTAAGGTTTTATAAAGGAGGTTTTGAATTTTCTCTTCCTCCTGGGCAATATTTATAGCATCATTAAGTGATTTTGGGTTTCTACACTTACTTTACTTTCAGGTTATTACTTAGTCGTGGATGTAACCCTAAATTAAAAGTATATAAAGCGAGATCTTCCGTCATTGCTATGCGGCCGGATTGATCCTTTTTCAAAGTATCAGAGTTATGAATTTCCGATTGAAGGTCGGTTAAACAACTTTCTATGCGAAGGGCGAATTCTGCCACTGATTCGTTTGATTGCTGTTTACATGATTGCAAATCTAAAAGTAAATGATTATAATGCTTCCTTTCTCCAAAGTTTTGTTTAAGAAATCCCTTGAGGGTTTTAAAATTATCAAAAATTTTATTAGAGCAGGCAATTTGTGCTTTGCCTTCAAGTTTAGCAATAATATATTTTAAAAGTAGGACTTTTTGACTAGGCACAGCGAGATCTAATGCATTCTGGCAGTTAGTAAGAAAAGCCGTAAGGGTTTCACGGTCACCCTTGTATGAGCTGATAAAATTACATAAAACTTGAATTGGGAATGGTTCTAATGACAAAATTTCGGTAGCTGCGTTCTTTTTAGAATCACAGGCTTTAGTGTCAGTCATTTTGTATGTTTAATAAATAACACAACACGTAAGTAAAGAATAAAAGTAGTAAGTATTAACAATTAGAATGTAAGATTTAGTTTTAAAATGTTATGATTAAGATAAGTAGATTTAAGAAAAAGGTAAGTTAAGTACCAATGATATATCGAACAACGTTTTGATTTATAGAAAAATAAAATAAAAATAGCGATAACAGTTAATAAAATGTTTCACTAACAGGATTGTCAGCAGGATCACGAACGGCGATGTCATCATGGCGTTGGACTGCGTGTAGCAGGTTGGCAGGTATTCGAAGAACGGGCAGCACGGCAGCCCCACGGACGTAAAGATGATGGGGTACTGGCCGGCAGGCTTCAATATACGGGGGAGATTGAGGTCGCGCTCGTGGCGACGAAGATGAAGAGTGGCCCACGCTCTTGGCGGGCGGATGGAACTGGAGACAGCGGCGGCTCGGCGGCTCACCGACTGGTTGATCGTCTTTTGGATGGCTTGTCAGCAGGCTCCGATCAGGAGGCTTACTGTCGTGACAAGGCTGTGACGACGATGTGGAAACTTGTCGAAGCTGTGGCTCCGGAGTTGGGCTGGCTGTAACTTCTGGAGTCTATTGCGCGGTACGCGTATGAGATACCAGCGTGAGAGTCGACGATTTTGCTGCTGGTATCCCACTTCTGACACCTCTGTTACGGGCTGGCTCAGGCTCGACTTTTTTTTAAAAAAACTATTTAAATTCCCCTGTAGTTATTTATTAAAATAAAACCCACAATTATTACAAAATATGAAAAGAGAAGTATTACGTCCGCGACGGTCCAATCCCAACTAATTAGCAACCGCGATAATTTATTATGGAAAGCTCGGTCTTCTATTGCATTGACGTCAATGCAATAGGAGACCGAGCTTGCAGCGCAATCTAAGCACTTTTATTTTTAATATTCAAGCGGGTTAATTCCGATATAACAGTACTCTTGACCTGACCTTTCTTTAGAACTTCCCCGATTTGATCAAGATAAGTTCGTCGAGGCCTTCCCCTTCCAAAATTTCCATTCATACTCGCCATATATATCTTTTTAGTCAACCTGCTTTCATTCATCCTCTTAACAACTTTTTTATGCTATTGTATAGTATAAAAAGTCTAATAAGTATAAGTAATTAAAACTTAAAATAAGGTGTAATAAATCTATATATATAAAAATAAATCTTGGTCATCGCATCACGCGGACCGATTTCGCTGATTCTTTTTTTGTTTTATTTGTTATTGACAGGAGTATGTTCTTATTAAAGAAAAAAATAGAAAACTTAATAGTAGTGTGATTTAGTTATTTTTATTAGTTAATTTGATTAACTTAATGACACTACTAAATTATTTGTAATGTAAAGAAAAAAGTTGACTCTCGTACTCCATGGATGTGTGAAATGTGTGAAATCGATTTGCGGACCGATTTCGCTGATTCTTTTTTTGTTTTATTTGTTATTGACAGGAGAGTTCATACTTTATTTGATATTTTAGCAATTAAATTGCAATTATAATATCAGTATATAAACTTGAAAAATTATGTCTCAGGCGGGACTCGAACCCGCATCTCCTCGCATGCAATTATTCATAGTTAAGACAGGACAACGTATGTCGGGTCCGCTAGTGTAAAATAAAAATTACAACTGAGACTTTGTGTTATACTACCTTCTTGGCCGCCCGCGTAGATATAAATATAAAAAGTAGATAAAATTAGATACATATATTTATATATTAGATACATACATATAGATACATTATTATTTCCTTTATTAGAAACGAACCAGAAAGAAAATTATTATATTAAATAGATATTCCAAACTTGAAATTGGGAAAAAAGGAACATTAAGACCTAAATCACAATGCAGCGCCGTAGCGACGAAACCAAGAACCATCAAAAGATGTCGCTAGGCGTTCGAAAAACCCAATCAATTACAATGTTATTAAAGCTGCAAAAAAAGTACATTGCGTAGAATTTGCGTTCTCATATATAACATTTTCAAACTTCTCATAGGTACTTATTATAGAAACCATACTTAGGAACTATCAGCAGCACATCAAGCTACCTCTTTAAGAAGTCAACCTGTACTGGTTTTTCATAAAATATAAACTGTATGACAATTCTGTTTGAATTGATCCCTTAAAGGGGTAGGTTGATGTGCTGCTGACAGTATAACTTCAATAACAAAAATAAATCTTCTATTACAATTATAAAATGTAGTTCCAGTACAAATACAAAAACATTCTTATTATAATCAAAATTATAAAAAATTAACATCTTAATTCAAATTTAACCAATCTTTTTCTTCTTACTTTCTAATTTCTTATTCTTCTTCTTTATACTTAACTCTTCAATTCCCAGTGTCACCTAGGTGACAGAAGTTTAATATTTATTTTCTACCACAGGGAGGATTTATTTTAAAAATCTGCTACTATTGTAGCAAAGCCAATTGGTAACACCATTTATTTATTTTTTCTCGCAACATTAACCTTATGTCATTTATCTCATTCATTCATTTGTTTGGCGCGTCATTGAAGCAGTCTGAGTCTGTGTGATTTCTTGCGATATAAAGTGATATCAAAATGCCCAGACCGTAAGTATTGTTTTTTTTCTTATTACATACAATAAATAAATATATAATGATATAGAGGGGCGAACCACCATCTTTCAACCCAAGCCAACTTCACCTGCACGCGGTGCATCTTGCTGGACGACAAACGAGGCTCTGGCGACGACGCACGTTACGGCTAGACTCGCATCTGGCCCAACTTGAGGTGGAACTTGGGAAGATTAGGTGGCATATCCTAGGGCTATGTGAAGTCCGAAGAGAAGGGGAGGACACTATAACCCTCGAATCGGGTCACCTAATGTACTTCCGTGAGGGAGACCAACAATCCCAAGGTGGCGTTGGGTTTCTGGTAAATAAGTCCCTTTCTGACAACGTTGTGGAAGTATCCAGTGTGTCGAACAGGGTAGCGTACCTTATTATTAAGCTCACCGAGAGGTATAGCCTCAAGGTGGTGCAAGCGTACGCGCCGACCTCGAAACACTCGGACGAAGAGGTGGAGGATATGTTTGATGACATATCAAAGGCCCTCCACTTCACCACTAAGACGCACTACAGCGTTGTTATGGGGGACTTCAACCCTAAAGTGGGAGTACAGATCGGTAGTAGGATCCCATGGATTTGGATGCAGAAACCATAGGGGGCAAATGCTTGTCAACTTCCTCGAACGCGAGGGGCTCTTTTTGATGAACTCCTTCTTCAAAAAACAGCCCCAAAGGAAGTGGACGTGGCAGAGCCCCGACACTATGACGAAAAATGAGATTGACTTCATTAACAAAAAGCATATATTCAGAGACGTCTCCGTGATCAACAGGTTTAATACCGGAAGCGATCACCGACTGGTTCGAGGCTCTCTGAATATCGATTTTAAGGCTGAACGTGTCCGTCTGATGAAGTCTAGGCTCCGACCTACCTTGCTCTAAACCATGATAGGATCTGAAACGTTCCAGTCAAACCTGGAAAACCGACTCGCTGCCGTGGAAACCACAACAGACGTAAACCAGAACCTCGAAAATGTGGTTCGGATCCTCAGGGAAGAAGGTATGAGATTTTGTGAAATGCAGCGAAGGGCAGGAAGTCAAAGCTTTCGGAAGGGACTTTAGGGCTAATGAAGGAACGACGTGAAAACCCACCCGTCACTTCGTCGGGAAAGCGGGCTCTAAACCAAGAGACCAGAAAGCTCGTACGACACGACCTCCGTTGCTCCAATACTCTTGCGATTGAAAGAGCGATCGAGCAAAATCGGGGGTCGAAAGTGTTCGTACAATCTCTTGGAAGAAGCCACCTGACGAAACTGACCACAGCAAGTGGAGAACTCGTTGCTTCGAGGCCAGCAGTCCTTTCCGAAGTGAAACGCTTCTATGGCCGGTTATACGCTTTGCATGCATCTCGACCTGATCCCGAAAATGAGGACCCTAGAGCCGCGTTAACACGCCACTACACTCAATACCTGCCAGAAGTCAGCATTGGCGCAATCGAGATGGCTCTTAAACAGCTGAAAAATGGAAAAGCCCCTGGAGAGGATGGCGTTACAACAGAGTTGCTAAAGGCTGGAGGTAAACCCGTACTGAGGGAGCTTCAAAAGCTTTTTAACGCCGTTCTGTTTGAAGGGAGAACTCCGGAGGCGTGGAGTAGAAGTGTGGTCGTCCTGTTCTTCAAAAAAGGAGATAAGACCCTGCTGAAGAACTATCGACCCATTTCCCTTCTAAACCACGTCTATAAGCTGTTTTCAAGAGTCGTCACGAACCGCCTTGCGCGGAGACTCGACGAATTCCAACCACCGGAACAGGCTGGATTTCGGAGCGGATACGGCACCATAGACCACATCCACACAGTGCGGCAGATTATACAGAAGACCGAAGAGTATAATCAGCCCCTGTGTCTAGCATTCGTGGACTATGAGAAAGCCTTCGACTCGATCGAGATCTGGTCCGTTTTGGAGTCCCTGCAGCGTTGCCAAGTAGATTGGCGGTACGTCCAAGTGATGAGATGTCTCTACGAAGCCGCCACCATGTCCGTCCAAGTACAGAATCAGCAAACAAAACCTATACCGTTGCATCGAGGAGTGAGACAAGGGGATGTCATTTCCCCGAAATTGTTCACAAATGCAATGGAGGATATGTTCAAGACGCTGCACTGGAAAGGACGAGGCATCAACATCAATGGCGAATACATCTCTCACTTGCGATTTGCAGACGACATAGTCATTATGGCAGAAACGCTGCAGGACCTACAACAGATGCTGAATGACCTGGCTGACTCTTCTGTACGCATCGGCTTGCGGATGAACCTGGATAAAACCAAGGTTATGTTCAATGAACACGTACTACCGCAACCGATTGCGATCCACGGTGCCGTTCTCGAAGTTGTTCAGAAATATGTGTACCTTGGGCAGATACTGCAGTTAGGTAAAAACAACTTTGAGGATGAGGTGAACAGAAGAATTCAGTTGGGTTGGGCAGCATTTGGGAAACTGCGTCGAGTCTTCTCATCGTCGATCCCACAATGCCTCAAGACGAAAGTCTTCAATCAGTGCGTCCTACCCGTCATGACATACGGAGACGAAACGTGGACACTGACGGTACGGCTAGTCCACAAGTTCAAAGTCGCTCAGCGGGCTATGGAAAGAGCTATTGATAAGTAGTGACTATTGATAACCGTTCGAGTCAACCGCTGGTTTATTACTGAAGTTTGACAGATCACAGACAGATGCCAACATAATATGCATCACTCCTCCACACTTAATCTTTGCATCCTGATAACAACAATAATTAACGGAATGTTATTACAATATCCAATAACAACTTAATATAATAATAAAAACACTACTACATTTAATACATATAACAAATTACAAATACGAATCAAAAGAAACGTTTATAATCTTTGTTTTGTTTTGCCTGTCTTGGTAACGTAGGACGACGTTCTGGAGGAGACACACCGCTTGGCTGTGCACATACATCAACATCAACTATCCTATCTCTTCCAACCTCGTTTACGCTCTCACGTTCCCTTCCTTCCTCACAGTCAAACCATTCATCTCTTCCAGTGTATGAATCTAATGGTAACTCTGCAGGGGCAGAAGTAGGGGAATTCATTAATTGAGGGTTTTGTTCCAAATGGGGCAACAAATTATTCGAAGTAGGGGATTCATGATTGACATCAAAAACTAGATCGTAACTACCCTTATAGGGAATCAGTTGATCTGAATGTCTAATGCAAATATGTAACACGTCGTTACATTTTTGCATTAATCTTGTTTCAACAGCTCGTGCGCAGCTAAGGATTTTTACTGGTAACGCCATCTATCCGGCTGATGGAACACCATATGGTGCAACTTTGTGTCTGTCATCCCACAATTCCTTTCTTTATCTAATAATTTGAATGTTATTTTTTTATATTATTACATTAATAGGCAAATGGCTATTTGTGTTGATTTTTTAGGTAGTTTTCTACTTTTTCAGGGCTGAGCAGTTTTCTGCGTTGTTTGGCTTTATGTGTCAGTCAAGTCAAGTGGTTCCAAGTCGTGAATGCAAAGAATTAAAAAATAAAACTGTCTTGTCATAGAGGGGAGAGGTTGGATTGGCTTTATAAGCGGATGCCATTTGGTGGCGAGTCTTTTTACTACGCTTCCTGAGTTTTCTTGTTCGCGAAAAAGTAATTTTTTAATGGCGGTCAAGCGTGCCAAAATGCCTGTAGGCATGTAAAGCCAAAGGGCTAATATCTTTTCTTTTTTGTTCTCTCTTCAATTTGTCTCCTCATGGTAAGCATCTATAAATGTCTTTTCCAAGACTTTGTTCTCTTTTCTAAGAGGTTGTGAACCTTTAATTGTGTGTTGTTTCATCTTTCAGGACTAACATTTTTTTTACTTTCCCTTGATGGATAAATTTACATGATGCATCGCCTCATCTTGGTGATTGTTGCTGCATTTTTATGGGTAAGCATGTTTGATTCTTTTCACCGCGTGTATCTGCCTATGCCCACGTGTGGACAACGTGCTAGCGAATGTCTTCATCTCACCCTGCTGTAAATGCACCTGCGGTCATGTCTAAAGTGCTGTGCTAGTGCACGTTTTCCTTTTACATACCATCTGCTCATGCCCACGTGCGCTCCCTAAGAGCATGTGGCTTTATCACCGCTGTACTCATGCTTGTGTGTACCTTCCAGGCTTGAAATATCGCCCTCCTCGCTCCTAGCTACTAGGACATACTCCTGCATCCTGCGCGCATGTGAGAATCTCTGCTCCAGGGACGGAGGGATATGTGTGGTTCTCCACGGTGACGTTATAATTTATTATCGGTGACATGATCTAATAACATGCTACTAGGTATTTATGAACATTTATTCTTTTGATAGTTTCATGCATTGGTGATACTCCTCAGCTCATGGGTTAGGCCAACCTTAATTCTAATTACTTGTGAGTGATGGAACGCCTGCTTCTAAGCTTTCCTTCACTGTATCTAAGACTAAGTTTAAGTACAGAACTTTTGTTTAGATGCATAGTCATAATTTACTCTTAAACTAATATACCTACTTAAGTCTATTCTATATAGCTTAAATTTTATGTTGCTGATATCTATGTTGAGTGTAATGCACATTTAAATAATATATTGGGAGACAAATTGAAAATAACTTGTTTTCTTTTCTATCTTTAATTAACTCTTTCTTGCTTCTGAGTTAAAGCAAGTGGCGCCCTCCACAGTTTCTTAGTACAGTTCTCCGAGCGCTGAAGAAGAACCCACGAGCTCATATCTCTAAAAACACACCCAACATCTTAGCTTGTTTCATTGGCGCCTCAACGGGTAGGCCTCTTTTAGAGATTTGTACTTTGAAGCTGTGTTTTTTTTAATTTGTCTCAACTTAGGTTACTAATTTAATTTTGTAATCATGTCTCTTTCTTTAGATATTAATTATCTTAGTAAAAACGAACTTTTATATGAACTAAGGATACCCTCTGACCGAGGAAGTTATTGCGTTCTGTTAAGGGTATCACCAATCAGGAATTAAGCAATAAGTTTTTATTTTCTTTAGACTCTGCTAATGAGCTGAATATTTGTGAATTAAAATATAATGAAGTGTTGAATACCAACCATGCTGGTTGTATCAAAAAGTGTTGTTCTATATTAACTCATGTTATACTAAGACTTGAGCGAGTGAGTGTCACCAGTGAGGAACACAGGGCACTTAAAATTAGCTTGCTTGCTAATGCCTTTCAACTTCTTAACAATATTAAGCGCGGAACCACATCATCTAGTGTTGTGTCTGAACCTATACCTTCGGTATCTGTAGGTACTCAACCTCTAATTATTCAATCCCTTGGTGATGAGGTTAATCATCAAAATTCATGTTCGAATGTTAATTCTAAGCCTGTGCTCAATCAAATTTTAAAATGGAATTTAAACTTTAGTGGTGAAACACCAGTACACGACTTTATCATTAAACTTACAGATTACATTAAGTCTTCTAGAATTTCTGATAATGATTTCTTAAATAATGCCATTTATGTCTTGTCAGGTGAGGCTTTAATTTGGTTCAAATCTGTTCAACATTCTATTTTAACATGTAATCAATTTTTGCAATTATTAAAACTTGAGTTTCAATCTGTTGAGTGTGAGCGCTCCTTATTGAACCAAATTAGGTCACGGCTACAACAGCCTAAAGAAAGAATTAGAACTTTTATTAATACTATGAGATATTTATTTACTCAACTTTCTGTGCCTTTGTCTGAGAAGGAGCAACTTGATATTATTATGACTAATATGAATCCTTTCTATATATCTCGTTTATCTTTAACTAATGTTTACTCTATTGATCATTTAAAGGAGCTTTGTGCTAATTTGGAAATTGCCAAGCACAGGTGTGAGTACAGGGGCTATCTCAATCCGGGTCCTGATGTCATCATTTCTGAACTCTTAAAACCTAAAACTTCTCCCATTGGTAACTCACGGGTAAACTCTGTAGTGGTGAAGTGCTTAAAGTGTGATGGTGCACATCACTACAAAGATTGCGACGTGTATGTCGGTCTACATTGTTTCAATTGCAAGAAGCCGGGTGTTGTAACAAAAGATTGCCCTTGTATGAAGAGGATACGTCCAAATCGTTCAGGAGTAAACAACATTTTGAATCTTCGCATTTCTTTTAAGAAGGGTTTTACTTCTGCCTTTGAATGGCAAAACCATTTAAAATTTATTAATTATTTTCTTCCTGGGAAAACCTCTGTTGTTACCCCATTGTTTAATAATCATGACTTAAATGATGTTAGGCCTTATCTTAATATTGACGTTTCAGGCGTCAAATGCAGTGCTCTGGCAGACAGTGGTGCTTCTGTATCCTTAGTCAGCACTGACGCCTTATCTACTCTTTCTCAATTAGGGGTTAATCCTAATGTGGTTCACTGCCACGAAAATTTATTAGTGGGTAACAATGCTCAACTGAGTGTTGTAGGTAAAGTTATACTGCCCATTTCTTATTCTAATAGATTTAACTTTATTCACTTTGTTGTTTGTCGTGATACAAACGTGCCTATTATATTAGGGGCTGACTTTCTTCGTTCCTTTGGTTTATGTAGGGACATCTTTGACACAGGAAAGTTATGTCAGACGTCTACTAGACCTGCATCAAACTTGATGTTATCTTGTAAGACTGTGGTTGCTACCAATAATAAAGTTCAACCATCAGTACGGGGATCCCATCCTATACCTCAACGACTGAGGGATGTTTTCAGCAGGGATCGATCTCCTAAGAAGAAATACCACAGTCGCAGCAGGACATTCTACAATAGGTCTCGTAGGCAGGTGGATAATCCAGTTGGACGGCCTGTGTTAAGTGATATTTCACTGTCTGATGCTGTCGAGTGTTCTCCTCACAGATCACCTTTAATACTTAGTAAATTTTTACATTGGTAGTTTAACTTTCTGTCCTTTTTTTTTTTTTCTTTAGTGGGGATGTATTGTAACACGTCGTTACATTTTTGCATTAATCTTGTTTCAACAGCTCGTGCGCAGCTAAGGATTTTTACTGGTAACGCCATCTATCCGGCTGATGGAACACCATATGGTGCAACTTTGTGTCTGTCATCCCACAATTCCTTTCTTTATCTAATAATTTGAATGTTATTTTTTTATATTATTACATTAATAGGCAAATGGCTATTTGTGTTGATTTTTTAGGTAGTTTTCTACTTTTTCAGGGCTGAGCAGTTTTCTGCGTTGTTTGGCTTTATGTGTCAGTCAAGTCAAGTGGTTCCAAGTCGTGAATGCAAAGAATTAAAAAATAAAACTGTCTTGTCATAGAGGGGAGAGGTTGGATTGGCTTTATAAGCGGATGCCATTTGGTGGCGAGTCTTTTTACTACGCTTCCTGAGTTTTCTTGTTCGCGAAAAAGTAATTTTTTAATGGCGGTCAAGCGTGCCAAAATGCCTGTAGGCATGTAAAGCCAAAGGGCTAATATCTTTTCTTTTTTGTTCTCTCTTCAATTTGTCTCCTCATGGTAAGCATCTATAAATGTCTTTTCCAAGACTTTGTTCTCTTTTCTAAGAGGTTGTGAACCTTTAATTGTGTGTTGTTTCATCTTTCAGGACTAACATTTTTTTTACTTTCCCTTGATGGATAAATTTACATGATGCATCGCCTCATCTTGGTGATTGTTGCTGCATTTTTATGGGTAAGCATGTTTGATTCTTTTCACCGCGTGTATCTGCCTATGCCCACGTGTGGACAACGTGCTAGCGAATGTCTTCATCTCACCCTGCTGTAAATGCACCTGCGGTCATGTCTAAAGTGCTGTGCTAGTGCACGTTTTCCTTTTACATACCATCTGCTCATGCCCACGTGCGCTCCCTAAGAGCATGTGGCTTTATCACCGCTGTACTCATGCTTGTGTGTACCTTCCAGGCTTGAAATATCGCCCTCCTCGCTCCTAGCTACTAGGACATACTCCTGCATCCTGCGCGCATGTGAGAATCTCTGCTCCAGGGACGGAGGGGATATGTGTGGTTCTCCACGGTGACGTTATAATTTATTATCGGTGACATGATCTAATAACATGCTACTAGGTATTTATGAACATTTATTCTTTTGATAGTTTCATGCATTGGTGATACTCCTCAGCTCATGGGTTAGGCCAACCTTAATTCTAGTTACTTGTGAGTGATGGAACGCCTGCTTCTAAGCTTTCCTTCACTGTATCTAAGACTAAGTTTAAGTACAGAACTTTTGTTTAGATGCATAGTCATAATTTACTCTTAAACTAATATACCTACTTAAGTCTATTCTATATAGCTTAAATTTTATGTTGCTGATATCTATGTTGAGTGTAATGCACATTTAAATAATATATTGGGAGACAAATTGAAAATAACTTGTTTTCTTTTCTATCTTTAATTAACTCTTTCTTGCTTCTGAGTTAAAGCAAGTGGCGCCCTCCACAGTTTCTTAGTACAGTTCTCCGAGCGCTGAAGAAGAACCCACGAGCTCATATCTCTAAAAACACACCCAACATCTTAGCTTGTTTCAAATATAATTAAATTGGAAAATTAAAACCTTATACATTCTTAAGCCTACAATTTCTTCAATCTTCCCTAATTTCCAACTTTCTTTTCTTTCATTATAACATCTTACCCACACTAGATCACCACTCAAAATCTTTATTGTCATTTTTATTCAAGTATTCTCCGTTTATCGGAAAAATTAAATCTAATCTGGACCTTAAATTTCTACCAAACATTAATTTAGCAGGTAATTCACCAGTAGTACAATGCGGACTGTTCCTATATTCAAATAAATAACCTAATAATTTATCCTGCAAAGCTTCTTTTGTTAAATTTTCCATTAGAATACACTTAAGCATTTTTTTGCAGGTTCTAACAGAGTTCTCTGCTTGCCCATTGCTAATAGGGTGGTAAATAGGCGAAGTTAGGTATTTGATGCCATTGTTTAGACAAAATTCTCTAAATTCGAGTGAATTAATCTTATCATTATCAGAGACAAGTGTGTTAGGTATTCCAAACAAAAAAAAACAATAATTTAAGTTTAGAAATTAAAGCGCTCGTGTTAGTACCATTTGCCATCAACAAACAATCAAGCCATTTACTGTAGGAGTCTATAACAACAAGATAAACTCTCTGATCTAACGTTAGGTAGTCGATGTGTATCCTCTGCCACGGCGCCGTGGAGCGCGGCCAGGGCGCGGGCGCCTCGCGCGGGGGCGCCGAGCGCACGCTGACGCAGGCGGCGCAGGCTCCGGCCCACAGCTCGATGTCGTTATCGATGCCGGGCCACCACATGCGACTGCGCGTATCAAATTTATTTATGATATGTATGTTCAAAGCAAAAGCAGACTTATAGGAAAGGTAAGTAAGTAATGGAATAAATCAATGCTAAAAGAAATCAAAAACCTGGTAAGGTAGTTTTATATTATATAAAATAGCTTTAGCTACAACAATTTAGGATAAAGTACATATGCTAAACTCACTAACTATAATAAGCAAATATTATGTTATTAACTGTTAAGGCAGGTTATAATAATAAGCAAATACTAATAAAACACTATTGGGCCATATTGATTGGGATTGGATTTATAGCACCAAATCTTAAGTATGTAATTATATTTCAGAAAAAGTATAAAAGTATAAATAAATAAAATGATCTTGTTCTCGTTATTTTATAATACACTAGTTGCAATATCAATTTTATTTGGATATATGGTATTTAATTGGCAACTGAAGCTACTACAAATAGAATATCATTTTACTGTAAGTATATAATGAACTTTTATAATTGCAAGGGAATTTACATAAAGACACAGTTAAGTTAAAAAACAATACCACTTAAAACACTTTCGATCACATAGTTACCTAATTTAATAAATAGAATATTATTTTACTGTAAGTATATAATGTAGTTTTATAATCGCAACGGAATTTACATAAAGACACAGTTAAGCTAAATAACAATACCACTGGAAACACTTTTAAACACATAGTTACCTAACAATGATAATTACTTATCTTTATGAAGAGCAACCCGTCACCGTTCACGTCTCGATCGAAAGTGCCTGCCCTCACCGGGCGGGCACCTTAACAGGCCTTACCCACCCCACTTTCATCCGGCAAACCGAACGTGGTGCCGCTTGACAGACGGAAAGCACGTGGGATTAAATTTTACAATTTTGTAGTATTAAAAAAAAAGCGTTTGGCGCCATCTGGCAGACGGAAGTGACTTAGATTTTAATTTTATATTTTTCATTGTATTTCTTAAACGTCATATTGTGCTTCCGTCTGGCAAACGGAAGTCACGTGGGGTTTAATTTATAATTTCGTATTTTGTGCTTCCGTCTGGCAAACGGAAGTCACGTGGGGTTTATTTTATAATTTCGTATTTAATGACACCGTCCGGCAGTCGGAAGTCACGTGGGTTTTTAATTTTAACATTTCATAATTTCGTTGACACAAACTTAAGTTGTATATTAACATCTCTTTTACTTAATCACAACAATTTATAATTCTAACACGCGCATTGCTTTTCATTTTATTAATCGCAAGCTGTTGTGTTGGGGGGATACAGATCGGACTTTATCACCATACCAACCGGTATACCGCAAGGGTCTCATTTAGGGCCCTTATTCTACGATGTTTATGTGTATGATATTACTAACTGTTTTACATTCTCACGACATTTAATGTATGCTGATGATAAAAAAATATTTTATAAAATTAATAATGAACAAGACTGTTTTAGAATGCAATTAGATTTGAAAGCTCTAGCTAAATATTACTCTAATAATAAAATTACTGTAAATATCGATAAATGTGAATGCATTACTTTTACAAGAAAACCAAAACCCGTTATCTACTCTTACAACTTTAATGATATTCCAATACGAAGAACTTCACTGGTCAGAGATCTTGGCGTATACTTCGATACTAAAATGCTTTTGTCCGACCATATTGACAAAATAACAGACAAAGCTTTCAAAAATTTAGGTTTTGTAATAAGATCATGTAAACCTTTCAAAAATTTAAGCACATTAAAAACTCTATTTAACGCATATGTTCGTAGTATTGTAGAATACGCATGTCCGGTCTGGTCCCCTCAATACGCTATCTACGTGAATCGTTTGGAGCGCTTACAGAAAATATTTATCAAACACTTAAATTTTCGAATGTATCAACCAGCGTTATCGACTTACCGAGAGAATTGTGACCGATTTAATTTACTTACCCTAGAGGACAGACGCAAATTAATGGATGTGTGCCTGCTGCACGACATAGTGCACGGACGCATCGACTGCTCGGAGCTGCTAGCGACCGTGGCGCTTAACGTGCCGCCTCGCCGCGCGCGCCGCGCCGTGCGAGACAAGCCCCCACTATTATACGTACCTCACGCGCGTACATATTATGCGAACAATGCACCGCATAGTCGTCTACCCAGCAATTATAATAAAATATTTAAAGAAATTGATCTTTTTAATAATAGTAAAAATGCATTTAAACGTCAAGCCATAGAAACACTTAAATCTGATTTAAATAAATAAATAAGAAAATCAATTGCTAAATAATACAATTATATGTTATTGTTAGGGTTTGGTCGTTCGATAAGTGTCCAAATAATAAAAAAATATACTTACAAAACCAAAATTATTTATGTTAAAAAAAAAAAAAACTAAATTAACTAACATTACTTTTACTTGTGTTTGTGAATAAATAACATATTTATCTGTTTTGCGGAGGGAAACGGTGCTTATGGAGTGCGTTTTTTATACTTTGATTTAGCTTATCTAACTTATGGTGGTACATGTTATCATAGGGAAAGAAATATACTAGAGTTCCAATCGCTAGTCAAGAAATGTCTTTCCGAATTCTTTTCAAAATATTACGACAGATTGCGCTAGGAGTCTCGATTTGAATAAAATCATAGACCAAGGTAAATACAATCCAAATTTTGCCAATTACGAGAACCATTTGCAAGCACGTGTGGCTATGCTTTGACCATGAATGACACGTGCCGTAAGATGGCGCTTATTAGCATTTAACTTTTAATGCAAAGACCAAGAAAAAATCAAAGCAAGTTACTTATTAGTATTTCTGTTTTTTATTTTAAATCTTAAGAAAATTGCATTAAATGTTTTTATTTTTTTGCAAATCGTTACAAAACGTAAAAAATAGAAGTACGTACTAAGATTCGAACTCTCGGCCTACGGACAGAAAAATCAAATGCAGAATCTATTTTTATTTTATCTAACAATGTTGAAGTTGGTTCCGAGTTGAGCTGAAATAAGTTATGGCGTCAATTTTTTAATCTAAGTTACCACTTATCGGAGCGAGTTTGACATGCTGATATCGGTTTTGTCTCAATTCGGAATGTGGTCATGCTGTCACTCGGCTTATTCCACCAAATAAAAGACACAATACAAAATTATAACCACGCTTAAAACAACAATTCACTTAAAACAATTAACTTAAAAATGTATGTAACTATTATAAAATAGCACAATAATCACAGCTCCAGATTAGAATATTTTACTAAGACAAAATATTAAAATGCAAGATCGCCCTCCCCATATTGAGTAAGTGCCTAAATTAAGTATGTTCCTATATAAAAACAATACATTTTGGTAATCGTAGAACGTTATAAACTAACGGTCATTTCCAATAACCTCTTCTTCAATCTTCAGTTTTGGCATATCGGAGATAGAAAACAACTTCTGTCTTTGTTTCTCTGGACGGCAAAAACAGAAATAGAAACCTAGTTTCCTATCTCCGATATGCCAAAACTGAAAATAGATAGGTTATTGGAAATGGTCATAAAATTACTTGTACCTACTTGTACAAAAATCATATAAATTAATCAAGAACTTGTCTTCCGATTAGGAGAGAAAATATAAGTAAAACCGTTTTCTGTCTGGCTATAGGCCGGTAACGCTCCTTCCCGGTAATCTTTTGTTTCGCAAATGCATTGTTATAATTCTAGATAAATAATGATGTTGAGTTTTTCCATGTTTCACGTTTACTTAAAAGTCGTTTTGAATTGAATAGTAAATTTAACTAAAATAAATAGTATTTTACTACCCGACTGTACTTTCATGTTTTTCATGGAGCTTAGTGGAACATTTTATTATTTAAAATAATTATACTTAAAATCAATTATGGAGCCCGGTGGAATAATTTCTTGGAGCGCAGTGGAATAAGCCGTCACTCACCACTACTCTACTCACTGTCACTACTTTTCCTGTTTTAGTGTTTACCTACAATCCTACGATCTTACATTACATACGCCTTTTTCTACTGACTTTGCTTAACCTTTTCACAGCCAACGACTTCTATAGAAGTTAGAGATTTTCGTGCCCCCCACGCCACGACTTCTATAGAAGCTCTTCATTGTACTTAATGTAATAAAATACAATTACGATACATATAACATTTCTTTTTTTTGTAAATTTTAAAGATGGACACTACTGAAACCCGATTTATTTCTAGCGAAAACAGGCTTTTTTGTGTTTTAAAATGGATAAAATAAAAAACGCCTCTAATATTGACATGTCCTTCACGCCAACTACTTCATATCAAGTTGGCCAGTGTTGTGACGCGAAAGTTGCATTCATTACAATCCACTACCGTTAATTTGTTTTAGTTCATACAAATGAGCATACATTTCATGATTTATGAATCAATTTCAGTCAGTGAACAACGTATTAATCAATAAATTGTTATAATAGGGGTTAAAGTATAAAATTGCCGATTTGTACTGAAAATCAAAATTGTTTATTTTTTAATTTTTAACAAATTTATTTAATCAAAATTGTTACCATTATTATCTATACATTGCTGCCATCTAATAGGAAGGTCATTTATGCCTTTGTGATAGAACTCTGAGGATCTAGACTGCACAAACTGTGTGAAAGCATTTTGTACTGCCTCCTGGGAAGAAAACTTCTTGTCACGTAGATAATTGTCCAAAACACGAAAAAAATGGTAGTCCGTTGGAGCAAGGTCTGGCGAATACGGAGGATGTCGAATGGTTTCTAGTTGCAGTTCCTGAAGGGTCAAAACGGTTTCTCGTGCTGTATGAGGTCTCGCGTTGTCATGGAGCAATAATGGTGAAGATCGATTCATGAGTCGGGGCTGTTTTACTGCTAGTTTTGCCAACATTGTTCGGAGTTCGGCACAATAGACATCTGCCGTTATTGATTGACCAGATCGGAGAAAACTATAGTGAATAACACCATGCTGAGACCACCAAACAATTAACATTACCTTTTCATTGGTAAGTTTTACTTTAGGACACTGTTGTGGCGTTTGACCTGGGTCAGTCATTGCATTTTTCTTTTACGGTTAACATAAAGAATCCACTTTGCATCACATGTCACAATTCGATTTAATATTCCTTCAATTCTGTACCGATTTCACAAGGCAACACAAGTTTCAACACGCGTTTCTTTCTGCACATCAGTCAAATCATGAGGCACCCATTTTTCGTATTTTTTTATTTTATTGATTTGACGCAAATGAGTCAATATTGTGGGTAAGGTTACGTTAAACCATGCCGCTAATTCCTGGGTAGTTTGACTAGGATCAGCTTCCACTATCTCTCTTAATTCATCGTTAATCACCTGTGTGAGTCTTCCTCGTGGCTCGTTCTTCAAGTCGAAGTTTCCATCACGAAAGCGTTTAAACCAAAATCGCACGGTGCGTTCATTAGCAGATCCCTCTCCATACTGTCAAAATCCTTATTTTCTTCTAAATTCCTTTAAATTTCGGAAATTCAAAATTGTTCGATCGAGTGTTAGGTTATTTTCGTTACGGAATTTCTGGATTCGGTCTCCACGCTCAAGGCCCGCGATAGAAGCTATGCAAGCTTAAAATAGTGTTTTTCTACATTTTCTCGGGTCTGGGTGTTTGAGGTACCTTCGTTGTTTCTGGTTTCTGTTGGGGCTTGTGTTAGTAGTGGACTGTAGATGAGGAGAATTGACATAAACACTGGTTGGTATTTCGCAAGAGTTTATTTTGAGCTCACAAGAAACTGTCACTGAATCAAGTAGGTACTTAATAATTCTAATACACGTCTTTTGCACTAAATTATACCTTAGCAGACGCTTAGTTAAGTACTTATTTGTAGGTTGGAACACGTCCGTATAGTACGGTGGCCTAACGTGGAGAGAGAGTTACAGTATACAGCAACTAGTGTTGTCTATAAAAAATAGTGATGTTGGATAGCGTGCCAACAGTTTCCAAAATACGAATGCTTTTAATAGTTATTCAAATTGGGATCAGAACCATGTTTGTGGTATTTTCCACATTTAATTAAATTACTATGTTTAATTAATGATTAGTATTAAATTATGCGTCAAAATTCAATAAGTTTGCGTAAGTTTGCGTATGTGATTCCTTACAGTTTCCTTCTTCAAATTGTTAAGTTGTCATTTATTTGAGACGCTAAACGTTAAAATATCATCAAATTTCTCCGGAAACATTCGAGATAAATGTCGACAATAGTATCGATAAATTTGAGTCAAGCTCTAGCGTACATGTAAAATATTTTGATGAATTAATTATCCACCAAAATAATGTAAATAATCAATACATAGAACTTTATCTATACAAAATATTAGACGGAACAAACGGATTGAAGTAATTTCACATTTACAACATAACAACAAGATCAAATTCAACAAAAATAACGCGTTTTTACGATGACGACTTTCTACGTATTTACCTGTGAAATGAGCAATTTTCTAGACTATTTTTGTGATTGACTCCACAGGCACTCACAGAACATGTGACCATTGTTAAATAAAATTGTATTTACTTTAGATAATCTACGATGTACTAGATAATTCCATAAAATGTTGAAGCTTATATCGCTTATGCCACTGGATGTCACTCTGTCAATTAAGACTGATCACAAAACGAAAAGATTCGTTTTCTCTTTCTATCTTGCTAGATTTCCATAAGAGGTTTTCTTCTATCTCGCACGCTTTGTCCGTCTATTATATTCTACGTTTATGCTTTATTTCAAGTTAATCTGTGACGTCGTAAGCGTACACGTATCAAGGTCATTGTGTCATAGTGACGTCTGTTTCTTTCCCGGTTAAAGTAATAAAATGAGTGACAGTGAATTTGACTCTAATGAGTTTTTGCGGATATTAGAATTATTAAATGGAAAACAGTAGCACATTCACGGAGGAGGAGGATAATGAGATAAGTTTGTAAACATTACCTTGTTTTATTGTTAGATAATTACTAAAGTGCAAATAAAACAAGTTATCTCAATATGTGGATATAGTTATGTGCTAATTGTACGAAGGAAAATAGGTAGTTAAGTTGCGGATCACTTAGAAATTTGTTTACAAAGTCATAAATACGGCCAATAACACAATACCTAGTAAGCTAAGTCCAATCAATATCACTTGAATTTATTTAAAACAGTTTCGGGTATGGTTGAATTTTTAAATATCACACAGTTTAGATATTGGTTTTAAATATCATATAGGTAAGGTATAAGTATCAACGGATTATGTGCGGGATTGATTGAACAACGAATGCTCAAAAATCGTCCGTCACCGTAGGATCAGATAGGTTAGGATATGTAGGTAGTCACTGCTGAACATTTTAACTGCTCATGGTGCACCGTTGCGACGCACAGTATTGCACTTTGTATAGGGAGAGTGGAAAATATTCTATATGATAAGCGGGAATCGAAAATTGTTGTATAAAGGCAAATAACATTAAACATACCTGAGGGACGATTTTCCATTTTTAACAGTTGGTGTAATTGCAATTTTATTTATTTATTTATTTATTTAAGGACAGCCAACAAAGCATACACTATGACAATATAAATATCTTTCTTAATTAACATTTTGTAGTGTTGCCTTAATTAAAGGCTACCACGACATGCACAACTTATATAAAAACGTGGAAACCGACATGAATCCTATTTTACCTTAATCAAAATTTAATAGATTCTCTTTTCCTAAATTAACGAGGACATATGTTCACACAGTGAAGATTTAAATCTGCGTTGCGAATAAGACATGTCAATGTCAATCTGAGACGAGCGCAAAAATTTACTAAATTGCGACTGTATCCTGCTAACTGTCGAGAAGTGCCCCAGCTTGGTCCTGAAACCCCTACTTTTGAAGGGTAAATATCTAGACAGCCGAGCTAGTTTATACGGTACGTTTAAGTTAATTTGTTTTAATAACTCAGAACAGTCAATGAAATTATTAATTAATTTATATAAAAATAAGTAATCTGTTATAGTCCTTCGGCTTTCTAAACTTATCATATTAAAGTACTTTAAACGTGAATTATATGTATGTAGACGCTTAGCTAGATTGCATTTATAAGATAAATGCCAAAGAAACCTTTTTTGAACAGCTTCTAATCGGCGCTTATGGACCTCATAATAAGGATTCCATACAACACTACAATATTCAAGCCCAGATCTTAACAATGAGTTGTAAACCGCTATTACGCTTGATACACTTTTAAATTCTTTACAGTGATACACTTTTAAATTGCAATGACCACCTACCCTCTGATTATATCAATTAAAATGCGTTCCATTCTATCAATCACTGTTCATCACATCTGTATTGGGCTTTAAAGAATAATGTTTTTATATCACGATTACTTTAGAGAACTGAATCTTCAGGTACAACTACTAAAAGAAATACCGATAACTAGTATTATAACCTGAATAATAGAACCGATAACCGGAAACGTTACTTAGAATACATTTCAATATTTTTCTATAATGCTAGCGCCGTTGTTGTATATATCCAACGCTAGGGATTCCAAAAACGGTATTTTTATAGATATCACCTAGACTTTATCTAGGCTAAGGTACTATTTATTCCAAAAATTATAGATGTTTAGAATTAAGAACATCTAGTTTTTAATTTAAATTACATTAATTGTAAGAGGGAAACAAATAAAACAGCCACTAGTTTCCGGTATGAATGTAATATTTCTACCTTATAATTTATTTGTTGTAATAATGTGTCACAACACTATAGGTGAAGTATGAAAAAATGTGCACGGCGCCAGAGACATATTCTTTGAAAGAATCACGCGGCGGTTAAAAGGTTAATGAAAATAATTCATCATCGCATGACTATAAATATGATTTTTTTATAGTCGGCCTTCCAAGAAGCATGGCCTTCCATGGTCCACCCACCTTATTTAAAACATATACCTATTCCTTTTATCTAAAACCTTACGCTCTCAAACTGAGGATCGAACCCGCTTCATCGGAATGAGGTGCCTGCCTTGCAACTTGGAAAATCATTTAGCTATCGATACCTGCAATCTACTGGATGCCTTTTTTACCGTCAAGAAAATAAACGTGTGAGATAGGTAAAAATATATGGTATGAACACTTAAAAAAAGTTTTACTTTTTTTATAAATGACAACCTATCCTCATAATCATTTTATTATAAGTTGATTTCGACGACCTCCGTGGCGGAGTGGCGTACACACCGGTTTTCAAGGTGTTGCCTGCTCCGAGGTCCCGGGTTCGATTCCCGGACGGGTCAATGTAGAAAAAATTAGTTTTTCTACATTTTCTCGGGTCTGGGTGTTTGTGGTACCTTCGTTGTCTCTGGTTTCCAAAATACGAATGCTTTAAATAGTTATTCAAATTGGGGTCAGAACAATGTATGTGATGTTGTCCACATTTATTTATTATTTATGTATTTATTTAGATGAACATAACATTTAAAAAATAATAAGAAAAATACGAAACCATATTCTTTCTACTCAGAACGCGTTAAACTTGCCCGAGTTTAATGGCGGGAACTAGTAATTTACCTATTTCTTTGTAACGCACCGCACACTTGTTCTTATCTATTAAATCGCGCGATCGCACGCGCCCCCGCTCCCAGGCAGCGGCCCCTTTCAGTCACGTGGATGTCGCGGCTAAATTCCCGAGCGTCGACCGCGTCCCGGACTCGGACTTCTAGCATAGGAATTAGGATTGCATTTTGCATGCACTTAGTCTGCTTTTGCGTACGAATATTTTCTTATTAAATAGGTAACTATTTGAAGAAACTTATAAGTCGAGAACGGCTAGACAGAATTTTCAGATTTTGGTGTTTTTGGATTTGTCTTCGTCGGGAATAGGATAATAACTATTTAAAATATTGAAAAGTTAACGTAGAAATAACTACCTAATTAAGAAACTGTATTTCTTCCGCCAGTCATTAATAAAGCAGCAGTTCAATAAGTAAGTAAATAAATCCAATCGGAAAATCGAAACCCATTTTAGTGCCCCTTAATAACAAGATTATTCCCATCAGAGTTGTCCGCGGCACGGAACGGCTCGGCGAGCGGCTCGGAGAGCGGCGCAGTGCTTTGGAAATCAAATCTTGTACCTCTCATAGTAAAGTAATTAGAAAGCAATTATTGTCTTAGGGAGCTGAATAAACGACAAATTCGTTTAATGCTAAGCCAGGGTCACTTCATAAGTATGAAGTTTATAAAAAGTGGTTAAACTTTTTGGTAAGGAAAAATAAAGGAAAAGTTCTTTTTTTTACAATTCACGATACGTTAATATTCTCAAATGTCGGTATTCGCACATCAAAATGGCCAGATATCGAGCATAGGTACGACCGTTGACACTCCGTAAACCGCAATCACCGCTATGTTCTTAAACTTTCAATTTTAAACGATGCCTGTGATTTCATTACGTTTGTTTGACTATAATAAACTTCTTCGATCATTCAGAAAAAAACACTAAAATAAGATCTTTGTGGAGGAACTACGTAATTTGAACTCGCGTCCGTCGGATCTATAACAAATGTCGCCAGCCTAAACCGCTGAGCCAATTAACCATTAAACGATATAGTGAAAATGTTAATCATGTTAAAAGTATTAATAGTGTGATTCTTATTGTGATGGAGTTAGGGCATAATTTTGTATGTCACACCATTACAATATAACTGAAGTTTAGCCAAGACTATTAAAAATTCATTATTTAAGTCGAAATCATCGGAAATTCGTAAATCCTTCAAGCTCGCATGAATATTTTCTTACCATAGTTCTTATTAACAACGGCTGCCCATACAAATTTTTTTTTTTTTTTCATTTGATGAAACTATGTTTGTGTTGCTTCATTATTCTAAACTATCATTCTACACGTTTGACAAGTTATTTCTACCAAAAAACTGTCCAAAGTGACAAAGAAACGTTAAAATAGTTGAGAATAAAAAAAAAGAAAATGTCTGCAACTATAGTTGCATGGAGCACTTTGGCCTTGTGCATACGTGCAACTAGAGTTGCACGGGGCACTGTAGTGGGTTGCTCACTAATGTAGGCTCACGGATAGAATTTAAGTATCTGAAATGGATAAATAAATCGCAACCCACTTTTTACAAGCTCGTTCTGGGTTTGATTATTAGCATAGGGTAAATATTCGTCGTTAGTTTAGTTAATTTTTCGCTTACATACTGTCCAAGTTATTAAAACAGTATGTCATCATCAGTCGTTAAGTTATTATTTATTCGATCGTTTTAGGATTCCTCTTTTCTAATCATTGTCATACTACATTACTACATTTCCGTATTGCGCCATCTTTTATATTTTTAACAACAACTAACGGGCAAAAGCATGCATTGCCACACTAGCGCTACGGAAATAGCAGGACAGTCTACAAACAGCCGAAACAGAGAAAGATTTTCTGTCTCTTTCGATTTGTACCTGGCGAAACAGTAATGCCATCTATGCCTAGTACAGGATTTTAGCTTTCTTCCGAAGGACAATCTTTACTATGAAGATTGTCACTCTAGTATATTTCTTTCCCTATGATGTTATCCACGTTATTGGCAGGTACCTACGAGTATTTAGTTACAAACATATCTGTATGTGATGCAAAATACTTAGTTTAATTAAGGAAACCTGTTATTGGCCTTACTTTAAGTACAAAATTGTCAATCAATACTTTAAAATACGCTGTTGGTTTCTGTAATAAATAAAAAAAAATTTAAAAAAAAAATACCTAAATGTGTACTATGTAATTCTTTCAGCATCTGTTGTCTTAAGGACAAAGGAATAACTATCTTATGACCACGCAACAATACCCCATTTTCAAACTGTAAATCAGCCTTACATAAGAAGTAAGGAGAGATGTTCTTACACTTAATTTTTCTAGGCCAACCGGTTATCATGTAATTGATAACTACTTTTAATGTGCTGTCTTTTTGAGTGGCATGTTGGATATCGGACCATTGGATGGCCGGGGTACCTGATTCTAAAAATTTTAGTGAACAATAAGCATCATAATTAAAATCATCTTTCGTTACTATTTCATTCAATGGGGCTCGAGAAAAATAATCAGCAACTAAATTATTCGCGCTCGATATATATTGTACTGTATAGTTATAGGCAGACAGAATTATAGCATATCTCTGTAATCGAAGAGCTATTGATATAGAAATGCCATTTTTGTTATTGAAAATAGAAATTAGTGGCCTGTGGTCAGTTCTTAAAATAAAAGGTTCATTGCGACCGTATAAGTACTGATGAAATCGTTTAACACCGAAAATTATGGCTGTAGCTTCCTTTTGGATTTGGCTATAATTCCGCTCACTAGCTGACAGTGATCTTGAACCAAAAGCTAAGGGTCTCTCGACACCGTTAGCGTCTCGCTGCGAAAGTACCGCACCGAGTCCGCTGGGCCCGGCATCCACCGCCAGCACTAGCTGCGCGACGGGGTCGAAGTGCGCCAGCACGCGCTTCGACGCGAGCTCGCGGCGCACGGCGAGCACGGCGCGCCGCTGCCGCTCGCCCCACTGCCACGGGACGCCGTTACTGAGCAACTCGTGAAGCGGGCTCATTAACGAGGACTCGTTGGGTATAAAGTTCCGATAATAGTTGACTACACCTAAAAATCTCTTTAATTCTGTCGTATTGCGAGGCTCAGGTGCGTTTAAAATAGCATTAACCTTTTCTCCACTTGTTTTAAGACCGTCTTTACTAATGACGTAGCCGAGGTAGGTAATACTATCTTTTAAGAATTCACACTTATCTTCTTGTAAACGTAAACCTACATCATTCAAACGACACAAAACCTCCTTTAACCTACTGAGATGGACCGCCTTATTCGGTCCAGTAATGCATATGTCATCATACCAGCAGCTCACACCGTCTAAGCCACTGAGCAGCAATTCCATTGATTTTTGGAAAATTGCTGGCGCGTTAGCTAGTCCGTATACGAGACGCGTATATTTGTAGAGCCCTTTCATTGTATTGATGGTAGTAAGCTCCTGGGATGCGTCATCTAGTAAAAATTGATTATAAACATTTTTCAAGTCAATTTTTGAGTAATGCTCACCTCCTCCTATTATTGCAAAAACCTCTTCAATACGAGGCAAGGGGTATTTTTCAATTATAAAGTCTTTATTCAATGTGACTGAATAGTCTCCTGCTATTCTAACCTTACCGTTCTCCTTAAGGACCGGAACGATTGGGGTTGCATACTGCGAGTGATCGACCGGGACTAAAATACCTAGACTGACTAACCTTCTTAATTCTCTCTGTTGTCCTTCGCTGCTGGACCCGTTGCGGCCGGGGACGGGGTGTCCACTTTGGTCGCAGGTATGGCTCGTAGGTTGGATACGGTCTCCCAGGCTATTGAAAATATGACTCTGCAGCTTAGGGACATAAGCTTGCACGTGGAGCGGTGGCGAGCGGAGGCCACGGCGCCCGGGGTGGGCGGCGGGGACTGCACTCCTCCGCCGGCACCGTGTCCGCCGCCTCCTGCGCTAAAATTGGCCGATGGCGATATCGCCAAGATTGTCGAGGGTGTGCGAGAGGAGTTGCGGGTGCTGCTGGAGCGAGGAGAGCGGCCTCTTACGCGCAAGGCTCTGGCGGAGGAGATGGGGGCATCGATGGCGGGGGTTGAGGCTAGGCTGAGCACCATTCGGGCGGAGTTGGGTGACGTTGCTGATGTGTGCCAGGCGGTTCCTGCTCAGGCTGATGCAACCCAGGGAATCGGTTTTGAGATCGCTTTAGGCGAGACGAAGGACCGGCTTGGGGAGCTCCTTGAGCCAATTGCTAGGTCGATGGACCGGCTGGAGGCGCAGATTCAGAGCGAACGTATGCCCTCCTGCCGTCAGTGCGTAGCCAACCCTCAGCGCCCTCCTGAGACTGTTCCTGCCTCCGCCCATCGAGCGCGGCCCTCCTACGCGCAGGTAGCTAGGTCTGCGCCGAGCTTCCCCATAATAGTGGAGTCCAGGGACCCGAGAGCATCAAGCCAGGACGTCATTGGCGTTATGAAAAGTAAGGTAGATGTAATAGGACTTGGCGTGGGCATTAGCGGTGTCCATTGCCTTAGGAACCAGCGGGTCGCTGTCAATTGCGATACAGAGGAGAGCCAGAGGAAGCTGCAAAACGCCATCAAGGAGTCGGCGCCGATCTGACGGCCACCACCAAGAAACCCAGAAACCCTTTGGTTCGCCTCATTGGGGTTGCGGGTGACCTAAATGACGCGAGGCTTGCGGATGCGGTGAGACGCCAAAATTCGGACATGCTTGCCGCGATTGCTGAGGGGGCAACGATTAAGGTACAGCGTAGGGCAAGAGGTAGAGCGGCCTCGCTGTTTAACGTCATTTTGGAGGTGGATCCTGCTGTGTGGACTGCACTCTGTGGTAAGCGAATTAGAGTGGGATACCAGACGGTGCTGGCGGTGGACCAGTCACCTGTTGTCCAGTGCTATAGATGCCTGGCCTTCGGTCATCTGGCTAGGGAGTGCAGGAACGGGGTGACTTGCGGCTATTGCGGCGGCGGGCATGACACTCGGGGGTGTCCAAACAGGGATCACCCGCCGGAATGCTGTAATTGCCCTGCCTACGGCGACGATCCTATTGCAGAGCATCCAGCCTACAGCCAGGAATGCCCTGAGTGGAGGAAGTGGGACAACATAGCAAGGAGAGCGGTAAGGTATTGCTAAGGTAGTCTGCAGGTTTGTCCAGGCAAACCTTGGTCGTGGATTTGCTGCGACCAAGGAGTGCCTGGAGGAGGCTGCTAGGAGTCACGTGACGGCGGTACTGATCCAGGAGCCCTATATTGGTTCGACGGGGCGACTTTCGTCGTCTCATCGTGTTATTCAGGCGGCTTCTGCCTCCCCCACTTCTCCCGCGAAATCGGCTGTAGTTGTGGTCGACCCTAGTGCTCAAATTATTGTCAACACAAACAATGTTACGGAGAATGTTGTAAGCGCCACTTTAGTGCTTAATAACCTCAAATTGTGCTTGATAAGTGTTTATTTCGAGGGCACCGCAGACCTTGCCGGTGATTTGTTGTCCCTGTCCGAGATACCGGATACTACTACGGACGTGGATGGAGTCATCTTGTCTGGAGACGTGAACGCCACGAGCCCATGGTGGGGTTGCGAGGAGGAGGACGAGCGGGGAGCGGTATTGGCGGATTTCATGGCACAGCACGAGTTACACGTGCTGAACCAGGGATCAACGCCTACGTTCTACGTCTACCGGAATGGGAAACTCGACACGAGTATTGTGGACATTACCGCATGTTCTCCGTCGCTACTGCCCGCTGTCCAGAACTGGAAGGTCAGGACTAACAATGCCGGTTTATCGGACCATCGTCCAATAGATTTTGACCTCACCTGGAGGAAGAGCGATGCAGCCGAGGCGGTGAGCAGAGGTACTACCTGGAGGTTCAATACTTCGAAAGCGGACTGGACCAGCTTTGCGGATTCCTTCGTTGAGGAATTGGAGAAAAGAGAGCTGACGGACCATGCCATCGAGGGGATCCAAAATCCAGAGTTGCTCGACAGGACTGTCCAGAGTTATACTGACGCCATGATAGCGGCAGCAGTTGATGCCATACCTGAGGCCAACAAGACTCGCCCCGTGCCGAGGAGTCCATGGTGGACCCCGGAGTTGCAACAGCTGAAGCGGAAGGCCATCACCCTGAGAAGGCGGATAGGACGAGCCAACCCAGCGAGAAGGCCACACGTAGTCGAAGAGTACTGTCGAGCCAGAACTAAATATAAGGAGGCAATACAAACAGCAATCACCACCAGCTGGAAACAGTTCTGCTCTAGACAGGAAAACGAAGATGTGTGGCGATGTGCCTATCGTGTTATAAAGAAGTGTGCAAAGCCGGGCTTGGGGGATGAAAAACAATTGCGAGATCCATTATCGGACGGAACATTGTCGCCTGAAAAGTCGGCTGAACTTCTTGCCGACACTTCCTATCCCCCAGATGACCCGCTCACGGACACCGCATACCATAAAGAGGTCAGGGAAGAGGTGGCGAACAGAATGGCAGCCCTCGGTGGCACGGGGGAGAGTGCCGAACCGCCCTTTAAGGAGAACGAACTTGCAGCCGTTTTTGCAAATATGAGTCCGAAGAAAGCCCCGGGTGAAGACGGATTAACGTCGGACATCTGTGCGGCGGCTCATCGAGCAAGTTCTACCCTCCTCACTCTCTACAACAAGTGCAGACAGTTGGGCTACTTTCCCGAGCCCTGGAAGCGGGCAACAATCAAGATTATCCCGAAACCTGGGAAAACTGACTACTCGGTTCCCAAGTCCTATCGCCCGATTGGCTTGTTGCCGATCCTCGGGAAAGCTTACGAAAAGCTCATAGTCACCAGACTGACGTGGAGACTCTTGAGCCAGCAGAGGCTAAGTCCGCGTCAGTACGGCTTCGTACCGCAACGAAGCACGGAGGATGCACTCTATGATGTGATGGAGATGATAAAGGGCGGCTTAGCAAGGAAGCAGACGGTGGCGCTGGTGTCTCTGGACATAGAAGGCGCATTCGATAACGCCTGGTGGCCGGCTGTCCTTCGAGAGCTTCTGGACATGGGGGTTGATGCCCAGACCATGAAGGTGCTCTCCAGCTACCTACAGGACAGATCGGTAACGGTAAGATACCTGGGACAGAAGGTCTCAAAGACCACCACCAAGGGATGCGTCCAGGGGTCGGCGGCCCTTACTTTGGAATGTGCAGCTGGACCCTCTCCTACGGGAGGCAGAGAACCAGGAAGCGCACATCCAGGCCTTTGCGGACGACATCGTAATTATTGCGGTAGCCAGAGACACTCCGGATCTAGAGAGAAAAATCGGCAACGCTCTGGATTCGGTGGCTGACTGGGGCCGCCGAAATAAGATGAGATTCGCCCCCGCTAAGACCCAGGCAATGCTGATCATCAAGAAGTTGAAGTACGATTTGCCCCGTTTTAAGCTCCTGGGATCCCAGTTGAAGCTAGCGGACACTGTGCGACTTCTTGGTGTCACCATCGATCGCCACCTAAATTTTGCGACACATTTAGACGAGGTGTCGCTGAAGGCCATCACCCTCTACAGGGCCATAAGTAGAGCAGCGCGAGCCCAATGGGGCCTGAACCCGGAAATCCTGCGTACTTTATACACCGCAGTCGTTGAGCCTACTGTCTTGTACGCGGCCAGTGCGTGGGCCTCTATAGTAGACCGCGTTTATATCAGGAAGCGTCTAGACAGACTGACCAGGATTTTCGGTATACAACTCTCTAAAGCGCACTCAACGACCTCCCTGACCTCCGCGGCCCTGCTGGCGAGGATCATTCCGCTGGATCTAAGGGCGCGCGAACAACTCCAGCTCTACGAGGTGAAGAGGGGAAAACCTCTTGAGGACCTACCGGGCCGCCGTCTGCAGGACAGGGCCCATCCGTCGCAGCTGCCACACCCGTCCAGGAGAGACCCGGCTGCCTTCACTCTTTTCAACACCCAGCAGGAGGCGGACAACATACCAAGCGACTGCCTGACCTGCTATACTGATGGGAGCAAGATTGAGGGTAGAGTCGGAGCTGCGGTATCCTGTTGGACAAATAACCGGGAAGCTAAGGTGGCAAAACTGAAGCTCGAGAACTACTGCTCAGTTTTTCAGGCAGAGATGGTCGCCATATTGAAGGCCCTGGACATGGCGGTGGAAGCTGGGCGCTCTGTAAATGTCGTGAGTGACTCTAGGTCGGCATTGGAGACGCTTGCAGATCCTGCATCTTTGAACCCCATCGCGATTCGGATCAAACGGAGGGTACTCGAGCTGTCCGAAAAGGGCCATACTGCATCCTTTTACTGGATTAAGGCGCACGCCGGGATTTCGGGCAACGAAAGAGCAGACGAGTTAGCTAAGGAGGCAGCCCTAAAGCTTAAGACGAGGCCAGCCTTTGACCGTTTCCCGTTCTCTTTCGCCAAGCGCTCCATCAGGCTCAAGGTCTTAGACTTGTACCAGCATCGGTACCAGTCGGCGTCCACCGGATCCGGCACGCGTTTGTTTTTCGGGAACGTCAAATCAGCTCACCGCACCGTCTCGGAGATAGGGATGACAAATCTACGGGCACAGCTTTTTACGGGTCATGGTGGCGTTCGAGAATATTTATTCCGTTTTAAACTCTCGCCTGTTCGAGCATGTGTTTGCGACGATACAACCCACGAGACAGTAAGCCATATTCTGGCAGACTGCCCCAGATTTGCTGTGTTGAGGTACGACTGCGAACACATGATTGGACAGACGATTGAACCGTCTAGCTTTGTGCGCTTGATCGATGACGACTCCAGCCGGGCCCGTTTCCTCGCCTTCGCGGAGAATGTTATGCGCCTTGCCGCGAGGGCAAACGGTGCCAAGAAAGTTTGATGTGGCGGAACGCTTGTCCAAGGCATCAATGTTTTTTACAGCTCCACTTTTTAATCATCAATCTCAATTAATTTCAATTATGAAATTATTATTAAATTATAAAATCAATTGTTATATTTTTATGTGTATAAATTGGCTATTGCCCCATCTATTTAATATTTCTTTCTATATATTTTTTATCTATTTATTTCTATTTATTTTTTAATGGACTGATTGGTTATTTTTATTGTTTGTATTTGGCTATTGCCCCATTTTAATTATTCTAATTATTTTTATGTTGATTTGAAATTTTTTGCTGTTTACCTGACTGATTTGTATTGTATTTGATTGGCTATTGCCCCATTTTTATTATTAATTTGCAATCGAGTTTTATTGTAAATTGTTAGGTTTTAGGTTATTGCATGTTATTGTAATTTATATTAATAGCATAACCAAATAACTAAATGCAAAAAAAAAAAAAAATTTTTTACTAATATTAATCATAAATCATATCCAAAGATTTAAAGGAAAAAAAAAGGAGGAAAAAAAAAAGAACATATTATATACAAAGTAAATTAAACTAAAAAGATGAAAAGATGGTGACCAAAGAAGTCACCAGTAATTAAATATAAAAAAAATAAAAAAAAAACCTTCTTAATTCCTCTTCGACTTTAGACTTGAGGGCAAATGGCACTGGACAAGGCTTAAAAAATTTTGGGTACGCGTCTTTTTTTAATTGCAAATGAACCTTGAATTTTTTAATGTACCTAATTCGTCACGCCAAAGATCTGGAAATACTCGTAAGTTAAGTATACATTGCAATTCATCACAGTCTTTGATATTATTAATTTTAGATGTGAGCTCTAAGTTAAATGCAGACATAAAATCTCGACCTAACAAGGCAGGCCCACCGTTACTGACTAAATAAAATCTTAATAAATGCTCCGAATTATTATATTTAACGTTAGTTTCAAAATACCCTAATGGAGATATCTTATGACCGTTATAAAGGCACATTTTAAGATTACAAGGCAACAACTCACAGTCTGAAAACGCTTCCCTATAAAGTATCTCTGACATAACAGATGTGCCTGATCCAGAGTCTAGTTGCATTTTAATATGTTTGTTATTTATCTCTATGCTTAACAAAATGGGACTATCAGACACATACCTCAAGTTAAAGTTCTTACATTCGACGCATTCATCTGGTTCTGGTCACACTCGCAAATATTATTCACTTTAAAACTATTACTACTGCATATTTTTTTTAAATGACCCTTATTACCACACTTTAAACACTTGTAATTTTTAAACCGACACTTTGCTTCTAAATGATTCTTCATTCCGCAAATGGAACAAATCGGATCGCGAAACCCTTGCTGATCGCCGCAGCGAGCGGAGCCGCGGCCGCCTGCGCCGCCGCTGCCGCCCCCGCTGCCGCCAGGGCGCCGCGCATCCCTGCTGCCGCCTCCGGCACTATAGCGATCACTATCGTTGCGGTATATCGGTTCCTCTTTCACGGTAAACCGATCTCCACCGCCTCTAGTGCTATCTACTGATTTTGCTTTCAAGGCACATTCAGCTTGTTCCGCCAGCTCCAACGCTCGGGATAAAGTAAGATCTGAGGCACTCTGTTCAAAAAGCCTGTCGCGTACTGGACCGCAAGGTAAGCCGAGGACAAATATATCCCTCAAATTCGATTCCAATGCGGATCCAAACTCGCAATGACTAGCGAGACCTATCAAACGCGCCATCCACTCGCTTAAATCTTCACCTGACTTCCTTACTGCTCCAAAAAAATTTGCCTTATCCGCGAACGTGCAGCGTTTCGGTTTAAAATGTTCGTCGAGTAATAACGATAACTCCGAATAGCTTAAATCGTCGATCTCCTTTGGAAACGCTAAATTACGTACCAAACGAAATGTTTCATCCGTTAAATTAGTTATTAAAATACCAGCTTGATTTTCTTGTTTGACACTATTGACTTTTAAAAATTGTGACAACCGTGTTTTGAATATTGACCATTCATTATTTTTATGGTCAAAACAAGTTAAATTCCCAATAAAAGCCATATTTAAATAAATAATCAAACACTGATTTTCAACAACACACGTGGGTGATCTTGAATAATTCTCGTTCGCCAGTGATAAGTAGGTATCGTAATGAAACAACCGTTCGAGTCAACCGCTGGTTTATTACTGAAGTTTGACAGATCACAGACAGATGCCAACATAATATGCATCAGCTATGCTCGGAGTTTCTCTTAGGGATAAAATCAGAAATGAGGTGATCCGGCAGAGAACTAGAGTTACCGACATGGCCCACCGGATTAGCAAGCTGAAGTGGCAGTGGGCTGGCCATATTAGCCGCAGAACCGACAACCGATGGGATAAACGAGTTCTTGAGTGGAGACCGCGTCTCGGCAAACATAATGTCCAGCAGTGGACTGCAATAGGCTGATGATGATGATGATGATGTGTTTCACAACAAAAATAACCTTTAGTATTATTGCTACAACTTTGGAAATATGCCGTGTCACCTGTGGGTGACACTGGGCAATATACGTATTAATATTAATTCTAAGTAATAACAACTTTTGTTTACATTTGAGCTTATCGCTATGTGGTAACGTCGTTTTAGAGCTTGTTTATGTTTTACAGGTTAACGTTAGATGAAATTGCCGAGGAGTTGGAGGCCGGGGAGAGGATCCAGGTGATATAATTTTATTTCCTCCTGATGATGGTGTGGTGACCGACGAAGACAGTGGAGATGAAAATGAAGGTAATATTCGCATGCTTCGATCTCGAGTCGAGTTACAAAATAGACCTTCTATCTCTGGAGAAAATCGTGTACGTGACCTAGAAGGTGAAAAAATCGACATACCTGCACCGAAGAAAAAAAAGAAAAAAGACAATACTATAAAAAAATGGTATAGCAATGTCAACAACGCTTCTTTTACTACGTGCGGTAGATGAGACTGTGATGAAGAAGTTTTTACTAACTCTCGGGAGGAGATAACTGCCGTTGAATGTTTCGAATTACTCTATAGCGATGACATAGTAAAGTTCATAACTGATATGAGCAATTTGTATGCTTTGCAGCGAAATCACACTCTAAATGTGACTGGTGATGAAATTATAGTGTACATTGCAATACTGCTTCTAACTGGATATTTGACACCAAAGTACATGCGAATGTTTTGGGCAGTAAAAAGTGACATGCACAATGAACTTGTAGCATCTAGCATAAGACGAAATAGATATTTTGAAAATCAGCAGTATCTTCATCTTTCTGACAGTACATCCTTGCCGCCCAACAAAAAATTTGCTAAAGTTCGAGAATATAATATGTATGTAGCTAGTTCGTATGTATATATAACATACACTTTTTTAAATTTTTTGTCTTTTGATACCTGTTTTGTAATTTATAATTTTTCTGCATTTGTTGATATTTTTACTTATCACTAAACTTGTTTGCACCGCCTGTAAAATCTCTGTTTGGTCTCATGGTTGACTGGTAGAGAATGCTTTTAGCATTAAGTCCGCCATTTGTACTATCTTTGTATAATGCAATAAAGTGTAAAAATAAAATAAAATAAAAATATTTCACGAAACTGAACGTAAATTTCACTGTGAACTTCAAAAAATCTGGTTTTTCACATATTTCCATAGACGAAACTATAGTTCCATACTTTGGAAGGCACGGTACCAAACAACATATCCACGGAAAACCAATAAGGTTCGGTTACAAACTCTGGTCAGCAGCTACTCGCCATGGGTTTTAGTCAATTGTGAGCCTTATCAAGGCGCGTCCGGCCCTGACCTCAAAATGCAGTCTGACTTGGGCCTAGGAGCTGCTGTTATTTTAGAGCTCCATTCTAGATTACCAAATGAGTTAGGATCGTACAACTTATACTTTGATATTTTTTTACTGGATTACCATTGCTAAAGTATTTGCGTGAGCAGAATGTTGGGGGCACAGGTACTGTTCGGGAAAACCGTCTGGAGAATTGCAATTTGCCAAACTCAAAGGACATGAAAAAAGAGCCAAGAGGTAAATTGTGTCATAAAGCTTCTGAGGAAATTATTGTAGCTAAGTGGCATGACAATAGTATCGTCACCATTGCATCCAACTGCCACGGATTAGATCCTATCTCAAAAATAGATCGGATTGGATTTGTGAAAAAAAAACGGGCAAAAATTCAAGTTGATTGCCCAGTGATTATAAAGATGTACAATAAGTACATGGGTGACGTAGACCGTTTTGACAAAAATCTTGACTCCATGAGGGTAGCTCTTCGCGGCAAAAAGTGGTGGTTCCCTCTCTTTGCTTTTGGTTTAGATGCAGCTTGCCAAAATGCATGGCTAATCAAAGGCAGTCAGAAAACAACTGGACATATTGCGATTTCCGGCGAAATGTGGCAACTATATACCTGCAAAAATATGGCAAGCCTCCGACCCGCAATTCAGCTTGTGGCGTTCCTATGCAAATAAGAGTGCCTACTGAGGTGAGTGCAGGAAGTGCTGACGATCACTCGCAAATCGACTGTTCTCAACGAAGATGCGGATATTGTCAAGAAAAATGTGTGCTAAGTGCAATGTTGGTTTACATCTAACGTGTTGGTACAGCTTTCACGATAAATAAGTGTAATATTTTGATAAATAAATGTAATTAATTATAAGAACTCACGTTTTATTTGTCACAAACGAATAAGCAAAATCTCGTCTCCTTCAGAGCCTTTAACTGCACAATGCCCAGTGTCACCTGTAGGTGACACGTCCATAAAAAAATGGGGGTAGTTAACATATTTTTTATATTTTTTAATGTCTAATCCAAATATGTCTAAGCTATTATATCTAAAAAGAAACGTTTTTTTTTTAATATATTTGACAATTGAAGAGTAAAGACCAAATCATTTCTACTTTTTGTATCTTTAATCAAATTAATCTTTCTTGTTACAGCCGTTGCAGTTTTCAAAATTTGTTCTTTAAGATTTCGCTACATTTTTAGATATGATTCTACTCTGTATGAATTCTCAAAAGCAACTGATTAAATGGGAATAATACAACTCCTTATGAATACTAGTTTATAACTATGAATGTATCAAAACTCATTCTATAATATCCTTCGTTCACAATCTTTGTTTATAACAACATAGTTGAATGCTTTATTCCAAACAATTGAGCACATTTCACGGAATTGATTCCATGACATATGTGAACCTACGTGTTCATCATAAAAATTTTTCAAATTGATATCATCTTACTTAAATAATTTTATAAGGTAAGAGTTATCCCTTACAAGTTGCTTGGGTATTTTAGTATAAGTTTGATTGATATAAAAACAATCTGTATTTTTGTGTCGTCCCATTGCGAAATAATCTCGAATATTATTTTGATTTTCACAGGCTTAATCGTCGAATACAATTATTGAGTCAGGTAGAGCTTCGTGGGGGCTTAAAATTTCACTGTTATGATTATACATATTAATAGTAAGATATGCCTGAAACCATAGCCAATACCTTTTCTAAAAATTTGTATTTAAGTTATTCCAAATATTTAGAATACACATAGAGGTTACGAAAACGTGGACCATACTTATGTAATAATAAGCTTATTACTAAATTGGTCTTTCCGCAATTAGATGGACCGCAAATAAGGCTGCGTATGGTATTAGGTAAAAGGTTCCCATGTCGCTTTGGGCTATTTAATGCCACAGGACAGATACATTGTAATTTTAATGATTATTTTTGTTTCAGAAATTTCATTTCTGTTCCTTAAGCTTGACCGCATTCTTTCGAGGATATCAGTAAACTGATGATTATTACCTATAAGTCAAGGTTTATATTATACTACATACAAGTGAAATTTCTATTTTAAGCAATATGTAAAGTACCTATGCTGTTTCAATGTGCAAACGTGACGAAACTTACTTGATGGTTAATACTCGTATTATTATGACATGATTTATATTCTGAATTGGGTAACTCTAGCACACTACTAATAATAGAAAATAATTTTCAGGATGGGTCGAGACAAAGTTATTGCACGAAAAAAAGGGAACCATACAGCTGAAAATATGCTAAAACCAATAAAATTACACAGGACTGGAGTAAGTATTCGATCAGCTGCCAAACAACATACATTACGCAGGTACGTTGTTAAGAACTTGAACGTTCCTGTAGCTGACCTCATAGACAAGAGACTGACACCAAATTAAGAAAACCGCGTCATATTTACTCCACCACAAGAAGAGGAATTTAAAGCGTACATAGTCGACTGCGCCTTAAGATTTTACGGGCTAACGGTCAAAGGTTGCCGCAAAGTTGCCTACCAAATGGCAAAAATCTATAAAATTGAGGTTCCAGAAGGCTGGGAGAAAGATCAAATGGCTGGTAAGGAATGGTTTAGTCCTTTAAAAAACGACACTCCTACCTTACCGTTAAGAAACCCGAGGCTTGCAGCTTAGCACGTGCGACTGCATTCAACAGAGAGACTGTCAAATTTTTTATTTGCCAACCTGAACACTGCAATTGAACAGCACCCCTTATTCGGCAACTGTTGTCGTCGAATTTACAATTTGGATGAGACATCGACAACTACCGTGCAAAAACCATCAAAAGTGGTGGCTCTCAAAGGCAAACATAAATTGTCAAAAGTTACAAGTGGGTAAAACAGGGACATTGGTCACCACTTGTGCTATAGTCAGTGCTACAGGGCAATTAATATAACCTTCCGCCTGCAATGGTGTTTCCGCGCAAGAACTTTAAAGATTTTATGTTAAAAGGTGCCCCACCTGGTATATTGGGACTTGCTCAAAAGTCGGGATAGATGACTTCAGAATTGTTTGTGGAAGTGATGAAACATTTCATCAAATATGCAAATGCAAGCCCTGAAAATCCAGCTCTTTTGATACTAGACAACCATGAGTCGCACCTCTCTATTGACGCGTTAGATCTAGCTAAATCATCTGGAGTCACCGTCTTCACATTGCATCCCCACACCACATCAAAACTTCAACCTTTTGATGTGGGGTCAAACAGACCTTTCAAGATTTTCTATAAAAATGCTGTTGACCATTGGTTGTTAAATCACCCCGGTACTCCGATGACCATTTATAATGTAGCTGGTGCGTAGGAGCTGCGTATCCCCCTGCAATGTCTCCTGTAAATATAGCTGCAGCATTCAAAAAGTGTGGCATTTTCCCATACAACCCTAATATTTTTACAGACATTGATTTTCTGCCATCGGATGTTACTGGTAGACCACTACCACTACCACCACTACAAACTCGAAATGCAAAGCTATGACGCAGAAGCAGCTAAAACCGATTCGGATCCTACTGACTGCGAAGATCTGGAAATGGCGCCAAGCCCATCCATTTTAGGGCCTACTACTGAAAATCCGGATGAGAGCCAAATATTGGACGAGCCAGTGGATTCTACTGCACAAACATCTAGTCCTGCGGTTCAAAAACCTTTTGTCAAAACTGGAAAAACGGTGGCATAATTGATTCAATTTCTCTAATTATTACAACCTCTGCAGAGAAAAAAATTATATCCCCTAGACAATTTATGCCACCTTTGAAAGCGGGACCTCGGACAAACGCTAAAAAAAACAGAAAGAAGGGAAAAAGTAGAATAGCAACCGACACTCCCGTAAAGATTGAAAAGATTGAAATCGCGAATGACAGACAGAAAGCGCGAGACATAAAAGCTAAGGTCAAAGAAGTGAAACGTTCTGTTTTTACAATGGACAAAAAGAATAAACCTATCAGGAAGAAACCAGCTAAAAGAGCTATAGCAAAAACTGGTGCTGCGGTTAAAAATGTCACCAAGAAAAAGAAACTGAAGAGAGAAAGAGAAGAAAAGAAAAAGAAACTGAAGAAAGTTTCATCTGCATCCAGCTCGGAAGAAGACATTGAAGAAATCGAACTCTTAAGTGAAACAGATATCAGTGAGTGCCAGGATTCTGAAGACGAGGACATGTTCCCTATTATTAGGGGAAATTTTCCAAAGCTGCCAAGAAAACCAGTGGTCGATGCGTTTGATACCAAAAAGAATAATGTTTCCTATGTTGCTCAAATTATCGAAGAGAGTAGCGCAAATGCTTTTGAAGCTTCATTTATGAGGATAAAGAATAAGGAACAAATGAAGTTTATTATGCCGTTAGGACCTGATATGGCAGAAGTTAATCTCAAGGACATAAAAGTAGTTTTACCATCCCCAAAAATAAACGGGACAAAAAATCGCAATTCGACTTACTGTTTTACTGTTCGTGTTGCACCTACGATAAATATTCGCTGATAAAAAAAGCTTGACATGTTAATCTTCTTTGTTACTTTCTCTTTTACTAGTCAGTCAGATATAAAAATATCTGTTTAAAGAATGTTCCTTTATTTTTTATACGTTGATTTATTACAGTTTTAGAGGCTGTTTTTAATTCTAGTAGTTTTTTCACTACTAAACTGTGATTGTACATTCATTTATAAGGATCTCGTACCTACTTGCATTAAGATTAAGATTTTGTTACGTTTTCAGAAGCTTTGCTTTTATTTCTAATTGTTGTTTCACAGCTAAACTGTGATTGTTAACAAATTTTTTGACTTTGCCGTCACTTTACACCCGTCTCTGTAACATACGAGGTGCGAACAAATACGGACAATTATTTTTAGTGAAAATTGTGTCTCTAAATCAAAATCAAAATGGGGAAATCGCAGTCAAAGTCCAAACCTAAGGACATTGTTATCGCGCAGAGCGTCGTGGGTAACAATAGTGCAGAAGCAGCCTAGTACACCTGGATCAACAACATACTGCTCTCGACGGTGCTGGCGATACTAGTTGCAGCATTTAGTAACCTGGCTTATATGCAGTACAAAAAATGCCACAAAAACTGGACCCACAGTGAGATGCGTGCTGAAGCATTCCGCAGGGTGCGTTTGAGGCTATCAGGCCGTTCCGGATATTCAGCCAAGGACCAGGAAGGCGGGGACGAATCAGTCGTGTGAACGAGCTCTGAGATCCAACGTCAGTTGCAGTATTGTATAATAAGACGGTCTACTATTATAATGGTGCAACAGCAAGGTACAATTTATTACTAATTTTAAAGCGCATTAGGCGTGCCAGTCTATTTCATCTTGTTTTGTTTATACAATTATGAGTGCTAATGGACAGTTTGCAATTAATATGTATGCTGTGATCAATGCACATATTGTAAAATTAACCTTTTTGGAATGTTTAGTTTGTATTTAAATTTATTGTCTATTGTTATAATAAAGAAACCATTATTATGTCTTAGTATGTTTAGATTTAACTTGGAAATTGTCTGCTTTGCTTTTGTATAGTTTTTCTTTAGTAAATCCGTTTATATTACCGATCTTATTTCTATTATTTTTGTCACAGCGACCTTTATTTTTTGGTCCTTCGAGCCGGATATTCAAACGTCTGCTGGAACGCTAAGACGGCCATTAAAGAAGTTAGTGCCGATTTGTTAGATAGGTATTAAATTTGATTAATAAAATATTCAATGAATTCAATTTGTTAGATAGGTTATGAATTGTTGTTTTATAATATTATCTCTTAAGTTCTGTGTTGTTAATTCGAAGAGGAATGTGTTTCATTTTGTTCATTTTGTCTAGATTAAAATAATATTTTATGTATTCTTTTTTTTTGTCTAGACGATGTGCTCAACGCACATATTGTAAAATTAACCTTTTTGGAATGTTTAGTTTGTATTTCCATTTATTGTCTATTGTTATAAAAAAGAAACCATTATTATGTCTTAGTATGTTTAGATTCAACTTGGAAATTGTCTGCTTTACTTTGTATATTATTTTTCTTTAGTAAATCCGTTTATATTACCTATCTTATTTCTATTATTTTTGTCACAGCCACCTTTAAAATCATACAGTCCACTATTTATATTTTGATACCTTTATATGCAATTACAAGATACACACATAACTTTAAAGAAATTAGGCCAGAAAAGGTTTATACCTTATATATAACTGTGAGACAAAGACACTTGGATTAGGGTGGTTATAAAATAGTGATGAATTGTTATTTACTACAAAATAGAAACAATGCGACACTAGTGTTACCAAACGTACTATTCTTTCCGTTATTTCACAAATATTCGACCCTTTGGGGCTTTTAGGACCAACAACAGTGATCGCAAAACTTTTATTACAAAAGCTATGGCTTTATAGAATAGATTGGGATGATTCCGTACCTAGTATTATTTTAACTGATTAGAAAACATTGACAAACGAATCCGTGATAACAGTTCATTTATTATGCGCGAAAAGTAAGGTTGCACCGATTAAACCGGTTAGCGTACCTCGCTTGGAACTTTGTGGCGCCTTAGTAGGTGCAAGACTATAATAATATGATAAAATTATAAAATTACTTAGATTAACATTCAATAACGTTTACTTTTGGTCAGATTCCACTATAGTCCTCGGGTGGCTTCGCATGTCACCTACATTACTTAAAACATTTGTACAAAACAGAGTTGTTGAAATCAATGAATTAACGGGTGACTCATCATGGTCGCACGTAGCAGGTAAACAGAACCCGGCGGATCTGTTATCGCGCGGAATACATCTCGATGCGCTGTCCTCTTCCCACCTGTGGTGGAGCGGTCCGTCATTCTTACACGAACCTAACGGTAACTGGGCGCATACAAACAGTTTTTGTGATAACAATTATAATGATCAGTTGCCAGAAGTAAACAAGAGTAGAGTGACCATGCTGGTTAAAAATTCGGACACATTTCCATTTAATAAATTTTCCTCATATAATCGTTTAATTCGTACAACTGCATATATTCTGCGCTTTATTTATAATTGTCGTAACACAAAATTAAAACGTATTGGGCCATTATCCGTGGACGAATTGGACGATTCTACTCGAATTCTAACGCGACTTTCACAGAGAGAATCTTTTTCTACAGTTTACGATGATTTAAAAAATAAAAAGGTTAATAGTCTACCGCGTAATATATCGAGCTTTTTTGGATGATCATGATTTGATACGGATGGGCGGTCGATTATCGAATTCTAAGTCTTTTTCATACGAGAAAAACCACCCATTGTTATTGTGCAGTAAACATAGCTTCACTCGACTTCTGTTCAACTATCTACATTTAGTTCTACTTCATGCTGGGCCTCAAGCACTAATAGCTACAATCACAGATAGTTGGTGGCCTCTCAGAGGGCGCGATCTAGCTAGGCAAACTGTTCGAAATTGTGTCAAATGTATTTGGATGAAGGCACAACCATTACAAGTGCAAAGGGGTAACTTGCCTAATAAAAGAATTGAACAAGATTATCCATTCATACGTTGCGGTGTGGACTACGCAGGGCCGTTGTTCATATTAAATTGTAAAGGCAGAGGCGCAAAGTTAGAAAAATGTTACATTTGTTTATTCATATGCTTCACTACGCGTGCAATTCACTTAGAATTGGTTACAAGTTTATCCTCACAGGCATACATACTAGCATTGAAAAGGTTTATCTCTCGACGCGGTAAGCCTGCGGAAATCTTTTCAGATAATGACAGGAACTTCGTAGGTGCCGCAAAGGAATTTTCTAAATTTCTAGATCACAACGGAAACGATATTATCGAATTTGCAAGTAACAATTTAATTCAATTCACCTTTATTTGCCCGTATTCACCTCATCTAGCTGGTTATTGGGAAGCGGGAATAAAATCGTGTAAATCCATTTTACATCGGGTCGTAGGTAACGCTAACCTCACATACGAGGAGCTGAGCACAGTGTTAGCACAAATAGAACCTGTCCTTAACTCTCGACCTATATCTCCCCTTTCAACTGACCCTAATGACCTACTCCCACTTAGTCCTGCTCATTACCTGATTGGCCGAACCCTAACTGCACCAGCCTGCCAGAACCTCAGCGGGGCGACGACGCCACTCCTCACTCGCTACGATCGTGTGGAGCAGATGCGACAGCATTTCTGGGCAAGATGGTCAAAGGAATACATCTCCGAACTTCAGAAACGAACTAAGTGGCAAACGCAAAAGGACTCGATCACACCAGATAGTCTAGTTTTGATCAAGGAAGACAACTTGCCACCCCTGAAATGGCGCTTGGGACGAGTTCTACGCACCTACCCAGGCAAGGATGGGATATCACCTATCGCAAGTATCAAGACCACGACGGGCGAGATTCAACGATCGTATCCACGCCTATGTCCACTCCTACCTACAGTTTAACCACGACTCTTCTCATCATCATCATCAAGTCCTCGTTGGAACCGGATGCTTCCAAGGCCGGGGGCATGTTCACGCATCGCATCGCACGCATGTATCAACGTTTTAAATAAATTCGTCATTGAAGAGGAACTGACCTGCCTGCCTAACCTGAACAATATTCCCGAACACATACTAACCGCTGACCCCGCACCGCGCACGACCTGCGAGGCTCAGTCCATTACTTTACTCTTTGCTCAGTCCCGCTTCGACATTTGCACGCATGGTTCGTGTCGCTCGCCGCGCGAGTTTACAAGTTTAAAGCACGAGTACACAAACTACTGTCACTATGGGAAATAAAAAAAATCACTGTCGAAATTGAGTATTTGCAGAAAAAGGTCGTCTAAAGCTATGAATGAGGTGCTAAGGTATATCCTATCTACCTACTGACTTATATTTACCTATGCAGTTAATTTGATTTATTGCTGCTTCACTAAGATATCTATTTCTAATTGGCTACCAGACCAGTAAAAACCGACATGTTCATGATGCACTGTGCGGGGAGAGAACACGAAACACTTGGGTCAGAAGCAGCGTTTACTAGGCTACTACTGAATCAAACTCCTAAACCTAATTCATAAAATATGATTTCAGGAAACGACGATGCGATCAAAATCTAAAACTGGGAGCTAATGAGACATTACCTCAATTACCGTAAGTTAGATGCCTAAGTTCTATCTAGGTAGGTTTAGTTTTTTCTTGTAAACTCTGGTAACCCGCTTGACTTTCTTACAACAGGGTAAATGCACCAAACATCCCTGGTCTGAGGAATCCATGCATTACGATCAAATTATGTGAGTGTAACCATAGTGTAGGTACATGAATTAAATAGGTATTAAAGTAAATTTATTTTAAGTTAAAAATAAGATAAATTGCCTTTATTGGGCATAGCAATTTAGAAACATAGTTAGAAAAAAAAACAGGACTTAAGTCTAAGCTGAAATTCACTTATAATATGTGTAATGAAATTTTTTTCGATAGATATTCATCAGCTTTTTTATTATAACAGGGTAAATGCACCAAACACAGACATACCAGAGGGATCCATGCATTACGATCAAACTATGTAAGTGTAACCATAGTATACATAGTATAGGTACATAAAGGAAATAGGTACTAAAGTAGATTTGTTTTGGTTTAAAAATAAGATAAATTTTATTGCCCTATACTGGGTGTAGCAATTTAAAAAAAATAGCTAGGTGTAGTAGTGCGGTAGTCATTCATAAGATTATTTTTATTATAACACGGTAAATACAACAACATCGTGCAAGTGATACTTTGTATGCCTACATAGTAAATAGGTACTTAGGTAGATTTTTTATTATTTAAAATTAGGATGAATTGCTTATAGTAATACTGTTTATTTTATTTTTCTATCTCGATCCAGGAAAACTTTCATTGAATTACGGAATGTAGCTGAAATCGAAAATCGACTTAATTCGTTCTCATTTTTACTTGCTTATTTTTACCTATTTCATAAACAGAGGTAGGACTTTTTTCCTATTACCTGAAATATAATTTGATGTCACATGTCGGTAAAATGAATTTTCGATACAGATAATCAGCTTTCTTATTATTTGCTAAGGTATTTTCAACAGTATTAATTTTATTCAACTGTAGTCCCTGTTACACCTGTCAAGCGAAAACTTTTTGGTAGGAATAAAATCTGATTTTTGTTCTTCAATCTTTCACGCAATCTTCGATTCGATGACATTAAATGCTGAATACTAATTATTTTCTCACCCGCTACCATGTTAATTATTTCCGACGTGAAACTAAATCTGAATTTTGCCATAAAATTACGTCCCAGTAATGGTGGGCCTCCATTTTTTAACACAATCAGTTTGAGCCGGTCTTTTTTATTATTATATTCAAATAGACAGTCAATAAATCCTAACGGTGTGATTTTATGGCCATTATAAAGACAATATCTTCTTATTTTTAGACTAGCGAATAGAGAAGACCAAAACGAAGAACAGCCATATAGTGAAGTGGAAACTGAATTAGAAATTAAAACTGGTGACCGCTCCTTGACAACCGATTTACATTTAGCTGGACGAAGAATTGTATCCATACATTTTTTTTTTGGAAAAGTTGAAGAAAATTTCCATGCACAGCACGACTTTTGGTTGCGGCTTTCAAAATTTAGTTTAGTGTCAGAAAAAAAAACAGGACTTAAGTCTAAGCTGAAATTCACTTGTAATATGTGTAATGAAATTTTTTTCGTGGATACTAATGAACCGGATGTAAAATTAGATTTAAATAAGGCCGCAGTAAGTGGGTTATGTCTACTGGTATAGGTTTCTCGCAGTTTGAGGAGTTGTTCAATGGATTTGCCCTCTCTAAATCAAAAACATTTTGATAAATTGCATAATAAGGTTTGCGATGAATGGCAGAATACTGCTGTTGATCTGATGTTAGCTGCTGGTAAACGTGAAAGGGATGCTGTTATAGAAAGAGGTGACGTGACAAAAGATGGTATACCCTTCATAGACGTAATTGCAGATGGGTGTTGTTCCAAGCGATCATATAAAACAAATTATTCAGCTCTTTCAGGAGCGGCGGCAATAATAGGTAGAACATTTGGCAAGGAACTTTTTATAGGGGTGAAGAACAAATATTGTACTGTTTGTGCCCGAGCTCAAAACAAAAATGAGGTCCCAGGAACGCATACATGATTCAAGAATTACTCCGGTTCTTCGACATGTATGGAATCTGATATTTTATTGGAAGGTTTTAAGCAATCTCTTGAAACACACGGCCTAATTTTTGCACGAATGGTGGCTGACGGTGATTCTAGTACTTTCAAAAAAATTACCGAAGCCCGCGTTTACCCCAATTTTAGTGTCGAGAAAATAGAATGTCGTAACCATATTTTCAGAAATATGTGTTCAAAGCTAAAAGCTGTATCTACAGATGTAAAATTCCATTTGCAGCATAGGAAAAAGATTACGACTGTTAGAATTTTGGCTGTAAGGAAAGTAATTTGCTGTGCAAATAAAAAACATAAGTCTGCAGATTGCAATTTAAGCACAAACATCTCTAACCTTTACACAGATATCACTAACTCAATTTTTCACGCATTCGGGAATCATAGCTTTTGTAAAGATTACTACTGCCAAAGTAGTCGGATAAGTGAGGATCTAACAATTCTTTTAAAAACATCCACAATATGATTTAGGATCGAACAATTGCTACATACGTGGCAGCAAAATCCCGCAGCCTCATATGCGACGTCGACAGTAACAGGGTTGAATGTTTTAACAGCATCGTTGCTAAATTTGTAGGTGGTAAGCGTATAAATTTTTCACTTAAACGTAGTTACCAAGCACGTTGCAATGCCGCCGTTGTTTTATTTAATTCTAAAAAACCCTTGTATACTTTGCACAAAAGTATTCTTGGCAAAAGTTCTATGAGACTAAAACGTCTAGAAACGCGAAGGATGAAACGAAGATCACAAAAGAAAAAAAGCATAAGGCGTCTTTTTCATCAAAAGAACAGTGATCAGCACTATGGGGAACCTTGTTTACGGCCGGATATGTCTGATGATGGTCTTTTAAAATGAACAATTTTTAAAAGACTTGCATAAAAGAAAAGAAGAAATGCAGACAATCGAACGAAACACCGTACTGCAGCGTGATTCAAGTATGTGGTTAGAGGTCCGACGTAATCTCATCACCGCTTCTAATTTTGCGAAAGTGGTAAAAAGGAAGCAGACTACGAGTGCCAAAAATCTGGTAAAACAAATAATTTACAAACCAGATATTAGCCATGTTGCATCAGTGCAACATGGCATTGCCAATGAAAAGATCGCTTTGGAGGAACTCGAGCGCCAGATTGGACAAAAAATTAGACCTTGCGGCCTATTTATTGATCCCGAAATTCCTTTCTTGGGTGCAACGCCTGACGGTTTGATAGGTGACGATACCATTATCAAAATAAAATGTCCGTATTCAGCCTATAAATCAAGCTTAGAGAAAGCAATTGTCAATTGTCAGGAAAAGTGAATTTTTGGAAGAAGTCTAAACAAAGAGACGCGGTGCTAATGGTAAACGAAAATCATCCTTGGTTTATACAAATTCAAGGTCAGATGCACGTGACAAGTAGAACAAAATGTATCTTTGCAGTGTGGTCTGGAGTCGAACAAGACTTGAAACTCGAGACTATATATATCGCGATGATAGATTTTGGGACATAAAAATGAAAGACAAACTCGTGTCTTTCTACAAAAACCATTTGTTGTTAGAACTGTGCGATCCTCAAGGAACCACCAGATACTTGTCTCTTTCTCATTTTGAATTCGTATACTTTATTAAAACGACTTAAAAAAAGCTTATATTACTATTTACGATCATTACTTCTTCTTAAATCTTAATTTTTAACCAAAATGCTTAATAAAAAATTTCATCGATTCAGTATCAAAACTAATGAAGTTTCATGCAAGTTTACCCCCTGTGGGACGAATTTCTAAAAATCCTTTCTTAGCCCAATGTAAAGTTTGCAGCCACTAATATAATTTTAAAAGATGAACCATTTGACACTATATATTTCACTACCTTTTTAGGCATAACTGTAGACTCTCGTCTGCAATGGGGTGCTTATATGAGATCTCTGTCTGGAAGACTTTGTTCTGCTGCTTATGCTGACAAAGATAAGGCAATTGACTGATGTTGGAACGACAAGATTAATATATTTTAGAATTTTAGCTACTTTCACGGTATAATGTCATACGGATTTCTGTTGTGGGACTCAGCGGCATAAATTGAGTATATTCTTCTCGGCACTAGCCTGGACTTGTCCCGAAGCAGTGGTAGGTTTAAATGTTGGGACGTGTAAAAGCGCCTCCTGGGGCCTTTTTGCAGAAATAAAACTGATTTTATCGATTTTTCGCTTGGAAACAGCATTTAATATACAAATAATATTTATTTATTTTGCCCAAAACATTGGGTTTCATTTATTTAATATAGTCATTAAACCACTTGTAGAAAAATGCAGACGTATCCGCTTATTGGATCATTCACCCTACATGTTTTGACTTTTTATAATGTATGTAGAAAATAATTGCCATTATTTTATTATTATCAATGCTTTATTACGCTTGGTCCGTTTAGAAGTCTTTTACCCTATTTTCTATTTTATTCATTTGTGTACCTACAATATTACAAGTAATAAATGCTTGTGAAAAGATAGCGAAAGAAAATATTTTATACTAGGTACTTTTTATTTGTTGTGTTTTATTACTTCTGTACTTAGATCTACCTAAATGATTTTATCCTAAATCTGCATAAGTTCCCTTGTACATTCTTGAACGGCGGAAGACGCGGAAGAAGTCGCGGAGCCACCGATCAACCGCGGTTGCGGGGGTACGTACCCCCGCACCTCAGGCGCGGTATTGTTAGATATCTGATTTTTCGCTGACCGCCTAAGCCCCCTTAACGGGTTTCTTGCCCGCGGTTTGATTTTATCGAGTGCCTGATATTTCGGTGATGTTAATACCATGAGTAGAAAGCTCGTTAATATGCTTAACCCATCACTCGATTCGCCAAGATGGCGGCGCATTAAGAAATTCGACATCACACGCCGAAGACCGCGCCGAGTCAATTGTTTATGTTATTATTATCATAATATAAATGAAAGAAGTTCTCAGTGATTTAAATAACTTTGATCGTACTTTGTTTTTATTTCAGAGTTCACCGAATAAGGTCAGCGAATTTGTTATAACCGATCCTAATGGATTTCTCACGTAAACTGATCCAGTTCCTGTGGCTTTGCCTGTAAGACAAAATGCCGTCCTTTTAAATAATTCTCAACAGGTCCGTAATTTTAAAGGCTCACGTATCAATTTAGATTAGATTAGATAGACACCGTCCCAGACAGGCATAGCCAGCTACCATAACCAGATAGCAATCAATCGAACTTTTTATAGATTTTTTGCTCTCTCAGTGTAATATTATTTAATAAACCTAACACTTTGTCTGATTTTTCCAATGATTTAAAACGTGTGTTATTTGGAAATTTGAAGAATAGATATGCAATCAAGTTCGCGCACAATAAGCTAGAAATTTAAAAAAAAATATTTGCAGGACACAAATCTTGATTCTTCTGTACATGTAATAGAAGAGGAGTTGTTATTCGGGTCGAAGGTAAATAATACAAGTATTATTTTAATTGCCGCTTAGGGAGACGGGAACAGCCTTTCTTAAAAACTTTTTTTATTCAGGATTTGTTATTTCCCCTTAGATTTTTTTGACATAGATGCTCTCAAAGCCGATACTAAAATTTTTTGAGTCGTAAGATTTATTCTAAGTCCTTTCGATTTTTTTCAGTCCTTTGAGATCTTTGAGTCCTTTGAGTTCTTTCAAGTCCTATGAGTCATGAGTTATACAGCAGGACTGCAGTCCAATCAAAAGGACTTGGGTCATGAAGCCTATGAGTTGTAAACTTTAAAGTAGAGGACTGAGGAGCCCAATCAAAAAGACTCGCATATTATGAAGTTTTTGCATTGTTTAGCAGAGGACTGCATCACATCACTCACAGTTCGAATAAACAATTAATCAGGCTCAAAACAAGACATGTAAATCCTCGTGACGTTCTTAAACGACTTCAAAAAGAGGGAGGAGGTTCTTAATTCATTCACTTACACATTTTAATACTATGATACTCGTATTTAATACAAAATTAATATACAATGAAATTGTATTTCAATTTTTAAAAGGACTCAGTCGCGAGTTTTTTTTCTTACGACTAAGCTCTTTTTAAAAGCACTCAGTCGCTAGTTATTTTTAGAAAAGCTAAGTTTTTAGTTAAACGACTTAGTCTTGAATTCCTTTTATAAAGAGTGAGCTCTTGACTCTGTCTCGAGTTCTCTTTGGCAAGACTGGAGTCTTTTTTAAAAACACTAAAAACTTAGAGAGACTTGAGCTTTTACTTATTCTTTTTTGACGTCGAGTCTTAAAAAAGGATTCTAGTCTCAATATTAGGACTAAAAGACTCAGTTCTTTTACAACACTAGATACTAGAGATATAGCCGATGCATTAAAAAATCTTTTACAAAAACAGACAACCGGCAAAGCGTTGCTGGAAAAATCGAAGAAGCTGCACGCTTTAACCTTTAGAGACAGAAGCTACCTTGTAAGTTTCATAATTGAGTACGAGCTTAAATCTTTAAAAAAAATAGACCAGATAATTCGAAAAGACGTATGGTTAAAATGGGCCAACGAGATCCCCGTTTTATTCAAAGGCGAAAATAAGAATTTGTATTATGTCCCCTATCACGTCGTGGACGGCAAAGTTAAACAAGTAAGCGGCCTTATACATAATCGGCTTATCACCCACCGTAGAAGTTTGACGCCTGAATCTAAAAAGCGCAAATAAGGTAGCGAAACTCTCCCTCCTGAAACGAGCAAGCGGACCCGGCCTTTGCCTGATGGATTGAATCTTAGTGACCAAGAAAGTTCAAAAATTGCATTAGATTGGCTTCAAGGTTCCTATTCTCCTCATGATATGCTCATATCGAAGTGGCAAGCAACCTTTGATCTCCGCACTGCTATTCTCAACGAATGTACATACGTCGGTTATTTTCAAAAATTTGCGGCTCTCAAATTGCCAAACGGATACGAATTGGTGAATTTAAACAAAATAACTTTTCAGTTTAAAAATAAACCTTTTTAATCATGCTTTTTCCTAATTCTATGTTCTTAGTGCAGTAAATTAAACTTAACTATTAACACTTAACTTAATATTCCAACTAGACAATAATAATAGGTATTAAAAGTAAAAAAATAATTTTACAAACACTTACCCACTTAATATTAGGGGTTAAAATATGAAATTGCCGTTTTATTGTAATAGGTTCTTTGAATTGACATAGAATCTTCATGGTTTGAGGTTTTCGAATGAAACTTTTTTCACATGGTTTCTATGATGTTCTTCTTTTAAAAAATGTGAAACATTTGAATATCAACTTTCAATTGTTTTTGTTATTTAACTTAGACAAGAAAGATGGATACTGCGAAAATTCGAGTGATTTTTGAATACGAGTTCCGACGCGGAAGTTACGCGGCAGAAACAGCCCGCAATATCAATGTTGCGTTTGGAGAGGGATCTGCTAATGAACGCACCGTGCGATTTTGGTTTAAACGCTTTCGTGGTGGAAACTTCGACTTGAAGAACGAGCCACGAGGAAGACCGCCCACACAGGTGATTAACGATGAATTAAGAGAGATGGTGGAAGCCGATCCTAGTCAAACTACCCAGGAATTAGCGGCATGGTTTAACGTAACCTTACCCACAATATTGACTCATTTGCGTCATATCAATAAAATAAAAAATACGGAAAATGGGTGCCTCATGATTTGACTGATGTGCAGAAAGAAACGCGTATTGAAACTTGTGTTGCCTTGTTGAATCGGTACAGAAATGAAAGAATATTAAATCGAATTGTGACATGTGATGAAAAGTGGATTCTTTATGATAACCGTAAAAGAAAAATGCAATGGCTGACCCCAGGCCCCCAATTCCGCTAATTTACAAATGGCTCAATAGCATCGCAACTGTATATTTTGACACATTTAATTTTAATATGGAAGTAATGTCAAAATATACGATTGCGATGCTATTGAGCCATTTATAAATTAGCAGAATTGGGGCCCTGGTCAAACGCCACAACAGTGTCCTAAAGCAAAACTGACCAATAAAAAGGTAATGGTAACTGTTTGGTGGTCTCAGCTAAAAGTAACGTTTTAAATATATTTCATTCTTTTGTTTATTAAAGAAAAGGTATTTTTAATAAATAGATTAATAAATTGTTTCAACAAACACACCAATTACCTAGCCCCAAAGTAAGCGTGAGCTTGTGCTATGGTGACTAGGATAACGGATAGACATACTTAAATACGTTTTTATATAAACATCCATGACTTAGGTACAAATGCTCATGCTCATCACACAAACATTTGCCTCTTGCGGGATTCGAACCCGCGACCTCTTGGCTTAAAAGGGTGGGGCACGAACCACTACACCAAGACGGTCGTCAAATGAAAATGATAGTTTGTTAAAACTTGTCTAAATTTTACTAGATTTATTTGTGGTTTTTAGCCAAAGGGGCCTTTGCATTTTAAAGACAATAATCATTTACTTGACATTTAAATGTCACATGAGTAGTAAAATTGCATTATGTTTATATTTAGTATTTTTATAATCGAAAGTATAAGTCATTTTATAAAAGTATAGTCTTTTTGATTGAAAGGTTATTGGTATAGTTATAGATATTATTTTATATTTTTTAGGTTTCAAAATGTCTAACAGAGGCTCGCTACTGTGTAATCTTGCGCGTCAAGGAATAAATGCTTCTTCTAATGAAAAACAAAAACAAGTATTAAATAAAGAAGAGCAGTGTCAAAAATCAAAAATCAAAATATTGTTGTTTATTCATGTACAGTATAGTTTTATACATCAGTCATCGAAGCCTCCTTTTAAGCATTTATATCAATGCCTGTGCCAGGAGGCTCCGCTCTTTCTTAAGTTATATTTTCAACTTTGAACATAGATACTTATCTCGAGATAGGTGTGTCAGTGTGTGTGTTTGTGGGTGTGTGTGTTTGTGGGTGTGTGTGTGTGTGTGTGTGTGTGTGTGTGTGTGTGTGTGTGTGTGTGTGTGTGTGTGTGTGTGTGTGTGTGTGTGTGTGTGTGTGTGTAGATATGTATGAAGTAAGTATGTATCAGTATTTATTCTTGAAAAATTCGTAAATAATTAAATAATTATTATGTGCAATATTATTGTTAACTTATTTTTATTTAAAGTGTATGGTATGGTAACAAGTAGTATTTATATTATATGCAATGCAATATATAATATATATCACATTATATACATTACATATATACTAGCGGACCCGATAGACGCTGTCCTGTCTTAACTATAAATTATTGATTACGAAATTGTTTCATTTAAATAAATTACCAATTGTTTATAATTATTTTGCAATTTTTCTGGCGAGTGTATTGTGTGTACACGGTAACAGTTTACCCCCTATTTGACGATATTTGCAGCACACACGCATGTCAATGTTATGTCAAACGCCATACATTAAAAAAGTTTGAAAGTGTGAAACAAGTCATAAAGTTTGCGAGAAAACTTTTCAGCAAACACAATGAAAACGGTGAAGAGATGTTTTAGTGGATGCAGAAGAGGGCTGGTTGGCTAATGAAAACACTGCAGTTCTTTGTCAACTTTAGTTGTATTAATATTAATAACACGGAGATACACACACAGTTTATTCGCAAGCACCACAGATTGAAGTAAGACAAAATATATTGATGTCTGTCACATTCAAAAATTAGATTCTAAAGTTATTCTATTTTGAAGTTTTACATTTTTGGTTGGTGTTGCCAACATGCTGGGGGCCCAGTCTAGAATGCTAGAGGCACATAGGTATCTAATAAAAAGTAAGTATTACTAGCTCAAAATTAACTTGTATAGAAATTAACTACAACCAGCATATTGGTATTACAATATAAGAAATACCCTTTTTTTTTTTTTTTAGGAATTAAAATCTTTCTAAATTAAAGAAAATGTTTTTTATTTAACTTATGAAATTATAAACTTTAAACAATTGCTACTTTGAAAAATAGTAGTAGAATTTATACTACATTCATTTTCAGAACAATTTTATAATTTTCTTAGAAACAATTTTAACTTTAACCTTTTTCTACATAAAGCATATTATATTAAAATACTTAACTGAGAAGAAACAACTTATACAACTCTTTAAAATAAATACCGAGTAGTTTTCAAGTAGGAAGTATTTAGAGTAACCTAGATTTTTAGCTAAACTTAGAAATTTCTACTTATTTGAAAAGCAAAATCTTAACTTAAAAGGCAATGTTATTACATTGTACTTGTTACACAGTATAACTTAATTACCTAGTTACATTAAATAAAATATTATAATAACCTATTCAAAAGGTAATACTGAAATGCCACTCAAAGAGCGCTTATATACCTTTTTACTAGGTGTGATGACATCAACCACACGTATTTTAGTATCCTGACCAGGATAAACCTTAATAATTCTGGCCATAGGCCATGTTAGGGGCGGAGAGTTAGGTTCCCTAAGTATCACTAGGGAGCCTATTTTTACATTAGGTACACTATCTCGCCATTTAGGACGGGATTGCAGGACGTTTAAGTAATACCTATGCCATGTATTCCAAAAATGACTCTTAACTTTATTGCAAATTTCCCAAAACTTTAACCTGTTTGTCGGTATATCAACCATATTTCTTTCGGGAAAAGAAGTCAAAGCAGTGCCAATCAAAAAATGTCCTGGTGTAATATAACTAAAATCATTTATATCATCAGCTGTTACAGGCAATAATGGTCTTGAATTAAGAACAGCTTCAATCTGACATAATATAGTGCTTAGCTGTTCATATGTCAAAATATAATTTTGTATGATACGCTTTAGATGGAACTTCGTGCTTTTGACAGCTGCTTCTGCAAGGCCAGCAAATACAGGTGAATAGCTTGGAACAAAATGGAAGGCTATGCCCTGTTGTGCTGCATAATTTTGCACCTGTGCTTGATGATCTTGGGAAGACTTTAACTCATACAAGCGAACTAGTTCATTCCTTGCCCCCCTGAAAGAGCCCCCATTATCACAGAACACGTCTGTAGGCAAACCTCGTCGCGCGATAAACCGCTTAAAGCAAGCAAGAAAGCAGTCTGTAGTAAGATCTGAGGAAAGTTCGAGATGGACAGCTTTAGTCACAAAGCAGACAAACACACATATATATCCTTTTGTCTGAATAGCTCTTCTAACTCGAGAGTTTTTTACTTGAATCGGTCCCGCATAATCTATGCCTATTTTTTGGAAAGGCCGACAGGCCGTCACTCTTTCAGTTGGTAAGGAACCCATCAGTTGTTTCGCGCATTCCGCCTTCATTTTATAACAAAGTAAACATTTATGAATTAATTTTTTAACATGTCTGTAACCGTTTACAATCCAGTACTTTTGGTTTAAGCTAGACAGTAACAATCTAGGAGCAGCGTGTAACAACCTAATGTGCTCATGGTGAATAATAAGATCAGTTATTCGAGATTGTTTTGGTAAGATTATAGGGTGTTTTTGCTCAAAAGAAACGTTAGAATTTTCAATTCTGCCACCCACTCTTAATATATTTTTATTATCAAGAAATGGATGTAGCGATTTTAATGAACCATTTACATTTTCATCGTTAGAATTTAAACTTTTTATTTCGTCTTTGAAATGGATGCTCTGTTCATGTTGTATTATTTTATGCAAGGCATTTTGTAACTCGAGAGGAGATAGCGATGTACCTATTTTACGTGCATTTTTGTTTTTTAAATTATAACAGAATTTGAGAACGTACCCCATGACACGAGTCATTTTATTGAGATCTGAATACTTGTCGAGAAAGTCATAAAACTCATCCTTTCTTTGCGCGACAAGAGAGACCTTGGCATTGGAGACTGCGACTTGTTTCTTCACTTCAGGTAAGTCATCTGTGGATGGTAAGGTAAGCTTTTTATTGAAATCATACTTATTGTCGCGCAGGAAATGTGGTCCTTGCCACCACAACTCACACTGAATCAGCTCGTCTGGATCAGTCCCTCTGCTTACGTAGTCTGCGGGGTTCTCGCTGCTGGATACATACTGCCAGTGCCATCTAGCTGTTTGCTCTCGAATCAACCTCACTCTATTTCCAACATACGCGCTAAGTTTCATTGGCTCAGTGGCCAGCCAAGCAAGGGAAATTTGCGAATCAGAAAATAGAAAAACATCCTGTACATTTACTTTCAAAGCAAGAGTATCATAGACTCTGTTAATTAATTTTGTTAATAAAAGCATCGCATTAAGTTCCAATCGCGGAATGGTGAGTGCATTATTGTTGCGGGGATTGATCCGAGATTTAGAGCAGAGTAAAAAAGCTGAAGCTTTACCTGTCTCGTCTACCACCCGAAGATAAACACAACAACCGTATCCGGTACTGCTTGAAGCATCTGCAAAGCCGATGAGTTGAATCGCAGCCGCATTTTTAGGAATATTAATGTTTCTTTCAATGTTTACAGGTTTCATTTCAGATAATTTTTTAGCAAATAAAAGCCATTCCGATTTTAAAGATTGTGAGGGAACGTCATTCCAACCTAAATTCTCAGACCATAATTTTTGCATGAAGGCCTTGGCTTTCACAATCACAGGCGACATAAAACCAAGTGGGTCATATATTTTGGAAATGAAACTTAAAATCTGTCTCTTAGTTGGTGTTTCATATTCAAAAGTTTCTGGACAAGAAAAAACAAAACAGTCTTTTGTTACATTGAGTGTCAGGCCCAATGTCTTCATAAAAAGATTATTCTTTTGAAGATCTAAATCATCAAACTGTTGCCTATCTGGTGAAACGTCATCTAAAATTTTTTGACAGTTTGATGCCCATTTATGAGTGTAGAAACTTCCCTTACTAAGTAATTCACAAATTTGCCGTTTAGCCTCAATCACAACATTAAAATCAGGGTGTGAGTAGCATGCGTCATCAACATAAGTGCAGTATTTTAAAATATAAGAAGCCAAAGGGTATTCCATTTCGTATTTATCTGCAAGCTCTTTTAAGCAACGCGTGGCGAGAAAACTTGAACTCTTTTGACCATAGGTTACAGTATCTAACTGCATGCATTTGATTGGTTCGTTTGGGTTATTTCTCCACAGTATATTTTGTAAGCTAGCATGCTTTGGATTAATATCAACGCAACGGAACATTCGGCGGATGTCAGTGGAAAACGTGTATTCACCTAAGCGAAACAAAAGCATGATGTCGAAAAGGTCTTGTTGGACAGGTGGCCCATTAAGCAAAATATCATTAAGCGATAATTTTTTGTCAGTTTGCATGGATGCATCGAAAACCACACGCGTCTTTGTGCTTTTACTATTTTGATTAATGACAGCATGATGCGGCATGAAATACAGGGGTTCATCTTTAAAATTTAATGAACTCAAATCAATATAGTGACCATGTCCTAACTCAACATATTCATTAATAAACTTGTCATATTCTGAGAGCAAATTAATATCTTTTTGTAATTTTTTCTCAAGATTCAAAAATCTATATAATGCAAAATCAAAAGAGTTACCAATAGCATCATTAATTTCGTCCAAAGGCAATTTCAATGGCAAATCTACCTGGAATTTATCATTTTTGTGAATAGTTGTGGTTTGAAAAATACTTTCACATAATTCTTGCTCTGGAATGTTTTCAATAAATTTTTCAGGAATGCTCTCCGTCTTCCAAAACTGTTGCATAGTACGATCTACATTTGAGTCACAGTTAAGACATAAGAGAGACACCTTACTTGTTTCATGATTGTTGTTTGGCAAAGCCCCCGCAATAACATGGCCAAACCTTGTGTTGACGAAGCGTGGTTGCTGGTGCTGCTCAGCAGATTGCAGTGTAGTAGCTCGTTGGTCCGGAAGCAGCGCCTGGAAAAATATGTCAGCTCCGATCAGCATATTTATTTCAGACGGGATGTGAAAATCACAATCCGCTAAATTCACGTCTGAAGGAATATTAATGTTTGCCATTTCAATCTTATACTGCGGGATTCTGCATGTGATATTATCAAGCACATGGCAATTCATGGTTACCTTGTAAGGTGTAGCCAGAGAGAAGACTTCCAGGGGGATAGAGTATCTTGCTGCATTACTTGTGTTGCTGACCCCTATAATGGATGTGTCATCTTTGTTTGGAGTAATTCCTAGGATATCAATTACCTTACTTGTCACTAAGGATACTTGTGATGCAGAGTCGAGGATTGCCTTAATATGGACCTCCCTACCACTGTTAGAAAAAAGCTTAACTTTCACAGTAGGTAATAAAATCTTATCGGTGCCTGTATTTGAAATTAAGGCTATATTTTGTTTGACCGATAATGAGTCATCATGCAGCAAAGTATTGTGCGCTTGCTTGCATGTTTTGCACCGAAAATGGAACCTGCATTTGCCACGGTGATCATTCATACATACATTACATAAATCCTTATCTTTAACAAACTTTATTCTGTCTGCGGAAGGCATGACTTTAAAATTTTTACATGAAAACAATCTATGTTCACTGGACTTACAGTATGCGCATGAGCTGGCTCCTGATGTCGTAGCGATGTTCACCACTGCCTTATTAATCTTGCCTGAAACTAACGGCTCTGCATTCTCCAATGCCAAGGCTCTTTTTTCCAGGTACAGCAGGAACTCGACCACCGTTGGATCAGCTTCATCACTTCGCTCTAGTTGGTAAGCCCGAGATGTGTAAGAATCTAATTTACGATACAAAATAGATAAAATGATAGGGTCCCACGATTCTGTCTTGACATCTAGATTTTTTAAAGCAGCTAGACATTGTTTAACATGGGAAACAAAGTCACGCAAGTTACTAGGTGTGGATCTGAACAGAGCATTCATGTCAAGCAGGGAATTTATGTGTTCATTTATTATTTTAAATCTATGATTATACCTCTCATCTAAAAGTCTGAGCGCTTCATTATAACTTTCACAGCTCAGAGGAAGGTTTTTGATTAGATCAAACGGTTCTTTTTGCAAAAATGATCGAAGATAATACAATTTCTGAACATTATCAATAGATTTATCTTTGTGAATTATAGCACTAAAAAGATTAATGAATGGAGTGTAATCACTATATTTACCTGAGAAACTTTGTATTTGTATCGTAGGTAATTTTGTTCTGTATGCAGGAGTAGTATCTATTTGTGGCATCGGTTTAGAATTGATTGCCTCATTTAACACAGTCAGAATATGAAAATACTTTGATTCACAATCCGCGACATCTTCGGTATCGCTATCATCGTAACAAATTATTTCTTTGTTATAATTTTCGTACTCAACAAACAGCTCTGTGATTCGCGACCTCTTGGATTGCAAGGTCGACAGAGTGCTAATTTCGACATCTTGTGTATTAGAAACAAACGTATAAAGTCTAGTAATAGAGGACTTTACATAACCTCTTGAGGCACGCAAGCGTTTTAGCTTTGTAGCTAAATCCTCCTCTTTCGACATTGTTGCGACTTAAAACAATGGTTGGCAACAAAATATATTGCTTTTACAATTAAATTACTTATTCTAACCACTTATATTAGAACTTACAAAAAATTGCAACCAGGTGGAAATAGCGTGAAAATACAAAATGGAGTTACACACACAGTCACAACAACTTCCTTTTTTGAATACAATTCGAACCATAGGGTTCAACAAAACGAATAAAATATGATATATTTGGAGTTTCGACCAATCACGTCGTTGCGTTGCACGGCGTCACAAGATGGCGGCTGAGCTGATTGGTTCGCAGCTCAGTGTTGCGTCATCATCGGTGTGAAGTTTGCGTCGAAAGATTTTGCTCTCACGTTGGCAGGGTTGAACATGGGTCTAACCATAGATTATAGAACCATTGTTGAAAAGCTATATTCAATATGGCGCGATACGATGTTGATTGTTGAATGTTGTATGAAGCACGACGTATTGATTGATGCTATGATAAATGCAATGTATGGAATTGCAACTTCAATTTATTCGACGAAATATCGTAGATTTCTTACTGTCGCTCGCTGTGGGCTTGATTATCTCTTCTTAAAGCGTGTCACTTGTAGAACGAACAAAATTGACTCACGGTCGTTGCAGAGTAACCTGTATCACGTTGTCAATGACTCCGTCGTATTTCTTGCCAAATTTCCCACGGTGATGAAGGACCATATGAAGAGATGTTTTAGTGGATGCAGAAGAGGGCTGGTTGGCTAATGAAAACACTGCAGTTCTTTGTCAACTTTAGTTGTATTAATATTAATAACACGGAGATACACACACAGTTTATTCGCAAGCACCACAGATTGAAGTAAGACAAAATATATTGATGTCTGTCACATTCAAAAATTAGATTCTAAAGTTATTCTATTTTGAAGTTTTACATTTTTGGTTGGTGTTGCCAACAAACGGTACATAAAAATAAAAGGCAGAATTGTTCCTTAAGTTCCTTAAGTATTTAATCCCTCGATCGTGAGTTATTCCAGACACGATTGAAATCAATTGTTATCGCGGCACGCGCGTGCCGCCTGGGGGTTGAGGGATTAAATACAAATATTTCACATCGTCTATAAACTTTAAATATTTTTATTTTTAGATTTCAGAGTTTCACAATGGCTTAGTGACACTCAAAAAATAGATTTTATCGAAGAAACTTTGAAAAAGGAAAACTTTTGAAGAGCTTAAAGAGAAAACAGATAATTTCGAAGAAAATATAGACGCGGTCAAAGAAATAATAGATTTTGCTAAAGAAGAAAATAATGGTATACACAACAGGAGAAACATTTCAGTTAGGACAGAGTACGAGTATGCTTCTAACTTTGATAATCATTAGGTATTGTTATATTATTTTGTTTAATATTGTCAATAATTACGCTTATAATTTTCACAGATTACACAGAAGCCGAAAGTGATGGAGCTGATTTTTCTGGAACAGATAGCGACAGAGATCAAAATTACGTACCCGACAAGGGTCATAAAAGAAAACTAGTTCCGTCATCAAACTCTTCTTCGTCATCCAACTCTTCTTCGTCATCAAGTTCGAGTACGATATCTTCAAGCTCAAATTCAAAATCAACCAAATCAACAAGCTTACTTAACCCTTTGCCGATTGAATATTCCAGACACAATTAAAATCAATTGTTATCGCGACAACCGGTTGTCGCTTGGGGTTTGAAGCACTACAACACCAGACGAAACAACGGTGAATCAAATAAGGAGATGAGATCTCAGATTGATTATGAATTTCAAAATACACCTGTTGTGACTAAAGCTAAAAAGAAAGTTCGAAATCCTGCTGGATGTAAGCAAAATATACGTAAAGCTCTTAAAAATTCTAGTCTAGAACATACTAATAGCTGTTTTGGAGGAAACCTAATAGCTGTTTTGGATTTATTTGATAGATGTCATTTATTTGATTTTGAATAAAAACACTTGATAATATCTCCTGTTTTATTGAATAATCCTCCATGTTATCGTTACATCATGTTAAATTTAAACTAATTTCGTATTTTTCTGCTCGATTTAGTTTTTATTGGTTTACAATAATATTCAACTTTACTAAAACATAAAGGTAAACCTCTAAACATACTCTAAAACGTTCTTTTCAGATTATTTATTTTTTTATAAAGCACATTTCTGCAAAATAACTATTAGCAATTTGTAACAAAAAGACACTTTTGGTACCCTTCTCTCAGTTTATGGCTTACTTCTCAAAATCGTTTTTTTTTTAAATAGTGACGATTATCTGTAAAGAATGTATCAATGTAAATCTGTAAGAACCGCGTTAATACTCTTAAACAGTATTAAGTTATAATATAAAAGAAATACGTTTGAAAAAAACGTTTTTTGCTCCTCCTGTAAAGTTGGAAATTAAGCAGAAGTGGCCCTTTGATCCCAAAGGTGCAATATATATAAAATTAACACATTTTTTATTACAAACCCCGAAGTTTTATTTCAATTATTCCTTTTCCTACACCAAATTTGCATTTTATACTCGTACTATACTTTACACATCACATCATCAGCGTGCACTCTAGGCAAAAATCTCTATGAACTTTAGGCAATTCTTTTTAAAATTTAAACCCTAGACCAAATCATAAGGTCCCTGACAAACACAGGCGCCGCGAGAGTAGTCAGAGAAAACAAGACGTGTTTTATTACGCTCCTAATTGATCCTTAAAAAAGTACTGTTGTAGTGTTCGTAAACATCAAAATTATACATCAAAAAAATCCTTGAACAGTGGACTATATGTGTGAATAAAGGGTTTTCGTGTGTGTATCAGATTAGATGACAAAATGTGCATTTACAAATAATACTAAGTTCTATTAATCCAGTGCTGAGGATAGGTAAACGACATATAAACGTAGGTGCCGAACAATAAAGTGGACTTTAAACTCATTTAAATGGTGTACTCGTAGTTATCAGAATGTTGTATTGAAACGAATAGTTATATTAATAAAATAGTACTCACTGATAACGAAATATTGACACTGGCAAGGGGGCCGGCCCTGATTACATTCCACCTCTATTACTGCGGGAATGCGCAGATGAAGTGTGTGGTCCGCTTCTGCTAATATTTAATCAATCACTGAACAGCGGTGTGTTCCCTTCTTGCTGGAAAAAAGCTAACGTTGTTATATTTAAATTGTTAAACGTTATTTTAAACGTTATATTTAAATCTGGTGATCGAGCCAACTGCGAAAATTATAGACCTATGAGCATTCTGTCAGCTGTATCCAAGTTATTTGAATCAGTGGTGTTTCATCTTTATTTCCATTTAAAATCTTTTGTATCGACTAGGCAGCACGGATACATTAAGAAGAGATCGACAGTCAGTAACCTTCTTAACTTCAACACCTACATAATTATGCGAAACTTTAAACTGCCGCGATGCCGCGGTCAGGTAGATGATATACATATATACCGACTTCAAAAAGGCGTTCGATAAAGTGGACCACTCTATTTTAATAAGAGTCATATAGATGCAAAGGCAGCATCATCCAATTTTTTCATGATAGAAAGAAAGAAAGAAAGAAAGAAACGTTTATTTGTCGAGACCCAGAGTTCTAGGCCGATTAAGGTGTAAAAATAGGTAGCAAAATAAAAACATTACAAGTACGGTAAAGAAGAAAAGCACACACCCAATACAGTAACATAAATAAATAGGACGGGCCTACGAGTCTCAAGGTCCCGGCAGAAAGGCATCCACCTCAGCATATGTTGTGCGCGGGCACACAACGCTGGTCTTCCGATGTAGCCACCGAGTGAAAACACGGACAAAAACAACCAAAAAATACAAAATCAATAATAATAATAATAATAAATAAAAAAAAACTTAATAGCCTTATAAACACATGCTTAAGCCGTACATAAAAAAAAAGTATTTTAAAACAATGCTTCACATATAAAGTTTTTAAGGTTTTAACCTATTTTTCCTTTTGCCGATCGTGAACGTGCGGTAGGTATAAATAAAAATAACAAAAAAAAAAAAAGTTGAGTTTCAGGAGTTCAAAGCAGTGACCACTCAAGCCGTAGAAGAGTCTACAGAGAACAGTAAGTCACATTTCATTTTACGATTTGATGGAATAATTAAGAGCATTTGTATTTAATTAGCAATCAGCGTGTCAAGTATAAATTATCAATTGTATCAAGTGAAAATTAAAAAATGAAATCAATTTAATTATTTAATGGAGTGATTACGTAGGTACGTGTAAAATGGACTAAAATTTACAATATCGACAAGTCCTGGTTAATATTTTCGTATTTCAATTGATGCTGAAAAAGATGATTTCTAACCTTTACTTTAAAACTGAAAATATTATTTTTCAGGTTTCTGATCGGAGGCGGAAGGTTATTCCAACACTTCGTAGCTGTGTAACTGAAACTACCCCTGAACGCCGCCGAGCCGTGACGCCGGGAGGCTAGTTGCTGGGAGCACTGCCTGCCTTCTCTCTTTTTTATCCAGTTTAGCTTGTTATATAAGTAAGTGGGTGATTTAGAATTAATGACACCAAAAAGCAAACATGCCAATTAAGAAAAGGTGTAATGTGGCTGCGCTGTGGAACATCAAAACAAAATCGGGCACAGGCGTTCTGCACCCTCTGAAGAAGCCGTTTAGTGGTGGCCAACAGTCGCGGCTCATAAACCGTGTCGGCATAGTTCAGCTTAGACAGCACCAGAGACTCAACTAGTTAAATACGCAGATTTTCACTTAGAAAGGGTCGCACTCTGTATAACACTTTCAGCCTATAAAAACAGTTGGCAACCGATTCAGCAATCTGCCTTTTAAAACGCAATTCGGAGTCCACAAGTAGCCCCAGATTCCGAGCCTCGTCAACATTATCTATTAACTCACCGTTCAGAACTATTTTGATATTGTGTCGAGGATTCTTCATGAGCTCCAAGTGGCGCCTTGACCCAAAGCTCAGGTATTTAGTTTTAAGCGCATTGAGTACGAGACAATTGTCCGACGCCCAAGTTGCAATTCTTGCTAAGTCATCATTCAAGGCTCTAACAGCTGACTCGCAGTCCTGAGGCTTGAATGAAATATACACTTGTACATCATCCGCGTATATATGATATCTACAGTTCCTAATACAGTGTATTATGTCAGCGCAATAAATGATAAAGAGCACTGGGCCCAGGATAGATCCCTGAGGGACTCCTCTATTCACCAAACATGGGTCAGAAGATATACATGAGCCATTTTCCTGTCGTATCTTCACCAATTGGGACCGATCGTTCAGGTAGCTGTGGAACCAAAGCAGCGTAGCATGATCAAAACCATAATAACTCAACTTAGACAGAAGTAAAGGTATATTAATTGTTTCGAAGGCCCTGGAGATATCCAGCAAGACCAGGATAGAACACATACCATTACTTTGGGCCGTAAGGATATTGTCGGTGACGTCCAATAGAGCAGTAGCCGTACCGCGGCCACGTCGAAACCCAGATTGCAATGCTGGCAGTATGTCATGGCTTTCAAGAAAAGCAGTCAGCTGCTCACATACCACCCTTTCCAGAACCTTCGACAGACAAGGAAGAATGCTAATAGGACGTAGATCCCTTAAATCAATAGCATCTGGCTTTTTTGGCATTGGCCGCACAATTGCCAACTTCCACATATCCGGATAAGTCGACGTCAAAATTGATTTATTCATCATTGACGTCACCACATCCAATGACTGTGGAAGGGTCATAAGTAACATATTCAGCGTGATATGATCTACACCTTCAGCGTTAGATTTAAGGCTACGAATAATTTTGAAAATAACGTCTTGACTAACAGTATGTAAAGAGAAAACGGCTTCACTGAAGCGGTTTAATTCAAAAAAAGTCAATAATGATAGACTAGCAACTGGTGATCCAGGGACGTTTAGAAAGTGTAAGTTAATTTTATTAGGGTCAATCAACTGTAAAGGAAGCTCAACATTTCTCTTTGGAGGATACAATGTAGCCTTTAAATTAGTCCACAAGTTTTTGGGGTCCTTAATTTTATTGTTTATATTATATTTAAAATAAGCAGCTTTTTCATAATAAAGAGAACGCGATACCAATGATTTTAACTCTGAATGCATGCAACTCTGATAGCAACTTTGAATGCAGCCTGTCAGTGTAAAATCAGCTTATTCGGTTGACTTATTTAGTTTGTACCAAAAAAAGCAATATCCCGTATAAAATTACCGATAACATCTTAAGTTTGTAGCAAAAACAGAATTATCCACTTGAGTAATGCCAAAGACAGCAACATCCGATTCGGCCAATCAGGTGTCTTTATTTGGCCACCATGCCACTTTTTTTAATATGGCGATTATAGTTTTGTTGTTCTAAGGTGTGATATTATTTTTGTAAAATTAAAGAGGATTAGGTATATTTACTGCAAAAAGAAGTGAAAAACAACACGATGGAGTGTTTCCCACCCCGTGTGACAAAAAGTCTAGTAGAAAAAAGCAAGCTGACCCCGATAAATGGAAGAGAAATGTGGCTAAAAAAACGCGGTAAGTTTTAGTGTAATTTAACGTTTTTGATCCTTTAAATATTTATAATTGACACAAAAAGTAATAGCTTATTATAGCGGGCTATAGCGGGTTTTTGTCAAGCTAATTTGACTAGAAGAATATCGTCGGCTTAAAGTGCAAACCTGCTAAATACATTTTATAGCGTTTTAACGTTTTTTATACGAAACGAAATAGTAACAAAAAATGCAAAATCGAGAAACACAGCCACTGTCAGTTTGCTTTTCAATATGTCAAAAACGCGTGATGAGAAAAACTGTTAAATCCATGACATCAAAAGTTCGCAGCTAACTCCACCTAAGCCGCCATTTTGTACAGAGTAGTCGGGACCGACACGCGTACTCCTACAAATTATTACTTAAAGAAGGTTTTTAGAGTTAAAAACTACAAAGGTGTGTGTTTGTATTCTCATCATAATATTGTCTTGTGCTAACATTATTAAAAATGACGTATTTTGCTATTTAAACTTTAACCAAAACAGTTAGGAGTTAGCAGTTTTTCCTTATAGTAAAATTGAAACCTATTGTACTTAGCAGGTAATATGTACCATTATAAATTAGTATGTTTTGATAAATATAATTGTTTTAATTAATATCTCGCTTCGTTATCTATCTGTTTTTTGGTATAATAAAGTATTCAATTTATTTATTCGGGTTGCAAAACGTAGTTGACAATTAAAAGCTATACTTTTGGGTTGAGGTGAAGTTTTCGAATTCAAACGTAGTGTACATTATTTACATTTTATTTTGCTTGTAGGAGCATACAATTGGTAAACAATTCTTTATTTTAGATGTCATCGAAAAATCAGTGGCGTGGCCATAAAATACTGGACTTGTGTGCAAGTAAAGAAGAAAAGCTACAAAAATCGCCAGCACCATCTCAAGCATATATTCCTGAAGATTGTCCTGCAGTTAATAATGACGAAATTGAATGGATTTTCTCCGAAACAATATCTGATGGCTCAATATCAAGTACAAATTCCTACTCACACTCACAATTCATAATATTTAATGATATAATATTGGAAGATATTTCTGCACTTACCTCAAAAACTTGTAACACTATAGACGACATGACTCTGAACTCAGACGTAAATATAAATAGTAAAATTGAATCTCAAAATGCGGAACAAGAAGTCCAATACAAAGAAAGCAGTGTGATTTTTCCTATAGCTTCAAACTCGCCCTTGTTAGTCAAATTGATGACATGACCACTGTATCAATAGTCTAGTTTCTGAAGATACTATCGAACAGAACACTTTACAAGAAACTGTAAACAACCATGGAAATTCTTCAACAGGTACAATTGATCATCCTATTTACTCAAACACATCAAATCAAATAGATGATCTGATATCAGATGAAAGTATGCAAGAAGGCCTGGTACCATATAAAATTAATTCTGACTCTGAGTCAGATTACGAAAACTATCCAAAGAAAAGCAATAAAATAAAGAAAAGGGTTCAAATTCAAAAATCCAACTGGTTCGCTGAAAGCAACAGAAAGCTCAGAGAGACTGGAAAAAAGTATTATGGGAAAAAAAGTAGATCACGAAGTGAAGTTGAAAAATGAGAGTTCTAACACTAGTTTTAAAGTACTACAAGTACAAAATAAAAATGAAACACTCGGCAAAGGAAGATTTGACAGTTCAAAGCTAGGGCATACCTATAATCAAAAGAATAATAATTATTTTAATAACCAGAAGAATTTAAAATCTAAAAAGATGTTCTTTATAAAATGCCATCATTGTGGTCGTAAAGGACATGTTAAAAATGACTGTGTCTATTACAAAAGAATAAATAAGCAAAAAAGTACAGATAGAAGCCGGACAGTTCAAGCAGTTGAATTAATTGATGGTTCAAAATCTAATGAGTTTTCTAGATTCGCTTTCATGACAGCTGACTGTCAAGAAGACCAATGTTTGGACAAAAACAAAATAACATTTATTTTGGACTCTGGAGCTTCAGATCACATAGATGATCTATTTTGAAATTCCTCTGAATTAGAAATACCTTTAAAAATATCAATTGCTAAAAATGGTGCATTTATTTCAGCTACGAAAAAGGGAAAACTAAATGTCACTAGTATACTAGTATATGGGTGTCTCTGGATTTTTGGAAGAAGTTCTATACTGTAAGGAGGTGTCATACAATCTCCTATCTGTTTTAAAAATGCAACAGGCTGGATTAACTGTCACTTTCAATCAAGATGGTGCCCAAATATATAAAGATGGTAAAGTCATCATGCAAGGTAGGTCTTTAATAATTTAATTGCAATTGATTTTGTGGTTTCTAATATTAATCGCTCTGTTTTACAAGTATGTAATGTCAATAAAAGCAACTATGATTTATGGCATCAGAGCTTGGGTCACATTAGTAAGTCTAAATTTGTCGAATTAAAAAGAAATAATATGATAAATGATATTAACTACATTGATGAGATGATACCTAATGATAATTTATGTGAAGCTTGCATAAATGGAAAACAGACGCGATTGCCTTTTTATAAGTGTAAGGATAAAAGTTATGTTAAAAGGCCACTATTTATTGTTCACTCTGATGTGTGTAGGCCTATTACTCCTCCTAGCATTGATAATAAAAAATATTACGTGCTTTTTATGGATCAGTATACTCACTACTGTGTTGTATACCTTGTTACATATAAATCTGATGTGTTTAATGTCTTTGAAGATTATGTGGCCAAAGCTGAAGCCAATTTTAATTTGAAATTAGTAAATCTATACAGTGATAGCGGTGGAAAATATTTATCCAATAAGATAAAAACATTTTTGTTAAGAAAAGGGAATCAGTTACCATTTGACTACACCACGTACACCTCAGCAAAATGGTGTTTCAGAAAGAATGGTTAGGACAGTTACTGAAAAAGCTCGTTCCATGATTCATGGTGCCAAAATAGATAAAAACGTTATCTGGGGGGAAGCAGTTTAAACCGCTTTAAATTTGTTAAATATTACTCCAACTAGGGCTTTAAAACCAACTAAAACACTATATGAAATGTGGCATGATAAAAAACACAATATTAAATATTTAAAGGTATTTGGGTCAACAGTCTATGTTCATAATAAAACCAGTAAAACTAAGTTTGATGAGAAATCATGGAAAGGCATATGATTGTGGGCTATGAGCCAAATGGATATAAAGTTTGGGATACGAATAGCGAAAAATTCATCACTGTCAGAGATGTTGTGGTAGATGAGACTAATTTTCCACAAAGCAGGCCTGAAAGTAAGCCTGAAAGGAGTAGTTACAAATATTCCCGGGACAAAACTGATAATAATGACAGCAAGTCTAAATAAGTGACCAAAAAGTCTCAAAACTCTGATAATGATAAATCAGACATAAATAAGTAAGAAAGAAACGTTTAATTGGCCACAAGCACATTACAGTAGACATAGACGAAATTACAGCTAGACAATAGAACATAAGAGACAAAACAAAAAATTAAAAAAAAAACAAATTGACAAGAAAATATGGCAAATTAGGTCCCACCTCAGCATGTGCTGCAACGAGCCAAGGGCCGCTGCAGCGCTGGTATTCTGGTGGGACCCATATAAGTGACATAACAGACGCACAAAGAGAAAAAAAAGATACAATTGCTATTTGTATTTGTAACGTTATAATTACATAAATAATAAAAATAACGTTACTATATTACTCGTATGTGAGGCAATTTTTTTGGGAAAAGTAAAATGGATGATAGAATAAAAAGAAATAAAAACTATCAGTATATGTATACATATTAATATCAAATGTTAATTAGGTGACATAAAAGAATACATACATACAATAAAATTATATTTATAAATAATATTGTCGCTATGGGCTTTGAACGCGTATCGGAAGTATCCGAACGCAAATCACAGACAAATACAATCTATGGTCGGAAACGCACCCCTCCTTACACGTCACTGCCACGCTGTGTCATGCTGGCAATTTAGAATATAATAACCAAAAAGAAAAAAAAAATATATTTCCGAACAAACCAACGCCGATTAAGAGAAGAAGGCCAGGAGCCACACATTGTCCAGGAGCACGAAAACCAACCAACCAGCCCAGCCGTGTCTACCAGAGGAGCTCATCTTCCCGCCCCGCAAATGTGAACAAACCTAGTGTGAGTTGAATTCTATGCGTTTTGTTGCTGTTGAGTAAGCAGGTGTTTTTTAAGCTTCTTCCTAAAAGAATGTGTTGTTTTTAGGTCACGCAATGGAGGCGGGAGATCATTCCAACACTTAGAGGCTGCAAAACGAAATTAAGGGAGCTAGGAGAGGATTAAAAGAGGCAATACAAATAAAGAACTCAAGTGTTTAAACGAATTCGTTTTAAAACGAATTGTGCAATGCAATGTTTACGTTCTAGGTTGTAGGACGACCACTTTTAATTAGAAATTTTTTTGCGAAAAATATTTTAGGGTGAAAACTTGACCTACATTTTTTTTTTGGAAATGGATTTCGAAACATTCCGAAAGTACTTAAAAAGTCTTCCTGTATAATTCAACGATATAAATACTTAGTTAAAACTCAATCAGTGTTTATGTATTCAGCCCCTCTAACCTTTAAATTTCAATAAGCACAGCCATCAGCCTGGATGCGAGAAGTCGAGGATCGACCTAAGTGGCGTGCAATTGGAGAGGCCTATGTCCAGCAGTGGACTGTGGTAGGCTGATGATGATAAAGCACAGCCAGCGGTTTCGAAGTGCCCTTTGGTGGTGATAGACATGTAGACTGTGGTGATGGTGGTGGTGGTGGTGAAGTTAGCGGTGAAGGTAGTGGTGAAGGTGGTGCTAGCAATGACGCCAGAGTAAATGACGAAATACTTGATTTCTACTTTGACCCTAAACCCACAACAATACCCGCTGACAATATTGGAATCCACCGCAGGTAGATTAGTGAGGGACATATCTTCAGCAATTGCCAGATTGTATGATAAATACATTTTTGTCCATCAAAATGGTGCTGAGAAATTTTACAGAATAGCTGGATTTCCTCGTGTTTTAGGTGCACTGCACCCATGTTCGCATACAATCACCATGTAAGTAACACCTAATATTTGTACTTAAGTGATCAGATTTAATGTTTGTTAATTATTGGTAGGTACAATAAAAAAATACTTGAATATAATTTATTTTTAGGTCATTTGATAGGAGAAGAGTTTCGAAATAGAAAAGGTTACTTTTCTATCAATGTACAAGGTGTCTGTGATGCAGACTTGAGGCTGATGAATGTTGTGGCTCGGTAGCCAGGGTCTGCACATGATGCCATTGGGTGCCCTTCGGTTCGCCTAAAATTTAAAGTTCTAATTTCATTTGGCCGAACCGTATTGGCCTAAACTTATAACGTATAATTATTGTCTAGTCTAACAGTTGTTTTCGCACTATTATAGATTGGTCTAAAAATTGAAAACCTTAATTTCAGTATGTCTTATATCGAAAGCACTAAAATGTATTAGCATCTTTTTTTTGCATTACGCTCTATTTTTTTTTAAACCGAAAAGTTTAAGAAACGAAACCCTCACAAACCGACCTCAAGCAGTCTGCCCTACCCCTAGAGTGTAATTCAAAAGCGCGTAGGCGCAGAGGGGCGAGGCGGCCCGCAGGCTGAGGAGCAGGAGGCTGTAAGCGAGGCGCCGCGGCTGAGGCTGGCCGGCACAGCCGGCCAGAAAGCCGAAGCTGCGGTGGTGAGCGTAAGCCATCTGCGACGATAAGCACGCGTGGGACCGCCGAAGCCTCGCAGCGCCGAAGCCGTGACGGAAGTCTGATTGTTTGGATGCATGCATGATTGCTTGTTTGCATGCATGTCTGCTTGATTGCATGCATGATTGCTTGTTTGCATGTATGATTGCTTATTTGCATACATACTTGCTTGCTTGCTTGCATGCATTCATGCTTGCTTGCTTGCTTGCATGCTTACTTCTTTGCAAGCATGCATGCGTGCTGATAAAGTTTTTAACTTTCTGCGAATAAAAATTTGGAACTGCAAAAGGGTAGGTGTTATGATATATTCGGCTAAATGTCGCAATTGGGAAAATATAATACGGCGATATAAAGTTAAGCGTAGTAAAAATAGGCTAAACACGTTTAGGAATAGTAAAAATGTGCGAAAAAATTTTAGGCTAATAGTTTGTGCGCCAATGACAATTAGGAGTACAAATAATTAGGCATTCCGATATATACCCGATGCCATTATCTTCAATAATTCAATGCTAAGAGGTATGCATATTAATGAGATTGTGATTCTGGTCAATTTGGGAACCGCTAGATGCTTGGGGATAGATGTGTATATGAATAAACTAGCATACTTTGTGCCGGTAACCATCAACAGGCCCTGTATTTGATAGTAATATGGATGTGTCTATTCTAAATATAAATTTCCATAGATATTTTTCCACAAGTAAGGGATCCCTCGATCGTGAGTTATTCCAGACACAATTGAAATCAATTGTTATCGTGTCATCCGAGTGCCTCCTGGGGGTTGAGGGATTAACTAACGCATTAAATTAATTACCTGAACTAAGAAATTTCTTCAGAACCAACGATGTTTTCATTTTATACAAAGGGTTTAGATTATGTTAATGTTAGATGCATTTGGTTTTAAAACACATATGCCTGAATCGGCCCGCAATAAGTATTTCCGCCTTTACATGGCTTGATATTTTTCGTTTCTATAGCTAGTTCGAAGTAATGAACAATGAGTGAGTGTTTATTGTGTAATCTTTCACTTAAAACTGGCAAGGTGGTAACAGTGAACAGAGGCATTGACACATTAATAAAGGCGAGCATAGCCCGCTGAGATGGCCTTGAAAATGCGTTAAAACAAACGAATCCAATTACTGTGCACGAACGATTTTGGAAAAAACTATACCTACTCGGCCATAATCTATTAAAAGCAGCAAAACTACTACGGATAGTAATGTGTCACATACAGTATTGACGGGGACTAGTGTACCTACTTCTTACTATAAAATCGTGCGTTATCTGTGAAAACGAAGCTGATATTAAAAAAGAAAAAAGCGTCCTCAAAAATACAGACGTACAATAAGTAAGTTTGCACTTTCAATCTAAAAAATAAATTTAACTCTGTTGCTGACAACCGTGGCGATGATTTAGGAAAGGCAGTCAAAGAAAAAATTTCAGGAATTATTGATTAAATGGCAGCAGAAAGCCGTTACCACAAAGACTGTTATGTATTTTTTACAAATTCCATGTGATAGTACTAGGCCTCCGTTAAATAAAAAAGAACTAGCATTTCAAAAGATTTGTACTGAAAGCGAAAGCGGCGATTTTATTACAATTTGATAATAACCAGTTGTCCTGAGCGCAGTCCTGTTGTCTGCCTTCGTGAATCTGTTGACAAAATAATTCACAAAAATTGGTACTAAGACACACGATCTGATCTGTACGAAGAGCGTCTCAGAATAGTATAGGCGGCAGCAACTATTATAGGGAATATAACACAAAACTTAGCGCAGATATCGCTACTAGCACATACAGTAAACAACCCGCCATCTTTGCCGCCATTGTACGAAATCCAGCCGCGTATCAGTGCCGCGCCGGGTCGGTGCAAAGCAGTCATGAAGAAAGCTATTATATACAACATGACTGTTCGTATATCATCATATGGATCTATAGAAGGATATCAGTGTGATTGTAGTTTAGGTGAACCACCCAACGCACATTGTAAGCATGTGATTGCTCTGCTTCTAGGTGTAGAAGAAACGAAAAGAGAAAGAAAAATTATTCTAAATATATCATGTACACAACAACTGCAAAGTTTTCATAAGCCTTTAAAAAACTATTTTGGGACTCCTCTTAAAGCTGACATATTACCTTTGAGAAAAAAGAAAAAAAATGGAAGGTATTAATTATCTTCCTATACATCCCACTAAACTGAATGCTGACAAATACAAAGAAAAAATTTAAAATATGACTATAAACTATGTTGGCCATTTCCACAGCACAATGCCGTTTAAGCATACGATTCATCCAGCAAATATTTATGGTGTTATAAAGAACCAAAGTTATGCTACAGACCTGGAAAAAGAAATTTTACGAAACTTACATCATTGTGATATGACAGATAGTGGCATACGAGATATTGAACAGTTGACAAGAAATCAGGCTGTAAACTTTGAATGGCATAAAATTCGCAGAAATCATATAACAGCTAGTAACTTCCATACATGCTGCAAAGCAGTTTCTATACAAGCCAAAAATAATGTAGCCCAAATAATTTTGAATCCAGTAGAGTTCAAATGCAAACATACTCAACATGGAAAAGACTGTGAGTCAAGAGCTATTAAAATAAAGGTGCAGAAATGTGGATTGATTTTATCTAAAAATAAGCCATATTTGGGAGCATCTCTTGATGGACTTATTGGTGAGGAAACAATTTTGAAGGTAAAGTGCCCTTACAATCAAAGAAATTATGCCATTACTGATGAAACAATCCCTTACTTGTGGAAAAAGATCTATGGAAATTTATATTTAGAAGAGACACATCCATATTACTATCAAATACAAGGCCAGTTGATGGTTACCGGCAGAAATTATGCTAGTTTATTAAAATACACATTGTAGAATGGACCATAATGGATGTTCCCCGGAATGATATGTTTCTAAAGGAGATGGAAAACAAACTAGATTTGTTTTATGAAGAGTATTTCCGACCAGCTTTACTAAAAAAAGTACTCTTTAAAAACTGCCAAATGTTTCTACAAATAATTATTATTTTAATTAAGCAAAATACTTATAATGTGGTTTTTAATGTAAACTGTTTCGTAAATAATTTTAATATTGTAAATAATTTTAATATTAGCAATATTTTCATGTAGTAACAGCCTATAATCATCCCACTGCAGGGAAAAGGCCTCCATCATTGAATTCAAGTTACCACAGCAATGATGGGTGTACTGGCATAATCACCACGCTTGCCAAATGCGGGTTGGTGATCACAAACCCGAGCAACGTTCGAAAATTCGAAACTTTTTGTTGCCCGACCCGGGATTCGAACCTGGGACCCCGAGATCTTGGCCCGGTATTTAAACAACTAGACCAACGGGCGATTTTCATGTAATTGGTATCTAAAGTATGCCAAATGTTTCATGTTTCTTTAAATAATTTTAACATTAAGCAATATTTCCATGTGATAAAAGTATGCTAAATGTTTCTATAAATAATTAAAATGTTAAGCGATACCTACATGTTACTGTAAAAATTGTTAATTCATAAATGTATTTATTTTATGATTGTTTTAAATAAAAATACAAAAATAGTAAATAAAAACTTAATTAAATTTAATGAAGAGAGAATGAAAAGTTATGCTGTACTTTTAACAATATTTTCACGAAAGTTACACATTATAACACATACAAAATATATTTTTGACATGAGAGGAACATAATTAATATTCACAGGATTGTGCAATATACAATAGGTTTTATTTATTATCAGGTTATCTTTGAAGAAACTTTCCGATCTGCTACAATGGTCATACCAGGCAACTGACTTTTTACTTTAAAAATGATGGTATATTTACAGCAACACCTTTATGAGCAAATTAGTCTTGCACATTAAACCCTCGGTCAGCCATAATACTGTCTCCTTTTTCACACTTTTGATAAAGTTCACTTCTCTCTACAAAATTTGCCTGTCACTGGTACTTCCAGCATATGCATCAGAAAAATGTGTTATAAGGCCACTTGGCGATGCTCCTACTTCATACTTAACAGTAGAACGGTTCTTGTATGAACTCCATGCGGCTCTTTGTGCAGCTGGATTAACAGGTCGTTGTATAGGTATTTCCGTACAATCTATGATGACTCTAGTGGAAGGGTAATATTTTTTTAAATCCTTCAGGCATGTAGAAATCGACTAATTCCCTGTCAGGCCATATATTCAACATTGACCACATTTAAGTTAAGCATAAAGTTAATCCATATAACAAATTTGTTTGATACAGTACAGGGACTTACAGGACTTACTTAAAAGACGGCCTAGCTCATAATCTTCTTTATTTCTCCTTAACTTCATTAATGTTAAAAAGAACTGGTTTTCAACGCTCGGACCTAAGACATGACTTCTTTATAGGTTATTGAATATGCTTCAGGACACAAAGTATTGAAGACAAACATAAATTTATTATATGATTCAAGTCCAGTATAAAAAGCAACACCTTTATCATCATTCCTAAAAGATTATATTCTGTAGAATTGGTAATTTTTTGGAGTTGCACATTCACGAACAGTAGCAATATCATTTTCCGGGTTATATTCACTATTTTCTTGGATCATAATTTTTTCAACACAATCAACACCAAAGTGTAATGTTGTCACCTTGACTAAAGTATTGCATGTAGCTGTAGTAACATTTGGGGTGAGAGGTAAGTCATCACACTTTTTAATGTATGATAAACACAATTTTCGTTTAGCATCACGTGCTGATGCGCGTTCTCGCCTTTGTTCTGACTTTATATCTTCCGTTTTCAGTCCATGGAAATGCTAAAGGCACCATTCCTTTCTTTAAAATGCGCCTGGTATTATTTAGTCCTGGAAATAATAAAGAGATTTTAGGTTATGTTAGGAATAAAATCATAAATAGTTGTTTTAGTGATAAAAATGAATGTTATAAATAAGATTAACTCACCTGAATACTTTCCAACTTAAATGAAATCTTCGGATTTAAAATGTGCTGAACATATTTTAGAATGTTCTTCGGCTCGAAAGTTTTAACAACGAATTGCTGCTTCCCATAGTTTTCGAGTTTTTGTTTCTTTTGGAAATGAATGGTTCCCTGCATTCCTACATCCAAATACACAGCACTGATGCATTATTGGGTCAGAGGGTATCCTTAGGGGCCTTGTTTATACAATACACTCTTCCCAATTTAAAACTCAATTTTAGGTACGATTTAATAAATAAAAACACGCTTTGAAGGACTTGTCAAAAAAGTGTTTACTGTCTACGCCAGTGCTGTACTCTGTGGTCAGAACTTTGCAGTATTATCCCATAATAGAGAAGATAATAATACGTTCTCAAGCTTACGATCTGATATCCTATTCTGTTGACGGCGGGCATGTTGGAGGACAAGATATTACCCCACAAACGTTACAGTGTTTTGCAAATATCGTAATACAATCAAAAACCGATTCTACAAGTGCGCAAAGAAAACGCCAAAGTATTAGCGAAGCGATCTAATTTTAAATGTAAAATCGGGGATCTCTCTAACATTACTACAGTGCAACACGCAGACTTCACATTAGTATCCCAAAATATCAGAAGCATTTATGCTAACTTTGACGACTTCCAGACAAATATGTCCATTTTTGACTTCAACACTGATTTGATTATACTAAGTGAATGTAAACTTTCCCCTGACAAAAACATCGCCCAAATAATCGGATACAGTTCTTTTCAAACTTCCAATCACTTAAATCGTTCCGACGGAGTCGTTGCCTATATTAAAACTTCTCTTGAAGCTCTTTAACTTAAACATGCATCCTGCCTGCAAATTGCTACACCCAACCTAAACATTCTTGGTATTTATCGCTTTCTCTCAAATAGAAACGCTGAAGAATTCATTAGCTCTCTAGGTAGCCACCTAGAACTTGTTAAAGGGACTAGAAACCTTGTCATAACTGGCGATATAAATATAAATATCATGTATAAGCAAGACGAACAATCTTATGAACGCTGCAATAGACTAAATTATCTAGACATGCTTGCGACACAGGGTTTTCTCATAGGTCATTACATTCCAACTAGAGGACCTAACTGCCTTGATCATTTTATTCTCAGACTTGATCACGCTCATAAAAAAGCCACTATAGCTGTGCTCGACACAAGTATTACTGACCATTCTATGATTTTTCTCAAAGTATCATGCCCTGAAAAACTAAAAATAAGTAACACAACAAAATCCACAATCAACTACGACAAAGCGTTAGATTTTCTAAAAACAACCAACTTACCTAAATTATTAAAGTTTACTGACCCTAACCTTATTACTGAACTATTAGTAGACAAGTAACAACAATGCTTAATAAAATATACAACTGTTAGCCCTATACCTAGGAAAAATAGGATCTTAAAACCCTGGATGACCCCAAGTATGCTACGATGTATTAAAAATAGAAATGATATGCAAATAAAACTTAAGTTTGATCCAGATAACGAAATATTAAAAATTACGTACAAAAGATACCGTAACCACTGTAATTGTATTTGGAGAAGACTAAAAAGAAACTACGATAAAGACCAGTTGTCTAAAGCTAATAGAAACCCTAAAAAATTTGGAATATCATAAATGAAATTACTCAAAGAAAACCTCTAAATTCTAAAAATCTTGAATTACTACACGCAGTTTCTACGCTACAAAAATCTGTTGATATCACTAACACTTACTTTACAAATATCGGAAAAGAATTAGCAGAAAATATACCGGGCAGTACCAAACCTCACTTACTAAAATATATCACAAAAACAAGTCAGGTGTCATCATTAACACTTTACAATACTGACAATGCCGAAATATGTGAAGTAATAAGGTCCATGAAGCTTCATAGCTCTCCGGGCTGGGATAACATCCCAACCATCTTCTTAAGAGTTGCCATTAATGAAACAGCTCCAATTATCTCCCACTTGTCAAACCTTTGCTTTGAACAAGGAATTTTCCAAACTGTCCTCAAGCAAGCGGTTATAACGCCTGTTTTCAAAAATGGCAATTGCAATTACCGACCAATTTCTGTCCTGTCATCAATATCAAAAATTTTAAAAAATATATTTAACGTGAGACTAACAAAATCTTTGTCCAAATATGACATTATATCAAGTAATCAATTTGGTTTTCGCCGTGGCTTATCCACTGAAGATGCAGTACATACTCTCACAAATCGAATAGTTAAAGAAGTAGACTCTGGAATTAAATTCCTAGGGATCCTTCTTGATCTAAAAAAAGCATTTGACACAGTCTAGTGCCTCTTCTGCTAAATAGACTTAAGGAAGTCGGTGTGAGAGGTGTTACTCTCAAATTATTTGAAGACTATCTTTCTTATCGCAAACAGCGAGTTCGATTAGGAGATTATACTAGTCAAGAAACAACTATCACTTACGGAGTTCCACAAGGCAGTGTCCTGGGACCAACACTATTTCTTATATATATTAACAAGCTCTGTGATCTTAGTATGAATAAAGGAACGGTAGTCTCATACGCAGATGACACAACTATTCTGTTCTCTGGCAAATCTTGGAGTGATGTAAAAAAATCGGCGGAAAAAGGATAAGCAGACGTTGCGTATTGGTTAAATACAAGTCTTCTTACACTTAACACTATTAAGACACATTATATATGTTTTAGTAAAAATGTCACTACTCAACCTCCGTTACATTACGTTTTAAAAATTCATACTTGTGGTAACCTATATGATACTGCGTGTTTGTGCTCCATAATAAATAAAGTCACCTATGCAAAATACCTTGGGGTTATTATCGACCAGCGTCTTTCTTGGCACCAACACGTCGAATTAACAATGAAAAGGCTCAGAAGACTGATCTGGACTTTTAAAACTTTACGTCATGTTGCTAGTAAAGAATTGATTAGACAAACCTATGTTTCATTGGCTCAGTCAATTCTGGTGTACTGTATATCTATATGGGGCTCGGCAACAAAAACTGCATTTCTAAACCTGGAAAGAGCACAAAGGTCACTTCTAAAAGTTATGTTTTTCAAACCTTACAGATACATAGGCTGCACTAAAAGTATCGGGAATGGAATATTTCCACTGTTCCTGTCATATTAAAATCTTTTTAATTGCAAACTCCTTGGTTTTAAAAATCGAATACCATTTATTTATTAATAAAAAATATTCTCGGTCTTATCACAAGGTCTTGTCAAACTTGTTTAGTCGTTGAGAAAATGGAATTGACTCGAAAAAATTCAAGAGCGATGATTTATTATGACTTTTGAAGTGGTTTAACAAAAAAAGAGTGTGTTGACCGGATAATTTCTGCATTTGGTAATGAAGCTCCATCCAAAACCACAATTTATCGCTGTTTTGCTGAATTTCAAAGTGAACGTGTCAAGCTCAGTGATGATCCTCGTCAAGGTCGTCCAAAAACTGCAGTCACCCAAGAAAACGTTGATGCTGTGCGTAAGCTGATTGAGGAAGATCAACATGTGATATACCGCGAAATTCAGGCAACTTTAGACATTGGCATGCCAATTGACTCATGAGTCAAACACAAATAATCTTGCATAAACAATTAGGTGTAAAAAAGTTGTTTTCCCGATGGATACCGCATTCGCTCTGTGAAGAGCAAAAAGCGGCTCGCGTTACTTGGTGCGTCAGAACTCTCGAAAGATTTCACGCAGGATCCTCAAATGCTGTATACAACATCGTATCAGGTGACGAATCCTGGATATACGCGTACGAACCCGAAACAAAAAACCAGTCACGAGTTTGGGTGTTCGAAAATGAGTTAAAGCCAACAAAAATTATTCGTTCACGGAGTGTTGCAAAAAAAAATGGTGGCCACGTTTGTCTCCAAAACCGGCCATGTTGCGACTACTCCTCTTGAGGGGCAAAGAACGGTTAATGCAGAATGGTATGCTAGCATTTGTTTGCCACACACAGGTCGTTTCTGAACTCCGTAAAGAGAACTGCAACCGCCGCATCATCCTCCATCACGACAATGCGAGTTCTTACACCGCGCACAGAACAAAAGAGTTTTTAGAGCAAGAAAACATAGAATTATTAGACCATCCGCCGTACAGCCCCGACCTAAGCCCTAATGATTTCTATACTTTCCCTAAAATAAAGAATTAATTGCGTGGTCAGAGATTTTCATCACCTGAAGAAGCTGTGGACGCCTACAAAACGGCCATTTTGGAGACTCAAACTTCCGAATGGAATGGTTGCTTCAATGATTGGTTCCGTCGTATGGAAAAATGTGTCAAATTTCGCGGAGAAGTCTAGTCTAGGTCTAGTGGTTTAAATACCGGACCAAGATCACGGGGTCCCAGGTTCGAATCCCGTTTTCGAACGTTGCTCGGGTTTGTGATCACCAACCCGCATTTGGCAAGCGTGGTGATTAAGCCAGTACACCCAGTATTGCTGCAGTAACTTGAATTCAATGATGGAGGCCTTTTCCCTGCAGTGGGATGATTATAGGCTGTTACCTTTTTCTTTTTTTTTTACCTTTAAAAGCAATAAATACATTTTTAAATAGTAATGTTGTGTCACTTCCTTGATTCCCGAAATTTTCAGTGCCGCCCTCGTAACTCTTTCTGTAAGGAAATCACCTCTTACTACAGAAATACTTTTTTGAGCTGAAACGACTCACCGGAAAAGTGTCTATAGGAGTAACAGGAATGGAGAACCTGGACGAAGTGACAAACAAGAACAAAAATTGTTTAGAGGCCATCGCAAGATAGAGATAGAAAACTTTAGTACATCAACACCTAAAAGAAGTAAATTATTACCATGCATATTTTGTGCAGGTAATCATTACAACGATGAATGCCAGGTTTCGTGGCAGACGAAAAGGCAGGTGATGCAAAATAGATGTTATAATATATGCCTTAAGAGGGACCACATGGCAAGAAACTGTAAATCAAACAAAACTAGGTGCTCTGCCACAAGAGAAATACTAATGAATGAGCAATAGAACAATACTTTCACTAACCTGGGCACTATGGTTATTTGTCGTTTATTTGTATCATTGGAAATGATAGATTTGCAACTTGATAGATTTTCAAGTCGCCAGATTTTTGAGTCGTCGTTAAATGTACCTGTCATTTTCTTATTACTTTCAACGTGACACGTAATTTATATATGCTAAGATAAGATTTAAAAAAGAGGTATTATACCGAGTCAAGAAATTGTACAACAGCGAGAACCACAATCCTACGAAAAACGAAGGTAAGCGTAAATAGAAAAAAACGTTAAAAGAAGTTAGAACGAATTATAGCAGATCGATTGAAGGGCAATAGCAATGTAGATAAAATTTTAATATTAGACACCTAAAGTAGGGGACCCTGGGGCTGGTTTTAACAGGGGTAAATACTAACAGTGTAATTACATAGAACCTATTCGACTTACCACGCTAATTCCAACGCACTTTTTGCCTACGAATACGCGCGAACGTGCCTCGACATGTCAATTGCCGGCCGAGCGTCACCGGAGCAGGTTGTGTCAGACGCCTCCAATTTCACAGGTAAATGAACTTTTTTACGTGTTTAATTTTTTCCATTACTCTTTAAATATGTATCGTAGAAAATTGGCATTGGTATTGCATAAATCCGTATTTATTGTATTTTTCATTAATGTTTAAGTTTTAATCGAGAATATAACCGGTAAAAGAAAAACAATAACTTTGTACAAAATGGGGTCGTTGGTTTTAACAAAATGCACGGGGTAGGTTCTAACGCGTTAATATTTGCCCCGCACACGGGGCAGGTTTTAAGAGTTGAAAAAATTTAAACGTAGGTAATAATTATTGTTCTTACTGTTTCTATACGAGGTTGCAATTTTGATCCCAACTGCGATCCCATTTCGAAAAATGTTAAGGTTATGCGGACAACATTGCTCACTCGTTTAGAAAAACTGGTATCTGGCCATGCAATGAGTTTGTTTTTGGCGATGGCGACTTTGCTCCGTTTGTCGTAACAGATCGGCCAATGCCTGTATCCCAGCCGAACGACAACAGTAATGCAGCGCCCGTTGAGTCTAATGTCACGATTTCACTGATTCAGCAAAACGAGGAAGACATTTTAGGTAACCCATCGCCTTCATTGCTGCAAACTGAGGGACAAGACGAATTAACACCAGAGAATCTTAGCCTAACATTAGGTCTGGAACCGTCCTTGATACCAGAAATCGAAAGAAGCATGCCTAATCTTGATATCAGCGTGGGTGCAATTATTGAGGAAATGTCAAGGAGTCCAGTTTATGGTACATCAACTGCAGAAAATGAACCAGCAGTAACGTCTCGTCCAAGAGATTCATCAACATTCTTTAGTCCCGAAGCTGTACGGCCATTGCCAAAAGCGGCCCCTTGCTCTGAGTCTAATCGAGGTCGCAAGCGAAAGTGTGCAATCTTAACCGACACTCCGGAAAAGAGTGCTGTAGAAGAAGAAGCTAAGCTAAAGAATAACAAAAAGAAATCAACTGCGAATGTAAAAGTCAATAAGGAAAAGCAAAGAGTTAAGAAACGTAAAGTGAAGAAAAAAGAAAAGAAATCCAGTAAACAGCCTAAGGATAGAGTGAAAAAGAAACTATTACAAGAGAGTTCAGAAAAAGACGATAGTGAGGATGAGACCATTTGCTTAGGCTGTGGCTCATCATATTCTGAAGATAAATCTGGTGTGGACTGGGTCGAATGTATTAATACCCTGTAAACAATGGTCGCATATAACCTGCATAAAAGGCAATGCAGTTGCTTATGTTTGCACAAACTGCAACTCAAATTCTGATTACGATGACTAATTTTTATCACTGGTTTGAAGACTGACTAATGAGTAGGTGGAGTGAGACTGACTAGAAAGTTTCACTTTTATAACCAAAGTTGTATGTTGATTTATTAGAGGAGTAATTTTTTGTTATTTTATTTGATAAAGATAGATTTAGTAAGTTTTAAGTTTATTACACATGTTTAAACGGCAAGGAGCCGAATTTCATTTAATTTGGATTGTTAATGATCATTTGATGATCAAAAATTATTTTTTGTTCTTTGATTTGAGTAATGCTGATTGAGTGAGTCAGTTAATCTAATATAATTTAAGTTTTCTGTTTATTTTATGAACGGTAAGGAACCGCATTTAATTTTATTAGTGTTTCTAATAAACATTGAATATTATTTTGTTGTTTATCTTAATCAAAATTCAATTCCCAACTACTTACCCCCGCGCTCCGCTGTTAAAACTTTCCCCAGCGGTGTTAAAACCAACCCCAAACCGGGGGTAAGATCTAACAAGTGACTTGTTTGCCGAAACTCGTTTTCTCTCAGATATGGTAATTATTAAATACATTTTGTTGTACTTTACGTAAAGCTCATTAAATATTGCATCATGTACCAAAAAACCATGTTTCTTGCTAAAGTAGTTTAGAAAATATTACGCTTACTTCAAAATTTGTTAGAACCAGCCCCAGTCTCCCTGCTAATGCTTTAGTTTAATAAAATTTTAAACTGTTTTTAACGACTTTTCCTCTTCTCCTTTGTACTATTGTAACAATATCATGACAGTATTTCGAGTTGCAAATCCATCAAGTTGAAAATCTGTCGAGTTGGAAATAACCCGTTACAAAGACTGTTTTTGAAAATGTTGGTGACGTCGAAGTGCCGGTACCGTTAACCTTTACTTTGCAGCTGATCCTTTTAAAATCATAGCTATTTGTAGGAGTTTTGTTCTAAATATATGATTTGTTATTTACAGAATCATCGAAACAGCAGCTGTCGGCTGAAGAGTCAAGTGACAAGAGAAAAATTCAGTCACATAAAAGAAAACGATCACTTAGTCCAGGTAAATACTGTATTATGTGATATCGAGCAGCAATCACTGGACCTAATAATTTTAGTGTGGTCTCTTTTTAACAATTATTCGGTAGGTAAACATTGCTGTCGAACGACGGTTATAAGAGATTCCAAGTCAGAGTCAGACTACAAGTCAGGATTTTGGTTATAAAGACTAAATCTTTAATAAGTTTCATTTTTTCTCAATATTCATCCACTAAGGTTGTATTTTATTGGGTAATTTTGTTATTAGTATGTCATTTCTGGTGGCCGCGCACGCCTGGTGGTTTAACCTTTAAACAAAATTAAAAATAGTTGTAAATTAGGACCGCTTATCGCATCGCAACATACGTACCTACTAAATATGCTAGTATTCGTTTGTTAGTATATGAAAAACATGTAATTTTTTAAGTTATTATATACAATTTTCTTAAAATGTTTCTTTTTTATTTGCAGAACCATCTGTTTCGGGACCGCAGCATTTAGTAGACTATGATTATTACAAATATAAAGGGAAAGTAGTTCTTCAACCGCATGAAAAGCAAGAGATATCTGGTTCAGGTGAATAATGACATTATAAGGTTACGAATAAAAAGAAGATGGTGTGGTACTAAATTAGTATTTTTCTGTTTTAATCTGTTTCTCCTTTTTTGTTTCATGTTGAGGTACCTACATATTAAAATAACTACTTATAAAATTTTATGCCTATGCCTCATCAAGCAAACACTTTTACATTATAAAGTGAAATATTATATTTAATACGAAAAGAAATAATTCATGCCATGTATCAAGTCATTAGCACTAAAACTTCAGTATAAGCATACAAAATATGAAAATTTTTATTTACAATTTCCTTAGAATGTTTTATTTATATTTGTAGAACCGTCTACTTCGGGGCAGCAGCATTTAATTGATCATGATTATTACATAGAAGAGGAAAAAGCAGTTTTTCGAACGCATGAATGAAAAGAGACAGCTGGCTCAGGTAAATAATTACAAAATTATAAGTTTGCAAATAAAAAAAAGTGATGGCATACTATTCTAATTTGGCACAGCGTATTAGTAATCTGTTTCTTTAAATGCAGAAAATATACGCTTCTATATACGCTCAAACTAAATGCAAAAAATAATCTATTCCTCTCTTTTTTTGTTTTATTAATAGGTACGGTCACGAGGAAATTATGTATTCAACATAGAACTTTGTCACATTGAAGCGTACCGAAACAAAACTATCGCTGTGCCACAAAAGTCATTCATTTACTACATATTCTAGGGTCTTCATAATATGAGTACATATTTATAATTGTCATGATACTCATACTTGTATCTATATATTTGACCTTGACTGTGCATTACCTATCTCTTTAAATAACTTCGTATAAACCTTATTCTCATCCTTCATCAAGATTTGCATTAATAAGTGAATATTCTATTTCATTACAGATGAAGTTACACCTCGAAAAAGAAAACTTATTAAAAAAATACATTTATTTAAACGCAAAATAAATGTTTTAAGAAAAGAAAATATAATGCCACGAACCAAGTCATTGGCACTCAAAACTCTCATAAAAGCCTACATACGCAACCATGACAGAAAACCTCACGGAAAGCGGTGGACTCCTTTAGAAAAAGCCTTGGCTGTTGATATATATTAAAAAATCTCCACGCGTATATAGACATTTATAGCATTTAATGGCATTACTGAGTATAAGAACTCTGCAAAAACTTCTTCAAAGTATAGAATTAGAGCCAGGAATCAGCCAAACTATCATTAAACATTTAAAAAAGAAGGGTGCACAATTAAGTGAGAAAGATAGAGCGTGTGCTTTGCTTTTTGATGAGTTGGCTTTAAAGAAACGTTTAATATATAATTCCAGGACCGACAAAGTAGAAGGTTTTGGACACTTAGGTGACAATAAATATAGATTTCCTGAAATAGCCGATCACGGTTTAGTATTTATGCTTCAAGGACTCCACAAAAAGCTAAAGCAACCAATTGCGTATTATTTTGTGAAAGGAGTTTGACATTCCTCATCTGTTTAAATCAATACGAAACAATTTTCACAATGGAGGAGTAATAGTGATAGACGGAAAAAAAGGAAAGTGCTCTCACCTGCAAATGGCGGTGAAAAAAATAAAAGTATGTTACACTTTAAAAAGTTGACGTCACTTCATGTGAATCCTACTTTTAAATCAAAAATGAAAGTGAAACTGGCTGCTCAAGTGCTGAGTAACACCGTCGCTGCTATCCTAAAACTTATGGCAGAGAAGTACGGCGATGATGTGAAAGTTCAAGAGATTTTCAAAACAGCACAGATTATAGAAGACCTTGATAGACTTTTTGATTGCACTAATGGTCCCTCGTCCAACAAGGATATTGGTGTGGCGTGTAAATAGCCACACCAGGTGGGATAGGATGGAAGGTTTATTAGATAAACCAACCAAAAAAAGATACGACTAAATACCTAGGCGCAGGAGAATATAATGGTGCGGCAGTACTAAAATTACTAAACCTACAATTAAAACAAATTATGCGCACAAGGCACTTACCTATCTGGTGATGCAGTTCCCTTCTCTCCTGGGTGGGGTTTCAAGTTAATTGGTGAGCGAGGGCAGGGAAGCCAGGAACGTGCGGTGATTTTGATGATTGAAAAAGCTTGATGTTTTTTCAGGTGAGAAGAAGATCAGTCTCCAGGAGTTGAAGTCTCAAGTTGAATTTTTGACAGCTAGTTATCTTCTTTTTTATGACAGGAGTTGCTGTCTATGGCAGTGCCAAGTGCGTGCCATGGAGGGCAGATGTAATAATTATAAATTTAATAATATCAATACTACGCGCAACCATATTCTCCCGGCCTTGGAAGTTCTCAGAACTTTCAAAGAAAAAGAACGAAATAAAAGTAAAAGATAACTTAAAGATCAAGAGTTTAAAATGGTGAAGATAAATTAAATAAGAAGAAATGACCTAACACTAAACTATATTAAATGTGAAGTTTGTCAATTACTGTGTAGGTATAGGGTAAAGTTTAACAACAGGCCTTTTAAAGGTACTAGTCGGAGTTTTAACTAAAGCTACTCTGACCACACCATCTGTGCCAGGATAAACCTCTGTTATAATGCCGGTTGGCCAATGTAGTGGTGGAGTATTATCTTGATCAACAAGAACTACAGTTCCAACTTGAATGGAGTTATTAGGAGTACACCACTTTTGTCTGGTTTGCAGAGTATGCAAATATTCAATTTTCCATTTTTTCCAATAAGACTGTACCAAAGCGTCTAACATTTTCTTACGATCTGAGAGATTAACTCGTTCGTTCGATAAGTCTGAAACGGGTAAAAACTGAAGTGGAGTTGACATTAAGAAATGAGCGGGGGTTAATATCTCTGGCTGGGGTTCGGATGATAACAAACAAAGTGGGCGCGAATTCAGTAAGCACTCGATCTGTGCTAGAATTGTTAAAAGCTCTTCATATGTGAGAAGTTGTGCACCTATCACCCTGTATAAATGCGTTTTTATGCTTTTTATATTTGATTCCCATTGACCTCCGAAGTGAGGGGCTCTGGGCGGTATTGTCTTCCATTGAATACGACGGTTGGCTAATTCACTACCTATCGAGGTTTGGAATTCTCGTGACATTAAAAAATCATGCATTTCGTTCAATTTTGCTTTTGCGCCAACAAAATTGGTACCATTGTCTGAGTACATACAAGAAACAGGACCTCGACATGAAATAAATCTCTTAAAGGCTGAGAGAAAAGAGTCCGTTGATAAATCACTTACTAATTGTATGTTTATGGCTTTGGTGTTAAGGCAGATGAACAAACAAATAAATGCTTTTTGTGCGTGCTGACCACGTCTACGAGTTAAGGTGAGTTTGATTGGACCAGCGTAGTCCACACCGGTGTGAATAAAAGCTTTAGATTGACATACACGATACGCCGGTAAATCAGCCATCTTAGGAATCGGATGCGTTGGTGATAAACGGAAGCAAATATTACACATACGAACACGTTTTCTTATAATGTTTCTGGCTGATACTATCCAGAAGCGTTGTCGTATTACAGACATAAGTAAATTTGCACCTGTGTGCAAATTTGTGCGGTGATAATGGTCAATCAAAAGATTAAGTATGTGATCATGTTTCGGAAGTAAAGCAGGGTGTTTAGATTCAAAAGGCAGGTCAGATTTAGACAATCTGCCTTCGATGCGAAGAATGCCCTCTTCATCAATGAAAGGACACAGGTGTATGAATTGCTTAGACGGCAATTGATTTTTCTTCAAGCGGTTAATTTCATCTGGAAAATAAACAACTTGAATTGAACGAATTATGTATTTTTCAGCTGTATTCAAGTCGTCGGCTGTAATCAAACCGGCACTAGGTAAGATTTTTGCAAAACGTAGTATGTACACCACCACGCGCAAAAGTTTGTTCCAAGAGGAAATTCGTTTAGAACATTCGTAAAGAATTGGTGAAATTTTTTTTACAGTTGCAACTAAAGTGTTTGTTTTAAACTCAGGAAGTTGTTCGAATTTTGAAGGTGAAAATGGTTGAATAGGCCAATCGACAGTTGGCAAATGCATCCAAGATGGACCATTCCACCAGAGACTGTTATCAATTAATTGTGATGGTAACAATCCCCTAGACAGACAATCGCTAGGATTTTCAATTCCTCCAATGTGATAGATATTATTCGGATCTAGATTTTCCTGAAACTGGGAAACACGATTGCTGACGAATACTGACCATCTGTGTGGTGAGGAATGTAACCATGAAAGGGCAATAGTGGAATCAGAAAATGTATAAACACCTGCAATGTGTACACGATCCTTGTAAAATTCGAAAACAGTTTTGACTAGGCGGGACATCAAAACAGTAGCACATAACTCTAAGCGAGCCAATGTGGTGACTTTAACAGGAGAAACCTTGGACTTGGAGCAGAGAAGCCTCACTGTAACATTTCCAGAAGCATCAATATTGTGTAAGTATATCATGCATCCATAGGCTTTAAGACTTGCATCGCAAAAGGCTACCAAATTCACTGTGGAAGTCTTAGAAACTCCAATATGACGAGGGATTTTCAATTCAGAAAATAAAGGAAGTTCTCTGACAAGTGCCGAGTAATATTTAATGATAACTTCAGGGGGTTCCTCATCCCAATCCACCTTGCTAGTCCAAAGGTCTTTTATTAGCAATTTAGCGTACACTATGACGGGTGATACAAGACCAAGAACATCAAAGAGTCGTGCGACAAAAGACAGTATGGTGCGCTTTGTGCATTTATCTTCTACACAAGAAGTAGTCAATGAAAATACATCTTCGTCCGAGAGCCACGAAAGACCTAAGACCTTTAGCTTATTGCTACCACTATCTGAGAAATTAATAGACGCACGATGTGAATCAGGCAGGCTGTCAAGAAGCGTTGGCGAATTACTTGCCCATTTCACCATATCGAAGCTACCACTTTTAAACAAGGCAATAATTTCTTGTGAAATATTGATAGCACTTTCCTCGTCAGGAATTGAGGTTACAAGATCATCCATGTACAAATTAGAGCGAGCAATAGAAGCTGCTTTTGGAAAACGGTGCTCTTCATCAGCAGCTAGCTGGCGGACCGTGCGCATAGCGACGAAGGGACTAGATTTGAGTCCAAATGGAACACGGTTAAATTGAAAGGTGCGTAACTTTTCATTTTCATTTAATCGAAATAATATTCTGAGATATTTACGGTGATCTTCTGGAACACCTATTTGAAGGTACATCTGTTTTATATCAGCGGTCAACGCAATAGAATATAATCGGAAATCCAGTAAAAGTAAAAAAAGATCAGCTTGCAAGTTCGGACCCGAGTGTAAAATGTCATTTAGTGACAAACCAGTGTGAGTTTTGGAACTAGCGTCCAGAACAACTCTCAACTTGGTGGTGGATTTATCTTGCCTGATGACAGCGTGGTGCGGAATAAAATAACCTTCATCAGCATTTTCTGAAGAAGGTACTTCGGATAAATAACCATTGATCATGTAATCTAAAATTACCTTATTATAGTCATCACGAAGCTGTGGTGTCTGTTTAAGCTTACGTTCTAAAGCAAGAAAACGCCGGTGAGCAACTGCACGCGAGTTACCCAAATCTGTGGGATTTCTACTGAAAGGCAGCGCCACTGAGTATCGACCGGAACTATCGCGAGTTACAGAATTAATAAACTGATTTTCACACTCAGTTTCGTCCGGCGATAAAAAACGCTTATTAGGCATTTCTTCTAGTTCCCAAAATTTATGAAGAGAAGACTCCAAGTCACTCAATGTGACTGTATGAAACGAGGCAGATCCATCAAGTTTCTTAAACGAAGAGGGAACATCTCCCATGATAACTCACCCAAATGTGGTCAAAAAAGCAGGTAAAGCATCAGTGCTAGAAATATGACGGTCACCCAAATAAATATAGGGAAATAATTGAGCGCCTATCACCATGTCTATATTCCCAGGTACATTCCACGTAAGGTCTGCTAGTGGTATTGTCTTAAGAAAATCGAAATCACAATTATTTATTTCTACTGCAGGTAACTTATCCGTAATGCAGTCCACCACCAACGCTTGAATAGCGTATTTGTGCGGAGAAACGCGAGATTCAATTGTCATAGAAACGTAACCCAGTATAGGACGGGATGACAGACCGACGCCTTTGAGAGATGAATTATAAAGTGGTATGATATTTAAATTCAGTGTCTCACAGCACTGCTTGGTGATTAAATTATTTTGGGACCCATTGTCCAATAATAAACGAATGACCTTTCGTTCTTTATTATTGCTAACTGCATACACTTGAGCGGTCGACAATACAATCGTGGTGCGGGACTTCATCTCATTATTACGAGATATCATAGTAGCAGGAGAAACGGTAGAGTCACCGACCAGAGTAGAAGATATACATGAAGCGGGCTTACCCGGCTGGAGCTCCGGTACGGGCTGTACAACCACAGGAGCTGGTCTTGTGGTCGTTGGACAAGCAACTTTATTGTCACACGAATAAGGTTGATCTATATGAGCGTAATTATTACGCAAAGTATTATTCGATAATACTAGATTCTTATTGAAATGCAAAAGTGTGTGGTGCTTTCTCTGACAATAATTACAGACATGGCGTGACTTACACGACGAAATTAAATGATTGTTGTTTAAACAGTTGACACAACCATTTTTAGATTTTATGAAATCATATCGCGCTTGCGGCGATGGTAAGCTCTTAAATGCATTACAATTGTATATAGAGTGGTCACAACTATCACACATTAAGCATGGAGTTGGAGTTTTGTTAGAATTACTTTGTGTAAAGAAAGTTCGGGTATTACGGTTATTACTATCGTATTTACGTGAATTATTTGACGTAGACTGTCCACTTTGAAATGAAGTATTATTATTAGTGGTGAGTTCTAATATTTTAACTTGGTCTTGAACAAATGATATAAACTCTTTGCAAGACGGAATGTCAGAATGACGTGCAGACAATTCGAAAGATTGTACAGTTTGTGAGTCAACCTTTTGACAGGCAAAATATAAAAACATGAAATCCGCAAGATCAGGAATATCAAGTTGTTTTAATGCAGCAATTGAAGCCGAAAACTTGTCAATAAATGTGCCTAATGAAATTGAGGAATGAACACAATTTTTTGAATTAAAAATATTGTTTAAATAAAATGTACCTAAGGCACGCTTGTCCTGGTATTTCTTTTCTAAGTTGTTCCAAATAATGTTGTAAGTGTCGCCAGTCGGAACTATTCCGGCAACGATCCTTAAAGCATTGTGGGTTAATTTACCTATTAAATATTGTACCCTCTGCGAATCAGACAATTGCGGATTGTTATGTACGTTAGTCTTGAATGACTCGTAAAAGGTAGGCCAGTTATCAGTATTCCCATCAAAAGTGGGGAGTTCTATTGGTGGTAATTTAATTACATTTTGAGGATACTGAGGAACATTTGACACAGATGGTGATGGTAGTACGATTCCTGATTTTTGATCAATTTTGTTACGAATGCGCTTTAATCGGCTATATATTTCGTCAAAGTCAGTTAAGCATTTAAAATCAGGCACGTAATCAGGAACATAGGTTAAATTCATCTGATTAATATTATCTACAATGGATATAAATTCATGACGCACTTCAACAATAGTTTCAGTGTCGGCCATGAAATTTTCAGTTGAACGTAAATCTAAATCGGCAGAAACATTAAGTTTTTTAGATTGCTCGTACAATTTAGAGAGTCTTTGAAATAAAGCTTCTTTTTTAGCTTTTAATAAAGTAAATTTTTTGACATCCATTTTCTAGGTGAAAAAATTGGTGAAAATAATTAAAAGAAAACGTTACAATATGGCGGGAGCGAAAATATGCGTCAAATTACGCAGGTGAAAATAAACGCCGATTGGAATCCGTCTCGTTAGGACCAGAAAATAATATGGTGTGGCGTGTAAATAGCCACACCAGGTGGGATAGGATGGAAGGTTTATTAGATAAACCAACCAAAAAAAGATACGACTAAATACCTAGGCGCAGGAGAATATAATGGTGCGGCAGTACTAAAATTACTAAACCTACAATTAAAACAAATTATGCGCACAAGGCACTTACCTATCTGGTGATGCAGTTCCCTTCTCTCCTGGGTGGGGTTTCAAGTTAATTGGTGAGCGAGGGCAGGGAAGCCAGGAACGTGCGGTGATTTTGATGATTGAAAAAGCTTGATGTTTTTTCAGGTGAGAAGAAGATCAGTCTCCAGGAGTTGAAGTCTCAAGTTGAATTTTTGACAGCTAGTTATCTTCTTTTTTATGACAGGAGTTGCTGTCTATGGCAGTGCCAAGTGCGTGCCATGGAGGGCAGATGTAATAATTATAAATTTAATAATATCAATACTACGCGCAACCAGATATCATCAGACACAGAAGAGAAAATGTTTCCAAAAAAACCAATCATGTAAAATTGTGGAGACATTTTAAACATATGATTAGTAAGATGGATTTTCTCAAAAAAGATAGTTTCCTAGGACTGAAGAACGTAAGATGTATCCAGGGATACGTTACGTCACTGTTGTTGTTGGAAGATATTTGGAAGTATGTGGATTCAAAGGGTTTCAGTTACTTAAATCTTCGGCAGCTTAATCAAGATAGTTTAGAAAATCTTTTCGGAATGATAAGGCAACATTTTCCGACAAACCGGAACCCAACCTGTCACCATTTCACAGCTGCGTTGAAGTCGAATATTTTGACGAAACTAAGTACACCAGTTGGTAGAGGAGCTAACTGTCAAGAGGATGAAAACCAAGCAATTATTGACTTCGAAGATTTCTTTTCACACATTGGAGATACAGAAGCGGTTCAGCTGGAAAAGCATTCTCCAGAAGTTATTGTAGAACTACCCGAAGATGCTGAAGTTCCTGTCCTGCACTTACCTGAAATTATTGATAGTGACCTACACATTTCTGATGATGATGGTGATTTCTTCCATCTTGATGATCCGGAATTTTTAGGCATTGAAAACAGTATATTTGCAACTTTTGAAAAGCAACCTACAGTGTATGTTGCGGGATTTTTAGCCTCAGTGGTGCTTAAGAAAATCGAATGGAAATGCGAGAACTGTAAGATTAGTCTAAAAATTGAAGACCCAGAAGAGTGTGACCCAATTTATAGCTACATAAAACTGCGTGAGTGGTGACAAGACAAAAAAAGCCTAACTTATCCAACACTCCGTTTATGCAAGTTTGTTGACTCGGCTACAACTTGCTTTGAAGAGCATGTCAAACCGATCCTTCATGAAAGTAACATTTCACAGCAAGCCGTCACGATGATATTATCAAAATGTCCATTTTTTTTATGGATAACATGTAATGACCACAAAGATCGTCTGCTGAATTTGTTAATAGTTCGCCTTATTCATCTTTTAATACGAAACGAATGCCATCGCATTAATTTTTCTATATCAGAAGCTGAAGAATCAACTGCTGATTTGTTGAAAAGGGCACAGCAACAAGCGATCCTAAAATCCTAAAATAAAATCATTATTACTTACTAAGAAGTTTTTAATTTATTTTGTGTACGGGACAGCGTTTTTGTTTTCAACATAAGCAAATGCCGTTTCAACACTTGATATACCAATACTAAGATCCTGCACGTCATTGTAGTCACTTAGTTGAGCATCAATAATATCAGAAATCGCGTTATAGATTAAAAGTAATTAATTAGTGGCTCTATGTGCTAAAGTTAGATAGGATAAGTTAAATAAGGCCAGTATATCAATTAACTATAAGAATAATATTATAATATTTTAGTCCGAGCGTATCGGAAAAGAATAATTTACTACGATTTGGCTTGTAAATTTAACTTTGCGGTCGGAAATTTGTTAGACTATTAGGAGAAAGCTTGTAGCTAATTAATTAGTAATCAGAAAATTATAAATTTGGTATTGCTAGTTAGCCACTGAACCAACCTTTCATAAGTAGAGTTTTCAGGTAGGGTCGTCACTGAAAATCCGGGAATAAAGCTGCTGGAAAATCTGCTTGAAATTTTTCTGAGTGAAAAAGTCAATTTGTCAGGGTAAGGGGTAGTTTCCCCCTGGGTTGTGAGGTATTGTTTTGATCGGCTTTCGATAGCGCTTCGATCCCTGGGCAGCACTTGGGGTTATACACACAATAATCCAGGGGTTACAGCGACTAATCGAGCAGCGTTTCACTTTTGTTTTTAAAATTTTGAAATTTGCGGTTTGTCACAATAACTTTCACAATTTATTGTGGTCCGTTTTCCGCGCGAATCTTTTTTGAAAAAAAAATCTGCTATCGGAGTACTACGATCAGATTTCACAATTGAGAGAAGGTTGCTGGACAACTAAAAATGTGCCATGAACAAAAAATTCTTGAATATCTGGAATTTTCTTTTATTATTGGAACAAAAAACTAGAATATGAGGTATGTAGTAATCGGCTTTTTTTAATGAATCGTTTTGATTTAAGAATATTTTCGCACAAAGTTAGAGATTTTGCGACGCTCATACTAAGCAACTGTGTCGCTAATTTTACTTTCATAATTTGATTTCGAAAGTGTAAGTGCCTTGGTGTCAACTTGTTAGCAAACCTTAACGTTTCACTTTTTTGTAAGTCAAGTAAACTGACTAAGAATTTCCACTTCACTTCTCCTCCCATAGCATCGAAAAAATTTTTTTTTGATTCAAATGTGTTTTGGACTAATTTCACCATATGACACGGATCTGGAAAAACTGCCACCTCCATGTCACATGATGGGTGTGTAAAAGTTGTTTTCAAATCATTAATGTCATTTAACCTGCAACCTAATAAATTTGCTGCACTAAAATTTGACCTACAGCCATCAAAAGTTAGTGCCAACAGTAACTCCTACATCGTAGCACTTTGCTAAACATGTCCGAATTAAATTCGCTTTGCATTCTGCCGCCAGTCCATTCACAAAAAAATACGCTACCGGAAGCGTCCAATTTTCGTTTAAACTAACTAGCATCATAACAAAAGCCTGTGACGAGATTTTATCATTTTCTGTCGATCCAGTTCCGTAATCAACCAATCCCTCTGTTTTTTTACCATTCCATATAGGTTGTTGTCGTATGGCCATTTCGCCGACAACATTTTTTTTATTTTACAACAAAAAAAAATTTTGGCAACGAAAACAAAAATTATATGCACACTTATAATTTTTGTTTTTGTTGCCAAAAATTTTTTTTTCAATAGCTCGAATGATTCGGCAGTAAAACCAGGAGCCGCATCGACCTTTTCGTACCATTAACCTAAAGGGCGTGAATGAGGCAAAGCATCTTCAAAAACTTGGCGTACATATTTGTACCCAGTTGGACTGTAAAAGTACAAGGTTAATGCAAATTTGCGCAGGCTTGGCGAAAAACTTAGTCTTGGGTTTTTATTGCCTTTTTTGTGTCTCAACAACCTTTTAAATAAGTCAACAGATTCTGCCTTAAGGCAGAGCTCCGCAAACTGGTCTTCTGTAACATTAATTTTTTTTTTAGTTGAATCACAGTCTCTCTGAGGTTTTTGCCTGTATTTGTCAGTCTATTAACTTTCTTCTTTAAATTTTTATTGCTTTGCATTAGTTTTTTCTTCTTCAGTTCCATTGTACGCAACTTTTTCTTTTAAAATGTTTTTCTTGATGACTCAAAAACCGATTCTAAATCGGAAATATTTACATCATTCAGAGAATTCGGTGTTTGTCGGTCTTGAACAATTGTAGGACGTTGCTAGCATCGCGGCCTAAATAAAAAAAAATGAAGTGTATCAATGTTACTGGATACCAGGCATCAGATAAATACATAAACTTACTATGTGATATTTATTACATTGAAAAAAGGGACTGCTGTTTTTGATAATCTTCTATAGCCTTTGTTTGTGTGCTGATTTGGCGTCCAGTCTGGCTCTTGTCTTTGTTTACGCACTACAAGAAGCCATTTGTGTCTTACAAGTTCATCTCCAGGAAACCTAGAAAACAAATAAACAGATTAGGTGCGAGTGAATTAAAAAAAAACGGGTGGCACTCCGGGAGTGCCAGCAGAAGTGAAAACTTAAATATTAACGTTGTGCATTTTTGATATTTTGGAATGGTCAGGGAATAATTTTGCACCAATTACTTCAATTATTAATACAAAAGTACTATCCTTTATGTGGCACAATACCATATTCATTTATTGCGCTATCGTACACAAACATGACAATTCATATTACATTAAAAATTTAATACTTCAGAACTATTACAATTATTTAACATTAAAAAGTTTATCTCTCAGAAAAACAAAACATGAATAAATAAGCAAAAATCAATATCAGGTAAAAGTTAAATTATGTATATAATTTATTACGATCGACATTTTATGCTGACGCTACTGCGAAAAGCAGCACATGGTGCGTTATGCGTCATCATATCTAACTGTTCGCACATCAATGAATCGTATATTTCCATAGATTTAATATACTGCTGTTAGATTGGCAATGAAAAGAGATAGAATATAATGCAGTTATATGATAGAACGAGATAGATCACAAGGCCGTTCACGTACACGCTAAGAACCCGTAGTGTTTTTCTGAGTTCTGACGTCTGTCACGCGCAACACAATATTCCCTTTAGTTTTACTAGTTTAATTTTTATTATTGTAAAAAAGTGTCAAGTTGATGTATTTTCATTATGGTTACATGTTGAGTACCTGGAAGTAACTCATCTAAAAAAGGGAACCAACATAATTGTACATTTCACACGTCAACACACAATCGCGATTATCAGCAGCAAAATGCAATGTTTCAGAGCTTTGACTAAAATTTTGTATACTAATTGATAGGGCATTTCATCAGAACAAGGATTTAAATTCATATGAATTCAATTAAAAATAATATCAAATACGTGAATTTCAGCAATTACTAACGTCATTTTTGTATTTTAGTGATTGACGTTATCGATGATATCTTATCGACATTTAATTAGCTGACATAATATGTATAGCTGACATATTTCACATTATAAACCGCATACAGGCTTAATTGTTGAAATACGTTAGAAATGGTTGAAATGGGGGCTATCGCTAGTGAATTTGCCACTAGAGGCGCTAGTGTCGCGTGTGGTCCAATATCATTCACTTTGTACTGGTTTTAGCGGAATTTGTTGCATAAATTATAACTTCTTTAATTTACCTGCTGGAAAGTGATCTCCTTCGTAAAATATCGCAAATATGGATTATTTAGCGATTCATGTGAACGCTTTAAAAGCGGAATTAAGAAAAAGTGCAAAAATAGGCGGCCTCAAGAGCAACTATTTCAGAAGTTAGTTTGTTGATATAAGATAGTTATTTATAAACAATATAACCTTAATTAGATTCAAGATATAACACTTTGTTTCGGCGCCAATCGCCTTTAATAGCTATACCACCGGACCTCAGTCTACAGTGGCGCCAACTGGTGAGCAAAGAAACGGTAGTCCCCATTGCCTAATAGAAAAGAATGTTCGCCAAATAAATATTCAAGCATTTGCAGTTTACATTTGGACCCTGAGTGTTTTAACACAGAGGCGTTCAGCCTGTAAAATTACGCTCTGAATTAATCTTCATATTGTTCAAGCCCCCATCAATCCCCATTAGTTAAACATTAAATATATGTATATTTAGTGTACGTTTGTAATTTGTAATTGAAAAATAAATATCAGTTTTATTTCAACTTTGGCGATCGCGATCGCAAAATGAGGCAAAATTGTTAAATACTGGCAAGTAAAGCTTACGATATATTTTACAATAAATTGATTTTGTTCGGGGCTAAGTAATTATAAAATAAAAAACATATCTAGGTATTTACTTGCAGTTTTTAGGCGTTCTTTTAATAATACTAAAAAACAAGTCACCTGCGTCAACGTAAACTGTGTCGATGGAATCACGCATATGCTCACTTTATGCACACTAGCGTAACCTAGTTTTGGTCTCGTTTTCAGGATTCAATTGCCAATCTATCATCTATATTAAATCTATGTATATTTCTATCTCGCTCTGCAAAATGGCCGTCAAAACAAAGACTGAATTTACATATCATCTTAGAAAATTAAAGTTTTCATGTACTTACGAGTAAAATGTGATTCCATACGATTTGTTTTTCATCACACGAAGGCATTTTGGTTACGTTTAACCGGTAAAAATAATTTTATAATCTCCTCACGTCACACGTCTCACAAATGTCACCCGCGCACGCAATCCCAATTGCAACTGAAGGCAATTAGGCGACGGGGACCTGATTTATGCGGGCCACGTTCGAGTAGCGCGTTACCTATCTTCCGCTATTTTACTTTAATCAAAGCATAAACTTCCTTTTTTTGCCATTCATCCGACTGACTCGATCTCCACAAATTTAACAAGTTATAAACCATATTTTTCCTGTCATTTTTATAACCTTTACCTACTCACTGAATTTACTCGATCACTTGTACTAATACTTAACTTAATTTTGTCACCAATGCAATTAAATAAGTGTAAATCAAATCAAAATTGTAACCAAAACAAACTCGCACAAGAAACAAAACAACTATATGGCCGACGGGTGGGACGGACTATTGAATGAAAGAAAGAGAAACTGCAACGGAGTGAGTGAGATGCCAGTATCCGCTATTATTTGCTGCGCAAACTTCATACAAATTTTTTGTTGTTCCTAGTTGCGTTAAACTGGCATTTAGTTTTTACAGCGTCAGTTCATAACGTGTTTCGTTCCTTTGTTTTATTAGAATAAAAATAGTTAAAACACCGCAGATGAATCCTAATTTATATAAAATGTCAAGGGCGAAGAGATTAGTGGAAGCAGCGATAAATTGCATTGAAACTTACGAATTTAAGGAGTGCAATGAAAATAACCTTGAAAACGAGAATGTAAGTAAGTAATATTAAATTTTGTTGTATTTTTGTTTATAGTAAGTAACAATATCAAAAATATTTCGATAACTAGTACCTATAAATCATAGAAATTAGTTCTATAATGTAATACTTTGTTCATTTTGTATGTTTAGGTTAAAATGTATCCGGTTTGACAGTGTAACAAAGGCGACTACCTAGGTATAGTAAATACCGACTTGTGATAATATATAATATCACCATAGTTAACATTTAATCCCTCAACCCCCAGGAGGCATCGGGTGCCACGATAACAATTGATTTCAATTGTGTCTGGAATAACTCACGACCGAGGGATTAAACAGTATTGCACAATACCTTTTTTTTGTATCATTTGCTAACAAACAGCTTTGAGTTGAATGTGAAAACATGCATTGATTAATTAGGAATATGAATTTAATAAAATAATGGTTTCTTCTGAACTTTTTGCTGGATGTGGGTTTGGATGTTTGATTTGAATTTTTAACCACTTTTCTTGTTGGCTTTAATGTTATGTCTAACTAACCTTAATATGCTTAAACTGTTACTTACTATGCTAAATGTTTATATGTAAAAAACTGCTCTTCTTAACACCTCTCTAAGTAAACACCATGCATTTTACTAAGATTTAATAGTACCTATAGCTTGTGCATATTTTCGTTTGCAGGAAAACTTGAAAGAATGTGGCTTTATTTTCTTTTGCACATTATCACTGTTTGCAACACTGATTGCATATTATACTTTATGGTCTGTCATGATTTTCTCTCTCTGGTACTGTCGCCCATTATAATGAAGCCAATAATAAACGTTCAACTCAAGTTGTTGTTTCCATCCATCCGTATTAAATAAATAACTCAATGAGTAATATAACATGGTGTCAGAAGAAAACTAATGAAGACTTCAACACGGCATAAACGAGGTACGAGATTAGTCAAGATTTACTTAAAACATGGACAAAGAACAAAAGGCAACACGACAAGATGGCGCGTGGCGTACCTAAGAGCGCAAATATTAATGCGACTCAATCACCATTTGTTGGCGCAGGCTTATTAAAACCTCTAGATTTGCGAACTACTAACATGCTACTAGCTTGGAAAAACTGGTACACACAACTTAAAATCTACCTAAGAGCAAATAACTTAGAAAATGAAGACGATCGTCGGAAGGTAGCAATTCTACTACACTTAATTGGAACAGATTCTTTAACCATTTTCTATTCTTTTAACGTGGACATTGATATTGTTAAGTTTCAAGAACTGACTGAAAGATTTACGAATCATTTCATACCACAAATCAATGTGACCATGGAACGTCATAAGCTCTTCAATAGACGACAAGGTCGCGAAGAATCCATAGATGATTATGTCACGAATCTTAAGAATATAAGTAGACAATTTGGATTTGATGATCTAGAAGATAGTCTTGTGAGAGATATATTCAGCTGGAATCTCAATTCAAAAAACCAGTACATCAAAGAACGGATTCTTGTACAGAAACCAGAGTCATTAGATCAAGCAGTGCAGTTGGCAAAGCAGATGGAAACTACAAGATAGCAAGCGAGGACCTTGGAGGAATCTTCATGCATTGGACATGTACAGTCGACCCCAAATAATAATTATACAAAAAGGAGATCAAGACAGCATATACAAGAAACAAGCAGGAGCAGACAAATATCTAAGTCTAGACCACAGTCAAGCCAGCAGGTATTCAGTCCAGCACAAAAAACATGCAGTAGGTGCTTACAAACTCATCGCTTCAAATGCCCAGCTAAAGGAAACAAATGTAATAATTGTGGTAAATATAATCATTATGCAAATGCTTGTTATCATAAAAATATAAAATTAGTCCAGTCTGATCATAATGTCAATGATAGTAATTTACTTTTAAGCACTATTCACATAAATAATGTTAATACAGAGTCATGGAAAACCAATTTGTCAATTAATAATCATGATATCCGTTTCCTCATAGACACTGGGGCGGCTGATACTAACATTATGTTATTAAATACATTTAATAAATAAGGATTTTCAACTGATACAATAACTAAAAGCTTTCATAAATTATCTACTTACAGTGGCGATTCCCACTATAGGTCAATGTTGACTACAGGTAATTTATAACAAAAAAAAATATACTGTTAATTTTCATATTGTTGATCATACTTAACAGTCAGAACATTTTAGGCAGAGACACTTGTAAAGTTTTTAAACTGGTAAAAAGAGTTTATAATGTAGATGTCACTTCCCTTAATTCATGTGAAAGTATTATAACTTCTAATAAAGATCTTTTCCAAGGGTTAGGTTGCATAAAAAATTTCAGTGTGATCTTAAACTCAAACCGGATGCTAGCCCATCAATAGAAGCATGCCGCCGAATACCTTTTCAACTTCAGAAACAACTGAAAAAGGAATTAGATGATCTTTAGAAAAGTGGAGTCATATGCCGAGTCGATGAACCAACACAATGGGTGAGTTCAACTGTCATATCCACTAAAAAGAATGGCACACTTATGGATTTAATTGACCCCCGTAAGCTCAACCAGTCAATTTTGCGATCACATTATCAGTTTCCTACTCTCGATGAAATAAAGTCTGATCTTGCAGGTGCTAAATTTGCTGAAGTCTTGCTGAAGTTCCGTCTCTGGTGCAGCAGCGATGCGTTAGTATTTCTATTTCAATAGACTGTTGGACGTCGAAAAATATGGAATCTTATATGGCTGTTACTGGCCACTGTATTGACAAAGTAACACTTGAATTTAATAGTATTTTAATTCAATGTGCGGCTTTTGATGGACGCCATACGGGAGAGCGAATATCCACAGAATTAAGGTGAATATTTGATGAGTGGCAGATTCAAAATAAAGTTAATTTTATTGTATCAGATAATGCTGCCAATATGGTAACTGCAGCCAGAATTATGGGGATTCCCCATTATGGGTGTTATGCGCACAAATTAAACCTCATCGTGGAAGCAGCTTTAAATTACGAAGGAATTTGTCCGACCATAGACAAGATGCAAAAAACGGTATCACATTTTAAGAGCAGCACTATTGCGAAGGAGAGACCACAAAAATATCAAGCGACGGCTCAAAATATTACACAGCCAAAAAGTCTTTTGCTGTCGGTTCCCACTCGCTGGAATTCCACATACCAAATGCTTAACAGGTTTGTGTCTCTGCAGAAAGCACTACGAGCTACAATACCAAACCTTAATACCCAGCTTCCTGTGATACCGTTAGAAGAGTGGAACTGCATCGCACAAATGTGTGAGGTACTTAAGCCATTTGAGGAAGCAACGGTTATAATGAGTGGGGAAGAATACCTAACTACCAGTAAAGCCATAGTTCGTCTATCAAGGTTAAACACTGTTTGCGATCAGTTTCTTGAGCGTGATTTCTTCGACCCTGTCAAGAACTTAGTAATAAATTTGAAGCACGGTCTTTTTGCCAGATTTGGACAAATCGAAGAAAACGAGCCTATAGCTGTATGTACACTGTTGGACCCTCGTTTTAAACATCTGCCAAATCAATGATATTGTCAAAAATAGAAGTCCTACATGCTGCAGTTAGTAATGAAGGAGAGCCCATTGCAAGAGAAGAACCATCCGTTAGTAGTACTTTGTGGGGAAAATTTGACTAAAAGGTGACCCTATCTCGTCAGCCAAAAACTGCAGCAGATAAAGCCTTAGATGAACTTAATATGTACTGGCGAGAAGAGGTTGTGCCACGAAATGATTGTCCTATGAAATGGTGGAAGGATCATAAAATGATTTATCCAGCACCATATAAAATATTTATAGCATGCGCTAATATTATAGTAACCTCCGTCCCTTGCGAAAGAGTATTTTCAAGGGAAGGATACATAATAACCGATAGAAGAACGCGGTTAACCAAAGTGAAAAAGCTAATGTTTTTGAATTGCCTTAAAAAGGCTAAATAAGAAATATAAAATCTTCTCAAAAATATAATCTGTACATAATATAATAATCTGTAAAATAGGAAATTTGTACATAAAACTGATGAACTTCTAAATACGCCTGAATCACAAAAAGTAAGCCCTAATAAACATTTTAAAATAATCTTACTTAAGCCTTTTTTTTTGTAAGTTTAAGTTTTATTTTAGATAAGTACTAAAATAAAACTTAAATTTACAAAAAAAAGGAAAATAAAAAAAAAATTCAGACAGTCCTAAGCCTGATAAGTATGAAGGGGAGTTTATAGATTTTTTGCTTACTATTATTATATTATGTTTACCGCAAGCCTACACTACTAGTCTTTTTACCTTGGACTTTTTACTGTTCTTATGCCATACGCTTTAAGAATTAGATTAAAACTGCAAGTGTAAAGCTTGATGTGCTCTTGACCGTATCTTAGACAAAATCATATTTTTTTCCACCATACTAATTCTTTTTAAATGGAATCATGACTTCATGAGTCTACAATTCTACCTCACTACTTTAACAAAACCATTATTTGCTTGATTTTTACAATAATTTCCAACGCAACGTTTTCGTTTAACCGTTTATAAGCCTATTGTTAAAAAAAGCGTTTAAACGAAAAGCGTTTTATTAAGCAAGTTATTTTTAATAAGCACATCGTTTAAACGTTTATCATTTCCCCTCACGTGCGTAAGCACTGATCAGTGTTTTCCTAGTAAAATGCGGAAGCACTGAATAGTGTTCTCGTGACCTGCAACACTTTTACTCGATTTTGAAGTAAAATGCCTTGAAATATAGTTTAAATTGTGTTATTAACCCATCCCTACTTAATTGAACGAGCCTATAAAAACTTCACTCACTGAGTGAAGCCTATACAAACGTTATAATAGCCATTTCAAATCTGGTTACCGGTTGGCGTACAGAGCTTGGGAAATTTAGTGTTTATTCTTGGATTTTTCTCAGAAAGGTAAGTGTTTGTTACATTTTATAATTCTTTACTCAGTATAGCAGTGTATTTAGTAAATTAAATTTAAAAAAATAAAACTCAATTTGAATTATCTATCTACAAAGTTTTGATCGGTCTATCCTCAAAGTTTTGAACTGTTATAAAACGGTTTCATGCCTTTCGCGTAATATAATGCCTGTGTTCATTACCATGGAAATATCATTGGAAATATATAATTCCAACACAAATTAGTTGAAAATAGTAAATATTCATAAAAAAATATTTATTCTGCACGACTAACCTAGTATTACGCACACATACACAAGGAAAGATGGCGGTTACACGCGTACGTACATAGTGCCCCCATTGCTGTTCTACAGGCAGATTTTATTTTTCTTAGTGGACAATCGTCACTAGTCTGCGGAAGCACTGATCAGTGCAATATGGGAATTTCGTTTTTTTTTTTGTATTTATGTACCTAAAAGACATTGGGAACTTTACTATTGTAAAAAACCCACGGCAGACAAAGATGGAACGTATTAAATTTGAAATTAGAGCGTATTAACTTAGAGCTGTAGGTATGTTTACTTAGGGCACTATGTTGTGTTATATGGGAATTATAGGGTATGATTAGTCTAAGTTGGATTATCTTTTTACACTTTATCTTTTTTTGCATCGCTAAATCGATAAAGTCCATGAAAAACAAAGCAATAAGTCGGTTCAGTAATCAGTTCGCTTCTGCTTTGAGTCTAATATAGTGTGTTGAATTAATGACTGAATATTTTTGTTTATTTAGTATATTTAACTTATTTTTTTATTAGAAAGCAGTTAGGAAATTTATTTTGTTCTTCTTATTTTCGACAAGGTAAAACTGAACAATGAATTCTCCAAGCAGAGGCAATTTGTTAACTGCGCTGCAAGTGCAGATGACTCCTCAGGGATCTCTTAGAATAATGAACCAAGAGCTAATAGTTGAGAGAACTGGCTCGGGGAGACTTCGGGTAAGTTTTTTGTATATAGCCCTTTTTACGATTGTTGAATTCGCAAGTGTGTGAACGTAGCAACGGCTCCTCGACACGTCTCAAAGAAGATACAAAATGAATTATACTTGAGTAAATGTATCTATCTTTATTAATATAAAAGAAAGTCGTGTTAGTTACAAAACATAGTCGAGAACGGCTGGACCGATTTCTTATGATTTTTGTGTTTTTGGATTCGTATTCGTCGGGAATATCAATAATCACTATTAAAAACATAAGCAAGTTAGCGTGAAAATACTTACTGAGGAACTGTTTTTCTTCATACATTTATCCAACCTCGCTATGTTTGATAACAATTACATTGAGGACGACAAATCAAATAATATTCTGGGGCGAGAATCAAATAAGTTTGCGAGGTCCGCTAGTTTACAATAAATTGCAAAGTATGCCTGGACCGATTTTGACAGGACCCTGACGGTTAGATGTTATAAAAGTTCGGTCTCTGTTATTTGTAACAACATAATATCATGCTTGATAAACTTTGTTGATTGACTGACTGATCTTTTATGTTAAAGAATGAGGCTCTCCACATGGAGTGGTACTTTATGACTTTCTTGTGTTAGTTTTAGTATAAAGGATAAAATCAACTTGAATGTCCGCGACGAAATATATGATTTTGTGCTTTGGAGTGTACAAGTAATCGTATTTTTTTAGCCCTGGCGGCCGCAGAATCTCGAAGTTGGGGAAGGGATTGATGTTTTCGAGGAATCCGAAGCACCCCGTGTTAGGCCTCGAAACCTATTCGGAGACGATGCTAATTCAATGGTAAGTAATAAACATTGGTCCATTCTCCAATTTACCTCTATTCTTATAGTCATAATCGATGAAATGTTTATGTTTTAGGTACAGTCTAGGTTTATAGGTAATATTTACATCTTTTGCCTTTTTACTCTACCGAAAGAGGGTATGACTTTTGAGCGAATGTTTTGTGTATGTGCATTTCTAATTATTTCCTAAAATTCTACAGGAAATACGCTTTTTAAGCTTTAGGGTTTTTGTTCTAAAAAAATATGTACAAGTACCTGTTTGTCGGTAATATATACATATATGTGCATGGTTTGAAGGCTGATATTTTATTTTCGATGGTTTGCAACGTTTTAATTAATTTTTAAGTTATGAGTGCGAATTATTTCACCTCTCTACGTCATATGAACGGCATGTTTTTGATTTTGTGCCGATCTTTAGTAAATTTGAAGGGTTGATTATAATAACGTGTTTCGTTATTTTGCACTCTTTGGTAGCTGTAAACTAACATAACTAACTGACTGTTAACTATCTAAACCTGGGTCTGCATGGTTGGGGTAATGGTTTTTATTCTTCAACAGTTTGAAGACGGCATTTTTGACGCCCCATTGGCCGAAGAATTGGCAGTGGATTCAGGTAGTGAGGTGGACGACGAAGAATTCACAGAACAAGAGCTCCGCGAGATTCTGGAAGAACCTGAGGCTCAATTTCACATTGAGACGGATGTAACTGAAGGTCCAAATCCCTCGGAGCAATTTGATTGGTCCCAGAACTACGCAACATTTACTGGCAGGGAGGAGAATTTTCAAGAAGAGGTCGGTCCAAAGATAGAGGGAACTTCCCCTGTCGAAATATTTTGTCAAATTTGGGACCGACCTCTTCTTGAAAAAATCGTCGAGCAGACGAATCTTTATGCTTGGCAAACTATTGCCCAAGCATCCGAGAGGGGCATCGCCCCAAATTCTAGGCTACATGACTGGGTAGAGACGTCCGTTGAGGAACTTTATAGACTCATAGCAATAATTATATTAATGGGAATTTGTGTAAGGGGACACATAGAAGAATACTGGAGCACCGGAGTACTGGGGATGCCGGGTTTCAGGTCTTTGATGTCACGCGATCGGTACCAACTTTTGGTTAAGTTCATACATTTCGTAGATAACTACGAAATAGCCGAAAGAGGTATCGATCGCAAAATAGCAAAAATCGATCCCCTTATTAAGTATTTAAATAGTAAATTTCAATCTGCTTACAGCCCTCGCAGAGAGCTCTCTTTGGACGAATCGTTGCTGCTTTGGAAAGGTAGGTTGAGTTGGGTACAGTGTATCCGAACCAAAGCAGCACGATTCGGGATAAAAAGTTATGAACTCTGCGAGGCTGTAAGCGGATATGTTCTGAATTTAAAAATATATACGGGTAACAATAGCTCATCATCAATGCCCATAAGCGGGTTTACAAGCAGCACGGCTAAAATAGTTTTAAGCCTTATGACCGATTATTTAGGAAAGGGTTACAAGTTGTTCATGGATAACTTTTATAATTCCGTGGAATTATGTAGGTTTTTAAAGTCCCGAGCCACCGACGTAGTCGGAACGCTAAATAGAAGGCGACAAAATACCCCAACAGAAATAAAAGTGCTCGAAGACCGGAGACTGGCACGCGGAACAATGGTAAGTAGACACTGTGGTGACATATCTGTCATCGCCTGGAAAGATGTTAAGCTGGTCACTACAGTGTCTACATACCATGACTCAGATGTTACTCAAGGACGCCGAGCAGGCCAAAATATTACAAAACTCAAAGTTGTTGAGGAGTATAACAAATTCATGGGCGGAGTAGATTTAAAAGACCAAAAACTATCTATGTATATTTTAGAAAGGAAGCGAGGACTTAAATGGTATGTGAAAGTATTCAAACGTTTGTTAAATATATCGATTTTAAACTCTTATATCATATATTGCGCCAAAATGGACCAACACAAAAAAATGACCCACCGGCAATTTAGATATGCGCTGGCGTCTTCTCTTATACACAATTATAATTTACCCCACATCATACCACGCACACACATTAATGAAAATATGATTACATTAGATGGTACCCCTAGACGTTTTGATAAAGCAGTTGACCATTTCCCTGAACAGACGACAAATGAAAATAATAGAAAAAGTGCAAAAGACAACAAATTTAAAAGGTCCCGTTGCGTGCGATGCCTGGCTGCGAAAAAACGAACTATGACCAGTATTTCTTGCAGCCATTGCAAAGTCTTTCTTTGTGTTGGTCAATGTTGGAAGGAATATCATACCATTGAATGAATATATATTATATCTATTATATAAAACTTAATTTAAAATTTTGTATATCGTTGTTAAAAAAATATTTTTTAATAAAAATAATATTTTAATTTTTTTATAAAAAAATTAAATCATATATCTATATATTTATATAATATTTAATAAAAGAAGAATAATTTATTTACTTACTTAGGATAATATAATTTATAGTAAAAATATGTATGCAAAGTAATATGTGTAAGTCTATTGAGATCGTTTTGAATTTGTTATACTCTTTAACATCATGCGGGTATTTTCGCTTTCTACTTAGTAAGGTGGGGAAAAGCCTCTGAAATAAGTTGTTATACTTGTGGAGAGGCGATATGTACAGCAAGACACCTATCGGTGGGATGCAAGGTACTCTTGAATAGGGCTTACTACTCATATCGCCATGACTAGAGTACTTCAAATCATACGTGAAGCTATAAGCCTTTCAGTGGCTAGGGCCCAAAAAGAATTGACCACAAACAAAAGACAAATTAACTTTATTAGCGAAGAACTTTAAATTCCAAGAACAAGCTTTACTCAATCCTGGGTGCAGCACCTGACTGGGTTATTTTAATAAAGGAAGAAGAAGGAAGAGGAAGTGGATTTGTCATTATCCAGACCGGCCTTTTTTCTTTTTTCTAGAACTACAAAACGGATGGTACGTGTGGAGCTTACCGGGCCATTGAAAACTAACATACCTAAAGACCATGCGATAAAAGAAAACAAATATTATGATCTCCTAAATGAATTTACGAATAACGGTTATGTAGTTAATTCTATAGTGCTGTAGAAGTAGGAGCGAGAGGTATACCAGCAAAACTTCTCTATAACCATTGAAAGACCTTGGCTTGTCCAGAACTGCAGTAAGTTCTATACTAGAGCGATTGTCTAAAGATGCATTAGCAGGTTCGTACCCGGCACCCGCTCGGTGAATCTATGGAACGCTAAGAAGTTTGTCTCGAAACTTACTTAGTCCCTTCACACAAATTCCCATTGAAATAATATTGCGCTTTAAGATTTACTAGCTGGACCGCGTGAACTCCATTCTCGAGTAAATAAAAAGTTGCTTATACGAGTATTTTAACCCTGGGTGTCAGCCACCTACATACCCAAATTTTATCAAAATCTGTTCTACCATTCTAGGGTTATAAATGTTCGAACTAACTCGTCTTTGTATTATATTTTAGAGTACACGTCAAATAGTTGTTGAGGTGGAAACATTTTTCGTAATTTTTTTTAAATTTGGATAACTTCAATTGAATATAATATTATAAAACTTAAAATTACGTTACTCCTTTATAAAACTTATTACTTGTATGTACAGTTGTATAATATATATCTTCTATTCTTACCACTCATAAAATCTTATATTGAAACCCTAAATTTACACACACACACACACACATTATATAATAAATGTTTAGATTTATGTTTAGATTTTAAATTGAAACTTTAAAATCATAACTAATGTGATTCTAAGACTGATAATTATAAATAACTTATTTTAAGTGATTTTAAATAAATTTCTTTCGGAAATAAGAATTGTTTTTGACGTGACAACGTCTTAAATTAGGTTGCGGCTGGGAGTCACTTATGAAAAAGTGTAACGCTCGGTAACGTTACGATGAGTCACCGAACGAGAGAGAGGCCCGCCGAATGCCTTGCGTCTCTCTCCCACTCAACTATGATCGGTCTGCCGCGCGCGCAGCACTAGAGAATTAGGCGCATTGAATCGGCGCATGCTTGTGTCTCTGTCTTTGTCTTTCTCGAACGTTCTTGGCGTTGGAAAAACAAGAAAGCGTCATAATACAAGTGCACACGTGTGGTTAAAGTATCGTCAGCTGTGTCTGTAGTGAAAATGTGGAGTGCTTAGATTCGTCATTTACAACAACTACAACAATAAAGGTAAAAATTGTACACTGATATTTCATTAGTTAGTTAAGTTTAAGTTTACATGTACAATGTTTTAGTAAACAAAATATATTTCTATAGTTAAAATTTGTGCAATTCTTATTTTCATTCAATTCCTTGTTCCTATTGTGCAATTTAATTATATTCATATCAATAAATATTCTACCGAGAAAAAGACGTTGTCACGTAAAATCTTCGCCCGTAAAACCGACTTTACAGGCAACCATTTTTATTTTTATTATTGTGTATATATAATCATATTATTGTCTTCTTTTATTTTAAGTTGGTGTCGTTTTGGTTTTGGTTAATATCAATTCTTAGAGAATTCCCCGCGACCCGGCCCCTCTAGGCAGTGACGTCACTCGGTAGACCGAGTGAATGTAGCTGCATGTCGGTCGGCGACGGTCGCGCGCGTCGCTAGCGCACTTTGCCTCGAGCGCTCGAAGCCGATTCCCACCTTTTGTTTGTCTCACGTAATAATAAATCGTTGTTAGGATATTATTCTTTAAAACAATCTGTTTCATTTCTGTTTCTTAAGATCAGAAGTTGGATAGGAACACGCGCAAATTATCGTTCGCCATTGCTTTTAATGAAATATAGTGACCGCGTGATTTTTGTATTTTGTTTGAGTTGTGGTTATAATAAGTGTCGTTTTTTTTTTAGTTCATATATAAGTATGTCGGATCGCGAATATAGATCTGAGAGTCGCCGCACTCCACCTCGGCGACATGAAAGAAGGCGGATCTCGTGCGAACGCCGTGAATATTTACGTGGTGCCTCTGATAAAAATTACGGTAGACGTGATCGTTCCGATAAACATAGTCGTTTACGTGATACGCGCAGTAGATCGCCCTATCTGGATCATCGTCGCAGGCGCCGTGATAGTTCTTTTGGCCGCCGCGACAGTCCGCGATGTGATCCGCTAAATCACATACTCGAGCGATTAAATGCATTGGAAGACTGGCTGCCTATTAAGGCGCCCGCACCATCGACTTCAACTTCGTTACCGCATCCCAGCGCGGAAGAGTGCGTTCCGGCATCGGCATCAGCGGCTGCGGCGGTGTCTGTTGCTGATGCGGAAACGCACGCTACTGGCCAAGTCTCGGAGCCGCTCCGTGACGATAATGTGGGTACGGCGGACAGGATTGTCGGCGCTCTTTCATCATTAATTCAAGTAAGATCTAAACATTCCTAGTGTGCATGATTTTGACGCGTGGTGCGCGGAGGTAGATCGCGGCCGTGAAATAAATCGTTGGGACGATCGCGAGTGCCTGGGACGCATTGGCGGTTGTTTGCGCGGTGATGCCAAGACGTGGTTGGACGAGTGGGTGACTGAAGACCGCACGTGGACCAATTTCAAAGCTGAATTTCGATCACTGTGTCCGCGTGAAGTTGACATGGCTACCGTCCTCTATGACGTCATGAGCACTAATTCTAATAAATTTTCTACCTACGCAGAGTACGCTCGAAAGTGTCTTTTACGTTTAAATATAGTGAAGGGCCTTTCGGACGAATTAAAGACCGCCATAGTGATCCGGGGCATTTCCGATCCTCAAGTAAAAGCCGCGGCGACCAACGCTAAGCTACAATCGAAGAATTTAGTTGAATTTCTGTCGGTGTACGTTAAGCCTAAAAATGCACCTGCCGTTAGCAATCCTGTCCGTCCACCTATTGTCAATTCGTCTCATCCGCGAAAACGCGACGCCCTTAAATACGACCGATTATCTTGCTACTCGTGCGGAAAGTTAGGTCATAAACAAATAAATTGCCCAAAGAGACAAAAAACCGAGGTTCGTAGTGCTGGCTCGACGGTGCCCTCGGCTTCGAACTTGCAGTTGTCTAAAGCAAATTCTAAGTCTGTTAAGACTTGTACGTTCTGTAAAAAGACCGGGCATCTCGTTGATTCTTGCTTTTATAAAGAACGCGTCGAATCAAAGTCGGGTAGTACTACAAATTCGAGCAATGTAAATTTTTGCTCAGAGTCGAATGCAAACGAAACAACGTGATGCCTGCCGTTATTCAAAAACTACCTGTCGATGTTTTAGTAGACTCTGGCTCCGATATTTCGCTTATTACCGAATCGGCTTTGAAACTTTTAAATCTTAACAAGCTTCCTACTTATCGCCGCATGCGTGGTATCGGTAGTCAGGACATAGAAGCCACTTGTTATGTTACTGCTATTATAGAATTTCCTGAAATCATTTTGGAAGTAGACTTGTATGTTGTACCCTCAAATTGCATACACGCGCCGGTTTTAATTGGTACTGACGTTTTAAATCGTAGCGGAGTTACATTTATCCGTACAAACGATTCTCAACGCTTAGTAAGACTTGATCGCATACAGGCCGTTTTATCTGCGGAGGTCGATATGGTGACAACTCCTTTAGTAGAAGACGATAGGGAACGCTTAGTAGCTTTAGTCAAAGAATTTTCCGATACTTTCACCACCGGAACCGCGACTTCCACCGTTAATACGGGTAGCATGGAGATCAGACTTAACAGTGACGTGCCAGTATGCTATCGGCCGTATAAGCTTTCAGCGGACGAAAAAGGACGCGTACGCGATATAGTAAAGGATTTGTTGGATAAGGGTATTATTCGAGAGTCACACTCTGATTACGCAAGTCCTATCATCCTCGTTAAAAAGAAAAACGGGGAGGATAGGATGTGTGTAGACTACGGAGCCTTAAACGCAGTCACTGTTAAAGAAAGATTTCCACTACCGCTGATAGATGACCACATTGACAAATTGGGTAGCTTCAAATATTTTACAAGTCTTGACATGGCCACCGGATTTCATCAGGTGCCTATGAAGGATGATGATTCCGTGAGTAAAACAGCCTTCGTAACGCCCGAAGGGCATTACGAATATCTCAAAATGCCATACGGACTCGCTAATGCACCGATTGTCTATCAAAGAATCATCTCGAAAACCCTTAGGTAGGCATCCATCCAACCCATAGGTGGAAGCCGGAAAAGTGCTGGTATATATTGATGACGTACTGATCATGTCTAATTCGGTCTCAGACGGTTTAGAAAACTTACGTGAAGTATTGATAACGCTCTCAAAAGCGGGATTCTCAGTAAACTTAAAAAAGTGTACCTTTTTAGACACCCAGCTAGAATATTTGGGTAGACTGATTGGACATGGTCAGGTACGGCCGAGTCCGAGTAAGACTGAGGCCTTAATTAAATCACCGAAACCTGCAAACGTTAGAGAGGTTCGTCAGTTTTTAGGCTTAGCGGGTTATTTTCGTCGATATATTGCGTGCTATGCTACTAGGACAGCTTGTATTGCTAAACTGCTCAGAAAATGCGAGCCCTTCAAGTGGGGTTCGGAGCAGGATGAAGCGCGCGATTACATTCTTGGTCGTCTAACAGAGGAACCCGTTTTAGCAATATTTGACCCTAAGTTACCCACTGAGCTCCACACAGACGCCAGTGCTGTAGGTTACGGTGCGATACTGCTTCAGGAACATGAAGGAAAGCGTAAGAGAGTTGTCGGTTACTTTAGCAAATCCACACAGGGTGCAGAATCACGTTATCACAGCTACGAACTCGAAACTCTCGCGATCGTACGCGCGTTGCAACATTTTCGGCACTACCTTATTGGCATAACATTTAAAATTGTTACGGATTGCAACTCCTTAAAGTTAACGGAACGCAAAAGGGATTTGTTGCCTCGCGTGGCGCGCTGGTGGGTTTACATGCAAGATTTTCAGTTCACATTAGAATATCGAAAAGGTTGCCTTATGCAACACGCAGACTTTTTGAGCCGACTACCCGCTAACGTCTTGCAAATTCAGAATCCCCGTAACTGGGCAAAAATTGCTCAAACAGCCGATTTAGAGACACAAAGCTTAATTCAACGTCTTAGAGAAGGCGAATTAGATGCTACACGGTTTATGGTTAAAAACGACTTGTTGTACTATAAGTACACACCCACGGGTGAAGATTCCCGTCCTCTCTGTTTTATCCCAAAAGGGCATAGACTTAGTCTTTTGAGAGTCTTTCATGACGATCATGATCATATCGGAATTGACAAGACTACTGACTTGATACTTCGACACTTTTGGTTCCCCGGCTTAAGATTGTTCGTAAAGAAATACATTTCCCACTGTATTGTGTGTTTGGCACATAAGAAGGTCCCAAGAGCGCCCAGTCAGCCCATAGAATCATGGACAAAACCTGATTCTCCTTTCTCGGTTATTCATACCGATGTTCTCGGTCCGCTTGCGGAATCAAACGGTTTCAAGTACGTACTCATAATTATTGACTCGTTCTCAAAATATTGCTTGCTGTATGCATTATACAGACAGGACACTGAAGAACTAAAACGTGTTTTCTCCAATGCCGTATCACTATTTGGTACTCCATCTACAATTGTTTGCGACCGAGCCCGAATGTTTGAAAGTGCCATTTTCCAAAACTGGGAAGCCGAATTAGGTTGTTCGCTTCATTTCATAACCCCAGGAATGCACCACGAAAATGGTCAGGTTGAAAGATACTGTAGGACAGTCCTTAATTTGTTGCGCATTGAGACCAATAATAAGGAAGTCTCATGGTCGGATGCGTTGTAGAAGGTACAGCTTACTTTAAATATAACGAGGCAAGCTACAACGCGTGCCTCAGCCCTGCAACTGCTTACCGGCACCGAAGGGACTACCCCAGTCCTGCGATCTCTTGTGCGAGATGTCGCCCTTGAAAACTCCCATCCAAATCGTGAAGCTCTTATGACGCTGAGGAGACAGAGGACGTCTGAGCTGTTGGTTACAAATCAGCAGAAACAGGATGCCTATGTCAATGAAGGCCGCCGACAACCTCGCAGTTTTGCTGTCGGTAGTTTCGTGTTTGTTAGTAAGGGGTCGCAGAGCACCGGGAAACTGGACTCGGGAATGCGAGGTCCTTACAAGATAGTTCGAGCTCTGCCACATCATCGATACGAGCTAGAGCTGTTGGCTGGATCATATGGAAAGAAGACTCAAACGGCCGCCGAACATAAGGTCCAGTGGCGCGGCGAGTGGACCCCAGCTGCTTGCGAAGCATTTTTTGGGAGTGGTGAGTGTTTTCACATCTTTGCCCCGACATTGTGGCACTGCCTCGGCATTATGGCGATATCTTTGCCCCGACATTGTGGCACCGCCTCGACATTGTGGCGATATCTTTGCCCCGACATTGTGGCACCGCCTCGACATTGTGGCGATATCTTTGCCCCGGCATTGTGGCAACGCCTCGTCATTATGGCGACATCACGGCCCCGACATTGTGGCCAACGCCTCGATATTATGGCGACATCATGGTCCCGACATTGTGACCATCACCCCGATATTGTGACGACCGCTGCTCCGACATTGTGGCAGTCTTATTTATTGCAAAAGTTACATTGGTTGCGCCATTAGTGTCTGAGAATCCGGACTCATTCGCTGGTGATGTAATCCTCTGAGATTTGTAAAATGTTAACTTCATGCCTACGTCTAATGTACGAATTTGAACGGTAGCTTCCTGTTTCAATTTGATCACTTGAAGTGCACACTTGTGGTCTTGTTGCAATTGGTGGCTACAAAATTATTGAAAAGTTAAGCGGTTACCTAAGAAGTTTCGTTTGTTTTAGATGAGGATGAATTTGATGGGGACTTAGCGAATGAAGTTTCAGCACGAGATGACCATGCTGAGGAGCAGGGTGCCCAGGCTGAAGGGGCGCAGGGAGACCAGACTGAGGAAAACCAAGCTGACGAGGACGTTCAGCTGTCAGGAGAAGCCGTCTTAGAGAATTCCCCGCGACCCGGCCCCTCTAGCCAGTGACGTCACTCGGTAGACCGAGTGAATGTAGCTGCATGTCGGTCGGCGACGGTCGCGCGCGTCGCTAGCGCACTTTTTTGCCTCGAGCGCTCGAAGCCGATTCCCACCTTTTGTTTGTCTCACGTAATAATAAATCGTTGTTAGGATATTATTCTTTAAAACAATCTGTTTCATTTCTGTTTCTTAAGACAATAATATGTCATGAAACCTAGAACTAATACGACACCAACTACTTCACTCAATACTCGAAAAGTAAACCACCTGTATAGCGGCTCTGATCAGTGCCAGCGCAAATGAGCCATCTCTATCGGAGCACTGGACATATACAAATGTACTCTGTGCTGGTCAGTGCCTCCGCAGAGGACGACTTTGCAGTTTACACACACATACAAACCAAAAAGAAACGAAGTACGTAAATTTTATCTCTGCTTTTTTAATTTTTCTAAAATATTTTTGTATGGACAGTACTATAATTTATGGTGTGTATGGCAAGCTCATTTTGTCTTTTGTATTTTACAATAATTGCAATAAACTATAGACAATCCATAGACTTTATATGTGGTATATAATAAGAAGGCGTATCAACACCGTGTTGTTATGACTTTTGATTGAAATCTTTATAATTTGAGTTTATTTTGCATTTTTCAAGTATATAACATGTAGACTATAAATATGTTCATTACAAAAATAAAGTTTTTTACAAGAAAATTGCTTCCTTAGTTCCTAAAAAATAAAATGAAGTGAGGTTAGAAGGAGTAAACAATGGCGACATTTTTGAAAAAATTCTGTGATTTTCATGATATTGTTCTAAGTGATTTTAAGCTAGGAATGTGATAAATTTATATAATATAGGTAATATGGACATCAGACTTACGGTGGGTAGTAAAAGAAATTCACTTTATGTAAGAAAATTTATTGAAAAAAGGTTTTTTCTGCAACAGTGGCAGAAATCGGCTTTTAGTTCTGTTCCCTGTGAAAAATATATATTTAAAAGTGTTTTAGTTAAAAAGATATGACATAAAGAAGATACATTAGTTATCCAACTATCGAATAAAATCACTTCTTTTATATATACCGAGCAATTTATTGCACAAATTCAATAAAATCCAAACGCGCGTATTGCGCTTGCATTTCACGCAACGTTGCCGCAAACTCGCTTACAGAGCCGCGGCCGTTTCCCGCGCTTGAGAGGTTAAGCCGTTAGTTCCATCTCTATTCCTAACTTCACTCAGTTGGCTATCAGCAGTTATCAAAGTGAGGTCTACGCAGGTGGTGCCAATTTTGTTGTTCGTGCTAAACCGTGCTGTATCCAAAAGAATTATTGTAGATGAGTTTAAGTTGTTGTGCCCATAACTGATTGAATAGCGATTAATTTTATTTTGGTTTTACCGTTTTAGCTGTCTTTATTACGGAAAAAAAACAAGTGGGCAAAGTTGTAAGCAACTGTGTAGCAAAGAGTTTGCAACATTGCCCACCCTAAAAAAGGTGTTAGGGTTGTCACTTTTTCAATCTGGAAAATATATAAACACAGATAAGGTTTTTAATTTTTTATTGTAGGTAAAGATTGTAAGTCATATTTGTACTTACCTTTGATGGATTAGATTCACAACTGGACTCAATAGGTGGCGCTAAGCAGATTGAAAGGAGTGGGAAGGAGGCCTTTGCCCAATAGTGGGACACTATACCTAACCAAAAATATTTGGCAGGTCTGCTAGTTCAAACACTTTATTACACAAAATAAATATAAATGTCCCTACTTAGTTTTTTTTTCTACAGGATGGCTAAAACAACGAAAAAAAAGCCGAAGACGTGTAGGTGCACGACCGTACAAAAACTACACAAAAGAGATGTTGGACTTGGCGGCACAATAGATAAAAGAAAAAAAATGTATGTGGGTTTTGAACTCCACAAAAGGTGCTATTTTATTGATGTTTACAGCAACAGCTGCTGGCCAGGTTTTACCTGCTTATGTGGTGTACAAAGCTGAATGTCTTTATTCTGAATGGATTTCTGGAGGCCCCCGAGATACGCGCTATAATCGAACAAAATCAGGATGGTTCGATTCCGCCACTTTTGAAGAATATTTTAAGACAATTGTCGTACCATGGGCAGACAGTTTACCTGGCAAGAAGGTGGTTATCTGTGATAATCTTTCCAGTCATCTCAGCGTCACGGTTATTCAACTTTGCGAGGTACACAATATATCTTTCGTATTTATACCCACGAACTCCACACATTATAACGTAGCAGAATATATGGGGTACCCTTGAAGAGGAATACCCTCTGAAACCTAGGTTCTGCTACGCTACAAAAGAAAATTTAGACAGAGGGAAATTAAGGGAACCTACCTCCCTATAATTATTCCCTAAAAATGAAATAAAACAAAAGATAAGATTATATACAGTTAATATAATAAAAAAAAGAAACTAAAATTAAAAGAAATAAAAATACGTAACTTAAAATGTATGTAAAGAGAGCCAAATTGGGGAGAGATTGCCCGGTGGTCGACCACGCCAGGATCTGCGCAGCGGAGGGGAGGTGGCCCGGCGGTCTGCCTGACCAAGCCGGAGTCCAACTGCGCGGGATGGAGGTGGCCCGGCGGTCTACATGACCGCCAGGATCCAGCAGCACTAAGTGGAGAAGGCCCGGCGGTCTACGTGACCGTACCAGGATCCAGAAGTATCGAATAATTTGATAGGAGTTTCCAAGATAAGTCTCCCGAATAATAATCAAAGCCAAGAATATAAGAAGAAGTGATGGCTCCTTGACAAGTACGTCTCCTTATAACAAAACTGAAGGAACCATAATTTCTTTTTAAATATTTTAAAAATATAACTATATTTACACAAGCAGCTATAAAAATTACATAAAAAAGGTAAGTTTAATCTAAAATTGGCCAAAACACAGTATCTCCTAACCGAAATTTAGATGAATTTACATAATTAAAAAATATATAACGTTTGACAAGGTGGTTGCCAGCGGTAACGATGTCTGCCAAAATAACAAGAAAATTTTAATATTAGTGTCAGAATTAGTAAACAAATAATATTTTCAAGAAATTACAAACTAAAGTAGAAAAAATGATGATGTAATGAACAAGCGATGAAAGGTAAGATATTTACATAATATGTCAAAAGGTATCTACATACCACAACATCTTACACAGCCTTTTGATGTAGCTTTTTTTGCTCCCCTAAAAAAGTTGGCGAAAAGTTCTACTTGAATACAAAATGGAAAATCCTAATCAAACTGCATTGAAAAAAAAACATTTTCCGAAAATGTTGACAAATTTGATTAACAGTATAAAACTGAAAGAGGCCAAAATTATCCAAAGTGGATTTAAAGCCACTGGAATATTTCCATTAAGCCCACGTCAAGATCTTTAGCGCCTTCCTGAGTTTGATGACAATATTGGAAATTACAGTGTAGATTCTGCATTACTGGATTATCTAAAAAAGGTGCGACAACCGAAGCCAGTCTCTGTAAGTCTTAATAAAAAAGTGACTGTGGAACCTGAAAAATCAGTAACGATTGGTGATTTCTTTCACATTCTAAGAGAGAAAAAAGCAGCTGCTGCAAATAAGAAATCACAGAAAAAAAAGAATACGGGAGTGAAAAAAACCAAATATAAAAAAATACAAAAAGAAAAGAATGAAAATGAACAAGAGCTGTCGCAACTCAATGACGCTAACGAATTTATACTAAGTGATGGTCCAAGTGACGGCAAAATGATAAATAGCATTGATCAAAACAACTGTTCTGATATTTTTCCAGAAGAAAACTATTTAGTCGATCACTTTTTTGGGCAAGATGTCGTAACCGAACTTCTTGACGTAAAAAACACCACGACGACACACAATCACGATACAGAAGTTACAAACGAAGAAATAAAAAATAACTACAAAGAAATCGGTGCTTAACTGTCAGACGATGAAACGATGAGTATTATAAAACCAGACTAAAATAACGAAATGAGTTTTTTGGACGAAGTTACAGGAGAAATCGTAAAATCATCGTGTCAAGGAAGACCAAGTTTGTCAGTCCTTTGTACGAAAAATATCAACAATCTTTTGCGCCCCTCAATACAAGAAGTTTTTGATCAGTCATTAAATGTATGCTTGTTAAGTAAATTGTTTAAGAAAAAAGACGTTCAAAACATGGCATTTAGGGCAAATACTGAAAATGATGTACCGTCATGTTTAAAACCAGGTGCACTATCGGACACCCAAACGTCAAAAAACTGTTTTACAAAAAAAATTAATAATCTCTAATGAAAAGGTAAATTCTGACAACAAAATAACGTATCCCGAAAAAGTAAACAAAATTAAAAAAAAACTTCTAAGCGGAGCAGACATTATAAGACATTCAGCTTTGCAGATGAAATTGGCTTCCATGAAAAAACGAAAAGAAGTGAAACATGAAGTTAATATTTATAAAAAAAATACTAGTAATGAACCGAGTACATCAATTGACGCAACAAGAAATCGTAAACGAAATGATTCTAAAAATTCAGAGAGTCGAAGAGTTCAGAAGAAAGTAAGGTAAGTGCAAGTAAAGAAAGACCAGAAGTAAGCAATAAGGTAACGAAGCGTGAAGAAAAGACAAAATCAAAGAAGAGAGCTGTAAAAAAGAAAATAAACTTGAAAATGGAAACAAGCTCCGAAATTTCAGATACTATGAGCATAGCAAACACAGATGATTCATTTGATGGAACATTTGATGAATATCTCACAGCTTTTCTTGAAGAACAAAACAGGTAAGAATATATGGATCCAGAATCAGTTGTACCATTTGGGTGCAGTGGCGTTCTATATTGTGCAGATAATAACTACCATAAATATGATTGGGTTGTTGCAAAGTTTGCAACGAAGAAGAGTCTGAAACACTATGTCGGACGCATTTTAAGAGTGACTAACAATATTCCTACAGTAAAATTTTTAAGGAAAGTTAAAACTTCGAAAAATTCAAAAGGATTAGTTTTTACTTACCCAGACATAGATGATGTATGCGAAATGCACCACCCAGATGATATTCTTCTGATTTTACCAAAACCAAATATATCTCGGCGCGGACAATTAATTTTTAACATAAATTTATGTGCTTACAACATTCAATAAATCACAGAAGTACATATTATAATTTACGACTGTTTATAACCAATGACTTGCTTGCTGTAAATGACATTAATGTCTTTTTTGATTCAACCTACGAATTTAAAAGTTAGATTGTTTGATTGTAATTTTTTGGCGTATAATATATTTGAATTTAAAATATTTTTACAATATTTTAAGCAAGTACCTAGGTACTTGTACAAAGCCTAATAGTGATATGCTGACATCCAAATATTTTACGTTTTTGGTATGATACAATAGCAATATTTTAATAGATTGGTCCAACCCATTGGGCTTTTCAAAAATGATCGTTTTGAGTTTTTGATTTAGATATTGTATAATATTGTTTTTTTCTTAATTCAAAGTTTAATTAGGTAGCTTTTGAATTGCCTGTTTTGGAAAGTATTGTTTAAACGTGAAAATAACTTCAGACGATTTATTGCTACTTTGTTAAGTTTATACAACCTACCCCGCTCAGTACGGCTTCAGGCAAGGTAAATCAACTGAAGACGCAATAACTGAACTCAGCCAAGTTGTAACTGAACGGCTTGATAGGGGCTACAAATGTTTGTCTGTGTTTCTGGATCTAAAAAAAGCCTTCGATACCGTCTCTGTTCCTATCCTCATCAATAAACTAGAAAACATTGGCGTTAGAGATATTGCTCTCTCAATTTTCAAAGATTATCTTTCTGATAGGGTTCAATCAGTGAAATTGGGTCGTTTGGTCAGTGGGGATACTGGTGTATCATATGGCGTCCCACAGGGTAGTGTGCTGGGTCCCACACTGTTTCTTGTTTATGTAAATGAGCTATGTAACATGAAAATTGAAAACGCCAACATATTTTCATACGCAGATGACACAGCTATCGTCTTCTCTGGAAAAGATTGGGCTGCTGTTAAGAATGGTGCAGAATATGGCTTAACATTGTTATCGGAATGGCTGGCTAAAAACAGTCTTACTCTTAATACTGCCAAAACTCATTACATATGTTACACCATTCAAAAGCAGTCACAACCTAGTCTTGACTTTAACCTCAAAATTCATTCGTGTACCTTAAACCCTGACAAAGATAACTGTAGTTGTCCTACTATTGGAAAACTTAGCCAAACAAAATACTTGGGTGTGGTTATTGACCAGCATCTGTCCTGGAACCCACATATTGAACAAGTAACATCAAGAATTCGTAAGCTCTTATGGATATTTAAGACTCTAAGATATGTGGTGCCGGGTGGGCTGCTGGAGGGTAGATACACTTCAAGGAATATCCTTAAAGAGATATATACTACCTTAGCTCAGTCTGTTCTAACTTACTGCATCCCCATCTGGGGTGGAGCGGACAAGACCAAAATACTAGCAGTTGAACGTGCACAACGCGCCTTACTAAAGGTGATGTACTTTAAGAAAAGAAGATTCCCAACTGAAACTCTATACTTGGTTGCTAAGGTTTTGTCGGTGAGAAAATTATATATTTTACAAAGCATACTCAGAAATCACAAACCACAAAGCTATGACCCTAGTGCAATGAAGAAAAGAAGAAAGAAAGCAATAATAAACAATAGAGTAAAAACAACATTTGCTTCAAAGCAATTCACTAAACAGTCAGAATACCTATATAATAAAATTATTAATAAAGTAGATATTTACAACAAAAGTAAGCAAGAATGTAAAATCCTGGTTAGAAACTTTTTGCTACCATTAAACTATAATGACACGGAGGCACTTCTACAACGTATTAAATAACATATCATAAAGCCCATACACACAAACACTCGTACACGCACGCGCGCACGCACGCACGCACGCACACACACACACACACACACACACACACACACACACACACACACACACACACACACACACACACACACACACACACCTTAATAAATAATGTTAAATAATTTCAGCTATGTAAGAGCGTTGTCACCTAATACAGGCAAATTTGATTTTTTGCTTAAAAGGTGACTTCGATCATCATATTTTAAATGTAAACATGCTTTGATGAAATAAAATAAAAATTAAAAAATACAGGGGGTCCAAAAATGAAGGATTATCCTGTACCCGCGTATAGGTGACATTATGACCTATTATATATTTTTTATAATAATAGGTCATGAAGTAACCTCTCTGCAGGTACTACTACATTATCCTTCATTTTTTGGACACCCTGTATGTAAATCCGTTTATTAATTTTTAAAATAAGTAAATCTTTAAAAAAGTGCTCTCTAATTATCAAAAGGTTAAGTTTATTCATAATTATAATTAATAGTGATCTCCAGCTGTATAATTAGATTTGTTTATAAGTATTGTTCCTTTCCGTGCCAATAGATGATGCTGAGAGTCTTTTATTATTCTATTAAGATATAAAAAGACTCTCTGAGCCATCCATTGACGCAAAACAAATAAAACTTGTAAAGAAACCGGAGCAGCGCTTGGACACTATTGATCCATAGGATATTTAATTTTGTTAAGACCTTATTGCTTACCTGTGTAGGTACAATCTTCCCATTTGGCATACTTAATTAATAAAAATAATTTGTACGAATAAAACATACCTGATTTTTATTTCGCAGCAACCCTAGCACTTCCGTGTTTTTTGTATGAAAATAGCTTTGGAAGGTATTTCAACATTGCCCACCTCAATAAATAAAAAACAGAAAGATGTTTTTGTCTGTTTTTGAGATCGTTTACATCTTTGCACCATTATTCGTTACATATTTTATTTTCAAAGCAATAGTGCTTATTGTTGCTGAGATTTTGGGGGTGGGCAAATTTGTAAGGAATGGCAGATAAAGTTGCCCACCTCTTTAACCGTATTTTTTGATGCTTTAAATCTAAGATGATCTTTTAAATTTTAAAGAATTATTCCTTTAAATTAGCCTTAAATAAGTGTATATTCAATTTTAAAATCAAGTCTATGGTTTTTGAGTTATGTTAAAAATAAGCAAAAAAGCGGGCAAAGTTGTAAGGTTCCACCCTGATTCAGCCAGTCCCGATATAATAGAACCTTCAGATAACGATTCTCTAACGTGGCTAAATAGACGTCATATAACACCATTACAAAACGTTGTTATTCCGAATTCATACGATGATCATTTATCTGATTTTTCTACTGGCAGTGATGAAGTATATATTCCAAATATAATTTCGAGGAGCTCAAGTTCAACTATTGATTTTGATACAAATTTTACACAAGAACCAATAGATCTAGATGTAAACAACCAGCCGTCAACTAGTCGAACCCAAGAACCTTTAAATAATGTAGCAGATATTACAGACAATTTAAATAAAATTCGTAAAGTGTTTCCGCCGAAGGATAACAAGTCAAAGAAAAGGCCCAGAAAATGTGAAACTTGGAAGAAAAAAGCGGCAGCAATAGCGAGAGAAAGAGGATTAGAATATAGGTCTTACAAAAACAGTTTGGTGCCAAAAAAAAGTTGTGAAAGAATGAATTTTATGTCATGAGAAATGCAGGCTAGCTTGCACTAACAAATTTGGCATTGAAGAAAGAGAGGCGATTCTAAAAGATTTTTACTCTCTTGATACTAATAGTTAAAATGCTCTACTTTTTAGAAACATAGTAAGTCAGCAAGTAGCAAGACAACGTAAGAATGCTCTTAAACATAAATCGGCAACGTATAAATATTTTATCACAAATAAAGGCGTTACCACTGAAGTTTGCAAGTTGGGTTTGTGTGGGTTGTATGCTATTGGGAGGAAAAAGATTGCAAATAATATCAATCTTTTATAAAAAAGACCGAATTAAAACAGGCGTTGCAGCTCCACCTCCAGATCGCCGAGGCCATCACAGTAACAGACCTCACAAGTAAGGTGATAATGTGAAAGAGAAAATTAAGCAACATATTTCAAGCTTTCCGGCTGACCAATCCCACTATTCGCGTAACAAAAATATGCACAAACTATACTTGTCACCACTACTAAATGTAACTAAAATGCACTGTCTTTACTAAGATATGTGTCAAGAAGAGCAGTTGCCTCCGCGTTTTAAAATAACAAGAGCTACATATAATAAAATATTTGTGACGGAATTCTATTTGTCATTTGGCTACCCCAGAAGCGATCATGCTCTACATGTGATGCTGGGGGCTCAACTGATGAGCACCTATCAAATTACCATGCCGCTGTTGAAGCAATGATTGCTGACAGAAAACGACCTGCTGAAAACAATAATTTAGTTTACATTACCGTAGATTTGCAACAGACAATGCCTCTACCAAAGATACCAACTAGTAAAGCGTTTTACGAGGGCGGGTCAATAAGTCAGTGACTTTTTGAATTTCTGACTTCTTTACTGAAAAAGCAACACTACTCCTGTCAACAGGTATCTGTCAGTTGATTCCTATCAAAATTTGAACTTGCTGCGTCAGTTAGTTTGTGTTTGACAGCTATTTTTATCAGACTACCCAGTAATTTGAGGAAAAAATGGAAAAAGGTGAATTTCGTATGCTTATTAAGCATTATTTTTTGCGAAAAAAAACCATTACCGAGACCAAGGCTAAGCTTGATAAATACTATGGGGACTCTGCACCATCGATTTCAATGGTAAAAAAGTGGTTTACTGAATTTCATTGTGGCCGTACTAGCACTGAAGATGCCGAACGTCCTGGACGCCCAGTTGAGGTCTCTACACCCGAAACAATCGAAAAAATTCACGATATGGTGTTGGCCGACCGAAGATTGAAAGTGCAAGAGATTGTGGAAGCCGTAGGGATCTCGCATGGCTCAGTGGTTTCAATTTTAAAAGATCAATTGGGCATGAGAAAGCTTTCCGCAAGATGGGTGCCGCGTTTGCTCACAGTCGACCACAAACGCAATCGTGTAACAACTTCACAGGAAGGTTTGGCGTTGTTTAATTGCAATATGGAGGAGTTTTTGCGCCGTTTTGTAACCATGTATGAAACATGGATCCATCACAACACACCAGAGACCAAACAACAGTCAAAACAGTGGGTTTCTAAGGGTGAATCGGCGCCAAAGAAGGCCAAGGCGGGTTTGTCAGCCAATAAAGTTATGGCGACTGTTTTTTGGGATGCACGTGGGATAATCCACATTGATTACCTTCAAAAGGGAAGAACAATCAATGGGGAATATTATGCCAACTTATTGGACCGCTTCAATGACGATTTGAATAAAAACCGACTTCATTTGGCCAAGAAAAAAGTTATTTTCCACCAAGACAATGCAAGGGTGCACACATGTGCAGTTGCCATGGCAAAAATCCATGAATTGGGCTATGAATTGCTCCCTCATCCACCCTATTCTCCAGATTTGGCTCCGAGTGACTACTTTTTGTTCCCAAACCTGAAGAAATGGCTTGGTGGAAAAAGATTTGACTCCAATGATGAAGTCATCTCGCAAACAAAGGCCTATTTTGAGGACCTCGACAAATCATATTTTTTGGAAGGGATAAAAAAATTGGAGAAGCGTTGGACAAAGTGTATAGAGCTCAAGGGAGACTACGTTGAAAAATAAAATGATTTGTTTATCAAAAAATCTGTGTTTTATTCCAAAAGTCACGGACTTATTGACCCGCCCTCGTAACTTAGACAGATTTGGTTTTATAATTTAGGAATCCATGTTGTTGATGGGATTAAAGAGAAGGCATTTTGCTGCAAGGCACTTGGACAGAGGATGTAGCTTACCGTGGGAGTTGTGAGGTAGCTAGTTCCTTATTAAGATTTATAGAGGTTGATAATGCATGTCAAAATAAAGATCATTTACTAATATGGTCGGATTCATGCGCTGGCCAGAACAAAAATTTTAACATGATTGCTTTGGAGCAGTATTTGATAAGAAAACACTATTTTAATGTAATAGATCACAAGTTTCCTGGGGTAGGCCATTCGTATCTAGATTCAGATAGAGATTTTGGGAGAATTGAGAAAGTTTTAAGAAAACACGAAGCTGTTTATGCACCTGAACAATACAGGGAAATTATCTGTAAAGCGTCGCGGAACAATGTTGTTATTGATATGACAGATCACTTTCGAAAGATTGATGATTTGCAAAATAAGCTTCATCTAATAAATCGAAAAAAAGATGTTATTAAAGAGAAGGTTTCTTTTAGAGATGGAATACGATGGATACGTGAAGAGGAATATGGGTCTTATCTATAAAAAGAGAGCTATGACGAATATACGCGTTTCAAAAAGGTCGACATATTAAAAAAAAAAGGTTGCTGGTTAGAATTTTGACATTGAACGCATCGGAAGAAAATATGGGACGGTTTCATCCGAAAAAAAAGCTAATATAAAAGATCAACTTCCATTTATTAACCCTGAATACCGCTATTATTATGAAAAAAAAACTTGCGCAATGCGATTTAACATATTTTATACCAATAAACAGGCACTTTAAACCTAGAGTGTGCGCGATATGAGCATTTTGCCGCCCGCGCTAAATAAACGTTAATTAGTCGTACAACTATTGCCCGTTAGGCTTATAGTTTTTAATAGTTGCCCCCAGCTTTAAAAAGCTGGACACCATCAGTGGTTGGGGGGCTGCTTGAGGAGGGGGTTGATGCTGTCAGGTGTTGCCGAGCGGCAAATTGCTCACCGCGCGCCCACTCACGTAGGTAAAATTGTGTCATAAATATTTTTTTGAAATTGAAATGAAGACTATATTTTCTGATGTATTTATTGGAAATTTTAAGAAAAGACTTTTAATTTCAGGATTTAATGCTTTCTTCATTAATTTTCAGGTTTAGCGCAAAGAAAGTTTTAATGACTTACATTCCTAACAAAAAATATTCCCAACATGCAAAGTTGACATTAGTTTCTAGAAATATGTCAATATTACTGCTTGCTATTCGCCTGTGGCTCTGCTTTATCCGCGTGAACTACAGCCTATATCGCGAGGTTGGAAACCTGTGTCTAGCAGTGGTATACAAATTGATCTATGTTCTAAGTCAAATATATCTTATTTTCCGAATTTCATAAAAAATGATTCTGTAGTTTCGGAGTGAGAGCGTAACATACAAACAGACAGACAGAGATATTTTGACATTTAATAATACCTAATCAAGGTAATCAACTTTGCATAAATATGACAAAATACATGAAACCCTGGGCCTGCTGCAAAGCCTGGAACTATGACATTTTATAATTAATCCAAAGAAGATGTTGACGTTGTTGACCAAATGAAAGCAGACTATTCTGCAAAGAGAATGACTTGCAGATGGCCAATGAGGTTGCCTATTCCATCCTCTTAAATATTTTTGGGAAACTCAATTGCTCTCTTTGTGCTTATTGATAAAATATTTTCCTCAAAGTTAGAGAAAAATATAAGCCTACTACAGAAAAAATAGGGTCACGAAAAAAGGGTGTTGCAGAGGCTCAAAATTACTGTGCAATGAACATTTTACAAACCTATGTGAAGACTTGTTGAATAAAGCATATACTGTAGATTCAGAAAACATATAATAATATTTCATTATTTTGCTTATTTTCAGTTTTAAAGAGTAGTATTGTACAGGATAAGTGAAAAACGTCACTAAAAATATTAAATTATCTAAAATCTTATGTTAACCAAAGATCCAAAAACAGTATTTATGAAATAGGTTGATTTTTCATTACTTATTTGCGTATTATTTAAAAATGAGAAAATTAATTAATTAAATCGCCACATTCCTAATTAAAATGGTTAGTAAAAAGTGGCGGCAAAATGCTCCCCACGCGCCCACTGGCGTTACGCAGAAAGACGCGCCCACTCTAGGGTTAAGGTTTTTGTGTTACTTACTACGCTCATTCATTTTCTATTTGTTATTTTTTTCGTAAACTCACCTGTGGAAAAAGGTGTTATGTTCCTATTTTTTGAAATAAATCCTATTATTTCTAACTTTGTATTATTTTTTAACGACTACATAAAAATACACAACATTATTTAGCATACAGTCCTGTATTACTCACTAAAAGTAACTCATAAAAACAAATATCCACAAAATAATAATGACAACTTTGCAACTTGTTCCTGATAAATTATGAACCAGTGACATACGAGTATTACCTTCATCAACTCATGTCTTCAATTTATTTACAGTAACATGACTAAGAAAGATCCTAAATATCGATACACCCGCGATGGTAATTCTCGCAAAAATCACAATACTATTTATTTTATGAACACTCTTTTAATTTCTGACACAGTAAATAGAACTGTTGTTAAAAAATGTCAATCTAACCCCAAATACATCCAATTCAAAGAACAAAGGGGAAAACATAACAATCATTATCAACTTGAACCATCTCTAAAACACGGGGTCAGGGCGCATTTAAATTCCACTACACGAATCGAAAGTCACTACTGTCGCAGACAATTAAAACGCGAATACATTGAACGCCTTGCCGTAGCGGCCTCATATCGCAATTATGTTGAAAAATGCGTATCTATATAATGGCCTGTTTCACAATCGTTGAGTAAAATAAAGTTCTGGGTAAGCTACTTCGACCCTATCTGCTCAGTAAACTATTTTTCACGTTTCACAATCCCTGAGTAGGGTTAATCACCACTTTATCTGCTCGTTAAGTTAATCACTGGATGCACTGCCAAGTAGCCTTTTACTTGACAAGTAAATTTAAAAAGATAACCTCATATACCTACGTCATTTCAAAATTTTCATCAACAACAAGTTATTTTATTATTTAAATGGACATTATTGCAGTCATTGTAAAATAACACAATGTTCGTAATGGTAAATTCAATGCAAACAAAATCACCACACAAAAAGTACCTACCAAACGTCGGCAAATTTGACATTTGTCATTTACTGACTAACTGACGTTGACTCGACATAGACTTTTTGTTGAAACCTCGATGCGTTCCATTCTTACAGAAACATTGATTTTAGAAAAGGTGAAATGACTCATTTACATTACAGTGTAAACATTTTTTGTACGAATTTATTGTTTTTATTACTTATAATCATAACAAAAAATATTTTTAATGATAATTCTGTGATTACTATACTTTATAGAAACACATAAATTATTTTTACCTTGAAACGAAACGTAACTTGTAAGTAAGTATTAATTATATAATCTTCACTTTAATTTACTGATTGGATGATTGTGAAATGCAAAGAAAGTTAACGAAAGGATTTAACCTCTATGTAATTAACTCGTTGAGTAACTACTTAAGCCTTTACTTAATGATTGTGAAACAGATCCTATATATTATAAAGCTGAATAGTTTGTTTGTTTTTAAACGCCCTAATCTCAGGAAGTACTGGTCCGATTTGAAAAAATATTTTTCCGTATTATTCCGTAGGAATTTTAGATGACGAACTTTGTTTACAATATCTGACACGTAGCGGTTTGCAATAACTACTTTTTAAATATCGCGTTGCATAATTATTTAAGATGTAATGGGATTTATCGCGAACATACCTTATTTTATTCATCATTAAGGGAGGCAGACAGGAAGTAGATCAATATAGGGACCACCTTAATGCCGTTCATCCTAGGAGGAAATTTACTTACGAATTGGAGATAGACAATTCGCTGTGGTTTTTGGATGTTATGGGTCAGAGTGAAATCAGATGGATCCTTATCACACTGTGTCTACAGAAAGCCCACACACACTGATAGATACCTACACGCGGCTTCACACCACTTTCCCTAGCATTTGCAATCCGTAAAGACATCACTTGTGGAAAGAGCATATGACCTCTGTGACCCTGAGCATCTGAATCGAGAGTTAGATCATGTACATAAGGTAATCTTAAGAAACGGTTTTGTAATGCCATCGGGCCAGCTGAAGCCACCTACAAGTAGACTGAGGAATCCGAACGTGAACCGATGTCCCGCATACTTGCCCTATGTAAAAGGATTAACTGATAAAATCGGCTCCCAGCTTAGAAAGTACTCAATACCTACTGTGTACACACCGGGGTCAAAGATCAACAACTTATTGGGATCACATAAGGATATACTACCACTGCAAACACCTGGTGTCTATATTATAATCAACTGCAGCTGTGGTAGTTCGTATATAGGCCAAACGAAGCGAACTATTGCTGAAAGGGTTGTGGCAACCGTGTCAATGCACTTAGCATTGCATTGTAAAGTTCAATGTCCAAATTCATACACACGCACAGACACGTGACACAGAACTGTAATGTTTAGTATAAGCGTTATGAATAAATGAGTTGGAATTAGAGACTAGCCTTCATCACTTGTCTTTACCATCCTACACGCCAGATAAGTTAACACGTAATATTGAAGAACCCACATTGGTGACCCCGACGTGATTTTCTTCAGTGCATCATCAAGCAAGAAAATTACCAACGATGCCTGAAGTACCAACTCCACAAGGCGATCTCTATCAATATTAACAACAACAAGTTTTAAATCCGAACCAACAAGGGATCCAGCCCAGTGCACCGAGCACTGCCTCCGCCCATTCGAAGTATCAGCCATAAGTGTTACCGCAAGAATTCCTGATTTTTGGATCGAGATGCCACGACTTTGGTTCGCACAGTTCGAGTCAATCATGGCACCACAGAAACAAGGCGATGATTGCAAGTTTAACCTTGTTATATCGAAACTAGGTCGGGAAACGATTCAACAAGTTGGCGATCTGTTACTGAGTCCACCGAGCGAGCAAAAATACAAAATTTTAAAACAACGACTACTATCAATATATGAAGAATCTGCCGAACGTCAATTTCAGAAGCTCATCTGTGAGATAGATTTGGGTGACCAGAAGCCATCATAACTCCTGAGGAAGATGTCAGCACTACAACTAGCACGGAACGCGAACGTTGCTGACTCCACACTCCATAGTTTGTGGCTACAACGACTGCCTGGTTCCGTCAGGGCAGTTCTAACCGTAAGTCAAGATCAGAGACTGGACAACCTAGCCGCCATAGCCGACAAGATCATGGAAAACATAAGGTTTCATGAGGTATCTGAAGTCGCCAACACAAGTACGTTTCCAATGAACGAATTAATGTCGCAGATCAATAAATTATCTCTGGAGGTCGCTGAACTTAAAAGCAGCCCATTCAATACTGGGTGTCATACTGAATATCAACAGTTATAATATCGACATTTAAAAAATCAACACCGTAAGACCAACGATTCAAAATCTCAACACTTCAGAATGTCAGCAGCTTAGTAAGTCAATAGTTCACAAGGCCAAAGTTTAAAATCTCAACATTTTAAAAAATTAGATTGCTACTCTAGTGGAAATGCTACAGATATACATATTTTTCACCTTAGTATTTTGCATATTTAGTAGGTCTGAGAAGAAATACTACAGTACTTTGGCCATGTCTCACGACGTGATAACGACTCCATAGAGCGGCTGGTTGTACAGGGAAAAGTGGAAGGAACCAGATCGCGCGGCAGGCCACCGATGCGCTGGACTGACCAAGTGAAGTCCGCAGTGGGAGCCGCGTGTCTGACTTTGCCAGACAGTCTGCCAACCGAGAGGGGTGGCGGGAGACCGTGAAGAGAGCTGTGTCCGCCTCTACCACTAACACGGACGCCTCAACGTGACCACGACCGCTCTGCCAAGAGCGAAATGACAGAGAAGAAGAAGAATAGGTCTGAGAATAGGTGGAAAGTTTTTTTCATACTGAGTGGTGGAGGTGTGTCACCCCAAAAACGTGTTTTTTTTTTAATTTAGGGCACTTTTTTTTATTTTAATTTTATCATGATTCGGCAATAAAGAAATAGGTATATAAAATCCTAAATTTTTATCTTGGTGTCTAAAATTTTCAATGACAAAACAACATTTGCGGGGACAGCTGTAGGTAAATAAAATTGATGTTTAATAAAAAAAAAATGTGGACAACATTACATACATTGTCCTGATCCCAATTTGAATAACTATTTAAAGCATTCGTATTTTGGAAACCAGAAACAACGATGGTACCAAAAACACATCATTCGTCGCAAGCGCTGGCGCGAACCGGTTGTCGCCTCGAGTTGAGCTCCGCTAGTTACTATTAACTGTGCTATTACCGGTGTACCGGTGACGTAGTGAACGAGTTGTCGCATTATTTCGCAGAGTAGCCTGTGATTCAGAGGATACGTTTTTGCTTTTTATGTTCTTCAATATGGCAGCAAATAATAGCACCTTTAGCCATGAAGATGGGATTGAAAGAGGTGGAATGAGCATAGATGAATCGCTCAGAGATAAAGAATCACCTCACGTTACATTCCGGAAGCCACAAAAGTTCGACTTACAACACGAATTAAAGGCATTTCAAGACAATATGGCGACTATGATGGAAAAGTGGTTTGCGAAGCAAGATGTAACCTTTTCTAAATTGCTTAAAGAATTCGATGAAGTGAAAACATCTATTAAATATCTCAGCGATAAATATGATCACCTCGAAAAAAACACAAAGGATGCTACAAACCGAATTTGCGCTATTGAAAAAAATTTGCATTCATATGAACCACGGATAGCAGACTTGGAGGCAAAAATTGAGTCTATGGAACAGAGAGCGCGTAATTGCAACCTCGAAATTAGTAACCTGCCCGAGAAACGAGGGGAAAACTTGATCTCAATCATTGCGAATATTGCTCAAGTCATCAAACAGCCAATATCTACACGTGACGTCATCAATATTCACCGTGTCCCGCAGAGCCACCCGAATAATACTCGCCCAAAGAACATCATTGTAAAATTTACTAGTCAAATTATTCGAGATAACTTCATCTCTGCCACACGCCTGAACAAAGGGCTCTCGTCCGACCAATTAAATATTCAAGGCCCTTCACAAAAGGTTTATATAAACGAACACTTGACACTCAACAATAAAAAACTTTTTCGTCAAGCCCGTGACCTTGCCCATAAAATTGGATTCAAATTCGTCTGGATCAAACACGGAGTTATCCTGGCCAGGGCCGACGTTACCACCCCCGCCTTTGCCATTCGAACAGAAAAAGACTTATCTAAAATTAAGCCACGTGTCTCCGCAAAATAGTTTAATACTTCTTTTAATAATTATAACAGTGTGTTCATTTCTCGCTAAATGTGAGTGTACAAGTGGCGCACGTTATCATGTAAGCTGTGAGGTGTTGTGTTTGCGTCCTCTGTACATCGCAGTGCTCTGTGCGCTGACTGGGTATGCAGGTATAAAACATTGTCTTTTTAAACTGACCGTCACTTATTTTAGTAATGAATTAATTTACAAATCAAACATTCTTGTTTTTTTAAAACCATACCATTATGTAGATATAGATTATTATAATAAAAATAAATATTTAACTTTGCAGTACAACTTGTGTCATAAACTTATCTATTCAAAAGATATTTCGTCACAATTGATGAGTTGCGTAAATTGCCTGGGGCAACGTATTCAGATTGAGGTTTTGTTAGTAATATTTGTTATTTTCTGTGTATGCAATGGCTAATAACTTATCTTTGTATTATCAGAATTGTAGGGGTCTTAGAACCAAATTAAACATGCTTTACAATAATATTATGGCGGAATGCTACGATCTTATCATTCTGTCAGAGACTTGGTTAGTCCCCGAGATAGTGGATGGCGAATTCGTCGATTCGAGGTATGTCGTTTATCGTTGCGATAGAAATCGTGTTTTGAGTGGGAAATCTGATGGCGGAGGTGTACTAATCGCGGTGCGCCGCGGACTGTCTGCTACCCGCTACGAGTTAACAACTACCCTTTGTCACGACGGTTGTTATTATAATATGCCTCATAATATTGATTATGTACTCTTAAAGTTTTATTCAAAGACTAGCAATGAATATCAGACAGTATGTGGCGTGTACGTTCCGCCTAACCAGACACTGGACATTTATCAGTCTATGTTTAATTTGCTTGAATATGAAATTCTGTCTCTTCCGTTAAATAACTTATACATTATTGGTGACTTTAACTTACCACATATCGAGTGGGTCGATTCGGTTAAACCTGCTCTAATGCCTCGTATACACAGTAACAATAGCTCACTCGATATTCTAGTTCTTAATTTTTTATCCACTATAAATTGTAAGCAGTATAATAGTATTAAAAATCATCAAAATCGTACCTTGGACTTATTTATATCTAGCGAAGTGTGCACATGTGAATGTGTGCCCACCCCCTTGGTACCTATTGATATCATCCATCCTCCCTTTTTTACCATGATTCCGTTTAAATTAACTCTCAAGCCTATGCCTCGAAGTTCTGAATCGAGATATCATTTCATAGAAGCTGATTTCCCCGCCATCAATAGTGAAATTGATTCAGTTGACTGGGTCTCTCTTTTGACCAATGTCTCATTGGATTCTGCTGTCGGAACCTTCTATGAAACTATTTATAAAATAATTAAGACTCATGTTCCTAAACGACCAGTTAAATCTAATGAATATCCGGTATGGTTCTCTCGCCCCTTGATCCATGTTTATAAAAGCAAGGAAAAAGCCTGGATAAAATACAAAAAATACAGAAACATAGTAGATTATGAACAATTTTCTTTATACCGCAAAAGATTTAAGTTACTTTCAGCCCAGTGTTACAATAGCTATCTTAATTACATCGAAAATTCCATGCAAAAAGACATAAAAAAATTTTGGTCATTTATAAAGAGCAATAAGAAGAATTTTGGCGTCCCTAACACAATGTCATTCTGTAGTGAGGTCGGGAACGGACCTGTGAACATATGTAAATTGTTTTCGAAATTCTTTAGCTCCGTTTACGAACCTATAGATGCTTGTGCTTCAGTTAACTTTGAGCCTCCATCTAGCAATCAAACAATAATTTCCGATTTGTTTCTTTCTAAGGAAAGCATAGCTACTTTTCTCAAATGCTTGGATGTTGCTAAAGGTCCTGGGCCGGATGGCTTACCTGCTCTCTTTCTAAAATATACCGCTGAGTCGATGAGTACGCCATTATTCTATTTATATAACCGTAGTCTTAAAGAAGGCATTGTGCCTCAAGCATGGAAGACTGCTAATGTTATTCCGGTATATAAGGGTGGTGTCAAGCAAGACGTTACCAACTATCGGCCAATATCCCAGTTGTCTACCTTGTCAAAAGTCTTGGAGAAATTAGTCCATAAGACAATTTATCCTATCTTACATAATATCATAATCCCCGAACAACATGGATTTGTTAGAAATCGTTCCACAGTAAGTAACCTAATTTTATATTCAAATTTTTTGTTTGAAAATATGGATAATAGACAACAAGTTGACTCAATTTACACAGATTTTTGTAAGGCTTTTGACAAGGTAGACCACACATTACTTTTACAAAAAATTGCGTATAACGGTATTCGAGGAAATTTACTTCGTTGGATCACGTCCTATGTTCAAAATAGAACTCAGAAGGTTGTAGTCCAAGGGTTTGGCTCGGATGTGATTAACGTAACCTCTGGGGTAGCGCAGGGGTCGATCTTAGGTCCTTTACTGTTTGTACTATTCATAAATGATATAAACAAATGTTTTAGGCACTGCAACTTTTTGTTATATGCAGACGATCTTAAGGTGTTTCGTAAAATAAGTTTTATTGATGATTGTGTGAAGTTACAGGAGGACCTGGATCGATTAACTGCTTACTGCTTAGCTAATAAACTACACCTGAACATATCAAAATGTAAAGCTATTTCCTTTACCAAAAATATTTACTCCATTCAAAATAACTACTCGCTTTGCAACACACCTTTAGAAAGAGTATCGTTGATCAAGGATTTAGGTATACTCTTCGATTCAAAACTACACTTTTCCGCTCATATTGATCACATCACTGCAAAAGGTTTTCAAATGTTTGGATTCCTAAGACGTGCCTGTAGTTCATTTAAGAAACCCTCTACTCACTTGTTGTTATACAAGTCACTCATAAGATCTCAGGTCGAATATGCCACATGTGTTTGGAACCCATTCTACAATAAATACTGTGACCAAATTGAATCCTTACAACGAAAATATCTACTTAATCTAAATTACAGATCTGTAAAGGTTCGGTCATCATATCAGTGCCTCTTAGATAAATACTCAATGTTAACTCTCAAACAACGCAGACTTTACCTGGACCAATCGATTCTCTTTAAGATTTGTCGTAACAGATTTGATTGCAATAACCTTATAAACCAAGTTTACCTGCGCATACCTAGTCGCTCCCAGCGTATTCGTGATGCTTACACTCGTAGTCTATTTGCTCCTAAACAATGTCGAACCAACGCTGGTAAAAGGGCTCCATTACGGCGGTTAATGAACACATACAATGAACACTTCACTAGTGTTGATTTATTTGATTTGTCACCCATACAATTTAAAAAGTGTATCCTTGAAATTCTAAAAAATATTACTTAACTGTTTTTTTTATTTTGTATTAATGCATTTCTCATAACTTTAATTAAATATTAGCAATGTTTGTTCGCTAAGGTTTGCTTGTACCAAATTATTATTTATTGTCTGTATTACTATGAGGATAACGGTGTTGGTTGCGTAATTATTTAAGTCGTCTTTCTATGAATGTTGTTGTATTATGTTTTATTGCGCAATTGTTTGTTATCCCAAACGAAAATAAAATAAAATAAAATAAAACACCCAGACCCGAGAAAATGTAGAAAAACACATTTTTTCTACATTGACCTGTCCGGGAATCGAACCCGGGACCTCGGAGCAGGCGACACCTTGAAAACCGGTGTGTACGCCACTCCGCCACGGAGGTTTAGTTATCTATTAAAAGGCTAGATGGCGGTGGAAGTATAAAAATTGGTTGTTTGTAAAGTAGGTTTACGATCGAGATGTTTACGTGATAACGTCTTATTGGTGATATAAGTTTTTGGGAAGTAAGGAATTAATGAAGATAACAATTTTTTCAAATTTTAAATTACATCTATCGTTCTATTCACACTTTTGATGATAAATTTCGGGTGTAAAATGACAAGTTTACTTATTCGACTATGATATACATTTTTCTTCATACATACATTCATACAAACATACTTTTATACATTTATACAAACATTTATGCATACATAATAATTCAACGAAAACTTAACCGCACGAGAAAATCTCCATTCGTTTGTATGCCGCTAGAGTGAGAGAGACGGAAGATCGGTCCACTCACTCGAACGCTATGCCAGCCTCCGCTCGTGAGGATTCCGCGTGACAAGTTTCACGGAATGACTGGCAGCGCTCGAGATGAGACGGGAGATCGGTCCGTCTCTCTCTCGTTATACCTGCGATCGCGCTCGTGAGGTTTTGGTGTGACACAAGTTTCTGAACATGTCACCCGACTAAAACGATTTTAAAGACGTTATCACGTCAAAACAAATAGTCAGTATATCTATTATTATGGTTTCTATATTATAATACTTGTATATTCATATCAAACCCATTTGATTCAATCTACAGGAAACATGATTGATGTATCCTATTGAGCTGAAAGAATAGGAGATAAAAACAGTTATAATATTGCAAAAGTAAGTACTACTAGTTGTGGGTAGTGTTAGTGCTATTTTATAGTAAAGGTAGGTACCGCGTAAGGATTTTACTATTTTGAAAATGAGGGTAAGAAAATATTTGATTGACATTTATCACAATAAATATTACATGTTACGCATTGCGGTAGTAAAAACACCTACAAAATGTTACCGGCTGCAAAATTTGTAAAATCCCAAAAAAAACATGATTTATTAGATATTTATGGCTATTTATATATGAAAAACAATGTGCGCAAAGATATAACCTACTGGAAATGTACGAAAACCAAGGAGCTGCATTGTTCTGGATTTGCTAAAACTGTAAGTACAGATAGTGGTGGTATATTTATAACATCTGAAACTTGTAAAATACAGCATAACCATATGCCTGAACCAAGTCATGTAGAAAAATTGAAAGTAATCGATACAATAAAATCGAGTGCTGAAACTTCTATGGATTGCCCTGTGCAGATTATAAAATCTTCTTTAGAGGCTGTTCCCAGTACCAGTGCGCCGTATTTACCTAATAAAAATGCACTGCGTCAAGTAATTAACAGAGTAAGAAGACAAAATTCAACATCTACACTGCATTTAAGCCAACTACCTGGGTGGGCAACTAAGATTGATGAGGATCAATTTTTATTTTTTAATGAAGAAGTTGATGGTGTTGGGCGAATTTTGTTTTTTACAACAGAACGAAATTTGCAGTTCCTTGATTGCGCTCTGTATTGGATTATAGATGGTACATTTAGGTGTACTCCTCTTCCATTCCTACAAATGTACACAATACACGCTTTAGTGGGTAACGACGAGTTAACACGGCGGTTACTGCCAATGGTATATGCTTTTCTGCCGTCTTAAACTGAAACATGCTATGAGAGATTTTTTCAAGAAGTGAAAAACTGCGGTGAAAGTTTCGGGCTTTAATTAAGTCCACTATATGTTTTACCAGACTTTAAAATAGCCTCAATAAATGCCTGCAAACGTGTTTTTTCATCAAGTATCCATAAATGTTGCTTTTTTCATTTGACCCAAAACGTGTGGAAAAAAATACAAAAACTTGGATTAGCTTCAGATTATGGTAATGACTCGGGCTTTGCACTGAAAATAAGATATCTATTTGCTTTGTGATGAAATTACTCCTAATTTAGATAGATTAAAATAGATTATGGGATTTACAGAAATAAGAACACCGGTGTACATGAGAGACGGAAAAAGAAGTAATGGTATATTTTTTTTTTTAGTTACAAAGGCATTGGCATTTTACACATAAGACATTAGTTATTGTAGATGGCGTTTGCAATTAACTTATTTCAACATCCTCCGCTTAAGTGCAAACCCATAGCTCTTGAAAATTTTTCAATTGTCATCTGCGAAGTAGGTTTAGTTAGGATGTCAGCCACCATACTTTTTGTACCAACATATTTAACTTTCATCTCGTTCTTCGCAATCTTCTCTCGTAGAAAATGGTACCTGATATCTATGTGTTTACTGCGGGCACAGTAAGATTCTGTACCTGCAAATTTAATAGCACTTTGATTATCACAATATATAACAGTGGGTGTGGTTTCTATATGATGCTGCAGCTCTGACTCCAAATATCGAAGCCACATGGCTTCTTGTGTAGCGGTTGCAAGTGACATGTACTCCGCTTCCATGGTTGATAAGGCGAGAGTGCTCTGACGTCTAGAACACCATGAAATAGTTGCACCCTGAAACATGAAAAGGTAGCCGGAACAAGATCTCCGACTATTAATATCTGAAGCCCAATCAGGTTATGGGCAATTAAAGAGGTTTAAATATTTGAAAAGTGTTTCACCGTAATAGTTTCGCGATTAAATCGAAAATAAATTTGTATAACCTAAAAAGTGTTCAAGCACGCGGCACCGGTATTTTCGATCGGTTGCTTTTTCAGCATACAACTAAATTAAATCATGGCATTACAATTATCCATGGGTACTGTTGAGAAACTCCTTGGCAGAGAGAACTATCCGACGTGGAAATTCGCAGTCAAAAACTATTTGGAACATGAAGATTTATGGGATACAATTGAACCAACTGTGGGTTATGTACATGATAGTAAAAAAGACATAAAGGCAAGGTCAAAAATAATACTTCTGATTGACCCCATCAACTATGTTCACGTGCAGGAAGCGACTACTGCGAAACAGGTATGGACAAAGTTAGAAAAAGTATTTGACGACTCCGGTCTCTGCAGAAAAGTAGGTTTATTGCGTGATCTGATCACAACCACTTTAGATAACAGTTCTAGTGTTGAAGAATACATCAACAAAGTCATGACAACAGCTCACAAGCTTTCAAATATCAATTTTGTAGTTGGAGACGAGTAGCTTGGTACTCTGCTGCTTGCTGGCCTCCCCGATACCTACAGACCGATGATAATGGCTATTGAAAGCTCTGGTGTGTTGATAACTGCTGATTTTGTTAAGACAAAGTTGCTTCAGGATGTTAAAGCACCAGATTCTTCAGCGTACTTTGTGAATAAATTTAATAAGTCTCAAAATATGTCAAAGTCTAATAATAATAATAATAATAATAAATTTCTTTATTTTGCCTTTTCACAACATATACATAGAACATACTATAACAGAAAAGTGTTTAAAGACATAAACGGTGTATGACTCAGTGATTGCGGAGATAGTCCACAAACCCTGTTATTCTGTCATACCCTTTCTTTACAGATACATGATTTTAGATTAAATAAATTAGGGCTAGGTAGTCAACACAAATTTTAGCCCTGCGTGGACACCATGGATTGCCTCTCAAAGAGCCACCTGCGACATTTTTTACGGAACGTGGCAAGTGATCGACTAAGCGTCTTGCGAATGAGGCAAGTCATTCCAAATTTTGGCAGCAGCATATTTGAAGCAACCCCTGGTTCCACGCAATTTTATAGCAGGTACACATAACCTGTACCCTCTATCTCTCAGTGAAGATATACACTTTTTAACGACAATTTTGTTGTATAAGTATACAGGATATTTAGTATTTAACAATCTGTACAGAAAACAAGCTTGCTTTAGTATAACATTATTAGCCATATTTAAGATACATTTTTCATTTAGGTATGGTGTGATTCTATGCCGTCTGGGTATCGCATAGCAGTAGCGCATGCACGCATTTTGCACCCTCTGTATATTTTTGGCTGTCTTTTTATACAAACAAGGCCCATACACAGTATCGCCATAGTTAAGATGTGATAGAACTAAAGTATTACATAACATCATTCGAGTTTCTACTTTTAGATATTTCCCGATTCTGTACAAAGCCTTCAAGGAACCGAAACATTTTCCTATCTTGTTTCTCACGTGTTGTTCGAACTTTAATGACTCGTCCAACATAAGTCTCAAATCGCGTACACATTCCTCGTATGGCACGGGCGTATCTAGTACCTTAATAAGCGGTCTCCCGTTATTTATAGACCTGACTTGTGCGATTGTTCCGAGTGTAATGCAAACGCTCTTATCGGGGTTGAGAACCAGTCCGTGTTCAATTTTTTAATCAGAAGCGGTATGTCTACGCAGTCGAAGGCTCGGCTGAGGTCAAGCAGGGTCAGTAAGGTTCCTCTACCTTCATCTGATGCCGTAAGTATATCGTCTATAATGGTCGTGAGTGCTGTGATCGTGCTATGATTTTTACGAAATCCTGACTGAAACTGTAGCAATATTTTATTATTTTCAATGAAAGGGGTTATCTGTGATAAAACACATTTCTCTACGACTTTGGACAAAGCTAGTAGTATGCTGATGGGTCTGATATCTGACAGGTTTTTAACGTCAGGTTTTTTGGGTATTGGTGTTACAATTGCACACTTCCATGCATTCGGATAAACTCCCTCCAAAAGAGACTTGTTAATAATAGTGTCTATGGCTTTAAGCGAGTGAGGGAGAGTCAACCCTAACATCGACATCGAGATGCCATCAGATCCTACTGAATTTGATGAGGATTCTCTAATGCATTTTTCTATAGCTCCCAGGGAAACAGGTTCAAAATAAAACGTTGCATTTGAGTGTTTCTTCCCTTCCATCTCTTTGAACATCCTATCGTTGACTTGCAACTTAGTAATAAAGGTTCACCCGATAACTACCAGAAGAAAGGCCCTCGATGTTACAATTGTAATAAATTTGGTCATTTTAGTAAAAACTGCTACTTTCAGAAAAAGTAAAAGTCCCACTCTGATGATAGCTCTAAGAATAATGGATATTATGCTGTATTTTCTGTTGCAGAAACTTTAGATAAAACACAATGGTATATCGATTCTGGAGCATCGCAGCATATGTGCAGAGAGCGGAAATGGATGTATGATGTTTTTTCTACAACAGTAAATAATATTAAGGTGGCAGACAACAAGACAGTGGCTGTTGAAGGGTGTGGTAGTGTGAACTTGCAAATTAAAGATTGTGAAGGCAGACTTCGGACAATATAAGTAAGAAATGTACTTTTTGTACCTTCCCTGACCACTAATTTACTTTCTGTAAGTCAGATGACAAAAAATGGATGTGAAGTTAGTTTTGAGAAAGACTTGTGTAAAATTTACCAAAATAACAAATTAGTTTTGACAGCCTTGCAAAGTAACAACATGTATGTATTGAAAAACTCCGGCATTTCGGAGACTCCGGCATTGCTGTCAACTGTAGATGAAAATGATATAAATTTGTGGCATCAGAGAATGGCTCACTTGAACTTCACAGACTTACAGAAATTAGAGGACAGTGCAGAGGGGTTAGAATTATCTAAGAAAGGTAACCAGATTTGCACAACATGTTTGGAAGGTAAAATGAATAGACTACCTTTTAAAAATATTGGTACTAGGGCAAGTGAACCTCTCCAATTAATTCACACTGACTTATGTGGTCCGATGGAGACTAGCTCTTTAGGTGGTGCCAAGTACTATGTCACTTTTATAGATGATTTTAGTAGGAAAGTGTATGTCTACTTTATGAAAAATAAATCTGATACTTTAGAAAAGTTTAATTTAAACTGAAAAAAGAATTAAAATATTGCGATCAGACAACGGTAAAGAATACATTAATAGAAAATTTGCATTGTTTTTACAAAAATTTGGCATTCAACATCAAACCACTAACTCGTACACCCCAGAACAAAATGGACTAGCAGAACGTATGAATCGTACGCTTGTAGAAAGAGCTAAATGTTTGATTCTTAATTCCAGGCTTGATAAACAGTTTTGGGCTGAAGCAGTTTCTACCGCTGCTTACATAATTAACCGGTCCCCAACCAAAGCCCTGGATTACAAGACACCATATGAAAAGTGGTCAGGTAAAAAACCAAATATCAAGAATATGAAAATTTTTGGTTGTGACGCCATGGTCCATGTGCCCAAACGGAAGAGGCAAAAATGGGACTCCAAAGCAATTAAAATGATATTTGTTGGATATTTTGAGTAAACAAAAGGGTACAGATTTTATGATAAAAGTTTGAAACAAATATACAAAAGCAGAGATGCAGTTTTTCTTGAACATTCAATTAAAAATAATAGTGTTGTTGCACCGATATCAGAACTGCCGAAAAATGAAGATGATGATTCAGTTAAAATCAGTTAAAATCAGTTTTATTTCTGCAAATAGGCCCCTGGAGGCGCTTTTACAGTTATAATATTGGAAAAGAACAGTATGACTTCTTCTGACATACCTAAGTATTCAAGTTTAGGGTCTCGAAATGAGGTCTCATTTAAAAAGGAATCATCTGAAGATGATGATAGTTATCACACAGATAATAATAATACTGATGATGAGTACATAAAAATATTAGTGATGTACCTACTCGGAAGATGATGCTGAGACCAAGAAATAAACAAAATACCTACTTGTGTGAAAGCTTAAATAATTCAAAACAAGAAATAGCTTTATTGGTAAAAGAACCAGATACAATGGAAGAAGCTTTTTCTGGGCCCATAACCTGATGAAATTACTCCTAATTTAGATAGATTAAAATAGATTATGGGATTTACAGAAATAAGAACACCGGTGTACATGAGAGACGGAAAAAGAAGTAATGGTATATATTTTTTTTAGTTACAAAGGCATTGGCATTTTACACATAAGACATTAGTTATTGTAGATGGCGTTTGCAATTAACTTATTTCAACACTTTGGCTTTTCTGCCTCCAGAAGAAATTTCTGAAGCATTTGAAAAATTGATGGAAGAAAGTTTAATTCCAGACAAAGCCCAAGAACTGGTGCAATGGTTTCGGCGATACTACGTACATGGGCAAATAACTTAAAAAAAATAAAAATTCAATGACCGTTATTATTAAAAAGACAGAACCATTGTTTGCCCCAAGTCTATGGTCAATACATGAAAATTCGTGCCAAAATATGCCACGATCGCAGAACTCAATTGAAGCTTGGCACAGAAGGTGGAACATAATGTGTTCCACCTTCTGTGCCAAGCTTCAATTGAACAATAAAAATGGAATTTGTCCCAAGACTCTGAAGGAAATTATAAAAGAGCAAAAATTAACTAATTTAAATCTAGAAAGGATCCTTGCAGAAGTGCCACGCACACCACCACGTAAAAAAAGTAAATCTTTTGAAGATGTTTTACAAAAGGTTATATCGAAAAAAGAAGAAATGGACACAATAACGTTTTTAAAGAAAGTTGCTTATATCTATAACATATAGAAGTAAATATTTTAAAAAAATATTTTTGATTTGGTATCAAATTACCAACATGTTTGGTTATTTTTTTTTTAGTTGACTTACGAACACAATCATATAAATGTTACAAGAACGTGATTTAAATCGCTATATTAAATTATGTTTATTTTTTGTATGTAAGATAAATCAATAAATACCTATCAATTATCAAGTTCTTATTACATGTTATTTATCCAATTCTATTGAAGAAATTTTATTTACAATCTTTGTTTATTTACATATTATAATTTACTATGTGTAATCAATTAAGTAGTATTGCAAAAACTTAATTATTTACACGTCAATTGCAGAAATTGCACATATTTTTGCAGTTAACTGTGCTTATATCTAACTTATAAAAGTAGTAAAATAGAAGGTGAAAAATATGTATGTCTGTAGCACTTCCACTAGAGTAGCAATCTAATTTTTTAAAATGTTGAGATTTTAAACTTTGGCCTTGTAAACTATTGACTTACTAAGCTGCTGACATTCTGAAGTGTTGAGATTTTGAATCGTTGGTCTTACGGTGTTGATGTTTTAAATGTCGATATTATAACTGCTGATATTCAGTATGACACCCTTCAATACTCGTGGCCGCGGACGTCTGTTTAACGCAAGACCCCGAAGTCGTTCACGATCGAAACGAAGAATAGACCAGAATAGTCCGAAATGGCTATGTTATTATCACCACCGGTTCAGAAGTCAAGCACAGAAATGCGAACAACCCTGCGTCTGGAAGACAAAGTCGGAAAACTCCCAGTAGTGTTGATGGAGGCGGATGACAGCGCTATATTCCCATCAAGCCGCCTAAGCGTTACCGATCGAAAAATTCGGTATCGTTTTTTAATCGATACAGGGGCAAACATATCCGTCATCCCGAGGACAAAAAAGGCACTACAGTCGTATGATTATAAATTATACGCTGCAAACGGGAATGAAATAAAAACATATGGCGAACGAACTCTTGACCTAGATCTCAGATTACGCCGGCCGTATCGATGGACGTTTGTCATCGCTAACGTCAAACAACCGATAATAGGCGCCGATTTCTTAGAAAAACATAACTTGCTAGTCGACATGCGTCAGAAAAAATTAGTTGATGGGGTAACAGGATTAATAACACTTGGAAGTGTGTCAAACTCCGACATACCTACACTGAAGACTATCAACGTCCGTATACCATTCGCAGACATCATTGAAAAGTATCCAGACGTCACTAAGCCATTTTGCGCAAAAGAAACGCTAAAACACAACGTCGTGCATCAAATTATCCCTGAATGCCATCCTGTGGTATCTAAGTGCCGACAACTATCAGCAGACAAATACAAATTAGTCAAGGATATCGAACACATGCTCGAAGCTGGAATATGCAGACCATCCAAGAGTGCATGGGCGAGTCCATATCACGTGACGAAGAAAAGGGACGGCGGTATCCGGTTACGCGGCGACTATCGGAAATTGAACGCGATTACCAAGCCAGACCACTATCCTATCTCCCAAGGCTACTAGATTTCACTTACCTTCTACCGGGTAATAAAATCAGCTGCTGTAGATTTATTTAATTTTAATTAAAATTAAGTTATAATCATAGTTTTAATAACAAGATTAAGGCGTTATTCACAAACACAAATTGAAATTGTGTTAGTTTTGACCCAAAATTGTGAAGAAATTGAAACTAAGTAGCCGGCCGGCTTTGACGGCTAACAAATAAATTTGAAAGCAGCTATAACGGATTATCTAAAACCAGGAGAGTACTGTTTTTTAATCAATTTTAATCTAATAATTATTTGTGATAAACCTGTCAATAAGTAAATATTAACCGTAAATCTCATATCTATAAAATTGAGGTTATATTTACATTAAACAGACTTTATCGGGCTCTATCACCTGAACTTCAGATACTACACAGACCTCACGAAAGTGAGATTCGCCATAATGCATCACACCTTGGCTCTGTTGTGCTTCTCTTTACTTGACGTAATAGTGGAAGTAAAGTTGACGATAACAACCCTGACGCCGCAGACAATTTACTCCATATACTAAACAATAATACCTAGCAGTAGTTAGATAGGTAGATTAGTGATTAATTTAAATAATTCATTGTAGCTTTAACTGAGATTACACATTCAGTAGCTATCTTTTTGTACTTAATTAAAAGTAGATAACCTACCCTCTAATATAAATAAATACTTCCTTTTTAAAAATAGTCTTACAAATAAGTCTTACAATATAATACATTCATTCTATTAAATCTTAAGCGATTAACTAGTAACTGCCCACAACAACCATATTAGAACTAGTTTATTCAAATTTTCTTATTACACACAAATGAAAGTTTTATCCGGAAAAAGTTTTTAGCTGTTGTACACTCTTTTTTTATATTATTACAGACTAAGACCAAATTTTACCACTCAAAATGGCTTCCCAAACTGGTGTTATGACCCGGAAGATGACCACTCAGAACGCTGAGATTAGATTAAAAAAGGCACTAGAGGAATTACAACTCAGTAGGAAAAACTATAGCCAACTACTTAGGGAAAGAGATGATAGTGAAGATGAAATAAAAGCTGTCATATTTAAGAACACACAATTAAAAAAGAATTAGCTGCCATACATGCCCAACTCCAGGAGGTCATGATACACCGTGATGAGTTACTCAATACAATTAGCAACTTTGACCAGTGCGGCAATATCTTTGAACAAACCCTAATACGCAATAATGAGTTAGAAAATAACCTGAGGGATGCCAATAAAACAATACTGCGTTTGGAAGAAGATAAAAGGGAACAAGAGTACTCTCAAACTCAAAATCTGTATGAGGAGTTGATTGGCACCCCGGGTAATCAAGATTTTACAGCAAAGTTAGATTTTTGTAATAGAACAAATTCAGAGGTCAATAGAAATCAAGTTAGATTTAACAAGAAAAAACACATTAAAAAATATATTAAACTAAATAAATACATATCTAAAACAAACAAACTCATTAAAAAACAAAAATGCTTTTATAATAATGTTTTACTAAGGAAGCAACGCTTAGATTTAGTTAATAGCTTAGAAATATATAACCAAAAACTACATGAAAGTAGATTAAAATATGACTTGGATATAGGACAATTGCAGGCTGACATCTCTAAGTTGCATAAGTCTTTGGAATCAATGACACATTTATATAACTCGGCAGAAGAACAAATTAACGAACACATTCTGGCTGCGAACAAATTACTGGATCTTGGTAATGAGGGAACTAGTTTTAAATCATTGCCAAATATTACAATACATTCCACATTAAGTTCTTACCAACAGGGAGATGTGAGCAGGCCGTTGTCATCAATAAATTCAAATTTACATGTAATTTCTAATGATGTAAGCCAGGTAATACCTTGTGTACAAATAAAGGCTAATGATGTTTTTATGTATTCAGATAGATTAGGAGTTGGCTACGGTTCCTTATTAAATAATTATTTGAAATGTAATATTATAAATAATTGTATACCAGATGCAAAATTTGATAAAATAATTGATTGCATACAAAATAGTAATTTAAATTCAAATTCAACACAACATTCATTCTTATGGTGGGAAATGGTAAAAAAATTAGCAAATCAAATTTAATTAAAAATTGTACAATTTTGTCAAAAATTAATATAGAAAAAATTCTCCTCTGTGCCTTCCCCTTTTGTAAAAATAACAGTAACGATGACAATAACAGTATTCACATATTGAATACTTTACTATATAATATTTGTCAAAATAATGACAAATTTGTGTTTTTTGACACCAACAAATTTACAAGAAATTGTTGTGTTATGACTGGCAGCTCTATACACCTGCCTAACAAAATGAAAAAACAAATAGCAAGTTTGCTAGCTTACAATATTAACAGTTTTGTTATTAAAACAAAAACTTTTTGTAGTGAACCGATTAGTAAATGTACTAATCCAAGTATTTTTCCTTTGACAACCTCTGAGGCTTTAAACTAAGAGGGAAGACAAAAGCTAGGCCGAATATGTATTTTAATGTTGTTCATCAAAACATTCAAGGCCTGGCCGGCAAAGAGTTAGGTTTAGGATTATTTTTAAAAGATTTTAATGTTCATGTAATTTGCCTCACAGAACATTGGATAAAAAAACATGAACTAATGTTAAACATTGAAAATTATAAAGTCGGTAGTTCGCTCATAAGGGAGTCTGCATCTAGAGGAGGATCACTTATTCTTGTTAAAAATGAATTCAAATGTAAAGAACGCAAAGACATCGTGTCGCTTTCAGTTGAGCGAACTATTGAGCTAGCATGTGTTGAGCTGGAACAATTTATAATACTTAGCGTGTATAGCCCCCCCAAATCTAATTACCATATTTTTGAATCCACTATGGATGAGGCTCTGAGAAGGCTATCAAAATCGTTTAAAAAAGTAGTTGTATGCGGTGATTTCAACGTTAATATATTAGAAGACACACAAACGTCCACTCAATTTCTTAATCTCTTCAAGTCATATGATTTAATAAATCTTTTCACTGAACCTACCAGGGTAACGCCCACGTCGGCTACTTGCTTAGATAATATTTTTTGTAATGGTAAAGTGTTAAAAAAAACATATTGAATTGTCTAACTTCAGACCATAGTGGACAGGAAGCATCATTTGAGCACCATCGTGTCCCAAACAAAGTAGATTATGTGTATAGGCCGGTTACTATTAATAAAAAAGACAGATTTAAAGCAAAAATTGAAAATAGTGTTAATTTACTAAAGCCTGGTAGTCAGAATGTTGATCAATTATATGAGAGCCTTTTTGGTTTGGTAAAAAATGAATTTGATAACCATTTTAAGCAGAAAAAAGTAAAAATCAACAAACAGATTTGTAAGTTTAATGAATGGGCTACACCTGGTATTTACAAAAGTAGAAAAACATTATATGATTTGTATAGTCTAAAAGCTGAATCTCAAAACCACAACATTATAGACCATGTTAAAAAATACTCCAAATTATTTAAAATAGTATGCGCCAAAGCAAAGTCAATTTATCTTCATAATTTAATTTCTGCTTCCAAAAATAAAGCGAAAACTACTTGGAATATTATAAATAAAGAAACATGTAGACTAAAACCAAGCAATCCTGCTTACTCTCTCAAATTAGGGGATAAGTTAATAAACACGAGCACAGAGGTTGCGAATACATTTGAGAATTTTTTTTCAAACATAGCTTCCTCCACTACTGAAGGGCTTGCTTCTTCCGCTGATCTAGCTGAATCCCTTCTCAAGTCGGCTGTCGGTGAGTGCAAATTTTCATTTAATTTTAGACATATAAACCCTGATTTAATTATAAAAACTTTTAGAGAATTGAATATGAAAAAAACTGAAGATCTTTGGGGAATTTCCGTTCATATTATCAATACAATTATAAATTCAATAGCCCCTCATCTCGCAATAATTTTCAACAAATGTATTGATGATAGACAGTTTCCAATTTTAATGAAGTTTAGCAAAATTATTCCATTATTTAAATCCGGCGAGAAATGTGATCCCGCTAATTTTCGACCAATATCTATCTTGCCAGTACTAAGTAAAATATTTGGAAAAATTATGTTTAGTCAACTTTTATCGCACTTTAGTTTGAATAAATTATTACATCACAATCAATATGGATTCAGGAAAGGTAGAAATACCACTGATGCGGGAGTAGCACTTCTAAAACACGTATTCGATGCTTGGGAGAGTAGGTTAGATGCTATAGGTATTTTTTGTGACCTGTCAAAGGCATTTGATTGTGTGGACCATAAATCGTTAATTAAAAAACTCAGACATTATGGTGTTTCGAATGATTCGTTAGATTTAATTAACTCATATCTCACAGGTAGAACACAAAAAGTTTGCATTGATGGAACTGAGTCTTCAGGGTCGGCCCTTATCATGGGTGTCCCTCAGGGATCAGTATTAGGACCCTTGCTATTTTTAATATACATTAACGACCTTCCATATTATATGTATAATATTTGTGAGATGGTATTGTTTGCAGATGACACTTCAATAATTTTAAAAATTAAGAGGGGCGAATTATCATTTGACGATGTTAACAATACCCTCTCTAAATTATTGCATTGGTTTGCTACGAATAATCTTTTGCTTAATGCAAGAAAAACAAAATGTGTTAAATTTACTTTGCCTAATGTAAGGTTTTCCGCCACAAATGTTATTGTAAAAGATGAGCCATTAGACACAGTAGACTCCTCTACCTTTTTAGGTATAACTGTAGACTCTCGACTGCAATGGGGTGCTCATATCAGGTCTCTGTCTGGAAGACTTAGTTCTGCTGCTTATGCTGTGCGAAAGATAAGACAATTGACTGATGTTGGAACGGCAAGATTAGTATATTTTAGCTACTTTCACAGTATAATGTCATACGGAATTTTGTTATGGGGCTCAGCGGCAGATATTGAGTCTATTTTTATATTGCAAAAACGTGCTGTGCGGGCTATTTACGGCCTTAGACCCCGTGACTCTCTAAGAGAGCTATTCAAAGAGATCAACATACTAACAGTTGCATCTCAATACATTTTCGAAAACATTATGTACGTCCGTAAAAACCTCGAATTTTTTGTCAAAAATAGTGACGTACACAATTTCAATACCCGAAATAAAGATAAACTTGCCGTTCCAGGATTCAGACTGCGAAAAGTAGGTAATTCGTTCATGGGAAATTGTATCCGTATTTTCAACAAATTACCACTGTCAATTGCTGACCTCCCTGTACATAAATTCAAATCATATATCAAAGTTGTTTTAATGAAAAAGGGCTATTACACTATTGATGATTATATAAATGATAGGAACGTTTGGCTTTAAATTGTATCATCTCGCACTGGCATATATCTTATGTAAACATGTTTATTTAAAAAGAGGCTGACAATAGTGACCGAGTTTCTTGCGCTGCTTCTTCTCGGCACTAGCCCACATTTGTCCCGAAGCAGTGGTAGGTTAAATATTGGGACGTGTAAAAGCGCCTCCAGGGGCCTATTTGCAGAAATAAAACTGATTTTAACTGATTTTAACTGAAGAAGAAAATATTTTCCCTAATTGATATTAAAAGGGCTTACAATCAAGTGCCTGTCGAAGAAATTGTAAAACAGACATAATAACACCATTTGGACTGTTCGAGTTCCCCCGCATCAAATTTGGACTTCGCAATGCAGGGCAAACCTTCATGAGTTTCATGAACGACATAATGAGTGGATTAGATTATGTTTCTGCTTCGTAGACATATTTTGATAACCTCAAGTTGCCCCAACAGCCACCGGGAGCACGGGAAGAAGTTCTCAAGCGATTAAACTACCACGGGATAACCATCAATACGGAAAAATGCAAATTGGCCAACCAGAGATTGATTTCCTAGGGTACAAAATTACATCACAAGGCATAACCCCGTTACCAGGCAGAGTCAAAGCTATCGACGAGTATCCATTGCCAAAGACGGTACGAGATTTAAAACGTTTCCTGGGTATGCTTAACTTATACAGAACTAGCATACCGCATGCAGCTGCGCTTCAAGCCCCATTAAATAAATATATGTGTGGAAGTAATACGAAGAGAAATAACAGCATAATTGAGTGGAATGATGAAACACGAGAAGCTTTCAGCCAGTGCAAGAATGGTTTAAAAAAAGCTATCGCGCTGAGCCCTCCCGTACCCGATGCACCGTTATCACTAATGACGGACGCGTCACAAACATGCGTCGGAGCTGTCCTTCAACAATTCGTCGACGATCAATGGAAACCGATTGCATTTATCTCAAAATCTCTATCTCAAACTCAACAAGGATGCAGCACCTACGACTGAGAGCTGCTGGCGATATACATGGCGATATGTCATTTCCAAAATTACTGTAAAGAACACGAAGTAATCGTATACACTGATCATAAACCTTTGTCTTTTATGTTCAAAGAAAAGCAGACAGTATCCAAAGAAAAAATATCACCGAGACGATTACGCCAATTGGATTACATTGCACAATTCACATCCGACATACGACACCTTCCCGGAGCGCAAAACCCAGTAGACGACGCGTTATCTCGAATATCACAAATAGACTTCCCAGCTACGATCGACTGGACCGAATTCGCAGCGCAACAAACGGCTGATCCCGAAATGATGCAACTTTTTCAAAACGACAGATTAAAGTGGAAGAAAATTAGTTTGAGCGACAGTCAATCACTGTATTGTGAAGTGTCAACCGGTAAAGTGCGACCGTATGTGCCGAACATATTTAGAAGACAAATATTCATTACATTACACGACGTCACGCATCCAGGAATCAGAACTACCAGAAAGCTAATTCAAAAACACTACTTCTGCCCTAGCATGAATCAGGATGCAAGTTGATGGGCTAAGGAATGTCTATCATGTCAAAAGTCGAAGATTTTTCGCCACAACAACACACCGATTACGCAATTCCCCGAATCCGCTCGATTTGAACACGTGCACATTGACATAGTCGGACCGCTACCTACATCTAATAATAACAGATACGTCATTACGTTCATTGACCGATTTCCCGATGGCCTGAAGCCGTACCCGTGCCAGAGGTCACAGCTGAAACAACAGTCTACAACACCTGGATTTCAAGATTTGGATGTCCTGTCAGAATGACGACAGATCAAGGAAGTCAATTTGAAAACAATTGATGGGAATAAAGAAAATTAGGACTACAAGTTATCACCCGCAATCAAACGGAATCGTGGAAAGATGGCACAGAAATACTCATGGGAGCGGTATGCATCATATTTTTCGTCGTGACGGCGTACTATATATGCAAGAAATGTATGGCCCGTGGACGTAGAGCCATGGCCAAGGAGCTTGGAAGATTGGCTGAGGCAAACAGCATACCGATAGTGCAGATAACAGCGGCACCGACCGCGACGCCCACAGTGAAATCTATGCCCGCACAGATGCAAGCACAAGTCAACCTCGCGTTTATACCGTGACAGTGATCGTCTTACCTTAAAAACATTGCAGTATAGTGTCTATATTTTATGTCAGTGAAGTGTGAAATTAACATTTATTTAACATTTATTTATTTAGCAAATATTATTCTATTTCGTAACCACGTTTTACAAATATACCTAAATTTTTTTATTGCATTTTTTATGTGTAGATTTACATTAAGTTAAGTTTTAACGAGTAACCAAGTTGTAACCCATATTTTGTGTAGAGTTTATATCTAACCTTTCAACTGTTTACGTTTTTAAATTTTGTTGATTGTCCTTATTATTTAGCTGATAGATACTAATTATTAATTAACTTTGTGTGTAGTAATAAGTTTTGTTTTCATAAATTAATAATTGTGCCAATTATTTTTAAATGGGGGGGAGTACTGTGGCAACCGTGTCAATGCACTTAGCATTGCATTGTAAAGTTCAATATCCAAATTCATACACACGCACAGACACGTGACACAGAACTGTAATGTTTAGTAAAGCGTTACGAATAAATAAGTTGGAATTAGAGACTAGCTTTCATCACTTGTCTTTCCCATCTGACACGCCAGATAAGTTAACACGCAATATTAAGGAACCCACAGGGTCAAAGAACCACTGCCGTCAAAAATCGCAATACTAACAAATCAGCGATAGCGGAACACTTGCTAGAATCAGGCACAAATCACTGGATTGAGTTTTATCATACGAAAGTCCTCTCCACAGATCGCCACTTTTATTCCAGAGTAGTGCGTGAAGCGATTGAAATCAAGAAATACAAACATTTTAATCGGGAAGACGGTTACAAACTATCTGCGACATGGAATCCAGTGATTGAGAAAACACAGCCTCGTATGGGATTGCGGTTAAATAGGCACCAGAATACAGACGCGGCGGCGACACGGTCAGTGTAGTGTGTGACAGTGGTTGGAGAAATAAACAATTGGGGGTATTTTTGGACTAATCTACACATCTTTATACAAATCTACTTTTCACACGGAGAGAGTGCATCGCTGTTCCAGTCAGCCTGTGACCACGGCTGATGCAACTCGGTCGAAATGTCAGGCAAATAAGATAAGGTATGTTCGCGATAAATCCCGTTCGTTTCGTCGCATAAAGTACCTATCGCAGAACGTACCGCCAGGAATTTTTTTTTAAGCAAAATCTACCCTTAGCAAAACGCACCTTTCGCAAAATGCACCCATCTCAAATTGCACCTATCGCAAAATGCACCTATCACAAAATGCACCTATCGCAAAATGTACCCTTGTGAAATAAACATAAGTAAATCTACTATTTCAGCAATAGGAGTAGACAAACATGCATACATACAAACATAAAATAAGATAAACATTAAACATCCAATTTGGCACATCTTCTAAGAAGTTTTGCGGTAACAAACATAAAAAAATACTCCTAATAATCCTTTTTTGAAATCTTTTAAAACAAATTAAATGTAGAAAAATGAAAATTCTGATAAATAGATTCCAAATAAAAGTTATGCCAAATCAAATATGACTGACCCGGTGGCGCATTTGCTAGTGACCCTGCCCTATGAACCAAGGGTCGTGGTTTCGATCCCCACATAGGACAAACATTTATGTGATGAACATTTGTGCTTGTTCTGTGTCTGGTATCAAGGTATGTGATGTTGTCGGATATTTATTATTGTTATTAAATATCAATAAATTTTAAATTTATGTCCATTACGTAAAAACAGATTTTTTCTCCGAATTTATTTTCAATTTATACTCGTATATATTCAAGGAATATAGCTATGGGAGAAAAAGGAATAGAGATCCTACATACTATTTGTAACAGAGTCTGGGAAAGTGGGAGTTGGCCAAAAGACTGTTCTCCATTTTTATTTATACCACTGCACAAGAAAGGATCAACTAAGAAATGTAACAACTACCGGCTTATTTCTCTAATAACACACGCAAGTAAGGTGCTACTGCACATTTTAAACACTAGGCTTAAGGCGTACCTATCTTGTCAGATTGCACCCGAGCAGGCCGGCTTTGTGAAGGGAAGAGGTACGCAGGAACAGATCCTAGTCCTTTGTCAGCTCATAGAGAAAGCCAGAGAATTTAACTCTTCATTTGCTTTGTGGATTTCCGGAAGGCGTTCGACACGGTCAACTGGAAGAAACTCTGGCAAATCTTATCAGAAATGGGTGTACCACAACACCTAATATATCTCGTGAGAAAACTTTACGAGGACGGCACGGCGGCTGTAAGGGTGGATGAAGTCGTCCCTAAAAGTTTTAAAACTGAGGCAGGCGTTCGACTGGGGTGTATTCTCTCTCCGCTCTTATTCAACACCTATACCGAATACATCATGCGGATTGTTCTGGATGAATGGGATAGGGGTGTATCTGTTGGGGGTCGTACTTTTAGCAATTTGAGATAGGCTGATGATACCACATTGCTTGCTAATACAAAAGAGGATATCGAAGCGCTTTTGAATCGTCTGGAAGTTAAAAGTCTTGAATTTGGATTAGCTATCAATAGAGACAAAACCAAGATGATGATAGTCGATCGAGCCGAAAAAAATAGACTCTAAATCCTCAGCATTGCCAATTGTGAAGTAAAGCAGAGCTATGTCTACCTTGGAACTACTATCTCAAACACTGGGGGCAGAGATTAAAAGGCGTTGTGCCATTACAAGATGTGCCGTAGAGAAATTAAATAAAATCTGGAAAGATAGGAAAGTCACCAAAAATACAAAGGTCCGACTCATGAGATGCCTAGTATTTCCAATATTTCTCTATAGGGCAGAAACCTGGTCATTAAGACTTCAAGACCGCCGCAAAATTGATGCCCTTGAGATGTGGTGCTGGAGAAGACTCTTAAGGATTCCCTGGACTGCATTTCGCAAAAACAACTCCATCTTAAAAGAGCTTAATATTGGTGAACGTCTTTCGTCAACTGTGCTACTACGAATACTGAAGTTCTTTGGGCATATATCCAGAAATGAGAGCTCTATTGAACATCCGATTGTGCAGGGCCGGGTGGAAGGGAGGAGGTCTAGAGGCCGATCACCTACCCGTTGGACAGATCTTATAAAATCAGTGACCAAAACATCGATGGTGAAATGTTCTCGAAACGCCGAGCATCGTGTTGAGTGGAGAAACATAGCAAGAAAGGCTGCCCGAACCAAGAGAGCTGCTGACAATACTCCGGAACATCTACCAACCACGACCATTCTGACAAGAGTGTCCGATTAAGAAGAAAAAGATTTTCAATTTAATGATACCAAGGCTGTATTAGCTATATTCCTTTGCTTATGGAAAAAAAAAATATGTTTTTTGTGTGGGTACTTTGAAAAATTGTTTAAAAAAATTATTGTGTGTGCTACATTGAGCTATTATTACTACGTATAGAGAAGACGCCACTCATCACTACCGTGTCCCGTTCAAGTGCGGCCAGGCGGCCGCACTTCACTTAGTCGCTTGCTAGCTCTCGTGTGCTTAGGTCTTGCTTCTTGAAAACGAAAAAAACCCTGAAAACTCGTTAAATATGCCTTCGTGTGTGATAAGATATTGTACTAACAATTCAAGTAATACAGCAAAGTGTAAAGGGATAACTTTCCATCGGTGAGTAACTAGTTAATAATTTTAAAGCTTAATTCGAGTGAAATATTTACCGGGGACGCCATGTAGCGTCATTTGTCATAGACTAAAAGTTAAGATGTGACATGTATGTAACAAGTATAGGTAGAATAAGTTGCCGTTTTTTATTAAGTAAAGTAACAGCCTATAATCATCCCACTGCAGGGAAAAGGCCTCCATCATTGAATTCAAGTTACCACAGCAATGATGGGTGTACTGGCATAATCACCACGCTTGCCAAATGCGGGTTGGCGATCACAAACCCGAGCAACGTTCGAAAATTCCAAGCTTATTCGAACCTGGGACCCCGATATCTTGGCCCGGTATGTAAACCACTAGACCAACGGGGCGTTGTTTTTTATCAAGCCGAAAGTAATATTTTTTATAATAAGAAACCAATTATTAAAATGTAGAAAACAATAATTATTGATTTTTTAAATATAATTTCTTACATTTTGTTTATTCAAGGTTTCCACGTATGGGCCGTAAAGAAAGGGAAAAATGGATAAAATTTGTTCAACACAACCGCAGTGAAGAGACCTGGTTACCATCAGATCATACTTATGTATGTTCGTTGCATTTCCGCGACGAGGATTTTAATATACTACAAAAGCGGGAAGGCGTTTTCTGAAGCAATGTGCTGTACCATGTATTAATGTAAGTAGTAAAAGTATCGAAAATAATATCAGTTATATATTTGCAAATTTAAATATGAGAACAAAATATTATTTCAGCCCATCACTAACATAATGTTATGTTTGTTTGTTTTAGCCTAGATCGTGTCACAGTAGTACTGGAACAGTGGAACCAATTGTGGAGCCTGTCAGCGATTCGGAATCTATATTTGATACACCGAGAAAAATAGTGCTCAAGAGAAAAATAAATAGAATAACAATTGAAAAAAAAAATTAACCGATAAAATTAAAAAAGTACAACGCCATAACCAAAAGCTAAAAAAGAAATGTGAATGTCTGACCCATCTTGTAAAATCACTAAAAAACTAAATTTTCATTTGATGGAATAACCGAAAATAATTTGCTAGCTAAAGCAGAATTGGTAGAACTACACAAAAGGCTAATGAAAAAAAATAAACAGAATAAAAATTCTATAAAATATACACCTGCATTACGTAAGTTCGCTCTGACGTTAAATTACTATTCACCAGCAGCTTACAAATATGTGAGAAATATTTACAATAACATCCTTCCACACCCAAGAACGCTTTCTCGATGGTATGGGACGATTGATGCTGAGCCTGGATTTACCAATGAAGCGTTTGCAGCTCTGCAAATAAAATCTAAATCGAGTGAAAAATCTCTTGTGTGCAATTTAGTCTTCGATAAGATGGCTATTCGCAAGCAGAGATTATATCACAACCAACACAAGCTCGGTGCCGTTAATTTTGGAGCAGGTCCTCAGGACGATAATGATGAGGATTTCGTAGCAAAACAGGCCTTAGTTTTTATGTTGGTATCGCTAACTGAAAATTGGAAGCTCCCTGTAGGTTACTTTTTTAAAAGCAGGCATAACTGCTAAAACAAAAGCCAATTTAATCAGAACGTGCTTGCAAAAATGTCATGACGCAGGAGTTTCAGTTTTAAATGTTACATTTGATGGATGTCCCGCGAATTTGCAAGCTGTTGAAATTCTAGGTTGTAAACTAACCGATCCAAGTAATTTTGTGACCCATTTTCCGCATCCCTGCACTCAAGAGAAGATGTGTATATTTCTTGATCCATGCCATGTTATAAAATTAATACGAAACATTTTTGAGAAGAAAAGACTTATTTTTGATGAAGATGGCAAAAAAATTTATTAATCTGAATAAACTTCAAACGAAAGAGGGTCTCCGATTCGGTAACAAACTAACAGCACAATACCTCCACTTTCGTAATCAGATAATGAAGATCAAGCTGGCCACACAATTGTTAAGTATGAGTGTAGCTAAAGCTTTGATTTTATGTGATCAGGTATTAAAGTCATCGCAGTTTCTGGACTCCTCGGGAACTGTTCAGTTTTTGAAAATGATGAATGATTTTTTTATACCATGAATTCGAGATCCCATTTGGTTCAAAGTTGATAGTCGGATACATATCTGGCTACATTTCCCGAATTCTGGCAAGATCATTAAAATGCGAAGTATGTGTAGATAGCTTGAGTACTACTGATAGATTGCTGCACCATAAACTGATAACTATCAAAGATATGGGTGGTTTGTCATACTCTACAGAAGATGTATATAAAATATGTATCGCCACGGAAAACGTAATACGAAACCTTATTAAAAAAAAGTGAAGGAATTGGTCTGTCTAATAAATACTACTTTATTTATATTACTGTAAATACTTTGGAATACTTAATTACGCAGTCGCCCAATATGAAGATCGCTGAGTTGCTGCCCTACATTTCTGTATTGGTCCGAAGTGCATTTGCGATGTAGTAAATTATGACGTCAATCAATGTCTTCTTGTAAAATAACTTTTGTAGTTAGAGCATTCCATAATCATACTTCGATTAGGTCTCATCTCCTTAGTTATAAATTAATTATTGTATTTTTCTAATTAATCTTTAATTAAATATTTCCTAAGTAATTTTGTTTTTTTTTGATCCTCTGACTGCAGCTAACGTAATTGGCGCAGTCGGTAGGAAACTCGCGGGCCGGTTCGCGAAATCGGGATAAGTTAGCTAGGCTTCTTATCACTAACGCGTCGCGAGTCACCCGGGTGGCTATCAAGCACCATCACCGAGTATCCAGAATCTACGGACCTGCTGCAGACCAAGAGGAGAATCAAGAAATCGATTCACGAAGAGAACCAGATAAAATCTATGTAAGTACACTTGAATTGATCTCGTGTTGCTTCCTTTATTCATAGTGTTATCCTTAATTATTATCTTGTGTGTGTTAGTCTTACCCCTTCAAGATTTATCACCCTAGACCCAACCTTTCCCGCGAGTCTGAATCGCGTCAGGCTCACCAGCACCAGTTAGATAACGGTAGAGATATAGATTTAAATAAGACTTTAGATAATTCATTTAACGAGATGTCCCACGAACCAGACACGATATTTAAGGCCCTCCGCATTGTCCCAGACTTTGACGGAAACCCTAACGTATTAACAAGATTTATAAATATCTGCGATCAGTTAGCAATAAAATATCTTAGTAACGCCCCGGGTAGCGAGTTTTCCAACCTTTGTTTGATCAATGGCATATTGAATAAAATAACTGGACCCGCTTCTTGCACTATAAATTCCAACGGGATACCCGATAGTTGGTTGGGGATTAGAACTGCTTTAATTAATAACTTCTCTGACCAAAGAGACGAAACGGCCCTGTACAATGACCTCTCGTTAGCTACTCAAGGTAATAAGACACCCCAGGAATTCTATGACCATTGTCAATCTTTTTTCAGTACAATAATGACGTACGTAACTTTACACGAGACAGTACCTACGACTATTGAAGCCAAAAGGGAACTTTATAAAAAGGTTACTATGCAAGCATATGTTCGCGGACTTAAGGAACCTTTAGGGTCCCGTATTCGTTGTATGCGTCCTCCCACTATCGAGAAAGCCTTAGAGTTTGTCCAAGAAGAACTCAACATAATTTATCTACAACAACGCAACGAACCCTCTAAGACCCATGTCACCCCTAAAACTGTATCGCAACCCCTAACTTCGTATGTCCCACTACAGAGGAATAATTTACCAATGCCAGTGCCTAATTGGCCCGCTTCCGTAGGACAACAGCCTATGAGGCCTCCGCCTCAACCCTTTAAGTTCCCAGCACCAGGCCAGCATAATATGCGTATGCCTACGAACACCCAAAGAATGTTCAGTGCACCCCCTCCTAATTACCACCCCCGGAGCAACGTCTTTCGTATTCCACCCCGAAATATTCCACCACAATTTCACACCCCTCAATCAATGAGTGGAGTCCAACGTTTCACCCCAAAGACTCTCCCGCACACCCAAATGTTAACTGGACATGACTGGAATAAGTCAGGGAACCCACCGCCGACAAATTATTTTAAAAGCCGAGAAATTAATATGAACGAATGTTTAACAAACGACGACGGCTACTCATATTACAATAACTATGACAGTGACTATTACGTTGACCCAGTTTATAATCACTACTGCGATTATTATACTAGCGACTCACCCGACTTTACGCCCGAATTAAATTATTATAATGCGACTTACGAAAAACAGATGACTGATGAAAATCAACCACGGCCAAGTTCTAGCAATACTGAGCAGGATTTTCAGGAGACTTCCATATTAAAAAAGCAAAGATAGAAGTCAATCTTCAGACACAGAGGCAGTTGCCATACATCCAAATAGCCCAACCTCCTCTCAAACTATTAATAGACACAGGTGCCAACCAGTCTTTTATAAGTCCTGAAGTCGTGGAACAATACTTTTCAGACTATCCCCTAGACTTTGATCCGTTCGAAGTGACAAATATACATGCAACTAGTAGAAACGATTATTCTATTACATTGCCTTGCTTTTCCGAGTTTCTTGACAAAGACAATATGAAGTTATTTGTATATAGATTTCACAATTACTTTGACGGACTCATTGGTTTAAACTTACTGACTAAATGGGAAGCGCGAATAGATTTGAAGGAAGGCCAACTACAAACTCAATTTGCATCGAATCCTATTCACATGTACAATTCGCGGAATGTGAACCTTTACGAGGATATTATTCCAGCAATGTCCTCTAAAATAATTAAAGTTCCTTTAGATTCAACGGACGGTGACGTATTTATTCCAGAACAAATAATTTGTAACTGTACTATTCATGAGTGTCTTACAACTGTCACCAATAACCGCGGTTACTTAGAAATAGAGAATACCACAGCGAATGATATAATCTTTTCGCTCGACAGTCCAGCACACGCGGAAGTATTTAATGTCGAGTGCACGCGTCCTCGACAACCTATCTCGCGCATCGACGACGTCATATCGCGCCTACGTAAAATACAAATAGGCCAATTTAATCAGTCTTTGCTCTCGTTACGCGGATGTTTTTTATATTGATGGTGAACAACTAACTTTCACGAATAAGATCAAACACCGGATTAGGACTACTGACGACCTCCCTGTGCACGCTAAAAATTACCGTTATCCGTTTGTCCATCGTGAGGAAGTTAAAAGTCAAATAGGAAAAATGTTGGAGCAGGGTATCATCAGACCCTCTGATTCAGCCTGGAGCTCACCCATCTGGGTTGCCCAAGAAGATAGACGCTTCTGGTAAACAGAAGTGGAGACTTGTAGTTGACTTTCGAAAATTAAATGAAAAGACTGTTGACGACAAATACCCTATTCCAAACATTAGCGACGTTCTGAACAAGTTAGGGAAGTGTCAGTACTTCACTACCTTAGACCTGGCCAGCGGTTTCTACCAAGTGGAAATGGATCCTCTGGACATCTCTAAAACAGCCTTCAATGTTGAACATGGGCACTTTGAATTTCTCCGTATGCCCATGGGACTTAAGAATTCTCCATCTACATTTCAGCGTGTGATGGATAATGTCCTTAGAGGCCTCCAAAACGATATATGCTGGGTCTATCTCGATGACATTATAGTCTTCAGTACGTCGCTCCACGTCGAACACATGGTGAACCTGGAAAAAGTCTTTCAGAGACTCCGAGAGTCAAACTTCAAAATCCAGATGGATAAGTCTGAATTTCTAAAGCTTGAAACAGCCTATCTTGGACACATAATTAGTAGGGACGGCGTAAAACCGAACCCTGACAAAATCTCTGCCATCCAAAAATATCCAATCCCGAAGACCACTAAGGAAATTAAGCAATTCCTAGGACTTCTCGGTTATTACCGAAAGTTTATTCCCGATTTCGCACGAACCACCAAGCCATTAACTCAATGTCTTAAAAAAGGAAGAAAAATAACTCTCACTCCCGAATACGTTAATTGCTTTGAGAAGTGCAAGACCCTACTTACTAATGATCCCATTCTTCAATACCCTGATTTTACGAAGGAGTTCAACCTGACAACTGACGCTTCTAATGTGGCCATTGGAGCCATATTATCACAAAGTCCTATAGGTAGTGATAAGCCTATATGCTACGCATCTCGAACTCTTAACGACAGCGAAATGAATTATAGCACAATCGAGAAGGAACTTTTAGCTATAGTATGGGCTACCAAATACTTTAGACCTTATCTATTTGGTAGGAAATTTAGGATACTGACTGACCATAAACCTCTAGAGTGGATGATGAATTTAAAGGAGCCAAATTCACGTCTGACTAGATGGCGACTACGACTGAGCGAATACGACTTTACCGTACAATACAAAAAACGGAAAATAAACACCAATGCCGACGCTCTATCGCGAGTAGAGATTCATCTCGGCGATACTAAATCCCTAATGAAAGAAATTGATGAACTGAATTCCCTATTAGGCAACCCGACCGAGACAGCCCTTTCTAAACCCAACTCCTCTACTGAGACTGTACATACGAGTCATGAGAACCCTATACTAGAAATCCCAATTACAGACGAACCATTAATTAAATTCCACAGACAAATACACTTTACCATAGTTAATGACGTTAAACGAAAAGCAACTTTGACCAAACCATTTGACACACACACTCGAATAAGCATACAGCAATCTGAGACCAACCTAGAAGAAGATTTAGTAAATGCTATTAAGGAATATGTCAACCCCAAAGTTAAGACAGGTCTTCTCATCAAACCTCCTCTTGCGATGTACTCTATCATTCCCATCCTACAGGATAAGTTTAAAGGTTCTTCAATGAACCTAGTACTAACTAAATTGGAAATAGAAAATGTTAAAGAATATCTCCGTCAACAAGAGATTATTCGTCACTATCATGATGGCAAAACTAACCATCGTGGCATCAACGAATGCTACTTGTCCTTATTCCAAAAATATTACTGGCCCAAATTTCTAAATTCATCAGCGAATGTACCATTTGCGGCCAGGGTAAATACGACCGAAATCTAGTTAGACCTCAATTCAATGTTGTACCTCCTGCCACACAACCCTTTGAAATAGTTCATATGGACTTATTCACAGTACAAAGCGAGAAATATGTTACTTTCATAGACGTTTTCACAAAGTACGGACAAGCATATCATTTGCGTGATGGAACGTCCCTCAGCATTCCAAAAATTAGAGACGATAACAGACACATAATCTTGTACACCCTCATCATGGGTTTACTCGTACATACCAAAACCGAAACGTCATCTTAAGTAATGCTCTCCTCAACACAGCCATGCTGTATAATGTTACAATTGAGCAAAATGCATGCATGCAATGATACAAAAAAAAACTAAAAATCAAGTGATTCATGTCCCAGCAGAGTACATTACTATCTGTAAAAATACGAAGAAAACAAAACCTTACACAGTTGAATACTTAACCTACTCTTATTTCAAGAATTTCAAAAATAAAAATTTCTACAATTCTATTAGACCAGGAAAGTTAAAGGGTGATCCCAGGGCATAAAATTGTAAACAGTTAATTATAATTGTAGTTACATTAATTGAATTGGCAACTATTACCTACATTAAATTTTGTGCTTCTTACAGGTTACCGATATACGAGCCCTCAAGTATGCACTCTCGGGGGAGATTTTTCATATACTTAGATTTACCACAGAATATACATAGTCAAGTCATAAGTTCTGTCACACAATAAAAACTTTTGAATTTAGAATGCTGGCCACAAAAAAGTTTATTGAATTCGAATTTAGAATTTTTCATGAAAATAAATATGTGTACTTTTTAGAATTTTCCTCATTTTTAAATATGGAGTGGACACTTAAAGAAGACCGTGTCGCGGTTATTGCGTTGCATCGTTGCGGTTACGCGCCGAATCAGATTTTCGACTTACTGAAAAATTTGAATATAACCAAAAGATTCGTTTATCGTACCATAAAACGATACAATGAAGACTCTAGTGTAGATGACAGGTCAAGAAGTTGTCGCCCTCGCTCTGTTAGGACTCCAGCAGTGATAAAAGCTGTGAAGGCGCGAATTCAAAGAAATCCCATACGTAAGCAGAAACTGTTGGCCCTTCAGTTTGAGTTAATATACCCAAAAATACGAATTTTACCAAATTCAGGTTTTGTAGAAATTTGTAAATAGATAGATAACCAGATGCCTATATAAAGGATGCTGAATTTAGGGTTCGTTAGTATCGCAAACACATGTATTAGTATATATTATTATGCAGAAAAAATATTAAGTTCATACGGCAATCCTAAGACACTTTTACAGGCTTCCGAACCTCTGGGTCCGAACCATGTGAACCTAAAAAATGGCATCTGGGCTGCTATCCCATCTTGAGGCAAAATAGCATGGGCGTTACGAGGCTACTAAACCGAGTCCAATGGAGGTCCATTGGACTTGCTTTACTTTAGTCCACTGAGCAAGTAATCACTACGTTTTATTTCAGTCTTCGTTAATACTGCGAATTGTTTGCAAGTGGTACGCGTTGTCATCGGAATACGTTTTTAAAAGTAATAATTTCTAAAAATGCCTTCCTGTACATTTATTCAGTGCAAAAATCACTCAAGGCGTAAAAACAAGGCACATGAATCACTTTTCATGCGTAAGTACACTAAAAGTGCATTTTATCAAGAAAAAAATCGTGAATTTGCTGTCAATTCCGACATTTTTGAGTGACAGAGACAGACTATACGGAACATGTGCGGAAGGGACACGACACTAAAGACTGCATGCATGGCTATTTAAAACACGTTTTCTTATGTAAGGTCAGCATAAAAATATGCTTAAGAAATATAATATAGGCAAAAGTGTTTTATTCATTATTAATTAATAAGGCGTTTTAAAATGAAATCCCTCTTATTTTATAGTTAGACAAAAAATATACACATAGAAATAAATTTACAGCTTTCTTCAAGATGAACCGAGGAAGACTAAATGGCCAGTGGTTGTTCGAAATCAGAGGCGTGAATATATCTACAGATAGAGATGCACCGAATGTAGATTCAACCGTATACGAATGTTCGGCAGAATATTCGGTACAAAATGTACCGAACCGAATATTCGGCTAAACATTCGGTTCAATTCTGTGTGGAAAACAGGTTTGTACCTACATGTCGGTACGACGCTCTGCATAAGCCGGGCGGCGTTTGCTACCACCCCCTCTCTGCCCCGCGCACAACCCGCGACCCCTTTGCGCTAGCGCGACTCGCTCACTGAGCGAAGCATCGACTGAGCGACGCTCAGTCGATGCTTCGCTCTTTCGGGTAAATATTGCTGTTCTCGCATAATATCGTGTGAAAATTATTTACGTTACGTCGACGAACGTTTTTGAAGATGAGTGGACGTAAAAGATCGCATGAGTGGACATTTTTTAATGAATACGAAAGTGATACGACAAAAGTAAAGTGTACATTGTGTGGTCCAATTATTTCGCGTGGGGGTACAGGGCGTAGTGCTTCTACCTCGGCATTGACAAATAACCTAAAGCAGAAACATAAAGAAGAAGCAGGTACAGGCCTGTATCCCGTATACACAATGATGACAAAAATCAACCTTCAACTTCAGGTACAAGTTCTCAAATAAATATAAAACAAACACAGCAAATTTCAGAGAACACGTTAAGAGGAAACACAAGGGCCGTTTTTCCATACAAACGTAGTCCTCAGTTTCCTCCCTGGATAAAGCCAGTAAAGTAATAATACTTATTACAAAAATCTATGGCCACTATTGCATGTTTCTATGTTTTCTATTTTTTCATAAATTAATTAATAAAAAAGAACGCTCAAAAATCGAAACAACAAATTTTCCGCTGTTTTCAAACATCCAGAAAACAAATTTGGCTAAATTTTAGAAAAAAAGGAAAACATACGAACACGGCAAAAGCCTTTCTTTAATTTTTAATGTAAAAAGTATTTAAATCCGTCTAGTTTAGGAAAAGTAATCGGGGGACTACGAAACGTTGATTTGGTGTGCTTTTAGTAGGTATTTTCGGTCCAAGAAGCAGTTGTCTTTATCACACTGCGGTTTGGCACTGCGCGACAGCAATAGATTTTAAAAATACCTATTTTTCAGTTCTCTCGCCCGTAGTGTTTCCTCTTAATGATGAAATGGGATATCAATGATCCTAGATCTCTCGAAATTCATAACGCAATAGCTGAAATACTAACTTCCTAGCAGAAAATATATGACCGAAGTGGTCATACCCAGTCTCTATGACAAAGTGAAGGCGGTTATCAAGGATAAATTGATGAAGGTCAAATCGGTAGCCATCACTACAGATATGTGGACGTGTAAAAATAATTTGACAAGCTTTGATGAGGATGACTGTTCCTTATTTTCAAGTATTTACATAAATTTATGTACTGATTTTTATACGTTAGCTTTACGAATTACTTTTTAATTTTATTTGCAGTAATTTTAACTTTACTTGAATAGGAAGTTGGTTTTGGATGCTATGTATGCCGTACCTTGACTTTTTAGAAGTATGTACATATTCTTCTTTTTCTATTTTATTGTGACTGGCAACATATGTACACATTGTTTCTTCTTCCCGATTCACTTTCTGGTCAGTTTGTTTTGTTCAGAAAAAAAAAACGAATAAATGCAATGATCACTTTCACGCTCTACTGAACTTTTTCGTAGCGCACTAGCTGTAATTTTGTAGTAAACTAAAAGTTCGAGTGATACCAGAATAACCTTCATACTTAAAATTTTTTCCTTTTTTAGCTTACTAAAAATACAGCAAAGATGCCACTTTGAATCAGTACCTTTAATAATTTACTCGACACAATGTTATTTACCATTATTCTATTTTTCTGTTTTAGGCTGCAATGAAATCTATCAGCTACACATGTTCGAGACCCGGTTCTCCAAACTCATTGCACAATGAAGATATTTCCGACCTACATTCGATTTTCGACACTTCGCGAAAATCATTTTTAAAATCCAAAATACAAAAAGTTTTAAATGCAAAAAGGAAACTTAAGCGGCAGATTTATTTTTAAGAATGATGCAATAAAAGAAAAAAAATAAGAAGTTAGGAATAGGGAATGCAATCCTTATCTTGCAAGATCAAGATCTTGAATGATTTTCCAAGATTCAATCTTGAAAGCCATCAATCCTGAATTTCAAAATCCTGTTTGCGATCATGACAAAACAGTCCAAGACTTCAAGATTCTCAGATTGAGCGCGCGTAAAGTGTCATACGTGTTCATACCTGCGCGGCAAAGCGCGAACTGTCGTCTCGCGCGCCGCGCTCGTCCGACCGGCGACTAGCAATAGCAAAGCAACGGAGGGAGCGGGGTGTGGTGTGTGTGTGTGTAGGGTCGCGCGCGGGACGGGAAGAGAAGCGACCAATCACGTTCTATACTCGACGTTGCGTGTTGCGTGCGTCTATTGTTTTAGTTACTATCTCCGGTGGAACGAATAGGTACACTTATTCCGTCCTCATATAATTATACAATAATTACGTAAAATATTCCTTACTTCACTGTTCAAAGAAGTGAAAATGTCTAAGGACAGTTCAAATCAAGTGTTTATGGACGTTACTAAAAGTAATTTGCCGGTATGGAAATACTTCAAAAAGTCCGTGGATGGTTTGAATGCTAAGTGCAAATTGTGCAACGCTATTCGCAAACTCTCAAATGGTTCACCAAAGGGCCTGCAAATGTTTAACGAGTGCGGAGGAAGTAACAAGTGGCAGTGGCAGTGGTTCTAGTGTCATATCAACTTTAAGCCCGACCTCGTCTGCATCTGTGCCTAACTTGCCAATTCAAAATCAAAATTTTCCTCCGTCTGCGGAGCTTGATTTCAATCCAACGCCACCAAAAAAAAGAAAATCGTCGATTATTTCCCAAAACTGGTTGAAAACTCGAAAGAAGAAATGCTGTCACAAATGGTAGCTAAGGATGGGCTACCCTTTTAGAGTGTTCTGCACTTCTGATGACCTACGCAGCCTACAACCTACCTTTTTGCAGCAAAGGGACATAAACTGCCTAATTCACCTAATTCTATTAAAATGATGGTAATGGCTTATGGCACTACACTTAAAATAAAAGTCAAACAAGATCTCATGAAGCTTAACCCTTCTTTGCATAATGATGAAAATTTCCATCATAACATTTAGTTGAAAAAAAAAAGGTACACAAAACAGGCGAACTGTTAATTGTTTGTTGCTGGCAACTTTTTACACGACTAAGGCGAAAACGAAACGCAGTTGTCAAAAAAAAGCAAACGTCACTGTCAATTAACAGGCCTTGAACTTGTCATTCAGCTTTTTGTTGTGGTTGGAAGAAACGAGTGAATTTATAAATTGTTTTAGGAAACTAATCTGACATTTATCCACTAATAAAAGTGAAAATGAGTGCAAAAAAGGTTTGTTTTTAGTGATTCTGTTATTTTATGTGCAATTTATATTGAAATACCCTAAATAAATTTCTCAAAACTATGTGACATAAATTTACATCACTATGCAATAACTTCACTTGTAATGTATGGCGAAAATGATTTTTTGTAAATATTTATTTTATATTGTTTTTGTAGGGAAACTTGAAAGACAAAGGCATTGAAGATTATTTGAGTCAGTTAGAAGGCGGTTGGCTCTCGGAAGATGGCCTTGATGACGAAGATTCCGACGATGAGTACCGTGATGCTGATGAAATTATAAGAGTGTTGCAGGAGGAAAATGATAATGATGACGTTGGAGATGAAACTGCTGACATTGATCCTCCTCTTGTAGAAGAGGTCACCACAGAAGACCAGGAACCCTCACACTCATCATCTTCATCCAATTTGCAGTCCTCATCCAGTTTTTTATTTGACAAAAGAAACTTGATATGGAAAAAAAGGAATCTTGTGCATGATGCAGATAAGATTACTTTCTTGGGGAGTTCTGATGCTCCAGATGAGATATCATATCTGGAAACCCCATATCAATGTTTCAACCATTTCATAACAAAAGATTTTATTGATGATAGATTTGTGGAGCAAACAAATTTATATATAATACAAAATAATCCCAATTCATCTATAACATTTACAGAATATGATTTGTACAAGTGCTTTGGTATCCTGTTATACATGTCAGCACAAAAATTTTCTAGCACAAGATCTTACTGGTCACCAAAGTTTGGTTATCACCCCATTCCTTTAACAATGCCACTAAACAAATTTGAAAAAATAAAGTTATCATTGCATTTCCACAATAACGAATTTCATAAACCTATAGCCCATCCAGACCATGACAGGCTTTATAAAATCTGCCCTGTAATCAAGCACCTCAATGAGAGGTTTGCCACAGTGCCAATGGAACAAAGACTTTTTGTGGTTGAACAGATGTGTTCAACAAAAATAGGGCACTTTCTAAAACAATATCTGCCCAATAAGCCCCACAAAAGGGGCTTCAAATTATATGTTCTTTGTGATTTGATGGGATATGCCCATAAGTTCGAGGTATATTCTGGACAAGAGAATTTAGAGAAACTACCAGATGAACCAGATCTTGGTGCAACAGGCAATGTTGTAGTACGTTTGCTTCGGGGAGTGCCAAGAAGGCTAAACCACATCATATACTTTGTAACTTTTATACCTCTTTGCCACTGGTATATTTTTTAGCCAAAGAAGGAATACATATTGTGGGGACTGTGCAACAAAACAGGATTCCAAATAATAAATTATTAGGAAAAAAAGACTTTATGAAGAAATCGGTGCCCAGAGGCAGTTACGAAGAGAGAGTTTCTATGCTTGATGGTATAGATATGAGTTGTGTAGCATGGAAAGATAACAAGGTAGTAACCCTGCTATCTACATATGCTGGATCATTGCCTGTGGCTAAAGTAAATAGGTATGACAAGGCAAAACGAGAAAAAAATGATATTGCTTGCCCATTTATTGTCCAAGAATACAATAAACACATGGGAGGAGTAGACCTCATGGATAGCTTTTTGGGCAGAAATCACATAACACTGAGGTCTAAAAAGTGGTAACTGCGAATTTTTTTTCATTTATTTGATCTTGCAGTAATAAATGCTTGGATTGTCTATAAAAAAAATGCTCAGAAAAGGGGTGAACCTAAAAATAGTCTGCTTACAATGAGCCAATTCAGAAATGAATTGGCCCATGTGCTTTGCAACAAAGGAACCATCAAAGATGCTAAAAGAGGGCGTCCTAGCAGCAGTACCCTAGAAGAAGAATTGCTGGCAAAAAAAGAAAAGGTTCTCCAGCTCTTCCACCTCCAAAAGACATAAGGGATGGTTCTGAACATTGGCCAAAAGTAGGTGGGTTACTCCGGTGCAAATATCCTAAATGCAAAGGTTCTTTCACAATATCATGCAGTAAATGTGGAGTTAATTTGTTAACAGTAAATGTGGAGTTAATTTGTTTACAGTAAATGTGGAGTTAATTTTAATAACAGCACTTATATCAAGAAAGAATTCGGAAAAACACTTCAACTGGTAATAGACTGCAAAACTCACTGGTCAAGTCTTGCCAACATGATCTCTACATACAACAGAGTCAAACAATGTGTAAGCAAAACACTTATTGATTTGGGATATGGTTCTGCTTCTGAGTTCTTTTTTAATGATGAAGAATATGCTGTTCTCCTCAGTATGCAAAATGCTTTTGAGCCCGTTAAACTCGCAGTGGAAGTTTTGTGCCGCCGTGATACCGATTTAGTGAGTGCAGAATACACTTTGCGATTCATGGTTCGTAAGTTGGAAGAATTAAAGACACCATTATCAGAGAATCTGGCTATTGCCATGAGAAAGCGTATTGCTGAACGTCGACTTGAATCAACTGCAACATTATCATATCTTAAAAATCCAGCTCAGTATCAAGAGGATTTAGAAAAATACGCCACTGATACAACATTTCAATTACCGGCAAAAAGCTCGATCAGAATGAACATAAAAAACTTGGTGAAACGATTGCAAATCAACAAACAAAATCAAATTTTATCCGAAAATGCTAGTGAAGATGATGATGAAGACCAGCCACTTTCAAGAATACAACAGGCTTGCACTGAAACTTATCTGCAGCTGGAACTCGAACAGGCCTTGAAAGCATGTAATCAACTGGGTCAACTCAAAGCGCTGATTTCTGATAAAATTGACGCAATTTTAAAAAAAGAAATGAATCTTAATGATTACGGAGGAAAAAGAGGGCAATACCTAAAATTCGCTTTTAACAGCCTTTTAACTTTCGTCCCTACTAGGGTGGAGGCAGAAAGGGCCTTTTCAGCCGCGGGCTATTTAGCCACTGATATACAGTGCCGATTAGGTGATGACACTTTAAGCGTACTGTGTTTTTTGAGAAGTCATTTTCAAAAGGATTTTCAAAAGTTTTTAACTTTTTGTTCTTTATTAAGTTACGTAAATTATAGGTTATAATTTGTGATCTCATTTCATTATTGCATTTATTTCATTTAAGTCACTAAAATGTTGATAATTTCTTGTTCATTTTAAAATAAACGTTGATTATTGTCTTTGTATTGTGTTCATACAATGATGTTTAATTTAAAAAAATATACCTAATTATATTACATAATTAAGCCCTCAGGCCAGGTGGAGTGATGATTCACGCAAGGTGGCTGGCAGGAGCTGGATGCGAGAAGCCGAGGATCGACCTATGTGGCGTGCAATTGGAGAGGCCTATGTCCAGCAGTGGACTGTGATGGGCTGATGATGGGCTGATGATGATGATGATGATGATGATATTACATAATATTAAAATACTGGTTACTATCAATTTGCAGTATTTGATACAAAAAAACGCATTTTTTTTTCAATTATTCTGCTCAATCTCGAAAATCCCGAAAATCCTGATTCGCGACCAAGATCTCGACCCGATTCTCAACAAGATCTCGAACTGACCAATATAGATTCAGAAAAAAGACGCCAAGATCTTGAATAGTCAATCTTGGTCCAAGATTGCATTCCCTAGTTGGGAATCGCATACAGTCCTGCCTTGAGAAAGTTCGCCCTTACGATACCGTAAGGGTTACTTTTACTCTCCTGCTGCGTACAAACACGTGCGGAAAACCTTTGAGTATGCTTTACCTCATCCTCGAACACTAGGGAAGTGGTATGAGAATTTTAATGCTGAACCTGGTTTTACAGCCGAGGCTTTTAACGTTTAAAAAAAATGCTTCTGGCTCAAAACTCTTGTGTCCACTAGTCATGGATGAAATGGCTATTAGACAGCAAACTAATAGGGGTTAAACTATGAAATTGCCGATTATTTTCCCACTTTTTATTTTGTTTATAGCTCTTAAGTATAGTCGTATTATAGCGTAATTCTTTTTGTATTGTATCAAAAACTAAATAAAGTAACTTTTGACTAAAAAAAATGCAATACTAGTGCCTCTTACTTCAAAGGAAGTCGTTGAAAAGACCCCTTACAATGTGTCAGATGACCTTCTTGCTTCAATTAAGTATATTTGTATTATATACTTTGATTTTCAGAAATTTAAATACTATAATGCGTAGCTTTATAACCATCTAACCTTTAATTGCATCAAAAACGGTTCAGGCGTTTTTAAAAAAACTAAAAAATTGTTAGTATGGAAAAATGACTTCTCGATTTCGTCCATACAAAACGGCAATTTCATACTTTAACCCCTAATATTTGGCTAGGGTCTGTTTTGTCTATGACAAGGCAATGTCTATGTCGAGTCAACGTCAGTTAGTCAGTAAATGACAAATGTCAAATTTGCCGACGTTTGGTACTTTTTGTGTGGTGTTGGTGTGGTGATTTTGTTTGCATTGAATTTACCATTACGAACATTGTGTTATTTTACAATGACTGCAAAACTGTATATTTAAATAATAAAAGAACTTGTTGTTGATGAAAATTTGTAAATGACGTATTTGAGGTTATCTTTTCTTAAATTTACTTGTCAAGTAAAAGGCTACTTGGCAGTGCATCCGGTGACCCTTTGGCTGGTGGTGGCAATATTTGTGCCGCCAACATTTCATAGTTATTTTTCAGACTTGGTTAGTAAGATTCGGACTACCGATTCGTAGTACCCGCTTTTCACTAACGGTTATTTGTAGATTTTTTTTTACTTAGGCTTTTTTTATTTAATTTTTGCTTTGCATTGTTTTAAATAATGTGTAAGAAATTAAAAACGCTGACAGACCATGGTATAGAAAAGGAACTGGAAGAAATCTTTAGTTTTCCTGATGGAACTGTTTCCGAAGACGATGGGGAGCTATCGGACGGTGAATACAACGGAAATATCTACTTGGAATGCTTGTTGACAGGCGAAGATGTAATGCTTAGTTCAGCTGTATCTGACAGGTCAAAGATCATCCGTTCTGCATCAAAAAGGTCACATTTACCCTCACCCACTACAGCTTCTTCATCTAACGCTTTGAATGAGCCGCCCTCTCCTGTGCTTAGCAGATCACACTCGCCTTCTATTTTAGAGCACTCCTCACCATCTAGGGCCGTGAATGATCCTCCTATGCTTGCAGAAAACCAAGAATTCTCAGAACTTTCAGATTTTTCTTCATCATCAGACGAAGACTCGGATATTAATGAAATCGACTGGAAAAAACAAAGTTGGGAACAAAATGCATAGAGGATTTTGATTCGGTATCATTATGCTCAAGTAGAAGTTTGCCCAACAGAACAAGACCTATAACATACTTTGAACTAGTTTTTGATGAAATAATATAGTTGAACAAACTAATCGTTATGCAATAAAAAAAAGGCGCGAAACTGGCAAGATATAACAGTACCGGAACTAAAAGCATTTCTCGGAATGATCATACAGATGGCTATACATAAACTGCCTTCTATCGAGGACTACTGGTCGAGTGATCCACTTTTACACGTCGTGGAAATTGCTGAAACAATGACTTTACAACGGTTTAAAAAGATCCTAAAATTTTTTCATATCAACGACAATTTGGGAATGCCACGTAGGACCGATGCAAATTTTGACAAATTGTATAAGGTATGGCCACTTGTCAATCGTTTGAACATTCTTTGTCAGGAAAATGCAGTAACAACAAAGTCACAGGCAATAGATGAATGTATGATAAAATTTAAGGGTCGTTCTACACTAAAGCAATATATGCCCATGAAACCTATAAAACGAGGGTTCAAAGTATGGTGTAGAGCAGATAGTACTACAGGATACTTATACCAATACGACATATACACTGGCAAGACTGATACTGCAGAGACTGGATTAGGAGAAAAAGTTGTCAAGTTCCTTTGTGAACCTCTAATATCAAATGGTTATTCAGGGCATATGGCATTCGATTTTTTTTTCCAGTATTGACCTTTTGCAAAAGTTATACGAAAATGGTATCTACAGTACTGCTACAATAAGGAATGAACGCGTCAGTTTACCTCTTTTGGTAAAGAAACCTAAGAACACAGGTGATAAAGAGGAAGATAAAAGACTTTCAGAAGTAGCAATAAGGGAAAGCACTAAGGTAAAAGAGCTGAAGAAAGGAAAGTGGAAGTGGCGAGTAAAAGGAAATGTTGGATTTGCGGTTTGGAATGACACGAAACAAGTTTCTGTAGTGAGCACAGCGTTCCACCTAAAAGAAAAAAAGACTTGTACCAGGACTCAAAAGGATGGATCCAAAAAGCTTATTAGTTGTCCTGTACTAATTCCAGAATATACCAAACGTATGGGGGGTGTCGATCGTTTCGTTGATCAGAAGAGAGGACGGTACAATGTAGGCAGAAGGAGTCGCAAGTGGTGGAAGAGAATTTTTTACTTTTTACTGGATGTCGCTATTACTAATGCATATATATTACACAAAACTAACTCGCGAGTTCATAATGTAATGACTCAGAAAGAATTCCGAGTTAGTCTTTCAAGGTCATTAGTAGATAACACTACTTTTAGAAAGCGATCTTTCATATCGATGCCTAACTATGTGTCCAAGAAGAAAAAGGTAGAGGAAAGTGTAGAAAGACAAAATAAATTATTTGGGGTCCCAGAAGAAGTCAGGTTTGAAAGAGTCAATGAACATTGGCCTGAAGAAACAGATGGGTACAAAAGGTGTCGTTACTGCAGCACGAAAGTTCATAATAAACGATCTAAAATTATATGTGATAGATGCAAAGTAGCGCTTTATATTACTCCTTGTTTCAAGCTGTTCCATCAAAAGTGAGATGACCTGCACCAGTATTGGCAAGCCAGTTGCCACCACATTTTTTTTTAAAACTATCTGCACTTTTTTTTATTTTTTATTTTTAAGTAATAAATATAGTAGGTAATATTAATTCCATAAATGGAGATTTTATTTTATAATTAATGAAAAACACTTTTACTAGTTAAAGGGTTAACTTAACGAGCAGATAAAGTGGTGATTAACCCTACTCAGGGATTGTTAAACGTGAAAAATAATTTACTGAGCAGATAGGGTCGAAGTAGCTTACCCAGAACTTTACAGTGAAAACACATGTCACATGGTGAAACTCGTTAGAAACACCTTCGAGTCTAAAAGACTAATCATAGATGACCAAGGCTGTAACATAAAATGGGAATTTCTAATTAATTTGTTAAAACTGCAAAGCAGCCAGACATTAACATTTGCTAATAAGTTAACACCTAGGCATATTGACTTTCGTAATCAGATTATGAAAGTTAAGCTAGCTACACAGCTTTTGAGTAAAAGTGTAGCTACGTCATTAAATTGTGTGGGGAGATGCTGTCATCGAAACATTTTTCAAAAACAGAAGCTAGGGTAGAATTTATTGAAAATGTTAATAATTTATTTGTCATTATGAAATGTAGAAATTTTTATCGTTTTGGTTTTAAAAAACCCATTTGTCCAGATAACAAAAATGTTTTTTTTTGCATTTTTAAATAAGTTAAAAGAGTACATTTGCTAATTATATATATATGTTAAGAGAAGATGCATTAGCAGACGTAGAAATTCAGTGAAAATGACAATTTCTCAACGCAAACTAGTGCTGTCTGTCCGTAAAACTGGTTTCTTAGGCTTTCTTATTTGTATAGAAAGCTTAAAGTATCTGTACTCGACTTTGGTGGAAACAAATACTTTAAAATACATTGCTACCTATCGACTCAGTCAAGATTATTTAGTACTACTTTTTGGAGTGTTTCGCAGACAAGGCGGGTATAACAATAATCCCAACAAAAGACAGTTTCAGCGAATTTACAAAAGAGTACTAGGACATTTAGAACTCCGGTCTTCAGTGTCAGAAAACTGTATACCTTTAGATAATTTCCCTATACTTACCTGCTCGTCAGCTGTCGACAGCATATGGGTGGTTTGTGTTACCAGTCATATGACTTATATGAAATTTGTAAAAAAACTGAAAAGCACGTTAAAGTATCCCGCCTGAGACATAATTTTTAAGTTTATATACTGATATTATAATTGCAATTTAATTGCTAAAATATCAAATAAAGTACACGTTAAACTAGTTATAATGAAAATCAAACATCACATTTTGTATCCGAAAACTCAAATTTTTCAGTTCAAAATAACCATCATAAAGTCTTTTGTCCACTCAAACATTTTATCGAGTTTGGAAATTCATTCTCAAGAGCAAACCTGTTACGTTCAATCACATAACACAATAAGGGCAATTACTGATAAATATTTTAATGTCTGGCTTCATTCATCATCAGCCTACTCCAGTCCCCTGCTGGATATAGGCCTCTCCCAAGGCACGCCATCTTGAGCTTTGATCATCCAGTTGCTTCCAGCCACCTTGCGCAAATCGTCGCTCTATCTAGCAGTCTCCACTGCAGAACTCGATTACTCTATCGTTCATCAGTTCTGCGACAGATGTGACCAGCCCACTGCCACTTCAGCTTGCTTATCCGAGTAGCTACGTCGGTAACTTTGGTTCTCTGTCGAATTACTTCATTTCGGATTCCATCTCTTAGAAACACTGCAAGCATAGCTCTCTCCATAGCTCGCTAAGCAACTTTTAGCTTGCGGACCAGTCCCACCGTCAGTGTCCACGTTTCGGCTCCGTATGTCACAACGGGTAAGACGCACTGGTCAAAAACTTTTGTTTTTAGGCTTTGGGGTATTAGCGACGAGAAAACATGACGTAGCTTCCGGAATGCCGCCCAGCCCAACTCAATCCTCCGATCGGCTTCCTTCTCGAAATTGTTTCTGCTTAATAGTAGGTTTTGTCCAAGGTAGACGTAATTGTCGACAAAAAAAAATCTTATTAAGAGGGGCTTCCAAACATTTTAACTTGTTGGTTGCGCGTAGTATTAGTGTTATATTGCATCTGCCTTTCATGGCACGCACTCGGCACTGGCATGAACAGCAGATCCTGTCAAAGGAAAAAGAAAAAAAAAACTTGCTGTCAACTTTCTCCATATACTTTTTTTTCACCTATACTTCACCTGATTATTTCACCTAAAAAATCTTTATATTTTATAATCACCAAAATCACCGCAAGTTCCTGGTTTTCCTGTCATCGCTCCCCAATTACATTGAAAACCCACCCAGGAGATAAGGGAACTGCAGCACCAGATCGGTAAGTGCCTTGTGCTCGTAATTTGTTTTAATTGTAGGTTTAGTAATTTTAATACTGCCGCACCATTATATTCTCCTGCGCCTAGGTACTTAGTCGTATCTTTTTCTTGGTGTGAAAGATGATATTGTCACGCGGATTGAGAAAGGGATGCCGAGATGGTTTGGGCATGTTGAGAGGATGAATGAGAGAAGAATGACTAGACAGATATGTAAGACGAGTGTGAAAGGGAACGTTGGAAGAGGAAGGCCTAGACGAACTTATCACGATCAAATCTGGGATGTTCTGAAGAAAGGTCAGGTGAAGAGTACTCTAAACCGACGTCATGCATGAAAAGATTGATGAATGTGGAAGCAGCGAAAGATGTATGCCAGGATCGTAGTAAATGGAAGGCCTTGGTCTCTGCCTACCCCGTTGGGAAGGAGGCGTGATAATATAAAGGGTGCAGATTTCAATACGAGCGGAATTTATAAAAACAGCTCATGATCGCATATAGAACAAGCACCAGGAACCAATTAATTCAAGAAAATAAACTGAAATTTTAAGCGAATATTTTGTGTTAAATCCTTACTGCACTGGGGCGCGTTAGATACTGCAAACTGTTTGCACTGTACGCAAAGTACGGCGCGAATCGCGTAGACAAGCGGTAGGTACCTACCTACTAACTTGTCGTCATTGCTTGCTTAACTCTCTTTATCTGCCGTCTGCGTTATTCCCGAATGTGTAAATAGCTATTTGTAAAGGAACCGATTTCAGGTGCTTGGTTTAGTTAATTACAAATTTCCTTTCCTACTTCAATCGGGCTGAGGACTGACAAACATACCTAAGTACCAAAGGGCGATCAATCGGGAACCGAAATACGAACCTCAAACTTACACTAGGTACCTATCTGGGTATCTTAATCTAGGTCAACCTAAAAATTAAGTGTTTTTATTGCTAATGACCAGCAGGCTTACTCTTGACAAGTTCGAGTTACGATCACAATCGAATCGACGTCGAGAATCAGTGATTTGGTACTCTGAAAAGTGAACCTAAACCTGTGAGTCGATGGTGATTACGTTATCAACCGAAAATGTTTAACGGATCGCCATTTTAGATCGATCTTGACTTGATTTTGATTTCGATTCGATTGAGTTTGTTCAGATTTTGGCTAGGTCGAATCGAGATCGAACTTAAATCAAATTCAAGAGTAAGGGGGCTGGTCATCTGGTCGATCACGATTTGAGCCTTCAGTCGGGAATCTAAATATACTTCTAAATAATATTATACTTTTACATAAATACGTTTAACTTGAATTAATTTTATCTTAACTAAGTATCGACATTTAATATAACATCAATAATGATAATAAAAAGTTTTTTGAGTAGGTAATTATAAAATGTTAAATTTAATTAATGCAGACAAATTTTAATCTTTATTCATAGTCACTTTTAAATCTTAATCACTGGATCAATTTTGAACAACTACACATATTATATTTAAATTGCCAGGCTTGAAGCGGAAATAACTTGACAACTCAACATATCAAGCTTTGAGTTAACATTTAATAGGGTCCTATTGTGATAACTCAATTTTTAACGGGTGCAAAACGGGCAAAATGCAATAAGTTCAGATGTCAACTTTTATTTATTTGTCTCGTATCGTTTTTTATTGGATATACATAAAGTTAAGATGTTAAAAACGCACATGCATTTTTTTTACTTTTTGACATATTAGGTTTTTGTTTTTTTTTACCAGAAGGGTCCTAAGCATAGGACGGGTGACGGAGTGACGGGTGTGGTTACAAAAACCGATCCTTGAATATGTCTAATGCTCTAATTGAATTAGCAGTCGAAAAGAACATAATCATTGAGCAGAAATACCTTGAAGTCGGGCACACCCAAATGGAGGTGGATTCGATACATAGCAGTATTGAACGAAAACTGCCACCTCATAGGGATATTTTTAATCCCGCTGACTACATAAACATAATCAAGAGCGCTAGAAACAAGCCTGAACCATACAAGGTAGTTTTTCTAAGTTACAGCGATTTCAGCAAATATGAAGGGGGGAGGTACTCCAGCATACGACCTGGAAATAAAAAGGGCGATCTACTTGTAGTCGATATTATAAGCCTTCAATATAAGCCAGATGGAATCATACGGTATAAGTTGGACTTTAAGGACGACTTCAAAGAATTACCACGACGCTCTAACAAACAAAACACACGAAGTGAAAATACTGCCCTTTATGAATCATTTCTCCCTATTGACACTACAAAGTTTATACATTTATAAGAGTTAAAACCACTGATTCCTAAAGATTACCACCCTTTTTATGACTCCTTGGAACATAATTGTTTAGATTCTGATGCCTGTCTTCATAAACGAGACAATTAATAATATGCAATAGGACTCGCCTTGTTAATTTTACCTTGCCATTTAGGTTTGTCAAGAATTTTACGACAATTTTGGTGTTTTTTTTTCGTTTTTCATATCAATAATATTTTGAATGTTCCTACTTTAATTATTTGTTTATGTTACTTGAATAAACACTATACCTGTTTTTTAAAAAGCTCTGTGTATTATTTCATACAAATAAGCTGTTAATATGTTATATGTCACAAGTTTTACGTGAATTGTAGGTACAATATGTTCTATGTCAAATTTCTAACAAAATCTAAATTATTTATGGAGACTTTAATATTTACATTAAAAAGAACAAATTGCTTAGGAAACATTAGTTAAAAAACATGTGTCTTAAAAGATTTTTTTCCAGTAGGAACGCCGCTGTTTTTTTACTCTCCGGTAAACTTGTCATTTTTGACATAGAACAAATTGCAATATGAACGACGATATATAAAATAAAAATATGTATTTTTAAGATACCTAATCGATACTAAATAGCCCTGAATAATTTTTCCAACTTTAAATGAAATCTAATTGAACCCCCAATTTAAAGAAAATATGAGTTACCTAGACTGTAGACTCGGACGGTCGTCGGCCTGCTATTCGCACACTCGCCGCTGTGTGCGTTCACGCAAACATCCAGGAAAATACCTAAACAGCGCGTTCGTCTTTCGGTCGGCGCAGGCTTAAAACTAGTGTCACAAATTATAAGACAAAGGGCGCAAATTGAACAATCTGCCTAAAAATTTGATTTAATGCGAGAAAATATTTTATTTGATGAAACCCGAGAAAAGAGACACCTACAAATGTGACAATTGCACTTACAGCCCAGAAGAAATGATTTCGCAAGCAAATATTCCAACACAAAATTTGTTCGAAAGTTTATCAAGTATAGGAGATGACACAGTAAGTGATCATGAAGAAAAATAATTTATAACATTTTGAAAAAGAAAAACCCATTGTCTCTCTAACAAGTCTGCATCCGATTCTTCTCTTTTCAAATTGGAGAATAGTAAAACTTCGGACTCGAATAAAGCATACCAGTCCTGTCATAGTTTACACGCTGTCGCCTCTATAGTCCCACTTAACATTGAAGAACTGAAGGATACAAATTTAAAACTACAGGAAGAACTAAACAGAGCTAATTCCGAGATAAGCAGTTTAAATATGATAAATAAAGTATTACAAGATAAACAGTGAACAGAAGAAGGTCATTGACTTATTAACGTCAAAACATAGGGATAACAACAATGTATGTACAAATGGAAAAAACCCTTTCACATCAACACCATTAAATAATGAAAACCGTGGGAGTAACATTAAGTATACAACTACAAATCCACAAACTAGTACAGGTGCTCTTGTGTCGACTCCATCTTCTCAAAGGCTTATGTTAAACAAGTTCCGGAATCATGACGAGCAACAACTAGGCTCGAAAATCCTGCAGGACGACAAGCTTAAGCTATAGTCTAAGATCCCACCATACAACGACCTTCACCGAGCTGTTTATTGGATGAAAAGTTTTTTATATACAATTAAATATGCCAAAAAATATATTGCAAATGGGTTGACTAAAAAAATTCAGTCCAGAGTAGAATTTTTAAAATTTGACAACCAAATTTCATGACTTTTTTTTTGCATTCAACCGTATTCTATGGGGCGCAAATTACCACGTACGATCGTACCATCTGCAATGCCTTGCACATGGAATCCAGTGTGCTGTGGTGGATGTAATTTATAAAAAAACCTATACTGTAGTCAGTGAAGTACAGGAAACTACAGAAAATTCATCAGACACGGAAAGTGACACTGACGCTGAAGATGGTGGTTTTACAGTACACAGAATGCATCCAAATAAAGTACCAAGTCTAGTAGTAGTACTAGTATATTATTAATAATTAGTAGACAAAGTCCGGAAAGTAGTAAAACTATATAAAAAATCTCCTACAAAAAGTGAAATTCTACAAAAATATGTGGTAGATGAAAATAAAAACCTGATTTTGGACTGTAAAACTAGGTGGAGCAGTATGGCTGCATGATATCCAGATTTCTGATTATCAAGGATCATATTATGAAGGCTCTCATCGATGTAAAAAGCGACATAAGTTTCACCAACTCTGAAATAACCTTGTTGGACGAGTTCTCTGCCAGCCTAAATATAATAAAAGCCACTGTAGAGGCAATTTGCCAGGAGCAAGCTAACCTTTTAACATGTGAAACAGCCTTACAATTCATGATAACCAAGCTAGAAAGTCTTAATAATTTTATTAGCAGTGAACTTTCAGAGGCACTCAAAGATAGGATTGCACAACGCAGGCAACCAGAATTGGTTTGTACTTTAAAGTACCTTCATAATCCAAAAAAGTACTATGATGAGATCTCAACAAGTATTTTCACCATATCAGGGAATGATATTATTAGGAAAACCATAGTTGACATAAATAATAAATATTTTAGCAATCATTTTGCATCTGATGAAGAAGATGATAATGTGCCTTTAATACGAATAATATGTCAGCATGATGAAACAACGGATACTGCCAAAAGTCTTAAGGAACAGCTGCAAAAAAGGATCACTGATACAATTTCGTCAGCTCCGTCTACGTCTTCTGCAAATTTTTCTGATAAAGTCGAACTCGAAGCATCAGTCTGTATGCAAATGGCCTTATTTGATAGAGGGGGTCCAAGGTAAGTTCACTTAGAACAAGCTTATAATTTCTTACTTTGTATACCACCCACAAGTGTGGATTGTTTGTGTAATTTTATTAATTTGTTGACTTTTAAGTTTATTATTTCTAATATGATTCTTAATTCTATAAATTGTATGATAATGTTCTCATAAATTTGCATGCCTACGACATAGGGCAGAACCTTGTTGGCAATTGAATTCATTGTCTTCCATTTCAATATACTACACAATGTTGTGCAAATAAATGTTTGACTTTGACTTTCGACTTTGAATGTGAGAGAGTATTTTCTTCTAGCAAATATTTGTGCAATTTTATTTATTTTATTTTTATTTATTTAAACTTTATTGCACAAACACTAAAATGAAGTACAACAGGTGGACTTAATGCCTTAAGGCATTCTCTCCCAGTCGACCATCGGACCAAGCAGAAATAATTTTGTGGGCGGTGCGACATAAAAAGCAAATTAAAAGACAAAAAATTTCAAAAATAATAATAATATACTCAAAATATACTACATATACAATACAATATATATGTATATAAACTACATACAATTACTAAATAAATAGAAAATATGTAAATAAATAAGAATAAGATGACGACTACTGCTGTGGAAGCAAAGTAAATGACGACTACTGCATTTTACCTAAGAAGTAAGACCTAACACGTTTCTTAAAAGCAAATTTACTCGGTGCTTGTTTAATACTTTCGGGCAATGAGTTCCAAAGCCGAATGGACTTAACAAGAAAAGAATTTGAGACAAAACCAGTTCGGTGAGAAGGAATAGAGAGAGTGAGTTTGTCGGAAGAGCGCAACTGGCGGGAATGGGTCGAGCTGAGAAGAGAAAATTGGGATTTAAGATAAGAAGGGGAGTTTGGATCGTTCAATATAGAAAAAAGAGTGCATAAAATTCTGGCGTCACGCCGACAGGAAAGAGGAAGCCATTGAAGCTGCAAACGGTGCATGGAAATATGATCGAATTTACGCAAACAGTAGATAAACCGAACACAGTTATTTATCAAACGATCCAATTTGTTAAGTAGCGATTGGTTTAAGTCGGGGTAACACACATCAGCATAATCAATGAGAGGAAAGACAAGTGACTGGACAAGATAAATTTTAGACTGGATAGGAAGAAAGTGCTTAAGTCTGTAGAGGGAGCGCAATGTGGCGTTAACCTTACGACTAACCTCAGCCGCGTGAGTTGTCCAGCTAAGCGTCACTTAAGATGCTCTCTAAAAGATGATTCGCTGGACGCCCTAAGTTTTTTGAGGTCTAATTACCAAAGGAAACCCAACAATAAATAATTCAATTCATTAACTGTCCTGTTCCGGTGATATAATTAAGTTAATTGTTTTTATTGTTATTTTTTTCAATACTTATCTGATCTGATTATGCAACTAATCTCAAAGAGATATCTTTACGTTAGTGCTAAATTAACAGATATTGTTTAATTTTGTTTTCATTACTTAATTTAAGTTAACAAATGACATGATGGTCATTACATTGATGTGCCAACCATCAAAAATGGTTTCATATTTATATTTTTACATTAAGGACTATTTTTATGCAACTGTTTTAACGTTACTACTGAGTTAACAGAATTGTTTAATTTTATTTTCGTTACTTTACTTTAGATTATGAATGATGATTTCATTGATGGCAGAGTTCATTAAGTTAAAGCTAATGACACATTGAAAATGTGAATATTTTTCTGTCGCAAATAAATCCGATTTTTCTTAGAATTCTTAATGTCTTTTTATTTCAAGGCAAAATAGTTTTCTTACCACTTAAAATCCTATTTTATTTTTCGAATAATATTTAAATATTCGAATATCCCAGGCAAAATATTCGAATATTCAAATACCTAAATTTGTCGAATATTTGCAAGCTCTAGTTGCAACCCAAAAATTACCAAGTTTATACACTGGAGGGCTACAATTTGGCGGCTAGGTATATAAGACAACATCATAAACATGGCGGTGTTGCTATCGTTCCATCCGAGTGGACCCTTAACATCTTGACTCAAGTTTTTTTACCCAACTACGGCGAATTAAAAAGATTTATTATAATTGAAAATATACACGCGTGAATCGATCAAAACGAAAGAAAGACTTGATATACAGTCTTAGGTAGGTACACTGTTGAGTTTTTGGTGGAATTTTGCGGAGTAGAGATTACCGATATGAACTTGTTAATAATATCTATTTACCATCCTGAACGAAATCGGGAGGTCGAAACATTTTTCTCTCGAATGCATTTATTATTGGAACATGTCACAAAGTATAATAGCAACAAAAAAATAGTTATAGGGGGTTATATAAACATTGACATTACCGTAAATAAAAATATATCACGCAGACTTGCTAACCTTCTTAAGTGCTATGGTTTACACTGTTTTAATAGATCTCCCACAAGAATAACACCAACCAGTTCATTTGTGTTGACCAGTTTATAATTGGAAGAAACTTTAATATGACCACTGAGGTTCACCACAACCAGTTATCTGATCACAGTACCCTCATTGGTCAGATACCAATTGAAAAAATTGTAAATGAAAATGGTACTAAAAAGAAAATAAAAAAAAGGATTATTTAGCAGGAAAACAATGGACAACTTCAAACTTGCATTGAGCAATGTAAATTGGCAACAAATGCTATCTAGAAATAATAATATAGATAAAAATTACGTAATATTTCAAACGAAAACTAGTGTTATTTTAGACCAATGTATAAAAAGAGATATAATTTTAAAAAATAAAAGTAAAACGGGGTGGGTCACTAAGGGTATAAAAAAAAATGTTGTTATCAAAAGAGAGTCCTGCGTTACCTTACTACGAAATTCGAAAAAGTTTTTTTTTAAAAGAATACCAAAATGCATTCAGTAAATTATTGAAAAAAATATTCTTAGTGAAAAACGGAAATCTTTTATACACAGACTTACAACATCTAGAAACAAATACAAGACAATGTGGACTATAATTAATGAGAAAACTATGCCCTCTAACAATAACAGACAAAAAAACATAACTTTGAAAAATAAAAATGAAACAATTGCTCACTCTGAGACCATAGCAAATCTATTTAATGAATATTACATGAGTATAGGTAAAGACAATAATGTCCATAGCCATATAATCCAAAATAAAAATACTCTAGTAAACTCTTTTTACCTAGATACGGTCACTGAGCCAGAGGTAAGGACGACCATTTTGAGTCTAAAGAGAAACAATACATGCGGTTTTGATGAGATACCAGCCACGTTACTGGCGCATTGCGTAGACGAATTTTCATCCCCGTTAACATTTTTAGTCAACCAATCCTATGAACAGGGCTTAAAACAAGCTATAATCAAACCTATTTACAAAAAGGTGATAAGTCCAATATAGTGAATTATCGTCCCATAGCCTTACTATCGGTAATATCAAAAATTTTTGAAAAAATAATATGCAAACGAATTTTCATTTTTTTTGAAAAATACAGGGTGCTTAATGCGAACCAACATGGTTTTAGAGAGAAACACTCCACGACATCTGCAGTGCTTGACTGCAGTTTTGAGATTTTGAATATTCTTAACGAAAACAGGTGTGCTGTGGCCATATTCATGGATATCTCCAAAGCGTACGACCGTGTTCTGCACGAGGTACCTACTTATAACTAAATTACAATATTTAGGAATTCGTGGAAATGCAATTAAGTGGTTGGCATCTTACTTGAAAGACAGAAAGAACTCGTACAAATTGCACACTCAAGCGAAGGTGTTGTGGATAGTGTTAATTCCGCAATTGGCACAGTTTCCGGATCAATACCTCAAGGTAGCGTGCTTGGATGTTTGCTGTTTTTGGCATATATTAATGACCTGCCTCGTGCCACGCCAAATAAAGTCATACAATGTGCTGATGATGCTACTCTCATCATATCGGGTAACTACGATGACATGAATACATTACATGATGAAATAACATCTTCTATCCATAATATAGCGAAACATCTCAGTGAAATTGGCCTCGTATTAAATCTGGAAAAACTAAAATAATCCAATTTAGACCTCACCAAAGATCAGCACTGCCACTCAATGTAACGTTTGAACAAAATAAAATAGAAATAGTCGATAAATGCACGTTGTTGGGCATCACCATGGATTCCACCTTGACTTGGAAACCTCACGTGAGTGCAGTAGTGGGCAAACTAAGCAGTTTCACGTACGCCCTGTATGAGTTACGAAAATGTACAAACTAACAATGCGCGTTGACTGCATACCACGCGCACGCTGCGGCCTGGATCCGGTTTGGTATTGTTTTTTGGGGGAACTCAACTGATGTCCAATCGGTGTTCATTCTACAAAAGCGTTGCATAAGAGTGATCGCCAATTTGCCACCCACAGAGTCGTGCCGGCCGTGGATTGTCAGTTTCAGGGCACTGACCGTTGCTTGTTTGTACATTTGTGAGCTTTGTAGATTAGTTTACACCAGTCCCCATTATTTTAATAGAATATCTGACCTTCCTAGACGCTACTCTTCTCGCCGAGCAAATAATCTATGTCAATCAACCCCACATCTAGAGCTTTTTAAAAAAAGGCCATTCTATATGGCAGTCAAGCTATATAATCACTTGCTAAACTCATTAAAAGCCCTCCAGGGAATACGAGTAAGATTTGATGATAAATTAAAAAAACTTCTACTTGAAAAGGCGTCCTATTCTGTAAAGGAATCATTGGATGATAGTTTATAAACTTAAAAAATAAAATGTAATGTAATAATACTGATGAATATGATGGTTTGTTATAATAATGTATTAATGTGTACCTAATCATAATATTGTTTTAGTTAAGTAGTGCCGTATTAGTTAATTTGCCGTGCCCTTACAGGTTTCTTGTTTGTGCCTTTAAAACTCTATGTAACACTTGTGTATACAACAAGATGCAACAAATGAATATGAATATGTTGCTGGTCTTGTTGGAAAATCTTTTCCACAATCTTTTACTTCCTCAAATATTATTCAGGGTTTTAGAAGCACAGGATTACACCCACAAAATGAAAATATATTTGGAGAACATGAGTTTATGCCATCAAACGTAACTGACCGACCCTTCCCTGTATGTGAAAACGAGTCTTATGCTGGGAACTCATCTGAAGAAATGAATGAAATTCTTGAACAGCCAGATTGTAACGAACAGCATCTTGCTGGAGAATCCACTCAAAAAGGCAAAGAAGTTCTTGAAACCTCGTTGCAAGAAAACACAACAAATTTGTAAATCTCGACTCATTTGATTATAATGACAAAGACTTTTTAAATAAAGTGTGTAACGAAATAAACTATATTATTGATTGTATGTACTAAAACAGAAAGTATCTGGGTTACAACGATAATAAAAATAAGCTACGAGTAAACACACAAAATAAAAAGACCGCAAACTTTGTACCGAAAGATAATGTTGACAAAACAAAACCATCATTACATTCACACTATAATGCAAAAACTAAAGGACAAAGATTGATAACACATTATTTGATATTTTAGCAACTTAATTGCACTTATAATATCAGTATATAAACTTGAAAAATTTTTGTCCCAGGCGGGACTTGAACCCGCGAGGAGATGCGGAAATTTTTCAAGTTTATATACTGATATTGATAACACAGTTCTTTTTCAAAGACATTCCATCAAAAGATGAAAATAATTCTAAATGCAAGTTTTTTCGTGAAAAACAATACATTTCGAATATTTCATCAAAACATAGCCAGTGTTCTTAGCAAAAAAGAATAAATTGAACTGACATTAGAAGAGTTATCTGTAAAGAATATATTATTTAATGTGCTTTGTTTTAGTGAGACCAAAAAAGGGGTGGTGTCTGCATACTTGTGAAAAATAACGACGTCCAAGCGCAAAAAATACAATGGCTAAATGAGATATCTGAAAACACTAACTTTAAATGTTGTGGTGTAGATATCCCTCAAATAAAATGTACAGTCATATGCGTCTACAGAACACCAACATCTATCCTAACGACATTTTTCGCCAAACTCGAACAGTTATTAAACAAATTAAAACACAAAACGAAATATAAAATTGTTATTGCCGGTGATCTAAATATAGATATTCTTAAACATGGCAATGATTCAAATGACCTTGAAAGAATAGCAGCAAACAACAACCTGACTCTTCATATATTATCTCCAACGCGTAAAAAAGCGTGTATAGACCAAATCCTCAGCAATATTCCGGAAGCAATAGGTGAAACTCACAATCTAGGTTTATCAGATCATGACACAGCACAGTCAATCACCTTCGATGTGGTAGCTCCTGTGCAAATTCCAAAATTTTGGTATACCACGAAACGGGAGTATAGCACTGAAAATATTTCAATATATCTGGAATGATTAAAAAATGTAACATGGCATGACGTATTTGAAGAAGGCGAAATATTATAATGTACTAGCTGACCCGGCAAACGTTGTTTTGCCATAAAAATGATTAAATTACTAAAATGGCTAACAAAAAATAGGGGTTGGTGGTAAAAGGGTAAAAATTTAGGGTTGTATATATTTTATAAAATTTTAATATTTTACTACCCTACCCCTACCCCTACCCCTACCCTACCCCTACCTACCCTACCCTACCCCCACCCCTACCCTAAACCCTTCCCTACCTAGGGGTAGGGAAGGGTTTAGGGTAGGGGTAAATTATCGAGCGGGATGAAAAATGATTAAATTACTAAAATGGCTATTAAAAAATAGGGGTTGGTGATAAAAGGGTAAAAATTTAGGATTGTATGTATTTTTGTATGTTGTATCATAAAAAAATAGAAATTAAAAATTTTGTCTAAAAAATAAAAAAAAAATTTAGGTTTGGACTACACCTAACATTATCCCCGACAAAATTGTGCATCTAAACCATTCCCAGATCCCCTTGAACACACACAAAAAATTTCATCAAAATCGGTCCAGTCGTTTGAGAGAAGTTCAGTGACATACACACTCACAGAAGAATTATATATATAAAGATTAATTTTAATTTATTTAGATTAAAGTGCATGCTCTTCTCTCATGTTGCTGTGCCTTACCAAGGTCCTAAGTCCTTATTGTTACTGTCCACAAATTTAAATGTAATAACTATTGTAAAACATAAGGAATGCAATAAAAAACTTTGAATTTGAATTTAGATGTAGCACGAAATGATGATATGGTGAACTTCATACCCATAATTTTTGTTCTCCTACCTAATAAAAAAAACCGGCCAAGTGCGAGTCGGACTCGCGCACGAAGGATTCCGTACCAAAACGGCCAAAAAAACGGGTTTGTTCGGAACAAACCCGAGTCCGACTTGGCCGGTTTTTTTTATTAGGTAGGAGAACAAAAATTATGGGTATGAAGTTCACCATATCATCATTTCGTGCTACATCTAAATTCAAATTCAAAGTTTTTTTATTGCATTCCTTATGTTTTACAATAGTTATTACATTTAAATTTGTGGACAGTAACAATAAGGACTTAGGACCTTGGTAAGGCACAGCAACATGAGAGAAGAGCATGCACTTTAATCTAAATAAATTAAAATTAATCTTTATAGATATAATTCTTCTGTGAGTGTGTATGTCACGGAACTTCTCTCAAACGACTGGACCGATTTTGATGAAATTTTTTGTGTGTGTTCAAGGGGATCTGGGAATGGTTTAGATTCACAATTTTGTCGGGGATAATGTTAGGTGTAGTCCAACCCTAAATTTTTTATTTTATTTTTTAGACAAAATTTGTAATTTCTATTTTTCCCTTAAATATTTATTTTATTTTGTTTTAGTATTTGTTGTTATTGCGGTAACAGAAATACATAATCTGTAAAAATTTCAACTGCCTAGCTATCGCGGCTCTTGAGATACAGCCTGGTGACAGAGCGACGGACAGACGGACAGACAGCGAAGTCTTAGTAATAGGGTCCCGTTTTTACCCTTACAAGAGGTTGTTTTTAATATTAAAACAACAATTTGGTTTTAAAATTAATATGTACAAATGCGACTATCAGTTAGCAATGATAAAAGCAGTAAAAGAGGTTTTCTCACATATCATTTTTGTAACGCTGTGTTCAAAATGAGCAATAAATGGAATCTAGAAGTATCTATCTGAAGATCAAAAAGTAGCAAAATACTGTTCACTTTTGCCTTTGCTGCCTCCACAGTTGATGCCAGAAGCCTTTAACACTATGCCACAAATTTTTAGATTACTTCAGCAGCAAATGGATGAAAAAGATAAGCAGTAACAAAGTACAAAATTTTGCATCCTTTTATGTGACATATACGTAGGACATAAGACGACCAGAGCCAACTTCTGCTGCAAGGGTTATGGCTGTTAACAAAGTTTCCGTTATTGAGTTTTTCACATAAGTGGTTACTTTATCAAGTTGCAGAAGATGGCCTTACCCCTGACAGGATTTATAACGCCGATGAAACTGCTGTTAGTACTGTGCCAAAAAGTAAGTTAAAGATAGTGTCACTCAAGAGCCAAAAGCACACAAAGCAAGTTGGCTACTTGTCATCTGTTTTTGGGGTGGTGGGATCTACCTCCTAGTGGTCCACCCTGGGCAACGGTATCTTTGGTTTTCTAACCAATGATGACGGCTAACAGATCCCCCTGCGGTGGTAGGCTTCGTGAGAGGCAGCGACGATGCTGACCGCAATCAATGGATTTAGGAAATATGGAATATGGACACTTGACAGAAATGTTTTTACAGAGGCTGATTTTATAGGCGCAGAAACACGAATTTACTAACCGTCTGAAAATATAAACCTGGAATCAACATCTCAGGTTTCAACCAATTATTTTAGAGTTAACATAACCAGAGATTACTATATCGGAAGTAATCCAAGCCAATACAAACAAATATTTCTGCTGATCGTTCAGCTACGGAAGCTATTAAAGAAAAGACCCCTGAGAGACAAATACAACCAGTAAAATCTTCTTTTTCTGTCACTCCAGAAAATATCATTACGATACGCAAGACAGAATAACCAGAAAACGTGTTAAAATTGCAATACTTACAACTTCTCCGTCCAGAAATTATATCATGATAAATACAATAAATAAAAGAAAAAAAGTAAATAAGACGACTAACAAAAAGAAACCTGACCATAAAAAGACTGAAAAGGAAAAACCTTAAATTTAAATAAGGCTGAAAAAAAAGACGCAAAAAAAGAAAGTGACACGGATACTAATTCGTCTGAAGATGATGAAAATGATTGTCCTTGCACATATTGTGGGTACTTATATTCACAGTCCACTGAAGGATGGGTTATTTATAACGTGTGCCGTGGCTGGGCTCATAATTCCTGCGCAGGTGTAGACGATAATGATAAAGAGGCACATACAATTTAACGTTGTCAAACAGATTAAAATATGTACTCCTGCTCCATAGTAAATTTCCCATTTTGCCCTGATCATGGGGCAATACGGGGTATAGTTCATATTGTGATTTAGCGCCATAAAAGATTATAATTATTTTTATTCAAACTGTAAGTGTTACTTAATAATTAAGCAACAATTATTGTAAGAGATATTTCATAAATAGATAAGTAGTGCAATATAATGATGCATTTTGTAATTTTATGGGTCTGCCGCGTTATTCAGGTATGTTTGCGGAAGCAAGAGTACCTGACTTTTTGTTTTATGACGACCATTTGGATCAGCGGTAGTAAACGCTGCTTCTCAGCCATGGGTCGCGGGTTCGATGAACATGTCTGTTTGTACTGGTCTGGGTGTTCTCTATGTATTATAAGTATGTACTTACAAAAAAAAAGTATATAAGTAAGATTATCGGTTGTCTAGTACCCCATACGACAGGGTACTTAATAGTACCTTAATTTAGGACTAGATGGCTCTGTGTTGTCCAGTGAGACATGTCTTAAAATATTTATTTATTATTTTATTTTATTTATTTTTGGTATCCTAAGGTCTCGGGCTGCCTCATTCTGGCAAAAGGTAGTCAATTCCAAAAATGAAATTTTACGGTCTGCGAGTGATGGCTTCTCTGGACCATTATTTGGTCACTGGAGATATCTTCATAAGGCGGTTATTTGACGATGCCCGGCTTCTTTCTTGGTGAAACATTTGGTATAAATGGTACATTTTATTTTATTTTTAAATTTTAATGTAACAAGTACTTTTTGTAATTTGAAATTGTATATTGCATATGGGTTTATATGCCTGAAATAAAGATTTTATTATTATTATAATATTATAAAACGGTTTGATTTACATGTTATGACGTTTTTTCTCTCAAATATCCCATCTTACCCCGGTCCCATATGTCTGCAAAGCATTCTTGTGTTCATTCAAGAATAAAAAAAAATTGCGTATTTGAAATTTACGTTCCGTGTGCGTCAGTTTGGCTAATTTATTATGAAAAATATAGGTATTATTGTAAAGCCTTTTCATAAAATTTTGTAACACACGCCTATTGTGTGATAAGAGAACAGGAATTTAAATAAAAAACGGTAAAAACGTGATTAATTTAATAAGAATAAATAACAACACATATAAATAGTTGAAAACCCATCGAACAATTTGGAAACGCATCAATTTTAATGTTTCGGTGGAATACTCCTTCCATATTTCGGAAGAGACGTCTTAAAAATCCAAAATATTACCAATCATCGCTATGGTAACCTGAATTCAACGATGGATACCTTTACCCTGCAATGGGATGATTATAGGTCGTTATATTCTTATCACCTGTCTCTTTCACTCACGCCAATGTCTAAGATTTGACAAATAGATCCGTGTTTTCGGGCATCGCCTTTCGTAGTACCACCTTAGTCGATAGTCAAAGCCTTGCACCTTTGTGTAAGGCTTTGACTATCGACTAAGGTGGTACTCTCTATTTCTCTTTCTATTTCTTCATACTATGTCATCAAAATGCTTTGTTGAGTGTTATTTATAGATATTAAAGAGATAAAATTATATCTTATACTATTTGCAGATAACGGCAGGTCAACCTACCCAAAAAGTCAAAGTTATTAAATTGATTTTGAACTTTAACTCCAAGACGTAGATATCAGTATCAATTGAGAAAATTTGACGTTTTGTGGTAGGTTGACATGCTGTTTTCTGTACATACGCTGAAGTTGCTGATTTTTTTCTTTTACTTTAAAAATACTTGTACACAGGATAACACAGTCTTAGAAAGGTCAGTTCCTCGTTTGGTATGATTATTTGTTAGAAGAAAAAAGCAAGAGCGTCATAATATTGCTTTATACTTATAATTAAAAAAACATAAGTAACTCACAAAAAACTTCTGCAGGACATATTAGCTACTAAAAATCTTTGTATGTCGAGTTTTAGGCTGTTATTCTATTATGATAGTAAATAATTATAAATATAGACAAAGAAAACAAACATTTCATCTCAGAATCAGCTTACTCGCATAAATATTTGTAAGACATATCACAAAATATTATCATAACTATATTTTTATAGCTTTTATTGAAAATACTATATTACGCCGAAGAAATGTTGGCAACCCTACCCAGACTTCATGCCACTAATTATGTCCAAAGTAACTTAGGTCATCGGGTTCAGGGTTAATGTTCATTAAAAACTTTTAAAAATAACGATACGGGCATAAGCCGCCCATCAAATATCCACTTTACTGCTTACACACGAAAGTCTAGAGTTGCTTATCTCAGGTGAGGTCATCGTTGATTTGGTTGACCTCATCCGTGACCTCTGCGGCGAGGTCGGCGAACTTAGCCACGTAGTCGACGCTCGACTCTGCCATCAGGGACTGGAGTTGTGAGTCCACCTGGTGATGGTAGAGTATGTTAAAGTGGCGTGCAAAACATTTTTTTTTTACAAATAATGAGCTTGCTCTTGACTACATACTTAACTATACGGTTAAGAAGAAGCCTAAGATGGAGCGAGTATACCCAGAGGCACTGGTTCTCCCACACACCAGCGGAACACAGAACAACTGTTTGTCGCTGGACTCCGGCAGGAGGGGGTAGCATCCAGGCGGCCTCTTACGATGCCTACCCCGGCAGAGTGATCTCTTTTAGCCGATTTTAGAGATTAGCCGTCATCATAGGTTAGAAAACCAAAGATAACGTTGCCCAGGGCGTACCACTAGGAGGTAGATCCTACTACCCCAATTATGGGTAGGCTAATAAGACTCAACAGAAAATCACTTCGGGACGCTGGAAAGTAACTTTTGACTGTATAGAATATTATGGAGTTAGGGTTGTTGCTGATAAATAAAAAAATAAATAATAAATAAATATTTTAAGACATGCCTCACTGGGCCACACAGAGCCATCTAGTCCCAAATTAAGGTAGTATTAAGTACCCTGTCGTATGGGGTACTAGACAACCGATAATCTTACTTATATACTTTTTTTTTGTAAATACATACTTATAATACATAGAAAACACCCAGACCAGTACAAACAGACATGTTCATGCACACAAATATTTGTACTGTGCGGGGATCGAACCCGCGACCCATGGCTCAGAAGCAGCGTTAACTACCGCTGATCCAAATGGTCGTCGCCGCTGATGCAAGCTATTTAACATTAGCTGATGCTGATTTTGCCTTACGGTGGAATGATTATGGGCAGTTGCTTCACTCACCGCGAGTTCCGGCTGCACGCGCCCCTCGAGATGACCGAGGAAGCTGCTCAGCGAGAAGTCCTGAACGGAACTCTCGAACCATCCCTCCGTCTCGCGTAGCAGGCGAGACGGAGACAGCGACATCGACTCCGTCGGCAAAAAGTCTACGAGTAACATGTTATACTGATTAAAATTTCCATGGTCACTGTCACTAGAGTTAATTGATACCGGGTTTATACCATGTACCTTAGTTTTTATGAGTTTCCGATATTTCGGCACTGTTGCAAGCGCCGTTGTTAAGTTCTCCCGTGATCATGGCGCTTGCAACAGTGCCGAAATATCGGAAACTCATAAACACTAAGGTACATTGTATAAACCCCGTATTAATTAACTCTAACATTTATGTCATTAAAAAAACAAGATACGTAAAAAACACGTCATAAAAGTGTCCCCAAGTAAATGTGCACCAATCTATACTAATATTATAAAGCTGAAGAGTTTGTTTGTTTGTTTAAACTCGCTAATCTCAGGATGTACTGGTTCGAATTGAAAAAAATATTTTTTTGATGGATAGTCCATTTATCGAAGAAGGCTTTAGGCTATATAACATCACGCTGTGACTAATAGCAGCGAAACATCAGTAAAAAGTGTTGCAAAAACGGGAAAAATTATTCATATTAATCGCGATCATAATAATAGAAATTGACGCGGACGAAGTCGCGGGCAACTAGGTCGACATAAGGGTGCACTTTTAGTATAACATAAATCAATCGAAAAGGTAGTTACAACATTTTTATGTCATGTCGTAACTATTCGATTCCATCTATACTATTGAATGCCGACATAATTTGGTCGGGTTATAAAGTTGACACTGACCTAAAATCATTTCATCACAATCACAATCATTCAGGTGAGGACAGTTTTAGGTATCATTTTTATATCAGACTGTGTATCCAGTTTGTATATTGATGACAGCATGCCAATGATATTTAAAGTATAGGTAGGTTATACCCTTACGGCCGGTCCTAATAACCTATCTATCTTCAGTTTTGGCATATCGGAGATAGAAAACAACTTCTGTCTTTGTTTCTCTGGACGGCAAAATCAGTGATAGAAACTGTTTCTTATCTCCGAAATGTCAAAACTGAAGATAGATAGGTTATTGGAAATGGCCGTAAACAAACGAAATATCTGTGCCGATTGCGAGCAACAGCACACAATATGCGTAATTCTTATTTTGAATCGCAGACTGCGGGCAAGACGTCACAATTTAGGACGTTTTAGGGTCACACACAATGCACGCACGTAACATATCTATTACTTTTTATATATCATTGCAGCATGCATTTCTGAGTGGTGGCCGATTTTCGTGCATGAACTATAGTCCGTAAAATATAGTTTGTTTAGAATTACACCTGTCAAACTGAGGTGACTAGTGATGGGACTGACTCGACTGATCAAACGAAAAAAAAAAAAGTTGTGCGTGTACTAGTGTACACACGTAAGAAGTGAAACTTCTTTATGGCCTTATTTTTCGAAAAATGTTCTACATGCAACTTTCCAGAAATTGGTTAAATTAGTTAAATTGGTTAAATTGGTTAAATTGGTTAAATTGGTTACATTGGTTAAATTGGTTAAATTGGTTAAATTGGTTAAATTGGTTAAATTGGTTAAATTGGTTAAATTGGTTAAGTTGGTTAAGATGGTTAAGTTGGTTAAGTTGGTTAAGTTGGTTAAGTTGGTTAAGTTGGTTAAGTTGGTTAAGTTGGTTAAGTTGGTTAAGTTGGTTAAATTGGTTAAATTGGTTAAATTGGTTAAATTGGTTAAATTGGTTAAATTGGTTAAATATTATTTCACTTTACCTTTTTGCTATCGTCTGAACCAACCGTGGTAGGGGCAAGAAAAAGATGGTGCGTAACCGAAAAATGTGACGAAAATTTGACGCAACTTTCCAGAAATTGGTTAAATTAGTTAAATTGGTTAAATTGGTTAAATTGGTTAAATTGGTAAAAATGGTTAAATTGGTTAAATTGGTCAAATTGGTCAAATTGGTTAAATTGGTTAAATTGGTTAAATTGGTTAAATTGGTTAAATTGGTTAAATATTATTTCACTTTACCTTTTTGCTATCGTCTGAACCAACCGTGGTAGGGGCAAGAAAAAGATGGCGCGTAACCGAAAAATGTGACGAAAATTTGACGCAAAACGTGACGGTAAATTTTTTCCAACGCCGATAGAGAAGTTTCACTTCAAAAATAATAGAAAACAGCACACTCAGGCACGGTAGAAAGAGTGGGAGATACTAGTTCCTGTCCCTTCCCCTCGATCTTACGCTTTTTCGATCAGCATCACGTGACCCTGACGCGAGTTTGGAAGTTTTTACCCATCCAACAAAAAGTGCTCAGCGCCGCTAAAGAAGTTTTCACTTCAAAAAAATAATTACTGCGAATAAAATAAAACGAAAATTAGATATATTAAGATTTAACAATAAGTCAGTATCGTGATCATTTTCAGATTAATTATAACAATCATGAAAATCAATCAGAATTTTTTTATCGCACGTAGAATCTAATAAATTTGTCAATTCTTCGTAAACTATTAATAATTTAAATTTGATGTTCTTAGCATCAACCAATGCTCATTAAATCATTTGTAACATTAATGTTACATTACTTCGATTTTGAAATATTGTTAATCTGTCAATTTTGATTTGTCGATTTTACGTCATCACTAGCGATTATGAAAAATGACGTAACCTTGTAAAGACGTCTTTTAAAGTTAGGTTTAATTTTTGTGACTGGATTATTTTAATGTTTTTAACTTGAACTATCTATTTAAATAATTTAATTGATTAATATGTACAGCAATGTATAAAAAATATTTTTAACATGACAGTTACCAATACTTTTTCGTGTGCAAATGTGTTTCACTTCTGTGACGCTGGTATAAAGTTATGTCGTCTCTTTCAGTGAGAACTGTCATTTTAATCAAGCTATATTTTAAGGACTTTAGTGCTTGCTCACGCGTTGTCGGTGCGGGTAGTGTGGTGTAGGTAGCTAGGCCGGTGTTAACAAGCGGAAATAATTAGCAAAATAATTCTCATACTACATATTTACTTGTATACTCACTGCCAATATCAGCATTGTCCGGCCTCTTGTCTCCATTGCTCAAGGTTGATTCTGGCTTCTTACCCTCCGAGTCTTTAGCGTCGCTCTGATCGAGGTGACATACACCATTGTTTGGACCCGACTCTACACCGTCCGACGCGTCAGTGTGGTCCATCTTGTCGGACATCTCGGGTTTGTCATCATCGATATCATTAGCGTCATCTGTGAAATAAACAAAGTTAAGTAAAGTAACGGCCTATGTATAATCAACCCACAGCTGGGCAAAGGCTTTCACAATTGAATTCTAGTTAGCACAGAAATTATGGGTACAGGCATAATCACCACGCTTGGCATTCGGGTAGGTGACCACGAAGCCGAGCAATGTTCAATATTTGAAACTCTTGTTTCCCTACCTGGGAATCGAACCCAGGACCCCGAGATCTTGAACAGGATGTTAGATTTTGATAAACGCATGTCAATAATACTTTACATATTAAAAAATTCTGAATCAATATTTTACAAATAAATATTTTCATACAAAATGATTTGTATGAAAATATTGAGTAAGTGATTTTTATACAGATCATAAATCCTGTCAAGTGTTATTTAAGTTTTAAGTGTTAAAATGAACAACAAAGTTTACAATCTTTTTTAGGCTAAAAATGCAGCGCCAACGAAAAATAGTAAACTTTGCTGTGCTACAGTAAAAAACTGAACTAAATTTGAATCACTTGGCTGAGTCTTGGTCAGTCATTTATAATAGGCCAGCTTTCTATACGTAAACTTGTTAAAAGTTGAGTGATTCAAGTTCAATTACCCATCAGACTAGTGATTTAATTGAATGCCGGCGTTTAATGATCGGCCTAGGCGTCAAATTTGCCGGTTAATTCAACTAGATGGCTGCGACAGATACAAAACGTGGCATTCGTTTGTCAGGCCGTTCTAAATGCAATGTAAATACGTCGTACTTCGTACGCGTCAATTTCTGTTATTTTGATCGCGATTATTATAGCAACATTTTTCACTGATGCTTCGCTCCTATTGGTCGCAGTTTGATGTTATATAGCCTAAATCCTTCCTTGATAAATGGACTGTCCAACACAAAAATATTTTTTCAATTCGAACCAGTATTTCCTGAGTTTAGCGCGTTCAAACAAACAAACAAACAAACAAACTCTTCAGCTTTATAATATTAGTATAGATAATCTATACAGGATGAAATTTTAATCATTTTCCAAAATTTTTGTAGGCGTTCAGTATCGTATTTAGAGCCCATTTATGAAGTAAAATATGTAAATCAAGTTGTCACCCGAAAATATTTTTCGCAATATAGTTTTAAATTTTTACAGTTTTAGACCTGTTTAGGTATGAGGGGAAAATCAAAAACTTATGATTAGTATCGTAATGATTGAATGTGAAAAAAAAGTGTTGCTAGGCCGCCGTATCAAAAATTTGAGATTTTTGGCGGACATTTTCTAAGTGCTTTATCTTGACATTTTTGTACAGGGCTATACCAAAAGAAAAAATACGTCAGTTGTTTTTTGTCTCGTAGATTGATATATTAAAATTTGGAAGGTGGTTAAAATTTCACCCTGTATATATAAAAATGAATCCCTATTTCCCTTGGTAATCGCATCACGCGTGAACGGCTGGACCGATTACGCTAATTCTTTTTTTGTTTTGTCAGTTATTGTCATGAGAATGTTCTTATAAAAGAAAAAAATTGGAAAATTGCGCGGAAAATAATAAAATTTAAGAAAACTTAATCATCATACTACATTCTTTTTAATGTAACCTTTACCGCTTTTGACAATTAAAAATTTTTATCGAATGGCGTTTGACATAACATAGACAGAATGCGTGTTGCAAATATCGTCAAAACGGGGGTAAAAAAAACTGAATTTTGCATATGGCCAGTAATGTCGCATGTTCCCATGTCGTAATACCAACAAAAATACTCATATCAATTTATAGTTAAGACAGGACAACGTCTGTCGGGTCCGCTAGTAAAAAGATAAAAGTAACCATCCATCTACACAAACACAAACCACCATAACATACCTTGTGGGGACGCTTCAATACTGGACATCGGGGTGATGGGGATCCGGCGGTCTCCGTCGTGGAAGTAGAACTGACCGTTCGACTCGCTTAGCACGTAGAAGAACGACAAACTGCAAAACGATAATTGATTTAGCAAATTCCATTCATATTATTACCTATATGGGGGTGGCGAACATCCCGGTTCTCAAGATGATGCCTGCTCTGAGGACCCGATTCGATTCCCGGACGGGTCAATGTAGAAAAAAGTGTTTCATACAAGGTCCTGGTGTTTGTAGTACCTTCGTTTTATCTGATTTACACAATACGAGTGCTTTAAACAGTTACTCATTGTAGGATTAGAACAATGTATTATGATGTTGTCCACATTATAAATTAAATATTTGTAATTAATAGAGTGTACAATTATTATTTAATGAATAAAGTATACAACTACAGCGAGACGTGAGACAGGGGGATGTTATATCTACTGAACTTTACACTGCTGCGAAGGACGAAGCTTCTAGATTGAAAAAAATTTGGCATCAACTCAAACGTCGAGTACCTAACACCTTTGTTTTGCTGATGAAAGACCAGAACACAATGCTTGCATATCTTAGTAGCACTTCATAAGTCGAAAGCTTGTGGTATGTAGTCTCAACATCATTTAGTCTGATTCAGCATAAAATTTCTTGTAATTTTATGTATTTTCTTATTCGACATTAGTATACATGTTTTGAAAGATATTGTAACCATTGGCAAACGTCTTGTTAAATACTTTCTTTTTCTAATTTTGGTATAAAATCTTTTAAATTTCTGACAAGAAACTCTATAGTCTTGCTCTGATTTCTGATATCAGTTCTTTTTGTAGTTTAGTATTTTTTTTTTATTGATAATTTTATTTAATAACCACTTTTTTTTTATCGCACCCCTTACTAAACATTTCTGTTTAGCCCGATGGTAGACTGGCAGAGAATGCCTCGTGGCATTAAGTCCACCTTTTGTACAATAACTGTTCGTTTGTGCAATAAAGCTTAAATAAATAAATAAATAAATAGTATAGACAATTACTAGACATTTGATTTATAATAAACTAGCTCTTCGACCGCGGCTGTGTCCGCGTGAACTTCACGTCATAAACCTACTTCAGACTGCGAAAAGCAGGAAATTCGTTCATGTGAAATTGTATTCGTATATTCAACCATTACCACAGGGTATTGCTGAACTCCCTGTAATTAAACTTAAATCATAATAATATGTCAAAGTAAATTTTAATGAAAAAAAGGCTATTACACTATTAACCCCTTGAATGCGGGTAATTCCAGACACAATAGAAATCAATTGTCATATAGATCAGATCTGCTCCTAAGCAGCCGACCGGTTAATGATTATTTAAATGGTAGAAATGGATGTCATTAAGCTTGTACTTGCTTAAACCTTTTGTAAACGTTTAATAAGAGGCTGACAATAGTGACCGAGTTTCTTGCGCTGCTTCTTCTCGGCACTAGACCACATTTGTTCCGAAGCAGTGGTAGGTTTAAATATTGGGACGTGTAAAAGCGCCTCCTGGGGCCTATTTGCAAACATAAAAAGCTGATTTTACTTCATCTATCTTAGTATATGACAGTTCACGAGGGCAAAGCTGCGGACACGATGAGCTAGTATTTCATAGTTTTCAAAATAACATTACTTACTCGGATGTTGAAGTCGGTGGCGGTTTCGGCAAGATCCTAGGCGGCGCTGGCGGCGAGTTGGGAACGATCTTGACTGGTATCAAGTCTGAAACATGTATTGTTACTTAGCACCGTATTATGTATCCGTTGTGTGCCTAAAGTGGAACAATCCCTTTTCATCCTATTATCTATACTAATATAAAGCTGAAGAGTTTGTTTCTTTGTTTGTTTGTTTGAACGCGCTACTCTCAGGAGTACTGGTTCGAATTGAAAAAAATATTTTGTGTTAGATAGTCCATTTATCGAGGAAGGCTTTAGGCTATATAACATCACGCTGCGACCAATAGGAGCGAAGTATGAGTAAAAAATGTTCCAAAAATGGTCGAGATCATAATAACAGAAACGCGGACGAAGTCGCGGGCAACAGCTAGTTGTCAACTAAAAGAGTACTTAAGTTATTTGATTCGGGCTTTATATACCATATGCCTTTTTTATGAGTATCCGCGTTCTTCCGTGATCATGGCGCTGCAACGGTGCTAAAATATCGAAATTACATAAAAACAAGGTGCAGTACTCATAGACTAGAGGCTATTAACATGTTCCTCTAGTCAGCTAAAATTCTTAATGAAAAATTAAACGTTTTTGACATCGATTTACACCTAAATTATTACTAAAGCACTGATGCTTTTATATTAATTTGTAGGCCTCTGAACTGAGCATGTTTGTATGGAAATTACGCGGATGGGTAAATTTTCTGATGCCAAGTGTAGATTCCTTCAGAGACAAGATAGGTACTAACTGTTTGGCGGTGGGAGCTTCGGCAGAAGCGGCAGAAGCCTCTGCACCACGACGCGGCGGTCGGCCAGACGCGGGCGCCCGCGACGCCAGCGAGGCACCCCCGCCAAGTTCAGCGTCTTCTGGAGCTGGCAAATAAGTATTTATTAAAAAAAAGGTTTTTTTTGTATGTGAACCTGCGATCGGTCTTCTAACGGCCAATCCTAATAATCTATATACCGCCAGTTTTGACATTTCGGAGATAGGAAACAGTTTCTATCTCTGATTTTGCCGTCCAGAGAAACAAAGACAGAAGTTGTTTTCTATCTCCGATATGCCAAAACTGAAGATAGATAGGTTATTAGGACCGGCCGTTAGACTATAATGCCCCCAATTCCGCTAATTTACAAATGGCTCAATTGAAACGTAATTGGATCTCAATCGTTGTCCTCTTAGACAAAAGGACTGGTAGCTTAGACGACGACGCTGACATTTTAACAGTTAGGATATAAAAGGGACTATCGACGTGACGAAGACGAAGAGACAGAGGCGGCTCGTCCTAAAGAGCACTGGTGCAGTGCACTCCCACAAAAATTAGTAAATAATAAATATGTATTTTTTAATCTGCTATTATTTATATATTTTAAACCCTATACATTCACACAAACAATAGCAGTTCACTATAAACAATTTTAACTACGCACAAAGTTGACATGTTTTTTAGCATAAGATTTGGTGTCAGTTGTTGTTACCGAGTGGAGCGCCAGCGATTGCGCTCCTATGAAATAAAGTTCAGTACAATGCCTAGTACTGAATTCAATAAGTGCGAAAGAGAAACATCGACATCGGACTGGTACGTGAAACAAAAGATTTTGTATGAGAAATTAGGCTAATCTGGAGCGCCGCTCTTAGCGAGCGACGTTGCCAGATCGCGCCGAAAGGTGACTAAATATGCGTTGTTGCCGATCTAATGTAAACAAACAAAGTTCAAATCTTTTATCCAGTCACCGGGACGTTTTCGCGCCAATACGGCAGTTTGTGTTATTTCGCTATTAAACAATAGTTTCTGTGCATTATTGCTGTGCTAGTGCTGTGATAGTGCTAAACATGGAACAATACAATGTATCTTTTATTAAAAAATGTGAAAAGACTTTAGAAAAGCGCCCTGAACTAAAAGCAAAGGGGCCAACGCGGCCTGAAATCGCTTTGATACAAAAATGTACTTATAAAACTAAAACTTTAGGCGTGTGTTTAAACCCTAACAGTATTTAAAAACACCTGGGATGGATGTGTGGTTGCAAAGAAACCAATAAATTGTTTTGTTTCCCATATCTGGTGTTTGGAGCTGGCGCCGGCGCTTGTGGTGAGTTTGCATGGATTGAAACGGGTGTTGATGATTTAGCGTATCTTTCAATAAAAGTGAAAAAAAACATTTGCAATCAATGTGTGTAAAGTTTAACTGGCATCTATTAGGCAGATATTCATAAAGCGCGCGATTCTACCTATCGAAATATATTAGAGTTCAATGACACGTTGACGACGATTGATTTTTATTTTTGTGAACTCCCAGAAAATGAAGTCACGAGCCGCCTCTGCGAAGAGACATTGTATATATTGTAGAGCGCTTTATTTCATGTTAATACATAGTAAAAGTCAAGACTACACATTTTTTTTGTGCGCCGATAGACCGTACAATCGTATATTACATATACGATTGAGATCCAATAACGATTCAATTGAGCCATTTGTAAATTAGCTAAATTGGGGGCCTGGTGGATTGCAAAATATCGGGATTTGGAGAGATAAAGCTCCATCTTTCCTTAGTAAGGCAGCACGTCAGCTCTCGTGAGTCTCCAATCGGATTTGGATGCAATAGTGTGCTGGAGGACGGGTTAGGGTATGATGCCAGGCGGTCTCTGTAGTGGGCTGAGTATCGTTTCGCTTCTTCCATGATGGTTGGCATTTCTAGGTACTCATGGATTTGCGGGCGGGCATACTAGATCGCTGATGAGAGAACCCTTAAAAATATTGTTTAGAGACACATAAGGTTGGATCTGCTCTGCGGGCTCGGTGCCAATTCACACATTACGTCGCATGGCCAATTTTTCAATTATATTATTCAATTTTCAATACTGAACGCAGGCGAGTTTTTCCCACAGTCATTCATTCAGTCATTCGTTCATCTTACCTCGGCATCAGGCCTGGGCGCGATGGGCGTGGGGTGCCGGAACACGGGCGCCGCCGGCTCGTCGGGCCGAAGTGTCGCCGGTGACGGGCCGTGAGGCTGTTGCCTTTGCTGGTAACGACGTTAAAAAAAACTATTCAACAAGTTCGGGACCTTTGCATAGTCTGGCTGGGGCGCGAGAAGTTTATTGAGGTGTACAAGACGTAGCCCACAACGTTATTCACAGGTTAATAGTAATATTGACATGATTGCCGCAAACTACTACAACAATAGTCTGTTTTTTATTTAGATATATGAGAATCCTCGAGTTCCAATTTTTGAGACTCGTGTCGTGTTTTCAGGCCTTTTTTTCACTTAAAAAGTTTAGAGCCTAGGTAAGTACGAATTTGCTGTCCTGTCGAAAGAGTAACTAGACTTCAAAAAATAGTAAAAGTAACAGCCTATAATCATCCCACTGCAGGGAAAAGGCGTCCATCATTGAATTCAAGTTACCTCAGCAATGATGGGTGAACTGGCATAATCACCACGCTTGCCAAATGCGGGTTGGTGATCACAAACCCGAGCAACGTTCGTAAAATTCGTATTTTTTTTTTTTGCCCGACCCTGGATTCGAACCTTGGCCCGATATTTAAACCACTAGACCAACGGGGCAATAAACAGTAGATGATGATAGAGCTGGCGACATACCTGCGGACGGCGATGCGGACAAGCGTTCCCGCAGCCGCAGCGAGCCGGCGCCGCCGCGTGCGGGTTGCCCGCGAGGCTTAGGAGCCGCTTCAGTCTGCACGAGACAATACAACATTTGGTTTGTGTGAATTTAAGAGAAAACTATAGGTACATTGAAATGAGAGATAGATTTAACTCAGGTTCACTAGGGTATACACCGTGCTTATTGGGTCAGAGTGTCGCAAAGGGTGCGCTAAACCTAACCTAAACCTAACCTATTTCCAGCGCAATCGTTTCTGTCACTAAAAGTTTAGGACTTGGACCGTAGAGTTAAGGGGCGGGGGAGGGTGAGGGGAGCAGGGGGGAAAACCCTCCCAGTAAAGTCAGGGAGGCGTGCGGCAATAAAAGTATTTTCATAGAATTTTGAGGTTAGGAATCATTAATCGTTTTTTTTTTGTATTTTTGAGGCGCTCGGCGGCCGCTGCCGCGGCACGTTCGCTACGCTCTCTCGCCTTCACGCCTTTGTATGGTCACTGTTCTAACCTAACCTAACCTACACTTTTCCTAACCTACTGGACTTTGTAAGCAATTAAATATCATTAAATGTTTCTTTTTCGATAATAGTGTAAGCACCATACATAAAACGCGTTTCATTTGACATATGTGAAAAAAATGCAAATCTTTTGTCAAAAAGCTGACTATGATACATTTAATAATAATAAATAAATAAATATTTAAGACATGCCTCACTGGGCCACACTGAGCCATCTAGTCCCAAATTAAGGTACTATTAAGTACCCTGTCGTATGGGGTACTAGACAACCGATAAACTTACTTATATACTTTTTTTTTGTAAATATATACTTATAATACATAGAAAACACCCAGACCAGTACAAACAGACATGTTCATGCACACAAATATTTGTACTGTGCGGGGATCGAACCCGCGACCCATGGCTCAGAAGCAGCTTTAACTACCGCTGATCCAAATGGTCGTCAGACATTTAGTGACAGAAACGATTGCGCTGGAAATAGGTTAGGTTAGGTTAGGTTTAGGTTAGGTTTATGTCCTGCGCACCCTTTCGTACACTCCAACCGCTTATTGAGCCACCTGGAAAACGAAGCCCAAGTTATTGGACCATTATGTATAGCATCATGGTATTCATGGTAGTGCTATTTATTATATCAATAAAAATATTTTTTGAAAAATTTTAAATTTTGATCCATACTTTTAGTTTTGTAACACGCTGAGACGCGCACTGACGTATTCTTTTGCTGCGGCGGTCTCGGTTGAATGGACTTTACACAGATACATCTGTACACGTCACAGTTGATAAAATTATGGTAAAAAAAAATGAAAATAACACTGCCAAGATGTTATACATAATGGTTAGACAACGCGGGCTTCGTTATACAGGTGGTTGAAAATGCACCGTGTATAAACGGCTTAAAATGCAGTACCAAGTTTGGGCTCAGCCACGCTAATTAATTGTACAAGTACTCGTTATCTCACACACACACGTTACACACTCGCTCGGAAACGAGTAAGCTAACATTATTTTTATTTCTACACCTTCTTATAAAGAATCAATAGATAAAATGTGTAGATAAACTAAGTTTATTATTTCAAATTATGACGTGATGTTTTTATTTAAAAAAAAAAAAACAATCTAACTGTCTTCTTTTTTTATTCGTATGACCTCTAGCATAGGCACTGACGTGACCTACGAGTTAAGTGTGGCACTACTTAACTCCTAGGTCACTATTTAAAAACGTATAACGGTATTTAGATAAACGCATACATACTTTGTTTTATTTGCCTGACGTTTATAAGCCACGTTAAACCATTGACAAGTGAGGAAAAAAAAGCAAAAACCCCAAAAAAAAGTGTAGACATTCTTCCACGATTACTATCACTAAATTTATTTGATTCGGGGTTTATACCATATACCAATTTTTTTATGAGCAAATAACGGAAACACAAAAAATAGGTACACGGTATATACCCGACATTATTGTAAACACAAAAATAGTGAACAATGTGTTACCTTTCTCCAACCAATGACATCCCGCCCTGAGCCGCGGTAGGCGACGGCTGTGGCCTGTTAACGAGTTTGCTGACCAGCTTGAACGAGCTGCTGCCTCCAGAAGATTTGTGCTCAGGAGATGCTAGCTGTTCCCCTGTGTCGACATGTTTGTTGGTTAAATTAAATCACCAAGTACCTTGTTTTCACGAGTTTCTGATATTTTGGCAAACTGATGTCACTACGGCTGAATGGTTTTTACGAGTAGATTAATCTAGTCTAAGATCCCACCATACAACGACCTTCACCGAGCTGGTTATTGGATGAAAAGTATTTTATATGCAATTAAATATGCCAATAAATATATTACAAATGGGTTGCCTAAAGAATTTCAGTCCAAAGTAGATTTTTCAAAAGTTTTACAACCGAATTTCATGTCTGGTTTTTCGCATTCAACCCTATACCACCGTGTTCATAATTAAATAATATTTATTTTCATTTAACTTTATTTAATTAACCAGACCGGTGCAAGTTACTATATCGATTTACCTATTTATACCTACCTACTCAAGGGTTGTGACGGGAATAAAATAGTCAACCTAACGTTTGCATATTCTATGGGCTTCATACTTTCGATTGGTATGGAATTTGTCTATTAACCAAACCAGTGAAAAGTTTAAAAATTAAAAAAAAATTATGGTAATTAATCATACTCCGGACTGATATTTTTTAGGCAACCCATTTGTAATACATTTATTGGCATATTTAATTGCATATAAAATACTTTTCATCCAATAACCAGCTCGGTGAAGGTCGTTGTATGGTGGGATCTTATACTAATCGATCTACTCTCCGTCGTAGTTTTTTATTACTCTTAACACCGGTACTATTGTTAGTCAACTCACTATTCAGAAACAACGTACATGGTAGAAATATCGAAATAACTAATTCTCACGTGAAATACTCATTGATGGTTATAGCACATGAATAAATAGGTCGTTACTTTACTACATCACCAGGCCTTTATATAGCACTCGTATGTATATGTTTATGATCTGTTCCAGACACAATTGAATTTATATTGTCTCTGGATATGCTAATGACAGTCAATGACAGCACATCCCGGCTTGAGACGCGGAAGGCGACGGCTGAGGCCGGTTAACGAGTTTGCTGACTTACTTAACTATACTACATACTTAACTATACAGTTAAGTAGAAGCCTAAGATGGAGCGAGCTTACCCAGAGGCACTGGTTCTCCCACACACTGTTTGTCGCTGGACTCCAGCAGGAGGGTGGTAGCATTCAGGCAGCCTCTTACGAAGCCTACTTCCACAGAGGGATCTGTTAGCCGTCATCATTGGTTAGAAAAACCAAAGATGCCTTTGCCCAGGGTGGACCACTAGGAGGTAGATCCCACCACCCCAAGACTTTACTGTGCTATATCACCGCGCCTGTATAAAATCGTACCTTTCCTCTCATCGCCAGACAATGCGTCGTTACTATCATGACTGAACGGATGCTTCGGTGAGAATATATCTGTATCGCTCTCTTCCACAGACCCGTCCGTCTTATCTGTCTTCTCTTTCCTTTCTGTATGCTTCTCCTTTTCTGTCGTGTCTGGTTTGGACTTTTGCGGTTGCGGGAGGGGGGGCGTCGGTACCGCCCACCAGTAGTCAAGCTCCAGCTTGGAGCGTGATCCGAACTGAAACAAGTTAAATTAATGTTTCGAGACGTTTCATAAGCAAAAAAATGCTGATGTACAGTAAAAATACGATTCTATAAATAATAATTTTTCGATTTAGGTGGGACTTTAATCCCAGAACCGTCCGATTATCAGTCGCCCTGCTCTAACCAACTGAATAAATTGGTCAACGCAAGCAATGTCTTGGTAATTTAATTAGCGCATTGTGGCTTCAAGTCAAGAATCTTTATAATTCAAGGATGTTTTTTTAATCATATAAAACTTGTGCATAAATATTAGCCTCGAGCAGTTCGCGAACGAACTAGTTCGCAAAAGCTCTCCCATAGGTGAACCTGCGAACTAGTTCACTCATCCCCCCGTTCAATAGTTCGTTAGTTCCTTCGTCGAGCGAAGGTGCCGTAAAAAACGACCGAACTAAAATGGTCATGGGCGTACCGCTCACTGCTCCTGCGCGTTTTGTTTAGTTGTTCGGTCTATCGGTGAACAAGAACCTAACTAAAAAGTGAGAAAATTGTATTTACAGTTACCTGTTTGTGGTTTTTAGTTAATCTTATTTTTTAAGTTGATAAATAAATAAATAAAGTGAAAAATATGAGAGTATTTTATTAACTGAATTCGCAAGTGTATTTATTGCACAAATACTCTAAATTAATAATTACAAACTAGATAAAAATACATAAAAAATAAGAAACTAGAGTGCCACTACCACGATATTTTTGAAGTGAAAACTTCTTTAGCGGCGCTGAGCACTTTTTGTTGGATGGGTAAAAACTTCCAAACTCGCGTCAGGGTCATGTGATGCTGATCGAAAAAGCGTAAGATCGAGGGGAAGGGAGAGGAACTAGTATCTCCCACTCTTTCTACCGTGCCTGAGTGTGCTGTTTTCTATTATTTTTGAAGTGAAACTTCTTTATCGGCGTTGGAAAAAATTTACCGTCACGTTTTGCGTCAAATTTTCGTCACATTTTTCGGTTACGCGCCATCTTTTTCTTGCCCCTACCACGGTTGGTTCAGACGATAGCAAAAAGGTAAAATATTTAACCAATTTAACCAATTTAACCAATTTAACCAATGTAACCAATTTAACCAATTTAACCAATTTATTCAATGTAACCAATTTAACCAATTTAACAAATTTAACCAATTTAACCAATTTAACCAATTTAACTAATTTAACCAATTTCTGGAAAGTTGCGTCAAATTTTCGTCACATTTTTCGGTTACGCGCCATCTTTTTCTTGCCCCTACCACGGTTGGTTCAGACGATAGCAAAAAGGTAAAGTGAAATAATATTTAACCAATTTAACCAATTTAACCAATTTAACCAATGTAACCAATTTAACCAATTTAACCAATTTAACCAATGTAACCAATTTAACCAATTTAACCAATTCAACTAATTTAACCAATTTCTGGAAAGTTGCGTCAAATTTTCGTCACATTTTTCGGTTACGCGCCATCTTTTTCTTGCCCCTACCACGGTTGGTTCAGACGATAGCAAAAAGGTAAAGTGAAATAATATTTAACCAATTTAACCAATTTAACCAATTTAACCAATTTAACCAATGTAACCAATTTAACCAATTTAACCAATTAAACCAATTTAACCAATTTAACCGATTTAACCAATTTAACCAATTTAACCGATTTAACCAATTTAACTAATTTAACCAATTTCTGGAAAGTTGCATGTAGATCATTTTTCGAAAAATAAGGCCATAAAGAAGTTTCACTTCTTACGTGTGTACACTAGTACACGCACAACTTTTTTTTTTGTAAATTAAGATAATACCCCAGCGCGACCGCCGAGCGTTGACATGTAAAGTGATGTACAAACATGAAAATGACATCTGTACTTATTTGTTTTGTGAACTCACCATCAAGTAGAGATCGCCTATCATGAGATCGCCAGCATCGTACTCGCTCCACCCCTTTCTGATCTGTCTGACGGCCATCTCCACGTCTATATCCGGTTTGGGCTCCCCCTCCATCTTGGGCTCATCCGGCTTCGACTCCTGGTCCTGACCTTTCTCTAACACCAACGTGTAGATACTGCCGCCACGTTTCTTCGGACGTATACGGAATTTTACCTGAAGACATAGTTTTTGGGCTATTTTAAACCTTATTCATTCTATAAAACAGAAACTTGTAACAGCAAATATATTATGAACGAGAATTAAAATTTATGGGAATGGTTGATAGGCCGGTTACAATTCAAATAAGGACTTGAAAATTTGACAGCATACTCAAATAATTCAAAAACAGATGAAAAATTATATCCTTTTTACAATTAAACGAACAAACAAGAAGATAACGAATATATGTTCATGGTCTATGTGGTTATTCCGGAACATTATTAATATATCACTTGGCTTTGTTCTCAAGATAGCATATTTTTTAATTGCACCTGTATTTATACAGGTATGTAATAAATCTTTAAAACTTCAGCCTGAATATGGCCAAAACTTTTAACTAATTGTGTAACAAGATTTGAAGATTATGACTTGCTCTGAATGAATAGATTTGTTTTGATATCTCGTGAAAATAATTAACTCTAGGCAGAATTGCATTGAGACAGATCATAAAAAAGTATGTCAGTTAATTATAAAAGGAGCTCATAAAAATATTCTTTAGATGTAATTCGTTTCTTTCTAGCTGTTTTAAACAACTGTATTAACTGTGATGTGTAAAACGGGATTGAGCCTATACAATATTTGAAAAATGCTAAAGCACAGATTATTACACATGACAATTACAGGTTGATTAAATCCGTACCGCGTAGCACCTACCACCGCTACATATTGCGTAACTGAAACCGCGTAGCCATTAGAAGATAAACGTGTCACGAAAGACGACAGGTGACTTTACTGGGCACGTTGCAACACTTCGCCCGACATGTACCGCGACATCGCGCAACTTGTATTTTGTCGCCTATTCAAATAAGTAAAATCACTCTATCAACTAAACTAACGTGGACATCGATAATATATCGAGCGACGTGTGGCCATGTTTCGCGATATCGCCCGATGGCTCTGAATACAAATGTCGCTCGATAAATGTCCCCTAGTGAGTACGCGGCCCAACGGCGTGATGCCCCAGTTAAAATCAGAATCAGTTAAAATCAGTTTTATTTCTGCAAATAGGCCCCTGGAGGCGCTTTTACACGTCCCAATATTTAACCTACCACTGCTTCGGGACAAATGTGGGCTAGTGCCGAGAAGAAGCAGCGCAAGAAACTCGGTCACTATTGTCAGCCTCTTTTTAAATAAACATGTTTACATAAGATATATGCCAGTGCGAGCTGATACAATTTAAAGCCAAACGTTCCTATCATTTATATAATCATCAATAGTGTAATAGCCCTTTTTCATTAAAACAACTTTGATATATGATTTGAATTTATTTACAGGGAGGTCAGCAATTGATAGTGGTAATTTATTGAAAATACGGATACAATTTCCCATGAACGAATTACCTACTTTTCGCAGTCTGAATCCTGGAACGGCAAGTTTATCTTTATTTCGGGTATTGAAATTGTGTACGTCACTATTTTTGACAAAAAATTCGAGGTTTTTACGGACGTACATAATGTTTTCGAAAATGTATTGAGATGCAACTGTTAGTATTTTGATCTCTTTGAATAGCTCTCTTAGAGAGTCACGGGGTCTAAGGCCGTAAATAGCCCGCACAGCACGTTTTTGCAATATAAAAATAGACTCAATATCTGCCGCTGAGCCCCATAACAAAATACCGTATGACATTATACTGTGAAAGTAGCTAAAATATACTAATCTTGCCGTTCCAACATCAGTCAATTTTCTTATCTTTCGCACAGCATAAGCAGCAGAACTAAGTCTTCCAGACAGAGACCTGATATGAGCACCCCATTGCAGTCGAGAGTCTACAGTTATACCTAAAAAGGTAGAGGAGTCTACTGTGTCTAATGGCTCATCTTTTACAATAACATTTGTGGCGGAAAACCTTACATTAGGCAAAGTAAATTTAACACATTTTGTTTTTCTTGCATTAAGCAAAAGATTATTCGTAGCAAACCAATGCAATAATTTAGAGAGGGTATTGTTAACATCGTCAAATGATAATTCGCCCCTCTTAATTTTAAAAATTATTGAAGTGTCATCTGCAAACAATACCATCTCACAAAGATTATACATATAATATGGAAGGTCGTTAATGTATATTAAAAATAGCAAGGGTCCTAATACTGATCCCTGAGGGACACCCATGATAAGGGCCGACCCTGAAGACTCAGTTCCATCAATGCAAACTTTTTGTGTTCTACCTGTGAGATATGAGTTAATTAAATCTAACGAATCATTCGAAACACCATAATGTCTGAGTTTTTTAATTAACGTTTTGTGGTCCACACAATCAAATGCCTTTGACAGGTCACAAAAAACACCTATAGCATCTAACCTACTCTCCCAAGCTTCGAATACGTGTTTTAGAAGTGCTACTCCCGCATCAGTGGTATTTCTACCTTTCCTGAATCCATATTGATTGTGATGTAATAATTTATTCAAATTAAAGTGCGATAAAAGTTGACTAAACATAATTTTTTCAAATATTTTACTTAGTACTGGCAAGATAGATATTGGTCGAAAATTAGCGGGATCGCATTTCTCGCCGGATTTAAATAATGGAATAATTTTGCTAAACTTCATTAAAGATGGAAACTGTCTATCATCAATACATTTGTTGAAAATTATTGCGAGATGAGGGGCTATTGAATTTATAATTGTATTGATAATATGAACGGAAATTCCCCAAAGATCTTCAGTTTTTTTCATATTCAATTCTCTAAAAGTTTTTATAATTAAATCAGGGTTTATATGTCTAAAATTAAATGAAAATTTGCACTCATCGACAGCCGACTTGAGAAGGGATTCAGCTAGATCAGCGGAAGAAGCAAGCCCTTCAGTAGTGGAGGAAGCTATGTTTGAAAAAAAATTCTCAAATGTATTCGCAACCTCTGTGCTCGTGTTTATTAACTTATCCCCTAATTTTTTCTTGTTAAATCTAACTTGATTTCTATTGACCCCTGATTTTGTTCTATTACAAAAATCTAACTTTGCTGTAAAATCTTGATTACCCGGGGTGCCGATCAACTCCTCATACAGATTTTGAGTTTGAGAGTACTCTTGTTCCCTTTTATCTTCTTCCAAACGCAGTATTGTTTTATTGGCATCCCTCAGGTTATTTTCTAACTCATTATTGCGTATTAGGGTTTGTTCAAAGATATTGCCGCACTGGTCAAAGTTGCTAATTGTATTGAGTAACTCATCACGGTGTATCATGACCTCCTGGAGTTGGGCATGTATGGCAGCTAATTCTTTTTTTAATTGTGTGTTCTTAAATATGACAGCTTTTATTTCATCTTCACTATCATCTCTTTCCCTAAGTAGTTGGCTATAGTTTTCCCTACTGAGTTGTAATTCCTCTAGTGCCTTTTTTAATCTAATCTCAGCGTTCTGAGTGGTCATCTTCCGGGTCATAACACCAGTTTGGGAAGCCATTTTGAGTGGTAAAATTTGGTCTTAGTCTGTAATAATATAAAAAAAAAGAGTGTACAACAAACAGCTAAAAACTTTTTCCAGATAAAACTTTCATTTGTATGTAATAAGAAAATTTGAATAAACTAGTTCTAATATGGTTGTTGTGGGCAGTTACTAGTTAATCGCTTAAGATTTAATAGAATGAATGTATTTTATTATATTGTAAGACTTATTTGTAAGACTATTTTTAAAAAGGAAGTATTTATTTATATAGAGGGTAGGTTATCTACTTTTAATTAAGTACAAAAAGATAGCTACTGAATGTGTAATCTCACTTAAAACTACAAAGAATTATTTAAATTAATCACTAATCTACCTATCTAACTACTGCTAGGTATTATTGTTTAGTATATGGAGTAAATTGTCTGCGGCGTCAGGGTTGTTATCGTCAACTTTACTTCCACTATTACGTCAAGTAAAGAGAGGCACAACAGAGCCAAGGTGTGATAAATTATGGCGAATCTCACTTTCGTGAGGTCTGTGTAGTATCTGAAGTTCAGGTGATAGATAACAGTAGCCAAACAAGCTGCAATTAGCACCAAACAAGAGCCCGATAAAGTCTGTTTAATGTAAATATAACCTCAATTTTATAGATATGAGATTTACGGTTAATACTTACTTATTGACAGGTTTATCACAAATAATTATTATATAAAAATTGATTAAAAAACAGTACTCTCCTGGTTTTAGATAATCCGTTATAGCTGCTTTCAAATTTATTTGTTAGCCGTCAAAGCCGGCCGGCGACTTAGTTTCAATTTCTTCACAATTTTGGGTCAAAACTAACACAATTTCAATTTGTGTTTGTGAATAACGCCTTAATCTTGTTATTAAAACTATGATTATCACTTAATTTTAATTAAAATTAAATAAATCTACAGCAGCTGATTTTATTACCAGGCTATTTATTATGGACTATCCCAAATCTGTGTACCGGTTAAAGTCTTTGCAAATTATATTACCTTCAGGTTTTTAAACTTGGTCTTCCCTGTTTTATCACTCTTCCCCTGATCGCTCTCATTATCCGTATCACTCTTTGCATACTTTTCATCATCTTCCAACTCAGAAAAGCTATCTTTCTCTCTTTCTAACATATCCCTTTCCGTTATATCCTTCTCCCTCTCAAGATCTTTTTCGGGGACCGTTTCCACATCTTTGTCGGGGACCGTTTCTGCTTCGTCTGCGGTTTCTTCTGATTTCAATTCCTTTTCATCTTCTGTGCTTGGTTTCTCTTCATCTTCTAAAATGTTCTTGTAGTTAGCCATTAGTTCTATCCCGTCTATTGCAGTTTCGTCAATGTGCATTAGTTTGTTGACATCATTATCGTCGGGTTTGAACTTCTTCTGTTCTACTTCTCTATCCTTCTCTGTCGTGCTGTCTTTACGCTGACGTTTGGGAGTGCGGATTTTGGCTGTAACGACAACAGAAAAAATATTGTTATACAATATGATCTGTAAACAAAGAACCTTTTCTCATGCATGCTTAGTATATCGGGATTCCGGTGTTACGATACTAAGCGTGCTATAATGAAAGTCAGCGACTATTTTACTGCTATTGACATCAAAATATGAGCAGTAGGCGTTGTCCAGCGATCGAAAACCTTTGTTTGTAGGGTTTGCTAAAGCTAAACGGATTAGTGTGGAGTTTAAAATAAAAATAGTGGTAAAACATACCAACAAACACAATCAGCACCAATACACAAATTGTATTTTTATGGCTCTATGTATCATGACATGTCTACTTGAAAAAAGAAACAAAATTAGGAAGAGCCTTTAAATATACATTGTTTCAGTAACTTCAGAAAAAAAACTCCGTAAGCCAAGAAAGTGGTTTATTATCACCCTAAGGTTGAAAGTCACTCGCGCGTCAGAGAATAACAGGGTTGATTCTGATCAACTAATACTAAAACGTCATACTATTTACATGGCTGACCGTGCTGGTACCCCGTAAAATTTTAACGGCACTTTGTATACACTATTTCTAACTCACAATTTCCATCCTTGTCCCGTCGCTGCGAGCACATCCGCTCCAGATACGATGAGAAGCAGATCTTCTGGCTCGACAGCTGCTCGCTCGGGTTCACCACTGGAAGATGGATCTCTGCTGACGGCTTCGGGCCCACGTGTAAAACTGGCTTCTTAGGGAGCTTTTGTTCTGTAAACACATCGAAATTAAAATAAGTAATGTTACAATGAGATTGTATCGATGACTGCTGGCATTTAGATCAATGACTTGGATAAATTCGTGGCTCAATGAAGAGAGCAGTCGCCTGGTAATCGAAAAAATGACGGTTCGAGACACAACGGCCGTCGACAGTTTTACTCAATGATTCCTTGATATAGTTGATAATTTCTTTAAACTGTTATATTTGTTTCATGCATTAGTATTTAGCCTTATGAAGACCAATATCATCATAATATTTATACTAACCGTAATAATCCTTTAGCCGTTTTGGCGTGATTCAGTATTAAACCATCCAAAATTTTGCAATTAAAATATCAGTAAGATAAAATAAGAATTAAGATTTGATACTGCAGCATTGGAATTGCTATTAAAACATTTTAACAAGCTACTATTGCATCAATGTTACTTCTATGGCCCTCCATATACCCTTATAAGAAAGGAGAACCATCTGCATGTATAAGTGTCCGTCGAAAGGTGGCGCTATAGTCGCAAGTGGAAGGATTTTAAAAATTGCATAATTCTCAAGTAAACAAGTCACGAAGAATATTAAATTATTTAACCCAGCACACTTTACTCCGTTTATAACCGCTATATTCATATAGTATCCAAGCTTTAGCTAAACTAGCGCCATTTCGGTGAGACTTCGAACTGTAAACTGTTTACAGGTGGACACTTTTTCAACTTGTCCCCCATACAAGATGGTTCTCCTTTCTTCTACCCTCCATTAGTTACCTTGTAAAATCATCCTGTCAGTCTCCAAGTGGAGATGTTCGTCATCATCCTTGAGCTCGAAGGCGGCCTGAGGCCGGTCCGAGTCAACGACATCTTCCGTCTCTTTGGTCGGCTCCTCGAAATACTTGTCTGTGGTCGTACTCTCTGGCTTGAAATACGACTGTGCCGATGTTCAGGTTTTCATGGTTAACCGTTTTGGGTATAGACGAATAAAAAAATAAGATATTTTTGGAGTATATTTGTTTTGTTTTACGTTTTATTTACTGTAGGGAAACAAACAGTACATAGTTAGGTACATATAAATTAGAACATAAATTTAAATCATAAACCAATTTATTAGTTTTTAAGTTTTATTTAATCAAGTAATTCAATAGCATATACTATGTCTATGAATTTATTAAATATCTTAAGTGATCATCAACCTCTTCATTAGTCCACATCAATCTACTGCACGACACAGGCCTCTTCTAATGTAAGTATTTTGCCATAATCGCCAGAGAAGCGAGTATGCTATGGCTTTTTTGCCAATGATACAGAAGACTTTTGACGCTGTATTAAACCAATGTAGTTTCATAAATGTTTTTGATTATGTATCTTCGACATCCGAAAGAAATATTTTTACAAACATTTTACAATCGATTAAGATGAAACAGCTATAGAAATGTTTTCAAACTGTCTCCTAAGCGACAGTAACAGACAGAACAGACAGGCATTACTTTCGCATTTTTAATTATGAGTCACAAGAAACTGGTCACGAATGTATAAGCCGATAAATGATTCCAGTTCATTAATTACATTTGATGCATGGCTATTCAAATGAGCGGCAATTATCGTGTCTCATCATAATTAATGCATCAGGTTTTTGTTGCGTCCCGCGTAAATTGTAAAGGTTATTAGTATTATCAATTAATCGATTGTAGTTCAAACTCTGATCTTAGGATACTAAGAATGTTAACACAATAGGCATAGTCACGCCTGAAGACGTAAGATATATAAGATACTAACGAGCGTCCGCCTTGTGGTTATTTACAGGATAAAATTATAACCACCTTCCAAATTTTAATATATCAATCTACGAGACAAAAAACAGATGACGTATTTTTTCTTTTGGTATAGTCCAGTACAAAAATGTCAAGATACACATATATGTGTATCTTAAAATTCTAGTATGTACAAAAAGAAAAGAAAATACCTTTCTGACTTCACCATAGTATTTTAATGCATATGTCAACACAGGCTGGTTTCAGCATACCATTTACCTAACACCCTGTAGAATACAGTGAACATTAAAACTATAACTTAAATGATCAGCTTGCATTGGTCGGTGGATTTCCATGGTTGGTGTTATTGTTTGTGGTCTATTTTTCTTATTTATTTTCATATGTATAAATAGCTAAGTAGAAATTATTTAAATAATCATTAGGTAAATAGAATAATAAATATATAACTCAGGTAGCATCTTGTAGCACCTATTCCAAAAGGATACCGGCGGCGTCCACCGCTGAGCTAGCGCTTGTACGAACGCCCTTAGCCGCGTACGCAGCGGTACGGCGACTAGAGCGCGAGGGTTGTGCGACGCGGCCTGCACGCGCCCCCACGCGGCCGCATCGCGAGCTCGTAGTACGCAGCACGCTCGCCCGCAAACGCGCGACGAGTACACGCGTTCTGGACGCGATACAGCTTATATTAATTATACATCTTAGGCTTGACAGAAATGCTTAAGTTGGTATTAACCGTTTTGTCGCCGCCGCGCCTGCACCTGTTCAGTTTGCAGCCTCACACCATTAAACGAGCATTCTTGTGCAAGTATATAGTCATAATCTCTTCCGGTTTTTGTAAAACAAAAAACTACACAAATGAAAACACTCAATAATTTACAACTAATTAGACTTTTGTAAGAAATCTTTCGAAAACCGGGTCAGATTATTCCCAATGACCTTTAGTATGCAAGGGGTTCCGGGAACGATAAATTGTTCCAGCTAGGTTTCATTTTTCGAAAACTTTGTTTTATCCAAAAACACTTTAGGCAATGAAAAACTGTCACAATATCATTAAAACCATCCACAAGGTTGTAATAGCTCAGCTAGGAAATGAAGTGGTCTCGCAATCAGAAGGAACCGAAGCCCTTAGCCGCGTACGCAGAGGTACAGCGACTAGAGCGCGTGGGTTGTGCGACGCGGCCTGCACGCGCCCCCACGCGGCCGCGTCGCGAGCTCGTAGTACGCAGCACGCGCGCCAGCCAACGCGCGACGAGTACACGCGCTCTATTTCAATAAATAAAAACTTTTCCATCGCCCACCAACCCATAAATACATTCGACAAAACATTCGATTCCCGAGACTTTAAAGATTTCCATTCCAATTTTGTATGCAGAAGGTTTAGAGAACGATAAATTGGTTCAGCTAGGTTTCATTTTTGAGGCTATGAAAAACTGTTATAATATCATTAGCATACGAATTTTCGCTAGTATCTACAAGGTTATTCCATCGCCTAACTGTGATCAGTGTGAAGATGTGGATCATTCATATAATGGTGGAGTGTGTCCGAAACGAATCAGTGATACAGTTTTACTTTCAAAACAAGCTTAAAGACACTGGTGTCTTTAATCTAGTTTTGTCTTCTCCTCTATCAGTAAAAACATGCAACTTATATAAAATTGTAAAAGAGTGTATTTATAGTAGAACTTAAGTTATCTTTGTATTAGTTTCAGAAAAAAATGTTTGTAGCGATCTCGTTACGATGTTCTGTGTGGACGATGTTGGAAGAAATGTGATTGGCACCATCCACAGGCATTAGATCTCAGTCTCGAGTACAAACACAAGTAGAACTACATTCGTTAGTGTGCATGTTCGCTTTGCTAGAAAGTTAACTTCCACAAATGCTGACCAAATGTTCAGTGTTAGATGTTCGGTAGTGCGTACACGGTTTTGGATTCTCTCCTACAGTATAATTAACTCACCTGTAATCTGGTTGAGGTTCCTCAGCGCACGGCAGGCGGGTGTGCGCACGCGCAGATTCCGCCCTCGCGCGCGCACAGCAATGCTCCCACATCGCACCATCTCGCCCAGACGAGCGCATGTCTTCTCGCTCACGCACGACAACTTTTTACGAAGCTCGCCGTAGTTGATCAGGGCGTATAGCTCCTGGGCTACTTTCTTGACGTCTGCCAAAAATGTATTGGTTTTAAACAATTTGACATGCTAAGAAGAATTGTCAACATCAGCCCATACCAGTCAACTGGTGGACATTTCTTATGACGTTCGTTGAGAAAACGTGTCATTATAGGTTATCCCAGCACCAACACTTTTTTTTTTTTGTAATCAATAAATCGATAATAAAAAAATGTGGACAGCATCACATACATTATTCTGATCCCAAAGTAAGTCACTTGGTTTTGTGGGAATCAGAAACAACAAAGATCGGTGTGTACACAAATTATCAAATTAAAAAATCCACACGTAGACGCATTCGCGGGAAACAGCTACTGGGAAATAAATAAATAAAAATGTATGTCTGTAGGGAAAACCAAGGTTACCCTAACGAGAAACTGTTCGTGGAAATATTTATTGTGTAAAAACTTTAATAGAATACTAATCTAATACCTAAAACAAAATTAACTCTACGGAAAACCAAAATAACGCTAAAGATCCAATAAACAGTTATACAAAACTCCTTACACGCTATACGCGTTTCAAATATTAAGTAGTATACGATGATTCCGTATAAGTAAAAATACGCGTGACAAAATTACCGTCAAAATTATAATAGCGTATTAATACACGAATAGCATACATATTATCCTTATAGCTGATATGTGTGAGAGAACTGACCCTTGGACTATGGGATATATTAGGTGACAAAAAATTATATCATGCTTTGCGGTTCGCCCTGCCAAGTCATCGCATAAATTAAATAGCCCTCCGGTTACGCTAATCGCATAGATATTGCTATTTATAAATGTTATTCTTCTAATATTTTTTACTAACAGTAACCCTTGGACTTGCGATTGTAACACACACATAATTAAGCTAAAGGTACTAAATAGTATGTTTAAGTATAAGTATTATAGTTGTTGTATTTAGGTTTAGGTTGCGTATTAAATTAAGTATTTATGTATGTTTAAGTAGCACTTAACCTTTAGATGTGGTTTTGTTTAACTGTGATTTTTTCTCATCAATTACTCTACTTCACTTTCCCCTTCCTCTGTGTAGTATCCAATGCCCAACGGTTGTCTGGAAGAAATCGCTGTAGGCGATAAGACCGCCGAAGTTGTACATCCTTCTTTTTTTTAATTATTTATTGTAAACTTTATTTTTATTTCTGGTGTGCAATAAAGAGTACCCTATCTATCTATCTATCTATAGTACTCAAAACCAACCAAAGGTGTGTAGGTAGGTACTGCAACTACGGCAGTATGATGAAATTTGAAAAAGTTCCGTGGATCTTACAGTTTCTGTTACTCTAAGTTTACGAATTCGCGAGCAACACCAACACATGGTGATAAAAGCCTGTATCAATTAAACAATCAAATGAATCAAATGGTCACCATTGGTTTTTTCTGGTGCTAATACTGACATGTTTTTCTTGGCATTATGTTTTTAAGGATAAAAGTGTATTCATTTACAATGTTTATATTATTTATTGTGATCGATAAAAACGATCGATTTGAGACTGAATTTGCAGATTTTTAGCACCCAAATTGTGGTAGATTTTCGGTAACAGCAATATTAATCAATATGTAATTTGACATAATAAGTACGTATGTGACTGCGAAAGTAAGTGTGGGAGCTATATTTTACGGGACTAGCTAAGCGGTTTTTCTATCATCATAGGATTTTTTTAATCCATTTCTCACAACCGCAATTCTTCAATGCAATGACTATAGTTTTCAGTTAAGTAACACTAACAGATGTATAATTTATAGTAATGATAAATATACAATTGATACAATGCAACTTCCGTCACACGCTACATAAGATTAAGGCGGTTGTCCACGAAATAAAACTTGGAAAAGAAAGTCAATAAATAGATTTTATAATGGTAAATAGAGATTTGTATATGTATTTTCATTTTTATCTTAATGCTTCGCAGCCAAAATGTTTGTGATAGCAGCTTTCTTTATTACTTTTATTTCATTTTATCGAATTGTCTTTACGATTTAAAATAAATTATATCCATATTTGTGAAGATAACCGTTTGTGTAGGTGTAAGCAAAATATCCGTGTACTGTCTGAAAAGTTTTGTAAGCGGCAACCAAAGGAATAGTGCCAGAAAAAGATGAGCAGCAGCGTCTTCATTCTCATGTTTTCCTAACGGCCTGAAATAGCGCTTTCTGATGCAAGTGCAATATCAGCCTACGAAATCAGTCAGTCAGAAATAGCCGCCTATTTGTCCTCGCCTTAACAAGCCAACGTCATTCGTAGAGTTGCAACAAAACCATGTTTATCATTATCTAAGACATATGCTAAAGGGTTGATGATACCCAATTAGTCGTGTAATCGCTTACAGTAATGTTCACGTCATAATAAGCGACAGTAACATTGTAAATGTAATTCCTACTAATAGTATAATAGGAGTGTAAAAATAACTGTACATGATTATGTTACATTTTAACTCATGGAGTAGACTCTGGCTATGTGGAAAATGTGATTCATCCAAATTTGCTTGATGCATAAAATAACGAAGAAATATTTTAAATATCGTCTAATATTTTCCTTTCCCTTTAATGTAGTCATTAGTTTCTAAGTAAATTAATTACTAATCATTGTCACACTTAATTCTTTCAAATACTAAGTATTTTTTTATAGATTTATATATTTATAGTTTGTATGTATTTATTTATTTATTTTATTATATATGTACGTTTTTGTATAGGTTTATGTAATCAAATGTATGTATATGTGTTTATCAAACATTGTGTATTTATTTATTGTTCGGTGTTTGTAAGTATTTTTTGTCTTTACAAACTTAGTTATCTGCTCCACCTTCCCCTTACTTTTTATTGTATCCTACCTAACCCAAAGGTTGTCTGGAAGAAATCGCTCTTAGCGATAAGGCCGCCTACATTGTACATCTTTTTATAAGCATTTGATTGTAATTACCTTGTTTGGTGTGCAATAAAGAATATTCTATCTTCTATCTATCTATTTTAAATATTATTAAAGTAAATCTTACATGCTATAAATGCAACTGAAAAGAAAACTTATCTCAATGGATTTAAATTTTAATAACGCTTTTTTGGAAGGTTTTTTTACCCAAAGGAAGCCTTCCTTGGATTGGTCGCAGTTAATAGTACTAGTTAAATTGTGAATACTTTATCTATGCTGCAATAAAGGGTACCTACGCCTTTTTAATGAGAGTTTGCTATTTTTCTTTCAGTTTTCAGATATTTTCTCATTTATTTGTGAGTCCAACTAATACCGATACGAAAGCACAAATGAAAACCCGGCCATGCCGGTGTTTAAGACTGCCAGTGACGTTCAGATGAGATTGTTAGTCCGTCCGGGAAATTTTCCTGCAGTTAAAATTAAACAACCTGCTTGCCTATGCTTTGCTAACTAAACTTTATTCAGCAAAGCATGGTACTTTGTTTCTTTTTCATTATGCATGTGTGACTATACAGTGTGTCCGGTTTCAGACTAGTGATATTTTAATATCGGAATCTGGGTGGACATTTATCGACAAAAAACCTTGAAATGGGGTCGCCCCCTCCCCTGAAAAAATGGTTAATTGGAACTTCGAACGCTTTTCTTATGTTTAGTACTCATTATTTTATGCACTTAATGTTTACTAGTTGAAGGCTAAGTTAAAGGTCAAAATTTTAGAGATAACCGCTTTAAATTCTAATGAGGGAGGAAAAATTAAGTAATTTGTTGCCCGTTATTTTTGAATGTGGGAAGGGGCGCCCCCTTTCAAGGTTTTTTGTCGATAAATGTCCACCCAGATTCTGATATTAAAATATCGCTAGTCCGAAACCGGACATACTGTATATTTATTAAACAGATTTTAGACCTTCCACCTTTTTATAAAAGTCTAGATCAAAGAAACCCGTCTATCTCGAAGGTTTAAATTAAATCAGAAATACTCACTCTCATCAAAGCGCACATGTTTAGACAGCTTATGCCACGTCCTGTAGTAGAAATGGCTGACTTGCGTTTTAGTCTTCAGATTTACGTCTGGCATGCCTTTCTTCTTCATTTTCGCGCATATGTATGCTGTTATGGCGTCGAAGTCCTTTCCGTACTCGTTGAGTGCCTCAAAGAACAGGTTCTTTTCGTCCGTAGACCAGAGGGCTTTTGGCATACGCTGCTTGACGGTCGGAAACTTCAGAGGGTCTTTATCATCGATCTTGTTGGGGGTCTCGCATTCGTTTAGATCTGGAAAGGGGACCAGGATATGCTTATCAGGATTCTAGCCATTGGCCGTATTTGTAATAATTTGGTAAAATTGAAAAACCTAATAAATGAAGCTTAAAAGAAGCTGACCGAGTTTTATAGGGGACTAGCTGTTGCCCGCGACTTCGTCCGCGTCAATTTCTATTATTATGATCGCGATTAATATCAATATTTTTTTCCGTTTTGCAACATTTTTCACTGATGCTTCTGCTCCTATTGGTCGCACCGTGATGTTTTATAGCCTAAAGCCTTCCTCGATAAATGGACTATCCAACACAAAAAGAATTTTTCAAATCGGACCAGTACTTCCTGAGATTAGAGCGTTCAAACAAACAAACAAACAAACTCTTCAGCTTTATAATATTAGTATAGATTTAAAGTATCACTTGATTCCGGTTTAAGGGCACTAAAATTTAATTGCTAAATCATATACTTTTTTTACACTTAGGTACGTACAACTCGTAACCACCTTACAAGGACATTATGAAAGGTACTATCGTTTAAAGGTATAATAAATGACCTTAGACTTTTTGAACTTGAATCTATCAAATAGTGACTGTCTCCAATCTAACCTTCTTGATGGTACTGGAACTATTCATCAGCTTTGACTTAATGAATAAGGCGAGGAGTTAAATCTACGCTACGATTTACCAAAATCAAGATTCCTAACTCCTTGTAACTGTAAGAAGTTACTTACCATCCGGCTGGCCGTCTGGCCTCTTGCTCTTTTTGTCTTTATCAACAGCCGGCTCCAGTCTGAGCTTCTTGATGACCCTCGCACTGGTTCTCTGCTGCTGAAGCGTGGTCAGGGAACCGAGGAGTTCGGTGCGCTCCAATTCAGCAGCTGGCGGTGTTGGGGACATCGCTGGATCTTTTGCAGTAGTCTGGAACAATATAAAGGTTATTTTATCAAGTTATTAGATATGAAAGCATTAAATTTGTTTTTACGATTGTATTATTTCAATTACAAAATTTAATGTTGCAGGTACGTTAAACGGTATAAGTCACTGAACACTTTAGAAGCTAGCTAACTATTAAAGCTTACAATTCGTTCATACCCCTTAGAAATTTCTTACGAACATCAGAAGTTGTTACTCCTTCATGATACTAAAATGTTAAGTAACTCATGATTCGTCATCATAAGTCGCTGAAACTGTATAATGATACGGTAGGTTAGGTGGAAGAGCAACCGATGACAGCGAAAGGTACTGAACCCTAATTCCATCTGGGACAGTCGAAAATAACTTTCAAGGATAACATACCTTTGATGTTTATGAAACGTTTGAATTGTGTGTATTTATCAACACGTATTGATATATTTATAGCTATTTCATAGATGTATGAATGACAGAAAAACGCTCTCGTCTAATAAGCCACTGAAAGTTTGGGTGCTCTTTCAGCCAACTTTAAGCCATGTAATTTTAAGGTTAAATTTTAATTGTTGGAAGTGTTGTTCTTTGTTGGACACAATATCTAGCTCTTATTCTGTATGTACTAGTACCTAACACATTTAATCAATTAAGAAATAGGCAGCTGTTAATAGACATATCTAGACAAACTATTTTAGGCATACTTTTATTTAACTTACCATGAAACATAAATGAGTTTACTATAAACAATGGCCAAACAAAATGGTCTGCTCTATTCAGAAACACTTCCTCATTTTAGAGGACACGCATTATTAAATTTTTAACTTGCTCGTTACTAGTCAATATGTGTTACCTAAATAGTTTTATTGCCGAAACAAACGCTATTTTGGTTTACAAGTAATTTTCAACCGACGAAAAAAAGAAGGTTATTTTAAACAGCTAGTATTTATCTATTATCTATGCTTGATATGCGGGATGAGATCGTAGTTTGGCCAATATTGGAGAAAAGGTAAAGCAGATTTCAAATTCATTGATTACCTAAGTTAGGCGCATTCGTAAAAAATTGTATGGCAAGGGATTGCAAATACGTATAATGTTTGTTTAAAGCATGTGTACTTCGGAATATATCGCCTGGTTTGTCTCGCCATTGACCAGTTTTTATACCTAATAGTTAACGTCACATAAGTAATGGGAATCAAAATTACTAAAGTACTTCTGCCATTGAATAGGACAGAGAGACAATTTAAATTGTAGTTAAGTATGATGATGCTAATAACTGATTATTTAAGAGCACGGTTAGCACACGTCAGAGTCTATAATACTCGTAGGTCTCCAGACACACCAACCACCCTTGAAAGAAGATACAATTTTTAGACTATGCCAGAAATCATTTTCCTTGGATTTTCGATACCTATTTGCAATACCAAAAATACTTAAACAATTCATATAATTACAAGTGATATTATAAAACTATTTATATCAGGGCAATGCACCGTATAATTCCAGTTTAGAAGCACATTACATCGAATATAATTGATTTTAATCGCATTACTCACACAAATTTATAATGTCAAATAATGAGCTGTTTCTTAACTGTCTAAAACTAATTAGACATGCTACGGTTTTGTTTTAATTTAATTTCACGAAGTACCATATCAAAATCATTGACATGATTGTCACAAAAGCTGATGGAGTTATCTTGCAAAATAATTGCTACATATCTATGTCGTTAGTGCAAGATAGAAATAGAATAGAAATTTCCCATTTCTGATCAGTAAATATTTAAGGCGATTGGCGATGCTTTACAAACTCTGTGCCTGTGCTTGTGATAGATTATCTAAAGTATCAATTATAATTCCTTCGACCGTCAAGTGGTTTGGCCGAATTGTTGCACAAAAATTTTGTTGTTTAATGCCAAATGCGAAATTTTTATTCAGCACAAATTGGACTAACTAAAGGAAACTGAAATAAACCGATGCTTAATTGCAATACCAGTTGGTGGATAAGCATAATTTTTAAATGGAATTATCTGAAAAATAGTAATTGAAGGGCGAGGTTTAGGTCATTAGTAGGTACTACAAGTCTGTAGTTTATTTAGTTTTCCACATTAATAACATTATTTCGGTCACTCATCCAGGTAATTAAGTCCGTAATTTAAGGTCGCCAATAATTCGACATTGTCATCATCATTACTGTGGGCTAGAGTTTAAAAATATCGTATTAGGTTTGTGTAATAGGTTATTTGCTAGATCACAGTTCCACTCCTCACCATAGTGAAAAGGACTAGTATCCCTTTCTAACCATTCTTTTTCGTTTTTTTTTCGTACTTTCCTTCAAGATATAGGATAACTTGGTGTTGCCAATTAATGTATTTAAATTGTGTCTATAATGATGCGACACATTTGTCTAAACTGAAGTATCTTGATACTTGTATTAGGTAAGTACCTATTATATCTGTAGAAAGCCCCATGCAGCTTTGTGCCTATGTCATCAAAGGTTTGGGTTAATTTCCTTCAACCATTGAAAATATTCTGTTCAGATCATATAAGTTTAAAATATGAGATATAATAATTTATATGTGTCTAATACTTAATACATAGGCAACACTAAGATGTACATCACTTGTTTTACCCGTACTGGGGCATAATACTACGCCTGCCTAATATGATACCCAAAATAAATACTTAATGTTTATTGTAAGTGTAATACATGGCATCGATGACCGAACAGATACAAAAGATACGAATCTTTTGTATCTGTTCGGTCATCGAGTATAAATATTAGGTATTTGGAATAGGTAATTATGATTATTACAATTATGTTACCCAACTCTAGTGAGTTTGATTGTTGTACTTTTGCTAAAAACTAAAGCTAAGTACATTCCACTCACAGTTGACGTGACTATCGTCTGGGTACAAAAATCGAATCATAACATTTTATTTATTACGTAGCATTGTAGTGAAAAATTTTATCGATATAAGTTTTATATTAATGTGATCAGAGGCAACAAAATTAACTTGAATTTTATACAGTCGTTCGAAGTCTGTGTTGGTTAGAAAAAAATGTTTTGAAATTTTATACTTTTCGAATAAATAATGCATTCAGTGAGGATTCATGTTTTTATGTTTTGTGTTATTTTCTTTGCTCATCTGCTGGTAAGGGAAACGAATACGTCTACAGTTGTGGTAAGTTATAAATTAATGTTAAAAACTTAACACTAACTATAGTGTTCTCAAATTAAAATCATGCGTTTATTATTGTTATTATACTTAGTGAAATCGTTTGTCTCTTTTAAGTCATGGAAGAATATGTAGAGTAAGTCAAAGTGATTTACAGTGTGGTTAACTGAATGATTAGGTACTGTCCGAGATGTAGGACTAAACGTCTGATGATGATGATGACCACCTCCGTGGCAGAGTTTGGTGCGCACCGGTCTGAAAGATATCGCTTGCTGCGAGGTACCGGGTTCGATTCCCGGTCGGGTCAGTGTAGAAAAGAAGTATTTTTCTTTATTTTCTCGGGTCTAGGTGCTTGTGGTACCACCGTTGTTTTTGATTTGCACAAAATAAGTGCTTTAAATAGTTTCTTACTTTGGGATAAAACCAATGTACTTACGTGATCTTGTCCACATTTTCTATTCATTAAGATACGTGAAAATTTTATAAGGATTACAATTTGTAATTTAAGACTTTCACCTAGCATTATAATTACTGTTATTTATAAAAACAGGACATGACATGTTACTCATAGCGAATCTGATACAACTACCACTTACCTACTACTTTGACGTTTCGGTTACGTCACAACCTACACAACACAACTGACTGAAACGTCAAAGAAATAAGTGCTAGTCATGGATAAGATAATGTGGCAGTGCTTGTACCAGTTACGCAAGGAATATCATGTTCCTCGGCCTACAGCATATTTTTATAATTAACAAGAATTACAATGGCAGCATTGGATGACTCTTTACAGCCACAAGCAATAGCATCTGCAGGGTACTCGGTTGAAAAACATCGAGTTACAACCGAAGATGGGTACTTGCTGCAAATATTTAGGATCCCTGCAGGGCAACACTTAAAAAGACGCTCTGAACTTACCAAAGGCAAAAGAGCTGTGGTAATATGCCATGGGCTGTTTGGATATAGTGGAAACTTTATAGCAATGGGTCCTCAGAATAGCCTTGGTGAGTAGAACATTTATTTTGCTTTACAAACAGTATGCCTCATTTCGTCTCTATGATGTTACTTGATAAAAACAGCCTTTGTACTGTACAGGATAACTTTAAATTCTTGGTAAATTGGCATCTTTCTTACTTACGGCGAAACATGCGCCGGTCATCTAAAGCATGTGGCAATCATATTCTTAGTGAGGCCGAGGATTATGGCAGAAGTACCACCCGAAACTTGCTTCCAAGCATGCTACAGCTAGAGGAAGAGCTAGGAGCAATTGTCTGGAGTTTTAACTACATGGAGTTAAACCGTTAAATTGCTTTCACTCACTTAATAGCACCCGAGGTGACGGAGGGTGGTTTACTGAATAGGATTCGCTAGTCTCCGAAGAGTCGTTTATAATTCTAAGACGAGCCCTGCTGTTGCAGCATAGGCTCCAGTGGATTCTCAAGCCTTATAAAAAAAAGGTTGTGTCTTTGACAACATTGCTTTGTTTGATTTTAGGATTCATTTTGGCTGACGCGGGATATGATGTTTGGCTAGCCAATCTACGAGGTACAGTCTATTCAGCACACCAGAACCTGACTAGAAGTGATAAAGCTTTTTGGGAATACAGGTAAATATAATTTTAGTTCAGTCGTCGGATTAGTGGAATTTGAATTCTTGAATATGTATTTACTTAAAATATTGCAGCCCGGTTGGAATTTCTATAGCTCTTTTTGAAGCATTGAAGCAATTTAGCTTTATTGTTTGGTACCAGGGTTAAAAATTATTTTCTAAAGTACATTATGAACACATACGTCTGGAAATATGGTATACTAACAATATAACATCTATCTCTAGCTTCCACGAGCATGGAAAGTACGACGCTCCAGCCATAATCGACAAGATACTATCCGTTACTGGATTGTCTAAGATCTTCTACATAGGCTACTCAATGGGCTCAACCACATTTTTCACTATGATAGCCCAAAAGCCGGAGTACAACGAGAAGTTGGTTGGTTTCATTGGATTAGCGCCTGCGGTGTACTTCGAAAATATAAAACCACTTACAAGATTTTTAATGTCGGTTGACATATTCGTAAGTATGCTTGTTAATTAAAGTGTATTTTTTCAAACCAAATGTCATAATATCAGTACTTTCCTATATTTCTATCACACGGCTTATCAGGTTGTTGATATGAATTTAGTATGGATTTTGTGGTCTTCGATTTATTTTCCAACATATTCATGGATACGATAGTACCGATGATAATAATATGTGTATTAAGAGTAGATATGCTACAGGCATGGTCGATGAGTACCTACGTCTGAGGATGATGAACTAAGGATTTTTTATGGTAATATCTCAAAGAGCATTCACACAAGTGCCATTTTATGCTCTTATTTTTTGAAACTCGTATGACTTACTATTAACTTTAAACTAAATAATAGCTACCAAATTTTATTGCAGAATATATTACGTCAAAGGCATCTTGAATCGTTGGCAATGCGTCAGGACACACTCACGTATGTTGCTACAAACTTCTGCAATGAGTTGCAGCCGCAATATGACTTCTGCACTAGAATGGTGTTCGCTATTGTCGGCGAGGACTACGAGCAACGGCGCTGGGTAAGATTTATTCTGAAGCTTCGCATTGATACCGTATCGAGTTTGTGCTACTCGTAGTTTATGCTGGGCAAAGTGTCTTCCAGTGTCCTGTGTCATCATCATCTCAGATAAACGACACTTACTCCAGTATCTCATCTACAGAATGGGCTTCCCCTAATCGATCAACCATAAGTACGATCGGTCTCGTGCCATCCATATCCAGCGACTCCCCCGCACCAGATCGTCGGTCCACTCGGTTCCCAGATCGCCGTCCGGTGCTGTTGCTATTACAGAACCTTTCCGCCCCAAATGCCATCGGTTCCTCTTACCATTTGTCCCACCCAATGCCACATGATAAAATTCGAGCGATGTCGGTTGTCTCAGTTCTCCTATGGATTTACTCCTTACTAATACGCATGGGAATACTAACATTGCTCTCTTAATTGGCCACTGTGCGACCATAGGCTTTGAGTTTAGCTAGTTTGAGACTTAAAAACAAGAATATCAAAATAATACCCGATTAAATAACTCTTGGAATTTATGAATGTTTCCATATTATAATAGTGGTTATGTTGCATTTGGCTTATTTTAAATAAAGAATCACGATTAGAGTAATCGCCGAAATCAGCCTGCAATTACTTTTATCTATATAATGTAAGTAAATATTGGTGTTCTAAATTAAGTGCACATAATTTTGAGCGCAAAGCATTTGTTGTTTTTTTCTAGAATTAATATTTATGTGTGCGCCATTTTAACTTTTTATAGAACTATGTCGTAAATGAATGAATGATTTTTTTGAAATTATTATTATTTTACTAACTGCCTTGATTGGTTAAAGTATTTTCTTTTCTGTAGTAATAGCAGGACTTTTTTCCTTATTTCAGAACCTAATGACAACATTTATAACCACAATGCAGCCAGCTTCATTTCGGCAGCTAGAGCATTTTGGCAAAATATCATTAACAGGTAATTTTTCCATCGTATCAAGTTAAGGATACTTTTTAGTTGCGTAAGGGTGTGTCAGCATAACAGTAATTTATTATAAGCTCAAAATCAATATCAAGTATATACTTTATTTGATGTTTTAGCAATTAAATTGCAATTATAATATCAGTATATAAACTTGAAAAATTATTATGCCTCAGGCGGGACTCGAACCCGCATCTCCTCGCATGCGGTTTCGAGTCCCGCCTGAGACATAATATTTTTTTAAGTTTATATACTGATACTCGTAATATCGAGTATAGATAAAAAAAACAGAAGGCTTTACATTCTGTCCAACCTAGCTCTAAAACGACGACAGATTGGCAATTTTTTTTTTGTTTTATTGTATTTAATAGCCCTAGCCGAGACCCGTCTTTGGACTCCCTAGCTATCTTCTAGCTCCAATATTCAAGACACCGGGGCGACGTTGTTGCATTTTGAATTTTTAAAACATTAACTCACTTAAAATCAGTAAAAACAGTCAATAAAATCAGTAAAAACAGTCAATAAAATCAGTAAAAACAGTCAATAAAATCAGTAAAATCAGTTTTATTTCTGCAAATAGGCCCCAGGAGGTATTAGATTATAGGAAAAAACTTACGGTTCCCAAGGAATAGTTACACATTCAAATTAAACGCGAACAAATTTGCGGGAAACAGCATGTACTGTAATATTAACTTATGTCTTCCATCTTCAAGTACGATTATCTCAACAAAGTACAAAAAAAGCTGTAAAATATGCAACTGATTTTAATTACAAGTAATACAAATCGTCTGTTACTCAATCATGTTCGAACAGCTTATCTTAAATGAGTAAAATATGACACGGAGAAAACAGGTTACATAGGTAGTTTGAAATGGCACTTAAGTTACTTTTATCCTGGAAAAGTGCGGTTCCCTAATTGGGATCTCCACGAAGTTGCTAGTACAAAGTAACAGCTGGTAATTAAAAAATATGATTTAATTTGAAAAAACATCAACTTCTACATCACTTATGCCAAGCTGGGGTTTATAGGTTTCGATAAAACAAAGTAAAGCTCGTCATTTCTATATCTACGAGTAGTTATTTTTATATGTAACTTTATTTATTAATATTCAGGTGTTTTCACGTCATTAGAAGATGGTATACAGGGTCAAGTAAAACCATACAACTTGAGCAACGTCCGAGTACCGGTTATTTTGATGTATGGAGAAAACGATCAGCTGACCGAAAAATCTGTAAGTAATAACGTCTTTTTTACTTCAACATTACATTTAACTCTTTCATATTAATTTCATTAAATATCCGTATTCGAATCCATATTCGCGGATATATACTTAGAATGATCCGGCACTTCACAAGTTTCTACAGGCGCGGAGCTGGGCGGAGAGAGGAGTCGTCCGTAAATTTACCAATCACAGTACTTGAAATCTGTATCCTGTAGATATTTCTAACACTGATTGGTAAATTAACGGTCCACCATTCGCCCAGCTCCGCTATAGTTGAAACGCGTAAATATAAAAATACACGGTATATACCTACTTTAAATATGATACTTGCAATTAAACTCGATAAATTCAAGATTTATACATTAACAATTATCATCCACAGCAAATAATGCGTTTGGCAGATGAACTAAAGAGTCTAGGTGTGCTCGAGTCAATAAACAAATGTTCCTGGCCAAAATTCAACCATTTGGATTTCATCTTTGCCAAGGACGTCGGCAATTTGGTCAGCAGGCCGGTGCTTAAGCTTGTAGACCAGATGTACAATAAATATTTCAAAGAATAGTGTTGTTGTTGTTTCATTCACACCTTCTGGATTACCGAGTTGGACAAAGACGGGGTTGGTCCTACTTTACTTCCGGTCCCGTACTCCATTTTCAGTAACCACTGGAATGTTTGCGATTTGGTAGAATGCCTTCTGCACCCCCGCAAGACTAATGTCTCTAAGTTCCTATGGTTATAGTCTATAAATAACCCCTTGTTTGGTCAGAGGTGGTATGAGTACAACGCCAAGATCTTGTGGTCCTGGGTTCGATCCCCGGGTCGGTCAACAAGAGTTTCGAATTTCCAAACATTGGTCGGGTTTATGATCATTATTCGTATCGCGATGACCATAAGGGTGCGTTCTGTGTTACAGCAAGTTAAAGGGATAAGGGAGTTTGCTATTAAATATTGAAGGTGTACCATTACATATGCCTGTGACTATGCCTGTACCCATCGTTGCTGTGGTAACATGAATTTATAACGCTTAGGCAAGACCTTTATCGACTCGGTCGTAGCTAAAGGGAAGTCGTAGCAAAAAGGTTTATGTTTTATTCTCTCCTCCTTATACGAGTAATATGACTATCTTTCAAGGACAGGGTGGTGTCCATTTTCCAAGCTGCCTATTTTCACGTCTCTGTAGAGACACAATTTTACGAATTCATCTTACACCAAAAGCTGGGACCAACGACCTTCTAAAGCAAACTATATCAACCTCTACCAGAACAAGACCGGGAGATGAACCCAGGGGACCCAAGCAATAAAATCAGAAAAAGCGTGCGTGCCTCTTATTAAGCCCGGTTATTAAAATCGATCGTTATATTAATACCACCCGCAAAAAAAGCTAATCACCATCTTCTCGTTCTACGGAGGTTCTAAGAGGCGGTTAAGGGAATCTTACTAATACATATTAATGTTATTTCGAATGCTTGTTGTATAATAACGCTAGAACTTCTTTCTTCCGATCTTCACATATGACTGCCAAACATGGGCAATCACCAAGGCACAAAGTACTTAAGTGGTTAAGTAAAGACAGACAAAGGCAGGCCAACCTACCCAAAAATTTAAAGGTCATTGAATTGATTTTCAACTTTAAGTCCAACAAGTAGAGATCAATATCAATTGAGAAAAAATGAGGTTGTGTGGTAGGTTGACGTGCTGTTGTCTGTACAAAACAGAGAGCCATGAAAAGAAGCATCATAAAAAAGCGAAATTGATGAAAAAGCAACATTTTAAGAGATCAAACAAAAATTGCTGATTTTACATGCAAAATAAAACAACTGAAGTGGAGATGGGTTGGACACACTTTAAGAGAAGGAGATAAATGGAGCTAAAATGTAACACTATGGTGCCCTGGAGGCTATAAAAGAAACAGGGGCATGCAAAATAAAAGGTGGGCATATGAAATCGAAGAAATTACAGGAATGACCAAGACCTGTACCAGTTTAAGTGTATGACAAGATAGAATGGAGGAGAATGGGGGAGGCCTTTGCTCGAAAGCACTCAGAATCAATCATCGCTGATCAAAAGAAAAACAAAATATTGTATTAAAATGTATTCTGACAAAAGGCTATTAAAAAAAACACTAGAACAGCTAAACAAGTCTTTTTAAAGGAGTACACACACATAAGAAATCACTACTGCCGTAAAGTGTACGAACCAGCGGAGCCAGTAGATTAAGGCATAATCTTTTTTGAGGGGCCATGTCCGAAATGTAATGATGTGGACAGATAGACCTTATGATTTAAATAATTACGCAAAATAATTATCAGGATTCATCATACATAGCGTAACACGCGGTAAATGTTATTACAAGCCGAAACCAGCCTGTATGTTAACATAAAATAAGTACATAAGTTTTATTGTTTGATAATATGTTTGAGTTATATTTGTGTTATTTTTGTATTGTAAATTGTAAATAATTGTAAGCATTTATGGGAAATAAATAAAGTAACAGCCGGGGGTTTAGGAAACACACCCTAAGTAGGGCACACACATTCGAATACAATAAAGAATAACACTGTCTCGTCCAATGGGTGTCGTAGAAAAGCGACTAATAGAGCTAGAGTACTGCCAGACGAAGACGGGCAGCCGCATCTTCTCTCTACTGCAAATCAAGCTGCGATCTCCAACCCCAGCCGTGGCTGTTATGTCAAAATCCTTTTTCTATAAGACCTATGCCTAGTAGTGTTAAACAAGGGCTGAAGATGAATCGAATTATGAACAATAAAAATATATGGAATGAATGCCTTAATCCCTCGATCGTGAGTTACGCGTCTTCATATGCGGAATTTAGAAAAATTAAAACTTTGCCACGGGAGCTGTACATTTTCCCGGGATTAAAGGGAGCTTATGCGCTATAACCTTTCTCCGTGCCAAATTCCATCTAGGTCCGTTCAGCTGTTCTGAAGTGATTAATTAACAAACATCTATCCAAATATTCGCATATAATATGTTTATGATATTAGTAAAATAAGATAAAATTACCTTTTAAAGTTACACTCACTTTGAGAAAATATATGTATACTTAATTATGGAGCTGTCAAAACACGCACTAAATATGGATTACCGCTCTTTAACACCGGCCTAGGAGTAACTTTACCACGCTACCCGCACTAACACTCATGGTCATGTTTGGGTCTAAACCTGTAACTAACATCTTGGAAACAACATGATGCAATAAAGAACTTTGAACTTTGAACTTTGAAAAAACACTAAATGCGCAAGGCGCAAGCACTATTTCATGCAGGTTAACTGCCCGCCCTTCCTACAAAAATGCATGCAGTAGGTACTGAAAATTCAATTATTAGTACCCAACCTTAGAATAATTATTCTAAGTACCCAACCACCGATGTATGAAAAACCTCAAAGGCGGAAATCTATAGCAAAATAATTTAGTTATGGATATCCCGCAAAGTAACGCCTGAGTCTATTTATTTTACCAAAACACGCACTAACTAACCTTAACACTCATAAAGCACATCGGGTAAGTAAAGGCTACCTACCATCCATGCGAATTGGAAGCTAAACAAAAATTAAAACCAATTTTAATATCACACAACAGTTTCTTAAATACATTAATATTCTCATTACATAATTCGACCATAAACTATAATCACTTCATTAATAACGATCAACAAAATCCCGAATGTCACCTTATAGTATGCGCGTGCACATGTCCGTTGCTATAAATAAACTACAAGCTACGCAACCGTAGACGAAGGACCTAAAGGTGTTTGCGCTTCGATATAAACCGATAAATAAAAACAACGGCAGGACATCACTGTTAACGTAACACGAATGTCGCGCGGCAGCCGCAGGCGCACATTTTCGAATTGAGAACGGGATTGAAACAAATGAAAAATAGAACGCCATCAAATAGGGCAGTTATTTTTTTTCATTGAATATTAAAAATAGAAAACTGACAAAGGCTTGCAGTATTAATTTTAGCCAGCCAGTGCAGTTTTATTTTTATAAATTTTATAACTTTTTCAACTTATAAACAATGGGTTCGATGAAATTATTTGTGATGGTATTTTGTGCGTTCGTACATTTGTGCAGTGGTCAGCTGTTGAGGAGGGAAGCGTATGCGACAGTGGTGAGTATAATCTTTTTTTTTTTGTTATTATGGTGATAAAAAAGCAGCTAAGAATTGATGTAATTTAATTCATTTTATTAGTCTAACGACGAAGTTGCCTGATACCGTATAAGTGTTATAAGAGATTAAGGGTAGTTTAAATAAATTAATAACTTAGCGTTATTATTTTTAATAAAGTTTTTTTAAAATTTCGGTGACAGATAAGGCAAAATTTTCTGCCTCACAGTAAATACCAGGCCAAGATCTCGGGTTCCTGGGTTCGATTCCTGGGTCGGGCAACAAAAATTACGAATTTTCGAATATTGCTCGGGTTTGTGATCACCAACCTGCATTTGGCAAGCGTGGTGATTATGCCTATACCCATCATTGCTGTAGTAACTTGAAATCACTGTTGCAGGCTTTTGCCAAGCAGTAAAATGATTATAGGCCGTTGCTTAATTCGCCGTCTATGAAAAACCATAAGAAAAATCACAAAGCGATCGGGTTGATATTCGTTATGCCAGCTATTTGTAGCACTCTATCTCGAAAGTACTTCTATGCTTCCATAGATAGCAGTATATTATTATAATCATATTCTTAATTTAAATATTTTAATGTTAAATTACATTTATACAAGAAATACAACCGCATTATTGGTATATGTAAAATACATAACCTTATCTAAATGCAGAATCACCGAGAGAATCTACATACATAAATACGAGTATATAGTATCGTCCCTTGTATCGTATATCCCTTGATCGTGAGTTATTCCAGACACAATTGAAATCAATTGTTATCGTGGCATCCGAGTGCCTCCTGGGGGTTGAGGGATTAAAAGAATAGCTCCCTGTTCAAATAGACAACAAAGAATGGTGTTTCTGAACTAATGGTTTCCAATACCCAATTAACGCAATAATGGCGTGAAGTGAATATAGGCAATTAGGAAGTCATTTGGCGAATGGTGTTTTATTAATTAAAATGGGTAATTCCTAGGATACTTACTTCCTACTTTTAAATAAAGCTAATGTACGTATTACATATTTTTAAGAAGGGTAATAAAACCTCTGCGTTGTTCGTTCGTTTCTGCTCATAAAAATATACAATTCTGTAGCTGCATTCAATTCCGTTGATATAAACTGATGAAAAAAACGAGTTTCTGAATTTCATGCTTAATTTTTTTTATGTATAGTTAGACAACACACATAATATAAAACAAGGTAGAAAGCTTCTACTAAGAAAAATGTATGTTTCCGAAACATAACATTTTAAATGGGTCCAATAAAAGACATTATCTATCTATATATATAAAAATAAATCCCTAATTCCCTTGGTCCATCGCATCACGATTGAACGGCTGGACCAATTTCGCTAAATCTTTTTTGTTTTGTTTGTTATTGTCAGGAGAATGTTCTTATGAAAGAAAAAATTAGGAAAATTGCGGGAAAAATTAGAAAATTTAAGAAAACTTAACCACCATACAAAATTATTTGTAATGTAAACTTATCGCTTTTGACAATTTAAACTTTTTTAATGCATGGCGTTTGAAATGCGTGCTGCAAATATCGTCAAATAGGGGGTAAAAAAACTTAATTTTGCACATGGCCAGAAAAAAAAACAAAGAATGTTGTGTATCATGATTATCATGAAGAATAATAATAATAAACTATTGGTAACATATTTTTAATAATACCATTTTGTAATCAATATTCATAGTTAAAACAGGACAACGTCTGACTGGTCCGCTAGTTACTTATAAAAAAATATGACAATACTCTATGGTGATTCAAGGATTGTCGTGTGATCGACGCAATTAATAAAATTGTCAACTAAATTTTTAAATAATAGTTCTGCCCTTAAAAAATCACCTGTTCGAGAATGTCCTCATTTTGAAGTCGGTTAAAGTGTCATTCAAAATACAATAAACTTATTTCTTAAAATATTTCAAAGGTCTGGCAGCATTCCGAAGTCAAGTAGAATTTATTTCTGTCACGAGCGCCAACTTGAAACATCCTCCTGAATTAACATAAAAACCTTCTCTTCAGGACTAAAGTAATGCTGTAATCGGTCAATTTGATCGCAAACAAAAAACTATATATAAAATGAGACTGACGAAAGGCTTACTGAGCAGACGTAAAATTAGTTATAATTTACTTAAATGTTTTACTTTCAAAAAGTTAATGTTAAAGTAAAAATTATTCTGTTTTAATTAAAGTATGCTCTATAAATAACATCATACACTACTAGGTAGTAGTAGTTTTCATATAATTAAAATTAGATTATTTAAAAAGCGGTGCTAAAAAAATTTTTGAAAAAACAAGACCTTATTATTTTGGGGTCTATCATATATCTGTTCCAAGAGTCATGATCACAGAGGAAATGAGTTCTTCCATGGTCATGCTTGCCGAAAAATCGGAAACTTATAATGAAGTGGTGGTTTTTTACATTGACTAGTGGTTAAGGCCTATTTTTAAAAATATCTTTAATGTCTCTATCGGGACTTCGGGAGTCGCTAAACTCTAGCCAACATTACATATAAAATTCGACTTAAAAAGACATTAAGTCTAAAATTTTAATCAAAATAATCTTTGTACTCAAGAAGTAAACCAATAGCTCCTCAGATCAGGAAGTTACCTACCTATAAATAAAACATAGTTATAAATCAGGATAGTCCCGCGGGAACACAACGCATGGTCACAAGAGCAATTTGCGAACTTCACTAAGGTTACATGGTACTCGTTATAGTTTTTTTAGTATACTTTGCTCGGCAAGCCTTTCGTCAGTCTCATTTTAAATATAGTTTTTTGTTTAACTCGGTAGATACTCGTTACCTCAAAATTTTGAAATAGAATCATGAAGCTATTATTATTGAATCGAATATTTTTGTCTTTTAACTAATATCAAACTCAAAGTTCAGTAAAAAAAAACTCCCAATTTACTTTATGTGTGGTCATACATAAAAAAAAACATTAGAGAAACATGCAGGTATGAGATCTATTTTATCTTCAACTATTTTAGAAATAGCTCAGTAGTGTCTCAAACAATAATCTTTGTTCAACAACATAAATGTTATACCAATAAGAAAATTCAAGGTGAATGGAGAGACAAGAATTTTCCGACAGTGTCGGTCAAGTTGATAGAAGTATAATAACACATTTTTACAAAACTACCATTGTAGAGATGTTATGTGCAATTTGTCAAATGTAATCATAGCTAACAACACGATAAGTGTACTGCAAGTCCACAATAGATGCGCTGGACCATGACGGAAGCTTGGGACAGAAATTATGATAATTAGACGCATGTAATACTAAAACATGACTAAGCTAACAAGCTGTGATCCGTCGTATAAATGTAAAATAACAAATAAAAATAAAATTTTGATAAAATATTTTTTTCAAAAATCACGCGAAAGACTTCGTGGGCAGCTACGAGTACTAAATTAGAATAAAATAATAGCGTCAGTTGTGTTATCATATAAAAAACAGATGCGCATTAATTTAATGCAAGCATGGAAACAAAAGCTAGCATTGACTCGCATACGGCGCTTTATCATGCTTGCGCCAATCAAGGCAGATAAATGTAAGCAGCAAGCAAAACCGCTATTACTTTGAAAAATGACATACTATACTCACTCTAATGAGACAACGGTAGTTACAGAAATATTATTATTTATGATTTGATAAAATAATCTTAGTGAGAGTGAAACAGGGATTCGAAGTTTGAATAAAATTCGGCCAGTTGCAATTAAATACACATACAAGAAAAAATCTGGATATAAAAGTATTTGATTTTATTGCTTCGAAACTTAACAATTAATACTAAACTTAATGAAATCAAAGCTGCTGGCCATGGCTGGATTCCTAAACAGTGGGAAGCTTTAACCTAAACAGAGCTTATATCGTAGATAAAAAAAAATAAAACAACATGACAAAGTAACCAACTATTATTTGATGCGTTGGTTTGGTGCACAAGTAAACCATTCACTTTAAAGCGCACGGTTTTAAAGTAAGCTTACCACATTTTCCTCATTTATGGTAGCAGTAATATGGCAGTAAGATAAGGCAACTCTTTCATCTTTGCAAAGATCAAGTAAGTACTTTACATATTTGAAATTATTCATGGTATGGTAATTGTGCATGAACATATAGCTACACGAACAATAATAGGGGTTAAAGTATGAAATTGCCGATTATTTTCCCACTTTTTATTTTGTGTATAGCTCTTAAGTATAGTCATATTATTGCGTAATTCTTTTTGTATTGTATCAAAAACTAAATAAAGTAACTTTTGACTAAAAAAAAATGCAATACTAGTGCCTATTACTTCAAAGGAAGTCGTTGAAAAGACCCCTTACAATGTGTCAGCTGACCTTCTTGCTTCAATTAAGTATATTTGTATTATATACTTTGATTTTCAGAAATTTAAATACTATTGTATCAAAAACTAAATAGTGTAACTTTTGACTAAAAAAAAAAATGCAATACTAGTGCCTATTACTTCAAAGGAAGTCGTTGAAAAGACCCCTTACAATGTTTCAGCTGACCTTCTTGCTTCAATTAAGTATATTTGTATTATATACTTTGATTTTCAGAAATTTAAATACTATAATGCGTAGCTTTATAACCATCTAACCTTCACCTTTAATCGCATCGAAAACGGGTCATGCGTTTTTAAAAAAACTAAAAAATTGTTAGTATGGAAAAATGACTTTTCTCGATTTCGTCCATACAAAACGGCAATTTCATACTTTAACCCCTAATACTCGTACTTTGTTAAAAACTAATAAACCTTAATAATTTATGCAAGCAGGTCCGAATTATTTTTATATTCCGGTTCTCTATAAATCTTTAGACATATAATATCCCTGTGTATGGCAATAAGGAAGACAAAGATCATTCGTATCAATGAATAGCAAAAAGGTTTATTGGACATGCGGGTGTGACGCTGAGGAAACGAGAAACAAAAACTGTTCAACTTGCAAATAAGTGCGAATAACGGAACGTGATTTGATTAAAATTCAGGATTGAAACAATAGGGCAACCACTTTTAATAAATATTAAGTGCCAGTAGAGATTGTGGCTTTCACATTCAAGTTTAATTAGAGCACCAAACATATCTAAACTTACAATACCGTAAGTCCTGACAATACACCAATACAATTACTAAGTCTAGGCTTAGTGTTTTCTAGCTTTATTCCATAACGTAAGTTTTGGACTGGTCCAAACCCTCTTTCCGCATGCATTGGGAACCCCTGAGTGTTCCCAATCTTTTTTAGCCCACGGCGCATTTGCAAGTTTAGTATTTTACTGCCCTACTCTAGCTGGCTTTAAAACAGATACATCCAAAGTTAATAGCTACTTAGTATACGTTGTAAAATGCGTACTTATTGAGCATGTGAGCGACACATGAGTAGGTAATAAACATATGAACGCTTTATTTGCACCCGTGAATATTTATGATTTCTGATAATGATAAAAGTTTGCCTCACACGCCTCTTTTTACTTTCTACGGCACATAGGGCGCCACGGCGCACAGTTTGGGAACCGCTGGTTTGTACACTGGAACTTTTGGGGACATAAACTATATTTAAAAAATTTAAATAAAGTTTTACGTGCCATTTAGCTAGTTGAGAAGGGAACTGCAGTAAGCTGGTAATAAATAAGTCAGTGATTTAAAAATCAGTTTCAAAATAGTTGGAAAGCAAGAGCTATTGTCACACAAGATTCAACATTAAATTGATAGTTGCCAACAGCATGTAAGTACTAAACAAAAAAAACATTTCAGGTTCCGATTTCAATTTGCCGCGTGGTCACCCGACAATCGGCGCGCGCTTCATCGTGACATAATAAGAAAAAACGTGCGCTGAATGATACACTTCCATTGTTTATGTTTTTATGGGAATACTTCCGTGACCTTCACGTTTCATACGCTAAATACTACTTTTATCGATGGAGATAAAAAACTAAATCATGTCACATCAATATTAACCGGATAATAGTGATAGCGAGAAGAATAGTGGCTGATTTATTGACGGTTTCGACATAAACGATTTAGTAATTAGAAATGTAGAGAAAGGTCGACATATTAAACAGACTTCCAAAAGGAGAAATTCCTCAATTACTAGACTATAATTTTATTTAAAAATTACTTTGTTATGTGATAGTTGATAGTACATACTCGTAAATTATAATCTTTACTCTGGGACCTTAATTGGTGTACTAAAAATAAATTAAATGTTGTGGTTGGGCTCATAAGATTCTATTAGATATGGGTATATCTAAAAAAACTACATAAATTGGATGTTCTTTTATATTCTAAGAACATTCTTCTGTTTAAATTTTTGTTTAAAATTATCAAGTACAGATACACATTTTAACGTTCAAATTAAACCTTGATTTTCCTTTTCTAAGCAGTCATGTATGACTAAAGACATTCTCGAACGACTTTTTCAACGTAAGGTTGAATTTACATTTCGGTAGGTATTATGACACATCGAAATGAGCTGCTTAAAAAAGGAATACATTATTTTAGATTACAATAAAAATAACAATCGTACAAAGGAAGAAAGATTACAAAAGGCGTAAAGTAAACTTTGATTTTCCTCTTTAATCATGTGTTATTATTATTATAACTTTGAAACAACACCAAAGCTATTATTTTTAATAACAAACAAATTTAGAATTCAATAAACGTATTGAAATAACTGCCGATATGACTGCATGGAAATTATTTTAACATCAATACAAATGCTGGTATCGTCAACATACAATTTTCCTTTATAATAATATGGGTTAAAGTATGAAATTGCCGATTATTTTCCCACTTTTTATTTTGTTTATAGCTCTTAAGTATAGTCATATTATTGCGTAATTCTTTTGTATTGTATCAAAAACTAAATAAAGTAACTTTTCACTAAAAAAAAAATGTAATACTAGTGCCTAAGTCGTTGAAAAGACCCCTTACAATGTGTCAGCTGACCTTCTTGCTTCAATTAAGTATATTTGTACTATATACTTTGATTTTCAGAAATTTAAATACTATAATGCGTAGCTTTATAACCATCTAACTTTTACCTTTAATTGCATCGAAAACGGTTCAGGCGTTTTTAAAAAAACTAAAAAATTGTTAGTATGGAAAAATGACTTTTCTCGATTTCGTCCATACAAAACGGCAATTTCATAACCCCTAATATTATATTTTACAGCCCCGCTGGTCTAGAGGTTTAAATACCGGGCCAAGATCTCGGGATCGCGGGTAAAACTCCCAGGTTGGGCAACAGAAAGTTTCGATTTGTGATCACCAATCCGCATTTGGCAAGCGTGGTGATTATAATATTAGGGTGCTATGGTAACTTGAATATGATGAAGGCCTTTGCCCTGTAGTGGCATGATTATAGGACGTTACTTTACTTTACTTTTTTTACAGACAGTATCACAAATATGTACGAACAACTCTTTGCTCAACAGGTCTGTTAATTTTAATGACGAGTATACATTGTCGACCTCATTATGGTTATTAACCAGCCCAATACATCAGTCTTCTGCTGAAGGCCTCCCAAAAGGTGGACTTTGCCATATTTGCCAGGCATGGCAGGCGGGTTGGCGATCGCACTTTGGCTAATCGTTGAGAGAAAACACTGCTGATGGTAGTCCTTTTCTAGCAGTACTCCTTTAGTCTTTTTAAAATATGCCGTCACTATACATTTTTAACTTCGCTATTGTCAAATTTTTGGCTTGTAATGGCCGCTTGTAATATCATTTATCTACAAACTTGTGTATCACTCTGACCTGTTTTTGTAATAGGCTTAAAAAGTGCATAAGAACTAAAGGATTAAAGTACTAATTGACGTAACTTATGATGCGTACGTAAGTGGGCTAAGGCTTACAAGTAAACGACGAACACATTTGAAGTATGTATTTAAAACTCATGGTGACCCCAGCCCATGAGCTCCATGTCAAGGTTTTTAATTATAAATACAATTAGGACTTGTTTATATTATCTTAACTCGCACTCTGCCCGCGGTTTCTTCCAATTGGAATTCGGATATAGGTATTCACTCCCGGTTATATTGGATGAAAACTAGCCTAAACGTCTATCTATCTTTATACCAAACTAGCGGACCCAGCGAACATCGTATCGCCTCAGATATTTGATTTTGACGTCTTAAGAGGAAACACAAGGGCCGTTTTTCCATACAAACGTAGCCCCTGTTTCCTCCCTGGATAAAGCCAGTAGAGAGCAATAATTTTTATTACAGAAATCTATGGCCACTATCAGCATGTTTCTATGTTTTCCGTTTTTTCATAAATTAATTAATAAAAATAAATAAGAGCCCTCAAAAATCGAAAAAGTTCGCCAGATTTTCCGCTGTGTTCAAACATCCAGAAAACTTCAATTTTAGAAAAAAAGGAAAATTAATCGGGGGCCTACGAAACGTTGATTTGGTGTGCTTTTAGTAGGTATTTTCGGTCCAAGAAGTAGTTGTCTTTATCACACTCTGCGGTGAAAGCGTTTGGCACTGCGCGACAGCAATAGATTTTACAAATACCTATTTTTCAATTTTCTCGCCCGTAGTGTTTCCTCTTAATTTGTCATCAAATATGGCGGGATTGGAAAAAAAATTGTATTGAAGTTTAAAAAAGTGATGTTTTCTGACCTTAAAAGAAATTATTTTTTTCTCTACGTTAGAAACATCCTCGTACTTCAAGGAATATTTTAAACAAAGAACTAGCGAAATCGGTTCAGCTGTTCTCGAGATTTGCGCTTAACAACACATTCAGCAATTCATTTTTCTATTATAGAAGAAGATTTCATCAAAGTGAAAAGCTGACAAGTGCGAGACAGACTTGCACACTGATTGGTTCCGTGCAATGTAGTAAAGCCAACGGCAAGCCAACCTACCCAAAAAGTTAAAGGTCATAGAATTTTGTTATAGTTGAAATTTCAACTTTAAGTTCAACAAGTGGTAAATATTCGACGTTTTGTGGTAGGTACACACGACGGCAGATCAAGTTACCACAAAATGTCACTTTGTCTCAACATAAACTGATCTCTAAGAGTTTTAGTTACAGTTGAAAATCGTTTGGGGAAATTTGACATTTATGGGTAGGTTGATGTGCTGGCCACTGTACGTTGACGTGATGTTGTCTGTACATTATAAATAGAATCTCGATATTTTTTCCAAGTTAAGCCGTTACACCCGGCTTCTGTCTGTCGCAAGATGCATGTCATAAGAACAATTTACGCCAAAGTTATGTTAAAGGTGAATTGGAAAACTCAAACTCTTTTATATCCTGAAAGGAAAGTCATACGAAAGGAAGAATAAGAGTCAGATGTGCAATAAAAGTGAGGACATTAGGTTTAATTTATAAAAAAAAATGGTAACGTATTTGTAATTTTCTTTTTTTAGTTTACCTATCATTGGAGAGGTGGCGGGCTTTATAGAGGCGTTTGGGGCATCAAAAGCTATTTAACTTTGCACAGCCTTTAAAATAAAGAGTTTAATTCGCCAGGGAATTGAATCAACTCTCAAAAATTGCATTTAGTACGATACAATGTTAAAATACTTATTATTCATAGATTAATTTAACAATTACTTTTCAAATACGCCACGGTTGAGCTACCGTGTAACAGCTTCCTGTATGGCTAAGATGCGACACCACGATAAATTTGTCGCACGACATGATAAAATTTGTCTACTTGTGTTATTTTATCATTTTTCCTAACATGGCAACCACCCGCGATAAAAATTCTTCGCTCGACAAACGTTTATCTACACGACAAACGGATGTAGCCATATTACATAATTATATAGTTTTTCGGTGTGGAAACATTGGTTAATATTATAATCATTCGTTCAATTTTACGTCAGACTTGGCTAAAACACTTCTTGCCAGAGACATCATCTGCGTTGACACATCTTTGGGTGACAGTCACTGTCAGATAGTGACACCTGTCAAACAGCATTCGCGGCATATTTTTCGGTTTGAACTTTGATTGAAGTGTGAAAAGTTTTAAAATTTGAAATGGCCTCAAAGATGTGAGTAAAACTTGCAATAAACTGAAATAAATTCTTATCATGGAAAGTACTAATGGTTTTTATGTTCTTTTAGAAACCTTAGAGGCAATAAGGCACAGATCCAGTATCTGTGCCAATACATGGCTGGAAGACCTCAATTTTTTGGTCCAAGTCCTCTTTCAGCCTATCTATCAAATAAAAAGCCATGGGCTTGGATATACGCCACAGAGCCTGGAACTCCATATCCGGAAGGTCAAACTGGTTGCACACGTCGCGGATACGCTTGCGCTGAATTTTACGTGCCTCCCGTTCTTCATAAGTGGTCAAAATGTAATTAAAATATGGCATGGCCATTTTTTATAAAGGGTTTATGCCTTGTCGTGAGCTACAAGCGACCACGATAATTTGTCATGCGCAAGTGTCAAAAATCGATTAAAATAGACAAATATAAGAGGCTCATGTTAGAGTTTGTAGACAATTTTATCGTTTATCGTATTTTGACAGTTAGAGATGACATAAATAGTCTGCCATGTTAGCAGCGATAGACAAACGATATAACGCTGTCAAAATGCGATATAAGGCCGCGATAAAATTATGTCGTGGGTCGCATCTTAGCCTTACTGCAGAGATAAAAATAAAATGACATCAATATGGTTACATTAATATCATATTGTAATCATTATTACCTACTTTAATATCCAAGTGCATTTAATATAAGGTAATCGTTATATTTATGGTATTCGAACATGGCAAATATGTACATAAGTTGCCTTAACTCTAATACAATAATAGGCTTAAAATCTGAATTTTATCTAAACTCTAAATAATAATATAAACTTAAACATAAATACTTCAATATAAACTAAATGAATAATACACTAACAACATCCGGTCAACAAACTGTTTTTTTTGGTAAACCACTTTGAAAGTCATAATAAATCATCGCTCTTGAATTTTCTCGAGTCAATTCCATTTTCTCAACGACTAAACAAGTTTGACAAGACCTTGTGATAAGACCGAGAATCTTTTTTTAAATAAATAAATGGTATTCGATTTTTAAAACCAAGGAGTTTGCAATTAAAAAGATTTTATGATGACAGGAACAGTGGAAATATTCCATTCCCGTTACTTTTAGTGCAGCCTATGTATGCAATCTAAAATTCGTAATCAATTTAATTTACAGCAGCGTTATAGCTTCCGTATTCGACCCGTTTTATTTTCAGTCAAAGTTTTCTCACAGTGATGGATCAGATTGATGAAATACTCATGGTGTAGGTGTAACTTCCTACTAGGACCCTGTCAATATAACCGGATGACTTTTTCATGGCATCCCAAATTTTTTTTAGACGTTATATAGCTTATTTAGAGCTCATTTATCAGTTAATAAAACATTCCTCAACGCACGTGACTTTTCACCTTGAATTACACGTATTCTTAGATTATCCATGAAACGGCTGGATCAGTAATTTAAATTAAACCTATAACAATGATTATCGCGTGAGGCTAAACGCAGGTATGGGAGCGGTACAACATACCAAGTTAATAATCTTATTCTTTTTTGCTCTTGGAACGCTAATAAAGTTTTTTTTTTTTACCTAATGATACGCTTTCCACAAAGTCGATTCGAACGAGGCAGCAATTACAGTTAGTAAGATAACGACAGATCTATGATAATATAACACCAGATCATCATTCAACCATTTACACATAATAAAATTTGATAATGGCAAGATAAGAACAGATGCTCATTATTAGAGAACAGAAGCTGTCTGTACGATTGAACACGCATCAAGTAAAATTCTACTGCAAATGAGCGCAGTTTTCACTGATGTATTACTTGAGCTCCACCTTAAAGTATTGGCAACATTTTACGATTGTAAATTTTACGCGATTAAAGTCGAAAACAAAAGCAAGTGTTCCATAAACAATACAACCTTCAATCTGCTATCTAATAATAGTCAAACGTCTGTTTGAATGAAAGAGAGCACCATTCTGATGCGAATCGTCCGAATCTAAGCTATAGCAGCTTAAGCCTAATCAAACATGTTTGGAAAGTGGCTAGTCGTTTCAACAATTCCAAAGCCGATGGTAAGCCTTCCCATCCACCACGCAGGCATTCGCTAATTCTTGACTAAAATGATCACTTAACGCAACAGTCATAATATGTTTATGGTAACACTAAAACAAGTGGTAATATTTTCAGCCAGAACTAATTTCCTCATCGGGCTACCCCGTCGAGAAACACCGAGTCACAACCGAAGATGGCTACATACTGCAGATCTTCAGGATACCCGCAGGAAGACGGTCCGCAAGAAGGTCTGGAAGCCCCAACGCCAAAGGGAAGAGAGCTGTCGTTATCTTCCACGGTCTTTTTGGAAACAGCGGGAATTTCGTTATCATGGGTCCTCAGAATAGCCTTGGTAATTATTACATACATACATACATATTATCACGCCTCCTTCCCAACGGGGTAGGCAGAGACCAAGGCCTTCCACTTACTACGATCCTGGCATACATCTTTCGATTCTTCCACATTCATCAATCTTTTCATGCATGCTCGTCGGTTTAGAGTACTCTTGACCTGACCTTTCTTCAGAACATCCCCGATTTGATCGTGATAGGTTCGTCTAGGCCTTCCTCTTCCAACGTTCCCTTTCACACTCGTCTTGTAGATCTGTCTAGTCATTCTTCTCTCATTCATCCTCTCTACATGTCCAAACCATCTAAGCATCCCTTTCTCAATCCTTGTGACAATATCTTCTTTCACACCACAACGTTCTCTTATCACACTATTTCTTATCCTGTCACTCAATTTCACTTCTAACATACTTCTTAGCGCTCTCATTTCTACTGCATTTATTCTACTTTCATGCTTTTTCTGCCATACCCAACTTTCACTTCCGAACATGAGTGTTGGAACCAACACCCCTCTATGCACAGCCAGACGAGCTTTCATAGAAATCTTCTGGCTATTCACAAAGGCGTGCAGCGCACCATTCACTCTATTACCAGCATTTACTCTCCTTTCAATATCACTTTCATACTTTCCGTCCCTAGTAAACACCGACCCCAAGTATACAAACTCATTCACTTGCTCCAGTTCATTACCACCAATCCGAATACATACTTCTGTCATGCTCTCTTCCTTTTTAAATACCATAACTTTTGTCTTTTTTGTGTTCACTTTCATTCCCTTTCTTTCCAAAGCTTCATTCATAATAGTCACCATCGCTTGCAAATCCTTAGCCGTCGATGCAAGTAATACTTGATCATCGGTGTAAAGAAGACATTTGACGCGTAACTCATTCATTCTTAGGCCAAAATCACTCTCTTTCAGATCTGTCAGACAATTATCCATGAAAAGGTTGAACAGCCACGGAGACGCTACACATCCCTGTCTAACACCCTTTTGGATATTAAACCAATCAGTGTACGCTCCGTTTATCCTGACACAAGCACTAGAATCCTTATAGAGGGAATTCAATGCCCGTATCAGCTTACTGCTCACCCCATGCACAGCTAATGCCGACCACAACTCATTCCTCACCACTTTATCATAGGCCTTTTCCAAATCTACGAATGCACAAAAGACTTTTTGGTTTGTTGCCAAATATCTTTCCGTAATGCATCGTAGGGAAAAGACCTGATCCGTACATCCCATTCCCTTCCTAAATCCCGCTTGTACATCCCATATTCTGTCATCTGTTTCTAACATTACTCTTTCAATGTAATTATTCGTTTTTTTATAATAAATGCACAACCAACTATTTATAGATTAGGTATAGCAATTAATTGGTCAAGCATAGAAGGGACTCCTCAAACATTTTTGTATATGTTAGGTATAAACTGACATTCTCTAGATAAGTATTAATAATTTTTTTCGATCGTTGTGAACCTTGCATCGTCAGAGAAGAAAGGATACTAGATTTTTACTATCAGTGCTAGTATTTCTTCTTGTCACGATGCTCATTCATAACGCAAATGCAAAACAGTCAGAAGGCGCACAATTTTGATTACCGATTATAATCACTATACCCCAATATTCCCAATGGAGTCTTTTGAATAGATTTCTAGTAAACGAAGTGATAAAGTGTGAGCTGAAGTGATAAACCACAAAAGCTGGGCTGATGATGAACAAAAGATGGGAAACGTTGGGATGCATTACAGCAAATTATAAAGTAAAACAAAGATTCTATTTCCATGTTTCGGTTTTAAATAATTTTGAAAGAAAAAATATGCAAAAATTTTCAAAAAAAATATTTCTTATTTCAGCATACCTATTGGCAGATGCAGGTTACGACGTTTGGCTTGCAAATTTGCGAGGAACTTTGTACACGGCACATAAAAAATTTACAAGAAACAATACTGAATTTTGGAACTTCAGGTACATAAAAAAAATTACATAACAGTCCAATCAATTGACTTACATTATAACATCTTTTAAAATGCAATTTTGCAACAGATATTGAATTAATGATTCAATCTATTGTGACATAATATTTGAAAACTGTAATATGTTCAAATATGTATGCATGCAAATCTATGCCTTAATTAAACTATTTCAAAATGTTTTTCAGTTTCCATGAACATGGCAAATACGACGCGCCAGCAATCATTGACAAAATCTTAGCCATCACCGGGCTGTCGAAGATCCTCTACATCGGCCACTCCATGGGTACCACCACATTCTTCACCATGATATCCGAAAGGCCGGAATACAATGATAAATTGGTCGCATTCGTTGCAATGGCACCGGCCGTGTATATAGATAATGTGAAAATGATAGCAAACTTCCTTTTGAGATCATTCGATTTAACAGTAAGTGTCACTGATATTTCTTAGTAATATTATATGTGGTGTGGTTTACTTCTTTAAGGAGTAGGTACTGCCAGAAGAAGACAGGTAGCGTATTCTCCAAGCTCCCAACCAAAACTATACTGAAGAAATTAACAACACTATCATACTATAATATCAGATTGGTTAGAAAATAATAACTTACACATAAATCCTAATAAAACTAAACACGTTCAATTTTTTAACAGAAAACCTAAAGATAATCTTAGTATTAAAATTAAAGACGAAAATATGACTAAATCGGATACAGTTATTTTCTTAGGTTTTATTATAGATAGTCAGTGTTCGTGGAAACAGCACATAGAAAACGTGTGCAAAAAAACAACAGAATTTCATATGCTCTTTGGCGTCTAACGAACCAAGTTAATCAAAAAGCTGCTCTAATGGCATATCATGGATATGCAGCATCCAACCTCAAATACGGCCTAATATTTTGGGGGAATTCTGTAGATATGCCTAGAGCCTTCATATCTCAAAAACGATGAGTTCGTGCCTTATGCAACGTTCCTCCTCTAACCTCATGCAAACAACTATTTCCCGATCTGAATCTCCTACCTCTACCATCAATGTATATTCTGGAATGTTGTGTCTTTGTAAAAACTTATCCGCCTTTATTTGTACATCAAGATGATTATTACCTATGCAACTAAATCAATCAGACATCGGGGAAGGCTATTGTTGCCCAGGATACGAACTTCTTTTAAATATAAAAGAAACTGTTATCCAAGCTGTATAAAAATATATAATAAACTGCCACATTCATTGACTGAACTACCATTAAATTTATTTAAAAATAAACTATTTAAGTGGCTTAAGATAAAATGTTTCTACTCAGTTAAAGAATATCTAGATTGTAAAGTTGACATTACCTAATAATTAATGACTGACGTATTTTCAATAATGTATGTATCTGTGTGTATATAAATTTAATAAATACTTTTAAATTGTTTGGAGACGACTTGTTTCTGACTTATTTGTTGTTTGTTGATATATTTGTATGCTATTGACTATGGCTGAATAAGTGAAACCTATGAATATGTTTGTGACCTTACGATGTACCCTATTCTACTACTACCCTATTCTAGTAATAATAGATAACATAAATAAGTTATTCTTGATTCTTGATTTTTGATCATTGGCCAAAAGACATATTTTTTTTTACTATGCAGCTTGGTACTTAAACTAAAGTGGGCACTAATTTAAACCAGGTGAGAGAATAAATTTTTGCGAACCCATTGATGCCCGATTTATTAATTTAAAGATCTCCGTTTTTTATTAATTCACTCAAAATAAAAATATGTTTTAGGCTCATTGATCATCATATCAGCCGAACGACGCCCACTGCTGGGCATAGGCCTCCCCCAAGGATCTCCACAACTATCGGTCCTGTGCTGTCTGCATCCAGCGGCTTCCCGCGACCTTGATCAGATCGTCGGTCCACCTTGTAGGGGGCCTGCCCACGGAACGTCGTCCGGTACGCGGTCGCCATTCGAGAACCTTTCCGCCCCAACGGCCATCGGTTCTCCGCGCTATGTGTCCCGCCCACTGCCACTTCAACGATGCAATCCTTCGAGCGATGTCGATTGTTTTAGTTCTCCTGCGGATCTCATCATTTCTGATTCGATCGGGTAGGGGAATACCAAGCATCGCTCTCTCCATTGCTCGCTGGGTGATCTTGAGCCTTCTTATGAGACCCATAGTAAACGACCACGTCTCACTCCCATAGGTCATTACTGGCAACACACACTGGTCAAAGACTTTCGTCTTGAGACACTGAGGTATTTCGGACGCGAATATATGCCGGAGCTTCCCGAACGCTGCCCATCCGAGCTGGATTTGACGAGAGATCTCTTTCTCGAAGTTGGATTTACCTAACTGGACTATCTGTCCCAGGTAAACATAGTGGTCAACAAATTCGAGTGCAATGTTCCCAACGTTAACTGGAGCGGGTGCAACATGGGCATTTAACATGATTTTCATCTTGTCCATGTTCATTCTAAGGCCCACTCTTTGAGAAGCATTACCGAGATCTTCGAGCATAATGTTCAGGTCTTCCAAGGTCTTAGCCATAAGAACTACATCATCGGCAAATCGCAGGTGTGTTAGGTATTCGCCATTGATGTTGATGCCGCGTCCTTTCCAGTCCAGAAGCTTGAAAATATCCTCCAACGCAGCTGTGAACAGTTTCGGAGAAATAATGTCTCCCTGTCTCACACCTCGCTGTAGTTGGACCGGATTAGAGCTCTGGTTCTGTAATCGGACCAACATGGTGGCGTTTTGGTATAAGTACTTAAGTACCTCGATGTACCTGTAGTCTATTTGGCACCTTTGGAGAGACTGCAGCACTGCCCAGGTCTCAATCGAATCAAAGGCTTTTTCATAGTCCACGAACGCTAAGCAAAGTGGCAAGTTATACTCTTCGGTCTTCTGTATAACTTGCCGCAGCGTATGAATGTGGTCTATGGTACTATAGCCTTTTCGGAACCCGGCTTGTTCGGGAGGTTGTAAGACGTCGAACCTGCGAGTGAGACGATTCGTAATGACTCTCGTAAACAACTTATAGATATGGCTCAGAAGCGAGATGGGTCTGTAGTTCTTCAAGAGAGTTTTGTCACCCTTCTTGAAGAACAGCATCACATCGCCTCTGCCCCATGCCTTTGGCGTTTTGCCCTCGAGGATGACAGAATTAAAGAGCTTCTGGAGGACCTTAAGTATCGGCTTACCGCCCGCTCTAAGGAGCTCTGTTGTGATTCCGTCATCACCCGCTGCCTTGTTGTTTTTAAGCTGCTTGAGAGCCATTCTAATCTCGCACAGGCTGACGTCCGGGATATCTTCAGAATAGTGTCGGGTAAGCTTGGCTCTAGGGTCTTTAGCCTTGCTTTCAACAGGTGTTTTCGTGGAATATAACTCCATAGAAACTCTCAATCTCCCTCAGGATTTAAGGTGTTGACGTAATGATGCTACCTGTCTCAGTTTTCAGCCTCGTCAATTGGCTTTGCCCAATAGACAGATCTCTGGTGAACACTTTGGAGCCTTTGTTCCGCTCAATGGCCTCTTTAATACGTCGGGTAGGCTCATTGATAGCAACATTATTAGAGATAGCAGCAATTTAAAAAAAAACCTGACAGTTGTCTGTCGTCAAGTACTCTGTGGTCAAATCTATCAGTCATACGATTCGTACTTATTTCGATAATATTATTTTATTGTATTAATTGTGTACCAAATCTATATTTTTGTTGTTGTTTGCATATCGATCGAGGCAGAAAACAATCAATAAACGCAACGGCACGCGTGTCCCTTGAGTAGATGTTTGCCAAATCTTCACTACGCTGTATGTGGATTGTGGACCCGACGGACCGTTACTACGTTATGCGATTTATCAAAAATGCATTTTAAACCTTTAAAAACTGCAAGAAATATATTCAAGAACGGAAAATGTGTGCGAGAACCGTACCTATAACTGTTTCTAAACTAATATACAAAAAGCTGTAGAAAACCGTGGTTAATAAATTAAAAAAAGACGTGTGGCACTCGGAGACAAGTTTGCGTGGTAAAACAAACGTCGTATTCAGAACCATCCTTTTTAGTCGGTTGAAAAGCGGTAACTTTTATTTTACGTCTATCTTAAGTTGTTATTTTTTTAATCTAATCTCATACGGTCTAATTAAATCTTGTTTCCCAGTCAGTGCTGCGCAGCATGGGGTACAACTCGTTAACTGTTCGACCAGAAATGCTGACTTTTTTGGCAAATAGTTTCTGCACCGCCCGCCAGCCGCAAACAGACATCTGCATGCGGTTGCTATACGCCGTCGCCGGTGAAGACTACGATCAGAGCCCATGGGTACTAGAGTTTATAACTAGCATAATAACATTAAACTAGATACACAGTCAGCGACCAAAAAACGTTCTCACCAAAATTTGAACATTTTGGTGCTCTTTCAACGTGGTAGAATACAACCTGGGCCTCAATTCCGCTAATTTACAAATGGCTCAATTGAATCGTAATTGGATCTCAATAGTATATTTTGACATAACTACCTTAATAAATGTGTCAAAATATACGATTGAGATCCAATTACGATTCAATTGAGCCATTTGTGAATTAGCGGAATTATGGCCCTGACGTTACATGTACAGACAACAGCACGTCAACTTACCACAAAACGCCAAATTTTCTCAATTCGTATTGATCTCTACTTATTGGACTTAAAGTTGAAAATCAATTCAATGACCTTTAACTTTTTGGGTAGGTTGACCTGCCGTTGTCTCTACGTAAAATTGAATTACCATTACGGCATGTATTAAACATGACAACAGCAACGTTAATTGACAACAACTCTAAGGAACCTTATCCAGTATCAGCTAGAGTTACACAACGTTGGAACAACCTTTTTCTGTCAAGGAATGTTGCCATGCAAATGTCTTACAGTATGTCACAGAGACAGATAGATTTATGGGCATTGCGTTGTGTATTAAATGTATCTAGTGCTTCAATGTTTAACTGAATAGTAAATGCTGGTGCCAAATAAATCTTTTTTCTTCCTCACTTTCTATTAGGGCCTCAGGTAAGCATTGAATCCGAACCATTTAAAAAAAAAATACTGATGTTAAAATATTGATAATTAACGACAAGAACGAAAAAGATTATGGTCAGAGTACTCAAGCTCCACAGACCGTAGCGAAACCTGGATTATTAGGCACTATAGTGATGCTGTGTATTTGTGTAGGTATATGGGATTGGAAGAGCATCGTTTATTAGGAGCTTTTACCGTAGGAAAACACATCGATTTAGATCACTACTGCAAAAAACTTTAGAGACTCGAACAAGTCATTGAGAAAAAACGGGTGAAATTGGTCAACAGAGAAGGTATTTTATCAGGATAACGCCAAGCAACACACATCTTTGGCATAAATTGAGAGAGCTCCGGTTGGAATCGTTTATGCATCCAACATTTCATTAGGGTTCCAAATCTCAGCGTTGTCAAGTACCTGTTTCGGTTTCTTTAGAATATTTTGGGTTGGGTAAGGTTAATATCAAGAGACTATTTGCTAAACTATTTGTCGCATTTTTTATCAAAAATAACGAGATAGAAATCTTTCCATAAGTGCGTTAGTGGCAACTACCTGGCAACGAATTATCAATCCACATGGCACAAACAAAATACATATAGATACTTTATTAAAGTATAAAAAATAATTAATTTGTTTTTAAATACAAACATTGTTTTTCTCCGACAAAACATTAATTGGATTGTTTGTATTATCATTTTCAGGACATGGTCCCTACTATTATATCGCACATACATCCAGCATCGTTTCGGCAGTTAGAGCATTTCGGAAAAATCGCTATTACAGGTAAACACTTTGCATGTTAATGAAAATATCTACATAATATAAAATATTAATAATAATATTATAAAGCTAAAGAGTTTGTTTGTTTGTTTGAAAGCGCTAATCTCAGCAAGTACTGGTTCGAATTGAAAAAATATTTTTGTGTTGGATATTCCATTTATCGAGGAATTTAGGCTATTTAGGAGCGAAGTATCAGTGATAAATGTTGCAAAATTAATCGCGATCATAATAACAGAAATTGACGCGTGCGAAGTCGCGGGCAACAGCTTATAAAATAAAGTCGCTCTCCGCTGTGTGTTCATATGAACACTCGGATCTTCAAAAAAGGGTAATAACTAGATTCACGTTCAAGAGGAAGCAGTATACATATAAGTAAAGTAAACAGCCTATAACCATCCTACTGCAGAGCAAAAGCCTCCATAATAGAATTTAAGTTACCACAGCAATGATCACCACGGTTGCCTAATGCGGGTTGGTGATAGCAAATCTATTTTTTTTTTATCGTAGTTAAAGCTGTTTTAAAATATTTTAGGTGTCTTCACGTCATGGGAAAATGGACTCTGGGGCGATGTGAAACCATACAATTTAGAAAACGTGAAGATACCTGTGGCTATACTGTATGGTGAAAATGATCAATTAACAGTAAAGTCTGTAAGTATGTTGAATGACGACTACTGTATTGGGTACAGGCATTATTAACGTAATTTTATTTTAATTTTAATACAACTTATTACAAAATAAATGATTATGATTGCACATCATATAGGATAAATTTACTATATAAAATAAATTTTAAGCTGTACAATTCAGACGGTCTTATCGCTGGAAGCGATCCTTTCCAGACATCCTCGGGATGCCAAAAGCAGAATAAATGTTTACCAGAAAATATTTATTTTTAAAAAACCTATTTTTAAAAAGAGATAAGCATCATACTCATTTTAGTGTCATCTACTAAATTAAAATCGTCTACCGCCCGTTTTAGGGACTGATTGAGTATTTCAAGATACAAATTTAATAGCTTTGGTTTTCCACAGCAAGTGATGCGGCTAGCTGAGCAACTCAACAACACAGGAGTGCTGGAGTCCATTCAACAAGGAGGCGGATGGCCCAAGTTCAATCATGTGGACTTTGTTATTGCCAAAGACCTTGGCAACATGTTGAATAGACCATTAGTAGCGTATATAGGTGATTTATATAATAAATATTATGTATCATGACTTGGTTGTGTTATTTTAAACAGCTGTCAATTCAAAATTCAAATTGGGACCAGAACAATGTATGTGATGAAATAAAATGAAATGTAACTCCCGTGTAACTTACTGTTTTAAACTTTCATGGTCACTATCGTAAGAGTTAGTTATTTCGAGATTTCTACCATGTACTTTGTTTTTTATGAGTTTCCGATATTTTGGCACTGTTGCAAGCGCCATGATCACGGAAGAAATCGGAAACTCATAAAAAACAAGGTACATGGTAGAAATCTCGAAATAACTAACTCCCGTGTAGGAACTGTTTTATAAATTTGTCATGCTATTGTTAGATGCTGTACGCAGGTGACTTTGTAATTAGTGTTCAAATTGTTTTATATTATATAAAGTTGTTTTTAGGAATCGACAAATTTCTTCGTAATCTAAACAAGCTTAATCTAACTAAAGTCTATACATTTTTATATATATTTTTCGGCCCTCGTTGTCTATCAATTAATGTAAAACAGATATAAATTTAACATGTTTTGTAATGAAAGTTTGTGCCAAAAAAAAAAAAAATTTATATGTCCTGATGTTGTCCACATTTATTTATTTATTTATTTATTGTAATCCCAGAATGAGTAACTATTTAAAGCACTCGTATTGTGGAAATCGGAAACAACGAAATTACCAGAAACACCCAGACCCGAGAAAATTAAGAAAAACACTTTATTTCTACAGGTGACTTTTTCATCACCGTCAAATCTTATAGGCTTTATTTATAGACTACAAGCCCTTGGAAAAAAATTACCTGTGAAATGAACCATCGTGAATAACGCTTAGAATATTGTTACTATATCAGGAAATAACTCTGGGCACTATGCCGTTATTTCTGAGCAGTACAGGTGAGTACGTGAGTGAATGGAATTTCTCAGGTACAAATGAGGAATTACGACTAATTGTTAATGTACGGCTTTGTTATAGTGTATAGATGATTAAAAATATTATGTCGAAAAACCTAGTGCCGTACTAAAGTGGTGGTGCCGAAAGTCAGTGCAAGTTTTTTATTCGCCGATAATTGCGGAAGCAATATAGGTCATTTATTATTGTACGGCATTTATGTAATTCCTTTTGTACACATATACAGATACTTTACCCGTAAACACAGTACATATTTCCAGCGCAGGGGTCGAAAGCTAAGGGTCGCAGTCACTACTAATCGACATTCGAATACAATAAAGAATAACGCTGTTTCGTCCAATGGGTGTCCTACGACCGTTCCGTCGCGTATGATCAAATTCGCAATCGGTCAAGTGACTGAAAAACCGTCGTAGAGAAGCGACTACTAGTGCCAGAAGAAGACGGACAGCCGCATCTTCTCTCTGCCGTTAATCAAGCTGCGATCGCCAACCCATCTGCCAAGCGTGGCTGATATGGCATAATCTTTTTTTTGGTAAGACCAATGCCTAGCAGTGAGTAAGACGGGCTGAAGATAAATCTAATAAGTAACAACAGAAATTTTAACCAACTTCCAAATTTTATATATCAATCTACGAGACAAAAAACAAATGACGCATTTTTTCTTTTGGTATAGACCAGTACAAAAATGTCGAGATAAAGCACTTAGAAAATGTCCGCCAAAAATCTAAAATTTTTGATACAGCCGCCTAGCAACACTTTTTTTACGCGATGCGCATTTCATTAATTCATTTTCCCTTTATACTCGTACCTTAACAGGCCTAGGACCGTAAAAATTGAAAACTATATTGCGAAAAATATTTTTGGGTTAAACTACGAGTATATTGCGAAAAACTTGATTTACATTTTTTACTTCATAAATGGGCTCTAAAGCCTCTATCTTGGAATCTGGCTTGGCACTATAGATCGCAGAAATTTCTAACTTTTGGGTTTCGTAATACGAAGCACAGAAGCCCAAACTGGCAAGAAGATCGATCAAGTGCTGTGAACCATACTTTTTATACATAAACAACGAGAGGCTGCACAAAAGGGGTGATAAGAAAGTATTTGGTCTGACAATCGCAGTGATGGCATTTCCGAGTTCCACACATTTTCTCTTTGTTTCATCTACTCTATTTGTCCTTGACAATAGAAGGCCTTCAAGAAAAAAAGTAAGGGATTGAGGCAGTGTACCAGGATTCTTTAGAAAGTCATCGCTGGGTGGATATGTATCTTTGCTGTACACTTAACTACATGTCTTGCCGTATAATTTCTACAGCTTTAGCAACCCTCAACTTCTCCTCTTCTTCGTTTTTACTCCTGTTTCCGTACCATGCTTGGTGGATAATTTTATACCCGGTGTCTCTAAAACAAACTACGGGTGATTTGAATCTGTTTATCCCTGGAGTGATCAATACTCGATTCCCATATTTACTTTCTAAGTCAGCCTTGATGGTTCGCCACTGAAGTTTAACCCCTGTTACGACCCCCAGTATCTCGTCTTGAGAGAGCTGACAATCGATCCTACTTTCCATGTAGTCAAAAATCTCTTGCATAGCCTCTGAGACATGGCTTTCTCTGGGGATCTCAGCTTTCGAACTTGGGCAACTAATGGGCCTAACAAAAGTGTAGTAGCAGTCTTTGTGGTATACTGCTCCCTCAGCTACAAGATCGATAATCGAGGACAAGCGACCAAGAACAACATCACCCTAGGAATCCTTCCTCATAGAACACAACTCCCTGATACGATATTGAAGATTAAGAGTGTCAACTTTATGTACTATTCTCCCTTTGCTATAAGGCGTTTTTTTTTCTTGTACATAATGCGCACATAAAAAACAATTACTCTTGAAATCAAATTGGGGAGCTAAAGACATGAGTTTAGACGGCACTGCTTCTTCCAGAGTTGTGGATGCATCCCTTACATCTTTATTAATTGTTTTAATAAATAATGGTAATTTTGGTTGTAATTTTTACACAATTCATGTGAATTAAAAGGGATGTTAAGCCACGGATGATTTGGTGCTTGTCATCTTTCCGGTCTTGACTAGCTTTGATGAGGCCTAGCATTCCATTTCATCTCTGTGACGTCCATACTCCGTCCTTACTTAGTTTCACGACGTCCTCGTTAATAAAAATAATAATAAAAAGTATTTATTTCACAAACATGGAATAGCACATGATACAGTTATCAATCTTATTCTAGGACAAGTTAACTCTAAAACTTGTGTACTGCTGGTACTTTAACTGGGATAACCCGTGCTAGAAGCACCAGCACCTTCCTGTGACACAGTATAATCATTTTATGATGTAATATATATATTTTTTTGACATACTGAAAAAATTTAAAACTAAGAAAAAGTAATAAAAAAATTATATATAATAACTTATACTCCAAGGTGTGAATCGAGTTCAAATTAAAATAATTTAGTTGTGTTTGTGTTTTGTGTCGATGAAAATAAATAAATATTTAATATACCGGGTGTAATAAATTCTCTGTTTCGTTATAGCTCAATGTACATATCCAATGCTTTAAGGTCTTTTTACATTTGTATTTTGTCATTGTGGAAAGTGCTAAAATTTTATTTGCTTTATTGTATAGGTATCGTCCAAGAAAGTAATAGAATTTTTTACTAAATTTTGTTTTGCGAATATTCTGATATGGTAGGATATTTCGTCTCCTGGAATATTGCTGTGTAGCATTCAGCGTGTTATGACTTTCTGAGTGTTGTTTAAGAATGATAGCAGTGACAAATGTTTGTCTAACTGTAAGCACCTCGCAAAGTCTATACAATTCAATGGTTGGATAGCGGAATGGTTTATTGTAGGCAACTTTTAAAACGGCTCTCTGTGCACGCTCCAGTTTCAATATTACGGATTTACATGAACCACCCCACACCAATATACAATAGTCTAGCAGAGACTGGCAAAGAGCATGATAAACCACATTAAGAACTTTTGTGTTGGCCACATGTCGAAGGTTTCTGAACACATAGATAAGCTTACGTATCCTGGATGTAAGAGCTTCAATATGTGCGTAGAAGGTCATCTTTTTGTCCAATATAACGCCAAGGTATTTAAAGGTGTCACAGCAGGAAATTTTTGGACAGTTGCAGTAATTTTGCTGGACTGGGACCGAAATAGTTTCATGATTATGTGCTCGTTACACACAGGACACTTATTAATACTCATTGCGGATAATCCGATTCGTAACTGATAACTTTTATAGATCACAGAATCTTTAGAATGGCCTTGTGGCTGCTCCCCTGCGTTATCGGGTAGGCTACTTCCAAACAAGTCAAAATGAGAGCAGAGACGATGATAAAATAAGGCCGAAGGCATGGATGATAAAGGTAATGGGAGTTTTAGCCAGCAAGATGGCGTTTTCTGTGATTGGGCATTGGAGATAAAAAGTGGTGACCCGCTTTCGCTCCATTACCCGCTTTTGGCCGGAAACGCGATTTCAAACTGTTATCGCCTTGACCGCTTGGAGGTACTCTCAGCTTATGTTATCAACAAAATACTTAATTTATAGTTTTCAACATCAGGTAATGCCCGTCACGCTGAAAAACATTCATTTTCACTATTTCGGAGCGTGATGCTCGAAAACTGATGAGGGTTTCGAAAAAGTGTATAGGACAAAAGTTGTAGGAAATTTTATTAGCTTTCATTTCGTAGAAGACACTTTTTCTCTACGACGCACCATTTTAAAGGTATTAGCGTAAAACTCAAAAGTGGGAACTTTAATCCCCTCCCCCTCCTACGGCGCCCCTCCTAGAGGCGGGGATTTTTAGTATGTTTACTCTCTAAGCATCCTGAACAAGTTTCTGAAGAAATTACTTAGGTTCCAGCTCACGCACTCTACACCTGCTTTGTTGGGTGGATTAAATATTCGCATATATGTTTATGATGTTTGAGCAATATACTTACGGAGCTGTCAAAACACGCGCTAAATATATTTCCGCTCTTTAACACCGCCTAATGAGTACCTTCACCACTCTAAATTAAAACTAGTGTTGTAGAAGAACCGAGTCTTTTAGTCCTCATTTTGCGGCTATGAGTTCTTTTTGCAGAATTCAAGACTAATTAGTCTTCCGAGTCCTGAGTCTTAAGTTCTTTTAAGTCTTTTTAGTTCTTACAGTCCTAAAATTTTTTGTGTCGTATGATTTATTCTAAGTCCTTTCGGTTTTTTTCAGTCCTCTGAGCTCTTTGAGTTCGAGTCCTATGAGTCATGAGTTATACAGCAGGACGGCAGTCCAATCAAAAGGACTTGCGTCATGAAAAAAATTATGAAGCCTATGAGTTCTTTGAGTCGTAAACTTCAAAGTAGAGGACTGAGGAGCCCAATCAAAAAGACTCGCATATATTATGAAGTTTGTGCATTGTTTAAACTGAGGACTGCAGTCTTAATAATCACATCACTCACAGTTCGAATAAACAATTAATCAGGCTCAAAACAAGACATGTAAATAATCGTGACGTTTTTAAACGACTTCAAAAAAAGAGAGGAGGTTCTTAATTTATTCACTTACATATTTTAATACTATGATAATTAATACAAAATTTATATACAATGAAACTGTATTTCAAGTTTTAAAAGAACTCAGTGCTAGTTATTTTTAGGAAAGCTAAGTTTTTAGTTAAAGGACTTAGTCTTGAGTTTTTTTTATAAAGAGTGAGTTCTTTTTGTAAAGAGTGAGCTCTTTTAAAATACTCTGGCTCGAGTTATCTTTGCCAAGACTGGAGTCTTTTTTAAAAACACTAAAAACTCAGAGAGACTTGAGCGTTTAGGTACTTATTCTTTTTTGACTTCGAGTCTTAAAAAAGGACTCGTCTTAATATTAGGACTTAAAGACTCAGTTCTTTTACAACACTACTTAAAACCGCCCGCCCTCCCAACTGCACAAACAGAAAATGCAGCAGTACACATAATGCAATTATTAGTACCCAACACCGATGTATGAAAAACCTCAAAGGCGGAAATCATTAGCAAAATTATTTTCGAAATCCATATTTAGGTAGTTATGGATATCCGCAAAGTAATGCCTGAGTCTATTAATTTTATCAAAACACGCACTAACTAACCTTAACACTCATACAGCACACCGGGTGAGTAAAGGCTATCCATGCGACTTGGAAGCTAAACAAAAATTAAAACCAATTTTAATATCACACAACAGTTTTTAAATACATTAATATTCTCATTACATAATTCGAGCATCAACTATAATCACTTCATTAATAACGATCAACAAAGTCCCGAATGTCACCTTACAGTATATCTGCGCGTGCACATGTCCGTTGCTATAAATAAACTACAAGCTACGCAACCGTAGACGAACGACCTAAAGGTGTTTGCGCTTTGATATAAACCGATAAATAAAAACAACGGCAGGACATCAGTACATTACTGTTAACAAATGTCGCGCGGCAGCCGCAGGCGCACATTTTCGAATTGAGAACGGAATTGAAACAAATGAAAAATAGAACGCCATCAAATAGGGCAGTAAATTTTTTTTCATTCAAATTTAAAATTTTAAAACTGACAAAGGCTTTCATTATTATTATTAGCCAGCCAGTGCAGTTTTATTTCTTTCTACTTTTCAACTTGTAAAGTATGGGTTCGATGAAAAAATTATTTGTAATGGTATTTTGTGCGGTTCTACATTTGTGCAGTAGTCAGCTGTTGAAGATGGAAGGATATGTTACAGTGGTGAGTATAATCTTTATATATTTTTTGTTACTATGGTGATAAATCAGCTGTTGAGGATGGAAGGATATGTTACAGTGGTGAGTATAATCTTTATATATTTTTTGTTACTATGGTGATAAAAAGACAGCTAAGAATTGTTGTAATTTAATTCATTTTATTAGTCTAACGACGAAGTTGCCTGATCCTGAAAAGGACAAAAATACATGTGTTATTTATAAGAGATTAATGGTAATTGAACTAAAAATTAATAACCCAGCGTTATTATTTTAAAATTTGGGTTTAATGTTTTTTTATGCATTGTTTTAAAATTTGGGTGACAGGACAGATAAGGTAAAATTTTCTGCCTCACAGTAAAGTATTTGCTTAGGTATACATCATCATCATCATTATCAGCCTATCACAGTCCACTGCTGGACATAGGCCTCTCCAATTGCACGCCAATTAGGCCGATCCTCGGCTTCTCGCATCCAGCTCCTGCCAGCCACCTTGCGCAAATCATCACTCCACCTGGCCTGAGGGCGTCCTACACTACGTTTGCCGAGACGCGGTCTCCACTCAAGAACTTGTGTACCCCATAGGTTGACGGTACTGCGGCTAATATGGCCAGCCCACTGCCACTTCAGCTTGCTATCCGGTGGGCTATGTCGGTAACTTTAGTTCTCTGCCGGATCACCTCATTTCTGATTTTATCCCTAAGTGAAACTCCGAGCATAGCTCTTTCCATAGCTCGCTGAGCGACTTTGAACTTGTGGACTAGCCGTACTGTCAGTGTCCACGTTTCGGCTCCGTGTGTCATGACGCGTAGGACACATTGATTGAAGACTTTCGTCTTGAGGCATTGTGGGATCGACGATGAGAAGACTTGACGTAGTTTCCCAAATGCTGCCCAACCCAACTGCATTCTTCTGTCTACCTCATCCTCAAAGTTGTTTCTACCTAACTGCAATGTCTGCCCGAGGTACACGTATTTCTGAACAACTTCGAGGAAGGTACCGTGCATCGCAATCGGTTGCGGTAGTACATGTTCATTGAACATAACCTTGGTTTTATCCAGGTTCATCCGCAAGCCGATGCGCACCGAAGAGTCAGCCAGGTCATTCAGCATCTGTTGTAGGTCCTGCAGCGTTTCTGTCATAATGACGATGTCGTCTGCGAATCGCAAGTGAGAGATGTATTCGTATATATGTTGATGCCTCGTCCTTTCCATTGCAACATATCCTCCATTGCATTTGTGAAGAATTTCGGGGAAATGACGTCTCCTTGTCTCTCTCCTCGGGTTTTGTTTGCTGATTCTGTACTTGGACGGACATGGTAGCGGCTTCGTAGAGACATCTCATCACTTGGACGTACCGCCAATCTACTTGGCAACGCTGCAGGGACTCTAAAACGGACCAGATCTCTATCGAGTCGAAGGCTTTCTCATAGTCCACGAATGCTAGACACAAGGGCTGATTATACTCTTCGGTCCTCTGTATAATCTGCCACACTGTGTGGATGTGGTCTATGGTGCCGTATCCGCTCCGAAATCCAGCCTGTTCCGGTGATTGGAATTCGTCGAGTCTTCGCGCAAGGCGGTTCGTGACGACTCTTAAAAACAGCTAGTAGACGTGGCTTAGAAGGGAAATGGGTCGATAGGTCTTCAGCAGGATCTTATCTTCTTTTTTGAAGAACAGGACGACAACACTCCTACTCCACGCCTCCAGAATTCTCACTTCAAACAGGACAGCGTTAAAAAGCTTTTAAAGCTCCCTCAGTACGGGTTTACCTCCAGCCTTTAGCACCTCTGTTGTAACGCCATCCTCTCCAGGGGCTTTTCCATTTTTCAGCTGTTTAAGAGCCATCTCGATTTCGTCAATGCTGACACTTCTGGCAGGTCTTGAGTGTAGTTGCGTGTTAACACGGCTCTAGGGTCCTCATTTTCGGGATCAGGTCGAGATGCATGCGAAGCGTACAACCGGCCAAAGAAGAGTTCTACTTCGGAAAGGACCGCAGGCTTTGAAGCAACCAGCAAATATTTGTAGGTATACTACAAAAAATATTTTTTAGAAATATCTCTATGTCTGTAAATGATGTTATCGGCCTTACAATATTTTAGGTTATTTTATTTTATTTGCTCCATTGGTCTAATGGATTAAATACCGGGCCAAGATCTCGGGGTCCTGGGTTCGATTCCTGGGTCGGGCAACAAAAATTACGAATTTGCGAATATTGCTCGGGTTTGTGATCACCAACCTGCATTTGGCAAGCGTGGTGATTATGCCTATACCCATCATTGCTGTAGTAACTTGAAATCACTGATGGAGGCTTTTGCCAAGCAGTAAAATGATTATAGGTCGTTGCTTAATTCGCCGTCTATAAAAAACCATCAGAAAAATCACAAATCGATCGGATTGATATTCTTTGTGCCAGCTATTTGTAGCGCTATCTCAAAAGTACCCAATTAATGCAACAATGGCGTGCAGTGAATATAGGATATTAGGAAGAGATTTGGCGAATGGTGTTTTATTTATTAAAATGGGTAACTCTTAGGATACTTACTTCCTACTTTTAAATAAAACTAATGTGTTTATAAAACCTCTGCGATGTTTTGTTTCTGCCCAAAAATATTGATAATTTCTAGACTACATTCAATTCCGTGGATTTTAAACTGACAAAAATAACTAGTTTCTGAATTTCATGCTTAATACTTTTTTTATATATGGTTAGACCACAAATATTATTATATTGTTTATGTTAAATGTATGTTTCCGAAACATACATTTTAAAGGGGCCCAGTGAAATTATATTTTTACTTACAATAAAAGATAACAATTCATAGTACGATGAACTTATTTCTTAAAATATTTCAAAGGTCTGGCAGCATTCCGAAGTCAAGTAAAATTTATTTCTGTCACGAGCGCCAGTTTGAGATATCCTCCTTAATTAACATAAAAACCTTCTCTTCAGGACTAAAATAATGCTGTAATCGGTCAATCACAACCTTTCCACTATAACGAGCACCGTATAACCTTAGTGAAGTTCGCAAATTGCTCTTGTGACCATGAGTTGTATTCCCACAGGACTATCCTGATTAAAAACTATTGGTTTACTTCCTCAGTACAAATATATATATGATCACTTTGATTAAAATTTTATTTTTATTATATTTTTTTTTATAGAATTTTGTATACTAAGTTTGGCTAGAGTCTAGCGACTCCTGATATAGTCATTATAGATTATGTATTCTTAAAAATAGGCTTGAACCTATGGATAAAAATTTGTAATGAATAAATAACATTAGAATTTTTGTAAGCACAGCATCATTATGAGTTTCCGATTTTTCGGCAAGAATGATCATGGAAGAACTCATTTCTTCTGTGATCATGGCTCTTGCGACAGATATTTGGTAGAAACCTCAAATTATAAGCTCTTATAATAGTGGCAATAATAGTTTTAATCAGTATAATATGTTACTTTAGAAAATTAAATTGTTTTTTCACCAAAAATGTTTAGTACCGCTTGATAAATAATGATATTTTTTATTAAGTGGTACCTACTACTACCTAGTACTGTAATGACATAATTTATAGAGCATACTTTAACCAAAAAGAATAATTTCAACATTTACACTATCTTTTAAAAGTGTAAATATTTAGGAAATTATACCTAATTCTTTGTTTGCGCAGTAATCCTTTTGTTAGCCTCATTTTTAATATACATAATGACAAAAGGTTTTTGTTAACATTACATGTTAACTCGAAATTTTGTTACAGGTTCATAAATTCTTATTATTATTGAGTCGAATATTTTTAACTTTTAACTTAAAACAAACAATTAAAATTCAGTAAAAAAACTCCTTAATATATTGTATTATGTGGTCATTCTTGAAAAAAAAAACAAGCAGGCTTAAGATCTACTTTTATCTTGAACTATTTTAGAAATAGCTCAGTATTGTTTCACACAATAATCTTTGTTTAACAACATAATGTAATCATCTCATGCCTTAAATGTTAAACAACTAAGAAACTTCAAGGTGAACGGAGAGACAAGAATTTCCCGACAGTGTCGCTAAAGTATACAGGGTGAAATTTTAACTGCTTTCCAAAAAATCGCGTTCAGTATCGTATCTGGAGCCTATTTAGGCAGTAAAAAATGTAAATTAAGTTGTCACCTGCAAATATTTTTCGCGATATAGTTTTCAGTTTTTACGGTTCTAGACCTGTTAACGTATAAAGGGAAAATCAAAAACTTATGAACAGTATCGTAATGAGATGCGCAACGCGTAATAAAAGTAGTGCTAGGCGGCCGTATCAAAAATTTTAGATTTTTGGCGGACTTTTTGTAAGTGCTTTATCTTGTCATTATTGTACTGGGCTATACCAAAAGAAAAAATACGTCATTTGTTTTTTGTCTCGTAGATTGATATTATTAAAATTTTGAAGGTGGTTAAAATTTCACCCTGTATAGTATAATAACACATTTTTACAAAACTACCATTGTAGAGATGTTATGTGCAATTTGTCAAATGTAATCATAGCTAACAACACGATAAGTGTACTGCAAGTCCACAATAGATGCGCTGGACCATGACGGAAGCTTGGGACAGAAATTATGATAATTAGACGCATGTAATACTAAAACATGACTAACCACCAGCTGTGATTAAATTAAAACGATATTACTATTTACTTTATTTGATATTTTAGCAACTTAATTGCACTTATAATATCAGTATATAAACTTGAAAAAAAAATTTTTTTTTTTTTCCCGCCTGAGACAAAATTTTTCAAGTTTATATACTGATATTACTATTCACTGTCATGAAGATTTAAAAATCTATACACAGTGTGCAGGTCATCAACGAACTAACCATATACTTAAAGTATTACAAACGCAATTGATAATTTAGACAAAAAAATAAAATGGGTTGAGAATATTCGATATTTTTGAGAAGGTTGATGTGAATTTGTCTGTCATCATCAAATTCTCAGCCAAACAACACCCACTCTTAGATATAGGCCTCCCCTAAGGATTTGTAGGTTCTCTGAATTTTCATTTAACCCAATATAATATGGGTAATCTAAGAAAAAAATTGAAAAACAAATAATAATAGACAACATCACATAACATATTTCTGATTATTAAGCGAGCAGTTTGTTTTATGGAAATCATAAATAACCATCTAGACTCTTGACAATTAAAGGTAGACTTCGGAGCAATGCGGCTTGCGGCTTGCGTCGTGCGTCATGCGTCACTTGCGGCCCTTGCGGCCATGCGGCTGTACTTTGAATTAAAGGAGTGTATGAAACCCTTTCCGAGCGAAGCGTCGCACGGTGGTCCGAAAAACCGCCTTTCATACACGTAGAAATGAAAGGTGTTTTTTTTTAAATTTTATTATTGATATTAGTTTGGCATATAATAGTTAATATCATAAGTAAGTGTGGCCATCTTACGATGTGTAACTTACGAGAAAAAAAATATTAACTTTTTTTTTGTATGGAGAAAAATACATTTTATCATTTTTCTCGGTACTTCCTGCAACTATTAAGCTGCGACTTATATGGCATATACTTACACATAAGACGAACCCTACAAGCTCCGCCGTTTGTGCCGAAACTTGCCGCTTTGCCCTCTACATATTTATTTATTTATTTAATTTGTAATTCATATATAAGTCATACTTATTTGATTCTAATGATGAATGTAGACAGCACAGCATGTAATATAAATAAGCACATTTTTTGGTAAATTTGCCTTTACTTTTAATATTTTTTTTTTACTAAAAATTATAATGAAAAACGAAAATTAGGTTTAAAAATGAAGAGCATATTTTATTTCATAAAAATATTAATCAATAATAAAAATACTATTACAGAAATGATGCGGAATGTCAAACTAGTAATATTGTCAACTTTAAAATTAATAATAATTGATCTGCAAGTAGTTATTGTCAATGTAACATGCCAAAAATCGATTAAAAAGTGCTCATTACAAAAACCAACATTTGTTATTCCTCATCAGTCAAGTTTGCGAAATCCGACTCAATTATTCCCAAAGCATCAACATCATCAAACTCAATATTTTCTCTTTCTTCATCCCTATCTAAAATAAGAAAGGGTTTCATATCTTCAGTAATACTCTGTGGCATGTTACATTGACAATAACTACTTGCAGATCAATTATTATTAATTTTAAAATTGACATTATTATTAGTTGGCATTCCGCATCATTTCTGTAATAGTATTTTTATTATTGATTAATATTTTTATAAAATAAAATATGCTCTTCATTTTTAAACCTAATTTTCGTTTTTCATTATAATTTTTAGTAAAAAAAATATATTAAAAGTAAAGGCAAATTTACCAAAAAATGTGCTTATTTAGATTACGTGCTGTGCTGTCTACATTCATCATTAGAATCAAATAAGTATGACTTATATATGAATTACAAATTAAATAAATAAATAAATATGTAGAGGGCAAAGCGGCAAGTTTCGGCACAAACGGCGGAGCTTGTAGGGTTCGTCTTATGTGTAAGTATATGCCATATAAGTCGCAGCTTAATAGTTGCAGTAAGTACCGAGAAAAATGATAAAATGTATTTTTCTACATACAAAGAAAAGTTAATATTTTTTTTCTCGTAAGTTACACATCGTAAGATGGCCACACTTACTTATGATATTAACTATTATATGCCAAACTAATATCAATAATAAAATTTAGAAAAAAAACACCTTTCATTTCTATGTGTACGAAAGGCGGTTTTTCGGACCACCATGCGTCGCGGCCGCATGCGTCGGTCGGAAGTCTACCTTTAGATGTTTTTCGATCTATATTGTCAAGATAGATAAAAAAACGGATATATTAATTGTTATTTATTATTCTAAAGAAGCTGTGAACGACGTCATAAATAAATCCTCTTATTTACCACTACAGCTTATACCTTTAAAAGTTTTGTCTACAGATATTAGAAAATGTACCAAATATAAATTACTACATCGGATAAGAGAATAGCTGAATTAATTTTATATTAATACAAACAGATTTTTTGTTTTCTTAACATTTCACCCAAGTTTCCAAACGTATCTAATATTTATTTAAATAGAAAGAGACACACGGTGTTATTACAAAAAAATAAAACAACGTTCGAACCGTGTCCAATTGTAAGACGGCCAATTAGAGTTGTTTGACATATACTGAACTAATAGAACTAATATCATGGATACAAGGCTTAAACACCGTTTTATTTTTTTGTAATAACACCGATAGTATATATATCTTCTATTTAAATAAAAAAGTATGTGCGACCTACATGTCCTTCTAATTGGAGAAAGGTTCCTGAATAAAAAAAAGGATGGCTCCCGAAAATTGAGTAACATTCGCGCGCATAATTAATTGTGATTGTATTAGGCATCATTACTATATCCGTAATATTTAATAAATTAATAAAAATCAAAATGAAGATCAACGAAAGACGACGCGGGCATCAGCTAAACTAGGATAAAATAATTGCGTCTGTTGTATTAACATATACGAATAAAATCGGCCAAGTGCGAGTCGGACTCGCGCACGAAGGGTTCCGTACCAAAAAGGCCAAAAAAACGAGTTTGTTGTATAGGAGGGGTGCCCTTCGGTTCGCCTAAAATTTAAAGTCCTAATTTCATTTGGCCGAACCGTATTGGCCTAAACTTATAACGTATAATTATTGTCTAGTCTAACAGTTGTTTTCGCACTATTATACATTGGTCTAAAAATTTAAAACCCTAATTTCAGTATGTCTAATATCGAAAGCACTAAAATGTATTAGCATCATTACGCTCTATTTTTTTTAAACAGAAAAGTTTAAGAATCGAATCGCTCACAAACCGACCCCAAGCAGTCTTGTCTGCCCTACCCCTAGAGTGTAATTCAAAAGCGCGTAGGCGCGGAGGGACGAGGCGGCCCGCGGGCTGAGGAGCAGGAGGCTGTAAGCGAGGCGCCGCGACTGAGGCTGGCCGGCGCAGCCGGCCAGAAAGCCGAAGCTGCGGTGGTGAGCGTAAGCCATCTGCGACGATAAGCACGCGTGGGACCGCCGGAGCCCCGCAGCGCCGAAGCAGTCACGGAAGTCTGATTGTTTGGATGCATGCATGATTGCTTGTTTGCATGCATGTCTGCTTGATGCATGCATGATTGCTTGTTTGCATGCATGATTGCTTGTTTGCATACATGCTTGCTTGCTTGCTTGCATGCATGCTTACTTCTTTGCAAGCATGCATGCATGCTGATAAAGTTTTTAACTTTCTGCGAATAAAAATTTGGAACTGCAAAAGGGTAGGTGTTATGATATATTCGGCGAAATTATAATACGGCGATATAAAGTTAAGCGTAGTCAAAATAGGCTAAACACGTTTAGGAATTGTAAAAATGTGCGAAAAAATTTTAGGCTAATAGTTTGTGCGCCAATGACAATTAGGAGTACAAATAATTAGGCATCCCGATATATACCCGTATGGGAGCCCCTCTTAACTATTTATTTTATTTTGTTTTTAGTATTTGTTGTTATTGCGGTAACAGAAATACATAATTTGTGAAAATTTCAACTGTCTAGCTATCGCGGCTCTTGAGATACAGCCTGGTGACAGAGCGACGGACAGACGGACAGACGGCGAAGTCTTAGTAATAGGGTCCCGTTTTTACCCTTTGGGTACGGAACCCTAAAAACAGATGTGCATTATTTTAATGCAAGCATGAAAACAAAAGCTAGCGGTGACTCGCTTAGGGCGCTTTATCATGATCGCGCCAATCAAGTCACATAAATGTAAGCAGATCTTAAAACCGCCATTACTTTGAATAATGTCATGCTCACTCTAATGAGACAAAGCGTTATATTTTTAGAAAACACAGGTACTCGTATTTACAGTAATATTACTATTTAGGATTTTATGAAACAACCGTGGAGAGGGTAAAACAGGGTTTCGAAGCTTGAATGAAATTCGGCCAGTATACATACAAGTAGAAATCACGATATACAAGTTCTATTTGATTTTACTGCTACGAAACTTAGCAAATAATACTAAATGTATTTAATGGCCAAGGCTAGATCCCTATACAGTGGGTAGCTTTACCCTAAATAGAGCTTACATTGTAGAGATTTAAAAAGTTTAAACAAAATGACAAGGTAATCAACTATTATTTGATGCGGTAGTTGGTGCACAAGTAAACCATTCACTTTTAGAGCGCAAGGCTTTAAAGTAAGCTTACCACATTTTCCTCATTTGTGGTAGCAGTAATATGGCAGTAAGATAAGTCAACTCTTTCATCTTTGCAAAGATAAAGTAAGCAGGTAGGTACTTTACATACTTGAAATTACTCATGGTATGGTAATTGTGCATTAACATATAGCTACACGAACAATACATTGTTAAAAACTAATAAACCTTAATAATTTATGCAAACAGGGCCGAATTATTTTTATATCCCGGTTCTCTATAAATCTTCAGACATATCATATCCCTGTGTATGGCAATAAGGAAGACAAAGATTATATGTATCAATGAATAGCAAAAAGGTTTATTGAACATGCGGGTATGACGCTAAGGAAACGAGAAACAAAAACTGTTCAACTTGCAAATAAGTGCGGATAACTGAACGTGATTTGATTAAAATTCAGGATTGAAACAGTAGGGCAACCACTTTCAATAAATATTAAGTGCCAGTAGGGATTGTGGCTTTTACACTCAAGTTTAATAAGAGCACTAAACATTTATAAACTTACAATACCGTAAGTCCTGACAATACACCAATACAATTACTAAGTATAGGCTTAGTGTTTTCTAGGTTTATTGCATAACGTAAGTTTTGGACTGGTCCAAACCATCTTTCCGCATGCATTGGGAACCCCTGAGTGTTCCCAATCTTTTTTTAGCCCACGGCACATTTGCAAGTTTAGTATTTTACTGCCCTACTCTAGCTGGCTTTGAAACAGATACATCCGAAGTAAATAGCTACTTAGTATACGTTGTAAAATGCGTGCATGCAGTGGGATGATTATAGGCCGTTACTTTACTTTACTTTTTTTACAGACAGTATCAAATATATGTACGAACAAACTCTTTGCTGAGCAGGTCTGTGAGTTGTTTATTTTAAAGACGAGTATACATTTTCGACTTTATAATCATATTATGACTAGCCTACATTAGTCCACTGATGGATAGAGGGCTTCCAAAAGGAGGACTTTGCCATATTTGCCGGACTTGGCAGGCGGGTCGGCGATCGCAGTTTGGCTAATCGTTGAAAGAAAACCGACTTTATAATCATATTATGACCAGCCTACATTAGTCTACTGATGGATAGAGGGCTCCCAAAAGGAGGACTTTGCCATATTTGCCAGACTTGGCAGGCGGGTTGGCGATCGCAGTTTGGCTAATCGTTGAGAGAAAACATTGCTGTTGGTGGTCCTTTTCTAGCATTTTCTATTTCTCTTTTCTTTTAGCGTCTTTTTTAATAAGCTGACACTATACATTTTTGACTTCGCTATTGTTAGTACTTAATTTCGTACTAGACTACCATTTATCTCACAATGTTTTTATCCTTCTGACCTGTTTTTGCAATAGGCTTAAAAAGTACATAAGAACTAAAGGATTAAAGTACAAATTGACGTAACTTATGATGCGTACGTAAGTGGGCTAAGGCTTACAAGTAAACGACGAACACATTTTAAGTATGTATTTAAAACTCATGGTGACCCCAGCCCAAGAGCTCCATGTCGAGGTTTTTAATTATAAATACAATTAGGACTTGTTTATATGATCAGGTGGGACTCGAACCTTATCTCCTTGCATACCGGGCGCGGTACCATTAAGCCACCGAGACACTGCGTTACGCGCGAATTTTCCAAGCATATTCTTATCGCTGTAAGGCAGCGTAGTTTCATCAAATGTTAGGAGTTTGCGCTTTAAAGAAACATCTTTACAGGTGTTTGATAGTCAGTTAAGATGAAACAGCTATTTAAATACTTTATATTATTATGATATTTTGCCCAATTTAATTACAAGTATAATATTAGAACCCGCATCTCCATGCATACCGGGCGCGGTATATGCAGGTTTGAGTCTCATCTGAAATATAATTTTTCAAGTTTAAATACGGATATTATAAATGCAATTAAATTGCTAAAATATTATTTAAGGAAGTACATCTTATTAAATAACAGAAAGTCGTGTTGGTTACACCACTTATAACTACAGCAGCGCTGGATCGATTTTTAAGATTTTGGTGTATTTGGATTTGTCTTCGTCGGGAATAGGATAATAATTGTTAAAAACATAGGAAAGTTAACGTAAAATAACTAACTTATAAACTGTATTTCTTCATACAAATTTCCAACCACGCCATATTTGACAACAATGACATTTAAGACGTCAAAATCAAATACTATTCTGAGGCGATACGAAGTTCGCGGGGTCCACTATAGCTTGATTAGAATGACAGTTCTCACTGAAAGAGACGACGTAACTTTGTACCAGCGTCACACAAGTGAAACACATTTGCACACGAAAAAATATTGGTAACTGGCATGTAAAGAATTTTTTTTTTATACTTGGCTGTACATATTAATCAATTCAATTATATAAAATAGATATTTAAAGTTATGCAAACATTAAAATAATGCAGTCACAAAAATTAAACCTAACTTTAAAAGACGTCTTTACAAGGTTACGTCATTTTTCATAATCGCTAGTGATGACGTAAAATCGACAAATCAAAATCGTCAAATTAACAATATTTCAAAATCGAAGTAATGTAACATTAATGTTACAAATGATTTAATGAGCATTGGTTGATGCTAAGAACAACAAATTGCAATTATTAATAGTTTACGAAAAATTTACAAATTTATTAGATTCTACATGCGATAAAAAAAATCTAATTGATTTTCATGATTATTATAATTATTCTGAAAATGATCACGATACTGACTTATTGTTAAATCTTAATATATCTAATTTTCGTTTTATTTTATTCGCAGTAACTATTTTTTTCGTTTGATCAGTCGAGTCAGTCCCATCACTAGTCACCTCAGTTTGACAGGTGTCATTCTAATCAAGCTATATTTTAAGGACTATAGATATAAATAGTTCAGGAATCGAATCTCGAAATTATTTCAAATTTAAGCCGTTACTCCCAGCTTCTGTCTGTCGCAATATGGAAGACATAAGAACAATTTACAAAGTTATGTTAAAGGTGAATTGAAAAACTTAGATACCAACCTGTCCATAAAGGAAATTCATACGAAAAGAAGAAGAGTCAGATATGCAATAAAAGACGGGCTAAAAATGTACCGTATTCTTGAAAATGAAGTTTTTTTTAATGACCCATACTTGTTTAATTATGATTGGAGAGATGGCGGGCTCCATAGAGTCGTATTTAGGGCATCAAGTGCTATTAACTCTGCACAGCCTACAAAAAAAAGAGTTTAAGTCGCCCCAGGGCAATTGAATCAACTCGCAAAAAATACATTTGGAACGATCCAACGTTAAAATACCTATTATTCATAGATCAATCTAACAATTACTTTTCAAATACGCCACGGTTGAGCTACCGTGTAACAGCTTCCTGCAGAGATAAAAATAAAATGACATCAATATGGTTACATTAATATCATATTGTAATCATTATTACTATAATCTCGAAGTGCATTTAATATAAGGTAATCGTTATATTTATAGTAATCGAAAATGGTAAATATGTACACTCGACAGGACATCAAGTTAAACAGTTGAATTGCGATAACAACTTTTATTACGTAGGGCATAAAGGCGGTCTCAAGGTCAACATGTATAGTCTGATGTGCCGCCGTGTGTACATAAGTTGCCTTAACTCTAATACATTAATCGGCTTAAAATCTGACTATCTAAATAATAATATAAACTTAAAACATAAATACTTCAATATCAACTTAAATAAATAATGCACTAACAATTGTTATTATTGAAAAAAACATCACCTCATTATCGTACCTACAGTTTTCTAGGTTCAGACAACAGCACATCAACCTACAAAGCGTCAAATTTTCTCAATAGATATTGATCTCTACTTGTTGGACTTAAAGTTGAAAGAAAATCAATTCAATTACCTTAACTTTTTGTAGGTTGACGTGCCGTTGTCTGAACCTAGAAAACCCCAAAACTTTATTTTAAAAGTATTATTTTGACTCGTATTAAAAAAGGAGGAAGGAGTGGCAGTAACACTCGAACCCGCAATATTTAAATAGCTGTATCATCTTAGAATGTCAAACATCTGAATATGTTTCTTTCGGGTGTCATGTGCAAAACTTCTAACATTTGATGCAACTACACTCGCTTAAAGCGATAAGAACATGCTTGAAAATCAGGCTATCATAACGCTGATCAACACGCTTGCCAAATTTGCCTTCTTATAAATGTATTTACTTCTAATCCTTAGTGTTAAGTTTATTTATAGTAATCACGTTCCGCGTTAAGTGTGGGGGCGATAATTAATAATCATCATTGTTAGACAACAGCCATAATTAATTAATAAATTAATTGCATCAAGGTTAAGGGCACAACGCAATGTGCATGTCCTTCAGTCACGCGTACTTCTCCATTGGACTTCTTTATTATTTTTCCACACAAAAAGATACAAAATTACACTAGAACTTTATCAAGCCTATATGCAATCTAAAATTCGTATTCAATTTATATTTCAGCAGCGTTATAGCTTCTGCATTCGACCCGTTTTATTTTCAGCCAAAGTTTTCTCAGACTGATGGATCAGATTGATGAAATACTCATGGTGTAGGTGTAACTTCCTACTAGGACCCTGTCAATATAACAGGATGACTTTTCATGACATTCCAAATTTTTTATAGACGTTATAAAGCTTATTTAAAGCTCATTTATGAAATAAAAAATGTAGGTTAACTTTTCTCCCGAAAATATTTTTCGCAACATAGTTTTAAATTTTTACGGTCCTAAGCCTGTAAAGGTATAAAGGGAAAATCAACAACTTATGAATATTATATCCTTATCTTTATAAATGAATGAGATGCGAATCGTGTAAACAAAAGTTGTGAAGAGGACGTATCAAAAATTTTAGATTTTTGGAGGACATTTTCAAAGTGCTTTACCTTGACATTTTTGGACTGGGCTATACCAAAAGAAAAAATACGTCACCGCGTCGTCTATTTTTTGTCTTGCAGATTGTTGTATCAAAATTTGGAAGGTGGTTAAAGTTTCATCCTGTATACACGTTATCGTTTACCATCATAGGTCTCAGGCGACTTCAATTAAACTTTAACTACTATTGCATATTGGCTTAAAAGATAATGAAACCTCTTACTACTATTGGTTATTTCTTGGTTATGTGCAATAAAGTATAAAATAAGGAAAACCATACCCAGGTATTAAGAATGGTTTTGTATTGTGACTTATGTTCCAATCGTGAACAATTGAGATAATTTCTTTCATGCGAATTTACACCTACATGAAAAAAATATTTAATAGTGTCGTAACGATTTAGATTAGACTGAGTTTGTTATGGTGTTTCGTGACCCTATATTGTTTTTTATGTGTAAGTAAAAAAAATATTTTGTAAGTATTTATGCATGCTCCGTCATAAGATAATAAAATGTGAAAGTAAATTGTAATTTCATGTAAGTGAACTGTCTATGGTCTTGTGAAAATAAATATTCTTTTGACCGAAAAAATTGCATAATCAGTTAATAAAACATTCTCTAACGCACGTGACTTTTCCTTGAATGACCCATAAATTGACCACGTGACCTTGAATTTTTTTTTTTAATATAATAAATATTTAAGACATGCCCCACTGGGCCACACAGAGCCATCTAGTCCCAAATTAAGCTACTATTAAGTACCCTGTCGTATGGGGTACTAGACAACCGATAAACTTACTTATATACTTTTTTTTTTTTGTAAAACATACTTATAATACATAGAAAACACCCAGACCAGTACAAACAGACATGTTCATGCACACAAATATTTGTACTGTGCGGGGATCGAACCCGCGACCCATGGCTCAGAAGCAGCGTTAACTACCGCTCAACCGCTGATCCAAATGGTCGTCAAATGTAGTGAATTACATGTAGTCTTAGATTATCCATCAAACGGCTGAATCAGTAATTTAAATTAAACCCATAACAATGATTATCGCGTAAGGCTAAACGCAGGTATGGGAGAAGTAAAACATACCAAGTTAATAACCTTCTCTTTATTGCTCTTGGAACGCAAATAAAGTTTTTTTTTTTACCTAATGATACGCTTTCCACAAAGTTGATTCGAACGTGGCAGCAATTACAGTTAGTAAGATAACACCAGATCATCATTCAACCATTTACACATAATAAAATTTGATAATGGCGAGATAAGAACAGATGCTCATTATTAGAGAACAGAAGCTATCTGTACGATTGAACACGCATCAAGTAAAATTCTACTGCAAATGAGCGCAGTTTTCACTGATGTATTACTTGAGGTCCAGCTTAAAGTATTGGCAACATTTTACGATTGTAAATTTTACGCGAATTAAGTCGAAAACAAAAGCAAGTGTTCCATAAACAAAATAACCTTCAGTCTACTATCTACTTATCGTCAAACGTCTGTTTGAATGAAAGAAAGCGTCATTCTGATGCGAATCGTCTGAATCTAAGCTATGGCAGTTTCTTAAGCCTAATCAAACATGTTTGGAAAGTGGCTAGTCGTTCCAACAATTTCCAAAGCCGATGGTGCGCCTTCCAATGCACCACGCAGGCATTCGCTTATTCTTGACTAAAATGATCACTTAGCGCAACAGTCATATTATGTTTATGGTAACACTAAAACAAGTGGTAATATTTTCAGCCAGAACTAATTACCTTATCGGGCTACCCCGTCGAGAAACACCGAGTCACAACCGAAGATGGCTACATACTGCAGATCTTCAGGATACCCGCAGGAAGACGGTCCGCAAGAAGGTCAGGAAGCCCCAAAGCCAAAGGGAAGAGAGCTGTCGTTATGTTCCACGGTCTTTTTGGAAACAGCGGGAACTTCGTTATCATGGGTCCTCAGAATAGCCTTGGTAATTATTCGTTTTTTTATAATAAATGCACAACCAACTATTTATAGATTAAGTATATCAATTGGTCAAGCATAGAAGTGACTCATCAAAGCATTTTTGTATACGTTAGGTATAAACTAACATTCTCTAGATAAGTATTAATAATTTTTTTCGATCGTTGTGAACTTTGCATCGTCAGAGAAGAAAGGATACTTGACATTTACTCTCAGTGCTAGTATTTCTTCTTGTAACGATGCTCATTCATAACGCCTATGCAAAACAGACAGAAGACGCACAATTTTGAATATTGATTATAGTCACTATACCCCAATATTCCCAATGGAGTCTTTTTGAATGGATTCCTAGTAAATGAAGTGATAAAGTGTGAGCTGAAGTGAAAAACCACAAAAGCTCTGAAATGTTCGAAACGTTGGGATGCATTACAGCAAATTATAAAGTAAAACAAAGATTCTATTTCCATGTTTCGGATTTGAATAATATTGAAGGAAAAAATAAGTAAGAATTTTCAAAAACAATATTTCATATTTCAGCATACCTATTGGCAGATGCAGGTTACGACGTTTGGCTTGCAAATTTGCGAGGAACTTTGTACACGGCACATAAAAAATTTACAAGAAACAATACTGAATTTTGGAACTTCAGGTACATAAAAAAAATGACATAACAGTCCAATCAATTGACTTACATTATAACATCTTTTAAAATGCAATTTTGCATAATATTTGAAAACTGTAATATGTTCACATATGTATGCATGCAAATCTATGCCTCAATTAAACCATTTCAAAATGTTTTTCAGTTTCCATGAACATGGCAAATACGACGCGCCAGCAATCATTGACAAAATCTTAGCCATCACCGGGCTGTCGAAGATCCTCTACATCGGCCACTCCATGGGTACCACCACATTCTTCACCATGATGTCCGAAAGGCCGGAATACAATGATAAATTGGTCGCATTCGTTGCAATGGCACCGGCCGTGTATATAGATAATGTGAAAATGCTAGCAAACTTCCTTTTGAGATCATTCGATTTAACAGTAAGTGTCACTGATATTTCTTAGTAATATTATATGTGGTGTGGTTTACTTCTTTAAGGAGTAGGTACTGCCAGAAGAAGACAGGTAGCGTATTCTCCAAGCTCCCAACCAAAACTATACTGAAGAAATTAACAACACTATCATACTATAATATCAGATTGGTTAGAAAATAATAACTTACACATAAATCCTAATAAAACTAAACACGTTCAATTTTTTAACAGAAAACCTAAAGATAATCTTAGTATTAAAATTAAAGACGAAAATATGACTAAATCGGATACAGTTATTTTCTTAGGTTTTATTATAGATAGTCAGTGTTCGTGGAAACAGCACATAGAAAACGTGTGCAAAAAAACAACAGAATTTCATATGCTCTTTGGCGTCTAACGAACCAAGTTAATCAAAAAGCTGCTCTAATGGCATATCATGGATATGCAGCATCCAACCTCAAATACGGCCTAATATTTTGGGGGAATTCTGTAGATATGCCTAGAGCCTTCATATCTCAAAAACGATGAGTTCGTGCCTTATGCAACGTTCCTCCTCTAACCTCATGCAAACAACTATTTCCCGATCTGAATCTCCTACCTCTACCATCAATGTATATTCTGGAATGTTGTGTCTTTGTAAAAACTTATCCGCCTTTATTTGTACATCAAGATGATTATTACCTATGCAACTAAATCAATCAGACATCGGGGAAGGCTATTGTTGCCCAGGATACGAACTTCTTTTAAATATAAAAGAAACTGTTATCCAAGCTGTATAAAAATATATAATAAACTGCCACATTCATTGACTGAACTACCATTAAATTTATTTAAAAATAAACTATTTAAGTGGCTTAAGATAAAATGTTTCTACTCAGTTAAAGAATATCTAGATTGTAAAGTTGACATTACCTAATAATTAATGACTGACGTATTTTCAATAATGTATGTATCTGTGTGTATATAAATTTAATAAATACTTTTAAATTGTTTGGAGACGACTTGTTTCTGACTTATTTGTTGTTTGTTGATATATTTGTATGCTATTGACTATGGCTGAATAAGTGAAACCTATGAATATGTTTGTGACCTTATGATGTACCCTATTCTACTACTACCCTATTCTAGTAATAATAGATAACATAAATAAGTTATTCTTGATTCTTGATTTTTGATCATTGGCCAAAAGACATATTTTTTTTTACTATGCAGCTTGGTACTTAAACTAAAGTGGGCACTAATTTAAACCAGGTGAGAGAATAAATTTTTGCGAACCCATTGATGCCCGATTTATTAATTTAAAGATCTCCGTTTTTTATTAATTCACTCAAAATAAAAATATGTTTTAGGCTCATTGATCATCATATCAGCCGAACGACGCCCACTGCTGGGCATAGGCCTCCCCCAAGGATCTCCACAACTATCGGTCCTGTGCTGTCTGCATCCAGCGGCTTCCCGCGACCTTGATCAGATCGTCGGTCCACCTTGTAGGGGGCCTGCCCACGGAACGTCGTCCGGTACGCGGTCGCCATTCGAGAACCTTTCCGCCCCAACGGCCATCGGTTCTCCGCGCTATGTGTCCCGCCCACTGCCACTTCAACGATGCAATCCTTCGAGCGATGTCGATTGTTTTAGTTCTCCTGCGGATCTCATCATTTCTGATTCGATCGGGTAGGGGAATACCAAGCATCGCTCTCTCCATTGCTCGCTGGGTGATCTTGAGCCTTCTTATGAGACCCATAGTAAACGACCACGTCTCACTCCCATAGGTCATTACTGGCAACACACACTGGTCAAAGACTTTCGTCTTGAGACACTGAGGTATTTCGGACGCGAATATATGCCGGAGCTTCCCGAACGCTGCCCATCCGAGCTGGATTTGACGAGAGATCTCTTTCTCGAAGTTGGATTTACCTAACTGGACTATCTGTCCCAGGTAAACATAGTGGTCAACAAATTCGAGTGCAATGTTCCCAACGTTAACTGGAGCGGGTGCAACATGGGCATTTAACATGATTTTCATCTTGTCCATGTTCATTCTAAGGCCCACTCTTTGAGAAGCATTACCGAGATCTTCGAGCATAATGTTCAGGTCTTCCAAGGTCTTAGCCATAAGAACTACATCATCGGCAAATCGCAGGTGTGTTAGGTATTCGCCATTGATGTTGATGCCGCGTCCTTTCTAGTCCAGAAGCTTGAAAATATCCTCCAACGCAGCTGTGAACAGTTTCGGAGAAATAATGTCTCCCTGTCTCACACCTCGCTGTAGTTGGACCGGATTAGAGCTCTGGTTCTGTAATCGGACCAACATGGTGGCGTTTTGGTATAAGTACTTAAGTACCTCGATGTACCTGTAGTCTATTTGGCACCTTTGGAGAGACTGCAGCACTGCCCAGGTCTCAATCGAATCAAAGGCTTTTTCATAGTCCACGAACGCTAAGCAAAGTGGCAAGTTATACTCTTCGGTCTTCTGTATAACTTGCCGCAGCGTATGAATGTGGTCTATGGTACTATAGCCTTTTCGGAACCCGGCTTGTTCGGGAGGTTGTAAGACGTCGAACCTGCGAGTGAGACGATTCGTAATGACTCTCGTAAACAACTTATAGATATGGCTCAGAAGCGAGATGGGTCTGTAGTTCTTCAAGAGAGTTTTGTCACCCTTCTTGAAGAACAGCATCACATCGCCTCTGCCCCATGCCTTTGGCGTTTTGCCCTCGAGGATGACAGAATTAAAGAGCTTATGGAGGACCTTAAGTATCGGCTTACCGCCCGCTCTAAGGAGCTCTGTTGTGATTCCGTCATCACCCGCTGCCTTGTTGTTTTTAAGCTGCTTGAGAGCCATTCTAATCTCGCACAGGCTGACGTCCGGGATATCTTCAGAATAGTGTCGGGTAAGCTTGGCTCTAGGGTCTTTAGCCTTGCTTTCAACAGGTGTTTTCGTGGAATATAACTCCATAGAAACTCTCAATCTCCCTCAGGATTTAAGGTGTTGACGTAATGATGCTACCTGTCTCAGTTTTCAGCCTCGTCAATTGGCTTTGCCCAATAGACAGATCTCTGGTGAACACTTTGGAGCCTTTGTTCCGCTCAATGGCCTCTTTAATACGTCGGGTAGGCTCATTGATAGCAACATTATTAGAGATAGCAGCAATTTAAAAAAAAACCTGACAGTTGTCTGTCGTCAAGTACTCTGTGGTCAAATCTATCAGTCATACGATTCGTACTTATTTCGATAATATTATTTTATTGTATTAATTGTGTACCAAATCTATATTTTTGTTGTTGTTTGCATATCGATCGAGGCAGAAAACAATCAATAAACGCAACGGCACGCGTGTCCCTTGAGTAGATGTTTGCCAAATCTTCACTACGCTGTATGTGGATTGTGGACCCGACGGACCGTTACTACGTTATGCGATTTATCAAAAATGCATTTTAAACCTTTAAAAACCGCAAGAAATATATTCAAGAACGGAAAATGTGTGCGAGAACCGTACCTATAACTGTTTCTAAACTAATATACAAAAAGCTGTAGAAAACCGTGGTTAATAAATTAAAAAAAGACGTGTGGCACTCGGAGACAAGTTTGCGTGGTAAAACAAACGTCGTATTCAGAACCATCCTTTTTAGTCGGTTGAAAAGCGGTAACTTTTATTTTACGTCTATCTTAAGTTGTTATTTTTTTAATCTAATCTCATACGGTCTAATTAAATCTTGTTTCCCAGTCAGTGCTGCGCAGCATGGGGTACAACTCGTTAACTGTTCGACCAGAAATGCTGACTTTTTTGGCAAATAGTTTCTGCACCGCCCGCCAGCCGCAAACAGACATCTGCATGCGGTTGCTATACGCCGTCGCCGGTGAAGACTACGATCAGAGCCCATGGGTACTAGAGTTTATAACTAGCATAATAACATTAAACTAGATACACAGTCAGCGACCAAAAAACGTTCTCACCAAAATTTGAACATTTTGGTGCTCTTTCAACGTGGTAGAATACAACCTGGGCCTCAATTCCGCTAATTTACAAATGGCTCAATTGAATCGTAATTGGATCTCAATAGTATATTTTGACATAACTACCTTAATAAATGTGTCAAAATATACGATTGAGATCCAATTACGATTCAATTGAGCCATTTGTGAATTAGCGGAATTATGGCCCTGACGTTACATGTACAGACAACAGCACGTCAACTTACCACAAAACGCCAAATTTTCTCAATTCGTATTGATCTCTACTTATTGGACTTAAAGTTGAAAATCAATTCAATGACCTTTAACTTTTTGGGTAGGTTGACCTGCCGTTGTCTCTACGTAAAATTGAATTACCATTACGGCATGTATTAAACATGACAACAGCAACGTTAATTGACAACAACTCTAAGGAACCTTATCCAGTATCAGCTAGAGTTACACAACGTTGGAACTACCTTTTTCTGTCAAGGAATGTTGCCATGCAAATGTCTTACAGTATGTCACAGAGACAGATAGATTTATGGGCATTGCGTTGTGTATTAAATGTATCTAGTGCTTCAATGTTTAACTGAATAGTAAATGCTGGTGCCAAATAAATCTTTTTTCTTCCTCACTTTCTATTAGGGCCTCAGGTAAGCATTGAATCCGAACCATTTAAAAAAAAAATACTGATGTTAAAATATTGATAATTAACGACAAGAACGAAAAAGATTATGGTCAGAGTACTCAAGCTCCACAGACCGTAGCGAAACCTGGATTATTAGGCACTATAGTGATGCTGTGTATTTGTGTAGGTATATGGGATTGGAAGAGCATCGTTTATTAGGAGCTTTTACCGTAGGAAAACACATCGATTTAGATCACTACTGCAAAAAACTTTAGAGACTCGAACAAGTCATTGAGAAAAAACGGGTGAAATTGGTCAACAGAGAAGGTATTTTATCAGGATAACGCCAAGCAACACACATCTTTGGCATAAATTGAGAGAGCTCCGGTTGGAATCGTTTATGCATCCAACATTTCATTAGGGTTCCAAATCTCAGCGTTGTCAAGTACCTGTTTCGGTTTCTTTAGAATATTTTGGGTTGGGTAAGGTTAATATCAAGAGTAGTCTCTTTGCTAAACTATTTGTCGCATTTTTTATCAAAAATAACGAGATAGAAATCTTTCCATAAGTGCGTTAGTGGCAACTACCTGGCAACGAATTATCAATCCACATGGCACAAACAAAATACATATAGATACTTTATTAAAGTATAAATTAAAAAACTAAAAAACCACGCTTTTAAAACAGATTGAACTAAAAAATTAAAAATAAAACTGTAGTAATCAATTGAAAAATTCATATTATTGTACAAAAAGCGTGGGGTGCTTGTTATGATATCCACAGATATAGTAAATTATTGATAAAATATTTACAACAATCTAAATCAAGCCCCCACGCTTTTTGTACAATAATATGAATTTTTCAATTGATTACTACAGTTTTATTTTTAATTTTTTAGTTCAATCTGTTTTAAAAGCGTGGTTTTTTAGTTTTTTAAACTATAATTTATTTTTTACTTTTTAGTTTAGTTTATAAGATTTGATTCCTTCTTTACCGACTGTAAGTCCAAACCTATGCAGGAAACATAATTGATACAGATCGCGCGCTAGCTCTATCTCTTTTACTCCCTCTTACAGAGGAAAACTGGGAAAACTGTTATTAAATTATTGCATTGTCATCGGCCCTTGATACGTGTGCAAAGTTTCAAATTAATCAAACTTCTGGAAATCGGTCAAATTTATGCTCAAAGATTCCATTACATAGATACAACCCAAGCTAATAAAAGCGTGGTAAAAATAATTAATTTGTTTTTAAATACAAACATTGTTTTTCTCCGACAAAACATTAATTGGATTGTTTGTATTATCATTTTCAGGACATGGTCCCTACTATTATATCGCACATACATCCAGCATCGTTTCGGCAGTTAGAGCATTTCGGAAAAATCGCTATTACAGGTAAACACTTTGCATGTTAATGAAAATATCTACATAATATAAAATATTAATAATAATATTATAAAGCTAAAGAGTTTGTTTGTTTGTTTGAAAGCGCTAATCTCAGCAAGTACTGGTTCGAATTGAAAAAATATTTTTGTGTTGGATATTCCATTTATCGAGGAATTTAGGCTATTTAGGAGCGAAGTATCAGTGATAAATGTTGCAAAATTAATCGCGATCATAATAACAGAAATTGACGCGTGCGAAGTCGCGGGCAACAGCTTATAAAATAAAGTCGCTCTCCGCTGTGTGTTCATATGAACACTCGGATCTTCAAAAAAGGGTAATAACTAGATTCACGTTCAAGAGGAAGCAGTATACATATAAGTAAAGTAAACAGCCTATAACCATCCTACTGCAGAGCAAAAGCCTCCATAATAGAATTTAAGTTACCACAGCAATGATCACCACGGTTGCCTAATGCGGGTTGGTGATAGCAAATCTATTTTTTTTTTATCGTAGTTAAAGCTGTTTTAAAATATTTTAGGTGTCTTCACGTCATGGGAAAATGGACTCTGGGGCGATGTGAAACCATACAATTTAGAAAACGTGAAGATACCTGTGGCTATACTGTATGGTGAAAATGATCAATTAACAGTAAAGTCTGTAAGTATGTTGAATGACGACTACTGTATTGGGTACAGGCATTATTAACGTAATTTTATTTTAATCTTAATACAACTTATTACAAAATAAATGATTATGATTGCACATCATATAGGATAAATTTACTATATAAAATAAATTTTAAGCTGTACAATTCAGACGGTCTTATCGCTGGAAGCGATCCTTTCCAGACATCCTCGGGATGCCAAAAGCAGAATAAATGTTTACCAGAAAATATTTATTTTTAAAAAACCTATTTTTAAAAAGAGATAAGCATCATACTCATTTTAGTGTCATCTACTAAATTAAAATCGTCTACCGCCCGTTTTAGGGACTGATTGAGTATTTCAAGATACAAATTTAATAGCTTTGGTTTTCCACAGCAAGTGATGCGGCTAGCTGAGCAACTCAACAACACAGGAGTGCTGGAGTCCATTCAACAAGGAGGCGGATGGCCCAAGTTCAATCATGTGGACTTTGTTATTGCCAAAGACCTTGGCAACATGTTGAATAGACCATTAGTAGCGTATATAGGTGATTTATATAATAAATATTATGTATCATGACTTGGTTGTGTTATTTTAAACAGCTGTCAATTCAAAATTCAAATTGGGACCAGAACAATGTATGTGATGAAATAAAATGAAATGTAACTCCCGTGTAACTTACTGTTTTAAACTTTCATGGTCACTATCGTAAGAGTTAGTTATTTCGAGATTTCTACCATGTACTTTGTTTTTTATGAGTTTCCGATATTTTGGCACTGTTGCAAGCGCCATGATCACGGAAGAAATCGGAAACTCATAAAAAACAAGGTACATGGTAGAAATCTCGAAATAACTAACTCCCGTGTAGGAACTGTTTTATAAATTTGTCATGCTATTGTTAGATGCTGTACGCAGGTGACTTTGTAATTAGTGTTCAAATTGTTTTATATTATATAAAGTTGTTTTTAGGAATCGACAAATTTCTTCGTAATCTAAACAAGCTTAATCTAACTAAAGTCTATACATTTTTATATATATTTTTCGGCCCTCGTTGTCTATCAATTAATGTAAAACAGATATAAATTTAACATGTTTTGTAATGAAAGTTTGTGCCAAAAAAAAAAAAAAATTATATGTCCTGATGTTGTCCACATTTATTTATTTATTTATTTATTGTAATCCCAGAATGAGTAACTATTTAAAGCACTCGTATTGTGGAAATCGGAAACAACGAAATTACCAGAAACACCCAGACCCGAGAAAATTAAGAAAAACACTTTATTTCTACAGGTGACTTTTTCATCACCGTCAAATCTTATAGGCTTTATTTATAGACTACAAGCCCTTGGAAAAAAATTACCTGTGAAATGAACCATCGTGAATAACGCTTAGAATATTGTTACTATATCAGGAAATAACTCTGAGCACTATGCCGTTATTTCTGAGCAGTACAGGTGAGTACGTGAGTGAATGGAATTTCTCAGGTACAAATGAGGAATTACGACTAATTGTTAATGTACGGCTTTGTTATAGTGTATAGATGATTAAAAATATTATGTCGAAAAACCTAGTGCCGTACTAAAGTGGTGGTGCCGAAAGTCAGTGCAAGTTTTTTATTCGCCGATAATTGCGGAAGCAATATAGGTCATTATTGTACGGCATTTATGTAATTCCTTTTGTACACATATACAGATACTTTACCCGTAAACGCAGTACATATTTCCAGCGCAGGGGTCGAAAGCTAAGGGTCGCAGTCACTACTAATCGACATTCGAATACAATAAAGAATAACGCTGTTTCGTCCAATGGGTGTCCTACGACCGTTCCGTCGCGTATGATCAAATTCGCAATCGGTCAAGTGACTGAAAAACCGTCGTAGAGAAGCGACTACTAGTGCCAGAAGAAGACGGACAGCCGCATCTTCTCTCTGCCGTTAATCAAGCTGCGATCGCCAACCCATCTGCCAAGTGTGGCTGATATGGCATAATCTTTTTTTTGGTAAGACCAATGCCTAGCAGTGAGTAAGACGGGCTGAAGATAAATCTAATAAGTAACAACAGAAATTTTAACCAACTTCCAAATTTTATATATCAATCTACGAGACAAAAAACAAATGACGCATTTTTTCTTTTGGTATAGACCAGTACAAAAATGTCGAGATAAAGCACTTAGAAAATGTCCGCCAAAAATCTAAAATTTTTGATACAGCCGCCTAGCAACACTTTTTTTACGCGATGCGCATTTCATTAATTCATTTTCCCTTTATACTCGTACCTTAACAGGCCTAGGACCGTAAAAATTGAAAACTATATTGCGAAAAATATTTTTGGGTTAAACTACGAGTATATTGCGAAAAACTTGATTTACATTTTTTACTTCATAAATGGGCTCTAAAGCCTCTATCTTGGAATCTGGCTTGGCACTATAGATCGCAGAAATTTCTAACTTTTGGGTTTCGTAATACGAAGCACAGAAGCCCAAACTGGCAAGAAGATCGATCAAGTGCTGTGAACCATACTTTTTATACATAAACAACGAGAGGCTGCACAAAAGGGGTGATAAGAAAGTATTTGGTCTGACAATCGCAGTGATGGCATTTCCGAGTTCCACACATTTTCTCTTTGTTTCATCTACTCTATTTGTCCTTGACAATAGAAGGCCTTCAAGAAAAAAAGTAAGGGATTGAGGCAGTGTACCAGGATTCTTTAGAAAGTCATCGCTGGGTGGATATGTATCTTTGCTGTACACTTGACTACATGTCTTGCCGTATAATTTCTACAGCTTTAGCAACCCTCAACTTCTCCTCTTCTTCGTTTTTACTCCTGTTTCCGTACCATGCTTGGTGGATAATTTTATACCCGGTGTCTCTAAAACAAACTACGGGTGATTTGAATCTGTTTATCCCTGGAGTGATCAATACTCGATTCCCATATTTACTTTCTAAGTCAGCCTTGATGGTTCGCCACTGAAGTTTAACCCCTGTTACGACCCCCAGTATCTCGTCTTGAGAGAGCTGACAATCGATCCTACTTTCCATGTAGTCAAAAATCTCTTGCATAGCCTCTGAGACATGGCTTTCTCTGGGGATCTCAGCTTTCGAACTTGGGCAACTAATGGGCCTAACAAAAGTGTAGTAGCAGTCTTTGTGGTATACTGCTCCCTCAGCTACAAGATCGATAATCGAGGACAAGCGACCAAGAACAACATCACCCCAGGAATCCTTCCTCATAGAACACAACTCCCTGATACGATATTGAAGATTAAGAGTGTCAACTTTATGTACTATTCTCCCTTTGCTATAAGGCGTTTTTTTTTTCTTGTACATAATGCGCACATAAAAAACAATTACTCTTGAAATCAAATTGGGGAGCTAAAGACATGAGTTTAGACGGCACTGCTTCTTCCAGAGTTGTGGATGCATCCCTTACATCTTTATTAATTGTTTTAATAAATAATGGTAATTTTGGTTGTAATTTTTACACAATTCATGTGAATTAAAAGGGATGTTAAGCCACGGATGATTTGGTGCTTGTCATCTTTCCGGTCTTGACTAGCTTTGATGAGGCCTAGTATTCCATTTCATCTCTGTGACGTCCATACTCCGTCCTTACTTAGTTTCACGACGTCCTCGTTAATAAAAATAATAATAAAAAGTATTTATTTCACAAACATGGAATAGCACATGATACAGTTATCAATCTTATTCTAGGACAAGTTAACTCTAAAACTTGTGTACTGCTGGTACTTTAACTGGGATAACCCGTGCTAGAAGCACCAGCACCTTCCTGTGACACAGTATAATCATTTTATGATGTAATATATATATTTTTTTGACATACTGAAAAAATTTAAAACTAAGAAAAAGTAATAAAAAAATTATATATAATAACTTATACTCCAAGGTGTGAATCGAGTTCAAATTAAAATAATTTAGTTGTGTTTGTGTTTTGTGTCGATGAAAATAAATAAATATTTAATATACCGGGTGTAATAAATTCTCTGTTTCGTTATAGCTCAATGTACATATCCAATGCTTTAAGGTCTTTTTACATTTGTATTTTGTCATTGTGGAAAGTGCTAAAATTTTATTTGCTTTATTGTATAGGTATCGTCCAAGAAAGTAATAGAATTTTTTACTAAATTTTGTTTTGCAAATATTCTGATATGGTAGGATATTTCGTCTCCTGGAATATTGCTGTGTAGCATTCAGCGTGTTATGACTTTCTGAGTGTTGTTTAAGAATGATAGCAGTGACAAATGTTTGTCTAACTGTAAGCACCTCGCAAAGTCTATACAATTCAATGGTTGGATAGCGGAATGGTTTATTGTAGGCAACTTTTAAAACGGCTCTCTGTGCACGCTCCAGTTTCAACATTACGGATTTACATGAACCACCCCACACCAATATACAATAGTCTAGCAGAGACTGGCAAAGAGCATGATAAACCACATTAAGAACTTTTGTGTTGGCCACATGTCGAAGGTTTCTGAACACATAGATAAGCTTACGTATCCTGGATGTAAGAGCTTCAATATGTGCGTAGAAGGTCATCTTTTTGTCCAATATAACGCCAAGGTATTTAAAGGTGTCACAGCAGGAAATTTTTGGACAGTTGCAGTAATTTTGCTGGACTGGGACCGAAATAGTTTCATGATTATGTGCTCGTTACACACAGGACACTTATTAATACTCATTGCGGATAATCCGATTCGTAACTGATAACTTTTATAGATCACAGAATCTTTAGAATGGCCTTGTGGCTGCTCCCCTGCGTTACCGGGTAGGCTACTTCCAAACAAGTCAAAATGAGAGCAGAGACGATGATAAAATAAGGCCGAAGGCATGGATGATAAAGGTAATGGGAGTTTTAGCCAGCAAGATGGCGTTTTCTGTGATTGGGCATTGGAGATAAAAAGTGGTGACCCGCTTTCGCTCCATTACCCGCTTTTGGCCGGAAACGCGATTTCAAACTGTTATCGCCTTGACCGCTTGGAGGTACTCTCAGCTTATGTTATCAACAAAATACTTAATTTATAGTTTTCAACATCAGGTAATGCCCGTCACGCTGAAAAACATTCATTTTCACTATTTCGGAGCGTGATGCTCGAAAACTGATGAGGGTTTCGAAAAAGTGTATAGGACAAAAGTTGTAGGAAATTTTATTAGCTTTCATTTCGTAGAAGACACTTTTTCTCTACGACGCACCATTTTAAAGGTATTAGCGTAAAACTCAAAAGTGGGAACTTTAATCCCCTCCCCCTCCTACGGCGCCCCTCCTAGAGGCGGGGATTTTTAGTATGTTTACTCTCTAAGCATCCTGAACAAGTTTCTGAAGAAATTACTTAGGTTCCAGCTCACGCACTCTACACCTGCTTTGTTGGGTGGATTAAATATTCGCATATATGTTTATGATGTTTGAGCAATATACTTACGGAGCTGTCAAAACACGCGCTAAATATATTTCCGCTCTTTAACACCGCCTAATGAGTACCTTCACCACTCTAAATTAAAACTAGTGTTGTAGAAGAACCGAGTCTTTTAGTCCTCATTTTGCGGCTATGAGTTCTTTTTGCAGAATTCAAGACTAATTAGTCTTCCGAGTCCTGAGTCTTAAGTTCTTTTAAGTCTTTTTAGTTCTTACAGTCCTAAAATTTTTTGTGTCGTATGATTTATTCTAAGTCCTTTCGGTTTTTTTCAGTCCTCTGAGCTCTTTGAGTTCGAGTCCTATGAGTCATGAGTTATACAGCAGGACGGCAGTCCAATCAAAAGGACTTGCGTCATGAAAAAAATTATGAAGCCTATGAGTTCTTTGAGTCGTAAACTTCAAAGTAGAGGACTGAGGAGCCCAATCAAAAAGACTCGCATATATTATGAAGTTTGTGCATTGTTTAAACTGAGGACTGCAGTCTTAATAATCACATCACTCACAGTTCGAATAAACAATTAATCAGGCTCAAAACAAGACATGTAAATAATCGTGACGTTTTTAAACGACTTCAAAAAAAGAGAGGAGGTTCTTAATTTATTCACTTACACATTTTAATACTATGATAATTAATACAAAATTAATATACAATGAAACTGTATTTCAAGTTTTAAAAGAACTCACTGCTAGTTATTTTTAGGAAAGCTAAGTTTTTAGTTAAAGGACTTAGTCTTGAGTTTTTTTTATAAAGAGTGAGTTCTTTTTGTAAAGAGTGAGCCCTTTTAAAATACTCTGGCTCGAGTTATCTTTGCCAAGACTGGAGTCTTTTTTAAAAACACTAAAAACTCAGAGAGACTTGAGCGTTTAGGTACTTATTCTTTTTTGACTTCGAGTCTTAAAAAAGGACTCGTCTTAATATTAGGACTTAAAGACTCAGTTCTTTTACAACACTACTTAAAACCGCCCGCCCTCCCAACTGCACAAACAGAAAATGCAGCAGTACACATAATGCAATTATTAGTACCCAACACCGATGTATGAAAAACCTCAAAGGCGGAAATCATTAGCAAAATTATTTTCGAAATCCATATTTAGGTAGTTATGGATATCCGCAAAGTAATGCCTGAGTCTATTAATTTTATCAAAACACGCACTAACTAACCTTAACACTCATACAGCACACCGGGTGAGTAAAGGCTATCCATGCGACTTGGAAGCTAAACAAAAATTAAAACCAATTTTAATATCACACAACAGTTTTTAAATACATTAATATTCTCATTACATAATTCGAGCATCAACTATAATCACTTCATTAATAACGATCAACAAAGTCCCGAATGTCACCTTACAGTATATCTGCGCGTGCACATGTCCGTTGCTATAAATAAACTACAAGCTACGCAACCGTAGACGAACGACCTAAAGGTGTTTGCGCTTTGATATAAACCGATAAATAAAAACAACGGCAGGACATCAGTACATTACTGTTAACAAATGTCGCGCGGCAGCCGCAGGCGCACATTTTCGAATTGAGAACGGAATTGAAACAAATGAAAAATAGAACGCCATCAAATAGGGCAGTAAATTTTTTTTCATTCAAATTTAAAATTTTAAAACTGACAAAGGCTTTCATTATTATTATTAGCCAGCCAGTGCAGTTTTATTTCTTTCTACTTTTCAACTTGTAAAGTATGGGTTCGATGAAAAAATTATTTGTAATGGTATTTTGTGCGGTTCTACATTTGTGCAGTAGTCAGCTGTTAAAGATGGAAGGATATGTTACAGTGGTGAGTATAATCTTTATATATTTTTTGTTACTATGGTGATAAAAAGACAGCTAAGAATTGTTGTAATTTAATTCATTTTATTAGTCTAACGACGAAGTTGCCTGATCCCGAAAAGGACAAAAATACATGTGTTATTTATAAGAGATTAATGGTAATTGAACTAAAAATTAATAACCCAGCGTTATTATTTTAAAATTTGGGTTTAATGTTTTTTTATGCATTGTTTTAAAATTTGGGTGACAGGACAGATAAGGTAAAATTTTCTGCCTCACAGTAAAGTATTTGCTTAGGTATACATCATCATCATCATTATCAGCCTATCACAGTCCACTGCTGGACATAGGCCTCTCCAATTGCACGCCAATTAGGCCGATCCTCGGCTTCTCGCATCCAGCTCCTGCCAGCCACCTTGCGCAAATCATCACTCCACCTGGCCTGAGGGCGTCCTACACTACGTTTGCCGAGACGCGGTCTCCACTCAAGAACTTGTGTACCCCATAGGTTGACGGTACTGCGGCTAATATGGCCAGCCCACTGCCACTTCAGCTTGCTATCCGGTGGGCTATGTCGGTAACTTTAGTTCTCTGCCGGATCACCTCATTTCTGATTTTATCCCTAAGTGAAACTCCGAGCATAGCTCTTTCCATAGCTCGCTGAGCGACTTTGAACTTGTGGACTAGCCGTACTGTCAGTGTCCACGTTTCGGCTCCGTGTGTCATGACGCGTAGGACGCATTGATTGAAGACTTTCGTCTTGAGGCATTGTGGGATCGACGATGAGAAGACTTGACGTAGTTTCCCAAATGCTGCCCAACCCAACTGAATTCTTCTGTCTACCTCATCCTCAAAGTTGTTTCTACCTAACTGCAATGTCTGCCCGAGGTACACGTATTTCTGAACAACTTCGAGGAAGGTACCGTGCATCGCAATCGGTTGCGGTAGTACATGTTCATTGAACATAACCTTGGTTTTATCCAGGTTCATCCGCAAGCCGATGCGCACCGAAGAGTCAGCCAGGTCATTCAGCATCTGTTGTAGGTCCTGCAGCGTTTCTGTCATAATGACGATGTCGTCTGCAAATCGCAAGTGAGAGATGTATTCGTATATATGTTGATGCCTCGTCCTTTCCATTGCAACATATCCTCCATTGCATTTGTGAAGAATTTCGGGGAAATGACGTCTCCTTGTCTCTCTCCTCGGGTTTTGTTTGCTGATTCTGTACTTGGACGGACATGGTAGCGGCTTCGTAGAGACATCTCATCACTTGGACGTACCGCCAATCTACTTGGCAACGCTGCAGGGACTCTAAAACGGACCAGATCTCTATCGAGTCGAAGGCTTTCTCATAGTCCACGAATGCTAGACACAAGGGCTGATTATACTCTTCGGTCCTCTGTATAATCTGCCACACTGTGTGGATGTGGTCTATGGTGCCGTATCCGCTCCGAAATCCAGCCTGTTCCGGTGATTGGAATTCGTCGAGTCTTCGCGCAAGGCGGTTCGTGACGACTCTTAAAAACAGCTAGTAGACGTGGCTTAGAAGGGAAATGGGTCGATAGGTCTTCAGCAGGATCTTATCTTCTTTTTTGAAGAACAGGACGACAACACTCCTACTCCACGCCTCCAGAATTCTCACGGCAGGACTCAGGACAGCGTTAAAAAGCTTTTAAAGCTCCCTCAGTACGGGTTTACCTCCAGCCTTTAGCACCTCTGTTGTAACGCCATCCTCTCCAGGGGCTTTTCCATTTTTCAGCTGTTTAAGAGCCATCTCGATTTCGTCAATGCTGACACTTCTGGCAGGTCTTGAGTGTAGTTGCGTGTTAACACGGCTCTAGGGTCCTCATTTTCGGGATCAGGTCGAGATGCATGCGAAGCGTACAACCGGCCAAAGAAGAGTTCTACTTCGGAAAGGACCGCAGGCTTTGAAGCAACCAGCAAATATTTGTAGGTATACTACAAAAAATATTTTTTTGAAATATCTCTATGTCTGTAAATGATGTTATCGGCCTTACAATATTTTAGGTTATTTTATTTTATTTGCTCCATTGGTCTAATGGATTAAATACCGGGCCAAGATCTCGGGGTCCTGGGTTCGATTCCTGGGTCGGGCAACAAAAATTACGAATTTGCGAATATTGCTCGGGTTTGTGATCACCAACCTGCATTTGGCAAGCGTGGTGATTATGCCTATACCCATCATTGCTGTAGTAACTTGAAATCACTGATGGAGGCTTTTGCCAAGCAGTAAAATGATTATAGGTCGTTGCTTAATTCGCCGTCTATAAAAAACCATCAGAAAAATCACAAATCGATCGGATTGATATTCTTTGTGCCAGCTATTTGTAGCGCTATCTCAAAAGTACCCAATTAATGCAACAATGGCGTGCAGTGAATATAAGATATTAGGAAGAGATTTGGCGAATGGTGTTTTATTTATTAAAATGGGTAACTCTTAGGATACTTACTTCCTACTTTTAAATAAAACTAATGTGTTTATAAAACCTCTGCGATGTTTTGTTTCTGCCCAAAAATATTGATAATTTCTAGACTACATTCAATTCCGTGGATTTTAAACTGACAAAAATAACTAGTTTCTGAATTTCATGCTTAATACTTTTTTTATATATGGTTAGACCACAAATATTATTATATTGTTTATGTTAAATGTATGTTTCCGAAACATACATTTTAAAGGGGCCCAGTGAAATTATATTTTTACTTACAATAAAAGATAACAATTCATAGTACGATGAACTTATTTCTTAAAATATTTCAAAGGTCTGGCAGCATTCCGAAGTCAAGTAAAATTTATTTCTGTCACGAGCGCCAGTTTGAGATATCCTCCTTAATTAACATAAAAACCTTCTCTTCAGGACTAAAATAATGCTGTAATCGGTCAATCACAACCTTTCCACTATAACGAGCACCGTATAACCTTAGTGAAGTTCGCAAATTGCTCTTGTGACCATGAGTTGTATTCCCACAGGACTATCCTGATTAAAAACTATTGGTTTACTTCCTCAGTACAAATATATATATGATCACTTTGATTAAAATTTTATTTTTATTATATTTTTTTTTATAGAATTTTGTATACTAAGTTTGGCTAGAGTCTAGCGACTCCTGATATAGTCATTATAGATTATGTATTCTTAAAAATAGGCTTGAACCTATGGATAAAAATTTGTAATGAATAAATAACATTAGAATTTTTGTAAGCACAGCATCATTATGAGTTTCCGATTTTTCGGCAAGAATGATCATGGAAGAACTCATTTCTTCTGTGATCATGGCTCTTGCGACAGATATTTGGTAGAAACCTCAAATTATAAGCTCTTATAATAGTGGCAATAATAGTTTTAATCAGTATAATATGTTACTTTAGAAAATTAAATTGTTTTTTCACCAAAAATGTTTAGTACCGCTTGATAAATAATGATATTTTTTATTAAGTGGTACCTACTACTACCTAGTACTGTAATGACATAATTTATAGAGCATACTTTAACCAAAAAGAATAATTTCAACATTTACACTATCTTTTAAAAGTGTAAATATTTAGGAAATTATACCTAATTCTTTGTTTGCGCAGTAATCCTTTTGTTAGCCTCATTTTTAATATACATAATGACAAAAGGTTTTTGTTAACATTACATGTTAACTCGAAATTTTGTTACAGGTTCATAAATTCTTATTATTATTGAGTCGAATATTTTTAACTTTTAACTTAAAACAAACAATTAAAATTCAGTAAAAAAACTCCTTAATATATTGTATTATGTGGTCATTCTTGAAAAAAAAAACAAGCAGGCTTAAGATCTACTTTTATCTTGAACTATTTTAGAAATAGCTCAGTATTGTTTCACACAATAATCTTTGTTTAACAACATAATGTAATCATCTCATGCCTTAAATGTTAAACAACTAAGAAACTTCAAGGTGAACGGAGAGACAAGAATTTCCCGACAGTGTCGCTAAAGTATACAGGGTGAAATTTTAACTGCTTTCCAAAAAATCGCGTTCAGTATCGTATCTGGAGCCTATTTAGGCAGTAAAAAATGTAAATTAAGTTGTCACCTGCAAATATTTTTCGCGATATAGTTTTCAGTTTTTACGGTTCTAGACCTGTTAACGTATAAAGGGAAAATCAAAAACTTATGAACAGTATCGTAATGAGATGCGCAACGCGTAATAAAAGTAGTGCTAGGCGGCCGTATCAAAAATTTTAGATTTTTGGCGGACTTTTTGTAAGTGCTTTATCTTGTCATTATTGTACTGGGCTATACCAAAAGAAAAAATACGTCATTTGTTTTTTGTCTCGTAGATTGATATTATTAAAATTTTGAAGGTGGTTAAAATTTCACCCTGTATAGTATAATAACACATTTTTACAAAACTACCATTGTAGAGATGTTATGTGCAATTTGTCAAATGTAATCATAGCTAACAACACGATAAGTGTACTGCAAGTCCACAATAGATGCGCTGGACCATGACGGAAGCTTGGGACAGAAATTATGATAATTAGACGCATGTAATACTAAAACATGACTAACCACCAGCTGTGATTAAATTAAAACGATATTACTATTTACTTTATTTGATATTTTAGCAACTTAATTGCACTTATAATATCAGTATATAAACTTGAAAAAAAATTTTTTTTTTTTTTCCCGCCTGAGACAAAATTTTTCAAGTTTATATACTGATATTACTATTCACTGTCATGAAGATTTAAAAATCTATACACAGTGTGCAGGTCATCAACGAAATAACCATATACTTAAAGTATTACAAACGCAATTGATAATTTAGACAAAAAAATAAAATGGGTTGAGAATATTCGATATTTTTGAGAAGGTTGATGTGAATTTGTCTGTCATCATCAAATTCTCAGCCAAACAACACCCACTCTTAGATATAGGCCTCCCCTAAGGATTTGTAGGTTCTCTGAATTTTCATTTAACCCAATATAATATGGGTAATCTAAGAAAAAAATTGAAAAACAAATAATAATAGACAACATCACATAACATATTTCTGATTATTAAGCGAGCAGTTTGTTTTATGGAAATCATAAATAACCATCTAGACTCGTGACAATTAAAGGTAGACTTCGGAGCAATGCGGCTTGCGGCTTGCGTCGTGCGTCATGCGTCACTTGCGGCCCTTGCGGCCATGCGGCTGTACTTTGAATTAAAGGAGTGTATGAAACCCTTTCCGAGCGAAGCGTCGCACGGTGGTCCGAAAAACCGCCTTTCATACACGTAGAAATGAAAGGTGTTTTTTTTTAAATTTTATTATTGATATTAGTTTGGCATATAATAGTTAATATCATAAGTAAGTGTGGCCATCTTACGATGTGTAACTTACGAGAAAAAAAATATTAACTTTTTTTTTGTATGGAGAAAAATACATTTTATCATTTTTCTCGGTACTTCCTGCAACTATTAAGCTGCGACTTATATGGCATATACTTACACATAAGACGAACCCTACAAGCTCCGCCGTTTGTGCCGAAACTTGCCGCTTTGCCCTCTACATATTTATTTATTTATTTAATTTGTAATTCATATATAAGTCATACTTATTTGATTCTAATGATGAATGTAGACAGCACAGCATGTAATATAAATAAGCACATTTTTTGGTAAATTTGCCTTTACTTTTAATATTTTTTTTTTACTAAAAATTATAATGAAAAACGAAAATTAGGTTTAAAAATGAAGAGCATATTTTATTTCATAAAAATATTAATCAATAATAAAAATACTATTACAGAAATGATGCGGAATGTCAAACTAGTAATATTGTCAACTTTAAAATTAATAATAATTGATCTGCAAGTAGTTATTGTCAATGTAACATGCCAAAAATCGATTAAAAAGTGCTCATTACAAAAACCAACATTTGTTATTCCTCATCAGTCAAGTTTGCGAAATCCGACTCAATTATTCCCAAAGCATCAACATCATCAAACTCAATATTTTCTCTTTCTTCATCCCTATCTAAAATAAGAAAGGGTTTCATATCTTCAGTAATACTCTGTGGCATGTTACATTGACAATAACTACTTGCAGATCAATTATTATTAATTTTAAAATTGACATTATTATTAGTTGGCATTCCGCATCATTTCTGTAATAGTATTTTTATTATTGATTAATATTTTTATAAAATAAAATATGCTCTTCATTTTTAAACCTAATTTTCGTTTTTCATTATAATTTTTAGTAAAAAAAATATATTAAAAGTAAAGGCAAATTTACCAAAAAATGTGCTTATTTAGATTACGTGCTGTGCTGTCTACATTCATCATTAGAATCAAATAAGTATGACTTATATATGAATTACAAATTAAATAAATAAATAAATATGTAGAGGGCAAAGCGGCAAGTTTCGGCACAAACGGCGGAGCTTGTAGGGTTCGTCTTATGTGTAAGTATATGCCATATAAGTCGCAGCTTAATAGTTGCAGTAAGTACCGAGAAAAATGATAAAATGTATTTTTCTACATACAAAGAAAAGTTAATATTTTTTTTCTCGTAAGTTACACATCGTAAGATGGCCACACTTACTTATGATATTAACTATTATATGCCAAACTAATATCAATAATAAAATTTAGAAAAAAAACACCTTTCATTTCTATGTGTACGAAAGGCGGTTTTTCGGACCACCATGCGTCGCGGCCGCATGCGTCGGTCGGAAGTCTACCTTTAGATGTTTTTCGATCTATATTGTCAAGATAGATAAAAAAACGGATATATTAATTGTTATTTATTATTCTAAAGAAGCTGTGAACGACGTCATAAATAAATCCTCTTATTTACCACTACAGCTTATACCTTTAAAAGTTTTGTCTACAGATATTAGAAAATGTACCAAATATAAATTACTACATCGGATAAGAGAATAGCTGAATTGATTTTATATTAATACAAACAGATTTTTTGTTTTCTTAACATTTCACCCAAGTTTCCAAACGTATCTAATATTTATTTAAATAGAAAGAGACACACGGTGTTATTACAAAAAAATAAAACAACGTTCGAACCGTGTCCAATTGTAAGACGGCCAATTAGAGTTGTTTGACATATACTGAACTAATAGAACTAATATCATGGATACAAGGCTTAAACACCGTTTTATTTTTTTGTAATAACACCGATAGTATATATGTATATCTTCTATTTAAATAAAAAAGTATGTGCGACCTACATGTCCTTCTAATTGGAGAAAGGTTCCTGAATAAAAAAAAGGATGGCTCCCGAAAATTGAGTAACATTCGCGCGCATAATTAATTGTGATTGTATTAGGCATCATTACTATATCCGTAATATTTAATAAATTAATAAAAATCAAAATGAAGATCAACGAAAGACGACGCGGGCATCAGCTAAACTAGGATAAAATAATTGCGTCTGTTGTATTAACATATACGAATAAAATCGGCCAAGTGCGAGTCGGACTCGCGCACGAAGGGTTCCGTACCAAAAAGGCCAAAAAAACGAGTTTGTTGTATAGGAGGGGTGCCCTTCGGTTCGCCTAAAATTTAAAGTCCTAATTTCATTTGGCCGAACCGTATTGGCCTAAACTTATAACGTATAATTATTGTCTAGTCTAACAGTTGTTTTCGCACTATTATACATTGGTCTAAAAATTTAAAACCCTAATTTCAGTATGTCTAATATCGAAAGCACTAAAATGTATTAGCATCATTACGCTCTATTTTTTTTAAACAGAAAAGTTTAAGAATCGAATCGCTCACAAACCGACCCCAAGCAGTCTTGTCTGCCCTACCCCTAGAGTGTAATTCAAAAGCGCGTAGGCGCGGAGGGACGAGGCGGCCCGCGGGCTGAGGAGCAGGAGGCTGTAAGCGAGGCGCCGCGACTGAGGCTGGCCGGCGCAGCCGGCCAGAAAGCCGAGGCTGCGGTGGTGAGCGTAAGCCATCTGCGACGATAAGCACGCGTGGGACCGCCGGAGCCCCGCAGCGCCGAAGCAGTCACGGAAGTCTGATTGTTTGGATGCATGCATGATTGCTTGTTTGCATGCATGTCTGCTTGATGCATGCATGATTGCTTGTTTGCATGCATGATTGCTTGTTTGCATACATGCTTGCTTGCTTGCTTGCATGCATGCTTACTTCTTTGCAAGCATGCATGCATGCTGATAAAGTTTTTAACTTTCTGCGAATAAAAATTTGGAACTGCAAAAGGGTAGGTGTTATGATATATTCGGCGAAATTATAATACGGCGATATAAAGTTAAGCGTAGTCAAAATAGGCTAAACACGTTTAGGAATTGTAAAAATGTGCGAAAAAATTTTAGGCTAATAGTTTGTGCGCCAATGACAATTAGGAGTACAAATAATTAGGCATCCCGATATATACCCGTATGGGAGCCCCTCTTAACTATTTATTTTATTTTGTTTTTAGTATTTGTTGTTATTGCGGTAACAGAAATACATAATTTGTGAAAATTTCAACTGTCTAGCTATCGCGGCTTTTGAGATACAGCCTGGTGACAGAGCGACGGACAGACGGACAGACGGCGAAGTCTTAGTAATAGGGTCCCGTTTTTACCCTTTGGGTACGGAACCCTAAAAACAGATGTGCATTATTTTAATGCAAGCATGAAAACAAAAGCTAGCGGTGACTCGCTTAGGGCGCTTTATCATGATCGCGCCAATCAAGTCACATAAATGTAAGCAGATCTTAAAACCGCCATTACTTTGAATAATGTCATGCTCACTCTAATGAGACAAAGCGTTATATTTTTAGAAAACACAGGTACTCGTATTTACAGTAATATTACTATTTAGGATTTTATGAAACAACCGTGGAGAGGGTAAAACAGGGTTTCGAAGCTTGAATGAAATTCGGCCAGTATACATACAAGTAGAAATCACGATATACAAGTTCTATTTGATTTTACTGCTACGAAACTTAGCAAATAATACTAAATGTATTTAATGGCCAAGGCTGGATCCCTATACAGTGGGTAGCTTTACCCTAAATAGAGCTTACATTGTAGAGATTTAAAAAGTTTAAACAAAATGACAAGGTAATCAACTATTATTTGATGCGGTAGTTGGTGCACAAGTAAACCATTCACTTTTAGAGCGCAAGGCTTTAAAGTAAGCTTACCACATTTTCCTCATTTGTGGTAGCAGTATTATGGCAGTAAGATAAGTCAACTCTTTCATCTTTGCAAAGATAAAGTAAGCAGGTAGGTACTTTACATACTTGAAATTACTCATGGTATGGTAATTGTGCATTAACATATAGCTACACGAACAATACATTGTTAAAAACTAATAAACCTTAATAATTTATGCAAACAGGGCCGAATTATTTTTATATCCCGGTTCTCTATAAATCTTCAGACATATCATATCCCTGTGTATGGCAATAAGGAAGACAAAGATTATATGTATCAATGAATAGCAAAAAGGTTTATTGAACATGCGGGTATGACGCTAAGGAAACGAGAAACAAAAACTGTTCAACTTGCAAATAAGTGCGGATAACTGAACGTGATTTGATTAAAATTCAGGATTGAAACAGTAGGGCAACCACTTTCAATAAATATTAAGTGCCAGTAGGGATTGTGGCTTTTACACTCAAGTTTAATAAGAGCACTAAACATTTATAAACTTACAATACCGTAAGTCCTGACAATACACCAATACAATTACTAAGTATAGGCTTAGTGTTTTCTAGGTTTATTGCATAACGTAAGTTTTGGACTGGTCCAAACCATCTTTCCGCATGCATTGGGAACCCCTGAGTGTTCCCAATCTTTTTTTAGCCCACGGCACATTTGCAAGTTTAGTATTTTACTGCTCTACTCTAGCTGGCTTTGAAACAGATACATCCGAAGTAAATAGCTACTTAGTATACGTTGTAAAATGCGTGCATGCAGTAGGATGATTATAGGCCGTTACTTTACTTTACTTTTTTTACAGACAGTATCAAATATATGTACGAACAAACTCTTAGCTGAGCAGGTCTGTGAGTTGTTTATTTTAAAGACGAGTATACATTTTCGACTTTATAATCATATTATGACTAGCCTACATTAGTCCACTGATGGATAGAGGGCTTCCAAAAGGAGGACTTTGCCATATTTGCCGGACTTGGCAGGCGGGTCGGCGATCGCAGTTTGGCTAATCGTTGAAAGAAAACCGACTTTATAATCATATTATGACCAGCCTACATTAGTCTACTGATGGATAGAGGGCTCCCAAAAGGAGGACTTTGCCATATTTGCCAGACTTGGCAGGCGGGTTGGCGATCGCAGTTTGGCTAATCGTTGAGAGAAAACATTGCTGTTGGTGGTCCTTTTCTAGCATTTTCTATTTCTCTCTTCTTTTAGCGTCTTTTTTAATAAGCTGACACTATACATTTTTGACTTCGCTATTGTTAGTACTTAATTTCGTACTAGACTACCATTTATCTCACAATGTTTTTATCCTTCTGACCTGTTTTTGCAATAGGCTTAAAAAGTACATAAGAACTAAAGGATTAAAGTACAAATTGACGTAACTTATGATGCGTACGTAAGTGGGCTAAGGCTTACAAGTAAACGACGAACACATTTGAAGTATGTATTTAAAACTCATGGTGACCCCAGCCCAAGAGCTCCATGTCGAGGTTTTTAATTATAAATACAATTAGGACTTGTTTATATGATCTTAACTCGCGCTCTGCCCGCGGTTTCGTCCGTTTGGAATTCGGATATATTATGACACTCCCGGGTATATTGCATGAAGAGTAACATACTCGAATGTCTCTATCTTTCATCAAAGTAAAAGCGGTACAAGTGCGATATAGACTTGCACACTGATTGTTCCGCACAAGGTAGTACATTATTTAAACTTGAAAAATTATGTCTCAGGCGGGACTCGAACCTTATCTCCTTGCATACCGGGCGCGGTACCATTAAGCCACCGACACTGCGTTACGCGCGAATTTTCCAAGCATATTCTTATCGCTGTAAGGCAGCGTAGTTTCATCAAATGTTAGGAGTTTGCGCTTTAAAGAAACATCTTTACAGGTGTTTGATAGTCAGTTAAGATGAAACAGCTATTTAAATACTTTATATTATTATGATATTTTGCCCAATTTAATTACAAGTATAATATTAGAACCCGCATCTCCATGCATACCGGGCGCGGTATATGCAGGTTTGAGTCTCATCTGAAACATAATTTTTCAAGTTTAAATACGGATATTATAAATGCAATTAAATTGCTAAAATATTATTTAAGAAAGTACATCTTATTAAATAACAGAAAGTCGTGCTGGTTACACCACTTATAACTACAGCAGCACTGGATCGATTTTTAAGATTTTGGTGTATTTGGATTTGTCTTCGTCGGGAATAGGATAATAATTGTTAAAAACATAGGAAAGTTAACGTAAAATAACTAACTTATAAACTGTATTTCTTCATACAAATTTCCAACCACGCCATATTTGACAACAATGACATTTAAGACGTCAAAATCAAATACTATTCTGAGGCGATACGAAGTTCGCGGGGTCCACTATAGCTTGATTAGAATGACAGTTCTCACTGAAAGAGACGACGTAACTTTGTACCAGCGTCACACAAGTGAAACACATTTGCACACGAAAAAATATTGGTAACTGGCATGTAAAGAATATTTTTTTTATACTTGGCTGTACATATTAATCAATTCAATTATATAAAATAGATATTTAAAGTTAAAAACATTAAAATAATGCAGTCACAAAAATTAAACCTAACTTTAAAAGACGTCTTTACAAGGTTACGTCATTTTTCATAATCGCTAGTGATGACGTAAAATCGACAAATCAAAATCGTCAAATTAACAATATTTCAAAATCGAAGTAATGTAACATTAATGTTACAAATGATTTAATGAGCATTGGTTGATGCTAAGAACAACAAATTGCAATTATTAATAGTTTACGAAAAATTTACAAATTTATTAGATTCTACATGCGATAAAAAAAATCTAATTGATTTTCATGATTATTATAATTATTCTGAAAATGATCACGATACTGACTTATTGTTAAATCTTAATATATCTAATTTTCGTTTTATTTTATTCGCAGTAACTATTTTTTTCGTTTGATCAGTCGAGTCAGTCCCATCACTAGTCACCTCAGTTTGACAGGTGTCATTCTAATCAAGCTATATTTTAAGGACTATAGATATAAATAGTTCAGGAATCGAATCTCGAAATTATTTCAAATTTAAGCCGTTACTCCCAGCTTCTGTCTGTCGCAAGATGGAAGACATAAGAACAATTTACAAAGTTATGTTAAAGGTGAATTGAAAAACTTAGATACCAACCTGTCCATAAAGGAAATTCATACGAAAAGAAGAAGAGTCAGATATGCAATAAAAGACGGGCTAAAAATGTACCGTATTCTTCAAAATGAAGTTTTTTTAATGACCCATACTTGTTTAATTATGATTGGAGAGATGGCGGGCTCCATAGAGTCGTATTTAGGGCATCAAGTGCTATTAACTCTGCACAGCCTACAAAAAAAAGAGTTTAAGTCGCCCCAGGGCAATTGAATCAACTCACAAAAAATACATTTGGAACGATCCAACGTTAAAATACCTATTATTCATAGATCAATCTAACAATTACTTTTCAAATACGCCACGGTTGAGCTACCGTGTAACAGCTTCCTGCAGAGATAAAAATAAAATGACATCAATATGGTTACATTAATATCATATTGTAATCATTATTACTATAATCTCGAAGTGCATTTAATATAAGGTAATCGTTATATTTATAGTAATCGAAAATGGTAAATATGTACACTCGACAGGACATCAAGTTAAACAGTTGAACTGCGATAACAACTTTTATTACGTAGGGCATAAAGGCGATCTCAAGGTCAACATGTATAGTCTGATGTGCCGCCGTGTGTACATAAGTTGCCTTAACTCTAATACATTAATCGGCTTAAAATCTGACTATCTAAATAATAATAAAAACTTAAAACATAAATACTTCAATATCAACTTAAATAAATAATGCACTAACAATTGTTATTATTGAAAAAAACATCACCTCATTATCGTACCTACAGTTTTCTAGGTTCAGACAACAGCACATCAACCTACAAAGCGTCAAATTTTCTCAATAGATATTGATCTCTACTTGTTGGACTTAAAGTTGAAAGAAAATCAATTCAATTACCTTAACTTTTTGTAGGTTGACGTGCCGTTGTCTGAACCTAGAAAACCCCAAAACTTTATTTTAAAAGTATTATTTTGACTCGTATTAAAAAAGGAGGAAGGAGTGGCAGTAACACTCGAACCCGCAATATTTAAATAGCTGTATCATCTTAGAATGTCAAACATCTGAATATGTTTCTTTCGGGTGTCATGTGCAAAACTTCTAACATTTGATGCAACTACACTCGCTTAAAGCGATAAGAACATGCTTGAAAATCAGGCTATCATAACGCTGATCAACACGCTTGCCAAATTTGCCTTCTTATAAATGTATTTACTTCTAATCCTTAGTGTTATTTTTATTTATAGTAATCACGTTCCGCGTTAAGTGTGGGGCGATAATTAATAATCATCATTGTTAGACAACAGCCATAATTAATTAATAAATGAATTGCATCAAGGTTAAGGGCACAACGCAATGTGCATGTCCTTCAGTCACGCGTACTTCTCCATTGGACTTCTTTATTATTTTTCCACACAAAAAGATACAAAATTACACTAGAACTTTATCAAGCCTATATGCAATCTAAAATTCGTATTCAATTTATATTTCAGCAGCGTTATAGCTTCTGCATTCGACCCGTTTTATTTTCAGTCAAAGTTTTCTCAGACTGATGGATCAGATTGATGAAATACTCATGGTGTAGGTGTAACTTCCTACTAGGACCCTGTCAATATAACAGGATGACTTTTCATGACATTCCAAATTTTTTATAGACGTTATAAAGCTTATTTAAAGCTCATTTATGAAATAAAAAATGTAGGTTAACTTTTCTCCCGAAAATATTTTTCGCAACATAGTTTTAAATTTTTACGGTCCTAAGCCTGTAAAGGTATAAAGGGAAAATCAACAACTTATGAATATTATATCCTTATCTTTATAAATGAATGAGATGCGAATCGTGTAAAACAAAAGTTGTGAAGAGGCCGTATCAAAAATTTTAGATTTTTGGAGGACATTTTCAAAGTGCTTTACCTTGACATTTTTGGACTGGGCTATACCAAAAGAAAAAATACGTCGCCGCGTCGTCTATTTTTTGTCTTGCAGATTGTTGTATCAAAATTTGGAAGGTGGTTAAAGTTTCACCTGTATACACGTTATCGTTTACCATCATAGGTCTCAGGCGACTTCAATTAAACTTTAACTACTATTGCATATTGGCTTAAAAGATAATGAAACCTCTTACTACTATTGGTTATTTCTTGGTTATGTGCAATAAAGTATAAAATAAGGAAAACCATACCCAGGTATTAAGAATGGTTTTGTATTGTGACTTATGTTCCAATCGTGAACAATTGAGATAATTTCTTTCATGCGAATTTACACCTACATGAAAAAAATATTTAATAGTGTCGTAACGATTTAGATTAGACTGAGTTTGTTATGGTGTTTCGTGACCCTATATTGTTTTTTATGTGTAAGTAAAAAAAATATTTTGTAAGTATTTATGCATGCTCCGTCATAAGATAATAAAATGTGAAAGTAAATTGTAATTTCATGTAAGTGAACTGTCTATGGTCTTGTGAAAATAAATATTCTTTTGACCGAAAAAATTGCATAATCAGTTAATAAAACATTCTCTAACGCACGTGACTTTTCCTTGAATGACCCATAAATTGACCACGTGACCTTGAATTTTTTTTTTAATATAATAAATATTTAAGACATGCCCCACTGGGCCACACAGAGCCATCTAGTCCCAAATTAAGCTACTATTAAGTACCCTGTCGTATGGGGTACTAGACAACCGATAAACTTACTTATATACTTTTTTTTTTGTAAAACATACTTATAATACATAGAAAACACCCAGACCAGTACAAACAGACATGTTCATGCACACAAATATTTGTACTGTGCGGGGATCGAACCCGCGACCCATGGCTCAGAAGCAGCGTTAACTACCGCTCAACCGCTGATCCAAATGGTCGTCAAATGTAGTGAATTACATGTAGTCTTAGATTTTCCATCAAACGGCTGAATCAGTAATTTAAATTAAACCCATAACAATGATTATCGCGTAAGGCTAAACGCAGGTATGGGAGAAGTAAAACATACCAAGTTAATAACCTTCTCTTTCTTGCTCTTGGAACGCAAATAAAGTTTTTTTTTTACCTAATGATACGCTTTCCACAAAGTTGATTCGAACGTGGCTGCAATTACAGTTAGTAAGATAACACCAGATCATCATTCAACCATTTACACATAATAAAATTTGATAATGGCGAGATAAGAACAGATGCTCATTATTAGAGAACAGAAGCTATCTGTACGATTGAACACGCATCAAGTAAAATTCTACTGCTAATGAGCGCAGTTTTCACTGATGTATTACTTGAGGTCCAGCTTAAAGTATTGGCAACATTTTACGATTGTAAATTTTACGCGAATTAAGTCGAAAACAAAAGCAAGTGTTCCATAAACAAAATAACCTTCAGTCTACTATCTACTTATCGTCAAACGTCTGTTTGAATGAAAGAGAGCGTCATTCTGATGCGAATCGTCTGAATCTAAGCTATGGCAGTTTCTTAAGCCTAATCAAACATGTTTGGAAAGTGGCTTGTCGTTCCAACAATTTCCAAAGCCGATGGTGCGCCTTCCAATGCACCACGCAGGCATTCGCTTATTCTTGACTAAAATGATCACTTAGCGCAACAGTCATATTATGTTTATGGTCACACTAAAACAAGTGGTAATATTTTCAGCCAGAACTAATTACCTTATCGGGCTACCCCGTCGAGAAACACCGAGTCACAACCGAAGATGGCTACATACTGCAGATCTTCAGGATACCCGCAGGAAGACGGTCCGCAAGAAGGTCAGGAAGCCCCAAAGCCAAAGGGAAGAGAGCTGTCGTTATGTTCCACGGTCTTTTTGGAAACAGCGGGAACTTCGTTATCATGGGTCCTCAGAATAGCCTTGGTAATTATTCGTTTTTTTATAATAAATGCACAACCAACTATTTATAGATTAAGTATATCAATTGGTCAAGCATAGAAGTGACTTATCAAAGCATTTTTGTATACGTTGGGTATAAACTAACATTCTCTAGATAAGTATTAATAATTTTTTTCGATCTTTGTGAACTTTGCATCGTCAGAGAAGAAAGGATACTTGACATTTACTCTCAGTGCTAGTATTTCTTCTTGTAACGATGCTCATTCATAACGCCTATGCAAAACAGACAGAAGACGCACAATTTTGAATATTGATTATAGTCACTATACCCCAATATTCCCAATGGAGTCTTTTTGAATGGATTCCTAGTAAATGAAGTGATAAAGTGTGAGCTGAAGTGAAAAACCACAAAAGCTCTGAAATGTTCGAAACGTTGGGATGCATTACAGCAAATTATAAAGTAAAACAAAGATTCTATTTCCATGTTTCGGATTTGAATAATATTGAAGGAAAAAATAAGTAAGAATTTTCAAAAACAAAATTTCATATTTCAGCATACCTATTGGCAGATGCAGGTTACGACGTTTGGCTTGCAAATTTGCGAGGAACTTTGTACACGGCACATAAAAAATTTACAAGAAACAATACTGAATTTTGGAACTTCAGGTACATAAAAAAAATTACATAACAGTCCAATCAATTGACTTACATTATAACATCTTTTAAAATGCAATTTTGCATAATATTTGAAAACTGTAATATGTTCACATATGTATGCATGCAAATCTATGCCTCAATTAAACCATTTCAAAATGTTTTTCAGTTTCCATGAACATGGCAAATACGACGCGCCAGCAATCATTGACAAAATCTTAGCCATCACCGGGCTGTCGAAGATCCTCTACATCGGCCACTCCATGGGTACCACCACATTCTTCACCATGATGTCCGAAAGGCCGGAATACAATGATAAATTGGTCGCATTCGTTGCAATGGCACCGGCCGTGTATATAGATAATGTGAAAATGATAGCAAACTTCCTTTTGAGATCATTCGATTTAACAGTAAGTGTCACTGATATTTCTTAGTAATATTATATGTGGTGTGGTTTACTTCTTTAAGGAGTAGGTACTGCAAGAAGAAGATAGACAGCGTATTCTCCCCCATCATTGGCGAAATTTCGATCTCCAATCCGCCTGCCAAGCGTGGCAGTTTTGGCAATATATTTCTTTTGGTGCGGCCGATGTCCAGCAGTGGACCAATATAAGCTGGTGATGATGATGAATATACTGACGCATGAGTGTCTACGTGAGTTTGACGAATTTGGTGGTGTAGTAGAGCGGTAACTTAGGAAACGTGCGAGAGTAATATGTATTTCGTGTTTTGGAAGGCTATAAAATAATTTAACAAATTCCGATTGGTAAGAAAGAAGCGTAACGGTTAAAATTTTTAAATTCTGTGTCGGTGCATGATTTCATGTTTGGCACAGATTCAGAGTTGAAGTGACGATTTCGTTGGTTCGGTTTTGTTATAAGTTTTATTGAATATAAAAATCAGCGAGATCGATCCACCAGGCAAAAAGTTTGCGTGGTAGTAACAAACATCGTACTAGAACTTCCTTTTTAGTCGGTTGAATAGCGGTGACTTTTATTTTACGTCTATCTTAATTTGTTTTTTTTTTTGTCTTATTTTATACGGTCTATTAAATCTGGTTTTCCCAGTCAGTGCTGCGCAACATGGGGTACAACTCGTTAACTGTTCGACCAGAAATGCTGACTTTTTTGGCAAATAGTTTCTGCACCGCCCGCCAGCCGCAAACAGACATCTGCTTGCGGTTGGTATACTCCGCCTGCGGTGAAGACTACGATCAGAGCCCATGGGTACTTGAGTTTATAACTAGCATAATAACATAAAAACTAGATACAACTGACAAAAAAAGGTTCTCACCAAAATGTCATTATGGTGCTCTTTCAACGTGGTAGCATACAACCTGTAAATTAGCAGAATTGGGGGCCTGGGCCTTAATTCCGCTAATTTACAAATGGCTCAATTGAATCGTAATTGAATCTCAATCGTATACTTTGACATTACACCCTAATAAATCTGTCAAAATATAAGATTTGTCAACTAGCGGAATTATGGCCCTGACGTTACATGTACAGACAACAGCACGTCAACTTACCACAAAACGCCAAATTTTCTCAATTCGTATTGATCTCTACTTATTGGACTTAAAGTTGAAAATCAATTCAATGACCTTTAACTTTTTGGGTAGGTTGACCTGCCTTTGTTTCTACGTAAAATTGAATTACCATTACGGCATGTATTAAACATGACAACAGCAACGTTGATTGACAACAACTCTAAGGAACCTTATCCCCTTATCCAGTATCAGTTAGAGTTACACAACGTTGGAACAATCTTTTTCTGTCCGGGAATGTTGCCATGCAAATGTCTTACAGTATGTCACAGAGACAGATAGATTTATGGGCATTGCGTTGTGTATTAAATGTATCTGGTGCTTTAATGTTTTAACAGTAACTGTTGGTGCCAAATAAATCTTTTTTTGTTTCTCAATTTCTATTAGGACCTCAGGAAAGCATTGAATCCGAACCATTTTTAAAAAGATTGATTACTGATGAACGAAAAAGATTATGGTCAGAGTACCTACTCAAGCTCCACAGACCGTAGCAAAACCTAAATTGTCAGGCACTGTAGTGATGCTGTGTATATGAGATTGGAAGAGCATCGTTCATTAGGAGCTTTTACCGTAGGCAAACACATCGATTTAGATCACTACTGCAAAAAACTTTAGAGACTCAAGCATGTCATTGAGAAAAAACGGGTGAAATTGGTCAACAGAGAAGGAATTTTATCATGATAACGCCAAGCAACACACATCTTTGGCATAAATTGAGAGAGCTCCGGTTGGAATCGTTTATGCACCCAACATTTCATTAGGGTTTCAAATCTCAGCGTTGTCAAGTACCTGTTTCAGTCTCTTTAGAATACTTTGGGTTGGGTAAGGTTAATATCAAGACACTATTTGCTAAAATAATTGTCGAATCTTCCCATAAGTGCGTTAGTGGCTACTACCTGGCAACGAATTATCAATCCAAATGGCACACACAAAATACATATAGATACTTTATTAAACTATAAAAAATAATGAATTTGTTTTTAAATACAAATATTGTTTTTCTCCGACAAAACATTAATCGGATTATTTGTATTATCACTTTCAGGACATGGTCCCTGCTCTTATATCGCACGTACATCCAGCATCGTTTCGGCAGCTCGAGCATTTCGGAAAAATCGCTATTACAGGTAAACACTTTGCATGTTAATGAAAATATACTACAAGGTTTAAATAAAGTCGCTCCCCGCTGTGTGTCTTTATGAACACTCGGATCTTTAAAAAGGTTTATAACTAGATTCACCTTAAAGAGAAAACAATATAAATTTAAGTAAAGTAAACAGCCTATAATCATCCCACTGTACGCCAAAGGCCTCCATAATTGAATTTAATTTACCACAGCAATGATCACCACGGTGGCCTAATGCGGGTTGGTGATAGCAAATCTATTTTTTTTTATCGTAGTAAAAGTTGTTTTATAATATTTTAGGTGTCTTCACATCATGGGAAAATGGACTCTGGGGCGATGTGAAACCATACAATTTAGAAAACGTGAAGACACCTGTGGCTATACTGTATGGTGAGAATGATCAATTAATAGAAAAGTCTGTAAGTATGTTCTTATTTATTAATTACACGTTAAATTGTCATAGCTGCGATACACAAATCATCATTTTAGCTGTAATTCTTTTTTAACCCTAGAGTGGACGCGTCATTCCGCGTAACGTCCGTCAGTGGGCGCGTGGGAAGCATTTTGCCGCCTTATTTTATTCACCATTTTAAGTAGGAATATGACGATTTAGTTAATTTATTTTATCTTGATTTAAATAATATGCAAATAAGCAATGAAATCAACACATTTAATAAATACTGTTTAAGGATCTTTGGCTTACATAAGATTTTAGAAAAATTTATATTTTAAGTGACTTTTTTCACTTATCCTGTACAATGCTCTTAATGACTCAAACTGAAAATCAGCAAAATAATGAACATAATTATATGTTTTCTGAATATACAGTATACGTATGCTTTATTCAACAAGCCTTCACATAGTTTTGTAAAATGTTCATTGCACAGTAATTTTAAGTAAGTATCTGCAACACCCTATTTTCGTGAGCCTATTTTTTCTTTGGTTGGCCTATAGGTACTGCATTTGTCTCTATCTTTAAAGATCATTTTTTATCAATAAGCACAAAGAGAGCAATTGAGCGGTAGACAACCTCATTGGCTATCGGCTAGTCATTTTTTTAACAGAATAGTCTGCTTTCATTTGGTCAACGACGTCAACATCATCTTTGGTTTCATTATAGTATGTTATAGTTCCAGACTTTGCAGCAGGCCCAGGGTTTCATATATTTTGTCATATGCATGCAAAGTTGACACCTTTATTAGGTATTATTACCTAAATGTCAAAATAACTCTGTCTGTCTATTCTATATGTTACGCTCTCACTCCGAAACTACAGAAACAATTTTTATGAAATTTGGAAGATAAGATAAATTAGACTTAGGACATAGATAAATTTGTATACCACAGCTAGACACTGGTTTCCGACCTCGCGATAAAGACTATAGTTCACGCGGGTAAAGCAGAGCCACAGGCGAATAGCAAGCAGGAATATTGACATATTCCTAGTAGCTATAGTCAACTTCGCATTTTTGGAACATTTTTTGTTAGGAACATTAGTCAGTAAAACTTTCTTCGCGTCAAACCTGAAAATTGATGACGAAGGCACTAAATCCTGAAAATAACAGCGTTTTCTTAAATTTCCCAATAGATACATCAGAAAATATAGTCTTCATTTCAATTGTACAGAAATTACATGACACAATTTTACTTACGTAAGTGGGCGCGCGGTGAGCAATTTGCCACTCGGCGACACTTGACAGCATCAACCTCTTCCTCAAGCAGCCCCCTAACCACTGTTGGTGCCCAGCTTTTCAAAGCATATTGTGAACATAACAGGGGGCAACTACTAAAAACCATAAGCCTAATAGTTGTACGAATAATTAACGTTTTTTTTTTAGCGCAGGAGGCAAAATGCTCATAGCGCGCCCACTCTAGGGTTAAATTAATTATGTGGATAACGGTGCTGGTTGCACATGTATACAAATCGTGTTTACCTAAGTTTTTATTTTATCAATGTGTTAATTGTTTGCTGTCCCAAATAAATGAAATAAAATAAAGAATAAAAACATCATCTAACTATCATCGTTTCAGTCAACTGACGACTTCTGTCGGGCACAGGCATTATTAACGCAATTTTATTTTAATTTTAATACAACTTATTACTAAATAAATTATTTTGATTAAACACCTTATAGGATACATTTTATTATATAAAATACATTTTAAGCTGTGTACAATTTAGGCGGTATCACGCTGGAAGCGATCTTTTTCAAATAACCTCAGGATGTCAGAAGGCTACTTGACAACTGTCAAATTTTGCGCAATAAATGTATAGTTTACCAGACAATAACTAATTATTAATGACTTTGTTTAAAAACGAGTTAAGCAGCCTATTCATTGCAGTATCATCTAATAAATTAACATCGTCTACTGCCCGTTTTAGGGGCTCATAGTGTTTTAAGATACAAAAATAGCTTTCGTTTTCCACAGCAAGTGATGCGGGTAGCTGGGCTACTCAACAACACAGGAGTGCTGGACTCCGTTCAACAAGCAGGCGGTTGGCCCAAGTTCAATCATGTGGACTTTGTGTTTGCCAAAGACGTAGGCAAAATGTTGAATAGACCATTAGTAGCATATATAGGTGAATTATACAATAAATATTATGCATCATGAGTTGGTCGTGTTATTTTAAACAGCTGTCAGTTCTTCAGTTCAGTAAAATTCTCGTGTCACAATGTTAGTTATTTTTACCAAATTTTATATGCATATTCAGTAGGTCTGAGAATCGGCTACTATCTATTTTTCATACCCCTAAGTGATAAAGGTTGTTCACCCTTAACATTTTTTTTTTTAATTTTTAGACAAATTTTTTTTTTTTTTTTTATAATGTGGCATTAAAAAATACTTACAACCCAAAATTTTTACCCTTTTATCACCAACCCCTATTTTTTAATAGCCATTTTAGTAATTTAATCATTTTTATGGCAAAACGTTTGCGCGTTTGCCGGGTCAGCTAGTAAATAAATAATTAAATGTGTACATCACATACATTGTACTTTATTTGTTATTTTAGCAACTTAATTGCACTTATAATATCAGTATATAAACTTGAAATTTTTTTTTTTTTTTAAGTTTCCGCCTAAGACAAAATTTTTCAAGTTTATATACTGATACTAGCTGACCCGGCAAACGTTGTTTTGCCATAAGAATGATTAAATTACTAAAATGGCTAACAAAAAATAGGGGTTGGTGGTAAAAGGGTAAAAATTTAGGGTTGTATATATTTTATAAAATTTTTATATTTTACTACCCTACCCCTACCCTACTCCTACCCTACCCCTACCCTACCCTACCCCTACCCCTACCCTACCCTACCCCTAACCTACCCTACCCTACCCTACTTGTGAATCTAAACCATTCCCAGATCCCCTTGAACACACACAAAAAATTTCATCAAAATCGGTCCAGTCGTTTGAGAGAAGTTCAGTGACATACACACTCACAGGAGAATTATATATATAAAGATTACATACATTGTTCTGATCCCAAAGTGAGTAACTATTTAAAGCACTCGTATTGTGGAAATCGGAAACAACGAAATTACCAGAAACACCCAGACCCGAGAAAATTGAGAAAAACACTTTTTTTTCTACAGGTGACTTTCATCACCATCTTTTTTTTTATTAGCGTTAAGTATTGTATTTAGGGCCCATTTATGAAGTAAAATATGTAGTACGAGTAAGTATGTACGGAGTTTTAGATTTTCCAAGTTCTTTCTTTATCTTAAAAATACGTCATTTGTTTTTTGTCTCATAGATTGTTGTATTGAAATTTGGAAGGTGCTTAAAATTTCATCCTGTATATTGAACCTTCCGGGAATGGAACCCGCGACCTCGGAGCAGGCGACACCTTGAAAACCGGTGTGTTTGCCACTCCGCCACTGAGGTCGTCAAAAATCGTCAAATAAAGATAATGCAGGCGAATGGTCTGTTTATGACTATAGAATAGATAGAATAGAATAGATTTATTTCACATAAAAATACAGACATTTGTACACCAGTTATACCATACATCTACTTATTAACCTTAACGTTTGGTAGCTTATCCTGAATAAAATTGCCTCGCCTGATAATGCAGGCGAATGGTTTGTTTATGACTATGTTTACCCTTTTCACACTTTTTATGTAGATATTTCTAAAACAGTGTCTTTTTCATATGTAAGTAATAATATCAAACACTTTCTTCCATATAAACCTTCTTCTGAACATTACAAACATAACTGAAGAGAATTATCCAATTCGGTGCAGCCTATCGAAAGTTAGTCTTAGAAAGGTAGGTAGAATATGAAAAAATATAAAAGAAACCGATAAATATTGATAATGTTTCTAGAGGATTTCCTGACTATCCAAATGACGATAGCCACTGTCTGTACAGTCAGAAAAGAAAATTTAATTTTTCTTTAACATTAATGAAACAAAAAGAATTGAATACATGCATTATTTCATCTGTTATCTGAGTGAAACATGTTTCTAATACATAGTGTAAAATATACTATGTCAAAATTTGCAAATGAGAATGTAAAATTTACGTCTATGTAGAAATAAAGATTGGCAATATGGCCAAGCCATAAAAAAAATAGCACCATCCCTTTCTTCCTATAGTTGTCGTAAGAGGTGACTAGAGGAGCTAGAAGAAAAATTGCATTTCCTCTCCACCTATGGCCAAACTGCAATCGCCTACAGACTAGCCAAGTGTGATTATTATGGAAAGAAAGCAGCAAAATGATGGTCTATAAAACTATTCTTATGCCTGTATGAACATACGGCATTCAACTTTGGGGTACAGGGCTGCCCATTCCAACTTGGACCTCATACGAGTGATTACAGACAAAAATTATACACAGGATTTACCAGATCCCCTGGTTTACCAGCAACAAGCTCATATACCAGGATCAACAGCTGCCAACAATCAGTGAAGAGATTGAAAGGCATACCATCAGCTAGGACTCTCACACCATCCAAATAAGTCAGTCTAGCAGCCGATGACCACTGAATGCTTTTATTTCAGAAGACTGCATAGATCAAGCGTCAAAGGCAACTTAATATGATTTGTAACATACAACTTAAAAACCCTGCTACTTATTGCACATACACATCTGCAACTTGTGCCCTTAAGTGTGTGATTTATAACCAGACCTACCTTAATTACCTATATGCAAACTGAATAACAGGCTAAGCACACTAACCTTGCATGTAACTACTTTGGCAACAGGAGTAGCAGCCTTCGTAATAGAGCTCTGCTGAGTTGAAGCCATGACTGACTTAGTGTCGGTGCTTTGTATTCGATTGGACTCTGGAATCAATCCACATGACTGTATGACTTTGTGAAACCAAATCTGTTTTGTAATTAGATAGGAAGATATTTCCTGAAATAATAATGAAAAGCCTTGTGGTGAGTAATATGCATTGAGCACGGTTTTTAAATAACCCTTTTGTTTATTTAAAAAAATAAACTTGTTGAACTTTTTGTACACAAAGTTCAATCCTAGTAACTCACTCAATATTTACCTTTGTTGGGCATTCTGCTTACAAGTTGAGATTAAAATACTACCACGATGATCGTGGTAGTAGATTTATTTTCATAATAGTTTTCATGCTCTATAACAACTTCTTATAAACAAATTAACAAAAAATATTTTATTAATCATCGATCAACAAATCGACCATTTGTTTTTTTTTTCATATAATTTTAACGGCTTAGGACAAGTCCATACCTCCAGTCCAGCCTAGTCTTAAGTAATAAAATAATGTCAATTTTTAATGTATAAAATATCATTAATACTTACATAAACATAATAGCAAAGAGTATGTAAATTACCTAACCTAAACCTAAACTAACCTAACTCATTGAAATGTATGGGTGGTTTACTACATTTCAATGATTACAGGAGTTTTACGCGAGAACGTGGATCAGAGTCAAATAGGAGCACGTTTCCTTGTTTCTCACTTTTATTTGATTTATCCTACTCACTAACACATTATTTTAACAATGCCACCACTTTATCACAATAAATGCCGCTTGGGATTTCATAAAATTACAAAACAAAGTACATCTTTCTCTTTTCGTTTCGCGCGCAAAACTCGACCATTTTTTGATTTTTAAAATATTGTTTTTTTTTTATAAAAAAAAAATTAACTGCTTTGGACGAGTCCATACAGCCTAGTCTTCAGTTAAACTGTAGGTAACGTACTTAAACTTATTAGCCTAACCTAACCTAAACCTAAACTAACCTAACTCATTGAAATGTATGCGTAAAACACCTGTAATCATTGAAATGTATAAAGGTGGTTTATACATTTCAATGATTACAGGTGTTTTACGCAAGAACGTGAATCAGAGTCAAATAGGAGCGCCTTTCCTTGTTTCTCACTTTTATTTGATTATCCTACACATTGACACATTATTATAATGCGGCCTCCAGACGCTTTGTGTTTGCCACAAACAGCCACAATCACCAAACACGTACTAAAACACCGAACACAAACACTCAACACAAACTGGCATCCCCACGCTTGGCGAACGTGCTAGTATATTGGCAAACATGGCGGACGACCAGCTTGATGTGGCAACGATTACTTTCGGATTGACCTATTTTTATTTAAAAAATTGGTTGCCTGTAAAGTCGGTATACGGGCGAAAGTTTTACGTGACAACGACTTTGAGTGGTAAAATAATTTTAATGTGAATATTCATTCGTATAGTAGGAAGAAGGATGAAATAATAGTAACAATTTAAAACATTTATTTATACAAAGAATTATATTTAAAACATTAATTTATACAAAGAATCTCGCACTGAATTTCATATTAACAAAATTTTATTGAACTGGATTTTATAGAAGCGCAAGACATGAACCGGTGTGTATGCCTATCTCTCTCACTCTCTCTCTCTCGCTCTGTCTCTCTCGCTCTTAGGCGGGCTAACTGTGCTCGAGTGGAAGGGACGCGTGCCTTTCACTTTTTATGTCTGTCTCTCTCGCTCTTAGGCGGGCTAACCATGCCCGAGTGGAAGGGACGCGTGCCTCTCACTCGCTCTCATTGTGAGCGCATAACGTGAGCGGAGCGTAACGCAGTTTCTTGAAGCCCGGCAAACCAATTTATAAGACGTTGTCACGTCAAAAAAGCAAAATGCATCGATGTGAAAAAGAAAGAAAAGGAGAAGATGGTGGATAATCAAATTTTTTTTCATGACATTTCAAAAATTGACGCAGTGTTTAGGTGGCTTAACTGGTGAGGAGCCGGCATGTGAGGAGATGCAGGTTCGAGTCCCACCTGAGACATAATTTTTCAAGTTTAAATACTGATATTATAATTGCAACTAAATTGCTTAATCCCTCAACCCCCAGGAGGCACTCAGGTGCCACTATAACAATTGATTTCAATTGTGTCTGGAGTAACTCACGATCGAGGGATTAAATATCATATAAGGAATTTAAATAGCTGTTTCATCATAACTGACTGTCAACGCTGACTATAGTCCTTAAAATATAGCTTGATTAGAATGACAGCTCTCACTGAAAGAGACGATGTAACTTTGTACCAGCGTCACACAAGTGAAACACATTTGCACACGAAAAATATTGGTAACTGGCATGTTAAGAATTTTTTTTATATACATTGCTGTACATATTAGTCAATTCAATTATATATAATAGAAATTTAAAGTTAAAATCATTGTGACGTCTAATAAATGACAGGTTGCGCCGCGCGGTCGCTCGGGGCGAAGTGGCTGGCATTACCGAGCTAGCCGCCAGCCCGAGCGGACGTGTGCGCGCGCACAACTTGGTAAAGTGATAAAGTGTGTTTTATTTAACATCGAAAATGGGGACACCACACGTGGTGACGAGCCCTCCAGTAAGTGGTTAAAATAATCTAATTATAAAACTGTGTGTGACAAAAGGAGGGAAGTAAAGAACTCGTGCATAAAACAAGGCTACCAGTTGAGTGTTTAAGCATGAGTAAATTTAAATTAGGTTACTAACGAACTAGTATTCTGTATAACATTATTAAGTTAATAACCTAGCCGTAATATTTCACGAAGGAAAATAAATGTACCTACTTTTATGATTTTCATTATTTTTACATTTTGCAACAAAAGGTGGGTACCGATGATGATAAGTTATTACGAGTATGCCAATACCGTTGTGTTAAAGTTTACTATTAATGTCTTATTTATGACAGAACTAAGAGTTAGCAGCTATTATTACTAAGCATCTCGTCGTAATTGTATGTATCTTCTTTGTTCGTGATAATTCATAATAGACTTAACTATAGCAAGCTAACTATGAATGCATCGACCTTACACTGTAAATAAAACTATGAACTATAGTTTCCATTGTACAAAAGATTAGCTCGAACACTAAAGTACCAAGGGTATAAACAATGCACAAAATTTTGCAAAAGTGCATTACTTACAAAAGGGCAAGGTGCCTAAAGGTGCAATTTTGCCAAGGTGCATTAATTACAAAAGGGCAAGGTGCCTAAAGGTGCAATTTTGCCAAGGTGCATTAATTACAAAAGGGCAAGGTGCCTAAAGGTGCAATTTTGCCAAGGTGCATTAATTACAAAAGGGCATGGTGCCTAAAGGTGCAGTTTTGCCAAGGTGCAATTAATGATTCAAATGTAATCTTGCAAATAAATAAATGTTTTCTATTCTATTCTATTCTGTTAAGATGCAGAATCAGCGAAAAACCATTTAACATATTATTTTCACCTATCTAGTAAATTTAATTCTAGTAATTAAAAGTAACTTAAGTAGGTAGGTACCTACTTACATAAAAGGTATAACAATTGCGGCCAAGTTTCAGGAGGTTAGTGTTAAATTACAAAAAAAATACTCAGTCCAAGAAAAAACTACGATATTTTGCTGAGTTGTGTCATAGTCGGTCTCATCATCATCATCATCAGCCTATCACAGTCCACTGCTGGACATAGGCCTCTCCAATTGCACGCCAATTAGGCCGATCCTCGGCTTCTCGCATCCAGCTCCTGCCAGCCACCTTGCGCAAATCATCACTCCACCTGGCCTGAGGGCGTCCTACACTACGTTTGCCGAGACGCGGTCTCCACTCAAGAACTCGTTTACCCCAGCGGTTGTCGGTTCTGCGGCTAATATGGCCAGCCCACTGCCACTTCAGCTTGCTAATCCGGTGGGCTATGTCGGTAACTTTAGTTCTCTGCCGGATCACCTCATTTCTGATTTTATCCCTAAGAGAAACTCCGAGCATAGCTCTTTCCATAGCCCGCTGAGCGACTTTGAACTTGTGGACTAGCCGTACCGTCAGTGTCCACGTTTCGGCTCCGTATGTCATGACGGGTAGGACGCACTGATTGAAGACTTTCGTCTTGAGGCATTGTGGGATCGACGATGAGAAGACTCGACGTAGTTTCCCAAATGCTGCCCAACCCAACTGAATTCTTCTGTTCACCTCATCCTCAAAGTTGTTTCTACCTAACTGCAATGTCTGCCCGAGGTACACGTATTTCTGAACAACTTCGAGGACGGCTTCCACGGCAGCGAGTCGGTTTTCCAGGTTTGACTGGAACGTTTCAGATCCTATCATGGTTCGGAGCAAAGTAGGTCGGAGCCTCAGACGGACACGTTCAGCCTTAAAATCGATATTCAGAGAGCCTCGAACGAGTCGGTGATCGCTTCCGGTATTAAACCTGTTAATCACGGAGACGTCTCTGAATATATGCTTCTTGTTGGTCATGATGAAGTCAATCTCATTTTTCGTCATAGTGTCGGGGCTTTGCCACGTCCACTTCCTTTGGGGCTGTTTCTTGAAAAAGGAGTTTATCAAGAAGAGCCCCTCCCGTTCGAGGAAGTTGACAAGCATTTCCCCCTATGGTTTCTGCATCCAAATCCATGGGATCCTACTACCGATTCGTTGCAATTCTGTACTCCCACTTTAGCGTTGAAGTCCCCCATAACAACGCTGTAGTGAGTCTTAGTGGTGAAGTGCCTTTGATAAATGTCATCAAATATAAGGTCAATTTTTTTTGATAATTTCTTTTTTTAACGTCCAGTTTAGCATAAAAAAAAATAAGGTTTTGCTAAAGAAAAAAATATTTTTATTCACTAGTTCCCGAATAAATCACATGAACACTTTTCAATTGAAGAGTAAAATAAAACATCCCGTTTGTTATAATGTACGACCCTGACCTTGTTCGATCGATACACGTGCCGCTTCTACTCACTCCCGCCCCCCGCCTCCCCCTTCGCAAACGTCGGCGCGAGCGACGACACAGACATCAATCAAGGTCACCAAATTGAGTGAATGGCTTAGAAAATGGCGTATCGAAGTCAATCCCGACAAAAGTGCAGCGATGTACTTCAGGCGGAACATCCCCGTAGCGCCCTCCCCTAATCCGTCCTGCCCTAATGTTCCCACTCATTTCACCCTATTCGACCAGCGGATCCCATGGGTCAAGCAGGTCAAATATTTAGGTGTCATCTTAGACCGACGACTATCGTTCGCATCGCACATCAATCGCGTCTGTAACCGAGCGAAGTTCTACACGCACCGACTATACCACCTAGTCGGCCGCAAGAGTAAAATGTCGCTTAGAAATAAGTTGACAATTTACAAAACTTGCATCCGCCCCGTGATGATTTACGCCAGTCCAGTGTTTGCTCACGCCACCCCGTCCCTCCTTAAGAAGTTTCAAACACTTCAAAATCTCTTTTTGCGTCGGGCCGCGGGCATCCCGTGGTTCGTACGCAACAATAATATCCACCGAGATCTCGAGATCCAATCCATTGCCCTCTATATGAAAGAAGCCTCTCAACGCTTTTTCAATAAGGCAGTGAATCACCCCAATCCGCTCATAGCGGAAGCCGCCACGTACACCCCCCAGAGGGATGTCACCTTCCGACGTCGTCGCGTCGGCCCAGGCACGTGCTGAACGACCCCGACGATCCGATCACCGCGTATGTCACAACAGCCAACACCGCCTTAAGCACTTCAATTACTGCACAACACAGTAGTTCTCCACACCGCACCCGTCGGAGGCGGGTGCGTGGTCCCGCCTTTCATTTCGGCCGACACAATCATGTGCCTGGCCGCTTCTCACCTGCCCCCCCCCTCGGACGGCGACCCAATCCCCCCTCCCAGATCGGGCCCGCCAGAACGGCATCTCCGGTTCCGGTGGCGCCACCACTGGTGGGTTCGCCATTTGGTAGGGTGCCCTTAGCACCCCACACTGGCCCGATCACGCCCGCTAGTATGGGCCCCGGTGCGAGCGAGCCTGAACCTCACCCTCACCCTCGGCCGCACCGGCATACCGCTAGCGTGGCGGACCTAGGCTGAGCGCCTTCAGCGCTCGCCAAACTCTGCCCGGTTTAACTGATTAAAGCCTTCCATGTGAGGTTTCAGTGATAGGTCCGTCATAACATCAATCAAATCAGTCCGCGAGAAAAATTCGTAGCGATAATGTGTGCGCACGCGACGCGTAATTGTTATCGTAATAATGCCGTATGGCTTTCCCGGCCAGGAGTACCTACCTCAAAGCGGGGCAAAACATGGTGCGGTCGCAACAGCTTAACGCCGCGCAGTACGGGAGTACTGTGCGCGTACGCACCTTACTTTGAACTGTGCAGCGGCACCGGGAGTCTGGAAGCTTCCGGCCGCGCCTCGATGTGGGTCGGCAACGACACCCAGTCCGCTTGGAGGAAGACGTGCTGGATAGCATCGCAGACGCTGCCCGCGTATTTGGCGTAAGCCAATATTATGTGTGGCGGCTCCTACGCAACGAAGGCCTCCACCCGTATCTACCAGCACGAAGGCACGCTTCAGCCTTCGGGTACGAGCGTACTTGGACGAGGCGTTCCAAGGCCGCTGGATCGGCCGCGGCAGCGTTATCCGCTGGCCACGGCGTTCACCTGACCTGACGCTGCTGGACTTCCACGTGTGGGGTAGAGCGAAGGACCTAGTGTACGGACAAGACGGCCACACAATTCGCACCGTGGAATAGTTACGTGCCCGAATAGTAAACACGTTCGATTTTAAGTCAAGTGAAGATGTGCTCGTTTCGGTTCGGAGGCATTGCCTGGACCGTGCATGGATGTATTTACAAGTAGAAGGCCGTCAAGTCCAACATTTAAACTAAATAGGTGGTGTAAAAATGTTAATATGACTTGTGATTATCAGTGTAAATATGACTTGTAAATATCAATGAATTATGACTTTTAAACACGCCAGGTTGTTTTGCTAAAGAGTGTTTATGATGTGTTGGTTATTTACCTAATAAATTAAACTTAAACGAAACTGTGTTTTATTGAATCACAATACTAGTATGTATATCCATACTCATAATCACCAAGTAAGTTCCTGTTAGTGCTATCTGTCAGATACTTCATACTCGTTGGGTAGTGCTTACTTGGACACTATCATTTTATTAATCAAATTTTAAGCACTACCTAACGAATTGTTCGAATAAAAAACCTCATTTCGTATTAAACACTGCCCAGAACTTACTTGATAAAACTGGTCCTTTATTATACTGACCAGCTGTTCAAGCACGATCCATAGATGGCGCTGTGCCCTCTTAAATCGCGCTAGATTTGGTTTTTTTTCGGAGTAACTAATTGATTGAGATTTTTTGATTAAGATGTCATATTTTTTAATGTAAATCATAGCAGTATCTACTACGTAGTGCCCGCACGAGACAGATAAGTAGGTAAATGAACTCCATTCCCTCCCCACCCACGCTTTGCGCACCGCGGCACTAGCGCCGAATGCCTATGAATGAAGTGTGGGAAGAGTGGGGCATTGGAATGAGTGAGACGGAGGCGATTACGTAGGGATCGGTGAGAGTTAGACAGGATGCTTTTTAAAATAATTATTTCTATTGTTAGAAAAAAATAAAATGATAACTAGCTATATTTTGTTTGGAAAAAATTAAAGGGATATTTTTATTTTATATAAACAGCGACTCTGTGTAAGTATTGATACCTGAAAAAAAAAAATTGGTTGTTTGTAAAGTAGGTTTACGATCGAGATGTTTACGTGATAACGTCTTATTGGTGATATAAGTTTTTGGGAAGTAAGGAATTAATGAAGATAACAATTTTTTCAAATTTTAAATTACATCTTAAACATTCAACGAAAACTTAACCGCACGAGAAAATCTCCATTCGTTTGTATGCCGCTAGAGTGAGAGAGACGGAAGACCGGTCCACTCACTCGAACGCTATGCCAGCCTCCGCTCGTGAGGATTCCGCGTGACAAGTTTCACGGAATGACTGGCAGCGCTCGAGATGAGACGGGAGATCGGTCCGTCTCTCTCTCTCGTTATACCTGCGATCGCGCTCGTGAGGTTTTGGTGTTTCACAAGTTTCTGAACATGTCACCCGACTAAAACGATTTTAAAGACGTTATCACGTCAAAAAAGTGACCTTATATATCGTCCACCTCTTCGTCCGAGTGTTTCGAGGTCGGTGCGTACGCTTGAACCACCTTGAGGCTATACCTCTCAGTGAGCTTAACAATAAGGTACGCTACCCTGATCACAGTCACATTCGCTCTAGTTACAAATAAATATTATGTAAATATTTGAAGTGAAAACTTCTTTAGCGGCGCTGAGCACTTTTTGTTGGATGGGTAAAAACTTCCAAACTCGCGTCAGGGTCACGTGATGCTGATCGAAAAAGCGTAAGATCGAGGGGAAGGGAGAGGAACTAGTATCTCCCACTCTTTCTACCGTGCCTGAGTGTGCTGTTTTCTATTATTTTTGAAGTGAAACTTCTTTATCGGCGTTGGAAAAAATTTACCGTCACGTTTTGCGTCAAATTTTCGTCACTTTTTTCGGTTACGCGCCATCTTTTTCTTGCCCCTACCACGGTTGGTTCAGACGATAGCAAAAAGGTAAAGTGAAATAATATTTAACCAATTTAACCAATTTAACCAATTTAACCAATTTAACCAATTTAACCAACTTAACCAACTTAACCAACTTAACCAACTTAACCAACTTAACCAACTTAACCAATTTAACCAATTTAAGCAATTTAACCAATTTAACCAATTTAACCAATTTAAACAATTTAACCAATGTAACCAATTTAACCAATTTAACCAATTTAACCAATTTTACCAATTTAACCAATTTAACTAATTTAACCAATTTCTGGAAAGTTGCATGTAGATCATTTTTCGAAAAATAAGGGCATAAAGAAGTTTCACTTCTTACGTGTGTACTAGTACACGCACAACTTTTTTTTTTAATTAATGTGTTAAATTGCATAAATCTAAAGTAACTCATTTAGTTTAACTAAGATTTTAACGTAATATGCAAAGACCCTGTATGGTGTGGACTATTCACCTATCACAGAATCTAATCAGAACACCTTTCTCAATTGCTCCAAGGGTGCATTAAATACAAGGGCGTAGGTACTGCCATTATTCCATGTCGCCCAAAAATGTCTAACCTACCACCAATAGAGTCCCTATAATGCGACGGCGATCCCATACCAGAAGATCATGTTTTAATTTTAGAAGTCCGGTTTAACATTAATATCAAAAGAGATAAGTTTTTTTTTTCGAAAATTGAAACTTTGATCCTCTTTTTCCACAAGTACGGTTTTGGCGCTTTAGCAGTTTTTCCTTTCCACTGGTTATTTTACGTTTAGCGTTTCAAATGAATGAGAGACTTAAGAATGTCAACTTAACAATTTGAAGAAGGAAACTGTAAGGAATCATATAACTAAGATAATCCTGTTAAAGGACAATTTTATAAATGTAAAGTAAATATAATCAGGGATTGATTCATCAAAATGTAAATGTTTGTTCAGATTTTGTTTACTTGTTCTTTTTCACTTACTGCCACAGATGAGCTCACATGGCACGGCAGATGACACAGCAAAATCTTTTGAAGAAATAAATAAATAAAACTAATTAACAATTGCTGTTAATTTTTTCATTAATTAAAACTATTTATTTTTAAATCATATTGAGTTAGACGACCTTTTGGATCAGTGGTTGAGCGGTAGTTAACGCTGCTTCTGAGCCATGGGTCGCGGGTTCGATCCCCGCACAGTACAAATATTTATGTGCATGAACATGTCTGTTTATACTGGTCTGGGTGTTTTCTATGTATTATAAGTATGTATTTACAAAAAAAAAAGTATATAAGTAAGTTTATCGGTTGTCTAGTACCCCATACGACAGGGTACTTAATAGTACCTTAATTTGGGACTAGATGGCTCAGTGTGGCCCAGTGAGGCATGTCTTAAATATGTAAAAAATATATACTCACCGGGCACATTTAACTGCCCACTATTATAGTTCTTAGAAGTGAGGGCGGTTAGGTATGCCGCAAAGTAGGTGCTGATTTCGAGATAAAAACAGTGTGACAGTAATCATTTTTACAAACGACAAACTGCAATTATTATCGATAGTCTGATAATGTTAAAGGTACGTCACTAGTTAACACAAACATTGACAAAGGAATTTTGCGCGGGAAACGAAAAGAAAAAGATGGACTTTGTTTCGTAATTTTGTGAAATTATCCTAAGCGGCATTTATTGTGATAAAATGGTGGCATTTTTATAATAATGTGTCAGTGAGTAGGATAAATCAAATAAAAGTGAGAAACAATTAAATTTGACTCTAATCCACTCAGGCGCTCCTATTTGACTCTGATCCACGTTCTCGCGTAAAACTCCTGTAATCATTGAAATGTATAAACCACCCATACATTTCAATGAGTTAGGTTAGTTTAGGTTTAGGTTAGGCTATTATGTTTATGTAAGTATTTATGATATTGTATGTATTTTGAACTGACATTATTACTAACTTCGTATAGTACATTGTAGAAAAATCAACTTTAAATATGACACGTAAAGTCGATAATACATTGTGAATGGGATGCGGTCTGACGTTTGGAGAGGCCTCTGTTTCAACTTTCAATAGTCTGCTAACTGTTTAATTCTTAATAATACCAAAAAATATATATATAATTTTTAGGATTACATATTGACGTCCCAAAATTTTTAACATACTGCATGTCCCTTGTAGTATTTTTTTCTAATATTGTTATATTTAATAATGCTTGTTATACTAAATCCTTCTTAATAAAGTAACTAAATATAATTTTATTAATACAGAAAAAACAAAAAATATAACTACATTTAGTAGAATAATTTACCCCACATATGGCAACCTTGTGTTGACATTTAATGTGTAGTCTGTCAAATTTGAAACTTCTAATTTTCTTGATTTTTAAACTGCTTCGTATGCGATTTTCCAGTATTAAGACAACAATAGCAATAAAAAAATGGTTCAAAGTGCTGTGTGAAAGGTTGCAATAGCGAACCATATGCTGGATGCGGTATTTCTTTCTTTAAGTAAGTAAATTTTCATTGAACTGTTTTCAAACTGTGTAGGGTGAGTATGTTATTTTGTTTTGGTGGATTTGAGGAATTGTTTTGAGCATTTAGTTCATGTCACTAAATGATTAAAAAGTCTTGGAAAAACTGCGAATATTTGCTGAAAAAAGATTGGGTTTCTAGTAAGTAAATCTCGTGTCCCCATAACAAAGTATAATATATCGATCTGATCCCTGTATTTTATTTTTGAAGACTAATCTGACCTGAATGTACCGTTCTAATGCGTTGTCACTAAAGATTAGCTCAGTGGCTACTAAATTATACAATAAGGTAATATATTAAATTCAACTGAATCTTTTGATCTGACACTCAGTGTTGCCAACTCGGATTTTGAAAAAGGCGTAGACTACATAGGAAAAAGACGTTGATTTAGTACAAAATTCGGATGAAAAGTTCGTAGATCGACGTACTGTTTTTCTGAGTAAAATTAAGAAAGTAGGGTAACTAAAACTAAATAAAACGGGTGTTTTGTAAAACAATTTATTAATTTTTGTACATATATTTGTTGAAAAGTTTAAAATGTTCTTGCGTAGGTGCGCTATTTTTTATTAAGCTGCTTTTTGTAAAAAGTAGGCCAGTTAGAGTTTCAGTGGTCAGCCTGTTCCTAATGTCTGTCTTTATTAAGTTTATAGCCGAAAACAGCCTCTCCACATTGGCGCTGCTATGTGGTAATGTCAGCAAATTTTGTGAGAATTGGACTAGTAAACGAAACGTTTGAGCAGACTCGCCATTTTTTATTTTAGCTTTATGCCGCCAAAACTCGTCTACTTTAATTAAATGTTCCTCTTGAAATAGAAGAGTTGTATTTCTTAGAGCCCTCCAGTCTCCATTGTCTAATTCCGTCAGATCTGTTGGACATTATCCTGAAAATAAAGATAGTTAAATGAAAACTGTTGCACTCTTAAATAAAATATTTGAAATTATTGATAAAAATATAACCTGGAAACATTTGGCCCAAATGCGTTATAGATGGCACAGAACGTTTTAAATTTGGGTCCAGCAATTTATTAGGGTTCCGTTCACTGAACAAGTAATCACTCACTACTATCGGCTTATCGGCTACCGCTACATTTGTTCAGTTTTACACAGTCATGCGGCACGCCTCTATTGCTATCTGTGTAAAACGTTTTTTTTCTAAACTTTTTTCAGGAATGATACGCAAATTGAAATTAGCACATACAGCCATAAAAGTTATATTCGATAAAAAATACGTAGATTCTGGCACTGAAGTTCGTAGGTTCGCAGGAAATGCCTAAATGCGTAAAAAGACGTAGATGTGGCAACGCTGCTGACACTACTGGTGTTTTTTGCAGACTACCCAGAAATGAGAGCATAAAAAAGAGTGGCTTGACGCTATTTCTAAAGAAAACTTTCGAAGATACTCTTTAATTTGTAGCCTGCATTTTAACCCCGAGGATATCTTTAGATAAAAGTCATTAATGATTGTAAGACCTGGGGCTAAGTAAGTATTGGACCTATATATAAGTACTAGCTGATGCCCGCGGCTTCGCACGCGTTGCATTTGATCTGTTACAAAGTTTTTGTCATGCCTACTGAGGTGGTGGTGGGTACATAGTGAGAGCCAGTACGTTGTTTCCGGCATACCGGGGCCCGTCATGCTGATACCATAGTTGGATGAAAGGGGCCGATTTATACTATCGTTTGTTGGGATCCGGTGTTGGTTCTCTTAGCGTACCGTGGTCCAAGCGAGCTCGCACCACATCTGTTTGCATTTACATGAAATCTATATCATTTGAAGCTTTAAAACTGTTAATGCCGTAGTACAACAAACCATTCAAAGCAGCTTGCAAGGCTTTATTCGAATATGATCAACACTGATGTAGAGCCCTGGAAGAAGTGGCTCTGTGTAAAAAGACCATTCTTAATTTCCAACCAAGTAGGTAAACCCATTTATCTCGATCCATAAGCGTTGTAAAGGCGATTTTGCAAAGACAAAATTTGCTTGCATACTACGTTTGGATAAAAGACCTAGATCGGACGGTGGACGACGGACTTCGACGGGGTAGTACCAACATCGGTGTAGAGCTCTTAAAAATGACTGCCTCTATGGCATTCTCCCTTCATGATCAATAGACGAAGTTTCAAGTACCTCAATATGATGTTAAACACAAATAATTAACCACACAATTTTCCGTCGTTTTTCACCCCCTAAAATATTCAATTACAAAAAATCCTTATAAACAACATTACAAAATTTATACAACATATAGCATAAAGCTGACGTGTTTCACAAAACTTTCATGAGGGATATGGGTTCGAGGTATGGATAGATGGAGGATGATCAGCAGGATTAATAGTGTTCAGAAACTTGACAGGATAGAGAACTGATTTGTCTGTACTGACCCTTGTGTCTATAATTGTTATTTAATTCTTCAGCTTCAAATGATGCCAGCGAAACATCATTAAAATTACTGCTGCTTGGTCAATAGTGGGTGGGTGATTGTAGCTATTCCTAAGTTAAGCAACACGGAATTATGAAGTGAGGTGATTTTTTTTTCTCATTGTTTTATTATCAAGTTTCAAAAGTGTCTTTTTTTAAATATGCAGGAAATTAAATAAAAATAAAATTTGGATGCTTCATATAGGCAGTATCACCAAACAAACTTTGCCAGGCCCTCAAAAGCGGTGCGTATAGAAAAAAAATCGTTACTAAATGGAAGTTTATCAAATTATCTTCTAAATGGAAGCTTGTCAAATGGTCTACCAGTCTATATTGATTTAATCCACCAGTCAACTGCTTAGTGTGGTTGCGACAAACCTGTCACCTTTTCCTGACTGAGATACAGGCCCAGTTTAGGAAGTATTTTTGTTTTGCTTAATATACATAGTTGTTAATGTCATAAGATACTCGTACGATACAACAGTGTAGTTTATAAGATTCGATATTTCATTACCTACTCCATTTTTACCTACGTTTTGCATGCATATTACATGTAATGGCATTATACGTATATTGTAGTGTTGGTTGTACAAATAAATAAATTCACTCACCAATTTTATTCTGTACACTATTTTCGATTTCCCAACATTTGTCTCTACCGTATAAACAAAAATGATTAAGTTTTAAATAATACCATTGTGTTTGTAAGCATTAATATTTATTTTCTATGTAAATATATATAAGACAGCCAATAAGAATGTTCAAGTTTTGTCAAAATTTTCGTTACATAGCCTCCTTATTACTTTGTCGCGGCTAGATGAAAATTGGTGTCATATTTTCTTAAAGCACTAATTGAGCTTTATAGTTTGATATGCAAACAAGAGTTCCGTCAAACACTACTAATAAATTTTCTAGTAATCTGTCCAATTTTGAGTTGTTGATAATTTACCAACTGAATTTTAACTAACTCCTCAAATTGTAACTCACAAGGATCTCGTGGAGCTCAAAAATATGATATAATACGTTTTCTGATGTAATTCTGGGCTCAAAGATGTTAGAAACGTGTAAGTATTTCCTTGTATCGATATCATCACATCTGTTCAGTTTATAAGTAAGTAGGTATCCAACCGTTTAATGATGTTTTTGAATGTTTCGTACTTGTCTAATGGTACTGAGTTAAATTTAGATGTCCTAAGATTTGTTTATAACCGACCTTTGCTCCTCAGTACCTCCCGCATACATGGAATTGTTTCGTGCTGTCGAATTTAAACTCCGCATATTTAGTTTAAGCTGTGTTGTAATTTCCTGAAAGTAATTTTTTTCTTCAATCTCATTTTCTAACTGTGGGTCATCAGTGATATTAATTATTTGTAGTCGTATCTCTTCAATATTATTTTTGGGAATTTTGTAAACTTGTCACTAGTCATACACTTATTTTAATTCATAATCAGAAATTTGTATTCGTATTTGGCTGCCGAATTTTGTAATGCAGCCTTTAATTGAAGTTCGTGTACGTTTTAACTTAGCTAATTCATTCATTTCGGTGTCCATTATGAAATTCTAAAATAACACCATTCTATTTGTAAGAATATTTATTTTCTGATTGACACATTGAATGTCATAACAAACTAAGTGACGACAAAGAGTGTAAATATGTAAAGAGTATGGATATGAAACGGATCCGAACAAACTTTGCCCCCATTTTTTATCTCTTTAAAGACGAAATTCTCAAAAATCCTGAAAGACGTCATTCATAATTTCTAATCAGGTAGCTGGATACCAATTTTCATCTACTTAGCTTCAAAACTGACGGAGTTTCATACAAACTTGTGGGGCCCTTTTTACCCCCTTAGAGGCGGAATTTCCAAAATCCCTTTGTTAGTGCTCACCTACACTATAAAAGGAAGCGTGGTGAAAATTTTCAAATTTTAAATCCCTGTAGTTTGGGCTGTACGTTGATATGTCTGTCAGTCAGTCAGTCATTCAGTCAGTCATTAAATCAGTTTTCACTTTTATATATTTAGATTGTAGATACTGTATATTAAAAAAGTTTTCAATTTCATATCTTGTTTTACTATTTTTAAGTCTCATCCTTGAATTATGTAAATTTACGATTTAAGAACTTTGGTTAATGGGAAAATCACATCTCGTTTTACGTTTAGGAACAGTGTTATAATCCTATGTATTATACTTCAATATACTAACTAGCACTTCTAAATTAACCATGTACCCACGAATTAAAATTGAAATTTAAAGTCGGGCAACTAACAGTTTCGAATTTTCGAACGTTGCTCGGGTTTGTGATCACCAGCACGCATTTGGCAAGCGTGATGATTATGCCATTTCCCATCATTGCAGTGGTAACTTGAATTCAATGATGGAGGCCTTTTCCCTGCTGCAGTGAGATGATTATAGGCTGTTACTTTCTTACTTTCTATCAATTTTTCACGTACAGACAACAGCATGTCAATCTACCACAAAAAGTCAAATTTCCTAATTGATATTGATCTTTACTTGTTAGATTTAAAGTTGAAAATCAATTAAATGACATTTAACTTTTTGGTTAGTTTGACCTGCCTTTGTCTGTACATACTTATTACTATTTAAACACCAACTGAACCCAAAATCAACACTACATTGCATCTGGGAATAAGGATTCTAAGGGGCATGGCTAGAGATCATGCTCTCCAGTAACGCCCCGTGAAATGTTCATTTTCTTCAATATTACTGAACGAACAAACTAGATTGTAACTCGAACATGGTGTACTCGTACACTCGTACTTAGGTAGAACATTGAAGTATAATAGGTCAGACTGCGGTACAAACAGTATAAAACAAGAAACAACATCTGGTAACAGAGAAATATTGCTTTTATATATTAGCTATTTTATTTTGATGTCGGTATGTTTTTTCTTACTTAGATTCCTAGATACCCACGTATCCTCATATTTTTAACATGATTGCAATATTTCTATTTTTCAACGCTATTGTAAAATAAAACCTATCTATTATGTAAAAAAAAAGGTTGTATCGAAAATCAAGCTAGAAACAATGAATACAAAAATTTTAATATCATAGTAATAGTATCTGCATTAGGCAAAATTTCTTTGACCTTAATATTTAAGTGGTCTCAATAAGTTGTGTTATGGGTTGTCACCCTACAGTCGTTAGAGGCCTCTATCTCTGTCACTCGGACCGCGTTTTGTCAATAGTGCACATTCCAGTTATGTAATATGTAAATTCCTTGGGCTGTCAGTCGATCAGTAGATCGACTGACAGCCCAAGGAATTTACATATTCTATACTAAATCTAAGATACCTGCATAGATAAAAGCAAATAGATTTGAAAATAACTCTAGGAAAATAATGATGAAAGCTTTCCCCTACTGGCTAACTTTAACCTCCTATCATCATATTTTAGTAGTCAATCTAATTCTCAAAATATTCCTTGCATCCTCCTCATTTTTAAAAAATTCAATCGACTCCCTCCACCATTATCAACATATTCTTTAAACCCTCTTTACTCAAAAAGCCTTGAATCGTTAACCTTTAACCCTCCTATCATTCTTCATTTCGGTATTTTTAAGGACTCCTGTTCAGCTTCTCAGAAATTAAAAAATATTATCTCCGGACATTGGCAGGGCTTTGTATGTATACGGATGCGTCCAAATTCACTGCAGATAGTTGTGTCGGATCAGCAGTCTGGATCCCTATATACAGAATCTCCTTAAGTTTAAAATGCCCCTCATCAACATCAATCTTTACGGGAGAATCTATAACCATATTAGAAGCTATCCTCTACGTAAGTTCTCACTGTTCAAGTAATATTATAATCTTCACCGATTCTTTAAGCTGTCTCCAATCAATTTTAGCGATCCATTTTAAATCGAAAACAAAATTCCCTACTATTTTCTGGATAAGAGAAGCACTCTTTACCTGCAGACAGAAGGGTTTGAACATAGTCCTTGCTTGGATTTCCAGTCATGTGGGAATTCCAGGCAATAAATCAGCTGACTCGTGCGCCAAAAATGCTGCCACTACTGGCTCCTTAGACCACTACAAATTATTTTCTCACGACGTTGCTTGCCTTTCCCGGTCTCATTTACTAACTTCTTGGAATACTCACTGGGAGAAGCAGACATCCAATAAGTCATTCCCCCTAGACCTTGGTTTTTCAAATATCCTCATCTTCTTAAAAAAAATGTTTCCATTGTCTATCGACTTCGCATAGGCCATTCTTGTACTCCAATACACTTGGCGAAGATGCGTATTAGGGATAGCTCCATATGTGAGTGTGGTGTTACTCTTGATGAAGGAACAGTAAATCATATTTTCTCTAATTGCCCTAAGAATAAGTTCCTCGCTGTATAAGTTTCTTCCTAAAACCTTTCCTCGTCCAACTAACATTAAATGTATCCTTCGTTCTATTAATCCCACACTTTTAAAATAAATAAATAAATGTGGACAACATCACATACATTGTTCTGATCCAAATTTGAATAACTATTTAAAGCACTCGTATTTTGGAGACCAGAAACAACGAAGGTACCACAAACACCCAGACCCGAGAAAATGTAGAAAAACACTTTTTTTCTACATTGACCCATCCGGGAATCGAACCCGGGACCTCGGAGCAGGCGACACCTTGAAAACCGGTGTGTAAACCACTCCGCCATAGAGGTCGTCAAGAATGTCGTCAAATCTTTATTTAGATGTATAAACATTAATAAAATAACCTGTAAGCTTTATGTTAAGTAAGTATTACGCCTAAAGTATTGTAAAAATCTCAATTTATTGTCGTGAGGTCGTGTAACAGCTGCACAAGTGATACTGGCCGAAAAGTGTACCCACTGCGTAAAACGCAAGTTGATATATTGTGTATTTATTAAAAATTTATAATTCCTACTGTGTGTTACGATCCCACCTGGCCACGGCGCCGGTGCGTGGTTGTGTCAGTAAGCTGTACGGGTGAGTACCATATGGTACTCAAGAGGAAAAAAAATTGTACCGCAGTATTTCACCAGTTAAAGTAGATAGAGATATAAAGTAGATAAAGAGTAGATGCGTACTAGCACCCCATACCTAAATAATACCATAAGGTTGCCATTTCTTTTAGATAGAAGCGTGGCCAGGCTGGGTCGCATACGCTGTAGCCTGGCCACAAAAAATGTGCTATAACTGGTGAAATACTGCGGTATGCTTTTTTTCCTCCTGAGTACCAGATGGTACTCACCCGTACAGCTTACTGACACAACCACCGCCTTTTTTGGTGCCGTGGCCGGGTGGGATCGTAACACACATTCCTACTAATGACATGACAGCATGGTGTCAGACCTAGGTTTCAAAAGGAACAAAGAAAAAAATTAGGCATTTGACAACAACTGGCTAGGCTGGCTTCTTCTGCCTGCTGTCTGTCTGTCTGACAGTGACATTTCCGATACGAATGGATGGGTTGTGTCCGGCATAATCTTTTACTGAAAAATAATCTAATTTAGATCAATTATCAATGTAAATATATAATAGTTGTTTAATTAGTTATAAATCGCTACTAATTTAATTTCAACAATGGACCTCCACCGGCCGGTTGACCCGAACAAGGTAAAAAATTCTGACGAATTTGTTCAGCAGTTGTATTATTTGCTTAGAACTTGATAATTAATTATTTTTTTGTCCGTAGACATACGAGGAATTGACCTCGGAAGAGAAATTGAGGTAAGCTACACTATTTAACTTTATGTTTGATACAAGAAATTGTAGGTTTACATTCATAGTTATTGGTTGTTAAATTTATGTTATAGGTATTAAGGATAAATTCAGCATTTTAACTGTGTCCTCTCTTTTAATTATTACGTTGTCCATCACGGTGTAAGGTTGTATGTAACATAATATTATTATACCAACCACATTAGCACCATTTTGAAATTCAATAATTTGAAGATAAATTGTGTTCTTTAAGTAAAAATGCATGTTACTTTTGTTTGTTGTCTTATTGATCATGTTTTTTTTCTGCACATTTTTCATTACTTAATTCTGTGTGTTTATTGTTTGCTTCATTTATCCTAATCCTGCTTACTAATATTATTAACTAGATTTTCTCCTGCTATGCCCATCTGAACTACATGTTATATCACGTGGGCAGAAATTTGTCTCCAGTGGTGGGATGCAAAATAGCTTTTGTCCTTTCTCAACATCTAATCTATTGTTTTACCAAATTTAATGAAAATCCATTCAGCATTTTATGAGTGAAAGAGTAAGAAACAAGCTTACATTTAAATTTATACTAATATTATAAAGCTGAAGAGTTTGTTTGTTTGTTTGTTTGAACGCGCTAATCTCAGGAAGGACTGGTTCGATTTGAAAAATTCTTTTTGTGTTGGATAGTCCATTTTTCGAGGAAGGCTTTAGGCTATATAACATCATGCTGCGAACAATAGGAGCGAAGCAGCAGTAAAAAATGTTGAGAAAACGGGGAAAATTAATCATATCATTTGACGCGGACGAAGTCGCGGGCAACAGCTACTTATAATATTAGTGATGAAATGAAATTTCATATGGATAAATATGGACGCTTTTCACTCTGAAGTGAATGGATACTAACAAAACTTTACCAGTATCATGATCATCTTAGCTGAGCGACGTCCAGTACTGAACATTGGCTACCCCTAATCTTTACCATAATATAGTTCAATCTATAGGCTATATGGCTGATCCCAATTCTAAACTCTTCAGTGAGCATCGTTAGAATATAAAAAAGTAGATACACTGTTGACAATAATGTTAATTCCTTTTTAGGGTTCCGTACCCAAAGGGTAAAACTATTACTAAGACTCCGCTGTCTGTCCGTCTGTCCGTCTGACTGTCCGTCCGTCCGTCTGTCCGTTCGTCCGTCGCTCTGTCACCAGGCTGTATCTCAAGAGCCACGATAGCTAGACAGTAGAAATGTACACAAATTATGTATTTCTGTTACCGCAATAACAACAAATACTAAAACATGATAAAATAAATATTTATGGGGGGCTCCCATACAACAAACCGTTTTTTTTGTCCTTTTTGGTACGGAACCCTTTATGCGCGAGTCCGACTTGCACTTGGCCTGTTTTTTTACAACTTTAATCATAAATTTTTGAGCCAAGAAAAACATAGTCTGGTCTTAAACTAAACAAACCATTATGCAATACAGTATGACTAACTACATTTAAATAGGTATTATATTTTTAAACTGTAATTTCAATAAAAAGTATAATAGAAATTATTATACACTAATTAGTATCTTTCTCTTTTTAAATAAAGTTTCTGAATTCCAGATATGATCATCAGAAGCTGCACGAGCTGCATCGCGGCCATGAGTCCATGCACACAACGATGGTGTTCATACTCATATTAACTCTAGTCGTAGCCCAAATCATTGTGGTCGAATGGAAGAAGAGACACTACAGATCTTATGCGGTAAGATGCATTAAGTTGTTTGATGTAGGTAAAATACCAAAAAAGGATGCCTTAAAATGTAAGCATTTTGCGAGACAGCGTGTATAATGTCAGACAATTTAATAGCTAAGCAGATTTAGAATGATACTATAAATAAATAAAATAAATAAATAAATCATTTATTTGCCAGAATATGGTTACAAAAAGTACATAATAGTTAAAGATTATCCAGCATATTCTATCGCAATGCGACGTGCAAATATTAAGTCAATCTGATATTTATATAAGTATTGTCAATTACATATTATGCTACATTAAATGTCAAAAATTATTATACATTATTTCTTAGGACAGCAACATTTCAAAAATACAATTAAAGATCATATGTCGTGTGCTATATCGTGTAGTATCAGCACATATACATAATTTACCCTATCTCTTCCTATTAGTCTCATGGGTTTCTGTCTGCTTTAGGCTTATCATCTCCTATTTCTCTATATCTAATGTTATGTTCAATTGGAAAAATTCAAATGGCCTCTGAGTGAGAGCGATATAATCGGAAACGCGCTTGGGGATTCCCACGCGGATGAAGTAGCGGGTGGAACGCTAGGCCTATATCTTCGTCATCACCAGAATATATCAGTACAGAACGGATGATATTGCCATAATCGCCATGCTTTGGCGGCGGGCGATCGCAGTTTGGCCAACGGTGGCGGGAAGTCGGTCCTCGTCTTCTTCTGGCATTGCTCCTTTAGTCGCCTCTCACGACACCCATGAAAGAAATGGGGTAGTGATTTACTTTCAACTTTGCGGTCTATACTGGTGTTAGGTAAATGGTATAGCAAGCCGAAAACAGCCTAGTATGTTAACATAAATAAATACTATTGCTAAGTCAAAAGTTTGATAACATCATTTTTTTTTTTTACACAACAGTAGGTACATAAATTTAGTTGATGTAATGCCTACCAGTTACTAATTATTGATATCGAAGCAAAAAGGGCAAAAAAATCGCGTTTGTTGTTGTGTATGCGAGCTCTCCTTAATATATATTTTGTTTTGTTTTAGTAATTGTTGTTTTTGTGACAACAGAAATACATATTTTGTGAAAATTTAAATTGTCTAGCTATCGCGGCTCTTGAGATACAGCCTGGTGACAGATAGACGGACAGACAGCGAAGTCTTAGTAATAGGGTCCCGTTTTTACCCTTTACGGTACGGAACCCTAAAATTATGTTATCAAATTTCTCACTTTGCCATAGTATTTATATGCATATGTTACTCGTAACATAATAATATGCTGGTTTTGGCTTGTTAAATACCATTTACCAAACACGCTGTTTATGTGCTATAGTCCATAAAATTTAGCTTGATTAGAATGACACCTGTCAAACTGAGGTGACTAGTGATGGGACTGACTCGACTGATCAAACGAAAAAAAACAGATAAGGCATATAAAATAAAATTAAAATCAGATATATTAAGATTTAACAGTAAGTCAGTGTCGCGATCATTATGAGAATAATTGTAACAATCATGAAAATCAATTAGAAAATTTTTATCGCATAAAGAATCGATTAAATTTGAAATTTTTTCGTCAACTATTAATAATTGCAATTTGATGTTCTAAGCATCAACCAATGCTCATTAAATCATTTGTAACATTTATGTTACATTACTTCGATTTTGAAATACTGTTAGTCTGTCGATTTGGATTTGTCGATTTTACCTTATCACAAGCGATTATGAAAAATGACGTAACCTTGTAAAGACGTCTTTTCAAGTTAGGTGTAATTTTTGTGACTGGATTATTTTAATGATTTTAACTTTCAATTTCAATTTTATATAATTTAATTGAATAATATGTACAGCAATGTATAAAAAAATTTTCTTAACATGCCAGTTACCAATATTTTTTTGTGTGCAAATGTGTTTCACTTGTGTGACGCTGGTACAAAGTTACGTCGTCTCTTTCAGTGAGAACTGTCATGCTAATCAAGCTTAATTTTAAGGACTATAATATTATATGTTTCTTTTTGTTTCCAGTTCTTTACAATGATAGCGATGTGGTCGATACCGGTACTTATGAGCGTGCGCAACCAGTGGTGGAGGTTCATCATAGTGTGGTCGGTGTTCACGCTGCTCACAGCTCTCGTCATAAGGAAGTCCAGTCATAAACCTATGTCTGTCACCACGCCCAGGTTTGTGAGATCTGAGGCCTTACTCCGCAACACGATGTCCGTATATTCGAATCCATCTGTCCCTGTCACTCATACCGGCGTCTTAATGTATCTGAAAGAGACAGATATATCCGTAAATACGAGCTTAGTATTGCAGGGTAAGGCATCTGATTAATTAATGGTTGGGGACCTCTGTGGTGGAGTGCCGTGCACACCGGTTTACAAAACGTCACCAGTTCCAATGTCCTGGTTTAGATGCCCGGATGTGTCAATGTAAAAAAATCTATTGACTGGGGGCTGTGTGTTTGCGGTTTCTCTGTTTAGGATTTTAAACTTTTTTGTTGCATTTTTACACTTAACACTTACGGGGTTTAATGCAACAAACTTAGTAATTTAACTTCCCGACGTTTCGATCCGGTTGCACGAATCATGGTCGCGGGCAGACTCTCTTGTTTTTGATTTCTATGATACTAACTTTGGGATGGGAGGTGGAAGGACGAAATAGAGGCCATCGGTTCAAGAAATTGACTTAACGTGGCAAAAAATCGTCAAAAATGGCAATCTTTGGAGGAGGCCTTCACCCAAAGAAAGAAGCCAGGTGGCATGCATATCGGACTAAAATTTAAATATACTATACTGTTTCTAATGTTGCCAATGGGAAATAAAAGGCTTTTTTATTTTTATTTATGTATTTTATTTAACTTTGGAATCAAAACATGTTTGTTATGTTGTCCAAAACTATGTGTTCTTTTAACTGTAGCGTTCTTCTATAAATGGTCTTGACAGATAAATGTAAATTTACGAGATAAACATTCTAGACAGATATAAGGACAGACAACAAAGTGATACATCCTATAAGTGTTCCGTTTATCCTTCTGAGGCACGGAACCCTAAAACTGCATTTTTTTTCAAATAACTCTAGTAATAGTGACCATGAAAGATTAAATCAGTACATCATTTTTTACCTCCAACCAGTGATGTTCAAAAAAATTATAATATGTATCGCTTAATAAGACACTAATTTGTTCTTTACAGATTAGTATACAAATGGTTCTACCTAATATACAAATTGAGTTTATTCATCGGCGTGTTCGGCTACATAGTTATGATGGTGACGTTCCTCGGCCTGAACCTCGTGTTCGGTCACAAGCCTCAGGCGTGGATGGACGTGGGCCTGATGTGTCTGTTCTACGGTCTGTACTTCGGCGTTCTGGGCCGCGACGTAGCCGAGTACTGCGCGGACAAGATGGCCGCCTCTATCGGGGTGAGTAAAACAAAACATAGCACTAGTAATATATTTTTGTATCACTAAAGTATGTTGCATTTGATCAAATTGATCAAGCTCACCTTTGACATGACAGGATAGGTTTATGACGCTCTTGTGTGTGTGTGTGTGTTTTTTTTTTGCGTGTGTGGGCACGTTCGCGTGTGTGTGTATGTGTGTGTGAGAGAGAGGGAGAGAGACTTCCTTATCGGGTCACTTAAGAATACTATCTTTTTCAAAATTCTGGAAGAGGTTTCTAGTCATACTTCGGAAGGCAAGTTAAATCGTTGGTCAAAGCTTTTGTCGCAAGATAGAGGTCGTAAAAACAAGTTGCGTCCGAGGCCTGCTAAAAGTGTTGCCACTCGATAGTCCATTATAGACAGTTGACGTCATTCCAATAGTATCGATAGCCAATCTATAGTATCAATATCTCGCTATAGTGCAATACTATTGATGTTAAGGTCACTATCGATAATTGGACAAAACTATCGATAGTATCGATTGTAGTTACATACAATAGTCATAACCAATAGTATTGCACTAAATTTGAACCAAACTGAGCTATCGATAGGCCTAGATCCTTGACCCATTTTTGCTGCAGCATACCTACAATAATACGGTATGACGGCTGAATTGATTTTAGTCCTGGATTCGAACCCTGGGTCGGGCAGGAAGAGTTTCGAATTTCCGAACATTGATCGGGCTTGTGATTAAAAGTAACAGCCTATATTCATCCCACTGCAGGGATTAGGCCTCCAACATTGAATTCAAGTTACCACGGCAATGATGGGTGTACTGGCATAATCACCACGCTTGCCAAATGCGGGTTGGTGATCACAAACCCGAGCAACGTTCGAAAATTCGAAACTTTTTGTTGCCCGACCTTGGATTCGAACCTGGGACCCCGAGATCTTGGCCCGGTATTTAAACTACTAGACCAACGGGGTGTTGTGACTAGGCTTGTGATTACGAACCCGCATTTGGCAAGCGTGGTGGCTATGTCTATTCCCAGCTGCTGTAGTAACTTGAATTCAAAGATTTGGATACCTTTATCTTGCTGTCGGATGATTATAAACCCAGTTATTTTGTTTGTATGTTTTGTTTGAAATCTTGTATACAGGGTGTCCAGTAGGTACCACGACAAACTTAAGGAGAAGAAAGGTTAAAGGGTCAGTTATAATTTAAAAAAAAGACCTCTGTAAAAGTGTTATAGTTTTAGAGATACTGCTTTTATTTGGAAAATATCGAAATAAACACTTTTTTCGTCTGTTTTGGTTATAAAGCTAATAATAATCTCTTGTTCAATTACTACTCACTTCCTTTGTCAGTAATAATCGCAGTCTCATTTAAAATCGTTACTAAGAATTTAGTGTAATCATCCTGTTTGCATGTAGCTCAGTTCGGACTAAGAAATGTAAAAACAGTTGTAAGAAAATTAATTTAAGTAATTTATAATTTTGTTGCAGTACTACACAAAAGAGGGTATTCCAACGCGGCAATTGGAGACGAACGTGTGCGCCGTATGCGGTAACCAATTACTAGTCAACGAACACGAAGAAGGCGTCCTAGGTAGGGTATATCTTGAGATTATATTTCATATCTTTACTTTTACGACCTCCGTGTCCGAGTAGCGTACACACCAGTTTCCAAGGTGTCGCCTGCTGTGGGGTGTTTTTCTATATTTTTTCGGGTCTTGGTGTTTTTGGTATTTTTGTTATTTCTGATTTTCAGAATACGAGTGCTTTAATTAGTTCCTCACTTTGGAATTAGAACAATGTATGTACAACAATGTTCAAAGTTCAAAGTTCAAAGTTCTTTATTGCATCATGTTGTTTTGTTAAGAACACTATACGTTAATAATGTGAAAAACATCCACATTATAAAAAACTAGCTGTTGCCCGCGACTTCGTCCGCGTCAATTTCTGTTATTATGAACGCGATTATTTTTGCAACATTTTTCACTGATGCTTATCTCCTATTGGTCGCAGCGTGATGTTATATAGCCTAAATCCTTCCTCAATAAATGGACTATCCAACACAAAAATAATTTTTCAATTAGAACCTTCACTTCCTGAGATTAGCGCGTTCAAACAAACAAACAAACAAACTCTTCAGCTTTATAATATTAGTATAGATGACACACATCCACTTTTTTTTAATGTATGGTGTTCGCGTTAATTGAAAAATAATTTTTTTTTACTTTATCACGTTTTATCTGTTTGCATTCCAGAAAATACTTACAAGTTGTCCTGCGGTCACGTGTTTCACGAGTTCTGCATCCGCGGCTGGTGCATCGTGGGCAAGAAGCAGACCTGCCCCTACTGCAAGGACAAGGTGGATCTCAAACGGATGTTCACTAACCCGTATCCTTTGAAACGACTTTATACAACAAAAAAAAAACTGTTTTACATTTATCTGTTTATTTGTGTCTACAGGATGATTTTTTCATCATCTTCAAAAAAATTTTTAGGAGTTTAGTATCGTATTCAGAGCCCATTTATGAAGTAAAAAATGTAAATTAAGTTTTCACCCGAAAATATTTATCGCAACATAGTTTTTAATGTTTACGGTCCTACTAGGCATGAAGGGTAAACCAAAAACTTTAAGTGTTATCGTAATAAATTAATGATATGCGCATCGCGTAAAAAAAGTATTGCTAGGGGGCTGTATCAAAAATTTTAGCTTTTTTGCGGTCCTTTTCGAAGTGCACTATCTTGACATTTTTGTACTGAGCTATACCAAAAGAAAAAGTAAAGTGCAATTAAGTTGCTAAAATATCAAATAAAGTGAAACTGATTTTACTGATGATTTAAGATAAGATAAGATTAATACTCTAAGATAAGATAAAAATTTGTCACATTAAATATACATTATAACCTGTACAATTTAGGCTGCCTTTGGTCTCTTCCAGCAACCTCAAATGTCTGGTATAAAAATTAAATCGAATGTTATATATCCTTAACCATGAACCAGATGGGACCGGCCGCACATCTTGTTCGGTCAGCTGCTCGACTGGATCCGTTGGCTCGTCGCCTGGCAGCCATTAGTGCTGTTCATGGCCCAAGGCATCAACTGGTTGTTCGGCCTACAGTGAGACAACCCTAGTAATTTTGTACAAAGATTATTATATAACACACGCAGACATTCAGATTCTGTTGACTATTACAGGAGTTATTAAGGACCAGTTTAAGAGAAGCTGCGCACGCGCCATTCAAAGAGGGACAGCCCTACCGCACTAAGTACATATTTTTATTGTTTGAATATCGAATGCTTTTTTACAACCATAATTAACTTTTCGTTTACAATTAAGCCGCCTATTTACTAGGGGACATATGAACTGGGCCCCAATTCCGCTAATTTACTACGGGCTCAATAAAATCGTAATTGCATCTCAATCGTATATTTTGACATTACTACCTTAATAAATGTTTTAAAATATACAATTGAGATGCAATTACGATTCTATAAAGCCATTTGTGAATTACCGGAATTGGGGGCCTTAATAGATGGCAACAAAATATCGAGCGACGTAGGGCGATATCGCCCGATGTCTCAGAACACAAATGTCGGTCGACAAATGTCCCCTAGTGAGTACGCGGCTTTACATAACCGATTTATTTGTAATCTTCTGTCGATTTTAGTGTGCCACAAACACTGACAGTTGTCTATGCCGATGATCGTTTCGAGTCCGAATAAAGGAACTAATTACTTAGATAGTAGGTCCTCAGTATTCCGAAACGCGTATAGAGTTAAGAATAGGGATCCACTAAAACCACGAATTTATATAACAGTATTACTTTGGCAACGATTGAAGTTATATTTAACCTGTCACGCTAAGACTGTCCAAAATAAGGCGATATAAAGACGCGATATACCTATTTTAACTCGCAAAGAACGCTGTAATGAAAGATATATTTACGTATATGACTCGCATTTATTAAAATCAGTTAAAATCAGTAGTCACGGATAAGCTAAGCTAAGCTGTTATTCGTCTTATAGTAAGTAATTTGAAAAATGTTTAAATCCACCGCTTTTAATCTTTATCTCTATCTATCTACACAATATAAATATTTAAGACATGCCTCACTGGGCCACACATAGCCATCTAGTCCCAAATTAAGCTACTATTAAGTACCCTGTCGTATGGGGTACTAGACAACCGATAAACTTACTTATATACTTTTTTTTTTTGTAAATATATACTTATAATACATAGAAAACACCCAGACCTGTACAAACAGACATGTTCATGCACACAAATATTTGTACTGTGCGGGGATCGAAACAACTAATAATTTATTTAGCGTTTATTTATTCTATCTTTAATTAGCGTATCTTTTAATGTCTATATATTCACGAATCATTCTAGGTTGTCAAATAAAATGTTTGAGTTTATCAAACGCATGACCGCAGACTGCAGATTTTGTTATACGCATATTTTTCGTATCGACTGTATGTTTTTTTACTCAAGTCCCTATACTGAGTTTGGTTTAACTTATAGAGATTTTAAATCCGTGAATGTATCTTTTATTTCAATGTATGTGTTTGCGTAAATAAGTAAAAAAAATTGGTTGTTTGTAAAGTAGGTTTACGATCGAGATGTTTACGTGATAACGAGAAAATCTCCATTCGTTTGTATGCCGCTAGAGTGAGAGAGACGGAAGATCGGTTCACTCACTCGAACGCTATGCCAGCCTCCGCTCGTGAGGATTCCGCGTGACAAGTTTCACGGAATGACTGGCAGCGCTCGAGATGAGACGGGAGATCGGTTCGTCTCTCTCTCGTTATACCTGCGATCGCGCTCGTGAGGTTTTGGTGTGACACAAGTTTCTGAACATGTCACCCGAATAAAACGATTTTAAAGACGTTATCACGTCAAAAACATTACCATAGAGAGCCCACTGGTTACGGTTAGGTGACTTTAAACATTAAATGATAATGTTAGAGTGTATATTGGCTTGACTTATTCTCCAATATATCTGAATGGTATTTCACGCGCCAATAGACTAATTTAATTCTGCGGTTCGAATAGTTAAATAAGAAAATGATACATTGATACTTGTTGATGAGAAGAGAATCTGAATTTCTAAACGAATTAACGTTTTTTTTAGTATTGAAACAATATGTTCCATATTTATTTTTATTTATTTAATAAAACTGTTGTTGGAAATAAAAGTACAAAATATGTTGTTTCATTCGGCACTCCCCCACTAAACTGAAATCATTGTCATTATATCCTATATTCAACTTCAAGGCGGTAAACCTGCCATTTGGTCTTTGGCTTTTCATTGGTTCTATTAAATTATTCACTTGCACACAATGGTGTTTACCCCTTTTTGGGCTTCGTCAATAAATTTGATAACATACTTTAAACCTTATTCAACCAAGATTAAGTCAAAACACAATAAGAAATTTGAATTATGTTTGTGCCATTTCGACATATCGTTTTAATTTAGTTTTTTGCGATAAAACGGCTGAATACAGAGGACCTACTCAGCAAAATGATGCATCACTGAATTAATTAGTGTTTATTCCAATCTAAAAATATCACACATTAAAATGTAAGATAAGTTTAGATTTAGAACGCGTTTATTTTTGATTTAACCCGACGTTTCGAACCCTTTACAGCGTTCATGGTTACGGGTAGACTAAGGTGTTACTTGTCTTTAACGGCCATTTCCAATAACCTATCTATCTTCAGTTTTGGCATATCGGAGATAGAAAACAGCTTCTGTCTTTGTTTCTCTGGACGGCAAAAACAGAGATAGAAACTGTTTCCTATCTCCGAGATGCCAAAACTGAAGATAGATAGGTTATTGGAAATGGCCGTAAGATGGTAATTGGCAAAAAAAATTAACTACCGCCTATAATTTTTTTTTTAATTCGATCTAAAGCTGTAAACTTATCTTTCATTTCAATGTATGGTGTTCGCGTAAACTCAAGAAAACAGTATATATCACACATTAGACGTACTTGCGGCTCGTAAGGCAACAAAACGTCGATTTTCGAAAATATTTCCATGAATTTTGAGTAACTTATCTGATTATTCTTCAATGTAAAAATCCTTTAATATTTTAGAAGTTAGATAAGGTTATATGACGTTTGTTGTATCTTTATTTTCATTTGTTTTTATTATTTCATACAGGCACGCACGCCAAAAACATATTGTAACAAACATTTACTAAAACATTCTGATACATATGGATTTGTCACTTAAGGTGGGAGTATAAGTTATATGCCCAATATAAGTTGACGCCCCGTCGGTCTAGTGGTTTATATACCGGACCAAGATCTGGGGGTCCCGGGTTCGATCCCCGGGTCGGGCAACAAAAAGTTTCGATTTTTCGAACATTGCTCGGGTTTGTGATCACCAACCCGCATTTGGCAAGCGTGGTGATTATGCCAGTACCCATCGTTGCTGAGGTAACTTGAATTCAATGATAGACTGTTACTTACGTTCTTACAATATAAGTTGATTAACTCACATAGAAGAAAAGTACAATAATGATTTATAAGATTGTCACAGGTTAGGTCGTACATACACGAATCTAAATTATTTTAACTATATATTATATAGAATGCCTATGGCAAAAAGTAGGCATCGTATGACCGAGACGATGATTTAAATATATTTGTATGTAGAAAAAACTAAATGTGTCATCTATTCTGATCACCATAATGTCTGGTTGTGCAACATCGTGAACAAATGTCTTTTATTAATTTAAATATGACCTTGAATGCGAACAATGAGGAGGTCTTTCTTCATCATATCGCTAGGCAAGGGTGGTATTTTAAATTCAAAATATCGGTTGTATATTAAATCCGTAAAAAAACATGATTCAGCCTTTGCAGATACAAGAAATCCATGTATAAAAAGTATTTCGACCAGGTTCTGAATCACCAAAAAGTAAAGCTATTCAGCTATATTTTTAACCCTGTATGTAAGAACTATGTATTTATTTATATGCAATTAAATCGAATTTATATGAAAATATATTTATTGTATTGTGAAATTTTAATTATGTAGCTGAGAATGCCCCTGTTTTTGTTTTTGGGTTTTGGATCAGTTTATTAAGCTATTACTTAATTATTTATTATAAACGGGCAGTTTTTAAAACTCTCAAAAAACTTTTTAATAAGAACTGAATCGTGCCACCTTGGATGAAGCAACTGGTGGAGCCATAGACTTTTCGCTAGTACATATTATGTCTATGGTTGAATCTATAAAGGGCTACAAAACTTTCTGGCATTTCGACCCCGTCGCCATTTGTTTTTTTTTTTTAAATCACGGCGCACTTTTAATAATCAACCTGGCAATGATTATTTTAGATGTAATCTGACGCTTATAGAAACGTAAAAAGTTATGATTGTCGTTGTATAAATATGACGCTCCTTCAAATATTCAGGTAACGTGAGACTTTACATGAATTTTTTTTTCCTTATAAGTGCCCTCATACATACATGAGCCACAATTTTGAACGTAAATCAAAATGACGGCCGGGTCGCTATACCAGCCCTATACAACAAATTTCAGACCTTTTTTATATAACTTTATGAGCGTTTCAACATTCTACTCCTGTTCTTTATGATAGGCCACATCACATTATATTCTGCCATAACCATCTCGCTTGGCAACCGGGTTGGCGAACGCTGTTTGACCTATGTGGGAAGACCCTGCCCGTCCTCTTCGGGCAGTACTTCTTTAGTTGCCTCTTACATCATCGATAGGTCAGACAGGGATGGTGCTAGTCTATTTTTTATCAAGCACACCACGGCTGTTTAAGTGCCATGATCACGAAAAACTGAACGGTGTGACTAATAATCTACACATGTATTATTTTTTACCTCTTGTATTAATTCTAATTCATTCGTTCTGTACTCTTGAGTACACCATTCCATTTATTTAGGATAGTATCAGATGTGTGTTGGAATTATGTTTTATTTATTTACCCGTAAGATATAATGTATGGAGCGATTTGTAGTTATTTTGTACAAAATAAATCTGGTTGAATATTTTGACGATAATGTTTTTAATTTGCAACCTGACAAAAAAAATATTTCGACATGTATCTTTCATTATGAGGTCACCTCGTTTTAAGTGAAAATATTTATGCAGTCTCTAATTATATCAGAGACATAGGCCTATCATTATTTAAAAAACTCTGGCTAGTTTTCATTTAATTATTTTTTTAACAAAAGAAATAATTATGTTAAAGAGCATTCTGTCTACTCTCAATGATCCCTACGTCATCACCTCCGTCTCACTCGCTCATCGGCCGCGGCATGTGTACCGGACAAGGACAAGGCCAAGCGCCGCACATAATTACAAACAGGATGTTTTATCCTTAATTTAAATGTGTTTTTGTAATTTTCTCGAAAAGCAGCGTATAACGATACTTTTTACATATGCAAAAAGTATTTATTTAATATGCTGAACCGGCTTTGATTTTTTATCCAACGGGATTCGCCATGAGTACTAATATCTTCTTCGTTCTTAGTACGAAACAAAATTAATAAATCAAAATTACACTTTGAGCGATGTCTTTAATCGATCTTTCTCTACTAATATAATGAATATGAAAGTGTGTACCTTACATAATAATATGTTCCGTTTTCACGCTAAAACTACTGATCCAATTTTGAGAAATTTTGTTCATCGAGATTTATTGGACTACTTAGATTAACATAGGCTGTTTGTTACGAATATAAAAACTGAAGAGGTTGTAATGGCAGCCGAGTTACTATAGGAAAACGATTCTTTTTTTAGGTAGGCACATCCGTATCCGAAGACCAACTAGACGGTCTTACTAACCAATAATTTCCCTAACGTATAAGAGATTACTACTCATTACACTTTAAAAAAGAATATACCAAAAATACCGTACTAAATGACATGATGCTGGTTAAACGATATTAGTTTTGATTACATTTATTAGCTAGTTACCCAATAATTTCCCCAATTTAAAGTACTTCTAATTATTTTACACTCTGAAAGATAAAATACCAAAAATACCGTATGAAATGGTATTATACCGTTTAATACGGTATTTTTGGTATAATACCTCGGAGCACATTTGGTATTATACCAGCCTTATAATTCTAACTTGAAGGTAATGTTGTTGTATCTGTTGATAGTACGATATACGAACATACGGCTGATACCAAGCTTTCGAAGTGTCTGGAATATGACCGGACCCACTTTGTGCAAGGCGACCACTGCAATCTTATTTTCTTTAACATCCCTTTCCATATTGTAATTTGATAATGAACATGATAAAATATGTGAAATTCCGCAAATTTGCAAGAATTTTTTCCAAATTCTAAATAATAAATAAGTTGTAAAAAAAAAGGTTAAATGTAACAGTCTTTAAGGCCAGACTAGTTATCTACAACTTAACACAATCTACCTATGAAGAGTATATAATAAAAAAATAAAAAAATACTATTAAAAAACCCTACACCAAAAGTTCCCTTTAAAAAGTAAAATATAATAAATGAAACTCAATCTCACAGTACTTAATTACGAATTAAAAATATTTGTCGCATAATTCATCGTCATTATTGATAATGTCGATATCGACATTTGTTTTAGGCTGTCACAGCCCTAATTTTCGTTTAGTGTGGTCAGATCTTAAATTCAAAATTGCATCAATTCGTGATAATAATATGTTTACTAGAACGTATTTAAAACAATTAGAGAATAAGGATTTAAAATATAAATTATATGAAACTTGCTGATTTATTTTTATGATTTATAAATCTTATATATATAAAAATGAATCCCTATTTCCATTGGTCATCGCATCACGCGTAAACGGCTGGACCGATTTCGATGATTCTTTTTTTGTTTTTTTTGTTATTGTCAGGAGAATGTTCTTATGAAAAATGAAATTAAGAAAATTGTGCGGAATGTTAGAAAATTTAAGAAAACTTAATCACCATACTAAATTATTTGTAATGTAACCTTATCGCTTTTGACAATAAATTTTAACTTTTTTAATGTATACCGATCGTTTGACATAACATTGACAAAATATGTGCTGCAAGCGGATACAATTTCCAGTGCGGTTAGCATTTGCAATGTTGATAAATAAATTTGTATCTGAAATATTTTTTAAATTAATTACACCAATTTGAAATCAATATTCATAATTCAGACAGGACAACGTCTGTCGGGTCCGCTAGTGAATAATAAATCTATAATGAATTGAATAATTGATTATAGATTACAGATTGCCATGTTTTATTTCGTCGAGACATAATTATGCAGTTATATGTTTTCAATAATATATTATAGTAATAAACAAAACGCATATTTAATTAGACGTTTAAATCAAGTCAAATTTTATAAACTACATCTTTAAAAATTACCCTAAATTAGATACGATTACTATTTAGTGGCAACACTTATTGATTGGGAATGTTTCATGTTATTTTGCTAATTTATTGTATTATTTGTTAATATTAGGTCAAAATAATACTTAGAAATGGAAAGTAAAGTTATCCTACAGTAAACTAGAGGATTCCAACCTCTTTTTACACGCAAAAACGCTGCAATTCGGCATTTTTAGCTCAGGTCTGTTGTGCGCTACTGACATTTGCTCTGTGACGTGAAACGTGCGGCAACTAGTTTTATATAACCAGTATGACCGGCGGTCTCGTACCTTTGGAAGCGGGGTACGCCTGTCAATGGCGTCTCCCGTTGAAATGCTCTAAGTGAACCGGCCCTTAAAATATTTTCATGACGCTTGTCTTACGCTTTTAAGGTCGAGTTTAATGTTATTTGGTTTCGTGTAACTCAATGTTGGTAGGTTGTTTTTTAGTTTCGTCCGGTATACAATTTCAAGCTGGAATTCGGTATGTAACGGTATATTTTTTTGAGTGAATGCAAAACTATACGCTTAAAATTAAATTTTGGTACAAATCCACCTGTTAAAAAAAATAATGACGGTATACTAGGTTAAATCTCAATTACAAAATGCACTTCCGAAGCCCGAATCAATGAAATCACCACTGCCACTGGGACCTTTGATTATTTCTAAGACTGGGCCTTATTTACTGCAATTCTATGCAACCTCTTTACTTCTTAAAGTCACAGAAGAAAAAAATAACAGTTCTAATTTCTAATCACTGTCAACAATTTTGTTTCTCAAAATGTAGGACACCGTCAATACCTCACCGTCAAATAAAAACAATGCAATAATATTTAAATTATACAGTAAATCATATTAAAAAATTAATGTTCACAAATAGTTACAAATTGTGTGTGATTCGGAATGATGTTCGCGTCGCCTGCCCGGTGTTGCCTGCTGGTGTGCCGGCAGCATGTCGGCTTGCCTGTGAGAAAAAATAAATTAGCCCATGCTGTTAATGGGTTTGGTAAGTACATTATTAACATAAATCACATACAAATACATAAGCATAATAAGGTTGTACACAGAACTGGTCAGCGAGATTCGTTAGACCGAGAACTGTTGGTTAATTACCATTATTACATAAGTTTTGTTTTTGTTTTTCTAAGGTAAAAAGTCACCTTTTTTCCTACAATCTGTCTGATTGCCTTAGGTACATCTAGATCTATCCTACCGTTCCAACATGTTGTAGTTATATCAACCATCCAGTCTTTTACAAATTTATTATAACTTGCAACTTGTTCTAAGACGAAAATAAAAAATCTTTGCATTTGTAATATGGCAGTGGTTGCGGCCTCAAAAAGAATAGTTTGGTATTGTATTCAGAGACGACTTAAGAGTACAGCCAAAAGAAAACTAGAATTTGTCTTCTCCACTATTGGGAAAACGCTAATCCAATCCGCCTGATAAGATTTGCAAAACCTTTTGTAAGGACTGTGGTGTCCAGCACTTTATTACGATGGTGAATTTGCTTTCGCAAAGTCTTCTTAAAATTATTAAGTCATAAATTAAACATTAAAATCTGTTTGTTTTACTCCAGGCCGAAGAAGCAAGCACGACAAAGGCTCTTGCTGTAAAGAAATAGCTCAGACTGAAGGCAAACGCGTGGAACCGTGGCCTACGACTGATCCGCCACCGCCCGCGTGGCGCTGCCAGTGCCCAAGCGACCCGCAGCCCCCTAATTACGACCCCTACAGGATCAAAGTGCCGGATGTCGTTGTGCCCCCACTACCACCTAGCAATGCCAAGGTAAATTTTATTTCTGTACTACATAATTTACCAAACGTATTTTTTTTTTCGCTTTTGTCCAAATCTTACATTTAGTTACGAATCTGATTATTTATGTAAGAAGTAGGTACGAGTTATATTTGACAGGGTAAAAATACTCGCTTAATCTACTTCTTTGAAATTAGGTTTCAGATTTTTCAAAATATCTGAGAAAAAGCAATTCATTGTGACTTTTATTTATGTAAACTGAATTATTTAAACTCCTCGCGATATTTTTAGAGAAGGATGTCGATTTATTAACCAAGTCGTGTTTCTTTTTACTCGTAATTTTATCTGTTGATCCCATATTTACCGTTTACAAAAGCTTACACGGCATATGCCTAGCCTAGCACCTACTTGAATAATTAAAATTACTAAACCACATCTCGTGTAGATTTTGGGACATCATGCACCAGTTCTAAACTTATCATTTGGCTCTTAGTATTTTTCGCTTATCACATAAATTTTGATTTACCATGCGACACGTGTATCAAGTGCGTTTGACGAAATCAGAGCCCCCGTCGTGGACATTAAGTATCTAATGAAATCCAGCTTGTGCTTTGTTCATCAGCCGATCGTTCTCACCACCGGCCATCACGGGGATCAGAACCAGCCTCACCAGCAGGGCTACCAACAGCACGGTTACGGGTACCACGAACCACAGCAGACCGAGGCCAAGGAGGAGGAAAGCGAGGGCTTCCTAGCCGTCCTCAAACGCTGGTTCGGAGGCAGCAAGAGCAAAGACGAATCCAAAGGCCCCGGCGAACACATGATGGCGAAACACGAAGTGCATTACATTCACAACTAAACCCCGGTAAGGCGACGACCCAAGAAGTTAGTAACTGATTCGTCCAACGCACTTAAACACACCCCAAAGACCAGCTCTCACTGTGATTTTTCGACAGGAATTACCGAACGAAGACGGCAGAGATCTGTTCAAAGACCCACAGTTCCACATTGGCGGGACGTGCCCCGGCTCTGTGCAGGACATGTTTTACAATACCCCCATTGTGCATCCCGATTATTGGAAGCCGAAACCTGAGAGAAAGTTGAAGGAGTTTGTGAAAGACGCGTTGCCCAAACTGGGCTATCACGGGCAAAGCAAGTACAAATACGCATTCCATGAACCTTGGAAACCGTTAGACCGTATGTCTCTGTTGGAACAAGCTGAGAGGGAGGAAGTGGGTCTACCTGAACAGCAGTTGGAGGTTGAGACTAGTGAAAAGCAGTTGTCATAAGGGCTCTGATTTCTGATAAAAATGAAAAGAGAAAACGGTATTAATTGTCGCGGTCGCTTGGTATTTAATAAATTACTTTTTGATATATTTAGTGCATTATTCAATGTATTTAGATTTTGTAGTTAATTTGTAAACTGTAGAATAATCACACATAATGGATAGTAAAATTTTGTTGACTCATATTTATCGACGCAATTCTCCTCTAATTGCAGAAAGATAACTAATCTAATAAAACTGAAATGTTTTTAAAAAAAAATAAGTAATTAGTTATCATGACAAATGGTTGTGTTGCTTCGGTTTCCCTTTCCTAAAAAAAATAATTTGTGGGCAAAAAAATTAGAATTGGCTCTTTTGCTACCCTAACATCCTTAAAATCAGACCTGCTGCTGAACGCCAGTACCTAGGCACTGCCTTTGGTTTTACTGCTAGATGCGCTTTGGCCCGCATAAAACTCGGCGATCCCAGGTTTTATTGCTTGTTCAAATCAATTTATTGCTCTAGTTAGGGTCTGTAGAAAGAAATATTATCAGGCATCTCTCAATCTCAACAGAAGTCAATTTTGGGTTGCAGTGGAGACGTATTTATGTTTATATCCTAGTATGTGGTAAAGTTGACTCTTTCGCCCCGTTGTAGTGGTTTAAGTACCGGGCCGATATCTCGGCGTCCCAGGTTCGATCCCCGGGTCGGGCAAATAAGTGTCGAATTTTTAGCCTTTATTCCCACTAGTTCTGTTGACCGAAGTAATGGGAACTTTTCCCACTAGTTCTGTTAATAATTAGCCTGGCTTTTTGACAGAACTAACGGGAATATTTCTTATCGCTCGGGTTTGTGATCACCAACCCGCATCTGTCAAGCGTGGTGACTACCGGTACCCATTATTGCTGAAGTAACTTGAATTTAATGATGGGGGGCCTTTCCCTGCAGTGGGATGAGGCTGTTACTTTACTCGACTCTTTCAGCCAATGTTGGACTGCGCTAGGACTAAAGGCCCCTGCTCGTTGAAGCCGGTGCTGCCAGCGCCACCCTGCCCCCCGCCGCCGCCGAAACCCTTCCCCTGGAAATACGTTTGGGCAGTGGCTTCGTTCTTTGGAGTTATGGGAGTGGTAAGTGGTTTGATGATATTTTATCAATTTAATAGCAATTATAATATTAGTATATGGAATTGCTAAAATCTACTTGATATTATAAAGAGGAAAGATTTGTATTTATGTGTGTGTGTTTGTTAGTAATGAGTAAATTCAAAAACTATTGTGCCGATTCTAATTTTTTTTTTACGATTCGGAAGCTATATTCACCCTGAGTGACATAGGCTATATTTATTGCTAGAAAAGATTGGGGATCCTTGCAACAAATCTTATGTCCACCCGTGCGAAGCCGGGACGGGCCGCTAGTATCATATAAAGTATTTAATTTGCTGTTTTAATTGATTGTCAAACATGTGAATTTTTTCTTTCGGGTGTTAAGCGTGCAAACTCCAAACATTTGATGAAACTACGTTGGTTTACAGCATGGTTGTAAAATTGACGCTGTGACGTAACGTCTCGGTAGCTTAAATGGACAAAGGACCGCGCGCAATATGCATGGAGGTTCGATTCCCGGTTGAGACAAAAATTTTCATATTTTAATACAGATTTGATGAAATCTACAGATAGTAAGAAAGATGGATGCGTTGTGGATTTTAGTCTGAAGTTTATAATTACTTTGATTTACATTATTACAGCTAGTCAGAACTAATTTACATCACATATTGTTTTCAGATTTACAGATTATATTTATTGAGAGAAGAACTAGAGAGACTCAGTGAAAATGTTCCGATTTGTAAGTATTTCTTTTAGCGTTCAGAAAGTTTGTTATAATTTAATTAAAAATTAAAGGCCTATCATCATCCAACTGCAGGGAAAAGGCCTTCATCATTGAATTCAAGTTACCATAGCAATGACGACCATTTGGATCAGTGGTAGTAAACGCTGCTTCTGAGCCATGGGTCGCGGGTTCGATCCCCGCACAGTACAAATATTTGTGTGCATGAACATGTCTGTTTTTACTGGTCTTATATCTATTATAAGTATATATTTACTAAAAAAAAAATTATATAAGTTTATCGGTCGTCTAGTACCCCATACGACAAACTACTTACTAGTAGCTTAATTTGGGACTAGATGGCTCTGTGTGGCCCAGTGTGGCATGTCTGGAAAAAATATTTAATGATGGGTACAGGCATAATCACCATGCTTGCCAAATGCGGGTTAGTGATCGAACATCGAGCATCGTTCGGAAATTCGAAACTTTTGTCGCTCGACCCGGAACTCCCGACATTTTAGTCCGGTATTCAAACCTCTAGACCAACGGGGCGTTAATTTAATTAACTAGTGGTAATATTGAAGGGCGTCCCCGTCGCAAGGTGAAGCGGCCCTACCACGATAAGGATCTGCCGGCGTGCGTGCAGTACCTGATCGTAGGCGCGGGCGCAGCGGGCTGGGCGGCCTACAGAGCTATTATGGAACATGACAAGACTGCTAAGGTATTGTTTTTAATTATAGTTTCCTTTCAGAATACCCATATGACGAAATAGTTGCCCTATTCTATTTCGAGCCGTCGGCGGCACCATACGATATGTCTTAAAAATGATAATAAAACATCTAGTTTTTCTACATTTTCTCGGGTCTGGGTATTTGTTGTACCTGTGTTGTTTGTGATTACCACAATACGAGTGCTTTCAATGTTACTCACTTGGGCATAAAAAAGTCAAAACCAACATACAGTGGGTCTAGCACAAAAAACTATCGAATTCGAATCGTTTGCGTGTTCGTATCGCCATCGAAATATTTAGTATGAAAACTTAAACAGCGCACGCGCGGTCAAAACGAGAACTACAAAACAAAGCACGCACTTTGTGTCGTTTGCTTTCGATACGCAAACGATTCGAAGTCGATAGTTTTTTTGTGCTAGAGGTACTGTATGCCTAGTATGAGTTTTGATAGTATTCTAACAGTTTGATCGTCTCGTTTTATTTCCATACATTTTACACCAGCGCCTCTAGCGGAAACTACTATGAACTAAAAATTGCAGTATGAGTTGCATCGATAAAAAGTTTTCGTTATCTTTGTCAGTATTCGAGTAGTTTTTGACAATTTGGTAGTATGAGTTACCGATTTGACATCTATCATTTAGTAAACGAAAACGAAAACCAAAAGTTTGATAATTTTGTTTGTCACTGAAAATATTCTAGTGAGATCATACAAAATAATTGTTTTAAGTGAATTTCGGTGTTGAAAATGTCTGCCCGATGGTTTTTCGCGTGGCAAGCAACGCAAGACGAAGTGGCAAATGAAGACAGACGCTACAATATTGAACAACGGGAATTATTCTGCCCCAGCCGTATTTCGGATACTTGTTCGTATTTCGTTCGCGTCATAATTTTCACTTCAAACGACATTTTTTTTTTTTAAAGAAAATGGATGTAAATTTTATTCCTAAATTGTATTTAAGTAACAATATTTTAACTTCAAAACAAACGACACTGACTGACACAACACAAACTATCGGCAAAACGTCAAAGTGACTGAGTCTTGCATCTTTATCCATTTCATAGTGTAAAAGTGAGACAAAAGTATTAAGATTGAAGTTCGTTCTAACGTTTAGACGATGGTTGATAAAGTTTAAACTTTTATTGAAAAAAGGCACTCATACTACCAAAGATTATGAAAACTGACAGTTTGGCGTTCACACGAAAACTGTGTCAGTTTACGTTTTGGGAAAACTCGTACTAGGCATATTGGTGACTTTTTTATCACCGTAAAAATTTTGTATAAGTAATCAGAGCCCATTTATGAAATAAAATCAATGACAAGTTTTTACCCGAAAATATTTTTCGCAACAAAGTTTTCAAATTTTACGGTCCTGACCCTGTGAAGGTATAATAGGAAAATCAACAACTTATAAATAGTGTCGTAATGAATGAACGAGATGGGTATCTTGTAAAATATGTGTTGCTAGGAGGCCGTATCCAAAATGTTAGCTTTTTGGCGAACATTTTCTAGGTGCTTTATCATTTTTGTGCTGGGCTACACCAAAAGAAATACCTACGTCATTTGTTTTACGTCCAAATTTGGATGGTGATTAAAATTTTACCTTTATAATGTGCTGAGCTGCCTTCTTATGATATAGTTTTAAAATCTGCAGGTATTCTTCGTAACTAAAGAGGACTGCATACCGTACATACGTCCGCCGTTGTCCAAGTACATGTGGTGGAATCCGGATCCGCCGAATATGCAGACTTTGAACTACATTAAAGATGGCCGGAGGAAAACGTGAGTTGTTATGTTTGGTATTAGTATTTATCGTATGTAATTTAATATTTTTGTACACCTTACTATGCATTCAAAGGTTTATTTTTATATGGTTATAGTTCTGGCAAGACCACAGAACAGCGTTTCCCATTTGCCGGGTCGCGACCCGGTACCGGGCCACCAAAATAAAATACCGGGTCGCAACATTCCTGCCTTGTTTATAAAATAATACCTACTATCGATTGACGCATCGTTAATATTATTCTTAAACTTTCGTCATTTTCGGGAAACTTGAATTATTTAATAAAACATTGGCAGCGTGCGAAGTATTCGCACTGAAATTAGTGACTAAATACATAGTAATATTAATCAAATATTTTTGCTATTTATAAATGTGTATTAGAGTTAATTGATACGGGGTTTATACCATGTACCTTAATTTTTATGAGTTTCCGATAATTCGGCACTGTTGCAAGCGCCATAATCACGGGAATGTTTTTACATTCTATTCCATCTTTGTAGAATGTGTCCACAAAATCCAATTGCTTTAATAGTTTCAGTATTATAACTTGTAAAATTATGTCTCAGGTGGGACTCGAACCCGCATCTCCATGCATGCCGATAAGAATATGCTTGAAAAATTGGCGCTGTGACGTAGTGTCTCGGTAGCTTAATTGGAGAAAGCACCGCGCTCGGTATGCATGGAGATGCGGGTTTGAGTTCCGAATGAGACATAATTTTTCAAGTTTGAATACTGATATTGTAATTGCAATTTAGTTGCTTGAATATCATTTAATAGTTAAATACTTTGAGATCAAAACAATGTATGCGATGTTTTTCACATATCATATTCTTACAAGCTTCTCTCTATTCGACTCGACTGACGACACAATATCAAGACTGTCTCCGTCCGCAGCATGTATCAAACGGAATGCAGCAAATTCATAGACCCTATAAAGTTCTACCGCAAGAAGACCGGCCCGGCTGTGTCTATAGCGTCGGGTTGGTGCGTGCTGCGAGTGGACGCGGAGAACCACATCGCCTACATCAAGACTATGTGCGGCGAGCAGCCGATGTACTATGAACGATGTCTGCTTGCGCCAGGTACTCAACACTCAATAATTATTGCATTCCATATACCCATTCCAACCGTTTATTTAACTTTTGACAGCTCTAATTCTTAATCAAACAGTGATACCCTGACCCTTTATCGATTTGATTTCTTTTATCGATCGATTTCATTCATAAAGAAGTTTTGATCAATTTAACACAATTATTTTTTCAACATTCATTTTCATTATTGTTACTATGAATTTCAAAATTTTGCACCTGTTCATTACAAGTAGGTACCGCAGTTCATTCACATGCTTTTTATTTGAACCAACTACAGTAAGTCTAAACAATTATTTTAGATTCATTAATTTGCAGCGAATAAATTTGATCCCATTACTAGGTACGAGTACGATGAAACTGTTTTCATTACGGAAATTATTTATGCATTAAAACAGACATTTAGGGCATTTTAATGCAAAAGAATAAAGGTTTTTACGTCATTTGGTACAAAATATGTTCACAATAATTTTATTGTATGTTTTATTAACATAGTCGATTTATTTCAAAACCGTTTTATAGTCTGTGGTCATTAATCACGAATGACACATCTCTAAGAGGGCGGAGCCCGTCCATGAAGTACAGTATTCCCTGTAGTACATTGTATCAAAAAATATTACAAAACTTTATGTGCGTGATCTGCCAAAAGTTAAATAAACGATTGGAAAGGGTATAGGTTACAAAAGGTGTGAGAACCACATCGCCTACATAAAGACTATGTGTGATGTTTGCTTGCGCCAGGTACTCGACGCTCAATAGTTTATTGCATTAATTCATTACAGGTTGCAAAAGGTGTTAAAGTAACAGCCTATAATAATAACCCTAATAACCTTATCTACCGCATGAGCAGAACCTTCAACGGTGTAAGTAAGGACCTGGACCTTTTCAGTCAAACTCTCCAATCATACGTGAGAGTTTGCGTGGAAAAGTTGAATGAGAAAATTTGTTAGATTAACTGTATAGTCTTCTAAGTGTTATTATTTAATGTACTCGTATTGTTTTTATGTGAATGTTGTGCTCGGCTGTTATAGGAGTTAAGACTAAGTATGTGTATTTAATGTTACCTTATGTATTGTGTTTGGTCTGTTCTCTGTAGCTGTGCCTTATTAATAAATAAAATAAAATCCCACTGCAGGGAAAAGGCCTCTATCATTGAATTCAAGTCACTACAGCAGTGATGGGTACTGGCATAACCACGCTTGCCAAATGCGGGTTTAGAAAGATGTTCTTCGTTCACATTCAATGTCTAAGTAAAAGTTATTTGACGCATTGTGTTACAGGCTCTAAAGCGAAGAACCTGAGCATATTCAAGTCTGCGCCGAAGCCAGTACGGGAACGAGTGACGACTCTCCGCACCATCAGGGATCTGGAGATCGCCTACAGGAAGGTGAGGAAACCATTAAGACCTACCTCCGATTCTTCAGAGTATGCTAATTTACCAGTTATTAAACTTGAAATATTTTGTCTTTGTCTAAGGCGGGAATCGACTCCGACGCGGCGCCCTGTCCATACTAGCTACCGAGACATTACATCTCAGCGATAAAAACATACTTTAAAAATTTTCGCTGTGACATAAAGACTAGCTAGTAGCTTGAATGAACAGCTTAGGGCGCCGCGCACCCGGTATGCATGGGAATGCGGGTTCGATTCCCACCTGAGACAAAATTTGTGAAGTTTAAATATTGATATTATATGTAATTGCAATTAAATACTTATGCTAATTTAGTCCTGAATTTCCATATTATCGACTAACATAATATTTAATATCGTTTTATAGCTGCCAGTTTGAGTTGGTGATTTACATCCTAAAGACTGCGCCCATTATCGGCATGAAAACGACGACAAACTTACTAATTTGTCAACGTAATGTCGTCGTTTTTGAAATTAGTGTATAGACGACCTCCGTGGCGGAGTGGCGTACACACCGGTTTTCAAAGTGTCGCCTGCTCCGAGGTCCCGGGTTCGATTCCCGGACGGGTCAATGTGGAAAATAAAGTGTTTTTCTACATTTTCTCGGGTCTGGGTGTTTTTGGTACCTTCGTTGTTTCTGGTTTCCAAAATACGAATGCTTTCAATAGTTATTCAAATTGGGATCAGAACAATGTATGTGATGTTGTCCACATTTATTTATTTATTTATTTATTTTATTTATGTTGTAAGATTACGGTTTAAATTACAGTAATAAGCATACCACAGTTTGCTGAGAACAATAACATTGCAATTTCAACCTTAGTGTTACTACACTAAGGTTGAAATTGCAATACACACTATTAAGAAATACAAATGCTTTGCCGGGCCGTCCCGTGTGGCCTGTGGGTTGGTTCGCAGGCACCGCAAAAACTCTTAAAATACGTCAATATTATTAAAATCCTTAAACCACACTAACTTCAGCCCCAATTACTATTCAATATACCTAATCAAACACGGGAGAACAGTTCTCCCATGATCATGGTGCTTGCAATAATATAAACTAAGGTATATGGTATAAACCCTAGGATTAGTGGTTTCAATACCGGGCCATGATCTCGGGGTCCCAGGTTCGATTCCCGGGTCGATCAAAAAAAACGTTGCTCGGGTTTGTGATCACCAACCCGCATACCGGAAGCGATCACCGACTCGTTCGAGGCTCTCTGAATATCGATTTTAAGGCTGAACGTGTCCGTCTGATGAAGTCAAGGCTCCGACCTACTTTGCTCCAAACCATGATAGGATCTGAAACGTTCCAGTCAAACCTGGAAAACCGACTTGCTGCCGTGGAAACCACAACAGACGTAAACCAGAACCTCGAAAATGTGGTTCGGATCCTCAGGGAAGAAGGTACGAGATTTTGTGAAATGCAGCGTAAGGGCAGGAAGTCAAAGCTTTCGGAAGGAACTTTAGGGCTGATTAAGGAACGACGTGAAAACCCACCTGTCACTTCGTCAGGAAAGCGCGCTCTAAACCGAGAGATCGGTAAGCTCGTACGACACGACCTCCGTTGCTCCAATACTCTTGCGATTGAAAGAGCGATCGAGCAAAATCGGGGTTCGAAAGTGTTCGTACAATCTCTTGGAAGAAGCCACCTGACGAAACTGACCACAGCAAGTGGAGAAGTCGTTGCTTCGAAGCCAGCAGTCCTTTCCGAAGTAGAACGCTTCTATGGCCGGTTATACGCTTTGCATGCATCTCGACCTGATCCCGAAAATGAGGACCCTAGAGCCACGTTAACACGCCACTACACTCAAGACCTGCCAGAAGTCAGCATTGACGAAATCAGGATGGCTCTTAAACAGCTGAAAAATGGAAAAGCCCCTGGAGAGGATGGCGTTACAACAGAATTGCTAAAGGCTGGAGGTAAACCCGTACTGAGGGAGCTTCAAAAGCTTTTTAACGCTGTCCTGTTTGAAGGGAGAACTCCGGAGGCGTGGAGTAGGAGCGTTGTCGTCCTGTTCTTCAAAAAAGGAGATAAGACCCTGCTGAAGAACTATCGACCCATTTCCCTTCTAAGCAACGTCTATAAGCTGTTTTCAAGAGTCGTCATGAACCGCCTTGCGCGAAGACTTGACGAATTCCAACCACCGGAACAGGCTGGATTTCGGAGCGGATACGGCACCATAGACCACATCCACACAGTGCGGCAGATTATACAGAAGACCGAAGAGTACAATCAGCCCTTGTGTCTAGCATTCGTGGACTATGACTGTGTCGTGTACTACGCCACGACCTCCGTGGCGGAGTGGCGTACACACCGGTTTTCAAGGTGTCGCCTGCTCCGAGGTCCAGTGTTCGATTCCCGGACGAGTCAATGTAGAAAAAAAGTGTATTTCTACATTTTCTCGGGTCTGGGTGTTTGTGGTACCTTCGTTGTTTCTGGTTTCCAAAATACGAATGCTTTAAATAGTTATTCAAATTGGAATCAGGACAATGTATGTGATGTTGTCCACATTTATTATTTATTTATTTATTATTATTATTATTTATTATAATTTTAATCAAATGCGTGTCGTCAAAGACGAAGCGGTAACGCCATGAAAAGATGGGGAGTAGTACTATTGGCCAAGCTGCGATTAGAGACGCCTTTGTCCAGCAGTGGACTGATGTGGGCTGTTACACAGAATTATTATAATAACAAAACAAACATATAGTAACAGCCTATAATCATCCCACTGCATGGAAAAGACCTCCATCATTGATTCAAGTTACCACAGCAATGATAGGTACCGGCTTAATCACCACGCTTGCCAAATGCGGGTTCATCATCATCATCATCAGCCTATCACAGTCCACTGCTGGACATAGGCCTCTCCAATTGCACGCCACTTAGGTCGATCCTCAGCTTCTCGCATCCAGCTCCTGCCAGCCACCTTGCGCAAATCATCACTCCACCTAGCCTGAGGGCGTCCTACACTACGTTTGCCGAGACGCGGTCTCCACTCAAGAACTCGTTTACCCCAGCGGTTGTCGGTTCTGCGGCTAATATGGCCAGCCCACTGCCACTTCAGCTTGCTAATCCGGTGGGCTATGTCGGTAACTTTAGTTCTCTGCCGGATCACCTCATTTCTGATTTTATCCCTAAGAGAAACTCCGAGCATAGCTCTTTCCATAGCCCGTTGAGCGACTTTGAACTTGTGGACTAGCCGTACCGTCAGTGTCCACGTTTCGGCTCCGTATGTCATGACGGGTAGGACGCACTGATTGAAGACTTTCGTCTTGAGGCATTGTGGGATCGACGATGAGAAGACTCGACGTAGTTTCCCAAATGCTGCCCAACCCAACTGAATTCTTCTGTTCACCTCATCCTCAAAGTTGTTTCTACCTAACTGCAATGTCTGCCCGAGGTACACGTATTTCTGAACAACTTCGAGGACGGCGCCGTGCATCGCAATCGGTTGCGGTAGTACATGTTCATTGAACATAACCTTGGTGTTATCCAGGTTCATCCGCAAGCCGATGCGCACAGAAGAGTCAGCCAGGTCATTCAGCATCTGTTGTAGGTCCTGCAGCGTTTCTGCCATAATGACGATGTCGTCTGCAAATCGCAAGTGAGAGATGTATTCGCCATTGATGTTGATGCCTCGTCCTTTCCAGTGCAGCGTCTTGAACATATCCTCCATTGCATTTGAGAACAATTTCGGGGAAATAACGTCCCCTTGTCTCACTCCTCGATGCAACGGTATAGGTTTTGTTTGCTGATTCTGTACTTGGACGGACATGGTGGCGGCTTCGTAGAGACATCTCATCACTTGCACGTACCGCCAATCTACTTGGCAACGCTGCAGGGACTCCAGAACGGACCAGATCTCTATCGAGTCGAAGGCTTTCTCATAGTCCACGAATGCTAGACACAAGGGCTGATTGTACTCTTCGGTCTTCTGTATAATCTGCCGCACTGTGTGGATGTGGTCTATGGTGCCGTATCCGCTCCGAAATCCAGCCTGTTCCGGTGGTTGGAATTCGTCAAGTCTTCGCGCAAGGCGGTTCATGACGACTCTTGAAAACAGCTTATAGACGTTGCTTAGAAGGGAAATGGGTCGATAGTTCTTCAGCAGGGTCTTATCTCCTTTTTTGAAGAACAGGACGACAACGCTCCTACTCCACGCCTCCGGAGTTCTCCCTTCAAACAGGACACACGCATTTGATTAAAATTATAATAAATAATAATAATAATAAATAAATAAATAATAAATGTGGACAACATCACATACATTGTCCTGATTCCAATTTGAATAACTATTTAAAGCATTCGTATTTTGGAAACCAGAAACAACGAAGGTACCACAAACACCCAGACCCGAGAAAATGTAGAAATACACTTTTTTTCTACATTGACTCGTCCGGGAATCGAACCCTGGACCTCGGAGCAGGCGACACCTTGAAAACCGGTGTGTACGCCACTCCGCCACGGAGGTCGTGGCGTAGTGGCGTACACAAGGGGCGAAGCTATTCAACTTCAGGTCACACTATTAATTGATATATTTATATATCTATATATTTCCACACGGGACTATCTAGCTATCTTTCTCTAAAATCATATTAAATTGAGACGTCTACTTTCAAGGTAAAGAAGTCAAAGCACGTGGTCATCATTGGTGGAGGAACTATTGGCTGCGAGCTGGCTTGGCATCTTGGAAGAATGAGTAAGTAGTTCGGATGATTTAGGATAATTTTCAAGGTGACTGCAGTTCTGAGGTCTCTGGGTTGATATACCCAAACAGGGCAACGTAGAAACCCACTTTTATTATCTGCTAGTGTTTAAGTTGTCACCTACTTTGTTTCTGATTTCAAAAATCATAAATCACCGTTTATTTTAACCTAAAGCCTATTACAGACTATCTTTCTATCAAATTTCTTCTACATATTATGTTCAGCCGCTTTTGCATGATTGAGCAACATACTTTCGCATTCATAATATTAATGAGATAAGTGAGATTGTAAAAAAAATATGGTTTATAATGATTTTGAAAATAATTTCGGTAACAGGTAGGTACCACATTATGACCGAAGTGTAGGTTTTTCTAATGTTGGTTTTTGTTTGCGAACAGACAAAATTGTAGAACGAAAGGAGGACGAGGATCCCATCCAGCTCGTGCAGATCTTCAAGGACAAGGGTATAATGTCGAGCATCCTGCCGGAGTACCTGGGCGAGTGGGCCGCGGAGAAAATCAAGTGTGAAGGCGTCACCGTCTTACCTAAGAGTAAGTTTTGGGGAATGAGGTAGAAGCCTCATTAATAAACATCATTCTACTGCTGAACATAGGTTTCTCTAAGAGGGCTTTCTATATTGGTATGGTTACTTTCAATATGCCAGCAACTCAATATACCAACATCTCAATATACCAACATCTCAATATGCCGTCTTCTCAATATGCCAACTTGTTGAAATGACTAAGCGCTGATTGCGATGAATGAACACATTCGTCCAAGCAACAGAACATCTAAAAGCAACAGAAACTGCCACATTTAGGTCGGCAATAATTATACCAGTTTGGTCAAAGGTGGAGAGAGATGCTTAATCAATCAAATATACGAGTATATAAGTGCCCAAATTATTTTATGATATTGTGCTAGTTGTCAATCATTTTAAGGGCTCCGTACCCAAAGGGTAAAAACGGGACCCTATTACTAAGACTTCGTTGTCTGTCCGTCTGTCCGTCGCTCTGTCACCAGGCTGTATCTCAAGAGCCGCGATAGCTTACCGCAATAACAACAAATACTAAAAAAAAAGACGTGTGGCAAAGCTATTGCATAGCATTTTTTATCAACTTATGCAATTATAAAACTAAAAAGTATCACCGCTGTGCCGGTCGGAGGGGGGGGGTGTTAGGTTATTTTCGTTACGGAATTTCTGGATTCGGTCTCCACGCTCAAGGCCCGCGATGGAAGCTATGCAATAGCTTAATATTAAGCTTAATATTATGTATTTTCTAATTTTGACTTTTGTAATTAAATTTTTCTGTTATGTTGACAGATATGGTTACCATAGGCAACCATACTGTCAAAATCCTTATTTTCTTCTAAATTCTTTTAAATTTCGGAAATTCAAAATTGTTCTATCGTGCCTCGCCCCGAGTGTTAGGTTAGGTTATTTTCGTTACGGAATTTCTGGATTCGGTCTCCACGCTCAAGGCCCGCGATAGAAGCTATGCAATAGCTTAAAAAATATTTAAGGGGGGCTCCCATACAACGAACTCGTTTTTTTGGCCGTTTTGGTACGGAACCCTTCGTGCGCGAGTCCGACTCGCACTTGGCCGGTTTTATTGTATTTTGATAATATAGAATATTGTAAACCCTCAGCTCAAGTGTACGACGCGTTCGAGTCTCCGGACGGCAGGCTGGAACTGACTTTGTCTAACGGCACGTCGTTGATCACTGATTACGTATGTACTAGAGTTCCATTATTCGTTATAAAACATTGATGTAAAATATAAAAAAAAAGATACACCAAAAACATCCTCAATAGCTGAGCATCCATTAAACATTAATTATTCATTTATGTGCACCTCCAACATCCGAGAGATATATTACTCCGATGCACTGGTTTAACCCTTAAAGCGTGGGTTATTCCAGACACAATTAAAATCAATTGTTAACGCAGCAGAGACAATCAGCAGACTGTCGCGCGGGGTTCGAAGCGACTTAAAGTGTAGAAAATCATTGTGATGGGTTGGACGTAGACCCGAAATGATACAAAGCCTCTCGTGGAATAATTCTTTATTGTTAAATGATGTTTCATCTTATATACTACTAGCTGTTGCCCGCGACTTCGTCAGCGCCAATTTGTGTTATTATGATCGCGATTAATATCAATAATTTTTCCCGTTTTTGCAACATTTTTCTGTGATGCTTCGCTCCTATTGGTTGCAGCGTGATGTTATATAGCCTAAAGCCTTCCTCGATAAATGGACTATCCAACACAAAAAGAACTTAATAATTCAAATAGTACTTCCTGAGATAAGCGCGTTCAAACAAACAAACAACAACTTTATTATATTAGTATAGATTACAATACGTGACAAGAGAGGCTAGCGTTACTATCTTCAAGGAAGTATTTGTTTTTCGTTAATATCACGTCCGTTAGGTGTACGTGATTGAATTAGTCATCAACATATCACATCATGCGTAAAATCGTTGTCACAAACAATGCCTTGGTAGCTCAATTGTGTAGGGCAGTCGCCCGGTTCTCACCGGGAAGAAAATTGCAATTACAGTTGTAATATAAATATGTTGATTTTTCAAATAATTAATATTGTTATGTTGATTTTGTAAGAATTTTGATATTTGAAATAATACATGTAGGTAATAAAGCTGTGTTTTTATTTTCAAACATATCATTACGAAAATATTAAACAATTTAATTTATCTGAGTGTGTGACCAATTCGCGAATGAAACAAAAAAGTCACCTTTCAACGGCCGGGAATATGTTAAGGCAATAGGGCCTTACGAAATCATCACAGCAACAAAACTCAAACCGTCGGAGAATGCGAATGGGACCAAATGCGAATGAGACCTTTTTTGAAGTTGTGACGAAATGCGAATGGGACAAACTGCGTCAAACCCGCCTCCGTCATTGAACTCTAGTAAGCAACAAGAACAAGTTTTTAGAATTTTCGAATATTGCTTGTGTTTTGTGATCTCTGCATTTGGCTAGCGCGGCGACTGTGCCTGTACCCCATAATTTCTAAGGTAACTTGAATTCAATGATGGAGGCCTTTGCCCTGCAGTGGGATGAATATAGGCTTTTAATGAAATCAGTGGCAACCTTTAAATTTTTTTTTTTAAATGCTTACAGGTGTTTGTGGCTGTAGGTGGCGAGCCTCGCGTTGAGATGGCGCAGCCTTCGTTTTTGGAAACTGATCACGTTAATGGCGGCTTCCTCGTCAACACTGAATTGGAGGCGCGCACGCATTTATACGTGGTGATTACTGAAACTATTTTTATTAAATAAAGAACCTAGGCGACCGAGAATTTGTTCGTATTATATAATGAAAACACGAATAAAACGACAGTTAACAGAAACCTAGCTTTATGGATTTGTAGGACGACCTTCAAAGCAACCAAGAGAACCACAGATACCTAACGAAAATATTGGAAAATACTTTTTTATGCATTGCCCTGACTGGGAATCGAACACGGGACCTCGGAGCTGGTTACCTTAAAACCGGTGTGTGCGCCACTCCGCCACAGACATCGTCGATCTATATATCGTCGTCATTACTTTATTTTTTAGTAGCGACCCGCCCCGGCTTCGCACGGGTGCAATGCTGATACTAAATATTTAATGAATGTTATTATACATATGAACCTTCCTCTTCAATCATTCTATCTATTAAAAAAAACCGCATCAAAATCCGTTGGGTAGTTTTAAAGATTTAAGAATACATAGGATATAGGGACAGAGAAAGCGACTTTGTTTTATACTATGTAGTGATATGAATGCACTGAAAAATTGCAAAATTCATTAGTTCATAGTTGATCGTCCATGGATTACAATCTAACCTAACCTAACCCACCGTTAGGTTATAATCTCACGCGTTGTTTTGTATGACAGATCTCACAATTGAATGGTGACATGTACATTTAAAATTACGGACTTGAACCCGTCATCTGCTCACAAGAAAACAGCCCCCCAATACCGCTAATTTATAAATAGCTCAATCGAATCGTGATTGGAAATCAATCGTATATTTTGACACATTTATTAAGGGTAGTAATGACAAAATATACTATTGAGATCCAATTACGATTCAATTAAGCCAGTTTTTTTTTAATTTATTTAAGGCAACAAACAGTCATTCAGATAAATATATATAATAATATGGTTAATCATTAACCGTTAATGTCTTTATAACTAAGGACCTATTATATAGTGCCCATAAATAGACTTTTACAATGTTAAATTATGTATATTGAGCCTCTCTTGGGACTAAGGGACATTTTAAACTTATTTACTTAGTTAACAAATTCACAAATTCAAATAGCTCGTTAAGTGTTGCAAAACTTCTAGTCGTTAATTGCTACCTATATTGTAATTTAATGACAACAGTAGGCTAGATGATAGCTTATGATTTTTTTTCGTATATTAGCGTAATTGGGGCCCAGTTTATGTCGTTCCTTTCACATTTTTGAATGTACCAATGTGATAATTTGCAGGCGGGCGACGCGGCCAGTTTCTATTCGCAATGGAAGGACAGCCGGCTCCGGTTCGAGCACTACGACAACGCCGAGGAGCAGGGGTACGTCGCGGGCGCCAACATGGCCGGCTACTGGGCGCCCGCGAACATGGAGCCGCACTACTGGCTCGTGCTGGGCGACGCGCTGGAGATGGAGGTCGGTGGATAGGTGGATAGATCATGTACAGGCGGGCGACGCGGACAGTTTCTATTAGCGTTTTCCCTGGGAAGCTTTTGAAAGATCCACAAGTTTGGGGGGTGGGGGGGGGGGGGATATATTGTTTGAATTCTCTATTGACAACCGCGTTAAACATATAGAAGTATAATGGAATTTATGGAACATGATGGACCTAGTGCGAAATCGAAATTTGCAGATGTGGATCATGTTGTCCGGGATTTAAAACGATGGCTTGCATGTCGTGGCTTAACCGTGTCAGGTAAAAATTTCCTACTTTTCAAGGTTAGTTGGTTTATACTAGATGTACAGCACCAAACAGTTTTTCTGCGTTCCGCTTGTGTGTGGGAGGACCAGTACCTCTGGGTAAGCTCGCTCCATCTTAGGCTTCTTCTTAACCATACAATTGAGTATGTAGCCAAGAGCATACCCAATATTTATAAAAAAAAAAACTATAAAAGTGTGTTACAGTCGGCACTAAAGATATTTATTGTATAGGTGGTGGGCGAGTGCGGTGCGTGTATGCCGACCGTGGGGCTGTTCAAGCCGTGCGCCCCCGAAGAAGTTAAGGCCCCTCCACCCGCCTCGGATGGAAGCCGGCCCTGTTACAAGAAGTGAGACCCTACATCTTATTTTATTTTATTTTTTATACTAGCTGTTGCCCATGACTACGTCCGCGTCAATTTCCGTTATTATGATCACGATTATTTTTGTAACATTTTTCACTGATGCTCCTATTGGTCGCAGCGTGATGTTATATAGCCTCGATATATTGACTACCCAACACAAATATATTTTTTTAATTCGAACCAGTACTTCCTGAGATTAGCGCGTTCAAAAAAACAAACAAACAAACTCTTTAGCCTTATAATATAAGTATAGATTAAAAAAAAATGACGCGATTTACAGGAGTGAAGAGTATCAGAACCGTTACAAGCGAGGCATTGTGTTCTACCTACGCGACGAGATCGTGGTGGGGATGGCGTTTTGGAACATGCCGCCGATCGACGACCGGAAGGAAGTCGTCACAGAGGTATTTGACAGCTGCTGTCAGAATGACTTACTGTTTTACGCGGGAAGGAATGCGCTTTGTAAACTTGGTTCGTGGAATTCGAGGAGTTTCTCAGATGTTGAATATATTTTGATAAAATTGTTTGTTATAATGCACTTTCAAGTTGTTTTCTATAGATTTGCCCTTGTATTCTCTTAAATACTATTCGTCGCTGCGCTAGTGGCTGTGATCACAGATGTGTCAGCTGTCACATCGACCGCTGTTGTCACGGCTTCTTGTTTGGTAGCCATGCAGCGCTAGTGTCGATCAGTGTTAAATGAGTATACCGATCGTGTGTTCATTGCTGTTTCAGCAGCTGTAACCAAAGCTGTTATTCCTTCAACCCCCAGGAGGCACTCGGGGTGCCACGATAACAATTGATTTCAATTGTGTCTGGAATAACTCACGATCGAGGGATTATTATGACTTTTACGCTAAGAGAATGGTACTGCAGAATTGGATGTTATAATGGTGCAAATTGAATGAACATTCGAATTTATATAGTACTAGCTTTTTCCAGCTACTTCTTCCACGTGGTCATTCGAATTGAATTGTGAGCAAAAGTAACAATAAGGCTTTTAGTATCTTCTCTTACATATAAAAGTTACATGGAATGACTTAACCTAATATTATTTAGGCATTACAAAACATGTGAAATAAAAAAATCGGAACAAAATCCAGCTTAAATTAATTAATTACAATTACAAGTTACAAGTTGTAATTGAAACCGAAAAATCTTTTTGCGAACGATGTAGAATAGTTTGTTTGGATGACACACTTTGAATTTGCAACATTCACATAAGTTATCGAATGTTGTTTTAGCACTGTGTGAAGGATAAACAATTGACGAACACTTAAGACATCAGCCAACGAGTAAAGGTCCTTAGTGGGGACTTTGTGTTCCTAGTGTGCTTTACAAAATAATGGTCACGTGACTTTATAAAAAATACTACTTTTGGTATACGTAGTGTAGGACGCCCTCAGGCTAGGGCCCTATTTCCGCTAATTTACAAATGGTTCAATATATATTTTTATTTAAGACATGCCACACTGGGCCACACAGAGCCATCTAGTCCCAAATTAAGCTACTATTAAGTACCCTGTCGTATGGGGTACTAGAAACCGATAAACTTACTTATATATTCATATTCATTTATTCACTCATAATATAATTTGAACGGCAACAAACATTTAGGTACAAAAGATGGTAAAAGTAATTACATTATGACCTCGACGAGGTATTCGTGAATATAATAGATGTCAATTAGGTAATTATATCACATTAATATTTTATATCACATTATATACTTTTTTTTTGTAAATACATACTTATAATACATAGAAAACACCCAGACCAGTACAAACAGACATGTTCATGCACACAAATATTTGTACTGTGCGGGGATCGAACCCGCGACCCATGGCTCAGAAGCAGCGTTTACTACCGCTGATCCAAATGGTCGTCTTTTATGTTTTTTTTGGATCTCAATTTTTATTGTAATTGTAGTTTTTTTGTATTTTTGTATTGTAATTGCGTATCAATCAAATCGTAATTGGATCTCAATCGTCTCAAATAAATTAGCGGAATTGTGGCCCAGGTGGAGTGATGAGTTGCGCAAGGTGGCCGCAGGCGCTGGATGAGAGAAGCCGAGGGTCGACCTAAGTGGCGTGCGACTGGAGAGGCCTATGTCCAGCAGTCCACTGCGATAGGCTGATGATGATGATGACTACTGTTATGCCGTGCGTGTCCCCAAAGGAACTAAATGGAATTGCGAGATAAATTATATCAATCTTGGCTAAAGTCGTACCACCCAACTCGAGCAATGTTAAGAGGAAACACAATTTTTCCATACATACGTAGTCCCCTGTTTCCTCCCTGGATAATGCCAGTAGAGCAATAATTTTTATTACAATTTACGTTACAATTAATGGCAACTATTGGCGTGTTTCTATGTTTTCCTTTTTTTAGGGTTCCGTACCCAAAGGGTAAAAACGGGACCCTATTACTAAGCTTCGCTGTCTGTCCGTCTGTCCGTCGCTCTGTCACCAGGCTGTATCTCAAGAGCCGCGATAGCTAGACAGTTGAAATTATCACAAATGATGTATTTCTGTTACCGCAATAACAACAAATACTAAAAACAAAATAAAATAAATATTTAAGGGGGGCTCCTATACAACAAACTCGTTTTTTTGGCCTTTTTGGTACGGAACCCTTCGTGCGCGAGTCCGGCTCGCACTTGGCCGATTTTATTCATAAATTAATTAATATAAAAGATATGAGCCTTCGAAAATCCAAAAAATTCGCCAGTTTTCCGCTGTATTCAAACATCCAGAAAACATATTTGGCTAAATTTTAGAAAAAATGCTAAATATATGATCACGGCCAAAGCCTTTCTTTGATTATTAATGAAAAAAGTACTTTGGAAAAACAATCGGGGGACTACGAAACGTTAATTTTGTGTGCTTTTAGTAGGTATTTCCAAGATGCAGGTGCCTCTATCGCGCACTGCGGGGAGGCGTTCGGGCAATGTGCGACAGCAATAGATTTTACAAATACCTATTTTTCAATTCTCTCACCCTTAGTGTTCCCTCTTAAGAAATACGAAAATATTATATTGCCCGACCCGGGAATCTAGTCCGTTACCCAGATATCTTGGCCCGCTAATTAAAATTACTAGACCACCCGCGGAGCGATACTGTTATAACAATAATTAATTTCAACAGCTGTTGCGGGCTCGACCCACGTACAAGGACATTAATTTGCTGGCGGAACTTGTCGGCTTCCCGGAGACGCAGTGCGTGTATGCCACCGAGGAAGAGCTTATCAAACCTGGTCCGTGCATACAAAAGTACGTACCCTTTTTTTATTATAATTATGGTAATGCAACGATTATTTACAAACAGTGATTGAGGTAATATATATACAGGGTGAAATTTTAACCACTTTCCAAATTTTAATATAGTAATCTACGAGGCAAAAATCAAATGACGTATTTTTTCTTTTGGTATAGCCCAGTACAAAAATGTCAAGATATAGCACTTTGAAAATGTCCGACAAAAATCTAAAATTTTTGATACGCATCCTAGTAACACTTTTTTTACGCGATGTGCATCTCATTCATTTATTACAATACTATTCATAAGTTTTTGATTTTCCCTTTATACCTTATCAGGTCTATGACCGTAAAAATTGAAAACTATATCGCAAAAAATATTTTCGGGTGACAACTTGATTTACATTTTTTATTTCATTAATAGGCTCTTAATACGATACTAAACACATAAAATTTTTGGAAAGTGGTTAAAATTTCATCCTGTATACCTAAAGTAGATACACAATTGGCGTCAAGGTGCCCAACTAACCCCCTTATTCATAATAACGCAAAAATCTAATAAACCTGTTTAACTTTAACACTGTTTTGTCCCGTTCTTTCTTAGCGCTGTCATCGTATGAAAGAAAGTGACAAAACGCTGTCATCGTTTGAAATAAAATGACAAAACAGTGTTATAGCTAAATTAGGTTTATTCGAGAGACATACTCCCCAGGGGCGGCCCTTGTTTATATCGTGGTCCGACCTATGGTAAGTCAGTGTTCTACCTAAGTACACCATGTACGAGTTACAATCTACTATGTGCGTTCAGTAATTTTGAAGAAAATTAACTTCTTATAGGGTGCGGCTGGGGAGCTTGCTCTCTAGCCGCGCCCCGTAGAATCCTTATTTCCAGATGCAGTGTAGTGCTGATTTTGGGTTCAGTTGATGTACAAATGCTAATTAGTATGTACTACATAAAGTAATCAAGAAATTGTAATCGGTTACCATATTGTCCCACTTAAAAATAAACCCTTTTTTTGCGTCTGTCACTTCGGTTTTTCTGCGCATTTGCTGATAACTTATTGTAAGGCACTGTAATGAGTATTATTATTTGTAAGGCATATTTGTAAATAATATTATATTAATAAAAATAAATAAGAAAGCCATATTGCCTTTACATAATATATACTTTTTGTGGCCAAAAGAAGCAACCATTTTTGTTAATATCGACGATAGGATACGATAACGTTGCATCTAAAAAATTAAGGTTTTCAAGCCTGTTGCCGGTAGAGCTAATTAAAAAGATTTATCTTTAAGAATACATTTATCTGTTTTGGCGTGATTGAGTAACAAATCTATCCAAATGTTCCTATTTAAAATATTAAGTAAGGTTTACGATACATACATTATGTATCATAAAATGTCAACTGATTACTTATATGATTGTTTTATGTCAGTTTGTCATTTCAATATTTGGTTAATTTTTAAAGTACCTACTTAATAATATTATAAATAGTTACGAAAATCGTTTCAGGAGCATGTTACAATAATAATATAATAATTTGGATGTTTTGCGAAATCCTTTTATTAGTAGAAAATATGGAACGTACAAAACGAGTTTCAGTAAGTCTCGAAGAGCAAAAAACTGCGCTTTAGGATTTTAAACAATTATTTCATGGTGTCAATAATATACCTTTTAGTAACAGAAGTGTTTACAAAGAGATAAGCAAGAATCTATTCTATCGTAATTCACCCAAGGCAATATATCTGTCAGTAAAGAAGCACTTGAAGAATCGAACGAAGAAAATTATTATGACAAAACGGATACGGATGTACAGGATAACAATAGTTTAAGCAGTAAAATAAATCACAAAAATCATAAAACAGAAAATTTTAGTGTTAGCCTAGACTTGTGGAATAAAATAAAGCCTCAAATGGCCATTGCGAAGAGAAACAATCCGAACAAACCTTCACAGAAATTTCAAAGTAGAAAGAGATTGCCGAAATCGAAGTGGAAAAGTGTTTTCGTGGAATGGATTTGGCAACGGACCAGTAATCGTTGTGTATGGAATTTCAAACCTGATTCTGTGACTGATGATTATGATGTTTAATGCAATGGCACTTGTAAAGTGTGTCATGGCAGAATACGTACCGTTACCTTAAAAAATTTATAAAGGTATAAGTAATCAGTTGACATTTTATGATACATAATGTATGTATGTATCATAAACCTTACTTAATATTTTAAATAGGAACGTTTGGATAGATTTGTTACACAATCACGCCAAAACAGATGAATGTATTCTTAAAGATAAATCTTTTGACGTGACAACGTCTTAAATTAGGTTGCGGCTGGGAGTCACTTATGAAAAAGTGTAACGCTCGGTAACGTTACGATGACGTCATCGTCCTATCCTCAACAAAATCACTCAAATAGGAATTAGTTAAGTTTAAGTTTACATGTACAATGTTTTAGTAAACAAAATATATTTCTATAGTTAAAATTTGTGCAATTCTTATTTTCATTCAATTCCTTGTTCCTATTGTGCAATTTAATTATATTCATATCAATAAATATTCTACCGAGAAAAAGACGTTGTCACGTAAAATCTTCGCCCGTAAAACCGACTTTACAGGCAACCATTTTTTTTTTAATTAGCTCTACCGGCAACAGGCTTTATTTATTTTTTAGATGCAACGTTATCGTTTCTTATCGTCGATATTAACAAAAATGGTTGGTTCTTTTGGCCACAAAAAGTATGCCACGATAATTTATAAATTATGTAAAGGCAATATGGCTTTCTAGTTTATTTTTATTAAATTAATATTATTTACAAATATGCCTTACAAATAATAATACTCATTACAGTGCCTTTTAATAAGTTATCAGCAAATGCGCAGAAAAACCGAAGTGACAGACGCAAAAAAAATAGGGTTTATTTTTAAGTGGGATAATATGGTAACCGATTACAACTTCTTGATTACTTTATGAAGTACATACTAATTAGCATTTGTACATCAACTGAACCCAAAATCAGCACTACACTGCATCTGGAAATAAGGATTCTACAAGGCGCGGCTAGAGAGCAAGCTCCCCAGCCGCACCCTATAAGAAGTTAATTTTCTTCAAAATTACTGAACGCACATACTAGATTGTAACTCGTACATGGTGTACTTAGGTAGAACACTGATTTACCATAGGTCGGACCACTATATAAACAAGGGGCGCCCCTGGGGAGTATGCCACTTATTAGACTGTTTGCGTTATTATGAATAAGGGAATATAAGTTTATCGTTTGACATGGTGCCCTTTAGTACTATCCGGTTCAAATGCTGTTAGGATACGACCTTTTGGAGTTGCGTTAAACGACAGTGATGCCTTGTAGGGTGAGAATAAGTCATATGCATAAAATTAATGAGTTAATTTTTGTATCAAGGCAAATGAAATATTAAATAAAGATAAAATAAACGAAATAATACTAATCTTCTAAGTCTTCTACTGCACTCACAGCCTCTCTCTCCTTCACTCTCTTTTACCACGCATTCGGTAATATTATTGAATTTTTTTAAGACAGTGTCATTCTTAATTTTATTTCCGATACTAAGTGTCTTGAAATCATTGTTTCTGACTTGTCAGCGCTGTCCTTTAAAAGATAACTCCAATGTTATAAAAAGAATTACATTGCCCTTTTTCTATTTTAAAATAATCGTTCACAATCTTATTTAAAAAAGAAATACTTCCGATGAAGTTGTTTATCACTCATAGACTACAAGCCCTTGGAAAAAATTAACCTGTGAAATGAAAAAACGTGAATAACGCTTAGAAGGCTGTTACTATATTAGAAAATAACTCTGAGCACTATGCCGTCATTTCTGAGCGGTACATAATCAATTATAATATGCTAATTTTAAAAGGGTTGGACCCTTGGCTTTTGACTCCTGCGCTGGAAATATGTACGGCGTTTACGGGTAAAGTATCTGTGTATGTGTACAAAAGGAATTACACAAATGCCGTACAATAATAAATGACCTATATTGCTTCTGCAACTATCGGCGAATTAAAAATTTGCACTGACTTCCACCACCACTTTAGTACGGCACTAGGTTTTTCGACATTTATTTTTTATCATCTATACACTATAACAAAGCCGAACATTAATAATTAGTAGTTATTCCACATTTGTACCTGAGAAAGTCCATTCACTCACGTTGGTACCCACCTGTACCAAATTTGTACCTGAGAAAGTCCATTCACTCACGTAGGTACCCACCTGCACCGCTCAGAAATGACGGCATAGTGCTCAGAGTTATTCTCTGATATAGTAACAGCCTTCTTAGCGTTATTCACGTTGGTTCATTTCACAGGTAAATTTTTTCCAAGGGCTTGTAGTCTACTACGTGTTACGCGCTTCCTCGACATCATTGCTAACGGTAGTGACAGGCGTCAGTTGACGTCATAATTATGATGTAGCTTTATTCCAAAATTTCTTATCCTAACAGCATTTGAATCGGATAATATAAATATTCATACTATTGCATGCCGCAATAATTGAGCCGGGTTATAAAGTTTACACTGATATACAATCAACGTCAATCATTTAAATGAGAACAGTTCTAGGTATCAATTTTGTATCCGACTGTGTATCTAGTACGAGCGATGTTTACTAAGAAGGATTCAAAAGTGACAAAAAATAAGTGTTAGGGCCCTCGCCCACGGCGACTTTTTGTAGCGATTCTGTCGCGCGTTCGCATCGATACAGTCGCAATGCGGTCGCTAGCTATGTCGCCCACAGAAACACGATTTAGTCGTGATGCTAACGCGATACTGTCGCGCTTCTGCCGCGGTGCAAACGCGATTTAGTTCCTCGCCCCGTTCTCTCCCCGATGTCGTCCGACACGGTCGCGCGTCCACATCGATACAGTCGCGATGCTGTAGCGCGTTAGTAGCGCGTTAGCATCACTTCTGTAGTGCGTTGCAGATGCGACTAACGCGCGTTAGTAACGATGCTGTCGTTCGTTTACGAAATGCGCGACAGAATCACTACAATAAGTCGCCGTGGGCAAGGGGCCCTTACACTTGATTCTAGAAAAAAATGAAGTATTGAAACTAAATATTTCACATTTCAATAAACCTTAGTGTTTAATTGTGATAACTAACAATAATATATTTGAAAAACCTATCCATTGACATGCCAATCGTGGGACAGATGAGAATATTATAGAAAGATGGTACCAAAAACCATAGTTATTAGAAGTCAAACAAGCAAGGTGAAAATATTAGGGTTGCTTAATGACTCGGAATTTAGTTTTGTTGAATTTCAGAAACCACTTTTTCAAACACTAAATCATTGTTTTTTACTTTCAGTTGGCGAGTATTTTGATCGTTTCAAACTAGCAGGGATTTCTTTTGCCGATTAAAATATCAGATAAGTAGGTACTTAATTTTTGTACCAATGTTCGATGTATTGTATTGAATCAAGCGTAACATTAAAGAATAATTTATTGATTTTAATAGTGTTTAATTTTATTAACCCCTAACCACCGCACTCACAGACGTTGTTAAGTCTTAATCGTCCATTAATGTTCACCAACAGACGTTAAGTTTTATACAGCGTTTAAAATATTATTGGTTTAAACAGCCGGTAACATAGATTGACGATTAATTTGACACAATTCCCATACAAAATTTGTCAAATAATGTTTTAAACGCTGTTTAAAACTTATACGTCTTGGTGTTGGCAATTTCAACCATTTAAAACTTATATCTCTACCCATGTCAACCATAAGGATGAAATTTTAAGAGTGACATTGTTTCAATTTAATAGACGATTAATTAAGACAACATCGTCTGTGAGTGCGGCGCTAAGTGTTTTATTTTAAGTTTGTTTTAAAGAATTTGTCCTTTCGAGTTATGAAGGCAGCCAGATACCAACTCATCTTTTACGGCGGGCGACTGTCACCCACCTGAGTGACTTGAGGTCTCAATTTATAGCAGTTTAGTGAGGACTTGAATTGCGAGTGAATGTGACCATATCAGCAATAAATATAAACCATTAGATTTTAGCAAATAAATACTCTTTGGTTAAGTCTGTCGTCGATCAGAGTCAAAACAACTGTGTAGGAAGTAGGAACTGTTTTCTCATCAAAACAATTTTTTCCCTATTTGTTCTAAATTTGAAAAAAATTTAACGTATTCCTTCGAATTGGTCTTCGTTGTGTAAGAAAAAGCCAAAAGTGAATACCTAGTCCCTTTATTCCCACTAGTTCTGTTGGACAGTTCTGTTGACAGAATTTTGGTATTCGAATATTATGGTACTCGTTAAATAAAGAATCGAGTTAGGACTCTAGTCGGAAGACTTAGGCAGGTATTCGAGTACTGGCATAAGTATTAGAATACTTCACTGGACTCGAGTTCTCTTTGAATCGAACTTTGTAGTTTACTTTTGGCGACGAATCCTAATATTTGGTACAAATGAAGTGAGATTTGGAGATTGGATCCACTGGGAAAGTAATAAACTAGTTCCAATCTTCATATTAAAGATCGTCCTCCGGAAGAAAGCTTAAATTCTGTATAGATAGATGGCATTACTGTGCGCTCTTGTTAAATCGAAAGAGTGAGAAAACTTTCTCTGCTGCGGCTTTTTGTAAACTGTTCTGCTATTTCCGTAGTTTGAACCTGCAACAGTTCTTCAGCACTTCTCGCGTCGTGCGTGACTAACTTTACAACGCTTTTTAAAGTGCATTAGTGGAGTGGGTACTCGAAATTCGATACTCGACTTAGGATTCGAATACCGTAAGTACTCAAAACCTGTATTTGAGTTGGTACTTAGGATCCGAATACTTAATTTTATGTATTTGACTACGCGCGTACCTGCTAGGTATTCGAGTCAGTACTCGAGTCAGTGTGACTCGGCGCATCTATAGAAACCTTAGAATAACTATTATTCTAAGCTAGACACTAATAAATAGTAGTATTATTCATTGTCACAATAATATGAATTTCACATAAATCGAATAATAAAATTGTTTAATGCCAAAATTACGTTAAGTAAATTTATTAGAAAAAAAATACACGGTTCAAATTCATAATTTAAAAAAAAATGTGATACTTATATGTGTCGTTATTTAGTTACGTTCTTTCATAAAAGCAGACATATAAGTTTGTATTTAATTTACCATTTTTACCAAACGGAACATGGGTTATTCATACCTATACCTTCCGAACATTAACGGATACTTTTAAAATACATCATTATTAAATAATGTCTCAATACTTTAATCAGGTTAAGTTCATCCAACACTATTTAGAGCTTTGAATATCAAACCAATAAATTAATATAATTTGATTATCAAATTATCAGTTGATACTCAAAGATCTAGAGTGACAGTCAATAAAAAAGTAAAGTAATACTATGGCAATACCATAGATATAGGATACAAGTAGATCCACTGACAGCCCGATAATGCGTGACCAGTTTTGATTTGTCAATGTGTGTGTTAATTAGCGACGTACCTTTAACATTTTTAGACTATCGATAATAATTGCAGTTTGTCGTTTGGAAAATAATGTTTACTGTCACACTGTTTTTATCTCGAGATTATGCACCTACTTTGCGGCATACCTAACCGCCCTCACTTCTTAAAACTATAATAGTGGGCAGATAAATGTGCCCGGTGAGTATATTTTTTACATATAATTTAAAAATAAACAGTCTTAATTAATAAAAAAAATAACAGCCATTGTTAATTAGTTTTCTTTATTTATTTCTTCAAAAGATTTTTACTTGTCATCTGTTTCCTTCTTCAAATTTTTAAGTTGACATTCATTTGAGACGCTAAACGTAAAATAACATCAAATTTCTCCGGAAACATTCAAGATAAATGTCGACAATAGTATCGATAAATTTGAGTCAAGCTCTAGCGTACATGTAAAATATTTCGATAAATTATTTATCCACCAAAATAATGTAAATAATCAATACATAGAACTTTATCTATACAAAATATTAAAATGAACAAGTGGATTGAAATAATTTTATATTTACAACTTAACAACAAGATCAAATTCAACAAAAATAACGCGTTTTTACGATGACGACTTTCTACGTATTTACCTGTGAAATGAGCAATTTTCTGGATTATTTTTGTGGTTGACTCCACAGGCACTCACAGAACATGTGACCATTGTTAGATAAAACTGTATTTACTTTAGATAATCTACGGTGTACTAGATAATTACATAAAATGTTGAACCTTATATCGCATATGCCACTGGATGTCACTCTGTCAAATACGAGAGGTCACAAAACGAAAAGATTTGTTTTCTTTTTCTATCTTGCTAGATTTCCATAAGAGGTTTTCTTCTATCTCGCAGGCTTTGTCCGTCTATTATATTCTACGTTTATGGGCAATACTGTAATATTGACTTTGACTGAACCCAGAGCCGTAAAATAAATTATAACAAAAAAAAAAAGACCTGGAATGACACTTGACTTGACAGTGACATGACTGACAGTCACTCACAGACTACTAAGGGGATACTACGTGCAGTCACTCAAGACAAGACAAGACATCATATCATAAACACAAGTTTCTTCGCCTGATGCCGACCCTGCTCGGCTCGCGCCTCGCACATTAAAATACGAAACGTAGTGATTACGTCGCTCATGTTACTTGTTCGGTGGCACAACTGGCACACAGTCAGCACTAGTACGCCAGGCAGAGCCACCAGTTGACCAGTCACCACGCACGAGCAGACGAAGCAGCAGAGCGGCTCAGTTCATCTGTTGTGGTGGTTGTGTTTGTGTCGATCGCTATGCATGAAACAAGTTGTTAGTAAGTCCAGTCCTGCGCAGCAAATCATTCATAATCGTGTGCGTAGGCGCAAAATCAAGTTGTCGTTAGCCTGTCTCTTGTTTCGTGTTAACAATTAATTGTTGTGCACACGGACGATTATTCGTCCGTGGTTATGCATCGCATTTTGTATTTACATGTGGTTTTTGTTTCGTAGCTCATAGTAATAATGTCTCTTAATTGTAACAACTAACAAATTGCGTCAATTTTCGCAATTCTTTTTGCTGGATTATTATTGTCTTCACATTATGAGTGCTACTTTCAATTCCCAAAGTTTCTTCCTAGTCGAGTCTAGTTTGTAAGTTGTTAAGTTTTCAATATGGTGAGTGTTTGTGATCTGTGTCAGAGAATAATGCCATATCACATGAAATACTTAAAAAATAAATAATATGTTATAATACTAAAATGAAAAACTAAAGAAAACAGTTAAATTAAATCAGCTTAAAATATAACAGTTGCAAAAAGACTGAAATGTTAAAATGTCATAATATTTCTTCAGCGAGTTAGAATGCTCATCTTCATTCATAGTGTCAATTTTGCTAAATACAAAGCTATTATAGTTGGTTGTGCCTTTGCAGCATTTTCTAAATATTTTTCTGACGGTTTTCAAAAAATAAAATAAACGTTAATAATATTAATGTTTTGTGATAGATTGTGTTAATAAATAAGTCAAATAATAAAAAATATCATTGTAACAGCCATATTTTGACTTGTTCCTATGCTTAAATTTATATTTAAAAAAAAACAGAGCTCTACAATAATTTGAAACTGATGAAATGAAAACATAAATAGAACAATAAGTATCATAAGTGTTAAAATGATTCAAATTACAAAAAAAAGTTTTTTCAGCAAAGAGAAGACAGTCAGTTGATTTTGAGCGTTTTAGTATGTGGAGACAATAAGTCGTATGAAATCTCATCGCATGATTCTAAAATGTGTCCTTAACAATCATGTCTTCCCTTGTCTTATTTCTACTAAAGTTAAATTATTTTAGCTTTGTCTAGTCACTTTAGACTCTTATGGTTCATGTGCTTAGTTATAAATTGATATTGATTCAAATTCAAAAATTAAAAGAAAATGGATCTATAAAATATTACGAACAAAAAATGACTGTCAGTGGAAATGGGTAATTTATTGTAGGGTTGTAATTTATGTATTGGGTGGTAGTTATTGTATTGTGAAGTCAGCTATTCATTACTAGGTTGCATGCAATACATTTGAAAACATGTTAAATTATGTTACAAATTTAATGATATACTTACATTTTATCAGGATGCCAAAATTAAATTAAATATTTAAATTAAGTATTACCCAAGTCAATAAAAAGAATATACAAAAGTACCTACTGATGGACTGAAATGGATTAAATTAGTCAAAATGTCAAATCAAATCAAATCAACTTTTAAACATTACTAAAATACCTTAGTAATGCACAGTACCTACTACAATTTAATGCAATTGATAGACAGACGTACGGCTGGTGTGAAAAATAAAATATTTATCACAATGTCAAACTTTACAGAAAAGTTACTAAAAATCAATACAAAAATAACGAATAAGCAGTAGGTAGTAAAAATATGACACTGGTATGTGGAGTAAGAATGAAGTATATTTTTAAAATGATTTATTGTAAATTTCGGTAGATGATATTCAGTATTTATTACATGTAATAAAATATACACAAAATGTTTGATTTAAAGGTTTTTGGGTCTAAAGATTTAACATTGTGATTATAAAATGGCAAATTATGTTTGTTCTGGTTAGTGGTTATTTTGTTTCGGTTTTTGTATTGTATAATTTATAACAATAAAAAATTCTGATAAAATTTAAATAGTCATAAATTATACAGTATAAAATCTTTTTGTTTTCATTTGTGACATCCGTGGCGGAGTGGTGTACACACCGGTTTTTAAGGTGTCGCTTGCTCCGAGGTCTCGGGTTCGATTGCCGGACGGGTCAATGAAGAAAAAAAGTGTCTCTACATTTTCTGGGGTCTGGGTGTTTGTGGTACTTTTCTTTGTTTCTGATTTACAAAATACGAGTGCTTTAAATAGTACCTAATTTAAATAATTCGAATTAGGACAATGCATGTGATGTCGTCCACATTAATACTTCACATTAATTTGTTGATAAATCTTTTGTCATTAATGTCATTATAGATATTTCTTCAGCTATTTATTTACAATTGTTAGTAGTGAGAAGTCTCCTGCTCATCGTTTTGAGTAATTGAATTATGTATTTTACATGTTTCTCCTTTCTAATGCTGGGTAGGGAGTGGACGTACGGTACGCCTTCCTGATTACCGCAACGTCCGTTCACTCTATGACGGTTTGGTATGTAATGGGTTATAATCGTTCAGAACATCTTTAGCATGTCAACTTGATTTTTTCACCATTAGGAGTGGGATCCTATCGAAAAAACAAAAATCATAACTTCAATCAACTCTTTACAAAATGAGTTCATAAAAACTTGATAAATTGTTAAACAAAGAGTACCTACTATCGGCATTTTATCAGTCCGTTGCTCTGTGGTTATGACAACGCGGTACCTACGTGACCAACCTCGCTCGGCCACAACTTTGTAAAACCAAAGTCGTAAAAGTGTCAGCTTAGCTACTTCGTCGTATGATTGGTGACCAAGTTGAAGTCACGTTTTCCAACGAGGTCACTTATAAAACGCCAGCAACATAAAATGTTTACGATATTTTTATTGCGTTCGTTTTAATAGTTTGGAATTCCAATGGATTTCTTAATATTTAGAAATCGGCTTAGATGAATTTGAATATTACATTAAAAAGGTTATTTAAACTTGTCTCCAAAATGTGAAAGGCAACAGAACCATGTGTGTTGTAATGTAATTCCAATGTATTCCATTCCTGTTAGGTAATTTGATTCTCTGATAAAACAAAAGAATGACAGTAGCTTTGTTTTTTTATACAGAATGAAATTTTAACTGCTTTTCATAATTTTTGTAGGCGTTCAGTATCGTATTTAAAGGCCATTTATGAAGTAAAAAACTTAAATCAAGTTTTCATCCGAAAATATTTTTCGCAATATAGTTTTAAATTTTTACAGTTTTAAGGCCTGTTTAGGTATAAAGGGAAAATCAAAAACTTATGATTAGTATCGTAATGAATAAATGTGATGTTCATTGCGTAAAAAAAGTATTGCTAGGCAGCCGTATCAAAAATTTTAGATTTTTGGCGGACATTTTCTAAGTGCTTTATCTTGACATTTTTGTACTGGGCTATACCAAAAGAAAAAATATGTCATTTGTTTTTTGTCTCGTAGATTGATATATTAAAATTTGGAAGGTGGTTAAAATTTCACCCTGTATAATACGAGTAAAAATATAATTATTTAAGTGAAGTTAATTAAAATGGTTTCACCATTGCGTCTGATTTTAAATGAAAGTTTATAAATGAAACGTTACAACCTTATAAACGGGCACTTTTCATGTCTATTTAATAATAATATGACTAAAAAAATAAATTCAAAAACAAAATGCCGCTTATTGAAAAATAAAATAAGCGTGACTGAAATTTCCTACACTAATTCTTTAAATAAACAAATGCATAACTTATGGCTCGCTTGAAGTAGTTTCCTGAACACAACAGCAGTCGCGGGTTCTCTGCCCTTTTGTGATAAGTTTTTCTTGTTGAGGCTTGCCCTCGAGAGCCTTTGTTTGTATTTATGATGAATATAATTATTCGTTTCACAGCAAATGATTACGCATTTGATAATGTTATTCATATTAGTTCGAATGACAAGGTTACATAAAGAAATATAGGATTGCGTCAGACGGAAGTGGCACCTATTGCTTCTAAAACTCCAAATCACGTTGAGTCCAAATATTGTGTTTATCCTTAGGTTATGTCTCGCATTCCAAAAATTTCATATTTTTTCTCATATGACCATTAAAGTTGTCCTCGCCTCAAACAAGTACTTTACAGGTGCTGTTATGTAACCCGTTTGGGTTTTATTTATTGCTTACTACAGATGCCCATCTGGTTTATAAATCTTGACGTAACGAAACCCACAAAGAATAAAAATTGTGAATTGACGGAGTTCGGATGTATGAAATGAATTTTATCCCAAGAGACTTCCATAACGGTGAATAAACAAACTACTTCTTATCGGGTACGTATTCGTTGTCAAATGTGCGTATTACGCTTGAATAATTAAGGATTGTAAGGATGACCCAGAGGTTATCCTATTTCAATAAGGCGAGATAAGGAATTCTAACATATGATTCTTGGTAACGATGTGCTTGGTCACGTACGCCAGGAACCTTGTAATAATTATGTGATCAGGAAGCCGTGGTATGGTCATGGCACCTACAACAGTACATTATGAATGTTTTCTTTTTGTATTTTCGATGAATAATAATTTTCTTTACTGAAAAGTTTAGCGGGCAACTATTATATGAGAATGTCAAGGAAAAGGTCTTAATAACATTAAAACAAGGTAGCGTTTTTTCCATAAAATATCTCAAGGAAATAGTCATAGTTGTAGTATTTATTGCTACATTTTACAGTATGACTGTACTCAACGATCTCAATAAAATGCGTAATCCAGTAACTTGGTTCTGTAAGGGCATTGCAACAGTAAAACAAAAAGCCTTTACTTTTTTTTTGAGTGGTTTTAGATAAGCTGTAGAGGATGTATTGTGGTTTATTGATTAGAGTTCTCTCAGCGAAACATAGTAATATAGGAAACGATGTGACCGTGGGAATTATAAATAAATATATAAATATAAATCGTTTATTTAATATACAAAGATATCAAATTACATTATAATGAGCCTACTTAAAGTTAAACAGTGCAGATAGTATCTTTTGCCTGAACTAAGTAGAACCTGTGCTTCAGGCGAAAAAGATCTTATGAATTTTATTTTATGTGCCATAAATTAACAATAAAATTTAACTTAAATAATACTAATTTAATTAAGGTAAGTTAAGGTAACTAACCATAACAATCTATTTTATTTAAGTACTAAAAGTAGTTCTTCTGTATCATTATAGGACAAGGTTTGCAAATATTTAGTTAGGGCTATTTTACAGTTAAAATAGTTGAGATCATAGATATTAAGTGCTTTATTCAGTCTATTGTATAAAAATGGGCCCAGAGTTGTAAAAAACCTATTCGTAAAAATATATTTCGAAGTTAATTGTTTAGTGCAAACTATATCTCTAATTAGGTGTGGGCGGCGTTTTTTTTGTAGGATTGTGGAAAGCTATTGCAAGAGGTGGTGATTTTTGAGTGGTATTTTTGATGATTCCTCGATGATACGAGAGTTGGTTGTTTTAATACATTTTTTTTTTCATATTGTAGTACTCGTAGTAATTGATGTAGGTTATATAAATATTTATTATTAAGTGTACAGTTCAAATTTAAGAAAACTTCTAATCTAAAGTTAAAAAAAGAAAAACAAAGCATAGGTAAATATAAAAACAAACATATTTACAAATAAAAAATGTGTCCCAAATTGCAGTCCAGTGATCGCGACATAGTACCGAGAAGGCTGGCCGCATTTCCTCGTTGAATGGCCAAACTGAAACGGTGATCGAGAAATGCGAGAATAAAATCCTATACTTACACCATCATTACAAATAAATCTCTTATCATCGTTGGCACTTAGCTCCTTTTTCCGTTTGACTTGTGTGTATTATCGCTTATACATGTACGCAAGTTATCGTGCATGGTGTTTTCTAGGTCAAGAACATTTTTGTAGTTGTCGACATGAAGTTTTCATGGCTGCTGAGGTTCATTTATTTTTCTTAATGTTGGTGAGTTGGTTATTATCGTCTTGGAGGAGATATGCATACATTTACCGTCGTAATCCGATACATTTTTTGAAGTTGGCACTCGATAATATGTAAACATTATTTAACTCGATGTGTTCGACGCTTAATGTATTTTCGCCTAGTCTATTGTTAATTGCGAGGACCTGTTATTGGTTTTTTGCTACTTATTTGTTAATGTTTTTTATGTTGCATTAGCTGTTGGTCTTCTGAATATTAAATAAATAAATAAATAAATAAATGATTTTTCCGTAACTTTCATCCTTTATGAGGACTATAACTTTTTTATACACCAGCAGTAGATTGTATACGTTTGATGAGGGTAGATCAGAAGTGTAAAATTTTTGTTTTAAATCATGTATAATGTCTTGTAAAAGTTTTCTGTGTTTATTTCATAAATATATGAGTCTGTATGGGTATACAGAAGCGTCAACAGATTTTTGTATTTAGGTAACATAATGAGTAATGAAAGTCGTACATAACATTTCGATAGTTCTAGTACAGAAAATCCTACATAGATTGGTTTGTTATACAGTATTTTTGTTTGATTTATTTGAACGGCAGCAAAATTTTCAGAGAATATTTTAAAACTATAGAAGTTTGGTTTAGACAATAGATGTTCCAAGCCATATTTGCATTTAGATTTCATTTTTACATCATCCCAAGAAGTGCATAGTTTAAAATCAACCAGTTTTTCCACGTTTTCTATAGTTTTACCGAAAATAGAGTTTACATTAGCGTAGTATACGTCATGCGTCCACTCTTGGAACAAAGAATTTTTGTTTCTTCTGTATCGAAAGCACACGACACAAAGTTCGTGCTTTGTTTTGTAGTTCTCGTTTTGACCGTGCGAGCGCTGTTCATGTTTTCATACTAAATATTTCGATGGCGATACGAACACGCAAACAATTCGAATTCGATAGTTTTTTGTGCTAGAGGTACTGCTATGTTTTGTTATCGATCGAAAAATGTAAAAATTGTCGTGTGCCGTAAAATGGACGCAATGCGCGCAACCTTTTGCACTAAAGAAAACTGATTTTGATAGTAATCATTTACATTCTGCTCAATCGTGTATCGTGCCATGGTGATTTGGCATCAGTGAAATAAGAAAATGGAATTGACAGTTCTTCCCAAAACAACATGGCCACCACAAACTGTCAACATCGACCCGCCCTAGTTGAAAGACCCTGTATTATTGTTTTACTTAAAGTACTTGACAAGAAAGCCTTGTGTGACGATTTTTAAGGAAGTAGTTGCTTTTCGTTAATATTATGTCCCTTTAGTACGATACAATTTTTCATCAATTTATCACACCTCACTAGAAAAGTTCAGGCTTCCCTCCCTTGAAAGAAAAGCTCTTATTTCCTAAAAACCTTAGTTCTATTATTATGAACTATACATTCCTTATTATTTCTACATTTGTACCTAGATCTTCTTTAAATAGATTGCCCTTGAGTAGAACAGAGTTTGTCTTTACCTAATTTAATAATAGCGTTTCTAATAGCTTTAAGTTTAGTAACAAGTTCCGAAAGGTTTGCCATGAACACACTTTAAAAAAACTTACTCACTTAACATCTCTCTTGATTAGGTACTCATGTTACAAATTTTCGCTAGTCCGATCGCCCGTCAGACGCTGCGTTCAACCTCCTCTAGCAGCTCACTATGGGAACTTTGACTCGTTTTCATCTCATAAATCTGTATCTTCAGTGTAAATGATGATATCCAGCTATTTTTTTTTTCTGGTAATCTTAAATATATATACTTTAAAACAACGTATATTTTGCAAGTAAAAGTTTATTTATAATAGTTATAAAAAATATAGGAAAAAAAAAAATAGAATTTCTAAACTAACATCTAAATTAAAGCGCGTTTATTTACGAATATGATTACATAACTCAATAAAATATTAAGAAAACATAAAGATCAAATATGTATAAATAAATAAATATTTAAGACATGCCTCACTCAGATATAAGCTTAACAGTCACTCAAGAGCTCCTTTGCTTCATCAAGAAGTTCTAAATATTTTCTTTTGTAAGGTTTTCTCAAGCTTGTAATGTATGGATTAGAGGGGTATGTAAAAGTGTGTGTATAACGTCTTCGTTGGTGGCTGCCCTCGAACATTTTCGTGCATGGTGAAGCCTGAACTGTTTATAGTCTTTATTTCGTGCTTCTTGAGCATCTTCCGAGAGTTGCCGAAGAGGCAAGACAGAGAAATGACGTATAACACTTTCACCATGAATCAACACTTTGTGCACGGAAGATGGCATATAATACCATTTATATTTATAATCATACCGCTGTGCTGTATCGAATGCATACTGACCAAACTTTGTGGCAACAATACCTCTACCGCTTGACATGACCTGAAGTATAACATAAAATCGTTTGATTAATTCCTCATCTATACCAGTAATTTCGGATGTACAATGGTAGTTTTGGAAAAACCTTCTGGCTGTATTGCCGTCATTAGTGTTGCCACTCACTTGCTTTGGTTTGTCTATATTTAATCCAAGTTCTTCTCTGAACCTTCTTTGTACATGTAATGGATTGGGAGGTAGACTCTAAATGATACACAAGTCTTCCGTGGAATAGTCCCTTCTTCACCAATGATGGCTAGCCTTATATACTATATAACAATACGTGACAAGAGAGGCAAGCGTGACTATTTTCAAGGAAGTTATTGTTTTAACTCAATATCACGTCTCATAGGTACGTGATACAATTTGTCATCACATACCACACCTCCCTTGAAATGTTCAGGCATCCCTCCCTTGAAAGAAAGGCGTTTATTTGCTCAAAAAAAAACTATACAGTACATATATTTAAAACCTAAGTAAATTATTTACATCTTGTCTATCTACATCATCAATATCTAATTACAGTTTTCCAAAAGAAGTAGATGCAGTATTGGGTATTAACCAATTTTTCCTTGATAATTTTAAGTAAAAAAAGAAAACTCCTGACAAACTTAACAACTATTCACATATTCGGTTATTATGTCTTTGCATATTACTCCAAAACTATTTTTTGGATACTCTTACTCATTTTATTTACGCACACAGGCGGCCACTTGTCGGCAATAAATGATAATCCTTAAGTATAACACGAAATCAATCAACTTCGGCTTTAACGACACATAAGTTATGTCATAACCGCAGTAATTCCTTATTTTTACCAAAGTTTTGGGCCATATTTTATATATAACTTTTATTGAACCCATTCTTAATGATAACTTCGACAATACGAGTATTATGTCTTTTACATAATCATATCAGGTCTCCTATCGTTGCGTCTCGGCGCACCTTCGTTAGTAAAGATTACTGATCTATATAATTAGCAAAGTGTAAAACATGCTTTTTTATTTTTCTCATCTTCACAAAGGTTTGACATGAACAAATACAATTCTATCTATCAGGTCTCCTATCGTTGCGTCTCGGCGCGCCTCCGTTAGTAGAGATTCCTGATTTTAATAACTAGCAAAGTCATTAATCATTATATTAGCACTTTTTGCTTTATCTATTCTCATTTCAAAAGTTTGATATTAACAAATATCTAAACTTACATCACTTTGTGTTTTTTTTTATAATAACTACAACTCTTGGTTGCGTATATAGTCAATAGGAAGCTCCAATTCATGGTTCGTTTCTTTGAACGAGTTACAACTCCCACAAAATTAATATTTTTACGGAATATCCGATTTCGACATTTAAGTAATAAGTAAGGCACATTAACACACACTTTAACAAATTATTGGTACAAATTTACCTTTCAAGGTAATTCACTTATTTGGGCCTATCATTTATTTATTTATTTAATCTTTATTGCACAGATTTAACAAAAAAAAGTACAAATGGCGGACTTAATGCCGTATGGCATTCTCTGCCAGTCGACCATTAAGTTAAGCAGAAATGTAAAGTGGGCGGTGCGACAAAGTATAAGCAAAGTTACAAGTAATTATTTAAAATAGGTACAAACAATTAACATATCATACATATAAATAATAAACTAATATATAAGCTTTAAACAGTATACACATACGTAAATGAATATACACAAATACAATTACACAATACATACTTAAATATATGAAAATATGATAAATACATAAATAAGATGACTTACAATGAAAAGTGATACTAAGTAGAAGATGACAAAAATAATTTGCGGAAATGGGACCGAGCAAGTTTCTTAAATGAGTGTTTGCAGGGTGCTTGTTTAAGTTTTTCTGGAAGGGAATTCCAAAGACGAGAGGATTGAAGGAGAAAAGACTTGGATACGAAACCAGTGCGGTGAGAAGGAATGGAAAGGGTAAGTTTGTTTGAGGAGCGCAACTGCCGAGAATGTGTAGAACTGAGAAGAGTGAAACGAGATTTGAGATAAGAAGGGGAATGAGGATCGTTTAGTATAGAGAAGAGAGTAGATAGCATTCTAATGTTGCGCCGAAAGGATAAAGGCAGCCACTGAAGCTTCAAGCGATACGCGGAGATATGTTCAAACTTCCGAAGACAATAAATAAAGCGAATGCCGTAGTTAATTAGACGATCCAATTTATTGAGTAAAACTTGGTTCAAGTCGCAATAACACACATCAGCGTAATCAATCAGCGGAAGAACAAGAGATTGTACGAGAGAGATTTTAGTCCTAACAGGAAGAAAGTGCTTAAACCGACAGAGGGAGCGCAGTGTGGCGGTGACCTTACGACTAACCTCGGATACGTGTGTCGTCCAATTGAGCGTAGAGTCTAAGTGCAGACCAAGATTTTTGACACTCGATGAAAAAGGAACAACTACACCACCAAGATTAATCGGAGCAATAGAGGAAATGTCAATTTGGGAAATTGACTACCGATCACAATGGCTTGGCATTTAGAAGGATTCACAGCTATACCATAACGGTCAGACCAAGCCGAGATACGTCTAAGGTCACTATTGATCCCTTATACTTAATACACATTTAAAAGATACAGAATATTTATTTACTGTCGAGTTTTACATTTCACTACGACATTTTATTCCTTAACCACTTGCTATCATTTCGAAATGCATAGCTTTATTAACTGTACCTTGTACCATTGTTATTTCAAATATCATAATAACGAGTCCCCTTTTAAGATCCTAGATCTCCAACCGTTTCCATAGATAAATTCTCGATTACACTATGATTAAACTGAAGGATTTGACTACGTATTGTACCTACTACTTGTGTGTCCTACCTTTTGTCATTTCTTTTTAAGATGCCTTACTTTACAAACACCCATATCTAATCGTCACAAACGAAAAAATTCGGCTACGAAACCAATAGAAAACTATTATGTTAATTATGTTTCGAGACAGCCGCGAAAAGAAAGAAAATAATTACAATTCCGAGTACAATAAGTTACGTACGAGTATTAACGCGAATTGCGACGAGTCAGCAAGGTCGGGGCCGTGCATATTATAATAACTCAACAAATTTCAGGGTCACTGTCAGTGCAGCAATAGTTTCACGTCATTCTAAATTATAAGAGTGTGCATTTTACAGTCGAGATTACATTTGCAATTTGCAATTCCACAGCATCTATTCCTTTTTTTACATATAACTCTGAATATATTATATCAAAAGTAATCTTTCAATTGATAACAAAAAATAATACATATTCTGTTTTTATATAAAGATACTATAAAAAAATATTATTTCTCAATAATATATCAAATTCTGTCTCATAAAACGGAACTATAAAAACCTAAAGCATTCAAAATGCTTTTTTCGCAACCATATTAATCTCAGTTATGTACTTACTAATAATCTAATAACTAGGTACATTAAAATTTTAATTGGTTGGACCCATCTAGTTATACTATAATTTTACCCTGTTAAATCTACACTTAACACTAATTATAAAATATAATATTATACTAAAAGTTAAAAAAAATACTTAAAAACCATCTTTTCCTGTATCTTCATTCGCGATCCTTTGACACGGATGACACACCCGGCAGCAACTCTTCCTCCATCACGACACCAACAACTCCCGGCAGCCAGCTTAGCTTGACTAACATCCATCTGGCTCCAACAACACCCAGCAGCCAGGCAACGTCATTATCTTCTTAGTACACATTTTAATATTCGCATTCTTGTTTAAATAAATGTCTCTAAAACTTAGACTGTTCACTTGACTTTAAAATAAAACTTATCAGACATTACTACTCGAATGCACAGCACTGCCCAAAAGGCAGCACTGTCACGGTCGCCATGTAATGGATTGGGAGGTAGACTCTAAATGATACACAAGTCTTCCGTGGAATAGTCCCTTCTTCACCAATGATGGCTAGCCTTATATACTACTCTTATATAACAATACGTGACAAGAGAGGCAAGCGTGACTATTTTCAAGGAAGGTTTTAACTCAATATCACGTCCCATAGGTACGTGATACAATTTGTCATCCATCACATACCACAACATGAGCCTTCTTTTGATTTTTTAAATCTTTATTTTCTGCTGTTGTGGCAGACCATTTTACAAAGACAAGATTGTAAGATAGAATAAGTTCCATAAATCTGATCCAACAATGCAAAGTTGAAAGCCCATATTAATAGGAAGCTTCATCCACAGGTTTGTTTTGCACTTTTTCTAAATTGTTCATCTCTGTAGGTCTTGCATTGCAAATGGTACATCAGCACTTGAAGAAGTTTCTGACAAAACTTGAGCCACTTTGCCGTCAATCATAGTTAAAAATAACGTGTGTTTTATTTCAATACCTTCGCCACTATGATTAATCAGAGAAGGAGTAAGAGCTAAAATTTGAGCATTAGTTTCGTCCACAACCTGTGTGGTCTTCTCAGGTGTTTCTTTTGAAAATTTGATCAAAATTGGTCGGCAAAATCTCACTGATGATGGAGCAGGATTATTCCACAATACCTCATTAGTATTGGCATCTTTAAGTCTCAGGGGCACTAATGATGATATAAATAAATTTGAGTCGAAAATTATATCGCTCTCTTCTGGTAGGATTTGCTTGTATTCCTTATTATATATATTATTGTAGAAGTGGCTGAAGTGTGATCCAAAACATCTTGCAGTTTGATTTTTGCTTTAATGTTATTATTTCAATGCTAGATTCTGGCGGATAGCACATTCGTTTAGCTTCACGAATTAACTTTTACGGAGGAAACAATAAGCAATTCTTTGCTATCAAACAATTCCTCATATTTTCATACTGTGCCTTGTTGAGATTTAACTCAACGAAAATGCTAAGAGCTTCGTCCTTTGAATAGGCTAGTATGTGTGCCGGTTCACTAAGAAGGTTATTGCGTACTCGTATTTCATTTTTTTTCTGCCGGTAGTGCTCGTTAGATTTCAACGATGAATGCTTCTTCTATTTTGCCTTAAGACCTTAAGCCCTGTACGTAAGAGTTCAATATGAATTCAAGTCCGCATGTATCAAGTAACTCCTGGTTTTTACGTTTCTTTGTACTCTCTGCGCTATCTTCGTACGTTTTAGAATGTCTCCCTCGTTTCTCTGTCGATGTAGAAGCTTCAGGTTCGCACGTAGGTTCTAGCTTCACCGTAAATACGCCATCCAACCAATTGCTATTTTGACTTAAAAACTGATCTTTCTTTCGACCCGCTTTAGTATAACGTTGACGAAACTGAGCTATAAAGGATTTTTGAATCTTCGCTATTATTGTTGCTGTTTGCGTCCGAAGATTCAGTAAAATTGTTTCGTATATAATTTGAGAGAGACAACATAATTTGAATCACTTTCAATCAATATGAGACTTAAGTCACGTCTGGTGCACGAGAATTCACTCATTGTGAAACTTTTGCTAATGACAAAAATTAATGAAGAACTGTAATAATTCACGAGCAAGTAAACTATTTTGTAGTGAATAATAACCGAAGATGTGTGCAAAATTATTTAATAAAAACTAATTTATCATAATGTGGTTATGCGGTTTTTAATGGTCCTGTATGGGAATGAGAACTAAATACTGTGAGAAACATTTGATAAAAATACCGCAAAATGTGTCTGTTTGTATTGGTCTGGGTGTTTTCTATGTATAATAGGTATAAATTTACAAAAAAAAGATTTAAGTAAGTTTATTGGTAGTCTAGTACGCATAGTTCAAGCTTCGGCTTAGTTTGGGACTGTGTGGCATATTTATTTATTAACTATTTAAAAGATAAAATACAATTTAACAAATGGGAAAAACCCCTTTTTTGATCGTCCAGGCTGAGCATCAAAGTAGGAAAACTCTTAACATGCAAACATAAAAAAGAAATTCTTACTCCCGTATTTCGTCACATTTAACTATGCTACGCACTGAAACTGCATAAAAAAACTTTTTGCCGTCAAATTAGGTTATATTTCCTAATAAATAAAACAAAAAATAGAACTTCGGCAAGCTTCGGCAAATGTCAAATCTTCAGATGAATGTTTGAATACGGAAAAATGGTACATATAATATATATAAATTTTTGGCTAAGTAATGTTCCACTAAAATGCATTTAATTTAATTTTATAGGAAAGTATATATCTTAAGCTTCTAAAGTGGTATCACACATACATACTTTCTCTTGTTATGATACTATAAAATAATACCAAACAAATGCAAGATACATGGTTATTTTAATTTAAAAAAAAAGTTAATTAATCATACTCTGGACTGAATTTTTTTAGTCAACCCATTTGCAATATATAAACAGCTCGGTGAAGGTCCTTGTATGGTGGGATCTTAGACTATTATCGCCACATGTTGTCTTCGCAACCATATTAATTACAGTTATTAAGAAATAACATAAGAATTTAAATCATATAAATAACATTTTAGTATACTTTAAGCAAAAGGTAATATTTTGATTTCACAAAAAATATATATTAAGAAGGCCGTGGAATGCTCAAAATTAAAGTAAACTTCTACTTTTATTATATTTTACCTTTTTAAAACTATACCTAACACTACTAATATCACAAATTACAAAATATTATATTAAAATTAATATAAAAAAAAATACATAAAACCATTTCTCCCCGCGTCTTCCTTCGCGGTCCTTTGACACGCATGACACACCCGGCACCAAGTCTTCTTCCATCACTACACCAACAGCGCCCAGCAGCTAGCAAACAATATCATCTTCTTTGTACACTTTTTAATTATTCGCCTTCTTGTTTAAAAAATAATGCCTCTAAAACTTTTGTTGCTCACTCTTAACTTTTTATATTATTATAAAAAAAACTTATATCAGTTATTACTTTAATGCATAGCACTGCCCAAAAGGCAGTCCTGTCACGGTCGCCATGTAAAGGGTTGGGACGAAATCCCGAAATGATACAAGTCTATCCTGGAATCGTTCTTTATTGTTAAATGATGTTTCCTCTTATATACTATTACATGACGTTACAAGAGAGGCTAGCATGACTACGTATCTTCAAGGAAGTATTGTTTTTAAATAATATCACGTCCCATAAGTACGTGATACAATTTGTCATCAACATATATGATTAGGCTCGAAACATGTAATATTACACTGCCCCCAATGTATTTTTTTTTATTTTATTATTTCTATAAATACTAAAGGTAATTTGCTAAAATTAACTGTTCTAGTTTTTTGAGAATTGATTTTGTTTAGACGTTATAAAATTAAATCAATTGGGGGCAACACTTAGCTCTCTCTAGTAGTAGCATTAATAGTTAAGAAAATTCGCTCAACTGCCGCGCTTAAATGGGGCAAATCAGGCATTAATAGTTCGATATTTTTGAAAATTTTGTGTGTTGCATTTGATAATGTATCATAATATTGTAAATCCGTACACGTATCCGTACGCATTTTTTTCCGTACGTACGTATTTATCACGCGAAGTGACATTGAAATAATTCGAATCACAAAGACTACTAAGTGTTGCTACAAAAAGGTACATAGTTATCCATTAAAAATTAACTCAAAGGTTCTAAGGCTACGTTGAGTCCTTTTATAATGACATCATGTTTTAGGTGTTTAAAATGGAAACATACGCTTGTAACTGTGCTGGATAGCAATACGCCATCCAAAATAATTACATTATCTTTTTCGATGAGAATTTAAAATATTGGCTTTCACTAGAATGTCTGCTTTAGGTTTTAATTTAAAGAGGAAAGAAGTTTCATCAATCATATCATATCATTTTGTAATAATTTGACATAACTTTTATCATGATCATCATTATATAAAGTCAAAGTTTTATTTTCCAAATCAATCCGTGCATGACGGTTAGTAAAAAAATCATTTCCTATAATACCATCATAATTTAAAGAAATATTAGACTGATCATGTACGACATGTAGTTATGATTTATCAAAGCATTAGGAAAATTTAAATAAGGGTATGTGTAACCCAAAGATTTACAATCCTTTTTCTGTTTTAGTTATACTATTTATTGATACTTTAGTATGAGTTTATACACTAGTTTCCGGTTTTAAGACTTTAGACACAGTTAAATAAATATTTGCACCAGTATAAATAAGAACACATAGACATTTATTATTAAGAGAGACAAGGAACTTTTACATGAAAAATATGGTTATCATTTAGATTGATAGTGCCTGTATTGCATTTACAAGACTTGAAGGAGCGGCCCCTTCCTCGAGTGGCATTGAGTTTAAAGAATGCATTGGCTGAGATCTTACTTGATTATAAATTTTTATCTTTATATTTTGTAATTTGTAAGAACTTTCTATCAAGTGTCCCGATATTTGCAATAGCGACAAATAATTTGATTTTTATGTCCAGATTAGACTTCGTATCTTTTATTCGTTTTATAATTATTATTATTACGCCTACATTGGTTGTGAGTATGTCCTGATTTTTTACAAATACTACACAAACTTTGTTTCCTACTTTGTAAAATATAAAATTTTTCTTCCTCTAAAGCCATATTAAAAGCATCATTTAGAGGAGTTGGTTCACGAGAGCGTAACATTTGAGAAATTCGAGGATTCACTGATATAAACGATTGTAGTGCCAATTAGTTTGTACTTTCGATTTGCCCCAGAAGTAGCGTTGCATCTTAACAAGAAGGTTTAATTGAAGAAAGCAATCTTTTTAGACTAGTTTCAATTCGATGCATATATTGCGTAATACTTTCGTTATGCGTCTGCTTGCAGTTTTGTAAATCTATTAATAAATGTGTTTGGTGTTTCTTATTTCAAAATCTTGATTATAAAAACTCCTAAATCCGACCAAGTCCTAAAAACAGTGTTACTGCACGTAGATTGAGCACGATCAGTCAATTATGCTTTGTTGAAATTAGCAATCCATGGGCTTAAATCATCACGATTTCCGTCATAAGGTTTAATAAATTTTAAAAGAGTATTTATGTCAATAATTGTAACTTAAGAATTATCAGCTTCAGATATTTTTACCAAGAAAGAATTATTAAAACTGTCCAAAAATATTAAACTTAAAATACACACAGTGCAAATAATTTTTGAAATAAAAGATGATAGTAAAGAAATAATAGTCCCTATAAAATTTTTGGTTAGGAAACTATTAAACCACTTGCAAACACAGAATAACTAGTACTAATGTTGCCAACTAGTCTCGCACTGTCGGCAATGTACAGGCGGAAGCGTCGGGTAGTAGGTATTACTGTCGTCGAGTAGCGGCTGTTCAATTTGCGGATAATCGTATTCACGATGAACGCGAATTGACGAAGTGCAACCTGGCGAATAGTTTAACAGTGATTCTATGTCGTTTTCTGGAAAAGGGTTATATATCAATTAAAGGTTAAAAACCACCTCGTCGAAAAGAGTTAATGATATCCCACACTTCTCAGACCAATTGAATGTTATATCCCTAATATTCCTCTCAGGATACGAAGAGTAAATAACAATCACTTTTATTTCCAGAGTTTTATACTTTTATAAGTAACTAAAGTAAACTTAAAACTTTTAAAACGACAATTTAAAATTTATAATGATAATATTTTTTCTATGAGGGGGGGAAATACTATAGAGGCTAGCAGTATGTTCCTTGTATGTTATCTTATAGAGTTTTACCTGCCTAACGTTGGTGTTCAGCTTTTATGCAAATCTATAAACAAATTTGGGCATTTTTTAGTTAACGATAAATTCCTTTTTCAAATTACTGGCGTCTGAAAGGTTTTAACCCGGAGATAACTACATTGTCACAAAATGAAATTCTTTGTCAATGATAAGGAATACAAACAGCATTAATACATTACAAAGTTGTAACTAATGGCAAGTTATAAAGACGTCTAATTAATGATAACCATTAGTTCAAAGCTGTTCTGGGCCCCAATTCTGCTAATTTATAAATGGCTCAATAGCATCGCAATCGTATATTTTGACATCACTTCCATATTAAATGTGTCAAAATATACAATTGCGATGCTATTGAGCCATTTGTAAATTAGCGGAATTGGGGGCCTGTTCTAATGACAGTGATAATAACAGTTACTAAAATGTTATAATGAAAGACTCCTTATTCGATGAAAGGACAAATAAGCTTATTGCAATTTAGTTGCTAAAATAATACGATTTTATAATTGTACAATATTATAAGTAGTATATAAAAGTTCTCTTCATTAGCTATTTCTTTCTCCTCCTTTAATGAGTATCTCTTTTGAATTTCTGTGAACTTCAATTTCGTATATTCCATTTCCTCGTATACTCATAGCGAAAAGATTGTGCTACTTATAATGATAAGTTCTCACAAAAAAATTACATTGTTGGTTAGCATTTGGAAGTCCTTAAGTAGATTATGTTCCAATCGTTGTAATGCAGCTCTTTGGCGATTCAACCCATTTATGCAGGGTGGACCAAAAATCCGATAACATTTCAAATGGTCATAAAAAAAAACAAAAATAGGCTTGTGAGAAAAAAATGTTTATTTATTATAATACGAGTAGTACATAAATTGGGGGGTTTTTTTAAATAAAGTCATCCAAATGTGAACCTTGATTATTTTGGCACATCAGTATCCTAGAGCGGAAATTTTCCATCACCGCCCGACAAGTGTTTTGAGAAATGTTATGAATTTCCTCGCGTATATTTTATTTTAATTCTTGAATAGATGATGGGTTGTTATTAAAAACTCTACTTTTAAGGTAGCCCCAAAAGAAAAAGTCAATTGGTGACAAATCCGGGCTACTCCACTTCTTTAATAGTTTCCTCGCCGCGTACTGAACAAGGGTGACTCGAGTTTTAAATTCTTACGGATCGAATCCATTTCCTAGTTCTATCGTCATTGGGCGCATCCTTGACATTTTTCCGAAATACCGGTATTAAGTTACATAGTTCAGACAACAGTCTCCCAAAGGCCTATTAATTATATGTACTCTGTTTGCTGTGTTTATGATGAGTAAATAAATAATTTAACAAAAGAAAAAAAATATCTTCTTTGACGTTTCTCTCCTCACTTACACTGATTTAGTATGGATTAGATCAAATCAAATCAAATCAAATATATTTTATTTTGCTCAAAATGTGGTACATACAGATCTTAAATTTTAAGTGTTTCACACAATTTACCAGAATCTGGCATGCAAACAATTTTTTTTTTTATATACAATAATTACTAATTTTCACATCATATTTCTTTGAAAAAATTAAAATATTCCTTCACTGAGTAGAAACAGTTATGTATCAACCAGGTTTTTAGTTTCTTTTTAAACATTTCTAATGATAGAGACTTCATATCATCGCTCAGTCTGTTATATATTTTGACTGCCATTTGGTAGCTATTTTGGCCATATATCCGAGTCGTTACTGTATTTAGTATCAGCTTGTTAGGGGGTACCTTGTATTACGTCCATGTGTTTCCATGCGTGTTTTAAATAACTTTGGGTGACTTTTGACAAAGACGCATATTTCATAAATATACATGCAAGATAGATAGATAGATATACATTTAAAGATTAATATTTGCGTATAATAATTATTTAATTCCGCCAATTTTTACATACAACAGTGCTTACAAGAGACCATATATCATTTAGTCAGACTCATTGTCTCCACTATAAGCATCAGTGCATATTATTAATATTATATTACGTAATTAAATTATATCTTAAAAATAAGTCTTACACAATGAAGGGTGAATTACATTTAAGGTTATTAATATTATTCAACCGACTCTACCATAAAGAGGAATTTAACTGGGCGTGTGCCCGAGGCAGCCCGAGCGACGTCCACACCCGCAGAGGCATTGGGTCGCGAGGCTGCTTTGCGAGCCGTGCTTAGTGTCAATTGTGTCTATTGCTGCGTGATTTGATAGAAGCAGAATTTTGTACTGGATATTTATAATAAGTATATTGAGTTGATAAGAAAGTAAACACCAATTTATTCAATTAAATATTTAATCTTAAAATTATTGACACCAAGTTTTTTACGACGTGTAGTCTTATAGGTATTATTTATATCCTTTAAATAAAGATTACTCAACCTAATCGACTTAAACAGTTCTTAGATATTTTCATCACACAATTGTTTAACAGATATTAATTATTAAGTGTTTAGTTTACTCCATGATTGGTTTTAAATTATCTGTGGCGATGTACTGCACTCTGTAAAGTACATTTTCATTCTCACTATCATTTTGCACTGCAATACTTTTTTCTAAGTCCACGACTTCAATTCTTATGACACGAATCCCTCGTCTTGATCGTCTTCTTCGGTGAAACGACTTCTTTCTGACTATTAGTTTTGTTCGTTGTTTCTTTGGCTCCCGTCGTTGTTTAGCCAGTTCTGAATACATTATATCAAAATTAGCAAGGGCACCTTGAGCACATTATTCAAATAAATAATTGTCCATTTTTTCTTGGTTTATTTATCAGTTTGCAGTTAAGTATCTGGTCAAGTAAGCCAAATAATAAAAACATAAAACAATAATAATAAGCTCGTTTTGCACTATTCGCTAACACATGCACTCTCTTACACAATGAAGTTAATCATGTTCAGACGCAATCGTGAAAGTAATTTCTAAGCATATTGACGGAACCCGGTCTGCTACTTTTTCCAGGGTCGTGTCTGTATTCGTAAAATTATCTTTTGTTTATTTTCCTGTGCATGTTGCACAATCCTGTGTTGCTTTATTATAGTTCCACTATCTTTGTTTACTTCAGGTTGCCATATGCCATAAGTTATTGAATTTTCATAAAACATGTCCTCGTCGTCGCATTGTGTTTCGATTTCGGACCGGGATTTTTTTCTAGTTAGCTCTAAAACAATATAAAAAAATTGTTAAAAAGCTTAACCAATTTCCACATTTTTAATTTTTTTTTATTGCTATCACAAATCCTTATACAAATAAAACATAAGAAGCTAGTTTCTTAACTCGACTTTTCCTCTTCTTTAAAGGCGAGTTTCTTAACGTATCTTAACTTGATTTTATCTCTCTTTGAATGGCGGGTTTCCTAACCCAACTTTTCCTTTCGAGTGATTTAGTTAATTAGACTATTCCCCTCTTAGAAGTGGTTTTCTTAACTTGTCATTTTCTTTCTTTGAAACGCATTTTTCTTAAACGCGATTTTTTTTAGTCTAGTCTTTCTATTACTTCAATATGGTGTGTGTTTATCTAACAATGATAAAAAAAAACAGATAAGAATCTTAACTATTTGCCCCAAAGTGACAAAAAAAAAGTGTCTTTAACCTTCTGCAACTGAAGTGAATTTATAGTTAACATTCAGCTGGGGTGTAGTCTGTCAGGCGAAATTTTAAATTTAAATTAGGAATATTATTTACATTTAGTGAATTTCATTATTATCTAGATTTGTTAGTAATAAAATAAAAAGGCAAAAGAATCTCTTAAAATAAAACTTCAGTTAATTATGTATTAAATTATAGAGATCAAAGGGCATTGCTCACTTACCATAGTGGCGTTGGCCTAGCGTGGACAAGCGATTGAGCGTTTTTGTTGTAGTTGTATTGTTAGTTTATAATAAGAAGATACAGGGTGTCTGGTGGCAGATTTATATTTCTAAATACGATTATTTTAAAAAGTAATAAACGGTGCGGGGGAGGGTGGCGCCGTTGGAATCACCGATCGTGCGGATTTTTCAGTCACTATGTCGCAGTGGTCGAGTGAGCATCGCGCGTTCCCTGTCGAGGCATTTTTTAAGAGTAATGATTCTTACGTAATTGTTCGTCGCCAATTTTGTTCAAAGTTCGGTATTCGGCGAATACGTGATGTGTAATGGTTTGGGATGTAGACTTTAAATGATACAAGTCTTCCGTGGAATAGTTCTTTATTCACCAATGATGGCTCGTCTTATATACTATATAATGATACGTGACAAGAGAGGCAAGCGCGTGACTATCTTCAAGGAAGATATTGTTTTAACTAATTATCACGTCCCATAAGTACGTGATACAATTTGTCATCACATACCACAGATGGACCGAGTGTAAATTTTATTCGTTCGTGGGTGCAGAGATTCCGCGCAACTGCTTCGGCTATGAATGTCCCACGGCCAGGGCCCAGTCGATCTTCAAAGACTCCCGAAAACATTGAATGGTTGAAAGCAGCTCACGTGAAAATCCACGACTTTCAATACGGAAGAGAGCAACCTCACTGGGACTACCAAGAGCGATTATTCATGAAATTTTAATAAAGGATCTGAAGTTCATCCTTTTAAAATTCAAACCGTCCAAGAAGTAAAAGAAAGTGACTTTGATTTATGCAAAAAAAATTGTGAAACGATGTTGGAGCGTTTTCGCACTGTAAATCCCATTTTTTGAAGCGACGATGCTCATTTTCACTTAAACGGCGTAAGTGAACTAGCAAAACTGCCGTTACTGGTTTCCAAGAACTTGAAACCCTCGATTGAAACATCAAAAACCATTGCATTGCCCCAGGGTAACTGTTTGGTGTGCCTTATCCACGCATGGGATAATTGGACCATTTTGTTTCGAAAATTCTCGAGGCCAGGCGACAAATGTCATTGGTGAAAATTATCGACGCATGATTAGGGATTTCTTTTTGCCAACCTGCGAGCTCATCCATCGTACTCTGCACACACGTGGTTTCAACAGGATGGGGCGACTGCACACACAGCCAGAGCTTCGATGAATTTGCTTCAGAAAAATTTCCCCCAAAAACTGATCAGTCGCTTTGGGGACATCCCATGGCCACCGAGGTCGCCCGATCTAACTCCCATGGATTTTTTTTTATGGGGCTACCTCAAAGAGAGGGTTTATAATGAAAATCCCCAATCTCTTGTGGCTTTACAGGAAAATATTCGTCGAGAAATCAGTTCAATTAAACAAAGTTTACTGCAGCGTGTGCAAGCACAGAACACAAAACTCCGTTTTGAACAGTGTGTTCAACTTGACGGAAGACATTTGGATGACATACTCTTTAAAAAATGAAATCCGCATTTATATTCTATCGTTCAATGCTCTTAATAAAACTTTGTGTCAATTATTACGTTTTTTATTTAAGTTTGAACACATCATGCATCTGCATCATAAGCTATCACAAAAATGGGTTTTGAAATAAGATTTAGAACCGATTAACTATCCATAGACTATGCCTACTATACTTAACAGAAGGTCAATTTTGTGAGAGGAAATTAGTAAACTCAGGTTTGTATTCAGGTTAGAAAAAATAAATCATAAGTAAGGAAACATATGTTATTTTCAAATATGTTTATTATAATTATGTTCCCCCAAAACCTGGTCTAATGGCATCATGTCATAATCTTCATCTACAAAATCATTTTCGCTGTCACTACTTTCCTCCGTGTCACAATTTAAATCAATGATGAATGCCTCATCAAGATATTTCTTTACAAGGGCACAATGCACGGTGGGACACGCTCCATACAAGGACGGTCATAAATAGATTAAGTCTTATTACAACATGTTTATCGTGTTAAATTTGTTATTTGCATTTTTAGTAATATAATACGACTTCAATGATGTAAAATTAAACAAGTATTTATTGAAAAAAAATATTGACGAACAAAATATTTATTGAAAAAAGTAACTGTATGGGTAAATGCAATGAAATAAATATAAATAAATAAATAAATAAATTCGTTTATTGCATGAAACTTGGTACAAAAGAGGTCACAATGTTAATATTATTTAGGCATCACATAGTTTCGCCAGCTTAACTGACATGCAATTTCTTCACATTTGATTTTATTAAATCAAGTCATTAATAAAATAAGTAAAAGCAATACATTAATCGTCGCAAACATACATTTTTAATGAAATTATAATAATATATTAAATCAATTAATGTTTTTTTTTAAATTAATGAATTCACATAGTCATCTCTCATCTGATGTCAAAATAATCATTTAAGCTGTAGTGACACTTGGATATAAGATATAACCTAATTTCTTGCCTAAATTTATACAAACACAACTCTCTTATAGTCTTAGGAATATTGTTATATATTTTAATTGACATTACATAGCTGTTTTTTCTATTCATAGCTGTTTTAGACAGTGGAAGCATCAATCTGGACGGATCCCGCTTTCTCAACACAGATGTTTGTTGATCTCCGTATTTTTTAAATAAATGTGGGTTCTCTTTTATAAACGTACATATTTGAAAGACATACATATCTGTTAATGTAAGCAAGTTATGACTTAGAAAAAGTCATTACATACTTATATCTAGATTAACTTTAATTTAAACTCAAATCTGTTATTATTTAATACATTTTATACTGAAATAATTAATTAATGAATTAAAACAGCAACTTAATATAAAAAAAATATGTGAAAATACTATTATTATACCTGTAATAATTCTAAGACACTTTTTGATAACATGGATTTTTTTCTTGGGGGAAGCTTCCGAAGACTGGTAATAAAAGGATCTGAATGTAATAACAATCGCTGTAATAAGTCTTGATTGGTAATTTCGCGTGACATTTTGCGAGTATGACTTCGTCTGTACATTTTGATGTATTTATTTGTTGCTTCAGCAGCTTCTTCGGAAAGTTCCCCGATAGATAATAAAGCAGAACTTATAATATCTGATCCGTGTACAAGCACTTTGTGGACGGAAGCAGGGAGATTGTACCACGGATATTCCTCGACCAGGTTGTACGCTGTTTGCAAAGCATATTCTTTAAACATGCTTTGATTGATTTTATATCCCGAAGACAAAGTTTGTAGAATACTCGTAACACAACAACGATCTATAAGATCTTTTTTTAAACCCGTTATTTCAGCTGATATACTTGAATTCATAAAAAACTTCCTGGCCGTGTTTCTGTCGTTCGATGTCCCGCTTCCGCCACTTCGCGGTTTATCTACAATTAAACCTAATCGTTCCCTAAACTGGGATTGCACATGTTGTTTTTTATTGATTAACAATTGTTTGTCACTATCTAACCTAATTTGCCATTTCTTAATGTCTATTCTGTACGAAAGATGAATAAAATATTCGAAAAATCGAATCCAAGCATGTAAAGGTGATAATCCGAATTCGTATCTACTTTCGGTTACTGGTTTCTGTAAACATTCGTCTATTTTATTTATCTCTTTTGGGGTAGCATTACAAATATAACATCTACTACTAGATGTTTCACTTAGAGCACTACAAATTTTACCATCTACCATGGAAAGCTGCAAGTTATGAGTACATAATTACAAATTCGCGAGTATCTTTTCTGAAAATCGTTGGTTGCAAGTTTTGAATTTTAGTTTAAAAATACGCCTCCTCTTCCAAAGATACTGCAACATTTTCTTTCAGAAATTGAAATCTAATAGGACGGCAGTATCTAGTGGAATAGGGACGAGGATTTTTCCACAAAATTTTACAAATATTATGTGTCAATTTCACAACTATTTGAAGCGGTACAAAAGATGTTACAAACATACTACTGTCTTCCAAAGATGAATCTGCAAAACTTTGTTTATATTCACTATGTCCAGTACTGCCATCGAATCCCCATTTCCCAAGTAAAGTGATACCAGATACACATTCGTGAGTAATCTGATCTAAGACCTCTTTTTGAGATTTAAGGAGACGAGAGGTAGTGTGATCAACAAGGCTTTGCAATTCAATTTTCTTCGCTTCAGTAATCTGCTGATAACATGGTAAAACATTACATGAAATTTTAGTATTTACAAAGTCTTTAACTAATAAATACTGATGTTTTGTCAGCTTAGCATCCGTTATAAGTGACAATACATCAGCAGTGCTTACTTTAGATACATCAGAAGAGTTAGAAACGTCAAGCAATGCATTCACTGTAGAATCATCGGATTTAGATAACTCAGCCAATCATCTACGTTGACTCCTTTTACTACATTCTGAAAACGATTTTCGTGGGCGGCCACGCGAATGATCAGAAGATTGGTTTTCAGTCGGAATGCATTGCTCTCGGTTTCTTGACAATTCAACGCTTTCCATGACATTAAGCCAGTCGGAATAAGTAGTGATCCGGGAATTGTAACAATGGGGCATTAACCAGCAGTTCCTTACAGGTTTCAAATGCCTTTACATATTCGTCGTCCTCGTATTTTACCTTTTGGTTTTTCTTTAAACAGTTTTGTTATTTTTGCAAAGCCCTTGATAAATCTCCTATAGTATCTGATTAAGCTAAGAAATGCTTTAATTTCCTTTGAAGTTTTAGGTATTGATTACTTTAAAACTGATTTAATTTTATCTTCATTTGGTTTAAGACCATCTTAAGTAATTGTATGGCCTAAATATAAAACTACTTTTTTTAAAAATTCTGATTTATCTAACCGAACTTTTAAATTGGCGTTTCTTAGTCTCAAAAACGATCGTAAGCTTTTTAATATGACTATTAAAGTCGTTAGCGAAGACAATAATATCATTCAAATAGACTAGACAATGTTCTGTTTGTAAACCTAACACATTATCCATAGTTCTTTGAAAAGTGGCAGGTGCTGTCTTTAATCCGAATGACATTCTCTTAAATTCATAATGACCAAACTGTGTTGAAAAGGCTGTTTTGGGTCTGTCTACTTCATTAATTTCAAGCTGGTAGTAGCCACTTGCTAAATCTAATGTCGTAAAATATGTACTTTTATCTAATCTATCAAATAGATCATTAATATTCGGTATTGGGTACTTGTCATCTATCGTTATCTCATTTAATTTCCGATAGTCGACGACCATTCTATATTTCTGTCCTCCTGAAGCATCTAGTTTTTTTGGTACTAAATGTACAGGTGCACTCCAAGGTGAAAAACTAGGCTGAATTACGTTATCCGCCAATAGTTTCTCGATTTGAGCTTTTATTTTTGCGGTCTGAGCTGGTGGTTGTCGATATGCTTTGACATAAATTGGATTGTCAATTTTTGTTCGTACGCAATGCTTCACTTCTACTTCTTTTAGTAAAAGATAATGGGATACCGTCACAATAGAATATGTCACGGAACTTATAACACAAATTATTAATTTCCTCTTTCTCTAATGGATCCTCAATGTGATCTAATCGTAACTTATTTAAATTCTTAATTAACAGTTGTTCTTTACTACCATCGTTATACCCATAATGTAACATGAAGAAATTTTTTCAACATATTTCGTAATTTCAAATGGATCGAATATGGATAAAACTATTTTTTTGTTTAATCTGTTATTAATTTTAGTTATGCGTGACCCTGTTCACAGTTAACTAATGCAGCGGGCATTGTAACGTTCGCAGCAAACTCAACAAAAGGTAAAAATCCTTTCCCATTACACAAGTCGGTGGGAACTCTAAGGGGTTGCACACAATTAGGTTTTAAAACTAACCTTTTCGTTTCAAACTTAGGATGATATCGTATGGACATGACTAAATCTTTTATTTAACATTTAAATCTTTTAAATCTAGATTAATTTAAAAAAGTTACATAAAGTCTATCCCAATTAATCCATCATATTCGGGTGAAAAATCATAGAAATAAAGAATTTATGTGTTTCGTTTATATGAAACAAATCTTGCAATGAAATTGCAACGCACCCATTATGCTTGCTATGAGCATGTGTAGTAACGATTTCAAAAGTTTCATTTTGCATTTCAGCTTTGACCACACAGTATTTCCTTGTTGAAGTTAAGGCTTTTATTCGAAAATTCCATTACCCTGAGACGTGGATGGCATATCCATATTAAGTTGTTCGACTTCTACTTCGTCGTTGACATTTATGACGTTAGGAGGCTGTGGCGCGTATGAATTACGGCCGCTACCGCTGGATTCCGGAATTGGAACCATCGGTGCCCTTGGATTATGCATACGCGTTGTTGTTCCGAAGTTACTGGGTCGAGAGGTGTTTGACCTCTGATAATGATGATTATTCTGACTCATCTGTTGAGAAAAAGCCCGATTGAATTGTATAGGGGCTTTGTTAAATTGATTTCGATACACGGCATTGTTCGTAGTTCGAATTACGAGGGTGCTATTGGTTGTGAGGTAGATTTGGTTGTACTGATCGATTGAATGGCTTATAATTAAAAGCTGGCTTAAAAACCTTTTTGTCCCTATTGCCACGTTGTGATTTCTGAGCTGCGCACTAATCTCTAAATACTGATTTTTTTTTAATACATTCATTGTTTCATTATTAAAACACATTTAATTTCCCTTCAATAATAATCAGTTTTGGTTATTGATCTGTCAATGACAAAGAGCTGTCAGATGCGCATGCGATTGTCCGTATGCACTGAATGACTAAATTAACGTTACGTTCGTTTGTCTACGTTTAGCAAACGCACGGAACACTTACTCATTTCACAAATGTCGTGAATGATTTATTTCAATAAATATTTTGTTTTCTATATTTTTAAGATTGTGTGTTGACATTAAATTAGTTTAAGTAACTTCACGCAGCCGAAGTAATTTTCATGAGCCTGGCAGAATGACGTTTGACCTTCGACAGATGTTTAAAAAGTTAATAAAAATAGTACTGTTGCAGGTTTACAAACATTGGGAATTTATTTTGGAAAAATACTTGTCTTAAAGTAGCTTCATGCATTTTCAAGGATTTTGCGACACTTCTTTTACTTGCACCTGCCTCGACACGTGTTTTTGCATCCCGCCATTGTTCCAAAGTACACAGATTTCTTTCAGTGCTTCTTTGACGTCTAGACATCCTGTTAAAAGACGAAAAAAAAACATATTCATTACAAGAAAATTCTTAATCACAAATACGTGTAAGAGTACGCGCGTACTCTTATACAACGTGCAATTGCGTACTCTTACACGCATGGCCCAATTCTTGTTCGAGCGATGAGGTACGCCATCTATCGGTCTTGACTAGAAATATTCTCGCTCCGACCCCAAGAGTAATGTATAGGGAATTTGACATGTTCTCGGCGTTTTCCCTGGACTGCTGCTGCTGGCCCGTAGCGGCTGCTCTGCTGGCTGGCTCGCTGTGGCTGCTTGCTGCCTGTCCTGAAGTTGCTTCTTCGATCTTCGAGTGGCTGCTCCGACTCTTCGCGTATTCTTCAGTTAAATTATTTTTTTCATATTGAGGTCGCGATTGTATTTTAATTCGTTGAAACGAATACTTGCTTTCCGATGCAAGCCACGACGCGATCCTACCGACTGCGCCAGTTAACTTTCGAGTTCGGGCAGTTGATCGGAGCGGCGAGGATAGAGTACTTTTGAGCGGAACAGCGGAATTGGTTCTTAGTTATTTAATTAAACTTTTAAAAGATTTATAAAAAGTTTTTTTATAAATAAATAATAAATAAATAAATAAATAAATAATTAAAAAAATTACAAAAAGCAACTAGGGCTAGACTAACGCTGCTCCTTATTAGGCATAAGATTTCGCTTTTTGATAGGTCCAGCGGTATCAACGGGCCCTATTGCCTCGGTGGGGTGGATACATGGTACGATATTGGCAGCTTCATGCACTTTAGGCATGTTCTGTGATGGAATCGCAGCTTCCGTTAGTTGAATTGCCACTTCAGCGTATACGCTCGTCCCTGATACTAGCAGCACCTCACACTTGTTAACAACTTCCAAAATATCCATGGAAGGTTGCGGCGACCTTTGTGATTCTAGTGTAATTAGGATAAATCATTCGGGGAAGAGTAAACTCCTCCATCAGCTTCTCTGCTACAATTTCCTGTATAGTCTTAAGCTTCCAGCTAGTACACAACTAAGAAGGATCATCCAGAAATCGGCAGGTTCGTTGTGGTATATTGAAAATAAGTAAGGCATCCGTGATAAACCCTACTCCTTTATATTGTTAGTAGCCTGCGGTAGAATAGTGAACGTTGACGGAATCACTCTGCCGAATAATGTAATCGGGGCCTTAACTGTAAGAGTCATCTGTTTTTTAGGAATGCCGTCAGCGAGGGTTATGCTTATTTCCTTCACTTCAAATAGGTAGTAATGCGTTCGCACCGAAATGTGACACGCAAAAGTCTAAACGGGACGATGGATACGAAGAAAATGAAGTTAACAACACGTTAAAATATATATTAAAATAAAACTTGTGCTAAGTACAATTTACACAACTTAACTTAGGCTTAGGCGCTGGAAGAATAATCTTAAGGGCGCGGCTGTGGCTCCTTATATACTGAAAGATTTGCATTGCTTCATAATAGTTACCAGCAACGCATTTTTTTATTAAAGATTATAATTTAAAGTAAATTCTCATATTTAATCAGTCAGTCACTTGAGTACCTATTGCACATGAAATAGACATTTAGATGAAAGAACAAATACTTTAACGAATTGACGAACAAACATTTCGTAAAAAAATAAGATAAACAATCTTCTAAAACAAAAATAACAAGTCTTCTAAAACAAAAACAGTCGTTACTAATACTAATAATAGTAATAACTTTAAAAGTACTGGAAAATAGTTGATGACGATGGTATAGAAAGTGTCGACTGTTCAATCGTAACATCGCTGTCTTCTCTCTGTGTATTTGTACTCACTGATGACAATAATGACGGTGACGAATTCCTGACAAGTTCGTCATTTTCCTTATCGTGGTGGCAGCTTGTAGTACTTCTTGCCATATCAACAAGTAAACGGCCACGATGCATACTGAACCTACAAATAAAAAATAAATTTGTCAAATAAATAATTGATGCATGCCTGTCACAAATAGTGTATCAACTCTAAATTAATAAAATAATAATTCTAAGTAAGCATTTTTCTCATAACACTGCTACACATTCGAATGAGTTATAAATATCAGTGGCGAAGGGTGACAATTTTCAGAAGGGAAGCCGGAGTATAAAATCTACTTACCAAAATCCTGAGTGAGCACTGATGTTTATGTGCGAGTTTCAAAACTTAGTTTTGAGAACGAAGTTTCTTTCGACAGCAAATAGTCTGTGAGACAACAGTCTATCTGAATTAATGCCATTCTAACGAACGAACGATGACGTCAGCACAACACACAATACAAAAACCAAACTTCAGCACCAAAACAAATGAAATTCGACAAAACAAAACAAACAACAAGTTGTTTACAATTCGCACTGTCCGCCATGTGTAAAACTAAAAAGCTAGGAATTTGAAAATGTATTACGCGCCTGTCGTAATTTAATACTGCTAAAGTCATTCTTAATTTAGACTTATTACAAAATAATCCTGCCAAATAAAATGTATTACGCGCCAGCAAAAGTTTTATGCCGCTACATTCATTTTAACTGATTTTAACCTTTCTCTATAACAACCCGGCAGGCATCGAGTTATTTTAAAGTAAATTTGCTCGTGCTAAAACGAGACGGAACATCACGATCAGTTCTCAGAAATAAAAAGGACAGATGCTCAGTATGAGATATTGTAGTATGAAGAAGTAACTCGGTATTTATCGGCTTGCATTATTTGCATTGCTGATCAAATATTGTAGGCGTTTAGTCAATTCAAACTACGAGTATTTTAAGTAAATGAACAATTTAACAGATACAAAATGTCGTTGGCCCATAGATTCGATTTTTCGTAAGGGAAGCCGATGGGAATCGGGTTATATGGACTCTTCGCCACTGATAAATATTACTGTAATTTATTGACAAATAGATATTATGAATAATTAATTTATAAACCGTACAAAAATCAACTTAACCTCATGACTCAACAAAACTGTATCATATCAAAAACTATTAACTGAATCAATTATGGTGTCATAAGTAGAAATAATACTTTAATTATTGCTTTTGTAAATCAGTAATAGTGTAATAACTCTAAATAACACCATGCGCGTGTTTAGGTCAAATCAACAATACTTTATTAATTCAAAATAAAAATATACATTTTACATACCTGATTCAGTAATACTGTTGGAACTCAAAATATTACGCCAAGCGGCACGTGCTCTCTCGATCACTGATGGTCGCAACTAAAAATGACGCAATGTTGCGGATGGGGAGTAGGCAACCGAAATGTCGTAAATAGTGACTTATAGCGCCATCTCTTATCTGTTTTTTTGCACTATTCGAACGACGGTTTTGATAACGTGTGAGGAATTAAATTTTACGTGTGTTTATAGTATTATGTCAAGTACGACGTATTTTGGGTTGATACACTATTGTATTATTAGTGCGATATATGGTTACAAAAGATTGATTGTTAGTTTTATTTAATCTAAACTTCGTCTTTTCTACACCACTTCACTTCACTACACTGGGTTAGTATTCTTAATTTTATTTCATATTGCACTAATACCCGACCTATTTCCCTTATGGTAATATACAAATTTCAATTACTGTCACAGAAAACAAAAATATACTATCATCACATTATAAATTTAACACAATTACTCAATTAGTGGGAGTACACTAGGATCAAGCGTTCTTAGTAGGTCTTTTAACATTTTTTAATGGAACTTGTAAATTTTGTCACATCACAGTTTTGAATCATAAGTTTTCTCCAATCGTTTGCTTCCGTTCTTTTAAAGTTTGCATTTTGTCAGTTAAAAATACTTGTACGGGTAAGATGTTCATTTAGCATGGTCCTTAATTAATTGCTGCAAGTATTTTTTCTCAAAAGCGACATCAAAACTACTATTCGCTGTAGAGTTTCCAACAACTATTTCAGATGGGGTTAGATTTGTAACACTATGGATGGTATTATTGTATGCCATCATAGCGTATATTTACTGCATCCGTTATTTTAGAATCGTATTTTGCGAGTCTATAGATTTAAATTTTTGTAGGGTAAAATCTTTCTACAATTCACATTGAATTTGGATTGTTTGGCGTATCAATATGTCAATTTTTTAATTAAATGTTTCTTTCATTAGATATTTATTGAACTCTGATCCTGGGTCACAGCTTATTTTATTTGGTGTCCCGTAATAGGAAAAGTAATTTGGGTCCGGTTGTTGATCAGGGCTTTTATTACTTCCGGTGTAGATCTATTCGCGATTTCAATGGCTTGGCCTATTCGCGAGAATGCATCTACTATGATAGATTCAAACTATGTTAAATTGTTCCTATTCGTTGTAAATATAAATGTAAATTCGATTATTTTAATAGGTCTGTCATGAAATAGATATTAGGTTATTTTGTTATCGTTTTTTTTCTTTTTTGGATATTTCTGATGACGTCATAGTTCGTTCTGGTTCTAAATCGCTACTAATTTCGTTACTGTCCACAGTGGCTTTGGCACTGCTTATTGTATCATTGGAAGTTTGAGGGTTTTCTTGTTCGTTAGGTTTTGATTCTAAATTTTCATTGGATTGAGAGTGCCTAAGAATTGTTTAACTCCCGGTATTAAACTAGGAAATAAATTTATTTGAATTCGCGAAAGTGCGTCAGCGTTAGTATTATGTTTTCCATCATGTCTTAATCTCTAACGAGTTAATTTACTACTAGGCTCAGAAAGAGTATAGCGCGATGTAAGGGGTCTAAGATCTGTATAAATCTGAAATTTTCTTTCGTATAGGTAAGGTCGAAAATGTTTCACTGCCCATAGGATGGCTAGTAATTAATTTTCGATTGTACTATACTTTATTTCGGTAACGTTCAAAGTTTAACTCGCATTCGCAACTGGTTTATCTTTCCCTATAGTTCCTTGTGATAATACTGCGCCTTACGTGTAATTAGAGGCTTCTGTTGTTAAAATAAATGGTTTCGTAAAATCTGGATACTGAAGAAGTGGTGCATTAATTAATTAAGTTTTACACATTTCAAATGAATTTGGATACTCTTTGTTTATATCAATATTATCATATTTTTTTAAAAAAATTGCGGAAGGTTTTGTAATTTTAACAAAGTCTTTTATGAATATCCGATAATTTCCGATAAGTCCTAGAAATGATTTAATTTCTTTTGTAGTTCTAGGCACTGGATCATTTCAAATTTAGTTAAACTTGTCTTCATTTGGCTTTAAACCGTCTTTCATTATTGTATGGCCTAAGTATAAAACCTAAATATAAGTCCGAAAGGCATTCTCGTGAATTCATAATGGCCGTAGTCTGTACTGAAGGCTGTTTTTAGGTCTGTCAGCTTCTAAAGCTGCTATTTAATTTTTATTTCAGCGGTTTGCGCTGGGGATTGTCTATACGGCTTAATATAAATAATATAATCGTTATTTTTGTCTTAATCTGGTGTTTTACATTATTTGTTAATGATAAAGGGATTCCTCCACAATTAAATTTGAATATACCTTAATATTCAGAACATAACACGAAAATTTAATTTTGTTCTTCCTCGTTCATGTAATCCAAGCGTAATTTTCCCAAATTTTCTAACAATAATCTATCGATTTCTTCATTACTATCATTATTTAAATAGTTTATTTCAAAGCATTGCTTAAAATCAGAGTCGTATTTAGTTAATTTCAAAGGTTTCGTAATCGTTATCGTTCAGAGGCCTTACTCTGCAACACGAAGTCCGTATATTCGAATCCATCTGTCCCTATCAGTCGTACCGATGTCGTAAAGTATCTGAAATAGACAGATATATTCGTAAATACGAGCTGTAATGGATTGGGACGTAGACACGAAATAATATACACCAATGATGGCTTGTCTTATAAACTATGTAATAATACGTGACAAGAGAGCAAGCGTGACTATCTTCAAGGAAGTAATTGTTTTAAGTTAATATCACGTCCCATAAGTATGTGATACATTTTGTCATCACATACCACACCTCCCTTGAAATGTTCAGGCATCCCTCCCTTGAAAGAAATGCGTTTATTTGATAAAAACCTAGGATTAAGGTTCTTCTTATAAACTATACATTCATTATTATGTTTTTGTATTTTTACATAGTAATTAGATCTTCTAAAACTTTAAATGGACCTAAGAATAATATTACAATTATCATTCTTAAATTTGTAAAATTTCTTTTATTATATCTATACAATATATCATATAGTATAATCTTTATAATTAATACGTGACAAGAGAGGCAAGCGTAACTATCTTCAAGGAAGTAATTGTTTTAAGTCAATATCACGCACGTCCCATAAGTACGTGATACAATTTGTCATCACATACCACACCTCTCTTGAAATGTTCAGGCTTCCTTCCCTTGAAAGAAATGCATAAATTCTGGGCTTGAATTTATTTTCGCGAAGACTGTAGCATGATTAAGAGGTGCTGATGGCCCTGGCCTTGACTCATTCGCATTCAGTGTCGGAAATTGATTAGCATAATAAAAATCGGCGACGCACTTGTAATCTGTATACGCAAAAGCCTAAACAAATTACAGTACGTCGCCTATTTTGTAACGGTCGACCTCATTTGCATTGGAGTTAGATAAGATCGAGGTTAAAATGTTTGAGGTAGATTTGGTTGTATTTTTCTAATATTAATATTAAAAGGTTTAAATTGTGCGTTTTGGAAGGTCCCGGTACAAGTACAGCCCATCTTTCTAAATGGACGTTTGCGTATTGCTTATTACGCATTTTGTATTGTAGTTTCAAGTTCTCTTCTTCCAATACAATTTCTAACGCTTCCTCTTAGGTAGAGGGTTTTTTTCTATTTTACAAGCCTAATCATATCTTCAGGAAGATTAAATATAAAAATACACTTAAAGATAATTCGTCCTCGGACTGATTTAGTGTTAAAAACAAGTAAGTATATTTTATTCTATTTCATTTTAATTGTATCAAGCTTGATCGCTATGCACTCCTCGGATCTAGGAGCCCCGAAATGTTGAACAAAAATTATTTTTAACATTTCCCAGTTCCTTATTTCCTCTCTTTCGCTAAAGCACGCTCTACACTCGCCCGCGATTCTTGCTGTGAATTCATGCCGCGATTCGCGCCGTGAACTTCGCGTTTCAATGTGTCCCTCCACACTCGCAAAGCTTCGCAGTCTCGTTCGCGACCTCAAAGAAAATGGATGACGAAGTGATTGTCGCTGCTGCGGTGACGATCTGTGCTATATCGTATTACAATTACCTATGTATTAAAAATAAGAATCAAATAAAAAAGAGATGGAGAAAAAGACGATGGTGGATGACTCAAATCCATCGCGGGAGAACCAGGTAAAATAATCATTTATTTAACTTATTGGATATAGAGATATTTGAATATTTTTTTCTTCATTTAATCATTTAAATGTATATATTTTTATTTACTTTGCTATTTTTCCAGTGCTACTATGGATAGACAGTTGAGCGAATTAGTTGCTGAACCATCAGGAGAATTTCAAAAGTTTACGAGAATGTCTCAAACGGATTTTGATAACTTATTGAACAAAGTTTTTCCATCGATAGCTAAGCAAGATACTCAATTAAGAAAAGCCATTCCAGCTAGAATACGCCTTGCTATTACATTGCGATATTTGGCTACTGGAGATAGTTTTGGAAGTCTCCACTTTTTATTTAAAATCTCACCTCAACTGATATCGAAGATTATTCCAGAGGTATGCCAAGCTTTGTATGAAGCACTAAAGGAGGAAATCAAAATAAGTAATAAAACAATTTATTATAATAAGTGTTTATTAATCATACGCCAAACATCAATTATTAATCAAGCGCTATTGAAAGCATCATCAATCATATTTTGAACATAGTTTGTGGATTCTTGAGTAGTTGGCTGGATAAGTGCATTTGAAGTTATGATAACCCTTGAAGCCGCAGGGGTAGAGGTTTCATCGTGAATGTGAATTTGTGATGGTGGCAAATAATAAATTGGTGGCTCAGAGTAACTGCTATGTGAAGTTCCTGCTCTCTGGTATGATGTAGATGGTTCCGAGTACGCCGTAGTATGTGCCGGAGACGGTGATCCAACAGATGACGAAGATAATACTGTAGTAACTTGTTCATGGTGCAAAAACATGTTATATATGTCACACACAAACCGCATTCGTTCATTATCGGGTAATTTTCTTAACTTTTTGGCTATAATTTTTCCATGTAAGTCACATTCATCATCTTCTTGAATTCGTCGATTGTTCATAGTTTCTTTTAGTGTAGACAGAGCATCTTTGACTGTTTCTCCAGCAGCTAACACTTCTGCAGGGTTTTTACGACGACGTACAGTTGGCGGTCTCAAAGGTTGACTATCTACATTACTATCCAAACTTTCCTCCCCCCCTTCATTGGCACACACAAAAGGTGATTCTTCCTAAAATAAAATAATAATAATGTATTTATTTTTTATTTTACAGTTGCCGACGAGTCCAGAAGAGTGGAAGAAAATTGAAAAAGAATTTGCACCTAAATTTCCGCGTGCTATAGGATCTATTGATGGAAAACATATCGTTATTGAATGTCCAATCGATTCAGGATCGGAATATATTAATTACAAGAAAACATTCAGTATTGTATTGTTAGCTTTAGTGGACAGTAATTATAATTTTATTTTCGCAGACATAGGATGCCAAGGTAGAATAAGCGATGGTGGTGTATTTAAAAATAGTTTATTATGGAATAAAATTTGTCTTAATGAATTAAATTTACCTACACCACATTCATTGCCAAATTCATATAAAGATATACCCTACGTTTTTTTGGGAGATGGTGCTTTTGCACTCACAGAACATATAATGAAACCTTATCCTGGTAACCATGATTGGGGATCCCCAAAACGTAAATTTAATCAAAGGTTATCTAGTGCTAGAGTTGTAGTGGAGAATACGTTTGGAATACTTGTAACAAAATTTAGAATATTTAAAAAACCGATCCAATTAAATCCTAAAAAAGTAAAACTTTTGACATTAACGTGTATATTATTACATAATTTCTTAAGAAAAAGTTCCTCTTTTAACATTTATTCACCACACGGAACAGTGGACGCTTATGATGAGAACAACACCTTAATTACGCCTGGTTTATGGAGGAATGAAATCGAAAGAAATTGCGCCATTCGTGATATACCACACTTACCACGCCGAGCCGCTCTGAACGCTCGTGAAATTAGAGACGAGTTCACGAACTATTTTCAAAATAACTAATTAATTAAAACATGTTGAAATAAATTAATACTTACAGTATTTATTGTTTGTTTACATTGAACACCTTCTCCCAGAAACGAGTCCATAGTTTCGTACGCAAACCAGATGGGTTTATATATTTCACTTGAGCTTGCCCCACTGTGTGTGGAATCTTTAACTTTCTTTCTATAGGTTCTATAACTGGGCATAAGTGAATCCTTCTTTTTTTTTCAATTCACCTACAGGAATATTCAAAATGTCACTTATCCGCGTCCAGGCATCGTGGATTTTATTTTTATTTTTATGTTCCTTGTGTTTGGACTGCCAAAGTATTGGTTCAGATTAATAGCACTCAATAAGTTTTAACTCAAGTTCATTATTCCATGTAGTACTCATTTAAAAAAAAAAAAATGCTATTAAGTACGCAATAATGCACAACCACAACCACTTGCGACGGCGTCTTCACAGTTACTGCGAAAAACTGCGAGTGTAGTTGCGTTCGCGTTCGCGCGCCGTGAACCAAGCGCGAACCTTTTGCCGCGGGACAAAAAACCGACAACGAACGGGGAACGGCGCGAAGCGAGAACGTGAACGCGCGAAACCATCTACACACGCGTTTCGCGGCCTTTCGCGCCGCGAGTGTAGAGCGCGCTTAACAAGAGCAGCTGCGTCTTCTGTGAGACGTTTGGTCAGAACGTGCATATTATATTCATTCTCATATTCCCACATACTAAACTAAACTAAACTACAACTACTCACCAAATTCATCCTTCAACATGTCCATTGTTTCACGAGTTGTGTGCCATGTGGCACCGTCTTGATGAAACCACATGTCAACCAAGTTCAACTCAGCCAACTGGTGCAAAAACAGTCGCGTATGATGGCCCGTAGCCTAAGCACAAATAATTTGCGTAAAAGTAATCGTATCGTTAACGTAAACAATTTCTATGAGAATTGAAGAGCGCCTCTATCGGACGTAAAACAAACTAAATTTGGCAGCACGAATGCCCTAAGTACAATAACGTAATCGTGCGGTAAACATAGCGTATGATGTTTACACTAACTTTGCGAGCATGAACCGTTCTTTGACGTATAGAATCGTGAGTGACGATAGCTGGCTATCGTAAACTTACGAATGTTTTGTCACGGTAAATTTTTCGGCGCGAAAACTCGTTGGAAGTAGAAAATACTTTTTCTATACATTTCAGTGATTTTCAATGCATAAATTTACGTAAAAATGCAAGGAACACGTAGAGTTCAACGTAGTGTATTATATTATTATCTTGCAACAAGGTTACTTGAGAGAGCAATGAACAAGGAGAAACTCTATTTAACTATTTTTCAGATGTGTAAATATTTGATTTTTATTTTATTGAATATCCTGTTACAAGGAAATAAGTCTTAAAACTAAGCAGAGAAAAAAAAATAGATTAGGCGAAACAGAGTTTAATTCACAATTAATATCACTTAAATAAATCACAAATGTTTGTATTTCATTTCACGTACTTTTCCATAAACTCTACCATTGTAACGTATTGCAAATGACAAGGTTTTCATTATTAAAAGTTTTATGTACACTTGTGTTAATTATAGTAAAATTTTTGCTTACAAAGCGCAAAGCACCAATGATTAATATTAAACTGTTTGACAGTCTGGTATATCGTTCAGAAATCAAAACATATTATAAAAGAGAAGTTCTTAAAAATATATTTACCAATATTTACATTTACTTACCTTACTACAAATATATTGATCATAGTTTTGTATCTTTATTGTTTTCTCTAAGATTTCACCTGAATTTCATAACATATTTCAATAACTTTAATAAATAAGACCGCCTTAGCTGGTTTCCGAACGTGTCATTCGTTCAAAGTTTATTCGTGGGGTTACGTTAGGATGACGTCACTTGCGTTATCGTATCGAACTTAGTACTATACGGACACGAGAGTGCTTCATGCTGCCTTCTAACGTTTTACTGCGTAATCGTATAGTAGATGCGATACGTTAACGTTACGATTACGTTGAATATTTGTGCTTAGGGTATAGTATCGTTCGCCGTTGACAGTAACGTTACTACCACTGTCGTCTTTGAAGAAAATTGGACCGATGCACTATGGAAAATATAGGTCAGTTTCGGATCAGAAATCTATAACTTCGTGAATTTTTATCATATCGTTATGAAATTTGGTACACATATACAGTAATATATGTAGATTCAAATGATATATAATTTATAGTGATTTGTTATTATATGTTTAAATGTAAATAGCTTAAAGAGACAAAAATGGGATGAGCACAAAAAAGAGGTAAATTATTTATTTAAAGTGAAATACAAAGTAATATTTTTTATAAAAATTAAAACTAACATTAACCATAAAGGACAATTCATGTAAATATAGAAAAAATAATAAAAACAATGTCTTTAAATTTATCGCTTTCGTCTATTTCACTTATATTACTTAACTTATATTTTTTGACATCTACTCTGTAATATGGGTAATTTTTTACTTAACACATTTAATTTAAGATTTAATACACACTGGAAAAATAAAATCCTTATCTACTTAGGATCTAAGTATACATATTTCAGTTGCAAGTGGTGCCACTTTTAGCAGACTTAGCGCTTCTTCCTCAGGATCTTTTACATTCTTCGCGTATGGTTTTCTTAAACTTGTTATATACGGATCGGACGTGTACAATAAAGTTTTAAAAACATCTTCATTTGTAGCATTTTGGCTATATTTTCTGGCATGATGTAGTAGTTTGTTGCGCGACTCTTGTGCGTCTTCCGATAGCTGTCCAATTTTCTTTTTCCATGTGTAAGTATTTTGTGTATAGATGATGAAATATAATACCAATTGTATTTGCTTACGTAGACTCTTGCAGTTTCCATTGCGTATTCACCAAATTTTTCGGGATCGATCATCATTCCTTAAGATAAAACTTGTAAAATGATGTAGAGGCGTTTAATTAGGGTTTGATCTACACCTGTAATATCGGCAGAGCATGTGCTGTTATAGACAAATCTTCTTGCGGTACTCGTATTCCCATCGAGGTTTATCTACTATCAATCCTGTAATGGATTGGGACGTAGACTTTAAATGATACAAGTCTTCCTTGGAATAGTCCTTTATTCACCAATGATGGTTCGTCTTATATACTATATAACAATACGTGACAAGAGAGGTAAGCGTGACTATCTTCAGGGAAGATATTGTTTTAACTCAATATTACGTCCCATAAGTACGTGATACAATTTGTCATCACAATCCTAACTCCTCCCTGAAACGATTTTTAACAAGATTTTTCTTTTCCTTCTTTAATCTCTTTTTTTCTTCACTTGTAGCAGACAAAGTTCTAAAATCAAGATTACAGGAAATGTGTAATAACATTTCCGTACTGCGAATCCAGGCGTGTAAAGTGGAGAGCCCGTACTGATAGGCACTTTCGTCTTCTGGTCTGGCACTAACTTTCGACAAACCATTCATTAGTCGCGGAGTAGCCCCACATATTGTGCACGTGGAACCAGAAGGAGTATCTGTTAGCATTTGAGCCACCTTTCCATCTATCATTGTTAGAAAGAGTTCATGTTTCACTTTAATACCAACAGTATCTTTATTAATCAATGATGGTTGTAAAGCTTTAATTTTCCTTCTAATTTCATCTACAACAGCCTTGGTTTTTTCTGGAGTTTCCTTACAAAACTCTATTGAAATGGGTCTACAAAGACGTACAGACGAAGGTACCGGATTTTTCCAAATAATAAAACCTGACTGCTCATCAATTAATCTTATGGGGACCATGGAAGTGATGAAAAAATTGGCATCTGAAATTGTTTCCGACTCCTCTGGAAGTATTTGCTTATATTGGCTATGGCCGGATGAACCATCACATCCCCATTTGCTGTAGAGGATTAACGTTTTATATTGTTTTTGGTAAACTAAATCGATTACGGAATTGAGCCGTCGGGTAGCGTTTTTAAAAAGTACAACTTTTATTACAAAATTAGTTAAATTAATAATTAATTAGAAGGGATTACATAAACTGTTTTATAACGAATTGATCACGATGATCAGACGTCCAGATGCTTCCCCGGTTGGAGCAATATGGCACCGAGGGCTCCTCGAGATCACCCATGTCGATAAAAATGTCTAAGCAGCTCTTCTGGTTCAGGGTTGCTCAATCGGACCGAAGAACAATGGGAAAACATGTGACGTAGCCGTGTGACGTGAGAGGCTTGCCCTCGTAACAAGCACAAAAATACAAACACGTATGTTTTGTTTTGACTTATTATGGATTGAGAAAATTATTTTGCTAATGATTTCCGCTTCTTAACACCGGCCTAGTTACCTTCACCACACTACCCGCACTGACACTGATTGAGCAAGCACTATTTCACGCAGGAAAACCGCCCGCCCTCCCACAAAAATGCATGCAGTACAGTTAATGCAATTATTAATTAACACCGATACAATAAAAACCTCGACGCGTTTCGCCACTTCACGTAGCATCCTCAGATGTTGTCGCCTTCGCTGCGCTCCGACGACTAAGCTGTGAATTTTACTACTTCTACTACTTCACCGGGCGGGATAAGCTGTAAAAACTGGCGAACAGGCCTTTTATTGACACCCCCACTACGCCAACAGGTTCTGACGTACTTCAATCCACGTTGGTATTGAAATTGGTTTGAGGTAGATTTAAATTATAATTGTTATTTGAATTAAAATTATAACGGAAGGTAAGTGACTTATTTTTTAGTTGTTGTAAACCTTTTGCTATATGTTTGGCACGATTGATTTATCAATTCATTTCTTTTTATTATTGTTTAATGCCACGCAGACAAAGCTAGTTTAGACATAAAAACACTCTATACCTTTAACAATTTGTAAATAAAAATTATTATTTCAAAATTATTTCTTAATTCTTTTTAAGTAGCTAACATTAACAATCATTCGATAGCCGTATTAATCATATTGATCTTTGTATTAAAAAGGTTAACAACTCTTGAAGTGTGCTTTTTCATGAAATATCCCGAAACGAATACTGAAATCGTAATCTGTGGGACAAATAAAGACACTTTAATAAAGGGGGTAATCTTTAGAAATGCTATTTTATCAGTGTTTTACATGTAAATATTTTGGCTCCTCTCGGGTGCCACCCGCCATTCACAAAATATATCCATGGCGCCACTACGGAGCCATCCGCACGGAATCGGCTAAGCAACCCTTAAACATAAGTGGAAAATCCGTACTATAATGTATTCTATTTATAGCTCAACTACAATATCATTATGTCATATTAGGTCTTAAAATATTGTAAGAAGTTTGATAGTGATCCCTATTGTTTAACTGGCGAGCAAGTATTTCATGTAACTCTTGTTTTTTCTTTTCATCATTCTGTAGATGCAACATTTTGAAATTGTGTTGCTTTTAAACAATCCCGTGTTCTTTTTTCGCCAATTTGTTATTGAAACTCCACCAACTCAAAGCGAACTTTACTTAATTTGTCCAAAGTTGCTGTCACTCCTCCTTTAGTTACTTTTGGGTTTTTTATTTTGTTTATTTATTGTTTATTGGTACACAAAACGAATTAGAATCAATATAATATTGTACTTAAAACTTGGGGGTTTACATCTGGATTGTAATTTAAAACGAATGTACTCTAAAATACAAAATAAAAAAAGAATGTTGAGGTGTCCAAGAGAAACAATCAACACAACTCAGACTAATCTAAGGAGGAAACAGTAACATTACAAGTAAATAACTAGTTTGGCATTTAAATAACGGTAACACCGTTATTTAACGGCAGTCAGGCTCAAAACAGTGTTTGAGTAATTTAGAGGTAAATATATCCAAATCTAAATTATGTTTAGCTAATTCGTTATACTGACGAGCCATCAGCACAAGGGGGTTATAAAGTGAAATATTGTTTTTATAGATTAATAAGGCAAAAAGATTAGTTTGGTTGGACCTACGCGCGCTATACTTAATAATAAACGTTATTTGTGAAAGAAGCTCAGGGGTGTCTAGAACTGAATGAACTATTTTGTAGAGGTAAAGGAAATCAAAGTACTTACGACGCGTTTCAAGTTTGTAAACGCTAAATCTGGACAGTCTCGTTTTCTCGGCCGGGGCGCCCTATCTGTTGACACGTTCTATTTCATCAACATGGACTTTGTAGGATCTTTTAGAACAGGATTTATTTAAGTTTTTAAAAATTTATGTTTCCACGATGACCAATTGTTATCTGAAAATGAAAGTTTTTATAAATTTAAATGAACTGACAGGAATACATAACAAGGAGGTTAGTACGTACTCGTATATTATACACACCTTTTTCAGCCTGAACAGTATCTGTAATATCATCCTGCATATTTAGGTAGGTCAAAAGCACCGTGATCTAAAAAGAAAAGTAAAAACACTTCTGGACACATCTATTGGCCCACCTAAGAGTTTAGGTTTCGATGGCCCCTACCGAAATATGATTGCTAGATTGAACAAAAACTGTTGATGCAGTTTTAAACCTGATACATTTTACCATCTTTTTCGATCGTATTGTTTTAAATTTGAATTCAGAATACCATACGACATGGAGCTACGCCTAACAAGTCGGATATGCGCCTTGTTAAAGGCAATTGATTTTTGAATAAAAAACATGTTTTATCAAATAAAGGTTTAATTTAATAACGCGTGTTGCCTCCATGGGCATCTACCACAGCTCTCATACGATTAGGCATAGAGTTTATCAACCGCTCTATGAAATTTTGAGGGATCATCTCCCATTCCTCTTCTATGGCAGTTTTCAACTCCTGCATCGTCTGGGCAACTGGCTGACGAGCCCTAACACGTCTTTTTAGCTCGTCCCACATGTGCTCAATGGGGTTAATGTCTGGGCTTCTGGCTGGCCAGTCCATAACTGTGATGTTCACATCCCAAAGATATTCCCTGACGATGCCGGCCGCATGGGCTCTTGCATTATCATGCATATAAAGGAAATTTGGGCCCACATAGTCCGCGTATGGTATCACGTGAGGTTCTAAGCACTCACGAATGTACCTTTCAGCATTTAATGTTGGCAGCCGTGGTCCTGTAACAACCTCAATTCGAGTTTTGCCGCTCGCGGATATACCGCCCCAGACAGTCCATGAGCCACCGCCATAAGCAACCCTATCTTCAAAGCAGCATTGTGCGAAACGCTCTCTCTTACGTCGGTAGACCTTCTTCCTTCCATCATTGCCATGTAACACAATTTTAGACTCATCAGAAAAGAGTACACGGCTCCAATCTTGCTGTGTCCAATTTAAATGACTGCGTGCGAAATGAAGGCGCGCTGTTTGGTGGGCTAGCGTTAGTTTGGGCCCATTAGCTGGCTTGTGTGGTACCATATCGCGTTCTTTTAACCTTCTCCTAACAGTTCGAGCGCTCACAGATACTCCGTGGAAGTCGCGAAGTTGGTTTTGTATCTCAATGGAGGTAAGGTGACGATTTCTCAAGCTGGTCGTCACGATGAATCGATCCTGCCTTTCAGTTGTGACCCGAGATCGTGGCCTTCCTTGGCGACGAACAAAGCCGCCAGTCTCTAGGTACCTCCGATAAACATTTCGGACCGCAGATCGACTTAAATTAAGTTGAGCACTTACGTTTCTTTGGCTGTGTCCGGCCTGAATAAGTGCCACAGCTTGGGCGGCGACTTCAGGTGAAGTACCCATAGATTATTGTTAGAACCTTACCTTAATGTTAAGAATAAGTAATGTTTGTTGCAAGACCAAAGATATCAATCACTTTTTCAAGAATTAAATCCAAGTAAACCAATAAAACCAAGTTTTCTTAGTATTCGATTGTTTAATATCAACAAACAGGCTCCAAATTGTCTTTTGTTTCTTAAAATTCTGTGTTCGAAATTCAAAAAAAGACTATTGAATGAAATTGTGAATGTGCCAGGTTCAAAACTGCATAAAAACTTTTTGCTCGACCTAATATAAAATTTTAGCTAGGACCAAACGAAACTGAAAATACAAGGTGGGCCAATAGATGTGTCCAGAAGTGTATGTAGTTGTTATGATGATAGACACTATAATGTGCAAAAAAAGTTTCATAACATAGGCTCTAAAATAGAAAAAAGGTGATAAACATACCATTTTCATAGACCTCGACCTGCTGATTTTTTGTCTAAAATTGGGTTGTCACAAATGTTAGTATGATCTAGCTAGAACAAGAAATTACATTAAAAAGTGTTGTTTTATTATTTCATAGCTATCTTGTAACAGTTGCTTGTGGGAACACACAAGACATCTGAACATCATCACTTGACACAATTTGTATCATATTGTGAACCAATATTTTTAGTGGCATTTTTGTCACTTTAAAGTCTTCATCGTAATTAGTTTTTGGGGCTGAAAAATAATAAATAAATATCGAAAATAGTTACCTAAACATATTATCAGCTTATAATAATAATGCGTGTATAGCACATCATAACAAATCAAGTGGGTTGGAGTAGCAGTTGAATCCAAGGAATTTTTAGTTCTGATAACAATAATAAGTATTTTTTTAGTTTCGTGCATCTAGCCCAGTAATATTAGATTAAAACACCATAACCTTCTGAACTTCAGTGAAATCTGGTCCTGAAAAAGGCCCACCGCCTGTTTTATAGAGCGTCTTACGATGTTTCGCCATATCTTTCTTCGTCTCTTTTTTGATACCCTCATATTTTAGTTTTAGGTTTTTTACATTTCTTTAAAACAAAGACGCAATTTAAATCCATGTCGCTTCTTTTTTTGTTTATAACGGCGTTGCGGCGTCAGTCTTTTTATTTTCTATGATTGCGCACTATTTTATCACTACCTCGGTTAGTAATCACACTTCCTCTGATTAAAGTTCATTGCACGTTCCCTTTTTTTATATTTTCCATAGTTAGTACTAAAATCGACGAATATTTTGGAACAGAAAAATAAACACGATATTTTACGGCGCCAAATAAACAAATTGAGTGTTGTGTGTCGAGAACAGGTTCGAGTGAATAGTGAGTTTGCAAACAATTGTTGCTGCTGCTTGGCTGCTGTTAATGCTGCTTGGCTTCTGCTGGCCCGCTCGTCGACTTATTTCTTTGGTTCGTGGATCCCGCCGTTGTGAACTAAACAGCCCAGCCGCGAAGACTCGAAGAGAATAAGAGAAACTCGTGAATTTGCGCCGCGAAATCCTACCAGCTGCGCCAGTAAAGTGTCGACAAACCGCAGACTTTATTAAAAAAAAAAACCTACTTTTTAAATATTTGACCTTTAGTAAAATAATATAAAATTAAAACTAAATGTTCATTGATTGAACAACCTAACCTATGAGTTTCGAAGTGTAAATAGCCATTTGTAAAGGAACCGATTTCACGTTAGTTAATTAAAAATTTCCTTTCCTACTTTAATTGGGTTAAGGACTGACAAACATACCAAAGTACCAAAGGGCGATCAATCGGGAACCGAACGAACCTCAAACTTACACTACCTATCTGAGTATCTTAATTTAGGTCAACCTAAAAATTAAGTGTTTTTATTGCTTAATGACGCCAGGTCATCTGGTCGCTTACGATTTGAGCCTTCAGTCGGGAATCAAACCTAAATATTTTTATTGATCTTAAATTTTTTTTAAATTTTTCGTTAGTTTTAATTGTTTAATGAGCAAAAGTCATCGTGCAGGAAATAAAACCCTGAGCTTTCATGTTATTTAGCCTTTTTAAAAAACGATGTATCTTAATACCTAGTTTTTTGTACACTCTTATTTACACTAACCTCAAAAAAATCAAGTTGCAACGTATTTATTTTTAACGATTTATCTTAAAAGGTACCTAGTTTTTGTACACTTTTATTTTTACTAACCTTAATTAATCTTTGAAGTGGCCACCAGACTAAGCAATACATAGTCTAGCACGGCGACTGGTGTTCCTTTTCAAACTGTTCAACACAACACGAGTTTGTTTTACTGTCTAGAATGCACTCACTATTCTTTGTCTCAAGTCGTCAACACTTGTCGATTCTTCAGTGTACACTAATCGTTTTAGATCACCTCACAAATAAAAGTCTAAGGGCGTTAAGTCTGGGGACCGCACTATGTATCGAAGCGTCTCGACAACTAAGCTGGTCTCCTAGCTAGCCTCTAAGCGTGCCACCTGCGGTGGGGCCTTGGCCTAAGTCAAGCCTTCGTTCTGCAATTCGCAGATTACAACATTGTCATAATCAGTAGGCTAAAGTCGTAAATTAAACTAGGCCTTGACAATGTGTCATTCATAGTTTTACGACCGTGTTAAAATAATTGCGTTTTGCACATCGATAAAAAACCCTACTATAAAAGGGGCTCATCTCGCTTCCAGATTCATTCCGTCAGTAGCCTTCGTCCAGTAAGTCTAATATTGTAATATTGTAAGAAATTATAATTAAAGTATACATATTCAGTCAGATCGACATTTTTATTCCAAGTCCGCTTGCCTTCGAAATCCCTCTTGCCGAGCTCTGCCTGGCGATCAGCGTTTACTAGGTTGACGGAATAAATAAAAATAAATCTCATTGCTGTTGTTTCATTTTAATATTGTAAGTAAAGTGGTTTAGTTATTTAATCGTAGGATCCTCCGCTGCTTAAAGTAGACATCTGTGCCATTTTATCATATTATGTAAGCTGTGTGCGTGCACAGTCCTATAGTAACGGCCTTCATCCTAATGTAGGGCAAAGGCATCCATCATTGAATTAAAGTGACCAAATCGCCTGCCAAATGCGGGTTGTTGATCACGATCCCAAGCAATGTTCCAAAATTCGAAACTTGTTGCCCGACCCGGGGATAAAACCCAGGACCCCGAGATCATCGAGAAGCACTCGTAAGTGTATAATAAGCAAAATTCTGGTAACAAGCCCAGCACTGGTAACACGTATGTGCTACTGCTTTGGCGGGATCAGGCCCCTAATTCAGCTAACCAAATCGTAATTGAATAGCAGGTTTTTGACAGTTCTAGCTGTGGTTTTAGAATGGGCTAATTGTCAAAATCGCCCAATTCAATCACGATTGAACTGCAATTGAAATAGCTGAATTAGGCCCTAGCGCGTGGGGAAACTGTACGGGTACAGATGCCACCTTGCTACTGGAAAACTAGTGATTTTAGTGAAATCTTATTTTCCTTTACTCTTAAAACGCCTTACTAAAGTTCATAGCAAAATCTTTATTTGAAGTTTTGCATACGTGATAATGAGATAGGAATATCTTTTGATATTTTTGAATAATGCAGTTATTTGAAAAGTTCTTGAAACTTTTTTCATGTGATACACAACTTTTTAGATGCCCAGAAACATATTAAACTAGGTTCTTTATTTATGCATTCCAGGGCAATCGTCCATACTGTATTTAGACATCTCCAAAAGAATATGAGTGTTTGTGATTCATTGCGAATAATGTCATGATTGAAAAAAATATTTGTTTTTTAATAATTTTAGTGGACTGTTTTAATACTTAATTACGCAAAAATTCAACGTTTTTAAGACAATGTAGCATTAGATATTTATTTGTGTTTGGATCATTTGTTTCAAATAAAATTCAATCTAGTCATGTCTTTGACTATTACATCAGCCACCTCCAAGTACCAAATTATCATATGTATTAATATTCCACTGGACCTTCATTAAAAACTATAAAAAAATTAAACTTGTCAGAAATCAGATCGTAAACTATACTTTGTATCATCTAAATGTTTAAAAAAAAATTAAATACGTGTCATTTGCATACCGCGCCTAGTTATTCTACGCATTGTTCCCGAAAGCCGTAAAGTTATTATAGTTTTGTTTTCGTAAGACCCTTCACACCTGATTATTACACGTGGTCCAGCTTCTCACTGAACATCCTTGAGAGATTTGTATATAAGGTGTAGCTGTAAGGCCCAATGGTCGTTCATCATCGGTGCAGCTCTGATTGTAGTATTACTTGTCCGTCCCATACTGTATATCTGTAAAAACTGTGTTAAAGTTTTAATCATAAGAGTAACCCAAAACTCTTGCCTTTTACCATCCTTTACTTAGATTTACCAAACTCAAATCTACGTTGACGTCTCAAGCCCCAAGCTCCCTCGTCGGTCAACGACGGCGAAGCTCTAACTGGCGCAGGCATTTATTTTATTATTTTTGAGGTCCCATTTCGAGGCACCATTTATTGTAAAGGTCCATTATAGTATTAGGTAAGGTGTAATAACTTCAATCTTGGCTGGCCCCGATGTTACGAGTGTTTGACCTCTGATAATGATAATTATTCTGACTCATCTGTTGAGGAAAAGCCTGATTGAATTGTATAGGGGCTTTGTTAAATTGATTTTGATACACGGTTGCCCTATTATATTGTCCATAGTTTTTCGAGGGTGCCATTGGTTGTACTGATCGATTGAATGGCTTATAATTAAAAGCTGGCTTAGAAACCTTTTTGTCCCTATCACTTTTATGTCTAAGATTGTATTGTTCATGGAAATTTTCTTCTTCAAGAACATTATTTCCAAAGCCTCCTACAAAGTTTTAGGAGTCTTTAATCTAACGATTCGTACTAACTCCTCTGGTAAGTTATATAGGAAAATGTTCAAAGCCATATTATCATAAATTTTTATTTTATTTTTCTTCAATGTCTCGTCAGGAATCAGATTAACCTTAGCAAGTAAATTACTACGCACGCTTTGAATTCGGTGGCAGAAATCTAAATACTTTTTTTTGGGCGCAATTGCATAGTTTCTAACTTGATGGCTATGCACCCTTCGGATCTCGGATCTCCGAAGTGCTGATAAAAAAGAGCTTGTTGTGAGAATTCTTCAAAAGTATTAATATCCTGCCGTTCACTTATAAGGGCAGGGGCTCTGCCCGCGAGACGACTAGTTAACAGCATATTATACATTTCTTGGGCTTCTTCCCCCGCAAACTGCGTGATAACAAATTCGTATTTTAGCAAGAATAAATTTAAGTGTCGATATTTTCCGTCAAATATCGGAATGATTTTGACTAATTCATTAGGAATCGTTACGATTTCGGCCATTGCGTATGAGTTCGCTTTGCTTATATTTAATTCGCTTAGCTTTTACAACTTCCTAGCCACACAAAAGTTTAAACTTTATTTGCCTTTTTATTAACAATTTCGGATATTAATTAGCTTATTGATTGATAAGTTTCTAAATGTATATTTTTCGATATTGGATCTTGCAAAAATTATCTTTGAAATTTAAAAGATTCCAAATCTATATTTCTCGATATTGGATCTTATTATATTTTGCAATGATGTCCAGTTTGCACAAGCATATGCAAATAATAATTATATAATTCTGACAACTTTTTCAATAAAGTGTCTATTAGACTTAAAATTGCACGCAACCAGATGACACGTTCGTCTCCTCCACATGCGGCAGTTTATCTATGCATTAATATCAAACAAACAAAATGTGCTTAAAATCTAAATTAAGGATGGATAAAATAAAATCCAACCGATTCTACCATCGAGGAATATGATTAAATGGACGATCCCGTTGATCATTGATGCTCTGCCTCCTTTTCTCGACTGCTCACCCGGTTGTTGATTGACACGTTCTCGGCGATGTCCCTGAACTATGGCTGCTGGCCCGTAGCGGCTGCTCTGCTGGCTGGCTCGCTGTGGCTGCTTGCTGCCTGACCTGACGTTGCTTCTTCGAACTTCGGGTGGCTGCTCCGATTCTTCGCGTATTCTTCAGTTAAATTATTTTTTATGTGGAGGTCGCGATCGTATTTAATTCGTTGAAACGAATACTTGCTTTCCGATGCAAGCCACGACGCGATCCTACCGACTGCGCCAGTTAACCAGTTACTAGTAGTGCTTTCTGATTTTACAAATACATCTTATAACTTATAATAAAATTACATTAATTTACGTTACAAACATCGATTAATGATTAATTACGAACTCATAGGCGATGAGTAACATTCGCATTCTATCATAAAAGTTACATTCAAATCTTACTTTATATTAGTAAGGCCACCCACGGAATCCGAGAAATTTGCCTATCCCACCCACATTATTACTGAGTTGAGTTAGGGGTTCATTTCTACTAGTTGATGGCTGAGGTTCTTAATTTGTTCCTTGACTCGACTTCGTTTTTGAAGGCTTTCCAGTTTCAGTTAAAGTCTTTTAAGAGTGGACTGGCATTTCATTAGATGGTTCTTGAATGTCTAAACGATTCTCAGTAGACTTTTCCGGACGTCTAACATTTTTAATTGGAACAGTAGTCTCTCTTTGCCCAATTTTAATTGGCACTATATTTTTATGAACTTTGCCTATTATTTGCGCCTTTTCATAACGGGGTTTGTCCTTTCCCTTTCTCATGTTAACCGGTTTCATGTAAATTGTATCACCTATATCTAAATTAATTTCCTCACCTGGTTTACTGCGCTTAACCTTTTAGTCGCGGAGTTTTTCCGTTATATGTTTATAGAGAAAAGACGTTCTTTTAGCATGGTCTCGCATTAATTGTTGAAGGTAATTTTTCTGCAAATTCACATCAAAAATTGAGTGTAAGTCAGTATGCCCGAATACTATTTCGAACGTACTTAAGCCTGTGGCAGTATGAATGGTATTATTGTAAGCCATAATAGCATAAGTCATTACAGACGCTGCGTCGCTAACTTTTTGTTCGTATTTAGCAAGTCTGTAAATTTCTATAATTGTGGAATGAAAACGCTCTACGATTAACATTGAGTTAGGATTATAAGCGTTCCTATATCGCTCATCCGGAGCGACAGTGACACAAATGCAAATTAGTTAACTTTACACCAGATCAAAATAAAGATTATTTCTTAGTTCGAAAGAAGATTCTGGAGCATCCTTACGGCTAATTTTAATTTTCAGAGTGTCTTATTATAGCTGGAACCCTTAGTTCATACATAGCCATATTTTTTTATTATAAACTAGTCCAAAAACGGTCAAAAATATTTTTTTACGTTTCAATACTTACAATTGCGTCGTTGTTTCCCTCGATGAAGACAGTTTAAGAAATTAAGTCGTTTGAATCCTCAAATAAAATAACATTTTTTCAATCATAATCGGGTTTTATTATGTTAATACTACTGATATCGGTGACATTATTATGTATCCAATAATAACTAACCAACACACAATAATAACAATGGGCCTCTCACATTAAACTTAAGTTACATTTAAGAACTAATCAACATTTTGTAGACTAAGTACAGTCTTATCAGTTACTAATATGGCATGTTTAAATCACAGTCATTTACTACAATTATCTTAATATTAGATTGCCTTATACCTAATTAATAAAGTAAACTTTTAACAGTTTTAATCTTTTACCTTTTTAGGTACGTAAATGACTCACAGTTACAAAACAATCACGTAAATGAAAAAATACTTTTATAAAGAAAATCAATTATGTAGTATATCTACTACTATAATAATTAAAACAAGCTTTCGTAAAATCCAGAATAACATCTAGGAACAATATTTTTTTCTAGCAAAATACGCAAATCTCGCTTTTTTTTGATCTGAAATTGCTAGCTAAAATAAATAAGAACATAATGATATTTAACAAACCAATTCTTCTGCTGGCCACAACAATTATCAGAGTAAAATATAATATTGCAATTAGGATGACGTTCTGAAATTTCTTTGAGAAACTTTAGTACACAGGATCCAATTTCAATAGCTCCTCTATTACCAAGCCCTTCGTGCCAGAAATAACAACTTGTAGTATTGTCTTTTAATTCGGTGACCTAAAACAAAAAAAAATATTAAAAAGTCATCAAAAGTTTTTACTTTCATGACTTGAAAAATACTCACTGTAAAATTTAAGCAATTTAGCTTGGATTTATAAAAAAATGCCGAGCTATTCCCAGTTGGAACCGGCATGACTGCTTGTAAATCGTATATTGCTACGACTGTTTCAGAATCAGTTTTAGTTAATGCTATATCTCCGGCTTTCTCTTTTCTGCTTAATTCTTTTTGCCTAAGATGTTCTTTATAAGGTTCTTCTAATTTCAGTTTGTCTTGTCCAATAGCATTTTTGTACGATTCGCAGAGATCGCATTGATCCTTCTTAGGGACAAAAAAGGATACGTTAAATTCAGTGTTAAAAATTCTGCTATACATGTCATAGGATGCTACTGGCATTACTCCTCTATTTGATACGTAATTTCGATACAATTCCTTAATAGTTAGGCCACCGTCAATAAATTCACGGCTTGTGTTAGCCCGAGTGTAGTGACTCTCTATTCGGGGCACAGAATTAATGTGATCGCGAACTGACTGTACGATTTCCTGATCAACTTGATTATGATGAGAATGTTTGCCTCTCTTTTCTGTCGGAATCACACCTGTAGAACATTTTTGTCTCCCTTGCATTACTGTTCGCAGTACTCTTTCTGATATGCCCAATGTGTTAATAAAAAAAAATTTGCATGTCCGTTTGCTTTCTCCATTCACCGTGAAATGAAAACACAGTTTTGGTTTCTTGTTTTAGCATTTCCTTCTTTCAGTCGGCGGTAAGGAACTTTTAATGTTGTTAAACACGAGTTTATAAAATCACGTTGTCTCTGTAATGATCCCAAATCCCAATGTTTTTTAAATATTTCCTCTCTTTGTTCTTCAGTTATTTTATCACGACATTTTTGCCTACATTTTTCTGGACAAGGCGGTTTAATTAATTTTTCGGCAATAGTTTTTCCATTTCTAGATACGTACTGCTTTCCTGAATTTCTTTGTTGTTTTCTAACATTTTTTATCCAAGCCGATTCATTACGAACTCTTTTTTTAGCAACAACTGTTTCTAAAGGTGACGCCAAAGCTTCTCTTGTATGTATCAAATCAGAATTAATGGGAGACTCATGAGTAGTCAAGTTAGTTACTGATGATGAGCTAGTAGAAGTACTGGATGGACTGCTCACTTGGATCATTTAAAAACTAAACTCTCCTCCCTTTTCGGATCACTTCGAAATATGGTTAAGTGTATTCCAAATAAATTACGTCATAACATATATAATACTTTGGTTAAATCGCACTTACAATACCTAATAGAAATCTGGGGCAACGCAGCTAAAACTAAATTAGCTCCGTTACAAACTATGCAAAATAAACTTGTAAAATTAATCTTTAACTATCCCCGCTTCACACCAACACAAAAAATATACAGTGACACCAAAATCATGAACCTAAAACAATTATTTACGTTCAACACATGCATTTTTATCAGAAAAATTCTAAACAAAAATATACAATCTAGCATATTATTCACTAGATTAAAACAAATAACCCAACGAAGTACACGCCGAGCTAGTTTTCTAGTTTTGCCTAAAGTTAGAACAAATTATGGTAAGAAAATGCTAACATTTGAAGGAGCACAGCTATATAATAAAATACCATCACATATTAAAAATGTAAACTCATTTAATGTATTCAAAACTCGATTAGCTCAATATGTACGCACATCAATCAGTTAACTTGTCATCAGGCAAATGAATACATTAGATTTGTAACTACCTACAACAATATAAAAAATATGAGTGCAAAGACGAACCTGTCATTAGACTATAAGTTATTATTGTTCTCAAGTAAGTGACTTATTTGTTTTTATTGAGAATAAAGATTCTTTAAACACAAACACAACCGCGTCGTAATAAGTTTCAGTGGCGAAAGACGTTACAAGTACGACAGGTAAATTTATTATGTCTATTTGAGCATCTTCGTTATCGCATTGGGTCATAGCAATACCATATAGTTATCGGTAGTTGTTAATAAAATTACATTGGAATTAGGGTCAATACTAAAGGAAGTTGGAAAACTTCTTGTGGTTCACTGTCAAAGACACTGAATTCAGCAGTGTGAGAAGCAAAAGCAGGTGTAGTAGTCGATAAAGTTGATGGCGGGTTGGGTATCATCACATCAGGCGTATTTTTACTCACGCACATTTCCACCATTCGTTTTCCTCGAAAGCATTGTGGATTTATTTTTAAATTAAAGTTTTTGTTCATCTGAAACAACACAGGAAAATTAAGCCCACAAACTAAGTCAAAGTAAACAAATACAAAAAAAAAACCTACTCATAAAACAGTTTGTAAAATATTGAACTTTGGTGCAAATAAATAGAACGGCCGAACTGATGTTCCCATGGGATCGGTAAAATAGAACCTTATGCGGTTAGAACTACGGGCCATACTTAACATCTTCGCGCTCTAGCTGGACTCTGATTTCCCTTACGAACTACCTGTGCTTGTGTTTTGGACTTGATTGCCTAGTGATTTGGATTACTTTCGTGATTGTTCTTTACATGAGTTCCTTTCCTTGTAATCAATCATTTAGTCACACAAGTCTATGCCTCCCATGTTGCTGTTGTAGTTGGCGACGACGGAAGGACAAGGAATGTTTTTTGTAAGTTCGTGATTTTTTGTCCCATCGACTTACAGTAGTGCTCGGCTCAGCTCCATGTATCGTCGAGGCCATCAACACACTTTTGTTATCCTTCCACTTAACCGTGTATAGTTTTCCATCGGGACTGCAAACTTCCTCCAACTCTTCTCGTTTCATAGTTTGATCCTTTTTGAATGTATACCAGCCTTTCTTTAATCTATTTGACATTTACGTACCCATTCCATTGAAATTGCGTTCAATTAATTCTTCCAGCAAAGCAATCGTGGTAAAGTAACGATCAAAATATAAACTTCCGTCTGGTAATGTCCGTGTCAAATGCAAAACAACCGCAGGACTTAAGCCAAATTACCTGTCTGGTAAGTCCGTGGTCTGGCCTTGATAGATTTCAAAATCCAATCCAATCCAACAGAGCCAATCCTTGTGGAGTGGTAACTAGGAAATTTTTCAATCCTACTGGTCTAGGCTTGTTTGCAACATACTGTCGGGCCCGGGCAGCGTCTTTTCTCTACCATTTGGCCAAACTGCGAATGCCAACGCTCCTGCCAATCGAGAATTATGGCTAAGCTTTTCTATTAGCGAGGCCCAAGTCTTGTTATAGGCTGGTTATGATATAGATGTTTTTCTGTGAGCACTGACCCGTGAACGGTATCATTTGCTCATCCACAAAATAAGTTGTGCTCTCGCGTGGCAATGAATGGCAGCGGTTTCTGACTGCATCTATGACTGGTTGCACTTTCCACAACTTCTTAGAACACCGTTAATTCTCACCGACGCTAGGATCGATCGCATGTAAGTTGACCCGAAACATAATAAAACGCTCACGTGACATAGCATTAGCTATTGGATCATATCGAAATTTTTGATGCCGATACATTTTCATTCGAGGACTCTTAATGCAACTCGTAATCCCGTGCACCCCAAACAATTTCTTAATTTCGTTAGGCGTGCATTGCGGTTTTATTTGCTGCCCCTTTTGGGTCATGTAATATTGCGCCGTCGCGGTCGCAAATTTTTCAAATAAATCAGCATTATAATAATTTTCGAAGTACTCAGCAGGCGATTTGGGTGGTTCATTACTTGAACATTCTTGAACTTGAGTAATAGTCTACCCTGGAAATCTTTTTTTTGACCACTTACCGTCTTTTTGATTGGAGGCCGCCCTCCCTAAAGACGAGAGGGGTGCATCATCCTCGGAGGAGTAAGAATCTTCGTCAACTTGCGTACATGCCTCATCATCATCTTTATCAACAACTTCCAAGTCAGACTAATCCAGTAACTCCCAAATCGCATCATCATTGAGGCTAAATAATGATCAAGCCATTGGGACGTACTATGTACTTGGGCTAGGAGTGATACAATAGTGACTAAACTTCAATGACACTTTTTCTTCAGAATAATTACCTAAAAATACAAACAAATTTATTCACTGTTGCGTAAAACACTTCACAATTAACTAAAAATCACAATAATAACATGACAATAGCATAATTTTACGGTAATAATAATTACTTACACGCAGCGCGACCCCATACAACAGCAACGGCAAAATGAATCCGTTTGAACTTCACAATGCTCGCTACCTGTCTCACTCACACCCATTGCTAGAGCATAACCGTCACAATCGTGCGGCCGAGGAGGGTGTTCGGTAAGTCTTGGAATACCGCGAAAATTTTACTTTAAATGAACGTCACAATTATTGTGTTGGGTTGGGCTGAAAGGGTTATAATATTAATTACGGAGGCACTTTGAATAATAGTTTTAGCGTGTCCGTTCTTACATGTTTCTAATTCTGAAGGCATTCTCACGTTCTTAGTAAATCCGACAAAGCTTATGAGCCCTTCTCCTTCATGTAAAGTAGTTGGTAAGGAGACTTTGTGCTCTGATCGAGGAGATCAGATCAGAGTCACTCATAGAATTTAAAAGATTGCGATTCCGATAAAATATTGGAATACTAACGTCTGAAGTCGATAAAACGTTATTTTTAAAATCAATTGTCGCGTCTAATTGTTTTAAAAGATTCATTCCAATTAATCCGTCATAAAAGTTAACAATTTCGTGCACGTAAAACTTACTTTGTGAGTTTTGTTGAAATATTTCAAAGGTTACCCACTTATCAATGCCTATTGATACGTGGGTAACACTGAAAATGTTTAGAACTGGCCAGTTAGGGCTCTTTCAATTTACGCGTTTTGTATCGGACCGCTGCCGCGCGTTTTCCGTGCCGCTAGTTATAACCCGCTGCCGTGCCGTTGCAGTACGGTAGCAGTCCGTTACTAAACGCTTAAATTGAAAGCGTATCTGACTGCCGTGCGTTTGTATGCTAGTGCTGTTTTAAATTTATTTGACACCAGTTAAGCCATGGACTCTGACGAAGAAACAATACAGTTAGTGCTCTTGTTAAAAAACATCAAACAAAAACCACGCCTCCGTAAAAGAGCATCACCGATGTTTTCGTTGTGATTTTGGTGATTTCTATACTCTTTACCCTAGGTTAAAAGAAGACCCAAGCATTGACCCAAGTGATTTCTATACTCTTTACCCTAGGTTAAAAGAAGACCCAAGCAGTTTTTTTAATTACTTAAGAATGCCTAGAGAATGTTTCTTCGAATTACTGGAATTAGTTAAAAGTAAAATTCAGCTACAAGAAATTATATTCAAACATACTATATCAGCTGAAGAACGACTACTGATAAATTGTAGGTAAGTAAATTAAACAGTTTATCTTTTTATATAAATTTATTTTTAGTTTTTTTTTTAGTTACAAAATAATATTGAAACGAATCTAATTACTAATTAGTTCAGTAAAATCAACAATTAAATACGAAATAGGGTTTTTTCAAATAAGCTGACACACGCCAGACGGTGCCGCTGATGTGCTACATTGCGTCACTGTCTGTAAATTTGCAAAAATTATAATAAAAAGAATTATGTGGGAATATCGTCTGTAAAAAGATGGAACTTTCCGAATCTTCACTCAAATTAGATACGGATGAGATTGCTGCAATTTCCTCTGCTATAGGCTGAAGCTGATTATTAGATGTTTGTGTTTGAGATTCTGGAGATAGATTCGTAAAGTAGCCGCGTTGTTGTTCATAAAATTCCGAATCTAAGTTATAATAATCACGAGTATACGGTTGTGGCGTCGCGTATTTTCGGATTATTCCTATTATGTCGTATTTGGCATCCATTTTACGACTTTCCGGGATCCTCTTAAAGTTGTTTAATAAAGACAATAAAAATATCTATCCCCATCTTCGGAATCATCTTCTCTTGCATTTTTTTTATTCTGTAATCTTTCTGCAAGTATTTTTAAAAGCAAGTTAGTTGCATTGTTATCGTCGGCAGATGAACTCTTAGTTTTATTTTTCGATGTTGACGCAGTAGAATCGTTACTTTGTTTATTTTTTTCTTTTGAATCTGGTTTTATTTCATTCAGTTCCGACAAAAATTGCAGTCGATCAAAATAAACATATTTTCGTTGTCTTTTTGCTTCGGATCCACTTTTTGATTCTCGCTGCTTTTTCAAGTCTCTTGTATATGCATCTCTTATATGTCTCCATTTCTTTTGAAGTACTATTGCTGAAATAAAAACTAATATTAATATTATTGCAGGTATTTATCCGCTGGTTGCAGTGTGACTGAATTGCATCATTCTTGTCAACATGGAATCTCAACTATTTCTGGAATTGTGAAAGATACGTGTCAACAGATTTACAAAACCCTACGAGAAATTTGTTCACCTGAACTGAAAAAAAAAGGTTGGTTAAAAATCGCACAAGTGTTAGGGTTCTTAATTTTAATAGTTTTAATAACCGTTTTTAAACGAAAATAATTTGTTTTTCTAAAATGGCAACTCTTTTCAATATCAGAACATCCAGTTTAACACGATTGGTCTATAGACTTTACATTGGCCAATCAGAGAACTCCATCTTTCCCGACATTTGTAAGCTGGGTTTTTATTGGTCAATGTTTAATGGCTCTGTCGACCAATCAAAGTCCGGCATTTCCCCACCGAAACCGAGTTGTAAAAATCGGAGAAATGACCATTTGGTGGCATTCTTGTCGAGGAGGCCAAAGATATTAGATTGTAGAAGAATATTATTTTATAAGACTATTTAATTATTGAATGATAATTTGGTGTAATAAAGTATTAGTAATATACTTCCATCTTTATTCGTGACGTATCATATAGTTTTATACAAGGTTTTGCAACTAATGCAAACTTCCCTAATTGTTTGGGCGCTATAGATCGGAAACATGTAAGAATAATTAAGCCACCTAAAAGTGGTTTTAAAAATTTGTTTAACTACCGCTTATCACGTGCTCGAAGATACATAGAGTGTACGTTCGGAATTATGACTAATAAATGGCGAATATTACATCGACCAATAAATGTGGATGTATCGTTCGCGACAGATATTGTTCAATCTATCTGTGTTTTACATAATTTCTTATCACGTGACTGTGGCGAAATGTCTAATAGTAATCTATTAATTCAAGACAGGCGGACAGATCAGGTGGTTCAAAATGAACAAAATTTGACAGCAACATCAGTTCATGATAAATTTGCTGAATACTTTGTTAACGAAGGACAATAAATTATCATGGCAAAAAAACAAAATATGATTTAAATAAAAAGTCACCTGCTGAGTTTTTTTCACCAGTAGTTTTATTTATGAAATCCTCTATAAATTTTTCACATATACCTTCCCAAGCATTTTTTGTTTCCGTCCGATTACTGTGTTTGTCACTTTTGGCGTTCCATATAGCAGGACGTATTTCAACATTTTTGAAATCTTCCACATTTATATCATCCATTTTATAAATTATAAATTAGCGTTTATAAATTAGCCTCACGTCTATTCACCGCACTAGAACGCACTGAACTGAACACGTGGGGCTTGCGACGTTGCCGTCCTGCTGTCGAGCGTTCGCGGTACGGACGCCGCACCGTGCATTTTGTATGAAAACAAACGACCGGCCGCCGACACTGCAGCGGTCCGATACGAAACACATAAATTGAAAGAGCCCTTAGAAACATTACTAATGAAAACTTTTTTGAATTTCAATTTTAGAACTCTTTGGTAACCTAATGTTACATTCATTTGTCATTTGTTTTTGTGAATTGGCGGCATTGGTATGAGTCCAGTTCAAAAAATATTACACGAACATTTAGGAGTCAGGAAGCTTTGTACCAGATGGATTCCCCATACTTTAACCAACGACCAGAAACACCTTTGCATGGACTGGTGTCGCCAAATGTTAGATAAGTTCAACTCGGTGACTCAAATGCTGTATTTGACATCGTCACACAGGTGGTGAAAGCTGGATATATTGCTACGAACCCGAAACAAAAAGACAATCAGCTCAGTGGGTGTTTCCTTTCGAGGATCGGCCAACTAAGGTAAAGAAAGGAAGAAGTCAATGAAAAAAGATGATTGCCTCATTCTTTGGTCGGAAAGGTCATTTCGCGACAGTTGTGCTAGAAGATGGAAGGACAGTTACTGCAGACTGGTATGTCAATCGCTGTTTGCCTGTTGTCTTGGAAAAAATTCGACAGCGGCGCCCTCGAAGCAGGATCCTCCTTCACCACGACAATGCATCAGCTTCTTCAATGCTAAAGAGAAACGGGAGATTACTTCGAAAAACAATAAAAGTATTGGCAACTTTCTACATTAAGCCGTTTTTCATTTTCTAAACATTTTCAGTGTTACCTAGGTATCGCTTAACTGTGTTGATTTACACCGTGCGTGCTTATCAGTTCTGTATGGGAAAATGGCTCATTGTATTTGTAGTGCCTAAGGTATTTGTTCGCAAGTTTGTTACATATGAATGAACACGTGCTTCCAGTGTCCAACATGGATATGGCACAGTTTAGCTCTAGCCTCTTTTTATTCTAATTAGATCTCAGATCTAATTTTTCTTCGGGTTTGAGGCTTTCATCTGAAAATTTAAGTTACTTCCGGTCACGGTATCATTTCTCGACGTACTAGGTACGGGTTTATCAATTTCCGAATTTAGTCAGCGGTAATTCTTCATGATAGATCAATTCCGATCGTTGTTGTGGGCCTTGATTCGGTCTTGGAGTGAAACTCCTATTATGGAATGACACACGCGTCATACGAGAGTTATTAAATGACTCATGTGTGGTACACAAGCTACCTCGAGTTGAAACTAGTATTAAAACTACTTTTCGTTTTATTATAATTTTGCGTAAAATTAGGACGCGGCGGTTGATGAAATCGATTTTGGTGCCCATAGTTACCGTTTTTATGATTTTAAAGTAGATTTATAGGTTGTATTTTTTGTACGGGCTTTTTCTGAGCACTACTTTTTCAACAAAATGATTTCCCATTTTGTACTGTACATTAAAATTAATTTCTTCCATTACTACTTTTAGTGCGTCCTCTAGAGTTTGTGGGTTTTTCAATCGAGTAACCTTCATTAATCCTTTAGGCAAGTTATAAAGAAAGACGTTTAGTGAGATGTGGTTATAAATTTCTATCTTACTGTCACGTTTTATGTCCCCTGTTATTCGAGCGAACAAATTACTGTGTTTTTATTGGATGCGATTGCGTAACTCCAAATAACTTTCACCCGGTTTAATAGCTATGGACTCTAAATTCCATTAACAAACACTCTTTGGATCGTTGGTCCCCAAAGTGTTGGTTTAGTATTTTTTTAAGTTGCTCGCAATTATTATTCAGATTATCGTTTTCACTTGCTAACGAAGCTGCTTTACCTGTTAAACGCGAAGTTATAATGTGTAAGATATACGCGTCACACTCGGTGTGTAAGTAAAGTTAGTTATAATATTACTCACATTTTTTAAAAAATAAGTTTAAGATATGACTGTCTCCGTTAAACATCGGGATGATATTTAAGAATTCAGACGGTATGGTAATTACATGCAGAGTTGCCCTTTCCATAAATGGAACACGATTTATCTTTATATAATCGGACTGTACTGCGTTCGCGATACCGCTTGGACCTACTTCGTCTTCTCCGGAGTAACTCATTTTAATTTCTGCGTTCTTTCACTATAAACGTAAAATTTTGTCTCTCTGTTATACAGAAGGATATATTTTTTAAATCTAAATTCGAGTTTTAGGCCAGGCTTACACTTATTTGATATTGTACAATGAATGCAAGAAACAATGTCAAGATACATCCAATTGTTACTTTTTCCCTTTTCAGTAAAAACCCCTCCTAAGTTTTGCGGCTCAAGTATTATTATGGGACTCATATATTTAAATATTACGCGTGCATTAAAAATCTTGCACAATAAGAAAAAAGTTATGCTACCTTTTCTACGATTTGGTTAATTAAATTTAAAATAGAGCGTTGCTACGCACATACTCGTATACTTGTCCCCTACATTCAAAAATGTGTAATTATTTGCTTTTTATCCTGTACGTCTACGACATTCCTGTACAGACACGCACAACTCTTGCATGTTTTGCCGACGACACCGCATCTCTGACTTCATCTACAGATGAAGACCTTATTATTAGTAGATTGCAGTTGTCACTAGATAGCCTCAGAGCTTACTTCCAGAAGTGGAAACTTAAATTAAACGAGACAAAAACAGAGGCTATCTTATTCTCTCGTAAACGTAAGGTACCGAATAGAACCCTCAAAATAAGTACGCACTCAATCCCTTGGCAAAACTCAGTGAAGTACCTTGGAATCACCTTCGACAGGAAACTAAACTGGACTAAACATATAAACTACCTAAAAACGAAAGGCGCATCTGCTATGATAGGACTCAATCCCGTCTTTAATCGCCGTAGCCCTCTCAGCCACACTACAAAATTAAGAATGTACACTACCCTTATACGACCTTGTCTTACTTACGCTTGCCCCACATGGAACACCACTTGCTCTACAAATTACAAATCTCTTCAAGTAATTCAGAATAAAGCATTAAAGATAGCGTTTAATACGCCGTTTCGTACAAATTTACACAAATTACACGGTACTATAAATCTTTTACCGTTACGTGATTTTATTATAAAACTTACTCGTAAATTCTTTAATACCTCAAAAAATCATGGTAATACTCTTATTTCAAACATTGCACGTACTTAAAATACACGATCTACCTGTATCGACACTTATAGCACTTATCCTTACCCCATCACTATGCCTGACGTCGCCCATTGTTCATACGCGCTCGAACAAAACCGGCTACTGCGAATGTAACCATTGTGACTAGATCCCGCTTAAAGTTGCTTTCTTACGGCGCAAGAGCTCAACTTCTTTTAGTGACGATTACCAACTATTGTTTTTTACATATACCGCCGCTTATGTTATGTTATGTTAAATCTTCGCTGCTAAAATTATGTTTGTTTCTTAATCATTTCTATAGTATGAACTTTGAACTAAAAAGATCATAACCTATTATTTTACAGCAGTTATTAAATACTCGTAATGTTGTTATCAGTGAACAAATAAAACTTTGTGAACTAACATTTTCTATAAACTTACAAAGGTGTGTTTAGCCAAGTAAAGTGATGTTATTTCAAATGTAAGTATACATTTATGTTAGTTATAGTGTATTTACTTGTATCTTGTGTTTATTATTTAATAAAGAATTTTGAAAAGTAAAAGTTAAAGTAATTATTGTGGATATTATTATTATTATTACTATCCCCGTTACTTTTGTTACTTCCGTTTCCTTGATGAACGTGCAGGCAAATTTGGTTATTCACAAATTTTTATCATAATCGCCTTTTATTTAAGCTGATTATTTAACGGGTTGATCAAGCCCTAAAAAAATAAGTATCCTTTACAATTAAATAATACAGTGGTTTCAAAACATAAGGGCCAGCCAAGAATGAAGTATTTCCCACCTTATCTAAGTTACTTTAGGATCTTAGTAATGTTTTACACTGCTGGTGCCTCACTATGGGACCATAAAATTACAAACGCTTTGTTCTTTACGCTTTGCTTATTATTATTATTAGACATTCGCTTGCAATTAGTATACGTGCATATTATATAACAAGAAAAATCATATGCACATAAAATAGAATCACAAGAGTCTTACCCGAGATTCTGGATTTGCTAAGGAAGGATGACACTTTGAGAGTCTATGGATCCTCCCGACCCCCTCTCCACATCGAACACGAATGGAATCTTCCGGGATATCTGGCACTGAATGTAGTTAGTTTCTCTTCTTACAAAATTTGTAAGGATGAAATTGTGCAGACTTACTTTATCCATCGTTCAAACCTTGGTTGACTTCACCTGCTACAGAGCAGAAATCCTACCGGCAGCGCCAGTAAGCGATTCGCCGTCGTGGCAGGGTTGGTGAATCGTTCAGGAACTTTCTTCGGAGTTGGCAGATGCTCGGATGATGATTGCTCGTAGTAAAACAACAGACTGATTCTAAGTAATTTATATTTTAACAAACTTTTACAGAAAATGGTATACAATAATCACTTTGTAGACTGCGTCTATGGGAATGAGTTTGTAGCTCAAAATGTCCATCTTTTATACTATTTTACAAGGCAAAGTTTCACAATCGGAAAAACGTCTACTATTCAGGTGTGGAGGGTCTTAGGAATCAGAGTCGTAAATATTTTATGACTTTTAGGGATTTCATGCCTATGTAATGAGGTGTGCTAAGCTAATGTCACATATTTCGATTGTCACACAATTACAAAGTAATATTTATGATCTGCTTTTTGTCAAGTTAAAGGTTTTTTTATGATGTTCACTAGAAATATTAATATTAAATGCTAATCAGGTACTAGGCCATGGTGATGCAATGGTGAATACATTACTATATATATGTATATATAAGGTCAAATCTTTTCATATTTCCTTTTAACGACCGGTTCAGCATAAAAAAAGAATAAGGTTTTACAAAAGAAAAAAATATTTTTATTCGCTAGTTTCCGAATAAATCACATGAACACATTTTATAGGAGAGTAAAATAAAACATCCCGTTTGTACGGTTTTACATTTAAAGTATAAGTATTGGTAGCTAAATGAAAGTCACTGGTACGAGATATTAAGGTTCTATTCAAATCACTACTACACTAAAATGGTAAGATGGTAATGGTCTATGAGCACGCGCGATATGGTTGTTGATTCGTCGTGTACTGAATGAAAAAGTGTAACTATCAAGGGAATCAATATTTCGGTCGATGCCGCGTGAAATGCTGACGGCGCATATCGAAGCGCTGCGGTGGTGCAATAATGTACGTGACTCGTACATATTCCAGACAGATGGTGCTGGTGAAATGAGATGAGTTACAAGATGATAAACAATAGTTTTGGTGCATTACAAGATGATTGGGCATTATTGGTTTTTTAAAACTAGGTGGGAAGTTCAACAGTTTACAAACTGATGACGCATTTTTTTCGACGTTGCTTTATCAACCCGCGCACTATTTTGGTTTTCACTTTTATTTAGATTTTTACTAGCACTTACACTTGCACTGTGATCACTTTTTACACTAACACACTGAACACTGGATGTACACACCGCACCGACGTCACTGCGGGCAGCAGCGGCGTGACGCTCCGCACGCTGGCGCCGGGCTCGGCAGTACGCCCAAGCGACGATTCCTAGTAAGGCTCCTCCGATGCATGCGTAAATCGCTGCATAATGGTGTATGTCGTGGTATGAAATTTGGCTGAAGTTGGCTTGCTGGTCTTTCATCAGAGTTTTCTGGCTTCCGATAGTCTGAAGATCCTTTTGCTAATCCACCTACGCTTAGAACATAGTCCTTGAATCTAGTGTTGGGCATGGACACATTTATGATATTGTTGACAGGTGGGATAGAGTGCGTCATAATGTCTGGTACGGCATCGAGGCGGTTACTAAACTGCTTGTGTGACAAAATAGTAAACGAGTCGCCCCTGATGACGCAGTCTTCGTCTAGAGTGATAATCCCGACCTTGTTGAGTCGCTCGCTCACGATCATGTTTCCGCATATTATTCTTATCTGACACTGGTCGCAACAGGAGAAGGGTAGGTATTGACTTCATGCAATTGAGTCCACGATTGTTTACAATTATTCACAATTGTTTTGCAGGTTTGTGTGGTTATGCCTTTCAGACATAGAGACTGATCTTTTTCTAAATGATATATGGGACTGTGTAAGTAGCAGAGATGTGTAGTGTCATCAAGGCTAGTACACATTTGAAATTCATTATCGGGCAAAGGCAAATACATATCTTTCTGTATGTTCATTGCAATATGAGCAGCTATCGGCACTAGGGTGACCATGCTTCCGTTTGTTTCACGATTTATTGGTATGGTTTTGTATATGTCGTAACGGTCCCGACTTACTAGTGGTATTTTAATCTCGAAGATAAAATACTCGTGGGTAACTCGTGCTTTGATCTTGAGTAGTTGATAGATTTTCGCAAAATTATTCTGGATGTTATCTATTGGTGATGACAAATCCTTGTTGAGATGTCCAGATATTATATTAAGCTCCCGAAGTAGTTGTTCTGGTTTAAGAAGATGAATGTTGAAGTTTCCGTGGAGAATATTAGTTATGGTATCTAATAAAGTGTCCTGAAGGTACCTCAAATTATTTAAAATGTTGGTAGCAATTATAGATGACATTCCAATATCATTACTGGTTGCAACGCTTTGAATGCCTGTCTGCAACTCATTAGCAGCTCTTTCTAGCGCATTCAGGTGTTGATTAAAAATTTTGTATTGGTTATCCATTGTGGTTTCGGTTCTCTTCAACAAGTTATACTCCGCTTCGATAACAGACGTCTGCTTCTTCCACAGTATTGCAAGGTGTTGTTCATTGGTTTGTAGTAAATCTATATCGTTTATATTGTTTTGGAGACTGGTTATAATATGATAGCTTCCACTGACGGGGCTCCACAAAAATAAAATCGTCATTAGTAGAAATGATAAGACGTTGCAAGACTTCCTGGTTCGTTTAGTTTTTTCAATATTTGTGGGAACGCTGTTTTCTACAACTGCTTTTGGTGTGGTAATTAGTTTCTGACTTGGTTGTGTAGGCAAGATAGATAATTTTACAATTGGTCGTTTTATGGTACCGTTCTTGGTTTTTAGAGTAACCACCCGCACGTATCCATCTTTACCCGGGTGGAGCTCTGTTACCCTATCTAACGCCCATCGCCCTGCTGGTAAATTATCTTCGAGAATTACTACGACATAATTCAACTTAATATTTTCTTTTGGTTCTAACCATTTGGTTCTGATATTTAATCGAGTTAGATATTCAACTTGCCATCGCCTCCAAATGTCAGCAAATATTCTCTGAGTGAGCTGCCACCTCGTTCGTCTTTTTCGGTTTCAAAAATGGTGAGCACTGGTCCGCTACTAAGAAAATGAGATGGTGTAAGATAATCAAGATCTTCAGGGTCTTCTGTTAGTGGGCAAAAAGGCCTGGAATTATAGCATGCCTCTATTTGTGTTAAAACAGTGGAGTACTCCTCGTATGTGAGTCTCTGTTCCCCGATTACCCGTTTTAAATGGTGTTTTAGGCTTCGGACAGCAGATTCCCATATACCTCCCGCTGAAGGCCACGAGGCCGAATTGAAATGCCACCGAATACCCATTGCGGTGACCTCTGATAAGAATTCGTTGGTAAAGATGTGCTTCAATTCGTTAAATTCTTTGATTAAAATACGACTAGCTCCTACAAAATTGGTCCCATTGTCGCTGTAGATATGGTGTGGTATACCTCTCCTAGCGGCCATTCTTCTCAACGCAGCTAGGAATGACGACGAGGTCAGATCTGACACTAGTTCTAGGTATACGTTTTTGGTTGCCATACACACGAATACTGCCACATAACCCTTCGTGGTTTTGACCCCGCGTCCTTTATTGAGTTTGATTAGAACGCTACCCATAAAATCAACACCTGTATGGTTAAATGGTCGAGAAGGGTTGCTCCTAGATGCTGGTAAATCTCCCATCAATTGTTGTTGTTTATCAGGTTCTGCCCGCCGGCATTTAACACAGAGGCGAAGCTGCTTTTTGGTAGCTCTATTTCTACCCACGATCCAATATTTTTGCCTGAGGTATGCCCATGTTAACCTGGCTCCTCCGTGGTAGGTACACTTGTGCCCTTGGTCAATTAAAAGCTTAGTCAACTTGCTGCTATGCGGAATGATGGCGGGGTGCTTCATTTCCTCATCAATGTGTGCTTTTTCGAGCCTACCTCCGACGTGTAAAATGACAGACTTATCTAAGTATGGTTTGAGGTTAAGAATTTTGCTCTTCTTATCTACAAATTCTTCCTTTTGTAATTGATTAATTTCATCTGAAAATTCAATGTATTGTGTGTTTTTAATGATCATTTCCTTCGCCTTCTGTAGTTCTGTTAAAGTTAAATAATTGGTTTAGTTTTGATTACGTGGTGAAACTCGCAATATCCAGGCTAATACACGTACAGCTCGTGTGAATGTACTATATTTATTGATAATCTGCTGAATAATGTCGTCTTTTGGTCTAGTGATTACATTGGTAAGCGTTGATTTTTTGACTTCTTCATCTGTGGTATAAATTGGTTTTTGGTCAAGTTCGGAGTATGATGGTAGCCAGTTTGGTCCGTGCCACCACAGTTGGTGTTGGTTTAGATGGTCTGCATCGAGGCCTCGGCTGGCGCAATCAGCGGGATTTTCTTCCGATTTGATATACTGCCAGCAGCTGGACGACATAACCGCGGTAGCTTGGGTCACACTGTAACTAATGGGAAAACACCTCCCAACAAACTATTTTATACCCCTAAATTATAAGGCTATGCCCACCTGTAAGTATTTTAATTTGTCATATTTTATAAAAATAAATATTTCATTTGGTGTGTTTAGCATTGATCCGTATTTCTGTTATTATCGCGATTATTTTTGCAACATTATTCAATGATGCTTTATTTGCAGCGTGATGTTATATAGCCTAAAGCCTTCCTCGATACATGGACTATCCAACGCATAAATAATTTTGTGTGGTGTGCTATATAAAAGTTTACGGTCCAACATGACTCCGAGATCACGGATAACTTCCACCTTGGTAATTGATACGCCATTAAGTTTATAATCGTACAAAATGTAATTATGTTTCCTAGTAAACGAAGCCTGGCACTTTTTGACATTTTCAAGATGGTTATGAACAGTGTACTCGAAAAGTCTGTCAAGGTCAGACTGAAGCCTTTCAGTCTGATACAGAACGAATAGGCATATATACTTTAGTAGGTAGGTACAAAAGCACGTAGGCGCAGAGGGGCGAGGCGGCCCGCGGGCTGAGGAGTGGAAGGCCGTGATCGAGGCGCCGAAGCTGAGGCTGGCCGGCGAAACCAGAAAACCGGAGCTGCGGTGGTGAGAGAAAACTATTTGCGACGATGAATACGCGTGGAACTGCCAGAGACCCGCAGCGCCGGAGCCGTGACAGAAGTCTTATCTTTTTTGCACCTTTATTATTATTATTGCATTAATTTGAATTCATATCTTAGGAGACAAAATAGACAACCATGGAAATATTCACTTTTAATAGGAAAATATATCAATAACATTGGAAATAGAGTACATTTAACAAATCATACAATACAAGCCCGAATTCGATAACGTTGCATCGTTTTATTTCAAAGTTCCTATAACCAGTGTCTAGCTCCATCATTAGATTTGTTTCGTGTCTTCATAATGTTGCAATGTCAGGCGATGTACTTTTGCTAAATTGAAAACAAATAATGATTGTATTTAACTAAATTTGTGTTTTTTTTAAGGCTGTAGTGTTATCACGTTTCCTTTATTTTAATAATATGGTATACGGCATCCTTACGACCCACTGCTGAAAAAAATAAACACAAGCAACGACAGTAATTCATACCTACATAATTCATAATGAGCAAATCTTACATTTCGAAGCGAAACTAAAAGCGGATCAAAAGTATTTGGTCGCAGTATAGTCATTAATTCACGCTGCGAGAGCACGTAATTCAGAACGCGGAAGAAAATGGCACAGGTCCTACCTGTACGGGCGCTTGCGCCGATCTAATCGCTGCTTGCTTGCGCATTGTAATTTATACTAATGTTCAGATCAATATATTGATAAATTAATCAAAATATTTGCAAAATTAACTATTGAAATTAATTGTAGAAGGCACATTGTTTATTTTGGGATAATTTTTTGTTAGGTTTTACTGTGTATTAAACCACAAATCACGATAAAATAAAGGCGCTAATCTTAAAAATTTGCACAAATTATTATTATTTTTTCTCATTAATGGGAATGAAATTGTAAAATCTGTTACATTAAATGACAACAAAAACATGTGTTCAATGATTGCTACATTTTTATAGGCTTAATATATTAACATTATTAATAGATACAGGACTTTGAAATTAAGTCTGCGGCAAGTTTTCAGTAAAATGGTTGTGGGAGATGTGGCACTGAGAATAAAGCAAGTCAGTTTTAGCAATTGTGTTTCATTAAACGTCAATACCAAAGATTGGCCTATATTTCGCAGTTATTAAATTTCTTCTAGAAGTTTTATAAGGTAGTCAATAAGGCGTCCGAAATCTTAGAGATTCGTTCAAAACGGTGAGAGTACTCTTAAATAAAAATGGTAAGTATTCTTTAAGTTATTGTGGAGCCCACACGACTGATCGAATCAAACGAATCATCGTATTATCGTATTGAAACAAGCTAGGATGTTAGGTGTGTTTTTCGGAGTAATGAGCTCGTGGGTTCTTCTTCAGCGCTCGGAGAACTGTACTAAGAAACTGTGGAGGGCGCCACTTGCTTTAACTCAGAAGCAAGAAAGAGTTAATTAAAGATTAAAGATAGAAAAGAAAACAAGTTATTTTCAATTTGTCTCCCCTTGTTTATTTATATGTTTAATATAGAAAATTATTGATTGATGCACATACATGAGCTTGGCAGTTAAGTAATGAGCCACATACATTACACTTACATTAGAGTTAAGAACTAATTACCACTATGCAATTAAACAAAAGTTGTGTGCTTAACTATAAGCTTAAATTCTCAGATTTAGTGAAGGAAAGCTGAGAAGCAGGAATTCCTTCACTCACGTCTGACTAAAACTAAGGTTGGCCTAACCTATGAGCTGAGGAGTATCACCAATGCATGAAAACTATCAAAAGAATAAATGTTCATAAATACCTAGTAGCATGTTATTAGATCATGTCACCGATAATAAATTATAACGTCACCGTGGAGAAACACACATATCCCGCCGTCCCTGGAGCAGAGATTCTCACATGCGCGCAGGACGCAGGTATATGTCCTAGTAGCTAGGAGCGAGGAGGGCGATATTTCAAGCCCATAAAAATGCAGCAACAATCACCAAGATGAGGCGATGCATCATGTAAATTTATCCATCAAGGGAAAGTAAAAAAAATGTTAGTCCATGAGGAGACAAATTGAAGAGAAAATAGATTTACTTAACACAAATGAAGCATTTTGGCTTCTACATGCCTACATGCATGTTAATATATTGCTTGCGCTTGCGCACCATCAAGATAGTAATCTTGAAGACCAAATAAAAAATGTGAAAAAGAAGAGCTGGCCACGAAATGGCGTCCGCTTTTATAGTCGCTTTTATAGTAATCAAACTTCTCCCCTCTATGACAAGTAACTTTTTTTTTTATTTGTTTCATGTCACGACTTGGAACCAAAAGCTAAACTTGACACATAAAGCCAAACAACGCAGGAAACTACTCAGCCCTGAAAATAGTAGAAAACTACATAAAAACGTCAACACAAATAGACATTTGCCTATTAATGTAATAATATAAAAAAATAACATTCAAATTATTAGATAGATGACACATCAATGATTTTTAAAACTAAGAGGGGCAAATGTTCATTTGATGATGTTAACAATACCCTCTCTAAGTTATTACATTGGTTTACAACAAATAATCTTTTACTAAATGCAAATAAAACAAAATGTGTAAAATTTACCATGCCCAATGTAAGATTTGCTGCTACTCATATAATTGTTAAAGATGAACCACTAAACTCTGTAGATTTAACTACCTTTTTAGGTATAACTGTAGACTCTCATTTGCAATGGGGTGCTCATATTAGGGTGCTGTCTGGAAGACTTAGTTCTGCTGCTTATGCTGTGAGAAAGATAAGGCAATTGACTGATGTTGAAACGGCAAGATTAGTATATTTTAGCTACTTTCATAGCATAATGTCATACGGAATTCTGTTGTGGGGCTCAGCGGCAGATATTGAGTCAATTTTTATATTACAAAAACGTGCTGTACGGGCTATTTACGGCCTTCGACCCCGTGACTCGCTGAAAGAGCTCTTCAAAGAGATTAATATACTTACAGTGTCTTCTCAATACATTCTCGAGAATATTGTTTACGTTCGTAAGAACATACATTTATTTCTTAAGAAAAGTAACGTACACAATTTCAATACTAGAAATAAAGATAAACTTGCCGTTCCAGGCTTCAGACTGCGAAAAGTAGGAAAATCGTTTATGGGAAATTGTATCCGTATTTTCAACAAATTACCAAAGGATATTGCTGAACTCCCTGTACATAAACTTAAATCGTATGTCAAAGTTATTTTAATGAAAAAGGGCTATTACACTGTTAATGATTATTTAAATGATAGAAATGTATGGCATTAAGTTGTCCCAGCTCGTACTTGCTTAAACCTTGTAAAAATTACCTTACCTTGTAAAAATGTATTTAAAAAGAGGCTGACAATAGTGACCGAGTTTCTTGCGCTGCTTCTTCTCGGCACTAGCCCAGACTTGTCCCGAAGCAGTGGTAGGTTTAAATTGGGACGTGTAAAAGCGCCTCCTGGGGCCTATTTGCAGAAATAAAACTGATTTTAACTGATTTTTAACTGATTTTGATAAAGAAAGGAATTGTGGGATGACAGACACAAAGTTGCACCTATAGTGTTCCATCAGCCGGATAGATGGCGTTATCAGTAAAAATCCTTAGCTGCGCACGAGCTGTTGAAACAAAATAAATGCAAAAAATGTAACGACGTGTTACAATACATCCCCACTAAAGAAAAAAGAAAAAAAAAAGGACAGAAAGTTAAACTACCAATGTAAAAATTTACTAAGTATTGAAGGTGATCTGTGAGGAGAACACTCAACAGCATCAGACAATGAGAAATTACTTAACACAGGCCGTCCAACTGGATTATCCACCTGCCGACGAGACCTATTGTAGAATGTCCTGCTGCGACTGTGGTATTTCTTCTTAGGAGATCGGTCCCTGCGAAAAACGTCCCTCAGTCGTTGAGGTATAGGATGGGATCCCGTACTGATGGTTGAATTTTATTATGGGTAGCAACCACAGTCTTACAAGAAGATAACATCAAGTTTGATGCAGGTCTAGTAGACGTCTGACATAACTTTCCTGAGTCAAAGATGTCCCTACATAATCCAAAGGAACGAAGAAAGTCAGCCCCTAATATAATAGGCACGTTTGTATCACGACAAACAACAAAGTGAATAAAGTTTAATCTACCAGAATAATAAATGGGCAGTACTACTTTACCTACAACACTCAGTTGAGCATTGTTACCTACTAATAAATTTTTGTGGCAGTGAACCACATTAGGATTAACCCCTAATTGAGAAAGATTAGATAAGGCGTCAGTGCTGACTAAGGATACAGAAGCACCACTGTCTGCCAGAGCACTGCATTTGATGCCTGAAACGTCAATATTAAGATAAGGCCTAACATCATCTAAGCCATGATTATTAAACAATGGTTTAACAACAGAGGTTTTACCACTAAGAAAAGAATTAATAAATTTTAAGTGGTTTTGCCATTCAAAGTCAGAAGTATAACCCTTCTTAAAAGAAACACGAAGATTTAGAATGTTGTTTACCCCTGAACGATCTGGGCGTATTTTCGCACAAGGACAATTTTTTGTGAAAACACCCGGCTTCTTGCATTTAAAACAATGTAGACCGACATACACGTCGCAGTCCCTATAGTGATGAGCACCATCACACTTTAAACACTTAAGAACTACAGTGTTCACAGAAGAATTCCTAATTGGGGTAGATATAGGTTTTAAATCAGACAAAATAAGATCAGGACCAGGATTGAGATAACCCCTGTACTCACACCTGTGCTTGGCAATTTCTAAATTGACACAAAGCTCCTTCAAATGATCAATAGAGTAAACATTAGTTAAAGATAAACGAGATATATAGAAAGGATTCATATTAGTCATAATAATATCAAGTTGTTCCTTCTCAGACAAAGGCACAGAAAGTTGAGTAAATAAATATCGCATAGTGTTAATAAAAGTTCTAATTTTTTCTTTAGGCTGTTGTAGCCGTGACCTAATTTGGTTCAATAAGGAGCGCTCACATTCAACAGATTGAAACTCAAGTTTTAATAAATTCAAAAATTGAAAACAAGTGGTAATAGAATTTTGAATGGACTTGAACCAAATTAAAGCCTCGCCTGACAAAACGTAAATAGCATTATCTAAGAAATCATTATCAGAAATTCTAGAAGACTTAATGTAATCTGTAAGTTTAATGATGAAATCATGGACTGGTGTATCTCCGCTAAAATTCAAATTCCACTTTAAAATTTGATTGAGCACAGGCTTAGAATTAACATTCGAACATGAATTTTGATGATTAACCTCATCACCAAAGGATTGAATAATTAGAGGTTGAGTACCTACAGATACCGAAGGTAAAGGTTCAGACACAACACTAGATGATGTGGTTCCGCACTTAATATTGTTAAGAAGTTGAAAGGCATTAGCAAGCAAGCTAATTTTAAGTGCCCTGTGTTCCTCACTGGTGACACTCACTCGCTCAAGTCTTAGTATAACATGAGTTAATATAGAACAACACTTTTTGATACAACCAGCATGGTTGGTATTCAACACTTCATTATATTTTAATTCACAAATATTCAGCTCATTAGCAGAGTCTAAAGAAAATAAAAACTTATTGCTTAATTCCTGATTGGTGATACCCTTACCAGAACGCAATAACTTCCTCAGCTCATCGACAGTAGTATCATCTGATACTTCAAGGCCCTTAACACGAATTTCATATAAAAGTTCGTTTTTACTAAGATAATTAATATCTAAAGAAAGAGACATGATTACAAAATTAAATTAGTAACCTAAGTTGAGACAAATTAAAAAAAACACAGCTTCAAAGTACAAATCTCTAAAAGAGGCCTACCCGTTGAGGCGCCAATGAAACAAGCTAGGATGTTAGGTGTGTTTTTCGGAGTAATGAGCTCGTGGGTTCTTCTTCAGCGCTCGGAGAACTGTACTAAGAAACTGTGGAGGGCGCCACTTGCTTTAACTCAGAAGCAAGAAAGAGTTAATTAAAGATTAAAGATAGAAAAGAAAACAAGTTATTTTCAATTTGTCTCCCCTTGTTTATTTATATGTTTAATATAGAAAATTATTGATTGATGCACATACATGAGCTTGGCAGTTAAGTAATGAGCCACATACATTACACTTACATTAGAGTTAAGAACTAATTACCACTATGCAATTAAACAAAAGTTGTGTGCTTAACTATAAGCTTAAATTCTCAGATTTAGTGAAGGAAAGCTGAGAAGCAGGAATTCCTTCACTCACGTCTGACTAAAACTAAGGTTGGCCTAACCTATGAGCTGAGGAGTATCACCAATGCATGAAAACTATCAAAAGAATAAATGTTCATAAATACCTAGTAGCATGTTATTAGATCATGTCACCGATAATAAATTATAACGTCACCGTGGAGAAACACACATATCCCGCCGTCCCTGGAGCAGAGATTCTCACATGCGCGCAGGACGCAGGTATATGTCCTAGTAGCTAGGAGCGAGGAGGGCGATATTTCAAGCCCATAAAAATGCAGCAACAATCACCAAGATGAGGCGATGCATCATGTAAATTTATCCATCAAGGGAAAGTAAAAAAAAATGTTAGTCCATGAGGAGACAAATTGAAGAGAAAATAGATTTACTTAACACAAATGAAGCATTTTGGCTTCTACATGCCTACATGCATGTTAATATATTGGCACGCTTGCGCACCATCAAGATAGTAATCTTGAAGACCAAATAAAAAATGTGAAAAAGAAGAGCTGGCCACGAAATGGCGTCCGCTTTTATAGTCGCTTTTATAGTAATCAAACTTCTCCCCTCTATGACAAGTAACTTTTTTTTTTATTTGTTTCATGTCACGACTTGGAACCAAAAGCTAAACTTGACACATAAAGCCAAACAACGCAGGAAACTACTCAGCCCTGAAAATAGTAGAAAACTACATAAAAACGTCAACACAAATAGACATTTGCCTATTAATGTAATAATATAAAAAAATAACATTCAAATTATTAGATAAAGAAAGGAATTGTGGGATGACAGACACAAAGTTGCACCTATAGTGTTCCATCAGCCGGATAGATGGCGTATCAGTAAAAATCCTTAGCTGCGCACGAGCTGTTGAAACAAAATAAATGCAAAAAATGTAACGACGTGTTACAGTATTGGACGCGTAACTACAAACGCATGGCTCGAAAGTCACCGATGCGTTATGCGGCTACGCCGCACCAACGCAAGTCGCAAGCCGGGGGCCGCAAGCCGCATTGCTCCGAAGTCTACCTTTACATTTTCTCTTTTTATTTTGTGAATTGTTGCCAAATATATAAGGTATGAAAGTTGTTTAGTGTGATAAGTACCTACTAGCGCGTCTATAGAATAAAGAAGGCTAATATAAAGGGCTGATGAAACCATGCCTAGGTTTTTTAATTTAATTTAATTTGCCAAATTAATGTTCCTTTTATTATGTTTTTAGAAAACCTATTCACGTTTTTGTTATTTATTTTTATACATTTTATATTTGAGTGTTTTTAAAATAAGCATTACTTGTTAGAATAATTACAATGTTGACAGATTAAGAAGAAAGATGCGCAAAAAAATCTGGCGGGTTTGGCTGATAAAATGGTGTTTATGGATAAAAGTGGATTTTGTAATCTAATAAATAACTGTGTTACATTAATTTTTGCGTTGGTTGTGGCAAAGCGAACATGACGTTATTAAAGAAGATCGGCAATTAGTTCAGTTCTGAAGGAATTCTACACTGTAATGTATGCCAATACAATGCAAGAAGCCGAAATTAGTTTGTCTGATATAGCAAATAATGCGGGGAAAGTTAAGAAAAATAAAAAAAACTTGATAACATAACAAATTTATGAAGTCGGCGTGAGTTGGCATATCGCTCTGATATTCTAACGTGAGTGAATAACATTTATTTATTTTATTAATTTAAGGAACATAAACAGTGCATTGTACAATCTTTGCTTAGTATCTATTAACATTTTGTTTAGTTCTAATACATACACAAATAATATGTCCACAACACTAGCCAAAAATAATAAATACAATGCGTGCTTAACTTACAAAGCAAAATAACATCAAAGAAACTTTAATCTATAACTAATACATATATTTATTCAATTCAAATTCAATTCAAATATTTTATTGCGTTCTATAATGTTACAAGGATGTTATAAAGTATGATGTAGACAGTTCATTATAGACCCTGTTCGGGCACAACAATACAATTTGTAGCAGTAGACGGACAGAGAGGATGACGCCATAATTATATAATATTTCAATACAAAAGAACAAATAAACACCTATTATTACTACATACATAATTTACTTACTTTCTAAAATTTACTGTATATTCAATTTATAGATATCGACTAATTTGGTGATAGTTATTAATTTATTTTATATAAAATAACAGCTAATTACATATTTTTATTAGATTATATTATTAAACATTTATATAAATTTGAATTTGAGAAATAAAATAAATTGTAATATTTGTTGTCATTGTATTAATTAATTTGGTTATATATTTTTTAATTTTATTAGATTTTCGTCATTTAGGTATTCATTTATTGTATAGTAGCAATTTTTTAAAAGAATAGATTTTATTGATTTTCCATATTTTATTTTATTTGATTCTTCTTTTATAAATTCCGGTAGTTTATTGTAAATTTTTATAGACATGATTAGTGGGCTTGATGAATGAAGCTTTAGATGGACAGGCGGTAACATTAATTTGTTCTTACGAACACTTCTCAAAGAGTGGTTCGAGGGTAAATTCGATCGCTTTGTATAAAATTCGGGATGTTTTCGGACGAATTTACATATTTCCAAGATATACATACATGGAAGGGGAAGTATGTTAAATTTTCTAAAATATGGTTTGCAACTTTCAGTCTGTTTAGTGTTGGCGAGAATTCTAATTAGCTTTTTTTGCAAGATAAAAAGGCTGGATGCGTCGATGCTATTTCCCCATAGAATAATGCCATAGTTAAGCCACGCGTTTGCATAGGCATAGTAGGTAGTTAGTGCCGCTTCAAGGTCAGTAGTTTTTTTCACCTCGTAAAGTGCATACGCGTAGCTCGATAATTTTGATTTTATTTTTTGGATGTGCGCTTTCCAATTTAGATGTGTATCTATTTCTAAACCGAGTAACGTAAAAGTGCCTACATGTTCTAATTTAGTGCTATTGTGAATGAAATTTATGTTTAGTGCCTGTTTTTGGTATGGGTGGAAAGACATAATTTTAGTTTTATGGAAGTTTATTTCCAAATTATGGTCATCCAACCAGTTTGAGATATTCGAGAGGAGAAGGGTAAGTTTTTCGTTCAATTGGCCATTTTTATTATTGTCACATTGCGCAAGTAGTGAGATGTCATCCGCAAACAAAATACAAGGTTCCTTCATGCTCCTAGGGAGGTCGTTGATGTAAATCAAAAACAGGAGACAGGCCACCACGCTTCCCTGCGGTATAGACGCGTTAATTATTTTACAATCGGAACGGACATTTTTTATTTCTCTCAAAGAACTGTCAAAGTGTTCAACTTCGACATATTGTTCCCTATTTCTGAGGTACGACGCGAACCAATTGTGTGCCTCACCGCGAATACCTACTCCATACAGCTTTTGCAGGAGTATGTTATGCTGGACCTTATCGTAGGCCTTTGTCATGTCTAACAAAACACCGACGGCATATTTTTTTTTATCTAATATTTCACAAATGTTTTGTATTAATTTGTAGACGGCTAAGGAGGTAGAACGGTTTTTCCGAAAACCGTATTGGTTTTCGTTAAAGACATTATATTTCTCACAAAAACTATACACGCGTTTACTCATAGCTTTTTCGTAAATTTTAGAGGCGGTAGGTAGAAGTGAAATTGGCCGGTAATTGTAAGGATCCGCTTTATCGTTTTTCTTATAGATAGGTTTGACAATCGATTTTTTTATAATGCTTGGGAATACACCTTCTTTAAACGATTGGTTAATCAATAAGCAGAGGGGGAGAGCTAGGGTATCCGCGCAGTATCTAAATAAGATAGGTGGTAGTTCATCTATACCACAGCTTCGCTTATTTTTTAGGTTTTTCATAATCTTGTTTACTTCGTTGCAGTCTACCGGGCTGAGGAACATTGTGCGTTCAGTGGGACAGATCACCGGGTGACCCCGGGGCGCGGTGACGTCACCGTGCTCGGCGTCGCCGGCCGGCCGGACAATGCGCTCACCAATCGATGAAAAATATTCATTAAATTGATTAGCCACTGATTTAGGGTCGGTTGTGTAGCCATTTTTTGTTTTTAATTTTATGTTTGATTTACTTTTGTTTCTAATTTTATTCATTCTTTCATGGATAATGTTCCACATAGTTTTAATTTTGTTGTCAGATTTTTTTAATTTGTTTTTATATTGAAGTTTTTTAGCGCAAATTACGGTTTTCTTCAACATTTTTTCGTATTTTTTATAGTGGTCAATTAGTATCTGATTTTTTGATTTTATTGTAAGTAATTTAAGTTGCCTTTTATTCCGACACGATTTTTTTATTCCTACAGTTAACCAGTCTTTTCTAGTTTTTGTTGTTTGAGTAATTGTTTTAATTTTTGGTATACATTTATTTAGAATTATTTGTAATTTATTGTGAAATGCATTATAATTATTGTCAACATTGTGGTAGGGTTTAATTATGTCACTCCAATCTATCAAACTTAGTTCAGATTTAAACAATTTCAATGACTTTTCGGTATAGCGTCTTATTTTTGAATACCAAATTGTTGGTTTTGTTTCTTGGTATAGGTTTAATTGCATTGTAACTCCGGCATGATTTGTAATCCCTAGGTTCTCAACTTTAGTACAAAATTCTATGTGTTTAAAGTTTGTGAAGATATGATCCAGGCACGTAGACGAAGTTGGTGTAAAGTGTGTAGGTTGTTTTATATGTTGAGCAAAGTTAAATTGTGACATTAGATCCAAGTATTTACTAGATTTTACATTACTTTCTAAAATATTAATATTGAAATCTCCTCCTATAATTATATTTGGTTTGTTATATTTAATGTTAATATATTTTAAAATTAATGTCAATTGTTTATAAAATACGTCTTCCTCCCTTCCATTCCAGTACATTGTAATTAAAATAATATTATGTTTAGTTAAATAAGTTGCACAAACTTCCAACACGTATTCTACAGACATGTTCGCAATATCACTCAATTCAAGACAGTCGATGGGTTCTTGAAGCAAAATGCATACACCGCCACCCATGCGATGTTTACGGCAATAAGACGAAGCTATTTTGAAGCCCGTGATTTTCAGCATTTTTAGTTTCTCATAATTTAACCACGATTCTGAGATACATATAGCTTTGTAGTTAGGACATTGGTCTATAAAAGCTTCTAAAATATGTTTTTTGTTATGTAGGCTTTGAAAATTTTGGAAAAGAATTTTAAACTGTTGTTCTGGGGTTTCGAAAGGAATAGTTTTTATCTTTATTCAAGTTCCTTTCTGTATAGTGATGTGAGTGATGTGAGTATTGGTCCGTATTTCTACGCTCTGATGTTGTTTGGGGGGAAACCGGTTTCAGATGGTTGTCTTTCATAACTTCGCCCGTACGATCAGTGGGTTTTTCGTTAATGTACAGCTTATTATTTCTTATAACAGCATAGTAGCCTTTTTTTCGTGCCGCTAACATTTGTTCCCGTATTTTTTGTCTTTCCATTCTCGCTGTTTTGTCTAGATATTCAGTTACTGATAACCCTGTTCCACTAAAGTATTTGTTATTATTTAGTATATATTTGGCCATTCTTTTACTTATAAGCTCGATTTCAAGTGGGCGATGTATGCTTCTGTTTTTGCCAATCCGATGAAATACTTCAATATATCCAACTAAGTCGACATTTAGGGTATCCCGAAATACTGCTATTATTTTATCATGCAGGTCACACTCCGATTCCCTGAAAAACTCTGGTAAACCATGCAGGACAATTTTTTTATTATTGCATTCTGGGTAATAATTACTACTAGGCGTCGTAGAAGTAATTTTTGTACATAATTCAATCATTTCCTTTTTTAAAATGTCAGTTTCCTTTTTAAGCAATTCAATTTTATTATTTAATTGTTCAACTTCTTTTTTTCTTAATTTGTCTTGTTCTTTTATAATGTTTGTTTCCTGGTAAAGTTCGCCTCTCAATTCGTTTATTGCTTTTATAATTTCTGTTTGAATCGTCGTTTGAATTTGAGAAATGATGTTGTGGTTGTTTTCTTTCAGCTTCTGTGTAATTACCTCGCTTACAGTCTGTATTGTAGCATTTAACAACGTTTCGGCATTACCCATCTGCTTTTCCGTCCCATCCTCATTCGCTGTGTCGCCCAGTATGCTGTCAAAACACGACGTATCCATAGTTCGGTTTGATATGTGTCTTCTTATCGTTACGTTGCTACTACTCTCATGTGAGGGGGACTGATCAACAGTTAAGTCATTTTCCCTGATTCTTACTGGTGTGTTTGCGTTCCCTGTCTTAGGCAGTTTGCAATAGCATGCTTGACATTTCCAATTTTTCCTGTGGTCTGGCGTCATGGTGTTATAGAAGCGCTGGCTAGAAACGTTTGCGCATTCCAAATCATACGAGTCATTACATTTCGCACAAGTCAGGTACTCCCTTTTTGGTAATGCTCGAAAACATCCCGCACAAGACGACATATTAGCGCCCTCTAGCTGTTTGCAGAGTTACCTTTCGCTACAATATGGTCCTATTTATCAAATGCAGATCAATAGCACTTGCTTTGGATCGACAGCAGATTAGTCTCGTCGTCAATAGGTGGCGTTGACGATCCTAGTATTTGTGATGTTTTTGTTTCTTTGTTGTAGTAGTTTTAATATTAATTGATATTATTATTAGTATTAATAAGTGTTGATCGACCAAGATTTGTACTACAATAATACTTTTTTTGATTATTTATCACACACCGAATTCACCGAGTTTTTGACTAAATTTTAGTTCGAGGGTATCAACATACAGTTTTTCACTTGGAGAATCCTGGTTCACAAATCACTGTATAATTTTGTTTTCGCTGTGGCTTCTGTTACTAAAACACTTGTGCACATAACTTGTTGATAAAACTATTAGAAATTATACGAATTATTTGGAAAACTGTACTTATTGATTTTATTTACAATTATTTTGTCGACACTGATGTTAACGTTGCGCGGTTTACTAATAGAACTCCAATTATTTATGTTTTACTAATATACTTATAACTTACGTGGTTTATTCAAATATATATTTGTGTAAATTGGTCTTGAATTGTGCTGGTTTATCGCAATATATGTCTAAGCTGTTAAAATTCTTCTTGTTCAAATAATTATAGGTCCCACATAATCTGTTCAAAGGGGAATACCAATACCAACCAAGATTGGTGCGACATCTGGCTAAAACGAATACACTTTTGATAGGTTGCCGGAGTGGTGGTGGTCGAAACGAAATTTTCAATTTTATTTCGATAAAAATTCTGAGTTATGATATATTCCGTTTATTATTCCATGTAAAAATGTTAAATCAGCAATTTTACGACGTTTGCTAAGAGAATCCAATTTAAAAAGCCCGAGTCGATCCCTATAACTATTTCGCTGTACGAGTATGGATTCAATACGCTGTGAATGGTTAGCATAAAAAGGTTACCAGGCAACGCTGGTATATTCTAATATGCTTCTCACAAGAGCTTTATATAAAAGTACACTGGTTGTAAATTTTCGGAACTTTTCGTATATCTTTTAATGAATCCTACCATTTTAGCAGCTTAAGTGGTAATATGATCAATATGAGCAGTAAAATTATGAGCAGTAAAGTAACATAAAAAAATACTGTAAATCCTCAATAAGATTTTTTTAAAACGTAGTACTGAATATTGCGCTGTATAGTGCTCATACGTGTGCGTTAGTTGAATTTATCGCGAATACCTTAGAATCAAACCAAAAGAAAAGATTGATTCACGTTTGCCAATGGGTGGGCAAAAAGTCTTACGTTAGCGAATGAAAAATTTTGCGCAGTAAGTAGCAGTATTAAGGATATTGTACACATGGATGACAATGCCTACTTCATGAAAGAGAAGACTGATCTTTATGTTGTTGACTGTGAAATGGCAACACATGACTGTCCGTATGGTGCTGAGGGCTGATTTTGTAAACATCTCTGCGCTGTAGTAAGAACACATGGGAACCAGCTTACTTTTCCACATCGCTACATTTGAATGACTGTGTCAATCGTCAACCATTTGCGAAATTCGCTCTGGGTGACCTGAGTTTTCACCATTATTTCTGAAAACATTACGGGTGAATCAAGCACAAAAAATCAAGACAGTCTAATTGAAAAACAGATAAATTTAAAAAATAAAAAGCTAACAATCTTTAAATTTGACAATAGAATAGCGTAATCTTGTAATGAACATTTAAATAGCGGTGTAGTATGTAAGTTAGCATAAGTTTATTAAAATATTAAACCTAACTATAAGAGTGCATCTGATGTGTAACTAGGCCGATGACACCGACGAACTATGCGTGTGACGTAAATGTAAGTTACTATATAATAATTTTGTAAGACTAATTTTACCGATTTGAATACACGACTATTCTACAATAGAGGGGTGTAATTTCAAAACCCCCTATAACGGTTTCTAACACATTTTCACATTTTTGTACCGATAGAAAGTTTATAAAATTTACTTTGCAATAATTTAAACATTTCAATTCGTAACCCGCTAAAATACACAGTAAATCCAGTCTAAAAAGCCACATTCGTTGCAAATCCCGCTAAAGTATCCATTGTTACAATCAAAATCCTCTAAAATGAAATCGGCCAATGGTGGCATCGTATTGCAAGCACGTGACTTGTAAAACAGTATGGCGGATTTTGCTTTGTTGGTGAAAGTTGCATGCAGTTTTTTAATAAAATTCAGTAAATAAAATGGAAGATTTTGCGTCGTTTGTTAAAAAATGTGATCCCAAACATGCTCGAAAGCGTCCACGTAATCCAAAATCTTGGAAACGCGAAATGGAACGCCAAAAACGGTAAGTAAAATCTTGCCTAAAACTTACTAAAAAAATTCGTTATTAAGTGTTATGCAACATGAAGTAATGAGTGTTTGCTTGTAGAGTGTACTTACAGTTTGTAATGAACTTTTTCTGTTTCCTATTATGCTATAATTTTAATGAAATAGTCAATCAACAAAAAACTGAAAAAGTAATTTTCTAAGACTTATTTTCATTACTATTACTATTTTTGTTTCAGATATGAGCCAAAATCCCTCCCGAAATTTCCTTCTTGTGATCATAATCAAAAAGCCTTTCGGTGCAATCTTGTTACTTGTCAAGACATACGTAAATTTAATAGAAATTTTTATAAATGTAAAACAAAACTCGAGCAAGACAATTTTTTGTTGAGATATTGTGCTGTCAAGCAAACCACAAAAAACATTCCAAACAGTAAAAGGAAATTAACTATTAAGTACAATATAGCTGTCAAAGAGGTAGGTAGCCAAAAACCCGTGTGTCAAAATACATTTTTGGGCTCGCTTCAAATAAAGAAAGATCGAGTTCAGGGGGTGATGAACCGTTTTTACTTGAGCGATGGTTCTCCATTGAAATAAAATAGAGGAGGAGATCGGAAAAGTGAACAATATGAAGCGAAACGGTTGTCAGTTGAATGGTTTTTAGAAAAATTTAAAGGGGTCGAGAGTCATTATTGCAGATCGCAAACAAACAGAATTTATCTGCCATCAGGTTTAAATATTCGCAAAATGTGGCGAATGTACAACCTAGAAAGGAATGAAGATTTAAAAGTGAAGCAAAGCTTTTTTAGAAAAATTGTAAATACTTCTTACAACTTTGGATTTGGATCTCCTAGAACAGATGTGTGTTCCACGTGTATTTCGTTACAAGGACGCCTGAAAACTGAAATTAATCCTATAAAGAGAAATGAAATAATAATAGAAAAAAGGGTTCACCGACTAAAGTATAAAGCTTTTTATGATATTATAAAAGAAGAAAATGAAAATATTTTAACAATTACATTTGACTGTCAGAAAAACCAGCCGCTCCCGAAACTGCCTGATCAATCGGCTTATTTTAGCAGGCAATTCAATTTCTACCACTTTGCCATAGTACAAGGAAATTCAAAAGCAAAACTAACTGCTGAAAATGTGCGTTCCTATTATTGGACTGAGGGGGATCATGCTAAAGGCAGCAACCAAATTATAAGTGCAGTTTACCAATTCTTGCAAGGAACTGTTATAGACCGTGCGCCCTTGTTAACCTATAGACACAAAACTGCTGCCTTTACCGGAAGCTTCCGTTACCATGCGACCAAATGCTGGAATAATATACCTCCTCCAATGAGAGTATTAACCTCGAGGCATACTTTTAAGAAACAACTCAAGTCTGCCTTATTGGAAGGACAAAAGAATGGTTCATGCATTTGGTCGCATGGATGACGGTTTTCGAATTGACGGTTTTCGAATAGAGGGACTTTTAGATTGATTTTGTCTTTGCCGCGGTGAGTTTCGCGCAAGTGGAAAAAATAATCAAAGTTGATGTATGGTAGATCTGTTTTTTTTTTCTTTTCTTAAATTAGGTACTTTATTATTAAGAAGTTTGTTACATACTATAGTTGGACTGTGCAGGTATATCTGACTATATAGGTACTATTGCATGCATTATTAGTTTCCTTATTGATTAATTTATAAATTTATTTATGTAATTCACATGATCACATCGCGTCTGTCGCCTCTAACGCGTCCTGAGGCTTGTCATCGGGTGGTAGCTGAAAATCAGTGGTTTGCCCCAAGCAAACGAATCGCTGAGCTGCGGCCCATTTGCATCGCTGCGACACACATCTTTTTATTTTTTTCCCTTTTGTTTTTGTATGTATTTTAAATTGATGTACTTTTTATTTATATGCAGCGTCAACTGTTTGTGTGTGTTGTAGTTGTATGTGATGCAAATAAATGAGTTATCTATCTATCTATCTATCTAAACACACGTAAAGGTACTAAGGGTAGTTTGTGATGGATGCTCCGGCCAAAACAAAAATACAGGTATGATAAGTATGCTAGGAAAATGGCTGTATACTGAAGCTCCTCGGAATGTGAAAAAGGTTGAAATTATTTTTCCAGTGGTAGGTCACTCCTTCATTCCTCCCGATCGTGTTTTCGCAAAAATTGAAAGGACATTAAGAACTAAAGAAGTGATTGTTTCTCCTTTGGAGTACGCTGAAGTATTGCGAGAAAATGGAACATGCGTCGATCTGACAACAATCCCAGTTTATGATTGGAAGGCTGCTCATGAGCCCGTGATAAAACCTACATCATCCTGGCACTTTCCATTTATGAGAAGCAAACGATTTTTCCTTACTAGTACGAGTACAGTAACAGAAAATATATTGGTGCAAGGTGAAGAAACATACCGTAATGAAATTAATAAGGAAAAGATAATTACAAAAAAAAAACAAGAAAATTACTATGATTATACCACAGTTGATTCAACCAAATATTCCAATTAAAGGAGTCAAAATTAAAGATGTAGTTAATTTGCTTCAAAAACATTTTGGCCAAGAATGGAGGGATTTGCCTCAGTTAAAATACTATGTAGATATAGAAATGCAACCCCACATACCAGACATTGTAATTAATAATGACTTATGTGAGCATGGTTTCGAGGATGTGACTGCACATATTTAATTTTTTTATTAAACTAATTATTCTTATTCGTTGTTTATTTTGTGAGATTGATTTCTAGGCTTTATAGCATAATGCCATCCATCTAGAGATATAAAGTTAGTTGCAAAACTCCCTATTGTATGACAGTTAATTTTCAAAACCCACTAAAACGGTCGGTTGCTTGCAAATGCCTCTATAATAAATTTTATTTTTTTATTTTCTTGAAAATGCTCGTAGGTACTCGTATCACAATGATTTCAACATTTATAAGGATTTCAATACGGTGGCTTTCAATTTATTATGAAATATTACCATCGGCATTCAATTAACTACAACAAATTCAATAAAATCGTTTTGTGAAAAAAATTCCAAAGTATTTTAGTGGGTTTTGAAAATACACCCCTCAATAAAGACCTTTTATTTAATTACGACCAACCACTTATCAGAGCGGCATGCATTACTAAAACAACATTAATATTCTTAGAATTTATGTACATTGTGTTATTGATGTACCGCATAAAAAAACTGATTTAAAACGGATAAAAGAATGATAAAAATTAAAATATGCACTTCATCTGAGTAAAAAATATGTATATCATCTTTCATCAAAAATTTGTTTTAAGATAGGTACCTAAAATCTATAGTGGTCATTCCAGAAAGGTACTTCCTATGACGACCACGGCTTATATACCATAACAGCAAAAATATGAGAGTACATTTTTTAAACTCTACTGTACAAAAAAGTACACTTCTTTTCATGAATATGTAACACTTTAAAATTAATATATTCATTCGTGGAGGTGTTGGGTAGTACGAGTATCACACATTATTTGAACAATCACTTCGAGTTAAAACTTACTGAAGAGTTTGTTTCTGCATCCTTTTATTTCTTCAAATGCATTTAAAAGATGCTTATCAATAATACACAATGCCAATTTTTTGTACACCTTCTACTTTCTTTAATACCACTTAATGTACTTATAAGCATATCAGCAGTGTCAATACTACCGATTGAATTGGACATCTGTTTCTTTGCCGCTGTTAACTGTTAACTATGAAATCAACAATAAATCCTGTTTGCTTGCACATCCCAAAAAAAGGAACAACTTGATACCAAAGCGGTTTCTTTTTTAGGTAAGTACTTTCTAAGTATTAAGCGGCCTTTAAAAGGCACTATGCTCTCATTTATACATATTTTCTGATGCGGTATCATAACTTCACTATAGTTCCTTGCATGGTTTATAACAAATTGTTGTTTATGCAATCGTGGTAGTCTCTCATTACTTATGAAGGCATCAGTGAATTTGTATCATACTCATCATAAGACAGTATTTATTCTTGCAGAGAAAACATAGGCGAATTTAAAACATGATCTGTAGACCAATGCTCTTCAATGCTTACTCTTTAATATCTGGCCATTAACATAGTAACCGCTAAAAACAAATACATATGTTGAGCGCTGACATCACTCCAATATTGAGTTTTCGAATGTTGTCGTATATCCACATTGCGCGCATAATATTGAAAATACCAACTCGTAGATCTTGCTATTTCGTTTATCAGGGTTTTATCTGCAAAGTATTCAAGAAAATGTTACTATTTTGAATTGGCGGATAGGCTAGCGGTTGTAAAACCTGCGATGAAATCATCAAAAGGTTATATAGTCGGGGCATCCTCTTGTGAGGTAAGTATTGTAAATCTTTTATATTTTTTGCTTGCTTTATTTCAACTTCAAGGCGATATTAATCAACTTCACGACAGTATTATTACTTACAAATTAGCAAAATTAAACTCCAATCCTTCGCTATTTTGAGACTCTTGATTTGGAGATGGAAATGTTTCAGAATTTGAGTTTATTGTATACGTAATCGTACTCTTTCGGCTTCTTCAATCTTTTCTCTAAGCTCTCTTTCGCTCGAGCATTCTCGCACATATATGATTTCTTTGTTGTAGCCCCAGATGAAATAATCGATAGGTTGAGGTCAGAAGAGCGTGGTTGCCATCTGATTGGTCCGTTGCGTCTGATCCATCTGGTAGTAGGGTACTGTTACACTCTCTGGATATAAGCGTTAATGCTGAACCGCCTCGTCTGGCGCTGGATCAGTGATTTCGGTCAGGCTCCGCCCGCCCGCTTCACGGGCTCGCAAGGTATTCCTACCCAACTCGCGTGACGGCTGCCTCTCCGTCAAAATTAATCAAGTGTTTTTATTAATTTCTAGATTAATTACTATTTCCCGGCCCGGGCTAACATTGGTTGCAGCTCAAGGAATTTAAAATTGATAAATCCCCGGTAAAATCTTAACTAAGTAATAAAGTGACTCTACCAAAAGTGACTATTTAAAAAATTGATTTCAACGAGCAAATATTCATTCAACTTCGCTACGTGCACTGTGGTCTGTGTATCTCTGAGTCCGAGACGCTCCTTATCGCTCCGGAATGCCATTGCCACCACGCTCGCCGTCTACGCAAAATTGTTACAGTGAGTCTGGTCTTTGTTATTAGCTCCGTGTATACAATTATATTAAAAGAATTCATTTAATTAATCTCGTATATAAACCAATGTTGTACTAGTTTTAAGCCGTACAAAAATTTATTTTGTATTTATTTTAATATTATAAATAAATGTCATCGGACTCCAAGGTGCCTAAAGATTTACTTTATTTACAGTCCCTTCGTACATACACGTACCGGCATCGGAGGACGAGAGAGCCCCGAGTTCGATTGTAAAAACCAGAAAGAAAAATACAAAAAAGTCCTCGCCCTCTACTAGTCCGATCCCTGCACTAAATTTCGACCTTAACATTTTATTAAAATTTATTAAACCTTACGACTGAAGTTGGGAAACTTTAAACTTCTTTTTAATCAATTGCAATAATGCATACAACCTTGCAACTGAAATTTAAAAACATGTTTTCAAATACATACTAAGTCAACCTCAAGGAAGTCGCGTGCTGCATAAAAGAATTTAATAATTGAAAACAATTAAATGAATTCCTTAAAACGCAATTCACTGAACGTAAACACTACGCGCACCTTCTCACAGAAAGCTAAGCTTGGTAGCTTAACCTGAAATAAACCACTAATGTTACATAACTGCACGAAGCAACCGCTAAGGATAAACACTAACTACAACAAAACAACTACTTATTGATTGATTTACAAAAGAAAAAGAGTTAAATTGTTAAAAAAGAGTTTTTTTTTATTTTTTTTATTTTTATTTTATTAGGCATATACCACAGTTGACAATCATGGGTTAGGTAAATACTTTCAGGTTAGTAACTTAGAACTAGATTGACAACCTAAATGTATACACACTACATGGCAAAATTATGAGTATCACGTAGTGTAACACCACTAACAGACAGACACCATTAACTTAAGCAAAAGTAAAAGTAAAAGTTAAAAAAATACAAAATCAAAATCATGAAAAAAGAGATTCAGCACATACAATTATAAGATAAATACAGTCAGGTTGGACGACGGGGAGTGTTCCTACTGAAGCGCGTTGACGACGCAAGTACAGTTTTCATTTGTCGCCGAAAGGAGATGTCCCATAATAGGCCCAGACATAGTACACCATTTTCAAAAATCAAGAAAAATTAACTGTTTCTGGGAAAAATACGTATAAATTTATATAACGTATTATTTAGTGGTTCAAAAATAAATAAGATCGAATAATTTATCAAACTCCATTAGGCATTCCAAGATGGCGTCAATCTAAATGTCAAAACTTTAAATGTCAGTAGCTGTCAGATATCCCTTGTCACTTTGGCATAATCATTCACTTCAAGTTTTTGTTCTGCTTGTCGGGTTTTAAATGTAGTTCATAATAACGACCTCATTTTCAATTTCTGGATTTGGTATTGATTGGCACATTACTTTTATAATGTTTGTTGTTACTACAGCAAGCGATGGCACTCGACTCCTAGATGCGCGATTTTGAAACTGCCAAAACTGACAGACGTCATCAAAATGTCATCTTCTGCCATGATGGTTTTGTTTTGCTATTTTCTTACTTAACACTTTATTTGAACCACTTAACGAAGCCATTTTTAAAGAATTGGATAATAACAAAATCTTGAAGGTGTATTGGTCTATCTTTTGGTGGGGTGTACAGGTTCTGGGCCTGGTCTCCATACAATTTGGGACATCTCCTTTGTTCCGGTTATGTTCAAAGATATCTAATTCATTGTCACCGCGAAACGTCAAGTCATTATATAGCCTACACATACGCACGATGGGATTATAGAAGGAAGTGTTGTTTTTGTACACTTGGAGTTGGAAAGCACGAGGATGCCTGGGATTGGGTCTGATGTTAAATTGGATGAGCGACAATAGGTGAGGGGAGTCAATATGTGCGTGTACAATTTTGTGCAGGTAAAGTAGATTCTGTTGTTGACGGCGAGAAAAAAAAAGAGTTGTATTATTATTTTAATCAATTACCCCGTCTATTGCTAAACTATTATTATTTTTTATGTGTGGCTGTCCCTACAATATGAAAGCTGTGGTTTTTAGATACCTCATTAATAAGATACCAGTATGCCTAGTACAAATTTTCCCAAAACGTAAACTGCCACAGTTTACGTTTGAACGTCAAAACTGTCAGTTTTCATTATCATTGGTAGTATGAGTGCCTTTTTTCAAAAACAGTTTAAACCAGGGCTTGGTAACGTTACCAATTTCACATTAAAAGTAACGTTAAGTAGCGGTATTTTATAACGATACTTCTTTAACGGTAAGACATTTACCGATATGTCGGTAGCGAAATTAAAATTTACCGTTATATGGTAACGGTAATGTGTAACAGAACTAATGCTGTAACGGTATCTCTTGGGTAACATAACTATAATATAACGTTAAACGGTAACGATATTATTAACGATACTTGTATTGTTACCAGCAGAGGAGCGGCAACGTCGCCCGCTTACTCGCTTGCGCATTGACCATTAGCTACTCTACCAACGCAAGTAAGCGTTAAAAGGTTATTTTCGTCGCTTATATTTGTTCTTAATAATTAGAGAATGTCACTCAAAGATTCGATCATTGTCAGTAAGAAATAATAATACCTATATATGGAAAAACATGCTTTATTATATATTAAAAAAAAACAATCATTAATTTTATAACGCAATGTTTTAATTATGTATCATTTACTTGATTTCCATATCGTCAATAACCATATGTCCATATTTGTTTCTATGTATTCATTTTAATATTTCTACATACACGTATGTGCGCATACATGGTTCAACGAATTGTAGTTCGGAAGTAATAAGTTTCCCATAATGTACATTCCTGAAATCATTTTCTTTGCTTATTTTATTGCATACTACACACTTATATTGTTGCTCTTGAGATGCCTGTGTGTTGTTGTTTTGCAAAACAGTTTGTTTTGATCCTGAAATAATAATAATTATAAGATTTACTTAAATGTTCAATTAGTGTGTGGACAAGTTTTATTATTTGAGATAAATCATTGATGAGTGCTTAAAGCAATCAATTTACTATTTGATTATCATTTGTTTTTAAAACAGTCTAGATATAATAATGATGACCGTACCTAAAATCTTAGTAGCATATATTTTTGGAGCCATCAGAGATTGCGATTGCGTCTCATTCACATTAATTAATTTCATTTGTCGTTCTCTTTCTGAAAAATAATAAACAATGGTAAATAAACATCATAGTTTCTTTAAGCACTTTACAAAACCTCCGTGTGTTAAAAAATGGGAAAGGGCTGGTTCCATCCTGGTTGTGCCTGCACTTTAATTTATTGCTACAACGGCAAAGTACTTGCTTTCGTAAGTTTTTTGCTGCTGTAGCCATGGTAGTGCTGCTGTTTAATAAGAAAGCGGAGGATTTTGTGAGAAAAGGGATGAAAGTAAAAGATGAAAGTGATGGTGTTTGAGAGGAGCGCCATTAAGAAGTTGCGTGAGCTTTGTATATTTTGGTAGTGAGCTGACAAGAGATGAAAGTTGTGAGGAAGATCTAGAAAGACCAGTGACGCAAGGAAATTCAGTGAATGGCGCTAAACACTTTGTTATAAGTAGCCAATTCGTATCTAATTTGGAGCAAATATGACAATGGAGTGCTCGTTCCGATACTGATGTATGACAGTGAGTGCTGGGTATGACAGAACTGGAATGAAAGCAGAATAAATTGAGTGGTGGAGAGAGGAGTGATGTAATTCGTAAAAAATGGTAAAAATTATTGATGATGACAAAAATTGAGAAAGGATTGTTTTATAATGAAATTTACCTACTTTACTTACCTGTTGTCATTGCCTCCTCCTCAATTTCAGAAAAGAATGGTTGACTGTCGGGTAAGCCGGTAATTGCATTAACATCTAAAATAATAATATGTTATAAATATATACAGGATGAAATTTTAATCACCTTTGAAATTTTAATACAGCGAATAAATGACGTCTTTTTCTTTTGGTATAGCCCAGTACAAAAATGTCAAGATCTTTCACCAAGAAAATGTCCGCCAAAAATCTTAAATGATTGGTCGATAAGATTTTCGACCAATCAAACCAACGTAAGGTAGACTTTGGAGCAATGCGGCTTGGGGCTTGCGTCGTGCGACATGCGTCACTTGCGGCCCACGTGGCCATGCGGCTGTACTGTGAATTAAAGGAGTGTATGAAACCCTTTCCGAGCGAAGCGTCGCGGCCGCATGCGTCGGTCGGAAAGGGTTTCATAAACTCTTGGCCGAAGTAAAATTGAATTTTAGGTATTTTATACATTTTGTCTTTCGGAAACGTGTGCTTATGTTTAATTTTTGTTTTATACAAAAAGATGTGTAATAAACAATTTCGAAATAATAAATACTGTTATGAAAATTTATATTTATTTTATTTTGGTTTTTCCATCCTTTTTGCATATTTTAATATTTAGATTTTCACATCTAGTGATTTCTTTGGTAAATTTTAATTTAACCTATGTTGAAATTTTTAATTATATTTTATGAAAATACCTATCAATAAATAAATAAAAATACGTAAAGTACTTGTTCAAAAGCTTTAATTTGTTTTACATATAAATAAAATAGATTTAGCTACTATCGGAGTATCCTATTAGTATATTTTTTTTAATATTGCTCTCCTCAGTGCGTTTTTCCTCAGGGGGTGGGGTAGTAAAATCAAAGGGTAGTACAGTAAATTTACATGAACGTCAAAACTGCGGGATCACTCCTTGTTTTAAACCGATTTACTCATTTCCTTTCAGCACCTATTTGGCACTATTTGGCACCGTCAATTATAATTTTGATACCTTCATACTTGAGACAATATTAAAGATTCAGACAGATTCCGCCATATTGACGCGTCAAGATGGCGAACTCAAACTACTAATCATTTTATAAAAATAGTTACACTTTAATTTAGCACTCATTTGGCAATATATTACCACAAAATGTACTCTGTGTTGTCAATTTTTGATAACAAAACCACTAAATAATTTTGATCGTTTCAGCTCATAATAACAACTTCTCAAAATGACCAACAGACGCGAAATGTCTCTTTCTCAGAATGCCAACTTCTTAAAATGTCAAATTCTCAAAAAGACAACTTCTCATTATGTCGATTTCTCACAATGACAAATTCGCATTTGGTCAACTTCTCATAATGTCAACTGCTTAGATGATAAATGCGCATAATGACAACTTTGTAATTTCTATCATACATAACAAAGCCAAATATTGTCAATTTAGTATAAATAAAATAACAAAGCCAAATATTGTCAATTTACTATACTTAAAAAATTGTATCACTTTTAACTGTTTCGAAAGCGGCCACTATCTTATCGTTTAGGTCCTCAGCACTTGTTGCCTCCTCAAAGTACAGACAACGGCAGGTCAAACTACCCAAAAAGTTAAAGGTCATTGAATTGATTTTCAACTTTAAGTCCAACAAGTTGAGATCAATATCAATTGAGAAAATTTGACGTTTTGGGGTAGGTTGACCTGCTGTTGTCTGTACCCTAAAGATTTTATACGTCCCCATAAAAAGAAGTCTAAAGGCGTCAAGTCAGCTGATCGAGGCCACTGGACGGGGCCGCTGCGCCCGATCCAGCGCTCGCCATACTCGGCATCAAGATGCTGTCGAACACTCCGCGAGAAATGCTCGGGGGCCCGTCGTGTTGATAAAATACCTCACCAAGCCATCGAAGAACTCGATGGGGTTTCATCATTTAATTACGGAATTCCTATGGCCTTCCAGCTCCACCATCAGACCTTGGTTACCATCTAGTATGAAAGTACTCGTTGAAACTAATCAAACGAGCCTAAACTCGATGGGGTTTAGGCGCTTAATTACTGAGTTCCTATGGCCACCTTACAGCTCCATCTCAGACCCTGGTTACCATCTAGTCTCAAAGTACAGTTGAAACGAATAAAACGAGCCCAAACTCGCTAGGGTTTCATCGTTTAATTACGGAATTCCTATGGCCTTCCAGCTCCACCATCAGACCTTGGTTAGCATCTAGTATGAAAGTACTCGTTGATACGAATCAAACGAGCCCAAACTCGATGGGGTTTAGGCGCTTAATTACGGAGTTCCTATGGCCACCTTCCAGCTTCATCATCAGACCCTTGTTACCATATAGTATCAAAGTACTCGTCAAGACTAATCAAATGAGCCCAAACTCGACGGGGTTGCTTCGTTTAACTACAGAGTTCCTATGGCCACCTTCCATCTCCATCATCAGATCAGCTTTATGTCATAATAATATTGCATTGTCATCCGATTTATACATGCTTGCAAAATTTCAGTTCAATCGGAAACCGGGAAGTGGATCAAATTTAGCTTGCAAGATTTGATTACAGGAAACGGGACAGGTGGAACTAACTAAAAGCTTGTCTTGTATTACTTGTATGTAAAACATTCTTTAGGTATCAATTTAGAATTTAGGTAAGTAACGTTAAGATAGATAAAAACATTTACCGGTACAATTATTACATTACACACATAAAACCATATCAACAATTATTTGTATAATGTGATTAAATGGTTTGCAAAAAAAAACAATAAGTATGTGAGGTAGAAAACAAGTAAAATATACAGTTAGTTAAGAAAAGGAAAAAAAATATTGAAAAATTAATATATACAGGTCAGAAAAACAATTAAACTACCTAAGGTCGATTTCCGCCCCGAGCTGTCCCTACAGTAAAAGTGCCCATGACGCTAGCCGCGTTATTATGTGATTAAATATATTATATAACGTCGTCGTCGATAACCACCACCCTTTATCGACAAACATTATGTCATGTAAAAGTAATAACATCACTATGTTGCCCAGCGGCAAAAAATCGGATTTATCGCGCGACCGATCTGCAATTTGCACGGGCGAACGGACCCGATGTTGTCGAACAAATCCAACAACTATTCAAGAATAAAAATGCGAATTTAGTGTTTAAATGTAATTAAATGTAACACCATCATTATGTAAACTTGATGTTGCAGACCTCTTTTTACAACAGAAAACTGAGCAATTCGGCATTTTTAATACCGCAGCGTTCACTTGCGCGACTCGGTCTAAGAAGAAATCTGAGCGCAACTAGTTTTTATAAACGCTAATGCCCAATTGGGCTTATACTTTTGACAGAGGGGAAACGCTTCGTATGGCTACTCTCTTACGGGACGGAAGGCCGCGTTGCTCGAAGGTTAAATGTTACTAAAGTAACGATACTTTGAATAACGATACCTTATAAAGTATCGATACCTCAGGTACTTGCAAGTAACGTTACCAAGTTTTTACCGGTATTTCAAGCCCTGGTTTAAACTTTATCAACCATCGTCTAAACGTTAGGACGAACTTCACTCTTAATACTTTTGTCTCACGTTTACACTAAGAAATAGATAAAGACGCAAGACTCAGTCACTTTGACGTTTTGCCGATAGTTTGATTGAGTTGTTTGTGTCAGTCAGTCAGTGCAGTTTGTTTTGAAGTTTTCTTTCAGGTTATATTTTATTTAGGAAACAATATTTTAACTAATTTTAGTAAGTTTTATCACAAAAAAAGGCCCGTGTGAATTGAATATTATGACGCGAACAAGTCCTTCGCAGTTCGAGGTCATGCTCGAGTTTATGGAAAGGTAATTAACCAATTTTTTGTACGAACCAATAATGTATACTTTGATGCATTTAAATGCAATAATATTGGTTTATAGCTCAAGATATTTATACTTTAGAAAATCAAACACTTTTCCCACGTTATTTAGACCGGTTATATTAATCCAATATTGTTTAATTATAAAATATCTTGAAACCTTGCTTTGTGAGAGCAGTTTTCAATATTACTTTATTTTTTAGAAATGGTGACTTAAATAAGTTTTGTGAGGGCCCCCATGGACGAGTATTCGCCCATAACACGTGGGTGGAACTCACAAAAATTTTAAATTTAGACACAACTGGCAGTTCCAAGCCAGTTGAAAAGTGGAAAAAGGTATGTACAAAAACTATTCATAGTATGGTTTTTCATGAAAAAAATAACATCATTGCATGTCAATAAGAGTTATTAATAAATATTGGTTTTGCTGTCTGCATGTGAAGGTGTGGAGTGATCTCAAAAACAACACGAAACGGAAGGCAGCTAAAATCCACCGTTCTACCAGTGGAACAGGTGGTGGCCCTGCATGCAGCCTCGTGTTGTCGGACCTGGAGCAAAGGGTTCTTAATCTGACAGGAACCCAAGCTGCTACTGGTCCGATTAACATTCCAGAAGTTGGCATGGAGGTAGTTAGTCCTTATGCATCCATTTAGTTAGTCCTTATGCATCCATTTGTTTGGTTAACATAGCCTTTTCACACATTATAGTCATGCATGATCTACACAATTTTGAGCACCATCACTTACATGTATTTGTTGTTCCTTATAATTTAACTATCATGTTGTTCAAATACATTTAATATAGTTCCAGCCACCTCAAGGGGAACCTGATGCAGAGCATCAGCTGCCACCGCCTCAACCACAGTCCTCCACACCTGCTCCTGATGTTGAGATCAGTAAGTAATCATAATAGAATGTTACTCATTGTTTACAAAATTTAACTTATTTTGTGCCACAGAATCTATAATCTATATAATATGCTATAGTCTTTATATTAGGTCTCATTTAAGAGATACTTTTTTCTAAAATAATTTATGGGCTTGCTCCTTACTTCATACTTAAGTATGCGGTTAAGAAGAAGCCTAAGATGAAGCGAGCTTACCCAGAGGTACTGGTTCTCCCATACACCAGTGGAACACAGAGGCACTGTTTGTCGGTGGATTCCGGCAGGAGGGTGGTAGCATCCAGGCGGCCTCTTACGAAGCCTACCACCGCCGAGGGATCTGTTAGCCGTCATCATTTGTTAGAAAACCAAAGATGCCGTTGCCCAGGGTAGACCACTAGGAGGTAGATCCCACCACCCAAATTTTCTTGTGTAAATGTGTATAAAAAGAGTTTTTTACGAATTTATTCCAAAACCATTAATTACTAAAGGATTTATATCTATTTAGAAGTCATAATTCACAACTTTTCAATGCAAGGATATTCATAATTTTGTTTTATTACTATATTGCAACTCCACTATTAACATGACTTTGGCCCTGATTCTCAATAAAAAAGTGTATGTATTTTTGTATATGTTATGTATGTATTTATTATTATGTTATGCATGTAGCCAGTTTGTACTCGTATGTATATATTTTAAATGACTATTTTTTGACTTCTAATTGATTTCTGTTTTGCTTCTTTTTTCTCTACATTTGTTATTAATTTTACTCCTCACTTCTTTGCACCACATGTATAATCTCTGCTTGGCCTAGTGTTTCTCTGGTAGAGAATGCTTCTAGCATTAAGTCCGCCATTTGTACTATCTTTTTTTATTTTCAGACAGAGCATTATTATTTTCATTTAAACTACTAAGAACTTCTAATCTAATCAGTTAATTATAGATTTGTATACATTTTAATTTGTTTAGACAAAAAATTCAAGTCTCAGTCTTGGGCCTGTTTCATAATTCCGACAAGGATACACTTTTAATTTTAGTTAAATTACTGCTTTGTAAAGACTATTTGTTAAAATAAAGTAACAGCTTATAATCATCCTACTGCAGAGAAATAGCCTCCATCATTGAATTCAAATTACCACAGCAATGATGGGTGTACTGGCATAATCACCACGCTTATCAAATGCGGGTTTTTGTTGCCTGACCCTTGAATCAAACCTGGGACCCCGAGATCTTGGCCCGGTATTTAAACCACTAGACCAACGCGGCGTTACATATTTGTTAAGTTACAGACTAATAAGAGCAAAGACACTGTGGAACAGGCACTAATCTTTTTGAATTTTTATTATTTTCAAGGCTTAACCAGCATGTAAGTAAATGTACGTCACTGAAAATTATATTACATATAATGATATGTAATATAATTTTCAGTGACGGACAATGAAAATCCTGAAGAATTTCATGTTGAGGAGATAGAGGGCGATGCTCTTTCTCCTACTCCTCAACATGCTTCAGTGAGTAGCCCAAGAAGAATCAGCGGAGCCGGCGCCTGCCGCATCTTTCGCCCGCGCCGCACGACCCCGCGAGGCCGCCGCCCCGCGAACCACCGATGCAGCCTCTCATTTCCTCGCCAGCGAGGCACGGTTGCTGAATTTTGTGACAGACTTTGCCACTGAGAACTTGAGGCTGAGAGAACGTGAGATAGAGCAGAGAACTTGAGGCTGAGAGAACGTGAGATAGAGCAGCAGTCTCAGTGGCAAGCTCTGTTTGCAAAGTTTATCAATGTTATCGAAAATTTTAATAAAAAGTAATGTTAATCGATTATAATTTTTTTATTATTCTATATGTCCTATGAATTATATTAGCTAGTCGATCCCGCACTAGACGTCCTAGGGTCAGCAGGGATTCTTCTGCCTGCTGCGGAATTTCCACTCGATGGAATTCAGGAGCAACTGTAATGTAGGACAAATATTTTTTTTTAACAAATTAGCATATAATATTAGTAATAAATAAAATCTAACATCCACCACCTATAATCATCTCTCTGCAGGGCAAGGCCTCCATCATTGAATTCAAGTTACCACAGCTATTATGGGTGCAGGCATAATAACCATGCTTGTCAAATGTGGGTTGGTTTTGTGGTCATAAAATAAACTTTTAAATACTGATATTATAATTACAATTAATTGCGTCAGTACCTTAAAAAAAAAATTTAATTAAATAGAACCATAACAATACGACCATTTCGATCAGTGGTAGTAAACGCTGCTTCTGAGCCATGGGTCACGGGTTCGATCCCTGCACAGTACAAATATTTGTGTGCATGAACATGTCTGTTTGTACTGTTTATATAGCTGTTTCATCTTAACTGACTGCCAAACATCTGCAAAGATGTTTGTTTCGGGTGATAAGGGTGCACACTTCTAACATTTGATGAAACAACGCTGACTTATAGCGATAAGAATATGCATGAAAAATTGACGCCTGCCTGGGACGTAGTGTCTCGGTGGCTAAATTATTATTTATGCACGTACGGCATGCGAGGAGATTCAGGTTCGAGTCTCGCCTAAGACACATTTTTTCAAGTTTAAATACGGGATCTTAACCCGCTATTTAAACCTACTCTAATGCTTTTCGTAGCCCGACTGAACCGGGATCGAACCCGGGACCCCGAGATCTTGACCCGGTATTTGAACTACTATACCAACGGGGCGTTAATGTTACCAAAGGTTAGTACTTACTATTAATCACATCGTCTGGATATGACACACTGAAATCCAATGCCATATTATGTAGAACACTACATGCCATTATTATTTGGGCGCACTTTTGTGGTTTGTAATGTAAACTCTGTCTTTACAAACACATCGCCATCTGTTTTTGAGGCGCCCAAATGTGTTCTCTATAAGCACCCTCGCTTTGCTATGGACAGTGTTGTAAGATTCAGCTGCTGAACCAGCTGGTGGGCTAGAATAAGGCGTCATCAACCATGGCCTTTGTGGATATCCGGAGTCTCCTGTAAATAATTATTAATGAGAACAATATTTTCAGTCACCGGAGTTTAAATGCGCACCTATCTGCAATAATAATATCTATCCCTGAGAAAACTGTATTCTAATTGAAATAACAACAATGACTTCACCAAATAATTTGACACTCAATATTGCTAAATTTATAATTGTATAAGTTTTGTTTTAGTATTTAAGAATGTTTTATCAGTCATGTTGTGTACACCATCCATACTATCCAGCAAATACTTATTTTTTATTCCATGTAGGTTTATGGACAGTATTCAGTTTGTGTGCCTATTCAGTTTTAATGAAAAGTTAGTTTGTTTATAATTTTGAACACAAATTAGGTATTTAATTGAATATTGATTTTATTTCCAAGTAAATCTTAACTAATATTTGCATTTAAGTAATAATTTTTGGAAATTCATTTAAAATTATTTACTGTTTTAGGAACAAAACATATAATTTATTAGGTCACTGAAAATGCATTTACTAGATTATTGATAAAATCATACCCATTATTAATTACTCATAATAAGAAATGGAAACTAATATATGTTAAAACCTCACAATTAAGGAGCATTAACATACCTAGCAGCCATGCTGATTCACCAGACTAATGCAGAGTTTGCATATATGCATTTATAGCGCTATTGTCCCACACAAAAGCATCATGGCTTGCTCCCCCAAACTTAGCGTTGATGCTTAGGATCTGGCATTCATGATCACAAACCTAGAAATAACAATAGTTAAAATATTTAGGCATAATATGATTTCAGATTGTAATGTTCTATAATAATTTAATACTGATAGAAAATGAATAATAAGTTGCCATTCAGTCTTAAGCTATATAAGATTAGCGCATATAATGTAAGTAAGCATTACCATTTGTACATTTAGGGAGTGGTAATGTTTTCTGCAATAGAACAATTAATGTTCTTCTTCTTTATTTGGTTTAAAAATCCTGAAGTGGCAGCCATCCACACAACCTAAGACCCCAGGAATACCATATAAATTTAGAAATCTGGAATAAAAAGTTTTGTAACTAAGTATGTAGCCTAATTGCTTAAAAACATTAACTTAACAATATAAAACTTTATTTTACCTTTGCTTTATTTGCTCTCGTGCTTGTCGTGTGTTGGGAAATTTTATAAATTTGTTTATAACTTGAGGGTGGGTAAGGGCTGTAGTGACCTCGCTGATAAATCCACTGATAGCCTCTTGGGAAAAGTGATTGGCTACCCCAACTACCCGTAGGTAGTCTCCATTTGCATAGAATAATAACGCACACAGTACCTACAATGAAAAATCATAATTATTGTAATATCCAGACTTTAAATAGATGAAAGTCAACATAAATGAAAAATAAACATACCTTTGTCTCTAGTGGGACTCTTTGTGAGCTGCGAATGTCGCTGTTAGTCCTTAAAGTTTCACATAAAAATGTGAAGGCCGCTTTTGAGAGACGATACCGTTGCACAAAGTGAGTATCTGAATTACGGCTGGGGCAGAATAATTCTCGTTGTACAATATTGTAGCGTCTCTCTTCATTTGCCACTTCGTCTTGTGTCGCTTGCCACGCGAAAAACCATCGGGCAGACATTGTCAACACCGAAATTCACTTTAAACAATTTTTTTGTATGAACTCACTAGAATATTTTCAGTGACTAACAAAACTATCAAACTTTTGGTTTTCGTTTTCGTTTACTAAATGATAGATGTCAAATCTCATACTACCAAATTGTCAAAAACTACTCGAATACTGACAAAGAAACGAAAACTTTTTATCGATGTAACTCATACTGCCAATTTTAGTTCATAGTAGTTTCCGCTAGAGGCGCTAGTGTAAAATGTATGGAAATAAAACGAAACGATCAAACTGTTATAGCCCATTTACATACGCGTACGAGTCGCGAGGCGAGGGGCGAGTGTGAAAAGACGCTCGTGGCTCGCCTCGAGGCTCGCCTCGTCCCTCGCGGCGCTCGCGTCCGGAGCGGTTTTTGGGGCACGAGTCAAAGGAGCTCGCGTCGCACGCGAGTGGGTGTTTACATTCGCCGTCCCGCTTTATTCTGGCTTCTACATCGTGCCGCGCAGGTTGTGTTCGTCGTCGTATAATTATAACGTAGTGTTTTTTTTCCTCAGTGGTATAATGGATTGGTCGCAAGACGAAACATTTAAGTTCATAGAACTATTTCAAAAAGAAAGAATAATTTGGGACCCTAAACATAAATGCCATAAGAACAGCCAAAAAGTCAGCGATGCATGGGTGAGATTGTCTGAAGTAATGGGAAGAACTCAAAATGAATTAAAAAATAAGAAAAATTCTCTCATGGCTACATTTCGCCAGCTACTCCGGTGTAACACCACAGTGAGCACTGAAGAGGGACACGTAAGTAAAATAAAACTAAGTACATATTTATTTTGTTAGGTTTATTCAAGTAATTAGTCAGTTCAAGTAATTAGTCATCCTCAATAAATCATCATCAAGTAGGTATAGACAGATGACGCTACTCGGTAGATGGCGCTAGTACATCGTTACTGCTGAACAGATATGGATGAAACTTTGCACAGATATAGAATATGACCCAGAATAACATAATAGATACTTTTTATCCCAGGTTCGAGTCCCGGGATGGGCACAAGCAAGTAACTACTTCTATAAATAATAATTACCTACTATCAAAAGTTGAATCCAATATAAAAATAATTAAATACCCAATAATTAAATAATTTTGATATCTTAGCAATGTTTTAGCCGAACCTTTGGCTGGCGAGTTTGCTCTTGGCAACTTATTTATAACCTCATTACTATTCGATAACTAATTATTATCTTAAACATTTTGCCTTTGAAAAAAATTTGCGAACTCATTTCTTACGTCTATGGCACTCTGTGCTGCACGTCTAGCTACAGTTGGAATAGGTATTATAGCCGGGTTAGTGGAAACCTGTCGCCTCCAAGACCCTTCTTGAATTATTTCATCATTGACAACAGTATCAAAGGTACCAGGAGGTGTGTAAATGTTTCTTGAAGTTCTACTATTTCTGAGAAAATTATGTAATAGAACACAAGTCTTTGTTATCAATATAGCCTTATCCTTATTAACTTCCATTGGTTGTTTAAATATTCTAAAAACAGTTGTTAGAACTCCAAAAACATTTTCAACGATTACACGTGTACTAGATAATCTCTTGTTAAAATTGCGTTGTAATGAACCAAGGGGATGGTTTCCTGGGAAGGGTTTCATAACGTGTTTGCTTAACGCAAATGCCCCATCTCCGAGAAAAACATATTATGGTACATTACATTGTCTACCAGGAAGTGGACAATCAGGTGGTAAATTAATAGTGTCTGTAGAAATTCTTTCCCAAAGAACACTGTTTTGAAATACGCCTCTATCGCTAATTCTACCCTGAGCCCCGATGTCGGCAAATATGAAACGGTAATCATTATCAACTAAAGCTAAGAGCACAAAACTAAAAGTCCCTTTATAATTGTAGTATTCTGAGCCACTGTCAATTGGACATTGTATCTGTACATGCTTGCCATCAATACAACCTACACAATGTGGGTATTTACTCTGAAAGCGCCTTTCTATATTTAATCATTCTGCCTCTGTCCGCGGCATCTGAAAAACAAGAAAAAGTATGAATTATTTCGGGTCCTAATTTGTCAATCACATATGTTCAGGTGGTTCGTGATTCGGTCTGTTTGTATGGAGAGATCGAATTATTTTTCGCGAATTTAATATGAAACAGTTGTTCGTAATGATATCCACGGCTGTTGATACTGTTGAGGATAAGGACTCTGTATTTTAGAGCAATTATGATTAACAATGTATATAATCTATTTCAGATAACATCAGATCCAGATGTCAACGAGGATAGTGACAATATTGATCGCCATGGTAACGAACAAAATAACGAGATTATTAGTGACAATAATAATGCCCAGAGCAATGTACAGGATAGCGAGGAAGACAAACCAGCAAACAATAAAAAAATATTTAAATCACCTGTCAAAAAAAGCGTCCTCGTGGTACCCACTGCGGAAAACACAAGTTCGTCGCCATAAAAAGGAAGAAGAAGAAGTAGAAGATTGTGACACAGAGATTCAGAAGAATATAAAAGACACGGTATCTAATTTAAACAGCATATTATTGAACAGGAAGGAAACTGATGAGTGCGACTTGTACGCGCAGTTATTGGCTACAAGATTACGAGAATATTCAAAACAAGAACGGCGTCAGATTATGCATCGCATTGATGGGCTACTTTTGACAAATCCACCTTAACAATTGCAGCAATCTAACCAATACTCTAGATCTACACCATCGCCGATACATTCTTTACCATCTTCCTCTAACTCTCCGAGTTATATACCAGACCGTCCTACTTCTCGTAACTGCTATGTCTTGCGACCACAACATTCCCCCGTACAAATATCTATCCCGGACCGTCCTGCTTCTTATAACAGCTATGTCTCGCCACCACAACATTCCCCCGAACAAATATCTATCCCGGACCGTCCTGCTTCTCATAACAGCTATGTCTCGCCACCACAACATTCCCAGGTACAAATATCTATCCCGGACCGTCCTGCTTCTCATAACAGCTACGTCTCGCAGACACAACATTCCCAGGTACAAATATCTAAATCAAATCAAATCAAATCATTTATTTGCCTTTGAAATAGGGTAGGTACATTACAGGTCTCATAAAAATAAAATTGTTTCACCTATTCAGCCATAAACTATAGCATTCAAATATATTTTATTAATATTGAGTCAAATTATATTTTATTATTGATTTAACAAAGTACTACTTACTACCACTACGACTATTTAAAAAAGAAGAGCCTATTTATAACTTAAGAATTCCTGGACTGTGTAGAACATTCGCTCCAAAAGCCATCTGTTCAGTGCAGTTTAGTGTCATTTCCTTTATTGATTGAGGTATCTTATTAAATATTACAATACACCATGTAGAAAGAATTTTTCTTAAATCGTGTTGATTACCAATCTATCACTGTTTCTTGTGTTCCTAGGGTATATATATATTTGGCTTTTTTGAAGTAGTTTTGGTTTTGCTTGACAAATTTAGCAATCTCAAAAATATATAGACATGGTAGAGGCAAAATATTTAAACACTTAAAAAGAGGCCTGCATGATGTGTATGGGGCGACACCACATATGGCCCTTATGCACTTTTTTTGTGCCACAAAAACTTTCTGTATATCCGTACTATTTCCCCAGATGATAAGTCCATATCTTAAAACAGATTCTACGTAAGCATAGTATGCCGTTAGAGCAGTACTTCTTGTCGCTGTTTTTGTCAGTTTATAAAGTGCATAAGCGAATCTTATAATCCTGCCACAGACATAATCTACATGTAATTTCCAGTCAATGTTTTGGTCAAGTTCAATACCTAAGAATCTAGTGCTATTTACGTTGTAAATAATTTTATTGTCATACTGTAAATTAAGAAGTTTTTCTATATTATAATTAATATAATTAGTTTTGTCAATATTGATTTTTAAGTTATTTTCATTTAGCCAATTTATTATTAATCTAATTGTCTTATATATGTCATCTTCGTGATTTTTAATATTAAGGTTACTTTTTGTAGTAACAATGACTGATATATCATCAGCAAATAGTATGCATTTATGATTCGTTACACCTGGTAAGTCATTGTCATAAATTAAAAAGAGGAATGGACCCAAGATACTGCCTTGGGGTACACCAAACCCATTTATCTTAAGCTCAGATCTGAATTTATGTAGAACATTAAGACTACTAACTTGAGCAACTTCGACTAATTGAATCCTGTTTTCTATGTATGATTTTATCCAATTTAGGGCTCTACCTCTAATTCCATTTTGTTCTAGTTTAAGTAATAGATGAGCGTGCGATACTAAGTGGAATGCTTTACTCATGTTAAAGAAAAGGACTTTAGTTAAATTCTTTTCATTAATACTCCTTAATGTATGATTAACCAAATCAAACGCAGCATGTGTAGTAGATTTACGTTTTTGAAAACCATATTGATTTTCTTTTAGCACATTAAATTTTTCAAAAAATGACGTAAATTTATAATGCATAACCTTTTCATAAATTTTCGAAAATATGGGTATGAGTGTTATAGGACGATAATTGTTTATTGATACCTTGGATCCTTTTTTAAAAAGTGGTTTTACTATAGATAATTTTAGTTTGTCAGGGAAAACTCCAGTTTCCATTGATAAAGAACAATGCCTATTTTACCACGCTTTTATTAGCTTGGGTTGTATCTATCTATGTATCTATGTATGTAATGGAATCTTTGAGCATAAATTTGACCGATTTCCAGAAGTTTGATTAATTTGAAACTTTGCACACGTATCAAGGACCGATGACAATGCAATAATTTAATAACAGTTTTCCCAGTTTTCCTCTGTAAGAGGGAGTAAAAGAGATAGAGCTAGCGCGCGATCTGTATCAATTATGTTTCCTGCATAGGTTTGGACTTACAGTCGGTAAAGAAGGAATCAAATCTTATAAACTAAACTAAAAAGTAAAAAATAAATTATAGTTTAAAAACTAAAAAACCACGCTTTTAAAACAGATTGAACTAAAAAATTAAAAATAAAACTGTAGTAATCAATTGAAAAATTCATATTATTGTACAAAAAGCGTGGGGGGCTTGATTTAGATTGTTGTAAATATTTTATCAATAATTTACTATATCTGTGGATATCATAACAAGCACCCCACGCTTTTTGTACAATAATATGAATTTTTCAATTGATTACTACAGTTTTATTTTTAATTTTTTAGTTCAATCTGTTTTAAAAGCGTGGTTTTTTAGTTTTTTAAACTATAATTTATTATAACCATTTGCTCGCAAAATCAAAATCAGTTATTTGCTTTCTGGACGGATCCATAAAAGTGATTTATGTTTGTAATGACACAAATAGAAAACTGAAAGAGGAAATTATTCCTATACAACAATATAAGCAGTGTGCACATAAAACATGTTTTTAATCGTTCAGTAACAACTGTAAAAATACATTAAAGTAATTTACATGTTAGTAAAATCTAGTTATTTCAAAAACTAAAGTTGGAAACTATAAATAGTGCTGGAAACTAATGTAGGTAGAAGGCAGTTGTTTTTATGTCTGCTAGCATTTAACAACTTATTTTTATTTTCAACTATATTTAAAAATATTTCAATATTTTTATTAATTTTACATACATAGCCATTCTAGTTAATGGATTATGGGCAGATTCCGGATGGGTGTAGTCTGGTCCTTTTAACTCAATATAACTTTTGTATATTGTTTTCATAGGTATCATCATATGATAAAATATGCCACTCATGCTGGATGAGTTGTAAGAGAGCTGCTTTACGTACCCAGCAAGTTGACAATATCCGTAGAGTGCCTATTGACGATGTTGAAGTTGAAGCTGAAGCTGACATGATTACCACCGAACCAGTCACCCAAAATGTGGAACTGCCAACACTGCCAACTGAAGCTTCATCAAGTGAGATTACACTGGAAAACTATAGACGAGCAGCAAATACTGCTTCTCACTGCCTATTCCCTAATTGTGGAAATACCAGTCTACACAATATGACTGACTTTTTTCGTGCAGTGGTGCTTAGCACACAAATATTATATATGTATTCACAGCCGTGTCTGTACAGAACATAGAACAAGTAATGAGTGGGGTAATCTTTATGACTCGAGCAATAGTTTAAGAACGTTTACCCCTCAACAAGTGGAACATATATTTTCTTTCGTAAATGCGTTTAAACCATATCTTGATCTTACTAATGTCGAAGGTATTCACGAAATTGCAGAAGATATTTTTTTTTTTTGGACTGGAAGGTCCAAACAAGACTATTTCGCTCTTCTGGAGGAAGTTCCTCGCATACAAGAAATGCACAATGGAATGTTAGGCTTAGCAGCACTCTTAATCAAAATAAGGACGGGTGAATCAGATGTTCGTTTGTCTACATTGCTCGATGTACCTCGCAGTACCTTGGAGCGTTTAATGAATAAATGTAGGGAAATTCTTATCCAAGATTTTGTTCCTAGGAATCTCGGCATTACTCACATGTCAAGAGAACAGCCAATGGAACACAATCTAACTGTACCTAATGGTTTGTACAATGAAAACTATACAAATGCAATAATTATTTGTGATGGGACTTACATATACATAAATAAAAATTCAAATTATTCCTTTCAAAAAGCTACTTATTCCCTTCACAAATATAGGAATTTATTAAAGCCATTTTTATTTGTTGCTTGTGATGGTTACATTTTGGAGTGCTTCGGTCCATACAAGGCTACCACATCTGATGCTGATATCATGATTTCCCTATTTGACGATGACACTGCTCCTCTCAGATCATATTTCCAAGAAAATGATGTCTTTATATTGGACAGGGGTTTCCGAGATGCCATGAGAATGCTAGAAGGTTGTAATTATAGGCCTTATATGCCCGAGTCTCTATCAGAAAACGAACATCAATTAACAACACAACAGGCCAATAGGAGTCGTTGTGTCACCATATGCCGTTGGGTAGTTGAGGCTGTAAATGGCCAATTCAAAAGAGATTTTAAACTTTTGAGGCAAGATTATTTTAATAAATCTGTTCCCCATATGATGGAAAACTTTCAAATAGCCGCTAGTTTACTAAACAGATTTGGTGTTCGTTATCGTGATAGGGACGATGCAAATGAAATTGTCTCTATAATAAGAGAAAGAATCAATCTTGAGAATAATTTAGCCCTTTTAGTTGACGAGTTAAATATGAACAGAAGGTCTACTGTATTTCAAAGTATTACAGCAGACCGGGATAATCATTTTACATTCCCTAGGTTTACATATAGTGAGTTGGTTCTCTTTGCCCTAGGTACTTACCAGATAAGGCAAGCCAGATCTTATTATGGCGAACATATTAGGTTTCATGGCTCTTACCGAATAGAAGTTTGTAGGGACACACAGGATTTTTCGCAATACAATGTGAGAGGAAGTGGTGACACTACTTTAATAAGGGGAAAAATTAAGTCCAGGCACATTTCCAGAAAAATATATTATGTCTATATTTTAATAGAAAACAATGTGTCTGGTAGAGCTGGCATCATTGAATATTGTTGCAATTGTTTGGTCGGGCGCAGAACCATTGGGTGTTGTGCCCACGTCATGACATTGGTATGGTACCTTGGATGGGCTAGGTACGAAGAAAATATATCTGCTCCTGCTAAACACTTGGATGATGTTGTAATAATAATAATAAATAATAATTCATTTATTTCGGACCAATAGTTATCCATACGAGTGTTAGTAACAAAGGACTTAATAATAGTGTTAGTAAACTTACATTAAGGTTTGGACAAACTTTTTATTTAAGGGAGAATAATAATTCTCCGCTACTGTTTTCAGAATGCTGTTGGGACTATCTCTCACTCTTCTTAGCAGAGAAGCTGTTTTTTTGCGTATAATCGCGTGAAAGCCGTCCGTGCGGGCTTGCGCGAACATCTCAGAAGCACTGCAGTACCGTGGCAGTCTCAGCAGCATTCTAAAAGCATTATTGTATTGGACGCGCAGGACATCCAGCGACTTTTTGGTGTAATTGAACCACAGATTGCCCGTGTACAAACTTTGGCAGTACGCCTTAAAAAGGGTAATTTTAACTTGGTCTGTACATCGTGCAAATCTGCGAGCCAGCATGTTACTCCTGACCGCTAGAGCCCTACGTTCCCTTTCAATATCTAAATGGTCTTTCAGGTCATCGGCAAGAAAATGGCCTAGGTATTTCAAGGCTGACACTTTGTTAATCTTACATCCATTTAAGAACAGCTCAGGTCCATCTTCTCGACGTTTGCCGCTGACCCCAAAGACCATGTATTCACATTTTTTCACATTATAAATCAAACCATGTGAGGCAGCATAGGCTTCACACACCTTTAGTAGCTCCCTGACCGCCCCCACTGATGGACCCAGCAGCACCATATCATCTGCATAGCTGATGTTGTTTATATTTACTCCACCAACACTGCATCCGACACGCCTGCTGCCGAGCTCACCTATCAGAGCGTCTACGTAGAGGTTGAAGAGCCTGGGAGAGGTTAGACCCCCCTGCCTCACCCCGCAGTCCAGCCTATACGGTTTACTAAGTGTACCGTCCCATTTCACGTGGTTTGTTTGATTGCCGTACCAGTACTTTAACAGACCACATATCTCAGAAGGTACACCCCTGTCCTCCACCTTCTTCCAGAGCACTTTATATGAGACAAGATCAAACGCCTTGGAGAGATCGAGGAAACAGGCGTACACCGGCGTACTGCGATCTATGTAGTATTGGACGGTGTGCTTCAGACTTAAAATCGCACTTTCGGTTGATAGTCCTGGTCGAAACCCGAACTGTGCATCATGAAGACGTATGTAGTCGTTTAAAATAGTATCAAGCACACCGTCCAACACCTTCGCTGTGATAGTCGCAAGGGAAATGGGACGATAGTTATTCCTATCAGAGATGTCTCCCGTCCTGTTCTTCACAATGGGAACTACAATGGTCTTCATCAGATTTGAAGGTAAGTAAGAGTGACTAATACACATTGTGTAAAACAAGGACAGGACGCGTGGCAGGTGGACACCAGCGTGCTTTAGATGCTCAATGCTGAGCCCGTCGTGTCCTGGAGACTTACCTCGGCTCAAACCGTTTATGATGTTGCGTATTTGTTTCGCTGAGATGTGTACAATAGGTTTATCTCCCTGACACGCGGGCCCAGCACAGCCCATCTGCGTTGAGGTTCCAAGTGGGGATTGAACCTTAAAATGTTTCATAAACATATTTGCTATGCCACTGTGTTCACTAATCCCTCCGACGCTCGCAGCAATACTGGGCTTAGTGTCCAACTTACTAGTCGACTTCCAAAATTTAACAAAGTCTTTATCAGCTCGTTGTTTAGCTAACCTATCCATTATTATTTGCTCAGTGTTATTCTGACAAAATTTAAGCCTGCTTTTAAAAACTTTTCGCTTATCCCTCATTTCATCATAAACAGGACCCGAAGAGGGACGGTTGCAGATTACCCAGGCCTTAAAACTATTTCTGGCCTCAAAGTGAGCTTTTTTAACATACTCGTTCCACCCACATACGCGCCCGCCCCGCTTCGGTCCCCCTCTATGAGTAACTCTGGATTTCCTAGCCGCCTCACACAATATGCTCACAATCTGCTCATACATATTATCCAGTACAACTCTATGTTCGGTCAAGCCACAGAAACCATTAGCACAGTACGTATAATCGCGGGGGAAGTCAACATTCCGCAGTTCTTTGTTACAAAGTTTGTGGTAACATTGAGTTTCAGACTTTGTTCTTTCGCCCCATAAAACTGAATTTCTGTCTGCAGTACCACTAACCATGCGCTTAGGCCTCACCACCTCTAAGTTACATTCAATATATATCGGTAAATGATCAGATATGTAAACCTCCTCGGAGACCCTAGCATTCTTAATTGTATTCCACGCTGATTTGGATACTAAACAGTGATCCAGCCATCTCCTACTTCCGTGTGCGTCACTTATAAACGTGTAGGTATCACTGTCTACACCCAATACCTCCACATCCGCACACACCCACGACTGATCCGCACAGAAATTATTCATCTCTGTGAAAAACAGTTCATGAGGGTGCGCATTAAAATCCCCCAATATAAAAACATTTTCTATATCCCTACTTGCTATGGTAGCACTGATCTCACTCAATATGTCAGTAAATATTGGTAGGTTGTCAGGACAATCTGTAGGCATATAGACAGAAAAAACAATAATATTACGACCCTTTGTCGTGGCTGTGATGGCTACTAAACGAGGACTGCTACAGTCTACAACAGACACTGACTCAAAAATGCCCTTCTTCCAGAGAATGGCCACTCCCCCATAAGGCCTTCCTCTCAGTAAGCCCGCAGACGTGTCCACTGCAGACTTACCCGTACATTCAAAATCGGAGCTAATTGAGTTGAGAATAGGAACGTCATGCGGGAGAAGCCACGTCTCCTGAAGAGCCACCACATCCGACCACATACATATGTCCTTAACATCATCAATAGATCGCTTAACCGACTTACAATTAAAGCTTGTGAATTTTAAATGTTTGTTTGCAGTATTCATAATTTTATAAAATAATAAAAGACTTTAACTATCTCGCTTTAATTCTCTATCTTTTGTTCTGTACATAAAATGTACAAAACGCCTAAATACGATTCCGTCTGGCCATAACTCATCGTTTAAAAACAAGTCTACCTTATGTTTTGATACATACAGTTTGAACGCATTATATTTCCTAAAAGGCTTAGTGTTTATCTTTTTTAGCGAAACAAATTCACCCGTTTTGTCCTTAATGTAGTGAATAATGTCATCTTCATTTGCTTCAACACTTACATTGGAAATCAACAAAGGCACTTTAATATCCGCGGCCTTAAATTTTCCATCCGGGTCAGTCATCGCCCTACCCTTTTGACTGGTCAATCTATTTTGTTTATACCGCTTATTTTGTACTAACTTCCATTCCGTGTTCGCGTCATTCACAGCTCCTACCTCATGATCACTATTCACTTTCACTTCACACAAATTTGAACGTAGCCGCGCGCCGGCCGCGGCCGGCCGTTCCGCTTTAGAGGCCCAAGACTCACTCGAACCCGATCCCGCCGTGACTCGCTCTACTCGTCGTCCTTTGGTAGGGGATTGCAGCAACTTCACACCGGTTTGTTCTACAACTGGTTTATTGTCGCTTATCCCGCTCGCACACAGCATTTCCGACGCATTCTCGTCCCGCTCCTCCTTGCTAGTGCAACCTATCTCATGTTGATGGTCATGTAAGACAGGGATGAAACTATTTTCGTCACAATGATCAGGTGTTTTTGATACGTGGTTTGTCACCTGTCCGTTAACTTTTGAATCAGCTGTTCCTTGCGATTGTTGTATAGGCACATATTGTAGGCCTATAGGCCCACTATCGAAGTCAAAACTTGTTTGTTAACATGCTCCTCTTCTTTTATTTATATTATTCGTCAGCTGTGAACTATCAATTAACGATGCATGTTTCATTTCGTGTACTTCTTTTTTCAGTAACTCAAAGTTTTCCTTTGAAACTGCTGTTTTTTCTAATTCACCAACCTTGTATTGAAGCTTGGATATATCCTTTAGTAGACGGGTGGCATCTACATGGTCAAATGTCACGGGAGGGATCTTATGTAAATCCTTTGCCACGAATATTGGAAAAAGATCGGGATCCATTACCTTCAAAAGGCTAATCATGTCCTCCAGATCTCTAGACACTTTTTTCTTGCTATTTCTTCGTCGCACTGGCATCTTTTTCCCGCTTGGGATCGACTCATAAAGCAAATTTTTCGCTTTCACAATTTCTTCTGGGGTAAAAGAGGTCGTACACAACTGATGCATACTCTCCTCATCCATTACGTCCAACACATTTTGTAAAAACGCTAATAATTCATTTATAACAACATTACAACTATTGCACTTTACGGTAGTTAACGACATCGTAAACAAGCTATGAGTCACCTATTCGGGCACTATCGGACGCGTTCGCACTCGATCGCGCGTACGACGAGACTGAGTAATAAGAGATTTCGATTTATAAATAAAAATATGTCTTTTTAGATTAATGTTTCATTTATTATTCCAGTTTTTCCCATATTAGTTACTGTAGGTAAGTATTTGATTGACATTATTTTCTTCGCGAGCGAAAAGCTAGTTCAGCATAAAGTATTGCAATTATTTTGGTGCTTACTCATAAAAATATATTTTTACTAAAAAAGCCAGTTAGTAGGTAAGTACTTTACAAAATGTAGTCATTACCTACACACTCTTTGGCACTTTACCAACATACATACCTATTTACCTTAGTGGAAGTTCTCTGTAATGAATAGGTAGAATGATTAAAAGTTATAGTTAATTAACTTTTTAACAGTTAGTACATACGAGTAATTATGTACTGCCGACATATTTCCATAGATATTTTTGTCGATAATAATTCGTATTTTTTAAAATTCCTGCCGTTTAACTGGTAAAAGTGAAAACAGGGAATTATTCCCTGATCTAGCACGCAGAATTCCTGCTATTGTGGTCTATACATAAACTTTCATTATCAGGTTTTCAAATGTATGGAAAATGGGCATTGATCTTTATAAGATAGACTAGGATGTCTATCTCGGACCGTCCTGCTTCTCATAACAGCTATGTCTCGCCACCACAACATTCCCAGGTACAAATATCTATCCCGGACCGTCCTGCTTCTCATAACAGCTATGTCTCGCAAACACAACATTCCCAGGTACAAATATCCATCCCAGACCGTCCTGCTTCTCATAACAGCTATGTCTCGCAAACACAACATTCCCCCGTACAAATATATATTCCGTCCGTCCTACTTCTCGTAATTGCTTGTCATTTGCGAATACACATTCAGCAACTGCCACTATTGCTGACACCGTTTTACCATCACAAAATATCACTATCCTTTCTGACGAAATGATAACAGCCCTATGCTTCTCAAAGCATCATAGATACAGCGCTCATAAATGCTTTAAAGGACAAATACAATTAATTTTACTAACTTTATCTATGTAAGTACTAAATTATAAAATAAGAATACTAAACTTTCAACTATACTATATACGTTGGTGATACCTACAATGTAAGTTGATGATCGTAAATAAATACCTACGTTTAAGCATATAAATACGTAAGTTGATGATTACTGTATACGTTGGTGATGCTACAGTGTAAGTTGATAGTGCAAAATAAATGAATACATACGTATCGTATAAGCTTTAAAATACGTAAGTTGATGATTATTCAGTGATGTTACCAAAAAAAACATACATAATTTAGGCTACATACATAATTTTAATAAACACATGATTGACCAATCAATTACCTACTTTAATTTCTCACCTTTATCTGATCCTTTAGCACTGTGTTGATAGCATTACAGACATCTTGTACAATGATTGAGATGGCTGCACTGGAAACCTTGAATAAGTAGTGAAGGCTCCTGTAGCTGTCGCCAGTAGCTAAGAATCGTAACGTTATAGCTAAGCGCACTTTTGCTGGGATGGGTATTCTGAGCCTAGTCTTTTGCTTTTTAATCAAAGGTTCTACTTTGCTTAGCAGAAAATTAAAATCATTTGTTGACATTCGGCAAAAATTCTGAAACTCGCCAGAATCTTCATTCAGCATTTCTTGAAACATTTGTTCCATACTTTGCCTGAAATTTAAAAGAGAAGCATTAAAAATAAATATATACTACATATTGCATAATCACATAATGCAATTTAGGGAGAAGCAGAAGCTCCGTAGGCATTAACACACTTACAGGGTTCTATTGCGATGAATCGATATCATCCACCATCTTCTTGGGCGCCGCCGCCGTTTCTTGACTACTTTCCTTTTATTTAAATTAGTGACGTAGCAGTATAAGCCCAGTACGCACAAACTTGTTGCTGCTAAAACTTCGACGTCCTCCATTGTTGCTAGCTCAAAGACGACTGAACTCGTCACGCGAGTGTAAACAGGCAACTCATTTACCATCGATCAACACGAGCCTCGCACGAGTGACGAGGCGAGCCACGACGCGAGGGCCGAAGCGCGAGTGTAAAGGCCGTATTAGAATACTATCAAAACTCATACTAGGCATACAGAAGAAAACTTAGAGTGCTTCTGGAAAGAGGTTTTAGAAATATTTCATAAACATTCTTAATAATATACGTTTTTCATTTGGAAAAAACTCTATTGCTCCGCAAGTACAAAATATCATCAATTATCTGATATTTCATAGAAAATCTACGTCATGCTCCCCGGCGGTACTACTTTTGATTTGACTAGTGTAAGTTTCTAAAATAAATCTATGAAATGTCTATAAAATTCTAGTCGTATTTAAAAAAAATCAATGTCTCAGGTTTCGCCGTATTTTGTTATTGAAAGTGGTTGCGCTGCAGAGTATCCTTCCAGCGAAACCATCACGATATATCTATTACTATGCATAGTATAATCAAATTTATAGTATCAAATAATATTAAATTTTGCTTGTGGTATACTTATAATATAATTGCATACTGGCAACTCTCTCTGTTCGTCCCTTCTCTTTGGTTGTCATGTCTGCCGGTATAAGTTGTACTTTGTGTGTTTTTTAACGTTGAATCTATAATCTGTAACAATCTGCCTAAATAACATTGTAATTAATGCGATCTTTACTGTGATTAAAGCAAGTGTTAATTATTCCACTCGTCGTCAAGTTTTATTTCACCGCCGCCATTCTCCATGCTCTAGATAGGAAATCCACTATCAACAACGCCAACTCGATCAGGTTATACGACCCAGTAACCTATCTATAGAGACGTCAGGCTGAGAAATTGGCGTGCGTGGTGAAGAAAGATGTCGAATGATGGTGATGGCGCAAACGTGGAAGCGGCTGCCCCGGCTGCCCGATCTCTTGGCACAATGTTCCAAGGAAGCGGCATTCAAGTTGATAAGTTGGAGGGCGTCGCAGATTACAATACGTGGAAGTTCACGATGCGGATGGCGTTAACCATTGAAGGACTATGGGACTGCGTTGACGGAACTGGTGCGGTGGATGCGGCGCGCGATCAACGTGCGCTGGCCCGCATTTGTCTCGGGGTAAGGCCTGTTTGCTATCAGTATGTACGAGAGGTTAGCACAGCGAAAGAGGCGTGGTGTAAACTGAAAGAGGTCTTTGAAGATAAAGGGCTGTACAGGAGAGTGCTACTTCTGAGAAGGCTTCACCGTGCCGAATACAATAACTACTCTAACATGACTGAATACATTGAAAATGTGATGACTCTTGTCCAGCAACTGGCTGACATTGGCCGCAAGATTGATGATAGCGAGGTGGCTGAAATGTTGCTGAGTGGATTGCCCCAAGATTACGATGTTCTGGTTTCTGGTTTGGAGACAGCATGCATTACTCATACACTTTCAACTGAGTTGGTCCGGACTCGCCTATTACAGGAGGAATTTCGCAAGAATAGTACTGATAATGCTATAGCTGCATCGAGTAACCAGGCTTACTATTCTAAGAAGAACAAATCTAGTGTGATATGTAATTATTGTAACCGTGCTGGACATATAAAATCCAAGTGTTTTAAGCTAAAACGTGACAAAAAGAAAGGAGATGTCGGAGAACAAAAGACATTTGTGGCTTCAGCATTGGTTGCTCATACTTCTGACTGGATTGTGGACTCCGGGTGCACTTCGCACATGTGTAATAATAAGGACTGGCTTAATGAACTGAAAGTTAGTAGTAATTGTGTATCTATAGCTAATAATGATCAATTACAAAGCTAGGGTGTAGGAAACATCAATATGAAACTGGTTGATACTAATATTAAAGTTGTAGATGTAATGTATGTTCCGCAGTTATCAACTAATTTGCTATCAATTAGCAAAATGGCAGACAAAGGCTTAACAGTAGTTTTCAATAAGGAAGGTTGTTTCATATATGATCTCAATTGTAAAGTAATTGGTGCTTGTATGGGCACTGCTACTAATGTAAATGGAGTTTACAAGCTGAATGGGGTTCCGTGTACTAATTCTACTTCACAGACTAGAGTGCACTCTTCTAGTTTCCTAGCAAATGTTCAGGATACCCAGAGTGCAATGGTCGCTGCTTCTATGCCTGCAGATGTATGGCACAAAAGGCTCGGGCACTTGAGTTTTCGATGTATGTGTGTTCTTAAAGATAGTCAATGAGGTGTCGTTTTTCAACATGAAGAACAAAACTTCAAGCAATGCATTCCATGCCTGGAGGGGAAGCTGAGCGCTCGGTTGTTTCCCAAGGGCAAGGCAAGGCGAGCTGACCATCTACTGGAACTCATACACTCGGATGTATGTGGCCCGCTGCAAGAGAGCAGTTAGGGAGGTGCAAGATATTTGCTTACATTCACGGACGATCACTCAAGAATGACATTTGGCTACCTACTGCAACGCAAGAGTGAGGTAATGTCTTATTTTTTGATTTTTAAAGCGTTAGTAGAAAAACAATGTAATAAATTAATTAAATGTTTGAGATCAGACAATGTCAGTGAATATTGCAATGAAAATTTCACTGCATACCTGAGGAAGAAAGGTATTGTCCATCAGACAACAGTACCATACTGTGCACAGCAAAATGGTGTTGCTGAGCGACTTAACAGAACCTTGATTGAAAAGACTAGATGTATGCTGCAAGGTTGTGGTCTAGAGAATCGTTTTTGGGGTGAGGCAATAATGACTGCTATTTATTTAAAAAATAGGTCCCCCACAGTCGCTTTATCTGGCCGTACTTATAGAGGTATGGACTGGTTCTAAAATGGACCTAAGTCACCTTAGGGTATTTGGCTGTGTAGCTTATGCTCTTGTACCCAAGGAAAAGCGTAGGAAGCTTGATGTTAAATCTAATAGATACATCTTTATTGGCTACAGTGATACTTGCAAAGGTTATAGGTTGGTGGATCCTACACAGCCTAAGAAAATTATATTGGCAAGAACTGTAGAATTCCTTGAGGATAAATTTTATAAAGATTTTTATTTATGTAAAAACAATTTAATAAATGAAGAAATTTTATCTTATGAAATTGACATTAACAATGAATGTAATAATAAATTGGAAACAAATTTTATTAATGAATCTTCAACATTGAATGAATGTAATAATGGATCTGAATTGAGTTTTATTAACAACGACACTTCTGTGGTTTCAGCTCCTGCAACAGAGGAATGTTGTACGGGGACGGATGACAGCTCCCATTCTGATGACCCTTTGACCTCTGAGGGCAACCTATCAGTAGATAATGAAAAAACTTTAGCTGCAGGGGAAGTAGCAACTAGCCAGGAGGTACCTTCCGTGGCTGTTGATACGCGACCAGTCCGTTCTACGCGGTCGATTCCGCCAAAAAGGTTTGATGACTATGACCTATCTTCTCTGTTGGTGCAGAATATTATTTTTGATGAACCACAAGATTATGAAGAGGCTGTTGCCTGTTCAAACGGTAAAGAGTGGCAACTTGCTATGAAAAAGGAATATGAGTCACTCATGCACAACAAAGTTTGGGAATTGGTTGATCGCCCTAGAGACCATAATATTATTAAATGTAAATGGGTGTTTAAATTGAAACATGATGCTTCAGGTAATTTTAATAAATTTAAGGCACGTTTAGTTGCGCGGGGATTTACGCAACGGCAGGGAATCGATTATAACGAGACATTCTCTCCCGTAGTTCGTCACTCTACTATGAGAATTTTATTTACATTAGCAAATGAGCTCGAACTGAATAAAGATCACGTTGATGTAGCAACTGCATTTTTAAATGGTGATCTTAGAGAAACCATCTATATGGAACAACCTTTAGGTTTTGATAATGGGGACAAAAGCAAAGTTTGTTTACTGCTTAAAAGCATTTATGGCCTCAAACAGGCCAGTCGAATGTGGAATTGTAAAGTACATGATTTCTTGTGTAAGAATGGTTACATTCAAAGTAAATGTGAACCCTGTGTCTACCTAAAGTATTGTGATAATAAGATAACGATTATCGCCCTATATGTCGACGATTTTTACATATTTAGTAATACTAGCCATGAAAATAGTCTAATTAGCTTGTTGGAAAAAGAGTTTGATGTAAAGAATTTAGGATCTTTGCGTAGTTGCCTTGGAATAAATGTTACTAGAGATAAATCCAAGGGGATTTTAATTCTTGACCAAGCAGATTATGTAAAAAGATTACTAATTAAATTTGGTATGGCAGATTGTAAACCGGTCTTCACACCAATGGTTTTGAACTGTAAATTGTATAAGCCAGAGGTTAGTAAATGTTTGTCAGATAAAACTTACAAATATAGGCAATTAATGGGTTCATTAATGTATCTTTCTGTGTGTACCAGGCCAGATATATCCTTTACCTGCAGCCAACTAAGTCAATTTAACAATAATTTCGATAATACTCGTAGTCATTGGTTGGCTGCCAAACGTATTCTTAGATATTTAGCTGGTACAATCAACTATGGATTGTATTTTACAAAATGTAACAAAGATCTAAGTATTACTGCATACACTGATGCTGATTGGGCAAATGATCCGACTGACCGAAGGTCATATACCGGTTATATAGTTAAGTTAGGGAATTGCACTATAAACTGGGAATCCCGCAAACAGCGCTGTGTGGCCATGTCTAGTACAGAAGCAGAGTACCTGGCTCTCAGTGATGTTTTCAAAGAAATAGCTTTTGTGAATAACTTTCTGTCTGAGATTCTAACAAAGCAGACACATGTTTTGGTATATAGTGATAACCAAAGTGCCTTAAAGTTGTTAGAAGTTGTTGAGCATAGCCACAAGAGAACAAAGCATAGACCTTAGGTACCATTATGTGAAGGATTTGGTAAAACAGCATTATGTCAAAGTTAGATATTTGCCTACTGAGGTTATGTTGGCTGATGTGCTTACAAAGCCATTAAGTTATAATAAACATTATAGACTGACAGATATATACTGACATTAATATAAGAACTAAAATGTAGTTTAAATTCCTATTTAAATACATGGTTGTTTTAGGAATTAATTTTTGATGTAATTTCTTATGTATGCCATGTAGAGTCTTGCATGCCTACTTCTAATGTTCAAATTTTGTATTGGCATGTAGAGTTTTACATGATAGATATGTAGAGTCTGAACTTTATCAAATAGTTTGTTTGTGGTTTAGTGCATTTATAAGCATGTATACAGTGATGTTTGCAACACTTCTAGAAACCTCACATTTTATTACAATAATTTACGACGCAATGTGCAACATGTATGGCGAGGCCATGGTTACTTAGAAATCTATAATCCCATGTTTTACGACCATCGCAACGAAGCCGTGTGTTGCTGGTGACTAATTATGAAACAATGCAAATCTTTCAGTATATAAGGAGCCACAGCCGCCCTTAAGATCATTCTTCCAGCGCCTAAGCTTAAGTCAAGTTGTCTAATTTGTACATAGCACAAGTTTTATTCTAATATATATTTTAACAAGTTAAAAGTGTTAACTTCATTTCTCTTCGCATCCACCGTCCCGTTCAGACCTTTGCGTCTCACATCTCGGTGCGAACGCATTACTGGCGCAGTCGGTAGGATATCGTCGCGATCTGACTCAAAAGTCAAAATCCGAGTCGAGTCATTTCTTTCATCTCAATGATTAAGCGATCGTATCCGCTCATTATAATTGTAATCGCGAACGCGCTATAAAATTCTTCGGGGTCATCACTACGAGCAAATTCGGCGAAGATTTCAACGAACGAAGCCCGAGGAAGTGAAGACTACTATGAAGATCAGCGTACGTGAGTAGCAAAATAAGGGACGAAAAGCAAGCAACAAAGGCCTGGAGAATCGGTGAGAGTCTAGAAGTCGACTTTTTCCTTAATATTACATGTATCCGACACCACCACCGGATCCACCACTACCTAGGACTAGAAGTTGCATAGAGAATCGTTTGCTCCTCCGAGCGATTCTCACACTAATCCGGGACTTGCAGTTAAAACTTCGAGAACTACAAATTGAATATATTCAAGCTCTCGCACAGTGTGAACGCCAACACCGTTAGATAATCTTAACCGTGTAAGCGAATTATTTTTATTGTATTTAAGCTAAAAACTTAATTGTGTTCAGGCACAAGCCTGTTTATATTATGTTTCAGGTAGCATTATTACCTGCATTTTTATATATTGCATAAGCAATTAATGAATATAACATTGCGCAAAGCAATAATTTAAATTTGAGCAGCGAATTACCTGCATATAATTTTATATAAATAAACGAATTGCATTGATAAGGCATTGCGACGTAACATTGTTAACAACTGATTTGCTCTCAGGTGGCTAATAACCTGCTTTTATATTTAAGTATCTATAAAAAAAAATATTTTTGTAACAATGGAAAGAATAACCGCAATTCCTACTGAGCTCATCAAGATAATTCCTATCTTTGATGGTAATTACAGACAATTAAATATGTTTTTAAAGAAATGCGAATATGTAATTTCTAAGTATGATGGAGATGAAGATCAGAATGTTTATAATATGCATGTTCTGACCAGCCGTCTCACCGGAGACGCAGCTGCTCTTGTTAGCGAAAGGGAGGAAATAAGGAATTGGGAAATGTTAAAGGATATATTAGTCCAACATTTCGGGGATCCGAGATCCGAGGAGTGCACTGCGATCAAGCTTGAGACGATTAAAATTAAACCAAATGAAAGATACTTACATTTTTGCAATAGAATTCAGTCAGTTAGAAGTAATTTGTTCTCAAAATTAAATCAATCCGAGGACGAAGCATTAAAAGAAAGTAAGATGAAAATTTATACTAAATTATCTGTAAATGTATTTTTATATAATCTTCCTGAAGATATGATTAGGCTTGTAAAATTAAAAAAATCCCTCTACCTTAGAGGAAGCTTTAGAAATTGTATTGGAAGAAGAGAACTTTCAACTACAATACAAAATGCGTAACAAGCAAAACGCAAATGTTCATTTATTAAAAAGATCGGTAGTACCGGGACCTTCTCAAAACTCGCAATTTAAACCTTTTAATAAGAATAATAGAAATATGCAACCACATCTACCTCAAACATTTCAACCTCGATCTTATCTAATTCCAATGCAAATGAGGTCGACACCATTACAAAATCAGCGACGTAATTTTAATCAGTATAGACCAACATATTATGCTAATCGATTCAATAATCCGACACCGAACGCGGATGAGTCAAGGCCAGGGCCATCGGCACCTGTGAATCATACTACCATCTCGACGGAAAGTAATAAAATCAACCGTAACACGGACACTCCCAACGAAACAAATTTTTACATAAATGCCTCAACTTCTGCACAAAAATAAATTCAAGTCCAGAATTACCCTACGTGACGATTAAAAAATGTAATAACGCGAAATTATTAATTGATACTGGTATTTCTAAGTCATTTCTTAGCACTTAATTAGTAGACGAATATTTTAACGCATATAAAATGATAGAACCTTTGAAGTTACTAGTATTCATTTTTCAAGCAATCACGATGGATCGGTTTTGATAAAACTATTTAATATATTTAATACGGACAAACAAGTTAAATTCTATATATATAATATAGGCAAGCATTACGACGGTCTTATTGGAAGCGATTTACTTTTCGAACTAAAGGCTACAATTAATATGGAAAAATTATTACTTGTAACAGAAAATGCGGTAGTACCCATAAATTACTTACCGAAGCAAAGTAATAAATTTACAGGGTGCCCTTCGGTTCGCCTAAAATTTAAAGTCCTAATTTCATTTGGCCGAACCGTATTGGCCTAAACTTATAACGTATAATTATTGTCTAGTCTAACAGTTGTTTTCACAATATTATAGATTGGTCTAAAAATTGAAAACCCTAATTTCAGTATGTCTAATATCGAAAGCACTAAAATGTATTAGCATCTTTTTTTGACATTACGCTCAATTCTTTTAAACAGAAAAATTTAAGAAACGAATCGCTCACAAACCGACCCCAAGCAGTCTTGTCTGCCCTACCCCTAGAGTGTAATTCAAAAGCGCGTAGGCGCGGAGGGGCTAGGCGGCCCGCGGGCTGAGGAGCAGGAGGCTGTAAGCGAGGCGCCGCGGCTGAGGCTGGCCGGCGCAGCCGGCCATAAAGCCGAAGCTGCGGTGGTGAGCGTAAGCCATCTGCGACGATAAGCACGCGTGGGACCGCCGGAGCCCCGCAGCGCCGAAGCCGTCACGGAAGTCTGATTGTTTGGATGCATGCATGATTGCTTGTTTGCATGCATGTCTGCTTGATTGCATGCATGATTGCTTGTTTGCATGCATGATTGCTTGTTTGCATACATGCTTGCTTGCTTGCTTGCATGCTTGCATGCATGCTTACTTCTTTGCAAGCATGCATGCATGCTGATAAAGTTTTTAACTTTCTGCGAATAAAAATTTGGAACTGCAAAAGGGTAGGTGTTATGATATATTCGGCGAAGTTATAATACGGCGATATAAAGTTAAGCGTAGTAAAAATGGGCTAAACACGTTTAGGAATAGTAAAAATGTGCGAAAAAATTTTAGGCTAATCGTTTGTGCGCCAATGACAATTAGGAGTACAAATAATTAGGCATCCCGATATATACCCAAATTTACACCCATTGTTATAGAGTTGTCGCCGCGAAGCGAGCAAAAGGTGAAAATACCCACTGACCTTTTTGACGGTCAAGTCATTGTAGAATAAACTAAAATATTATCGTTATGTTCTGAATATAAAGACATATTTTATTGTGAAGGAATCCCTTTATCGTTTACAAATAATGTAAAACACCAAATTAGAACGAAAAATGACGATCCTATCTATATTAAGCCGTATAGACAATCCCCAGCGCAAACCGCTGAAATAAAGGACCAAGTATCAAGATTATTACATGATAATATTATACAGGATAGCCATTCACCATGGAACGCACCTGTACACTTAGTGCCAAAGAAAATGGATGCTTCAGGCGAGCAAAAATACAGAATGGTCATAGATTACCGAAAACTTAATGAAATTACTTGTGATGACAAATATCCCTTACCAAACATAACGGATCTTTTTGATAAATTAGGGAACAGTCTCTATTTTTCAACCCTAGATTTAGCTAGTGGGTACCATCAAATAGAAGTTTTAGAAGCTGATAGACCTAAAACCGCCTTCAGTACAGTCTACGGACATTATGAATTCACGAGAATGCCTTTCGGACTTAAAACAGCGCCCGCTACGTTTCAAAGAACAATGGATAGCATTCTTAGAGGACTGCAAGGGACCCATTGTCTAGTATATTTAGATGACATAGTAGTCTTTTCCAATTCATTAGATTCCCATATAAAAAAGTTAAAATGAATATTTGAAACTCTTCGAAAAGCTAATCTGAAAGTTCAACTTGACAAATCGGAATTTCTCAAGAAAGAAGTTTTATACTTGGGCCATACAATAACGAAAGACGGTTTAAAACCAAACGAGGACAAGGTCAACGCAATTTTAAATTATCCTGTGCCTAAAACTACAAAGGAAATTAAATCATTTTTAGGACTTATCGGATATTATCGAAGATTCATTAAGGACTTTGCTAAAATTACAAAACCTTTAACAAAACCTTTGTTTAAAGAAAAATATCAAAATTGATATAAACGAGGAGTATCTAAAGTCTTGAAATGTGTAAAACTTTATTAACTAATGCACCACTTCTTCAGTATCCAGATTTTTAAAAAAACATTTATTTTAACAACCGATGCCTCTAATTACGCATTAGGTGCATTATTATCACAAGGAACTATAGGAAAAGATAAACCAGTCGCGTATGCAAGTAGAACTTTGAACGCTACCGAAATAAAGTATAGTACAATCGAAAAGGAATTACTAGCCATCCTATGGGCAGTGAAACATTTTCGACCTTACCTATACGGAAGAAAATTTCAGATTTATACAGATCATAGACCGCTTACATGGCTCTATTCTCTATCTGAACCTAATAGTAAATTAACTCGTTGGAGATTAAGACTCCAGGAATACACCTTTGAAGTTATATTTCGAAGCAGCAAACAGAATACTAACGCTGACGCACTTTCGCGAATACAAATAAATTCATTTCCTAGATTAATATCAGGAGTTAAACAATTTTTAGACACTCAATTAACGCCTCAATCCAGTGAAAATTTAGAATCAAAACCTAGCGAACAAGAAAACCCTCAAACTTCTAGTAATACAATAAGCAGTGCCAAAGCCACTATGGACCCTAATGAAATTACTAGCGATTTTGATCCGGAACGAACTATGACGTCATCGGAAATATCCGAACTAGAAAAACAAAACGATAACTTAGAAATCGAAGACTATGATCAGGATCACATAGAAAATCTTAATGATGATTCAATTATAAAAATATCTAATGAAGCGATAGACTCCAAACGTAATCAAATCATAATTATCAATTGGTTTAAAAATGAATTAAAGATAACTAACATTACAAGGAATAAACAAAAAATTACAGAAGTTAGGATGCCGCCAAATAACGAAACTTTTATTAAAGAATTCTTAAAGGAACACATAGAAGAAGAAAAAACTTATTATATTTATTTCGAAAATAAGGATCAAAGGGAAATATTCAACAAAATAACCTTAGATCTATTTCATAACAGACCTATTAAAATAATCGAATGTACGGAACGCGTCATTTATATTGACGACGAAGACGAACAAATTAACATAGTTCAAATCTATCATGAAGGAAAAACTTGTCATAGAGGAATAAGAGAAACTCTTTCACGAATAAAAAGAAATTATTATTGGACGAATATGGAACAATTAGTCTCAACTACAATAAATAATTGCGAGCTCTGTAAAAAAATTAAATACGAAAGACATCCAATTAAACCTACTTTACAACTTACTCAAACTCAAACGAAACCCTTTGAAGAGATATTTATAGATTTATTTTCCATTGAAGGTAAATTATATTTAACCCTAGTAGATGCATTTTCGAAATTAGGCCAAGCTATTGAAATCGAGAATAGATCAACACCAGAAGTAATTAAAGCCCTGATCAAATACTTTTCCTATTATGGGACACCAAATAAAATAAGCTGTGACCCAGGATCAGAATTCAATAACAATCTAATGAAAGAAACATTAAATAAAATAAATAAATAAAAATTAATATTTCAGACATGCCTCACTGGGCCACACTGAGCCATCTAGTCCCAAATTAAGGTACTGTTAAGTACCCTGTCGTATGGGGTACTAGACAACCGATAAACTTACTTATATACTTTTTTTTTTGTAAATACATACTTATAATACATAGAAAACACCCAGACCAGTTCAAACAGACATGTTCATGCACACAAATATTTGTACTGTGCGGGGATCGAACCCGCGACCCATGGCTCAGAAGCAGCGCTAACTACCGCTGATCCAAATGGTCGTCACATTAAATTTTTATAAAATAAATTTACACATTGGTACGCCAAACAATCCAAATTCAATGGGAATTGTAGAACGATTTCACTCTACTATAATTGAAATTTATAGACTTGCAAAATACGATTCTAAAATAACGGATGCAGCCAATATCATGACATACGCTATAATGACATACAATAATACTATCCATAGTGTAACAGATTTAACCCCATTTGAAATAGTTTTTGGACATACTACAGCGAATAGTAGTTTTGATGTCGCTTTTGAAAAAAAATACATGCAGCAATTAATTAAGGACCATGCTAAAAGAACATCTTACCTATACAAATATTTAACTGACAAAATGCAAACTTTAAAAGAACGGAAACAAACGGTTAGAGAAAACTTAGGATTCAAAACTGGTGACGAAATTTACACCAAGTTAGTAAATCAAAGACGCGGCAAGGATAAGCCGAGATATGAAAAAGCAGTTGTGTTAGGACCAACTGATAAAAATGTAGTACCAATACAAATTAGGGACAGAGTAACGAAAGTTCCATTAAAGAACGTCAAAAGACCTAATAAAAACGCTTGATCCTAATGTACTCCCACTAATTAAAATATAAATGTGTTCAATTTAACCTGCGGGTAGTCGCGCCTGGGTCGAAAAGACCCAGTACTTCAATTGTTGTGCCATAACTTTATATGTATTAATTCATTCGTGTCGTCGCATCAAATACCTTCAAGTAACTATACAGGCTATATGCACACCCCGCCTCTTCCAGTTCTCGCGCCGCGTTTGGACAGTATGGACATGTCAAGTGAGTATGGGTCGTTTCGACCCTTGCGCGACGTATTGGGTAAGTATATTTTTCCATTTCAATAATATTATTTTTGACGCGAAATCATTTGGAAGTTTCATTGTTACACGACGGCGTGAAGAAAAAATCACGTACTCTGGTTTTCAGCCTAATTGCACGTTGGTTTCCTATTCGCCAAAGAAAGAAAAGGTGGTGCTTCTTGCTTCAACAATAGATCATAATGCAAAAATAAATACTGATACTGGAGACAATCGGAAGCCAGAAATTATAACAGCATGCAACGCCCCAAAACGTGGTGTAGACGTCGTCGATGAGATGTGTGGTACTTACTCCGTGTCAAGGGTAAGCAAAAGGTGTGGGCCATAAATGCGTATGTCATTTATAATGCAAACATGACTCGTTTACTAAAAGACAATATAGAAAGACACAACTTTTTGTAAAAAATCGCTATATCTTTGGTGAAACCACAGATAGAGAAGAGGTCTTCTCTGCCACTTTGCCCCGACATATCCGAAACAGACTGTTTCAAGTACTTGGGAGAGAAAAAAGTACAAACAGATAGGCTTTGCCAGGGCCTAGTAATGTGCGCGGTCGATGTTCGATCTGCCCTACTAAAAAGGATAGAAAAACCAATACTCAATGCCAATTTTGTTGTATATATATTTGTAGAGATTATACTACATTTATATGTATCAACTGCAAAAAAAACAAAGCCAAAACTAAGATAAGATTATTGTAACACTGATATATAAAAAAAATTGAACTGTTTTATAGTAGATTTTAATATGAAATTTGGAGACTGATTATAAAAATATGTTACGTATAATGTTTGATATTGTTCCGCTATTTGAAAGATTGCTGATTAGTTTTAATAATAAAAAAACATTTAATTGTTTTTAGATTACATTAAAAAGTTACATTGATATCATGGTCCCTATATGGTAAAAAGTAAGATTTAGCAGTGCTTGCTTGATTTTTGTGATTTTATGTTTTTTTTTCAATAAGTTATACAAATTTGATATTTTTGAGTTCGTTTTACTATCCTCTTTATGATTTATTAACAAATAAACCCTAAAATCCATTAAGTTACTGAAAACCATACATTCAAAGTCTGGGTCTTTTCGACCCCTGTGCGACTGTTCATGGCTTAAAATGAGACGCGAGTACCGGCGGGTTAAAATGTGTTATGATAATTATAGTATATTTTTGTATTCTGTAATAGTAATTAAAACACTGTATATTATTATAAGGGAAAAGGTATTAGTGCAATAAGAAATAAATTAGCAATACTAACCCAGTGAAGTGAGTAGTGAAGTGTAGTGATAAAAAAAGGGGACGAAGTTTAGATTAAATAAAAACTAACAATCAATCTTTGTAACCATGTATTGTAACACTAAATGTAACTAATTGAAAATATCATTAAAATTATATCATTAGAATTACAATAACACGATACATTTATTTAAAATTGTATAACTCTTCTAAAACTTCAAAACTATGTAAATGTAATCAGTTGGAAGAAATGATGACGAAATTGTAAAGATGAAGATTGTTTCATAAATTTAAAATTATCTCCTAGATAATTTGAAATCTAGGAAGGGAGGAGTGATGTTTGCAACACTTCTAGAAACCTCACATTTTATTACAATAATTTACGACGCATTGTGCAACATGTATGGCGAGGCCATGGTTACTTAGAAATCTATAATCCCATGTTTTACGACCATCGCAACGAAGCCGTGTGTTGCTGGTGACTAATTATGAAACAATGCAAATCTTTCAGTATATAAGGAGCCACAGCCGCCCTTAAGATCATTCTTCCAGCGCCTAAGCTTAAGTCAAGTTGTCTAATTTGTACGAGTACATAGCACAAGTTTTATTCTAATATATATTTTAACGAGTTAAAAGTGTTAACTTCATTTCTCTTCGCATCCACCGTCCCGTTCAGACCTTTGCGTCTCACATCTCGGTGCGAACGCATTACTATACTGTGTTGAATGTTATTTCATATAATAAATATTTGTTTTGTATACATGAATGTTTGCATAGTAAGTATAAGGGGAAGTATTAAATTTTGCTTGTGGTATACTTATAATATAATTGCATACTGGCAACTCTCTCTGTTCGTCCCTTCTCTTTGGTTGTCATGTCTGCCGGTATAAGTTGTACTTTGTGTGTTTTTTAACGTTGAATCTATAATCTGTAACAATCTGCCTAAATAACATTGTAATTAATGCGATCTTTACTGTGATTAAAGCAAGTGTTAATTATTCCACTCGTCGTCAAGTTTTATTTCACCGCCGCCATTCTCTATGCTCTAGATAGGAAATCCACTTTCAACAACGCTAACTCGATCAAATAATTCTATAACAATTCTATATTGAATTAGGACCCCCAAATCCTCACTAGAATAATTTATATACACGGAAAATGTGGTGCCACTAATTTTCTCTTCGAAAATAGGGAGTATGAAATGAAAGGCTTTATTTTCTAATTACGAGAAATCAATGTCAAGATTTATTAATTTTCGAATAAGGAGATTATACTTCTTGTAACAAATAATCAAAAAGGAAAAAAATACACATGTAAAAAAACTATATTCTGGCATAAATGAGTACGTCTACTTGCATATTTATTTTTAAATTTGTTTTACAACTTTATTTGAAGAATCATCATAACAGAACCATTTGGCACCACTTTTGCAGTGTGCTTTATAATGTCCTAAGCCACCCGGCAATCCAGGCACATATTCTATAGCAGCAACGATACTATATTTTTTATTCTCGATTAGAACTATATTGTTGGGTATTTCAGTAATACTTATGTTGTTGTTTGCAATTTCAAACACTATTAAATCACTCAATTTATATGTCTCACTCAGCACTGCTTTTTTACTATTGCACTCATGATTAGTTAAGCGCGTTTTTTCAATTAACATTGAATTAGCTGACTTTTCCAGTCCCGTTGCCAGGCCATCTTCTTCCAAAATTTAAAGATCGAGTGGCAATATAGGACAAGATCTTTCCGTTTTGAAGTCACAAATAGTGCAAAACTTTTCATGTTTCGCACTATAAAATTCATTAAGTAATAGTCCTTCAAATATTCTGGTAACATTACAGTTGCAGTCAACAACGCTAAGGTTATAATTTAGCTTCAGTGCAAAAAAATTAGACAAAATTTCAGCTCTTAATTTTAGAACATCCACAGAAGTATCATTGTTATAAAGAGCTTTAGCCAGTGTTGAAAATAATGAGTCTTGTGATTCAAGCAATGTTCGAACACTGTCACATTCTTTGTAACCAACTGCAAATGCTTGCATCACAGCATCAAAAGCACAAGTATTTTGCAATATTAAGTCTTTAATATTTGTGCGACTTTTATTGCCATTTGGCAATAACTGCACGTAATGCTTGTTCCATTTAGGCCTTATCATTTCCATTAATGGTTTTTTCTTATCCTCATTAGTTTTATTTCGCCAATTTTTTACATAAATAGGTGCATCTTGAAATTCTGATTCCTTTTTAAAATTTACATCATGATTATTATTTACGCCAGTAAGTTTATTTAATTTATTCCAGTAAGTTTATTTAAATTATGTGTAAAGTGCGGTTCTTGAGGTTGGCGAGGGTAGACTTACGTAAAATAACGAAACGGCACAATTGGTGATTAATATGAATTTAATTTTAAGCAAATATAGACTACAAAAATATATATATATATAAGACTATACTGGATCAGTGGCGAAGATAGAATGAATTTGCAGTGCTTTACATTGTCCTTTTATACAAAGAAATATTGATGATGTAATCGGCAACGGTCGTAAAATTATAGTTATTAAAATAATATTCTATTAATATTCACAGTCGTAAAATTGTGTTGACTCATTAGTATTCTTTTGTTAACATAATTAATTTCAATTTGCTAACAGGTGTGATTTTATGATCTTTTTACGAGCGAAACGTATAATTTACGACTAACTTGTCCGAAACTGTCTCATTAAATATTATATTTTATTGGAGGTCCCATTTGGGTTTGCGTCATACATAACTCCTCCCTCCTTAGAATTAAAATTACCGAAAATGTTCTTCTAGACATTTATATCCTCTTTGTATAGCACCGCTGTTCCTTTTTACATTTTACAATAATTATTACAATGATAATAATAAGTACCCATTCCAATTAGTAATCTTAATTCTACAAAATTGACCATACCCCAATGCATTAAAAATGATTAATATTCTAATTAGTGCCTAATCAATTATAATAGATATTTAATTATCTTATGATTACGGCATTACAATATTAAATGATTGCCTTACATGTCATCGCTGAAAGTGAAACTTATCGTAACATTAACATAAAGTGAATTTTATTACATTTGACTCATAAAAATAAACGTATGAGAAACAGAAGTTTAAAATAGATATTTATTCCAATTATCACTTTCAACTAGGCCAACGAAAACCAAGAAATCCACCAACTTTATTGGCAATTTTACCTAATTGTTCATAATTTTGATTTTTTTGTTCAGGTGGTTTATTTTCAATTACATTTTGTACTTCAGGTACAATATCACTTAATTGTTCATCAACAATATTATCTCTAACTATTACCGGTCTTTTGATATTTTTAACAGGTACTTTAGTGATTCTTTGACCAATTTTAATTGGTAGAACATTTCTTTCTTTATCACCTATAACTTCTACTTGTTCGTAGCGTGGTTTGTCTTTCCCCTTACGTTTATTGACTAACTTAGTATATATTTTATCTCCCTTTTTGAATTTAATATCTTTTGATCGTCTAATTTTATCGGCGGAAAGTTTGTCCGATATATACTTATATAAATATGAAGTACGTTTGGCATGATCTCTCATTAACTGTTGCATATAATTTTTCTCAAATTCTACGTCAAAAATTGTATTAGAATCTGTATGACCGAATACAACTTCGAATGGTGTTAATCCAGTTGCAGAATGTATGGTATTATTGTATGCCATAATAGAATATGACATAACTGAAACCGCATCGCTAACCTTTTGTTCATACTTTGCTAACCGGTAGATTTCAATAATCGTTGAATGAAATCTTTCTACAATTCCCATAGAATTAGGGCTGTTAGGTGTGCCTATATGCAAATGTATTTTATAAAATGATAAGGTTTCCTTCATTAATGCATTATTGAATTCTGTACCTGGATCACAACTTATTTTATTTGGTGTTCCGTAGTACGAAAAATATTTGATCAATGCTCTAATCGTTTCGGGAGTTGATTTATTTTGTACTTCAATGGCTTGTCCTAGCTTGGAGAAAGCGTCTACGATTGTAAGGTAAGTTTTTCCTTCAATTGAAAATAAATCAATAAATAATTCTTGAAACGGTTTACTTTGTGTTTGCGTTACTTGCAATTTAGGTTTTAATGGTTTTCTATCATATTTCATTTTTTTACATGCATCACAAGAGTTTATGACAGTAGCAACTAACTGCTCTAAATTTGGCCAGTAATAGTTGCGTTTTATTCTTAACACCGTTTCTCTAATGCCTCTATGGCATGTTTTACCTTCATGGTAAATTGTAATTATATTTAATTGTTCTTCCTCATCATCAACATAAATAACGCGTTCCGTACATTCAAAAATCTGTACAGGGTTATTCTTAAATAATTCAATTATCAATTTCGTAAAAACCTTTCTAAACTCTTTATTATCAAAATAAATATAAAATTTCTTTCCTTGCACAATATTATAATAATAATAATAAAACGTTTATTTCAGACCGCCTCGATCCATACATTTTAGAGTTAAAGACAATATACTTAAAATAATAACAATAATAATAATAATAATAATCTAAATTAGTCAAAAAACCGGTTCCTGGATCCTAACACATGATTATTAACCCAGTGCTTATAGATGGGACACGATGGCTTATCTTTGATAGCCAGCAGGATGCTGTTGGCGCTATCTCGAGTTCTAGTAAGCATCGAAGCCGTTCGTTTACGAATCACAGCGTAAAAGTCGTCCACACGCGCTTCCGCAAACATAGCTGACGCACTGCAGAACCTTGGTAGCCCCATTAGCATCCTGAAGGCATTGTTGTACTGAACCCTTAGAGCGTTATAGGTCTTTTGCGTGTAGTTACACCACAGGCTGCAGGTGTAAAAGGTTTGACAATACGCTTTAAAGAGGGTAATTTTGACATTTCTTGTGCACCTAGCAAACCTTCTAGCGAACATGTTGCAACGGACCGCTAACGCTCTCCTCTCTCGTTCGATGTCACAGTCATCCGATAGGTTTTCAGTAACAATGTGTCCAAGGTATCTAAATTGAGTTACCCTCTCTAGCGCAACATTAAGAAGTTTTACTGGAGATACAGGAATCGGTTTCTTATTAGCTGACTGAAACACCATAAATTGACTTTTTTTAACATTATAAAGAAGTCCATGCCTAGAGGCATACTCTTCGCACACTGATAATAGTTTACATAGACCGTTAGCCGTTGGGCACAGCAGCGCCATATCGTCTGCGTAACTAATGCTGTTGACCATAAGGCCGTCAATTGAGCAGCCGACCCTGGTGTTGCTGAGCTCAACGATAAGGTTATTCACATAAAGGCTGAAAAGTGCAGGAGATGTCAGCCCTCCCTGTCTTACTCCACATTCAAGGGTATATTCATCAGACAGTACTCCAGACCATCTGACCTGGTTAATTTGATTGCTATACCAGTACTGAAAGGTGGTGATTAGTTCAGGTGGTAATGCTATGTCAGATAGTTTTGACCATAGTAATTTATAATTAACCAGGTCAAATGCCTTGGAGAGATCCAGGAAAGCAGCATAAACAGGCGTCTTTCTCTGGGTATAGTACTTGACTGTATGCTTAAGTGAAAACACAGCACTCTCAGTTGAAAGACCGGGTCGAAACCCAAACTGAGCATCATTTAGCTTAAGATGGTGTCGTAGTCGTCGCTCAAGCACACCGTCAAGGACCTTTGCCAGTATAGTAGCCAACGAAATAGGTCTATAGTTGCCCTTGTCAGATATGTCTCCTGTCTTATTTTTGACAATTGGAACCACAATAGTCTTCATTAGTGCAGAAGGTAGGTACGAGTGCCTAATGCAAAATGTGTACAGTAATGACAGAACCCTAGGAAGATGAGGCCCAGCATACTGAAGGTGTTCTATACTGAGGTCGTCGTGCCCCGGCGATTTACCCTTATTCATTGTTTTGAGTATCGCTCTTACTTCATTAGGTGTAATGTGGACAGGAGCACCCGACGCAACACCACCCGTATTCCCAGCCTCATCCGCATCAGGCTGGAGCACCGGTTTTACCGAAAAGTGATCCCTGAACATATTTGCGATTTTATCAGGCTTACTGATTCCATTAACACTAATGGGGGTAGCCGGACGTGGACTTAATTTTTTTGTATATTTCCAAAATTTAGAGAAGTTTTTACTGTTATGTTCTGATGCCAGTAAATCCATCTTAATCTGATCCTGTTTCCTTTGACATGATTTTAACTTTGCCTTAAATATTTTTCTACAGTTACACATATCCTGATACAAGGGACCTGATCGAGGTTTTCCATGCCATAACCAGTCTAAATATACCCGTCTCGCCTCCCCGTGTGCTTTCTTAATAAACTTATTCCAACCCGGAGTGTTACGGCTTCGGTTTTTACGGTTGTGTTGTACGTGACTGTACTCAGCTGCCTCCTGAAGCGCAACTATAATTTCATCATAGAACCTATCTATTACTAACCTATGAAGCACATCACTACACATGCTGTCACAACATGAAGCAAAATCATTTGGAAAATCAATTTTTCTAAGACATTCGGCACACCGTTTGCGATAACATTGAACCTGACAGGGATCTCTCATGCCCCATATAACTTTATTAACCGACTTATTTTTCGTGGGACTTAGTAAGGTTAGTCCAATAACTCCCAAATTAACTAGAATCATTAACGGGTGGTGGTCGGACCAGTATATGTCGTAATATACTTCGACATGCTCAACCGACCGCCACGCCGCTTCCGTGATGAGGCAATGATCAAGCCAGCTCGTAGATCCATGGGCATCACTGACGTATGTATAAGTACCCGAGTTTAATCCTAATTTAATGATGTCGGCACAGAGCCAACTTTGCTCATTACAAAATAATTGCAATTCTTTGCCAAATAATTCCTTAGGATCAGCATTAAAATCACCTAAGATGAATACGGATTCAACTTTGCAACTTTCTACTATTGCTGTTATTTTGCTCATACAGTCACAAAACTCTATTAGGTTATCCGCGCAATTAGTAGGCATATACACACAAAAAACCAGTATCACTCGGTCGACAAGGGTAATCTTAATACCAGCAATTCTGTCACTACTGCACTCAACCACAGTTACCATCCTAAACATAGACTTCCTCCATAGGAGGGCTATCCCACCGAAGGGACGACCTCGTATGAGTTTGGTAGGATCCATTGAAGACTTACCGTAGAACCCAAAGTCACTGTCAATATCACCTAATAAAGGAATTTCATTTGGCATAAGCCATGTTTCTTGCAATGCTATAAATCATCATTTTGTAAAACTCAAATCATATTCTTGGAGTCGAAGTCTCCACCTAGTCAATTTACTGTTTGGCTCTTGAATAGAATAAAGCCAGACTAACGGTCTATGATCTGTATAGATTTAAAATCTTTTACCATATAAATATGGTCTAAAATGTTTAGTGGCCCATAAAATAGATAAAAGTTCTTTTTCAATTGCGCTATATTTTGACTCGGCATTATTTAAAGTTCGATTAGCGTAAGCTATAGGTTTGTCCTGACCTATTGTCCCTTGTGACAAAACTGCTTCTAAAGCGGTATTCGATGCGTCAGTTGTAAGAATAAATGGGATCTAGAAATTAGGAAATTGCAATAAAGGTGCATTTACAAGTAATTTTTTGCACGTTTCAAATGATTTTACGTATTCTTCGTCTATTTTAATCGTTTTATTTTTTCTTAAACAATTTGTCAATGGTTTAGTTATGTTTGAGAAGTCTTTGATAAATCTTCTGTAATAACCAATGAGTCCCAGAAATGCTTTGATTTCTTTAGATGTTTTAGGGATTGGATATTTAAAAACTGCCAATACTTTATCATCATTAGGTTTTAACCCTTCCTTCGTGATGGTATGGCCTAAATAAAGAACTTCCTTTTTTAAAAATTCTGACTTATCTAATTGAATTTTTAAATTTGATTTCCTTAAAGTTTCGAATACAATTTCTAACTTTTTAATATGCTCTTCAAAAGTTCTAGAAAATACAATTATCTATGCTCTTGCAATCCTCTAAGAACATTATCCATGGTTCGTTGGAAAGTTGCCAGTGCTGTCTTCAAACCGAAAGGCATACGTTTAAATTCGTAATGACCGTATTGAGTAGTGAATGCTGTTTTAGGTCTATCCTCCTTTTTAACTTCTATTTGGTGGTAGCCACTAGCAAGATCTATTGTAGTGAAGAAACAACTGTTGCCTAACTTATCAAATAAATCATTTATATTTGGTATAGGTTATTTGTCATCAATTGTAATTTCGTTTAATTTCCTATAATCAATCACCATTCTATACTTTTGTTCACCAGTGGCGTCCAATTTTTTTGGAACCAAGTGCACTGGGGCACTCTAAGGAGAGTAACTCGGCTGGATGACATCATCTTTTAAAAGTTTTTCTACTTGTGTTTTAATTTCCGCTGCTTGTAAAGGTGATTGCCTATACGCTTTTATAAAAATAGGATCATCATTTTTTGTTCTTATTTCATGTTTCACTTGGTTTGTAAAACTCAATGGGATACCGTCACAATAGAATATGTCTCTATATTTAAGACATAAATTATAAATATTACTTTTCTCATTTAGAATCATGTGATCCAATCTTAATTTATTCAAATTATTTATTAACATTTCATCTATAAAATTTGAATTTAAATTAGAATTCCTTAAATAAGCACAGTTCATTGATAATAAATTAATTTTCTTCGACATCTTTTAAAAAGAAAGGGGTTCTAATAATTAAATTAATTATTGCGTCCGTATCATTTTTTATAACCGTATTTGCATAGCCTTTATCACATGTGACTAATGTTTGGGGCATCATAACATTTTTAATAAATTCGACTGTAGGTAAAATTCCATTTCCATTATACAGGGTGAAATTTTAACCACTTTCCAAATTTTAATATATTAATCTACGAGACAAAAAACAAATGACGTATTTTTTCTTTTGCTATAGCCCAGTACAAAAATGTCAAGATAAAGCACTTAGAAAATGTCCGCCAAAAATATAAAATTTTAGATACGGCCGCCTAGCAACACTTTTTTTACGCATTGCGTATCTCATTCATTAAATACGATACTATTCATAAGTTTTTGATTCTCCCTTTATAACTTAACAGGTCTAGGAACGTAAAAATTTAAATCTATATCGTGAAAAATATTTTCGGGTGACAACTTGATTTCCATTTTTTACTTCATAAATGGGCTCTAAATACGATACTGAACGCCTATAAAAATTTTGGAAAGTGGTTAAAATTTCACCCTGTATATATCTGTGGGAACTTTTACTTTTGTTTCGGAGTGTGGTTGTAACACAAAATTTAAAGGTCTAAAATTAGGATGAAATCTTATGGTTAGAATTGATTTCCCGATATGAAATTTAAATTGTTTCATGTCTATTAAAACTCCGTAACGTGACATTAAGTCGCTACCTATTAATCCATCATATTCTTCTGATATGTTATATATAAAGAATTTATGATTTTCATTTAAATTAAGGAAATCTCATGGAATTTTAACACTACCATTGTGTCTACTCATTGCATGAGTACTGACTACTTCAAACATTTCGTTTTCGATTAAATTATTATAATATTTATGTACCAATTTAGGACTTATAAATGATGAGACACTACCCGTATCGATTAAAAAGTTTGCGTTTAATTGTTTTATATATATGAATGGTAATTTTGGTGATTTCACTTTTGTAGTGCTGAAGTTGAGGCTTTTATTTGAAAATTTAGCCCAGATGTTGAAGGCTGATCTAACTCATCTCTCCGACTGACGTGTTTGCGATGATTCAGGTTCCTCTTTTAACGCACCTAGTTGGCCTTGACGAAACGTATTAAAATTATTACCGTTCTGATATTTATTCTGAAAGAATTTATTCGAGCCTTGTTTCGCTACACTTTGCTGATAAGTATTCGGTTTTTGTTGGAAATTAGGCTTAGGCGTCCATTGTTGCTGGTATTGCCTATTAAAATATTGAGGTCTCTGTTGACCATGAGGTAGATTTGGCTGTACATGAGGTCTATAACTCGGTTGATATTGCCGGTTAAAATTAGGTCTAAAATTATTATTTGGATTGACAAATCGTTTTTAGACTTTATGATGCCTCATATTATACTGTTCATGAAAATTTTCCTCTTCTAGCACAATCTCTAATGCCTCCTCTAAGGTAGTGGGAACTTTTAACTTGACTATCCTTACTAAATCCTCCGGTAAATTAAACAAGAATACGTGAAGAGCCATATTATCGTAAATTTTAATTTTATAGGCTTCCAAAGTTGCGTCCGCAATTAAATTAACTTTTGCTATTAAATTACTTCTCACACTTTGTATTCTGTTACAGAAATCTAGATATTTTTCCTTTGGCTTAATTAATATTGATTCTAGTTGGATAGCAATACATCCCTCTGAACGAGGATCACCAAAATGTTGGTTAAATAATTGTTTTAAATCATTAAATTCTGATATATCCTCACGTTCGCTTATTAATGCTGCTGCTTTGCCAGTAAGGCGGCTTGTAATTACATGCATATTATACAAATTTTGATTCTCATCACCCGGAAATTGAGCCAAAATAAATTCACATTTTCTAATAAACAAATTTAAATGACGATAATCCCCATCGAACAAAGGAATTATTTTTAATAATTCTTGAGGAATTACATTAACCTCGTTTTGCATTTTGCCTCCTTTCCCGGTACACAATTATCAAAGTTAATTACAATAATATGACTTGACAAAATTTGACTTTGATGTCAAATTATATTTTCACAAGTACACTTAAATTTTCAAAAATACAAAAATACAAAAATTAAGGACGAAAATGTTCGTGTGCGCTAGTATCTGCATATAATAATGAAAAAGTTCGCTGAGCCTTTTGATGATGGCGTCCAATAATGAAACAATTGCACGTAGTACAAATCTATTGCTTTCGTTGTGCATGCAAGGATTTCATTTTGAGGAAGCACTGATGCGGGAGTAGCACTTCTAAAACACGTATCCGATGCTTGGGAGAGTAGGTTAGATGCTATAGGTGTTTTTTGTGACCTGTCAAAGGCATTTGATTGTGTGGACCATAAAACGTTAATTAAAAAACTCAGACATTATGGTGTTTCGAATGATTCGTTAGATTTAATTAACTCATATCTCACAGGTAGAACACAAAAAGTTTGCATTGATGGAACTGAGTTTTCAGGGTCGGCCTTTATCATGGGTGTCCCTCAGGGATCAGTATTAGGACCCTTGCTATTTTTAATATACATTAACGACTTTCCATATTATATGTATAATCTTTGTGAGATGGTATTGTTTGCAGATGACACTTCAATAATTTTTAAAATTAAGAGGGGCGAATTATCATTTGACGATGTTAACAATACCCTCTCTAAATTATTGCATTGGTTTGCGACGAATAATCTTTTGCTTAATGCAAGAAAAACAAAATGTGTTAAATTTACTTTGCCTAATGTAAGGTTTTCCGCCACAAATGTTATTGTAAAAGATGAGCCATTAGACACAGTAGACTCCTCTACCTTTTTAGGTATAACTGTAGACTCTCGACTGCAATGGGGTGCTCATATCAGGTCTCTGTCTGGAAGACTTAGTTCTGCTGCTTATGCTGTGCGAAAGATAAGACAATTGACTGATGTTGGAACGGCAAGATTAGTATATTTTAGCTACTTCCACAGTATAATGTCATACGGAATTTTGTTATGGGGCTCAGCGGCAGATATTGAGTCTATTTTTATATTGCAAAAACGTGCTGTGCGGGCTATTTACGGCCTTAGACCCCGTGACTCTCTAAGAGAGCTATTCAAAGAGATCAACATACTAACAGTTGCATCTCAATACATTTTCGAAAACATTATGTACGTCCGTAAAAACCTCGAATTTTTTGTCAAAAATAGTGACGTACACAATTTCAATACCCGAAATAAAGATAAACTTGCCGTTCCAGGATTCAGACTGCGAAAAGTAGGTAATTCGTTCATGGGAAATTGTATCCGTATTTTCAACAAATTACCACTGTCAATTGCTGACCTCCCTGTACATAAATTCAAATCATATATCAAAGTTGTTTTAATGAAAAAGGGCTATTACACTATTGATGATTATATAAATGATAGGAACGTTTGGCTTTAAGTTGTATCAGCTCGCACTGGCATATATCTTATGTAAACATGTTTATTTAAAAAGAGGCTGACAATAGTGACCGAGTTTCTTGCGCTGCTTCTTCTCGGCACTAGCCCACATTTGTCCCGAAGCAGTGGTAGGTTAAATATTGGGACGTGTAAAAGCGTCTCCAGGGGCCTATTTGCAGAAATAAAACTGATTTTAACTGATTTTGGTGTGTTCCTATGCATTAAAAAAAAAATTTTAAGGGGGGATCGACGAAAAATCGTTCTTTGTACTCCACCCGATTCTATCTTTAAGAAAGAAAGAAAGAAAGAAAGAAAATATTTATTTGACAACAACAAACACAAAGCACAAAAATAAAAATAAATAAAAGGGAAACAAGTGTCAAAAAGGTTCCCGCTCAGCATTAGTCGTGACAGCTAGGGGCATATCACGACGCTGATTTTCAGCGGGGAGCCTGATCAGGAGCGTGGGTGTGACAGAGACGGGTAGACTCACCAGGCCACTACCTGGTCGGTCTGACCGAAAGGAACCCGGCTGGTCCCGATGAGTCAACACGCCACTGCCGGCGTTACGCGGTATATTAAACAAACAAAAGTACATTATAATAAAAATAAAAAACTCTGACAGACTAAAAGTGAGAAAAAAAAAAACAACATAAAAAAAAAATAAGTACATTAATATTACTTGCAAATTCAGAAAAAAAAAAAGTTGTTGGCTTCATGGATGGGACCGAGGCCGCAAATCAAAAATAAAAAAAAGAAAAGAAAGATAAGTAAATAAATAACCCTGAACTTAACCTATTATCCTATTCAGTGCATTATTTTAATAAAATTAATTCTATGTTCCGTACAATCACATCTTGGAGTCAATAAAGAAGTAAACTACATCTAATTCAGAAGGCAAGTATAACGAACAAAATATTAACACAAAATTTGAGCACACAAAGAATTGTAACAATAACCTATAGAGATTGTCAATACTTTCAGATTACGCATTAGTTAGCATACACGAAATGGTAAGTGCGTATGCCTGACTGAAGGACCTGACACCAGAGTGTTTTATCCATCCACCACAGATGTGCTGGGACGAAGAGCCTCACCTGCACGACGCGCATGCCACAATAGTAAGTACACTGTTTACTAATGGTTTGCTTTTTGTAAAGTAAGTAAATGACGTTTTAAGTGACTTTTAAATGAATGTTTTCCTTTTAGGGCGCGTACAGGCGGAGGCAGATCGTTCCAACATCGGGTAGCGGCAAATTTGAATGATCCTCTGAAGGCCACAGTGTGGTGCCTCGGCGTAACCAAGATGTGAGTGCACGCTCTCTTGGGGTACCTACTGCGATCACGCGTCCACACAAGTTTGCTGAAGAGATAGACAGGCTTTTCGGTACCAATGATGCCAAACAACATGGATGCTAGGTGCAACCTCCTACGAGCTTCCAGTTTCAGAAGATTAGCAGCATTAAGGTAAGGTGTAACATGTGAACGTGGTGGAATATGGAAACAAAAACGCGCACAGGCATTCTGTACTCTCTGAAGCAGTTTAGACGCTCTCTTCAACAAACATGGGCCATAGACAGTGTCACAATAATTGAGTTTAGATAGAACTATGGACTCACACAGTGTAATTCTTAATCGCTCATTAAGATAAGGTCTTACTTTGTACAGCAGCTTTAATCTATAGAAACAGTTCCTAGCACAATCCATGACATATCCTTCGAACCTTAGGTGGCTATCAAAAACCAAACCCAGATTTCGGGCTTTTTCAACTCTTTCAATAGGTTCTCTGCTTACCACGACATTCAGGGCAGTTTTATCAAGCTTAGAGATGTTTTTTTGTGTCCCAGTAATAATATATTTTGATTTATTAGGATTTATAATAAGGCAATTTAAAGTGCACCAGTCCACCAATCTCTGCAAATCCTCATTCACCTTGGAATTCGCAATTGGAAGTTCAGCTGGTTTAAATGAAAGGTAAAGTTGAAGATCATCTGCGTACATCTGATACTGACAATGCTTGATTTGGCCTACCAAGTCAGCACTATACAGAATGTACAGAATGGGTCCCAAGATAGATCCCTGGGGAACTCCTCGAGACAAAGCACGCACTTGAGATTGCATGATGGAACCATCAATCGACTTTAACTCCACGTACTGCTGCCTGTATGTCAAATAGCTGTGAATCCACTTAACTGCACCAGAGTCCAGTCCATAATAACTTAGCTTTGACAACAGTAGTGGTATATTAATGGAATCAAAAGCGCGCGAAAAATCAAGCAATAGCAGCAGAGAGGTTTTCCCCTGATCCTGAGCATCCAACATCTACCACATCTGCAAGGGCAGTTGCCGTCCCAAAGCCTCTCCGAAAGCCTGACTGTTGATGAGGTAGAATGTTACTTTCTTCAAGATATTGAGTTAGCTGTGTGCACACAATTCTCTCTAGGACCTTAGAAAGGACCGGAAGAAGGCTGATTGGCCGCAGGTCCTGCACATTAGATGGTTGACTAACCTTAGGGAGTGGTTTAACTACTGCTACTTTCCAGTCACTGGGAAAAAAGCTTTGCTGGATAGAGTAATTAACTATTTGAGTAATAACTTCAAGTGAATAAGGAAGCGTCAAAAGAATCATGTCTAAGGTCAGTCCATCGCTTCCCTGCGCATTTGACTTTAAACCTTGGATAGCCTTCAGTACAACTTCTTCAGTCACAGTTTTAAGGGAAAAGGAGAGGGAGTTATTGTGTCTATGGTGCTCATAGAAAGAAAGCTGTGATATTGTCACTTTGTTCTCACCGGGAACATTAAGAAAATGTGCATTTAGCATATCAGGTTCAGCAAGTGATGGTGGTAGTTCAGCTGTGGCTTTGTTATTGGTCAGGACAGTGTTTTTTTAAATTACTCCAGAGCTTTTTGGGGTTATGAAGGTTGGCATTTAGATTTTTGTTGAAAAAACATTTTTTCTCCGCTTCAATAGCATTCAATTTTCGACCTATATCTATCTTGCCAGTGCTAAGTAAAATCTTCGAGAAAATAATGTTTAATCAGCTTTTATCACACTTTAGTGTAAATAAATTATTAAATAGCAACCAATATGGTTTCAGAAAAGGTAGAAATACTACCGATGCTGGAGTTGCTCTTCTACAACATGTGTTTAATGCTTGGGAGAGTAAGCTAGATGCCATAGGTGTATTTTGTGACCTTTCAAAGGCTTTCGATTGTGTCGACCATGTAACATTACTTAAAAAACTTAAACATTATGGTGCATCGAATGATTCCTTGGATCTAATAAGTTCTTACCTTAAGGACAGAACACAAAAGGTTTGCATAAATGGAGCTGAGTCTTCAGGGTCTGCCCTTATTATGGGTGTCCCTCAGGGATCAGTATTAGGACCCCTGCTATTTTTAATTTATATAAATGACCTTCCGTGTTATTTACATAATCTTTGTGAGATGGTATTGTTTGCAGATGACACATCAATGATTTTTAAAACTAAGAGGGGCAAATGTTCATTTGATGATGTTAACAATACCCTCTCTAAATTATTACATTGGTTTACAACAAATAATCTTTTACTAAATGCAAATAAAACAAAATGTGTAAAATTTACCATGCCCAATGTAAGATTTGCTGCTACTCATATAATTGTTAAAGATGAACCACTAAACTCTGTAGATTTAACTACCTTTTTAGGTATAACTGTAGACTCTCATTTGCAATGGGGTGCTCATATTAGGGTGCTGTCTGGAAGACTTAGTTCTGCTGCTTATGCTGTGAGAAAGATAAGGCAATTGACTGATGTTGAAACGGCAAGATTAGTATATTTTAGCTACTTTCATAGCATAATGTCATACGGAATTCTGTTGTGGGGCTCAGCGGCAGATATTGAGTCAATTTTTATATTACAAAAACGTGCTGTACGGGCTATTTACGGCCTTCGACCCCGTGACTCGCTGAAAGAGCTCTTCAAAGAGATTAATATACTTACAGTGTCTTCTCAATACATTCTCGAGAATATTGTTTACGTTCGTAAGAACATACATTTATTTCTTTAGAAAAGTAACGTACACAATTTCAATACTAGAAATAAAGATAAACTTGCCGTTCCAGGCTTCAGACTGCGAAAAGTAGGAAAATCGTTTATGGGAAATTGTATCCGTATTTTCAACAAATTACCAAAGGATATTGCTGAACTCCCTGTACATAAACTTAAATCGTATGTCAAAGTTATTTTAATGAAAAAGGGCTATTACACTGTTAATGATTATTTAAATGATAGAAATGTATGGCATTAAGTTGTCCCAGCTCGTACTTGCTTAAACCTTGTAAAAATTACCTTACCTTGTAAAAATGTATTTAAAAAGAGGCTGACAATAGTGACCGAGTTTCTTGCGCTGCTTCTTCTCGGCACTAGCCCAGACTTGTCCCGAAGCAGTGGTAGGTTTAAATTGGGACGTGTAAAAGCGCCTCCTGGGGCCTATTTGCAGAAATAAAACTGATTTTAACTGATTTAACTGATTTTCACAACCACATCCTTCATACATTTGTAACTATTTTTGAGAGCTAGGGTTTTTTGCTGCTTATACTTTTTGTGGTAGTCGTTTCTGATGCGTATCATTGCCCTAACTGTGTCTGTTATCCAGGGATGTGGAGGATGTTTGAATCTTTTTTTTGTTATTGGGGCATGCAGATCCATAAGGTTTCTTATGCAAAGAAAAAAAATTAAAAAGGTTACCACTGCAGTTTAAAGTCTTGTCACCGATTTGTCTCGTTGTTGCGTAGTTCTGCGTCCTCTCTCGTATTGCTCACCCGCTGTCCGAAGAATCAATTCTTGTATTCTTGCTGGTGCTGAAGTCCAGTCGCGAAGGTTGGGTCGAGTCTTGAGTGGGCCTCTTCTTCACGCTTCCAATTTATTTATTTCTTGAGGTCGCGTTAATCGTTGAGACGAAAACTTAAGCTCTACTTGAATGTTCGAGCAATAAGTCGCAACGCGATCCTACCGACTGCGCCAATTATGTGGAAAGTGCGGTTCTTGAGGTTGGCGAGGGTAGACTTACGTCAAATAACGATACGGCACAATTGGTGATTAATATGAATTTAATTTTAAGCAAATATAGACTACAAATATATATATATATAAGACTATACTGGATCAGTGGCGAAGATAGAATGAATTTGCAGTGCTTTACATTGTCCTTTTATACAAAGAAATATTGATGATGTAATCGGCAACGGTCGTAAAATTATAGTTATTAAAATAATATTCTATTAATATTCACAGTCGTAAAATTGTGTTGACTCATTAGTATTCTTTTGTTAACATAATTAATTTCAATTTGCTAACAGGTGTGATTTTATGATCTTTTTACGAGCGAAACGAATAATTTACGACTTACTTGTCCGAAACTGTCTCATTAAATATTATATTTTATTGGAGGTCCCATTTAGGTTTACGTCATACATAACTACGTTTTAAGCTGTTTGTTTTCAGAAGTTTCTAATGTAGAACAATTCTTATTCGAAGAACACTGTGCCGCTTTAATTTCTCCTGATATATAATCGGTGTGTTTCATGATAAAATCATCAACACGCAGCAATCCACTTCTTGTGTTCAACATGTGGGAAGTACTTGTAATGAAACAACAAATATAATGTACATTAATAATTTATATAGAATAAATCATTTCATAAACAATTTATAACAGTAAAAACTTAATGCCTATATTTAATATAGCAAAAATAATAAGCTAAGCTCAAGAAAAATACATCAAGAATAAATTACAATGATAAAAATAACATTGAACAATGTTACCTGACGATGTAGACAGTTCAGAGCACCGATGTGCCGTGCCCGACGGTTAGACAACTTCTGAGCTGTCGACAAGCGGCAAGCTGGTTTTATAGTGACGAGTAAACAAGTCAGGTAGCGTGGTGGGAAAACCAGATTGGTTGTTTACGTTATGCGCAGTGCGCAGGAATGTCGTTTACTGACTAATGCTTTTTATAAATATAATTATTTAGAATGATAATAATTACATTCTCCCACAAACAAAAGTTGTTTTATATTTTTAAAATAACTTTCGATGTTACTGCTGCTAGCTGAATCATTCATATTCTTGTGAAACGGCAGCACCAAGTTAGTCCACAGAGGGATCCGACAGTAAAGTTTTTTTAAAGTGTGTATAAAGCTTGGAAAGTAATAGATATTTTCGTATATTGTGTCATCACAGAGATCAGCATATAACACTTCACCATCTATTATTGCATCAAGCCATTGACAAGGTGTATAGTCGTCATCATCGATAAAAGTAACGTCTTCTTCGATTTTAGATTCTTCTTGAATATTTGAAGTCACCATTTCATTATTAAAATTAAGTTTAATATTTTTTAGTGCTCCTAGTATAAATTCCTTAGAAATGTCACATCTGGTGCGTTCTCCATTTTCTGAACATCTATCAAATCTATTAACAGCCACAGTTACTAAATGTCTTATAATTTCTTGGAATTCTTCGTAATTTGTACATGTTTTCAAATACAATAAAACTCTTAAATAAAAATTTTTGATACGTACATCTACTAACTTGAAACATTGTAGCCCATACAAACGTTTTATGAAATGAGACGAATCTAAGCGTAAGAAACATATAGGAATCATTTTAGTCTTCCCTTCATGGACCTTAAAACAGTGACTAACATACTCCTTGGTGGACTTAAACATTGTAAAAGCCCTAACACATGCTCCTATCAAGGCACTCGAGTCATCAGTGATTATTTCCTTTGGTTTAATCATATTATTAACCCAAGATTTTAACCACATATAAATAGTTTCTATAGTTTGACTTGCCGAAATCATCTGGGTTACTGGAACTGATGTGGTTTTTAACTTAAGTACAGCCACGTATAAAAATAAATGTTTTGCCTGATACTTTTCAGAATGCATGGGTGGCTTGATCTTCTTGAAAATGGAACCTGTAGCATCAAGATTTATTGCGGTATGGTGCGTTCGTGAAAATTTTTCATAAAAAAATCGTTGTGATTAGGTCCAATAGTACACATAGAAAGGATTTAGGTGAATATCTCGCACAATTTTGTCATACGGAGCCATAAATGTCATAATCCATAAAGCAACTAATACTATTTTATGGTAGTATTTAGATGTATTAGTAGTACTCTTTATGTTCTGCAAAGATTTTAGACTCGGCACATAGGGCGGTTCTTTAGTATCATCATCTGTGAGTGTTTGACTCAGTAAGGACAATAGGGTATTCATTTTCTAGTTGAGAAGCCAATTGCTCTTTTTTGAATTTTGTGATTCGAACTTTTTTTGGTTCATGTAACAATTGTGAATTCACATTTACCATTTTGCAATTAACTAATACATAAGAACCACCTTTTTTTTCTATACTGATTCCAATAGTACCCTTACATTCTTTGCAATATCCGCGAGCGTTAACAGAATAACTCTCGACCTTAGAAGCATTTTGTCTGATGTGTGTTTTGCTAGGTTTTCAGGAGAGCAAAAATAAAATTCTCACATTAATCGCCTCATAATTGTTTATTTAAAACCCACAGAGTTATAGTTGCATTTTTAATTTGAGTAAACTATTCAGCTTTATAATATGTTTAGGTATTTAACTATCTATTTATTATATTTTAAATAATATAAACGAAAAACCAAAAAAAAAACGCACTTATAACATTATGCTTCTTCATTTACGTAACATTGCTAAAAAACCTTTGGCGTACATTAAGATATAACATTATACTCAAATTTTAAATCAGATGTTTACACTCTAAAATCAAATATAGCTTTATGCCTCAGTATAATTAAGAAAATCAACGAGATCTATTCACAGGTACAGCTTTGTACTTCTAATAAGTTTCTATCAGCCTTTGACTCTATTTAAAGACAACACTATGCCTCAAAACTTATTGAGCACATAACATATCAACACAGCAACATAACTAAGCTTGGTGGCCACTAAACGGAAAAAAAAATAATTAAATTTAAGTATAATTACCACTACCTACCTACATATGCTTCAAAATTAAATGAATAATTATTGCTTGATCTAAATTAATGTTGAATAGGTATTGTTTGTTTTGTTTTTATTAACAAGGAACTTAAAATTTACAGTTTCAATATTGATTTCGAAGTCATACAAATAACTAAGTCAATAAGATAGTGGTAATAATACTATCTAATTGACTTAGTTATTTGTATCTACGACGATCTCCGTGGCGGAGTGGCGTACACACCGGTTTTCAAGGTGTCGCCTGCTCCAAGGTCCCGGGTTCGATTCCCGGACGGGTCAATGTAGAAAAAATGTGTTCTACATTTTCTCGGGTCTGGGTGTTTGTGGTACCTTCGTTGTTTCTGGTTTCCAAAATACGAATGCTTTGAATAGTTATTCAAATTGGGATCAGAACAATGTATGTGATGTTGTCCACATTTATTTATTATTTATTTATTTAAAAATAATTAGCTCTTATAAGTGACATAATTATAATGACAATCATTGCAAAACTTCTTTATGCCTATAACAAAAACAATTTAAAAAATTGAATCTCTGCTATAAAAGACTGTTAATTATAATAATTTAATGTAAACTAACAAATTAAAAGATCAAGTTAAGCTTGGCTATTCAGCTTCGGGAAAATCAGTCACGTTATTGGAATGCTTCAAAGGACATTTTTTTACTATGGAGCTTTTGTACCTCTTCGAAACCATACTTTAAACCCAGTATGAGTACTTCCTAGGTTTGATAATGATTAATAAGGATCGAACTAAAGCTCAAAAACTATTTAAAACATAGTAAGAGTGAAGCAAACACCATTAATGTTACTTAAAAAGTTCACTATTAAAAGTGAAAAAAAAATTTTTTTGTTTGATCTTGACTACATATTTAACTATTCGGTTAAGAAGAAGCCTAAGATAGAGCGAGCTTACCCAGACACTGGCACTAGTTCTCCTACACACCAACGGGACACAGAAAAACTGTTTGGAGCTGGACTCCTGCAGGAGGGTGGTAGCATCCAGACAGCCTCTTACAAGACCTACCACCGCAGAGGGATCTGTTCTTATTAGCCGTCATCATTGGCTAGAAAACCAAAGATGCCGTTGCCCAGGGTGGACCACTAAGAGGTAGATTCCACCACCCAAATTATTTAAAAGATGAGCGGCGTATCGCGATACAATCGCATACGCATCTCATCCATCCGAGGTAGTCCTACGTGACGTGGGGGAAAAAACTGCAAGAGTGTCGTCAGCGATAGAATGCCCAATAGAGTAAGTTGGTCGGAAATGCATGAATATAGTGCTTGGGACTAGGTCCCTTGGTCGGCCTCGAAAGCGCTGGCTGGACGTCGTCAAGTCCGAAATTTATATTATTATTATATTATTTAAAAATAAATATTTAGGACATGCCTCACTGGGCCACATAAAGCCATCTAGTCCCAAATTAAGCTACTATTAAGTACCCTGTCGTATGGGGTACTAGACAACCGATAAACTTACTTGTAAATACATACTTATAATATATAGAAAACACCCAGACCAGTACAAACAGACATGTTCATGCACACAAATATTTGTACTGTGCGGGGATCGAACCCGCGACCTATGGATCAGAAGCAGCGTTTACTGCGTATGTTGAAGATCGGGCAAAGTGGAGTAAGCTTAATCAAAAGGCGGACCCTGAAAATAGCCGGGATTAACACCAGCTGGAAGAAGAGTAGTAGAAGGAGCATTAGATGCTGATATGACAAAAGGTGTAATGATTCGTCATTGACAGGTAAATTATACCAGAAAATATAATGTCTTCTTGATTCGGGCATCAAAGGTACGAATTTTTTTATTAATCTCATCCTTTTATTGAGTTGACACACACGTGGATCCGAAATCAACTTACGCACATTGCAGACATTGAATCTTTTCATCAAGAAATCCAGCTCAGAGATTTGGGAAACAAATCTAAAAAGAGAATTGGTAAATTATTGATGTTAATTGACAGTGAAGAGACCATGACCAGAAGGAACGGGCTACAGAAATAAATTATATGAAATTAAGATTCCATGCAAGTAAATTAATTCTAATGTGTTCAATTTAATATTATTAGCTATGCCCGAAGATATATAGGTTTTAGTTAGACTAACCAACAAACAAACCTAGTTTTGTAAAGTGGGTTTCTTGAACCTGCTAATAATTTGACTTCTACCATTGAATTCAAATAAAATTATTTTAAAGGCTCATTTGGGAGAGGTATTCCATTGTCTTTTGCCAGGCTTGTTTTTGTTACAGAACTCTTAAAGACCTGGATTCCATGGAACGCATATATATTATGTTCCTTTGTCTCCACGTCTTAAGTTCAATTGCATGAACATGAGTCAGCGGGCATAACATGAGTGTGACCTTTGTTCAAATAGCCCATGGTTATTGATAGTATGTTGATTACAGATACTATTAATAGTACTGGATACTAGTACGGACTGAGTGGCAGGGTAGACACTTTCGGGCCCCCGCGCAGTTCTTCCCCCTCTTACTAGCTTCGTGTTGGTCAAGCGGCGGGTGGAAATGAATCTTCATTTCCTAGTAAGACACATTGACCATTACAAAACCTAGTAAGACCATGCACTAACTAGGTTTAAATCGAAAATCGAAAATGAAATGTACTTACTTGGTTTCGAGTTGCACGTATTTCAGTTGTTTATTAGTTTTTTTGCAATTTCTGTCTTTGTTTCCGGTGGGTACTCTTATTTTATGAAGAATTGCGATAAAAAACTAAAATTTGAAAACATTTCCCTTGGAGGGGGGGAGAGGGTTGGACCCCCAATTTTTTTTTCAATACATTTAGATAAATTACTTAGCCTTAGCGGGTAAGAAGTACCACCCCTATCACATTGTAGTCGTCTCGTACCGGCTGGCTTCCACTGAATGGCAAGTAAACAAGTGTTTGTTTATGTCGAGCGCGGTCGTTCGATCGGCGGAAATGCCCGATCTCACCCGATTCGTGGCACTGTTCGACGAAAAAGTCAGACGCATAAATTTATATCTTTACATAGAACTTGACAATTGAAGATTTTCTGGTAGTTAGTACAAGCACAGTGTCTTATGTTGATATGCGTAAAAAAATTTAACTTAAAACGTTAGAAGCATAACGCTTTAAACAATGATAGAACTAATATTAACATACATTTTTAGAAGCATAATGCTCTAAGTTAACTTGCGATTTAAAGCATAATAAAAATATTTTGAAGCATAACATCTCAAGTTTACAAGGACCGTGATGATATTAAGAATAAATTTGAAGCATAATAACACATTCTAACATACATTAATACAGAGTTTAAAAAAATTATAAGGATAAATATGTAAGTTAAAATATGGCATTCTGGGTCGTAATGAATTAGAAAACTCCTAACATAGAGCATTATGCATCTGTGTATCTCCGGAACTAAAAGAGATAGAAATATGTTTCTCAGTGGGTTAGAAAGAGAACAGAAAGCCTGTTCTTCTTATGCAAAAAAACGAAAATACCTTATGTTGACATCAGACCTTTTGCATCTGGGGTCGAGAACTGTCTTTTGCTGTATTGGTTTTAAAACCCCATGAACACTTATTCGATGTTTTTTTTCCATATAAACTCCCTCATAAAGTCTGTCCATTTATTTTTCGGCATTTGTCGCTTATTGGGATGATTAATAGCAGGCTTATTTTTATCATTTTGTGCTTCATAGTGAATTTCTGGGCGGATTTAACTGAAAAATATAGCGCATTGGGAGTCATACGAGCACATAATAATCTGCTTATTTCCTTGTACACAACACTGCATGAACGAGGCAATTCAGGACCTTTGAAATGTTCTTCATATTTAAGGAAAACACTCTTTTGTTCTTCTAAACTCACTGATAGTCTTTTTCCACGCTTCATTTTAAACAGTTACACATATACCGGTAAGATGTTGATGTTGAAATGTGCAATTCATAACTGATAATGATTTCGTTATAATGTGGGTAGTTAGGAACTTTAATGAAAAGTTCTTTATGTGGGTAAGACATATTGTAATTGTTTGACATTAATATAGTTTGATATTTAGTCGTTACAGGAAAATGTAAGATAACTATACTATTAATATCCTTCAATAATAATATAACACAACAAATACTTATAATTATTTCTATTAATTTTTACCTCTGAAAGTTGCCTAGCGTTTAGCAACTATTTTGAAGAGAAAATTAGTGGCACCACATTTTCCGTGTATATAAATTATTCTAGTGAGGATTTGGGGGTTCTAATTCAATATAGAATTGTTATAGAATTATTTGATACTATAAATTTGATTATACTATGCATAGTAATAGATATATCGTGATGGTTTCGCTGGAAGGATACTCTGCAGCGCAACCACTTTCAAAAACAATATACGGCGAAAACTGAGACATAGATATTTTTTAAATACGACTAGAATTTTAAAGACATTTCATAGATTTATTTTAGAAACTTACATTAGTTAAATCAAAAGTAGTACCGCCGGGGAGCATGACGTGAAAATCTGTGATTGAAACGATAAATCGTAAAGATGAAAATAATCTTTCCACGCTTACTTAAAGATAATTTATAAAAAAAGGAAACTTCAGTTTAGATTTTTCCCAGTAAGAAAAAACATTTTCTCTCGATTTTAATAATGGTACTTCCAGAAATAAATTAAAAATCTGCTGTAAATTATCATCAGTCTCTTCTTAGTAAACAAGTTAGGTCAGTCAGTCTGTTAATGTAGCTTACATTAAGAAAATCGTCTAGCTCTGCTCTAGCTTCAGAATTATCATTTATTCTCACATTTGCCTAGTTCAAACGATTTTCTTTTTCTGCGTTGCAATGCCTTTGTGTTGCAATTTAATGTGTCGTAAAAAAAGTTTTACTTAATTATCTTTTGCTCGTCTTATTTGTTCTGGCGCTAAAATTGAATAAAACCGTTTAATTAACCCGGGGATCTAAAAAAATTGGCATTGATGAAAGTGTCACTTTCAAAGAACACATTTTCTCACTCTTTCATTTTAGTAATTATGCAAGTAGGAATTCAGGTGTTAATTTTGGCAAGCTTATATTGACACAACATCCACTCGAGATAAATCGCCAACAGTTAATTGACATGCCTGAAGTTTCTTTGTTAAAATTTTACCCGGTTTCATAGATTTAACAAGATCTTCCAAAGCGCTCCAAGTAGCCGATGGCAAATGTAACGTTTATTTGTTGTACACATTTCTTTTAAATGAATCAATGATTAAACCATATTAATTGTTGAATGCCATCTAGTGGGACAATCTAATTTTAGAATAAGTTTGTTTTGCTGTCGTATCGTTCTTTCGAATTGTGGAGGTCTAAGACATCGTACCTACATTTTAAAATTAATTTACGAGTATCCACACTTTTTGATGCATCTTGCAATGCTAACTGGAGAGTATGGGCAGCATATCGCACGAGCCCAATGGAATGTTCCGCTTCGTCATATGTCCCAACTTCAGTGTTCTGGAATTGTGTACCCAGATTTTGTAGAAATCGAGTTGTAATCGTTTCAATTCAAGTGCCATCGACTTCCGTATTTTGATCATTCGGAAATGACAGTTATAAAGAAAAAAATCGTTGAGACCCAAAACAAAACAGGATTTTTGGGCTTCTTAGAATGCATAGAAAATTTAAAACACTTATACTCTACTTTAGTAGAAGGGCATCGCTTGCGATATATTGCGACTTACAGGCTATCTCATGATCATATTGAACTGTTATTTAGTGAATTCGGGCGACATGGAGGTTATAATAATAACCCTAATGCAATTCAGTAAAAGGAGATTTTAAAAAAATTCTTCAGCACTTGGAAATGAAGTCTTCGTTTTTGGGCAATTGCGTACCACTAGAAGATATTCCTGTGTTATCGTGTACATCCGCAATTGAGAAAATTAATTCTTCGGTTATTAAATCAAACAACGAAGAATTGTACTCACTTGAAGCACAAAATCGAAGCGGAAAAGAAACTGATGACACTCTAAAAATATACGAAACTGTTCAAGTGCTTTCAACTATATTAAACCGCGAAAGTGTCAGAAAAACCGCCAACCAGATCATTGTTTATATTTCAGGTTGTATCCAGGAAACTAGTAAAATCACTTAAATGTGATGTATGTACTAGCAGTCTACTTTCTGATACAAAACTGGTTTAATAAATTAATCGTCCTGAAAAATATGGGCAGACTTTGTTTACCAAGCGAAGATGTTTTTTAAATTTGCCTAAAGTCAGAAGCAATTATTAAAAATTATATCAAAGAAAAAGGTCATATTATACTGTCCGATCCTGAAGAGATTGTAATGATTAAGAACCGGATTTTAAAGTCTTTCTTAAATCGCAATGACGTGTTTTTGTCCTTGAATTCTCATTCTTTAGAGCAGCATCCAACTTATAATCACAGGCTATAACTTATGTGCTATAATTGAGAAGTTTACAAATGTACGCATACATTTCTTACATAAAAATAATCCAGATTTAAAAACTAACTACTAAAGACAACAAAGGAATAATTTAAGTCTATTTGAGGGTATATAATAATAATCAATCCGTAATAATTCACCGACTTAATATTATTCCATGATTTGATTGTTCAATAAGTAATTAGAGAATAAATGTTGCACATCCTAATTGGTTTTATCATTTTCACCACTAGTAAATTCCCGATTCCACTTTTCCCAATCTCCCCTGTATCGGTAAGTTACGCGCTCGCGCCAATGAGTGCTCAGGAGCAGTCGATTAGTAGCTAAAAATGTATATTCATCTCCTTCTAACGAAGGAATGTTCTATCATTAGAGCACAATGTAATCATAAACAACTGTACGTACGTACTTACTACTTGCGCTACTTTACAACGTGTCTATCTTTTTGAATGTTATTGAAGTAGACGTCTTTTTACTGTCGTCAATAAGTAAAACTAATACGATATTTAGCAAACTGAATTCTGCTTGCCTAAAAGAAACGAATCTTATTTTCCTTCGTTTGATTTAAGTCGTTCGTCTAAACAACTGCAATGTAAAATTGCGTCCCCAACCCCGCTCGCAAGCTAAGTTAGTTTAATCCGGCCGGCCCGGACAGGGCGCTTGCGTGATATGAGTATGTATTTGAGCTATTGAGACCCGCTAAATTTAAAAATGCCTGTCTCAGCATAGCACTCTCCGCACGCCTGTCTAAAAAGCCTGTCAAATGCGGCGAGCGCCTGACAGATGGTACCCTAATGTTAGACTTGTTATTGCTCATATTGGCGCTTCCATGTTCTTCGACCACGACAGTTTCATAGTTAATTACGTTAGACATGTTATTGCTCATATTGGCGCTATTATGATCTTCCAAGTTAGTCACATTAGACTTATTTTGGGTTGTAATGGCGCTTGATTCATGCGCAAGCCTTGGAAACTTACTTTTCAACAGTTTTGATTCATATTTTTGAACAATCGCAAACATTTCTGATTTAGCATCGAATAAATCATAAGGGCAATTCTGTTAATGTAGAAGCAAGAGATGCTAAAAATACATAGTCAGGTCATAAGTTCTGAATAAAAACTTTTGAATTTAGAATGCTGGCCACAAAAAAGTTTATTGAATTCGAATTTCGAATTTTTCATGAAAATAAAAATGTGTACTTTTTAGAATTTTCCTTATTTTTAAATATGGACTGGACACTTAAAGAAGACCGTGTCGCGGTTATTGCGTTGCATCGTTGCGGTTACCCGCCAATTCAGATTTTCGACTAACTGAAAAATTTGAATATAACCAAAAGATTCGTTTATCGTACCATAAAACGATACAATGAAGACTCTATAAGTGTAGATAATAGGTCAAGAAGTGATCGCCCTCGCTCTGTTAGGACTCCAGCAGTGATAAAAGCTGTGAAGGCGCGAATTCAAAGAAATCCCTTACGTTAGCAGAAACTGTTGGCCCTTCAGATGGGGTTAAGCAGGACCACGGTGAAAAGGGTGTTAAATGAAGACTTAGGGCTTAGGGCATATCGAAGAAAAACAGGACATCGTTTGGACGCTCGTTTAATGGACCTGAGACTGAAGAGATGCCGCGCTTTGTTAAGGCGGTACGCGGGAAAAAAGCATCGGGAAATTCTTTTTTCGGATGAAAAAATTTTCACCGTGGAAGAGAGCTACAACAAACAAAATGATAAGGTGTACGCACACAGGAGTGAAGAAGCGAGCAACCGTATTTCGCGTGTCCAGCGAGGTCGTCCTCGCTCAGTGCCGGTTTTAGTACTACCAGCGCCCTGGGCGAGATTTCTACGGCGCCCCCTAACTGCAATTCAAACCCATACGAAAAAAGGCGAAGGATAATAATGAAATAACCATTTATGAAAAGAAATAAACATTTATTAAAAAAACTAATAAAATTTTACTTTTATAGCCTTTCTATCGGCGAACTCTTTTATTAAGTTATCAAAGTCGATGTTTTCAGCAATTTCATTTTCGATTGACAAAGTTGCCAAGTTTGTCAATCTAGATTGAGATATTGTCGATCGTAGATAGGTTTTTATCAGCTTAAGCTTAGAAAAACTCCTCTCTCCACTAGCAACCGTTACGGGAATAGTTAATAATATTCGTAATGCTATCCAAACATTTGGATATAGTTCTTGTAAGTTGCGGTCTTTGATAAAATTTAAAACAAAAACAGGAGTAACCACTTTCTGATCAGGCAAAAACGATTTCAGACTTACGAGTTCATCGCACAACATACATCCATCTATATCTGATTTGGAATTTACATTTAATTTCAATTGAAGATCACTACAGAGTTTGATAAGGTCGTGTTTTTCTGGAATCTGTTTTAAATTGTACAAAAAAGACCAAGATTCCGAGTACTCACATAACTGTTCAAATCTTTCGTTGAGTGAAGTTAACGTCGTGTCCAAAAGACAGTTGAAAAATTCAAGCTCAAATTTTTTTTCTGGAGAAGTTATAGGCTCATCTTGGGCAGTTTCACCAGCTTGGCGCTTAACACGTCGAATTCTTGTTGTCGCTCTAAACACAGGTTCTATTTCTAACTCTTCAGCCAATTCCTTCGCAGTTAAAATGGCGCTTTTAAAGCCTGTATTTCTATATTCTTCCAAGAAATTGCAGCATTTTTTCAACATGTCTGTGCATTTACCGAGATCCATGTCTGTTGATTGAAGAGATTTACTAACGACATTAATTTGAAAAAGTATGTCATACCAGACAACCAATGAAACTATGAAGCCGAAATCTTTTAGCTGTTCGGCTAGAGTAGTAGCCTCATGAGAGACTTGAACATCAGTTTGCTGAGTTTCAATAGCCAAAGTGATTAAAGCGTCATGGACGGCGCTAATTTGATAACGGACTGCTTTAACACTGCCTATTCTTGCTTCCCAACGCGTGTCACTGAGTTTTTTTATAGTGTACAATCCCAAGTGATCGGTCAGAATTTTCCATCAATGAACAGAAGCTGAAAACAACGTAAACAACCTCTGAAGTACTCCAAACAAAGTGACAGATTTTACAGATGACTTAGCGGCATCGCATAGAACGAGATTGTAGCTATGACAGCCACACGGTACATATACAGCTAAAGGATTTATGTCCAGAATTCTCCTTTGAACTCCAATATTTTTTCCTTTCATGTTTGCTCCGTTGTCATAGCCCTGACCTCTATAATCGTTCAATTCCAGTCCGTATTTATTTAAAATATCAATAATAACTTCAGTCAGCCTTTCACCAGTCGACTCATTAACAGGTATAAATTCTATGAAATGCTCTTTTACTGATATTTTATCGACATCTGATGATAAATCAACAAATCGTATTGTCAGTGAAAGCTGTTCTATATGACTAATGTCCGGAGTACAGTCAGCTATAATAGAATAATATTTCGATTTCTTTGCACGTGATATGATTTCTGACTTCACTTTTTCACCCATCAGCTCTATTAATTCATTTTGAATGTCTTTTCCGCAGTAGTGGTCAGAAACATCACCCTTTACAGCTAATCGCAAGTGCTCCTTCATAACTGGATCAAATTTGGCTAGTAGTTGTACTAAACCCAAGAACTTTCCATTATTTGGCGTATATAGTTTGTCGGAAGTACCTCTAAACGCCATATTGTTTTCAGCTAAATACAGTGTAATATGCATTAATCTAGACAAAATATTATTCCACCTTGTAGTTTCCTTTCTAATCAAATGTTGCTCTTGACAATCTATTGTTTTTCCCGTTTTTAATCTTAGTTCAGCCTCAATCCATGAAAGGTAAAACTTCTTATGAAAAGTGCTACTTTCATGAACTTTTAACATTTCTGATAAGTGTTTCCAGTCGTTATATCCTTCAGATGCTAAATTCGACGTTGAGCTGCTATCAAATAGCCGGCAACAAAAACAGTAAACTCGATTTTTAGAAACTGAGTATATTAAACAACGACGCTGAATTATTTCATTGTTTGCAAGTTTTTTGATAAAATGAGAATTTGAGAAATGTCGCCCTGTATCATTCTTTGGATAATTATCAATGTGAGTTTGCACTGGGCCATTAGTTATTATATGATCAATAATTTTGCTATTTCGAGTGAGTGGCCAAGTGGCTGGATCCGATATATTTGGAACAAGAGAACTAACGTCAGCTAGAATTTGTATTTGTTGTACATCACCAATAGTGTCATCCTGAGCAGCATCTGTAATTGTAACACAACTTGTCTCCTCACTTCGGGAAACTTCGTCCACAATCTCTTCAACAGCTAACTGATCTGACTTGTCAGACAGAGACTCCACTACCGATGCATTCGCTTGTATTTCAGATGTAGATGCCACATTAAGGTCTTGATTTTTGGTTGTGATATATTTGCCTATATTCATAAACTTTTTTGTTTTTTTCAAATTCCTTCTCTTTTTCTGCTTTTCGGTTTCTATATTTTGACCCAGATGGTTTTCTTTTGAAAGGATCAACGTGTTCAGACATTTTGTACTAATCAAATCTGCAACAAATTAAATCTGCGTAAGTCCGATCATTTCTATAAATTAATTAAATATAACGCTATTGAGTGAGGACGACCAAAAACGCTTTATATTCAGGAAAGCGTTAGCATACACGTGAACTACGATCGAAAAATCTAGGTAAGGTAATATTGTCATGGCAGCGGAATAATTGTGAAATGTTATATTTAAAAGCTTGTGTTACGTGATAGTGCTTAGATTTGTATGAAAAAAATCACGATCATCCACTCGTTCCCGAAAAAATGACTTCTATGTACAGTCAGATGCAAAAGTCGGTGGACACTTTTCACCTTTAACACAAAGGCTTACGAATGAACAGTGTTCATCCACTTTTACACTTGACCGTACCTCCTCGACATTCATTTATTATCTCCGTGTTAAAATTTCATCAACATTATATAGTCAGTTCCAGAGATATTTTATAATATATAATTTACTTTAAATAGATTACCCCACTCCAAACATAACATAAACAAACAAACAAATGTTACCTCTTTAGTATAATAAGTAAAGATAGTTAAAATAAAATTGTACTTACCTAATTAGTGAAATAATCCGCCTACTTAAAAACTATTTGTATTTCAACTTTTTGGATAAAACCTATGTCACTCTGTAGACGGCGACAAAAAGTAAAAAACATGCACTTCGTAACTTAGCGTGGACCGCCTGATTACTGCGTCTGTTTGTTTTAAAATATGTAATTGCGATAACTGTTTTTAAGTGCGTGCACCGATTGAATGAATAAGAATGAGCTGTGTTCCGCTCCATCAAAAATAACGCCAACTCTTTTGAACTAAAATGTTAAAAAGAGATAGATAATGGGTTTCTCTGTGGTCGGGGATTTCCAGTAAAATGAACTGTATGTATGTAGTGCTCCGACCGAACGGATTGAGCACTGCGTTCCATTCTAGTGTTGCCAACACATCGTTTTTTTTTTTCGCTTACAGAGATGGGAATATAAAGGGGCGCCGCTTAACGGCGCCCTACCCTAACGCCGGTACTGTCCTCGCTCATGGTTTGGTTGGAAATCTATTGTTGGGGCTTAACTGAGGTACATTTTTGTGAGAAAGGCGTTAAAACAAATGCAGTTGTGTATCAAAATACAGTCCTCAAGAATCTTGTGGAACCTGTTTCTCATACCATGTTTAATAACAGGCACTGGGTATTCCAACAAGATTCTGCGCCAGCTCATAGAGCGAAAAGCACAAGACTGGCTGGCGGCGCGTGAAATCGACTTCATCCGGCACGAAGACTGGCCCTCCTCCAGTCCAGATTTGAGTCCGTTAGATTACAAGATATGGCAACACTTGGAGAAAAAGGCCTGCTCAAAGCCTCATCCTGATTTGGAGTCACTCAAGGCATCCTTGATTAAGGCAGCCGCCTATATTGACATGGACCTCGTTCGTGCTGCGATAGACGACTGGCCGCACAAATTGAAGGCCTGTATTCAAAATCGCGGGGGGGGGGGGGGCGCCAAATCGAGCAAAAAAAAAGCCGCACGGCCGTTCCATCTTTTCTCGAAGCATTTCAGGCCATTTTCGACATCCTATAGCATCGCTGGGAATGAAACTAAAAGCCTGAATTTTCAGTGACCAAACAGGCATTGCATCAGTATGCTATATTCCAAATTTCATTCAATTTGAGTAAGTAGCTTGAGAACAATAACTGTCGCCTTATCAACCATGGAAGCGGAGTACATGTCACTTGCAACTGCAACACAAGAAGCCATGTGGCTTCGATATTTGGAGTCAGAGCTGCAGCATCATAAAGAAACCACACCCACTATTATATATTGTGATAATCAAAGTGCTATTAAATTTGCAGGTACAGAATCTTACTGTGCCCAAAGTAAACACATAGATATCAGGTACCATTTTCTACGAGAGAAGATTGCGAAGAACGAGATGAAAGTTAAATATGTTGGTACAAAAAGTATGGTGGCTGACATCCTAACTAAACCTACTTCGCAGATGACAATTGAAAAATTTTCAAGAGCTATGGGTTTGCACTTAAGCGGAGGATGTTGAAATAAGTTAATTGCAAACGCCATCTACAACTAATGTCTTATGTGTAAAATGCCAATGCCTTTGTAACTAAAAAAAAAATATACCATTACTTCTTTTTCCGTCTCTCATGTACACCGGTGTTCTTATTTCTGTAAATCCCATAATCTTTTTTAATCTATCTAAATTAGGAGTAATTTCATCGGAAATTAAATATCACACTCTGGTAGTAACGAGTGAGTACTTTTAGGTATTAGCAGTACGTCCTTGCGTTTAGTCAGTGTGGCTCGGACTGTTGAAGACGATTCCCAAGTGATTTTCGCAGAGTGCCCGTCGCCGCGCATCGGCCAAACCTGTTTCCATACATCATTCCTTCTAGCTCATAGGCACTACGCCCGGGTTTGCTTATAGTTTTTTATTTAGTTTTGTATATTTGTTTTTGTAAATAAGTAGGATCTTAATTATTAGTTTCTTTTATAATAGTCCATAAGTTTAGTTTGTTTCAAGTCGTTTTATTTAAATATTATTTTCATTAAAATTATACTAGTTAAGTTTAGTTATTAAGTTTTTATTAAGTTAGTTTTAGGATAATGTAACGAACCGTTACATACCCCCCTTTTTAGGTTAGGATTTTGCTAGAAAAATCCGCTTTATCTAAATTACTAAAAAACCTAAGTCAACTTAAAGTCCTTAACATGCCAGATACCTAAGTTGTTACCTGCCATGTCCTCAAGTTCATAGACAAGTTTTGATTTTTTTCCTATAATGCGGCATTTTATAAATTTAGGAGCCAGCTTTTTAGAAAATCTACTGTCTTTATCGCTCTGGTAGAAGGTTCGTTTCCAGACGACATCACCGACGTTGAAGTCAACATTTTTGTAATTTGTGCTATTTCTCGAGTGAGCTTTTATTAGCGATAATCGAACTTTGTCAAATATTTTGTGTAAAGCTCCCAAGTTCTCTGCGTAACTATCACGAGGTGCAAATGTGATTTGATTTTCCAAGTCAGAATCAACGTAATGAGACCCGCAGCTTATTAGCTCTCTGCCAAAAACCAGAAATGACGGTGTAAAGCCCGTCACTTCGTTGACAGCGCTATTGAGGGCAAATTGAACTTTCGCAATGTTTGCATCCCAGACTTTATGATCACGATCAATGAAAGAAGAAACGGAGGTTATAATAGTTTTGTTATAGCGTTCGACAGTATTTACTTGAGGAGTATATAAAGGGCAGTAAAAAGGAGTATATAAAATTCATATACATGACCGAAAGTGTAAGCAAACCACAATAGTTTTTTGCTTGCACGTTCGACCATCTCTGAATTAATTACTAACATCGATTTTCTTTAAAATTTGCTGCTTATATTGTACATCAAAATGAAATTGTCATGAAACTCTGTAATTGGCTTAAGTATCCACATAGACAATATAGTATTAAGTTTCCTAAATTGTAATAAAGCTGTTGAGTTTCTCAATAAAGTAAAATAAATAAAATAAAATAAAAAATATTAGGTACATTATAAGTTTTAAACAAATTATTTAGGGTATTGCTGATAAACTGTCTCCCGTTATCCATAATAATTGTGCTAGGGATTACGTGAACTAAAAAGATGTTTTCCTCCATAATTTTGGCAATTATTTCGGCAGTAGCACGGCGTATAGGAAAGAGCATACAATATTTAGAAAAGCAACAGGTAACGACTAGTAAAAATGTATTTTGTTGCCTAGACACGGGCAGTGGTCCGACTAAATCTACACTAAGCATTTGAAAAGGCCGACTGCAGTCCTTAGGTCTGCCCATTACGCCGAATGTTGCGTGATTAGGGTGTTTGTGAGAAAGGCAGATTTCACAACTAATTACGAATCTAAATATGTCTTGATGCATATTAGGCCAAAAATAATTTAAACTAACACGTTTATGAGTTTTGAATATCCCGAAGTGTCCGGACGTAGGTTCGGAGTGATTTTTGACTATGATGTCATTTCGATATTCAGAGGGAACTACTTCTTTCCATTCAAATTCACGGGTAAGAGGATTTAATGATTTCACGTAGCGAAACAATCTCCCATTTTCGACGCGATAATTTAAGAAGGATGTCGGTGCCTTTAGACAACCGTTAAAAATGTTCAAGAACCAGGCATCGTTAGTTTTTTGAAAGTTATTGTCATCCACGCCAATAGCAGAAATAGGGACAGAGCGTGAAAGACTATCCGGTACTACATTTTCAGACCCCTTGCGATGCTTGATCTCAAAATTGTATTTTAAATTTTGCACCCTTAACACCCGAAAGAAACGTCTTTGCAGATGTTTGACAGTCAGTTAAGATGAAACAGCTATTTATTTTTATTTTTATTTTATTTATTTAAAGGCACGACAACAGAATACAATTCAGCTTTTACAATTTCAATAACACTTAACTAAGATTCACATTAAAATTGAATTCAGATGAATGTTGCGCACAACGTTAACATAAAACAGTAAATACTTAAAAAAAAAAAAAAAAAGATACTTGACTAGGCTAAAGGTTAGTTGCTAAATTTACTTATTTAACAGTTTGATTGTTTTATTAAACGAATAAGAATTTTGAAAGAATACATCTAAATTGGGGGTATTATCATTATATAACCTGCACATTCGAAACAGAGGGTTGTTGTATGTTACATTGTTATTACAGACAGGTAAGGAAAACAATTTCAGCCTTCTCTTACTACCGTTTGTCTTCAGTGATAGATGGCTCAATAAATCCATGGCATCATAATGATTGTTAACAATCTTAAACAGTACAGATAGATCCTGCATAGAACGTCTACACTGCAGCGTATTCACTTTGAAGTATTTAAGTCTGGTCTCGTAAGTAGGTAATTTACGTCGGAGGCCCAATTTTGAGCTTAGATGACGCAGAAAACGCCTCTGGACGGCCTCTAACCGATCAATATGAATATTATAATGTGGACTCCAAATGATCGAGTTATACTCTAAAACACTTCTTACAAGGGCAAAGTACAATGTCAAGATGCTAGTGGGCCTTCGGAACGGCTTTGTAGTTCTTAAAATGAAACCAACAGTCCTATTTACCCTTGCTATGACATTGTCATAGTGGTACGTGAAGCTTAATTTGGAGTCCAACCACACTCCGAGATCCTTGACTACATTTTGTCGGTTCAGAGGAATACTATTAATGCCGTAGAGATACTGATAAGAGGATTTCTTTTTTGTGAAAGTTACAAGACAACATTTTGAGATGTTCAAAGACATACCATTATATACACACCAGTTCTGCATCCTATCAATATCATCTTGCAAGAGCATAGCATCCTCAGCACAAGCTACTTCACGATATATTTTAATATCATCTGCATAGGCTATACAACTTGATTTCGTGGACTCGATTAGGTCATTAATAAATATTATAAATAAAAGGGGCCCTAAATTTGAACCCTGTGGAATCCCAGAGGTAGAATCATAAGGAACTGAATCATAGCCATGCACTGCCACCAACTGGGTACGCAGAGATAAATAGGAAACTAGCCACCGGAGAAGCACACCATGAATACCAACGTGATGAGCCTTACAACAAAGAATGTGATGATCTACCTTGTCGAAGGCTTTGGCGAAGTCAATGTAGACTGAATCTACTTGCACATGTCTGTTAAAAGCCATATTAAGATCGTGAACATAAGTTAGAAGATTGGTGGTGGTGGAACGACCGCCAACGAAGCCATGCTGTTTGGTACTAATTATTGGTTTCAAATGGAAATACATATATTTGTAAACTAAACTTTCGAATATTTTTGCAAAACAACTAAGTATACTAATAGGTCGGAAGTTAGTTACATCCATTTTGTCTCCTGACTTAAATATGGGTACAATTTTAGCAATTTTCCACAACTCGGGAAAAGTACCTGTACTTAGGCTTTTATTATATATTAAACACAGAGGTATCGCCAACGCTATTTTACACTGTTTTATAAATATCGGCGGTACTCCGTCCGGCCCAGCACCCTTTGCAACATCTACGGCGTCAAGAGCTGTATCTATCTCTTTCACCGTTAATGTAATAGAAGAAATACTTCTAAATGGCTCCGGAAAATTAGGTATGTAAGTGTGTGTAGTTGGTTTATTATAAACAGACGAGAAATGTCTCGCAAAAAGATTAGCTATGTCTGCACCATTATTAGCGAAATCCGAGTTATAGTACATTTGATGTGGCAATGCATTAGTAGCCTTTTTTGATTTAGTGTATCGCCAAAATGCTTTAACATCGCTTTTGATACTTTCCTCAGTTCGTTCTAAATATGTTTTATAACATCTATCAAGTTCATTTTTAGCTCTGGATCGTAGTACAACAAAAGCATCAAAATCGCGCGGATTTTTGTATTTTCGGAACTTTTTGTGGTACTTATTTTTCTCTTTTAATATTTTAATCAATCCACGGGAAAACCATAAGGGCCATGCATTACGCAAATCAGATATTGGAGTATGTTTTTCTATTATTTCCCATAAGTGGTTATAAAATACATGTACGAAGTTGTCACAATCCAAGTCAGCGTACTGATCCCAGTCTATTTTACTAAGATCTAAATTACATGCGGGAAAGTTAGTTTTATGAAATCTATATTTTTTACTAGGATTCTGTTTCAGTAGGTTTGGTTTGCTATAATTTAAAGTAATTTGCAAAGGTGGATGATAAACGTCCACACGACTAAGTGGTTGAGCCTCGGTAACAATACATGCGGTCTCCGAATTATTTAATACAAGATCTAAAATTTTACTCTGGGAGTTAACTACAAAGTTAGATTGGGTTAAGTCCGATCTGGCAATGAACTCGTGTAGTGCGGTTATCTTAGTATTAGTTGTAGTTATCGGGTTATTGTCAGACCAGTCAATTTCCCGAAGATTAAAGTCACCAACTATGAGTGCATGTTCAGAGGACGAGGAAACAATGCTCTCAATACGGTCTAATAGTTCTTTGAATTGTTCATATTGTATATAAGTAGGTATGTAAACCGTAATTATGTTTAAAGTTATGTGTTTTAAGTGTAGACTTACCCATATATTCTCCCCACATGTTTCCGAGTCCGAGAGCACCCTATCCAAGGAAACTAGGCACTTTTTAACTGCAATAAGGACGCCGCCACCGTGTGTTTTATTATGTTTTTTCATAAATTCAACCGAGCGGTCTTTACGGTAGACAATGTACCTTTCATCAAACAATTCGGAAGAATCCACGGATTCATTAAGCCATGTCTCACACAAGCATATTATATCATAATTGTTTATTAATATTGAATTCATTATTTCAGTGGTTTTAGATTTGGTACCTCTAATGTTTTGAAAAAATACAGACAGCTGATTCTCCATCATAAAAAAAAACAATCAGGAATTACATGTAATGGTATGTGAATAATTAGATAAAGAAATAAAAAATAAAAAGATGTCAAACACTAATTCAACGAGTCCAACATTGTTTGACACTTGACGTGAACGAAAGGCGACGTTTCATTCTTCCGCATAAATATACGTCCATTACGCACCCACACGAATTTATATGCTAACTCCTTGGCCTTGGCTCGAGCGGCAGCATGCAGCGACTTATTAGATGGGGACAGATGCTCTGAGACGTAGATGGGAACGGTAGGTCCACTAAAGTTCAGCAGTGACGATCCGAGCTTGCTCTTGGGATGTGACCTGTTGTAGCGCGAGACAGCTGAGTAAAACTCATCACGACAACGAACACTTCTCAGTTGGATGACTATGGCTCGGGGGGTTTTACTTTCCTTGTTTTTGTGGGCAACCCTTGTGCAGTTTAATATATCTGTGTCTTGTATCTTCATAGAAACAACTCCAGCGATTTTATTTACTATAGATATGATGTTTTCATTTTTATGTTCCGGAACTCCCTGAATCTCCAGATTGTTGTTACGCAGGTATTGTTCGAGCTGATCGACGCGCTCGGACATAATAGAAACTGTTGAACGCAGTTGCTCACATTCCGTTTGCATATTTTTATAGTCGATCATGATAGCACTAGTCGACTTAATAAGGTCATCATATTGGTTGCTAATATATTGAACCGAATTTTGTAATTCGTATAATTTTTCGTTGATAGGAGCCATTTCAGCTCGGAAAGCGGCTTTTATTTCACTTCTTATGATGTTGGTGAGGTCACTCTTAGAGCAATCATATTTATTACGGTCGCCTCTGATTGTTACGTTGTCCTGGGTAGAATCATCACACACCGTATCAGGGGAGGAATCATCTTGCGTGGGGTTTGGACGAACGGGCGTGTTTGTTTTATCGCTCTTTGGTTTCTTAGTAACGCATTCAGGGCAGGTCCAATTTTGCTTGCGTTCACTTCCAGCACTGTAAAAGCTATTGAAACGCCTTTCACTTACACCAGCGCACATAAGGTCATAAGTATTGGTGCACTTAGCGCACCTAAGAAATTGTTTGCCTTTTACGACATTTAAACATCCAGCGCAGTTCAACTGTTTTGAAGACATTTTGTTATTATTGTGACTACAGGCAAGAAAAACAAAAACAGTACAGTTATAGTGCTACTAAGTATTTCAGTAGCTCACTCAAATTAAAACTCGTAGCTTGCAAACAACTCCGATAATTCACAGTTCGTGCTGTCGATTGAGTCCGCGAGAAAAACGTCTTAAGCGCCGTGCAAAGGCTGGCGCTTACGCGATGCGATGATACACTTTTCACTGTCCAAATCTAACGGTGATTTTACTTGATGTTTCTGGTATTTGTTGTAATAATTATGTAAATACGATTCACAGAATGTCACTTTTACGGAATTTTGTTAAAATTATATACTTTATTTGATATTTTTAGCAATTAAATTGCAATTATAATATCAGTATATAAACTTGAAAAATTATGTCTCAGGCGGGACTCGAACCCGCATCTCCTCGCATGCCGGGCGGGCGCTATACCATTAAGCCACCGAGACCCTGCGACTCAGCGCGAATTTTTCAAGCATATTCTTTTCGCTGTAAGCCAGCGTCGTCTCATCAAATGTTATGAGTTTGCACCCTTAACACCCGAAAGAAACGTCTTTGCAGATGTTTGACAGTCAGTTAAGATGAAACAGCTATTTATATACTTTATTTGATATTTTTAGCAATTAAATTGCAATTATAATATCAGTATATAAACTTGAAAAATTATGTCTCAGGCGGGACTCGAACCCGCATCTCCTCGCATGCCGGGCGGGCGCTATACCATTAAGCCACCGAGACCCTGCGACTCAGCGCGAATTTTTCAAGCATATTCTTTTCGCTGTAAGCCAGCGTCGTCTCATCAAATGTTAGGAGTTTGCACCCTTAACACCCGAAAGCAACATCTTTGCAGATGTTTGACAGTCAGTTAAGATGAAACAGCTATTTATATACTTTATTTGATATTTTTAGCAATTAAATTGCAATTATAATATCAATATATAAACTTGAAAAATTATAATTGCAATTTAATTGCTAAAAATATCAAATAAAGTAATTTACAAATGGCTTAATAGAATCGCAATTGTATATTTGGACACATTTAATATGGTAGTAATGTCAAAATATACGATTGCGATGCCATTGCGATTCTATTGAGCCATTTGTAAATTAGCAAAATTGGGGCCCAGCAAGCTTGCACTATCTTAATAGACTCGCACCAGCTGTGCGAGATCTTTCAACGAAACATTGTGAGTACAGGATAGTAGAACCTAAAATTGTTTAAGCTATAGCTTATAGGCTTTTTATGGACTAGCTCGCTCCATCATAGGCTTTCTCTTAACACTAGGGTTCAGATTGAAACCAAGAGCATGCCCATCAACAATAAAAAATGTGTTTATAAATCTGATTCTAAAGAACAATAATGAGTTGAGTAAAAATATTATTTAAAAAAAACTTTGTAACAGCCTATAAATAATCGTGCCACTGTTGCAGGAAAAAGGCCTTTATCATTAAATTCAACTTACCAAAGCAATGATTGGTACAGCTGGCATTATCACCGCGCTTGCCAAATACGGGTTGGTGATCACAAACCCGAGCAATATTGAACAAATTTTAAACTTTATGTTTGCGGACTTTGGTTGATTGTGGACCCGGAAATCGAACCCGGGACCCCAAGATCTTGACCTGGTATTTAAACCACTAGACCAATGGGGCGATTTAAAAACTTATAAACCTTTGAGTTCGTCAGTAAGTGCTATACAGGATGAAATTTTAACCACTTTCCAAATTTTAATATATCAATCTACGAGACAAAAGACGTATTTTTTCTTTTGGTATAGCCCAGCACAAAAATGTCAAGATAAAGCACTTAGAAAATGTCCTCAAAAAATCTAAAATTTTTGATACAGCCGCCTAGCAACACTTTTTTTACGCGATTCACATCGCATTTATTCATTACGATACTATTCATACGTTTTTGGTTTACCCTTTACACCTTATCAGGGCTAGGACCGTAAAAATTGAAAACTAAATTGCGAAAAATATTTTCGGGTGACAGCTTGATTTACATTTTTTCTTCATAAATGGCCTCTAAATACGATACCGAACCTGACAAAAATTTTGAAAAATTGTTAAAATTTCACCCTGTATATTAGAATGACATAAACGCATGTTTTGGGAAAGTCACAAGACGAATTAATTACATCTCTCCTTAAAGACAACAGTGCCAAAGAACTTTAATCTAGACTTCAATTCCACAAGCAATTTATAGCAGGTGCACAAGTAAATAGGGCTAGGTTATGTACGAGAAAGAAGAAGGAAGACCGAGACATAGTAAATTACTTTCTACGACAGGATGAAAATGACAGTAACTAAGTGCACGCTATGAATTTAGAAATGCAAAACGAGTGGTTATCTATTGGTGAGTTTTGTTTCCCATTAGATATAAAGTAGCGCACCTTGCTGCATGATTGGTCTTCTGTTAAAACTTTATCTAAATGCCTTCCAAATTACTCTCTGACCAGAGTAACTTTTTTACGGTGGGGAAAAGCCTCTGAAAATTTTTATTATACTTGTGGAGAGGCGATATCTACAGCAAGACACCTAATGGTGGGATGCAAGGGCTCTTGAATAGATGTCACTACTCACATCGTCATGACAGAATACTTCAAATCATACGATAAGCTTTTCAGTGGATATGGCCCAAAAAGGATTCGCCACAAACAAAATTCTTTATTTTATTAAAGAAGGCTTCACTACAAGTTCTAAGAATAAGCCATACTCAATCCTGGGTAAATCACCTGACTGGACTATTTAAATGGACACGTATGAAAAGCACTATAAAATCTCAGGGCGTTCATTAACGAGACCAGCAATTTTTGATTTTTTTAGAGCTACAAAACTTGTACTTGTAAAGCTTACCCTTGCCGTGACAAACTTAATTTATCTGAAGACCATACGATGAAACAAAACAAATAACATGATATGCTAAATTAATTAACAATAAACGGTTATGTCCTAAGTCTTTATAATGTAAAAGTAGGAGCGACAGACATACCAGCAAAATGTCTCTATAACCTGTTGAAAGACCTTGGCTTGTCCGGAATTGCAGGAAGTTTCAGTACTAGAACGAGTATCTAGAGCTGCATTAGCAGGTCCATACTAGATTTTGCTGGGCAGGAGGAAAACACAAGCAGTGAGGGCGAGTGTTAGTTTATGTTTCTGCCACAAGATGGACCCGGCACCCGCACGGTGAATCCTTAGAACAGTAAGTTGTTTGTCTCTCTTAAGTGAAACCTCTGTTAGGCTTGATATTCGTATTTTCTGTTTCGTACATTGATGTAAATACTGATAAAATTAGGAAAAAAAAAGTAGTAGTTTCCAACTGTGGATAAGATTTTTTAATATTGATGTGGTTTCTAAAAGATGTTGATAGGATAGCTAAATACATTATAACTTAAGACAAAGGTCCCTTAAGTAGGCATTGGCTAATGAACCGACTTGGTATTACATAGATTGCACAACTTTTTAAGGTAGAAAATCTTAGTTGCTCGACTTGGGTTTTTTACAAGTTATGTTTTTGATGGCATGAACTTTATTACCATATGAATCTATGTTTTATTAAGTTCATTTTGCTATATAAATGGTTACATAAATAATAAACATCTAAATTGGTTGGTACGCCCTGTTGGTCTAGTGGTTTAAATACCGGGCCAAGATCTCGGGGTCCCAGGTTCGATTCCCGGGTCGGGCAACAAAAAGTTTCGAATTTTCGAACGTTGTGCGGGTTTGTGATCACCAACCAGTATTTGGCAAGCGTGGTGATTATGCCAGTTCCCATCATTGCAGTGGTAACTTGAATTCAATGATGGAGGCCTTTTCCCTGCAGTGGGATGATTATAGGCTTTTACTTTACTTTACATATCTAAATGAATAGGGGTTAAAGTATTAAATTGCCGATTTGTACTGAAAATCAAAATTGTTTATTTTTTAATTTTAACAAATTTATTTAATCAAAATAGTTACCATTATTATCTATACATTGCTGCCATCTAATAGGAAGGTCATTTATGCCGTTGTGATAGAACTCTGAGGATCTAGACTGCACAAACTGTGTGAAAGCATTTTGTATTGCCTCCTGGGAAGAAAACTTCTTGTCACGTAGATAATTGTCCAAATCACGAAAAAAATGGTAGTACGTTGGAGCAAGGTCTGGCGAATACGGAGGATGTCGAATGGTTTCTAATTGCAGTTCCTGAAAACGGTTTCTCGTGCTGTATGAGGTCTCGCGTTGTCATGGAGCAATAATGGTGAAGATCGATTCATGAGTCGGGGCTGTTTTACTGCTAGTTTTGCCAACATTGTTCGGAGTTCGGCACAATAGACATCTGCCGTTATTGATTGACCAGATCGGAGAAAACTATAGTGAATAACACCATGCTGAGACCACCAAACAGTTACCATTACCTTTTTATTGGTAAGTTTTGCTTTAGGACACTGTTGTGGCGTTTGACCTGGGGTCAGCCATTGCATTTTTCTTTTACGGTTATCACAAAGAATCCACTTTTCATCACATGTCACAATTCGATTTAATATTCCTTCATTTCTGTACCGATTCAACAAGGCAACACAAGTTTCAACACGCGTTTCTGTCTAAACATCAGTCAAATCATGAGGCACCCATTTATCGTATTTTTTATTTTATTGATTTGATGCAAATGAGTCAATATTGTAGGTAAGGTTACGTTAAACCATGCCGCTAATTCCTGGGTAGTTTGACTAGGATCGGCTTCCACCATCTCTCTTGATTCATCGTTAATCACCTGTGTGGGCGGTCTTCCTCGTGGCTCGTTCTTCAAGTCGAAGTTTCCATCACGAAAGCGTTTAAACTAAAATCGCACGGTGCGTTCATTAGCAGATCCCTCTCCAAACGCAACATTGATATTGCGGGCTAGTTCTGCCACTGCCAATTTATAGTAACATTATTTTTAATATAGGGCATTTCACGGGACCGCTTCGCAGCGGAAAAAATTACAAATGTCTGATTTTAATTATATTTTAGTATGTTATACCTGAAAAGTATAATCAGCCCTTGTGTTTGCCGTCATGTGTGCACTAGCTCCGAAGTCCACATACGTAAAAAAACAACAGCCGTTTATAAAGCAAAAAAAAAAGCATATTCCGACAAGGGAATCAAAACTCATAGGGAACTATGAAATTTGGCAAGTTTCATCGTTATAGACCACAACTACAAGTCATGGTAAAAAATTCAAAACTATACATTTGTAATTAAATTTAAAAGCAAACCCTTTCTAAAGTTAGTATTGTAAACATTGAACATAGTCCTGACAGTATACTGATTAAAATACCAGATCTTATCAAAACCTCTCGAAACAGATCATTACAACCAACTCTTACGCTACCATTTTTTAACCAAAATCCATCGATATGTCCTTGCAAAACGTTAATTAAGTATATAGAGAAATTTAAAGATTTGAGTGGTAATCAGAATAGGCTTTTTATAATTTTTTGAAAATCACACATTGTAAATCGTGAATGTTGAGACGTCTGAGAGCCGACTAGACGTCTCAACATTCACGATTTACTTATAATTTAAAAATATGCTGATTTTAAATACTGTATAAGTATTTAACTTTATTTGAATACAACTTAATTGCATTCATAAAAGAGATGTCCCAAATTGAATGGAGGCCAGGCCCAGAACCTGTACACCCCATCAAAAGATAGACCAATACACCTACAAGATTTTGTTATTATCCAATTCTTTTGAAATGGCTTCGTTAAGTGGTTCAAATAAAGAGTTTAAGTAAGAAAATAGCAATACAAAACAACAAAACCATCATGGCGGAAGATGACATTTTGATGACGTCTGTCAGTTTTGGCAGTTTCAAAATCGCGCATCTAGGAGTCGAGTGCCATCGCTTTCTGTAGTAACGACAAACATTATGAAAGTAATGTGTCGATCAATACCAAATTAAGAAAACGAAAAAGAGGTCGTTATAATGAATTACATTTAAAACGCGAAAAGCAGAACAAAATAGTGTACTATGTCTGGGCCTATATGGGACATCTCCTTTGCCTTGCTTACCTTTCTTATAACTCTCAATATCTACATAGTCTTATGCCAATCTCGAGGACGAAAACTTAAATATAATTAATGATTAAACGAACTTACCTGTTAGGGTTTCTAACAGATCTTCTTGTGGTCAGATGAAACAAAGTGGACTGTATTAATAGGTGCTGTATTTCGCCTCTAAATTACATGGGATTTGTGGAATAAACTCAAATATGAACCGCCAACCGTGGTATCCCAAAGACGAGTGTGCCGGCGCATTCAAACCGGGTCCGCGATGACGTCACAGCCCGTCGCCCGCTCGTCTCCTCCCGCACGTAGGTATGTTGTTTATTTAACATGCTCCCCGGCTTGAAGTCTGAAGACAAGATGACTTCAATAGTCTGGACGAGGGCACAGGTTAATCAGGGCTCTCCGAACGGTACCACCTTTGGTCTTAAGCTCGGCGACTCTGGAGACATTGTCCGTGCCAGGGTAGAGCTTTGTAACTCGCCCCATAGACCACAATAAAGGGGGAAGAGCTCTATCTTTTAAAAGCACAAGAGAGCCAATCTTCGGTTCTGATGTTGACGTATGCCACTTGACCTTCCGCTGCAAAAGAGTGACATACTCAAGAGAGAAACGCCTCCAAAAATGCTGCTTGATCAGCTCTATTCTCTTGAACCGCTGAAGTCGGTTGATCTCGGTCTCTTCTGGTATCTGTGGATGAGGCACAAAAGACACGGGTCGTCCAATCAGAAAATGTGCAGGAGTAAGGGCAGAAAGGTCGTTAGGGTCCGAAGACAGAGGTGTCAGTGGACGGGAGTTTAAAATTGCCTCAATTTGAGCGAGACATGTAGCCATTTCTTCATATGTTAAATTGGTAGTTTGTAACACTCGTCTAAGAAAGAACTTGGTTGATCTTACAGCAGCCTCTGCTAAGCCATTGAAGTGCGGACTAAAAACCGGAACAAACTTAAACTCAATGCTTTCCTGTGCAACATGGTATTCAAGGTTAGACTGAACCAGAAATCTTGAGAGTTCATTATAAGTGCCAACAAAGTTCGTACCGTTATCGGAAGTTATACTTTGGGGTTTTCCTCTACGAGCTATAAAGCGATTCAAAGCGGCTAAGTAAGCTTCGGATGACAGAGCCGTAACGAGTTCAATGTGACAGGCCTTAATCGAACTGCATATAAAAATTGCCAAAAATGACTTGACAAGTCGACATCCACGACCCTTACGATCAGCTATCAACACTGGGCCTGCATAATCAACGCAACAGTGTAAAAATGGGTACTCTAATTCAGTTCGTGATGCTGGCAACTGTCCCATGATGGGTTGAACAGTGTTTGCTTTAAATCTACAACATCGAACACATTTGTAAACCGTGGCCTTGGCCAGATTTCTGCCTCCTAGCGGCCAGTATGTCTGCCTAATGGTAGATAAAAGAAGCTGAGGGCCAGCATGTAAACATTTTAAATGAAAATGATTAAATAGAATTTTCGTGAAATGGTGCTTTGCACAAAGTAAAATAGGGTGTTTAGTATCATAACTATAAGGAGAATTTTGAATTCTCCCACCAACTCGAACAAGATTATTTTCATCTAAAAATGGAGATAATGAAATAAGACGATTTTTCTTTGAAAGTTCTTTTTTTGATTTTAGAATTGCGTATTCTGAAGGAAACATTTCCAATTGTGATTTCAGAATAATTATGTTAAGTGCATTTTGAAGTTCTTGTAAAGATAAGTGACCATTTAATTCATTAGGTTTATTTTTGCAATTATAAATGAATCGTTGTACATATGCCATTGATCTTTGTAAATATTTAAAATTAGATTTATTTTTTATTAATGTAGAGATGGAATCAAAATTTGAATCATCGCTCTTGAGAGCGACAGAACAAGTGGCTAATTCAGGTAGATCATGTTTCTCGCTGTATCTGTTATTAGGATTCTTTGGCCAATCTGTCTCGCTGTTCTGTAGAAAACTAGGACCATTCCACCACAAGGTTGAAAAGCAGATGGAATCGGCCTTCAGCCCCCGAGAAACAAGATTCGCTGGACTGTCTTTCGAAGGTACATAGCGCCATGTGTTACCGACAGTACTTTCTTGAATCTCGTTAACACGATTGCGAACGAAATTTTTAAGTTGTGAAGTTGAAGTTTTTAACCATCTCAATACGATGGTAGAGTCACACCAAAACGTACAGTTGGCAATAGGAACGCTTAGCGCAGCCAGTACTTTATTGCATAATCGTGTAGCTAACAAGGCTCCACAAAGCTCAAGTCGCGGCATCGTAGTCGGCTTTATTGGCGCTACCTTGCTTTTAGACGTCAGAAGGTGTACTGTTACGAGCCCTGTTCGACTCACAGAGCGTACATATAAGGCTGCACCATACGCTTTCTCTGATGCGTCTGAAAAAATATGAATTTCATAGTGCTCACAGTTGTCACTAAGAACCCATCGAGGAATTTTTAATTGATTGAGAAGAGGGAAAGTCGAGGAGATGGAATCCCATGACTCTTTCATTTCCGACGAGACATCATCATCCCAGTCATATTTATCCACCCATAGCCTCTGCATAATGATCTTGGCTTCAATTATACATGGGCTTACAAGACCTAGAGGATCAAAAATTTGACTAATGACAGATAGTATGTGCCGTTTTGTCAGTATTTTACATGTTCCTACGTTAATAGAGTATGAAAGAGTATCTTTATTGCAATGCCAATGTAAACCGTGAGTTTTTGATGAAATATTTTTATTAAATTCTGAAAATTCTAATTTGTTATCATTATTTTTTGTTGACTCGGAAATTTCTTTTAAAATTGATTCACTATTTGATTTAAATTTACGTAAATTGAATTGAGCTGATTTTAGTGTAGATATTACTCCCTTGCAAATTTTCATTGTTTTTTCTTTTGTTGATGCTCCCCCCAAGTAGTCATCGACGTAAAAATCTCGCTCAATAGATTCTCTTACGTCATTATCATGAGCGAAGGTTGCTAAACTGACCAAGCACTTGGTGGCCAAATATGGAGCTGATGATGTCCCGTAGGTCAATGTATTTAATGTCAAAGTTTGTATGGGTTTTGAAGGGTCAGATCGAAAAAGAATTTGTTGAAGAGAGCGTTGTGATGGGTGAAGTTCAATCGCTCTATACATTTTCTCAATATCACCCGTAACAACATATTTATGCTGTCGAAAGCGGAGTAATATAGAAGTTAAATCCTCTTGCCCTACCATTTGTAGATCGTTAAGCGACACCCCTGTACTAGATGTTGCGGAAGCGTCGAATACAGTACGTAGTTTTGTGATAAGGATAAGTCTCCTCTCGGATGACACCGTGATGAGGAAGAAAATAATTTATATTATGAAGACAGTTTGTTAACTCATTATTTAATGTCATGTGACCCAGTTGTTCATACTCTTGCATGAAATTAAGATATCTTTTCTTGAATTCTGGTTCCCGAGTAAATTTCCTTTCTAAGGATAAGAAACGGCATTTGGCCTTTTGAAAAGAGTCGCCTAAGACTGAAGGATCTTGCTTCAGCGGCATTTTGACAACAAAGCGACCGTCAGCATTACGAGTTGTATTGTTGAAAAAAGATTCCTCACAACAACGTTCTTCAGGAGACAAGGAATGCTTGATAGGTATGCTATCGAGCTCCCAAAATCGAGATAGGTCTGGGTCAGATTGGTGATATACGAAATTGCAAACCGTTGATGATGACTGTGCCTTAAGGCGGGCGACATGCCCTGACACTAACCACCCTAGTTTGGTTTCATATAGTTTAGGTTGTCTTTTCCCTAAATCAATTGAATTATTACATAAGACTGACCAGAAGATGTCAGCACCGACTAGAATGTCGATTGCTGACGGTATATTAAATGAAGGGTCAGCTAACTGAATTCCTAAAGGAAGAGGAATATGGTCAATATTAATGATTGACGAAGGTAAATGTTTTGTAATTTGATGTAAAATATGACAGTCAATAGTAAGCTTGACACTGTCATCATGAATTGAAATAATGGTAAGACTGCAAGATTGTGCACTATAAGAGGTTTTATTATTGATTCCGGTTACCGTGGCGCTAGCACTCCGTTGGGACAAGCCCAGCTTACCACACAATGATTCCGTGACGAAGTTCGCCGTTATGGATAATAAGCGTGTCCCAATACTGGGTAGGCTGACCCAAAGTAGACAATGCTCTAAGGTTCTTATTAGTTGAATCAATTAAATAGCGTATTGCAGAACAAGACTCTGTTTGTAAGCACTCAACGTTAAACAACGACTGGACGTGGTTGTTCACGAGTAGCCTTTTGTTATCAAATCTGTCGCATACTAACTTCCATGCAGGCTCGTAATTCTCAGCACGCACATCTAAATTATCAATTACAAGAGAAGCAGAACCTTTTAAAGATGCACGAAGATAGTGCAGTTTATTAATGTTATCGATGTCATTTCTGGAATGGATTAAAGATATAAAAGTGTCTCTAAATTCTAGCCAGTGTTGATAGTTGCCGTGAAAAATAGGCAATTCGATTCTTGGCAATCTCACGCAATTCGATTTAAAACCACCTGCCTGTTCATCACTATCGCCCAGCAGCACGCGCGCCTCCGCCAGCAGCCGGTAATACGAGTCCTCGAACTGCTCGCGCTCCTGACATTTGGCATCTTGATCTTTCGATAACTCCTCGATGTTGCACTGTAACGCGTCAAAGTCCGAGTATAAGCTTTCAAATTTACTAAGACGACTTTCTAAGTCTACAAGCTGCAAGCTTCCTGGTTCGTCAGCACTTTTAAGCAGTTTTAAGTAATTACCAAATATAGTCAGCTTTGACTTCATACAGCTACGTTTCTTTAATAATTTCTCGTCAGACATGATTGAATGAAATAGTAGAAAAAGTTGTTTATCAATAAAATGCAACGATAAGCAAATTGAACAGGTGGAATGTGCTAATGACCCGACTGGCAGGCTTAACAAAGGAACTGCTGATGTAGGTATTTAAGACAGCTGAGTGAATGCACCGTTATCTTAACAGCCTACGTAATGTAGGTATAGGCTCTGTAAATATGTTACTAATGAATAATGATAGAAAGCGATTGCACTAAGCTGATAGATGATTCTTTTTCCTGTGATGTGATGATTTTTATGATTTGACTTTTTTTGTTTAAATAGGCTAGTTGATAATAATGAAATAAAATTTAAATATGAATGACATTAAACTCAATAAGGCGTAAAGCTTTGAAGAAAGATATAGCACAATTATTTACCTGGATAGGTAGGTAGGTTCAAAACACACTCGCTCAATTTCAACAATTTTTAACACTGGAATGAAATGGAAAATAAAGGAAATATTGGAACGATTTCACGTATCTTCTCACCCCAATCCAAGACACAGGTATACAATATGTGACGATGACTGTGCTATGTAGACTCCACGTTGACTCGATTTTAAGGCGGGGTCCAAAGTCCGCGGCGTGATGTCCTCTAAATGACCTTATATTTGGGCGTGTGCAGATGCTTGCGCTGTACGATATGCCTTGCTGGAAAGTGAAGGCTCCGGGCAGGTATCTAGCGTAGCTGAAGTCCGCAACTGAAGAGCTCAAAATCGACGAAATGTTAGCGACGCGTTATGATGGTAGTTTAAGATTATATTTTATTGTTAATTAGAGGGTGATCCGGTGTCACGCCACATCCTGCGCATAGTTATACCAAGGCAGTCTGCACCCAATCGTACTCGGAGCGACACCGTATTGCGCCTCCCTTTATAAATACCTCGTGTCTTTGTGAAAGTGTACCATTTCTAATTAATATACGTTATTAAACCTAATTTGGCGTTATTTACATCACCACGAACCCTGACCATCTACAATCTGGTCATTCGGCCGGATCCGAATATAGTTCGATGTTTCAAACGCCACCGTCAAAAATGGTACACACGCGTAGTGTAAGTAAAAAAATGGCGTCCGTTAACGAACATTCCGAGACAGTTGATAAGACTCATCCTAGTGGCAGTGTGAAATCCGTGGAAAAGTTACCAGCACCAACAACTAAGTGTTATTTGGAGCCCCACCCGATTACGGCACCAGCTGGACCGTCGAAACTTCAAGCAGATACCAAGCTGGAGGCACCACGTGATCTGAAATCAGTGGCATCGACTGCGTCTTCCATGCGAGCTAGGCGAAAAAGGTTGGAACTTGAGGCAGCGGAGCAGAAAGCTAGGATTCAAATGGAATTAATAAACAAAAGGCTAGAAGCTGACATAGCCGACCTTAAAGATGAATACAGTCCAGCAGAAGGAAACGCGAGCATTGAATCTCGCACTGACGTCGAGAAATGGCTGGAAAACAGCCAGCATGAGATGGAAAAGGAGCCGGAGAACCCGCTAAATGGTAATCATCAGGGTGAACCGATTCCGCAAAGTGGTGCCATCGAGATGCTGGCGAGCGCTTTAAAGCAACTGGCCACTTCATCAGTTCATAGTCCTCATCCTAACCCACAACTACTTAGCCGTATGAGCGTACCTAAAGATTTGCCCGAGTTCTCTGGCGACCCACTCGAGTGGCTGCACTTTAAGCAAGCTTACAACGAATCGACACAAATATGTGGATTCAGCGACAAAGAAAACATATGGAGACTGCGAAAATGTCTCCGCGGACGTGCAAAGGAAGCAGTATCCGCCTTATTGATTTGCACCTCATCACCTGGACAACTAATGTCCACATTAGAATTGCAGTTCGGAAACCCAGACTTCATATTGTCAAAGCTTACGCAAGATCTACAAAAATTGCAACCACTGCCAACTGATTATCAGTCGGAAATAGTATCCTTCGCAATTAAAATACAAAACTACGTAACAGCCGTACGCGCAGTGGGTCGCGACGAATACCTACGCGGCTATCACCTATCAAATATCATTCTAAGTAAGCTTCCCACTGTTCTAATTTCCAAATGGGCGGACTACAGTTACCCGAGATTGCAATATGAAGCTGATAAGTCAAGAATAGACATGGTCTCCGAATTCCTACATGAAGAGGCGCGAAAAATATCAACAACTACCAATATGAATATATTGCCTATAAGCTTTAATAGCCATAATAAAAACAAATTTAACAGGAACGCGTATAACTCTCATACAGTTTTAATGCAATACCCCGAAGAAGGAACAAACGCAAATTGCAGTTATTGTCGCAAAGGTGAACATGAGTTAACAAAATGTAAACAATTCCTTAAAGCGTTACGTAAAGATCGATGGAATCACGTCAAACGAAATGGCATATGTTTTAAATGCCTACTGTCTAAGCACAACAAAGAAACCTGTTCTGCGCCCGTCTGCGATAAAGACAATTGTAGCAAAGCGCATCACATGCTACTACACAACCCACCGCGCCGAGATGCGAAAGTAACTACAAGTCAAACGAAGACATCGGCAGCATTGGCACCGATATCATCAAATCCGTCATCACCAGCATCACCGGAAACAATCGCGCATATCAGTGTTACGGACAAAAAAGTGTTGTTAAAAGTAGTGCCGGTCGAAGTTAAAGGACCTAACGGTGTAATAAGTGCGTGTGCGTTATTAGACGACGGGTCTACGATTTCACTGATTAGCTCGCAGCTAGCGGAGCGCGCTGGGCTGCGCGGACCCGCCGAGCCCATGCGCGTGCGCGGCGCCTGGGGCGACGATGCGCTCGTGTGCGCGTCGGCGGCGCTCACTCTGGACTTGTCTACTCGTAGTAAGGGAAGTGACAATAAATTATTTACAATTAATGTGCGAAGTGTCGAAAATTTAAATTTGCCTATCCAAGATATTTCTTGAGCTAAATGTCAAGAATATAATCACTTGAAAAATGTTAAAATAGACTGTAATAATTTATGTAAACCAGAGATTTTAATTGGCCAAGATAATTATCATTTGTTGATGCCGTTAGAGATTTGTATTGGGAAAAGTAATGAACCGTCCGCTACTCGCACCCCCCTCGGCTGGTGTGTGCACGGTATAGTGCATGTACCGCGTGCTGCCCCTTCTCCGTTTAACACATTGCTCATCACCGAAATGGCATCCGCCGACGACCGTGCACTTCAAGACCTTAGTGAACAGGTGCGGCGCTCTTTTTCCATCGACGCATTGGGAATATCAGGTAAACCCCGCCAGCATCAAGAGGAGGTGCGCGCCGTTACCCACCTAGAGGACAGCGCGCAACTCATCGACGGCAGGTGGCATGTCGCACTTCCATGGAGGAATCCTAACTGTAAGTTGCCTGATAATTACTATAATGCACTTTCCCGACTTAAGAGTGTCGAGAGAAAGATGTCGGCGAGCAAGGAGTATGCGAGTAAGTACAAGGAGCGTGTTGATCATTTACTTGAGAATGATTATGCAAAGCAGTTAAAGAATACTGAACGTTCATCCAAAACGTGGTATTTACTTCATTTCGGGGTAAATAATCCTAACAAAAAAAAGCTGCGCTTAGTTTTTGATGCAGCCGCTAAGTCGCCGACGCAAAGTAAGTCATTAAATGACTACCTATTGACTGGTCCAGATTTACTTAATTCATTATTTGGCATTATGTTACGTTTTAGAGTACATAAAGTGGGGGTCACGGGGGACATTAAAGATATGTTCTTGCGAATTAAAATTAAATCTGAAGACCAGGATGCTCTTAGGTTTCTATGGAGGGATCAAACTACAGGTGAGTTAAAAACGTACACAATGACGTCACTAATATTTGGAGCAAATTGCTCGCCTTTCATAGCCCAGTTCATTAAAAATAAAAATGCTCACACGCATGAGTCATCACAGCCGGCCGCTGCAAACGCGATATATAGGCAGCACTATGTAGATGACTATATAGATAGTCTACCGGACGACGCCGCGGCTATACATATGGTAAGGAATATAACGGATATTCACAAACAAGGTGGTTTCGAAATCCGCAACTGGACTAGCAACAGCCTAGCGGTCTTGAACAGTGTACCGGAAGACACATTGGGTGACGCGGCCGTAAAGTTTAAAATCGATGAGCAATACCAAGGCGAACGAACACTTGGGATGATTTGGTATCCCGTCCAAGACGAACTGGGCTTTGACGTCACATTAAAACGTATTCCTGATAGCATTTTAAAGTGTGGGCAGAGGCCGACTAAACGTCTAATGCTTACAGTAATTATGTCAATATTTGATACGTTCGGTTTTCTTTCTCCATTTACTATACAGGGTAAAATAATGCTTCAGGATACCTGGAAATATAACACCGGATGGGACGAAATGATACCCGATGATGTATACCAAAAATGGTGTAAGTGGATTGAGTTAATACAAGAAATTCCATGCATTAGGATTCCACGTTATTACCTACGCGCAGGAGTGGGCGGGACGGAAGAAGCGGCGGCTACGAGCGGGAAGGAGACCGATAGTGCATCGACAATGCAGTCGCAAAGAGATGCTACGCGCTCTGCTACGAGCGTTGCTACGAAAGATGCTACGACCACTGAGGATGTTTATAAGAATTTACAACTACATGTTTTTGCCGATGCATCTTCGAAAGCAATGTGTGCTGTGGCTTATTGGAGGTGGGAATATAATGGAATTATACACGTCGCATTAATAGCTAGCAAAACTCGAGTTGCGCCATTCAAGGCCACCACAATACCTAAACTGGAACTCCAAGCAGCGTTGCTAGCGGCCCGACTGGCAGATACTATAACTCGGGAACATGAATTGAAGATAAACGAACGGTATTTTTGGTGTGACTCGACCACAGTGCTACATTGGATTAACAACAACTCGCGACATTATAAAACATTCGTAGCAAACCGGTTAGGCGAGATAGACGATTTGACGCGAGCTGTGGAGTGGAGATACGTACCTACATAGTTGAATATAGCCGATGTCGGCACTAGGGAAACATACGATAAATCAGTTTTTAAAAACGAGTGGTTTGCGGGGCCGTCCTTCTTGCGAGGCGATAAATCCATATGGCCGCATCATGACATCAGCTTGCCGTCTCCAAATGATGTTGACCTGGAAATCGTTAACACGATTATATCAACCAGAGACGAAACCGTTTGTTTACCTATACCAAATGTAGACAGATTTTCATCTTGGCTAAGATTACTTAGGGCAACGGCTACAGTATTGAGATTCATAAACAAATGTAAAAAGGCTGTATCGGTAAGCACATTAATGGAAATGGAGCAAGCTGAGCTTCTTTTGATTAAACAGTCACAGATGGACAGTTTTGCCACCGACATAGCTGAAATAAAAAAAGGAAAAGGCATTAAAAGAAACAGTCGTCTACTTACCTTGGCACCATTCCTCGACGAACACGGCATACTTCGCTGCGGTGGCCGCATCGGTGCTGTGACTGGAGTCTCATCTGCCACACAAAATCCTGTAATATTAGATGGGAAATATGACATCGCCCGGCTGATAGTGAAACACTATCACGAGAAAGCTGCGCACGGGAACCAGGAGTCCGTCGTAAATAATCTGAGACAAAGATATTGGTTACTGAAAGTCAGGCCTACAGTTAAATATGTAGCTTCGAGATGTATGCTGTGTCGTCTCAGAAAGGCAAAACCAGAGATACCCAGGATGGGTGACTTACCTGCAGCGCGCATGGCTCATCATCAACGTCCATTTACGTATTGCGGCATTGATCTATTTGGGCCCATGACTGTAACAGTAGGACGGCGTCACGAGAAGAGGTATGGAGTTATATTTACGTGCCTCACTGTACGCGCTGTACACTTAGAATTAGTTCACTCAGTGAGCACTGATTCGATGATAATGGCACTTAGGCGCATGGCAGCGCGACGTGGGTGGCCACGACACATAATGTCCGACAACGGCACTAATCTGAGAGGAGCCGACACGGAACTGAAGCGTTCACTTAAAGAGTTGGACGAAGAAGTGCTTCAAAACGAAGCAGCCAACAACAAGACCGAATGGACCTTTATACCACCCGTGAGCCCACACTGGGGTGGGGCGTGGGAAAGGTTAATAAGGAGCATTAAGACTTCTCTCAAGGTTATTTTGAACGAACGTGCACCAAAAGACGAGACCCTGTGTACGCTGTTGATGGAGGTCGAGAACATAATTAACAGCAGACCTCTAACTCATGTATCAGTAGAACCTGGAAGCGATGAGACTTTAACCCCTAACCATTTTCTTTTAGGCACATCCTCTAACTTACCAACAGTGGGAACCTTCGACGACTCAGACCTTTACCTGCGGAAACAATGGCGTAAGTCACAGCAACTCGCAGATATGTTCTGGAGGCGTTGGCTTCGAGAAATTTTGCCAGATCTCGTGCCGAGGCAGAAATGGAATCGCGAGCATCCACCTCTGAAGGTAGGTGACTTAGTTTTTATCGTGGATCCTGGGGCACCGCGTAACGTGTGGCCAAAGGCAGTAGTTCAGCAGGTATTCCCGGGAGCTGATGGCCGAGTAAGAGTGGTCGAGGTTAAGACTAGGACAGGTACACTGAAGAGGTCTGCAGCACGCGTCGCGAGAATTCCCTTAGTTAATGAGTGCTGATCCAGCACGGGGTGGGGTGTGTTAGCGACGCGTTATGATGGTAGTTTAAGATTATATTTTATTGTTAATTAGAGGGTGATCCGATGTCACGCCACATCCTGCGCATAGTTATACCAAGGCAGTCTGCACCCAATCGTACTCGGAGCGACACCGTATTGCGCCTCCCTTTATAAATACCTCGTGTCTTTGTGAAAGTGTACCATTTCTAATTAATATACGTTATTAAACCTAATTTGGCGTTATTTACATCACCACGAACCCTGACCATCTACAAAAAGGCTTGAATTCCGATGCTATTTATTCACAGTAAATCCTCGCAAAACAGACGGCGTTAACTTGTCACCATTTGAAGGACCATTTGTTAGGGTTTCTAACAGATCTTCTTGTGGTCAGATGAAACAAAGTGGACTGTATTAATAGGTGCTGTATTTCGCCTCTAAATTACATGGGATTTGTGGAATAAACTCAAATATGAACCGCCGACCGTGGTATCCCAAAGACGAGTGTGCCGGCGCATTCAAACCGGGTCCGCGATGACGTCACAGCCCGTCGCCCGCTCGTCTCCTCCCGCGCGTAGGTATGTTGTTTATTTAACATACCTGTACGTGAAGTTCTATCATAATTATATGATAGTTTTCGTCCGAAGAGATTGGCATCCCCCCCATCCTCCCACAAATTTATGAATATACGTACACCATGATACTCAAGCTTTGAACGGAATGATTGCGGCTGTTAGTTGTCGAACGAAGTAAATTCAGTGATTACCCTCAAAAAAAAAACTAGGGTTACCCTCTCAATTATAGTGCACAAGTGGCGAATCCTGCGCGGTCCTACATAGTCTTATGCCAATCTCTTCGGACGAAAACTATCATATAATTATGATAGAACTTCACGTACAGGTAAGTTCGTTTAATCATTAAATATCGCGAGTGCCTCTTCATTAAGCCTATTGTTCGCACGACCGATGAGTTAGCTGGGTGGCAGAACCGGTCGGCCGTTCACTCTCACGGCGCTCGGTCGGTCGGTCTCGGTCCGGCCACTGACAGAGCACTTGAAGCGCGGACGTACTACTAGCTAGACTAAATCCTTGAAGACAATAGCTTCCTACAATATTATTTTAAACCATTTCTTGTTACAAAAAAAACTAGTGTTAGTGTTTCCAAACTGGGTGAGTTGTTAATTGATTTGTTAAAACGTTAAGTAGTGCTTGTTATTATAAATGTAACCGTCGTTCTTTGTAATTTGAATGCAACTGTTGAACCTAGTTGAGTTGGGTTTCTTTCTTGCATATTAAATAGTGTACATAAATCGTTATCGTTGATTGTTGGGTCGGATAGTTGCTTGATACTTGTCGAACATTCTTTTTAAATCTTCCCTCTTTGTAATATCATTGTATTAAATTTATATATTGAAGTATTGCATATGACACATCATTACGATGATGCCCTGACTTCAGGTCAGTAGGTTTATACAGATACCTAGTTATGTGAGGCAACCAAAAGGGGGCCCTCCAACCTTACTATTAAAATGATTAGTAGTTTACAAGTTCCGCATTGTGAAACTTGTGACGCACATTAAAATAGTTCATATTCATATTTAATATTTTTCCCTTTGATCTGTGACCCAAGTCATAAAACTTTTATTACTTTTGCGATTAGATAAAATTAATAGACTCGGGCGTTACTTTGCGGAAATCCATAACTAATTATGGATTTAGAAAATTATTTTGCTAATGATTTCCGCTTGTTAATATACCGGCCTAGATACCTTCACCACACTACCCGCACTAACACTGATTTGAGGAAGCACCTGCACCACACTAACACTGATTGAGCAAGCACTATTTCATGCAGGAAAACCGCCAGCCCTCCCTCAAAAATGCATGCAGTACAGTTAATGCAATTATTAGTACCCAACACCAATATAACAAAAACCTCGACGCGTTTCGCCACTTCACGTGGCATCCTCAGGAGATGTTGTCGCCTTCGCTGCGCTCCGACGACTAAGCTGTGAAACTGGCGAACAGGCCTTTTATAGAAACTCCCCACTACGACAACAGGTTGTGACGTTCAATCTGCGTTGTTCTTGAAATTGGTTTGATTTGATTAAAAGTGGTTTGAGATTTAATTTAAATGATAATTATGATTTTAAATTTAATTAAATTTGTAAGGTTGGCATATGAAATAATACCCACGATGTTTAGTAGTAGTTCGTTTATTGATATCTTTATACAGCAAAGTCCAAGATGTAAATTATAACAAACGTATCTATGTGACATACATGTATTTCATATGGTATCCTAACATAGGATCGTGGGAAGGACGCGGATCATCGCAACCCTATATCCTCCTAGCTAGCTTTAACTTGATGACGCGGGGCATCGACCAAGCCAAGCACTGGACTCTGAGCAGACTACGGGAGCAATCGTACTCGGAGCCGTCTAGCGAACGACTGACTGCAGGCCGGCGGCGATGCTGCTTATAAGCCCGTGCGGGGTGATGCGCGGGGAGTCTTCGGTTGTTTCCGTAGGAACTCGTAGGCGCTCGGATGCAATGAATGGTAGTTGCGTCATCATAGTGGTATTGCATCGTTACAATCTCCCCCTCTGGTACTCCGAAGTCGACCCGACCGGTGTACCAGTCTCTCTAGTTTTGCGTGGTCTTCCTCTCTGACGTATTGGGTTGATAGGTTTAGGAAGGCAATCTCTCATTTCAAACTTAGTGATAGCGGAAGTATGATACTTGCCAATTGATTTGGTTGGTTCGTTAGTATCTGCAACATCATACGTAGAAGTGCCAAGTTTTCTTAATATTACATAGGGACCATCTCTACGTGGAGCTAATTTCGTTGAAAATTGCTTATCCATGTTACTTAGCGTGTGTGATTCTACAAGAACTAGATCGCCTCTTTCGTATCCAGGGTCAGGTCTTCTTTTGATATTTGCTCTTTGCCGGTTTATATCTAAGTTATTCTCTATGTTTTCTTTTGCAAGAGCTAAGTCTTGAGCTAACTGTTTAAGAGTTGGCGTTATTTCTTTTACAAAATTTTCGGATGTTACTATTGCACTTAAATCGTGTTCCAAATCATATACATTTCTTAGTTCTCGTCCAAATGTTAAGTAGGCTGGAGAGAATGTCGTAGTTTGGCATTTTGCTGTATTCATTGAAAATCTTATTGCCGGTAGTGTTGATGGCCAATGTTGATGTTTGTCTTTTACCATAATAGCTAATTGCGTTTTCATATCTCTGTTTTTTCTTTCAACTACGTTAGGTTCTGGGTAGTAAACAGAAGTATAAATTTGTTCGATTTCAAAACAAAAAACCAGTTTCTGCATTATAGCAGATATAAATTGTACACCATTATCGCTAATAATTTTTCTTGGTAGGCCATATCGTAGGAATATTTCATTGATTAATGTTGTGGCACATTTTTCAGCAGTAGCTTCTTGCATTGCGAATAATTCTACCCATCGTGATGCTGTGTCTTCTATAATAAAGATCCACTTTTCTCCACACGGTCCTTTGGGCAATGGGCCGAACAAATCAATGGACAACACTTCAAATCGCTGGTAGTTTGGGGTTGAGTGATATAGTCCAGCAGGTTTTTGATTACTCGGTTTATATTTTTGACATTCAGTACACGTTTTAATATACTTTATCACGTCTTTTCTTAGGTCTTTCCAATAATATTTGTTTGCTATTCGCTGTACTGTACGATTAACACCCATATGTCCAGCCGTAGGTGCATCATGATAAAATTTCAAAATATTAGGTATTTCGTGTTGTGGAATTAGTAATTTTGCATTATCATCATCCTGTTCAGGCGTATAACGATACAAAACTCCTTTATGAAGTAAGTAACCCTTTTTTACACATTCAGAATAATAGTCACACTGGTTTCCTTCTTCTAATGTTTCAATTATTGATTTTAAATTCTCATCTTTTATTTGTTCATCTCTTATTTGTTTTTCACTAAGTTTAGGTAATTCTAATTCAGCGAAACAGATCGTGCATTTTCCATCATGGTTTGAACACGGGGGTCTAGATAAAGTGTCAGCAACAACATTAGTGCGGCCAGGTGTGTATTTTATTTTAAAATCATATGGTTGTAGTTGCAGGGCCCATCGAGCAAGTCGTCCACTTGGTGATTTTAGGTCCATTAACCATTTTAGTGGTTGGTGATCTGTGACGGTTATGAACTTTGTTCCCTCTATATAACCACGAAATCGAGCAATAGCCCATACAATGGCCAGTGCTTCTTTTTCTGTAACAGTATAATTACATTCAGCTGGAGTGAGCAATCTGCTTGCATATTCCACAGGGTGCTCCTGATCTCCCTCCCCCTGAACTAAGGCTGCCCCAATAGCGTACTGACTGGCATCTGTTTTGATTGTAAACGGCTGGTCTGGATCGGCTTGTTTTAATACTGGTGCTGTGGTCAAAGCGCTTTTTAACTGGTTAAACGCTTCGCGTTGTTCTTGGTTCCACTGCCAAACAGCTTGTTTTTTTGTCAGATTTGTTAGAGGTCGTGCTATTTCTGCAAATTTATGAATAAATCTTCGATACCAAGATGCAGTTTGAAGGAACGAAATAAGTTGTTTTAGGTTTTTCGGTTCCGCCAGATTCGCAATGGCTGATACTTTTTCTGTGTTTGTTTTAATTCCTTCAGGTACGATCAAATGACCTAAATATTTTACTTCATGACAGCCAAATCTACATTTCTGTCTGTTAGCGCGTAAATTAAACTTACGAAGTTTATCAAATACTTCTCTTAAATCTTCTATGTGGTTAGAGAATGAAAAAGATCTACAGATCAAATCGTCGAGATATGATAGTATACTCTTTGCTTTTAGGCCTTGTATGAATTTATCCATCAATCTTTGAAATGTAGCAGGTGCATTACGAAGTCCAAATGGCATACGTTTGAATCGGAACGTCCCAAAGGGTGAAACAAAGCTGGTTTTGTCTTGATCTTCAGGATGAACTAAAATTTGCCAGTATCCTGATTGTAGATCAATTGTGGACATAAAAGGCATTGCTTTCGCCTGGTGCAATAAGTCATCTATCCGAGGTAATGGATACCTATCAGGTATGGTTATTTCATTTAATCGTCTGTAGTCTACACACACTCGAACATCATTATCACCTTTAGGTACTAGTATTACCGGAGCTGACCATGGAGAATCACACTCTTCAATTATGTCATTATTTAGCATATCATCAAGTTTTTCTCTAAGTTGCTGTTGTCTTACTGGTGATAGTCTATAAGGTTTGACACTAATAGGAGGATGTGTTCCTGTATCTATTTTATGTTCAGCAAAAGGAGTTGGATCTGTATTTCTTTGAAATATATGACTATATTCAGAGAGTAATTCATTGAAAATGATTCGTTCATCTTCAGTTAATAGAGTGCCCTCATCAGAGCGTAAATAAACATCAACACAATAGAGTCTAGTAGGATTTATTGGTAAATAATTAACGCGAGGGTCTACACAACAATCATTAACAGCTGGTTCACGGGGGCGCGATGGACGTGGTGGAGTTTTAATTTTCTGAAGAATCCAGCGAGGTCGCTTATTTTCTGGTGGTTCAATTTCTTTTTCTTTCAACGGTGATGGAGTTTCAGTCATTGGCGATAGCATTTGTAACTCGCCAGCCCATTTCATAAATTCTGACAGTGACTCATCGATGGCGTTTGATTTAGCGGGTTCCTCAACATCAAATAATGTTCGTTTGATGGCCTTCAATGGTATCATTTCGTTGCGTAGCTGTAGAAAGTCGAAATGCATAGTAGGGTTATTAATGAAATGCCATGTGCGTTGCGGTAAATTAAGTATGATGCCCGAAGCTTCCAAGAAATCGATGCCAAGTAAGGTTCTGTTTTCGGACGCTTCTGGTATTGCAGAGATGGTTACAGGTAATATGCAACCTCCCATTACTATATCTATTGTCGTTGTGAGAAGGGTGGTGGTCTTCACTGTACCATCAGCCAAGGCGATGTCAGCCGTCTGCTGTGTGAACTTTGTACCTTGACGCACGAGTGTATTGTATAATTGCTTACTTGCAATACTGGTACGGGCAGCGGTGTCAATGTGTGCGTAGCCTTTTTCACCTTTCACACTTATCTCAATCGTTGGAATTTTAGTTGAAGATTTCAACGTTGACTGGACGGCATAAAATGCAACAGGCTTGGGAGGTGTTTCCTTGTTTTTGCAAGTCGTGCATTTACTTCGGTATACTCCTGGAGCGCCGCAACCATAGCACTTAATTATATTTTCCGCGATTCCATGGGCTGTTTTTTCTGCGTCTGTTTTGAACTTACGGCACTCCCCCTGAACATGGCCACGCTTACCGCAGTAAGTGCAGCGTAGCTTTGCGGTCTCCATCTTTGTTTGTACCGTGGGCTCCACTTCCCTTTGGATGCTTTCTGTGTGACGCCCCTTTTCCAGCAATTCCGTGAACGATTTCACTTCACAACGCGGCACATACTTGCGAATATTTATGTTTAGTAGGCCGTAAATAAGATCAAGTTGCTCGTCCTCTTTATGACGTTTTGCCGGAAGTTGGGATAAAAGTGCACGTTTCTTACAGAGAAATGCATCTATAGGCTCCTTATCTTGCTGCTTGGTAGCAAACAGTTCCACATACAGTTCGTGAGGTTGTTTTTTCGGTGCAAATGCTTGCCGGATGAGTTTTAACGCCGTTTCCCAATTCTTCGCTTCCAGTTTTACTCCTTGCCACCATGTAGACGCGGTGCCAGTCAAAAGAAGAGCCAATCCATCAACAGCATCTTTGTCATTAATGTTTTCGATGTTTGAAGGTTACGATGGCGTTAATAAATTCTTCGACTTTTTCGTAATTCCTTTGGCCGTCGAAGCGGTAGGTACATTTAGCGAAGCTAGCTTTCGACATTTCGTTTTGTTGTATTGTTGCTGAAGCAAGACTTTGGGTAAGACGGTCAATTTGTTCGTCGTGTCCGGTTAAAGATGCGTTCGTAATCGATTCGATCAGGCGACTGAACTGATCTTCGCTCATTACGACGTTATTGGCCATTTTTGCTATATACCCTCTCTTCTTATGATAATTTCTTCTTAATGTGGGTAGATTTGATTTTACGTTGGGCGTCAATTGTAAGGTTGGCATATGAAATAATACCCACGATGTTTAGTAGTAGTTCGTTTATTGATATCTTTATACAGCAAAGTCCAAGATGTAAATTATAACAAACGTATCTATGTGACATACATGTATTTCATATGGTATCCTAACATAGGATCGTGGGAAGGACGCGGAGCATCGCAACCCTATATCCTCCTAGCTAGCTTTAACTTGATGACGCGGGGCATCGACCAAGCCAAGCACTGGACTCTGAGCAGACTACAGGAGCAATCGTACTCGGAGCCGTCTAGCTAACGACTGACTGCAGGCCGGCGGCGATGCTGCTTATAAGCCCGTGCGGGGTGATGCGCGGGGAGTCTTCGGTTGTTTCCGTAGGAACTCGTAGGCGCTCGGATGCAATGAATGGTAGTTGCGTCATCATAGTGGTATTGCATCGTTACAAATTTGAATTTAAATTATAATTATTGTGATTTGAATTTAAATTTTAATTGTGATTTGAATTTGGAAAAATATTGATTAGTGGGGAAGTGACGAAACTGACCTGTTCATTCAACAATGTAAGCGTGTTGTCTTTTTTATGTTTTACTATTTCTAATTGTTCTAACACTGACAGTTTTAAACTTTTTTTACATGTGTGTAAAATTGAAAAAGTATGATCCCTCTCCCCTCTGGATGTCTGGCTAGTCGGACGTATTTTTAGAAGCTCCGCGCACAATTTTTTTAATAAATTCTTCATCAAAACTCGAATTTAAAATAGTGCCAGTACCAGGATCGCAGAGATCTACAAGCCGTCGCGCCAGTGTGAGACAAGATAAGCCGCCAAGTGAGTGCGATCAATATATTTCCCGGTGTTAGTCCCTGCGCCGCGTCCTCCGTCTATACCTCCTAGCCGTACACTGATTTGTCAGCCCCGCCACTGGCGCCGGAGTTTTGCACGGGGAACGACCGCCCACTACGCGTGCGTGACTCATTCGCTGCAAGCGACTAGTTGCCGTCGGATGAAATAGGCCTGCAATTTGAGACTTTGCGCGTTACCTAAATTGTTTATACACAGACGAAATGTCTCGATCTCTCGATGATAAACAAACTTCAACGTACGCATCGGTCCCGGACCTTCACAAAGCCTAGTAGCCTAAACGAGCACATTACTCTCCGCTCCACAAAAAGACGTCGCTGTGAATGTGGCTCCACTGACGAGTCTAAACTCGATATCTTTATGAACACCTTAACGTCATGGAAGCAAGAATCAGATGACAGGCTTGCCGGCATTCAAGACTCCATTAACGAAATGAAGCGACAAAACCTGGAAATATTAGCGTCAAACGCCGAGATTGAGAAATCAATTGATTATTTATCCTCAAAATACGATGATATTTGTGTCCAACTAAATACCTACCAAGCTCAAACCAGGGCATACGATGAACGTCTCACTAAGATGGAATATGCCACAGAAGAAATCGAGCGGTTTTCTCGTTCGAGTTCGCTAGAAATTCGTAACCTACCGATTAATAAGCCTCTTCCCCAGGATGACCTTATTCAAATCTCTCTGCGGATCTTCGGTGAACTGTCATTACAAGTGCAGCAGTCAGACGTTTATGATGTTCGTCGTCTGCCTTCAAAGATGGACAGCAATACTATTCTTGTTACCTTAAATTCAGTTATCTTGAAAAACAAAATCTTGAGAGCTTATCGAGACTACAATAGAGTAAACTCAAATTGTAAATTGAACTCCTCGCTCCTCGGGCCTAACTACCGACAGCAAACCATCTACGTTTCTGAAAACCTAACAGCTCGAGCGCGTAGGTTGTTCTTCTTGGCACGAGAATTCTCCAAGGCGGAGAACTACAAACATTGCTGGACCGCAAATGGAAGGGTCCTCCTACGAAAGCAGGACAACGACAGGCTGGTGGTCCTCTCCTGTGAATCCCAGCTCTCAGATTGTCGTTCAAAAAACTAAGTACTGTCAAAATCAGCCTCACGGCCTTTTTTATTACCCTTTGCCTTTTATTATCTAAGTTAAAAATGAATCAACACAACACATTCATCCATCACAACACTTTTTACACGGAAATTACAACTACAACCATAACTCACATTATACAATTAACTACAAATTCTTGCATATATTCATTCATAAACACAATTTGGATTACCTCACATACTCGCTTCCTAACGATTATACTATCTCGATCATTATTTTTTCTTAACAAATGTATATTTCAAGCTATAATGACTTACATCCTTACCTATGTAACAAGGCTGCCCACAAACTCATTATCTTATTACGCAGTTTATAACTACCTCCGCTATAGTATCAATGTCAAACCCATACACTTTCTTTCCCCATTTAACCCTTTATGTCATAACATGAAACATTACCAAGTAGCTGCGCACCGTTTGCTCATATAATAAATTATAACTGTACTTTTTACTACCGGTTTCTAAATTCACTGGTGATAACGAATTAGTTAACAATATTGACGGTATATCGGTTAGTCGTGCGTTTACCTGTGATCCACCTGAAGTTCACACTATTTTACGAACAAAATGTTCAAAGAATTGCTTGAAAATGTTAACCCAAAACATTCGTAGTGTAGCAGCCAATATGAATAGCTTATCCGTGCTGTTAGATAGTATTGACACCAATTTAGATTTAATAATTTTAACTGAATGCTGGCTTCTAAGCAAACCTCATATCCCTTATCTGGATGGTTTTTCTTCATTTTCCTCTACAAACCCCGCCAACCAAAATGACGGTGTCATCGTTTACTATAATAACCTACTCTGTGGGGTATCTATCTCAGAATCCAATGTTACCGAAGCTAGTTGCGTCCAAATAAAAATTTATGACGAGTTCGTGATACTAGCCATTTACAGGCCCTGCGCCTTTAAAAGGGCCCATAATTTTATACTTTCTCTTGACCCGATTTTATTATCTCTAAAAAGTTATAAAAATATAATAATTATAGGAGATATAAATATCGATATTATTCGTTCACCTACACCAGATCCTGACTCTGAAGAATATCTAAATACACTTGCTTTCCATGGTCTTCTTCCAGCACACACTCTTCCCACACGAAGCCTTGCTTGTTTAGACCATGTCTTCCTCAAAACGTCTCAATCAGCCAAAACCCTTGTCCTCCAATCTTCCGTTACCGATCACAACGCAGTTCTTCTTGCCATCTACACCAATATATCCACCCCCCCGCCCGTTAAAATCAATAAAATCAACCATGCAGACCTATATTTAATGAATACCGACTTTTCTCCGATTCTTCAGATCACTGATCCCAACACTGCCACTAACTTTCTAATCAACAAAATTCGAGCAGCCATAGACTTGCATTCCCACTCTTACACTTTGTCTCGTCGCCGCAGGATCTTGAAGCCCTGGATAACCCCGGGCTTGTTGAGGTGTATACGAAATAGATATAGTATGCATAAAAAAGTGAGAAAAAATCCAAATAACGACATCCTCAGAGTGACCTACCTTCGTTACAGAAACTTCTGTAACTCTATTCTCAAAAAAGTGAAACTCAACTACGACAGGGAACTCATTGACAAAGCCGGCTCTAACAGCAAAAATTTATGGAAAGCAATTAGAGATGTTACAAACTTTAAAAAAAGTCAATCCAATGCAAATGACTTGCTTTCTTGCATGTCCACCACATCTCAATCTGTTGACCACGTAAACTCTTTCTTCGCAGGGGTAGGGAGATCTCTTGCTGAAGAAATTTCAAGAAAAAACGTTTTCAAGTCTCCAGATGCAACACAATCCCCTAACAAATCCTATTCTTGCACCTATACTAACCCTAATTTTTTTGTGTTTCTAGACACAACCCCGTCTGAAATAAATTCCCTCCTTTCATCCCTCAAAGAGGACTGCGCAGTCGGCTGGGATAATATCTCCACGACATTATTGAAACGTTGCAAAGATGTCCTTGTCCTTCCTATCACCCACATCTGTAACCTTTGCCTCTCGTACGGTCTGTTCCCAGATTCTTTCAAAAAGGCCCTAGTTCACCCCATACACAAATCTGGCGACCGGAACCTTCCAAACAATTACCGTCCTATATCGGTCTTACCTGCCTTGTCTAAGATATTGGAGAGTCTGATAAATAATCGTCTCACTGATTTTATCGTAAGTCAAAAACTTTTATCACCTTGTCAGTACGGTTTTAGATCGGGCATGTCCACGTCTGATGCTGTACATGACTTAACGGATCATGTCGTCAGAGCTCTGGATAGAAGAAAAAAATGTCTCTCTATATTCCTGGACCTAGCTAAGGCCTTCGATTCGGTTTCGGTACCTATACTCTTGACAAAACTGGAGGCAATGGGAGTACGAGGTACCCAGCTGTCCTTATTTCGGAGCTACTTTTCAGACCGTACCCAATCAGTTGTGATAAATGGAAGCATTAGCTCTGAACTTCCTATAAAATATGGCGTCCCTCAAGGAAGTATACTTGGTCCCACGCTCTTCCTGGTATATATCAACCAACTCTGCTCGCTGGAAATCTCAAACTGCAAAATTATATCCTTCGCCGATGACACCGCCCTTACTTTCATAGCTGACACATGGGAAGAAACTTTTCACCTTGCCCAATCTGGATTTCACCTAGTCTCTCTCTGGCTCCATGATAACTTGCTTACTCTAAATGTCAAAAAGACCCAATATATTACCTTCTCTATAAACAATATTCACGATAATGCATTGAACGGCCTTGGCCTATTCGCTCACTCCTATTCCGAATTGACGGGTACTCCTTGCGACTGCCCCCCATTAACCTCTACCGAATGTATAAAATATCTAGGTGTCTTGATAGACAGCAGGCTCTCATTTCAACCCCATATCAATCTCACTGCAGGTAGACTTCGCAAACTTATGTATGTTTTTAGAAACCTCCGTCAGGTAGCGGACCCTGACCTCGTCAAAAGGGTTTACATGTCCATTTGTCAGTCGCTGCTGACCTATTGCTTAACTTCTTGGGGAGGTGCCTGTAAATCTGTGCTGATTAAGCTGGAACGTTCCCAAAGAGCAGTTCTCAAGATCTGCACCTTTAAGCCACTCTGTTTCCCTACCTTTGATCTGTTTCAATATTGCCAACTACTTTCTGTTCGCCAGCTTTTTATCCTCCAGGTAGTCCTTAAACAACACCAGCTTACAAAGTTCGTATCTAATATCACACAAAGTCGGCGAAACCACTTGGTAGCCACTTCGTCGTCATTTAAAACTTCCTTTTCACACCGATTCTTCTGTTTTTTAGGCCCCTTCTTGTACAACTCATTACACCGGAAGCTAGATATCTATGCCTTAACAAAATTCAACTGTAAATCTAAAGTTTCAACATATTTGCAAGGGATGACTTATTCAAGTTCTGAGAATTTACTTCTTCCAAATAGGTAATCATAACTCACTCAAATCACTCACTCACACGTACACACACACACTTACACACTTACACTTACACACACACACACCTACACACACACACACACACACACACACACACACACACACACACACACACACACACAAACACCTACTCGTGCTTGCACGCAGTTATCACAGCTAAGAAATTTATTATTATCCTCTATAGTTTGTATCCACTTACATTATGTGCACCTTGACCACATCGAGAGAGGAGAGTGCTGGCGCTCTGGAATACAGGCTGTCCTAGTTCAGTCGCCAGTCTCTCACAATCTTATATAGTTTTATGCATTGTTATGTATTTTTATAATTAGTTACAATTACTTAAAGATTGTGGAGAAAATAAAGACTTTTGTTATTGTTATTGTTATTGTTATTGATCGTTTGGGATACTATGTCCCGAATCTATAAGATGTTTTGCGAAATAAGACTTTTCTGGGTGATTATTTCGATAGGCGGATATGTGTTCTTTATAACGTGTGTTGAAACTACGGCCGGTCTGTCCTATATAAGACGAGTTACACTCCCTACAATCTATCTTATAAACACCAGATTTACGGACACTGTCATTCATGCGTCCTCCTGTCATCCGTGGCAACATAAAATGGCCGCGTTTAACTCATACATCCATCGACTTTTTTCAGTACCACTTAGCAAAACAAATTATACAAAAGAACTAAATACATTATATGATATCGCCATATCGAACGGATACAGGAGATGCATTATTGACAATTTAATAAAAAACAAAATCTACAAAATCATTACCAATTTATTATACTCTGTTCCCAACAAAAAAGAAAATAGGTATAGTTCTAGTATGGTTTACTTAGGTCAGTTATCAGAACGTATTTCTAAAACACTAAAAAATCACGACATATACGCGGCCTTTAACTCAAATAATTCACTAAGAAAACTCTGTAACGGTAAAGATAGGTTAGATAAACTTCAGAAATCTGGTGTTTATAAGATAGATTGTAGGGAGTGTAACTCGTCTTATATAGGACAGACCGGCCGTAGTTTCAACACACGTTATAAAGAACACATATCCGCCTATCGAAATAATCACCCAGAAAAGTCTCATTTCGCAAAACATCTTATAGATTCGGGACATAGTATCCCAAACGATCATACTTTTTCAATTTTACACACATGTAAAAAAAGTTTAAAACTGTCAGTGTTAGAACAATTAGAAATAGTAAAACATAAAAAAGACAACACGCTTACATTGTTGAATGAACAGGTCAGTTTCGTCACTTCCCCACTACTCAATATTTTTTCAAATTCAAATCACAATTAAAATATAAATTCAAATCACAATAATTATAATTTAAATTCAAATTTAATTAAATTTAAAATCATAATTATCATTTAAATTAAATCTCAAACCACTTTTAATCAAATCAAACCAATTTCAAGAACAACGCAGATTGAACGTCACAACCTGTTGTCGTAGTGGGGAGTTTCTATAAAAGGCCTGTTCGCCAGTTTCACAGCTTCCCCGCCCGGTGAAGCTGTAACGGCCTTCTGCCACAGCATAGGTCCTTTCCCAAAAAAAAAAAAAAAAAAAAAAATTCACAGCTTAGTCGTCGGAGCGCAGCCAAGGCGACAACATCTCCTGAGGATGCCACGTGAAGTGGCGAAACGCGTCGAGGTTTTTATTATATTGGTGTTGGGTACTAATAATTGCATTAACTGTACTGCATGCATTTTTGAGGGAGGGCGGGCGGTTTTCCTGCATGAAATAGTGCTTGCTCAATCAGTGTTAGTGTGGTGCAGGTGCTTCCTCAAATCAGTGTTAGTGCGGGTAGTGTGGTGAAGGTATCTAGGCCGGTATATTAACAAGCGGAAATCATTAGCAAAATAATTTTCTAAATCCATAATTTTGCGATTAGTTCCGCATCAGGACCTGCTTATCGCGCAGGTGCCGTGTCTTATCGCGGGAACATAATTTATGAGTCTTCGATAAGGAACTGAGATTTTACACGTATTGAAAATCTCGGAATCTCAAGGGCAGCACGAAGAGGTATGTTATTGGTGCCTATAAAAGGCCCTGGGTGGACAAAGAAGCTACATTCTACCAACGGCGGTCTCATAGAACGTTAGTCTAGCCCTAGTTAATTTTTGTAACTTTTTATAAAACTGTAGCAGCATCGTGTAGACTTGATAAAACTCCAAATAGTTATAACGCCCTTTGTTTCCCACAGCAAATTATATTATATTTACGTCGTGCGAGCTACGCACAATAGTGTACTCTCTAGCTCGCACACGAAAGAGCGATACAACAATATATCGTGTTCTCAAATAATCACACCATAATTTAATTCTACGTATTACCATTGGCTAAGACTAGATATAAGCTTACTTAGTTTAGTCACTACTGAGTTGTAAATATTTTGTATATACTAGGCTAAGTTTCCATAATAAATCATTCCCTTCTAAACTGAAAATTGGAGTATTATTACCAGCAAGAACCTAACTTACATACTGCTAAAGTGGTGATCCCGACGTGATTTGAACACGCAACCTTCTGATTTGTGTGTATTTTCTTAATACCCGATAGCTTTGTAAGGGCGACAAACAGATGACTTTCAAATTGTCGACCTTGGTCTGTCGGTATCGTGTCGAATCTTGATATCCATTGTTCGTAGATAGTTTTGGCAACTATTTCGGCTGTAACTTCGCATACAGGGTGAGCTTCGGACCAACGCGTAGCACGGTCGATCATTGTTATAACATATCTGTGGCCCTGCGGTGATGTTTGTAGTGGACCTACGATGTCGACGTGGACGTGCTCGAAGCGTTGTGATGAAGGAAACGATGCAAGTGGGCTTGTAGTGTGGCGTTGAATTTTCGCGCGTTGACATCCTGTACATGTTTGCACCCATTTCTTGACGTCGGTGTTCATAGAAGGCCAAAAGTATCTCTTCTGTACGAGTTTTCGTGTAGTTCTTATACCAGGGTGGCTAAGGTCGTGAATCGCAAATGCGGTTTGACGAAATTTTTCGGTATGGACGAACGGTTTGTGATGACGTTTCGCAATATAGAGGTTTCGTAGTAGTAGGCAGCGATATTTTGATAAGACGAATATTCGGTCGATTTAATAGTTCCTTTATGTATTCATCTTTTTCTTGTGCTTGAGCGAGTGCGTCGTAGTCGATCGTGGTGGGACAGGTGATGGCGTCGAGACGCGATAGTGCATCTGCTACGACGTTATGTTGGCCGCTGATGTGTCGAATGTCACATGTAAACTCGCTGATAAATAACAATTGTCTTGTACGACGTGGAGTTTCGTTATCAGACGAAATCTTTTGCAACGCAAATGTTAGCGGTTTGTGGTCGGTGAAAATAATTGTTTCTCTGCCTTCGATTATTTTTCTGAAGTGTTTGATTGCTAAGTAGATTGCTTGTAGCTCTCTGTCGAATGTCGAATACTTTTGTTGTGCGGTTGTAAACTTCTTCGAAAAGTATCCGAGAGGTTGCCATTTCTCGTTGACAAGCTGTTGAAGAACGGCTCCCGCGGCTGTGTTCGATGCGTCGCACATTAGTGCGAGTGGGACCGAGACATGTGGGTGAGCGAGATAGGTTGCGTCTTTAATGCATTTCTTGCAATCTTCGAAAGCTAGAGATGAATTTTCGTTCCATTGAATTTCAGTCTTGTCATTTTTCTTAGTTTTATGAAGGTACGAGTGAAGTGGCGCCTGAATACTTGCTGCGTTCGGAATGTTTTCTCGGTAATACTCGTAATTGATCATACCGAGAAAACGTCGAAGTTGTTCTATGTTTTTCGGTTTCGGGTATTCAGTGATGATTTTTACTTTGTCTTGCGGTGGTTTGATGCCTTCTTTACTGACTGTGTAGCCGAGGAAATTTACTTGCGGCTGACCGAAAACGCATTTTGCCGGGTTTATAGTAATGCCGTTTTCTTCTAGTTGTTGTAATACGATGCGTAGGTGTTGTCGGTGCTCGAGTAGGCTATTCGAGCCTAGGAGTAGATCGTCGACGAAAGAATAGACGAAATCGAGGTCACGAAGTACTTCATGAATAAAGCGTTGAAATGTTTGACCTGCATTCTTGAGTCCTGGGCAGATTCGAGGGAATTCGAATAAGCCGAACGGTGTTATGATGGCAGTTTTCTCTATGTCGTTTTCGTGAACAGGCACCTGTTGGTAAGCTCTGTTCAGGTCGATGGTTGAAAACACCTGCTTGCCAGATAGTTGATATGTAAAGTCCTTGACTCTTGGTATCGGGTAGCGGTCGGGTTTCGTGATATTCTTGAGTCGTCTGTAGTCACCGCAGACACGTAGATCACCGTTCTTCTTGGGCACAATGTGTAGTGGGCTTGACTAAGGACTCTTGCTTGGTCTACAGAGGCCTTGGTTAATCATATTTTCGAATTCTTTCTTCACAAGGTTGTAGCGATGTGGCGGTATCGGGCGGGCACGACAGTGTAGCGGTGGGCCGGTTGTTTCGATGAAATGTTTGATGTTGTGATTGGGGTTGAGTTTCATCGATGTGAGGCGTGTTATACCCGGATATTCGGAGAGTATGTCGTGGTAAGACTGTCGTACGTCAATGCTTCGGACTGTTGGCATGGTGGTGTAGCGTCCCGTTGCGTTGGTACCGAGCTTCGTAGTGTCGTCGATGAGACGTTGATTCTTCAAATCGACCAATAAATTGTGATGTTTGAGAAAATCGGCACCAATTATTGGTTTGCTTACGGCGGCTACTATGAAAGTCCATTTGTACGGTCTTCTGAGGTTGAGATCTAGTTCGAGTGTCTTCTCGCCATAAGTCGGAATAATAGTGTTGTTTGCGGCGTACAGATTGAACGGTAGTGGTTTCTGATACGCGCCTTTACGTTTTGGTATAACCGAGATGTTCGCACCGGTGTCAACCAAAAACGCCAATCTTGTATTTTTGTCTGTGACAAATAGGCGGTAAGACTTGCTCCCAACGTTGGCATCCGCCTCAGCCAACGTTTGATTTAGTTTTCCGTCTTGTTATCGTCGATGAAACTGCATGGTGATGTACAACGTCTTGCATTTTTCCCGAAGCGTCGATGATAAAAGCAATACGGCGACGGAGTGGAAGAGCGAGATCGGGAGTTCCCGTAGTGCGAGCGGGACGGCGACATGTGCTTGTGCGTTCGAGCGCGAGATTGTTGCCGCGGATAGTGATAACATGCTCGCTGGGGTGCTGAATTTTGATTTTGGTGTTGCTTGAGCTCGCTGACTTCCAAATTTAGTTTTCGTACTTCTTCGATTAAGGCTTTTAAGTCGTTCGGTTGTTCTTGCTGGTGTGACGATATTGAGGTGGTAGAAACGGCTGATATTTGGTAATGTTGTTCTTACATCTTGTCGGCGAGTTTAGCAAGTTCGTCGAGTGCTGTTTCTTTTCGAATCGTATCGCTGACGACGAGTACGGAGCGGACGTGAGGAGGAAGTAAATTCATCCACATCAATCGGAGTGTATTGTCAGGCAGTTTGTTACGGGCAAGCGTTCGCATGCGACGTAGTAGCTGGCTGGGCTTCTGGTCACCGAGTTCCATGTCTGAAAGAAGCTTTTGAAGCTGTTTGCCGTCAGACTCTTCATATACGGAGATCAGTCGTTCTTTGAGGACGGTGTACTGATGGTCGGTAGGCGGGTCGTAGAGAAGGTCGCATATGTGTTCGATATCTTCTTTTTCTAGTTGGGCTATGACCATCTGTGCGCGTTGGGCTTCACTTTTCTTGAGGTCGTTGGTTGCAGCTTCGAATGCGATGAACCATAGCCTAGGTCGATCGCGCCAAAAAGGTGGTACACGCATTGACAGAGCTATTCCGGAGACTTCTGGAGATGCTGGTAGAGCTTGCGGTTGCTGATTCTCTTCAGTAGACATCTTGAATTAATTATGTTCGGAGGAGGTCACCACTTTAGCAGTATGTAAGTTAGGTTCTTTCTGGTAATAATACTCCAATGTTCAGTTCAGAAGGGAATGATTTATTATGGAAACTTAGCCTAGTATATACAAAATATTTACAACTCAGTAGTGACTAAACTAAGTAAGCTTATATCTAGTCTTAGTCAATAGTAATAGAATTAAATTATGGTGTGATTATTTGAGAACACGATATATTGTTGTATCGCTCTTTCGTGTGCGAGCGAGAGAGTACACTATTGTGCGTAGCTCGCACGACGTAGATATAATATATTTTGCTGTGGGAAACAAAGAGCGTTATAACTATTTGGAGTTTTATCAAGTCTACACGATGCTGCTACAAATCTTTTAAAAAGTTTAATTAAATAACTTAGAACCAATTCCGCTGTTTCGCTCAAAATATCCTCACCGCTCCGATCAACCGCTCGAACTCGACGGTTAAATGGCGCAGTCGGTAGGATCGCGTCGTGGCTTGCATCGGAAAGCAAGTATTCGTTTCAACGAATTAAAATACGATCGCGACCTCCATATAACAAAATAATTTAACTGAAGAATACGCGAAGAATCGGAGCAGCCACTCGAAGTTCGAAGAAGCAACGTCAGGTCAGGCAGCAAGCAGCCACAGCGAGCCAGCCAGCAGAGCAGCCGCTACGGGCCAGCAGCCGCAGTCCAGGGACAACGCCGAGAACGTGTCAATCAACGACCGGGTGAGCAGTCGAGAAAAGGAGGCAGAGCATCAATGATCAACGGTATCGTCCATTTAATCATATTCCTCGATGGTAGGAATCGGTTGGATTTTATTTTATCCTTAATTTAGATGTTAAGCACATTTAATTTGTTTAATATTAATGCATAGACACACTGCCGCTTGTGGAGGAGACGAACGTGTCGTCTGGTTGCGTGCAATTTTAAGTCTGACACTTTATAGAAAAAATTGACAGAATTAAATAATTATTATTTGGACATCATCGCAAATTATAATAAGATCCAATATCGAAAAATATAGATTTGGAATCTTTTAAATTACAAAGATAATTTTTGCAAGATCCAATATCAAAAAATATAGATTTGGAATCTTTTAAATTTCAAAGATAATTTTTGCAAGATCCAATATCGAAAAATATAGATTTGCAATCTTTTAAATTTCAAAGATTGTATTAAATTTATTATTATTATTGTATTAAATTTTGACGTTTTGACAGCTGACATCTCTATCAACAAAATTGTCCCAATATTTAAAATATGAAATTATATTAATATTAGTTTTAAAACTACTTAATTTCATAAGGATTGGATCCCGAACAATTATATTTTTTTGGCATGTGCGGACAACTGCCCGGTATCCTACGCCCTAACATGAAAACAGCTGTTTTGCCGTTGACATTTGTCAGAGACTCCAGAAGAGAAGAGTATTTTACTAAAGTTTAAATACTGTTTGCCGTTCAGACAACTTTTTACAACATCTACGACGGCTATATCCATGGATTGGTAGAATAAAGCAATTGTTATTTTCTCTATGAATCGGAGTGAAAAAGCGGATTGTTTGTGTTTGTTTACTGATGTCATCGATAAGATATATTCTTTGTTATTGTTTATTTGTTTACTATCCATCATATTCTGTTAATATTCTACTTTAAGTTTAGTCTAGCATATATTTTTAACATTTATGAATACTCCTTATGTGGCGTGTAATATATGTGACCCCCAGCGATTTTTCAAAGGGCAGAGAGGGCTTAATATTCATATAAGTCGGTGTCATCACCAGGTAAGACAAACTATTCCTGATGTTTCGCAGGCCCCGCTTTCTGAGGTACCCATTTTACCACTATCCGACCAATCAAACCAGCATCCCTTACAATTTCCTTCGTCGGACCCATTTTGGCTACGTTTATCTAAGTTAAAGCATACCGTTCCGGTGCTCAAAAGAGTTCCCCGTGGTGCCCGTATCTGTGTGGCTCAGAAATTGACTTCAGAACTTAGATCTGTAGTGAATCTGAATTCTACGCAGGCATGGGAACATCTTCTAACCTTTCCTTACAGAATTTTACACTTAGATTCATCCAAAAGCTGCATCCCTTACTTCTCAAATTAAAGACAATTGCTCTTCAAGTAATTCCAGTGCAACTACATGTATTCATCCTCGAAATTCAAGCAATAGGTCTCCATTCCATCACATTGAAGCAAAATTATGCGAAGGAGACATTAAAGGTGCAGCTCGTCTCCTTTTTTCGGAAGATACATTGGCACCTGACACTCCAGACACACTTATGGCACTCCATAATAAGCACCCTCTTCCCGCTGATAACCTTTCTCTTCTTGATCTTCCTAGTACCACTCTTACAAACTTGCAGTCATCTCCTACTGAGGTTTCTCCAAGCAGTCAATGGTTTTCGATGCGGTACCGCAGCTGGTCTTGATGGCCTCTCTGCACAGCATCTCAAGGATCTTCTGAACGCTGGTGGTGAGGCCAGCGTAAGCTTGCTCGAGGTACTGACATCTTTTGTAAATTTTTTGCTTTCTGGCCAGGTTAATGAGGGCATTCTTGAGACTATTTATGGCGCCAATCTCTGTGCTCTTAAAAAGAAAGACGTAGGCATAAGACCGATCGCTGTGGGTACTACATATCGCCGTTTAGCAGCCAAAATCGGTTGCCGGGCGATATCTAGTATGCTAAGCGATCTCTTTCAGCCCATTCAGTTAGGTTTTGGAGTTGCTGGTGGATGTGAAGCTGCTATCCATGCCACTCGATCGTTTTTAAATTTTCAGCCTAATGAAATACTGTTAAAATTAGATGTCAAGAATGCCTTCAATTCTGTCGACAGAGGAGTTATTTTGTCACAGATTCAAAGAGAGGTGCCTTCTTTGTTTAGTTTTTTGTGGCAGTGTTACAGTACTCCCACAAAACTAATGTACAAGGAGCACCTACTCTCTTCCTCTGTTGGGTGCCAACAGGGCGACCCTCTTGGTCCAGCAATTTTTAGTCTGGCTATTCACCCCATTATAACAAAATTAAAATCTAAATTTAACATTTGGTACTTAGACGACGGAACCCTTGGTGGTGATCCTTCAGTAGTTTTAGAAGACTTTGAGACCTTAATACGAGCTTTTCAAATTTGCGGTTTAGAACTAAATTTTTCTAAATGCGAACTTTATATTCCTCCAAATTGCACGCAGCGTGAGGATATAATAAACCGTTTCAGACTTTTGGCTCCAAACATAAAACTTATTACTAAATCTTCACTTCGCCTTCTCGGTTCTCCAATCTTTAATGAACTTTTGAACAAATAACAAAATTTAACTCAGTTACTGATCGGTTACTGAAAATTAATAGCCACATTGCCTACACCATCATTCGGCACTGCCTCTTTGTACCAAAATTCATGTACGCTCTTCGTGCATCACATTTTTGGAAGCATACTGATTTACTATCTAAATTGGACAATATCATAAAACATACTCTTTCATCAACATTGAACATTAAGCTGGAAGGCCGGACTTGGTCACAAGCTTCTTTACCTATTCGGCATGGAGGCCTAGGAATTAGGTTAATATCCAGTGTCAGTCTTCCAGCCTATCTGTCTTCAACTCATCGTAATTTTGACCTAATCAGCAAAATTCTCAGAAATTCCCATCAGTCAAACTCCATTTATATTCCTTTTTTGGCCGATGCTATTGACGCGTGGAGAACCCAAACCTCAGATGAGCTACCTCGCAACCAGTCAGCTCAGCGGCTGTGGGACGAGCCGCTTTGTAGAGTTGTGCGTGATAATTTATTACAAACGACAACCAACTTTGTAGACCGTGCTCGTCTTTTAGCTGTTACTGAATGGGAATCAGGCTTATGGTTAAAGTCCCTCCCTTCTCCTGCCCTAGGCACATTAATAGATAATGTTTCTTTTAGAGTTGCCTTAAGTCTTCGATTAGGAGCATTCAATTCTGTTCCACATCTCTGTACTTGTGGAAAGGTTGTAGATCAGCTTGCTCACCACGGTCTCTCTTGCTGCAGAAGTGCTGGCAGAATCCCCCGTCATGCCAGTTTAAACGATGTCATCCTTCGGGCTCTTGTCAGCGCGCGTATACCGGCCGTTTTGGAACCAAACGGTCTCGCTCGTAGCGATGGCAAGCGTCCTGATGGTATGACTCTCGTTCCTTGGAAGATGGGTAGGCCTCTAGTGTGGGATGCTACATGTGTCGATACTCTAGCGCCTTCTCATCTTTCATCGACTGGCAACAGGACTGGTTCAGTTGCCGCTTCTGCGGAGCTCCTCAAACGGCGCAAATATGAAAGTCTTGGTGAGACTTACATATTTGAACCGTTTGGGGTAGAAACCTTGGGACCGTGGGGACCAAGCGCCCACAAACTGTATCGTGAGTTATCTAAAAGGTTGATCGAGACATCTCACGATACCAAGGCTGGCCTGTACCTGGCCCAAAGAATAAGTTTAGCTATTCAACGCGGTAATGTGGCCAGCCTGCTGGGCACCTTTCCACAAGATAGTGATCTTAAACAGATATTCTATTTATAGGTTATTACCTATAAATAAATTATCTGTTTAATTACATGTAGGTATTTAGTATAGGCTTTGTTATGTAAATATTTATGTTTTTATTATTATTACTCTATTCTTTATAATAATTATGTTAATAAATATCTATTAGTTCAATAAAGAATTAGTTTTATCCATATTCGATCCATTTGAAATTACGGAAGATGTTGAAAAAATTACTTTATATTACATTAATACAAATTACGAATCACTAGCAGCGACATTAGGAGATGATACGAGATCAATTAGTTCCGTAGATTCAGAAGAAACTCTGACTGGTTCACAGGCGGATTATGAATCGCAAATAATTCAAACCAACGGGATACCAATTTTACACGAAGCAATTGATAATAAGTCGTATCAAATCAAAATTACAGATAAATCTCGCGAAAAACAGAAAATTATCGAAGTCAGACTACCATTAGACAACGAAGATTTAATTAGAACATTTTTAAAGGATAATATAAAATACGATAAAAAGATTTTTATATACTTTGATAATAAAGATTTTAGAAAAATCTTTACAAGAATTTATTTCGAGCTTTATAAAAATAATCTGATTCAATTATTTGAATGTACAGAGCGTGTAATTTATGTTGATGACGAAGATTCACAGAAACAAATAATTCAAAATTACCACGAAGGTAAAACTTGTCATAGGGGGATTAAATAGAAAGGCACTAGGATAAAACGTAATTATTACTGGCCAAATCTAGAACAAACTGTCGCAATCATTATAAACTCATGTGATTTATGTAAACGCATGAAATATGACAGGCATCCTATTAATCCAAAATCCCTTATAACTCAAACCATTTCAAGAAATATTCATTGATTTATTTTCCATTGAAGGAAAAACTTATCTTACAATTGTAGATGCTTTTTCAAAGTTAGGTCAAGCAATTGAGGTGCAAAATAAGTCAAGTTCCGCAACAATTCTTGCATTAATAAAATACTTTTCATTTTATGGTACCCCTACGAAAATAAGTTGTGATCCAGGATCGGAATTTAATAAGCTAATGAGAGAAACATTCGATTTTTATAAGGTTAATCTTCATATAGGAACGCTTATAATCCTAACTCAATGTTAATCGTAGAGCGTTTTTATTCCACAATTATAGAAATTTACAGACTTTCTAAATACGAACAAAAAGTTAGCGACGCAGCGTCTGTAATGACTTATGCTATAATACCATTCATGCTGTCAGAGGCTTAAGTCCGTTCGAAATAGTATTCGCGCATACTGACTTACACTCAATTTTTGATGTGAATTTGCAGAAAAATTACCTTTAACAATTAATGCGAGACCATGCTAAAAGAACGTCTTTTCTTTATAAACAAATAACGGAAAAACTCCGCGACGAAAAGGTTAAGCGCAGTAAACCAGGTGAGGAAATTAATTTAGAAATAGGCGATACAATTTACATGAAACCGGTTAACAAGAGAATGGGAAAGGACAAACCCCGTTATGAAAAGGCGCAAGTAATAGGCAAAGTTAATAAAAATATAGTGCCAATTAAAATTGGGCAAAGAGAGACTACTGTTCCAATTAAAAATGTTAGACGTCCGGAAAAGTCTACTGAGAATCGTTTAGACATTCAAGAACCATCTAATGAAATGCCAGTCCAGTCTGAAAAGCCTTCAACTGAAACTGGAAAGCCTTCAAAAACAAAGTCGAGTCAAGGAACAAATTCAGAACCTCAGCCATGAACTAGTAGAAATGAGCCTCTAACTCAACTCAGTAATACCGTGGGTGGGATAGGCAATGAAAAGTAATGAATTAATGAATTACTAATAAAAAGTAAGATTTGAATGTAACTTTTATGATAGAATGCGAATGTTACGCATCGCCTATGAGTTCGTAATTAATCATTAACAGTTAATAGCTGAATGACGAAAGTCGAAGTCGATATTTTCGACGTAAAATAATGTAATTTAATTATAAGTTATAAGATGTATTTGTAAAATCAGAAAGCACTACTAGTACACTGAACCATAAACATAAGAACTGTACCGCAAAACAAAGAACCTTAAAAACGGTACACCGTGTAACCTTGAACTATAAGTGAAGTGAAATCAAAAGTGAGGTGAAACAAATGAAAATATTAAGAAACGTTATAAAATTTTTACTTATGTATTTGTTAGTAATAAGAATTTATAATAATGGTCAACACAATTGAATTGTAACTTGGTAATGGGTAAAGAATAAGAATAAAGTTAGTATTGGTGAAACTAAGAAGTAAGCACCACATTATGCGATTTAAAGTAATATTGTAAAACCATGTGTACCTTAATGTATGTAATAATTAAGATTAAATATTTTATGAAAAAAAATTTGTAATAAAGCATTTTCATTATTTCATCTAAATAATTTTGATCTTAAGGAGGGAGGAGTTATGTGAGGCACCCAAAAGGGGGCCCTCCAACCTTATTATTAGAACGATTAGTAGTTTACAAGTTCCGCATTGTGAAACTTGTGACGCACATTAAAATAGTTCATATTCATCAGGACCTGCTTATCGCGCAGGTGTTGTGTCTTATCACGGGAACATAATTTATGAGTCTCCGATAAGGAACTGAGATTTTACACCTATGGAAAATCTTGGAAACTCAAGGGCAGCACGTAGAGGTATGTTATCGGTGCCTATAAAAGACCCTGGGTGGACAAAGAAGCGACATTCTACCACCAGCGGTCTCATAGAGCGTTAGTCTAGCCCTAGTTGATTTTTGTAACTTTTTATAAATCTTTAAAAGTTTAATTAAATAACTTAGAACCAATTCCGCTGTTTCGCTCAAAAGTATTCTATCCTCGCCGCTCCGATCAACCGCCCGAACTCGACGGTTAACTACTAACCTATAGGAATGTTGCCGTCATAAATGAGCAACATCAGTAGTAGTATCACTGTAATTGTGTATGCATTCCAGAATTAGTATTTCCTTAGCCTAGCAACTGTAACCGATTCTGCTTTTTTATAAATACCGCCTAGATCTCTTTTCGCCTAGCAAACGTTAATTTGTGAGTAGTCTAGCATGCATCACAATCCTAGCGCTTCCCCTTCGCTAGTCCTAAATACAGCGTCCTTACTGTGCCTTATGGTTCTAGGAACACATCTAGGAATTTAAAACCCCATATCCGGATATACCTGATTGGACACCGAACTGGAGGACTGCGAAGGAGATTGAACTAACCTAACCTAAGGACGAAAGATACCACCTTGAAACCGGACCGGAATGCCATAGGAGAGTGAGGCTACTTAGACCAAGACCGAGTGCAAGTGTGACCTGGGCCGACCCAACTACCCACTTTTTCTTATTAATAAAAAAAATACTGTTATTCAATTTCTTATCTTTATTTATTTACCCTTCTTATCTGTCCACCCTCTTAAAATGGAAGTGACAGTATATCGTTGAAAAAGTTGTTGTAACCCACTTATTAATATGACCTCATCGCCGCCCGCGTCGACTCCCTCATTTTTTAAAGTCCATCGTCGAGATTATCAAGAAAATGTATATTTGAAGAGCCTCAACCAAGAAAATCTAGAAAGCGATTACTAACAGAAAATATATCAGATACACCAAGATGTAAACGTTTGAAACGTGCAGCTGCGTTTATTAAGAAAAAATCTTGCATTTAACAAAAACTTATCGCGACTTAAACAAAATTTAAACAGCCTATTAAAAATAATATTTACCAGAATAAAACTGCAAAGACATCTGCAGATATGAAACAAAGAAAAAAAGAAGGCAAAAGAAAGTGGACAAAAAAGGAAAACAACACTGCTTGTCACTATTTTATAACTCACTTGCAACTTATTATTTCATGCGAAGGCAAGGAGTTGTGATGCCATCTTCATACTGTTGATGGAGCTGCAATCACAATTTCTGTGTGTCAAAATGGCTGTCAAAATCCAGTTGTTTTCCTGGACTGCAACCGGCAGTTTTTCAACAAATAAGGAACAGATTTTTTGCCTCGACCATACAACATAAGGCCTGCGTAATATGTTTTGTCAAAATGTCCATAATGGAAAATCTAGAATATTTCAAAAAACATGACCTAATAGAAGTATTTGAAGATTGGTGTAGGAATTCCTGTACCTCAAAAACCACAAAATATGCACTAGTTTTTATCGTTAGAGGCTTATATAGCTGTTGGAAGTTTCCTGTGGCTTACTATTTGACCAATTCCAATATGAAAGCTGAAAGCTTAAAATTATATTTAAAATGCGTGCATAACAAATTATTTGAAAATAGTATTTTGTCTAAAGCCGTTGTGTGTGACCAGATGTCCAGAGAAATTATTCGCAGTTTTGATGTGCCTCATTTAATTAAAAATGTTATAAATAATTTATTAAATAATGATTACATTCTCAACAATAAAACTATATCATTTAAAGATATTAAAAAACATATGAAATTGACCAAGGCTTGTCCAAAAGTAGAACACTCGGAAAATAACCCAAACCCCTATAGAAAAAATGTGAAAGTCTCAATACTCAAATATTAAGTAATAATGTTAACAGCCGCTATCCGCACAGCCAAAAGTACCGGACAGTTGAAAAGTGAGACCGCAGATGCAACGGCAGACTTCGTGCAAATAGTCAACAACCTATTTGATGATTTAAGGTGTAACGAGATTTATAAATAAATAACTATGCAACGCGATAGTTTAAAAGTAGATAACCTATTTGATGCTCTTAACAGTAAAAAACCGTTTGTTAAAAATCCACATAATTGTGCACTTGCCGTAAACTCGACGGTGGTACAAAACTCGATATTAACGGCCCAAAAAGTTTTGGTGTGGTCAAAAAAATTACAGAAAATAAATTAAAGACGGGACTATTATCAAAACTTTCACTAGGACCCCGTGTTTTGATGGGGTCGTGAAAACGTGCGAAGGAGTTTTACAACTTTTTTAAGAGGAAATAGCTAAATTAAGAGTTATACTAGCTGCTGTTGCCCGCGACTTCGTCCGCGTCAATTTCTGTTATTATGATCGCGACTATTTTTGCAACATTTTTCACTCATGCTTCGCTACTATTGGTCGCAGCGTGATGTTATATATAGCGAGCCTCCCCCCGCTCACGCGCTTTATACAACGTTGGGTGGGCGGGCTCATGGACTTTTAGTCGCTATGAGTCACTTCGTAGGGGAACGTCGCGCATTTTACGAGAACTAATAACTAATCACCGGTACTACCTCGTTTTTTGCACGCTTCAGGAAGCTAGTTGGAATATTGTCCCATCCAGGAGCACTATCGGATTTTAAATTCAAAAGCACAGAGTGTACTTCTTCGTGGTCGGTGTCTATTAGAGCAAAATAATTAAGCTGTGATAGTTTGGGTTTATACTGCGCGTACGAAGTACTCGTAGTAGTTAGTTGAGCTATGGAATCGGCTAAGTTTTTCCCAATCCTGCCGAAAAAGTGATTGACACAATTTACAGATTCAATCGGAGAGGACTTAATGCTTAGCAGCTTAGTATTATCAGACCGCGACTGATTTAGATGTGTAATATTACGTATGTTCTTCCACAGTTTCTTAGGATTACCAGTAGAGTCTTGTAATAGCTGTCTTTCATAATCTTGTTTGAGCTTTTTTACTAAATTGTTGCAGAAATTTCGATATCTTCTATACGTAACCTTTTACGTAACCGTACGTAACGTTTCGTAAAAATATTTTTGGCAACACTGTTCTTGCCGTCTCGTTTCTGCTCCTGGGGTTTCCCCCGAAACAGAAACGAGACGACAAGCGAGAAAAAAGGACTCTATCCACATAGTTTTTAGGATCTTTTTACTAAGATTGTATCCATCGTTCTCATTCTCATTGTAAAAATTCATTTGTTATTTCGCGTTCGCTCTCGGCAGTCATCAATACAACAATACGAATACTTTGTTTTAACTTAAGATTGTTTATGCGTATAATTATGTCGGAAAGTGGAGAAAGTGATTCAGATTCTGGTTCTGCTGGTCCATCGACCAGTACAGACGTTAAACGCAAAAAATATATTCAGTAATATAAAAAAGAGTGGGAGTTGCGACCTGAACTCTCTACGTTGTTGTCTCCACATTTGGCAAAACCGAACTTTGCTAACGTTCTAAAATTCATGAAAAAAGTGTAAAGAGTTTAGCTGTCCAACCAAAACTGACAGAGTTCGTCAGTAAAGAAGTTACTCAATTTAAACATCAAATCAAAGAAGGTAAGTTTTCATTTGATAGTGATTTTATCCAGTTTGGATTACTGACTTGAGTATGAGTAAATTGAATAATTAATCCTCTCAAAATAGTAGTAGGATAGGTACAGGGCTGCCACCTTGTAACAAACAAAATTTCTGTTTGGATCGTTGACTTAAGTTAAGTTTAGTAGTAAAGATGGGAATAGTACAAACCCTAGGCACACTATTATTATTATATTTACTTGTTTCGTTAACAAGTTAAACAAAAATAAAAATGTTTTGTTTCATTTCAGGTGAGATCCGAATTGCTAGGTTTGTAGCTGAGCATAACCTTCCTTATGCTGTTACTGATCATCTTTCTAAATTGATTTCAATAGTATGCCCGGACTCCAAAATTGCAGAAGGATTAAAATACTCACGACCTAGAATGCAAGCTGTCGTAGAAAATGTGATTGGCGAAGAAAGTTTTATTAACCTTTGTGAAGATTGGCGTAAATATAAATTCTCTTTGGTTATCGATGAATCCACAGACCTATCGACTACTAAGCACCTTTGCTTGGTGGCAAGATATGCTGGGAAAAATAATAGCATAAAAGATTGATTTCTGGCCCTGATTCCTCTGTCTTCAGCAGATGCGACCACACTTCATGAAAATATTAAAAAGTTTTTTATGGATAACAATATTCCTTATAAAGAGAATTTAATTGGGTTTGCATCCGATGGTGCAAATGTGATGATGGGACAAAGGCATTCAGTGATGGTTCTCTTAAAATCTGAAATTCCAAATTTATTCATCATGAAATGTATTTGCCACTCTTTCCATTTATGCGCATCATATGCTTGCGAAAAGCTCCCTCAATTTGTTGAGGACTTAGTTAGAGACATTTATAATTACTTCGCTTTAAGTCCAAAGCGATCAAAAGAATGTAAAGAGTTTCAAACATTTTGCGAGTTAAAAGTTCACAAAATATTGCACCCTTGTCAAACAAGATGGTTATCTGTGCACGCAGCTGTTGCTAGAGTTTTAGAGCAATATCCTGCTCTAAAATTATATTTTATTGATGCCTCACAAAATGATTTACTAATTGCTTCAAACATTTATCAAAAATTTAACGATCCGGTATCTCTATTATTTCTTCAATTTTTGGATTTCGTTTTACCAATTTTTAATACATTGAACAAGGAAATGCAAGCGGAAGGTGCTAGAATTCACATTCTTTATCCACATATTTGTGCATCTTTAAAGACTTTGTTTGATAGTTTTTTAAAACGGTCATACTTAAATGCAACAAACATTGAAGATGTCAGCTTCAAAAATCCTCATAACTTTTTGCATATTGATGAGATGTACTTCGGAGCTAAAGTTATGGACACTTTGTTGAACAATAACAGTTTGACTGCAGATCAAACAAATTTCTTTCGAACAAGATCCCTGCAATTTTTTATTGAAGCGTCTGAACAAATCGTTCAAAGATTCCCGCTAAAAAACAACCCATTAAAAGATTTAAATATTTTAGCCCCAGAAAATGTGAAAAAAGGATTACATCCAAGTTTAACTTTGGAGAGTATTTCCTAACATGATTCATACTAAAGACTCAGAGCATAGACACAGAATGGCGCCTGCTAAGAAATACAGAAAGAATTAATGAGTTACGAGATGAGCCCGAAGATTTCTGGGCAAATGTGGCCCAAATGAAAGGCGGTGACGGAACACCTTTGTTTGGAATGGTAACTTCATTTGTATTTCACATTTTAAGCTTACCACACTCTTCGGCTAACGTGGAAAGAATTTTCTCTTCAGTCAATTTAATAAAAACCAAAAACCGCAACCGCCTTTCAACGGAGGCCATAGTAGGGCTTTTACATACCAAAAGGTTTATAGGTGATGATAATAAAATTGTTACGACTTCAATATTCCAAAAACAATGTTCAGTAAAATGTCATCACAAAAATGGTATAATAAATAACAATTTGTAATTTCTATGTGTTTCTATGTGTGTGTTTCTTGTTTATATAATTTTATATGTGTTTTAACAAACAAACTTTGTTATATGTAATTGAATAAAAATCTACCGAAAACTACCGAAATTTTACTGGCAACCCTACCGAATTCTACATAGTTGGTTTAGCAACGCTGCAGGAGCTCGTTGGAGATATTTCGTAGCAGCTAGCGTATTACTCAGCGGCAGGCAGGTCGTAGTAAATTCGTAGCGGTGTGGGCGGAGCCTTATGGCAGCGAAGGCGAACAGCGCAATCTCCTATCCAGCTATGCGCTCCTATTTTCGTGGCGGATTTAATTTTGTTTAACACTATTATAATTAATTTTTGAACTTTTTAAAACAATTCTTGTGCAAACGTGCTGTTATAACGGGATTTCGAGTTGGCTTTTTAAAAAACAGTTTTAAATCAAACACTCTTTTATTTTCACTGAGTAATTAAATTCAGGAACCCGTGGGCAGTCACGTCTTGATGGACCGGGAGCTTTAGTCGAACTGAACTGTTGGAGTTGAGCTCTGAGGCTCCTAAGGGTGTGGGGATGCTAACGCGGCGCGACAGCGGGCGTGTCAGCCTTTATATTAACAGTTGCTAGGTATAACAAACCCCGCCGAAGATAAAACTTCGGGGAAGAAGACCGAAGTTTGTAATAATTTAGACAATTTCTCTAAGTCTGGGACCAGAGGAGTTTTCCCGTTTTGAGGGAGAAATATCTTCTTTAATAGATTTATTTAAACTTTTCAAAGAAATATTATCAATATTACTGTTAATAATTTCAACTTGGTTAGGTTTAATTTTCTTACAATTATTCAATAAACTGCTGCTGGGTTTTACATAGATTACTATTTTATAGATTGCAAAACATATAACTAAAATAAACAAAACTAAAGTAAGTATCGAATAATGTGCACCGTATTTTGTAAAATGAGGCTGAATAATGATTTTCTCTGTTTCCTTAGTTATTAATTTTGTCATTTGTTTAAAAGATTCTAAGTTATCTAAATTTAAGTTTCTAAATTAATGCTATTATTTTGCGATGTAGCTGTACTGGCTAATATTATGTGACAACACGCGTCAGAGGCGATATTAAAGTTAGATTTCTCAATTTGCAGTGTTATATTTATTATGTTTAATTTAGGGATGAGCTTCGTATTTTTACAATATGCGGTGCAGTTGCTTGGTATATTCAGTATACCTATACCTAAAATAATTACAATAATTAATTCCGAATTAACACAGTCTATAAAAAATTTAGATGGGTTTGACTGAATATAAATCCAGCGGTTATTCAAGAGAGGTTTCCAAATGTCCATGTTTCCATAAAACACTCTTGTTTCACACTGCGAGGGGAGTTCTGTTAGCACTTTTGTAATTATTTCACTTTCACATGTAACGTGGGCACTGGGGGTGTATGTATTAGTCACATCGCATATGTATGTTTGCGGGCTTATTATTGAGCACGGGGATAGACTATTCAGGGTACAGTATCGTGTTTTGTCTTTGGTCATTGCTATATACGAGTATTTACTACTAGGTATAACAGTAGCGATTCATTCGCTACTGTTATACCCAGTAGTAAATACTTCTTATTTACATGTGGTGTAGGCAATGGAATATTATTATACAAAGAATAAGTTTCTGTGGTTACAAGGGGTACATGGAGAATAAACATTATTTTATTTCTAAAGTAATAACATGATAACTTAGCTGTATGGATAATAACATGTATTAAATCTATATCTAAATTTACAGGTAATTTTAAATTGTTTGGAAAATGTCTATAGCTCTTGGCAAGCTCTTGATATAATCTTGATGGTGTTATCACCGCGGGGTGTAAGACGTTTTGACGTGACAACGTCTTAAATTAGGTTGCGGCTGGGAGTCACTTATGAAAAAGTGTAACGCTCGGTAACGTTACGATGAGTCACCGAACGAGAGAGAGGCCCGCCGAATGCCTTGCGTCTCTCTCCCACTCAACTATGATCGGTCTGCCGCGCGCGCAGCACTAGAGAATTAGGCGCATTGAATCGGCGCATGCTTGTGTCTCTGTCTTTGTCTTTTTAGTAAACAAAATATATTTCTATAGTTAAAATTTGTGCAATTCTTATTTTCATTCAATTCCTTGTTCCTATTGTGCAATTTAATTATATTCATATCAATAAATATTCTACCGAGAAAAAGACGTTGTCACGTAAAATCTTCGCCCGTAAAACCGACTTTACAGGCAACCATTTTTTATAACAGAATAGAATTGAATTAGTGATATCCTCAAGACGAAAAGATATTGTCAATATTGCTGAATCTAATATATTAAATGCTGTATTTAAGTTTGATATAATTACTACTTCCTGAGAAGCGATGGTTAAATTATTTAAGTTTTCTGAGAGCTTGTCAATAGCTGTTTTGAGTTTTGCTTCATTAAGTCTGATTTTTCCAAAAGTTTTATTTCGAGCCAGTAAAGTAGAAGTGGTTACCAAAATATTTTGTTTAATCAAAGAGGCCAAACTCTTTTCATTTTCCTGTACAGTAGTTAAGGCATTATCATATCTTATGGCGTCATCTTCGGTCAATGTTCCGAACAGTTGCTTTAAGGCGGATCCTATGCCACCAAACCAAGCGGATCTCTTATTTCTATGGGTAAGTAAATGTGACAAAGAGTCGTATTCTTCAATGATGATGATGATTTGATACCTTATATAAACGGGTTCTAAAATATTGTTACATTCTAAATCACTATGTATCTTACTTAATTTACAAAAAGAATTCACCTTATCCAACATTGATTTCAAGTTTAGAATGTGTGGACCGATGTATGAGACGTCAATTGGCGCCAGGATGTTTAACTGTCCACCGTATTTTTTTAAATTCGCCAATATAATCGAAATAAATTCCCGGACTTGCGTTGATTGGTTCAATAAAATCTGCTCGTGCTCGCATGATTAAACTGAAAAATGAGAATTTACCTAATTATCTGTTTAAAAGTAAACTTAAATTCAAACGTTAATTTTACTATTCGTATTCTAAAGATAGATTACAGTCTTATTTCTATGTACTGATTTGCTTGGTCCGGCTTATCGTACCGGGACAAGACAATGTGTCGACGCGCAGCGTGGCGATAACAACTCGCATGGATGGTTTCATGCAACAAGCTGTAATTTTTATATGGGCATATTTGATAAACGAATAGTAACTCGTATTATAAGTAATTTATGAACTGGTTAAATCAGTGACGGGCGTGACGTTGGCGGTTTTGAATTGGTCAAAGTGATGTGTCACATGACGACGGTTGATTAAAAGTGTGGCCGTATGATTATTATAAACTCGGATGATTTTATAAGGACCTTTCATACGGGCTGAGCCAAGATGTCCGGCTATAGGAATATTATGGTTTTCCGGAGGATTTGAGATCTCTCACTAAGGGTTGGATAAATTATTTAATTGCGGTAAATGTGGATTGAGATGTTGGTATCATGGAAAATGTAGGCGAGGATATTGTATATTTTAGTATAGGAATGTTTATCAAATGGGCTTTTAAAATCGGATATAGCAACGTCGGATATATTTGTATTTTGTATGATTTTATCCCTTGTTTGTTTTAGAGTATTATATATATCGGGATAAGAGGATTCGTCGAAATAATGAACTTTAATAAAAATTAAATACATGTTTTTGTTTCCTTTTTCAACTTCTAGGAAAGAGTAAAGTTCTTTCTCTGAATTTAGGATTTCATTGCTATTTTCAGATTCGGAAAGGATTTCTTCGATATATGGATTTGATTCATCTAAATCCATAGATGTAGGAATTATTATTATTTTATGCTGGGTTTTCAGAAGGTTTTCATTATGTTCAAATATATTTGTGTTTGGAGTGAATTCTTTATCAGAGATTGATTTTAGGAATTTGGAATAATCATTTGATGTAGGGTTGTCAGATCTAGGAGATTCATTAGGCAGTGAAGTTTCCTCATTCAGTGGATTATCAGGATTTAGTAGAATATCGGGACTCGGCTGATTCGGTGGAGTAACGGAATTAGGATTTTCTAAGTTAATTGGATGTTCAGTGTTCAGTGGAGTATCAGGATTTAGTAGATCTTCGAGATTCAGTGCATTTTCAATGCTCAGTGGGTTTTCAGGATTTATTTGATTTTCACAATCTAGTGGAGATGGGGTCGGTACGTTATCAAAGTCAAGGTTTAAATTTTCGCTGTGAGGGCTGTAATCAATGGGACCAAGATCAAGTAGATTGTGGTCAGGACTTGGAAGGAATTCGTTTGGATCTAAAGTGTCGAGGTTCGAGTTTGGTGTGACGGGATTTGGATTTTCTAGAGGAGCAGGAAAATGGTCAGTTTCTTCTGGGATAATGGGTAAGTACTGGGATTCAGTGTTGTTAGGATTTGGAATTTGTGTATGAGGTTGTACAGGGTTGACAGGATACCTAGAGAGTGCGTCTGCTGCTGAGTTTAGTTTTCCTTTTCGATATATGATTTCGTATTCGTATTCTTCCAATTGGAGACGCCACCGCTGTAGTTTGCTGCTTGGGTCTGTGTGATTGAATAACCATTTCAACGGACGATGGTCAGTTACGATGTAAAACTTATGTCCGAACAAATATGGTCTGAATGTTTTGCAACCGAATACGATGGCTAAGAGCTCTTTTTCGGTCGTACTATAATTTATTTCGTTTTTATTCAGGGTCCTGGATGCATAGGCTATAGGTTGGTCCTTTCCTATGGGACCTTGTGACAAAATGGCAGAAATAGCATAATTTGATGCGTCACACGTAAGGTTGAAGGGTTTCGTAAAATCAGGGTAGATAAGGATAGGGGCAGATATTAGTTTGTGTTTTAGACTTTCGAATGCTAGTTGTTGTTCATTGGACCAAAGGAAAGGAACATCCTTTTTTAATAAGGATGTTAGAGGTTTGGATAGTTTTGAAAATTCAGGTATGAAACGCCTGTAGCAGGATATGAGACCTAGAAAGGATTTTATATCTTTGGGAGATTTAGGAACACGGAACTCTTTTACGGACTTGGTTTTACTAGGATCAGGTTTTACTCCATTTTCGGTGATGACATGGCCTAGATAACCGACTTCTTTTCTCAAAAATTCGCATTTATCGGGTTGTAGCTTGAGGTTGAAAGAACGAAGTTTCTGGAAGACTGATGTGAGATTCTGGATGTGCGAAGACAGGTCATGGGAGTAAATGACTACGTCATCGAGGTACACAAAACACCTTTCTCCTTGAAGCCCGGTAAGGACATTGTTCATAAGACGTTGAAAAGTTGATGGGGCATTCTTAAGGCCAAACGGCATCCTTGTGAACTCAAAATGGCCTTGGGGAACGCTAAAAGCTGTTTTGCATGAATCTTGAGGGGCCATTTTGATTTGGTGGAATCCAGAGGCGAGATCAAGTGTGGAAAAATACTTAGAATTTCCTAACTGGTCGAGGATTTCGGTGATATTAGGAATCGGATAGGTTTCGTCGACTGTTATGTCATTTAACCGTCTGTAATCAATGGCTATCCGCCATTTCTTTTGACCAGATGCGTCGATTTTCTTCGGTACAATCCATATTGGAGAAGACCAAGGAGACAGTGAGGGCTGGATAATATTTTGATCTTGCATTTTTTGAATTTGGCATTGGACTTCTTGTTTGTGGATTTCGGGGAATCGGTAAGATTTTACATTAATGGGTTGGCTAGAAGTTGTTCGAATCTTATGTTGAATGGCATCAGTTGAAGATAATTTATCTTGGGGCAGGTGAAATATATCCGAATTGTGGGAACATACATCGAGTAATGCTGTAGCTTCCTCATGATTGAGGTGATCGATTCTGAGTAAGTTCAGTACTTGGGAGGTTCGTGATAAAGTGTCGTTACGGAGGTGGTTTGATTGGGATGTTAGCAGAGTCAGGAATGGGTTTGAGTTTCAATTTCAAATCAGAATTTAGAGTTACGGGTGTTTCTGATATATTGACAACGGATATGTTTATCCTATTGTTGGATTTAACTTTTACAACGCAATTTGCAATTAATAATGAGTCGGAGATATGTTGGTCAAGGATTAGTCCTTCTTCAAGATTTGTTTTCGAAACGGTGCATTCGATAATGGTTTCAGTACGAGGTGGAGTTACATAGGTAGGTTCAGAGAATTTGAGTTTTAGTAAAAAGGATTGTATTTTCAAAGTATTTTGGTTATAATTGATATAACATTCAAGGCTATTTAGGAGATCGTTACCTATGATGCCATCATAGGGCAAATTGATTTTATCAACGACATGGAATTGGTATGAAATGTTTTTGTTTGAATTTGGAAATAAATTAAGATTGAAGTGGCCCAATGTAGGCGTTGCGTCTTCGGAATTGTCGATGCCTTTGAGATTTATTGTTTCAGGATTTAGTAAGGGTAGATTTTGTATTGAACGTCTTTTTATGAGGCTTACAGCTGAACCGGTGTCAACGAGAAATGTGAGAGGTTTATCGGTTAATGTAGTTTTGAGAACTACATGGGGTAAGTATCTTTTGTTTGAATTATTATTGATTTTATAGACTTTAATGTTATTATTTTCCGATTTCAGGTTTGGTGGAGATTTAGGATTAGCAACTACGGATGCATATGATACAGAGGGTTCTACATATTTTGATGCATTGAGTCCATTAACTAGGGACACAGTGGGAGTAGTGGACGTCTTTCTTGCGACTGATTCGGTGGGTACAGCGGATACCTTTTTGAGGTGGATACGGAGGAAGCTCCTTTTAAGGCAGATACAGTGGACACAGCGGGTGAACTCCTCGTGCTAGATATAGAAGATACAGTGGATACCCCTTTTGAGGCAGATACATTGGATGCGGCGGATGCCTTTTTTGAGGCAGATACAGCGAATTAAGCGGATGCCCTTTTTCGGGTGGATATAGAAGATACGGCGGATGCCTTTTTTGAGGCAGATACAGTGGATACAGTGGATGCCTTTTTTGAGGCAGATACCGTGGATACAGTGGATGACCTTTTTGAAGCGGATACAGTGGATACAGTGGATGCCTTTTTTGAGGCGGATACAGTGGATACAGTGGGTGTCTTTGTTTTTAATATTTGTATAGAATGAGGATTTGGACTCACGGGACACCACCGGGAGCCCATTTTTAGTTTAAATTATCGATCTCGTCTACGCCTTCGTTATTCTGATAATCGTCAGCTTGAGTTGGATCAACAGTGAATACTCTTCGTGAGATATTAGGGCCATGAGTTGGCTGTGAGTTGATGGTTGGGTTGGCATTATTGTTAGACCAGGACTGGGATCTGCTGTTATTGTATTGCCTCTTACGGCAATTTTCTATGGAATTACCAATATTCTTGCAATATCGGCAGGTTATAATATCACTTTGATTCCGGGGTTGCTCAGAACGGTAACCCTGTTGTGGATTATTTGGGCGCATATCGCGACGCGGTTGACGTTTTTCGGGATAAGTGGATATTTGAGGTTGCGCTTTCTTACTAAAGCTTGATAGCATTTTCTCTTCAGCTACGGCAAAGTTAATTGCGGAATTGAGGGACGGTGGACTACGGCATCGTACTATCTGAGACAAGCGGGGTTGTAGTCCCGTTGTGAATGAGTGTAATGCTAGGTCTTCCATGGCGGCTACACGACCTGCTAGTTCGGTTTTCCTTTTTGTAGGGATAGCGATGTTAATTTCAGTTAATAATTTGGCGAGGCAAGTTTCAATTCTGAGTGCAAATTGGTTAACAGGTTCGTTAAAACCCTGTTTTGAGTCTTGAAGTTCGGATAGTAAGTGCGCATAGTGTTTTTCGTTCGCCGGATTGCTGTTTCAGGAATTCTTCAAATTGACTAAACGTGTCAAAGTCTTTTATACTGCATATACTTTCGGCTCTCCCTTCTAGCTTAGCTTAGTATGAATTTGAAGATAATGGGTTTTTGTGAGTCTGAAGCTAAACCTAGAGCATTTTGGCAGTTAAGGATAAACGGGTTTAGTTTTTCGCGGTTTCCGTCAAATGGTTTAATAAATTTGAGAAGCACGCTAAGCTCAATATTTTCTTCAGATTTAGCAATACTTGCGGTCTTGCTACGTGTGACCGGTTTTGATGCGCAAGGGGCATTGGGATCAGTGATTGGTTCGGTGTCCACGTATTCTTCGGTTGAAGTCATTTTGGATAAGACGAGTTATTATTATCAGTGTTATTTCAATACACCAATTGATATCGTAATTAAATAAATTCGATTGTTAACACAAACACGTTAATTAAAATTGAGAATTGATCTAAAAGAATTAATTGTTGGTTCCTTATTGTATAGAGATTAGGCAATGACCAAAGACTTACCACACACAGAGAGCTAGGGACATGCGTGGGCGCATCGGTCTTGATTTCTCGGGATACAGAGCGGGATGATGCAATCGCGCACAAGATTGCGCAATAACGGCGACACGGTGTTGACCAACCTGGACTCGGGGAGTTCGACGACGATGACAATTAGGGTTTCCTTTTCCCTCGGATGCAGGGGAAACGATGATGGTATTGTTGAGTTCGGCTCCGGTTTCTGGTTTTGCTTTTCCAACAGGTTCCTGATTTTGGATGCGTGACACAGTGGAACAACAGCGAGATGCAGTGGGGACAAGATAGACATGTGAAGCACGACGGGACACAGTGGGACACGGCGGAACACAGAGAGTCAGTAGAGATTGTCGCAGAGTTTTAGTTACTTTCAGTTGTTCACTCACTGATTTTCACCACAATTGAGTCTCGGATGCGTTACCGGGGATTTTATTTTGTTAAAATCCTTAGCGCTGCCACCAATGTTATAACGGGATTTCGAGTTGGCTTTTTAAAAAACAGTTTTAAATTAAACACTCTTTTATTTTCACTGAGTAAATTAAATTTAGGAACCCGTGGGCAGTCACGTCTTGATGGACCGGGAGCTATAGTCGAACTGAACTGTTGGAGTTGAGCTCTGAGGCTCCTAAGGGTGTGGGGATGCTGATGCGGCGCGACAGCGGGCGTGTCAGCCTTTATATTAAAAGTTGCTAGGTATAACAGTGCGCTCAGTTAGCGGTCCGGAAGGGAAGAGAAATTATGTATAACTAACTTGGACGAATCCTGCGTTTAGTGGAGTTCTAATAAACTAATAGTCGCGTAGTATCTTCTTTGTCTTCGTCGTTTCCACAAACATATTGCCTCGTCCACTTCCATTCTCGATGAATGATCGCGCCCGAATGCCGTGAACTTACGCTTGTCATGTGAACTCCTTGTCGTGCGTACACGCGCGTCAAAGCGCGACCATCTGAGCTTAGCCTTAGTTCAGTCGAAGTTAAAGTAACTTAGGTATTTTCCCTAATATTTACGTAGGAGTACTATTAGGTAAAAATTACAATCAAAAAAAGACGACGCCAATAGGAGTTACACATATTAAAAATATAACATAATTAGTATTGAAATGTTCTTTGGAAAAAAGAAATAAAATTATTGAATTTAAGGTGGATCGTTACATCCGATGCGGGAAATTTGAAATTTTTCATGTTTTTTATGGATTTTTGCTTCATAGAGCTTTAAATGTTTTAGAGTGTCGTGCACGTAGAAATTTGTTTAACATGTTTTGTAATGGATCTTTTTTGTTTAAAATGAACTGTTTTAATAATTTCGTGTAAATAATCACTGTTAATGTTAACGGTTTAGAGTTATTGCGCTGTGAACCGAAAATTCATAAAAAAACATGAACATCTTTAAATTTCCCGCACCAGATGAGACGATCCACCTTAATGTGCTCAAAGGCAAACTATTTTCAATTACTTATTCGTACTGTGTCTAAGCACGAATATATCTTCAACGATGCTTTTTCTAAGATTGTATCTTACTCGTAGGTCTAAGTGACCTATACCTGATATGAATTTTAAACTTGAAAAAAGTCGTTCTACGCTAACTTGGGTGCTTGGGATGGCTAAAATAGATACCGCAAGTTGATATAGTTGTGGACTACTTATTTTTTTAGTTTCCCGAAACTCTAAAATGTTTTCTTCCGATTTGATACGAGAATAATTATTAAATCCTTATAAAAATATAAATATGTTGTTCATATGGCGACCTTCGACATTCTGTTCGTTTGCTCTGTTCTGTAGCCGACAATAGTTTTTCCATTATGTAATTTTCTGTATCAACAGTAACAACTTCAATATAATTATTTTGGTTACTCAAGTTATTGAAAATCAGATTTTTGGAATGTAGGCGTATAATTTGACACCAAACTGATTCTTAGTATGCCAAAGCAGTTAATATTTCTTGATCTGAAAGAACGACCTGAAATCTTGGATCCATAAAAAGAGCGCTTACAAAGTAACGCGTTTCCATCAAATTCTTTTGTTGAGTTTTCATAGTTTGGCAAAGTTATTAAGCTGATGGCACCATAATGGATACCGTTTCCAAGATGCACTTTGTCCAATGGTAATAAAAATCACCTATGGTAAGTGTTTCTTGTTGTGAGATTTTCATCAAAAGTTTGGCTGGCAATAGCGACCTTATGAGATCGTCAATCACAATTCAAGTATTGAAACGTATAGAGTATCTCCTTCATTAGTTACACAAAATTCTCGCAAATCTCGTAGGCGCTCTAATATATCTATCGTTGAATGCCATCTTGTAGGCAGTCCAAGATGGTTTTCCTCTTGTTTGCTGATCGTAATATTTGTCGTAGAGATGGCGTCGTCCTAAGATAATGTACAATCCTTCTAGCATCTTCGATTACATTGGCTGCATCGTTTTCACGTAAGGTATCGCTGACTGCTACATGTAAAGTATGCACTGCACACCGAACGGATTGTACTAAATAAATGAATAAATAAATAAATAAAAATCTTTATTGAAAAACTTATTTGACAATATAACAATTAAACGCTAAATATACTTAAAAACATGCAAAATACACTTATGCCTGAACTAGGATTCCCTGTTTATCAGGCAAAAGAGGCTTACATAATTATTTCAATTAATCCAAGAAAAAATACAAGTTTAATCTATGATAAATAGTATTCTAAATACAATTATATACATAATAAACTAAAATAAAATAACATTGATTTACCAAACCTAAAATATTTTGCTTGTTGAACATTTTTTTAAGTGGTACGACATGCAATTAAGTATCAGTGTCATCAGAATTATTGTGAACTAGGTCAAAGTCAATACATCAATAACGAGTATATTTGTTTTTATTTTTGATGAGGTTTCTGTAAGAGGTTATTAGATAATTTACAATTTAATGTTAGTAGGGCAGCGCTATGATCTTATTAGAGTTCGTAACAAGTGTTATAGGTTGGAAATTAGGATTAATCATTAAATGATCCAAACACGAGCCGCTCTGATGCGTGGATGGCTTAAAACTTATCTAAATTGGTGATTAAAGTATCTATCATGATATTAAAATAAAATATAAAAGTTCTTAGCTAAGTAGTAAGGACGCGCTTTCAGGCGCCTTCATAATCTATTGAGTTAATATACCTTTTTTCGGCCATTATTTTAGCGGGACATTCAGCATCGCCAGTCAAATGATTGCACGGCTTCTTGAAGCGTAGGCATGTGGCACATTTTGGTGGCTCGGCATTTTTTGTGCACTTCTTGAGTAAAAATAAGTTTAAATAAGTATATATAGTTATCTTCTACAGAGATTGAAAATTAGGTGGTAGTGATTCATTTTCTTTATCCGAACGGTCTTCATTATCATCTGCATCGTTTGCTTCTTCAATTTCTTCATTAATTAATAAACTTAATTTTAAGTAAATAGCTCCATTATCAGTCGTAATCGTAATTATTTGTGAGATAGAAATATAAGTAGGTGATTATTGGGCGTTTCAAAACAGGTCTGTCTTGCAACGCCCAATAATCATGCCAAAAAAAATATTGACAAACTTACCGATCAAACTGCTACGCCTTTGCACAAAAGTTCACAAACACAACAGTCACGATATACACAGACACTACCTATATTAGCTCATAAGCAAGATTACTGATACCCAAGTGTCAGATCAACTCAAATTTTTGGTAACTAGTTAAGGATATTATTAAGCTACTCGTATTCAAGGTTGTCTGCACCGGTGACCAAAGCTGGTGGCATCTAGAAATGATTTTTCGAATTTTTCATTCTAGGCGCGATTCGCTAATTCCTGTGCACTTTTTTTAGCTATTGGCTCCTAGAAACGAATGCCTAAGTATTCCATGAAAGCTACTCGTATTCTAGGTCGTATGCATCGGTGACCAAGGCTGGTGGCATCTCTCGTGTTTACGTGGGCGAGGGCACATAGCTAGCGTCTGCATTGCGACTGTATCGATGCGAGCGCGCGACAGAATCACTACTGCATCGCTACAAAAAGTCGCCGTGGGCGAGGGCCCTTAACTACAAGGTCGCTAAAAATCCGACAAGTAGGTCTCGGTAAAACAAGCTTTCGCACCAAAACCGTGCATTGAGCCGTACAGACACGAACTATGAACAAAGAGTGAATTAGTGGATGATATTATGATGTCATTGCATCATATAATAAGTAAAATTGAAACTAAGGATTAAAACTAATTGAAATAAAGTTAACTTTGCAATGCAGTACCTAGCGCGCGTGTTACATTTTGAGCTTATGGATAATTTTGCTGTATAAGCAATGTACCATGTAAAATGCAAACTGATCACACGCGACGTGAGGCTCCTTCTAAATATATTCCTATAAAATACTATAACTTTATCCTATGGTTTAGTTCGGTTATAATAAAGAATATAAAAACTTAAAAAATGATTAATGTATTGCATTTTTAATCTGAATTATCACTAAGTAATATTGTTTATTTTAGTTGATTAATTTAAGTGTTATATACACTCAGATATTTTAAAATCTTAAAAATGCCTCACAATAGTCTTATTTATTTAATATTATAATAAATAAATTGACTTGGCAATCGCATGAAAACACAAAGTACCTCCCAAGTAATACAAAAATTATACTAAATTTGATTGTTTAGTGCGATTGCCAAGTCTACTTATTTAAAACGTAAGATTTTTTAATATTGATATGGTTTCTAAAAGATGTTGATGGGTTAGTTAATTGCATTATAACTTAAGACAAAGGTCCCTTAAGTAGGCACTGGCTAGTGAACCGACTTGGTATTACATAGATTGCACAACTTTTTAGGGTAGAAAATCTAAGTTGCTCGACTTGGGTTTTTTACAAGTTATGTTTTTGATGGCATCTCATTCCTTTTTGTAGCTATCCACAACTGGCAACTACTACTTTTTTTTCTTAATTTTATCAGTATTTACATCAATGTAAATAACAGAAAAAGAATATCAAGCCTAACAGAGGTTTAACTTAAGAGAGACAAACAACTTACTGTTCCAAGGATTCACCGTGCGGGTGCCGGGTCCATCTTGTGGCAGAAACATAAACTAACACTCGCCCTCACTACTTGTGTTTTCCTCCTGCCCAGCAAAATCTGGTATGGACCTGCTAATGCAGCTTTAGATACTCGTTCTAGTACTAGAACTTACTGCAATTCCGGACAAGCCAAGGTCTTTCAACAGGTTATAGAGACAGTTTGCTGGTATACCTATCGCTCCAACTTTTACAGTGTAAAGACTTAGTACATAACCGTTTATTGTTAATTAATTTAGCAGATAATGTTATTTGTTTTCTTTCATCGTATGGTCTTTAGATAAATTAGGTTTTTACGGCAACGGTAAGCTTTACAAGTATAAGTTTTGTAGCTCGAAAAAAAATTAAAAATTGCCGGTCTCGTTAATGAACAACCTCTGAGATTTTATAGTGCTTTTCATACGTGTCCATTTAAATAGTCCAGTCAGGTGATTTACCCAGCATTGAGTATGGCTTATTCTTAGAACTTTTAGTGGAGCCTTCTTTAATAAAATAAAGTCTTTTGTTTGTCAATCCTTTTTGGCCATATCCACTGAAAAGCTTATCGTATGATTTGAAGTATTCTTTCATGACGATGTGAGTAGTGACCCCTATTCAAGAGCACCTTGCATCCCACCATCAGGTGTCTTGCTGTAAATATCGCCTCTCCACAAGTATAACAACGTTTTTCAGAGGCTCTTCCCCACCTTAAAAAAGTTACTCTGGTCAGGGACAGTCATTTGGAAGGCATTTAGATAAATTGCAAGCTTGCTGGGCCCAAATTCTGCTAATTTACAAATGGCTCAATAGAATCGCAATGGTATCGCAATATATTTTGACATTACTACCATATTAAATGTTTTAAAAATATACAATTGCGATGCTATTGCGAATCTATTGAGCCATTTGTAAATTAGCGGAATTGGGGGCCCGGTCTCATGATCGCGACAGCGTAGTCAGTATTCTGGTAAGAGGTTTTTTGTTTTCATTTTTTTACTATGTAACGAGGTACCTTTAACATAATTATATCAAGATATCTATTATTCCATTACATATTACATATAAACAGGTACACGAACTAAATAACTGCAAATGTAACTTTGTAACCTCATATGTTTATATGGGATTACAAAGTTATTTATGCAGTTATTGAACCTAAAAAACTAGACTGAAATTGAAAAATATTATAGTTTTTCCATGGTTTGTACGTTAAACACTACTTGTGTTCTAAATTTGAAGCTTCTATGTCGCCTAGAAGTGCCTTAACATTTTGATTACTATCAGTCAGTGAGTGACAAAATTGGAATATAGCATACTGATGCAATGCCTGCATGGTCACTTAAATTGGGAATATAGCATACTGATGCAATTCCTGCTTGGTCACTGAAAATTCAGGCTTTTAGTTTCATTCCGAACGAATGTATAGATAGGAGGTCGAAAATGGCCTGAAATGCTTCGAGAAAAGATGGTACGGCCGTGCCGCTTTTTTTGCTCGACTTGGCGGGGGCACTACCGTGCCCCCAGATATATATTATAATAAGATAAAAGTTAGATTTACAGGAATAAATTTAAAAGTTTATTAATTATAATAATCAACTGATTTTGATATAAACGATTAAACTATTTAGTGTAGTTAGGCAATATAATAGAAGTTTAATTGATATTACGTCTCCAACTATAAGACACCATCCCAAACATTTTAACCACAGTGTGCAAACAGCATTATTATGTTCATTGCAGCAATGTACATATTATGTACACTTGCCGATGTCATGGACCTTACATAGAGTAGACTGACAATGTACTTATCTACTTTTCTACGTAGCAAGTTTCCGCCAAATCAGCACCGCAGCGGCATATTATAATTAATTTAACTGTTACAGAATGCTGCTTGCAAGAGGTAGAGTTATGTAGTTGAACCTAGTGCAAGCAAGATAAAAAACATGTGTCTACTGACGTAATTGTCTTTCGAAAAATGCAGCTTCAACCGTTGTAAAATGTATGTCGGATCTTAAAATATAAACTAAGGCATCTAATAACAAAATTACGTGTTTATTAATATGGTACGTACATACATACAGGTCAACTTTATTTGACCTCACTTTATTGCTTTATGTCTTAGACAGTTTTTAACAATGCTTAGAATCCACAGGTTCCCTTCAAACTTTTTTTTAATGATACATCAAATTTTAAGCAAGTTCCGCAATATCCGGACAGATTGTAGTTTTTAGGGTGGTACTTGTAAATATTGTTATTAATTGTCACTGAAAACGAACACCGAGTACTCGCCAGAATGAGTAAAAAAAGAACAACCAATATAATAGGTGAAAATTAAGGATAAATTAATAAAATAAATTCTATCTCCTAAACTAAACAAAATTATACACAAATTATACACCTAACATTATTTATCTTTCCGCTTTACTCTATTAATTTTAATTGAGATTTATTTATTTCGTGGCTTCGTTGATATGACTTGTCTTTCATTATCAGCTTTTTTTATAAGTAGTTCTCGAATTGAACGACTATTTAGAGCGCTTAGTTTAGTTAATTCAATGATCATGGAAATAATATTCTGAAAGGCCCTGTCGTTGATTAAAGAAAATGGTCTACCATGAACTGCAACCAAATTCACACATTCTTCTCGTAAATTTGATCGATTTTTAGTGTTTTTTCTCTTGTTTGATGGAGATACCGCATGATTACTCGCATTGGAGCTACTAGAGCTAGCATCTGGTTCTTGTGCTATTGCATTTCGTCTCTATACAATATGATATTCCGTTGGGTGTATAGAAGAGAGGTGGTAGAGTAAATTTGTGGTATGGAGACCCTAAAAAGAAATTAATGAACTTAATAATTAGGTAAGTACGAGTAACACCTGAAAACGATCGATTAAATATTAGTAATAATATTTCTAGTCGTTATGGTCTACAAAATGTGGCCGTTAGTCCGGCCGGCATGAACCCGGCAGATAAACTTGGAATATTGGACGATTATTTAAGTTGAGTCTACTGGTCTAGGGCGGGAAATATAAACATTAAAAGTTTATGGCGGTTTGTATTATAAACAAAAAGTATGAAATTAAAAATATGTTTGACAGTCTAATCCATACTATAATATTATAAAGCTGAAGAGTTTGTTTGTTTGTTTGAACGCGCTCATCTCTAGAAGTACTCGTCCGAATTGAAAAAATATTTTTGTGTTGGATAGTCCATTTATCGCGGAAGGCTTAAGGCTACTCGTATATAACATCACGCTGCGACTAATAGGAGCGAGGCATCAGTGAAAAATGTTACAAAAATAATCGCGATCATAATAACAGAAATTGACGCGTACGAAGTCGCGGGCAACAGCTAGTAAAGACGATACCTCGTACACAACAGCGCCTCCAAATGATTTACTTTATTTACAAACTTAGACCAATTTTAAAGTTATGGCTTTGGTAAATATCTAGACAATTAACTTTAATATATTACATAATCAGAGTTTGATGATTTATGTTCAGTTATGTTCAGTAGTGACGTAAAATCGATTATTGCTAAAAGTGGCTACTTTAGGCAATAATAGATTTTCCATCCAGACTATTTTTTATACAATTTTTTATTTAAAAATGCAGCGATCGTAGTCTTATAACAAAAACACTTTACAAAATGAGGCTATCTGGCCAGCAACCAAAAGTCCAAAAGTTGATACAAGTATCAAAAAATTTTAGCTGCCTGACATCAAAAAATTGCTAAATGTAGCTATAAAGTAATAGGAGTTAAAGTATGAAATTGCCGATTATTTTCCCACTTTTTATTTTGTTTATAGCTCTTAAGTATAGTCATATTATTGCGTAATTCTTTTTTTATTGTATCAAAAACTAAATAAAGTAACTTTTGACTAAAAAAAAATGCAATACTAGTGCCTATTACTTCAAAGGAAGTCCTTGAAAAGACCCCTTACAATGTGTCAGCTGACCTTCTTGCTTCAATTAAGTATATTTGTATTATATACTTTGATTTTCAGAAGTTTAAATACTTTAATGCGTAGCTTTATAACCATCTAACTTTCACCTTTAATTGCATCGAAAACGATTCAGGCGTTTTTAAAAAATCTAAAATATTTTAACACATATTATTATGTAAATACTAGCAACACTGGTGTGATGATGTAAAATCATTTGGAGGTATAAAATGGGACGTATTTGCCAAACAATTGGATTGTTTTATGACTGACATTTCTAGCGAAAAGAAGGCGCCTTCGTTAATAAAAAACCTTACACCAGAAGTATTTGAAGTCCTGCAATTGCTTTGTTGTCCGATCACACCAAATAAACTAACATACGAAGATTTGTGTACAAAGTTGAAAGAGAAGTATGATAAACCTCGTTTACCAGCTATTATTTATTTATTTATTATACATATTGATTTTTTACATTTATTCACGATCTCAGAAGCACCGAAATTTACTGGGTAGGTACCCGGTTCTTCGGTAACCCGGAACCGAAGAACCGGGCTCTCAGTCCACTCGTTAGTTTCGGTTCTGCATCCTCTAATATTTTACATAACTTTTTAATCCTATCATCGGAGGTCCGAAAATATTTCTCATACGATTTTAAGTGATTAAACTTTCATAAAATTCAGTTTCAAGCTTATTTAATGTTTTCAGCACACAACAAATACATTAACATTATGCTGCACATCACTGCCATGAGGCAGTACTGGCAGGGTCGCCATGTAATGTTGGGCGAGCGGAGACGAATGAAACAATGTGTTGATGTTACGATGCGCGTATAATTATTCTCAGTTCGAATAACAGTGGTTGTTTATATATGTTACAACTGCCTTGCAGGTGTGGGTGACGCGTACACATACTACATACTTTTTGAAATAGCTAGTGTGCCGAACGCCCCCTATATGCTTCTATTGTGACGTTGGTACATAGATGTTGCTGGATTGCGCTGGACGAGGGAGATGCCGGTAGATAATGAAACGCTGGGATTCTTATTAATAAGGCGATGGCAGCTTGATGGTGTATAGTGGACTGTATTATTTTTCTTGTGGCTGCACCAGTTGGGTCTTCTTGTAGACTGTTCAGTCTGATTGTGTTCCGACGAATGTGTTTTTTGCAAATCCCGCTCCCAGTTATGTGGTGTTTCGCCGCTTCCTATTCGTGACTAAATCAGTCTAGCGTTATCTGCACGCGTCAGCTATATATTGTGCGGGCGAAACCCCCTTGCAAATGAGACCCTCCTTACGCGGCAATACCGTAAGGAGAGCCTCTTATGTGTGTAAGGTGTGAAGTGTACCTATTTCGACTTTATTTATTAGTAAAAACTTTACAACACGTAATAACAAAATACGATAAACAATTTAAACTTAAATAAAATATAAAGCAAATAGGACACTTATAAACGAAACTTACACTATCTAACACTAGCTATACAAAGGCAAATTAAACTTATAAATTTCACTCACTATTAAATTAAACTATGACAAATAACATAATAACATAGTAATTAGACCGTTCGTTATACAAAGTAAATAGGCCGTCCGTAGTGTAGTGTAAAAACAGAATAACAGTTAAAAGTTATCATGAAAATCGATGAAACGTAGTTCGATAAAATTATACTTATGTCAAGAGATATTTCGATGGATTAAAAATATGTCAAATGATACATTATAGCAAAAGAAACAAAAAATTCTGTGGAGTAAATTTCGGACAAGTAATTCTTTGGAGCTGGTTCAGCTAGTGGTGGTGGTAAATGGGATTGCTGGTAGGACGGAGACAGTGTCAGTTTCACCTTCATCTTCGGCAGTTCATGATAATTCAGATACTCCTTTTTCCTCAGACGCAAGAGACGTAAACGTTGAAATGTGCTTTCTTTTTAAATGACTTCGTAAATTTGTAATTGTCGTTTTATAACTAATTTTTTCCCTACAAATATTACAAACAGCTTTCCCACTGACACTCTCCTTTTCATAGTGGCGCCAAGAAATACTAGAATTTTTACGTGCCGCTGCTGACATTTTGCAAATCGATCTTTTTTATTTTAATCTTACTAAAAAAACTTCTAGGTATTTATTTACACTTAATAATTTATGTACACTAAATATTACAAGAACTTTATATTACAACGTTAAACTAGAAAACTTTAACTTAGAAATTATCAACTTAAACTTTCACAAACTTTATACAGCATTAAAGCGTTGACGTCAACGTGTCACTCAAACAAACTAATTCGCATTGTTTTTGTTTGTTTACTTACACACAAATCAGTGCTGCCAATAAATTTTTCGAAAAAATCGCGCAATCAACGCTTTCAAAAAGCGCTGTATTTCGCGCCAACCACAAATGGTTTTACGTTTTACTCTAGACGAAATGACACAGAGATACATATAACGCGCTTCAAGACAAAAAGCGCTAGATCTGGCGCTACAAGCTTTGCAACTTTGGCAGCACTGACACAAGCCACAAACGCACGAAAAAAACCTGTTAATTTTGATTAGTCGGCTTGGCAGGCCGAGCCACGTAGCGAGCAAACCTATATATATCTTTCTCATTCTTTCGTATTACATTTGAGCTATCGGGTCTCGCTCACTCGTAACTTCGTAAATCGTTGACAGAAATAGCTAACTATATTGAACAGAGTTAGCGTTGTAGAAAAAAAGAAGCTTCGGTTGATGTTACCGACTACGCGCGTATAATGTTCGTTGAGCTAATTCGCGGGATGCGTTCGGAAATCGTTAAATGAACCGGTTAACAGAATTAACTGGTTTTGCAGTTAACGAAAAGCCGTTAATTCGTTAATAATAGAAAAGCGGTTTAAAATTGCTGTTTGTTGAATTAACGCCCACCCCTAATTTTCATCGCATTTCAATCTTTTTCGTCATCATGGATACGTTAAAAATTCGAGTAATTATGGAATATAAGTACCGTCGTGGCAGCAACGCGGCACAAGCGGCACGCAACATCAACGAAGATCAATTCTGAGAAGCTCAACTTAGGTGACATGGTCCTCATAGCAGACGACAACACCCTTATTATGGGTGTCCCTCAGGGATCAGTATTAGGACCCTGCTATTTTTAATTTATATAAATGTCCTTCCGTGTTATTTACATAATCTTTGTGAGATGGTATTGTTTGCAGATGATACATCAATGATTTTTAAAACTAAGAGGGGCAAATGTTCATTTGATGATGTTAACAATACCCTCTCTAAATTATTACATTGGTTTACAACAAATAATCTTTTACTAAATGCAAATAAAACAAAATGTGTAAAATTTACCATGCCCAATGTAAGGTTTGCTGCTACTCATATAATTGTTAAAGATGAACCACTAAACTCTGCAGATTTAACTACCTTTTTAGGTATAACTGTAGACTCTCATTTGCAATGGGGTGCTCATATTAGGGTGCTGTCTGGAAGACTTAGTTCTGCTGCTTATGCTGTGAGAAAGATGCTGTGGAACGGCAAGATAAGTATATTTTATTGTACTTTTATAGCATAATGTCATACGGAATTCTGTTGTGGGGCTCAGCGGCAGATATTGAGTCAATTTTTATATTACAAAAACGTGCTGTACGGGCTATTTACGGCCTTCGATCCCGTGACTCGCTGAAGGAGCTCTTCAAAGAGATTAATATACTTACAGTGTCTTCTCAATACATTCTCGAGAATATTGTTTACGTTCGTAAGAACATACATTTATTTCTTAAGAAAAGTAACGTACACAATTTCAATACCAGAAATAAAGATAAACTTGCCGTTCCAGGCTTCAGACTGCGAAAAGTAGGAAAATCGTTTATGGGATATCCGTATTTTCAACAAATTACCACAGGGTATTGCTGAACTCCTTGTACATAAACTTAAATCGTATGTCAAAGTAATTTTAATGAAAAAGGGCTATTACACTGTCAATGATTATTTAAATGATACGAGTAGAAATGTATGGCATTGAATTGTCCTAGCTCGTACTTGCTTAAACCTTGTAAAAATCACTTTACCTTGTAAAAATTTATTTAAAGAGAGGCTGACAATAGTGACCGAGTTTCTTGCGCTGCTTCTTCTCGGCACTAGCCCAGACTTGTCCCGAAGCAGTGGTAGGTTTAAATTGGGACGTGTAAAAGCGCCTCCTGGGGCCTATTTGCAGAAATAAAACTGATTTTAACTGATTTTTAACTGATTTTAACTCACCCTCTTGGTTGGCGGCTTGGCCGCGTACTTCAATCATCCCTGGATCGAAAGACACTTCAATGGTTGCTGATGTCAAGACAACAAAGGGCTGCGTTCGTCGCGCCTTAACTCGACTCTTTAAACTACCGACGGCCGAAGAGCTCCAGTGATGAAAGTCACCTTTCAACGGCCGGGAATATGTTAAGGCAATAGGGCCTTATGAAATCTTCACAGCAACAAAACTCAAACCGTCGGAGTTAGTTGCGCACAAGCTTAAGTTTCATTATATCATTCATTTTGTCTAATCATTCTTCCACTTGCTCACTCGCCATGAAACCGCACTGTTCTGTGATTATATTATTATATTTATTATACATCAAACGGTCTACTAGCACTAATTTGACCCTCTTTACATCTGAATTAAGGGAATCAGTCGATCGAGGATCACAAGTAGATGCGATCTACACAGATTTCTCGAAGGCGTTTGACAAAGTGGACCACAAAATACTTCTAGATAAACTTTATTCATTTGGTATTACTGATAAGATGCTGGATTGGTGTCGTTCTTATGTCACAAACCGTTTGTCGAGAGTGGTTGTGGACGTAGAACAATCAGAACCCTTCGTAGCACTGTCAGGTGTCCCACAGGGCTCTGTTTTGGGGCCCCTTTTCTTTAACGTATTTATCAATGACAGCAAAAATTATAAAAAACAGCAAAATTTATCTTTTCGTTGACGATCTCAAGTTGATACGGACAGTAACACACGTGGAAGATTCCAAATACTTGCAAGAAGACATTGACAAACTTGGCGAATGGTGTAACAAAAATAAAATGACTTTAAATTCTTCAAAATGTCACCACATAAAATTAACCAAAAAGCGCAACAAGGTTCTCACTAAGTATACAATTGCTGGTGAAAATCTTGAGGAAGTTACAGCCATCAGAGACCTTGGAGTCGTAATTGATAGTCAGTTGAGGTTCTCGGATCACATAGATAGAATCATTAAAGAGGCGAAAAGATCACTGGGATTTATCATCAGAAGTACAAGAGACTTTAAAAAGCCCTCTACAGTCATCCTGCTTTATAATAGTTTTGTAAGGAGTAGACTTGAATACTGCAGCACGGTCTGGTGTCCAGGCTATAAGGTACATATTAAAAGGATAGAGTACAGAAAAAACTGATTCGCAGCCTATCTTACCGTTTTAAGGCTCCTAGAACATTGAGAACTTACACAGACAAGGTGAAATATTTCCGTCTGGATCTACTTTCTGTACGGCGTATATACCTGGACATGTCCTACCTCCATAAATTAATAAACAACTGCATTGACAGTTCCGCATTGTTCAGCCAACTTGCTTACAATGTTCCATCGCGAATTCCAAGATACCCATGTAAGTTATTCAAAATTAAATTCTGCAGAACAAAGATGGGTCGCGGGTCACCTGTTGTTCGTCTGACTCGTCTGTATAATAATCTGACCAAGAAAGTCCAGAACTCGATGTTCACTTTCAGAGCCTTCCCAAATACCTTAAGATGCTTAAGTGTTATGACCTCAGTCCACCTTTGATTGCATGTAGTTGTTATTTTGGTTTCATTTTTGATTTTTATATATTCTTTTTTAATTTTTGATGGTGTAGCATAATTCAAATTTACTTTAAAAAGCAATACATAACGTACTTATTGAAATAATAAAGAAGAAAAAACTTCATTAAGTTAGCTATAAGCCAAAAAATGGTAATATCTATATGTTCAATGCTGTTCTTATGTTGGTAATCCTGTTAATAAATAAAAAAAATAAATAAAAATATATATATAAATGGGGATGTGATGGCTCGCAGCAGGCACAATACAAACAAAAATTTTCTAACAGCAGTGACTCTGACGCAAATATTTTCCAATCATCACTTCGTCGTATCCCACGAAAAGGGGCGCAATTGCAAAACAGCAACTTTTGCGGAGAAGCTTTTTTGTGTGTATTTAAAAACATAATAAAGATATTGATAATGTATTGTTTTAATAAGTTATATCAGCATCCTGTAGTTGGTCTAGAACATTTTTTGGGTAATAGTAATATTATTTTAAATAGTTATGTCCCTTAATTCCTTATTCTTCGTTGTATTTTCACCATAAAGCACCCAACTTGGGTCCTAAGGTACGTTGTGACCTTTTTCGTCGGAAATGTTGAGGCCACAATCGCCATTATGCCATTTCCAAACTTTGTAAATGCTGGTTAATCGTTGTTGTAAGTCAAGAAATTTATTAGATTATTTAAATATACGGTAAATAAATACATAATACATAATGAATATGCGCCAGACATACATCTGTTATCATAGTCTCGAAATAAGGAATTAACATCCTTGTGTTACAATAATTTTCGAGGGCGTCTCCCAACACATCCAGACCCAAGCCCATTTAGAACGTTTTTATTAGCCACATCATACACAGTAAAGTTGTAGAGGTTTTCTCTTGTAATAGAAAATGCTAACACTTCCGAAAGGACAAGTCAATATTTTTTCCATATCAAAAGTAGCAGTAATTATATTGCGCTTTCTTTCGGCTTCGGCTTTGTCAGCCGCTTTAACAGTTCTACCCAAAGTTTTGCGCTGTATGTGTAGTTCCTGTTCAGAGTTTTGTGTTTCTGTTGGTGTTTTATTACTAAGAAAAGCATGGCACTTGTCGCACTGGTCTTTTTTTGGATAATAAAAACAGCAATATTGAAATGTTTGCTGACAATATCTTGATACTGACGTAGTGAAGCCATTCCACAGTCGTAATTTTCAAGCAAAAACCATTCTGTGTATAAGTTATGCAGACGTTTGTACGACAGTTGCCCGTCTAGATACTTTTTCGTACTGTTTTTACGACATTAATGCGATTCAATAGGTGCAAGAGAATCAATATGATTTTTCACACTGTCGACTACAGCTTCTTTTATTTTATTTGGCCGATTAAGATGTCTACTTCTAAAGTAATTTAAGTGATGTTCGTTCGTCGATCTATCAAGTTTTTTGAATGCGGTGCGTATTGTTTTTTCACTGATAGATAGAGTGTTTAAAAACATTTTGCGACAGCCTTGAACTGTATCAGTTTTGTTAATGGGTAAACTATAAATCCTTGTTTGTGTTCTGTTCGGCCCTTCTGCTTTAATTTGTTTTGGTTTGTGGCACTTTGTGTATTTTAAAATGAACACAGCCTTGAACTGTATCAGTTTTGTTAATGGGTAAACTATAAATCTTTGTTTGTGTTCTGTTCGGCCCTTCTGCTTTAATTTGTTTTGGTTTGTGGCACTTTGTGTATTTTAAAATGAACTCCCATTGTCTCTTATGACTTCCAATATCCCAAAAACAATTAAAAACATGTTCCCTGCAATTCTCTTCCAATTTTTTAAAACATTTTTTTGGACAATTGCAGGCCTCTTTAATTTTTTTGCCGGGAACATTTTGTCCCTTTTTATTCATAAAAGCTTTTCCTGAATTTTTAAGTACTTTTCTTTTAAGGTCTTTCCATACTGTATGATTTCGAGTACGGATTTTACCGGGACGCCGTTTGTTAGGACAATCATGAGAACCTACCGAGGAACCCACAGTGCACGATAATGGAGATGGAATCGTAAAACTTGAAGTTGGACTATTCAATATTCAAATCTAAATCAGCCCTAGAAATAGAAAAGTTTTCACCCATAGAAAAGTCGATAGTTGTATCGGCAGTTTCAGAAATGATAATTTCCTCAACGATCTCTGACCCTCTAAAAATATTGCTTGGTGATGATGGTATACCGTTTTTTTCTAGCGTTTCTAGTCTTTCTTCTTCTATGTGTTTTGTCTCTTCTTCTATAGTTAACACGATTTCAGGCAAATTCTCATTATTGTCTAGTTCTAAATTTTTTTCTGCTTCGATTTGCAGTAAAAACTCGATCTCTTGTTCACAACCTGGCGGTACCGGAAAATCAATTCGTTTACTTTTATTGAGCGTAAGATCTGAAAATACAAATTGTGGATAAGAAAACATCTCACAGAAAAGTAATTTTAAAATCTTATCTATGGTAAAATCTTTATTAACTTAAAAGATGATAAAATAAAAAACAAGAAAGCCTCTATGGACTTTAGGGCTCATGTAGTTTAAACAAAATTACGTGTAAGTTTTTATTAAATTTAATAAAAAAAACATCGAAATCTAACAAGAATTTCGTTTACCATTTAAAAGACACAAATAAACCTATTTTATAGTACCAAAACTCATAGATTAAGGCAAAATTAATATTTTGACGTAGAATAAAGACACAAATGCCATTATGACTTCTACTCTTCCATACATTCGATTTTTTTGATTCCGCAGAAAAAGGCCACTATCCACACAAGGGCCTTGTTTTACGTTTTACGAAGATAAATTCGAAGCATAAATCAAAAATATTTTCTAATAACTAAGCAATTTTAGAGAGATGTTTTGCAGTACTTATTTATTAATTGGTCTCGAAAGATGTGTCTGTAACATCAAAACGTGTAAAATGTTGTGATTTACTTACTTGTTGACTCCTTCAAGATGTTTCTTTTCTCAACCACATAATTATTTGCAACTAAATCCACTAGTTTTCGAGCTCGACGTTTCATTATTAAGTTATTAACTAATTATTACCTGTTTTGAACGATAGAAAATAAAAATAACTCTAATACGCACGACAAAATGATTTCGCTGTCCCGGTCCGTGGAGTAATGACCGAGCGGCGCTCGCGCCTCTACCTTGCCCCGCACCCACACGGTTCACTCCCCAAAAGATGGCGTGAACGGCGATAGTGGCTGTTTTTACGTAAAACTTAACCGCCACGAAATTGTGGCCTTTTAATAAACTTGAATATCAAGATAAGTTTTTAATTTTAGAAGACAAGTATTAGACTGAAAAATGTCTAAATGACAGTAGAATGTAAAAATGAAATAAAAGAAAAAAGCCCCTATGATCCTAGGGGCAGTTTTCGTGGGATACGACGACTTTTGCCCTTACAATTGATAAGTAAGAGTACAAAAAAAATAATTTGGAACAATCCATCATCGTCTTCTCCGCGTTACTGTCGACCAATGCGGATCAGACTTATACACGAGACCAAAGATGTAACAAATGATGAAATCAATGACCACAAAGACCAAATTAAACAGTTAACCGGCACAAAGATAACTTTCGTGTCTTACGAAATAACAGTTACTCATAACTTGTTATTCACAAGGGTAGATGGCAAAGTGTGCAACTCTGCAACAAACACAACCTTTAATATTGTTACTAAGTCTACTAACGGGTCGTTATCGCGCATAATATTTATAAAATACAAACACAACCTCAACAATGAGATGCTACATTTGCGAAGCCACATCGAAGGATTTCAATAAACTCGAAAAGTTTAACGAGACAACAACAACAGAGCTACAACATTTGGAGTTTGGCTTGTCTATCCTACATGCTCGCATCAGGTTTTTCGAAACATTACTTCACCTTTGTTACAAACTTCCCAGGTGAGAACTCAGCCCGAAAAAGATATTATAAAAGAGAGAAAAGCAAAAATCCAAGAAGCATTCAAAAATGAACTCGGATTAATAGTGAACGTACCTAAAGCCAATTTTAGGAACAGTAATGACGGCAGCACTAGTAGAAGATTTTTCAACAATATAGAAATATTGGCAAAAATAACTGGTATTGACAAAACTCACTAGAGTAGGCGCGCCCTAATTGACTCCTTAAATAGTCGCGCGGGGTACATGTGTAGCCCATTAAAAACATTATTTTTTTTGGGTTATTGATAAATAAAATCACATAAGATTTATGTAAAATGAATATTCATTTTATCTTTATTATATAAGGAAAGAAAAGTAACAAACTAAGTTTTACACTATAGTTTTATGGCACAAACAATAACTTAGAAAAAAATCAAAATTTTTAGGCGTCTTGAGATCAATCAGTCTTTTTTTTTATTATTATAAATGTAATTGAAAAAGAAAACATTTTTTTATCATCTACTATATAGTATTAATCAAAATGTAGAACAATGTCTTAATCAATCTCTTTGCATTCAGGGCACAACAGCACCTGATGTTCGGTACAAATTGGCTTCATGCAATTCTTGCATCGTTTGCGAGTGCTTCGGTCTCGAGCTCTAGTACAAAATGCACATCTTCCTACACCGGTACGAATAGGCATATTAAGTTGTGTCGGGTCGGGTTCTCGGTCAGTCCAAGAAGCAATCTTGCTTTCAATTTTATACCTCTTGGTATATTTTTCTGAGATATGCGATGCTCAATCAATGGTCTTGCATGTTCGAATGCGACTTCTTGTAAATAACAACTCCGTACTACCTTCAGTACCTTCTTCTCAGGGTTATTCATCTGATGTATTACCAGACCATTTATACCAGCCATATTATTGAGTAAATTATAAAATAATGTAACCGGCCACCTACGCGTGTTGCGTGTCACATCGTACTGTCTACACATTTTATTAAAAATATTGTATGGAATGAATATTTTATCGGGAATGATAAATTAAAGTCTGATTAATTAAATTATAGTCTTATTCACAACACAAAAATTCCATATATAAATTCATAAATAAAACAGTTACACGCGCACAAAAGATAATTTGATGAGATACGAATATGATGAATATGAGAATTATTAAATACTAAACTACGGTACGATGTTGCTTACGCGCGCGTACAAAAATAATGAGCGGGCCGAGATCGAACGTGCATTCGCCGTCAGTTACAGAATCGAAGTGTCCCTCTCCACACGGCGTGCCTATACGCAGTTGAGAACAATAGCGCGTGCTTCACGAGCGTCAGCAGTTTTACAATACTACGCGCGCAGCGCGACTTTGCCTGTTAGTTAATTTATTATTAAAATATAAGAATGCAATGAATTTATACAATGAAAACAAAATATTATAACTAAACACAAATTTATATAAACATGTAAAACAAATAGGTCACTACACTACCCCCCTGCTGAGACTGAAGGCTACTGAGGTCGATAGTAGTCAGGGAATCGAACCCTTCTACCCGATCTGGTCTTTTTCGTCTCCTCAGCCTCGTTCGACGGCGGTTCTCTTGCAGTAGTGCCCAATTGTGTGTTCTTCGGTTTACCAGTCATGGTGTCATCTTTAGCGATGTAAGCTGGTTTTACCCGATCTATGGAGACCGTAACCTCTTTGTTTCGTATAGCCAGCTTAAGAGTCTTCTCCTTTCGATGCAGCACCTTGTATGGACCTGTGTATGGTGGTTCTAGCGAGCGTCTGGAAGCGTCTTGTCGAAGAAAGACAAACTCTGCTGTAGCTAGGCCTTTGGGTACGTAGAAGGTCTTGTTGTCGTGCCGACTTGTGCTTCCTGGGGTCAGCTTCGCCATATGGAGGCGGAGTCGTGTTACGAAACTCGTCGGGTCGTTGCTGGTATTGGTAGCGGGAACGAAGAATTCACCCGGGAGTCTGAGTGGCTCACCGTATACTAGTTCGGCTGCCGTAGTTTGTACGTCGTCCTTCCAGGCGCTGAGGATGCCCAGCAGCACAAGGGGAAGTGCTTCTGCCCAGGTTGAAGAGGAGTGGCACATGATGGCTGCCTTCAATTGGCGGTGAAAGCGCTCCACCATGCCATTGCAAGCAGGATGATATGCCGTTGTGGGACGGTGTTGTGTACCAAGAATGGCGGTCATGGTGCGGAAGAGCTCGCACTCAAACTGTCTGCCCCTGTCAGTCGTGATCTTCGCGGGACAGCCAAATCGAGACACCCAGCCAGCAATGAAAGCGCGGGCGCATGTCTCTGCGGTGATGTCAGCCAGGGGGTACGCTTCAGGCCATCTAGTGAACCGGTCAATGGCTGTGAGGCAGTACCTGTAACCAAGCGAGAATGGTAATGGCCCTACTATGTCCATGTGGACATGGGAAAAGCGATGGGAAGGAATTGGGAAGTGGGAGGTGGGAGAATGTGTGTGCCGGGTCACCTTACTTATTTGGCAATCTTTGCATCCTCTGGCCCAATTCCGGCAATCTCTTTTTATTCCAGGCCATACAAATCGTCTAGACACCAGCTTGACAGTTGCATTAGTACCAGGATGGCTCAATCGATGTAGTGCGTCAAACAAGGGTTTTCTGAATTCGGCAGTTAAGTAAGGTCGTGGATGTTTAGCAACGTCGCATACTATCTCTGTCTGTGAATCAGCAGTTCTAACCTTGTTTAATTTTAGCGATGAAGTGTTTGCTTTTAGAAAGCCTTGCAACTCTGGATCAGCATTCTGGGATCTTGCAAGGTCTTCGTAGTTTATAGGCAACGAAATAGCTTCTATTCTAGAAAAAGCATCTGCGACTACGTTTTCCTTCCCTGCGACGTAGCGAATATCCGTGGTGAATTGACCTATAAAGTCCAAGTAACGGAATTGCCTTGGAGAGCATTTCTCACGGTTTTGTTCGAAAACGTACGTTAGCGGTTTGTGGTCAGTATACACTATGAACGGTCTTGCTTCAACCATATGTCGGAAGTATTTGATTGCTTCGTAGATAGCCAAGAGTTCCCGGTCGTAAGGGCTGTATTTCTTTTGTGCAGACGTAAGTCGTCGAGAGAAAAATGCTAACGGTTTCCAGTTGTTATCTACCTGCTGCTGCAAGGCTGCTCCTATAGCAGTATCGGAAGCGTCTGTATGAATAGCTAACTCGGTGTCTGGCTCAGGGTGGGCTAACATGGCTGCATCTGCAAGACTGGTTTTACAGTTGTTGAAAGCTTCGAGCATTTCGGGCGTTAGTGTTATGTTCTCCGTTCCTTTAGTCTTTGGTCCTGATAGCAGAACGTTGAGTGGGCCTTGGATTTGTGCAGCTCCTGGTATAAAACGACGATAGAAGTTATACATGCCAAAGAAACGTCGCAGCTCCTTAACCGTCTTGGGTATGGGGTAGTCCTGCAGTGCTTTCACCTTGTCTGCAGGTGGTTGGATACCATTTTGACTTACGTCGTGGCCTAGAAATGTTATGTGTGACTGCCCAAACTCACACTTAGCGGTATTTACGACGATACCGTACTCGCTCAAGCGCTGGAAAAGCTGCTCCAGGTGCTGTAAATGCAGAGCTTCAGAATCCGAGTAGACTAAAATGTCATCAACGAACCCATAGCAAAATGGTAGTCCCCTGAGGACTTCGTCTATGAATCGCTGGAAGGTTTGGGCTGCATTGCGTAGACCAAACGTCATGAACGGAAATTCGAAGAGCCCAAACGGTGTGGTGATAGCTGTCTTCGCGATATCCTCAGGGTTTACCGGAATCTGATTGTACGCTTTGACCAGGTCTACCTTAGAATATATCATGCTGCCTGCCAGTTGATGAGCGAAGTCTTGGATATGCCTGATTGGGTATTTGTCCGGTATGGTACGAGCATTCAGGCCTCGGTAATCACCGCAAGGACGCCAACCGTTATCTTTCTTCGGTGCCAGGTGAAGGGGTGAAGCCCAAGGGCTTTCAGAGCGGCGCGCTGTACCATTTGAAAGCATATCTTCGAACTCTTGCTGTGCTATTTTCAGTTTATCTGGTGGTAAACGTCGTGGTCGAGATGTTACTGGTGGGCCTGATGTCGTTCTAATGTAGTGGACCGTTTGATGTTTTACTGGGTGCTGGATACCGGCTGGCTTGGTGATCTCAGGGTACTTACGTAGAAGCTGATGAAATTTACTGTGGCCGGGAACGACCTTAACTGAAGCGACGTCTGTAGTTGTTTCTTCCACTGGTTTGGCTGCTATAGATACTGTCGTCAGGCCGTCGATCAACCGGTGGTTTCTCAGATCTACGAGTAGGTCGTAATATCTAAGAAAGTCAGCTCCTATAATAGGTTTTGACACATCTGCTACCACAAACCTCCATTTAAATACACGCCGCAGCCCTAGGTTGAGCTCCAGGTGCAACCAGCCGTAGGTGCCTATGCACGATCCGTTGGCAGCGAACAACTCGTAGTCCGTTTTCCGGCGTGGTTCTTTTAGCGCTGATCGTGGGTACACGCAGAGGTCTGATCCCGTGTCAACTAGAAAAGATATTTTAGAATAGCAGTCTACAACAAATAAGCGGCCTGATTGATTGAGGCAGTCGTTAGCCGCTAGCTCCGGCTGCCATTTGCGTTTAACGCCGACGGTGCGGTAAATGAACATGGCGTCGTACATTTAAGTGCTTTCGCGCCAAACTTGTCATGGTACCAGCAAAAATCGTTACTTTTTGAATTTGAATAAGTTCGCCTGCGATTTCGGTTTGGTGTCGCACTTCGTTCACGGGGGAATCTAGTTTTATTATTAAAACGTACCTGCCCTTGTAATGAAGAAACTTGTCGCGACAGCTCTTCAATCTGTTTCGCCAACTCACTAACGGCGTTACTGCTGGTACTTGGGCCGATGCTAGCCAATACTGGTGCAGGCGGCGCAATTTCGTAAACCTTGTCTGCTAACTCAGCTACTATTTCTAGTGTTGTATCTGGTTGTGTAGCTATTACGGTCTGGATATTCTGGGGTAATCGGCTTGACCATAGTGTTCGCAGAAAGGAGTCGGGAATGGTTTGACCTGCCAGTGTCTGAAGGTGACGCAGGAACTGGGATGGTTTTCGGTCACCGAGCTCTTCGTGAACTAACAGTTGTTTCACTTTCTTTTCCTGCGACTCGGACAACCGTTTTATAAGTTCTTTCTTTAGCTTCTCGTATTTACCCTCTTTTGGCGGTGCGATAATTATGTCCTTCACTTCAGCTGCGTATTGGTGGTCAAGATGCGCAATGACGTGATAGAATTTCGTCGTATCCGCCGTTATGCCGCTAATGTGAAATTGCCCCTCGATTTGCGCGAACCACAGTGCCGGTTCTTGAGCCCAGAATGGTGGCATCTTCATGCCTACTTTGCATACGACCTCGGATGTCGCTGATTTAGTCGTTGCAGTAGAGCTTTCCATCGCCATCTCGAATGTTCTAGAATTCGCGTTTTTTATTTTTACCGGAGGGTATTTAACGCGCGACGCAGTAGTAAATTGTTCGAGAACGTACCGGAACTATTCGCGTCTTTAAAGTCGGGAGTCACCAAATATGGAATGAATATTTTATCGGGAATGATAAATTAAAGTCTGATTAATTAAATTATAGTCTTATTCACAACACAAAAATTCCATATATAAATTCATAAATAAAACAGTTACACGCGCACAAAAGATAATTTGATGAGATACGAATATGATGAATATGAGAATTATTAAATACTACGGTACGATGTTGCTTACGCGCGCGTACAAAAATAATGAGCGGGCCGAGATCGAACGTGCATTCGCCGTCAGTTACAGAATCGAAGTGTCCCTCTCCACACGGCGTGCCTATACGCAGTTGAGAACAATAGCGCGTGCTTCACGAGCGTCAGCAGTTTTACAATACTACGCGCGCAGCGCGACTTTGCCTGTTAGTTAATTTATTATTAAAACACTGTACCGTAACTGGAAGCTTTATATTGAGATAGCATTTCCGTTTCCCGTCGTTTGCCTACCTTTTTTAGTACGTAGTTTCCGGCTAAGTGGCGCCACCTGGCGGTCGTGCGCTTTTTATGTTTCTTAAAATTTGCGGCATACCATTTTGCTCATTGGCGTTTAGTTTACCGTCGTAACAACACGTTCACTGCAAGCCCTGTCTCTGTGATCGTTAAAATTCAGTGATATTATAATTCTCAGAGCAGAATTATTAACCAAGTGAGTTTTTATACAAACTACTACACAAATCTGGTAAGTCCTACCCTCATTATTTTTAAGTGAATAATGTATTTTATTTCAAGGAATTTTATTTTCAGTTTCCAATAGCAATTTTATTGCTTAAAACAACATGTTAATAAAACATGAAATATCATGCTTTAATATTCGTGTGACTTAATTAATGAATTTAACGGTTTTGCCGTTCGGATTAGTCATGATGTAATACGTAAAAGTGTATGGTGTCTTTTTCGTTTAGCATTGAGTGGTTTGTTTGGCTCGGCTAGCAGCTTCTCGAGCTCCTCTTTAGCCGGTTAACGAGGTGAACGGCACCTCGGGTTATAAGATAAATACGATTTATAAATGTATCTTTATTCTTATCATATTATAGATAAATTGCTTGACGAAATGGGCGAATTGGCTTTGTTTACATTTAAATTATAAAACAGTACCTTGAGAATCCCGTTTTAATCCCTCAACCCCCAGGAGTCACGCGCGTGCCGCGATAACAATTGATTTCAATTGTGTCTTGAATAACTCACTATCGAGGGATTAGTGTTAAATTTTATGAAATGAGTTAAATTTTATGAAATGAACGAGTGATGAATTTACGCAACCCATTCATTGAAATGTAAGATAAATTTACCAAAATTATGTAAGTCCCTATTGATAAACGCGAGTTAAAGTCGTAAATTTATCTTTCAATTCAACAGATGTTAATTTCAACAACTTGAACGCGAAGGTAAAAGAATTATTCACAAATAAAATCGGATTCTAATCAAGTGCAATTAGTTTGTGGCTACCGGGCAGAATTTACAGAGATGCGACGAGAATTCAGTATAAGTCAAGTTAGAGATCCACTTATTGAAGCCTGCATACCTTTACAAACCCAACTTATTTAGTGTAGACCCACTCATATGCATTCTGGAGAAAACAGATGGCATTCGTAAAGCTTTTTGGCCTCCAAAGGGCGAAAAATCCACACAGCTAAGAACAATCAATCAAAGCGCTGTCTCTCATGTGGACAAGGCATAAAAAATTTAGAAGACTCATAGCCTATGCTATCAATTATTCACCCTCCCGGGGTGCCTACTTACTTGTCAACTACCCTCCCAAGGGTAGTTGATATACAAATAAGGCTCTGCCATGCAAGCCTATGCCTCTAATTTTTACTTATTAACAACTACCCTCCTAAGGGTAGTTGATATACAAATAAGGCTTGCCATGCAAGCCTATAACTCTAATTATTCACCCTCGCGGGGTATTACTTATTAACAACTACTGTTTGGAAGATATGGAAGTCAGCGCGTATCGGAACATACTTATTTAAAATTTGCCGCGCTCGCGCCATTATGACTGTCACTCCTCCTCTATGGTATTTTTTATTACACAAAATTGTTAAGCAGAATTCACGTATTTTTCCTTTTTACTGCCTGAATTGTCTGAATTCCCCAACATGGTCCTAGACTACGCCGGATTATAGAAAATTTTCGAAGAATCAGTAGAAGAACAACGATTACGAAATTCACTAATATTGATTTACGAAATTTGGAATTCATGGAATGTGACATGGGTACGGGTTGATGGTGAAGAAATTGGAAGATTTCACGGTGTTAAGCACATTATTATCTTAGTTTATCACCCAATACCCTTAATAGTCAGGTAGTATTTATTGTATTTTCAACGGTTTCAAAGGTTAGTACAAATTAATATTGTTCATACTTCTACCTACATTTGTACCAAAGATGGTTATATCATTCTTCTATCAATATTGTTAGTTGTAATTTACAATTAATTTGATAATTTAACCTTCTATTAATGTTTAAAAGGTAACAAATCATTGTTTGTGTAGGTTTCATGTACTAATTCTTATAAATGCTAACTTGAATGTGTATGTAATTCAACCACTTTATTCAGAGTTAAAATCAATTAATAATTCAAAGTTATATCACAGATTTAGTTTGGATAATGTCATTTGCTAGCTGATTTATGGTAACAACAATACCAATTGATATTTCATACTTTGTTTGTATTTGTAATTGTCAGGTAGCTTAAAATTTAAGTTCACTAGGTTAAATAAGTTCCATAATAACATATTGTCATAAAATTACAGCACACACCTTTCAGAATGACTGAAAAAGAGGAAATTAAGGAGCTGGTTAGGAAACGTGGCAGCTACAAAGGTCGTTTGACAATATTTAGCTCTTATCTGAACACTTTGGATAAGACATTGAGCCCATCCGAGGTATGTGAACTACAAATACGTATTAATAAATTGGAATCTGTTTATGACCAATATGATGAGGTACAGTTGAAGTTAGAGTGCATGTGTGAGGATGTCGATGCGCAGATGTCAGAACGAAATGATTTTGAGAGTATTTATTATAAATGTCGCGCAGAAGCGCAGCTTAAAATTTCATCAACTACTGAACATAATGATAAATATAATGCCAGTGAAAAAGGTTCTACACATTCTAATAGCCGCAGACTTGTTAAGCTACCTACCATTCAACTGCCTAAATTTAGTGGATCATATGATAATTGGCTGGAGTTTCATGACACTTTTAATAGTCTTATTCATTCCAATGATGAAATAGATAATATAAACAAATTTCATTACTTGAGAGCATCATTGGAAGGTACAGCCTCTTTGGTGATTCAGTCAATTGAGTTTTCATCAAATAACTACAATGTAGCCTGGAACTTGCTCTGTGAGCGTTTTGATAACAAGCGTTTACTAATACAAAATCATGTTACAGCATTATTTAATATTGAACCAATTACTAAAGAGTCTTCGCACAGTATAAAGCGTCTTATTGATCAATTAAATAAGAACTTAAGAGCCTTAGAGTCATTAGACGAACCAACCAAACATTGGGACACATTGATTATACATATGATTACTCATAAATTAGATGCTAATACTTATCGTGAATGGGAAGAGCTCAAAGGGAGATTAGAAAAGGATAAGCAAGTAACATTGGCAATATTTTTGGAATTCTTACGTAGTAGGTCAGATTTACATGAAACTCTAGAGTTAGTTCATAGTAACAGTCACACATCTAAAATTGTTAAAAATAATAATAAACTGAAAAGTATGGTTTCTGTCACCAATGGACATCAGTATTCTAATTCTCAAAGTTCTAATGTTTTAATGGCTATAAAACCCTGTCCTAAATGTAATGGTGATCATGGTTTACAAACTTGTTCTCAGTTTTTATCCTTAAGTAATGAAGACAGGTTGCAGTTATTGCCTAAATTCAAGGTTTGTTTTAATTGTTTTAAGGTGGGACACTATGCCAATCACTGCAAAAAGAGTGGTTGTAAAATATGCAAACGTAAACACAACACTCTTATTCATGTATCAGATCCTAAAACTAGGCTCAATTCATCCGCTGGCAACAATAATGCTGAGAAAGCATGTAGCTCTGTTATTGATTCAAGCAATGCAGCCGTTGCTTTATCATGTAGGGCAACAGCATGCTCCGGATCTGATATTTTATTATCTACAGCTTTAATTAAAATTTATGATGAGCAAAATCGTCAACACATTGCTCGTGCTATTCTTGACAGTGGAAGCACATCTTGTCTCATGACAGAGGCCTTGTGTAAAAAACTTAATTTACCAATTCATAAAGTTGAAAAGTCTGTTTTAGGCATTAATAATTCTATTTCTAGTATAGGGAAAATGGTGCAAGTGTCTGTCAAGTCCTTAGATGAGAATTATTCAAATAAATTAATGTGTTTTGTTTTACCCTCCATCACAGACAATGTTCCTAATAGGCAGATAAATTTGTCAACTTTAAATATTCCTACGGACATATGCTTGGCAGATCCTAATTTTCATTCTCCGTCTGCAGTAGACTTAATAATCGGTGCTGATGTCTTCTGGGACTTATTAGGGTCTCGCAAAATTAAATTAAGTAATGGTAGCCCAATTCTTTACGAAACTAGGTTGGGTTGGATAGTTTCAGGTCCTATAGGTGATGATGGAGTTTCAAATTTGTCTATCATTAAATGTAACTTTAGTCAAATGGAGAGCAGTACCAATAATAATTTTCACGGCAATGATATCCAAACACAGCTATCAAGATTTTGGCAATTAGAGGAGGTCAGCCATAAGTCCTCATATTATTCAGCAGAAGAGCAAATGTGTGAAAATAGTTTTATCAAAAATACTACTCGACTTCATGATGGCCGCTTTTGTGTGCGTATACCTCTCAAGCAGTCTCAAGAGGTTTTAGGTAATTCACTACAACGTGCTAAACACTGCCTTATAGCACTGGAACGCAGAACTAAGAGTCAGCCATCTTTTAGGAAAGATTATTGTCAGTTCATGTCTGAGTATCATTCACTTGGTCATATGTCTGAATGTGAATTTAGCCCTGATAAACAGGCATACTTTATTCCGCATCATGGCGTTATTCGTGAGCTTAGCACAACAACTAAACTGAGAGTGGTTTTTAATGCTAGTGCACCAACTACTTCAGGTGTATCTCTAAATAACATTCAGATGGTAGGCCCTACAATCCAAGATGACTTGTTGTCTATATTGCTTCGTTTTAGGCAGCACAAATACATTTTAGCAGCTGACATTGAAAAAATGTATCGTCAGATTGCTGTGCATCCTGATGATAGACACTTACAACAAATTCTTTGGCGAGATAGTCCATCAGATCCTCTTAAAACGTACCAACTTAACACGGTCACTTATGGAACAGCAAGTGCACCGTTTTTGGCAGTTAGGTGTCTTAAGCAAATTGGTTTGGAGTGCAGCGATCCTAAAATCGCAGAAATAATTTTACATGATTTTTATGTAGACGATTTGCTTACTGGCGCAGATACAATGGCTGAGATTATAAATATAAAAAGTAATGTAACATCTGTTTTGTCGTTAGCCTGTATGCCACTAAGAAAATTTAGGTCAAATGCACATGAATTATTTAGTAATACCGAATCACAATCACCAATGGATTTAAATATCGGAGATAAAGAACCAAACAAAACATTGGGTTTAGATTGGCGTACAATGTCTGATGAACTTTGCTTTAAAATAAATGTGGAACTGTCAAGCAATGTTACCAAGCGCAGCATTTTATCATTAATAGGTCAAATATTTGACCCCGTAGGTCTTTTATCACCTTGCGTCATTTCCTTAAAAATGATATTGCAGAAATTATGGCTACATAAATTATCCTGGGATGAAGAATTGCCAGCCGAAATATCGAACCAATGGTGTAAATTAATTAGGGATTTACCACTCTTAAATGACATTCATATTCCTAGGAGAGTTCTTTGTGACGCATATACATCTGTTGAGTTACACATATTCACAGATGCATCACAGGATGCATATGGAGCCTGTGCATATCTTAGAAGTTGCAATGGAGATGATGATATATTGATTCGTTTACTTTTGGCCAAAAGTAGAGTCGCACCAATCAAGCCCACAACCATTCCTAGGTTAGAATTGTGTGGAGCATTAGTAGGGGTTCGTCTATATGAGAAAATTTTAGAGTCTCTTCGGGTTGAAATTAAACATACATATTTTTGGACCGACTCTATGATAGTGCTTGGATGGCTAAAAATGATACCTAGCAAATTGCAACCATTTGTAAGAAATCGTATCTCTGAGATTCTCGAAAAAACTGGCAGTTGTACATGGAAACATATTGCATCCGAGCAAAATCCTGCTGATCTCATATCACGAGGTGTCGAACCTAAGACAATTTTAACATGTCAGCTATGGTGGAGCGGTCCAGAATTTTTAAAATCAAACGAATCTAATTGGCCTAAGACTTTGAAATCTGTAGAAAAGCTACCCGAAATTAAGTCTGAACTTTCATTACATGTTTCTGCAAAAGGTTCATATAACTTAATTGAATTTTCTCGTTTTTCGAATTTTTTGAGATTGAAACGTTCTGTGGCCTATGTATTACGATTTATTGCTGCGTGCAAAAAGCAACCAATTAATAAAAGTAACAATTTAAATCGTGACGAATTGGAGGTTGCGCTGAATTTGCTTGTCAGATTATCTCAGAGGGATTCATTTCCGGAATATAAATTTTTGCTTGATGATAAACCATTGCCTAGAAAAAGTCCGCTACTTAAGTTTAACGTTTTTCTAGATGGTAATAAATTAATGCGCGTGGGTGGTCGCTTAGAAAATTCAAATTTTCCTTATGAAAAGAAACACCCTTTATTGTTACAGTCCACTCATTCATTTACTAAGTTATTGTTTAATTTTGAGCACAAGAAATTGATGCATGCTGCCCCTCAGTTACTTCTAGCTACTATAAAAGAACAGTTTTGGCCTATCGGTGGTCGCAATTTAGCTAAGTTATGTTACCGTCAATGTGTTCTATGTAATCGTGTAAAGGGAAACGTTGTCAACCCCATTATGGGTAATTTGCCTAAACAGCGACTCATACCAAGCTACCCATTTGAAAATGTAGGAGTAGATTATGCGGGACCAATCTCAGCCGCCAATCGTCTAGGTAGAGGCTGCAGATTGATTAAAGTCTACATAGCCATATTCATATGTTTTACTACCAAGGCTGTTCATGTTGAATTGGTAGGAGATTTAACAAGTAAAAACTTTTTATCGGCATTGCGAAGGTTCATCTCTCGACGAGGGAAACCTAAAATGATTTTCTCCGACAACGGTACCTCATTTGTTGGTGCATACAACGAAATTGGTAGGTTCTTAAAATCTAATTGTAGTTTACTGGCTGAAGATGTGGCCAATGAAGGCATCGAATTTAACTTCACTCCGCCCTATAGTCCTCATTTCGGTGGTCTCTGGGAGGCGGGTGTTAAGTCTATAAAGTATCACTTGGTCAGGGTATTGGGAAACTGTAATCTGGTTTATGAGGAGCTTAACACTGTGCTGGTGCAGATAGAAGCACTCCTGAATTCTCGCCCGCTTACCCCTCTGTCATCAGATCCTAATGACCTGCTACCGTTGACGCCTGCACATTTTTTAATCGGTCGCTCACTTACATCTCTACCGACAGAGAACTACGCAGACCATTCTATGACACGCTTATCTAGATATCAAAGAATTGAGCAGCTACGGCAACATTTCTGGCATCGTTGGAGCAAGGAATTTATTGCCGAGTTACAGCAGCGAGTAAAGTGGCGAGCAAACCAATGTGGACTCAAGATAAATACTTTGGTTGTCCTAAAGGACGACAACCTTCCACCACTTAAGTGGAAGCTTGGTCGCATTGTTAATGTGTACCCTGGTCCTGATGGTGTCAGTCGCGTAGCCGATGTCAAAACCGCAAACGGTATACTAAAAAGGGCGTTTAGCAAGATTTGTCCCTTACTTGAAGAGAGGAATGCAGATGGTTGAAACACGACCTTTCAACGCCCGGGGGCATGTTTGGAAGATATGGAAGTCAGCGCGTATCGGAACATACTTATTTAAAATTTGCCGCGCTCGCGCCATTATGACTGTCACTCCTCCTCTATGGTATTTTTTATTACACAAAATTGTTAAGCAGAATTCACGTATTTTTCCTTTTTACTGCCTGAATTGTCTGAATTCCCCAACAACTACCCTCCTAAGGGTAGTTGATATACAAATCGGGCTCTGCCATGCAAGCCTATGCCTTTAATTATCCACCCTCGCGGGGTGCCTCCTTACTTATCAACTACCCTCCTAAGGTAAGTACTGCCAAAGCAAAAATGAAGGTTGATTCTATAGCCAGGACTCGAGGAAGTTCAAGCAATGACTTAAAATTAGGCTCTGCCATGCAAGCCTATGCCTCTAATTAACTACCCTCGCGGGGTGCCTTATCAACTATCCTCCTAAGGTAAGTTATGCCAAGCAAAATTGCTAGAAGTTAATTCTATAACCAGGGCTAGTGGCCCGATCAAAGAGGTTCAAGCAATGACTTAAAATCGGGCTCTGCCATGTAAGCCTATGCATTTTAATTATCCACCCTCGCAGGGTACCTACTTTTTACGAGCTAGTAATAAATTTGCTATAGTAACATTGCTAGAGAATCATTTTATTATCAGTGCTCGCGGCTAGATCAAAGAGGTTCAAGCAATGACTTGAAATTAGGCTTTTTCATGCAAGCGATACGCCTAAAATTATCCACCTTTGCGGGGCTACCTCGCCTACCTTGTACCAAATACCCCCAAAAAGGGATAGACCTGCTTTTGCAACATCCCCAGATGTTCATTTCATAAAAAAGGGCTCGCGGCCCGATTAAAGTACCAGAGATCGTTTTAATACTCCAAGAGGTATCAAAGAAGTTGAGGCAACGACTTGAAAGAGGCATAGTATCGCATTTCTTTGTGTCAAAAGTGTCAACTTGTGAAACAAAATGTAGTCATGCAGTTGGATTTTATCCTTGTATAAGGTCAAATCGAATATTTCATGTCAGAACCCTTCTTAGTGTACTTGACTCTTACTGTTACATCTAAATGCTCGCGAGCATATCAAAGTTACGGTCCAAACATTACAGAAGTTGGGATGGCATGTGAATTTAGAAATATCGGTTCTTTGTCCCCAAAAAAGTATTAACTATATAATGAAAAATTGAATAATGTGAAAACATGAACGAATAGACAAACTGCAATAAAGAAATCAATTATATGAATGAATTTCGTCATTTTTGTCGTGCCGCATTGTCGCATAAATCATAGATAGTTGATTAGATTCCAGCCCCTAGTGGTGGTTATCGAACAACGGAAGTAGTAGATCGACAGATGCATTGCCCTTCCCAGGGGCGTTTTTTGACTACGGATGCTTTAGACCAGCAGGTTTGCGCTTAAACCTAGACTTGATTTCAATATATTTCCAATTTTGAACTTACTAGTTCCATTAAATTCCACATACTCGGCAAATAGGCACTGCCGACTGTGGAGTCCGGACCGACTAGCACATTGTACAGATCTCGTGATTATAAAACGGGAATGTCCAATAATAGACCTATTTGCCTCCAAAGCTGCTCACATTGCCAGCAATCACTTGACCCTGGATTGGACTTGGACCTGGATCAAGCTCTATTCCAATTTATCATACCCATCATTACTTTGGTACCTTGAATTCAATGATTGAGGCCTTTTCCCTGCAGTAGGATGATTATAAAAAGGCCGTAACTAGGAATACAGTTTGAGACAATTTGAGCATTTTAGCGTGTCAAATACGCGCAAGGTTTAGAAATCGAGGGTCAAGAGTTAAACTGTTTAACTTTAAGTTAGGCATTGCGATAGCGGGAAATTAAATTCTTTAAGAAAAGGTTGTCATTGCATTCAGACAGAAATGCTAGCAATAGTCAATGCTCTGTAGAGCCACATTCACTACTACATCACAGTTCGATTCTTAGTGTGACAAAATAACAACAGGTAAAGGAAAGGGAAAGTACGAAATCTTTATTTCAATTGTAAAAAACATACCAAATTTTGAACATGTTAGATCGGCATCGAATAAATTTCAGGATACATTGGCGATGCGTTCGGTTCTTCATGGTACGATCCCATTACTTGGGTCTTCCTACAAACGTTTCTAATGTCCAGGGTGCTCACTCAACTAAATCTTTAAACATGGTTGATTTTGCCATGATGGGAGAAAGTGTTCTGGCGTGTCAGAGATCGAGCACTTGCAGCACCACTTACCTTGAGAAAACTCCAGATACATTTCCTCGAAACATTAACCGGACTACCGTATTCGAGAGAAGAAAAAAAAATATGTATATATATATATTTGGGGGTGTTCTGAGGCGGTGGAAGGCTGGACCTTTAAACAAAAGCTTTTACTTAAAAGTTCTTGGTGAGTCTATTTTATAAATCTGTCAAGTAGCTTAGAATTGTTGTTGTTCAAGGACAGGAATAAAGATATAAAGCCTTACTTTTCTGGAATTGGCGCGATTCTTATCAGGCTTACATTAAATACATACATTATCACATAGTACAATACTTTTACATAAATTAGCTGTCTGCAAGTAATGCGATTCTGAACCATGAACAGTGAAGTACTCACGTTCTAGTAAAACATATTCTTAAATCAACTAATTGCTTTTACAAAACCCCAAACCGTATGGGATATCAGTGTACTTATAAATGTATAACCAACACAAGATTTTGTTTTAATCATCACATCAAACAGCAATTTTAATACTTCTGTGTTCAGGCAGATGCATTCATGACCTGACCTTAGAATATACCCTACCTAAAGTACCTACCTAACCATAATACAAAAACTTTACCGTATGGCCTGAATTTGGTTCTACAACCGAAAGCAATACATAGGTACTGACAGACTGTCTACAGATCAATTTTGAATATAAATAATTAAAATTTAAAGCCTCTATTCTGGGTGTTGCTGTCGCTGTCGCTGAGTGATAGATGAAAAAGATTCAAAATTATTTAATATTTTTATCAGTTTGAGGTGCAGTACCTTCGTCACGTAGGTACCTTACTGTTATAGCAGAAACTGTAAAAACATTTCTTTATTACACAGCTACACCATATAGCTTCCAAGAACTGATTAGAAAATCACCCCATCGACGAAGTTTTAGCTCGTGGGAATTGGCAATCGGCTAAAACACCACAACAATCCTTTGCGTGAAATTAAATCAAGTATTGATAAACTCTTACACAAGTAATGCGATTGTGTAGAAGAATTTCCTAGAAAGTTTTTCAGTTTGAAATTTTACCTTTTCATTATATTACTTGTTCCATTTAATGACGATATGAAAAACTAACAGAACTTTTGTTGTTATTTCTGTGCAATACACGGAAAAGAATAATGTCATTCTTAAAATAAAAAGTATTTAATTATCATAAATACTTTTTTATTTTTAAATCTGTCACATTGGCGTTACGCTAAGGCGTTATAATGTTAAGTGGCGTCACCAGGCGATAACAAACAGATCTCAATATAAAGCTTCCAGTTACGGTACAGTGTTTTAATAGCAGCGTTTTACCCTGATATAAAACGCATATTAAAATACTTACCTCACTGGAAGCTTTAACTTTATTTCTGCCTGGTGAAATTGAGCCAATGAGCAAAATGGTATGCCGCAAATTTTAAGAAACATAAAAAGCGCACGACCGCCAGGTGGCGCCACTTAGCCGGAAACTACGTACTAAAAAAGGTAGGCAAACGACGGGAAACGGAAATGCTATCTCAATATAAAGCTTCCAGTGAGGTAAGTATTTTAATATGCGTTTTATATCAGGGTAAAACGCTGCTATTAAAATATAAGAATGCAATGAATTTATACAATGAAAACAAAATATTATAACTAAACACAAATTTATATAAACATGTAAAACAAATAGGTCACTACAATTGACCCCGCACTTAGTTTGATTGTAAAATGTAATGATTTCGAGCTTTTTGGCTTCACCGCTATCGGGATCTATTTTGTCATCATTGTAGAGGGTAAAAATCAACAAAACTACCCTGTTTTTCTTAGGTATATAACTGACAAGTGTACAATCAGATTGAAAGCCAAATGTAGACTCACAAAGTAACTTGCCTTGTGTAGTTTTGAACATCTCCGGTATCTCTGGTTTTTTTTTTTTAAATATGCCTACAGTTGTTATCTTTTGATTTAGAAGTTCTTTACATACAGGAATGCTGGTAAACCAATTATCCATGGTGATATTGCAACCCAAGCCATATAATGGATTCAAAATACGATGAATAATATCTGGAACCTTATTAGACTGCTTAAAAGGACCTTCTGGCTGCATGCCGACATAAGTTTCGAAATTGTAGACATAAGGATATTTTACATCTACGAACATTATTATCTTGATGCCAAATTTGGCCGGCTTATTGGGCATGTACATCACAAAGCCGCAGCATCCCTTGAAAGCTACTAACTGTTCATCGATTGTAAGATTTTCACTTGGTGTGTAATAATTTCTACAATTTTGAACCATTTTGTTTGTAATTTGGCGAATAACTGCCAAACGATCAGTCTGGGAACGTGTCTGTCTATCTCTTACATCGTCAAAGAAATCGAAACCTTTTCTCTGACATGGTAGTGTAAACCATTTCAATGCCACCTTTTGAATTATCCCATATAGATTGAATATTTCTGCGCCCTGAGCGGTAAGTGCCAATCATCAATAATAAACCTATTAGTGCTCTCATTTCCACTATGTTCGTATGAGCAGCATCTTGCTCTCTTTGAAATTTACTCTTTATGATATCAATATAAATATTTGTCGACTCGACAATTATGTTCAATATATCAGAATCAAAACAAAGTATAAAAGATTGAAAAGCACTTTTAGCATCTCTTGCCAATCCTATAGGGCCTGGTGGGCGAGCGACAATGTTGTGAGATCGTGTTCTTGTTGTGCATGGTGGAAACTTACTCCATTTTGTATCATTTCGGGACTGATAAGTAGCCAATCTGGACCAAGGAACATCATTTTCATCGGAATCTTGGTAGACATCTTCATCTGCAACTTCAGCCTCTTGTTCACTTTCCGATACGTGTGGAGAATTCTCAGGTAGATATCTCAGCTCGAAAGGGTCTTCTTCTTCATCACTTTCAGTTAAATGATCACTGTTTTGGTCATTTTCCCTCAGCCAGCGTTGTATTTGGTCGTCGGATGCCATAATTACCTAAAAATGTAATAAAACTAAGTAATTTAACTCGATAAATGTAAAAAATACGGCAACATAAAATATCCATATAATTTTCGTTCAAAAATGTGCATAACAATAGAGATATATCCCGATAATTCCACTAAACAACATATTTCAAAACTTACCGAGAATAGTCGTATCGAAATAGGTACAGACGTAGCCCAGCACTTTCACAGCCGTCCTGCGCAGGCGCCCGTGTGCCGCGGTGATCGGCACTCTACTGACTGATCGACGAAGAGGGTTGTAATCGAGGAATACACGGGAGAGGGGCGCGGTAAAGGGACGCGTTCGGGATTTATTCAATAAAATAATACCTCGGTCTACACTTGCAGCCCGCGCGCCCACTCTAGTGTTAATAGAAAGATTAGCAGTTATTTTAGAAGTGATATCAAGTAGATACAAAATAAATATTGAAAAATTTGGCACCTATTGCCAAGACACAGCGAAGATGTACGTAAAATTATACTCATGGTATCCTATGACACCTACACTTCACAAAATCCTTACCAACAGTTATTAGACACGCCATACTGCCAATAGGGGCTTTATCAGAAGGAAATTCAGGGGACATTATGCAAGAAAATTCAGTAGAACTGACTGTAATATGAATGTCTTAAATAATATATTGATAACCTCAGAGCGATATTTGACAAGTATTAGACAAAAAGTGTCTAAAAATCAAAACCTTTTAAACCAGAGACTAGAGAAATGTTAATGTCCTACGAAGTTGATAAAGATGAAAGTGATGCAGAAGATAGCGTGCATGATTCAGATGAAGAAGAGTAGATATAAGTTAGCTAACTTTTTAATTGATATTTGTAAATTGTTATGAGAAATATTGCAAAAAATAGTAACGTATAGTGACATTTACACTCGTACATTCGTACTATTCATACGTACTCAGAGTGACGCCACGGACATCTGTGACCCTGTAGTTGTCTGTATACTCGTATGATTTGCGGTTTAAAAATAGTAAACAAACTATTAAGTGACAGTTTATTTAATAACATACAGTTCATTTTGTGATAGTGCTGTGTGCGTGTTATCTAAAACATTATTGTGATATTACATGATTTAAGGACAAAACAAACCGTGAGTTAAGATACAAGATAAAAAATTACCCTCTTGTTGTTATGGGCAAAAACATTTGAGTGTGTGCGATAACGTTAACTGTTATTCGGTCATAACATATAATCATCCCTACCGCTAGTCAGTCTAGTGAGCTTTGTGTTGAATCTCAAGGCAGCATCACTGAATTAATTTAATTTCTTCATGGAATTAATTAATCTCGTAACGACATCTGGCGGCACAGCAATACACTTTATTCTCCACCTGCACCCCCGTATTCAAACACTCTATCATAATGACTAACAAAACGAAGTGCTCGGGTTGCGGTCGCTTCGCTTCGGCGACAGAGGGCGTTAAATGCAAAACTTACGCCCTACTGTACCATCGAGCCTGTGTGAACATTACTCTGACGGCTAAGGTCAGCTCCCTATCTGAATTTTCAGCAGTTGAATGTGAAGCATTTCCTGATCTTGGAGTTTTCATTAAAACAGCACGAGCTGCACTTGTGACACTCCCTTTTACGGAGGAACGGAAACGGCCTCTCTATCTACCATTGAGTAAGTCATCTGCAGCTGGAGTTATACTGGCTTTCTTTAATGAAAGAAGAGACCCTATCGAAAGAGTCATGAGTCTATTCCCAGCTGATATAGGGGATGTAGTGGAGGAGATTAATCGTATACTGACCACATACTACCTGAGTTGCCTTAAGTATGTTACAGATGTTGACTTTTCTGACACCCTTAATGAGGGAAGAGCACAAAATCTGGAAACGATGATAGATGACCACACATGTGTTCCGTCAGCATGTAGGGGAAGATACTATAATCTCAAGCAGGATAAGAGGGACATCCCTCAGAGCATGATTGCATTTCATGCAGTTTATGGAGCGTATGTCCTTTGTCGCCCTGTGGCGAGTAAGAGAGAATTTAGAACATGGATAATGAAGCGTTACAATGCTTTTCTCGCCTCAATTCAACAGACTGACAGTACAATTAGTCTTGACCTACAGTCAGGAGGTACTCGGGTTAATTCTTTAGTTATTTCAAGATCTACAATCCGTAAATCAGTCTATCGTATTATAAAGGGTTCTTACATAGATATATGCACTGCTGCAGTAAAGAATCATATCAAAATGCTCACAGCTCTTGCGGAAATGACGACCTATGCGCTTGTTAACAAAGTCATTTCCATGGGGGGATTTGTGCTATATTAATAAATCCCCTTCCTAAACAGATTGTCGCATTTATACAGGAGAGGGCAGATGTGATTCAAGAAATAGAGAGTAAGGGATACTCTAGTGCTGATATAATCTATATTCATCTCTTTATGCCTGAGAAGCAGTGCTTCACCTCTGCGAACTATGCCGACCTGATTGTTGTTGCAGGGATAATAGAGGAGATTAATGGGGGAAACAAAACCCTAGAACAGTTCAAGGCTAAGACAGAAAATATTACTGTCAATGTTAAACAGATTAGAACATTCTTAAATGCACAAGCTACAAATATAACACTCGGAACCGACGGCAAAACCAAGGAACAGTTAAGAGGTTTCCTGGGAGATTCGGTAGATGAATTAATTGCTGAGTCTGCTCGAGTAATCAAAATTATATCTAAACAGCATAATATGGACTCTTGAGTCCGATTCTCACTAAGGATCTAGTTTCTACATCTGAAACAAACTAGTTAAGGTATCACCAAATTAAGTTTGTCCAGGGTGCAAGGCAATGACCCCAAAGAAGGACAACACAGATAATCCTGTTCAAGGTGTAGGAGCAGAGTATGAGCCTCCAGGGGATTCTAGGACGGAGGCTGAGTGCAGTCCGGGGAGCGTTCGAGGTGGATGCGGAGCGCCTGATTTCATGCTCTTAAAGGACGAAATTATGACCGAACTCAGGTCTATGCGGGCTGGGTTTTCCGATCTAAAACAGGAAATTACAAAGATTTCGTCATCAATAGAGTTTTTCGCGGACGGATCGACCGCATCGAGGAGAGGCTATTGATATTAGAAAGCGGGAACGCTGAGGGCGTTGACAACGGGGATCTGCTTACCACTATTGCTAACCTTAAAGCAGAGTTAAATGACCGCGATCAGGATGATCTTCTCAGTGATATCGAAATTACTCACGTGCCGGAGGAACGCGGCGAAAGCGTGTTCCATACAGTTAGCGTACTGGCGAGAAGATTGGGTGTCGAACTGGAATAGCGTGATGTGGTGTTTGCTGAAAGGGTGGGTCCTCTTCATTAACGAGCAGGGGCCAGAGGCGACTCGCGCCCGCGAGAGCGTCACATTGTCGTCCGTTTAGCGCGTCGTGAACTACGCGACGATCTACTTCGGAGCGCCCGGGTGCGCCGCGGCACCTTGACTACGCCTGACTTGGGTGCGCCCACGTCGAAGTCCCAAACTCAGACACCACGGCGATTTTATGTCAATGAGCGCCTCACCAGGACCAATAAGCTACTTTTCTATCGCGCGCGGGAGGCCTCTCGTCTCCTGGGCTGGAGGTTCACATGGACGAAACGAGGCAGGGTCTACACCCGCCAGGCCGATGGCGGGCCTGCTCACTGTATACGGCGTGATGAAGACATAGCGCGGGTTTTTGGTGACGGCAATGTTAGCACTGTTTCGGGTTGACACTGCTAAGTTATTTTTCGCTATCGTAAACACTGTGCTTTATTTAACTAATTTTAAGTTTTCTTATTTTATTCGCAATGACACATTTATTTTTTTGTTTAAAGTCTTTGTATGTACAATTTTAAAAGTGTTATTGTTTGATAGTCGCATAAATCTATTAGACCTAGTCTGCGAGTCTCAGGGTATTTGTTTGGTAGCTTTGTTTCTTCGCTGCAGTAATCACTCTAAACTTACTCCATTATTTGTCACAACTTACGTCGCAAACGCACAAAATGTATTGCAACGAAAACAATTAATATTTATGTATTGCGAGTATATTATTGCGAGTTTTATTTTCCTGACAAATTGCACAAGTTATAACATCACCGTAAAATATTTATGGCCTAAAACTCCTCTCTAAATTTCTCAAAGTTGGTTTTTTAAATGCCGGTTCTTTAGGTACTAAACATGACGAGTTTTTGGTTGCAATAGAACGTCACTCTGTTGACATTATGGCCGTTAATGAGACGTGGTTGAGGGAGGGAGAGGAGGGCCGTGCGCCCGCGGGCCTGGCTATCGACTGAGGCACATTCCGCGCCCGCAGTACGTGCGCAGAGGACGCGGTGGCGGAGTGGGTTTTTATGTTCGTCGCGGTACAAACGTTCGTACCTATACCCATCCATGCGACCCAATTAACAAATGTGGCTTACTTTAACTGCAAATGGCGTCAAGCTGGCTATAGGTACCGTATATCGTCCTCCATGGATGGACGTGGACCTGTTGCTGGATGCAGTATCTGACACTATTAGCTCATTGTCGTGCTGTGACAAAATCATTGTTTTGGGGGATTTTAACATAGACCTTTTGTGTTCAAACGAAAGCAAAGCAGTTAAATTTTTGACTTTTACTATAACGTTGGTCTATGCCAGCTGGTGTCTCAGCCTACTCACTTTACTGACAATAGCCAGACGTTGATAGATTTAATATGCACCGACATTCATCCAGAAAAAGTAGTCGTCGATTCTATTATGCCTCTAAGCAGACACGCGTTTTTGACAGCTGAATTTTGTTTAAAGAAAACTAAGGTCCCTCCGCGATCGTTTGTATATAGACCACTTAAATATATTGATAGTGAACGCTTTCAGATGGACATTCACTTAATAAGTTGGCGCAATTTACTACACGTAATGAATGTGAATGAGATGGTTAACTGTTTTAATTTCTGGATTTTGGCGTTGTTTGATCATCATGCACCAATAAAGACATGCTTGGTTAGACAACGATCTTATCCATGGATAACTGAAAATATAAAATTAATGATAAAGTTACGTGATAAGGCACTAATAAGTTATCGTAAAACGAAAAATATAGTAAAACATAATTATTACAAGGACTTAAAATCATTGGTATCGCGATCACTTTAATATGAAAAAGATGCTTATTGTAAATATAACATAAATAATAAAATCAGTGACCCCAAAAGCTTATGGACTAATTCAAAATCTACGTTATTGCCTCCTAAGGACTGTTTTGAACTTCCCTCACAATTAATTGACCCCAATAACATTAACCGTCACTTTCTAGACGTCCCTGGATCTCCGGTTGCAAGTCTTTCTTTACTCACTTTTTTTGAATTCAACCGTTTTAGTGAAGCCGTATTCTCTTTAAATACTTTAGGACGTCATCTCTGGAATTGTTCGTAGCATTAAATCTAACGCTGAAGGTGTAGAACATATAACGTTAAATATGTTACGTATGACCCTTCCACAGTTATTGGACGTGCTGACGACAATGATAAATAGATCAATTTCGACATCAACTTTTCCAGACATATGGAAATCGGCAATCGTGCTACCAATGCCAAAGAAACCGGATGCGACTGATAAAAAATGATCTGCGTCCTATTAGCATACTTCCCTGTCTGTCCAAGATTCTGGAGAGGGTGGTATGTGAACAGATGACTGCTTTTCTGGAAAGGCAGGACATACTACCAGTTTTACAGTCGGGGTTTCGACGTGGCCTTGGTACCGCTACTGCTCTTTTGGACGTCACTGACAACATTCTTACGGCTCAGAGCAAGGGTATGTGTACGATCCTGGTCTTGCTAGATTTTTCCAGGGCCTTCGACGGAATTAATATACCTTTGCTTCTCTCAAAGTTGAGCTATTATGGATTTGATTACGCTACGCTTCTTTGGTTCCATAGTTACCTGAAAGATCGGTCCCAATTGGTTGAAATTCGTCAAGAAAACGGCTTATGTCTATCTTCTGACCCTTGTTTAGTGAATAGAGGAGTTCCTCAGGGATCAATCTTGGGCCCAATGCTCTTTATCACCTATTGCGCCGACATTGTGCACTGTCTTAAAAACTGTAAATATCATATCTACGCGGATGATGTTCAGGTTTACGTTTCTTTCAAGCCTCAGGATTACGAATCAGCAGTTAAAGATCTAAACGATGACCTGGAAAGAATTGCGAATTGGGCATCAGACAATTGCTTGGTACTCAATGCGTTGAAAACTAAATATTTGATGTTTGGGACAAAACACAACCTAGAGCTAATGCAAAATCCTCGATGTAACGTGAACATAGTCTTGCTAAATCAGTTTCCAACTGTTTTTATAGGCTACAGGTATTGTACAGAATGCGACCCTTTTTGAGCGAAGATTTGCGTGTCCAACTGGTTGAGTCTTTGGTGCTGTCTAAGCTGAACTATGCCGACACAGTCTATGGGCCGAGACTGTTGGCCACCACTAAGCGGCTTCTTCAGAGGGTGCAGAACGCCTGTGCCCGGTTTTGTTTTGATATTCCACCACGCAGCCACGTTACACCTTTCCTTAATAGGCACAGTATTCTCAAAATGAAATCTCGGCGTAAACTGCACTTAGCATGTATACTCTTTGGTGTTATTAACTTTAAATCACCCACTTACTTATATAATAAGCTAAGCTGGATAAAAAGGAGAGAAGGTCGCCAGTGCAATTGGCCAGCCAGCGTCGCGGCTCAGCGGCTTTCAGGAGTAGTTTCAGCTATACAGCTACAAAGTGTTGGAACAATCTACCACCTCCGATTAGGAACATGAGCATTAGTACTATTACTTTTAAATTAAAGGTCAAAAATTTTCTTTTACAGCATCAAATAAAATACGAGCAGGTTAACCAGGACTTGTCGATCTTATAATACTCATATATTTTATTAATTTTTGCTTTCTACACCGGGGTTGTTAATTAATATTTAGTACGCGAGCTTTGACCTATTGTTATTATTAATTACTACTTTTGTTACTATTGAATTTTTTTTTATTTGTTTTAATTACTCGTATTTTATATTAAATTTAATACCCTAATATTGACATTCTGATTATTAGTAACAATCTTAATAAAAAGTTTAAATTCAAATGTTTCAGTCCTTATAAGTAACACTACTTTACTGCACTTTGTAGGTTATTTTTAATGTTTGTTTCTCTATTTATTTATTTTTTATTCGCGATTTAATTAGATATAACATCTCTCACTTTGCCACACTAAGTTTAATGAAGGAATTGGTTAGGACTTGGGAACTGTTTCAACTTGTGTAAGTACTATGTAATATTTTTTTCTGTGTATTTGTATGGCCTAAGTTTTCGCAAGTGTTAACTATCACGCAGATTTTGGTTGCTTTTGTCCGTGCTGCACTCTGTGGCGCCAACGGAAGACCAGCGTTGTGTGCCCGTGCACGCAACATATGCTGAGATGGCTGCCTTTTTGCCGGGACCTTGAGACTCGTAGGCTTATCCTACTTATATTATGCTCCTGAATTAGTGTGTATTTTCTACATTGTTATTATTATAATTTTTTTGTTATGTGTATATTTTCGATGTACATTTTTTGTGATCGGCCTAGTCGATCTCTCTGGGTCTCAAAAAATAAATATATCTTTGTTTCTTTCTTTCTAACAAATCATATTTTTTACATATATTTCAAAGTTCCCGCTTTAAAAATATGTGAAAGTTTTTTTTTCTACGTTTTTGATTAAATTTTAATTTAAATAAATAAATTTAGGGCAATAAATAACCTGGAATATAAGCACCTGTTATTGGTTTGCTCGCTTCCGATCTGGAAATTTCGACCTGAAAAATGAACCTCGCGGTCGTCCGAAGACTTTGGTCGACAATGACGAATTAAAGGCGATTGCGGAAGCTGATGATACACAATCTACGGCTGATTTAGCAGTAGCTTTCGACGTTAGCGTCAAAATAATATTGGTCCATTTGCGTCAAATTGGCAAGGTAAAAAAGCTTGACAAATGGGTACCCCACGAACTCAATGATCACCAGCGCGAATTACGCGTCGAGACGTGCCTTGCACTGCTCAACAGACACACAAATAAAGGAATTTTGAACCACATTGTTACCTGCGATGAAAAATTGATACGATTTGATAACCGCAAGCGCTCAGCAAGTTGATTGGATCCTGGTTCAGCACCTAAACTATGCCCTAAACGAAAACTTACTCCTAGAAAAATGATGGTCACTGTTTGGTGGTCTAGCGCCGGTGTGATTCATACCAAACGAGGTGAGCATTACTGCAGATGTGTACTGTGAAGAACTGAACACAATGATGGAGAAGCTGGCACATTTCCAACCAGCATTGGTCAATCGCTCATCTCCGCTGCTCCTGCTAACATTTTGATGCTAACAGCTAATTTTAGAGAATCCAGGCGTTATCAGCCCTGACCCCAGATGATGTCAAGCATATTATACCGCAAACTGAGCCAATCCAAATGATAATCAACAAATTGTACATTCAAGAAACAAAATTGGATTTCTTGGACTTCGTGTATTCACTGAGAGCATCCGTCGGCCTCTCAGTTCAGAGCTATCAACAAGAAGCTTTTAGTGTACGTGAAAGAACAATTTACAGGAAACTGTGCGCCCCTGGAACAAATTACTCTACTTACCTGTTCTTCATCCGCTGATCACATTTACCTAACGACTAAAAGACACAGGTGTAGAAAAAAATGAAGATGCTTTCGTTGATGAACAATTTATATTTAATTTTAAAGAAGATCCGAATTTACCAACAACTTTTGATAATTCTTTTCTTTTACAACATGTCATCTCTTATTGCTGAATATGTAACAAGGTATTTAGTATCTAAAATAGAGTGCACCGATTGTTTATCGGCTTCAGTAGCATAATCACATTCTTATTATAATTATTATATATTATTTAAAGTTAGGAGTACCCATCAGAGGACGTAATTCATTAAGGTCGCTGAAATAATCGAAAAAAAATATTGAATGGAAAAACGGAGCAGATCGTGATCATTAAAACATGGTCTCTAAAAACACTGAAGTTGTCAATTGGAACAAGATTTATTTAGTTGTTAATTGGAATAGATGTATGTAATTTACTTCACGTTCATTTGTTTGAACAAGAACCTTGCATCAATCATTTACTGCATTTGCTTAGAGCGGTGATCAAAAGTAACATGATGTACGCGTCAAATATTTAGTTCGAAAGTAGAATGTTACAAAAACTAAAAGACAGCTTACTTAAGCTTTTTAGCAGTCAATGAAAATGAGATATTTGATAAACGTTACAAATTATTATTATTTGATTTATGAATAAAAAAATTAACACTAAACCCGATCGTTTTATTTTATTAACCTAAATTTTTACCAAGTCAACACGACTTTCTGAAATTTTTACCAAAAATATTTTTTGATGTAAAGCATTAATTAAAAATATTGTAATGGAAAAGCCAGACTTTATCTATTTGGCAAACAAATAAATAATTTCATTCTTTTACATATTTTCTCCCGTAATAGTTTAGAGAAGAATACCTATATAAAACATAATTGCTTATCGGCACGGAAAAGTAAAGTAACAGCCTATAATCATCCCATTGCAGGGAAAAGGCCTCCATCATTGAATTCAAGTTACCACTGCAATGATGGGAACTGGCATAATCACCACGCTTGCCAAATGCGGGTTGGTGATCACAAACCCGAGCAACGTTCGAAAATTCGAAACTTTTTGTTGCCCGACCCGGGGATCGAACCTGGGACCCCGAGATCTTGGCCCGGTATTTAAACCACTAGACCAACGGGGCGTATCGGCACGTGATTATATCTATTGCAACGTTTACGGGTTGGCGGGTGTGTTGGGGGTGATGAAGATGAACGGAATGAGGTGGTAAATGAAGAGACGAGCATGAATAGGTGGTAAATGAAGGGACGAGCACGTATATGAATCAAAGACCAGAGAATTGGAGGATACTGGTTTCGAATCTATCTCTAAAATTCCGAACTTAAAAATGTAAAAACTCAGCTATAGAAATCGAAACAAAAGATTGAATGTGCCAAAAACAAAGTTTAAAAATCCAAATGATGTTGTCATCCCAGACATACTCGTATTTATGAAGTACGTTTTATTTGATTACGTTGAAAACTATACGAGAATAATTATTGTGCTTACCTCTCCAAAAGTCCAGAAATCTGTTCACAAAGTTCATCATTATTTTTGTGATGGGACATTTAAATCCTGTGCGAAGCCATTTTTACAATTATAATAATAATAATATACTCTTCATAGAGACATTGAAAGTGACTCGACCCAATCAAATAATAGAGGTTAAAGTATGAAATTGCCGATTATTTTCCCACTTTTTATTTTGTTTATAGCTCTTAAGTATAGTCATATCATTGCGTAATTCTTTTTGTATTGTATCAAAAACTAAATAAAGTAACTTTTGACTAAAAAAAAAAATGCAATACTAGTGCCTATTACTTCAAAGGAAGTCGTTGAAAAGACCCCTTACAATGTGTCAGCTGACCTTCTTGCTTCAATTTGTATTATATACTTTGATTTTCAGAAATTTAAATACTATAATGCGTAGCTTTATAACCATCTAACTTTCACCTTTAATTGCATCGAAAACGGTTCAGGCGTTTTTAAAAAAACTAAAAAAATTTTAGTATGGAAAAATGACTTTTCTCGATTTCGTCCATACAAAACGGCAATTTCATACTTTAACCCCTAATATAAGGTCAAATTTTTTCATGTGATTTCCTTTTAACGACCGGTTCAGCATAAAAAAATAATAAGGTTTTAAAAAGAAAAAAATTTTAGCTAGTTCCCGAATAAAACACATGAACACTTTTCAATTGAAGAGTAAAATAAAACATCCCATTTGTTATAATGTACGACCCTGACCTTGTTCGACCGAAACACGTGCCGCTTCTACTCACAATCTGAGGTACCATTCATTAAATTTACCATTTCCACCGAGCAAAAATCGGATCGTAATAGGATAATGGCACATTGAAGACTTACGCGTTGATTCATTTTTATTTTTATATTATAAACTGTTAGTAAGTTTCTTTCCTCAGATGCTTTCGCGGAATGAAGACGATATTAATGTCACAATTTATATAACCCAAACTCAACCTTGAACTCCAATCTTCAACATGTTTATTTTTATGAATATCAATTAAAGACACGTATACTGTTATATCACACTACCTATATCTTTCATTGTTATCAATAAAAGTGAGTTGCTTTGATGTGTGTTGCTATTTACTCTTTATCAGACCAATTTTCTGTGTAATAGTCAACAATGATTGGTCTCAATTGTTCTTGATTGTTTTGTCTGAGAGCTCTTTATTGTATTTTTTTTTATCAACAGCATTTGTATAAATTGGTTACTTGGTATCGGCAAAGTCCATTGACTGATCCATTGATCAGATGCACAGTTTGTTGAATAGTTTTTATCAAAAGATTGTATGATATTGTCTACGATGACATATGGAGCCAAATAAAACCCTCGAATAATTGTTGATTGCTTATTTTTCTCAAAAAATATATTACAAAGAAAGATGTGCGCACCGGGACGAATGGAAGGTAAGTGTCATTAAATTATTATATTAATATATTAAAGTAAATGCGCATAAATAGTATAAGTAAGACTTAGGCTTAATTTGGTAATTATTAAGCCGTAACATATTCCCGCCTCGTTGAAAGGATCTTTCAACACGATGAATCTTCTTTTGGTAGTGGGCACAGACGGGTAAGGGGTCTTCTTATACATCCTCGTACGGTATTGATGTCTGCTACCCGGGAAATTCCATCATTGCCAGGAAATAGACGAGCGACTCTTCCTAGTCGCCAATTCAAGGGTGGCACATGGGCCTCGTGTATAATGACCATGTCACCAATGTTAAGTTTTTCAGTGTTTTCCCTCCATTTGGTCCTTTGTTGTAATTCTCCAATGTATTCCTTCTGCCATCTATTCCAAAAGTGCTGGCGTAGTTTTTCAATGCGTTCATAGCGTCGAAGACTGGTCTCTTTAGAGTTGGATAGATCTGGAGACGGTATCGAAGTCAGCGGTCTTCCAATCAAAAAGTGTCCTGGGGAGAGAGGAAGGAAGTCATTTGGTGAAGAGGATATGGGATACAAGGGTCGGCTATTTAAGATGGCCTCCACTTGGGCAAACAATGTAGATATTTCCTCGAAAGTTAGATGGCTGTTTCCCATTACACGTTTGAGATGATGTTTAGCAGAACAGATTCCAGATTCATACAGGCCTCCGAAGTGAGGAGCGTAGCTTGGAGCGCACCGGAACTTAATACCTTCTCGATTTGCAAAGTCACAAAGAGAGTGTTCATTTTCTTTCAAAAACTGGTCAATTTCCGTATAGGAGGCCACAAAATTACGACCGTTGTCGGAGAAAATTTCTACTGGCTTACCCCTACGGGCAATAAATCTTCGTAAGGTCATCAGAAAAGCGTCTTTTGATAAATCGCTAACCGCTTCTAGATGTAAACACTTATATCGTAGACAAACGAAAAGACATAGATAGCATTTAATGAGGCGACTGCCCCTGCCTTTACGGTTTAATATATAAAATGGTCCAGCGTAGTCCAGACCTACAGATATGAATGGATGATCAGGCGTTATTCTTTGAGCCGGAAGGTTACCCATTTTTGGGCATAATGTTTGACCTACTACGCGCCTACAACGCACACAGTTATTGACAACACGCCTAGAAAGCCGCCTTCCGTTTACTGGCCATACCGTTTCTCTGATAGTAGCTATTAATAATGAAGGGCCTGCGTGCATATTGCGTACATGCTCATGCTCGAACAACAAGCGTGTAAGACGGTGAGACGCATGTAGCAGTATGGGATGTTTCTTTTCGTAAGTATATGCAGCGGCGTCAATCCTTCCGCCCACCAGAATGAGATTCTTATCCTGGTCGAAAAATGGAGATAATGAAAGTATTTTAGATTTAGACTTCATTGGTTTATTTTTAACTAGCTGATCATATTCTATAGGAAAAGATTGACGCTGTGCAATGGAACATAGACAATAAAATGCATTATTTAATTCTTCGGTAAGTAAATAATTAATCTGTTTATTTTTTGGATATTTGACATTATGAATAAATCTTTTTATGTAAGCAAATGATCTCAATAACTTATTAAAACTTGAGTATTTATCGAAGTCAATAATAGACTCAAAAATGGAAACTGTGTTTGATTTAATTTCTGGTAATATCTCTTGATCATTGATATGTTTTAAGATAGGCCAATCTGTGGGCTCTTTAGTTAAAAACTCTGGACCTTGCCACCACAAGGTCTTAGAAAGCAACTGACTAGCAATTACACCACGAGATATCAGATCAGCTGGATTTTGTGAAGTAGGGACGTATCTCCAAGACGAGACGTCAGTTAATTCAGATATTTCGTTAATTCGATTAGCTACAAAAGGTTTCAATTGTCTAGGATCATTTCGTAACCACGCTAAAACGATAGTCGAGTCGCACCAATAAACAATACGCATCGGTGTGTATCGTAAAGCAGTTGTGACTGCACTACACAATCGAGCGGCAAGCAAGGCGCCGAGCAACTCGAGTCGCGGCATAGTTGTGGGCTTTATTGGGGCGACTTTCGACTTAGAACACAACAGTGCAACGCTTACATTACCACTGGCATCGATCGACCGCATGTATAAGCACGCACCGTACGCATGTTGCGATGCATCACTGAATGAGTGTATCTCAATACTTACAGGATCTTGACATAAAACTAAACGTGGAACTTGTATATTTTTAAGATAAGGTACATTGTTTTTAAATATGTGCCAGTTATTTTCGATATCTTGTGGCACTGGTTGATCCCAGTCTAGTTTTTGCAACCACATTTGTTGTAATAATATTTTAGGTTGTATTATGACAGGGCTCAATAGACCTAACGGATCAAATATTTTGAATGCTTGGGACATAATTGTAGTTATGGGTGAATTATTATCCTGTAAGTTAAACTTTGCTAGAAAATGCAGGGTATCGGTAGACGGATCCCATCCTAGACCTAGTGTACTTGTTGATTCACTAAATATTAGGTTTTCTTGGGCGTCTTTTATATTTGAATTGTGAAGAACTTTACCTACTAAATTACTTTTATACTTGTGTAAATTAAAACATCCTGAATTTAATACTTTCGAAATGGAATACTGTAATTTTTCTATTTGATCGCACCCTGTAATTAAATCGTCCACATAAAAATCATTTTTAATAATTTCCTTTATCAATTCATCGTCGCACTCATCACCTAATTGATTAATGCAGCGAGTGCTCAAATAACTAGCGCTGGCTGTGCCGTACGTTAGTGTATTTAATCTTAGTATTTTTATAGGTTGAGATTCATTCTGTCTCCATAAAATTAATTGTAAATTACGGTCGGATTCAGCAACCCCAACTTGACGGTACATCTTTTCGATGTCCGCTGTCAGTAAATACTTGTATTGTCTGGCCCTAATTAAAATAGAAAATAAGGAATCTTGTACATTAGGACCCGATATCAATATATCATTAAGGGAGTACCCCGAGGTCGATGACGCCGAGCCATCAAAAACTACTCTTAACTTAGTGGACTCGCTAGTGTCTTTATAGACAGCATGATGACAGAGAAAATAAGATGGGTCAGGTTTCACCTGAACTTCAGAAAGATGACCTAAGCTTTCGTATTCGTCTATGAACTTAGAATAATCTGCCTTTAAATTAGGATTTCGTTTAAATCTTTTTTCTAATAAAAGTAGTCGCCTTTTAGCGATTGAATAGGTATCACCTAAGCAATCGGTTGTATCTTTTAAGGGCAGCTTCACACTGAACCTGCCATTGTTTTGCCTGATTGTATTTAATAAAAAATGGTTTTTACAATATTCGTCGTCTTTGCTTAGAATGGACTTTTGGGGAATCTCTTCAAGATTCCAAAATATAGGAAGCATTTTATCTACTTCGTCATTTGGATTTTGCTTATTAATAAATGTATGATTACATTGTATTGAGTCGTTTGTTTTTTTTGTAAATATAGGACCGGAAATTAACCACCCTAATTTAGAGCTATGTAATTTAGGACCCTGGGAACCTATTGAATATTGTTCACTCTCAAGAATATCCCAAAATAGGTCTGCTCCAATTAACACATCAATTTTGGAGGGCTGGTAAAAAGTAGGATCGGCCAAAACAATAGAAGATGGTAAATTAAGAGATTTTAGATCAATAGGAGCCTTAGGCAGCTTAGTAGTTAGTTCGTCTAGTACAAGACATGACAATTGTATACTGAAACATGTATAGAGTGAACTAAGTTGCGCCGTACAAGTTTCAACAGGTTGATTAGGACAGCTGTTGCCTATTCCTATCACCTTAAGATTGTTTAAACGATTTGATTTTATATTGAGTTTGTCTTTTAGAGATTTAGTAATAAAAGATGATTGACTTCCACAATCCAACAAGGCACGAACCTTCATTGACTGGTTTGTGATGGGATTGCAGACATTAATTAAAGCAGTTGATAAAATTACCTGTTGGTTTTGTATTGAATGATTTACAGTAGTTATTGATTCAGCAGAATTAATTATAGATTCAGTATTATTTATGGAATTATTAGAATTAATCACAATGTTAGAAGACGATGTTGTAGGAGAATGAAGTAACGTATTGTGTCTCTTTTTGCACTGACGACACGGTCCCATACGACAATCATTTAATGTATGACCTTGTCTTAAACAATTGCAACATAATTTAAACTTCTTGACATCATCTAATTTTTCTTGAATACCTTTTGCTTTAAAAACCGAACAGTCATATATTCTATGATTGTCACCACACACAATGCAAACAAAGGTACTATTGGGCTTTGGTGTATTTATCATAGTAAGTGCCTTAGTGTATGCAGTGCCTTTGCTGTAATTATTGCTTGGTTGTTGTCCATAACTGCGTGACGTTGTGGGAGCAATTTTGTTAAAATTATTGTAACTTTCGAACTTATTTCTATTTATTGACTCCAAAACATCAGCTCGATCGATTAAAAATTTATTAAATTGACCTAATGTAGGCATATCCTCGAGTGTGTTGCGAAATTCTTCCCATTTTGTTAAAGTATGGTTATCTAATTTAGATGAAAGCATAAAAATAAGTATAATATCCCACTTGTCTGTAGGTTGGCCTAGACTGGATAAGGCACGAAGATTTTTTGTCATGTGATCTACCAAAAATCTTAGTGACCTCTCAGATTCACGAGTTATTGACTGAATATTTAATAAGGAATTTAAATGATAATTAATTAAAAGACGTTTATTATTATATCGGATACAGAGAAGTTGCCAGGCTTCATTATAATTGGCTGATGACATTTCGAAGTTAGATATTATTCTCGCTGCTTCTCCTTCTAAATACGATACAAGGTAGTGAAATTTATGAATATTAGAAATGTTATTATTATTGTGTATTAAACTTTCGAATGTATCGTGAAATTCAAGCCAGCGAAAATAAGTTCCGTCAAACTTTGAAATTTGAATTTGTGGTAATTTGAACCCTTTATTATGGCTATCGTGACAATCGGAATGGCATTGAGCGGCACCAACATCATGAAAAATAGATTCACGCCTTTGTTGAGATTCACAGTTATAGGTATCAATTATTTTCTTAGTTGCTGCAATATTAACAATAAAATCATTCTCAATAATCTTCCGTTCGTCAATTTCCTGAGTTAAATTGTCTGAATTTAAAACCTCAATGACAGAGCCTCGAACTTGCCAAGTTTGAGCGTAAGCTCGGCTAAATCGACACTAGTCAATTCCTGTTTCTGTTTAACATTGCTTAGATAATTTTTAAATTTTGTGATTTGACCTTTAATCGAACTTCGTTTTGTATTTAATTCTTTATAGTTAGACATGGTTTCCGTAGTAAGAGGCATTAATATCAATTGAAAAAAATAATAATAATTGCAATTCAAATTAAAACGCAGTAGCAATATAAAATGAGGTAAGAAGGTATGTAACAAATAAACAATGCTCACGCTCCTCCCTCGGTGGTAGTCTCAGCAAACACTAAGTAACCGACAGCTACTTGTTCGATGCGTTAGGCTGAGTACCGACAGTCCGATGAAGCTGGAATGATCGGCAAATATAATTAGTCACAACGAAATAATTGACGCGATGAAATGCAATAGTAAGGTAGATAATCGTTTGTATGGGCCACCAATTTGGCGTTAAATCACGTATTTTTTATTCAAAAACAGCGATATACTAATTTAATTACCAAGTAAATTATTGTAGTTAGCTAAAATAGGTTATTTTCCAATTGATACTGTAGAAATTTCTAAATTTTATTTTTATTTTTGAATTGGGGGTAGAAAATTATAATGGGCTGATGCAATGTACAAATCATATATTTTGAATAATTTCGATTAAAATCACTAGGTATAAGAGTTATTAAATAACCACAATTGTATGCACCAAGCTTTGACCTATAAATAGCTTAGGAACAACGGATATAGATATGAAAGATGTAGGTTGTTGGAATGTTAGGAGGAAAGGATTTTTGGACACTTATCTCATGAATCGCCGCTGGTATGAAGCTTTAGTGACTCCTGTGCCAGTTTCAGTCGTATTCAATTGATGTTCCTTGGTCCTCGGCGATGTATTTCGTCTTCCGTTTAGTAATCGACACGATGACGCAGCAAAGTTTTCGTAGAATTGTTGACGAGATCTTCAATTTTCGTAGTGTTCGTAGTATGTTCCCCTCATGGGCCACCAAATTATGTCTACGATGACATATGGAGCCAAATAAAACCCTCGAATAATTGTTGATTGCTTATTATTCTCAAAAAATATATTACAAAGAAAGATGTGCGCACCGGGACGAATGGAAGGTAAGTGTCATTAAATTATTATATTAATATATTAAAGTAAATGCGCATAAATAGTATAAGTAAGACTTAGGCTTAATTTGGTAATTATTAAGCCGTAACAGATTTATATGGTATATCTTCCGCAAAAAAACTCGTCATATTATTTGGCTGAAAATGCAAACTTTTGGTAGTTATAACTTTTAGTAATTTCTTGATTAAGGCATACAAATTGTCTCTCAAGTAATTGCTTGTAGTCAAGTAATTACTTTTACTTGTTTATAAATACGGGGGTTACTTCTCTCCCCACGCTTCGCGCACCGCGGCACTAGCGTCGAATGCCTATGAATGAGGTGTGGGAAGAGTGGGGCATTGGAATGAGTGAGACCATGTGAGACGGAGCCGATTACGTTAAGAATAAGACAGGATGCTTTTTAAAATAATTATTTCTTTTGTTAGAAAAAAGTAAAATGTTAACTAGCCATATTTTGTTTGGAAAACATTATAGGGATATTTTTATTTTATATAAACAGAGACTGTATAAGTCATGTCACCTGAAAGAAGGTGACCTTATATAGTGCCCATATTTTATGCGCTTCTTACTGATAAACGAGGTGCAACTTATGAAGCTCTGTTTAGAAAAATAAAAGACACTGTACGAGGATTCTGCCCGATTAAATTTACTATGGACTTTGAAATGACAGCAATCAATGGCGCAAAAAGTTTTTTTCAAAAATAATAGTCCATGGTTGCAAATTTATTGGTTGGAACTGCTTGATCATGAAGAGAGTACAGATTACATAGAACTATGTGTCAGCTTAGCTTTTCTTCCAAAACAGGATATAAAACAGCCTTATTGTAATATAAAGAAAGAAATAATTTCGATAAAAAAAAATATTTAAGAGTTAAAAATGTTTTACATTGAATAGCGATTATCATTGAACCTAAATTTGAATTGTTGTAATGAACTAAGGACTTTCTTTTTATTAGAGATTTATAAATTAATATCCAAAGTTATTAACTGTTCGTGGCTGATGATGATAAGGTTATTAATATTATTATATTTGTGTCAATACAAACAATAAACAATATACAGGATGAAATTTTATGTACTTTCGGAATTTTTTATAGGAGTTAAATATCGTGTTTAGAGCCCATTTCCGAAATAAAAAATGTAGGTCAACTTTTGACCTTGAAATATTTTTCGCAAAAAAATTTCTAATTAAAAGTGGTCGTCCTACAACCTTGAACGTAAACATTGCATTATAAAACGAATTCGTTTTAAACACTTGAGTACTTTATTTATCTTACCTCTTTTAATCCTCTCCTAGCTCCCTTAAGTAATCCATTCCTACTTATGTAGTAAAACTTTTGCCGAATTCATAATAAAATTGAAACACGCACATTTTAGGTTAACAACATGTAGGAATCACCAATCTTTCGAGTTACACTCTTGGCTTGGTATTTGCCCATAAGCTTTCTCAAACTCTCATTAAATGTTTTTCACGTATTCACTATTAAAACTATGATTAAAACCCACATTAATTATTTTGTATTCAGAACAACAATGATGCAAGAACTTAATATCACAAAATGCAGCCATCTGACCTGTCAATTCTTTACAGTCCTTGTTGTTTTTCGATCCTTTCGGAACCGGCTAAGGTCTGAGACTATGCTGCCATGTCATTAGTGTGAATTTAATCATTCTTAATTATAAAATATCATAAACACTTACTTAAACTGGTTTGGTTGGTTACTGGTTGAAACTATTAATTAATTAAAAGAAAAGAAACATTACTAGTATTTTAAAAACTGTTCGAAATGCAGACCGTTTCTCTCCAAACATAATCTTGCACGTTTTTGAATATTTTCATTAAGTTTGTTGAGAACTACATTTTCATTTTTCACTTCATTAAAAGCTAACTCTATCTGAGCTTTTAATGCCTCGAGGCTTTGGGCTTCTTCTACATACACGCGTCGCTTTATCTCACCCCACAAAAAGAAGTCGCAGGGTGTCAGATCAGGTGATCGCGGCGGCCACGCGACGGGACCCCCGCGACCGATCCAGCGGTCACCGTATTCAGAACTTAAATAGTCTCGTACGGAGGCGGCGTAATGCGGGGGTGCACCATCATGTTGGTAATAAAAATCACGATAGTTCAATAAAGGCACATCGTCCATAAAGTTCGCCACAACATTAGGTAACATATCCAGATAGGTACCACCGGTCAGTCTAGTAACACAATAATGTACAAGCTAGTGATTGATTACTAGTGAAGAAGGAAAGAATAAGACGGTTGAAGTGAATGTACGATTTTGCACTGTTTATAATGTTTTGATACATTTAGCACTCAGGAATTCAATGTCAATTTGCAATGCCATAAAAAAGAGCAATGTGCTAAATTTAAAGTGTGTTTTTTTTAATTTATTCGATACAATACCTTTCAAAAAGTACTCACTGAGTCAAAGTATCGTATAAATCACCCATAAATTTCGATAAGTTAGGTTAGTTTAGGGTTAGGTTAGGTTAAGTTATTAAGTGTAAGTAAGTGTTTATGATATTTTATGTATTTGTTAAGAATGATCGAATTCGCACTAATGCCATGGCAGCATGCGGTCTCAGACCTTAGCTGCCTGGTTCTGAAAGGAGCAATAAACAAACAAAAAACGCAGCTGTCAGTCTAATTTATTGCAAGTGCATAATTATTTTAGTTTATTCATAGTTTTAATTATTATGGTATCGTGAATGTGAAAAACATTTAATGTGAGTTTTAGATAGCTTATGTGCAAATACCAAGCCAACAGGGTAACTCGTTAAATTCAATTTTGGTGATTTCTTCATGTTGTGAACCCAAATGTGCGTGTTTTCGATGTATTGTGTTGTTCAATGTATTGTGAATTCGGTAAAAGGTTTACTACATAGGAATGTATTGCCTATGGAGCTAGGAGAGGATTAAAAGATGTAAGAGAAATAAGTAACTCAAGTCTTTGTTTTAAAATGAACACTTGTAGGTTATGGTAATGTTTTTGTTTTTCATACTGTTCCATACTGTATTTGTAATTGTTTTTGTTGTGGTTTCTAATAAAGTTAAGTTAGTTTTAGTTTGTTCAATGAACATTCATTAGCTGATTGGAGCCTTTTGCTTTTTACGATCCTAAGCCTCTCAAAAGTCAACAACAAGAATAGTTTCGTAATGAATTAATGAATGCATGAATGAATGAATGAATGAATGAATGAGATGCGCACGGTGTAAAAAGTGTGTTGCGAGGAGGCCATAACCAACATTTTAGATTTTTCGCGGACTTTTTCTAGGTGCTTTTTCTTGACATTTTTGTACTGGGCTATACCAAAAGAAAAAATACGTCATTTGTTTTTTGTCTCGTAGATTGATATATTAAAATTTGGAAAGGGGTTAAAATTTCACCCTGTATAGCTTTAATTATATTTCAATAGTTTTCAGGCAGAACCAATAACGAAATTCAATGATTATTTCGTGGAGCAGTGGCTTGTACCTTCTGACATGATTCACTTTGGTGTTGTTTTAAAGAACACCATAGGAGTACTAATCTAGTTGAGACTCACACAGTAATACGAAAAAAATATATACAATGTATGATTTCTTACAAAGATAATGTTATTAAAATTTCTGTTATATTGTTAATTTTTCTTACTTTTTTTGTGTTTTTGTAAAATAACCTTTGTAATTTTATCTATGTTGATTAGTATCTTACTCGTATGTCTAGTTACATAATAATTGTTTTTGCTTCGATTTTTCTGTTTATTTTTTATAATGCTATCATTATTCTATTTCAAATGGCATTTTTCCGAAGGCATTTAAGAAAGCCCTAGTTCACCCAATACACAAAAATGGGGATAAAACTTCGTTCAATAATTATAGGCCCATTTCCGTGCTTTCTTCTATCTCTAAGGTTTTCGAACGTGTTGTGAACAGGCGTTTAGTTGGATATTTAGAAAAAAATAACCTTCTCTCCCCTAACCAGTTTGGTTTTCGTGCATCTAAATCCACGGCTGATGCCGTTCTAAAACTAACAAACTACATAGTGGAAGGTATGGACTCGGGCAAAAAGGTCATAGCAATTTTCTTGGATCTGGCGAGGGCTTTTGACACCGTTTCCATACCCCACCTTCTGCTGAAACTGGAGAGACTGGGAATTAGAGGACTTCCACATAACTTTTTCCAAAGCTACTTATCTGACAGGAGTCAGTGTACTAAAATTAACGATTTCTTTAGTGATGAGATGGCGATTAATTATGGGGTCCCACAAGGCAGCGTTCTTGGGCCAACCTTATTTTTGACCTACATCAACTGTCTTACCAATCTTCAACTGCAAAACGGGAACATCATCTCGTTTGCCGATGACACTGCCCTCTTGTTCATGGGAGATACTTGGGAACGAACCTTCCATTACGCGCAGACTGGTTTTAATACAGTCCTAAACTGGCTACGTAACAACCTGCTATCACTTAACGTAACTAAGACAAATTACCTGACCTTTTCAATGCGAGAATCACCAATACCACAAACTCTGGCTTGTTCGATTGTTGTTCATTCCCCTCATGAATTAACCTTGCACTGTCACTGCCCGGTTCTAGAACGCGTAGAATCAGTCAAGTATCTGGGAGTGATACTGGATCCACAGCTTAATTTTCGCCCCCACATAGAGATAATCGCAAATAGAATCCGAAAACTTATGTTTGTATTCAAACAGCTTAGACACATAACGGATTTCACACTTTTGAAATCCATTTACTATGCATTGTGCCAATCGCTGATTACCTACTGTATCGTGGCATGGGGTGGTATCTGTAAAACAAACCTCCTTAAATTAGAGAGAGCTCAAAGGGCTGTACTTAAAATTTGCACCTTTCGACCTTACTTATTCCCAACCTACGATCTCTACAAGTCTTGTGAGGTCCTAACAGTACGCCAGCTGTACATTCTCAATAGTGTCCTTGTACAACATTCACAAACTCCGTACAACAAACCCCAAACTCACTCGATAAAAAGACGACGAGAAAAAGTCTGCGCCCCCAGACGCTTCCGTACCAAATTCTCAAGAAAACACTTTTGTTATCTTGGTGCTTTCCTTTACAATAAAATACACCACACTTTAGACATACACCACAGATCCAAATATGAATGTAAAAAGAAAGTGAATCAATGGCTGCTTACCTTGTCATATGAGGATACTGAAAAACTATTTAGTGTTGCCGCCTAAACACATATCATGCACACACGATCACACATACAAATAAAAACCCACCCAACAAAACACACCATCACATACTTAACCACACAAACACACCACTACACACTTACATACACATACAAACTGCAGACATGCTGTTCTTCTAATCTATTATTTTAAAAAAATATATATATATATATAAAAAACATAATTGATGTTGTAACATATAACCCATACACTTTAGCCTTAATTAAAATGACTGTACCGAAGAGTAGAGGACCTGTTGCCTGTAACCCAGGTTTATCCTACCATAGGCAGCAGTGGTCATTACTCCAAAACCCTAGATATCTATGCTACTCGTAAATAATGTAACCTACCTAAACTAACTATAAGGAGAAATGTAAATGTCAGTTTTTTGAATAAAGTTATTATTATTATTATTATTATTGTTTATTGTTTAAAGCTTATCTTTTATTGTGTCCAGACAATAGTCCAGTCTATAGTTGTTCTGCATAGCAATAAGTCAAGGACATCTACGACTATACATCTCCCCAAATAACCGACCAAAAAAAAGTAGCTAATTAAGAATACCTACCTATTACTTAGTGTTAACCATCCCTTATTGAGAAAAAACAAACTGATCAATGGTTAATTTCCATGATTTTGTATATTAAGAAATTAGTATTTGAAAATAAAGACTGATTCATTTAATTTGAAGTATTTGTCTCCTCACCTGTACCTCTCCTACATTTGATTTATATTATTAGGGTGAAACTGCAACTAAAAGGGGTTTCGGGTAAAACTGCAACTGGTCGATTTCGGGTAAAATTGCAAATGCAAAAAGAGAAATAAATGTAAATATAATAATTGTCGGAAGTTAACATCTGTCATATGTTCAAAATGCAATGTGTTTTTTGTGATAACAGAAACATTAATTGTTTGTATTCATTTTATAAAAATTAAAACTATCATTTTTTTAGCTTAATGCATGGTGTATCAAAAATGATACTTAAAAGTTTTATCAGAAATTAATACATTAAAATTGGATTTTATTTATTATTTTTCCCGAGTTTTGTATCCCTTAATCTATTAAATATATTTTATTTAGAATATTTAAAAAAATCATGCACTTAAGGGTTAAGTTAGAAATTATTCAAGCAGTTATATTATAGCCACTGCGGTGTTGCACTATATTGCCAGAAGTATGAATTTAGAAGAAATGGAGCCTAAAATATCAATGCCAGATTTACATCAAGAATATGCAATTGTACAGGACAATGCTCCTTCAGAACATAATAATATATCAGAACGGCTTATTGGTAAATAATTACTCTAGATAAAATAAAATAGGTAATTTATATGTTGACTGTTTTATTTCCCTTATTGTAGAGACAATTATGATTGCTTATAATATATACTAAATTGTTAGAAGCATATTTTTTAAATTCTTTGGTAGTTAGTTAGACACACTGTATATACAAACTTATACAAAAACCTTACATTTTTGTAGAGACAAAATCATTAGTTAAAAATCAGTTAAAATTAGTTATTTCTGCAAATAGGCCCCAGGAGGCGCTTTGACACGTCCCAATATTTAAACCTACCACTGCTTCGGAACAAGTCTGGGCTAGTGCCGAGAAGAAGCAGCGCAAGAAACTCGGTCACTATTTTCAGCCTCTTGTTGAACAAATTTTTACAAAAGGTTTAACAAGTACTGACAATGTAATGCTATACATTTCTATCATTTTAAATAATCATTAACAGTGTAATAGCCTTTTTTCATTAAAATTACTTTGACATACGATTTAAGTTTATGTAAAGGGAGTTCAGCAATACCCTGTGGTAATTTGTTGAAAATACGAATACAATTTCCCATGAACGATTTTCCTACATTTCGCAGTCTGAAGCCTGAGGCCTTACTCCGCAACACAATGTCCGTATATTCGAATCCATCTGTCCCTATCACTCATACCGATGTCTTAAAGTATCTGAAAAGACAGATATTTCCGTAAATACGAGCTTCGTGTTGCAGAGTAAGGCATCTGAAACGGCGAGTTTATCTTTATTTCTCGTACATATTAAAATTGTATACGTTACTTTTCTTAAGAAATAAATGTATGTTCTTACGAACGTAATTAATATTCTCGAGAATGTATTGAGAAGACACTGTAAGTATATTAATCTCTTTATAGAACTCTTTCAGCGAGTCACGGGGTCGAAGGCCATAAATAGCCCGTACAGCACATTTTTGTAATATAAAAATTGACTCTACATCTGCCGCCGAGCCCCACAACAGAATTCCGTATGACATTATGCTATAAAAGTACAATAAAATATACTTATCTTGCCGTTCCAACATCTGTCAATTGCCTTATCTTTCTCACAGCATAAACACCAGAACTAAGTCTTCCAGACAACCCCCTAATATGAGCCCTCTATTGCAAATGAGAGTCTACAGTTATACCTAAAAAGATAGTAGAATCTACAGAGTAACTAACCTAACAAGTTTAAATCTGTTCTCAATTTTACATTTTCTAATCTAGCATTCTCTAAATCTAACTTAAGTTTACCCATTTTAAGTTCGTTTTCCTCATTTTCCAAGTATTTTTTTTTTCTTCTTAGCCGTCAGGTACTCTGCCAAAGCATGATGTCTTAGTATGCGGGCCTTACACTTTTCTGCCCTCATCTTGTATTTCCGTTTAGCTGCAATAGTGATTAAAGGAGACGGACCCCCACCCACCATGGTGGTGGGCCAAAATGTAACAAGATGAAATATTGATCATTCAAACACTTCCTAAATAGTTAAGATAAATACAAAATATCAGCTTTATCCACAGTGTAGGAAAAAAGAAAACAACGTTAGAAATTACTGTTAACGAATAAAATGAATCGAACATCACAAACATTTTTCTTGAGTTTACGCGAACACTATACATTGAAATGAAAGATAGTTTACGGACTTAGAACGCGTTTATTTTTGATTTAACCCGACGTTTCGAACATCGAAAAATTGTCTAACGAATTAAAGACAGTATTGCCGTGTTCCATTTATAATCAATGTTTATCACAACTAGATAATAGAGAAAAAGGTAAATATGAGAATTGTCGATTAAACCAGATACAAAAGTTCGAAAAGTTGCAATCTAAAAACAACAAATGGAACACAACCGCGTTCGGAACTCCGTCTACCGCAGGGACAATAAAAACCATAGACTCACGCGCAGTTGTCAATCTGTCAAAACAAACGTTAGACCGCGACACCGTGTCGGTATTAGAAAAAGGACTTAATTTTGCAGTAGCGCCGAAAAGAATACCGTATGAAGAAATTATTAGCAACGTCGAGGATTGCCTATTTAAAAATAAACTCTCAAAGGAGGATGCGGAGGCAGTACGGCAAGACATATCATCCGTCTTACGTCGAGTTACGCGAGTAACGCGTTAAAGAACTTGCGTAATAGGCCTGAACTGACTATCCTCCGGGCTGATAAGGGAAACGCGACGGTTGTAATGGATACGTCAGATTATAACGCTAAAATGTCACAAATATTGTCGGACGAGAACACATACAAGCCGGTTAAAACCGATCTAACAACTAAAGCTTTAAAGAATACTACCGACTTGATCAAAAAGCATTCTGAAAAATTAAATCTAGACGTAAATTCATTGGTTTCTAGCTGCGCGAAGGCTCCTCGTATGTATGGGTTGCCGAAAATACACCAACCGAATGGTCCACTACGACCAATTGTTAGCCAGATTGACTCACCAACTTATCTTCTGGCTAAACACGTAGCTAAAGTCCTATCCTCCTTACGCGGACAAACAACAGATTATGTGAAGGATTCCTACCAGTTTGTTAGTGAGATTAAAAATCTTAATCTATCTAACAATGAAACCATGGTTAGTTTTGATGTCCAGTCTTTGTTTACATCGCTACCAGTACAAGACTGCATTCAGATCATGACAAAGAAGTTAACTGAAAATGACATGCCTCTAGAATATGCAGAACTACTTGAACATTGTCTTACAAGTAATTATTTATTGTGGAATGATCGTTTCTACCAACAACTGGATGGCGTAGCAATGGGTTCTCCTGTGTCCCCCGTGATAGCTGACATCTTCATGGAGGATTTCGATGACAGGGCCCTGCGCACAGCTCCAGTAATACCTAGATTTTACAAGAGGTATGTCGACGATACTTTCACAATATTACCATCTAATAAAGTTTCTGCATTTTTAGAACATCTCAACTCTGTTCATCCTAAGATTCAATTCACAATGGAGTTGGAGGCCAATAATAGGTTAGCTTTTTTGGATGTGTTGATTATCAGAAATCCGGATCATAGTTTGAGCACCACAGTGTATCGGAAAGCAACTCATACTGATAGGTACCTAAACGGTGACTCTCACCATCACCCTTCACAGTTAGCTACTGTTGGAAAAACTTTGTTTCAGAGAGCCCAGCGGATCTGTGATGACCACCACCGGCATGCTGAACTCCAGCATGTCAAGCGAGCACTTAAATTCAATAAACTCCAAGTACCGCGATTCCACTTCACGGACCGTCAAAAACCATCCACAGTTGAGCGTCTACCAGCGGTACTCTCATACATGAAGGGTGTCACAGACAAAATTGAGAACATCTTGAAGCGCGCTTCTATCAAGACCTACTTCAAACCGCCGAAGAAGATCAACCAATTCTTACGACCAGTCAAGTGTAACATTCCCCTTCAAGTACCAGGCGTATACAAACTCGACTGTGAATGTGGGCTCTCTTACATAGGTCAAACTAAACGCAGTATAGGTACTCGAGTAAAAGAACACATAGCCGATATGAAAAACATGCGTATAACGAAATCTGCAGTCTGTAGTCATGCGTTTGATAAGCCCAACCATTTCATTAGATTTGATAAACCTAAAGTTCTTGCTAAGGAAAACCGATATGTACCTAGAATGATACGCGAAGCAATAGAAATTAAAAAACATCCTAATTTCAATAGAGAAGAAGATGGTTGGAATTTACCAGCTGCTTGGGACCCTGTCTTATCATCATTGAAGTCCACAAACCGTGGCAACACTGCGAAGACTCCGGACACAGTTAGCTCATTTTGTGTGAAAAGGAACATAACTGACGATAAAAATTAGAGGCGGTAGTTACACATTTTTTCAAATTACCATCTTAAAGACGAATAACACCTTAGTCTACCCGTGACCATGAACGCTGTAAAGGGTTTGAAACGTCGGGATAAATCAAAAATAAACGCGTTCTAAATCCGTAAACTATCTTTCATTTCAACGAACATCACAAATCGATCACGTTGTTTGATTCATTTCTTAATCGTTTTACTGCAATTAAAATATAGAATATTAATAACATCACATGCATAGAATATTAATAACATAAAAACATAGAAATCATCTTAAAATAGATGTTATCAATCTTGTTTTTTTAATGAATAAATGTAATCGATTATTCATATACTTAAACACTTTGATGTAAAAAAAGCCGTAAAAAAATTGACATTGACAGGAGAAAGATAAAAAATGACACTCGACTCGTTTGCTTGGTTTTCCTCGCTGCGTTTTGAGTGTGCTCTTTTTCTGCTTTTAGAATACTTTTATCTAATGTGGTCACAAACTCTCTAGTCACATAAATACACTTATCTATATTATATAAAGTGCTCCATTACTTTAAAAATAAATGATTTAATACGCTATTCTTTGTAAAAGTTAACTATTTCAGTAATAAGCTATTCTTAACCTCACTTTTTCATAATATTTTATATCTCAGATCACGGACTGCCAATTTTTTCCAAATTCTCAGGAATCCTTTAATTTCATACTATCTTTCAAATAACACTACTTTCACTATGTTACACCTTAGGCCCAAGGTTCTGAGGAAGTCGGTCCGTTTCCTTTATAATGAAATGATATATGCACATCTTTCCATACTGTAGTGTACATAATTTAATTTGATTAATGTAAATTTGTTAAATTAACAAGAAACAAATAGATAATTTATGATTCTGAACTGAATTTCATGATTTTCTGTGACAGTTTTATGTTAAACTGTCACTAACCCAAGTATAAGGGATTTAAAGTCCTCATCATATATCATTATCACCAGCCGCTAATATAGGTAGTTGTAGCTGTAGAATTTTGACATAATGGCCAAGCTTGGCAGGTAGGATGGCGATTGCATTTTGCTCGATGATAGAAAGAGGACTGCTGTCTGCCCTGTCACCTTTAGTTGTTCCTACCGATACCCATAGGAATACAGGGGTAGTACAATACTTTTTAGGCGCTAGCTCCACACAACACTGACACATAAAACTTTTATTAACACATTTAATACCAAAAAATAGAACACCGGCAACCAAAATTATCACCCACCTAAGGATCCACTTCTGCTAGCTCTATTAAAAAAAAAGTTACTCTGTTTTTAGGGTGGTGTTTCCAGACTTTGTAATTCATCCACCTCCCCTTCACCAGCACCTTCATCACAAAAACCATCACCTTGTCCGTTTTTATTTATAAAATTAAGCCCCTCACCCTCAATGTTTATTACTTCACCCATCACCGAACTAGGAATGGTAAGTACTTCTGTAGGAAGGGTGGTATCACCACCAAATTCCACAGAAAAATCCTGACAATCGTTAGATCGTATACAATTAGGATAGTTTTTATTTTTTTATAATATCGTTTTGCTATATCTAGCCACAATTCTTCATTCTACATTGTCGGCATTAGCTGTTAATGGGGTGAGCAGTAGGCTGATACGGGCATTGAATTCCCTCTATGAGGATTCTAGTGCTTGTGTCAGGATAAACGGAGCGTACACTGATTGGTTTAATATCCAAAAGGGTGTTAGGCAGGGATGTGTAGCGTCTCCGTGGCTGTTCAACCTTTTCATGGATAATTGTCTGACAGATCTGAAAGACAGTGATTTTGGTCTAAGAATGAATGAGTTACGCGTCAAATGTCTTCTTTACGCCGATGATCAAGTGTTACTTGCAACGACGGCTAAGGATTTGCAGGCGATGGTGACTAAATTATGAATGAAGCTTTGGAAAGAAAGGGAATGAAAGTGAATACAAAAAAGACGAAAGTTATGGTGTTTGAAAAGGAAGAGAGCATGACAGAAGTATGTATTCAGACTGGAGCAAGTGAATGAGTTTGTACACTTGGGGTCGATGTTTACTAGGGACGGAAAGTATGAAAGTGATATTGAAAGGAGAGTAAATGCTGGTAACAGAGTAAATGGTGCGCTGCGCGCCTTTATGAATAGCCAGAAGATTTCTACGAAAGCTCGTCTGGCTGTGCATAGAAGGGTGTTGGTTCCAACACTCATGTACGGAAGTGAAAGTTGGGTATGGCAGAAAAAGCATGGAAGTAGAATAAATGCAGTAGAAATGAGAGCGCTTAGAAGTATGTTAGGAGTGAAATTGAGTGACAGGATAAGAAATAGTGTGATAAGAGAACGTTGTGGTGTGGAAGAAGATATTGTCACACGGATTGAAAAAGGGATGCTTAGATGGTTTGAGCATGTAGAGAGGATGAATGAGAGAAGAATGACTAGACAGATCTATAAGACGAGTGTGTAAGGGAACGTTGGAAGAGGAAGGCCTAGACGAACTTACCACGATCAAATCGGGGATGTTCTGAAGAAAGGTCAGGTCAAGAGTACTCTAAACCGACGAGCATGCATGAAAAGATTGATGAATGTGGAAGAAGCGAAAGATGTATGCCAGGGTCGTAGTAAGTGGAAGGCCTTGGTCTCTGCCTACCCCATTGAGAAGGAGGCGTGATAATATGTATGTATGTATTCTTCAGAACGTGTTTGGACGTGAAGGTTCCGGCATTTTCTGTGGCTGTAAAAGATCCCATAAAATGCATTCAGATTCTTTTTCATTTAGAACAGCGAAGAAGTAACCAATGAAATGGCTTTGTGTCACCAAACCGATTATACATAATAATATCTCTATAGATTTCGGAGAAAGGTTGACACAATAGAACTTCTATCATCTTTCTCCGATGTGCACCGGCACCGTCAAGATCTTTTATCGTCGGAGGTAACAAAGAAAAGGATTTTGAGATCTCATTTTGTCATTATGTCAATTAAGTATGTTATTTATGTCATTTATGTCATCTATATCAACAAAGTATGTCATCTATGACACCTATGTTATCTCTGTCACTTATGTCATTTATACAGATAGCATCGCTTTGCTTTTCCTTGCGGAACTTAACTTAAAATAACCATTGTTTAATTTCAGCAATATGTCATCACGAAGCGCGGAATTGGTTAATGCTGCTTTACGCAAAAGAAACTTTTTAGATGAACAGGCACCTGTTCGAGTAAGATATAAAGCAATCAGGATCAAGTATCAAGTAAGGAAGATTGGCTAAATTTTAATTCGGATGATTCAGTAAATTGATAAAGAATATAAATTACCTAAAAAAATCGCATCTAAACATTTGTAGCAGTGACTCAGAATCCGACTTTATACCATGTTCACAAATAACTCGGCACAAAACGACCGAAGAATCACCGGAAAAAAACAAGCGAATAACAAATAATAATAAAAAGAAATACATATAAGGAAGCGGAAGACATATAACATCAGCTTTAAAAAACGAAAGGGAATAAAGAATGAAAAAAAAGTACCAAATATTTTGTAAAACCTGGTAGTCTTGAAAATATCTGCAAAAAAAGTGCTCAGGAAGTTTTCCAGAAAAGTTTCGCATAAAAAAAATTGGAAAATGTCATGGATGGGACAGAAATACTTTTTTTTGTCATGCCAGCGCAAAAAAACAGTGCAGGTAAACATTACATACGATCGAAGACTATAACATATTTTTTGGTAGATGAAAACAGTGAAAAAGTTCCAGTTTGCAAAACTTTTTTTCCTTATTAAACTAGGCTATAAGTTATAACCAAAATAACTTTAAGGCAGTAAGAAATGCTCTTGACAGTAATTATAAGCCTGAATTATATCCAAAACTTCTTGTTGATGGACGTGGACGCAACGCAAACCCAAACCCTCCTATCCTAAAGTAGATCCTATTAAAATCAGATATCATGTAATGTCATTTAATCCCGCAGTATCTCACTATAGACGGCAAGCCCTAATAAAAATTATTTGCCTTTAGACCTTAAGACGTATTATAGACCTTAATAACGTTTTTAAATTCACTGGAACTGCCTGGACTACCACCTAACAATGTGCAGTTAAAAGTAGGATCAGTTGTCATCATGCTGCGTAACATTAATCAACCTCGACTATGCAATGGAACAAGACTGGCTGTGAAAAAGCTGATAAATAACGTCATTGAGGCAACCAATCATAAAAGGAAAATACAAAGGAGAGGATGTCTTGATCCCGCGGATACCGATGATTCCAACGGATTTACCATTCGAATTTAAACGCTTACAATTTCCAGTACGTCTGGCTTTTGCGATGACCATAAATAAATCGCAAGGACAGTCGTTGGAAGCTTACGGAATCACCCAGTTTCCCTGTTTCACGCATGGACAATTATACGTCGCATCTTCTTTGTTTATTTACGCATCACAAAACAAAACAAAAATTATAGTTTATGAGAAAGCTTTAAATTTTGTATCGAGACAGTGTGTGTCTGTCAATATTTTTTTTTTTTTTTTTTTTTATTAATAGGACAACTTACAAAACATACACAAGATTATAGTAATGTACACTTGTTATTAGAAGACATGATTACAGTGCTGTTTTAATTACAAGTTGCCACGGCATGCAATGAATGCAGGAAATAAAAATTTAAAAATATGCATAAGTACTCAAAAATTTTAGAGCTATTAAAACTAAAATAAACAAAAACCAATTGAACCCGTCCGGAGTCCGTGCATCTTCAGTATCTATAAGTCAGTGAGAGAGTAATGATTGTGTGCTTTATTTATGGTGTAATATTAATAATACGAGTAATTAATTATTATTTCTTTAAATTTTAAATTATTTTATAATTATTGATCCTATCTTTTCATTTAAATATATATTTTTTTAAATGTGATTTATATTTTGGTAGGTTATATCTAAAGATATCACAGTTAGAGAGGTTTTGCAAGGAGTTATAAGATTTTTGCAATCGTGGGATTGGGGAATTGAGTCCAAGATTAGTGCGTGAAGGGGTGGAAGAAAAGAGCATGTATCTTCCCTTACGGGGCAATTTTAGGGGGATATTAAAATTAATTTTACTTAAAAATTGAGGATAGTCAATAAGACCATTTACAACTTTGTAAAGAAGTATTTGATCTAGATATTTCCTACGATGCTTAAGGCTTTGTAAGCAAAAGTATTTTAGACGGTCATCATATGAGTGAAGTTTCTTTGCTTTTTTACAATGGTACGCTAAGTGATATAGGAAACGCTTTTGTATGCGTTCAATCGTATTGCAGTGTACTTCATAGAATGGAGACCATACGGAACTACTATACTCCAAACCTGATCTGACTAAGCTGTTATAGATGCTTACCTTTGTTGAAACATTTCTAAAATCCCTACAGTTCCTCATCACAAATCCTAAACATTTATAACCCCTACTAGTTATATTTTCAATGTGCTTGATGAATGTAAGTTTTTCATCAAATGTGACACCTCAATCTTTTACTGTCGTAGCATTTTTGATTGGCTTGTTATGAAGTTTGTACACATAAGTGTCAAACGTCCTCTTTTTATTTCGAGAAAAGTGAATGTGGTAACACTTATCGATATTAAGAGCCATTTTATTGGTTAAACATTATTATCAAATTTAAACCTTATAAATAGCCAGTATTTCAGGAAAAATCTGTTTTGTAAGTAAGCAACATGATGTGTCGAAAATAATAATAAAACTTCATGCTTCATTCAATAAATTCTTTTTTATTAAATACGAATTCGTTTAGTTTGTTTTGTTTTTAAAATTATTTTATACAAAAGTTTAGGTCTTTTATTTATCGATTGAGGCAGTACGAAGTCTGCCGGGTCAGCTAGAATGCAAGTATTGCCATTTACGAAATTTAAAAAAACAAAGCAAAAGGCGAAAGACTGAAGAACTTCATTCTAACTTTGAAAAGGATATCATAATGCATGCTCGAACTCGGAAATACTGGAAAAAAAGATGCATCAGATGTCCTAAAAGATATTACCAGTACTCCGATAAGAGCAACCAAATATAAAAAAGCATTTATCTTACGAAATCAAGTGAAAAAAAACCCTCCTTGACACCAATGCAAGCTTTGCAAATGTTTCTAGATGCCGATTTGACACGAGGACAGTACGAAATTATAAGAAAGACTAATAAGAAGTTTTTTCTGTGCTATAGTGCCTTACAAAAAGTCAAGAAGAAATGTTACCCACCTCAAGAATCGTGTACAATAACGAGTATCAGTGCGGAAGCTCAGTTACAGCCTCTAATAGATGTTACCGTAAGGCGCTTATCGGAGTATCTGGGAGAGGTATTAATAAATTCAAAGGAGCGAGAGCGTGAATGCTTAACTATAAATAGTAAATTGGGCTGCGATGGATCCCAACAATCACAGTTTAAGCAAAAAACTAGAAAGTGATACTGATACTGATTCAAAGCTGCTTCGTGCCTTTTCAATTAGTTTGTGAAAATAACAATGAAAAAGTTCTATGGAATAATCCAACGCCCTCGCAGCGACATCACCATAAGCCGAAATAAAATCTTCCCCAGCTCCCAGTTGTCTAAATTCTAAAACATCCACGCCAACTTCTCGGATGTTGTATCGCAAGCTTCAAAGAAAACATATATATACTCGGGAAGCAATGGAATTTCGCACCAAAACCAAGCTTAAAGAAGAAAAAATGCCGTTAGCTATTTCATCTGAAACCTGCAATACATTAAGGCGAAAGACGATAAAAAGGAAAATATTGTTAAACAACGCGAGGAAAGAAAAAAGAGAGTTAAATAAAATAAAGCGGAGAGAAAAAGAAAAAACTGAAAAAGAGGTTAAAAAGAAATAAACCACCCAAGGAAAACAAAAGTACTAAAGAAGAGATTATTAAAGGTTAGCAATCCCGAAACTGACCTAACTGATTTATCTTCTATATCGGATACCCCGGATAAGATACAGCTTGCAGCAAGGAGGATGAACGAAGATCTGGACAGGATCGCGAGGTGGTCCGGTAACAATGCCCTGGTGCTTAATCCAGCCAAATCCAAGTTTCTGATCATTGGTCGTTTTTGGCCCTCGGCTGCTGTTAAGAACGCGGAGACTGTTGCAGCGTGTGCAGAATGGCTGCTGTAGATTTTGCTTCGATATTCCAGTTCGAAGTCATATTACACCCTACCTAAGCATCTATGCTCAACATCAAGGCGAGAACGCGTCTTCAATTGGCCTATCTTTTATTTGACGTCCTAAAATAAAAGGAGCCGGACTATCTTTTTCAAAGATTCATGTTCATGTTCCACACCGTTTCATGAACGTTATGGAACCAGGAGCGTTCGCACTCAGTTGACAGCGGGTAGACACGGCACGGTGGCCTTCAGGGGCAGCTTCCGCTTCAGTGCAACGAAATGCTGGAATGATTTACCATCTCCTTTCAGGAAAATATAAACAAAAATTACATTTAAAAATAATTTAAAAGCTTACCTACTAGAAATACAAAAGAAATGCATTCCGGATGCGTTCTCTGAATGGCGGTTGCTCTCCCTTACCGATTGTGTTGTGTTGATCGCTGCCGTTACATCACTTCTCTCCGATCCTTGCAATTTTTCTATATGTTTGTATGTATATTTGAGATATTGTTGTGAAAACAATATCTCACAAATAATCGTATTTATGTATGTATTTCATTCTTGTTCACTATTATAAATATTTTTAATATTACACTCCTTTAACACATACGTTACACACACATTACACATACTTCTGTTTTTGGTGTTTTCAACTTTAATTTGATGTTTTTCTTCATTTTTTTAATGTATCTGCGCAACCGCTGGGTGGCGGCTGAAAATCAATGTGGGGGGGGGGGCTTGGGGTGGAAACTTATGCTGAGCCTTGGACCCATGTTTGCTGCACCAAACACTGTTGACATTAATGTCTGTTTTAATTATTGTGTTTGTACTGTTTTGTTTGTTGTAATAATATTTTGGTGTTATAACCTGTGCTTTATGTTAATTGTGTTTACTGTGGCAAAATAAACGATTTCTTATCTTATCTTATCTATCTTCTTAATACATAAGTTTAGAAAAAGGAGAAAATTCTTTGTGCTGGATGTGCAGAAAAACTAATTAGTGATGTCGAAGAAGATGAAGACAAAAATATTGGATGCGACATATGCCCCAAATGGTTCCACATAAAGTGTACAGTTCATCGTGGGCGAAATTATATTGATGTGGCTAAAGAAGATTTAGGGCTAAAAAACGAATCCTATTTTGAGATTTGATGTGTTTGCGTGAATGACACAGTACTTTTATTGGTATATTAAATAAACTTAACTTTATCCGGTTGTTATATCTAAAATAAATTAGTTATTATGCTCTTCTGAAAAGTTGCGTATTTTGACATCCGCGGTGTTAGAACTTAAGCGACGTTATAATTTAATCTCTAAACATACTTTTGGACTTCCCTAGTTCTTCTGCAGGTTTTCTATTGTTTGTTTGCACTATGAATGTTATTTTGCACAAATGTACCTATTTTTTTATATATATATAAACACAATTTAAAATACATTTTGTGAACACAATTTACAGATGTTTTTTTAATTTATTTTAATTGAAATTTAATATAAAGATAGTGGCCCAGCAACAGATAAAAATGGGATTAGCAGAATTCGCCTTGTGGCAGATGGACGTGAGGCCCAAAATAATAATTGTTTAGTCATCGCAACATGTTGCAAATGGCTTTTGTCATGCTCCGCCATTAAACAAATAGAAGCAGTCTTCCCTGACAGGGCATTCATACATGCCTCCTGATCGAGCATTTGGCATAATCGAAAAGAAACTTAAGAAGAAAGATACAATTTTACATCGAAATAATGGATATTATATCAGAAATATCCACAATAATACGGTTCGGCGAAGAATGTCCACTTTATGTTTGGCGAGAAGCAGCGAAGTCAGTTTTAACGCCAACTGTTAAGATATAGTGATTTTTATCTTAGATTGTTATGTGGCAACACTAAGGTTAATCTATGAGTCGATGGTTAAAAAAAGGGAAATTGAAATTAAATTAATTTATTTGCGTTTGTTTAATCCCTCAACCCCCAAGCGACAACCGGTTGTCGCGATAACAATTGATTTTAATTGTGTCTGGAATATCCGATCGTCAAAGGATTAAGGTAAACTGAAGATGGTCATAACAATCAAACATCCGCTTAATCAGCCATTGTTAATGGCATGCATAGCAGGGTCTCTCGTTCTCTTCCGGTTGCAATAATGTAAGGCTGTCGAAGTAATTTTCTGTAAGAAAAATAAAGTGTAATGACTGATGATTATAGTGGATCAATAGATGACTAATAGAAAAACGGCGTTTTGTATTCCTACAGCCCTTATAAAAGAACATGGTAGCAGAGGCGCGTAGTTATTTTGAATCGTAAAATATTATAGTATAGAAAAGCAAAAATGGAGGTAACCCAAAAAGAGAACATCATGCAAGTATTTGATGATGAAGGTTATGAAAAATGGAAGAACAGAATTCAGACGTATCTAGAAATGCAAAACTGTTACCAGTGTATAACCCACGATGTAAAACCAGAAAACATTTCTGGGGAGACTTGGTCAAAGATGGAGGCGCGAGCCAAAAATTATATTGTTAATAGCGTCAACAATGTTCAATTAGAATTAATAATATCTGAAGAAAACGCAAGAGACATGATAAGAAAATTAGATAAAACCTACATAGTCCAAAGCAGTACAAAAAAATACTTCTATGCAAAAGAAGATTGTTAGAGTTGAAATTGGCGGAAGGAAACCTTATGAATTTCTTTATCACGTTTAAGTAATATGTAAGGGAGTTGAAAAATGCCGGTGAAACTGTGACCGAAGACGATAAATTAAATTAAACTATGTATTGTTAGCTTTACCTGAAAGTTATAAGAACATAATCAACTTGATAGATGCACTCCCCGAGAAGGACAGATGCGTTGACTATTTCCGATCTAACCGCAAATAGCTATTAAAACATTTCTTGTGTGGAATTAATTTAACTGGGAACCACAAACACTTGAACCATCAAAAATATGTATTTTTCTTGCTGAAAAATGATATATCATTAGACCTATTTTGGCACATAAACTCTTTCATGGTCACTATCACTAGAGTCAATTGAGAACAAACACTATGTTTCATAGATATTGAGTACGTATCAATGTGTATCATGTGGCTGTACTTATTAATAAACAAAAGAAAATAAAAATAATTGATACGGGGTTTTCGCGCTTGCAACAGTGCCGATATATCGGAAACTCATAAAAACTAAGGTTTATGGTATAAACCCCGTATCAATAATTTATTTACCACATAAAACTTAAAAATATGCCTTAGACCTAGGGTGCGTGTCCACAGAAGTCGGGCTGCGCTGAGTTTAGCCGAGGCTAACAAAAATTGACCAACGGTATTGCTCAAATCACACAGCTCATTTGATTAGCCTCACCTTAACTCCGAACTGACCTGGCAACCCTAATGAGAGTCAAAATGGCGGGTGTACCATAACGAGTTAAATTATACCGGTCAACAAAAAAATGTTACTAAAATGTACCTTTTACTACCTCGCTCTAAAAATCAGTACCTTCTTCAAAACGAAATTATTTCGAAATTAAAATACACCCGCCATATTTACGTCAAGATGGCGGGTGTACTATAAATGGTATTATTTGACAATCACTCATAAAATGTATATACATCAAAAAAATGTACCTAAAAAGTACTTCAAGGTAAAAAAAAACAAACATGATCAGTTGCACAGTTTCTGAGAAATACAAGAATCCTGTCTTATTTACTTAATTTCACTATGAATTATTGATCTGTCTATTTATCATCATCATAATCGGATTGTTTGTCCAAGTTGCTGATGTAAAATGCGCCGGGTGTCCACCTTTTTAATTAAAAGTGGTTTACATACTGTTTTCTTGAGTTTACGCGAACACTATACATTGAAATGAAAGATATGTGTACGGATTTAGTTCGCGTTAATTTTTTTATTTAACCCGACGTTTCGAACACTTTACAGCGTTCATGATCACGGGCAGTGTTATTAGTCATAAAGTAGGTAATTTGCAAAATGTATAAAACTACCGCCTCTAATTTTTATCGTTAGTTATGTTCCTTTTCACACGATATTGTGTATTTTAATTTCGAAATAACTGATTTTTTAGAGCGAGGTAGTAAAAGGTACGTTTTAGGTACATTTTTTTGGTGACCGGTATAATTTAATTCGTTATGGTACACCCGCCATTTTGACTCTCATCAATCCTAGCTGTCAGACGCAGTGCAATCAGCTGCTGTACTTTTTAATTAATTTAAATTAGAATAAAGCGTAATTTATGGTTAAAAATTGAATAGATAACAAAAGCAGGGCATAGCAAATTGTTTTTGTAAAAGTTCAAACGCTGTATCGTGACAAAAGTATTGGAAAAGTTGCCGGCCGGCTTTGACACCAATCTTGATTGAAAGGACCTAACGGATCATCTTAAACCAGGAGAGTACCGTAAAATCGGATGAATAGGGACGTGGGTGTAAATAGGGACGAAACAGAGAAAAATATTTTTAAGAAGACCACTTGTACAATAAAGTTTGAATTATTGTATAATTTTAAAGTTTAGTAGAATTATTGTTTTTTGTTTCTTGGCAACACTTAATCACCGTGAAGTTGGCTAAAAGTCGTCGAAACGTCAATTCAAAAAGTGTCTTTAACGAACTATGTTTTTATATCTCTTGAAACTTGCCCCACTAATTAGTATATTTGATTGTTTTTCGTTGCTGAAGTGGGTGCCAGCAGTGTATAATAACTACCCAACAATACATGAACATCAAGTAAGTATGGGTGAATATACAAAAATTGGGTAACTCAATGTCACCAGCCGGTACCAATGTCGGTACGGCTAGTCCACAAGTTCAAAGTCGCTCAGCGGGCTATGGAAAGAGCTATGCTCGGAGTTTCTCTTAGGGAAAAAAACAGAAATGAGGTGATCCGGCAGATAACTAAAGTTACCGACAGCCCACCGGATCTAATACGAGATTTTCAATGATTTTTTTTATAACTTTATATAGCTCTACTGTAAAGTTAAGTCTATGGCGTTTGGTACGTTTTGCCTTTCTGCCGTCGATATAAAATTATCGCAGATAAACACATCATTCCTAAATCAGTGTTACATAGACACTAAACAAGATTAATGAAAAAACAAGGTAGACAAACTGCACTTAACCTGGAAACAGAAAAGTATATCGTTACATACTTGAATATTTGCCCCGAATAGGGATACCCATTAGACACCTACGATTTACACCTTTTAGTAAAAGGCTATTTAGACAGAGGAGTTCTAATAAAAAAATTCAAAGATAATATGCCCGAACCAGATTTTATCAGAAGTTTTCTGTCAAGACATAAACAGGATATATCTCTTCGAATGAGTCAAAATATTAAGCGTGTAAGAGCAGCAGTATCCCCTGAAAAAATTAATCAATATTTGGACGAATTGAAATTATCTGTGGATCTAATGCATCTACTTCATTGATGATGGCAGCATCTGCCGATGGGACGCTACTTCCACCTTATGTGGTTCGCAGCATCTATATGATACGTGGACCGCTGATGGCCCTAAAGGTTGAAAATACAACAGAACCGCCTCAGGGTGGTTTGATGGACACACTTTTGAAGAATGGGTAAGATCAGCAATATACAGTTATTTTAAAGATAAACCAGGAAAAAAACTGTTAATTGGTGACAATCTATCATCACATTTATCCATTGAGCTTATTCGAGAGTGTAAGGAAAGAGATATACACTTTGTGTTTCTCCCAGCTAATTCAACACACATCACACAGCCTTTAGATGTGGCCTTTTTCAGGCCAATGAAGATAGCTTGGAAAGATATCCTATTTCATTGGAAAAAAACAGATGGGCGATTACAGGCCACAGTTCCAAAAGCTTGTTTTCCGCAACTTTAGAAAAAATTACTCCAGCGGCTAGATGACAACGCAAAACAAAATATATTATCTGGATTTTCAAAAGCTGGCATAAGCCCATTGGACCGAAAAAAAGTCTTAGATAGACTACCAAATAATTATGAAAGGGATGATTTGATCTTCAGTAAAGTATGTGTCGATGAGACAGTACTAAATATGCTGAAGGAAATGCGTTATGGCACAGGAACAGGTAAAGTCTGTAATAAGAGAAAGAAACTCAATGTACTTCCAGGCAAGACCGTCGGGTCAGAATGTTTCTACGGACTCTTCGGATTCTCACAATGAAATCCCTTCTACGAGCTGTAAAGAAGATACCTTATCTGATAAAATAACTAAGAAGAAAAAAAATTACAGCAAGCACAAAAGATAAAGATAAGGAAGTCACTAATTCAAAAGGACTGTGTACAATTAAGAAAAAAAAGCAGAGTTCAAAGGATGACTTTGTAAAAGAAACTCAAAATATCGAAGATGACTGTAATGCAACCGAATATAAGAAAAGGGTATAGGAAAGAACTTATAGATACAAAAATGATGAAGATATTTTACGTGATTTAATGTACACTCGACAGCACATCAAGTTAAACAGTTGAACTGCGATAACAGCTTTTATTACGTAGGGCATAAAGGCGGTCTCAAGGTCAACATGTATAGTCTGATGTGCCGCCGTGTGTACTTAGACTCTGATTAATCTCCCTACGTTGATTTGATTTAATTTGATTTTTGTCATTTTATTCTTATCATGTTTTTAGAAGTTTTTTGAGTTTATTTAATTTCTGATTTAAGTTGATTTTTGTTAATTTCTAATTTAAGTAGATTTTTGAGATTTTATTTTCGTTAGGATTCCCTGTTTAACTTTTAGTTCATTTAAGTAATTTTAATATTATGTTTGAAAAAGTTTAATTAGTGTTTTGATTCTTGATGAAAAGTTTATATAAAAGTCTAATTCGAAATTCCTATGTACCTACCAAATAAATGTACCTAACTGATATGTGTAACTTATTTAACTTTTGATAGAAAAAAACGGATTATTTTTTGTTTATTGTGATAACCCTGACAGATTTCCCTAATAACCACTTTACCGTTCCCTATTGACACACACTTAAAAGTTTGAATAGGGACGACCTTTTTTAACAAAAATTATCAAGAACAACACCCAATAGACAACTTTTTACGATCATAAAACATAGATTATAGAGTGAATTCAAAGTTATGCTCAGTGGCACCGAAATAAATGACAAGTAATTCTATTACAATAAAACTCGTCCCTATTCACCCAGTTTTACAGTACTGTTTTCATAATACACATATTCTGTAAATGCTTAGTGAAATCTCACTATTAGTCAATTTAAATTGTACAGTACCTACCTATAAAACAATTGAGGTTATCTTAACAAAAATTAAACAGACTATAGATACTTGTTTTGCAGTAATTGTCGGTTGTTTGGCTACTGAAATACCAACTATCTCAACAACAGATACTGCTCATACCTCACAAAAGGTTCTGTTGAGCCTCTCTTTACTTGACTTATTAGTGGAAGTAAAGTTGACGATGACAACCGTTTAACTGCAGACAATTTACTCCTTATACTATACAGTAATACATTTATAGGTACATTGCAGTAGTCAAACGATGATATTAGACAATATTTGTTATTAAAAGTGGTTCATTTTGAAATTGCTCATCATCATCATCATCATCATATCAGCCGAACGACGCCCACTGCTGGGCATAGGCCTCCCCCAAGGATCTCCACAACGATCGGTCCTGTGCTGTCCGCATCCAGCGGCTTCCCGCGACCTTGATCAGATCGTCGGTCCACCTTGTAGGGGGCCTGCCCACGGAACGTCGTCCGGTACGCGGTCGCCATTCGAGAACCGTTCCGCCCCAACGGCCATCGGTTCTCCGCGCTATGTGTCCCGCCCACTGCCACTTCAATGATGCAATCCTTCGAGCGATGTCGGTTGTTTTAGTTCTCCTGCGGATCTCATCATTTCTGATTCGATCGAGTAGGGAAATACCAAGCATAGCTCTCTCCATTGCTAGCTGGGTGATCTTGAGCCTTCTTATGAGACCCATAGTAAACGACCACGTCTCACTCCCATAGGTCATTACTGGCAACACACACTGGTCAAAGACTTTCGTCTTGAGACACTGACGTGTTTCGGACGCGAATATATGCCGGAGCTTCCCGAACGCAGCCCATCCGAGCTGGATTCGACGAGAGATCTCTTTCTCGAAGTTGGACTTACCTAACTGGACTATTTAGAGAAATTGCTCATACTATGTTATATTTTGTTGTACTTACCCCCATAAATAAACATAATTATCCTAAATAAATTATGCATTGATATAGAACATTAAAGCTCCAATTTTAATCAATTATAAGCATTCCACCAAATAACTTGCACACTAAATAAACAATAACCCTCTGGTTTTCACTTTTCTTGACATATTAAATTAAAAAATATCTTCATAAACTTAATTTCTTTCCAAACCGGCTGTCGTACACTTTTCTTTGCATTATTACAGGCTGGGACCATACTGAAACACACAATGGCTACCCAGACTGGTATCATGACTCGCAAGATGACCACTAATAACACTGCGATAAAACTTAAAAAGGCACTTGAGGAATTGCAGCAGATTAGAGTAAGTTGTAGCCAGCTTCTTAGGGTAAGAGACGATATTGAAGAGGAATTTAAAACGCTCATCTTGTGGAATTCTCAACATAAGAAAGAATTAGCTGATGTCCATGCCCAACTCGAAGAGGTCTCCATCCATACACCGTAATGAATTATTGAACACGGTCAGCACGTTTGAACAATGCAGAAATATCTTTGAGCAGACTCTCAGTCAGACGGAACAAAGAGCTTAAACATGCATGAACGAACTTATAGATGCAATTGCAAACAAACTTTAACAAACAAGACCAATGACCATATTTGTCCATTCAGCGAATTCTTTAGTAATATTGTCTTTAATTTTGCATTAAAATGTTGATGTTAGACGTTTTAATGCTTCGATGGAGTTTTTGGAGACAGTCGAAAGATTGAAGGAATGTAGAGAAGTCCCCAAGAAAGACGTTCTTGGTTACGACCCATACACCATGTTATTTTACCGAACTGTATATTGTTCACTCCTTTATATGTTGGATTATTTTCATATAACTGGGTGATGTGCTTCCATTTTGCTACTTTTTCTTTGCCATTTATAGTAAATTTTAATTTTTTTTTTCAAAAGATTATTTCTCATTCCCTTTAAAAGATGTGGAACATCATATAGTGGAATAACTTGTTTCCCATCAATTTTAAATGTCAATGTTCTTATGCATTTGTTTTTTCTTAAATAATTTTTTCTTGTTTCTTCAACAAGATAATTTATGGCACCAACATTTGAAGTGCCTTGGTCACAAATTGTAGCCAAAACAATGAAGCCAATATCATGCAGTCTTTTTATATATTTTTTAATTTATCCTGCTAATATCTCTTTTGGCGTGCTTCCCGAGCAAAATGAGTAATATATAGGCTGTTTGTAATTTCTCATAACTCCTCGTATCATAAACAATTTTTTGAGTGGCTTCACCAGTATGACAAATCCCGAAATTTTATCTTTTTTTTTATTATATTCAAAATGTGGAGATAGCGCCATCTCATCAAAGATTAACTTGCATAACCTTTCATTGTTATTCCATCTTATTAACCCTCTTTTGCAATTGTTTAAAAATATTGTCAACTATGTCAGGTCTCAAATTGGCTCTCGACACTATTCTTGAAAGAGTTACAGGAGATGGTAGCACAAATATTTACTTAGCCATCTGTAAGCTTTTGGTCCATTTATAGGCTAAGTGACATAATTTTTTCTTCTTTAGTAAATCTACGTCGCATTTTAGGTTTAGTTATTTCCCTAAACTGCATAACTGTGAAGATAGCAGCCAATGTTTTAAATTTATTCAGAGCTTTTTGGAAGGTTGTATTAGAAGACAACTTCTGTGCTTGCTTTAATCTTTTTTGATAAGACATATTGCGTCTTTTTAACTTCATTATTTCAGTCATCAATGTTTTGTCAGTTGTGATTGTGACTGGTTTTTTGGTGTTTTCTGAAAGCAAAAGAAAGAAATTATAAGTGGGTGTCAGGCTTTTTGGGACTCACATAAATTTTGAAACATGGTAGTATATAAGAACTGTGACAGGGCTAGGGCTCCAGAGGCTATAGTATTGACCACAGTAAAAAGTGGTATATGGAAAAGTTGTTTTTAATGACAACCCTATTCCCTCTTCAGATTTTTTTCTGTCATAAATATATGTAAAAAAAAAGTTTTACAGTTGTGCACAAGAAAAAAAGAACAACAATACCTCATGAAAATTTTTAGTCTTTCCACTATAAGAGGAATTTTTTTGTAGCCCTTATAAGTGCACTCCAACGCACCATAAAACGAAAATAAAATTTTCATGAAAATCCTTAATTACATTAAATTTATCTGTTATAACTTACTTTTTGTTGTGCTTACAGTTGACTGCTTAGGTTCCACTTCATTTATAACCATGCTTTGGTGCGTTGGTATGGCCTCAATATTTGGTACAGGCTGAGTTGGTGGGATATTAGCATTAGCCGCTGTTACACTGCCGCTTGATACAGGTTCATTAGTAATATTCACAAGTGGCTGTCTTTTTTGTAAGATCCCTGTAATATTGAAATATAAAAATTTTAAATTACAGAAATTCATATTTATTTAACACTCCAGTAGTTAGTATTCTTCTATTAATAGGTAATAAACATATTCAGGGTCTTTGCAGCAACCAAAGCGGCTACATATCAGAGATATTTAGCATCTAATGTGAAATTCTACGATTTTAATAAGTAATAATAAGTAAACTCATAATTTATTTCAGCTGGTAATAAATATTTTAGCTTAGATTTAATTGAGATTATGTATCAATTTAATATTGACCATTGTTATGTTTTCTATTTCGCTTACAAGCTCTCGACAATGAAAAATACATGGAAGTATTAAAGCTTCGAACCCCAAGCGACAACCGGTTGTTGCGATAACAATTGATTTTAATTGTGTCTGGAATAACTCACGATCGAGGGATTAAGTAGTTTAAAAAACTTCAATAGAAAAATATTTAAGTGAAACCATAAAGTGAAACAGTAAAAAATCAACATTGATGCAAAAAAAATGCCTGGTTCCAAAAAATTTTTGTGCATGACATATTTTAGTATTTACACTATGAAGGAGATTTTGTTTTGGAATGCAGCCTTGAATGTTAACACGTCTTAAATTTTGGATGTTAAAGTAGGTACTGTCATTCATCCTACCATCTTCACTACTCACCTGGTAAATGTAAAGTTGGGATTGCATTTGGAGTAAGTGTTTTTGTCCAAGTGTGATATTTAGTTTAGAAATGGTTATGACAGATCCTTCTTTTTTCATATTTGTCTTTGTTATCCAAAGCCAATATGTCTCCTTTCACAGCATAAATCCAAGATCTAAACCTGTCTGGTTCTTTGTCAGGGTTAGGGAAACTATGTAATGTAATCTAGTCACCACCTAAAAATTGAAAAATGTATAATTTTATGAATTTATTTCCAGAACAACCGATTTTCCGGTGTACTTAATTAATGACTTTGTTTTTGGAAGTCTAGAATACTTACGCTTTACATTGCAGTTAGGAACACAGCAGCTTTTTTCGGACGGCATATTTATTATAACACAAACACAATGTCTGTGATAAGGTCCAAGCTTCAAGATTTGCAAATGTCACGTTGTGAGTTCTGAGCTGCGCACTAATCTCTAAATACTCACATTTAGTTAATACATTCATTGTTTCATTATTAAAACACATTTAATTTCACTTCATTATTAATCGAGTTTTGTTGTTTTGGTTATTTTTTTTTTTTTCTTTAGTAAGTTTAACGGCCTCGGATACTTGTCCATACAGCCAATTCTTTAGTAATAATATTGCCTTTATTTTTGCATTAAAACGTTGATGTTAGACGTTTTAGTGCTTCGATGGAGTTTTTGGCGACAGTCGAAAGATTGAAGGAATGTAGAGAAGTCCCCAAGAAAGAGGTAAACTGTTCGCGTTTCCGCGCAAAATTCACGGTCCACTTTTCTTGGTTACGACCCATACATCATCTTATTTCACCGAACTGTATATTGTTCACTCGCACGACACTTTGTTTCGCAAAATAACACCACTTTTACGACCCAAAATTCACTATAAACAATAAAAAATCGATAAAATAAATGGACTCCAAACGTATCTCACGAACTCCCGCCAAAAACTCTGTTTTGGTTATTGATCTGTCAATGACAAGGAGCTGTCAGATGCGCATGCGACTGTCCGTATGCTCCGAATGACTATAATAACGTTACGTTCGTCTGTCTACGTTTAGCAAACGCACGGAACACTTACTCATTTCACAAATGTCGTGAATGATTTATTTGAATAAATATAACAATACTTGTTTTCTATATTTTTAAGATTGTGTGTTGACATTAAATTATTTTATGAAACTTCACGCAGCCGAAGTAATTTTCATGAGCCTGGCAGAATGACGTTTATGACCTTAGACAGATGTTTAAAAAAGGTAATAAAAAATAGTAGTATGGCAGGTTTATAAACATTGGGAATTGATTAGGGAAAAATACGTTGTCTTGAGGACTGGTTGGTAAAGAAACAATTTAAATAAACGACCAGCCTTTAGTTAATAATAGTAATTGGAATATTAAAATAATGTAAATCAATAACCTAAAAAGTTTGAATGTTTTCTTGTTAGTTTAATATGTGTTTTACAAAGAAATAGTTCTTTTGTCAAAGAAATAGTTGTTTCGATTGTTTTGGGGAGATTTGAGTTAGTGAACTGGGCACTCGGAAATTCCTTCGTGACAATGATTTGCATTATTGCAATTTGGAGGTTTCGTTCGAGGATTTTATTTGATTGATTGCATTCTGGTATTCGGCTTGGTGTTGTGAAGATGTCGAGGAGGACACCTTCGCTCTGGCTGTCGGCCAGGAAACCTAAAGAGAAGGATGGAGGCCGACACCTCAATTTTGTTTCCGGCTTATAATCGCAGTGTTTAATATTTTGATTTTATTCCGGTTAAGTGCCGTAAGTATATTTGCTGATTTGGCAGGATTTTGTTCATTGAGTCGCTTATTGCAGTTCTATAACATAAGTGGTTTCTTTCAGATCTTTTGATGGCCGCTTGGTTTGGCTACCAGGCTTAGCACATTACCTTACCGTTTTACGCTGACTTTCCGCTGATCAAATGAAAGACGCAAGAAGCTTGTCTCGATGAGATTCGGGTTGGTACCACGCCACGTGGATGCATAAGGTTACCCTACCCTATCTTTGATGAAGTAAGTGGAAACATCTTCTTAATCCAGTTAGCAGTCTACATTTCCGGTTGCCGTTTATTAGTATTCCGTTCATAATTAAATTCAGATTCTTCCGTTTAGTATAATTTACATGATAAGTTTGGTGGTACAACTCGCTCAGAAGTAGGGGTAATTCAGAGCCTTACAAAGGACTCACGCCTGAGATTTCTGTGTAGCTTTTAAGAGGTGGTAAGCTTAGCCGGAGCAAATAAATATATTTTGTCAATTCATGCTCGCCTCTTTATTTACCACCTCATCCTGATCATCTACATCACCCCCAACACCCCCTCCAACCCCTAAACGTTGCAGTGGCGCCCACTTTTTTAAGGATTCCGGTACAATTTTAATGAATTTAAATATTTTTCTGTATTCCGTTTCGTTTTTGTAATTTTTTCTGATAAAAATTTCTGTAACTTTGGTGATTGGAGAGGTTTCTTTTGAGCATTGTACCATCATACCACCCTCATTTGTCTTAATTTAGTGTATTTTGTTAAAATAGAATTGCAATTATGGTATCGCTGAAATAAAAATTTTGATATTGTGTTTCCGACGATTAACAATTTTATACAAGTGTTTATTTCAGTATAAAAACTTAATTTAAATTAGTATATTGGGTTTACTTAGCATAGTTAAAGTGAAATTTAGATGAATTAGCTGCAATTTACCTTAATTTTAAGAAAATTTTATTAAATTTCACACATTGTACAATTTTGGTTAATATTTCAAATTGTGATCTTATTACTTATTTTTATTGGACAATTATCAGCGACAACCATATAATTTGTAATATTCTTGGTTTCTATACAAAAATAAATCATTTTTTGTAAAATTTAACATATTAAGATTATTTTTTTCAATTTGAGGGTATTCATACACAATAATGTATGGACATTTTGTTAACATTTAAATGTTATTCTAGCACAGTTAGTAAGTAACTATAGATGATAATTTTAACTATCCTTTGAGATATATTAAAATTTAAAATATTTTGCTACATATACAGTGTGGTTTTGACAAATTAGTCATACAGGGTTACACAAAAATTTTATCTTATTAAATTTTGTTTTTGTGTTCTCTTGCTACTCTGAAATAATATAAGTACTAGCGGATTTTTTTTAAATATTGTTTTTATAACTAAAATACAGTTATAATTTATTTTGTGTGATATTTTTGAATATTTTGTTTTAACGGTAGTTTTGTATAACTGGATTGCGTTTACATTGTGCGGTCATTGTGATTAAGTATTTTATTTTGTTTGTTGCGGATTGTAATTCTATTCTGATTTTGTTGCGGATTTTAATTTAATTTTATTTTGGTTTGAATTTATAATCCATACGTTTGTAATTCCGAGGGAGTCTACCACCAAATATTTTTTTTAAAAATGGATAATTTTTTAAACATTCACGCGTTGGTTAAGGACGAACTGGTTTACGAAGTTTTAATACGTTTAGAAACTCCAGTTTCAACCGTAGAAGGGTTGAAGAAACAGTTAAAAGGGTTGATTACTGACACACCTTCTGATCTGATCCTGACCACAGAGCTTGATCCAAAAGAAGAAATAGCGATTATTGCGCAGAAAGTTAGCGATCTAGCAGTTTTGGTTGACAAATTTTCCAAATTGTTAGATAAATATTCCGGTACAAGGGCTCGTGCCTTAAGCCACCACTTGTGTTATAGGCTGTTGCGAGTCCAGACTTCGGACAAGTCCGTCTTAGAAAAGAAGGCTGACTTAACTAAGCAGTTGGAAAGTTTTACTCAACGCATCGACAGGGTGGTAGGTATGTCTCAACAGAAGGAAAAGTTAGTAACATCGTTAGACCAGGAGCATAAATTGTCTAAACCAGACCTAGGAGACAAGAATGTTTCGAAGTGGAATGTAAAATTTGATGTAGGGATGGACCCTCGGACATTTTTGCAAAATGTTGAAGAGCTGCAGTCGGCGTACGGCATCTCAGACCAAGGTCTATTTAATTCCGCCTCTCTTTTGTTTTCCGGCCAGACGCTGCTGTGGTTTCGAGGCGTTCGATCGCAGGTTTCATCCTGGGTAGAGTTAAAAACTTTACTTTTAGACGAATTCGAACCCGTGGACCACAACTATCGGTTGTTAGGAGAGATCCGTGCACGCACTCAAGGGAGTGATGAGCCCGTGCATATTTATTTTTCTATTATGTGTTGCATGTTCGCTAGGTTAAAGACACCCTTATCGGAAGAGGAACAACTCGAGATCTTGTTGCACAACATTCGGCCAACTTTTTCACAGCAGCTGGCATTAGTTCCGGTCTCTTCAGTGGCTGAACTTAAAACTAAATGCAGACAGTCGGAGGCGGCAAGCCAGAGAGCAGCATTATTCACAGAACCGTCGAAGACAGCGTCCAGCGTGCTAGGTTCCGAGTTTGCTTATAACGGAAGGGTTAAGCAGGTGTCTGCGGTTGCACAAAATTTTGATCAATGCAGAAAGGGTTCCGGTCCCAAAAATTTTTCGGGTAATTTTCAGAAAAATAAATATTCGGGTAGAAATACGGTTCAGTCCTCTAAAAATAGTAAAGGTTCTGATGTGTGTTACAAATGCGGTAAAGTTAACCACGATTTCGCCACATGCAAGGAAACACCTGACGTAATCCGTTGCTTTACTTGTGGCCAAGTAGGATATTTATCCCGAACTTGTCCCAGATGTAAATTAAATAAGTCAAAAAAACTAAATTCAGACTGTAGTAATTTATTAAATATAAATAATTGTAATTCAGTTTCTAAACAAAAATTTTATGGATTCGGTTCAATTGCTACAGTCTTATTTTCTACTCAAATTGATGATATTCGGCCTTATTTAAAAGTTCAAGTAAGTAATATAGAAGTAATCGGATTACTGGATTCTGGTGCTTGTGTTTCCATTCTAGGCAACAATTCGCACAAACATTTTGAAAGTTTAGGTTACACGCTCCAAGAAGATAAAAATAATTCTTGCAGCGTGGCTAATGGCATTCATTTGGAATCCATTGGTTACATGTTTATTCCGGTAACATTTAAAGATAAGACTCATGTTGTCAAATTTTTCGTTATTCCGAGCATCGTTACAGATGTTATTTTTGGTTGTGACTTCATGAGGATTTTCGAGTTGGCTTTGGAGATTTTTGATAGCATCGACTATCGCAAACCTCCAGAACAATTTTATTCCGTTCATTCAGTTGATAATAAACAATTAGGTTCTATTCGTTAGTTAGGTTATCGTTCGAGGATTTTATTTGATTGATTTCATTCTGGTATTCGGCTTGGTGTTGTGAAGATGTCGAGGAGGACACCTTCGCTCTGGCTGTCGGCCAGGAAACCTAAAGAGAAGGATGGAGGCCGACACCTCAATTTTGTTTCCGGCTTATAATCGCCGTGTTTAATATTTTGATTTTATTCCGGCTAAGTGCCGTAAGTATATTTGCTGATTTGGCAGGATTTTGTTCATTGAGTCGCTTATTGCAGTTCTATAACATAAGTGGTTTCTTTCAGATCTTTTGATGGCCGCTTGGTTTGGCTACCAGGCTTAGCACATTACCTTACCGTTTTACGCTGACTTTCCGCTGATCAAATGAAAGACGCAAGAAGCTTGTCTCGATGAGATTCGGGTTGGTACCACGCCACGTGGATGCATAAGGTTACCCTACCCTATCTTTGATGAAGTAAGTGGAAACATCTTCTTAATCCAGTTAGCAGTCTACATTTCCGGTTGCCGTTTATTAGTATTCCGTTCATAATTAAATTCAGATTCTTCCGTTTAGTATAATTTACATGATAAGTTTGGTGGTACAACTCGCTCAGAAGTAGGGGTAATTCAGAGCCTTACAAAGGACTCACGCCTGAGATTTCTGTGTAGCTTTTAAGAGGTGGTAAGCTTAGCCGGAGCAAATAAATATATTTTGTCAATTCATGCTCGCCTCTTTATTTACCACCTCATCCTGATCATCTACATCACCCCCAACACCCCCTCCAACCCCTAAACGTTGCACAAAGACAAAGAATCTAAGTTTATTATAACACAAGGCAAAGGTCGATAGGCAAAGAAATCGGAGTCCGGAAAACAAGGCGATGGGTCAGAGTGTATAGGGCGGAGGAGAGATCGGAGTCCTAAATTCAATGCACAGGTCAGCGAGGGTTTAGATAAATCGGCGTCCAGGTGAAAAAACAGGGTCGTTAGAGAGAAAGATCCACAAGAAAAAGCAAAATACAACATTCGCGTCACGTAAACGGAATTGACTGACAGGATTTTTTTTTCTTTAGAAGGTTTAACGGCCTCGGATACTTGTCCATACAGCCAATTCTTTAGTAATATTTTCTTTATTTTTGCATTAAAACGTTGATGTTAGACGTTTTAATGCTTCGATGGAGTTTTTGGAGACAGTCGAAAGATTGAAGGAATGTAGAGAAGTCCCCAAGAAAGAGGTAAACTGTTCGCGTTCCCGCGCAAAATTCTCGGTCCCCTTTTCTTGGTTACGACCCATACACCATGTTATTTCACCGAACTGTATATTGTTCACTCGCACGACACTTGGTTTCGCAAAATAACACCACTTTTACGACCTAAAAATCACTATAAACAATAAAAATTCAATAAAATAAACGGAGTCCAAACGTATCTCACGAACTCCCGCCAAAAACTCGACTGACAGGACAGTTAAGGTAGACTTCGGAGCAATGCGGCTTGCGGCTTGCGGCTTGCGTCGTACGTCACTTGCGGCCCACGCGGCCATGCGGCTGTATTTTGAATCAAAGGGGTGTATGAAACCCTTTCCGAGCGAAGCGTCGCGACGGTGCGCGATTCGAGGCCGTTAGCCATGACGCTGCCGGCCGCTATGTCAACATACGTTCCGTTCCTCCCAGTTTCTGCATATTTAAATGAATTTACTATGTATTAAAGGAAACAAATAAATTTAAAGTTCCTAACAAAAATTTATTAAATATGCGATACAATGTGTTCTGTAAATTAAGTTCATCTATTATTTTTATGTTTAAATTTTTCGCTAACGCCACCTAGCGATATAGGAAACTACCAAAGAGATGGCTAAATAATCAAAGATCGGCCTCCAACTCCATAGAAAACGACAAATATAAGTGAAAAGACCCTATATTAATACTCTAAGTAAAAGACCCTGCCTGCCAATAAAGTCCCATTCAGTGTTACCAACTCCAAAAAATATTTACCCCTAAGCCTACGTTAAAAGAACCTGAAATTGCCACAATTACATAAAAATACTCTAATAATTTAAGTCTGTCTATATAATAATATAGACAGAATTAAATAATATAATCGTGCACGGAAGGATAATGCGTAGAGCGCTAAAAGCAACCGTTACCTACTGACTGATATAACAACGCCGATTTAACAACGTTCCTTGCCGAGTGTAGGGGAGCGCTAAGTAAGGATGTCACAAAATGATTAGATTATCACCTGTCAAACTGAGGAGAGTGGTGTTGGGACTGACTTGACTGATCAAACGGAAATAAACCAGATGGGGCGTATGAAATAAAACAGAAATTAGGTAAATAAAGATTTATCAGTGAGTAAATATCTTGATTATCATCAGAGTCACTGTAACAATCATGAACTTCAACTGTAAGGTTGTCATCGCATATGGATTCGAAAAAATGGAAACTTTTTTGGTAAAAAAATATTTATTGCAATTTGATGTTCTTGGCATTTACCAATGTTTAATAATATATTTGCAGCATGTACATATTACATAAGTTATTACATTACTTCGATTCTGATTTATCATTATGGTCGGCAGATTTAGATCTCTCCATTTTACCTCATCACTAGTAATTGTGAATAATGATGACATAACCTTGTAAAGACGTCTTTTAAAGATAAGTTTAAAATTTCAGTATATAGACTTAAAAAAATATGTCTTAGGCAGGACTCGAACCCGCATCTCCTCGCATAACTGAAATAAATGAAAAATAACATAATTTTTCAAGTTTATAGACTGAATATCAGTCTATAAACTTGAAATATAAGTGAAAGAAGATATTGTCACACGGATTGAGAAAGAGATGCTTAGATGGTTTGGGCATGTAGAGAGGATGAATGAGAGAAGAATGACTAGACAGATCTATAAGACGAGTGTGAAAGGGAACGTTGGAAGAGGAAGGCCTAGACGAACTTACCACGATCAAATCGGGGATGTTCTGAAGAAAGGTCAGGGGCCTTACCATTAGCTCTTAAAGCAGGACTGCTATTGGACTGCATTGCTCTTTTGTACTATGACATCGTTTTTAGCAGGCCTGTGGCAGGCCAATTTACGTTGACGTTTCTAAACCGTTCACCATTTTTTTACTATGAACTTTTCAATCTTTTCATACCATGACACTCAATTTGACAGCAGGTAAACGTCCTTTTGAGCGAAGCTAATGTCATCCTAGCCATCTTGAAGAAGTTACTAGGAGACTAACTTTTTCGACATATTTTATGCGTTTCTCAGACTTTTTTCAGCAGTTTTGTGAAAATTTACATGTTTCATTATAGTTTAAGGAACCTAATTACAGTGTAAAGAAACCTGAAGGTCTTTGAGTTAGTATTTTGTATAAAATGTTTATATCATCATTTACCAAAATGAAAATACAATTTCGACAAAATTGTTAGCATGGTTTTGTGATGTAATAGGTATATACAATAGAATATATTGAAAAAACTGTACTTTCAAATTTTATAACTCTTCTTTCTTACTAATATTTATGTGTAATACTTTTTTCAGATTTGTAACAAATACATGGAAATTATAAGTGTAAATGATGGCTATGATTCATTTAATTTACAATAAAATATGGTCTCATCATCCTTTGTAGTCTCACTTGAATGAACTGAGCACTATAGCATCTGTAATTTAGGTAAACATACAATACACATTTTAGTTTAACTTTAAAGATATGTCCTTTCCGTTCAATTGAGTAAAAAGAAAAGATAAAGAAACATATTTTACAGGTTATAGCACCTAAAACCCTTGTGTTATGAATATGTTGCTGATTTTGTTTGTTTAAATATTGCCTGGGTGTAAAACACAACTAAGTTTTAGTTCTTATATAACACATTTGCAGCAGTCTTACAAAGATGATAAAATTAATGAATATTTCCTTTTATTGTAGGTGACTCTAGATATTCACTGCTCAAATTTATGATGACAACAATTGTTAAAGCAGAATTCGATTTTTCTGAAGCCTATTATACCTATACAGAGACATGTAAAAACTCTTAATGACAGAGAGAGATCAAGTATAGGTGTTCTACAGACTCTTATTCAATGGTTCATTACCAACCTCAGGTAGCTAGCCTTATTGCAAAAGCATTTGTAATCCTACATAACATTTTGCAATGCAGCTAATCAATTATCTCACAGATCAAGCAAATTTATCTCACAGACGAAGAGGTTCACCAATAAGCTTATGTATTGATGTATTTTTTAACCCCTTGTAATTCCAGACACAAATAAATTGTCTTATGGCTCGATTCCACAACTTCGGTAGCCGACCAGTTAATACATATACCTAGAAAGTTATGGTTGTTTTGTTAGATTTTAAATTTAGGGTTAAAACTGAAGTACTGTTATATTAAGTATGTCTTTTTTATTTTAATATGTGTTTGAAATATATTTTTTTGTAATTATATTACATATATGAAATCATGTGTTTGTTTTTTTACTGCAAAAATTCTACAAAACATGTCTACTTAACCAAATGCTCGACTGGTAGAGAATACCTAATATGTAATATAATTTTCTGTTTCCTCTTCCTCTCCTTGAATCATTAATTATTTTATGTTTTATTTTTTGCATTTAGTCTACCCAGTCAGTACTAAAATAGAATAGATTATTATAATACCCATGTAAAAAGTAGTAGTAGTCTTTTACTACACAGTGTAACTAAACCAGAAACTTCATTCAAACCCTAATTTCATGACTACATCGCCCGCAGAATTAAAATTTCTGCCACCCTTTCCATTCGCTTGGAGTGGTCTCCAGCTGTTAAAGATTTGTTAACTGTTATTCCCAAAGGTTATACAATTGGGTGTAAGAAACTAGGCGTTTTTTTTGTTGGTTTTCACTGAAAGTCAATGGATGATCACTTTTTTATACTAATATTTTAATAAAATTACTTACAATTCCACTTTACTTTATTCAATACTTACACACAAGTATGACATTGTGAAAATATGGTTTAACCACATGAATAAATATTTACTCATGTGGTTTAACTCAATGTTTAACTGTAAATATAAAATAGTCGAACGTACTGTTACACCCTTTCAATGTTAGCATAAGGGCTGACCAGTACTGTCTCCTGCTGCATCAGCATTTTTAGTCTAGAGTCCGGCTCGCCCGCTTCTCGGGCTCGCGGCATAGCTAGTCGGTTCCAGCTCTTCGCGCGTGACGGTTGCCACCTCCAAATTAACTCGTGTGTTTTTACTTACCATTTTCTAGTGTAATTAATTATCTTTTTTTAAATCCTAAATCCCCGAGTCCGTTCTAACATTGGTGGCAGCGTAAAGGGATCAATAAAAGTGGTTCCCGGTTCGTCTCCATACACTTTCGTGGTTTGTGTAAAAAGTGAAATTTATATAACAAAACTTTACTTCAAAAACTTTATACTTACCATATCGTTTATCGTGGTGTGTTACCGTCGCCGCTCACCGTATCCTGCTATATTGGAACTGGACTCATCTTCGCATCCCACTATCTCCACTGCATCCTGGAAAGAAACATCACCGAATCCTACAAACACCGCTGTATCCTGCCTAGTGCCTGCCTGTAAGACATCAATCACATCATCCACCCGCCAACAATAATCGCCGCTTCAAGTTCCGTGTCCCGCCGAGTTCGAGTCGCCTTATCGCAGGAATGCGATCACTTCCCGTCGTCGCCGTGCTCGCAGTCTACGCAACATTGTCGCTGTGAGTCTGGCCTTTCATTAAAATTATATTATAGACAATTCCTTTGTGTGCAACAGTGTTGTTAATTATAAGCCGTGTTTAGGTTTTATTTTTTTGTGCTATTCTAAGCTACGTAATTGTGTAAAATGTCTGAATCCAAGGCGCTCAAAGACCAACTCCAGGTTCCCCAAGACATAGAACTACCACTGTCGGAAGACGAAAGGGCAACAAGCCCAGTGGTGGACTTCGAAAAGAAAAAAGGGAAGAAAACCCCTACCAGCTCAGGTCTTAACATAGATCTCAACATTCTTCTAAAATTCGTTAAACCCTATGACGGAAGTAGGGAAACACTTAACTCCTTCATAATAAACTGTAATAACGCTTATAACCTCGCAACGGAAGTGCAAAAACACATTGTATTCAAGTACATCCTATGTCAGCTACAGGACAAGGCAGAAGTTGCGTGCTCAATAAAAGAATTCAATAGTTGGGAACAACTCAAAGATTTTCTGAAAACACAATTTAGTGAAAGGAAACACTACTCCCATCTTCTTACCGACCTGCAGGAATGCAAACAGGGCCAAAATGAAAATGTCAGTCAGTACTCCTTGCGGGTGGAGACCTGCTTATCACAACTCCTAACCGAAATTTCTTTATCGAATACGAAGGTAAAGGAACTTCCTGGCAGGACAGCCGCCATGGAAGACCTTGCTCTCCACCATTATTTGATGGGGCTATACCCGAGGATTTCAAACATCGTCAGGTGTAGGTCCCCCAAAAACCTAAATGAAGCGATCAACCTTGCCATATCCGAAGAAAGAATCCAACAGACTCTTTATAGAAAGCCCTCACCGGAACAGTCAAAAGGTTCTAACAACCGTTTCGTCAAACCACCTAACCGACCCAACAATCAATCAACAACCCCTCAGGCTCAAACCTCTTCCAACCCTACCACTTCCGGCTTAGTCTGCCGTTACTGCAAATTCCCGGGTCATAGTATCGAAAACTGTAGGAAACGGGAATACAACAACAAAATAAGGAATCAAAGATCCCCAAATAACAACAACCAACAATTTCGTAAAGTAAACTTTACCCAACAGGACGATGAAGGACACGACGAAATTGACAATAACACCTCCGATGATTTAAACGAATAATGGGCTCCCGGCGGTGTCCCGTGAGTCCAACGCCTCGTCCTATTTCGTTCCTATATGGAAAGGCACCTACTAAATCCACTGTATCTACCAAATCCGCTAAACCTGCTAAATCCACTGTATCTGCCAAATCCACTGAATCTGCCAAATCCTCTGAATCTACTAAATCCACTGAATCTACCAAATCCACTGAATCTGCCAAACCCACTGAATCTACCAAATCCGTTGAATCTACCAAATACGCTGAATCTACCAAATCTGCTGAATCTGCCAAATTCGCGAAATCTACCAAATCCGCGAAATCTACCAAATCCGCTGAATCTACCAAATCCACTGATCTGCCAAATTCGCGAAATCTACCAAATCCGCGAAATCTACCAAATCCGTTGAATCTGCCAAATCCGCTGAATCTGCCAAATTCGCGAAATCTACCAAATCCGCGAAATCTACCAAATCCGTTGAATCTGCCAAATCTGCTGTATCTGCAGAATCATATCTACCACTTTCAAAAATAAATAAAGAAAATCAAATTTACGAAATATCGTTTGACCCGTCCAAGAAATCGTTACCACACGTCGTCATAAATACCACATCCTCCGAATTGCCCCTATCTCTCCTGGTTGACACAGGCTCTTCCATCAGTCTCCTGAAAAAATCAGTTATTAAATCTCACACACTCCTTAGTGGAGAGATACTGAAACTAAAAGGATTCAACTCCACCGACGACTCCATCCCAACATTAGGCTCTTTTAATTTGACTATTCCCCTGAATAACAAGGATTCTATCAAACACAAATTTCACGTAATCGAAAACATAGACTTCCCTTATGATGGTATCGTAGGTAACGACCTTCTCAACAATTTTAAAGGCAGTATTAACTTCACACAAGAAGTTCTCAAACTCGGTAAACATAACCTCAAATTATACTTTACCGATCCCTATTACATTATTCCAGCCCGCACTGAAAAGGTAATAGAATGCTCAGTTCCAATGCCGACCTAAAGGAAGGTCTCATTCTAGATCAAAGTCCGTCTGACAACCTCCTAATTGCTAATTGCCTCGTCCGGGTTAAAGAAAATAAAAGAGTTAACCTCACAGTTATCAACACCTCTGAATCCTCAATTACATTAAAAACAAACCTCAATTTAAGGCTGACGCCTATCAGTTCCATTTCTCAATCCAACAACGACTCAATCGCTGTCAACCATATAAATCACACAAATCATACTAATTCCGCTGAAAGAACTCAACAAGTTCTCAGCATGCTAAGAATTGATCATTTAAACGGGGAAGAAGCTGACGCTCTCCTGCAACTATGCTCCGACTTTTCCGACATATTCTATCTACCTCATGAGAAACTCTCTTATACCAATGCTATTAAACACGACATAAAAACAACATCCGAAGTTCCAATCCATACTAAATCCTACAGATTCCCTGAAGTCCATAAACAAGAAGTAGAAAAACAAATTAATAAAATGCTCCAACAAGAAATCATAGAACCCTCTGTATCCCCATGGTCCTCACCAATCTGGGTGGTACCAAAAAAACTTGATGCCTCCGGTGAACAAAAATGGCGAATTGTAATTGATTATAGAAAACTGAATGACATCACAATAGGTGATACCTATCCTATTCCCCAAATAACGGAAATCCTAGATCAACTCGGCAACAGTAAATATTTCTCAACCCTAGATCTAGCATCAGGATTCCATCAAATTCCAGTTAATAACCCCGAAAAAACAGCTTTCAATGTGCCTCAGGGCCACTTCCAGTTCACCCGCATGCCCTTCGGTCTCAAAAATGCACCTTCCACATTTCAACGGCTGATGAATACAGCCCTATCTGGCCTACAGGGCGTCCGCTGCTTCGTGTATCTCGACGATATTGTAACATACTCATTTGATCTGTCCTCTTCAATTCAGAACTTACGAGAAGTATTCCAAAGACTTCGAGAATTCAACCTCAAACTCCAGCCAGATAAGTGTGAGTTCCTTAGACGTGAGGTCGCTTATCTCGGCCATATAATTACGACCGAAGGAGTCAAACCCAATCCAGATAAAATTAAAGCCGTTGTCGAGTTCCCAATTCCAAACTCACCTAAAGACATTAAATCCTTCCTCGGACTCGTTTCCTACTATCGCCGATTCATTCCAGATTTTTCAAAAATCTCCAAACCCCTTACAACCCTACTCAAAAAGGATACTCCCTTTAATTGGGAAAACCAGCAGCAAGTTGCTTTCGACCTACTAAAGCAGAAACTTACCACCGCTCCAGTCCTCTGTTACCCTGATTTCTCCCAACCATTCATCCTCACCTGTGATGCCTCAAACCACGCTATTGGCGCCGTCCTATCCCAGGGTCCCATCGGTAAGGACCGACCCGTTGCATATGCCTCACGCACACTTAATAAAAGCGAAGTTAACTATAGCACCACTGAAAAGAACTTCTTGCAATTCTTTTCGGCTGCAAAACCTTCAGACCCTACCTTTATGGAAGAAAATTTCAAATAATTACCGATCATAGACCCCTTAGATGGCTATTTAACCATAAAGACCCAAGTAGCAAAATGCAACGCTGGCGCCTCAAGCTCGAGGAATTCGAATATGAAATCGTTTACCGCAAAGGTAGACTCAACTCCGCGGCTGACGCCCTCTCTCGTCATCCAGTAAATCCTATAATACCCGAAGATCCGGATCAACCTGAAAACCCTGTCCCTTCTAATCCAATTCAAGATCCAAATCCAGGAGATCCCCTTGGTTATAGTGATTATAGCCAACCCTTCAGTCCCCTTACGTTGGAGGACTTAGACATACAACTTCCCACTGTTTCCGATAATGATGGTGATAGCATGCCCTGCATCGACCTGCTGGAAGACGATAACGAAATCCCACTTCCATACAGTCCTGAAACTACTAATCCAACAAATCCCACTGATGCTTCTAACCCAACGATACCTTCTAAATCCAATGATCCTGTACCACCTCCAGGTGCAGGCACCCTTACCACTCCTAACCCTGAAATACAAAACCCACTGCATCCTTCTATTCCAAATCCTGAAAACCAAATTCCACTAAACCCTCCTAGTCCTAACCCCGAAACAATAGAAACGACACCCCAAGACTCCGATCCACCATTACAACAACCTGCTACCTCAAATGATAACGACTACTCCAAATTCCTAAAAGACATCAACAACAAGAATATGAATTTCAACACGACAATCCTAGAACATAACAAGTCCCTCCTAAAAACTCATTGCAAATCCATTATCATTCCCACATCCATGGACCTAGACGATTCCAATGCATATGTCCCAGAAATATTAGAAAACCTTACTAACGCAGAAGAAATTCGACAGATAGAAAAGGAATTATACTCATTCGATAAACTTCCTGAAATAAATAACAAATCCATTTACCTTATTTACAATAAGGTACATCACTTCGACGAAAGTGCTTACCCCGAAATTTACCAAACCTTAAAAACTATTAGAAACCATATCATGTCGACCTCCACAAACGAAGTTAATGAAATTGCCATATCCGATTTTAAGAATCAATTCCAAAAACACTCTTTTGCTAAAATATACAACATGCTAGTTTACCTTTTCCATGAAACCAATATAACTATAAATATTTATCATAATAACATTGTATACCCAAGTCTCAGTGAAATAAAGAAAATACTAAAGGAAAATCACGACCTTCCGATTGCCGGCCACTTGGGCTGCAATCGAATGCTAAGCAGAATCCAAGAACGATACTATTGGAAAGGAATGAAAACCGATGTCGAAACTTACATAAAAAACTGTTCATTTTGCCAATCAAATAAAGCCCTTAGAAGAACGAATAGAGCACCAATGCAAATTACTACTACCTCTACTAGTCCATTCCAACGAATAGCATTGGATATCGTTGGTCCACTCCCTGAATCCGGTCCCGCAAAACTCAAATACATACTCACGATACAGGACGATCTGACTAAATTCTCGGTTGCATACCCTCTACGTAGCGTCACAACAGAAGAAACAACAGATTCGTTAGTACATTTCATTTCTTTATTTGGCATCCCGAGATCCATCCTTACGGATCAAGGAACAAACTTCACCGCGGACCTATTCAAGAAAACGTGTGACTTTTTAAAAATAAAACAGATTTGGTCTACCCCGTACCATCCTCAAACTCAAGGGGCTCTGGAAAGGAGCCACTCCACCCTCAAGGAATATTTAAAATCTTACGTTAACGAGAACCAGGATGACTGGCCTCGTTACGTTTACACAGCCATCTTGGCCTACAACTCTGCAGTCCACTGCACCACCAATTTCACACCATACGAACTGCTGTTCGGACATAAAACCTTCATCCCTGATTCCGTCTTTAACCAAGACCTCACTACATACCCTGACTATATCCGCATGCTCCAACATCGGCTAAAATTGTCCTGGGAACGGGCAGTCCAAAACATTCAACATTCAAAAGAAAGATCTAAGAACTATTACGACCACAGGACCCGTCCGGTCCAATATAAAGTAGGCGACTTTGTTTACCTGAAAAATCATCTAAGGCTACGCAAAGCTCTCTCGCCCATATGGAAAGGGCCATATAAAGTAATCGCCATCCACGGGAACAATACGCTTACTCTTCTTATAAACAGACGACATGTTAAGCATCACTATGACGAAGTGAAATTAGCTGGCGTCTTTCCCAGTTCTCCCTAGGTTAAGAATTAAGCTTATTCAAAATAGTATTATTACGGTAGTATTATAGTAGTGTTAATATTAGGACCATAGTTATCTTAGTAGTAATAACGGGATTAAATTTAATAAACTCTACGTTTATTGACTTCTTTTATTTTCAGTGCGTCAACTTCTGCAACGCCAAGTTTCGTTAAACCAATTCCGTCAAGCTCAGGCATTTACTTCGATTATATTGGAAAAACTAAAATTAATAATGGTTACCTAGATATATTAATCCCCGTAGATATTTCTTACATTAAGCCACATATACAAAATATTAACCTAGTAATAGATAAAATTAAATACATTTGTGAACAAGTAGCGTCACTGGATAACTCTGAGTGTCGTAATATCCTCCAACCTTTCACTGTCCGCTTTAGAGACATCATAAAGGAATACTCTTCCATCACCCACCTAATAGATAGTAGAGCTAAACGGAGTGCATGGATTGGTGGAATAGGTACAGCCATGAAACAAATCTTTGGCACCTTGGACGAAGATGATGCTATCAAATACGATACAGCAATCAATCATGTACAAAACAATCAAAAGAGATTGGCTTCCTTAATGAAAGATCACATATTAGTAACTACATCGGTGCTATCCAAATATAATGAAACTCTTAACAAAATTAAGGTTAACGAAGCCAACCTCAATACAGCTATCAACAAGCTCTCTACCGTACTTGGAAACATCACAAAAACTACGAATAACTTATTAATAGATTCCGAGATAAATTCAATTTTTACAAATTTAGAATCATCCCTGCTCACGCTTTCCTTTCAAATGGAAGACATAACTAGTTCGATATTATTCAGCAGTGTCAATGTCTTACACCCATCAGTCATAACTCCGCGCCAACTGTATACAGAGCTTGCTGATAACTACAGGCATTTGCCCAACAGTTTCGAATTAGCTGTAGATTTAGACATAAATTTAATCCATGTTATTTTAAGTATCAGTAAGTTAGTTAGTTATTATGTTAGTGATAAAATAATGTTTATATTGCAAGTACCATTAGTAAACCCGCGTCAATTTTATATGTATAACAACATTCCATTACCCATTCCACATAATGCGACAAGGCCAGACTCATTCAGTGTTATAGTACCCAGCCACAAGTACGTGATGATCACCAAGGATAAACTGCACTACAGTACCCTGGAATCCCTGGAAAAGTGTAAAAACATCGACTCCCAAAATTATGTGTGTGAAATAGTGAAAGTGCTCCCTACCAGTGAAAACCCCAGTTGTGAAAGCGAACTGCTATCTAATGTCATAACAAAAATCCCTACGCAGTGTAAAACCGAATTTATTCGAGGAAACCTGGACATTTGGAAACCACTCCGAAATAATAAATGGATATTTATCCAAACCGTACTTAGTAAATTATCTATAGATTGTTTAAATTCTGAACTTACGGAAACTAATGTAATAGGAACAGGAATTGTCGAAATTCCTACACACTGTAAAGCATTTTCCAGAGACACAGAACTATTACCTAATTATAATGTAATGAATATAAGTCTGCCTGTTATTAACTTAGATTTTAACCTAATTAACGATACATGTTGTAGCCTAACGAAATTTGTTAAAGTAGCCGATAATGTCCCTATTGCAGATTTAAAAGACTTAGATTTAAACAATATTGATTTTTCAAAAACTGTCAATAATAAAATTATTTCAGAACTAGATAAAATTACCCAAGAACCACATGTTATAAAATATGGGGCTCATTATTCATCCCTTACCCTATTTTTAATACTCATTATTTTTATCACTGTATTTTATAATTTTCATTATAAGAAATTGTTAATGAATAAACCTGGCAACATTCACGATGTCGAACAGATCGAACTTCCAATTATCAGTCCCAAAAACAAGACAAAAGACATACCTACCGACACAGAACCAGTAGCAGTAGAAGTCGAAGAGACTTTCCCCAAAATCCGTAGAAACTTGTAAAATATTGAATACTTACCCTTAATCATCCATAAACTTAGAGGATTGAACCCCTAAGTTTAGTCTCAATGGGGGGAGATGTTACACCCTTTCAATGTTAGCATAAGGGCTGACCAGTACTGTCAACTGTCCTGCTGCATCAGCATTTTTAGTCTAGAGTCCGGCTCGCCCGCTTCTCGGGCTCGCGGCATAGCTAGTCGGTTCCAGCTCTTCGCGCGTGACGGTTGCCACCTCCAAATTAACTCGTGTGTTTTTACTTACCATTTTCTAGTGTAATTAATTATCTTTTTTTAAAACCTAAATCCCCGAGTCCGTTCTAACAGTACGTACTACTCCGGGAAAATGGAATATTTCTTCAATTTTTGAATGTTACCGCCAAAAATGCAGGCAGAACCGTTCCAATCATGATCACGTTAAAATGTCTATCCACATTTTCAATAACCCAACACTGTACATTAATTACTATCGCCAAGAAGGTAATTTTACTAGAATTGAGTATTTTAACTAATCTCCTGCAAAATAGCAACATATAGATCGACTTTTTCTCTTTAAAATCCAATAAGTAGAAAGTTTTTCAAAAACCGGTAATTTGGAATAAATCATGTATTTGTGTATTTGAACGTTTTCAACTAAAAAGAGAGAGATTTATCTGAACCAGTATAGCTCTGTCTCGTTCATGCAATCTGCAGACAAACAGACCATAGACAAGCTTAGCAGTTCACCTTTTGGTTTAGCGGTGCTAAAGTCGTTCAGCTTTTCAGTGGTTATGGTATGATTTTTAGCAGGGCAAAAGCAGCCCTACTGTTGAACTGCCTGGAAATTTAGTGGCTTGCTATAAGCTGATGGTAAGCCCCCAGGTCAAGAGTACTCTAAACCGACGAGCATGCATGAAAAGATTGATGAATGTGAAAGAAGCGAAAGATGTATGCCAGGATCGTAGTAAGTGGAAGGCCTTGGTCTCTGCCTACCCCGTTGGGAAGGAGGCGTGATAATGTGTATGTATGTATGTATTATAATTGACAACATTTTAAATATTTTTTATGTATATATTATTTTTTTCTTAAAAGAACACTAAAAAAGAAGGCATGCGTATATTTTCTTTTTCATTTCTTTTCTTTATTTCCTCCGAAATTAAATAATGAAAAACTCTTTATTCTAAAAGAGCGTATGTACAAGAGTTAGGTTGTACGGAGGTCGTGTCTTTGCTTTATTTTATAAACTTAAAAAAAATAGACTCTGACATCTAACACGGCTTCCTTTTTACAAGCTTTTTTCGTAATCCCATATATGTATTATCTATGGTAATCCCTCAACCTTCAGGAGGCACTCGGGTGCCACGATAACAATTGATTTCAATTGTGTCTGGAATAACTCACGATCGAGGGAGTTTATTTTATATAAACAAACTCAAAATTCCTTTAAGTTTATTAGTATCCTGATTTATAGGATCTGATATTCCATGTTTCACTAGGTTAGTTAACTATTTTTATATCGTGTTTTATCCGCTAAAGGGCAATAGTAATACATACATACATACATACATATTATCACGCCTCCTTCCCAACGGGGTAGGCAGAGACCAAGGCCTTCCACTTACTACGATCCTGGCATTCCCTAGCAATAGTAATCATTTAAATAATTAAAGTTTTTTAACTAACTCCAATTTCCTACATGAAAAAACTATCGACAGTTACGACTAACTGACAAGCTTCAAGAGCAACACTATGATTATTGTTGACAAATTGATGACACAAAGATAAATTTAAATGTATCTAGCATTGTTTGGTTGGTTTCTTCTGTTGTGCTTTTTATTTAAAATTCATCATGGAAAATCGACCGGCGATGAAACTGTACCCCCTAGTTTCATGTTTTGTTCCTGTTTGCAAAAACATTAATGTGTCCTGGAAAATATTTTTTCCATGATGTACCAAAATCAACACGGATTGAATGGTGTTCTGCTGTAAATAAACAAAACGTGCCCAAAAGTGCGGTTTACATATGTGAAGATCACCAAAATGTAAGTTTTATAACCTATTTTGGTATGATTATAAGATTGAGATACTGAGGTTATGTTCCTACCTGTATTCATTTAGCTTGATGAAAACAAAGAACCACAAAATGTAACATATTTACATATTTTACAGCTTGAGGAAGATCTACTTAACTATCAAGAATGGATAAACAGGACTGTCCAAAAGCCTCGGTTGAAATCACAAGTCCCAATAACCGTAAGAAACATAGGAAGCATATTGCCGTCTACTTCAACAGTAAACCAAGAAATAGAATATTGAGCATTGACTCACCAAGAAGAAAAAGGGGTATTGTGTAAACCTCAGATACATCACAAAATTGTACAAGTGAATCCAGTTATGGTGCATTGTTCTGTGGGTGTGAACATTAACAAAAGAAAATCAAAAGTTATGACAGGCGAGGCAAGCCCAGATGAATTTACTCCTTCTCCTATTGGTTCTTCTGCTGTGTTTACTGAAACTGAAACTGAGGGTTCATGACTGTGTGCCATCAAAGCAGATAGATGGCAGAAAATTTATATTGAATCTAATAGAACAAAATCCTCTTGATTATCTAGATCTGGTAAAACCATATTGCACCTTTAAATATAAACTGTTACTAAACTAAATTATCAAATTTTACAGCAGAGCAAAAATAAAAATATATTGTTGTATTTTCTTAATTAAGTCCCTGTACATAGAACTTTGTGCCATGGTTTAGGGTCATTATGGTAGATATTTATTGGCTTTTCCATATGGAATAAAAAAAAAATGAATTTTTAATAAAACAATATAGTATTTTAGTTTTTAATTTTTATAGTAACACTTTACCAGTTATTTTTTTTTATTATGGTTGTTAATATTAAAATTCCTATATAAATAATAAACATAAACAAAAATATATTTATTTTAAAAGAACTATTGATACTACATTCTACCATGAAGTTGAAAACAATAAAGCTAGCTTTTCCTATGAAGTTATAGATAAATCAGGACAAATAAAGTAAGCAAAACGTGCCCAAAAGAGACGTAATTTGTAATGTTTTATTAGAAATCAACTAGAACCTATGCACAAATTTTTGTTTAATTATTAGGTTCACTCAGTCTTCTTAATCACAGCAAGTTTGTAATTTAAAACTATTAATAATTACCTTAATTACCTTCATTTATAACAAGTCAACTGTACAGTATACTTATCAAACTAGTATAAGAAAAATATTTTTAATAACATGCAAACTAGAGACAACAATCACTAATTTTACTCGTGAGACCCATACTCACGTGATTAAATACAGAAAAACATAATAAAGACGTACCTACTGGCAAATAAAAAAAAAAAAATTACAAAGAAATCTGCAGATCGAAGTTAAACACGGTAACATAACAAAGACAAACCTATTGTCACAAAAACAAAATATAAATCTACACATTAAACTCAAAAAAATATTTGTAATTTGTATTTTCTTATTCTAACTCACTTAGTGCAAAATGTTATTGTAATAACACAATGCATAACTTTGTGGAATTACATTATTATTAATATTAATTAAACTCTTTAAATCACTGTTCTTTCTGTCATTCAGCTTTAATCTTGACTGATACAAAGGCTTCAACTGGTAATTTTGAAGGTCAGTATAGTTAGAATATAGTATTTGTAATGCTGTTTTTACATGGACTTATTACACGACCATTAACGAGACAACATCTTTTATTCGATCACCACAATCCTCATATGACAGAAGTAATTTTTTCAACATCTTCCGTAATTTCAAATGGATCGAATATGGATAAAACTAATTATTCGTTTAATCCGTTATTCATTTTAGTTATCGCGTGACCCTGTTCACAGTTAACCAATGCAGCGGACTTTGTAACGTTCGCAGCAAACTCCACAAAAGGTAAAAATCCTTTCCCATTATACAAGTCGGTGGGAACTCTAACGGGTTGCACACAATTAGGTTTTAAAACTAACCTTTTCGTTTCGAAGTTAGGATGATATCGTATGGACATGACTAAATCTTTTATTTTAAATTTAAATGTTTTAAAATCTAGAATAATTTGAAAACGTGACATGAAGTCTATCCCAATTAATCCATAATATTCAGGTGAAAAATCATAGATAAAGAATTTATGTGTTTCGTTTATATGAAACAAATCTTGCAATAAAATTGTAACGCACCCATTATGCTTGCTATGAGCATGTGTGGTAACGATTTCAAAAGTTTCATTTTGTATTTCATTTGGAAAATGTTTTTTAACTATTCGTGAACTTATAAATGATCTAGCACTTCCCGTATCGATCATAAAATTTGCATTTAATTTGGCAACGTGAATATACGGTAATTTAGCTTTGACCACACTTATTTCTGGGTTAAAGTTGAGGCTTTTATTCGAAAATTCGATTTACCATTACCCTGAGAAGTGGATGGCATATCCATATTAAGTTGTTCGACTTCTACCTCGTCGTTGATATTTATGACGTTAAGAGGCTGTGGCGCGTATGAATTACGGCCGCTACCGCTGGATTCCGGAATTGGAACCATCGATGCCCTTGGATTATGCATACGCGTTGTTGTTCCGAAGTTACTGGGTCGAGAGGTGTTTGACCTCTGATAATGATGATTATTCTGACTCATCTGTTGAGGAAAAGCCCGATTGAATTGTATAGGGGTTTTGTTAAATTGATTTTGATACACGGGTGCCCTATTATATTGTCTATAGTTTGAATTACGAGGGTGCCATTGGTTGTGAGGTAGATTTGGTTGTACTGATCGATTGAATGGCTTATAATTAAAAGCTGGCTTAGAAACCTTTTTGTCCCTATCACTTTTATGTCTAAGATTGTATCGTTCATGGAAATTTTCTTCTTCAAGAACAATTTCCAAAGCCTCCTCCAAAGTTTTAGGAGCCTTTAATCTAACGATTCGTACTAACTCCTCCGGTAAGTTATATAGGAAAATGTTCAAATCCATATTATCATAAATTTTTATTTTATTTACCTTCAATGTCTCGTCAGGAATCAAATTAACCTTAGCAAGTAAATTACTACGCACGTTTTGAATTCGGTGGCAGAAATCTAAATACTTTTCTTTTGGGCGCAATTGCATAGTTTCTAACTTGATGGCTATGCACCCTTCGGATTTCGGATCTCCGAAGTGCTGATTAAAAAGAGCTTTCAATTCTTCAAAAGTATTAATATCCTGCCGTTCGCTTATAAGGGCAGCGGCTCTGCCCGCGAGACGACTACAGATAGTGCAATCCACGAAGACGCGCCCCACTATTCCTCCTAACCGTTTATAGTATACCTATGTGAGCAAGCTTCCGTCAATGTTTGAATGTTATTGGTACACACTAATTACCTATGAGTGCACACGCACACTACAATGAATAGACTAATCAGGAGAGCGCGTCATCGTCAAAGTGAAAGATGCTCTACTTCAATTTTATACTTTTTGCCCGACCGCAAGGAAAGGGTTATGTTTATTTTATTTTTATATGTGGATATTTTATCTGATTAATAGTTAATATCGATAGTATAACTCTTTTATAATAGGAGGTAATAATAGACATAAATGAAATACGGAAATAGTTCTATTGAACTTTATTGAGAAATGAAAATCGTCAATCACTCGTTTCAGAAATATCTGATTCAGAGTCTGATGTATCACCGACATTTACAATAAAACTAAAATCAAGATCACAATGTCTCATGTATTCGTCTTTTATTTTTTCCACGTGCTGACAAGTATTGAACCAGACATCTTTATTTACTCGATCAAATGCTTCATTTAAAATGGGCATAATCGAAGTGTAATTTTGATTGATATTGCGGCTAGCAACGTCGTTTTTTACAATACCCCAAATGTTTTCGATTGGGTTTAAATCTGGATGATAAGGTGGCAGCCGAAGCACTGTGAATCCATGTTCTTTTAATAATTCGTCAACTTTGTACTTGCGGAAGTTTTCTTTGTTTTTTATTATAAGGTCATAAAGTTCAGGTTTTTTGTAGCTTGGTTCTAAATGGATATTTTTTGCATTCAGCCAAGTCTGCATGTCTAATTTTTTGGAGTTGGATGTTGGTATTTTTTTCGAACTAGTATTGTGATAGGCTGCATTATCCAAGACTACCACGGCATCATTTGGAAGATTTGGTATTAGTTTCTCCTTTAGCCACTTTAAGTAATTTTCTGTGTTCATGTTATCGTGGTAGTCTCCGGATTTAATCTCTGATCTGTATGTCAACAACGCATTTGGTACGAAACCCTCTGCACTTCCGCCATGTACTATAATTATGCACACTTCTTTTTGTTAAGTTTTGTTTTATTGCTGTTTTAGAACTTTTTTCGGCCCAAGACTTTTTTGCACGAGGTTGGTATGAATATATGATTCATCTGTGTAGACTATAGGTCTACCTGCATTTCGAAAAGACTTTACCTGTTTTATATATTTTAATCTTAGCATTTGAATATCATGTTTTTCGGTTAGCACCTTCCTGTTATTCTCAGTTTTTCTCCATTTATAACCAAGTTTAAGTAACAATGTTCTTAGAGTTGTTATACATCCATCAAATTGTATACGGTCTTTCAAAGCAATATTAAGTCGTGATAATGTTGGAAATTGACGATGTTCTATATTATAGTTTTGAATAGTTCAAGTTTTACTAGCTTCTTTTTTCATCAAACTTTAGAAATAATTTCTCTTGCCTAAAATAAAAAAAATATATCAAATAGTTTTACTAATTTTTAAAAATGAAATGAAATCTACTATTACTAAAATTTGATATTTATTAAAATTAAATTACTTTCGTTAGCTTATTTCATGTGTTTTAGTAACTACAAACTTCTTTACATACCTGGCTTTTAAGAACAACACGCTGAGATTTTTTCGACATTTTAAATATATATAAAGTAGAGCAACTTTCGTGACGAGTCTGGATTTTCGCAGCATAGAGTGTAGTAATCGTGTGCATCGAACTGCTGACGGTTCGCGACTGCCGCTCGGAGCAAACTCCGGGGGCACCCCGCGATCCCTTCAACCAAAAATTGGTGGGGCGCGTCTTCGTGAATTGCACTATCTGTAGTTATAAGTTAACACGTGCATATTATAAGTTTCTTGGGCTTCTTCCCCCGCAAACTGCGTGATAACAAATTCGCATTTTCGCAAGAATAAGTTTAAGTGTCGATAATCTCCGTCAAATATCGGAATGATTTTGACTAATTCATTAGGAATCGTTACAATTTCGGCCATTGCGTATGAGTTCGCTTTGCTTTAATTTAATTCGCTTAGCTTTTACAACTTCCTAGCCACACAAAAGTTTAGGCTTTATTTGCCTTTTTATTAACAATTTCGAATATTAATTAGCTTATTGATAGATAAGATTCCAAATCTATATTTTTCGATGTTGGACCTTGCAAAAGTTATGTTTGAAATTTAAAAGATTCTAAATCTATATTTTTCGATATTGGATCTTATTATAATTTGCGATGATGTCCAGTTTGCACGAGCATATGCAAATAATAATTATATAATTCTGTAATTTTTTTCAATAAAGTGTCTATTAGACTTAAAATTGCACGCAACCAGACGACACGTTTGTCTCCTCCACAAGCGGCAGTGTGTCTATGCATTAATATTAAACAAATTAAATGTGCTTAAAATCTAAATTAAGGATGGATAAAACAAAATCCAACCGATTCTACCATCGAGGAATATGATTGAATGGACGATACCGTTGATCATTGATGCTCTGCCTCCTTTTCTCGACTGCTCACCCGGTCGTTGATTGACACGTTCTCGGCGTTGTCCCTGGACTGCGGCTGCTGTCCCGTAGCGGCTGCTCTGCTGGCTGGCTCGCTGTGGCTGCTTGCTGCCTGACCTGACGTTGCTTCTTCGAACTTCGAGTGGCTGCTCCGACTCTTCGCGTATTCTTCAGTTAAATTATTTTTTTATATGGAGGTCGCGATCGTACTTTAATTCGTTGCAACGAATACTTGCTTTCCGATGCAAGCCACGACGCGATCCTACCGGCTGCGCCAGTTAACCGTCGAGTTCGGGCGGTTGATAGGAGCGGCGAGGATAGAGTACTTTTGAGCTACAGCGGAATTGGTTCCAAGTTATTTAATTAAACTTTTAAAAGATTTATAAAAAGTTACAAAAATCAACTAGGGCTAGACTAACGCTCTATGAGACCGCCGGTGGCAGAATGTCGCTTCTTTGTCCACCCAGGGCCTTTTATAGGCACCGATAACATACCACTACGTGCTGCCCTTGAATTTCCAAGATTTTCCAGAGGTGTAAAATCTCAGTTCCTTATCGGAGACTCATAAATTATGTTCCCGCGATAAAACACGGCACCTGCGCGATAAGCAGGTCCTGATGCGGAACTAATCGCAAAAGTAATAAAATATTATTCCCGTGCAAGGTAATAGGGGAAGGAAACGGCTACGGGATGAAAATCAGTGGAAGCGCAATATAAAAAAGCGAGAAAGGTAAGTTTCGTTTGCCATACAAACTTGGTCGTGTTTATGCAATGACATGACGCAACAATGCTGCGTACCTATGCTATGTATTTGTTTCTGTTTGTAATTTTTAACCCACGACGGGGTGTTATAAGTTTGACGTGGCTGTGTATCTGTGTATGTGTCTGACTGTATGTATGTTTGCATGCGGCAGCGTAGCTCCCGAACGGATGAACCGATTTCGTTTTTTTTTTTTTGAAAGGTGAATTATCGGTGAAGTCGGGAGTGTTCTTAGGTATGTTTGGTGGAAATCGGTCCAAGGTGGCCGTCGCCACAAAATGGCGGATCACATATTTTGTCACAACTCCCTCAATATGGGTATCAAATGAAAGAGCTTCAGTAGTAGAATACCATAAACTATGATAAATTTCAAATCTAAGATAGCACCAGCTTTCTATACTACTGTTGAGTCCTGCACTATTCGTGTCCTATCAGGCTTTGTATAGGGATGGAAATGATACACTGATATTGACAGTACCGATTTATTGTTGGTTACGTTGTTCACATTATGGTCGAGGCTAAAGGACTAACTTTATATAAGTTGGGAACGCGCCGGCCGCTCGGCGTCCGTTATCGGGTTACATTCATACGCATACATAGACACGGGTGGTAGTATGTGTGTGCTGTGTCAGCACCCACATTAATCCCCCCTTTTTAAAAAAAAATTTTTAAACATCATTTAGCGAAAGTTTCACGAATTAAAATATGTTATTAATTTTGAAATTTTACAAATTTTGTCAATTTTTTAAAACTACTTAAACCGGTACATCTTATCTTACGCCTAAAATTATACGAAGTTCATTTATCATATAGCCTATCAAACTGCGAGCCCACCATGTGTTAGGTATCATTTAGTACGCTTGCAACTTGATCGGTCGATCTCCCTGCTTATTACGATAACAGCGAACTAGGTACTTACGGATCTAAAAATAGTCACCGGTACATTGTAAGTAACGCATTGTTTCGCACTCTATGAAGTAATACAAAGTGACTCTCTTACGGGTCAGCTGTTCTACACATTATGTTGTCTTAAAATTTAGATTAAATGTCCGAAAAGTACCTATATGTTTTGACATCACACTTATAATATTTATTTAACTCTAACATTTTTAACTGAAACATTTTATATTTACCATATGTCCAACTTAAAAATAATTTTATACATAACATTTTACGTGACGTAAATTAACTTTATGATTGATGGGTTATGTCTAATAATGCACTGGCGCAGCTTGAGGAGCTGGACGAGCTGCTGTTTCAACTAGCTGTGTCCCGCGTCCTTCTTCAATACACGAAATAACTTGTTTAATTACTTTACCTTTAACTTTCTTTCCGGCTTTCCGGCACAATATATAGAAACATGTTACACTGATCACGATTATCACAACTACGGTAATAATACCATACGTTTCTACTTTTCTTTGTAACTCCGCTTGCGCCTGGTTACCAGCTCCGTTCTGAGCTATGATCACTTCAGCATTCTTTGCCTGTTGTGAGCCCATGTTTACAAAAATAGGCATTGACTGATTAAAAGTTTTGAATACTTAAGAGGTGTTGATCAGTTGGAATCTGACAATATATTAGTAGCTGATTATTTTAATTTCTAAGCTAAATATAACTAAACTTATACAAATTCGCTGTTTTAGTCTTAAATTCGCTTAAGATCTAGTTTACATAAAACGCACAGGTGGCTTTACTGTTCTGCCACTACGTGTGGTCCAAGTAACGAACTTTTTACCTACTTTGTTTTCGCTGTTACAAAATTTCTGTTTGAACTCATTATTATTTGTACACATACAAGTATCTTCGTTACAATCACTTTCTGGTACAATCATATATGCTGGCTTCAGTCTTTTAATTGAAATGTTAACTTGCCTATTTGGAAGTTGTACCTTAAATACCTTACTATTTCTACTTAGGACGCTGTAGGGGCCATCGTAAGTAGGTGATAAAGGTTTTTTAACCGCATCGTTTCTTATGAAAACATGACTGCAATCGCTAAGTTCTTTATAAACAAATAATTTCCGCGAATCGCTTACGCTTCGTGACTGTGGACGGAGGTTACTTATGACTTCTCGCAATCGCTCTACATACGTATAATCGTCTCCGTTGTACTTTGGACTAAACTCGCGGTAAAAATCGCCTGGCAAGCGTAATGGTTGCCCGTAGACTAGGTCGGCTGTACTAAAGCCTGTGTCACACCTACTGGCGGCTCGTAACCCGAATAAAACTGTTGCTAATTCATCATCCCACGATTCGCCTTTCGATAACCTACTTGTTAATGCGGCTTTTAAACAACGGTGCCATCTTTCTATCATCCCGTTACTTTCTGGATGGTAGGGTGTGGTTCGAATCCTCTGAACTCCTAGTAGCTTTAATAAGTTCGTAAAAAGAGTGCTTTCGAACTGTCTACCTTGATCGCTAGTTAACCTGCTGGGGCATCCGAATCTACATACCCAGTTCTCATAGATGACTCTAGCTACGGTCTCGGCGGTGATATTTTCGACGGGTATCGCCTCCGGCCAGTGTGTGCAACGGTCTATAATTGTGACGCAATATCTGTTGTTATGACGAGTTGTAGGCAGTGGACCTACTATATCGACATGGATATGATCGAAGCGTTGGCTAGGCCTGAATGTACCTATCCCTGTTACAACATGTCGTGTTACTTTGCTTTTTTGGCATTGTATACAAGACTTTGCCCATAGCCCTACTTCCTTATTCATTTTTGGCCAAAAAAACTTCTTGGTAACCATTGATCGAGTTGTCCTAATACCTGGATGGCTGATGTTGTGTATAGATTCAAATACAGCTTTCCTAAATGCTGGCGGTACATAAGGTCTGATATTACCTCCTGCGACGTCACAGTATACGCTCTTATCGACGTTAGGAATAAGTATTTGCTTCAACTGTACCTTGTTCGACGCGCTGGAATCTTGCAGCATTTGCGAAATTTGAACGTCGCCTTTCTGCGCTGTTCATTGCTAATTCCTCGTAATCTATGACCGTTGGACAAACAATAGTTTCGATACGTGGTAGCGCGTCTGCGACTGAATTATCGTTACCGTTGACATGTTGTATACTGCTGGTATACTCGCTTATATACAACAATTGTCTAATTCGTCGAGGGGTTTCTTTACTCGAGTTTACCTTTGTGAGTGCGTACGTCAGAGGTTTGTGATCTGTATACACTGTTAAATCACGTCCTTCTATCATATTTTTAAAATGCATTATAGACATGTACACAGCCAACAATTCTGTGTCGTACGTACTGTATTTTTGCTGTGCGTCCGACAGTTTCCTAGAGAAATATCCGAGAGGTTTCCACTTACCGTTGACTTTCTGCTGCAAAACTGCACCTACGCAGGTATTTGAAGCGTCGGTCATTAATGATAATTGCGCATCTGCCACAGGGTGAGATAGGGTTACGGCGTTTTGTAGGTCTATTTTACATTTTTCGAACGATTTCTCGGCTTTACTGTCCCAGTCAATTTTGGTTTTATCCTTTTTTCTAGCATTTTGTAAAAACTTGTTAAGATGCATATGACATTCAGCTGCTTTGGGTAAATGCGGTCTATAGAAATTTACCATGCCTAGAAAACGTCGTAACTCATCGACTGTCAGTGGTTTAGGGTAGTTCGTTACAGCATCGACTTTTTCGGGTAAAGTACTTATTCCTGCCGGCGTGACTTTGTATCCTAAAAAATCGAGTTCGCTTACTCCGAATGAACTCTTACTTAAATTTATGGTCAACCCGATACTGTGGAAACGTTCAAATACTTTCCGAACATGTTCTCGATGAATGACGTCATTACGGGACGCAATAATCACGTCGTCAATATAGCAAAAAAGTGATGAGTCATGTCCATTACCTACGCTTTCACCGATGTTCTCAATTCCACGCAGAACCGTGTTGTCCATAAATCTTTGGAAGGTTTGAGCTGCATTCCTAAGTCCGAACGTCATTCGTTGAAACTCATGCAACCCAAAAGGAGTGGTGATGGCAGTTTTTTCTATGTCCTCGGGTGCGATTTCTAAAAAATGGTAAGCCCTATTAATGTCAAGGTGAGTGTATATTGTTTTACCTGTCAAACCGTAGGTGAAGTCCTGCAGTCTCGGTACCGGATACCGATCTGGTTTCGTTATTGCGTTCAGTCGGCGATAATCTCCGCAGGGTCGTATCTGTCCGTTTTTCTTATCAACTACATGTAGGGGACTAGCCCACTGACTCCTAGATGGTCTACAAATACCGGATTCCTGCATATAGCGAAATTCATCCCTAAATTTTTGATACTTCCTATATTCCTATATTCCTATTCCTTCCTATTCCATGGAATGGATGCGCGGGACGCGGTATCGGTATCGGACGTGTTACTGCCTGCTGAGAGTTAATAAATATATTTCGGTGACAAAACCTATCGGATTACCGAAATAAGTTGTAATAGTGTCGATTATTGTGTTAGACAACCGAAGGATTAGGAAAAACAGACAATAGTGATTAATATACAGTTTAATTACCAATTAGTTAAGTGTAGTGTTAAGTGACTTCGTCAATAATATAAGTGTATTGTGGGTACTCAGGACATCGACCCCAACACCGGTTTAGGTTCGTTGACCGATTGTCATAACTTTTATTTTTTCTACTCAACTTATAATTAATTTCGCCGGTGTTACTAACCCGCTCGGTGGCGCATTGTTACACGCACTAGACTGTATTAAGCAGCGACTCGAGAGAACAGAGTTCAAATCACGTACTTGGTCTTTTTTTTTTTTTTCTTTTCTCTTTGTGACAAGATTTCTTTTTTTTCATTTTTTTCCATTTTTTTCTAAAATATTTGATATTTAATAACAAACATGTCACCTAAGAACAAGCCTAAGAAAATGTGTGGTGGATGTTTTAAAAGGATCGAGGACAGGAGATATTTAGTGTGCGGCTTGTGTAAGAGCAGCTTCGACTTGGACTGTGCTGGTGTGTCGGAGCAACGATTCTATAATACGCTGACAGGGGAGCACAGGGCTGCGTGGAAGTGCGTCGCGTGTAAGAGCGCGCAGCCCAAAACCGACAACACTAACACGCCGGTCCGGGCCTCGCCGGATCACGTGACGCTGAAGCGTGGAGCCGCCACCATGAGCCCTATGGTGATGGACAGCTCCATGATGGAGTTGGGTCATGATGACCTCAGCGACGCGCAGGAGATGTCAGAGATCCAGAGACTCCTTCTGGAGTTTCGACACTTCCGAGAGGAGATGCGCGACGGACTGCGGGCGACGCGAGCCCAGATTGACGCTCTTAGAAGCGACGTGCTGGAGGTGGCTGCTAGAGTGGAGCGCTGCGAGGGTCGCATCAGTGCGATGGACCAGCGCATGAGTACGTTGGAGAGCTGCGTGTCGAGTGTCAGCGATGCGAATGTGGCACGTATGGACGCGGTGGAGCAGCGACTGGAGGCCATGGGTAGACGTCAGGCGGAGTCTGGATCGAGGGAAGGGTCGGGCGTGGTCGTGGAGCTGGAGCGTGCTGTCTCCGAACTCAGGCTCGAGCTGAACGACCGGGACCAGGACGCGCTGCTAGCTGATCTAGAGATCGGCCACCTGCCGGAGGAGAGGGGCGAGAATGCTGTCCACAGCGTCATCGTTCTCGCGAGCCGCTTGGGTGTGGTGCTGGACGAGCGCGACGTCGTGTTCGCGGAGCGCGTGGGCGCGCCCCCGGCCGAGGCGGGCGGGCGCGCGCGGCGCGTAGTGGCGCGGCTGGCGCGGCGCCACCTGCGCGACGAGCTGCTGCAGGCCGCGCGCGCGCGCCGCTCGCTGGCGGCCGCCGACGGGCAGCGCGTTTTCGTCAACGAGCGCCTGACTCGCCTAAATCGCCAGATGTTCCATCGGGCACGCGAGGAGACACGCAGGCTTCAGTGGCGGTACTGCTGGACGAGGCGCGGCCGCATATACATCCGCAAGACCGATGGCGCACAGGTCTTCCAGATCCGTTCTGACTCGGACTTGATTAGAGTTCTTGGTGAGCCCCCAAAAATATGACTGTTGCCATCCTGTTATTTACCTATACTTAATTTGAATTGTATGATTTTTCGTTGTTCAAGTTTTGTTTCTTTTTTAATTCGTATTATTTACAACAAGTATCTGTTTTTACGAGTGGAACGCAAACCAGTTATGGATTTATGGCATGTAATAATAATATATTATCAAAAAAATTTTATTGGTCATGATAAGGCATATTTTACATATTTACAAATTAAGGCATATTTTACATATTTACACATTTTATGTCTCTCAAATCACACATATTTGATCTTGATCTATGGCACACACAGTGTAACAGTAAGGTGGTTATTAATTATTTTTTTATATATTTGAAGGCATGGGACCTAAAAACCTAATAGTAGGATTATTCAATGCTGGTTCTCTGTGCACAAAACATGATGAATTCATCGCAGCTGTTGAGGAATTAGAGCCAGATATCCTGGCCGTAAATGAAACCTGGCTTCGAGCAGGAGAGGAAGGTCGTGCTCCTAAATTGGCAGGCTATCGGCTTATACATACCCCAAGGCCCGAATGTACGGGCAGGCAACGTGGTGGTGGGGTTGGTTTTTACATTCGCAGGAGTTTAAATGTAAAGCTCAGTCAGCACCCTAACACTAAGGCTCCAGTGGAGCAAATGTGGGTCACAGTTCAGACACACAATCAAGACATAGTTATAGGTACAGCATATAGACCGCACTGGTTAAATGTAGATTCTTTTCTAGACAGCATGACTGAATCGGTAGCATTTTTTAGGAAAGCAGATGGGCTTATACTGGCTGGGGACTTTAACATAAATCTACTTGATACTGGGAGCAATCAGTCTAAAGCGTTCACAGCATTCACACACAGCTTAACCTTAAATCAAATTGTCACAGAACCAACGCACTTTACCGACCACAGCAGTACCCTAATTGATGTAATTTGTGCCGATATAAAAATGTTAAAAATCACAGTAAGCCATATTCCGGACTTGGGGGCACATGCCATACTTTGTGGTGAGTTTAAGGTAAGAAAAGAGAAGCCTTCACCTTTCTGGGTAGTATACAGGCCATTAAAAAATATTATTGCCGATCAGCTTGCATTGGATTTGGCATCCATCAACTGGGAAAGCATAGTAGTTAGCAGAGATGTTAATCATATGGTGGGAGCGCTTACAAATTGCATAAGAAACTTAATGGATCTGCATGCCCCAATAACAAAAAAAAGGTTTAAACATCCCCCACATCCCTGGATAACAGACACAGTTAAGGCAATGATACGCATCAGAAACAACTACCATAAAAAGTATAAGCAGCAAAAAACCCTAGCTCTCAAAAACAGTTACAAATTTATGAAGGATATTGTTGTAAATGCTATTGAAGAGGAGAAAAAATGTTTTTTTAACAAAAATCTGAATGCCAATCTCCACAACCCCAAAAAGCTCTGGAGTAATTTGAAAAACACTGTCCTGACCAACACTAAAGCCACAGCTGATCTGCCATCATCACTTGTTGATCCGGATATGATAAATGCCCATTTTCTTAATGTTCCCGGTGAAAACAAAGTGACATTATCACAGCTTTCTTTCTATGAGCAACATAGACACAATTACTCTCTCTCCTTTTCCCTTAAAACTGTAACTCAAGAAGTTGTACTGAAGGCCATCCAAGGTCTAAAGTCTAATGCACAGGGAAGTGATGGACTGACCTTGGACATGATACTTCTGACACTACCTTATTCACTTGAAGTTATTACTCAAATAGTTAATAACTCTATCCAGCAAAGCTTGTTTCCCAGGGACTGGAAGGTAGCAGTGGTCAAACCACTCCCTAAGGTAAGTCAACCGACTAATGTGCAGGACCTGCGGCCAATCAGTCTTCTTCCGGTCCTTTCTAAGGTCCTAGAGAGAATTGTGTGCACACAGCTAACTCAATACCTTGAAGAGAGTAACATCCTACCTCATCAACAGTCAGGCTTTCGGAGAGGCTTTGGTACGGCAACTGCCCTTGCAGATGTGGTGGACAATCTGTTGGATGCTCAGGACCAGGGAAAAACCTCTTTGCTGCTATTGCTTGATTTTTCGCGCGCTTTCGATTCCATTAATATACCACTGCTGCTGTCAAAGCTAAGTTACTATGGACTGGACTCTGGTGCAGTTAAGTGGTTTCATAGCTATTTGACATACAGGCAGCAGTATGTGGAGTTGAAGTCGATTGACGGTTCCATCATGCAATCTCAAGTGCGTGCTCTATCTCGAGGAGTTCCACAGGGATCTATTTTGGGACCCATTCTGTACATTCTGTATAGTGCTGACTTAGTAGGCCAAATCAAGCATTGTAAGTATCAGATGTACGCAGATGATCTACAACTGTACCATTCATTTATGCCAGCTGAACTTCCCATTGCGATCTCCAAGGTAAACGAGGATTTGCAGAGATTAGCAGACTGGTGTACTTTAAATTGCCTTATTATGAATCCTAATAAATCAAAATTTATTATTACTGGGACAAAAAAAAATATCTCTAAGCTTGATGATACTGCCCTGAATGTTGTGGTAAGCAGAGAACCTATTGAGAGAGTTGAAAAAGCCCGAAATCTGGGTCTGGTTTTTGATAGCCACCTAAGGTTCGAAGGACATGTCATGGATTGTGTCAGGAACTGTTTCTTTAGATTAAAGCTGCTGTACAAAGTAAGACCTTATCTTAATGAGCGAGTAAGAATCACACTGTGTGAGTCAATAGTTCTATCTAAACTCAATTATTGTGACACTGTTTATGGCCCATGTTTGTTGAAGAGATCGTCTAAACTGCTTCAGAGGGTACAGAATGCCTGTGCACGTTTTTGTTTCCATATTCCACCGCGTTCACATGTTACACCTTTCCTTAATGCTGCTAATCTTTTGAAAATGGAAGCACGTAGGAGGTTGCACCTAGCATCCATGTTGTTTGGCATCATTGGCACTGAAAAGCCTGTCTATCTCTTCAGCAAACTTGTATGGACGCGTGATCGCAGTAGGTACCCTAAGAGAGCGTGCACACATATCTTGGTTACGCCAAGGCACCGCACTGTTGCCTTTAGAGGATCATTCAGATTTGCCGCTACCAGATGTTGGAACGATTTGCCTCCGCCTGTGCGCACCCTAAAAGGGAAATATTCATTTAAAAGTCACCTTAAACGTCATTTAATCACTTTACAAAGGGCAAACAATTGTTAAACAGTGTACTGTGTACTCACTATTGTGGCATGTGCGTCGTGCAGGTGAGGCTCATCGTCCCAGCGCTTCTGTGGTAAGTCGATAGGTCTGGTGACAGGGCCTTCAGTCTGGCCTGCACACTCTCACCATTCCGTGTTTGCTATCGCGTAACCTGAAAAATGGGCAAATTTTTAATCTTAAGTTATTATTGCAATTTTCGTGTGCTTTTATTTTGTATTAGTATGTATTTTGTCGTTGTACTTGCCTACGGGTGAAATTGACGAGCTGCTGGTGCATGGTCGCTTGTAAAACGCCTGGGCAGGGTGTATTATTGTAGGGGACCATGAGTTGTCGAGTTATTGCTGCTTTCTTTAGGACTTGTTGTATTGTAAATTTGTAATCGATGTTCGTCTATCATGTTATGTAACTTATTTTATTCTGGTTTAAAGTTATAAAGTACTCTGTATTAAATTTCATTGTAACTTGTAACAAAAAGAAAGTGATGATCAAAGAGTATTTTAGAGTATGTAACTAGTTTACGTTTAGTGATGATCACAACAAACAAAGGTTTTTTTTTTTCTTCTTTTTTCTTTTCACACAAATTTTACGGCTTCGGACGAGTCCATACAGCCCAGTATTAAGTTATAGTGTCAACTTGAAATGCATACAATATCACAAATACTTGTAGCCTAACCTAACCTAAACCTAAGCTAGCCTGACTCATTGAAATGTATGGGTGGTTTACACATTCTAGAGGTTATGGGAGTTTTTCGCGAGAACGTGGATCGCAGTCAAATAGGAGCGCCCTTCCTTGTTTCTCACTTTTGATTGATTTGTCCTGCTCACTGACAAGCTATTGTATCAATGCACCACTTTATCACAATGGATGCCGCTTGGGATAGTTTTGCAGAATTGCGAAGCGGGGTCAATCTTTCACTTTTTGTTTTCCTCGCAAGACTCCCAAACAAAACAAAACAAAGGTTGGGTTTATCAGGGTTTATGGTTTTACATTTTTTTTTTCCCTTATCTTGCGGCCTCGGCCTCATCCATGGAGCCAATCATTAGCATCCATTGGTTTTGTTTTTCTACTTCTTAAAAATTTAATATGTTCACTTTTATTTTGTTTTATTTAAGGTCTGTATTATTAATTACTTATTATTACTTTTTTTATTTATTATTTTTATAATGGATACCGCGTAACGTCGGCAGTGGCGTGTCGACTTATCGGGTGCTGCCGGGTTCCTTCGCTCAGGCTTCGGACCTTTACTTACTAGTACAGGTTACGGAGTCGGCTGGGGGATTGGGTAGTGGCCTGGTGGGTCTATCTGCCTCTGTCACACCCACGCTCCCAATCAGGGTCCCCGCTGAAAACCAGCGTCGTGATAAGCCTTTAGCTGTCACGACAAATGCTGAGCGGGAACCTATTTGACACTAATTTCCTTTTTTTTTGTTTTACATATTTTGTACTAAGTGTTTGTTGTAGTTTCAAATAAATATTTCTTTCTTTCTTTCTTTCTTTCTTACTTTCCCGGCGGTAATGGTCGTGGCTTAGCGTAAACAGGCGGTCCTGTCGTATCAATGTGGTGTTTTACTGTATGTGTGGGCGGCGCTTCTTTAAATGAGACGGGCTTAGTATTATCTGAAAATTCAACTAACAAGTCACGAAACGGATGCGATTCCTGAATACTATTTATTGTTGGCTCACTATAATTTACGATGGTTCCTACCGCGCACAAATTAGTTACATTATCTATCAAGTTCTTGTTATGTAAGTCTACCAATAATCAGTGCGTTTTCAAAAAATCTGCGCCTATTATTGGTTTACTTACGTCACATATAATAAACTGCCACTTAAGACTGCGTCGTAGGCCTAAATTTAATTCTAACGTAACGACGCCGTAAGTATTTATTTCTGTTCCGTTAGCGGCAAATAGTTTGTAATTACTAATGGACTTTTTACAATACTTTTGGTTAGTTTTGTTTACCGGTACAACCGATACATTGGCGCCAGTATCAATAAGAAATTCATACCGTTTTTAGTTCAAATTCAAATTTTCAAATTCAAATTATTTATTTCAGATAAAAATCCATATTACTTAAAAATAAGATTAATAAAATAAAATACACAAAAAATTAATTTAAAATCTTACATATTTAGATTTATAGACAAGAGCTATTTGTATATAAATCTAAATATTGAGCGACAGGCGCGTGGAGCTGCTGCCAACGTCTGAAAAGTGGGGAGTCCCACCGGTCAGCCAGTGCGCTAACGATACCATTCGAGCTACCACGCACTCGTGACCAGAATGACATGCATCGCTTTCTGAGGATTGTGTAAAAACAATCGACATTCGCCTCTGCAAACATAAGGGATGCACTACAATGGCGTGGCAGGTTGAAAAGCATCCTGAACGCATTGTTATATTGGACGCGTAGCGCGCTATATGCCCTCTGCGTAACGTTCGCCCACAGACTGCACGTGTAGTATGACTGGCAGTAGGCTTTGAAAAGTGTCAGTTTTACTTGTTCACTACAACGTGCAAATCTGCTGCGCAACATATTACAGCGGACACACAGCGCCCTACGCTCCCTCTCCACATCCACAGAGTCTGACAAACTGTCAGTGACCCAGTGGCCCAGATATTTAAACTGCTCAACATGCTTCAGTTGTGTGCCTCCAAGGTAAACAACAGGTAAACTCCGTACAGGCGTTCCCGCCTGAAAAACCATGAGCTCACTTTTAACTGAGTTGTATCTGAGCCCGTGAGCCACTGCATACGCTTCACACATGTGAATTAATTTTCTCAAGGCACCGATCGAAGGGCTCAGCAGCACCATATCATCAGCATAACTTATATTATTAATACACAGCCCACCTACGTGACATCCTATTTAGTATCCGTGACGCATAAGCGATGGTTTTCTGTGGAGTTGATGCATGCTACCACCGCATCAGGCTGTATCTTCTTTAGTTTTCCGGCTGGTTGGCGTGGTTAGTCTTCGTCCAGTTGCATAGTGACTCGCATCTTCGTGCTGTTTCGCGGTACCGGTAGTGGAACCGGCACAGCCAGTCCTCAGTTTGCGGCGTGCGCTGCGGCGTCGTGGACCTGTGCCGCGAACGAGAACGGTTACGCATCCATCGCATGCCACCACTGTATTGTCGCCGATTGTTGATGCTATTTACCTCACTACGCAGTGTCTTGAGCTCCAGGGCCATGTTCTTCATTTGGTTCAACAGCTCGCCATTCACGTCTGCTGTACCCGCAGTTGATGGCGGGGTGAGGGCTGAGTCCACGGCCATCAGTTGCCCGTTGCGCAGGTTGTCTATAATCTTATCAGCCATGTCGGCGAGGTCGTCGAGCTCCGTGTCCGGTTTGTTGGTGGCCAGAATTGCACGTACCCATGCCGGCAGTCGTGCCAGCCATAGGTTTTTGAGCGTGTCTCCCTCGGCTCCGGAGTTCTTGGCCAGCTCCTTCATCTTGCCCAGCGTTGTTGCCCCAACTCCATCTCCGACACGAGCTTGTTAAATTGATCTTCCGCGCTGGCTTGGAACACCTTGAGTAGCCTCTTCTTTAAAGTCGTATAACACCCTTGTTCCGGCGGGCTGCTGATGAGGTCGCTGACCTGGCTGAGCTCTTCTTTGCCCAGCTTGCTGACCACCATGTCGTACTTGACCTGCTTCCCTTGGTGCTGCGGTCCCATCACGGCTTCGAATCTCAGGAACCACATTTTGGGCATATCCGTCCAAAATGGTGGAATTCGTGATGAGAGGCTGATGGCGGCGATCTCACTTTGTTGGAACGTTGGCGGCGGTTGAGCTAGCGCTGCAGGCGGCGGATGAGCCATCGTGACGTCACTTTTCACGTCCACCCTTATACAAAACCAAAGTCGGGGTCACCAATGTTGAGTCCTGCACTATTCGTGTCCTTTCAGGCTTTGTATAGGGATGGAAATGATACACTGATATTGACAGTACCGATTTATTGTTGGTTACGTGTTCACATTATGGTCGAGGCTAAAGGACTAACTTTATATAAGTTGGGAACGCGCCGGCCGCTCGGCGTCCGTTATCGGGTTACATTCATACGCATACATAGACACGGGTGGTAGTATGTGTGTGCCGTGTCAGCACCCACACTACTATGTAATTTTTGGCGACTTTACTATGAAGTGTTGCTTAAAATGCAGCAATTTTTTTATTCACATTATTTAATTTTCAGGTACTCATCTAAAAAACCACCAAATCTGTCGGATATTACAATCTGCAGGCATAAGAAAAATGAGAGATTAAAATGCAGTATTTTACATTCGCAAGATATTCGGCGATTTCATGAAGCATTTTATGAAAAACCAAACAAAGTGGTCCAAGACAATTTCATGTTGAAATTCATGAAAGTTCATGTACCGAGGCGTCGACGGCGTAAAGTGGGAAACCGAGCGGAAACGGCTACTTTTACAAAATTTTATATTAGAACGTACACAAAACCGTTTAAATTAGTAAGAGTTTGTCAACGAGCATTTTCAAAAATACTTGGCGTTGGTATTCATAGATTGAGAAATATATCAAAAAAATTCTTATTAAATGGCAAAATACCACAAAAAAATCGAGGCGGAGACAGAGTGTCCAGAAAAAATTATGCGAAAAGGGAAAGTGTGATGCGATTCATCGAATCATTTAAGTGTATTGAGGCACACTATTGCCGATCATGTACTACAGAAAGAAAATATGTATCATCCGATTTGAACATACGTAAAATGTGGAGGATGTATGAAGAAAAACAGGAGGATGAAAGTCTCAAAGTGCGCCATTCTTTCTTCCGACACATTTTTAACACCAAATATAACATTGGGTTCGGATCGCCGAGGGTCGATGTTTGCTCTAAATGCACGGAACCATCAGAAAAAATCAAAAGATCGCAGATAACGAAAAAATTCAATTGATGACTTTATTGCGGGTAAATTAAAAGCAGTGTTTTTATACTTTTTTTATATTCTAACACGGGCAACAGCTAGTTTTTTCATACAAAACGGCAATTTCATAGGTAAAGACCTAATATTAATGTTAATGATACACAAAATAACGTTCTGTTGAGATGCAGGATTCAATCACGGCATATCCGAAGAAAGGAGTACCACAAATGAAGGAAGGAATGCCGTGGTTGAATACTGTTGTTCTTGTATACATGGGCGAAGGACATTGGGGGTATGTGCCCATGTTATGAGTGTAATATTTTATTTGGGCTGGATGCGGAACCAGCCCGAAGAAATGAACCACCCGGCAGGTTTTTGGAACCATGTTTTATGGGATTGAGAATAAATGAATGTTGAGAAAATGACGTGACGAATTGTGAGTTATGCTCGCCATTTATTGCACATGTCCTGTCCTGTGTCCTGATAATAAACAATAGAAAAATGTTAGAATTTTAGTTCAGCGGTAGTCCGTTGCTTTGGAATCAGGGAAAGCCGATTTTACTAAATCTGTTAAATGATCAATACAGGACACTGAACTGTGTCCTGTAATGTAAAGAGCGAGCATTCCTTCAGCTTTGCGAGATTTTTGGTTTGAAAAGTTTGCACCGGACGTGAATTTTATCGTTTGATTGCCAGATAAGGCCAGATATAATTAGCATGTTTTGTTTGTGCTTTTTTGTTTCAGCGTGTCTCCTTAAGTCTACAAATTTTGCTAATAAATCTGTTGTACAAAATGAGCAAAACGCCTTCGTATCATCACCAGGTAAAGGTTTAAGCCAGCTTAGGAATTCATCTAGTGATTCCCACTCTTTTCGATACTTTTGTGCGTAATTTTTTTTCTTGAGTGGAACTTCCATTCATCATCATCATCATCATCATCAGCCTATTGCACTGCTGGACATAGGCCTCTCCAAATGCACGCCACTTAGGTCGATCCTCGGCTTCTCGCATCCAGCTCCTGCCAGCCACCTTGCGCAAATCATCACTCCACCTGGCCTGAGGGCGTCCTACATTACGTTTGCCGAGACGCAGTCTCCACTCAAGAACTCGTTTACCCCATCGGTTGTCGGTTCTGCGACTAATATGGCCAGCCCACAGCCACTTCAGCTTGCTAATCCGGTGGGCTATTTCGGTAACTCTAGTTCTCTGCCGGATCACCTCATTTCTGATTTTGTCCCTAAGAGAAACTCCGAGCATAACTTCCATTATTGTATATTATTTACAACTTCAACACTTCACACACTGTTGCAAAAAAACGACTCTAACAAACTTTTTCAACAACATGAACCAAATCAATCCTAGAGAATGACAGATAAAAAGAAAATATTTACTAACGACTACGCGTAGGGCTTCCCCGGTCATAGAGTAAGCGTAGAACATTATGAAATGGCGGAACGTTAGGGGTATTCCCTCTCAAAAATGTGTTGCAAGAATCTATATTGAAAACCGCTATAAATCGCTAAAATAAATAAAAACGCTAAATAATGAAAAAATATCACTAAAAGCCATAAAAAACCACCAATGTGGCAACACTGGATGTCGCCGCTTCCTCCCCACTACAATTTGTGTGCATAATAAACACAAGCTTCCGCACATATAAACGATTTTAAAACGCCAGTCAAGCGACCCATCTCGGTCGCGCAAAGTCAAACTGAACCAATTACAGCGCTCCCTTGTCACACATCGCGAGTGCAAACCAATAATTTACCGCCAGTGATGTGTCGTCAACGCACGATTAATTATTATCGATATTGAGTATCCTAAGTAAGTGTGTAAATCCTATTACTGTTTTACAACATATTTTTTTGTGCTCTCATTAGTTATTTGAAAGAACAAAATTATGTATACTTCTAGTAATGATTTTTTGAATTACGTTTACTTTGTTATTTTGAAAGTCTTTCAAATATTTGATCTCAGATTTTCATGTCATAATCATTTTCATCAAAATGTTTAGAGCATATTTTGCCACCAGTCTAAGGGATTCATGTCTGGTGACAATACCCTGTCGTCTAAATATCTTTGTACTTCAATTATCGCCCTGCTATTGGCAGTTCCTGAATATTCTGCATTTTTTTTTTGTATAATGTTTCCTTAAGGAACTTTGAGCCTTAGGTATTTTATGGGTTCAATTTGCTCTTCTGCAGTCGTTGTGCTATTTTTCTTTATTTATTGTTTCTGTTATAATTGCAATAACATGTTACTTTGTCTGGTCGGCGATTGTGGGGTTTTCAAAATATAACTTATACCGAGGATCAAGAAACATTGTCACGGTGAAGGTTTTACTCTTCTCCAAGTTAGAGAAACGCGTTTGTATCTCTGCTAACAGATTCTTGCCGGCACATCTCAACTTCATTGGGGAACGGCGGGATGTTATTTTCTTGCTGGTATGAATAGTCTCCAAGTTCGGTGAGCGCGTTAGTCATACCGACTGTGATGGGCAACACCGATCTGTCGGTAACATATTTTTGGCCGCTCATTTCTCTTGTAGCTTAATCACAGGGTTTCAGTACTGTGATCAGAGTTTCGCATATGTCCCATTCATATGATGTTAGATTTAGGACTTGCGCGTCTAAGTTAGTTAACGCGTATTTTAGTTCGTCTTTAATTTCAACAAACCTTTGGAGCATATAAAATGTGGAATTCCACCTTGTAGCTACGTCTTGTAAGGGCCGCTTAACGGTTTTATTGGCCTGCTCTTGGTATTTTTCAGCTTATTCGAAGCCACATTACTTCTTTTGAAGTGCGAAACGATGTTTTTTACTTTACTAATCACATTATTCAGAACGTCGCTGCCCAATGCCTTTTGAACGGCTAGGTTCAGACTGTGGGCATAGCAGCCGAAGTATTTTTACTGCAAGACCAATAGTATCCGGACTGTTATACACCACTCCTCAACAATATTTTCCAAAGCTTCTGCCAAATTTGCTCCTGTGTGACTTTTTTCAAACACTTTGCATTCTAACAATACGCTTTGCAACCTAAAATTATCATCTATATAATGACCCGTAACAGCCAGATAAGAGTCATTTGTTTTTGATGACCACATATCGGTCGTTAGACATATAGTCCTCCCCTCTATGACAAGCAACTTTTTTTTTAATTCGTTTCATGTCACGACTTGGAACCAAAACTTAAACTTGACACATAGAGCCAAACAACGCAGAAAACTACTCAGCGCTGAAAATAGTAGAAAACTACATAAAAAAAGTTAACACAAATAGAGATTTGCCGATTAATATAATAATGTAAAAAAAATCACGACATTCAAAAATTATTTGATAAAAAATAATAATTGTGGGGTAACAGACACTAAGTTACATCTATAGTGTTCCATCAGCCGGATAAATGGTGTTACCAGTAAAATCCTTAGCTGCGCACGAGCTGTTGAAAAAAAAAAAAAGACAAAAATGTAACGACGTGTTACAATACATCCCCACTAAAGAAAAAAATTGTACTACTGGCAATAGTCGATGCAGATTACAACTTTATATATACGAACTGTGGTGCTAAAGGCAGATCTTCCGACAGTGGAGTATTTCAGGAAACTCCATTTTACGACGCATTGACTCAAAATAATTTAAATATTCCCCAACCACTCAGACTCAGAATATAACATCATAGAAGGTACTTGGCGAAGAGATATTGGTACTCACATCAACATGTTAGATTTACAAACTGTTACAAGAAACCCACCACTCGCTGCTACGGTCGTAAGAGACAAATTTGCTGAATATTTTATTAGTCCAGAAGGTAGTGGACCATGGCAAAATTCTCATGCATAATAAAATACATAGTTCTCATTTGTATGTACCTATCTATATTTTTCTAAATAAAGTTAAGATTATAATATTCAGTATCGTTTCATTTAAATTAACAAGACCCTAGTACGAAGTCTATTAAAATAATTATATACAAAATAGATACCTGACGAAGTTACTTAAAATTATTATACAGCGTTAGCTTTTAGAAAACACTTGACAGTTAATACATTTTAAGACTTTTTGTATGGATTTGACAGCACACGTATCACGAAAAAACGAATCACATTCGGTTCAATACTCGATTCGCTAGAAAATGTATGAAAAAAAGACAGTGCCACCGTGTATACACGTTTGGAACTAAAAAACCCGCGATCCTCAACGCCTTTGACAGCCGTATCGAACGTCTTGTCGAACCTCGCTTCGAATATCTTGTGTATGCTTCGAATTCGCTCATACAATTTTTATTAATTATTACATAAGTTTTTATTGTCAAATGATAGCAGTCAAAATTTCATATTTCGAATTTTAGTGAATCGTGATTCGAACCGAATGTGCCTCGTTTTATGTGATCGCAGTACAGATAATAGATAATATAAAAACTACTTACTGTTCCCATTGTATCTGATGTTCCAGACCCACACAATAAAAATTGCAGCGGTTTATACCACTGCCATTTGCTTTTAATCACTTCCTCGGAACCGCTTCCAGTCCTTTTTGATTTTTTTCTTTTCACGATTAAATAAATTGTGAGCGTAGCATATGCATCTTTGTTTCCACTTCTTTTTGCGACATTTGCAATTCTGCAGCTATGTCGGTCCAAGCATCATTATTTTAAAATTTATCTTTATAGTCTTTATTTGAGGCGTCCCAAAGAATACTACGTTGGTGATAAAGCTATATCAGCATCGAAATTTGGTTGTTTGACCACACTACCTCCATGTTTAAAAACTCGCGCAACACACGTCCACACCTGTTGACTTTTGTTTATAAACTAGATGTTTCGTCTTGCTCTCCACTCATAGCGGGGAGCACGGCAACATGTATCATAAACAATGTTTCATCAAATATGTTTTATGAACTGTTTATAAACTGTTTACAGAGATGATTAAACATTATGAAACATTGTTTATGAACACATGGCTCTTAAATCTATGCTAACGAAACGCGACCTCGTACCAAGAATCGCCAGATGGTGGCTTCTGCTACTAGAATATAATTTCATGATTGAATAGAGACCAGGAAATAAAATGAAGCACGCAGATGCTTTAAGTAGGAACCCGTTACCTAACACTAGTCTTGATTTGGATGATCTGAACGATATTAGGGAGTTTGACATATTAAGAGCTGATCAAAGATATACTTTACTAAAATAACAAGGATATAAAAGACATATGAGTCGTATAAAATCAAAACCGGCAATGTAGGTCCGACCAGACTTTTAACAAGAAGTAAAAAACAGTTTTTTTTGTTGTGAACCAGATACTAACAAGACTTATGTTTTACTTTAATCTGTGGAACATAAGAATAAACCATGATAACGACATTTTCATTCAAAACGAGGTGTTCCTGCGTCAGACCACTTTCGATTTCCTAGATTGCTGTTTTTGATTGTAAATTAAGCATATTACCGTTTTTGAACCTAAGCTTGATAAAGATGGCCGACTTTGGTGCCAAACTGGGTCTACATTGCCGTGTTTTATAAGAAAATAGGGTTGGGTAGGGTTGCCAAAATATGAATAACAATATTTTTATAAGGTCGCCGTCGGTTTTTATTGTTTTGATACTTATTAATACAACATAACTTATATAAACAGACGTCCTAAGAATATTTATATTTTTTTGTGATATCATTATTACTAGCGGTATATATATATATATATATCGCACACCGGCAACAAGAGAGTCATAACACAAAAAAATACGAAGTTGAGATAAGTATCCCATGAGGAAGCCAATCACAAACTTTATCTGCTAAAAAAACGTCATAATTGTAGTTTGATTCCTCGCCGAGAGATGGCATTTAATACCCTTTTTCACCGAGCCACTTTCCTACCGGTTGCAGCGTAAAAAGTGTCACATCAAAGTTGATACATAATTGTCGTGCATCTAGTGTGTGTAGTAGTGTCATAACCTTTGTAACGACCGTATTACGGTAAGTAATTTTCATATATTTGCTTTGATTTCAGCAAAAAGACAGCCACAGCATGTGATATGACAATATTTTTGAGTTATTTTCACTAAGTATTTTAAAATTAGAGAATATAACTGTCACATCATGTGAAACGACACTTTTCTTGCTTTGGCGTTGGTTGATACCAAGTTATTATATGAATAGAAGTGTTTTAACATGTGATATAACTGTACTACCGAATAAGACAAGTATTTGATTGGGTATTAATTAATAATATGTCTTTATTTCTGCTTAATAAAGTGTTTATAATGATCTTAGTTCACATTACAACTGTCACAATTATTATGCTTATTTTTTAATTTGTTAGGACAAAATGAAACAGAATTCGAGAAACAAGTTCATGGTTGATTTTCTTTTACGCAGTGACCCTCCAGAAATATCCGTTTATATAGTTGAATCTGAAACTTATAAAAAAAATATCAACAATACGTTGATATTGACACACTTTCTTATATTGACGATGGTAAGTGACAGAATTTTTTGATAAAATAAATGCTAAATTTTACATAGTTAAGTATATTGATGTTCTCTTCACATCAATTTTCAGCACCTTCATCTAAAAATTTTAGGCAATATAGTTTACACAAAGATAAATATTTAATCAATGAGGATGGAGTGTGTAAGTATAAATTATTTATTTTACTTTTGTAATCTTTACTATGTGTTTTGTAAATAATGTGTAAAGGTGCTTCAATTTCAGGCACCATACATTGCCAGTAGAAGCTACAACTCCTTCAAATGAAGATGATTTTGTTGAGGATTACATGGATCATAGCGTCAAAAATCCCGATTTTGTTATTGGTTGTGGTATGCCCATAGGAAGCCCTCTTTTTAATAGTCAGGAAGAAGCAATAACTGGTTACTTATGTTCTGAATCTAGAAGTATAATAAAGCAGGAAGTGGATCATAATAATCCTGTTTTGAATTACGATACGGCTTCACCTAATTTCAATTCTAAAAACATTGTTAGTTCTAATCTTATTTAAAAACGTCTGGATACTAATTTGTTTCTGATTCCTTTTCTCAAAGCCCATCTTCTAGCTCCATACATACTCAAGCTTTAGTTTATCTTCTGGTTCAAGCTCCAGCACTTCGCGTTCGAACTCCGCAATATTACCATCAAGCTCTTCGGCCAATGCCTCATCCCCACTGATTGCAGTTTCTCTTCAAGGCGATAGGGAACTAGAACCCAATCATCTGCCTTATTCTGAATTTATTTATTACTTGAAACTGGGCGACATTACTTTACAACGAAATTTTATTCATAAATCTATTAAACCTATCATACCTACCTACATTAGATTTACTGCTATAGAGAAACCTAGATGAGTCAATCACGCTTTTTATTTAACATTCAATCAAGAAACAATTCGCGTCTGTAAACTCTTTTTTATATTCATTTTCCTTACATAAATATTCAAAAATTAAAAGTATATCTCATTAGTTTTTGATAACCATGCACATTCAAAACGGAGGTGAGGCTGTCCATTCTACATTGAAAAACAGATATAGAGAAGGTTTAAATCTAGGTCTATTTACGTGCCAAGCCAGTACGCTAAAGTGATCAGGTCAGCGAAGAAAAAGGTAGACTGTACCTATTTGACTGAAATTAGTTCCTGCGATTTTATGTCGTTAAAACTTTAGCACAGGATATGGGAATCCAATAAAATCCTTTAAAATATTGCACGTGAGAAAAAGCTAAGTTGTAAAATATTGTATACTTATCTGAACTTATCTACTTAACTAGTGTCTAAAAATGTGATATATTGTTTTTATATGAATAGTTTTAATACTTTATTTGTTTCTAATTTAACTGGTAATATCTAGATACTTACAAATATGTTTAATATTACTTGATTTATATTAAAAAAAAAATACATACTATTACCTACTAAAAGTGTTTTAATTCATGAAATCTTCGAAAATTTTGTCGAAAAAAGTGACACATTAGAGGAATTTAAAAGTAAAAAAAATATATAAAATGGAAAACTTATCTTTAGATCTTAATTTCTATAAAAATATAATATAGCATTTAATAGTATTCTTAAATATATATTAAATTCTTCGATAGGCTCTCTCGGAAAAAAAAATAATGGAATTCTAAGTTATAAAAAAAAGTAAACAGTGATTTCCCAAAAACTACATTTATTGTGTTGTGACACTGTCATTGCCGGTGTGCGATATATATATATAGTCGTCTGTTTTTATTGTTTTTATACTTCTTATTCTAACAAAATAGAAAAAAAGTAACATATTGATAATAGTGGCACATAGTGTTCCTTCTGGTATTAATCTTAATTTACACAAAAATCAACAAAATCTACCTTTTCTTTATATATATTGCTCATATCACAAATTATATAAAATAGTAATTACTTATTGAAATTAATGGCACATAAAATTTCTTCTGGTATTAATCTAAAATTACAAAAATATTAATTATTATAATATCACAAATGTTATAAATGTTTTTATATTAAATTATAAAATTATATATTTTCTTATCATTAAAAATGTAAATAACCAAGTTCGTCGGCGACTGGTTCAGAACACAAGTTTTCGATTTCCGGACCCTCTGCTAATGTTTCCTGAGTTTCCAATAGCTCCTTGAAAAAATGCAAGGATTGTTCATTTGCCCATTCTGACCCAAAATGCTTCTCGAGTAGTCTCTTCACATCTATTAATTTTGCTTTTTTTACTGGTACAACTTTCGGCAATACCTCTGGAGTAATCATAGATATTTTTTTTCCACGTTGACAAATGCTTTCGGCTTTTCCTAGATCAGTCTTATACTCGTAGTTTAATTCTCCTCGCACTAGTACGTTTCCAGCTTGTTTCGATCTCCTTAGAATGAATCTCTTGCAGTTTTAAAGGGAATTGCCCACGAACTCGTCGGTTTCACCACATCTCTCACTGCCTTTCTCCAATCGCTGACAACACACTGAGTTCCCAATTTTACAACACTCGAAGATTCCTTTATAATGTCTGTTATCTCTTCCGGGTGTGTCATGACTTCTATCTTTTTAAGTTTCTTTTCGATCACACCAAACTGACGATCAGCAGGCATAAAAGAGTGGCCTGTAGCCGGGAATACTAATTCAATCGATTTGATTGCAGGATTGTCTACCAACCATTTACAACAGGCCCCCAAGACAATGCAGTTCTTATTTTGTCCTGCACATCCGTCCGCAACCAAACGAATGCTAGTGATTCCAGTCTTATCAGTTACATTCAACCTGTGGTATACTGCAGATGCAATTAGATTAGAATCCTTATGTAGTTCGTTTTCAGTGCAATAATATGCAAAAACATTTCGAGGAGAGAGGGAATCTTTCGAACTGCCTTCGACCATCGTAAGATTGTAGTAGTACAATTGGCGACTATAATAAGTTGACTGATCCGGTAATTTTGGCAGCGGTAAATTTTTTTGACAATAAAAGGAAATTATCTTGATATCGTCCTGCGCCTCTCGTAATTTTTCAAAGAAAGCTTTAGCTCTGAGAGAGTGTATGCGTTTCTGAGCAATCAAATCAGCTTTTTTAACAGAATTCGTTTCTATTTTAATTTTTTCAGAAAGTTCCAGGCAAGTGGAACAGACGTCCGTTTGGGGTGTACCGAATCCCAAATTGTAAGAAGTGTTGAAAATACGCCTGAAATACGACTTTTTTACTTGCGGATGCGCATCTTCACTTGCTTTGTACATTCTGTATAGTTTCGCAATATTAAGCTCGGAAGGAAGGTATTTCCTCTCTGCTGTCTTCGACTTCCGGCAGTAATGGGATTCAATACATTTTAGTTTTCTAATGTAGTTGTGTACAGATAGTTTCTGTTCGCTATACTTTGCTGTTTTGTGGTCACCTCCACGATGCTCAGTTCCGACTTCTCCAGCGTGGTAAAACTTTTGCAACACATGTGCCACTCTGTGCTTTGTGATGCCAAAAATATGCAAAAAATATTTTTGGCAGATAGGTATTCTCTTGTTATTAACAATCACTCCATATCTAATGGTTGTCTGTTTTTTTCCTTTATACTTGTGTTGATTTTAACCCTGGTTCCTTCTTTCAATTCTACACATTTTTAGAAGAATAGCGTCTTGATCTTTTTTACAGGAATGTGAATAATAATTCCGATGTATATTTTGCAATTGGGACATCGTCAGGCTTTTGAATTGTAGTGATGGTCTGTCGTGATCACATGTGCGTTCTGGCAAATATTTATGTGTGTACCAGAAGAACCAAAAAATTATAAAATTAAATACAATACAGGGCAATCGAATAAAATAAAAGGAATGAAATTTAATGTAAGTAAGACGAAAGCAAAGTACGAGTTTAGAGTGTAACATTATGATAGAAGAAAACACAGTGAAAATATTTGGAAAACCTAGTGTTAAACAGACAAGGATCTCACTCTCACGGGAAAACGGGTAAATAGCAGCGGGTGAAACTGCTGGGCGAGCCGCTAGTGTAAAATATAGGGACTGCCGTGCCCCCAGATAAATTATAACTATATTTTACAAAAGTAATGTACTATGATGTTTTTGGATTATTTTAATGATTCTCTACATGTTTCTAATATACTATTATATCTGAATAGCGTACAAAATGATCTAATGAATGATTTAATCAGAAGGAAATGAAAATGTATCAACCCTATTGAACTAAAAGGCACCGCACTTACCTTAGTTTTTTTAGCACGTTTTTCTTCCATGTTTCGGGGATCCGGCTTCTTTTTCGTGCGGTATTCGTCGTCACAGGTGTTGGATTAAGCTCCATTATCAAAATGAGGTTTATTTCGTGGCAAAAACACTAATAAATCAATAAAACTCACGACACAGGTTCCTACAAAAATGCACAATCCGCCATTTTGTGGCGTCACTTATTCGCTTATGGCGCTTCTGATTGGCTGACAGCGAGAGATTGCCGACTATGGTTGTTAAGTACAGACGATGGCCGGTTTTGGTCCCAATGTCAATATTCAAGGCCATTTTTCTAGAGAATATAGCCGTTTTTGATTGTGAAGCGATCGATGAGTCGGTTGCATTTGAATTTTCTGAGTTGCCACACTAACTATCTCATTTTTGCAAATTTACCTACATTGCCGCTTTTGATTTTATACCACTCATATTAAACAATTATATAATGAAGGAAAACAAGCTGTATCGGAAAATTGGAGATTCCTTGAAAAGGGTACTGCCTAGCGCAGCAAGATGGCGAATTTGTCAAGTATGTCATGATAAAACAGGGCACTTCGCTTTAGAAAAAACATTGAATAAGATGAAACAGATGTATTGGTTCCCTAAAATGAATAAATTTGTAAAAAAATACGTGTCTGCCTGCCTTAACTGCGCGTTTAGCAAAGATAATAAGATCCAATACGAAAACAAGAAAAGAAAAATGCTGCCATAAGTGAAAGACATGACCTAACTACTTGTGGTAATGAGAAGACTAGTGATGTGGCACATTTAAGTCAAGGACGTGACCAGTTGTCATGTCATATCGGAAATGACAGTTTGCGGAGCTCATGTAGATCTCTGCGGAGTAATACTGGCCCTAGTTCATCAGGGGACAAGGGCAATATTGAGAAGGACAAACAAACTCAAGAGTTTCACGTATCGTTGTCCCGCCTGGATACAGAGGAGAAAATAACCGACTCTTCGGAGGGTACTATGGTCACCGTTGGATCTGATGCTTCAAAAGGCTCCCGGATAAGAAACAAGTTCTGGAGAGGACAAAAAAGATCTCGTGAAGAGCGGAGTGGATCAGACGACACTGATGACCCAATAGGATCAGCAAAAGTCCCTCTCTCTTCAAGTAAACTTGGACGCGGGAGAACATCTACCTCAGGTCTCCTCGATAGAAAAAGGGAGTTTCTTCAACTCCAAAGAGAGGAGCTCGAACTTGAAGCCGAGCGGGAAATCAAGTTTCTGACATCAGATGCTAGGGAAACCCGAGGGAAGACTCGAGATTTGCTAGCTAAACATGGTCATGTACAAGATGACACGGTCACTACTTCTGCCTTGTTAAAATATTGGGACGTGTAAAATTGCCTCTTGGGGCATGCAGAAATTAAAACGTTTTTTTATAATTTAAGTATTTTTATTTTAGTCATACCCAAATCATCTTCTGTAAAGTACATCTCATTAGTATTAATAGTTAGTAGTAACGAAATTATGTAGGTGGTATGATAAATGAAGAAATTATTTTACATGAATAGATAAAGTGCACTTTTTGAAACACAATTAGATTAAATTTTAAAGTTATTTAGGTACTTTACTTTTATTAAGAAAACTGATTTAAATATTGCTTTTGTTCGTGCACCATCGGCCGCGCTCGGCGGCGCTCGCGGGCGCGCGGGCCGCGGCAACTCCAGCGACCGGACTTGGCACTTATCCGCCGTTGACACCGCGCGCGCGCTCCCATGTAATTAAAATCCTTACGTTCACGCAAACCAGTAAACTTATGTTATATACAGTCCACTTTAGTTTTATTTCTACGAGCTATCGAAGGAACCCAAACAATTTGGTCCTTATCTCGCAGCAAATTTGAACCACGAAGCATAAGGTTTACCGTTCGTGGACTTTGGACTCATCGACGAGAACGCCGTACGTGTCATCTCAAGATCGGAGGTAGAAGTCGCTGCTTGAGGTCTTCATCCATTTGAAATCAGAAGAAAAGCACTGATTGCGCACATCGAGGCTCTTCAAGATCCCAGAAGTCAAGATTCGACCGTGACATTTCGACCTCTAAGTCGAAATCTGCAAGTCATCGCTTCATCGTGGGATTCATGCCACCTTGTGGATAAGGATAAGGATATCTTGTGAGTTCGTTCCAATTATTCCTTCTATATCCCTTTCAAATATTTTTACGGACGTAAAATTTAAACATTTTACGACTTTTTCCGTAGCTTTTCTTTCCTTTCTTCTTTATTGCCTCTTAAATAACTGACTTTAATCAAGTTATTTATCTACGTTTTTCAAATCATCTGCACCCGCTTTAGCGCGCACCGCTTACTCGAGTCGCTTATCAATTTTTTACACCTGTTGTAGGTAGATATAACGGTCGCATCAGCTGTGCGCTCGGGTCATTCATCATAATTATAATTGCATTGATGGTCGCACGCCTATTCATTAAATCCTTTCATTGTACAGATTCATTACCTACGCATTTTGTTTGCCTACGATTTTTCCGTTACATTTGAAATAAATATCTTTCAGTATGGCCAACGACAGTGTAGCCATTTTAATTAAGAAACGCAGTGCTATGAAAGCCAAGCTTACCAATTTTAGCAATTATATTAGCATTCTTACTAGCACTAAATGTACTTCCGATTTGCAACGCATAGATTTGGAGGGACGATTCCGTAAATTTGATGCCTTATACGTAGATTTTGACAATTTACAGTTGGATATCGAGGTGCAATCAGACGCTCCGGACGACGAGTATGCGGAGCGCGCCAATTTCGAGGAACGGTACCATACGCTGGCGGCGCAGGCGCGCAGTCTGCTGGCCCGCGCCGGCGTCGGCGACGCCGAGTCCGAGGCGAGCTCGACGTGCAAACAAAAAGGTGCATCGTCACGCAATAATTTTATACGCTTACCTAAGATTGATTTGCCTAATTACAATGGTAGTTATGAGTGCTGGCTTGAGTATAGGGATACATTTTTGTCATTAATTCATAGCAGTAGCGGCATCGATAATATTAGTAAATTCCACTACCTACGTGCGTCTTTAAAAGGAAGCGCGCTGGAAGTTATTAAAAATATTGATTTTAATGCAGATAACTACAGTGTGGCGTGGAATTTACTATGTGAGCGCTATAACAACAGTAGGCTTTTAGTGAACAATCACGTGCAGGCATTGTTCAATGTTGAACCCGTCTTGAAAGAGTCGAGTCAGTCGTTGCGTCATCTCATTGATACAATTAATAAAAATATTAGAGCGCTAAAAACATTGAACGAACCCACGGAGCATTGGGACACGCTTGTAGTTTACATGATGTCAAGTACCTACGAAAGTAGACGTAACACTAACCAGATTCAGCGTGGTAATCCCGCTAGTGGAAGTGTCCCAAGCCGAGGTAATCCCGGCAATAGAAGTCAGAGGCGCGCTTACGAATATCAGCAGCGCAATGTTGAAAGTAACTGGGCTGAGGCTCGTGAATTTGAAGAACGCCCTCCAAAGCCTAGAGGACCTACTCAACGCAGTGCTAATTGGAAAGCACGTATACAAGAGAAAAAGCAACAACAGCAGGTCAAGAAAGACGACGCCGCTGCAGCCTACGACTTCAAGGCTACCGTCGAGACCGCTCCCGTGGATGAGCCATTATATGACATCGGCCCTCACAGCAGTTCAATTCCAGTTCAGGAGAATTATTCCCAGAACTTCGAATTCTCTGGGTACATTGATCAAGTTGAACGATCTTATGAAGCGATGAGGGGCATCGACCCCAGGCTGGACAGACGCCTTCCGTTTTCGATGTTCCAACACTCTATGTGCACCATCCTTAACTGCTATCTCATGGATATAGCATTGGAGAACGGCGAGAGGAAGTTGTCTACCATTTTCTTGCTAATATCGGAAACACTACAACAGTGAACGGTGAGGAAATTAAAATAAACATCCCGGATATTGCAGTGCCACAACCCCAAGCGGATGATATACCCGCCGGCTCATTTGGCGCTATTACGCCTGAGAATCATAACGTCTACGAGTGTTATGTTTCACCTTTAGTGACGATGAACAGGGTGCTCAATTCCCGACGACCGCAGGGTGCACCAGAAGTACCGCCTCTTCCTATGGCGATGATCCCTGCCGGAGGAGTGCCCACAGAAAACCTTCTAGGCCATGGACCGCCCGATATTCTCCAGATGGAAGCGAGACAACGAATAGAAGGATTTGAGTTTCCGGAAGGTGATTCCGAGGCAGCCCGTCTCAGGGTGTGTCCCGAACTAATGGCGAGGGTAAATACCGTCCTCTTCGAGATGAAAAATCGCTACAAGATGCGCGATATTGGGAGGTCATCCCCCACGCTCCGAAACTACATCACCCCAAAGAACATCCCAGGTTATGTGCAGTACGTAAGGGTGCCTGAGAATACCCCAGACAATTTGCGCTTGAGTCACACCAAAATTGACATTTATGTATTGGTAAAGTAATAGAGTTTAAAACTTTAGTACACAGTCTAGTACCCAACAATGCACCACAGAGCTCCAAGCGTGGGATGGTCGTGGGCTTGATGGGAGCTACACGATTCTTGGAGACCAGGAGTTGAACTGTAGCTAACCCTTGACCATTCACAGACCGGACATATATACAGGCACCGTAGGCCTTTTCTGAAGCATCTGTAAAAACATGAATTTCATGCGTTATTGACTCCTCACATAAAACCCATCTTGGAATTAGTAGTGTGTTTAAACATGGGAGCGTGTCAACAAAGGAGAGCCATAAATCATGTATTTCCTGAGACACATGATCGTCCCAATCACACCTTTCAACCCATAATTTCTGCATGAGGATTTTGGCCTCTACTACACACGGACCAACCAGACCCAGAGGGTCAAAAATTTGACTGATGACCGATAAAATATTGCGTTTAGTCACGTGGTTATTGGTTTCGATGTCGATTGAAAATGACAAAAAGTCTGAGTTACAAAGCCAATGCAGACCTAAGGTTTTTGAAGAAACATTTTTATTCTCAGAGAAATTAAGATTATTGGATCCTTCTGATCCTCCTGTGATTTGTGCCAGAACCTGAGGACTGTTGGATTGCCACTTTCTTAGATTGAAATTGGCACTGGCCAAAATAGACATAACCTCTTTACCTAATTCCACCACCGATGAAACTGATGGGCCCCCACTTAAATAATCGTCGACATAAAAATCGCGCTCGATTGATGTTTTGACAGACTGATTAGTGGTAGTGGCTGATAAACTTACTAAGCACTTTGTGGCTAGGTAGGGTGCAGAAGCTGTGCCATACGTAACAGTGTTAAGACTGTACGTTTTCAAGGGCAAATTGGGGTCTGTACGAAATATAATTTGTTGTAAAGATCGATTCGAATCTACGACGTTGATAGCTCTGTACATTTTCTCGATGTCACCAGAGATGACGTACTTGTGCTGACGAAAACGAAGCAGGATTGATAGAAGATCATCCTGGACAGTTGGTCCTACCATTAGGATATCATTTAAAGAAACTCCTGATGTGGTTGCGGCTGAAGCATCGAAGACTGCCCGGAGTTTGGTTGTAGTGCTAGATTCTCTGATGACTCCATGATGAGGCAAGAAATAGTCAACGTTGCCATCTGAGCGAGATTCGTCTGAACAGCTGTTCTCAGTCATATGGCCCAAGCGCTCGTACTCCTGCATAAAATCGACGTATCTCTCTTTGAATGCAAGATCACGTTCAAAACGACGTTCTAAAGATAAGAAACGACGCTTGGCCATTTCATATGAATCACCTAGAACACCTGGATTATCTCTTAAAGGCATAGCAACTACGAACCGACCATTTTCATCTCGTTTGGTGTTTAGGAGAAAACTTTCTTCACAAGCTCGATCCTCTTGTGATAAAAAATGCTTAGACGAAACTGAATCAAGTTCCCAGAACTTACACAAATTAGTGTTCAGTTCGCTAGACGAAAAATTACAAAAATGCGACTGTTTTGAGGATGATGGAAGTGATTGAAGAGCTACAGGGCCTGACACTATCCACCCTAACTTAGTATCGCACAACCTTGGCTGGTTTTTTCCTAAATTAATAGATGCGTTGCCTAGAACGCTCCAAAATACTTCAGCACCGACTAAAATGTCAATTACTGACGGAACATAAAAGGAAGGGTCAGCTAAATGTAAGTCTGAAGGTATGGGTATGCAAGTTAAATCAATTAAGGTAGACGGTAAGATTTTTGTTATCTCAGGCAATATGAAACAGTTAATATGTGCCTTATAGTCGCCGTCGTATGATTCAATTAATAAATCGCAAGACTGTGTACTAGTAGAACTCTGATTATTTATACCTGTCACAGTGGAGCTCGCCCTATGTCTGGGCAATCGCAGTTTGTTGCAAAATGAACTTGTAATAAAGTTGGCTGTGCTACCGTTATCCAGCAGTATCCTCGCGCTGTACTTCTCGCCATTGTTGATCACTCTCACCAGCGCTGTGGAAAGCAAAATATGCGAAGAAGTAGCATTATGTATAGAAGTGTCACTTGATAAGACGACATTATCTGGCGTGCGAGTGGGTAAAGAGGCACCTCCAGAAATGTCAGTTGGTAAGGCAACACTAGAACTACTAGGCATAGGATATTGATAGGAAGTAGGTTTCGATTGGTTGACATGCAATAGCGTATTATGTTTACCTTTACAGTATTTGCAACTCGATAATCTACATCGGTTTGTCAAATGTCCAAAACGTAAACAATTGAAACATACTTTAAATTCTTTTACTTTAGAAATCCGCGATTCAACAGGTAAGTTTCTAAATTTTTCGCAAGTATACAACAGATGATTATTAGTACATAATGGACATTTAATTTTTTCATTATAATTTTTATTTTGATTATTTTTATTACGATTAATTTGATTTAGATTATCGCTTTGATTATTATTAGTTGCAATTATAAAGCTTCTTGGTTTAGTTTCTACTTTACTTGAGTTTGATTTTTCATCTAAGGTTTCTAATAAATCAGCCCTATTACCAATAAAACTACAAAACTGAGATAATGACGGTGATGCTGACAAACTACTGCGATGTTCCTCCCAATTTCTACTAGTAACAACATCTAATTTACTTGACATCATGTAAACTACAAGCGTGCTCATTTTCAATCGACATCGAAACCAATAACCACGTGACTAAACGCAATATTTTATCGGTCATCAGTCAAATTTTTGACCCTCTGGGTCTGGTTGGTCCGTGTGTAGTAGAGGCCAAAATCCTCATGCAGAAATTATGGGTTGAAAGGTGTGATTGGGACGATCATGTGTCTCAGGAAATACATGATTTATGGCTCTCCTTTGTTGACACGCTCCCATGTTTAAACACACTACTAATTCCAAGATGGGTTTTATGTGAGGAGTCAATAACGCATGAAATTCATGTTTTTACAGATGCTTCAGAAAAGGCCTACGGTGCCTGTATATATGTCCGGTCTGTGAATGGTCAAGGGTTAGCTACAGTTCAACTCCTGGTCTCCAAGAATCGTGTAGCTCCCATCAAGCCCACGACCATCCCACGCTTGGAGCTCTGTGGTGCATTGTTGGGTACTAGACTGTGTACTAAAGTTTTAAACTCTATTACTTTACCAATACATAAATGTCAATTTTGGTGTGACTCAACAATTGTGCTTTGTTGGATAGCTATGTCACCCAATATGCTAAAACCTTTTGTACGTCATCGTGTAGATGAAATACAGGAGAACACAGCAGGACATACGTGGAGCTACGTGCCGTCTAGGGACAATCCGGCAGATCTTGTTTCTCGCGGGCTCAAGGCTGACCTTATCAGCGAGTGTTCTTTGTGGTGGTCAGGGCCTCAATTTTTACGTGAAAATGAATTGCATTGGCCTAAAAAACCCAATAGCAACGCGAAACAGGATCTACCTGAATTAATGTCAAGTCATGTCATGAAAAATAATCAATTAAATTCAAACAATCATTTAATTTCATTGCATCAATCACATAATAATTCACCTACTCTATCATTAATTCATAAATTGTCAAATATTAATAAAATACAACGAATTATGGCCTATATACAAAGATTTATTTACAACATTAAAAACAAAATAAACAAAAGGGTTGAATCTATTTCTAATCAAGAACTTAATAATTCACTAAAGGTTTTGATCAGTCACGCTCAATTTGAAATGTTTCCCCTAGAATATTCTCTTCTTAAATCAGGGAAATCATTACCTAGAAAAAATCGACTTATATCTCTTAGCCCATTTTCAGACGACGATGACGTCATTCGTGTGGGCGGGAGACTTGATAACTCTCCCTATGATTATAATGTCAAGCATCCCATTCTACTGTGTAGTAAACATCACTTGACTAAACTAATTTTTGTTAAATTCCATTTAGATTTTTTACATGCTGGTCCGCAATTACTATTAGCAAATATACGTCAATTTTATTGGACTTTAGGTGGCAGAAATCTTTCTAAAAACACAGTTCGTCAATGCATCAAATGTTTTAGGCATAAATGTTCTAACTTACAACCTATCATGGGTCAGCTGCCAATTAATAGAACACAACTAGAGTTTCCTTTTTTGAATTGCAGTGTAGACCTTGCTGGGCCAGTATTAATAGCTGATCGAAAAGGGCGAGGGTGTAAGCTTATAAAGTCTTATCTGTGTGTCTTTGTTTGCCTTGCAGTTAAAGCTGTGCACATCGAGCTCGTTACTGACCTGACGAAAGAGGCGTACATGTCTGCTTTAAACCGTTTTGTCTCCCGTCGAGGCAAGCCCCAGAGCATCCTGTCAGATAACGGCACTAACTTCGTCGGTGCTAATAATGAGTTGCAAAACTTTCTTGTTGAGTCTGATATTGCATACGAGATTGCTCAACAAGGCATCGAATTTACGTATTCTCCTCCATATAGTCCTCACTTCAACGGGATCGCAGAGGCTGCTATTCGCTCGACGAAGAGCCATTTAAAACGACTACTAGAGCTCACGCATTTCACTTACGAGGAAATGGCTACCTGTTTAACTCAGATAGAGGCAGTATTAAATTCTCGTCCCCTTACCCCGCTCTCCTCTGATCCATTTGATTTTTCTGTCCTTACTCCTTCACACTTCTTAATTGGACGACCGCTCATGTCTGTTCCGCATCCACAGGTGACTGAATTCAACGTGACTCGCCTGGAGCGATATCAGCGAGTGGAACACATCAAGCAGCACTTCTGGAATCGCTTTTATTTAGAGTATGTTTCTCTGCTACAGCAAAAGACAAAGTGGGCGACTTCGACCGGACAGCAACTGACCGAGGGGACACTTGTACTCGTCAGAGAGAGAGGACAACCAGTAGGGGATTATTGGGCATTCTAAAACAGTTTTTCACATCATCGATCTCACTATCGTTCGATCAATAATGCAAAAAACTTTTTTAGAATCCCCAATAATCCCTTCGCAAAGTTGAAATCTCACTGCCGATCAATCAACGTTTTAAACTTTTTAACGTAGTTTAGTACATAAAAATTTATACAAATTTGAAACTGGTTGGGTTGGGGAATAGAATACACCCAAAAGATAATATAACTTAAGCTGGATGGGGCTTCTTGGCCTGCCAAGACTGGATCCCCGAATAAGTTACACATCAAAAAGATGAAAATCCGTATCAGTAAAACTCATAAAAACATATTTGACTTTTTAGCGTAGTGAAGTACAAATGTGAATACAAATTTGAAACTGGTTGGGGCTTCCTGGCCTCCCAAGACTGTATCCCCGAATAAAATCTGTATCTACAACTTGCGCTAACACTTCGTTTCAAAGTAAGGAAACCTTATTCACTCTTATGATAATACAACTTAAGCTGGTTGGGGCTTCCTGGCCTCCCAGGACTGGATCCCCGAATAAGTTGCACATCAAAAACATGTAAATCGGTTTCACTGAAATTCATAAAAACATTTTTAACTTTTTAACGTTGTGCAGTACAAATGTGAATACAAATTTTAAACTGGTTGGGGCTTCCTGGCCTCCCAGGACTGGATCCCCGAATAAAATCTGTACAACTTGTTCTTACACTTCGTTTCAAAGTAAGAAAATAGAATACACCCAAAAGATGATATAACTTAAGCTGGATGGGGCTTCTTGGCCTGCCAAGACTGGATCCCCGAATAAGTTACACATCAAAAAGATGTAAATCCGTATCAGTAAAACTCATAAAAACATATTTGACTTTTCGACGTTGTGCAGTACAAATATGAATACAAATTTTAAACTGGTTGGGGCTTCCTGGCCTCCCAGGACTGGATCCCCGAATAAAATCTGTACAACTTGTTCTAACACTTCGTTTCAAAGTAAGAAAACAGAATACACCCAAAAGATAATACAACTTAAACTGGATGGGGCTTCCTGGCCTCCCAGGACTGGATCCCCGAATAAGTTGCACATCAAAAAGATGTAAATCGGTTTCACTGAAACTCATAAAACGTTTTTAACTTTTCGACGTTGTGCAGCACAAATATGAATATAGATTTTAAACTGGTTGGGGCTTCCTGGCCTCCCAGGACTGGATCCCCGAATAAAATCTGTACAACTTGCGCTAACACTTCGTTTCAAAGTAGGGAAACAGAATACGCCTATAGATAATACAACTTAAGCTGGATGGGGCTTCCTGGCCTCCCAGGACTGGATCCCCGAATAAGTTGCACATCATACAGAGGTACACATTGTTCTCCGATTTTAAATGTGAATGTTCAAACATTATATACCCGTTGTCGCTATGCGACAGCTACGTCACGCGCCACACATCAAGTTCGTAAGTAAAAATATTTATCAAAGTTCCATATGTTTTAACGCAACTAAAATTTGTCATAGTTAATTTACACACGGAAATAAAGCTTGTGTGTTGTGTGTGTTGTAAGTGTGTTGTTCTAACTATTATAATAAAAAAAAATACGCCTGTACAAAAAATGCCTGCAAAATACCTATATTGTAAAATATATTTACCTTACGTAATGAGGTACATAGACCATATGTCTCAAACGTTCAAATAGGTATCTACTTATAAGTTTCTACAAAAAAATTATTCTTTTTATTAGAAGTTAGTAATAATTTTATTTATTGGTTACTTATGAAACTATCAATCTAACTTTATATAATATTCTAAGTGCCTATCATTAATCTCGTTTGTATAACAATAAAATAACAAACCGAATACATTTTAAGCAAATTTAGGAAGCAACAATAGGAAAGTTATAGTTAAGTATTACTTAGTATCAAACGTGAATTATGAAAGTTATTTTTTTTTATACTTAAAAAACAACTGACGTTATAGTAGATCATTATGTTTAATTGAATCATAAAATAGTTTCCTCATTCTACTAAAGGTTTTATATAAGCTAAATGTACCCCAAATCAATAATATCAAATTAAATCAAGTCAAAATTAAATAAATACTGCTGAATTTTGTATTTGGTTTGCACAATATATTATTCGCAATACATCTTAATTAGGTTACGAGTTGTCTGACTAGGCATTAATACATGAAGGTTGGTTCATATGGTTATGAAAGAAGTTACAAAATGTTATCGGTATTACCTATCGTTATTGGATAAATAAATGAATTAAATTTTTATTACGCCTTTAAACTACTAATAACAGACTTAATGCCTTAACAAATTCTCTACCCGTTAGCCATGGGGTAATGCAAATATTTTAACCATGTTAATTGTTGTCTTTTCATATTTATATTTTAAACCGACTTCAAAAATGAGGGTTTTCCATTCGTGAGTGTGTTTTTTAAATGTGTATCCTGCGATTGTTCTGACTATTTTGATGATTTTTTTTCGTTGGATAAGACATACTACTTTAGAAGCGGTCCCATATGAACTTTGTTGAAATCGATTCAATACTTTTCGAGAAAATCTAAAATCTTTGAACACATAGTTCGCATTTTAGTATAGTTTAAGTACAAAACAGTTGTGCGTAGATGTAGTCTTGAAGTCAGTTTACGTTTATTTAAAAAAGATTCTAGTAGTTGTAAATATAAATGTATGTTTAATGCAATACTTATATATTTTTATTCGGTTGATATTTTAAAATATTTATGGAATAATTTTCATGTTCAGTGTAAACCGAGTTTTTTTCGCGTTGCGTAAGTCAGCGGATACAAATAATGCTTACAATTATTACAAATGGGGTTAGTTTCACAAGTATGAACAACTAAACAAATAATTATGCTGAATTTTGTAAAATTCAGAAGTAGTCAACTTTATGAAATTATGAATTATTCTATTAATATTATAGATACGAACTGAATCCTAACTTACCTAATTATTAATGTACATAAGTGCTATTCAAATACTTACAATGCCTTAGCAATTAATATGATTTAAACATGATAGTTATATTTGAGAGGTTTTATATAATAATAGCATTTGATTCTTCTACAAAATAATGTTTTTTGAAATAAGTTTACACATACTATTCTGAAAAACGATAAGTAAAAGAAACTAAAACGAAATTTTATTTATTCTATATTTATTATGTGGTGAATACCTATTTATTATATACATTTAACTATAAGTTAAATTAACACCATTATTGAACGGCTGATTGAAATTTTACACATTCTACTTAGAATTTTTTTTCAATTACTTTCCTATAGATGATAATAACATAATTTTAGGTTGACTACTTCTGAAAAATTATTGCTTGTTTTGCGTTTTTCTATAATAAAAACGTGAAAAATGCTTGGCATTGTATCAGTTCTCCGCAGTAAGGTACTGCTCGTAAATCTTCACAAGTAAATCACCAGGAACTTCAACGCTGCCCAAATAATGTTCGTAAGTTTTTTATCATATTAATTATTTTACTAACATACTCTTACCTTATTTTGTCTTTATTATTTGCATTTTATAGTATGTTTTACATATTTATGTATATATTCTTGTGAAAATTATCTTTTGGTACTCTAACAGTACTGGTGTGTCTATCTATTGCAGGGCTGAGAGCAAGCAAATTAAAAGGTCTGCAAAGAGCAGCAGTGAAAATCTTTACTTTGATTCAGATGAGGAAATTATAAGGTAATTTACAATTTACATTGATTATTATTACAAATTAACTTATGTTAAGTTATTACTTATTCTTAATATGTCTGTTAAAGATAGGTTAATGAAGTAAGTTTTTATCTTTTCAGTTCCAAGAAAACGAGTAAGCCTGCAAAATCAAGCAAGCGCCAAAAGACAGTCAAAAATCAACCATCAACGAGTAACGGCTCAGATTGGTTATTTGACTCGGAATCTGACGACGAGTTACCGCCACAACACACGACGGCTAACATCACAACAACCAGTTGCCTGACTCGTAGAGTTCCTGGTGGAGTGACACGTCGGACTGCACAGCTAGACGGAGGTTTGTTGGCGGAACTCCGTCTTTACAACGCGGACGAGGTACGAGCCTTAACAGGTCTGGACAGGTGTGAGAAGGCGATTGTTTGGGTCCGCTTGCAGGGCGAAGAGGACTCACCAGAATTTAATACGCTAAAAAAGTTTGTTAAATTAGCTAAAACAAAATTTAACGAAGACGGGGTTTATTTAGCTCACAAAAAGAAAAAATAAATCATTTTTTAATGATTTCCTTTTTTTTCGTTAAAATATGCTTTAGCTAGTTTAATAAATATCTTTTAATAAGGTAGATCTTACTTAATAATTTTAAACCGCTTTACTATCTACATTATTATCATGGTTAAGTCTACTTTCTGTTCAGTTTGCGATATATCCGTAAATAACAAAGTTTTCTCTGCCCACTTAAAAAGTATTTTACACAAGAATAATAGTTCGGTTGTTGAGAGCGAAGGCATTGAAAAGATTCATAGCGCTTTTCGCAGTCGTATCGCATCTTATCGTGTTCGAGGCGTGGACGTCGGCCAGGACAACAACTCTGTCACGAACCTACCCATTCAATTTTTATCGCACTTGCGCACACGCGTACGTCTATTACTTTCAGCACGAATAGAAACTTATACTAATGTTAAAGTTAACTTTGAGCTATTTTCTGAATTTTTTCAGCATAAGAATAATATGATTTCAATTAAATCTTTTGCAACTGAAAACATTATTTTGTATCAAAATTTTAATTTTGAAGATATGTTTTCAAACGTTATACGTTTGCTTTGTAAAAAAATTGAAGAATTTGAAGAGCGAGATAGCGGTTGGGCTTATTTGCGAAGCTTATATCTAGAAGTTAATATAAATAAATACAATCCCTTGAGAGCCTCGGGCTACGTAGATTTACCTGACACTATTAAATATAAACGCGCGTGTATAAACATACAAAATTCTGATAATTATTGCTTTTTGTGGTGTGTAGTGGCAGCCCTTTTTCCCGCAAAGAAAAACGCTCATCGAACATCAGCTTATCCACATTTTGAAAGTGTGCTTAACGTAAAAAACATGCGCTTCCCAGTGGGTTTCGCGGACATTAAAATTTTTGAGAAAAATAACCCTCGTCTAAGTATCAACGTTTACGGTCTTAAAAAAAACAAAGTTGTTGGCCCTTTATACCGAAGTGAATCGCGAAAAAAACATCACATAAACATGCTTTATCTTGAACATGGAAATCGTACTCATTACTGCCTTATTAAAGATTTATCTAAATTAATACGCAAGCAATTAACTAGGCATCACTCAAAAATATATTTTTGCGAGGATTGTATGATATTTTTCGATAACAATAAAAAATTAGAAGCTCATGTTTGCAGTGGTGTCGCAACCATTTTACCCAATGAAGGGGCTTATATACGTTTTAATCACTACGAACGAATGCAAGATATGCCTTTTGTCTTATACGCAGACTTTGAGTCATTGTTACAGCCAACTGAATCCAATACTGGAACAACTTGCACAGTATCGTTGCAAAAACACATACCCGCTGCATTTGCTTATTATATTGTATGTTCCTATGATAACTCGCGGAATAAATACGTATCCTATCGAGGTCCTTACTGTGTAGATAAGTTTTTCGAAAGTTTGTTAGTTGATTTAACTGATATTCATAACATTTTGCAGTCAACAGTGCCAATATCTTTAACAGACGAAGATATTGTCAATTTTTCTCAAGCTAAAAATTGTTTTCTGTGTGATAAAATATTATTTGATGATAAAGTAAAAGATCATTGCCATCTCACTGGGCGGTATCGCGGTGCAGCTCATTCTTATTGCAATATAAAATACCGTTTGCCTAAATTCGTACCGATTTTTTTTCATAATTTAGCTGGTTATGACAGTCATCTTTTTATACGTCAGTTAGGAGAATTACCTGGTAGAATACAAGTGATCGCGAAAAATAAGGAAAATTATATATCGTTTACAAAATTTTTTCAAGTTAATGTAAAGGACATAATACCTGTTCGATTTGTCGATTCTTATAAATTTTTAGGTACCAGTTTAGAAAAACTGGTAGCAAACCTTATTAACGATGATTTCAAACATCTACCATATTTTTTTCCTTCTAATGAGCATTTGAATTTATTAAAACGCAAAGGAGTGTATCCTTATGAATACATGACTGCTTGGAGTTCATATGAAGAAGATAAACTTCCTTCCCAAGATTGTTTTTTTAGTAAATTACACAATTGCCAAATATCAGACATGGATTATGAACATGCGAGAAAAGTTTGGCAAACTTTTAAACTATCGAACCTTGGCGAATACACTGATTTGTATCTTAAATCTGACGTACTTTTACTAGCAGACGTTTTTGAAAGTTTCCGTCGAACTTGTAAGGCAAATTATAAATTAGATCCAACTTTTTACGTTACTGCTCCAAGTCTCAGCTTTGACGCGATGTTATTAAAGACGGGTGTTAATTTAGAGTTAATAAATGACTTGGAAATAATAAGAATGATTCAAAAAGGAATACGTGGTGGTATATGTTTGTGTTCCACAAGGTATTCAAAAGCTAATAACAAATACTTAAAGAATCATGACTCTAAAAAAATTAATAACTTTTTAATTTATATTGATTGTAATAATCTATATGGTTATGCAATGTGCGCTTATTTACCTCATTCAAATTTTAAGTTATTAAACAATTTAGAAATCGCTAGAATTGATTTCAAAAATATCTCGATAGACGGGGATACTGGTTACATACTAGAAGTAGACTTAGAGTATCCCGAACATCTGCATAATGTTCATAACGATTTTCCATTTTGTGTGCAAAAATTTACTCCACCAGGTTCTAAAACCTCAAAATTAATTCCAAATTTGTACGATAAATTTTTTTATGTCATTCATATTGCTCACCTGCAAACATGTCTTAAACATGGATTATTGTTAAAGAAAATACATAGAGTGATTCAATTCAAACAAAGTCCATATTTAAAACAATACATTGACATGAATACTGAATTACGTAAAAAGGCAAAATCTACATTTGAACAAGACTTCTTCAAACTTTTAAATAATAGTATATTTGGTAAAACTCTTGAAGACGTTGAAAAAAGAGTTAGTATTAAATTGGTAAATAAATGGAGTGATGATAAAAATAAAACGAAAAAAAGTTACTGTGCTGAGCAATTAATTGCTCGACCAAATTTCCATAGTGCTTCAATTTTTTCAGAAAATTTTGTAGCTATTCAAATGAAACCTGAAACTATTACTCTAGATAAACCTATATACATTGGTTTTACCGTTTTAGAAATATCTAAAAGTCATATGTTTGATTTTCACTATTCTATTATGAAACCTTTTTATGGGGAAAAGTTAAAACTTTGTTATACGGATACTGACAGTTTTCTTTATTCAATAGAATGTAATGACTTTTACAAAGATTTAAAGTCACATTTCCTTCCCTATTTTGACACTAGTAATTATCCTGATAACAACATCTTTAATATTCCACGTCTAAATAAAAAGGTACCAGGACTATTCAAAGATGAGCTAGGTGGGAATATAATTTCTGAATTTGTCGGATTAAGGTCGAAATTGTACTGTATCAAAACAACTCAGGATGAGTATAAAAAAGCAAAAGGTATACAGAAACAAGTTTTAAGAAATGTACACTTTAAAGATTATTACAGGATATTAAATGAAAATGTTTACTTAAGAAAGAAAAATGTTATATTTAAATCTCTAAAACATGAAATATTTACACAAGAACAGAACAAGATAGCTTTGTCAGCGAATGATGATAAACGTATTATTTTAAAAAACAAAATTTCCACTATGTCATGGGGTCATTGTGATACTATATACTAATGGTGATGGTATTAATAAAATAAAACATGGGTAGTAATATGATGTATAGTGGTTGAATTAATAGACAACTTTTGTATAACTAACATGTAGGAATACAATTTTAAATTGTCTATACTCAGTAGATACCTGATCACTTTTTGTAAATACGAAATTATTTAATCAGTGGTTTTAATAACTAATTTCCTGTACATAACAGATATTTCATCATATTTGTGATTGTGAAAATAAATATATTATTAGGCAGCAATATTGTATGAGTGGCTAAAGTAATAATGTACTAGTTTAATTAGGTTAAGAGCCTCAGATTTCATGTACTCGACAGATATTTATACTTATGAAAATAAATTACTTTACTGACTAATAAGCATTTTTATTTAAAAACTTGTAGAAACCTGTGACATGATGAAATCCAAATATTTGTTGCTGTATCAGCATTTAGAACACGTATATATAGCTATTAAAATTTGTTTATTTTATACTAGTTTCAATTTGAGTCAGCGATCTATAGACAACTGTCAACTTCCTGCAACTAGCAAAATGGTAAGTAAAAGTATGAATTTTTTATGATGACAACAACTTCACTTTTCCGGCAAAGTGTAGCAAAATGATTGTTGCTGAGACAAGTTTTGTAATACTTTCGTTGTCTTTTTGTTGTTGTTATCACAAGTGCTTTAAATCCATTTATGTGTTTTCTAAATTAGGTATGTGTTTTTTCTTTTAGAATACACAGCAAGTCAACACTCCTTACTACGGCATTTCCAGTGAAGAGGTACCTTTAAGGTATTTGCAAGATGCGCAAGACCCTCTGGAAGGGTTTGACCAAATGTACTCGTTGCAGCACAAAGTGCGGCGAGCAATCAATAAGAAGAAAACGAGTGAGAAAAAGACGTACATCCATCATCGAATCAACAAAAACACATCGTTTGTGGCTAAGAGCAAACCGGCTACTGGACGACGATTGATTCGAATAGAAATAATTAATTTAGAGTCAACTGGTGTGCAGGAGGAAGATGGAGACCGGCTTCGTGCACAGTACATAGTGACCGATGACATCGATCCAATATTGGATCAAACAGAAAATGTGGTAAATAACATTTCAAAAAAATTATGTGGTTACAGTTACGGATTTTAATAAAATGTCATATTTTATAAATTAAATAATTTTTCTCAGGTATTTAGTCACGCATAACCTACCGAAAAGTCTTTTTTTTTAATTTAAATAAATAATATTATGCATAATTTTTTATTAAGTAAGAAATCTGTTTTTTGTATTTATGTATTAGATAAGTTTGTTTTCTAAATAAATGTAAACTTTATATGAACACTTTGTTTTACTTCTAAAAGGAATCCTCATAATAAAAGAGTTTTTATTTGGCATGTATTTATTAGGTATCATTATTTATAACATAATAGTTTTCTTAAAAATCAAACAGTTACTTTATTTTCAGCACACCATTTCTTTATACATATTACATTTTTTAATGCACATATTTTCTTATGATTAAAACAGTTATATAATATAGGGTTGCTTAAACAATAAAGTTTACAAAGAGTATTTAAATTGGGAGCGCCTAAAGAAGTTATGTCTGAAATATCATTTTCGTTATCACATAGATCATGCACCCATTTAATTTTTTCATCTCCTTTTACAAAAATCTTTCTACCTTTTAAATAGGATTTAATAATTCTTTGAAATTCTCTATAGTCGACGTATCCTTCGCTCCACCGATAGCCTCTGTTCTTTTCGATCCAGCAAACCTGTTTCTTTTCTTCAGCACTCAATGAAGTAAAAGGGTATGGAGGCTTTATTAAAAATATGTGAGTATGCTCTTGAGTAGCTATAGCAAATTCTTTCACTATAAATTCATTCAGACTATTTTTAAATCCTTGCAGATCTACGATTATTGAATTTTTATTCATGATAGTTTCCTTACAATATTACTCAAAGGCTTGTACTCAAATATACAATCGTTTAAAATCAAGCAATAAGCAGCTGTCTGATCTGGAATTGCTTGATCTGTTTCGATTTCAACTCTAACATCGATCGATCCCTTTAAAGTTTCGTGCTGTCGTGAACAGTCGATAACAAATAAAGGAGCAACGTCTTTGAATTCTTTTAAACTCATCAATGGCTCTGGTCGACGTCCGTGATACGACTGTTGAAATCTTGCATACTGTTCGTATAATAAAGTAAATTTGTCTTCTGAAAAACTGACATTTAGTCCTTCATACGGATAGTATGATGAATTTAAAAAGACTCTTATATCTCGTACGTGACAATGATCAAACTCTGCCATTGACAATGCAGCGTTATGCTTGCGGTTGGTTTGTAAGCCAATGACAACAAATCGTGGTTTTTCTATTTGTGATGACGTTTTTATAGACCAAGTATGTTTACGTGTTTTAGGTAATAAAGGGTATTCGTACAGATCCCAATTACGAAACGCTAATGGAATAGTTCGATCTTTCTCTAAATGTTTTAATAGGTTAATTCTTTCTCTATCTGATACTTTAATGTGTGGGACTCGCCAAATGATTTTATTGATTATAATATCCTCTACGATTTCGCCTGCATTTAACTTGATTGCATTAAGATTTGTATTACTTCTTAATAACACTAGCTCGTGTTTACAGTTGATAATTATTTTTTCATAATCTTCTGCAAATCCCAATATCTTGTTTAACGGAATGGACGCGGAAAATGTTCCACCACTAACATTCTTTGTTCCTGCGGTTGACCAACCCCAAACTCGAGCACATTTGGATTCATTTTCATTTAAGGATAGGTAAGATTTCATTGTTGTAGTAATACCTGCATTCTTAGTTTTATCTATTTCTACTCCATTCAGTTCATATCTAATATCTTGAAAAAGAAATAGTGCTGGATTATTAACGAAATGTACATTGGATATTTTTTCTTTAGTGGTGCTGTTAAACACATTTACTTTGCCTTCGATATATAAACTACTAAGTGAAGGTAACACGTACAGGTCTTGTTGGTTGATAGGTATTCGTATTTCATCATTCTTGTTAAAACTTGTTACGTATGGTTTGTATGAATGATACTCGAAACTTTCAATGCTGTTATCATGTGATGTTTGTTGAGAAATATTTAAAATATTCATTTTATTAAACCAATTATCTTAAGAAATTCTTTATTGGTCTTAGTTAGCTTCTTTTTAAGCTGAAGCGATCTGTCTTTGTTCAATGTTCTGTTAGAACTGAGCAGAGTACATGATGAAGAAGGGCTTTTATTGAAATTAATCATATTTTTCTGAAATGTAAATACAGTTGTACTTCTTCTCCTCGTAAGTTTATCTCTTTGTTTTCAGCGTCCAACAGCCTTATATTAATAGCGCTTATAGAACTTTGGTTAACAGGAAAATAAATTAAATTTTTAGGTATTTCAATTATTCGATAACCAGGTGGTACATTAGGCACGAATTCATAAATTATATGGCTTGCCTTCCCGTTTACAAATGAACCACTAATTACATCGCATTCGATCCGCACTATGGTTGTAGATAGAATGCTTACAGGATACTGCGATTCGGTACTTATATTTGCATTTATTGTTTCCATTCCAAAACCTAAAATTTTACCAAGTGAGTCACTTTTTTCGAAATGAATGTCTTTGGAACAATAAATATTTGTTTTCAATGTGTTATTATTGCAGTTTAATTTCAATACAGTGTTCTTGATGCTATTTTTTAAAAAGTCACAAATATCCTGAAGCTCATAAGACCCTTCAGGAATTTCGATGATTTCATTTTCACCATAATAGAACTTGTTGTTTCTTTCATCAATGTTAGGAATGGAATTAAAGGTTGAAAAATATAGAAGACCACATTCATAGTCTCCTCGAAGTTCTAACGTTGGTGAATAATTTGTTGTTAGGGAGGCTCCTCTCCCGGTTATAGACACAGTGAAAGACATCATTATACTGACAATTTTATTAATTATTTTCATTTTATAAATGCTTTTTCCAATAATTCCTTAAAAATTTTAGACACAAATGACCACAGTTTACAGTACCAAAGGCTTGATGTCGTACATAATTATAGTATATAGGTATTTTACGCAAATACTTGACTAATTCCAGCGGTGGTTTTAAATTACCGAAACTGTCATAATATTCCACGTAATTATTTTGCTTTACAAAGGCTACCCAATGCGTACCAGGATTTTTGTTACTGTCCAAATTCATGATTGCACATTCCATCTTTTTAGGTTTCGAAGGTAATGTATCTCTCATGAATACACCACGAAAGAATGGAATGTTACTGGCATGTTCTAATATATCCAAATTAGTGAGCGCACGTCTAGGTAGCCGCTGAATTAGTTTTTTGAGGGATTCAGATATAAACCTGTCCCTTTTTTATGAGGTTTAATATATAACCCTTTTCCAAGAGCCACCGCTTCCATCATTCTGTTGTGTCTTTCAGATTCCTGAAGACTCTTTTGTGCGGCTTTAGAATCATTAACAGCTTTTGCTATACCTGCCGCTCCTCCAGCAAGAGAACCTAAAGCTGATAACCCCGCAAAAATGGGAATAAGTGGTAAAAGTCCTCCACATTTTGGAAGAGGAATAAATCGAGGTATACGTATTCCCTTTTTATCACCAAAAAGTTTCTTTGCAGCTGCATAGGCATATTTTATAGCAGAGTGGTTATCTTTGGATTTAATTTTTTTTAGTCCTGATTTTATTTTCTTTATCGCTTTCTTAAATGTTGTTATGCCATGACCTGCTCTGATTTTCGCTTTCATCGCATTTTTAACTATCCATGAAGCAATTTTTTCCCCTTTCCCAACATCTTTTGATTTAAGCCTTCTCTTAGCCATATTTAACAGTTCTAAGTCAGCCTTATGTCGAGCACCAGAATCTTTATTCAAGTAAGCAATATCGTGATGCATACAAGCTTCATCCAATTTGTTTATCCCTCGTTCACCTTGAAGTAATCGTTTCTGAAGTTTTGTACCAGGACCACAAAATTGGTACCCAGGTAAATGTAACTCAAACGGTAAATGATCTATCAAGCTATTAATTATACCACTGCCTTCCTTCATCGATAATCATAAAGTGAGTTTTAGAGGTTAATAATGTGCTACTTATATACCTACACCACTAATTTGCTTTTGTCAACCCAACTGTTTTCCTTATCACTTAAACCCAACCATTTTACAAAAAGTTTGTTTCCTTTTCTCTTTATAACTTTCTCAATAAGATAAAGGTCTGGCAATTTAGTTTTTTGTAATTCATATCCGTAAAAAGAACCAAGAATAATTTGATTATGTTTATCTTCAATTTGGTACGTTTCAGGAATTGTTTGATTGACTTTTATGATACGGAAAATTTCGGTAGACCAATTGGGTGTATAACCCTTATAAAAATCTCCTTTGTATTTACTTATACGAACAAAATCGTCAACTTGAAATGTTGTTCGTTGACGCGTTTTTTGCTTTTGGCTTTTAATAATATTAGATTTGACAACAGTCTCATTAGAACTATTAACATTTATTGGTTTGAATTTTGTAATACGATGCAAAGTGTTGTTATACTGCTGTACAGCGGTATCTAAATTATTTCTAAACCATTGATATCGACCGCATAAACTAAATAATTTGTAGAGCAGAGATTTTATCGTTCTTATTACTCGTTCCACAATAGCTGCTTTTTTAACCGAGTACGTTGAATAATGATTTATGTTATAATTGTTTGTTAACTGTTTAAAAGAATCGTTATAAAACTCTGTACCCAAATCAGTTTGCAAATGTTTAGGCTTTCGTGCTGATTCTATTAATATATTGTGCATTGCATTTGTGACACTCTGTTTGGATTTTGACTTCAATGGTCTAACCCATAAGTATTTTGATAAAGCATCAATTACAACTAAAACATATTTATATCCTTTATTAAATGATGAGTATTTTTGAAAATCCATTAGGTCCGCTTGCCATAAATCATCTATTCCTTTTATAATAGTATGCCTACGAGAGAAATTTCTTCTCGCTGCTTTGTGAAGCTCGTTTACGATGTCTTGTTTACTCATTTTTGAAAGGTTTCGCTGCAATCATGAGATCGATGTCCTTTTTAGTGTAATACAATGTACTCAGATTGATAGTAGTTAATTTTTCTAAATTGTTGAGGTATTTTTTGATATTACTTTGAATTGTTTTCATTTCATTCTTTAGTTCTTGAACACATTTATCTACGTATTCTTTATTCACAGCCTCATCGTTTTTCTCTGGAGATTGTAATCCTTTTAATCTTGATGATTTTAAATCAAAATCGCCTGCATCTGTTCTTACTAATGTATTTGTAAGAATATCTGTGAATTCAGACAATCGTAAACGCTTATGAACGTGATGCCCAAATTTATCTATATTCATTGCCGTCTTCTCTGTTTCTGTAGTGAAATGATACTGCCTAATCCTCCTGATGGAAGCTTTATATATTTTTTGTCTTTTATAATACCAGCTTCTTGCATTTCTTCGATTATTGCATAAATTTCATTGTGTACCCCGGTGTTACCAGCTGCCCAGGATCCAAGTAGTAGTTTTAATCGTTCCACTAACTCGTTTGGATCGTTCCAGTAGACTAAATCAGTATCTTTCTTAACTTCTTTTAAAACATCGATACCTTCTCCTCTTGGAAGACTTTCTAAGCTACTTGTATGATGTCTTGTAAACTTAAACAAAGGTTTAATAATATTCATATATTTAAATCCTTTGTTACTGTTTATTGGTTTGGATGGATCATAACTACGTTTATGTGCATTAGTATCCGTAAGTAACAATTTATAATTTTGTAAGTCTTCTTCTGTAATAATATCTAAATTAGGTACCTTTTTATACAATAATTCTTTTAAGCCTAGAGTTTTTTTCAAACTACGATTTCCAATTTTCAGGATGTGGTCATCATCATGAACACGGGTTTTGCCGAGCCAAAGTTTCCCTCGTTCATTTCTAACACCATAAGGTACATCTTTCATCACTTCAGATGAGACCGACCATGTTAAAGAGTCGTTGTTTATACTTGGTGAAGATTGAAGAGATTTAAATGAGTTTTCATGGACATCGTGATCCACCGAGGACGACGTGGTTAGGGTTTTGTTAGATGTTTTGTAAACATTAGTATCCGAGTTGATTTCATCATCACCAGATTCTTCAAAATCTTCAGTAGAAGTACTTAATGCTTCGCTTTCGTCGTATTTAGTTCTTTTAGGTTCAGTTTTAGGGTTTTGTTCCGATTCTTTATTTGTAACACGTTTATTATCAGTTTTGTTTGTCAACAATGTCAGTGGGTTAACGATAGGTTTAAATATTGTATCCAAAGTCATTTCATTTGTATTTTTTACGTCTTTAATCATTTCTACCTTTCTTTTTACAGCTGCAGCAGATTTTACAATTTGTTCTTTGAGGTTCCGTTCCATTGTTGAGAATTCCACTCTGTTTGACTTGTCTAATAAAACTGAATGGTTAGTAACTTATCAGCTTTATAAAGGGTTTAGTTAGTCCATTACTATGAATGTATCAAAGTTCATTCGATAACAGCCTTTGTTACGTTCACAATCCTTATTGATAACCACATAACTGTAAGGTTTACTCCATACAGTTGAACACATTTCACGAAACTGTGGCCATGTCATATCAGACCCAACGTGTTCATCGTAAGCATGTCTTAGATTTATATCGTCTTGCTTAAACAATATAATAAGATTAGCATTATCTCTTACTAGTTGCTTGGGTATTTTAGTATAAGTTTGATTCATATAAAAACAATCAATATTTTTATGTCGACCCATGGCGAAATAACTACGTATATTGTTTTGGTTTTCACAAGCAACATCGTCAAATATGATAATTGAGTCAGGCAACGCTTCATGTGGAGATAAAATTTCAGTATTATGATTATACTTGTTATATGATGTGCCTGCAACCTTCTCCAATACTTTTTCTAAGAATACGTACTTAGGTTGGTATAAAGACTTAGAGTAAACATAAAGATTACGAAAACGTGGTCCATCCTTATGTAACAAAAGACTGATAACCAAATTGGTCTTCCCACAGTTTGATGGACCACACACAATACTGCGTATAGTGTTTGGCAATAAATTCCCATGACGCTTAGCCTCGTTCAATGTCGTAGGACAGATGCATTCTAATTTAAGTGAATCTTTTTGTTTTAGAAATTTCATAACAGATTTTTTAACTTGACCGTCGTGAATAGTGGGTTTTAACGAACTGATTACAGTATTCTAGCGTCGATGATTAAAAAGTGTAGCTCAAAACATGATCAAATGCATTTACCTACTGCAAGCGCGATGTACTTTCATTTGTTTTATTGAGCAATCTATCGCACAGAGTGAGGTCTTGATCGGCAGTGAGATTTACGTATTTATCGCCATAATACGCTTATGCGTAGGGATTATTGGGGATTCTAAAAAAGTTTTTTTTAACATTATTGATCGAACGATAGTGAGATCGATGATGTGAAAAAACTGTTTTAGAATGCCCAATAATCCCCTACTACAACCGCCACTTCTATGGCCACTGGGCCGCGTAACACAAGTCTTCCCAGGGAGTGACGGAACTACACGGGTGGCCGAATTGAAGACAAGGAAGGGGACAATTCTGCGGGCCTTCAATAACATTTGCCCACTTCCTCTTGCATGAAGAGGTCAACCCGGGGAGGATGTTCGTGCACCATCGGCCGCGCTCGGCGGCGCTCGCGGGCGCGCGGGCCGCGGCAACTCCAGCGACCGGACTTGGCACTTATCCGCCGTTGACACCGCGCGCGCGCTCCCATGTAATTAAAATCCTTACGTTCACGCAAACCAGTAAACTTATGTTATATACAGTCCACTTTAGTTTTATTTCTACGAGCTATCGAAGGAACCCAAACAGCTTTTTATATCTTGTTAGTTATAGTTTGGTAGGATAGTCAAAAATAAAACAATGAAATACTTACAATATATTTTTAATTACTTAATTTAATCTAACGCACAAATCACACTCTGACGCTGACGAAGATGAGCTCGGCCAAAAGGTCGAAAGCTCTAGCGATGACGATGTTGACGACCAATTTAACGAGTTGGTGTGGCCTCGCCATTGGCCGCTCGGCACGGAGTAATTAGAAGCTGGTGACGGAGGCCTAGCCCGCCACGTTCCCGTGCCAGTGGCGAGGGCTCCATCTTCGTTAGCTTGGGTTTCACTTGGCGTAAACGTGGCAACCGGTTTCATACAACTAAAACAAAGAAAAACAAGTTTCCCTTAGGCACAACATATTTTTTTATATATTATGTTTTAATATAAAAGAAAGTCATGTCATTTAGATCTAGAAAATTGGCTGGATGGGTTTTGGTGATCTTTGGTTACGCATTTCCAGCTAGTTATTATAATATAATACTAACTATAAACTATAAACAAACTGTTACTTACTATGATTATTAAAAATTATTTACCTTTTTCAATTGTAGAAAATAACGATTTTAATAAATTTGTACACGAATTGTACCCTTCCTATTCGGCGCCAACAAGAAAAACTTAGCAATGGTCTACTCCAAAAATATTACAACTTTGTGAAAGAAAAAATTCAAAAAGAACTTGAACAGGCAGAATACATAGCTTTAACTACTGACGCATGGACATCGGCTTCTCACGAACAGTACGTCGCTGTAAAGGCTCATTTTTTAGGCACCGAAACAAGCATACAATCTTACTTATTAGAATGTATTCCCGATATGCTAAGGCATACTGCTACAAATTTGGTAGATTTAATCAAAAAAACATGTTTAGATTGGAAAATATTTGATAAAGTAGTAGCGGTTACAACAGATAATGCTGCAAACATCCAAGCAGCTGTTGCGTTACTTAGATGGAGAGCAATACCCGTTTCGCGCACACACTTAACTTAATTGTACAATCAGCCTTGGCGGAAATAAAAGATATCCAAACCAAAGTTAAATCTATAGTTGAGCTATTTCGCAAAAGCGTTTTGGCCAGTGAGCGACTAAAATCCACCCAAAAACAGTTAGGAGAAAAACACTTTAAATTAAAACAAGATATTATAACACGCTGGAACTCTACCTACGATATGTTTGAAAGGGTTCTAGAGACAAAAAAAAGTGTAATAACTACAATCGCTACGGAATATCCAAATATACCAAACTTAACTCCAGGTGATATTGATATTTTATTCAATATTTGTGGCCTACTGAAACACTTTAAGTCTGTCACAGAAATAATGAGTGCAGAAAAGCATGTCAAAAATATCGCAAATTATAATTTTAGCAAATTTGTTAAAAATTAAATGTCAATCATTTATTATCAAGGAAGGTATTCCTCAAGTGGTCACCAATATGGCAAATAAGCTTTATACCGAACTCACCACACGTTTTAGGAATATAGAAGATAACCAACTATTTGCCGTCAGTACTCTCCTGGATCCCCGTTTTAAAAAGTACGGATTTCCTGACGACAAAAAAAGTAGCGTGGATCGAGCAAAAACAAGTTTAGCTAATCTAGCTAGAGCTGTTTCAGCATTCAGTGAAACTGATATGACAACCGAGCCGGAAATTTCAAAAAATTATGTAGCTGATGTAACGCCTTGTATTTGGGACGATTTTGATATAAAGGTAGTAGATGCTATTAAAAATCAAAACCCTGCTGCAGCTGCTATAATAGAAGTCGACAAATACTTGGATGAACCTATTGTGTGCCGTAAATCCAATAATTGCCCTATGTGGTGGAATACAAAATGTTCATTCCTTATACAAATGTATGTTTACGTAGTTTGCCGGTAGATGGCGTTGATGGACGTTAGCTCGCAGTGTTATACCAGGTCGCCTTTTTTGTTAGGTCTCAATACTTCTTAATTTTAAATATACACACTTTAGTTCAAGCTACTTGGTGGTTTCATTTCGATTCCTCTCTAATAGTAGCAGTTCCAGGTCATACTAAGGGCAGTGTAGTAAACATGGTCCAGCGAGACCGAATTTTTTGAGTCAGTGTGTCCAAGTGAGGACATCATAGGCGTACCCTGCAGTGGATCGCTGCACATACAAGGGTCGTGGTCATCATCAGTTCTGGTGGATATCTTCGAGGAGAAGGTGGAACCACAACCTTTAGAGAACGAGGGAAAGAACGAAGCTATCGTCGTAAGATCGGGCAATGACGTCACTGGAGGAATAAGCTTGACGTTATCAAGTACGGTTTGTGAGTGGAGTGCAATTGTAAGTACAATTTTGAACCTTATTCATTTGTGAGAAAATAATTGAAATATTACAAGTTCAGTGCAAAGTGAAAATAATTTAAACCTTATTTGTTTGGAAGAATCAACTTAAGAAAATAGTAGAATTTGGGACTTAGCATATTTTAGAATTAAGTTTTTAGGACTTAGAATAATTTGTAAAAATTTAACGGTACGGGGAACCTATGCCGAATTTTGGTTAGATCAGATTGTTCTAAAACACTTGTAATTTTTTTGGAAAAATTGTACTACAATAATATTTAGCTTTTATTAATTATTTTTCTTCATTAATATGGATTCTATCTTTAATGTTCAGAAAGACCTACAAAGGGCAATTGAAAAAGGTTTTATTAATTTTAAGAAAAGTCCTAAAGATAGAATAACTATTGAATACTTGGAAACTAGATTAAAAAATTTGGAACGAGATTGGCAACTATTTCATAAAAATAATACCAAACTGTATGAAACTCAAGATCCAAAAGATATTCAGTCATCAATTTATATTACTGACGAGATTTATGATAAAACCGAAGACACATATATTACGTATAAATCTACTCTTAAAGTTGAAATAAATAAGTTGATATCGGTAGCCAAAATTCCAAGTATTCAAAGTTGTAGTAAAACTGTAAGTACCGAAAACAATTCTTTTGTTAAGTCACCAAAGATATCGATACCTATTTTTTCTGGCAAGTACACAGAGTGGCAAACTTTTCGTGATTTATTCGTATCTTTAGTGCACAATAATAAAACTTTAGATAGTGTTCAAAAACTACACTATTTAAAGGGGCATCTTTCTGGTGAGGCTGAGCAATTGATAAGACACACGCCCATTACTCAAGCGAATTACAATCAGTGTTGGGAGCAATTAGAAAAGCGTTATAATAATAAACGATACTTGGCAAACTGTGTGTTGAAGCGTTTATTTGCTCAGAGACGGTTAAATTTTGAAACATCTTCGGGTTTGAAGGAGCTTTTAGACAATACCTCTGATTGTTTGAATGCTTTGACTAACTTAGGTGTCAATGTTAGCACATGGGATATATTAGTTATTCACATTGTTACTTTTAAACTTGACCCGGAGACCCGTAAGCAGTGGGAGCTCAGCATTTCCAGTTGCGACGCTAGTGATTTGCCGACTTTCGATCAGTTCAAAGTTTTTATCGAAAACCGATTTAGAGCGTTGGAGTGTATAGATACTAAAAAGTCACCGTCCTATCAGGTCAATGCTAAATCTTTGTTAGCAACCAGTAGCAATCAAACAATGCGATGCGAGTTCTGCTCTGATGGACATAAACTGTGTTTCTGCAAAAAATTCATTAACCTAACTGTAGAACAGAGACGCGACTTTGTAGCCAAAAATAAGATGTGTTTCAATTGCCTAGGTGGCAATCATACCGTATATGATTGTAAGAAACCAACCTGTTGCAAGGTCTGTCGTAAACGTCACCATTCTCTATTACATCTTCAATTTTCTTATGAAAAATTAGGTCAACCTTCAAGTCAACGAAATGAACCACAAGCTTCATCTTCAGAAAATAGTTCTCCTATTATGTCAGTGCAGTGCGATGCGCCATCGGAAACGGACGCGCACAACTGCCTAAGCGAGAATTATTACTAATTCACGGCACGCGCGGCATTAGCCGTAGCGCGTAATTTTTCACTATGTCTCACATCAAGTCATAGTGAACGAAGTGTTGGCGTTTATCTAGAACGCTATCGACACAATGGACGAAGTCAGCATCGTGCAGATCTGCAAGTCGAACTTCAATGAAGCTGAGATTTGCAGTGGCAAGGCGCTGCTTTATCGGAGCATCGGTAAAGCCGATGAGATGCCATCTCGCAGGAGGGATGGAGGTGCGAAGAGTCTCCAGGATATCATCACCCTGTTGAAAGAGACCGACCCTGACGACGTGCCAACGTTCGTGGCGAAGGATCTGCATAAGCTGCCTCCCGTCACTTTCGACCACGTCGACGTCACCAGGCTACTCAAGGACATCATCTTCTTGAAAACGAGTCTGGCTGAGGTTCAGTGCAAATTGGAGGCCTCCGAAAACACTATCAGTGGGTTGCAAACCGAAGTCATGTTGTTAAGAAACACGGCTACGGTAAGTAGGTCACCGGAGGCCGCCAACGTGAACACTCGTCGTGGAGGGCAAAACGCATCCATCAGCAGTTTTGCTTCAGCGCATACGGATGCGTCACCGCCTGCCGCCGTCGCGCGCCCCACCGTCCCCTCCGCCCCGGCGGAGACGTCACGCGTGTGTACGTCGACCCCTCAACGTCCATTCGCTGCAGTCACCGCTGCTAACCAACCCGCCAAGCGACAACCCGAGCGGGTTAAAAAAGTGGGGGGACACCAAGAACGACCGGTCTCTAAGGATATACCGCAGAGACAAGAAGACGGTTGTGATGACGAAGGTTTTATAAAGGTGGAAAGGAAGAAGAAGCCTGCCCGCCGAAACCTTTGTGGCACCGCCCCGACTGGACAGAACCACCTGCTGCGTGCGGCTATCCCGACAACGCAATTGTACGTGTCCCGCCTGCATTACTCCACGAAATCAGAAGATATTGTGGAGTACATCAGAGTGAAAGCCAAATTTACTCTGAGGGTCGAGCGGCTGGTTTCCCGCCATAATGTGAATTTTAATTCATTTGTGGTGAGAGTGCCAACCGAACATCTGTCGACCTTCGTGAAAGAAGATTTTTGGCCTAGAGGTGTTTTGTTTCGACGATTCCGCGGTCGGATACCTGACACTGCATTGCGCAACACGTCGCCGCCTTCTCTACGTGTATTAGACAATAAATAGTTATTTTTTAGTTATGTATATTATGTATGTTAGACTTTAAGGTATATATTGTATGGGCCTTTTATTGCCTGATTTAAATAAATAAATTAAATTAAATTAAATTAAATTATTACATGCTTGTCAACAGGTAAGGTTCCAAAGCCAAAACAGGTGCTGTTGGCTACCTCTCTCCTAAATGTCCAGTCGAGATCGGGTGACTACCAAGTGGTTCGTGCATTAATAGACCAAGGTTCGCAAGCCTGCTTTATTACCGAAGATGCTGTACAATTATTGCGCTTGAAGAAAAACCCAGTACATGGAGTAGTGTCAGGATTAGGTGCATGTAAAAGTATCATCACTAAAAGTACAGTTGACGTTGTAATACAATCTCGTTACGACCAACGATTTAAAATACCTATAAAAATGTTTGTCCTGAGTAACATAACTTCATATCTGCCCGAGAAACGAGTAGATTCCTTTGAATGGTTAGAACTTTCACAATCAAACCTTGCAGACCCTCAATTCTATACTCCGAATAAAATAGACGTGCTTTTAGGGGCTGAAGTTTATAGTAAAATACTTGACACTGGAATATTCAAGAGGCCAAATAATAATTTAGTAGCGCAATCCACAAAATTAGGCTGGATATTGTCTGGAGTAGTAAAAGCAACTGAAGATCGTGTGTCATCTAGTTTAAAAAATATTACAGTACTACATACACAGTTCACAGAAGATGACCAACTTAAGAAGTTCTGGGAATTGGAAGATCAGCTTACTTACACTAAGAAAATGCTATCTAAAGAAGAACAAAGGTGCGAAGATTTATATCAAGCAACAACAAAGAGAACAGAAGAAGGGCGCTATGTCGTAAAATTACCATTTAAAGATAACACTCCGTCGTGCAAAGATAGTAACTCACGTGAAGTGGCTTTAAAAAGATTTAGTTCATTGGAGAAGAAATTTGTGAGAGATCAAGATTTAAAGCAGAAGTACACAGAGGTAATTAAAGAATACTTACTTTTGGATCACATGCGTCCTGTAAAAGAAAACAATAAAATAAAAGGTGTTTACATACCACATCATGCAGTGCTTAGAAGTGTCAAGACGACAACCAAAGTCAGAGTAGTGGTTGATGCCTCTTGTAAATATAATAACGGTTTATCACTTAACGATACGCTATTGGTAGGACCTACCTTACAACCGGAGCTTCGCCACATAATTCTGAAATGGAGAACATTTGGTATCGGTATCGTCGCTGATATTGTAAAGATGTACCGCCAAATAAGAGTCGCTGAAGAAGATGTGTCATTTCAACGAATAGTATGGAGAAACAATCCTAAGGACACTATAGAAGAGTACGAGTTTCTCACCGTATTATTCGGTACAGCTTCAGCTCCTTATTTGGCTGTAAAATCTCTTAACCAGGTAGCTATCGATGAAGGAAAAAACTATCCAGCTGCCGCAGCGAGAGTAGGTGATTATTTTTATATGGATGATCTTATGACTGGTTCACATACACTAGAAGAAGGTGTCGAAATATGTAAACAAATGAAAGCATTACTTACCAAGGGAGGTTTTCAGCTACAAAAGTGGAACAGCAATAGTCTGGAACTTCTGAAAGAAATAAATACAGATCAAGAAATAAAAGAGCAAGTCAAGACAATAACAAATGAGGACAAAGAAATAGGAAAGGAAAAGGACAAAAGAGAGAACATAGAAATTAAAATAGATGCTACCATAAAAATATTAGGACTTACCTGGGACCGTGAAGATGTCTTCCAGTACATAGTGAAGCTGCCAGCGGTCGCTAAACCTGCAACAAAAAGGTCAATCTTGTCAGATATCGCTAAGTTATACGATCCTTTGGGATGGCTAGCCCCCACGGTAGTAGTTGCCAAAGTATTTATTCAGAAACTATGGCTTTCGGGTTTAAATTGGGGTCAAGAACTTCCTGTAAATTTATTAAAAGAATGGGATACTTACCGGCAAGAGCTACCCATGCTTACCGAAGTAAGAATTCCACGTTGGCTAGGCACCAAGAACGACGACTTCTTAATGGAGCTGCAAGGGTTTAGTGATGCGTCGAAAGTAGCATACGCCGCCGTAGTTTATATTCGACGAGTGGATCTAAGCGGTAATGTTCGTGTTTCACTGCTGACCGCAAAAACAAGAGTTGCTCCAATAAAACAAGTCAGCATACCACGCTTAGAACTGTGCGCAGCTGTGCTCTTGACTCGCTTACTAGTTGAAACAATGGAGGTTTTAAATATTCCGAAACAAAACGTCAAGGCATGGACAGATTCTACCGTAGTACTTGCTTGGCTAAACAGTCACCCAAGCAAATGGAAAACCTTTGTTGGAAATCGCGTGTCTGAAATATTAACATCTCTTGATTCGTCGCAGTGGTTTCATGTATCCACAAAAGATAATCCAGCAGACAGTGCCTCTAGAGGCATTTTACCTTCAGTGTTAGCAGATCATAAACTTTGGTTAGAGGGACCGCAGTTCTTAAGAAATCAAAACATTGTATATACAAGGCCTACTAACTTAGAAGTTCATTTGGAAGAGTCCATAAAAACACACGTAGCGGTTACATTTAATGATTCTTTATTACACAGGTTTTCTAAGCTGCAAAAGCTATTAAGAGTAGTAGCATACTGTCGCAGATTCCTAAAATACAAGAGAGACATAAATCAATATACATCATATTTACAAAAGAAGGAGTTAGCCGATTCATTAGAATGCTGTATTAAAATATCACAAAAAGAAGAATTTGAACAAGAGCAAAAAGAGTTAAAACAATTTGGATTTATTAAAACAAAAACAAGTAAACTTAAAGCATTAGGACCTATTATTGATGAAGCAGGTATTATTCGAGTCGGTGGTAGACTGCAAAATGCCAATCTAGACAGAAACATGGCACATCCAATCATATTATCTTCAAAGTCACCACTGTCGAAACTATTAGTTGCGGAAGCACACTTCAAAACTTTACATGGAGGACAGCAGTTAATGCTCAACTATTTAAGGACAAATGGTTATTGGATTGTGCGCGTAAAGGATTTAGTAAAACAATATGTACGAAAATGTATTGTGTGTATCCGACAAAATGGCAGAACACAAAATCAATTGATAGGCTCACTTCCGTCAGTACGCTGCAAACCAGCTAGGGCATTCTTGCACAGTGGTTTGGATTATGCCGGGCCTATCAATGTTCGGACTACCAAGGGCAGAGGGCACCATGCTTACAAGGGCTATATCTGTCTTTTTGTATGTATGGTGACTCGAGCAATTCATTTAGAGGTGGTTAGTGATACGACCACTGAATGTTTTCTTGCTGCTTTTAGAAGATTTGTTGGTAGACGAGGTCACTGTGCTAAAATATACAGTGACAACGGTACAACCTTTGTAGGAGCTGCAAGGGAGCTGGAGCAGTTACACGCACTCCAAAGGTTAGCCGCAGAACATATAGAGACTCAAGGAACGGAATGGCATTTTATACCGCCTCATAGCCCAAACTTTGGAGGTATTTGGGAAGCTGGTGTGAAGTCGGTGAAGCGCCATCTCAAGAGAATTGTCGGAAACACAACACTCACATACGAAGAGCTCAGTACACTACTAATCCAGATAGAAGCATGTTTAAATTCTAGGCCCATTTCAATAATGAACAATGAGGAACCAACGGAGTGTATTCCTTTGACGCCTAATCATTTTCTAATAGGCGAATCTTTATTAGCAGTACCAGATGTAAATTTTATAGATGTAAATATTAGCACTTTAAAACGTTGGCATATGATACAGAAGATGTTGCAACAGTTTTGGTCGCGTTGGTCTAACGAATATCTGTCAAATCTTCTTCAACGCTATAAATGGACGTCACAGATAGAGGAGCCGAAAGTAGGAGATGTAGTTCTTGTTAAAGAAGATAATTTACCACCATCCCGCTGGTTACTAGGTCGAATACTCGAAAAACATCCAGGGCACGATAATATAACCCGTGTGGTAACATTGCGTACGAAAGCTTCTACAATAAAACGGCCAACTTCCAAGCTGTGTATCTTGCCCGTAACTGATTAAAATGAATATGGAGTTTTTGTTTAAATATTTTTGTCGATTGTATAGTTTGAAGGATTTAGTTAATCATAGTTAAGATCTTGCCAATAATTAAATAATATGTAATTGGTTACAAGTGTTAAACTAAGAGTTTAGTTAAGTTCTATAGATTGGATAATCGTTTCAGTTCTTTTACCATTGTTTTAGGACATGAATTTGTCAATAATGTCCTAAGGGGGCGGCATGTTCATTCCTTATACAAATGTATGTTAACGTAGTTCGCCGGTAGATGGCGTTGATGGACGTTAGCTCGCAGTGTTATACCAGGTCGCCTTTTTTGTTAGGTCTCAATACTTCTTAATTTTAAATATACACACTTTAGTTCAAGCTACTTGGTGGTTTCATTTCGATTCCTCTCTAATAGTAGCAGTTCCAGGTCATACTTAGGGCAGTGTAGTAAACATATCCACGACTGTATGATATAGTGAAGAAACTTTTCCGGCTACTTCTACCCCGTCGGAAAGAGTATTTTCAAAAGCAGGACACATAATAACTGAGGAGGTTCTTTTCAAAACTTGACTATTCCACTTGCGTGCGACCAAAGTGGATTTTTTATTTTTTTTTAAGTTTAACATAACGTAACATTGAAATCTATATGCATCGAAAACAAAATCCTGACAAAACGTGATCAATCCACTAAAAAAAAATATTCCAAAACGCATGATTTCGACAAAAGTAGATTATTCCTCTTCGAATTAACATGTTCAAAATAAGGATTTTAAAATTGCAACAAAACATGATTAATCCAGAAGACATTTTTTTTATTACTAGAAATTGTAACAAAACATGTTTTTTCCTCATATAAGTTTTTATGTTCTCATTGGTGCCAAATCTGCCAAGTTTTTGAACGGTTGATGTCAGGCTCGAAATGGCAAGAACCCAGAGCCGTTAAACGTTTAAAAAAATCCTATTTGACATCTCATGGCTTGACAGTGAGTGAGTGACGTAAATTATTTTGTTAATCAAAACTTTTGTCTGTCGCGGTCAGTTGCAGTTTATTAACCTTTTGTGTTTCGATTTCGAATTGTATTTTCTGCATTTCGAGGATCAAAATAATTGAGAAATGGAGTGTCAAACAACAATACAAGATATAAATACAGGTTCAAGAAGTAGAGAGCGCCGACGACAAAATCGAACGAAGTAAGTTTTTGTGTTTAAACTTAGCTACGAATCTATTGTCATAAAATTTCTGTGATTATGCGTTAATTCAATGTAATTTTCTATAAACCTGGTCTATATTTTTGCTTCAGGGACTACTCGGACTGTGACCCATGTGCACTTGCATTTGAGAAGCCTTGTAATCATAGCGAAAAGAGCAAATTTCATTGCAACAAATTCGCAAGGCGAGATATTTGAAAAATCGTAAGGCATTGTACAAAAAACCAGTTCAAAGTGGAGCAGGATGCTTATTTGTCGGTGTATGAACCTGTTCGTTGTCGTAACAGTAAAACAGCTCCCAAGAAGCCCAGACCTAAGCAAAAATCTGCCACTTTTTTTCTACTGAGAAATGGTCATCCTAAGGGAGTAAGCAAGAGATTTTTTTTAAACGCCTTAGGATTAAACAGAGGAAGAGTGGATATTCTTGTGAAAAGACTAGGCAATGGGGATGTGATAAGAGAAAATAGAGGTGGAGACCGAAAAAGCAAGAAGTCAGCACATGTCAAGCAGAAGATTATTGATTTTATTAATAAGTTTGAAACTGCTGAATCCTATAGCTGAATATAATAGGTCAAAATCCAAGCGTATATACTTACCTAAGTTCAGAACTAAGTATAGCTAAACTAAGAAAAATGTACAATGACACAGTAGAGATTTCATTCAGAGCTAAAAAATCTTTTTTCAGATCAGTGTTTATAAAAAACTTTAACATTGGGTTTCAGTCTCCATCGTCAGATGCATGTACTTATTGTACATTCCTAAAAAATAAAATAAAAAAAGCTACAGGTACGGAAAAAGTAAATTTAATGACTGAAAAAAGAATCAATAGCAAAAGGGCAAGAGCATTTTATGACTTAATGAAAGAAGAACAAGAAGGTTCTTTAACATTCTGTTTTGATCTGCAACAGGTGCAGCCACTCTCCCGCACTCCGATTCAAGAAGCATTTTATAGTAGACAGATTAGCTTTTATGTATTTTGCATTGTAGCAAAAAATACATTAAATCCTATTTTCTATAAGGTGCATCAGGGTTAGTATTATATTATAATAACTAGCTGGAAATGCGTAACCAAAGATCACAAAAATCCATCCAGCCAATTTTCTAGATCTAAATGACATGACTTTCTTTTATATTAAAAAATAATATATAAAAAAATATGTGGTGCCTAAGGGAAACTTGTTTTTCTTTGTTTTAGTTGTATGAAACCGGTTGCCACATTTACGCCAAGTGAAACCCAAGCTGACGAAGATGGAGCCCTCGCCACTGGCACGGGAACGTGGCGGGCTAGGCCTCCTTCACCAGCTTCTAATTACTCCGTGCCGAGCGGCCAATGGTGAGGCCACACCAACTCGTTAAATTGGTCGTCAACATCGTCATCGCTAGAGCTTTCGACCTTTTGGCCGAGCTCATCTTCGTCAGCGTCAGAGTGTGATTTGTGCGTTAGATTAAATTAAGTAATTAAAAATATATTGAAAGTATTTCATTGTTTTATTTTTGACTATCCTACCAAACTATAACTAACAAGATATAAAAAGCAATATTTAAATCAGTTTTCTTAATAAAAGTAAAGTACCTAAATAACTTTAAAATTTAATCTAATTGTGTTTCAAAAAGTGCACTTTATCTATTCATGTAAAATAATTTCTTCATTTATCATACCACCTACATAATTTCGTTACTACTAACTATTAATACTAATGAGATGTACTTTACAGAAGATGATTTGCGTATGACTAAAATAAAAAAACTTAAATTGTGGCGGAGTGGCGTACACACCGGTTTTCAAGGTGTCGCCTGCTCCGATTTGCTCTGCTCTGTTTTATTTAATTTAAATTAGAATAAAGTGTATTAAAGTGTTAATAATTGAATAGATAACAAAAGCAGGGCATAACCATTAAATGCAAATTGTTTTTGTAAAAGTTTAAACCCTGTATCGTGACTAAAGTTTTGGAAAAGTTGCCGGCCGGCTTTGACACTTAACTTGACAAAATTTGAAAGGACCTAACGGATCACCTAAAACCAGGAGAGTACTGTTTTCATAATACATGTAAATCTGTAAATGCTTTGTTAAATCTCACTATATGTAAATTTAAATTGTATGGTACCTACGTATAAATAATTGAGGTTATTTTTTTAAGAAAGTTAAACAGACTAATAGATAAGTACTTGTTACGCGGTAATTGTCGGTTGTGTGGCTACTGAAATACCTACTATCTCAACAACAGACACTGATCAAACCTCACGAAAGTGAGATACGCCACAATTCAATACGATTCGGTTCTGTTGTGCCTCTCTTTACTTGACGTAATAGTGGAAGTAAAGTTGACGATAACAACCCCTTAACCGCAGACAATTTACTCCTTATACTATACAGTAACACATTTACAGGTACATTGCAGTAGTCAAATGATAATACTGGACAATATTAGTTATTAGTACTTAGTTAATTTTAAGATTGCACATATTCTACAATTTTTTTTTTTGCTTACCTCCATAAATAAACATAATTAACTGCTCCAATTTCAATTATCAGCTCCTATTTTAATCAATTTATAAACATTCAACCAAATATCTTGTACAATAAATTAACAATAGCAGTTCAGTTTTCTTGCCATATAAATCATAAATTATCTACCTACATAAACTTAATTTCTTTCCAAACCGTCTGTTGCACACATTTCTTTGCATTATTTCAGACCATACTAAAACACACACAATGGATACCCAGACTGGAATCATGACTCGCAAGATGACCTCTCATAACACTGAGATGAAACTTAAAAAGGCACTCGATGAATTGCAGCAAAGTAGAGAAAGTTGTAGCCAGCTTCTTAGGGAAAGAGACGATTGTGAAGAGGAATTCAAAACGATCATCTTGCGGAATTCTCAACTTAAGAAAGAATTAGCTGATGTCCATGCCCAACTCGAAGAGGTCTCCATACACCGTAATGAATTATTGAACACGGTCAGCACATTCGATCAATGCAGCAATATCTTTGAGCAGACTCTCAGACGGAACAACGAGCTTGAACATGAACTTAGAGATGCCAACAAGACCATAATTGATTTGGAAGATGAAAAACAAGAAAAGGACTGTGCACTGACATTAAACCTCTATGAGGAATTAGTAGGCACCCCCGGTGAATTAGCTTTCTCTCCAAAATTAAATTATTCAAACAAAACTAATGTCAAAGTTAATAGTAAAATTAGATTAAACAGTAGAAATAACATAAAAAAATATATCAAATTAAATAAATACATTATAAAAACAAATAAACTTGTTAAAAAGCAGAAATGCTTTTATAAAAATGTACAGTTGAGAAAGCAACGTATTGATTTAGTTGATAGCCTGGAAATATATAGTCAAAAATTACAAGAAAGTAGGTTGAAACATGACTCTGACATATTACAATTGCAGGATGACATCTCGAAGTTGCATAAGTCACTGGAATCCATGACACTGTTATACAACTCTGCTCAGGACCAAATTAATGAACACATCCTGGCTGCAAACCAATTACTTGATCTTGGCAATGCTAATGCTAGTTGTAAATCATTACCTAATATTATGATAAATTCAACTCAGTGCACTTACCAACAGAGAGTCGAAAATCCACAGTTGTCTTGTCTAAATTTAAGTAATGAGATTCAGGCAACATATAAAGAGGAGTCGAATGAGGTCATTTTATATTCAGATAGGCTAGGAATTGGTTATGGCTCTATACTAAACAATAAATTAAATTGCAATGTAATAAATAATTGCATGCCGGATGCATCGTTTGATGAAATAATTAAAACAATAGAAAATACTCAAACATGTTCAACCTCAAGTACCATTATTTTAATGCTAGGTAATAGTCAAAAAATTACCAAAAATAATATTATAAAATCATTTTCTATTTTAGATAAATTATGTGTTAAAAAAAATATTCCTTTGTGCCTTTCCATTTTGTAAAAATAATTTAAATAATATTAATGCAAGTATTCACTTAATGAATACTTTATTATATAACCTATGTCAAAGACATAGTGACAAGTTTGTGTTTTTTGACACAAATAAATTTATTAACAATAGTTTTATTTTGACAGGCGGCTCTGTACACCTGCCTCATAAAATAAAAAAACAAATTGCTACTTTGTTAGCATATAATATTAATATTAACTGTCTTGCTAAAAATAGCAAAAGTATAATTTATGAACATGTTAGTACTTGTACTAATTTAAATATTGTGCCATTGACAACCTCTGAGGCTTTAAACTGAGAGGAAAGACAAAAGCTAGGCCTGATATGTATTTCAATATTGTTCATCAAAACATACAAGGCCTGGCCGGCAAAGAGTTAGGTTTAGGGTTATTTCTTCAAGATTATAACGTTCATGTCATATGCCTTACAGAACATTGGATTAAAAAACACCAACTAATGTTAAACATGGAAAATTATAAAGTCGCTAGTTCGCTCATAAGGGAGTCTGCACCAAGAGGGGGGTCACTTATTCTTGTTAAAAATGAATTAAAATGTAAAGAACGCAAAGACATTGTGTCGCTCACGGTTGAACGAACTATTGAACTAGCGTGTGCTGAGCTGGAACAATATATCATAATTAGCGTGTATAGCCCCCCCAAAGCTAATTACCACGTTTTTGAATCTGTTATGGATGAGGCTCTGAAAAAGCTCTCAAAATCGAATAAGAAAGTAGTGGTATGTGGGGATTTCAACGTTAATATATTAGAAGAAACGCAGTTGTCCACCCGATTTCTTAATCTCTTTAAGTCTTATAATCTAATTAATCTTTTTAATGAACCCACCAGGGTGACGCCCACGTCAGCTACTTGCTTAGATAATATTTTTTGTGATGGTAAAGTGTTAAAAAAAACGATTTTAAATTGTCTTATTTCGGACCACAGCGGACAAGAAGCATCGTTCGAGCACCATTATGTCTCTAACAAAGTAGATTCTGTGTATAGGCAATTCACTTTTAATAAAATAGAAAAGTTTAAGGAAAAAATTAAAGAGGGTGTGAATTTGCTAAAGCCTAATGATCAGAATGTTGATGAATTATATGAGAATCTTTTTGGTTTAGTTAAAAAGGAATTTGATAAACATTTTAAACAGAAAAAAGTAAAAATAAACAAACAGAAGTGTAAGTTTAATGAATGGGCTACACCTGGTATTTATAAAAGCAGAAAAACATTATATGATTTATATAGTTTAAAGGCAGATTCTCAAAACCCACATATTATAGAACATGTTAAAAAATACTCTAAATTATTTAAATTAGTATGTGCCAAAGCGAAGTCAATATATCTTTATAATTTAATTTCGGCTTCCAAAAATAAGGCAAAAACCACTTGGAATATTATTAATAAAGAGACATGTAGAGTAAAACCAAATAATCCTACTTACTCTCTCAAGTTAGGGGATAAGCTAATAAACACGAACACGGAGGTTGCAAACACATTTGAGACATTTTTTTCGAATATAGCTCCCTCTACTACTGAAGGGCTAGCTTCTTCTGCTGATCTAGCTGAATCCCTTCTCAAGTCTGTTGTCGAAGAGTGCAATTCTTCATTTAATTTTAGACATATAAACCCTGATATAATTACAAAAACTTTTAGAGAATTTAATATGAAAAAAACAGAGGATCTTTGGGGAATTTCTGTCAATATTATCAATACAATCATAAGTTCATTAGCCCCTCAACTCGCTATTATTTTTAACAAATGTATTGATGATAGACAGTTTCCAACTTTAATGAAGTTTAGCAAAATCATTCCTTTGTTTAAGTCTGGCGAAAAATGTGACCCCTCTAATTTTCGACCTATATCTATATTGCCAGGGCTAAGTAAAATTTTCGAGAAAATAATGTTTAATCAGCTTTTATCTCACTTTAGTGTAAATAAATTATTAAATAGCAACCAATATGGCTTCAGAAAAGGTAGAAATACTACCGATGCTGGAGTTGCTCTCCTACAACATGTGTTTAAGGCTTGGGAGAGTAAGCTAGATGCCTTAGGTGTATTTTGTGACCTTTCAAAGGCCTTCGATTGTGTAGACCATGAAATATTACTTAAAAAACTTAAACATTATGGTGCATCGAATGATTCCTTGGATCTAATAAGTTCTTACCTTAAAGGCAGAATACAAAAGGTTTGCATAAATGGAGCTGAGTCTTCAGGGTCGGCCCTTGTTATGGGTGTCCCACAGGGATCAGTATTAGGACCCCTGCTATTTTTAGTTTATATAAATGACCTTCCCTGTTACTTACATAATCTTTGTGAGATGGTATTGTTTGCAGATGATACATCCATGATTTTTAAAACCAAGAGGGGCAAATCTTCATTTGACGATGTTAACAATACCCTCTCTAAATTATTGCATTGGTTTACAACAAATAATCTCTTACTGAATGCAAATAAAACAAAATGTGTTAAATTTACGATGCCAAACGTAAGGTTAGCTGCCCCTAATATAATTGTTAAAGATGAACCACTAAACTCTGTAGATTTTACTACCTTTTTGGGTATAACTGTAGACTCTCATTTGCAATGGGGTGCTCATATTAGGGGGCTGTCTGGAAGACTTAGTTCTGCTGCTTATGCTGTGAGAAAGATAAGGCAGTTGACTGATGTTGGAACGGCAAGATTAGTATATTTTAGCTACTTTCATAGCATAATGTCATACGGAATTCTGTTGTGGGGCTCAGCGGCAGATATTGAGTCAATTTTTATATTACAAAAACGTGCTGTACGGGCTATTTACGGCCTTCGACCCCGTGACTCGCTGAAAGAGCTCTTCAAAGAGATTAATATACTTACAGCGTCTTCTCAATACATTCTCGAGAATATTGTTTACGTTCGTAAGAACATACATTTATTTCTTAAGAAAAGTAACGTACACAATTTCAATACTAGAAATAAAGATAAACTTGCCGTTCCAGGCTTCAGACTGCGAAAAGTAGGAAAATCGTTTATGGGAAATTGTATCCGTATTTTCAACAAATTACCAAAGGATATTGCTGAACTCCCTGTACATAAACTTAAATCGTATGTTAAAGTTATTTTAATGAAAAAGGGCTATTACACTGTTAATGATTATTTAAATGATAGAAATGTATGGCATTAAGTTGTCCCAGCTCGTACTTGCTTAAACCTTGTAAAAATTACCTTACCTTGTAAAAATTTATTTAAAAAGAGGCTGACAATAGTGACCGAGTTTCTTGCGCTGCTTCTTCTCGGCACTAGCCCAGACTTGTCCCGAAGCAGTGGTAGGTTTAAATATTGGGACGTGTAAAAGCGCCTCCTGGGGCCTATTTGCAGAAATAAAACTGATTTTAACTGATTTTGATTTTAACTGATTTTCCGAGGTCCCGGGTTCGATTCCCGGACGGGTCAATGTAGAAAAAAAAATGTGTTTTTCTACATTTTCTCGGGTCTGGGTGTTTGTGGTACCTTCGTTGTTTCTGGTTTCCATAATACGAATGCTTTAAATAGTTATTCAAATTGGGATCAGGACAATGTATGTGATGTTGTCCAGATTTATTATTTATTTATTTATTAAATTATAAAAAAACATTTTAATTTCTGCATGCCCCAAGAGGCAATTTTACACGTCCCAATATTTTAACCTACTGTAATGGGTATGTAGTCTTAGGTATATAAACGAATTATGTTAATCAATAAATCAGTCTTTATACGTTCTCCGGTGTTATCATTCCTCTCCTTACACACAACCTGTAAATGGCGATCCTGCCGCCGTCGCGCCGGTAACAGGAGCTACGCGCATTCCATTACCGTATTTAGTGCGATATTTGAACTAATCGTCACCAATTAAGTTTCAAGATGATTTATTCAATCATAACGCTCAGTGACGAACTGTATACTCGTGCTTCTTTTAAATTAAAAACTACTCAAAATGGGTTCCGGCCAAACTAAAGAAGAAGATAGAGTAATCATCGCGCAGAATGCAGCTGGCGGCGAAAATTCTTCGCACTTAGAACAACTGAAGGTTCACGCGAGCACCACGAATGTGATCTTATTGAGCATCGTGCTGATGATGGGAGTTGGCCTCATCATAGTCATCTACAAAACGTACAGGAGATGCCATAAAAAGCTGGTTCAGCGGCAGATTAACGAGTTCAATCTTCGAAGGTATGCAAGCCTTCTCCGTGGTCGACAGCAGCAAAAAGAGGTTGAAGAACGCCCGGTTAACGAGTGTAAAGTGTAATAAAAGTGTTTCGGCTCCATAGTGCAGTGCGTAAGAGTGGTAGTAATGTAATAACACTAATTATATATGTACTTATTTACTCGTATATTTAAAGGTGCATTGTAAGTTAGTACTTACCTGTTTATTCTCATATACCTACATAAAGTAATTAAATATTAAACTAGCATAATAATATCATGTTACGATAGGCGTTAGTCATATTATCATATTACACTTACTTTGATGGCTGAGGAATTAAATGTAATATTTCAAGAGTTAAAATCGATTAGAACTTATCTGATAAAGATTGGACCTAGCAGAAGATAACCTAGAAGCAGATAATGTTTTAGCAAGATACAACGATTATATCAGCTTATGTAAAATTAAAATATCCTTAAAACAAATAAATAAGACTGAAATAACCTTGATAAATAAAACTTGTGAAGAGTTTAATAACTTATACGAGGAAATATTACACTTGTGTTGTAGTGTGGAGGAAGAGGACACCTCTTCCAAAGCAGGTATTATTATGGCTCACGAAAACTTTGATTTGAAAATTGCCTTGAGGATTTTGCCTATTATGACAAACGATATTGACAGTACTAAAAACTTGATAGAGGGCATAGAATATTATAGCTCTATTTTAAAGGAAACAGATTGTAAAAATAAATTAATTCAATTTGTGTTGAAGAGTAGGTTATCCCAGCAGGCAAAAATACAGCTGTCTCAGCAGTATGGTAATATCGATGAGTTGATAAAGGATATGCGACGCAAATTATTGCCACAAAAAAGCTACACAGCTTTGCAATCTAAGTTATTACATTGCAAACAAAATAACAGGACATTAGACGATTTCGGGAAAGATATTTCGGAACTATTTGCCGATCTGACCATTTCGCAAGCTGATGGCGATTCAGAAAAATACAAGGTCTTGCAACCATTAAACGAAAAAATGGCCATTAAAAGTTTTAGTGACGGCCTGCGAAATAGTCGATTGAGCACTATAATCACTGCTCGTAATTACGATTCCTTAACAGATGCCATTCAAGCTGCCAAAGACGAGGAGATAAATGCCTCATCCACATCAGAAGGCATAATGGGTATGTACAAAAGATCCAATTTCAGATCAGCTCAAAGAAGGTCCCATAGGGGTCAAAATTCAAGACAACGGGGTCCTCGAAGCTTTAATTGGTCGCGAGGATATCATCGGCCACCATACAGTCAGCAAAATCAGGTATGGTCTCAACAGAATAATTATCGTGGTACAAGTTTTCGTAATAACAGAGGTCGAAACTTTAGTCGAAATCGCGGGCAACTAGCACGCAATAACGTAATCCACATGGCAACAACGGACAGTGTCCCTTCAGAGGATTCACATTTAGAATCTCTGAATCATTTTTTTCGAGAATAGCTTTGTGTACTCATGTAACAGCTTGTGTAAGGTAACAAGTTACATTAACAAATATAGACATGATTGGTTAATTGACACGGGTGCATCGATTTCTGCTGTAAAGTATCAGTGTATCAAAAGTTTACAAATACCATTCCATAAAAATGAAGTTAACGTAAAAGGTATTGGCGGTGATATTGTTTCTTTGGGCTACGTGTTCCTTAACTTAAACTTTAATAACAACATTTTTACACATAAGTTTTTTATCTTTGACAATTTACCATGCCAATCTGACGGAATTTTAGGTCATGACTTTTTCAGCAACTATAAAGCCAAATTAGATTTCGAATTAAATACATTAGAACTCTATACAGAAAACAACAAATATGTAAACGTAAAGTTTGATTATATGACACCTACTACAAACTCATATTTAGTCATACCACCGCGGTCTGAGTCCATCCATTATATTAATACCGACGAGAAAACAGATTGTTTTATAAATTCTCAAGAGCTATGTGAAGGGGTCTACTTAGGTAGCACATTAGTAAGACCCGAGAACGGAAAAATTCCAATTAGAATTTTAAATACTAGAGAAAAAGAGATAAAATTGAGTTATTTTAAAGTAAATTCAAATAACCTAAATGATTACATTATTTGTAACTTTGAAAAACCAGTTATGAATGCAAAAAGAGTTAAAGATTTATTTTCGTTTTTAAAATTAACGGGGTTAACTTACGAGGAACAAATATCAATAGAGAATATTTGTGCAAAATTTCCAGATGTTTTCTATTTGCCAGGCGACAAGTTACAAGTCACAAACATTTACGAACAAACTATTGATTTAAAGCCTAATACCGCACCAATTTACACCAAACAATATAGATTGCCATATTCGCAAAAAGTAGAGATCGATAATCAAATTCAAAACATGTTAAATGACGGCATAATAGAAGTTTCAAAGAGTCCATGGTCAAGTCCATTACTATTGGTTCCCAAAAAATTGGATTCATCGGGAAAAAAGAAATGGAGAGTAGTAATAGATTATCGTAAACTTAATAATCAAATTCAAGATGATAAATTTCCCCTGCCAAATATCACAGAAATTCTAGATTCCTTATCTGGTGCGATGTACTTTACGCACCTAGATCTTTATCAAGGATTTTACCAAACAAATCTTCAAAAGGAAAGTAGACCTTGTACAGCATTCACTACAGGGAAAAATCAATATCAAATGACCAGGATGCCGATGGGTCTCAAGTCTAGTCCTAATAGTTTCAGTCGTATGATGACCATAGCGATGTCAGGCCTTAATTACGATAAATGTCTTATTTATCAAGATGATTTAGTAGTTTTTGGACGAAACTTAAATTTTCATAACCAAAATCTCATGGATGTTTTTACCAGATTACGTAAAATCAACTTAAAGTTAAACCCAAGTAAGTGTACATTTTTGCAAAAAGAAATGTTATACTTGGGGCATATTGTTTCAAAAGAGGGTATTCTACCTGACCCTGAAAAAATTAAAGTAGTAGTAAATTATCCAACGCCACAGAATAATGACGAAACAAAGAGATTTGTAGCTTTTGCGAACTATTACCGTAGATTCATCCCGAATTTCGCAAAAATAGCTAATCCTTCAAATAAGTTATCTTGTAAAAACGCACCTTTTAATTGGACAAAAGAATGTGAAATATCATTTCAAAATTTAAAATTAGCGTTAATTAAGCCACCAGTTTTACAGTATCCTGATTTTTCTAGTACAAACGAATTTCTATTGCAAACAGACGCATCAGGTAAAGCCATAGGTGCCGTTTTATGTAACAAGGACGGCCGACCGGTAGCTTATGCTAGCCGAAGTTTAAATAAGGCGGAAATAAGATATCCAACTATTGAAAAGGAGCTCTTAGCAATAGTTTGGAGCGTTAAATATTTCCGACCCTATTTATACGGGAGAAAATTTAAGATTCAAACCGACCACAGGCCACTTGTCTATTTATTTTCTATGCGAGATCCGTCGAGCAGACTAATTAAATTTAGATTGTTACTAGAAGAGTACAAGTTTGAGATAGAATACATAAAAGGACAATTGAACTCGGTAGCAGATGCCTTATCGCGAATTAATATTACATCAGATGATTTAATAAACATGAATGAACAAATAAATGTGATGACTAGAGCACAAGTAAGAAAAAATAAGGGTAGTAGTAATATCGGAAGTACTTGTAATGTTCCGATTGATAATATTGACACTAACTCGAGGCCTGATCAACCAAGAGTTGTGGAAATAATTAAAAAACCAAAACATTTCACAGAACTTTCCATATGTAATCAGTTAAAATATAAAAGGTTATTAAGAGAAGAATTAATAGAAAAATATAATTACTTTATTTATGTGCCCAAAAGCTCGAAAATTTACTTAAATACAATATCTCGATCATCGATTGCGCGAGACGAATTGATGAGAGAATTGTTATTAATTTGTAAAAAACACAAAATAAGTGAAGTATGCATACTTAGAAATGAGATAAATAAAGATTTTATTAATGGGCTAATAAGTGCAATTAGTGTTTACCCAAATTGGGATAAATTACGCATATGTATTGTGAATAGTGCGCAAAGAGTGAATAACTTAGACGACAGAAAGGTCATATTAAACGATTTTCACTTGTTACCTACTAGTGGCCACGCAGGTATCAAGCGAATGACGAATAATATAAAACGATTCTATTTCTGGCCAAGTATGGAAAAAGATATAATTGAATACGTTTCCAAGTGTGACCAGTGTAACAAACAGAAATATTCAATTGGTACCAAGCAACCCATGGTTATAACCACAACTGCAAATTCAGCTTTTGAAAAAGTATTTTTGGATATTGTAGGACCATTATCTAAAGATTCATCTAATTTTAATTACATTTTAACCCTGCAATGCGAATTAACAAAGTTCGTTGAAGCATATCCTTTGCAAAATAAAGATTCGGTAAGTGTTGCTTCGGCTTTCGTAAATAATTTTATTTTAAGATTTGGCACACCTAGTATAATTGCAACCGATCGCGGTACTGAGTTTATAGCGAGTACAATGAAGGAAATATGCCAACTATTAAAAATAAAACAAATTGCTTCCACAGCATACCATCATGAGAGTATCGAAGCCTTGGAAAACACACACAAAACTATGGGTGCGTATTTAAGAACATACTGTGAAAACAAAATAGGTGAATGGAGTTGCTGGTTACCGTACTGGTGCTTTGCCTACAACAACACGGTGCACTGTGAAACACAGTATACACCACACGAGCTGGTGTTTGGTAAGCGATGTAAAATACCATGTAACCTTGACGGCACCGTCGTAGATCCTTTATACGCTCATAATAGCTATCCATTAGAGTTCAAGTATAGATTACAACTAGCACAAAAGGATGCTCGGGATAATCTAATTATAAGCAAAATGAAGCGAAAAAACAATTATGATGTTAATATTAACCCAATTACTTATAAGACAAATGATTATTTACTGTTACGTAATCCCTCTAATAATAAAATGGATCAAATATACTTAGGACCATATTTAGTGATAGATGATTTGGGTTGTAATGTAAAAATAATAAAAAATGGTAAGGAAGACATCGTTCATAAAAATAGAACGAAATTGTACAAGTAGAAATTATAAAAACATTGTATCTAAAAATAGATTAGTGTAATCAGCTGTCGTTGTAAGAGGATTCATATTACCTGTGTACTTACTCGTAATACTAATTGTCTTAATGCATGTTTAATATGTACTATCGCTGTTATTATTATCATGACAGTTTAGTAGTAATAAATGGGACACTGTACTGTATTCTAAATATATGAATATTGTTCCTTTTCATAAAGGGGTAGATGTAATGGGTATGTAGTCTTAGGTATATAAACGAATTATGTTAATCAATAAATCAGTCTTTATACGTTCTCCGGTGTTATCATTCCTCTCCTTACACACAACCTGTAAACTGTAACTGTAACTGTGTACCACTGCTTCGGGACAAGTCTGGGCTAGTGCCTCTTTTTAAATAAATTTTACAAAATGATACATAAAAGTTTAAGTATATTAAAAGAGAGAACTATTTCTAATATTTACAATTTAATTAAATAGTATTGACTTTTTTAAACATAATTTCTGTAACACACTATTTAAGTTTATATGCAGCGAATTTATAGACGGGTTAATTTGGTAAAAATACAAATGAATTTTTTTTAACAACAAATTTATCTGATTTACGATATAATATAGCAAAACATAAAAAGTTAAAAATAAAACCACAATAATTTTCCTACTTAAAATTGAAAATCAATCTTTAAGATACATAAGATAAAAATAATACGTAAGTCTTATAATAATAAGTTTAAAATAATAAAAAAAAACAATTTACATGTTACATTCTTACGTCTTAACATTTTACATAGTTTAATAATACTTAGCTATAATTTTTGGTACAAACACAGAATAACAGTCATAATGTTAACATGAAATGTTTCAGCTCGTAGTATCATTTATTAAATATTCTGTTTATCATCCTTAGGAACAAATATAATGTTATTAATATTAAAAAATAAGACTAAATACACATTTTTATATTGAAACTAACAAGATGGCGTAAATAATAACTAACACTACAACTGCTTACTTTACTACAACCGAAATATTATAATTTACCATCCCGACGTTTCGATCCGATTGCGCGAATCATGGTCGGGGGTAGCCTGCCCACGACCATGATTCGTGCAATCGAATCAAAGTGTTAAAATTGCAACAAGATAGTTTAAAATCCTAAATAATAACTAAATTATACACTAGAAAAGTCTATTGTTCGCATACAATGCACTCATCGGGCGTGTAGTGGTCATACACGCACGTAGCACACGTTGCACACCAAAAAGAGTCCTCGTTCCACGTCACAGTTTCTAAGTTCATATCACTAATAAAATGTTGAGGGTTGGCCGAAGGCACTAGTTCGAACACTTCACAATTATTTATGCAACTGTTTACTTTGACAAAGTGCGTAATAGGCCATGGCCACACCAAATCGTACACTAGAAGGTCCATAAAATCGTCTCGCCTTAAATGGTCCGAAATATCTAATTCTAAAGCCATTTGTAAGTTTAAATTTATACTCTAAAAAAATTATACTCTAAAACATTTAACTTAAAAATTTACACTCTAAAACAATACATAATTCTAATTTCAAAAATAGCACCGCATAGACTTAGATCTAAGAACACAATAAATGAAATAACGAAATAAGACATGAAACATTTTGTTTATTGAAATGTGAGCTTGATTAAACAAAAGCTTTAGTGTTCTTGCCGCCTAATGAACCACAGCAGAATCATAACACAGCAAGGCTAGTCAGATTTTATGTCGGAACATTACAGGACACCGTTATATTATGTTGATAGTACATAGTTATTTGGACTTCCAAACTTATAGCCTAAAAGGATCAGTCTCTAATCAGTGCGGAGCTTGCTTTCGGGCAGTTTTACCAAACTAGAGAGAACTTGAAAACGGCTTCCCTACAAGATGACCACGCCTTATAGCATTCTATACAATAGCGGATACTCATATTTCCGAAAATATATGCACACCAAAATGTAGAATAACTGAGACTACTGCTTATTACTTATAATGTGGCCCAGTTACGATGTAAGATGAATAAAGAACACCGAGAAGTCGGCTCAGTTTTTGGCTTGGTCTTAAACTTGATAAAGAATAATGTGAATAAACCGAGTTAGGATCATCAGAACTATGGTTTAGAATAATTTTTAAGTACTTCCTTAAGGTTTTAACTTCATCATAAAGCAGGCGCGCATATCTGATAAACTTTTATAGGATGACGATGAGAAAAAGCTGGTAAAGTAACGGTTTATTATCTTCCCACTGCAGGGTACAGGACTACAGGACTCCACACTAAAAAGTAACTACCCGAAACAGCGGGTATTACTTTTTAATATTTGTGCTATTCTCTAAAGCATTCTATGCACAAACTAGGTTGATTGTCACAAGAAGGACAGTAACATAAAGTGTTTTGTCGCTTCTGTTTTGTGTCCCAACAATGTTTGCACCTTCGCCTTTTGGTGTGACCTTTGCTATCTCTAGGAAGGTGCGCGGGTAAATGGATTTTCATTTTTGGAACCGAATTTGTACTATAAGGAGCGGGCAAGAGCCCTTCAATTACAGATTCTCTAAAAGAGTAATAATCTATCAGAACATTATTATCTAACTTATATAAATAATAGGCATTTAAAAACATCATTTGGAAAATATGAACACCCACTTTTTTATACCACCGCATAGTTTTGTGTTCACAAGTGTAGTACGAAAGCATTTGATCTTGCCTATCAACACCACTCATAAAATTATTATATTGGCTAACCATTTCGGGCTTCAAAATTATATCGCCTCTCTTATTAGCAGTAGGCTTTAACTCTGGCGTGTGCTTGGTGCTGATAGTAAGAACATCGCGCTTATCATGCCACTTGCAAACGCAAACATCCCGAGCATTATAACGAAAGATGTTTTTCCCTTTTTTTAACTTAGTGTTGCAAACTACGCTCGGGTTACCCCTTCTCCTACTTCTTAATGTTCCAGTAACATTTGTTTGTTTTGTTAACAAAAATTCAGCTAAACCCACGCTATTGTAAAAATTGTCCATATATAAATGATGGCCCGCGTAAAAATACTTCGACATCAGTTTGGTCACAACTTTATCAACGTGACCCGGTCCACCAACATCTAAGTCTCTTTTCTTCCCTTGGTACATATGAATTTGGAGTGACATACCAGTCGGAGTCGCTAGAATGTATAATTTAATGCCGTATTTGTGACGTTTGCCCTTAATATATTGTCTTATTCCACTACGACCTCGATGTAATATCATGGACTCGTCTATAGATAAATTTTCACTGGGGGTAAATAAAGTGGGCATTCTGATATTAAAATAATTAATAAGATGATGAATATTGCCGTCACCAAATTTCAAACATCTAAAAATAAATAAAAATCCATTTTTTGACATGAAGTGATGAGTAAATAAATTATACAAATAATGTTATCGCCAGTAACCACTATACTTATTAACTTTAACATTACCCATATGAAATAATATACCTATAAATACTAATAACTCTTCAATGTTTAATTCTTTCCATTGACTGATTCGGCTATACACGCCTGTGCTTTGAATCAAAACTTCTACAGCACATTCGTTTGTAGCCTTTACAATGTCACCAAGAATATCATAAGAGAAAAGTAGCCTAAAATAATGAAGAGGAGTAGAACATTGCGGTGGAATACGATAAACGTCCTGATTATTACATCTAAAATCATTCTCGGCCTTGCGATGTAGAGTCCACTCTTCATCTGGCACTATCTCCAACTGCTGGTTACTGGCATGGCCAACATCATGATTACCACTAAAAAAATTATTACATTATCTTAATTTAACTGCCACACTAACGGTGAATGAGTTTTTTTTACAGAAAGCTATTTATTACATTGCACTTTATGAAACACTAGTTGTTGCCCGCGACTTCGTCCGCGTCAATTTCTGTTAAATTATTATGATCGCGATTATTTTTGCAACATTTTTCACTGATGTTATAAAACCAACACAAAAAGATTTTTTCAATTCGAACCAGTACTTCCTGAGATAAGCGCGTTCAAACAAACAAACAAACAACTCTTCAGCTTTATAATATTATAGTATAGATTTGTTGCATAAAATGCCTACAATTTGAATATTGTATGCCATTAAAGCACACTTAAAATTAAAACACAAACACTTTAGCGTTAAAAATGTAATTGAGGCACTTACTTGAAATTTTCATTATAATCCTGTTCTTCGGGGTGGCAGGCTGAATTGCCAGGATAAAACTCCATACCAGCTCCAAATTCATATCTGCTTCTACTCGACGGACCAAAGTCGTCACCGAATATTTCTAATATATCTCGTTCGATATCGTCAAAAGTACGCGGAACCGCCATATTTAATGTTAACTCGTATTTTGCTAGCAAATACTACAGGAACAAATATGAGTTGACTCGGGAAGGCACGAAAACGGAATGAACTCCCTGTTTTGACACACCCTCGCAAGTAAATTACTGCTCAATAGTGAATATTCGTTTCCCACGGCAAAAACAGAAAACATCTGTTTAGAAAATGGTTTATAAGCAATTTAAAGACAGTAAAACCGTAACATAATAAAGTCATAAATGTTTATGATAGTACCAGTGCTCCGGGTTTACGTAAAATAAATAGGTTTATTGGGAAAAAGAGACCGTTATTTGTACCTATTTAGTGTAATGGTGTAAAGAATGAAACAATGACTAAAAAAGTAATTTGCCGTGTTTCTTTAGTCTACCATTAAAAGTTTAAAGATTTGTTCAACCCTAGCGTCCATTCGTATCTGCTGGACCCCATGCAGTGCCGTGTTGTATGGACACATTATTTGGGACCCGATATTGAGTTCCTGGTCATCTGGCTGTATGTGAATGAACCCGAAATCGGGATTTCGGCTATAAAAGTACGACAGTATTTACAATGTAGCGCCGAAAGTGTTAAAGATATAGGCTTTGGAAAATATGCATTTATTTGACTATTCTTTTGCATGAGAGGGGAGAATTGAAAGCGGCTGGTTATTATTTTGTACTTGTACTGGATGTGTTGATTCACTCTGGCTTCCTGAAGATGACTGCGGAGTAATTTGAGATGTAGACGGGACAGTACCACGACAAGACGGAATCGTAGAAGGTGCATTGTTATGATTCAGGCTGTCTTGATTTCCTTGAATAGCATCAAGCACAAGCGGATGGCACGATTTCAAATGTCTAGTTAAATTATAGGGCCCTGCACCTTTAAAAGACAAAACTTTCATGCATATTGTACACTTAGCCTTATTTTGCCCTAAATAAAAAAACTCCTTTGACCTTCTTTAGCCTTAGCCTTATTTTGCCCTAAATAAAAAAAAAAAAACTCCTTTGACTCTTCACTGTTGGAGCCATTCTTCAATGTATTCTTGTTCAATGATCAGCTATCACGTCAACCACCAACAATGCAAATTAATTAAGTATGAAAGCCACCATGTACCACAAACAAAACGACAACAAGCAAACTCAATATTTTTTTTAAGTTCCCACACATGTCAAAACTACTTACAAAGTATTTTTAACTAGGTACTTAACGCAAACATTAATATTTGTCAGAAAACAACTATCGAGCTCACTGCTCAACTAAAGCATATCATATGGATTAATAAAAAAATCAACAGGTACTATTAAGATAGGTGAAATAAAAAAGATTGGCGTTTCTTTCTGCAAAGAAATTAATTATGATCTTTATTCACATACAATTAGCATTATAATGGGGACTACCGTTTCTTTGCACACCAGTTGGCGCCACTGTAGACTGAGGTCCGGAGGTATAGCAGTCAAAGGCGATTGGCGCCGAAACAAAGTGTTATATCTTGAATCTAATTAAGGTTATATTGTTTATAAATAACTATCTTGATATCAACGAACTAACTTCTGAAATAGTTGCTCTTGAGGCCGCCTATTTTTGCGCTTTTTCTTAATGCCGCTTTTAAAGCGTTCACATTAATCGCCAAATAATCCATATTTGCGATATTTTACGAAGGAGATCACTTTCCAGCATGTAAATTAAAGAAATTATAATTTATGCGACAAATTCCGCAAAAACCAGTACAAAGTGAATGATATTGGACCTCACGCGACACTAGCGCCTCTAGTGGCAAATTCACTAGCGATAGCCCCCATTGAATCACAAATATTTGGCGCGCTCGACATCGGCTATCGGCGACTTCGGCGGCATTCCACGGTCTCCGCGGCGTCATCGACCGTCTCCCTCGCTCGTTTATTGCAAAGCGGCAACGTTGCGTACGCCTCGCAGCGGCCACTCAGTACTCACTCGCTCATGAATTTGGTTCATGCTTCATTCTTTTCACCTCACCTCAAATGAGGGGTACCTCGCGAGCGCCTTACGAGGAAGAATGAGGCCCTCCCTCATCCTCAATAAAAAAGTAAGAGTTACACATGACTACTGTTTTCCGAGTCAATACTACCATGACTGATTACACTTTTGTTACTTTATTATTATTTTGGTTTATGTGCCTAAATATCTCTATGAGGACATACTCAACGTTCGAATGGTCGCATCGGAATAGGGGCATTCCGATAGCAGGAAGGCCGTTAGACAACGGACAGTGCGACTCGGTTAAGTTGGCAACACTGAGGTTAAGTCGGCAACACCAGAAGAGAATTTGTGCGGTTGGCATTCGAACGTTGAAAACGAAAAATGAGAGCGTGCTTATGAGTTCACTGTGTTGTTTTGTTAAAGTATTTGTTTAAGTGTTGGAATACCAATAAATATCTTACGCAAACATCAGTATTTCTAATCAGACACCCTAGTACGAGACATTAATATAAATCATGTTAATACAAAACAAGTTTGTTTAATAAATAAAGATTAGGTGTGATTTAACAATTCTCGTGCTTTTTTCAGTTCAAAGATTTCTTTCAAGAACCGCGCTTTTCAATTTTTCCTTTAAAATTTCCATGTTTATAGCATGTTCCGCATCAGCGTTTGCTATGACGACCATTTGGATCAGCGGTAGTTAACGCTGCTTCTGAGCCATGGGTCGCGGGTTCGATCCCCGCACAGTACAAATATTTGTGTGCATGAACATGTCTGTTTGTACTGGTCTGGGTGTTTTCTATGTATTATAAGTATGTATTTACAGAAAAAAAAGTATATAAGTAAGATTATCGGTTGTCTAGTACCCCATACGACAGGGTACTTAATACTACCTTAATTTGGGACTAGATGGCTCTATGTGGCCCAGTGAGGCATGTCTTAAAATATTTATATTATATTTATATATTTATATCTTGCTGTTCACATACTCTTGGTCCTGTTAATAAATAAAACGATTAAAACATATTTGTTAGCTTGATATAATAAAATAGCAGTAGTATGTAGTTATTGTAATGGATTGGGACGTAGACTCTAAATGATACAAGTCTTCCGTGGAATCGTCCTTTCTTCACCAATGATGACTAGCCTTATATACTATATAACAATACGTGACAAGAGAGGCAAGCGTGACTATCTTCAAGGAAGATATTGTTTTAACTAATTATCACGTCCCATAAGAACGTGATACAATTTGTCATCACATACCACACCTCCCTTGAAATGTTCAGGCATCCCTCCCTTGAAAGAAAAGCGTTAATTTTCTAAAAACTTCAAATGGACCTAATTCATTTAACTTATTACAATTTTCATTCCTAAATTTAATATAAAATCTCTTTCATTATATCTATACATAATTTGATCTTTACAATTTATTTCAAAATTATTTTTCCTATTCTGTTTAGAAATAATTAAATTATTATATACTGAATTGTAATTCGGATACAATGGACAATGGATAATTGTCGTATACATTTATATATCGATTTTACTAACCAAATTACTAGGTACATTACAGATTTTCTTAAAAACTAGCTCATACGGGAAGTACTTAGTACTCGTATTTACAGAAGTACTCGTATTATATTATGCAAAACACCAATAATAATTTAAGTAAATTACAAACATTTTATATAATGGAATTAATAATTTCCGTTACATAGCCAGTCGCAATTACCTTGGGAATACCCTAAGGTAAAATAAAATAGTCATATTAGTTACTAAAAAAAAAATTTTTTTTTCGTTACTCTTAAGTCATATTATTTACGCCTTGTGTGATCACTTGTCGGCAATAAATGATAAATAATCATTAAGTATAACACGAAATCAATCAACTTCGGCTTTAACGACACATAAGTTATGTCATAACCGCAGTAATTCCTTATTTTTAAACAAAGTTTTGGGTCAAAGATTATATACCTACATATAACTTTTATTGAACCCATTTTTAATGACAACTTCGACAATATTAGGTATGTCTTTTACATAATTCTATCAGGTCTCCTATCGTTGCGTCTCGGCGCACCTCCGTTAGTAGAGATTACTGATCTACTCGTATATAATTAGCAATGTGTAAAACATACTTTTTATTTTCTCATCTTCACAAAGATTTGACATGAACAAATACAATTCTATCAGGTCTCCTATCGTTGCGTCTCGGCGCGCCTCCGTTAGTAGAGATTCCTGATTTTAATAACTAGCAAAGTCATTATATATTAGCACTTTTTGCTTTATTTATTCTCATTTTAAAAGTTTTTGACGTGACAACGTCTTAAATTAGGTTGCGGCTGGGAGTCACTTATGAAAAAGTGTAACGCTCGGTAACGTTACGATGAGTCACCGAACGAGAGAGAGGCCCGCCGAATGCCTTGCGTCTCTCTCCCACTCAACTATGATCGGTCTGCCGCGCGCGCAGCACTAGAGAATTAGATTACAGCAGAAACACTTCCTTTCATTTCATATTTCTCCTATCATCGTCCTATCCTCAACAAAATCACTCAAATAGGAATTAGTTAAGTTTAAGTTTACATGTACAATGTTTTAGTAAACAAAATATATTTCTATAGTTAAAATTTGTGCAATTCTTATTTTCATTCAATTCCTTGTTCCTATTGTGCAATTTAATTATATTCATATCAATAAATATTCTACCGAGAAAAAGACGTTGTCACGTAAAATCTTCGCCCGTAAAACCGACTTTACAGGCAACCATTTTTAACAACAAATATCTAAACTTACATCACTTTGTGTTTTTTTTAAAATAATAACAACAAACAACTCTTAGTTGCCTACATAGTCAAAAGGAAGCTTCTAATATTCGCTTCTAGAAATGTGGGTTTAACATTCATGGCTCGTTTCTTTGAACGAGTTACAACTCCCACAAAATTAATATTTTTAACGAAATATCCGATTTCGACATTTAAGTACCTACATAGAACTTTAATAAGTTAGGCACATTAACACACACTTTAACAAATTATTGGTACAAATTTACCTTTCAAGGTAATTCGATTATTTGGGCCTATCTTCGGTCCCTTATACTTAATACACATTTAAAAGATACGGATTGTTTATTTACTGTCGAGTTTTACATTTGACTACGACATTTTATTCCTTAACCACTTGCTATCATTTCGAAATGCATAGCCTTATTAACTGTACCTTGTACCATTGTTATTTCAAATATCGTAATATACATAACGAGTCCTCTTTTAAGATCCTAGATCTCCAACCGTTTCCATAGATAATTTCTCGATTACACTATGATTCAACTGAAGGATTTGACTACGTATTGTACTACTCGTGTGTCCTACCTTTTATCATTTCTCATTAAGATACCTTACTTTACAAATACCCATATCTAACCAACATAAACAAAAAATCGTCTATGAAACCGATAGAAATCGATCATTAAATACGTTTCGAGCCCGTCGCGGCAAGAAAGTAAAATTAATAATTACCATTTATAGTACAATAAGTTACGTATTAATGCGAATTTCGACGAGTCAGCAAGGTCGGGGCCGTGCATTATTATGACTCAAACAAATTTCAGGGTCACGGTCAGTGCAGCAATAGCTTCACGTCATTCTAAACGTACGAGTATGCATTTTCTAGTTGAGATTACATTTGCGATTTTCAATTCCACAGCATCTATTCCTTTTTTTTCATAAGTCTAAATATATGTATTACATCAATAAGTTTATTTACATTTTAAAAATATGATTTCTTTAAAAAAATACCAATTTCTGTATCATAAAATATCAAACAGATCCAATTTAAAAAAGTATAGTTTTCCATCCAACAAAATTAATTGGTAGCGTACACAAAAGTAAAAGATAAAAACCACATGAGTACCTAATGTAAAATAAAAACGGAACAATGAAAACCTAAAGCATTCAAAATGCTTTCTTCGCAACTATATTAATCACAGTTATGTACCTACTTACTGATAAATTAGGTACATTAATCTAATCATACTATAATTTTACCCTATTAAATCTACACTTAACACTAATTATAAAATATAATATTATACTAAAAGTAAAAAAAAAATACTTAAAAACCATCTTTTCCTGTGTCTTCATTCGCGATCCTTTGACACGGATGACACACCCGGCACCAACTCTTCCTCCATTACGACACCAACAACTCCCGGCAGCCAGCTTAGCTTGACTAACATCCATCTGGCTCCAACAACACCCAGCAGCCAGGCAACTTCATTATCTTCTTTGTACACATTTTAATATTCGCATTCTTGTTTAAAAAAAAAATTGTCTCTAAAACTTAAGACTGTTCACTTGAATTTAAAATAAAACTTATCAGACATTACTACTTGAATGCACAGCACTGCCCAAAAGGCAGCACTGTCACGGTCGCCATGTAATGGATTGGGACGTAGACTCTAAATGATAAAAGTCTTCCGTGGAATCGTCCTTTCTTCACCAATGATGGCTAGCCTTATATACTATATAACAATACGTGACAAGAGAGGCAAGCGTGACTATCTTCAAGGAAGATATTGTTTTAACTTATTATCACGTCCCATAAGAACGTGATACAATTTGTCATCACATACCACATTATAATACCTTTGACCGTAAACCATTACCCCCAGTATTGTTCATAACTATTTTCCGTTTAGGCACCCGCAAAAAATTAAAAATTCGATATAAAAGAACATAACATGAAAGGCAAATAAGTATTTAAAAGTCGGTACTAGTGGTTGATTAATAAGATAAATTTTGAATAAGTAAATACCGTTTTTACTGGATTCATGCAGACTCTTTTCATTACTGGAGTGGCTACATTTGTGTTATCTTCAGAAATCTGTATAAATTTAAATTATACTTATATAAAGTCAAACAATTGTAATAATATACATATTTTTATATTTGATATCATAATAATCAAATAATATTAAGCACATAAATCCTTAAATACCTTAACTCCTAACGAGTCCATATTATTCATGTAAGTAGCAGCATTATCTTGTGAGATCAGAAATAAAAAGAATAGGTTTGAAATTTTTTAAATATACCTACCTACCTAATTAGATAGTACATACTAGTAGCAGTTGTAATCTCACCACTAATGGAATAAATTCCTGAATCGGAACTTGTGAATCAACATCTTCAGTGGTTTCTATAGCTGAGATGTCCTGAGAAAGTAAAATTTATAATTAAAGCTATTTTTATTACAGATGCTATAAATTGTGTTATTAGCTTAAAGATTACTTTGTTCTTAGATACAGCCAACTGCTTATTTTCTGTTTTGGGTGTCATTGACACCTTTGAATCCTAAAATAAAAACAATAATTAGTGATGCAGGAACAATAAATATAAGTTGTAATATATTCATAATTATTACACTTATGGAGTCTATCCGTAGTGTAGATCCTAGCAGGCAGGAGACTCGGAGAGATGAGTAAAACTCGAGGTCAAGATTCAGAATGATTTATTTACAGAAAACACACATATTTATAGGCGGACACAAAATGAGTGAGCGAGACAGCATTATCGGACGTCGCGCACCGAGGTTATATATATGACCCGATTTCGCGAGCGTTGGCCACAGACAGAACGTGCGACGGTGCGGCTCGGAGCTCCTGCGGCGGTGTGCGAGTGAGACGGCACATCGGACCTCTCGAGCGGAGCTTATAAATATAAGCCGGTTCCTCGACGGTCTCTCTAGAGTATGTGCGCGGCGCACGTAGATGCGACGACTCCCACACACTGAACTGAAGTGCGATTGTGTAAGGTTGTTCATGGATGGACAATGAATACAATTGATCATCGATCGTATAATTAAATTCTAATTGTGTAATTTTGTCAATTCCATGAAGACCGAAAAGTGACCGGTGGTATAAAAACGTTTCATGGATTTGCGTTTTATTATCGCAAAACATTCGGTAAAACTCATTTTTTTTCTAACATAATATTAAATTGTATTCAAATATAAATGCAGGTTTTTAATCAAATTTTACGATTTCAACCCAAAAACAAACTTAATTTCATAAAAACATTGCATTTAAATTAAAAATTTATCTTTGCAATTGATATAACCAAACGCAAAGAACGAATGAAACACGAGTTTCCTGCTACTCGACAATAGGTGGCGTTAGTGGACTACGTTTTTTATTTCCTAAAAGTTTAACGGCTTCGGACGAGTCCATACAGCCTAGTCTTTTTAGTTATAATGTAATTTTTTTTATACATACAATATCATTTAAACTTGCATAAACATAATAGCCTAACCTAACCTAAACCTAAACTAACCTAGCTCATTGAAATGTATGGGTGGTATATACATTTCAATGATTACGGGAGTTTTACGCGAGAACGTGGATCAAAGTCAAATAGGAGCGCCTTTTCTTGTTTCTCAGTTTTATTTGATTTATCCTACTCACTGACACATTATTATAACAATGCCACCACTTTATCACAATAAATGCCGCTTAAGATAATTTCACAAAATTTCGCAACAAAATCCATCTTTCTCTTCTCGTTTCCCGCGCAAAACTCCAGTGGACTACGTAAAGTGTTCTCTGACGTAGTATATTATTTTATTTATGTTCTGTGAATGTCAAGTGTTAACTGTCACAGTGAAACAAAACTTTGCATTTGTTTAAATAACAACACAAGTAATTAAAAAAATATTAAATTAAATTAAGGCGTTCTATCAAAAACAAACAAGAAAAAGTGTACCTAAATTAAATAAAGATAGAATAACATTTTCTTTCAAAGAAAATGTAACAATTTGAAGAAATTTGCGTACATAAGAGGGTAAAATTTACGATTGTCATGAGTCAAGAGTCACCGCAATCATTTGACATTAGCAATGAGCTCATAAGACTTACGCAATTCGAATTATCTGTCAAAATCATGTACATCATTCACTCATCGTTTAAAATTAACGACCCAATCGTTAACGATAAATGAACTCCGTACACAATTAGAATTAGCCGTTTGACAGATTATACCGTACGTTATGAACTGTCAAATGAATACGATTGCTTTACACAATCGCACCTCTGATCTGTATAATATGGCCTGCATCACTTGAAAGCAATTCCAATTCACCTATTACTACTTTATCCGAATCACAAAAATTGACATCACGCAACAGTTCTGCAGGACTTAGTAGATCCCTGACCTCGATTATAGAGTTATCTGGAGTAGCTGGTCTTGCACCTCCACCTGTTTTATGCACTTCCTTTTTGAAGGCCTTCATAGTTTTCCGCTGCGTTTTCAGTTGGTTTAATTCCCTTGGTCGACTATTCAATTGATTAAACCTAAAAAAATTCAAGAAGTAAGCTAATATTAAATTATATAGTGAATTTACATGAGATTATATTTATATGGTTGATAGATTAAATATAAAGACAACAATTCAGAAAATGACACTTGTTAAGTTTCTTCTTCTTTAATTAAAATAGCCAACAAAATTTCCAGTTATATGTATTTAAATCTATGTTTGAAACAAAAAATTAAATTATCTTCCAAAAGGTCCAAGTTCAACTTTTGAATAATACTTACTTACTTTTTGTGGACTTCTTCCCAAGCTTTCAACTTTACTTTGTTGGTGTTAGTATCCAGAGATTTGTTCTCTATGATTTGGGAGTATTCTTTAAAAACAGACCTTAATAATTGCTGCAATTGCAAAATATTACGAATAAATAAATTATTAAACGAAATCAAATAATACCACGCAGTCAGTGTACTAAATAATCAACATGAATATTACCTTTTCTTCTTTATCCCAGTTAATAGAACGGTTGTATTTTTGGCTAATTTTTCACTCTGGTGGAAGAACCGCAATTTGGTAGAGTAACTTATAATGTGCTTGTAAATAAAGTCGAAGGAAATTTTGTTTTTCACCGAGATTAGGCAGTCAACATTTACTTTGTCGAAAAGGTTAGCTGAAAAATGTTTTTACAATGTTAATGAGTACCTTGATGACCTCTGTTAACTATTAGCTTTAGCATAATGCTTAGTTTATAAATAAGTAGCTAGCTTTTAAGGTAATTTGCACGTCTGTTCACAGACTGAATACGATGTCTAGTTAAATACACCCGACACCATCAACCTCAAATGTATTCTTGCAAATAAATGTTATTCTATTCTATTCTATTCAAGAATTTGTATCAACGTACGGATAAATCAAATGTCAATTTGACAGAGAGCCTCATTTTCGTTCCTCATTCATTCAGTCACTCACTCTTTTTGCTTTTAAACTTGATAGGTTGCCATTACCATACAATTCATCTCGGTGTAAGCAATGTATAATTAATCCAAAGTTATTTCCATGTTTCTTTATAGTAATATAATTACTATGCCAATAGCCTGTTATCCTGTGATTAACAAGTCCAAGTTTAACATCGGATTACGTTGGGAATAGACGATTTTTATTAATAAGACTGAAAGTGAGTGAAAGTTTAATCTACTAGCATTAGTACTCAACCTTTTTTTCATACGGGCCACAAACATGTTTTATTCATGGTGTTGCGGGCCGCAAGCAAAAATAACTTAGGGGTAAAATAATAACGTTTTTCAAAATTAGCGTTTTCTATATTTTAATAGTGGAAAAAGACAGGGTAGTTATAATTACATAAAAAATATTAGGCGAGATAACGATAAACAAAACTTTAAAAAAAAAACTACGTAGTTAACCATTCAATGTGATTTTTGAAACTATGAGCGCTTTTTCATAGTTTTGTCCAGATCTGGCTTGTCGCTGCGGCTTGTCGCTGCATGCTAACCTTATTACATCATCCGGGTGATTCGTATGAGTAGGGAAATAAGTAGTCACCACAAATGTTGATTTCATACTGATTTATTATCTAAGCACAAATTACATGTAGCGGTGAGAAGGTCATACGTAAAAGGTTAATGACTTGCTGTTGCTAACTAGACGCTACAGGTATAAAAAAGGTGCCAAATGAAGAAAGAAGGACACTTGGACCGTCAATATCATTAAAATGAGAAATACTAAAACCGCCTCTCGCTAAATTTATTTTATTAAGAGCTAGGTACTGACCTGATATTCATCCATGTCTTCTGATATGGACCTCTCCAACCGGAAGAGTTGTGGTTTAAACTGACGACCTTCTTGTTCTATGCATACGCGGGCTCGGTATAGCATGTTCTGATGCACTAGCTCTTAAATTACTCGCCGTGATCGCTCTTTTAGGTCGTCGAATACGTCAATAATTTTTTGAAGCATTTCGGCACTTGTCGCACAAGGGCGGTCAAACACTTGGTCTTTGACGAAACCCCACAAGAAAAAATCTAAAGGAGTTAGGTCAGGTGATCGTGCAGGTCATTCGTGAGGACCATACCTTCCAATCCATTGATCGCCGAAGAGCTCTGTCAGCCGGTCACGAACCGATCTTACGATGTGAGGCAGTGCGCCGTCATGCTGATACCACGTTACTCGTAGCTGGACCAGAGGCATGTTTTCCAACCAAGTTTTCCAGTCAAGAAGCCATTAATTAATTGTAAGTATGCAGGGCCATCCATTCTGGATGGCAGAAAAACAGAATATCTGATTTTCCACTATGCTTGCCCACACATTATGTTTCCACTGTGTTTGAAACCCCGTTTCCTGTGTTTGATTAGGATTAATCGGAGACCAGTAGTACTAGTTCAGGCGGTTCCAGATGCCGTTATTGGTAAAAGTACTTTCGTCGGTAAATAATACATTATTAACAAATGCCCAATTTCGTCGTAATATCCACCTACAAAAAGTTATGCGACGTTGGGCGTCACCCGGCACTAGGGCTTGTACACGATGAATTTTGTGAGGCCGTTGCTTATCCCTTTTTAAAACTTTATGCACTATCATGTGTGATACCACGTGGCGTGCACGATGACCATGCCTTCTCCGCAGTACTTAAGCCGCTGTCCGCACGCCTAAACGTGGATTTTCTCGCATGACCGTCAGAATGGTTTGTTCCGACGCATGACGTATTTCCCCAAACCCGCCCTGAGATACAGGCACGATCGGTTGATTTTCCAGCAGAAGCTGTACACCACGAGTGAAGATACGCGCGTCTCGATGCTGATATGTCGTAGGGTATTCGGTACCGTAAATATGTACCGTAAATATGTAAATGCTTCGGTAGCATTCCCATGAGCCATCCCGTAACAGTAAACCATGTTTACATACTCACGAGCACTAAACACAAAACCAGGCATTTTACTTTCACTCGAATTCACAAAAACCGAAATTAAACGCAATAATTGACAGGGGCGTGCACAGCAAATCTGGGTAGGGTATGCAGTACCTACCTATGCCAAAAATACATACCAATTTCAAAATTTTTTTATAAAAACAAGTTTCACCAAGTGTCCCCAAGTCACCCATAACGGCCTTATTCGTTTAAGTAATTAAGATTATTTCCCCTCTGCAATATCTGTTCAAACTAGACCCTATCCAAAAATTTAGAACTTTCAATTTCAACTTACAAAAGTATCAAATAAGCATCTCTGGATCTGGGTCTAAGTCCGATAAATCGAGGCAATTTTATAAAAAGTCTACAGTTTTTTTTAATAACCTTAAATTAGCTGGCCATTATAATAAACTAAAACATTTATCTAAAAACGTGTAACTAGCCTATATCTTCTTCGTCAAAAAATTTCATATAGTAGATGTTTGAAGCATTTGATTTTTTTTAAGTGATCGACAATGAGGCCTCCGAAGTCTAGTGTGGCAATATTTCATAAAAAACGACGAGAAAACCGCAAATCGCAAAAGGGGAGGTAGTTAACCGTCGAGTTCGGGCGGTTGATCGGAGCGGCGAGGATAGAGTACTTTTGAGCGAAACAGCGGAATTGGTTCTAAGTTATTTAAAGATTTATAAAAATTACAAAAATCAACTAGGGCTAGACTAACGCTCTATGAGACCGCCGGTGGTAGAATGTCGCTTCTTTGTTTTTTTTTTTTTTTTTTTTTTTTGCCCACGGACGACCAATCGTTTCCTATTAAAACGATCGCTCGAACGGCAACCCTCCCACGGGGGAAGGAGGTGGTGAATCCTCATGGATACCTCACAGCCGGCTGTGAGGTTATGTGAGACTCCTACTCACTAAACACCACCTATAATCGCTATCACCAAATGGTGTTATAGCATATCTGAGATATGCTATAGTGGTGCTATAGTGGAATGCCTATTACAATAGCTTCTTTCCAGGAGTCCGGAAAGTAGCTCTGTTTGAAACAGGCATTAAAGATGAGGGAGAGGAAAGTCAGGACTTGTGTTGGGAAGTACTTCAGCGCCATGTTGGAGACGCCGTCGGCTCCAGGGGCTTTTTTGACTTTAAGCTCTCTGATGAAGGTTTTAATTTCATCAGTAGAGATCGAAATGGGGTCAGTGTCGGGAGATAGAGGGGCAGAGTTCAGAGTACTGAGCTCTTTCTCTATTTTCCGGATGTGGGCTGGGTCGCAGGGTTGGGTACTGACTGAGCATTGAGAAGCAATGCTGTCAGCAAAGCATTCCGCTTTTTCCTCGTCCTCGAAGGCTGTGGAGCCATCGGGGCGGATGAGTGGGGGAGTATAGGTAATAGCGTCGGTACGAAGTGCTCTTGCCACTTTGTAGTACGCTTGGTGGGATGGGGTGATCTCGGCCATGAGGTCGTTGAACTGATTGGATCTCAGTTCCTTGAGTTGGGTTTGGATTTGGCGCTGAAGGCGATTGGCAGTGGCTCTATACTCGGGAGTGGGGTATTGGGCTGCCCTTCTAAGGGCTCGATTTTTATTCGTTATCAATTTCCTGAGGGACGCGGGAATGCCACTGCGAGGTTTCGCTGGGACAGACTTTACGTTCTCCTCAATTGATTTTTGAATAAGATTGGTGAGGGAGCTCACCGAACTGTCTATCTTTTCCTGACTATCAAGATAGTCGGGTTCGATAGCGTACGGCGAGTTTTCGGCATCCATTGCCGTCCTGAGTGACTTTTCAAAACCGTCCCAGTCGGTGATGGTTTTAGTAAGGGGCTGAGGTGGATCACGGTGTCCTAGGACGAGTGACACCGGCCTATGGTCTGAGCCAAGGTCGTGGAGGGTTTCGATCGATCTAAGGTCTAGGGATACGTCTTTAACTAGCGCAAAGTTTAGTACGTCAGGTTCGCAATCTAGTCGATCGGGGTAGTGTGTGGGCTCATAAGGTGAAATAACAGTTAAGTCAAGGGCTTCAGTGATTTCTAATAACCTATTGCCAGAGGTGTTGGTTTGGCGGCACGTCCAATGTGCGTGTGGTTGTGTGTGGTGTGCTTTGAGTTGAAGTCACCAAAGAAGATAACTGACTCGCCTAGGGATAGGAGTGTTTGAAAGTCACTCAGGAGGGGAGTAGTGCCTGACGGTATGTAGACTGACACTATGATAATGGTGCGGTGACCGGTCATAGCCAGTCTACACACCGTGGCTTCCATGTTGGAGAGTGGAGGGGTTGGTATAGGTGAGCAATGCAAACTCCTCCTATAGTAAATGGCTGTACCGCCTCCATTCGGTTCTCTAGTACGGCTGGGAGTGGGGTCTGGTACCCTATCGTTACGTAGTAGGGTGTACGAGGGGATTGTGAATCCCTTCCGGAGACGTGGTTTGAGCCACGTTTCCTGGAGGAGAAGAAGGTCAACTCCCGTCTTGCTTACGAAGTCTCTTACTTCGGAAATATGTAAGCGTAGGGAACGGGTGTTAAAGCTAACAAGCGATAAGCCTTTTGGTTTGACACGACCGGCACTGGGAGCCCCGGTGTTTATCATAGGGGAGGAAGAACCTAACATATTAAATTAACTAATCAGTTGCACTCGGCAACTATTTAGTCAATCAATATCCTAATTGCCTACCAGCCGAGTAGTTAACTGAGTAACTAATCGGTTGCCTAGCAGAGGGATGCCCTTAGGCTTTTCTGATGTTGATCTAAAGCGTTCATAATTTCTAATGAGCTGCGGGCATTCCTAACTTTGATGGCAGCTACAGTGATATCGTCAAAGTCGATGTCAGCTGTGAGTTTGCCGAGAAAGCCTATGTCGCCCTCACCAGAGGCGTTTATAGCCTGAGACGGCGAAGACGGTGGCGTTTGGGAGCGCTCACGCAGGGCGGGGGCGGGGGGCGGGGTCGTGAGCGACTTAGCCCAGCTCCCTGCCGGTCTAGTGACCGGAGCTGTTGGCTTGCCAACCACTTTCGGGAGGGCTGGGAAGTTGTGAGCGTCACTAGTAGGAGGGCCAGCCTGCGACCTCTTAATAGGTTGCTGATTGGCTCCTCCTTGCGTGAGGGACTGGGGTCTCGAGCGCGGGGCGCGTGCACACCCCCGCCAGTTGGCGGGATGGCCAGTAAGGCCACAATTGACGCACGCCGGCTCACCGGGGGAGTCGCGCGTGCGCTCACACTCCTTGGTAAAGTGAGAGCCAAGGCATTTAACACACCTTGGCGGGGCTGTGCAGTTCGCCGCCGCGTGCCCATAGAGTTGGCAGCGGTGGCATTGGGCGGGGACTCCGCGGCTTCGTGGGGGCTCAATTTGGATCTTTGACAGACCGCAGACAGTTATGTCTTTGAATCTGAACAGATCCCTAGCTCGGGGGCTATTGGTCATTGCGACCAAGACAAGAGGGAATCGGCGGCCGCCATGGCCGACATAGGGTGGACGGATTCGGCTGGGAAGCCTTGTTTAATGAGATCAGATTTGATCTCATCATGCTGAAGTTCGATGGGGACTCCACGGAGGACCGCACGTACTTTACGCTCTTCCGGAAGAGCGTAAGTGTGGTACGCATATTTATGCGTAGTGAGGAGGTCAATGAGTCTGCGGAAGTCAGAGATGGTTGGCACCTCTATCTTAATCGCAGTCCCTGTGTTGGACGCTCGGGTGAATGAAATCTTTGACTCAAAGCAGAGTCGGGACACTTCGGTCCACTTTTCTTTGAGTCGAAGAAATACTGGGGGTGGTGGCTTGGGCTTGGTGGGTACGGGGTTTGACCGCGTATGCGGACGGGGTTGGGAGTTCGAGTCAGGTACAGAGGACACCGTAAGAACGGGCCCCGTTCCCTGCAGGGGGATGTTGATAGGGGCGGCTTGAGTAGCCGGGGATGGGGCTGGGGATGGGGAGTCCGGGTAGTCAAGGACCGGCGAACGCCTGTTTTTGGCGCGCTTCCGGTTCTTCTTCTTCCTGCTGGTGACGGGCAGGAAGGGGTCCTCAGGAGCGGAAGACTCCTGGGAAGAAGTGGGGGAAACGGACCTTTCAGACAAGGTCCGCTTGAGGGGGTGGGCAGGCGAGCGGGCACAGTCCATCTCTTCAGAGGAGTGGACTTCCGCAGGGGTGACATAGCCGGGTGAGGTTGGGACGGCTGAGGGGGAGACAAACCTCGAAAGGTTGTCATTCATAAACTCCAGTAAGGCTCGAGTTTTAATGAGAAGGTTAACTAATTCCGCGGGATCCATCGCGGAGAGGTTGAGGGGATGACAAAAAAGGGATCAAAGAGACACCCCCCGCCAGAGGCAGGGGGGAGGGGGGGGGCGGTGAGTGAGCAGGTATCCCTAATGGATAGCCGCTCTTCCCTTCCCCTTGGGACTAGGCCCAAGTGCAATGGGTCCGGGACTGCGGTTTTTTCCAGGGCCTGGAGTGTAATGGATTGGGACGTAGACTCTAAATGATACACAAGTCTTCCGTGGAATCAGTTCTTTATTCACCAATGATGGCTAGCCTTATATACTATTTAACAATACGTGACAAGAGAGGCAAGCGTGACTATCTTCAAGAAAGATATTGTTTTAACTCAATATCACGTCCCATAGGTACGTGATACAATTTGTCATCACATACCACACCTCCCTTGAAATGTTCAGGCATCCCTCCCTTGAAAGAAAAGCGTTAATTTTCTAAAAACTTCAAATGGGCCTAAATCATTTAACTTATTACAATTTTCATTCCTAAATTTAATATAAAATCTCTTTTATTATATCTATACATAATTTGATCTTTACAATTTATTTCAAAATTATTTTTCCTATTCTGTTTAGAAATAAATAATTTTATATATACTGAATCGTAATTCGGATACAATGGACAATGGATAATTGTCGTATACATTTATATATCAATTTTACTAACCAAATTACTAGGTACATTACAGATTTTCTTAAAAACTAACTCATACGGGAAGTACTTACTTAGTACTCGTATTTACAGAAGTATTATATTATGCAAAACACCAATAATTTAAGTAAATTACAAACATTTTATATAATGGAATTAATAATTTCCGTTACATAGCCAGTCGCAATTACCTTGGGAATACCCTAAGGTAAAATAAAATAGTCATATTAGTTACTCAAAAAAAAAAGTTTTTTGGCTTGTCGGCAATAATTGATAATCCTTAAGTATAACACGTATCGATCAACTTCGGCTTTAACGACACATAAGTTATGACATAACTGCAGTAATTCCTTATTTTTTAACAAAGTTTTGGGTAACTTTTATTGAACCCATTTTTAATGACAACTTCGACAATATTATGTCTTTTACATAATTCTATCAGGTCTCCTATCGTTGCGTCTCGGCGCACCTCCGTTAGTAGAGATTACTGATCTATATAATTAGCAATGTGTAAAACATGCTTTTTATTTCCTTATCTTCACAAAGATTTGACTTGAACAAATACAATTCTATCAGGTCTCCTATCGTTGCGTCTCGGCGCGCCTCCGTTAGTAGAGATTCCTGATTTTAATAACTAACAAACTTTATGCTTTATTTATTCTCATTTTAAAAGTTTGATATAACAAATATCTAAACTTACATCACTTTGTGATTTTTCAAATAATAACAACATACAACTCTTGGTTGCCTATATAGTAAATAGAAAGCTTCAATTCGCTTCTAGAAAAAGTGGATTTGACATTCATGGCTCGTCACTTTGAACGAGTTACAACTCCCACAAAATTAATATTTTTAACGAAATATCCGATTTCGACATTTAAGTACATAGAACTTTAATTAGTTAGGCACATTAACACACACTTTAACGAATTAATGGTACAAATTTACCTTTCAAGGTAATTGACTTATTTGGGCCTATCATCGGTCCCTTATACTTAATACACATTTAAAAGATACAGAATATTTATTTACTGTCGAGTTTTACATTTGACTACGACATTTTATTCCTTAACCACTTGCTATCATTTCGAAATGCATAGCCTTATTAACTGTACCTTGTACCATTGTTATTTCAAATATCGTAATATACATAACGAGTCCAATTTTAAGATCCTAGATCTCCAACCGTTTCCATAGAGAATTCTCGATTACACTATGATTTAACTGAAGGATTTGACTACGTATTGTACCTACTACTTGTGTGTCCTACCTTTTGTCATTTCTTTTTAAGATGCCTTACTTTATAAACACCCATATCTAACCAACATAAACAAAAAAATCGTCTATGAAACCGATAGAAATCGATCATTAAATACGTTTCGAGCCCGTCGCGGCAAGAAAGTAAAATTAATAATTACCATTTTTAGTACAATAAGTAACGTATAAACGCGGATTTCGACGAGTCAGCAAGGTCGGGGCCGTGCATATTATAATAACTCAACAAATTTCAGGGTCACTGTCAGCGCAGCAATAGTTTCACGTCATTCTAAATTATAAGAGTGTGCATTTTACAGTCGACACAATATTTGCAATTCCGCAGCATCTATTCCTATTTTTACATAGCTCTTAATATATGTATTATATCAATAAGTATATTTACTTTTTAAAAATATGATTTCTCTAAAAAAAATAATCCATTTCTGTATCATAAAACATCAAACAGATTATGATTCAATTTAAAAAAAGTATAGTTTTTCATCTAATAAAATTAATTAGCGTACACAAAAGTAAAACATAAAAACCAAATGAGTAATGTAAAATAAAAACGGAACAATGAAAACCTAAAGCATTCAAAATGCTTTCTTCGCAACCATATTAATCACAGTTTACTTATTACATTTTAATTGACTGGACCCATCTAATTTTATTTTACCTATTTAATCCTATTAAATCTACACTTAACACTAATTATAAAATACAATATTATAATAGAAATAAAAAAAACATAAAAACCATCGTTTCCCATGAAAATGCGGGCTCTTCATTTGCGATCCTTTGACACGCATCCGGCACCAACTCTTTCTCCACCACGACACCAACAACTCCCGGCAGGCAGCTTAGCTTCATATCTATCTGGCTCCAACAACACCCAGCAGCCAGGCAACGTCATTATCTTCTTAGAACACTTTTAATATTCGCCTTCTTGTTTAAAAAAAATTGTCTCTAAAACTTAGACTTTGCATTTAAAATAAAACTTATCAGACATTACTACTTGAATGCACAGCACTGCCCAAAAGGCAGCACTGTCACGGTCGCCATGTAATGGATTGGGACGTAGACTCTAAATGATACACAAGTCTTCCGTGGAATCAGTTCTTTATTCACCAATGATGGCTAGCCTTATATACTATTTAACAATACGTGACAAGAGAGGCAAGCGTGACTATCTTCAAGAAAGATATTGTTTTAACTCAATATCACGTCCCATAGGTACGTGATACAATTTGTCATCACATACCACAGGAGGCCCTAGAGAGCGAACCGGGTGCGCTCAGTTGGCTACGTTGCCACCGTAAGGTATCGACCAACTCAAACGCGATCGGTTATTTAAAGTAACACTGTTTTGATACAAACAGTGAGACTAAAGATAACAGATTAAGTGCACAACGATGCAAACGTAGCAAGTGCGAGCGCTGGTGTATGGCCTTCGCCTATCACCGGTAGGAAAGGAAGGGGCGCACGGGCAGACGGACGTCTGCACCGTACGAAGTGGAAATGGAGAGTGAGAGTCCGCTTCTTTGTCCACCCAGGGCCTTTTATAGGCACCGATAACATACCTCTACGTGCTGCCCTTGAGATTCCAAGATTTTCCATAGGTGTAAAATCTCAGTTCCTTATCGGAGACTCATAAATTATGTTCCCGCGATAAGACACGACACCTGCGCGATAAGCAGGTCCTGACGCGGAACTAATCGCAAAAGTAATAAAAGTTTTATGACTTGGGTCACAGATCAAAGGGAAAAATATTAAATTTTGAATATGAACTATTTTAATGTGCGTCACAAGTTTCACAATGCGGAACTTGTAAACTACTAATCATTCTAATAATAAGGTTGGAGGGCCCCCTTTTAGGTGCCTCACATAACTCCTCCCTCCTTAAGATCAAAATTATTTAGATGAAATAATGAAATTTAATATAATTTTGTCCAAACTATTATCTGTACCCGTAGAGAACTGTTATCGGCTTTATTACATTTTTTTTTTCATATTATATTTGATCTTAATTATTACATACATTAAGGTACACATGGTTTTAAAATATTACTTTAAGGGTCTGTTTCACAATCATTAAGTAACGGCTTAAGTAGTTACTTAACGAGTTAATTACATAGAGGTTAAATCCTTTCGTTAACTTTCTTTGCATTTCACAATCATTCAATCAGTAAATTAATTGAAGATTATATAATTAATACTTACTTACAAGTTACGTTTCGTTTCAAGGTAAGAATAATTAATGCTTTTCTATAAAGTATAGTAATCACAGAATTATCATAAAAAATATTTTTTGTTATGATTATAAGTACTAAAAACAATAAATTCGTACAAAAAATGTTTACGCTGTAATGTAAATGAGTCATTACACCTTTTCTAAAATCATTGTTTCTGTAAGAATGGAACGCATCGAGGTTTCAACAAAAAGTCTATGTCGAGTCAACGTCAGTTAGTCAGTAAATGACAAATGTCAAATTTGCCGACGTTTGGTACTTTTTGTGTGGTGATTTTGTTTGCATTGAATTTACTATCACGAACATTCTGTTATTTTACAATGACTGCAAAACTGACCATTTAAATAATAAAATAACTTGTTGTTGATGAAAATTTGGAAATGACGTATTTGAGGTTATCTTTTTAAATTTACTTATCAAGTAAAAGGCTACTTGGCAGTGCATCCGGTGGTTAACTTAACGAGCAGATAAATTGGTGGATTAACCCTACTCAGGGATTGTGAAACGTGAAAAATAGTTTACTGAGCAGATAGGGTCGAAGTAGCTTACCCAGAACTTTACTCAGCGATTGTGAAACAGGCCCTTAATCGCATAATGTGGTGCTTACTTCTTAGTTTCACCACTACTAATTTAATTCTTATTTTTACCCATTACCAAGTTACAAAACAATTTTATTGACCATTGTTATAAATTACTATTAATCTTATTATCTTATTACTAACAAATACATAAGTAAAAATTTTATAACGTTTCTTAATATTTTCACTTGTTTCACCTCACTTTTGATTTCACTTCACTTATAGTTCAAGGTTACACGGTGTACCGTTTTTATGGTTCTTTGTTTCGCGGTACAGTTCTTATGTTTATGGTTCAGTGTACTAGTAGTGCTTTCTGATTTTACAAATACATCTTATAACTTATAATTAAATTACATTATTTTACGTTAAAAATATAGACTTCGACATTCAGCTATTAGCTAATAGCTGAATGTCGATAATGATTAATTACGAACTCATAGGCGATGCGTAACATTCGCATTATATTATAAAAGTTACATTCAAATCTTACTTTTCATTAGTAAGGCCACCCACGAAATCCGAGAAATTTGCCTATCCCACCCACAGTATTACTGAGTTGAGTTAGAGGCTCATTTCTACTAGTTGATGGCTGAGGTTCTAAATTTGTTCCTTGACTCGACTTTGTTTTTGAAGGCTGTCGAGTTTCAGTTGAAGGCTTTTCAGACTGGACTGGCATTTCATTAGATAGTTCTTGAATGTCTAAACGATTCTCAGTAGACTTTTCCGGACGTCTAACACTTTTAATTGAAACAGTAGTCTCTCTTTGCCCAATTTTAATTGGCACTATATTTTTATTAACTTTGCCTATTACTTGCGCCTTTTCATAACGGGGTTTGTCCTTTCCCTTTCTCTTGTTAACCGGTTTCATGTAAATTGTATCGCCTATTTCTAAATTAATTTCCTCACCTGGTTTACTGCGCTTAACCTTTTCGTCGCGGAGTTTTTCCGTTATATGTTTATAAAGAAAAGACGTTATTTTAGCATGGTCTCGCATTAATTGTTGAAGGTAATTATTCTGCAAATTCACATCAAAAATTGAGTGTAAGTCAGTATGCGCGAATACTATTTCGAACGGACTTAAGCCTGTGGCAGTATGAATGGTATTATTGTAAGCCATAATAGCATAAGTCATTACAGACGCTGCGTCGCTAACTTTTTGTTCGTACTTAGCAAGTCTGTAAATTTCTATAATTGTGGAATGAAAACGCTCTACGATTCCCATTGAGTTAGGATTATTAGGCGTTCCTATATAAAGATTTACCTTATAAAAATCTAATGTTTCTCTCATTAGCTTATTATTAAATTCCGATCCTGGATCACAACTTATTTTCGTAGGGGTACCGTAAAATGAAAAGTATTTTATTAATGCACGAATTGTTTCGGGAGTTGACTTATTTTGCACCTCAATTGCTTGACCTAACTTTGAAAAAGCATCTACAATTGTAAGATAAGTTTTTCCTTCAATGAATATTTCTTGAAATGGTTTCAGTTGTGTTTGAGTTATAAGGGATTTTGGATTAATAGGATGTCTGTCATATTTCATGCGTTTACATAAATCACATGAGTTTATAATAATTGCGACAGTTTGTTCTAGATTTGGCCAGTAATACTCGTAATTTCGTTTTATCCTAGTGCTTGTCTCTTTAATCCCCCTATGACAAGTTTTACCTTCGTGGTAATTTTGAATTATTTGTTTCTGTGAATCTTCGTTATCAACATAAATTACACGCTCCGTACATTCAAATAATTGAATCGTATTATTTTTATAAAGCTCGAAATAAATTTTTGTAAAGATTTTTCTAAAATCTTTATTATCAAAGTATATAAAAATCTTTTTATCGTGTTTTATATTATCCTTTAAAAATGTTCTAATTAAATCTACGCTGTCTAATGGTAGTCTGACTTCGATAATTTTCTGGTTTTCGCGAGATTTATCTGTAATTTTGATGTCTTGGTTTATACCAACTTATCACTATGATTTGATACGACTTAGTATCAATTGCTTCATGTAAAATTGGTATCCCGTTGGTTTGAATTATTTGCGATTCATTATCCGGCTGTGAACCAGTCAGAGTTTCTTCTGAATCTACGGAACTAATTGATCTCGTATCATCTCCTAATGTCGCTGCTAGTGATTCATTGACTTGAGTGAAATTAAGTTTTATTCGAGAAAGTGCATCAGCATTCGAATTTTGCTTTCCGCTTCGATAAATAATTTCAAAGTCATATTCTTGTAGGCGTAATCTCCAACGTGTTAATTTACTATTGGGTTCCTGTAGGGAGTAAAACAAAACTAATGGCCTATGATCTGTATAAATTAAAAATTTTCTGCCATACAAATAGGGTCTAAATAATTTTGTTGCCCATATTATAGCCAATAATTCTTTTTTAATAGCGCTGTATTTCGTTTCCGCATCGTTAAGTGTGCGACTGGCGTAAGCGATCGGCTTATCTTGACCTATGGTTCCCTGCGATAGTACTGCGCCTAACGCGATGTTTGACGCGTCCGTGGTCAGAACAAAAGGCTTTGAGAAATCCGGGAATTGTAACAATGGGGCATTAACTAACAGTTCCTTACAGGTTTCAAATGCCTTTACATATTCGTCGTCCTCGTATTTTACCTTTTGGTTTTCTTTAGACAGTTAGTTAATGGTTTTGTTATTTTTGCAAAGTCTGATAAATCTCCTATAGTATCCGATTAAGCCAAGAAATGCTTTAATTTCCTTTGAGGTTTTAGGTAATTGGGTACTTTAAAACTGATTTAATTTTATCTTCATTTGGTTTAAGACCATCTTTAGTTGTTTTATGGCCCAAGTAAAGAACTTCGGTCTTAAGAAACTCTGACTTATCGAGTTGTACCTTTAGATTTGCTTTTCTTAAAGTTTCAAAAACTATTTGTAGCTTTTTAATATGACTTTGGAGGCTTTGCGAAAATATAATTATACTCGTATCATCTAAATATATAAGGCAGTGTTCACCCTGTAGCCCTTTTCGTTGTTTGAAAAGTAGCTGGTGCTGTCTTTAATCCAAACGGCATTCGTTTAAATTCATAATGTCCGTACTGAGTTGAAAAGGCAGTTTTCGGTCTATCCTCTTCTTTAATCTCTATTTGATGGTAGCCACTTGCCAAATCTAATGTTGAGAAATAAATGCTATTACCCAATTTATCAAATAAATCACTTATATTCGGTATTGGATATTTATCATCAATAGTAATTTCATTTAGTTTTCGATAATCTACAACCTATATTTTTGCTCTCCAATCAAATTTTTGTGGTACTAAATGTACAGGTGCACTCCAAGGTGAAACTAGGCTGAATTACGTTATCCGCCAATAGTTTCTCGATTTGAGATTTTATTTCTGCTGTCTGAGCTGGTGGTTGTCGATATGCTTTGACATAAATTGGATTGTCATTTTTTGTTCGTATGCAATGCTTCACTTCATTAGTAAAAGATAATGGGATACCGTCACAATAGAATATGTCACGGAACTCATAACACAAATTACTAATTTCCTCTTTCTCTAATGGATCCTCAATGTGATCTAATCGTAACTTACTTAAGTTCTGAATTAAAAGTTGTTCTTTACTACCATCGTAATTTGTATTAATGTAATATGAACTAATTTTTTCAACATCTTCCGTTATTTCAAATGGATCGAATATGGATAAAACTAATTCTTTGTTTAATCCGTTATTAATTTTAGTTATCGTGTAACCCTGTTCACAGTTAACCAATGCAGCGGGCATTGTAACGTTCGCAGCAAACTCAACAAAAGGTAAAAATCCTTTCCCATTATACAAGTCGGTGGGAACTCTAACGGGTTGAACACAATTAGGTTTTAAAACTAACCTTTTCGTTTCGAACTTAGGATGATATCGTATGGACATGACTAAATCTTTTATTTTAAATTTAAATGTTTTAAAATCTAGATTAATTTGAAAACGTGACATGAAATCTATCCCAATTAATCCATCATATTCAGGTGCAAAATCATAGATAAAGAATTTATGTATTTCGTTTATATGAAACAAATCTTGCAATAAAATTGTAACGCACCCATTATGCTTGCTATGAGCATGGGTGGTAACGATTTCAAAAGTTTCATTTTGTATTTCATTTGGAAAATGTTTTTTAATTATTTGTGAACTTATAAATCGACGGGTCCCAAGAACAAAATCGTATCTTAAAAATTTGAGAAAGACGAGAAGTTGCAGTTCGAGGTATTAAAGTTACGCAAGTCAATTTAGGTATCTGAAAACTATAATATGTATAAAATTACTGTCAAAGGTATTTGTCTATTTAGTTTACCTGCTTTTGCTCGCTGATGTTTTATTTTAATTATGTATTTTATTTCAAATGGATTCATTATGTAATGTTAAGACTTTGTTTTTTGGAATAAAGTAAGACTTAACTTTATATGCGACTTTGTTTTATGAAATCTTTATAATCATATTAAGTTGTATGTGTACAAGAGATAATGTACATCGACACTTGGCTAAATAACTGAGTCGTATGTAGAAAATGTAGGTAATGATAAGAAATAAAACCATTTATATTATCACTTATTTATTGCTCAAATCAAATAATGTTCATTTAGAAATATTTTTAAACTCAAAAACAAAAGTTAAATAACAACATTTTAAATAAATCAAGAATATTCATAATCAGCAAACAACTTTTTCCCTATTCTTGTAAAAAATATCAAAAAATTAAATTCTGTAGAATGTATGCTCTTTCTCCCTAATATCTTTAAAAACTTTCAAAACTCTTAACAAAATGGTAAAAATCTTATAATATCAAACTAAATTTCTCCTTTTACGGTCAAACATTAAGTCGTATAATTATCGATATTATAACGTCATCATTAATTATTATACGACTAACAATAAAATATTATTCTTCGACTTTTATTGCTTTAATTAATGCTAGCTAATCAACAATTATTCAGTTCTCAACTTTATTTCATTTCTATTATTTTAAATAATCAACAATTAATTTATTATTATTCTAGTGGAAACTTGCAGCATTTTATTTAAATCTGGTTTAAATTAAATCTAGAATTAGTCATTCTGTCGCATTTTGTCTGTCTGTCGACAGAGACAGAATGACGCTAAATCGAGATTTAATGTAATCCAGATTTAAATAAAATGATGCAAGTCATCCTAATACAATGATGCCTATCAGTCTTATTAAATTTTACCAACCTGAGTATCTCGTATTAAAAAAAGTATATAACTCATTCAGTTTCATCACTTAAATCGTCTTCATCATTTGCATTGTTAGATTTGTAGGGTAATGATCTAAAAAATATTGCATTATTTGCATTTATAACACCTGTTTTGCACATGCTTTCTAAATCATTATATTTAGCTTTTGTTAATTTAAGTGGTGAGGTATAAGCAAGCTCCAAGACAGGTATTATAGATGAGTTTCTTGTATCGTTTCGTAGAATCAAGCATTCGTAAGATTCTTCATCTAAATCATACTTATAATACAATTTATTTGGTTCAGATCTATCAACGAAAACTTCTTTAATTTTAGTCCACAGTATTTTTTGTTTTCTGCAATTTTGAGTCTTAAAGTTAAAGAAGTTTTCCCGTTTCATATTTTTAACAAAATATGGTTCTCCTTCTGTTTTTGCCCATCGTACTAGCAGGCGCCATTCATCGGGTGTATAAATCATTTTAGAGTGAGACGAGCGCTCTATGAGGGCGTGGACACTATCTCCCTCATTTTGGGTATGTCCTTTCTCTAGGAAACGATGTGTAATAGACACCTTGTATTTTTTTGCTGCAAATAAATATACAAAAAACACAAATCGGTTCCGATTTTGGCCCGCACAATTATCGGACCAAAAACGAAATTCTTTTGTAACTTCGGTACAATTTATATATATATAAAAAAAAAGTTGGTCCATTTGTAAATTATTAAAAAAAAAAAAATTCTTTTATACAGGGTGTAAAAAAAGGCTTAACGAAGCCTTAAGCCTCGCATTAGGTTTATCAAACCAAAACGCATGTAACAAAAATAATCGCTGGGAAACGAATTTTTTTTTAAAGCATTAAAAAAAATCAAGTATTTATTGCCCGCAATGTATAGCGCGCACGAAGTGCTAGATGAGGTGTTGTGTACGTATGGGCTACGCGGAGCGGGGCGGGGGCAAACGCGGACCGCCTCGCTTTGCCCCTATCACGTGTACATCGTCTTCGGTTGTAACTTGTAGGCAGGCACAACCTACTAAAATTGCACAGAACACAAATTGCTAAACAAAAGTACCTACTTACCTACTCTTCATCCGTGTCGTCCAGATCAGGCCTTTCCAAATGAACCAGCTGTGGCTCAAACTGTCGACCTCCCATCTCCAAACAAACACGCGCCCGATACCGCGTGTTCTGATGCACTCTCTCGAGAATGCCTCCTCGCACCGACCGCTGTTTAAGGTCTTCAAACACGTCAATGATTTTTTGACGCATTTCGTCACTCGATGTGCATGGCCGGTCAAAAACTCTGTCTTTCACGTAGCCCCACACAAAAAAGTCGAGTGGTGTTAAATCTGGTGACCTGGCTGGCCATGCGTAAGGCCCATACCTCCCGATCCAGTGGTCACTAAACAACTCCGTCAGGCGTTCACGTACTGGCCTAACGATGTGAGGTGGTGCACCATCGTGCTGGAACCACGTCTCTTGCAGCTGGGCTAGTGGCATGTCGTCCAGAGCCTCCGTCGTTCCATAAAGACGCAATGCTTCGGATGCATTGCCATGAGCCATCCCATAGCAGAACACCATGTTCACAAACTCACGAGCACTAAACTGATGTCAAGGCATTTCTAAAACACTTCACTGTCACGGAAGTCACTGAAAAGATAACTGAACAACAACAAAAAGCACGCGAAAACAGAAAATTGCGATTTGCTAGCGCATTCGATGACGTAAGAAACCGAACTAAATAAATTTCAAGTATGATTTTTGCTTTTGAATTCGCCGACGCCGACAAACGCCGGCTCGCGGTTTCCTATTGGCTCGCGCGCGCGCCGCATCGCTTGCGACGCGGGGAAAGCCCCCGCTCCCCGCGAATCCGCGCTAGCTGCTCTAAGATTTTTAACCGACTTATAATGATTGCTATTTTCTTTGCTAAGTATTTTGATCAAAGGGACATGAATGAATTGTTTGTTTAGTAGGCAATCATACCATACTCAGTACATTTTATCATTTGTAAGTATTATTTTAAACCGAAAAAAGAAGGAATTTAGTCAAATGGCGGTACTAATACAGCCTTACAGCTTTATTTTTGTTTTGGTAGGTACATTTAAATCAAACAAAGTATTCGCAAAAATTTGCAATTCGTGATTTTTTGTATCTCAAAGAAGTCATTTGGTTGCTTGCTGTAGTAAATAGTAATTAGAATGGTAAAAAGAAATTCAAAGAACATTAATGTTGTTTTTAGTTGAGTTTAATTTTACGAAAGAAGAAACCTTATTTTGTACGGTTTAAATGAAGATCGAATGCAAAATTGTTGATAAAAGTAGGTACACAGATAGCATAGCAATTGAAATGATATGAAACTTTATTTTATTATCGGATTAGATCTTAATGCCTAGCTATAAATTAACTAATCCAATCATTTAGATGGAATGTTGCTAAATCCTTTAATGCAGGCGTTTTCATCAACAGGACTTGAATCTTACGTATTATCAATTTTTCAGTAACTTATTAACCGATGGAACTGTAAAGTACTCATTACTCGTATGAATCGAAAAAAAAACTTAAGTCATGATGTGGTACTACGCTACGCCTTATTTTGATGTTAGTTTAATCGACCAAATTATCCGAAAATAAAGCCAGTAAAGTGTATTTTGTTAAACTGTAGTGGGTGTAGGTGGTACGAGGCATGTCTTAATCTTCTAATGGTTAAAGTGTAGGCTTTTGATCCTAAGGTTCGATGTTCGAATCCTAGGCTGGCAACGCAAAGTCAGAAAATCACCTACCTACTTAATGTATCAATAAGTGATGATTATGTAAATGTATGAGTATGTTGTAGCGTTTGTGTGAAATGTACTCACAATGCTGTGTAGTAAATAAATAATTAATCTACCTAAAGTTAGATTCATTAAGATGTCAACTTATTTACTAGCGAGCAACTTTTAACTCCCTTCCGAAATTGTTCGGTTGTTTAGTAGCGTTAGAATGATTGCTATCTGTTTTGGTAAGGATTTCGATCAAAGGGACATAAATGAATTGTTAAGGCATATCATGTTCAGTACATTTTATCATTTCTAAGTATTATTGTAGTAGCGAAAAAAAAAAGAATTCAGTCAAATGACAGTACTAATGCAGACATACGGATTTATTTTTGTTTGGTACGTTTAAAATGAACAAACTATTCGCTACAATTATGTGAATTTTTGTATCTCAGAGAAGTTATTTTCTTGCTGACTGTAGTAATTAGAATGGTGAAAAGAAGTACTAAGAACCTTAATGTTGTTTTTAGTTATGAGCTTAATTTTACGAAAGGAGAAACCTCATTGATATGCGCATAGGTTTGCGCTCGGAAATGTTGCTAAACCTTTTTAGCTAGGCGTACAGGACTTAAAATTTCCGTATCCTATTTACGTAAGTAAGAGAAAAAAGGTAAACATAAGAGTTATGGTAAGCTCGTTGTGAGAGTAAAATAATTTGATAGCTTGTTTTCATTCGTGTAATCGACCGAATTATTCAAATTAAACTAGCAGCTTACAAATTGTACGGTTTTAATGAAGGTCGAATGAAAAATTGTTGATCAAAGTAGGTTAGTAGTATGTTTTTGAGAGTTCTCGCTTAATGCAGCGAGAACTCTCAAAAACATACTAATAAAACGGCAAATCATATTCATCAAATGCTACCTCGTTGCAACTAAATAAAACTGGTGGGTCAGCTTGAAATTTGGTGGGTGGGTGGGTGAATATTATAGGCATCAAATGATACTTCATGGAAACTAAATCAAAACAACTACGTGAACGGTGTTATTTTTACTTCAAGCAAATGAATATTATATTATGTGGAATTCGTCAATTATGCATAGCTGACACGCCACGTGCGGTCAAGGTGCATCGTTGCGCAAGCGGTGGAAATCGAAATATTACACCCGAGCAAATCACATACCTAGTGCGCATGTTTCTGAGCAAATTAACAAATCAAGAAATGAAATTAAAAATACTGTACTTATAATGCGGCCGGAAAATATTGTTAATAACCTCTGTTTTACCTGTTTCTGCTATTCATTACTACCTATTAGTTCTACTAACTATCGTTATACACTAAAAAGATCGCACCAAATGCGTCAAGTATAGTAAGTAGTGGTGCTAGTGTATTAGTGATCTCGACATAAATGATGACCAAGTGTGCTTGTGTAGGCACCCCGTTGGTCTAGTAGTTTAAATACCGGACCAAGATCGCGGGGTTCCAGGTTCGATCCCTGGGTCGGGCAACAAAAAGTTTCGAATTTTCGAACATTGCTCGGGTTTGTGATCACCAACTCGCATTTGGGAAGCGTGGTGATTATGCCAGTACCCATCATTGCTGTGGTAACTAGAATACAACAATGGAGGCCTTTTCCCTGTGGATAGTTATAGGCTGTTACTAAAGTTTGCTTTATAATTATTCTAATGCTATTGCAAGCTAGCTATTGAATTCAAGTTACCATAGCAATGATTAAAACGCCAGATGTTGTCTAAGATCTCGAAGTCCTGGATTAGATCCACGGGTCAGGCAACCAATAAAAAGTTTCGAATTTTTGGTCATTGTTCGGGTTTGTTTGACAAGCGTGGTGATTATGCCTGTACCTAGCCAATTGAGACAAGGATGTTTTCTAAATTAACTCGTATTGGGAATTAAACCCGAGACCCATAGCCATATGAAGGCGAAACTAGAGTCACTGTTACCTACCTAATGTGTCTATTTCTGATGCAAATAACAAATTCATAAATGAAATATTAATGATTCACTACTTACTTAACTCATCCAACTTTATCTTATAAGAAACCGTTTTTTTATTTAGTATATTTTTAACATTGAAATAAGGTCATTTTTATGATTTTCATACCTATTATGAACCACACTCTTGATGGCTCATCAAAACGCTTTTTCCTATTTATACAATTTAGGAAATAGGTATATTTGCAATCTCAAAGACACGTACAAGTTTTATGTCTTCTAATTTTTTTCCTTATTGCTGCTCTGTGGAAATTGCTTTCCAGATAAAAAATATAAGTATCATAATAATATATTTTTTAATAATGCTTACTTACATACAAAATGAACAAACAAAACATTTACTTCGAGAATCATAATTTGGTCATAAAACCTACTCTAGATTATTCAGATTACTACGGATAGGTATAATAACCTTTAGAGCTAATTTAAACCTAATCTAAAATTGAACCTGCGACTTTATATGCGCCACCGCGCCATTGCTCATACGCAATACGATATTCATTATTTTTTTTTCGGGGTTATACTAGTGAGACCGATAAAGACTGCGACATAAACCACAAATTATGACGATTATATTATGAAGCCTAGTTAGGTCTTAGAAATTAATCGTCTATAGAATGTTTTTGTCTTATGTTATTTTATTTTATTTTATGAAGCCTAGGTATACTTCATCTACAAAACTGCATTAAACGACGGCATCTCCCGATAATGTAGCCTCAGAATAATTTACTAATGTATAAAAGAATTGAAATGTATTTATTATTTATTCTTGCGAGTTCACCTCTTCAGGAAAAGATTCACATTTTATACGATATGTTATGTGAATAATTACTTGGTACCTTGGTACCTACGTACATAAAGAAATAATGTCTTAAAAAGTAGGTACTTATTTAAATGTCTAATTCACTCTCAATTACTTTGAACTGAATCTACATGATGGGATCGTATTTTAAGTGTAGTTATTTATTATTACCTACTTACTGTGGTTATTGTTCATTGTGACAAAAAAATATTTAAGGTTTTTTTGATAAACTTAGTACATAGCTTATTGAATTTTTTTAATCATAAATGTGTAATTTTTAACTCAACTATTTGCGTCATACAATAACACGTTGTCCAATACATTCCATAAAAATGCTTACGCGCAAAATGTACCGCCGCCGCTAGGGTTGGCGATTGCGCAGTGCCACATTTTTAGCCGACTGTCATAAAAATATGTAATGGATAGTTACTATTTAGATATATAAAATCCATTGAAACAAAACAACTGATCTGAAGTGAAAAACATTTAAAGAGTTATCTAAAACGAATGTAAAATATTAACTACTATTAAAAAAACTTCAGGCATGATCTGGAATAAAAATATTGTAATGGTAGAGACGTGGTTTTAATCACAATAAAATTCTATTGCAATCGCAAGAGAAGCCGGCTGTTCGCTTCGCCTCTAACGAATTGTTCTACCTTACTCAGCCCTGCAAATGTATTATATCCTCGCATGACCACTTTGACCGTTGGATAGTCGTCCGTTTCGTGCAATTATATTTTTGGCAACCCTAACACATAATGCTGCATACACAATAATTTGCAAATAAAATGGGATCCATTCGGTCAGTGCTTCATTAGTTTTTCAACAACTCGTGCTGCTCAAGAAGTCTAGAAGTCGCTCCTGCTCTGCGCCACTCCAGTCCAGTGCTGCAGTCCCAGTGCTCCAAGTTATTCGAGTGAGTTTCTATCCTCTAGCAAATAAAATGTAAGTACTGATAACTATCTTTTAGAACTCATTTTTCTAAGTCCTCTCGTCATTAGTGATAAAAAAGTGTTAGTTGCCGTGGCTTGATATTTATCGATAACCCTCGATAAATATCGAGTCCTCGAGTTAGCTCAAAATATTACAACGCCAAGTTTTGCGTTTACTAATCAAAGTAGACTTAATTTTCTAAGGTTTCGTCCCTGTTTGTGAAATATTTTAGTCCAATTAACTAACTTGTGACAATTGGTAATTTCCAGGTTTGACTCTGAGTACGAATCTGAGGCTGTCGAGAGTCGCACTTCGAAGTCAGAGAAGAGGATCACAGGAGCTTCTACTATAAGGTATTAAAATCAGATTAATATTCATAGTGCATACGTTATTGAAGTTACTTAGCTCACGCGGTTTTCACTTTGTTCAATACAAACTTTACACGCTAATTACTCGTATGACGCTTATTAAGGCGTTTTGCATATTATTCGAATTTAAAGTATCAATAGAAATGTTAAGTCTTTTTAGTCATTCTAGTATGATAAGATAAGTACTATTATTGAGTAATTTTAGTAGGAATTGGGACTTCCACAGTTTTATAGTTATTCTGGTGAATTAATCATCATCATTGGTTTGACAGGTCTGATTCCGAAGCCGAGAGCGCTCCAAGACGTGGCAGAGCAAAAACATTTAAGAGGAAGTCCAATACTCGAGCTCCATCGAAGTAAGTTAGGCCAGACATACCTAATAAAGTTCCCATTTCTGGTCGTAAGTTATAATTATTTACTAACAATTTGTATTTGACTTTACAGGTCGGACTCGGAAGACGATCATTCTACCAAGCGAGACAAAACGAAGACAAGTAAGAGGAAAGCAACAACGGCGAGAGCTCCTTCGAAGCATTCGAAGTGAGTATCTAATATATCAGCAACAGTTTACAATTCGTACTCGAAATCTACTATCTCATAAACATAGTGTCGATTCTTGTCGTTTCACAGATTGATCCTGTCAGTAGCTAAAATTGTATTGTAATTTTCAGAACCGGTGCGGAAAAGCGAAGACACGTCAAGGAAGAGGATCCGTTCGGGCTGGTGTCCGAAGAGGAACGAGACGCGGCGCACGCGAACAAGTCTCGCATCGAGCCGGCTGCTCGCCTGCCGAGCTCCCTCAGCAGCGCGGTCGCGAACGGGGCGGTGCTGCGGCGCGCGCAGCTGAGCGGCCTCTACTACGCCGAGCTGCGCCTGTACGCGACGCGCGACGCGCTCGCCGCGCGCCCGGAGACCCGCTACACCAAGGCGCTCGTCACCTTTAAGCTGCAGCTCGACCCGGACCGGCCCGAGTGGGACCTGCTTCAAAAGTTTCTCAAGAGAGCCAAGACGACGTACTTTTCGGATAGCGCGCCGGTTTTGTATAATAATAAAAGCTGCTAATAAATTGTAAATAAAACATTTTAAGTAGAGATAATCGTTTCACATATTTCATGTAAATAGGAATAAATGAATTAAAGTTTAGCCATACTACTTACTTAACCTCGGTACCTACCCATCCAACCTTTTTGACGTGACAACGTCTTAAATTAGGTTGCGGCTGGGAGTCACTTATGAAAAAGTGTAACGCTCGGTAACGTTACGATGAGTCACCGAACGAGAGAGAGGCCCGCCGAATGCCTTGCGTCTCTCTCCCACTCAACTATGATCGGTCTGCCGCGCGCGCAGCACTAGAGAATTAGGCGCATTGAATCGGCGCATGCTTGTGTCTCTGTCTTTGTCTTTCTCGAACGTTCTTGGCGTTGGAAAAACAAGAAAGCGTCATAATACAAGTTCACACGTGTGGTTAAAGTATCGTCAGCTGTGTCTGTAGTGAAAATGTGGAGTGCTTAGATTTTCTATAGTTAAAATTTGTGCAATTCTTATTTTCATTCAATTCCTTGTTCCTATTGTGCAATTTAATTATATTCATATCAATAAATATTCTACCGAGAAAAAGACGTTGTCACGTAAAATCATCGCCCGTAAAACCGACTTTACAGGCAACCATTTTTATTCAACAATTAAGCATAGGTATATAGAGTAGGTACATAATAAAAACGTAATATCATAATATTTTATAAGTAGCTACTTAGTATAAAATCAATACAGATTTAAAGTTCGGGTGGCAGATACCGAGGCTAATTATTATTAAGGTTCATTTTTAGTTAAGGTAGGTTCAAACGAGATGCCCCTTTGCTCTGCGTGCGCGATTCAAGTAGGTAGTAGGCAATGGGTCGGTCACCTGCGCAGCACAGCGCACAAGAACCGGTGCGCGGTCGGCACCGCCGAGGACGGAGTCGTTGAAGTCTCGTCTGCATTCCGTGGCCGCATAGTCTCCTACAGGCTGCCGGCTACGACCGAAACAGAACACTCTTTTCCGGACTTGTTTTTAAACAGCGTTAAGTCCTCAATATGCAGACTTTTAGAGACTTGTCTTAAAAAACACGTAGGTATCAAAGTTAATTTTGAATATTTCGGCAATTTCCTTTTGTTTAAAAATAACGAACATCAAATGAAATCATTCACAACTAAAAATATTGCTGTCCATCGTAACTTTGACTTTGAGCGTTTATTTACATCGGTCTTACACAGTTTAAAAAATAAAATAGAAGAGTTTCAGGAACGTGACAGTGGGTGGACTTTTTTAAGTAATGTTTATTTAGAGGTAAACCTTAACAGATACGATCCATTATACGGGTCAGGATCGACTTTTGTTGATTTGCCACCGATAATAAAAAAGAAAAAAGCGTGTGTCAATATTAAGAATGATGATGAGTTCTGTTTTCTCTGGAGCATAGTCGCTGCGTTGCATCCCACTAAAAGGAACTGTGATCGAACTACGTCATATCCACACTTTGAACGGGTACTCAACATTGAAGGTATGACTTTTCCGGTAACGTTCAATGATATAGCGCTTTTTGAAAATAATAATCCAAACATAAGTGTTAATGTTTACTCTTTAAAAAATAATAAATGTGTTGTAGGCCCTATTTACAGGTCGGAATTAAAATCAGATTCTAGAAAAAATGTTAATTTGCTATTAATAGAGAACAATATTCATTCGCATTTCGTTTTAATAAAAAACTTGTCCCGGTTGGTTCGCAGTCAAATCACGAAGCGTAACGGTAAGTTACATTTCTGTGAAGACTGTTTACTGTTTTTTAATTCTCAGGATAGCATCGATAAACATGTATGTGGCGGGGTTAGCACGGTTCTTCCTGAAAAAGGTACTTTTCTTCAGTTCAAAAATTTTGAAAGAAAACAAGATGTTCCCTTCGTTATTTACGCAGACTTTGAAACTATCCTCGAACGATTTCAAGGATGCGAGCCAGACCCTCTTGCTAGTTTTACAACACCGCGCCAACGACATATTCCAGCAGCTTTTGCGTATCAAGTGATTTGTTCATTTGATAATAATTTAAACAAGTTTGTCCAATATCGCGGTCCCGATTGCAGTGAACAGTTTTTAAAATATCTTTATTCTGACATTAAAAATATTTACAACATTTTGAACGCTGAAGTTAGAATGATTTTTACCGATGAAGATGCGGTCGTGTATTCGCGAGCCGATGTATGTCACATTTGCGATAATCTACTGATCGGAGACAAGGTGCGAGATCACTGTCACCTTACAGGTAGATATCGTGGCGCGGCGCATCAATACTGCAATTTGCGTTACAATGTTCCCAAGTTCGTTCCTGTATTTTTTCATAACCTTTCGGGTTATGACTGTCATTTGTTCATTAAAGAATTAGCTGACAGCTTAGGTCCCATTAAAGTAATTCCTAAGAACAAAGAAAATTACATTTCTTTCACTAAGTTTCTTAGCTTACCGAATGGAAAATTTGGACAAATACGATTTGTAGATTCGTTTAAATTTTTAGGTACAAGCTTAGAAAAACTAGTAAACGGTTTACGTAAATCTGATTTATTTCATTTGAAAAAACATTTCCCTAATGAGAACCGCTTTAGTTTATTGACGCGAAAAGGAGTTTATCCCTATGACAACATTTCAAATTGGGAATCATATTTAGAAAATAAACTCCCCGCCAAAAGTACATTTTATAACTCACTAACCGATGAACATATAAGTGACTCTGACTATGCTCACGCTAAATCTGTGTGGTCAGTTTTTAAAATAAAAAATATTGGAGAATACACTGATCTGTACCTTAAAACAGACGTATTACTTTTGTCGGATGTATTTGAAAACTTTCGCCTTGTCTGTAAGAGTAACTATCAGTTAGACCCTGCGTTTTATTTAACAGCTCCAAGTTTGTCCTTTGATGCAATGTTGATGAAGACTGGTATTCACTTGGAATTATTACATGACTTAGAAATAATCCGTCTTCTACAAAAAGGAATACGAGGAGGTATTTGCATGTGTTCTACCAGACATAGCGAAGCAAACAACAAGTACATGTCAAATTATGACAAGCTAAAGCCAGACTCGTATTTAGTGTACATTGACTGTAACAACTTGTATGGCTACAGTATGTGTCAGCCTCTTCCAGTATCGGATTTCAGATTTTTAAATAAAAATGAAATAGATCAATTAAATATTTTATCGGTTCCCGATGATGCGGATACTGGTTATATTCTTGAAGTAGATTTACTGTACCCAGAAAACTTACATTGTCATCATAATGATTATCCTTTTTGTGCTGAAAAGTTTGTACCACCAGGTGGACAAACATCGAAATTAATACCTAACCTGTATCCAAAATTTGAATACGTAATACATTATGTTCATTTAAAAACATGTATCACACACGGGTTGGTCTTAAGTAAAATTCATCGCGTTTTGTCATTCAAGCAGAATGCATTTTTAGGTAAATACATAAACCTCAATACTGAATTAAGAAAAAAAGCCACTACTCCTTTCCAACAGGATCTCTTTAAATTATTAAATAACTCTGTTTTTGGAAAAACATTAGAGGATAACGAAAGACGTGTTGATGTAAAATTAATTAATCAATGGAGCGACGAGTCAAATAAAACGAAGAAACATTTAAGCGCTGATAGGTTAATCGCTCGACCAAATTTCCATAGCGCTACAATATTTTCTGAAAATTTAGTTGCCATTCAGATGAAACCTGAAAGAATTATTTTAGATAAACCTATTTACATCGGCTTTGCAGTATTGGAACTGTCCAAAAGCCATATGTACAATTTCCATTACTCTGTTATTAAACCGCACTATCAGGATAATGTACAATTGTGCTACACGGATACTGACAGTTTCATTTACAAAATTGAAACAAAGGACTTTTACCGAGATATAAACATTCACTTTCTCAGATATTTTGATACGAGTAATTACGATTTAGAAAACATTTTTCAGTTGCCAGTAATTAATAAAAAAATTCCAGGATTATTTAAGGATGAAATGGGTGGTGAAATCATTACAGAATTTGTTGGTCTCAGGTCTAAGCTATACTGTGTTAAAACAGAATCTAAAGTCATTAAAAAAGCTACTAAAGGAGTTAAAAAAAGTGTAATTAAGGACCTGACTTCAACCGACTATAAAAACGTTCTGCTTAGTGACCAAATAATACGCAAAAAGAACATATTGTTCAGGTGCATCAAGCACAAAATTTACACGCAGGCAGTGAACAAAATTGCTTTATCTAATACGGACGATAAACGTTTTGTACTTCGAGACAAAATTTCTATCAAAGCATGGGGGCATTGCGATGTAATAATTTAAGTTATTTAAGTATTCATTATGGTTTTTCAAATTGTTAAATAAGTAATTGTATGCATTAACTTTATTGTACTAACATAATTATTGTTCTTAACCCTTTTAATAGTTTAAATTTTACTAACACAGAATTGCATATTTGTTTAAATAAACTTTCTAAAATAATAACTTTAATTGTTTTATTTACTTTTATTACCAAAATATTCAGGTTTTGTCCGAAATACTACATTGCTAAAGTGCAAGGTTTCGATTTCACAATTATTATTTTTTCATTACATGCAAAACATTTAGTAACTACTTGATCATCATTTTTAAGCACGTTGCATTTTCACGTGTCTTTAAGTAGGACACTAAAACTGCAGTGCATAAAAATGATAATTTAGATTTTTCTAACTTCATATTGTAGCTGTCCGTTGCTGCTACTTGTTTTGTTCTTTGGTAAGTTGAATAAATGTTTTATCAGAGCTACCTACATATTATAGTTGTAAGCATTAATTTACTAATGTGTGTTTATTTTGTTACAGATAAAAATGTCTGACTCCTCAGAAATTATCTTCTCGCAATACGCTCAGGACCCATTGGAGAACTTTACTCAACAATACCGGGAACTAATCGATGTGCAGCCCATTGAACCGAGGATAGAAAGAAAAGGAAGATCAAAGAGAGATACAGCTGCCAAGAAGAAGGCAAACCTCTCGTCTAAGTCGTTTGTTATACGCAAAGATCGTAAGGGTTCCAAGCTGATCCAAATAAAGATTGTGGATTTAAGCGGTGACCATTCATCTTTTTCACTAACGCAACAGACTGACGTAGAAAGTGCGGACAACAACGTGGTACTAACTGCTCAGTATGTGGTGCAAGAAACAACAGATGAAGTTTTAGACCTTACGGAAAGTTTAGTTAAAAAAATTTCTAAAAAACTTTGTGGTGATAGTTTTTAGTTATATAGAATGTAAGTTTCAGATATAACTTATATCTAAGTAAACCTTTGTAAAATGTAAATAAATAGATTTATTAAAAAACTACGTGTTTAAATATCAGGAATCCCTAAAAAACTTGATAATTTAGGTAACAGAAATAAAAGATATAAAGTTGCAAATAATACTTTTTATTATAAATAAACCAATACATCGTTTTCTAAACACCATTTTTTTATACACAAAACATTTTTCAATGCGCAATATTTTTTATGCTTGAAACAATTCAAAGAATTATCTTTACAATAAAAGTCGTAAAGTCTATTAAAGTTTGGAATGTTTTTGCAACTAACGTCTATAATTTTATCATGATCGCATAACTCTTTCACCCATTTAATTTTTTCTTCGCCTTTTACAATAATATTTTTATCTTCTAAGTAGGGTTTGATAATTCTCCTAAATTCTCTGTAGTCAACATAACCCTCGCTCCAACTGTATCCCCTATTCTTTTCTAGCCATCGAACATTTCTTTTTTCTGTATCATTTAGTGTTGAGAATGGATATGGCGGTTTAATTAAAAATATATGAGTAAACTCTTGAGTGGCTAAACATAATTCTTTAACTAAGAAGTCATTTTTTAGATTTTTGAAGCCTTGTAAATCAACAATAATTGTATTCCCGTTCATGATATTTTTTTGACAATATTACTCAAAGGCTTGTACTCAAATAAGCAATCGTTTAAAATCAAACAATATGCAGCTGTGTGATCAGGTATTTCTTGGTCTGTTTCTATTTCAACTCTAACATCGATTGATCCTTTTAAAGTTTCGTGTTGACGCGAACAGTCAATTATAAACAAGGGAGCAACGTCTTTGAATTCTTTCAAACTCATCAACGGTTCTGGCCGACGTCCGTAATAAGACTGTTGGAATCTTGTGTACTGTTCGTATAATAAAGTAAACTTATCTTCAGAAAAACTTGCATTCAATCCTTCGTACGGGTAATACGATGAATTTAAAAATACTCTTACGTCACGTACATAACAATGGTCGAATTCAGCCATTGATAATGTGGCGTTATGCTTACGGTTGGTTTGTAAGGCTACAATGACATATCGTGGTTTCTCTACTTGAGATGATGTTTTAATGGACCAAGTATGCTTACGAGTTTTTGGTAATAGCGGATATTCATACAAGTCCCAGTTACGAAACGATAGTGTGATAGCTCTATCTCTCTCTAGATATTTTAATAAGTTTATTTTCTCACGATCAGACACTTTGACGTGTGGAACTCGCCAGACAATTTTATTAATAATAATATCTTCAACGACTTCATCTGCTTTTAATTTCAACGCATTGAGATTAGTATTGCTCCTGAGCAACACCAACTCATGCTTACAGTTTATTATAATTTTTTCATAATCTTCAGCGAACCCCAAGATTTTATTCAGTGGTATAGAAGCTGAGAATATACCCTCGCCAACATTGTTTGTTCCAGAAGTTGACCAGCCCCAAGCTCTTGCACTTTTCGATTCGTTTTCATTCAATGACAAATAGGACTTCATAGTTGTGGTAATACCTGCATTTTTTATTTTATCTATTTCAACTCCATTTAATTCATATCGTATGTCTTGAAACATAAATAATATTGGATTATTGACAAAATGGAAACTCGACACTTTTTTTTTCGCACTGTCATGTACAGTCACTTTGCCCTCAATGTATAATGTGCTGAGTGAGGGCAGCACGTATAAGTCTTGTTGGTTGATGGGTATTCGTATTTCATCATTCTTGTTAAAACTTGTCACATATGGTTTGTATGAGTGATATTCAAAACTTTCAATGGTATTATCAAAAGCAGTTTGTTGAGATATATCTAAAATATTCATTTTATCAAGCCTATTAGCTTTAAGAATTCTTTGTTGCTTTTAGACAGCTTCTTTTTTAGCTGAAGTGGTGTGTCTTTCCTAGATGCTCTTTTAGAACTGACTTGAGGACGTAACGGAGATGGGTTTTTATTGAAATTAATCATTTTTGTTTGAAATGCAAATACAGTTGTACTTCTTCTCCGCGTAAGTTTATTTGTTTATTTTCAAAGTTCAGTAACTTTATATTAATGGCGCTGATAGAAGTTTGGTTCACTGGAAAATATATTAGGTTCTTAGGTATTTCAACAATTCTATAACCAGGTGGTACATTAGGTACAAATTCATAAATTATATGGCTTGCTTTCCCATTCACAAATGAACCACTAACTACATCACATTCGATCCGCACGATGGTTGTTGATAAAATGCTCACAGGATACTGTGATTCAGTACTTTTATTTGCTTTTATTGTTTCCTCACCAAAACCCAAAATTTTGCAAAGTGATCCTGTTTTATTAAAGTGAATATCCTTAGAGCAAAAAATTTTTGTTTTTAAAGTGTTGTTGTTGCAAGTTAGTTTTATTGCAGCGTCCTTTATATTACTTTTTATATAATCACATATATCTTGCAGCTCATAAGACCCTTCTGGAATTTCAATAACTTCGCTGTCGCCATAATAGAATTTATTATTTCTTTCATCTATATTAGGAATAGAATTAAAAGTTGAAAAATACAAAAGACCGCATTCATACTCTCCTTGCAATTCCAAAGTTGGTGAATAGTTTGTAATTAATGAGGCTCCTCTCCCAGTTATAGATACAGTGAAAGACATGTTTATACTGACATAATTATTTATTAACATCATTATTTAAATGCTTTTTCCAATAATTTCTTAAAAATTTTAAACATAGATGACCACAATTTGTCGTGCCAAACGCTTGATGTTGCACATAGTTGTAGTATATAGGAAAGTTATACAGATATTCGACTAATTCTAACGGTGGTTTTAAATTACCAAAACTGTCATAATATTCTATGTAGTAATTGTGTTTAACGTAGGCTACCCAATGCGTACCAGGGTTTTTGCTAATATCCAAATTCAGTATGCCACATTCTATTTTCTTCGGTTTCGAAGGTAAAGTATCTCTCATGAAAACACCTCTAAAATACGGGATATCACTGGCATGTTCAAGTATATCTAGATTAGTGAGCGCGCGTTTAGGTAGCCGTTTAATTAGTTTTTTGATGGGTTTAGATATAAACCTGCTCCTTTTTTATGTGGTTTGATATACAACCCTTTCCCGAGAGCAACAGCTTCCATCATTCTGTTGTGTCTTTCTGATTCTTGAAGACTTTTTTGTGCTGCTTTTGAATCATTAACCGCTTTTGCTATGCCTGCCGCTCCTCCAGCCAATGAACCCAAAGCTGATAATCCCGCAAATATGGGAATAAGAGGTAAAAGCCCTCCATATTTGGGTATTGGAATACAGCGCGGTAAACGTATTCCCTTTTTATTTGTAAATATTTTCTTTGTAGCGGAATAGGCAAATTTAATAGCAGAGTCTTTGTCTTTAGTTTTAATTTTTTTTAATTGAGACTTTATTTTTTTAACACCAGACAAAAAAAAATTTATGCCAGACCCAGCTCTTAGCTTAGCCTTCATAGCATTTTTGACTATCCAGGATGCAATTTTTTCACCCTTGCCAGCATCTTTCGACTTCAGTCTCTTCTTAGCCATATTTAAAAGTTCTATGTCGGCCCTGTGCCTTGAGTTTGAATCACGGTTGATGTATGCAATGTCGTGATACATACAAGCGTTATCTAGTTTGTTAATACCTCGTTCACCATTAATCAATCTTTTCTGAAGTTTTGTTCCTGGACCACAAAATTGATACCCAGGTAAATGTAACTCAAACGGTAATTTATCTATCAATTTGTTGATTATACCACTTCCTTCTTTCATTGGTAATTGTAAAATGAATTGAACACTTAACATAACGCATTATATACTACTGCACTAATTCAGATTTTTTTATCCAACTGTTTTCTTGATTACTTAAGCCCAACCATTTTACAAAGAGTTTGTTCCCTTTTCTTTTTAAAACTTTCTCTTTGAGATAAATGTCAGGAAACTTAGTTTTTTGTAATTCATAACCGTAAAAGGACCCTAAAATTAATTGTTTGTATTTGTCTTCTATCTGATAAGTTTCTGGATTAGTCTGATTAACTTTTACCACACGGAAAATTTCAGTAGACCAGTTTGGAGTATAACCTTTGTAGAATTCTCCTTTGTACTTGCTTATACGAACATAATCACCAATTTTTAACTTTGCTCGTGGGCATGGCCTGTGTTTTTGCGTTTTTATAATATTTGATCTTACTAGAAGCTCGTTAGCTTTACTGACATCGCAAGGTTTAAATTTTGTAATTCGGTGTACAGAATTGTTATAATGTTGCACTATTGAATCTAAACGTATTCCGTACCATTGATATTGACCGTGTAGACTAAAAAGTTTGTAGAGATGAGATTTTATTGTTCTTATTACACGTTCTACAATTGATGCCTTTTTAACTGAAAATGTTGAGTAATGATTTATATTGTACATTTGCATTAACCGTTTAAATAAGTCGTTATAAAACTCTGTGCCTAAATCAGTTTGCAAATTTTTTGGTGTTCTACCTGACTTCGATAATACATTTTGCATAGCATTTGAAACACAATTCTTCGTTTTTGATTTTAACGGAATGGTCCAAACATATTTTGAAAAAGCATCAATTACAACTAGAATATATTTATATCCTTTATTAAATTTTGAATATTTTTGTAAATCCACGAGATCAGCTTGCCATAAGTCATCTATTTCTTTTATAACTGTAGGCCGGCGATAGAAATTCCTTCTTGCTGCTTTGTGAAGTTCATTGACAACGTCTTGTTTACTCATTCTTATTTGATTTTGCTTGAATTAGAAAGTGATCTATTTCCTTTTTAGTATAATACAATTTACTTAAACCGTCCCCAGTTGCTTTTTCTAAGCCTTTTAAATATTTTCTAACATCATTTTGAATTTTTTTGATTTCATTCCTCAGTTCTTCAACACATTTGTCGAGGTATTCTTTATTGACTGCTTCGTCGCTATTTTCAGGTGATCGCAAGCCCTTTAATATTGACAACTTAAGGTCGATGTCACCAGTAGCTGATCTCAACAATGTATCATTGGTTTGGATTTCAATTAAATCTGATAAGCGTAAACGTTTATGGACGTGATGACCAAATTTATCTATGTTCATGGCCGTCTTGATGGCTTCTGCGGTGCAATGATACTACCCAATCCTCCTGATGGTAGCTTTATATATTTAATTTCTTTAATGATACCCGCTTCGTACATTTCCTCTATTATAGAATAAATTTCATTGTGTACTCCAGTGTTGCCAGCTGCCCACGCAGGAAGTAGTAATTTCAATCGTTCCACGAGCTCGTTCGGGTCGTTCCAATAAACTAAATCAGTATCTTTCTTTACTTCCTTCAAAAGTTCGATACCATTTCCTTGTGGAAGACTTTCAACGCTACTTGTATGATTTCTTGAGAATTTAAACAATGGTTTGATAACATGCATGTATTTAAACCCTTTATTGCTATTAATTTGTTTTAATGGATCATAGTTACGTTTATGCGCACTAGTATCTAATAACAGTAATTTATAATTTTGTAAGTCTTCTTCGGTCACAAGATCTAAATTTGGCGTCTTTTTATATAGTAGCTCTTTTATACCCTCTGTTTTGTAAAGATTGCGGTTTCCAATTTTCACATTGCAACCATCATCATGAACACGGGTTTTACCTAGCCAAAGTTTTCCACGTTCATTTCTAACTCCATATGGCACATCTTTCATTACTTCGGATGACGTAGACCAAGTAGATTCATTTGCAATACTTGGTGATGACTGGAGAGATTTAAATGAATTCTCATGAATATCCAGTTCCTCGGGAGGTGATGTAGTGAGAGTTTTGTTTGAAGTTGTATAAACCTCAGTTTCAGAGTTTCCGCCTTCGTCAGTTTCAGGCTCCTCAAAACTTTCACGAGATGAATTCGATGTCTCACTGTCATTGTACTTAATTTTTTTTAGAGGTTCGCTTTGCTCTTGATCTTCTTTGTTGTATGGTGTTTCTGAAGTTTTACTGGTTAAAAGGTTGAGTGGATCAACAATAGGTTTAAATATTGATTCTAAAGCCAACTCCTTAGTATTTTTTGCATCTTTTATCAGGTTGACCTTTCTTTTAACAGCCTTTGCAGACTTCACAATTTGTTTTTTTAGATTTCGTTCCATTTTTACAAATGTTTCCACTCAGTACGGAATCACGAATACAACTGATTTAAAATAATAACGACCATCATTTATGAATCCTAGTCAATAACTATGAATGTATCAAATTGCTTTCTGTAGCATCCTTTATTTCGTTCACAGTCTTTATTGATTACGAGGTACCTGAAAGGCTTACTCCAAACAGTTGCGCACATTTCCCGGAACTGAATCCATGACATGTCAGATCCGACATGCTCGTCGTAGACGTGTCTCAAATTTATTTCATCTTGCTTGAATAATACAATTAGGTTAGCATTATCTCGAACCAATTGTTTCGGTATTTTAGTGTATGTTTGATTAATGTAAAAACAATCTATGTTTTTATGACGACCCATAGCAAAGTAGTCTCGTATGCTATTTTGATTTTCACAAGCAACATCATCGAATATAATTATGGAGTCTGGTAAAGCTTCGTGTGGACTTAAAATTTCACCATTGTGATTGTACTTATTGTACGACGTATCCGGAACCATTTCCATAACCTTTTCTAGGAATTTATACTTTTCCTGGTATAAAGATTTGGAATAAACATATAGATTTCGAAAGCGTGGACCATCTGGATGCAATAACAAACTTATAACCAAGTTAGTTTTGCCACAATTTGATGGACCACAAACAATACTGCGTATAGTATCTGGTAATAGATTGCCATGCCGTTTTGGCTCTTTATTTGAAGTTGGACAAATGCAGTCTAATTTTAATGATTCTTTTTGTTTGAAAAATTTCATTCTTATTTCAAAGTGACCGTTGTGATTCGTGGATTTCTTTAAAATGATGATAAATCTAGCACGTCCGAATGTTTAAACATTGCGCGCACCCACCCCACCCCACCCAAATTTATGTTGATTGTATGTTTTTGAGAGTTCTCGCTGCATTGAGCGAGAACTCTCAAAAACATACTACTTAGGTTACACAGATATCATAGCAATTGAATTGATATGAAACTTTATTTTTGTTTTTGGATACGAGCTTAGTTATAAATTAACCAAACCAATCATTTAGATGGAATGTTGCCAAATCCTTTTCTGCGCGTTTTCATCAACAGGACTTGAAACATACGCATTCAGTAACTTATCAACCATTGGAACTGTAAAGTACTCATTACTCGTATGAAACGAAAAAAAAACTTAAGTCATGATGTGGTACCTACTACGCAACGGCTAAAGCCTTATTTTGATGTTAATTTAATCGACCAAATTATCCGAAAATAAAGCCAATAAACTGTAATTTGTGAAACTTGAGTAGGTGTAGGTGGTAAGAAACTACGAGGCATTTCTTAATCTTTCTAATGGTTAAAGTGTAGGCTTTTGATCCTAAGGTTCGACGTTCGAAACCTAGGCTGGCAACGCAAACAGAGTCAGAAAAATACCTACCTACTTAATCTATCAATAACTGGTGATTAGTTATTTTGTTAGTTCATTAAAATCAGGATCAAGTGATAAAGTCAGCAAGCCGTTCATTTAACTTTTCGAAGAACGATTCAACAGCACAGCTACCAGCTGATCGTGCAGGGTGCGGGCATTGAACGAACGTTCATCGACCTCAACGCAAGCGTTACACAGCGAGTGCGCGCACACAATGAAGGACATTCGTGGTTGTGTGCGTGCGCGCGGTTTATTGCGGGTTGCTCTCTTTAAAGCGATTTTTATGAAAAAGTTGCGAACATTTTCAACATGTTTCTAAAGAAAAAAGTTTTGTTACAACAAACAGAAGATTTTCATGCAAAGATCTTGAAAAAAAAACTTTCACTTTGACCCTAATTATCTCAGGAACTATTCATTTCCCAGGTATGGTTTCCTGAAAAAAATTATCGTACAAATGAGTAGAATATGTGGTATTCGGCTTCGTTAAGCCTTTTTTTACACCCTGTATAATCTAACAAACAACTTCCAACTTCATTAGCTCCTCGTTTAGCTACCGTTTCATCCCACATATAACAGACTGCTTTCTTTTGGCCCATATTAAAAACTGTAAAGTTGAAGGCAGATAATTTTCTTTTATAATAAAGGATACTTATTTGACCATGCGGACATGTCAATACTTTCTGAAAATCAAACACTGCTGTTACAATAGACCCCTTAGAGTCAATAGCGTCACGTTTGTCTTTTTCTTTCATCGCACGTGCAGTTTTCTTTGCCTTCTTGTGTGCCTCATTTTTTTGTATTTCTTCATTTGTAGGTGTCGGATTAGTTTGGAAAACGTGACAAACTTCACATTGGTCTGTTTTTGGAATATGAAAGCCAAGATTAAAATTTTTATTTACAATATCCCTATACCTTCTGTTGTTGCTTTTGATGAATATACGTTTTGATCAAACCATTCGTTATATAATTTATACATTTGGCTTATACTAAGTTATACCTAGATGGTAATCTAGGTATAACTTAGTCGAATCCTTTCGAATAAAGTGAGACTCAACGGGGACAAATGAATTTACATGGTCACAAACACTCTTTATCATTTCATTAGTAATGACAGATTTGTGATGGTCATGTTTGCCTCGTTGATCTTCCTCAAAATCAGCCACACCATCATATTTTTTAAATGCTGTTTTGATAATACTTTCACTAACAGCTAGTGTTTTCAAAAACATGATCTTGCAGACATTAATAGTGGTTGCGTCTGCGTTGGAAGACTTAATTGGCAAGAAATACTTTAATGTATACTGACGTTTATTAGGAGTCTTGCGATTTAGACATCTGTACTTTGGTACTTTTGTAACATACTTTGCGACAAATCTCCACTGTTTTTCTGAACTTCCAAGTTTCCAAAACCTAGTAAAGCATTCCAGTCTTTGGTCTTGAGTAATTTTTTCCGCACATTTATACCGACAACTGCAAGGTTTTCCCATTACTTTATCATTAACAAATTTGTCTCTTTTTGATACGTAGCTTTTACCGAGATTTTTCAAACATTTTCTTTTTACGTCAGACCAATCATTCTTGTTCACCGCGCGTTTTTTAGACCTTCGTTTTTTACGTTTTGTTGATGTCAACGTCGGTACATCAGTAGCTACAGATTAAATCGAATCTATCCAAGAACTATGGTCGGGGCAAAAGTGATCATCACAATTCTTGTGTACATTTACTGGAGAGGGCAATGGTGTAGCTAATGTGATATGTGAAGTGGAAGGCGTGGTAACAGGTGGTTCTTCAAATTCTTCTAGGTATACAGCTGGCGAATTATTAAAACTAGAGGTTACCTCTATATTTAACGGAGTAAGTACTTCTTCTGAATGCGGATCTTGTATTATAGGACTAGGTGCTGTAGCCACTTGCTGACAGGTAGGAGAAGTGATATTTTACATAATTTCTTGCCGCTCTTCTGATACTGTTGTATTAGTGTTCAAGGTTGTAACAACTTGCGTATATGTGACATGAGTATTATTTTTGGTAGCGTCAAGTTGAAATGTCAAGTGATTAGTGTCATCAAGAAATACCTCTTTATACACTTCTGCCATTTCGACCATAATGTTTTGGGCTTCTGACGGTAGCGGGGAGCTAGTATGACTGTCACGTTCACATGCTTCTGCCATATCCACGATAATGTTCTGGGTTTCTGACGGTAACGGGGAGCTAGTATGGCTGTCACGTTCACATGCAGATTCTGTAATAAAGTCAAATAAAAAAAAAATGTAGCTACTAAATTAAATTACCTTGGTTAAGCACTAGCTTATAACCAGTAAAAAAAGTTCTTTAAAATTGAAAGGATTGTTTAATAGTCTATTTTTATTTAGAATAAAGTCTCATGTAAAAAAAATTACGATGAACAAAATCGGTTTTTCAAATACGACTGTATTTTTTCGTTGAATTTACGTAGAACAACATCGTATCTGCACATACGTTTGGATATGTTAGGGCAACATTAGCTGAACAGCCACTTATGTGAAAATAATGGGGAACAAAATAACTATAGTTAAATAAAATGCTATTAAGTAGTTGTGCTTAAGTCATAAATTACTATAAAAAAATATAATAAAAGCATATATTTTTTAATTATCGTGGAACAAAATACTTTGATAATTTACTACGGTAAATGAAATGTGTTCCTTATTTTTCTTTAAATATTGACTTAAATGTAAAAAAATACCTTAGCCATTTAAAAACCGCGTGTGACTTAAACATAATATATAAGTACTTACCAAGATTATTATGTTCTTCATTGCTATTTTTGATTAAAGCTGGATCAGTACAATAATTTTTATCCATTTGTAGAGCTAAATCCAAAATTCTTTTCTTTCTTGTTAATTGCTGCAGACATCGCTTATAATACACTGTGACACTGTTGTTACAACTTTTAGCGTTTATTTGATTCCAAATAAAGAAATAGTTTAAATCTCCAAAATCGACCGTCACTGCGGAGTACAAACTCGCTTCTGACGTTAGACCGCAGTGCGCGTGCTGCTTACCGCAGCGAACAGCTTTTTACATGTCGATGCGTGATTGTTCATCGCAGTATACTTCAGATAAAGCAATGTTCAATTAAATATTTCAAAAGATAAAAAAGTTATTTTAAAAATAATTACACTCCCATATAGCTACAGTAATACCTAATACATATGATCAAAAAACAAAAAATCGTATTATATTTTCATAAGAGTTTGTTTTACGGACCCGTCGAAATGATCTAGCACTTCCCGTATCAATCATAAAATTTGCATTTAATTTGGCAACGTGAATATACGGTAATTTAGCTTTGACCACACTTATTTCTGGGTTAAAGTTGAGGCTTTTATTCGAAAATTCGATTTTCCATTACCTTGAGAAGTGGATGGCATATCCATATTAAGTTGTTCGACTTCTACCTCGTCGTTGACATTTATGACGTTAAGAGGCTGTGGCGCGTATGAATTACGGCCGCTACCGCTGGATTCCGGAATTGGAACCATCGGTGCCCTTGGATTATGCATACGCGTTGTTGTTCCGAAGTTACTGGGTCGAGAGGTGTTTGACCTCTGATAATGATGATTATTCTGACTCATCTGTTGAGGAAAAGCCCGATTGAATTGTATAGGGGCTTTGTTAAATTGATTTTGATACACGGGTGCCCTATTATATTGTCCATAGTTTGAATTACGAGGGTGCCATTGGTTGTGAGGTAGATTTGGTTGTACTGATCGATTGAATGGCTTATAATTAAAAGCTGGCTTAACTATAATTAAAACCTTTTTGTCCCTATCACTTTTATGTCTAAGATTGTATCGTTCATGGAAATTTTCTTCCTCAAGAACAATTTCAAAGGCCTTCTCCAAAGTTTTAGGAGCCTTTAATCTAACGATTCGTACTAACTCCTCCGGTAAGTTATATAGGAAAATGTTCAAAGCCATATTATCATAAATTTTTATTTTATTTGCCTTCAATGTCTCGTCAGGAATCAAATTAACCTTAGCAAGTAAATTACTACGCACGCTTTGAATTCGGTGGCAGAAATCTAAATACTTTTCTTTTGGGCGCAATTGCATAGTTTCTAACTTGATAACTAAGCACCCTTCGGATCTCGGATCTCCGAAGTGCTGATTAAAAAGAGCTTTCAATTCTTCAAAAGCATTAACATCCTGCCGTTTGCTTATAAGGGCAGCGGCTCTGCCCGCGAGACGACTAGTTAACACGTGCATATTATAAGTTTCTTGGGCTTCTTCCCCCGCAAACTGCGTGATAACAAATTCGCATTTTCGCAAGAATAAGTTTAAGTGTCGATAATCTCCGTCAAATATCGGAATGATTTTGACTAATTCATTAAGAATCGTTACGATTTCAGCCATTGCGTATGAGTTCGCTTTGCTTATAGTTTATTCGCTTAGCTTTTACAACTTCCTAGCCACACAAAAGTTTAGGCTTTATTTGCCTTTTTATTAACAATTTCGAATATTAATTAGCTTATTGATTGAAAAGATTCCAAATCTATATTTTTCGATATTGGATCTTGCTAAAATTATCTTTGAAATTTAAAAGATTCCAAATCTATATTTTTCGATATTGGATCTTGCAAAAATTATCTTTGAAATTTAAAAGATTCCAAATCTATATTTTTCGATATTGAATCTTATTATAATTTGCGATGATGTCCAGTTTGCACGAGCATATGCAAATAATAATTATATAATTCTGTCAATTTTTTCAATAAAGTGTCTATTAGACTTAAAATTGCACGCAACCAGACGACACGTTTGTCTCCTCCACAAGCGGCAGTGTGTCTTTGCATGTATATTAAACAAATAAAACGTGCTTAAAATCTAAATTAAGGATGGATAAAATAAAATCCAACCGATTCTACCATCGAGGAATATGATTGTATGGACGATACCGTTGATCATTGATGCTCTGCCTCCTTTTCTCGACTGCTCACCCGGTCGTTGATTGACACGTTTTCGGCGTTGTCCCTGGACTACGGCTGCTGGCCCGTAGCGGCTGCTCTGCTGGCTGGCTCGCTGTGGCTGCTTGCTGCCTGACCTGACGTTGCTTCTTCGAACTTCGAGTGGCTGCTCCAATTCTTCGCGTATTCTTCAGTTAAATTATTTTTTTATATGGAGGTCGCGATCGTATTTAATTCGTTGAAACGAATACTTGCTTTCCGATGCAAGCCACGACGCGATACTACCGACTGCGCCAGTTAACCGTCGGGTTCGGGCGGTTGATCGGAGCGGCGAGGATAGAGTACTTTTGAGCGAAACAGCGGAATTGGTTCTAAGTTATTTAATTAAACTTTTAAAAGATTTATAAAAATTACAAAAATCAACTAGGGCTAGACTAACGCTCTATGAGACTGCCGGTGGTAGAATGTCGCTTCTTTGTTGTCCACCCAGGGCCTTTTATAGGCACCGATAACATACCTCTACGTGCTGCCCTTGAGATTCCAAGATTTTCCATAGGTGTAAAATCTCAGTTCCTTATCGGAGACTCATAAATTATGTTCCCGCGATAAGACACGGCACCTGCGCGATAAGCAGGTCCTGACGCGGAACTAATCGCAAAAGTAATAAAAGTTTTATGACTTGGGTCACAGATCAAAGGGAAAAATATAAAATTATGAATATGAACTATTTTAATGTGCGTCACAAGTTTCACAATGCGGAACTTGTAAACTACTAATCATTCTAATAATAATGTTGGAGGGCCCCCTTTTAAACTAAGGGATGTTATTTTTCATTTTAAGGACTCGTATGACGTTTGCTGAATATAAAAAAGGTATTTACCAAAGTCAAGGATATACTTTAAACAAATGAAGGGTTGAAAACATGGTACGTTTAAATTTTCTCGATAGAAATAGTGCCTGAACTTGGGTCTTTGTAGTTCTCTTTTTTCGGTTTTATTTATGATATAACACCTAGATTTTAATAAAAATTATATTATAATATCGAGCGTGTCTTTTTACAAACAAATAACCGGTTACTTTTGAAAAGTAACTATTTTTGTTATTTTCAATCGAAATAAAGTCGTGTTATATAATAAAACGCAATGACCGGCTCGCGCCAGTCCGCCAGTCGCCCGCTTTGCCAACGTCGGATCTGTGTCAGTTTGACGCGCGCTCCGTTTCGTAAATATTGTCGTAAGTATTGATTATTCATGTCAAAATATTTTATCTATTATATTTATTAATTTTTTGTTTACAGTGCAGAAATACCACGTAAAAGTGTTTGTTCTTAATGAAGCTTTGAAGTATGTTTGCCAAAAATCGACATTCACAAAATTAACCGTCATAGGTAAAAATATAGGGATCTATCAGAGCCCGAGAATATGTGAAAAATTAAGTCTTTGTCACAGTATGGTTTCGTAACAGTAGAATTAAAGATAACTGTACCACCTTTACATTATATTGTTTTGTTTACAGTGCAGATATACCACGTGAAAATAGTTTGTTCTCATTGAAAGAAGCCTCCAATGAAAAGTAAGTATGTAGGTATGTAATAATAATCATGGGCAATAAATAACGCACGCGGAAAAGGTCTTCCATATCCATAAAAATAACAAATAAAAAGAATGCACTTCAAAGATTTGGGAAGAAGTAAGTAAATATTATTATTTATGTATGTTAAGTCTTATCATTTTGATTTAAATAAATTATTTTAAGGTGAATTTTAATTTAATCCAATTTTTGGTTAGTAATAATATATGAATATTATACCTAAAACAATGATTTGTTTCAGCTGTATGATAGTGCCATGGAACAAAAATATAAGTATGTAATACAAGAACTTTACGATTTTTGATAAATGGTTTTTAATTTCAATGTACAGTGTTCGCGTAAATTCAAGAAAAACAAAAAAGTCCTCATTATTTAGGAGCCACAAATGGACAATGTTAATTCTTCTAAGCTCAAAGCCTTGTCATCTCCTGAGTCACACACAACCAGATTTTCGACCAATTACCAGCACTCGAGAAATAAACATAGAAAAATTTTAAAATTATAGTTGAAGAAAAGGTATCTGTTTACGGTGATAATAATAATAATTATTATGTTTGTCATTTCCTATCACGGGACTATGGAGTCCTGGTCCGGGACTCCCGGACCTTTGGAAGGCATACGAGGGGCCGAAGCTAACTCGCAAAGGCCCGTTAAACAACATTGATCTAAATGATGTAATGTGATGTGACACCAGCCGACGATTATCCCTGTGCGCACTATACAAGTATACCCAAGGACAACCCCCAGTTAGTGCAGGACTATTGCAGAAAGTGGATACAAAGGATACTGGGCTATAGGTTTGGGTGCTAGTGGACTGTGGACTACCCTAACCTGTGTGACGATGCAAACGGCGTCGTCTTTGCATTCATCGTTATCGATTTTATTTAATTGGCAATTAATTGGCAATCGATATAATTGTTGTCACCAGGTATTTGGTCGCCTTAAGTTGCTGTTCCTGACAGACCCCATGCCACTCCGTAGGATGCGATCATCGTGTGGTGCGGCACATCGGCCGCACTGACGCCAAGGAGCTTCGTTCCGCTAGCTAACCGACCTGTTTCTAGAGACCTATTTAGCTCTGCTTAGGGCTGAATAAGTGTTGCCGTTGTGTTGGCACCTTAATTAGGATCTAGTTTTCATATGAGTTTTTATATTGAGAGGGAGGGTAGATTGTCATAACTTATAAAATACAGTGTGTTGTGTTCCTAGGAGCTTAAGGCTTTTGCTTGACTTCGTATCTTCCTCATTGGGCACAACCAGATAACAGTGTAATATTATTAATTTGTACGGTGAGAGTGAACGTCCTGGACGCCCAGTTGAGGTCTCTACACCCGAAACAATCGAAAAAATTCACGATATGGTGTTGGCCGACCGAAGATTGAAAGTGCAAGAGATTGTGGAAGCCGTAGGGATCTCGCATGGCTCAGTGGTTTCAATTTTAAAAGATCAATTGGGCATGAGAAAGCTTTCCGCAAGATGGGTGCCGCGTTTGCTCACAGTCGACCACAAACGCAATCGTGTAACAACTTCACAGGAAGGTTTGGCGTTGTTTAATCGCAATATGGAGGAGTTTTTGCGCCGTTTTGTAACCGTGGACGAAACATGGATCCATCACAACACACCAGAGACCAAACAACAGTCAAAACAGTGGGTTTCTAAGGGTGAATCGGCGCCAAAGAAGGCCAAGGTGGGTTTGTCAGCCAATAAAGTTATGGCGACTGTTTTTTGGGATGCACGTGGGATAATCCACATTGACTACCTTCAAAAGGGAAGAACAATCAATGGGGAATATTAGCCCAACTTATTGGACCGCTTCAATGACGATTTGAAAAAAAACCGACCTCATTTGGCCAAGAAAAAAGTTCTTTTCCACCAAGACAATGCAAGGGTGCACACATGTGCAGTTGCCATGGCAAAAATCCATGAATTGGGCTATTAATTGCTCCCTCATCCGCCCTATTCTCCAGATTTGGCTCCGAGTGACTACTTTTTGTTCCCAAACCTGAAGAAATGGCTTGGTGGAAAAAGATTTGACTCCAATGATGAAGTCATCTCGCAAACAAAGGCCTATTTTGAGGACCTCGACAAATCATATTTTTTGGAAGGGATAAAAAAATTGGAGAAGCGTTGGACAAAGTGTATAGAGCTCAAGGGAGACTACGTTGAAAAATAAAATGATTTGTTTATCAAGAAATCTGTGTTTTATTCCTAAAGTCACGGACTTATTGACCCGCCCTCGTAATTAGTGAATTTTGTGATATAATACTGTTATAAACAAGGTGAAAGAAAGCCAGCTACTCGTGGTAGACAACAACCCGTGCTGGAAGTGACTAAGCAGCTGCTGAACTCCTTCTGCGTCTTCGTTCGGATTGCCAAGGTAAGGCGTGCTATAGTACTTGCTGTTGGTGATCACCCGTGAACCATCATCAATACCACATCGTCGGGAATATTCTACAACAATAATCGATTCCCGGTCCCCGTGTGACGTCGGTGGGCTCCCAAATAAGCGTGTCGTCACAACGGATATGTTTATCCTATTGTTGGATTTAACTTTTACAACGCAATTTGCAATTAATAATGAGTCGGAGATATGTTGGTCAAGGATTAGTCCTTCTTCAAGATTTGTTTTCGAAACGGTGCATTCGATAATGGTTTCAGTACGAGGTGGAATTACATAGGTAGGTTCAGAGAATTTGAGTTTTAGTAAAATGGATTGTATTTTCAAAGTATTTTGGTTATAATTGATATTACATTCAAGGCTATTTAGGAGATCGTTACCTATGATGCCATCATAGGGCAAATTGATTTAATCAACGACATGGAATTGGTATGAAATGTTTTTGTTTGAATTTGGAAATAAATTAAGATTGAAGTGGCCCAATGTAGGCGTTGCGTCTTCGGAATTGTCGATGCCTTTGAGATTTATTGTTTCAGGATTTAGTAAGGGTAGATTTTGTATTGAACGTCTTTTTATGAGGCTTACAGCTGAACCGGTGTCAACGAGAAATGTAAGAGGTTTATCGGTTAATGTAGTTTTGAGAACTACATGGGGTAATTATCTTTTGTTTGAATTATTATTGATTTTATAGACTTTAATGTTATTATTTTCCGATTTCAGGGTTGGTGGAGATTTAGGATTAGCAACTACGGATGCATATGATACAGAGGGTTCTACATATTTTGATGCATTGAGTCCATTAACTAGGGACACAGTGGGAGTAGTGGACGTCTTTCTTGCGACTGATTCGGTGGGTACAGCGGATACCTTTTTTGAGGTGGATACGGAGGAAGCTCCTTTTAAGGCAGATACAGTGGACACAGCGGGTGAACTCCTCGTGCTAGATATAGAAGATACAGTGGATACCCCTTTTGAGGCAGATACAGTGGATGCGGCGGATGCCTTTTTTGAGGCAGATACAGCGAATTCAGCGGATGCCCTTTGTACAGTCCATTATTATTGAAGATGTTAAATTATACCATTGTGTAATTGTGTCAAATGAGTTTATGTTTTTGCTAAGAGATGGAGGTGTACAGTTTTACATCGCGGTGACACTTGGATTTTTCCAAACTATTAGTAGTTTTTTCAGTTAATAAATTTGCTCTTTGATTTACATAATATTGTGGTATTATTTAAATTACGAATCCCTGACCTAGTAAATACTATTGATTACTCGAGGATATATACATGAGTAAGGTATTTGTTCATGTTCCTTCGAGAGCCGGATTATCGGCTGGGCACTGAATAGTGCAGGTTTTTTGAAGAAGAGACTGTCGTCTACGGATAGTGGTTCGCTATCGATAACGTGGCGACATTTTGGCTGAACAAAGCGTCAGTCAATCAGCGCTTTAAGAATATTGTGGCGCTGAAGGAAAGTAAAGAGGTGTTCATACAGTACGGCACTAAGGAGGAGACGCTATGGCTCTATATGGTGGATGGACTCGGAACAAGCAGTACGAGGTTGTACATAATTTTATTGAGAAGATTTGGTGAGCTAATTTGAACTTTATTTACTTAGAGTGATTCACTTAGAAAATTTGTGCTAAACGTGAAGAGTTAACAAGCTAATTTGGACTTTATATGTTAAGACATTTTAATTTGTAAATATTTTAGTTTAGTGTAGTATGTATTTCAGGACTTAGAATAATTTCAATAAAAACGAAGGTACGGGGAGGCTATGCCCGATTTTGTATAGAATTGTTAAACTCAAACACTTAGAAAAATTTTGTGAAAAATTTACTTTGAAATTTTCTGTTTTGGGTTCAACTTGTATTTAATTTAAGTTTGTTATTTGACAATTTGTCATTGTTGAGTTACAATTTTTAAATTTAATATGGATTCTTTAATTAATTATCAGGAAAGTTTGTATAGCCGACTACTAAAGGCTAAGACTAATTTTAAAAAGAGTCCCAAAGATCGAATCACTATATTGTACGTTGAGGGCAGATTGGATATTTTAGCTGAAATATGGTCACAATTTGTATCGAGTCATAAAACTTTAATGCAATCTATCAGTTCAAAAGAGATAGAGGAGACTAAAAGTAATTATTTTAAAGGGGAAGTTTTTGACCAGGCCGGGGAAGTGTATTTTGAGTATAGATTGGAACTAAAAACTATTTTAAATACTTTAAATGCTCAATCTACTACTCTAGATAGTTCATACAATAACAGTAATGACAACAAAAAATCTATTAACGTCAAGTTACCTAAAATAATATACCAATGTTTTCTGGAAAGTATTCCGAATGGACTACTTTTAGAGACCTGTTCACTTCAATAATGGATTCGAATCCTGATTTAGATAATATGATGTTGGAAATTGCTTGAGGAGCGCTTTGATAATAAAAGGTATGTTAGTCATCATCTTATAAAAAGATTGCTAAGTCAGAAAAACATTACTTATGAATCTGCCGGTAGTTTAAAGGAGTTAATGGACACTACTAATGATTGTTTGGCTGCATTCTTTAATCTGGGTATTGATACTGATAGTTGGGACATCAATACATATTCTTTCACTCAAGCTGGACCCGGAGTCGAGAAGACAATGGGAATTTAATGCCACCGATTGTAACTCATCGGATGAGTTGCCTACTTATAAACAGTTTCAGGAATTTATTACAAAACAGTATCGTGCAATGGAGTTTCTTGATTCCCGGTCCAACACTGTAAATAGACATATTCCTGTAAATAAATCAAAGTCAATGCATATTGTTAATATTAAATGTCCGTTTTGTTCGGAAGAACACAAACTGAATTCTTTTAAAAAGTTCACCAATGAATCTATTGAGTCAAGGCGTAATTTTGTAAAGACAAACAATATTTGTTTTTGTTGTCTGGGTAGTAATCACTCTGCCAAGAACTGCCTAAGTAGCGGAAAATGTCGTATATGTAGAAAGAGACACCATGCTCTGTTACATCCTACGAGTAGTTGCACAGTACAAGGTCAGGTTAATAATAATGATATAAATACGACAGTTAAGCAAGAGTCGTCTTCTAGTATTGAAAATGCCGAACCGGTAGTGTCTTGTTTTTCTGCAGGAAAATTTAATGTTAGTCAGGTTCTACTTCCTACAGCGCTAGTAGAAACCATTGCGGAAAGCGGACACAGGTATATGATTCGTGCGCTCTTGGATCAAGGCTCACAGTCATCGTTTTTAACCGAGTCGACAGTTCAACTTTTAGGATTAAAGAAAATTCCTATTAGAGGTATAATATCTGGTGTTGGCGGAGATAGCAATTTGATCTCTAAAGCTATTGTACAAATTAAAATCAAATCACGTGTTGATCCAAATGTGATTATTAACGTGAAAGCATATGTTTTGCGATCCATCACATCACTTTTGCCATCTAATAAAGTAAAATTGATGGAATGGAAGGATCTTAATGAGATTATCCTTGCGGATCCTGGATATCACACGCCAAACCGTGTTGATTTATTATTAGGTGCGGAAGTATATGGCAAAATTCTACAAGATGGTATAATGAGAGGTCCTAGGGGCTCAGCAGTTGCGCAGTCTACTTCTCTTGGATGGGTCATTTCAGGCGTTGTTGAAGCATCAGGTCGACTTTCTGAAAAAATAAGTACATTACATTGTCACGTCAATAATGATAATGAATTGCTCAAAAGGTTCTGGGAACTCGAAGAATCTATCCAATTACCGTAAGAAAGGTTATTTACTGAACAAGAAAAACGCTGTGAATTATATTATGCTGAAACCACCAGTAGAGACAATAAGGGTAGATACATTGTTAGGCTTCCATTTAAATCTGAATGTCCAGAAGTAACTAATTCCAAGATAATAGCTGAAAAAAGATTAAATTCATTAGAGAAAAGATTGAAAAATGACAATTTGACTGATAGCTATAACCAAGTATTAAATGAATATTTGGAGTTGGATCACATGGAGCTTGTTCCTGTAAATGAAATTAATATTGATAAAGCGATCTACTTACCACATCACGTAGTCGTTCGTGAAGACAAGGAGACGACAAAATTGAGAGCAGTCTTTGATGCGTCCTGTAAAGGAACCAACTCTAAATCACTTAACGATAACTTATTAGTAGGACCAACATTACAACCAGATTTAAGACACATTGTTTTACGATGGAGAATGAAACCGATTTGTTTAACGGCGGATATTATTAAGATGTATCGCCAGGTAAAGGTCGATGAGGCTGATATGGACTTTTTAAGGATACTGTGGAGAAATGGCGTAAACAATAAAATAAATCATTATAGGATGAAAAGGGTTACTTTTGGTGTAGCATCCTCACCATACCTTGCAGTGAAGACGTTGCAGCAAGTAGCATTAGATAAAGGTCATAATTTGCCATTAGCAGCTAAAAAGGTAGCAACTGATTATTATATGGATGACTTGATGTCAGGATGTAAAACCAAGGAAGAAGAATTAAAACTGTATAATGAAATGAAGGAACTTTTGGCTAAAAGCGGATTTTATTTACAAAAATGGACTACTAATGACAAGGATCTATTAAAAGAAATGAAAGAAAGTAAAAGTCTAGAAATGATAGAAATTAAAGGAAAGGAAGAAGTAAAGGAAGACATTAAAATAAAAACAGATGAAGTAGTAAAGATAGTAGGGCTTACCTGGAATCGCAAGGATGACTCCTTCTGCTACAAAGTAGAGATGTCCACTTTACAGGAACCTGCAACAAAAAGGAAGATTATATCTGACATATCCCGATTTTATGATCCCCTAGGATGGACGGGACCTAGTATAATAATTTCAAAAATGATAATACAAAAGCTGTTGTTAGCGGGATTAGAATGGAATGATGCTGTGTCTACAGAATTATTAAATGAGTAAAGGTATTTGTTCACCCTTTTTCGGGTGGATATAGAAGATACGGCGGATGCCTTTTTTGAGGCAGGTACAGTGGATACAGTGGATGCCTTTTTTGAGGCAGATACAGTGGATACAGTGGATGACCTTTTTGAAGCGGATACAGTGGATACAGTGGATGCCTTTTTTGAGGCGGATACAGTGGATACAGTGGGTGTCTTTGTTTTTAATATTTGTATAGAATGAGGATTTAGACTCACGGGACACCACCGGGAGTCCATTTTTAGTTTAAATTATCGATCTCGTCTACGCCTTCGTTATTCTGATAATTGTCAGCTTGAGTTGGATCAACAGTGAATACTCTTCGTGAGATATTAGGGCCATGAGTTGGCTGTGAGTTGATGGTTGGGTTGGCATTATTGTTAGACCAGGATTGGGATCTGCTGGTATTGTATTGCCTCTTACGGCAATTTTCTATGGAATGACCAATATTCTTGCAATATCGGCAGGTTATAATATCACTTTGATTCCGGGGTTGCTCAGAACGGTAACCCTGTTGTGGATTATTTGGGCGCATATCGCGACGCGGTCGACGTTTTTCGGGATAAGTGGATATTTGAGGTTGCGCTTTCTCACTAAAGCTTGATAGCATTTTCTCTTCAGCTACGGCAAAGTTAATTGCGGAATTGAGGGACGGTGGACTACGGCATCGTACTATCTGAGACAAGCGGGGTTGTAGTCCCGTTGTGAATGAGTGTAATGCTAGGTCTTCCATGGCGGCTACACGACCTGCTAGTTCGGTTTTTCTTTTTGTAGGGATGGCGATGTTAATTTCAGTTAATAATTTGGCGAGGCAAGTTTCAATTCTGAGTGCAAATTGGTTAACAGGTTCGTTAAAACCCTGTTTTGAGTCTTGAAGTTCGGATAGTAAGTGTGCATAGTGTTTTCGTTCGCCGAATTGCTGTTTCAGGAATTCTTCAAATTGACTGAACGTGTCAAAGTCTTTTATACTACATATACTTTCGGCTCTCCCTTCTAGTTGGCTTAGTATGAATTTGAAGATAATGGGTTTTTGTGAGTCTGAAGCTAAACCTAGAGCATTTTGGCAGTTAAGGATAAACGGGTTTAGTTTTTCGCGGTTTCCGTCAAATGGTTTAATAAATTTGAGAAGCACGCTAAGCTCAATATTTTCTTCAGATTTAGCAATACTTGCGGTCTTGCTACGTGTGACCGGTTTTGATGCGCAAGGGGAATTGGGATCAGTGATTGGTTCGGTGTCCACGTATTCTTCGGTTGAAGTCATTTTGGATAAGACGAGTTATTATTATCAGTGTTATTTGAATACACCAATTGATATCGTAATTAAATAAATTCGATTGTTAACACAAACACGTTAATTAAAATTGAGAATTGATCTAAAAGAATTAATTGTTGGTTCCTTATTGTATAGAGATTAGGCAATGACCAAAGACTTACCACACACAGAGAGCTAGGGACATGCGTGGGCGCATCGGTCTTGATTTCTCGGGATACAGAGCGGGATGATGCAATCGCGCACAAGATTGCGCAATAACGGCGACACGGTGTTGACCAACCTGGACTCGGGGAGTTCGACGACGATGACAATGAGGGTTTCCTTTTCCCTCGAATGCAGGGGAAACGATGATGGTATTGTTGAGTTCGGCTCCGGTTTCTGGTTTTGCTTTTCCAACAGGTTCCTGATTTAGGATGCGTGACACAGTGGAACAACAGCGAGATGCAGTGGGGACAAGATAGACATGTGAAGCACGACGGGACACAGTGGGACACGACGGGACACAGAGAGTCAGTACAGATTGTCGCAGAGTTTTAGTCACTTTCACTTGTTCACTCACTGATTTTCACCACAATTGAGTCTCGGATGCGATACCGGGGATTTTATTTTGTTAAAATCCCACCGCTGCCACCAATGTTATAACGGGATTACGAGTTGGCTTTTTAAAAAACAGTTTTAAATCAAACACTCTTTTATTTTCACTGAGTAAATTAAATTTAGGAACCCGTGGGCAGTCACGTCTTGATGGACCGGGAGCTATAATCGAACTGACCTGTTGGAGTTGAGCTCTGAGGCTCCTAAGGGTGTGGGGATGCTGACGCGGCGCGACAGCGGGCGTGTCAGCCTTTATATTAACAGTTGCTAGGTATAACAGTACGAAATGGAAAACCCGATGCAAGGATTTGCAAGTGAATGACCTCGTGTTGCTGAAGGACGACGCCGCTCCGCCTCTCTGTTGGCGCCTTGGCCGGGTCACAAGGATATTCCCTGGCTCCGACGCTGTGCCTCGCGTTGCTGTCGTTACCACATCCCGCGGTGTTGTGCGCCGCGCTCTCAACCGACTCTGCCTCTTGCCAACCACGGACGAGGAAGAGTTGAAGGCTATGCTATGCCTTCAACGCCCTAGAGGATGTCCGCGCGCGACAGCGCCGAAAGCTACGTCATAGCCACGTGATAAAGTAAGTTTAAATTTGTATAAGATAGCTGTTAGTAGGTGCTTTAGCTAGAAATCTATAGTTTTAGTTATGTTGTAAAATCAGCTCATACATCATACGATTTACTTAGCCAATCATAGCTCTCCTTTCACTTTACCTGTTAAACTTGAAGCCCAGTAGTGGGACTCTCTGTATTATTGTATTTTGTATATTAATTTTATTATGCTAAGGTCTAAAATAGTAAATTGTTTATTGCCTTCGTACAGTAGTTAAAATGTAACTCTCGATATGCCACTTCACATTTGGTCGCTGTAGCCTTAGCTCTGTCTCTAACTACTAATTTACAAATTAATTATAATATTTTAAAACAAGCTTTTATTTCTCCCTTTGTCCCTTCGAACACTGTTATATGGTTATAAGCCGCGACTGATAGGTGATATTGTTATCCCATCTCGTTTGCCTAATTTAGATCACGCTAGGCAAGAGGCTTTTACTCGTTCTGCTAAGGCTTGAGAGCAGTCGAAACGCTCCTGCTTTTCAGATCGAAGATATGGTTCTAGCTGAGCGTAAGATAATGCGCAAGGGTTTACGAAGTGGCAAACTTGTAGCTCGTTTTGATGGTCCCTTCAGGATCATTAAAGTATTACCACGTGATAGACATGTGATTAAGAGTACACAGGGTCGTAGTAGGGCATATGAAAATGTAATGACTCGTGACAAATTGAAACCTTTCAGTCTAACAGTCCTGAATCCGATTGTTCGGACTCAGATTCTTAAATAATATTAATGTTACTAATTTTCCATTTAGAAGGATCTCTCTCTCTCTCTCTCACTCTTTCCTGTGTACGTGACTGTATTTGCTCGTAATAATATATCGATTTTAATATTTAAAGTTGTTTTACTGAGCTTCCTTTTAGTAGGCCGAGCTGATGGAAATTTAGCTCGAGCACGTATTTATCGGGAAAGATTCATCGATGGTAGGCTGAAAGGCGACGTCTGCCGCCGTATCAGTGCTTTCACGACATGGTGACTCGTCTCCACTCTACGGGTTCCTTTCATCGTTTGAGTGGCAGTGGGCGTCCGAATACTAATGAAGAACGTGTATAAGAGGTTCTGCAGCTTTTCGAAAGTGTACAGTACAAGGCGTGGGGCGGGACTCAACATGAACCATATTTCAGTGTGGCGAATACTTAAAGATGATGGTCAACACCCGTACCACTACCGTCGTACCCAGGAACTAATTCTGAATGACTTCACGCCTCGGAAAAACGGTAATAACTACCTGACATTCCTCCAAACTGAGCGCACCTACCTATCTTCTCGGTTCCCAGGAGGATGGATCGGCCGCGCGGGACCTGTTCGACCCACTATTGTAGGTAAAGTACCCAAACTTTCTTAATACTTTCGAAATAAACTTTATGATGAATTGACGTAACCGTCATGATAATGATTGTGTTTTGTGCTAGTTATTTTCGTTCATTTGTTTGATTTGTTTGACTTTGTCTCGTACGTAAAAAAAGAAAACCTTGAAAATATGAAGCATTTAAAAAGAAAACTTCAGAATGAACAAACAGGAATAGAAAAAGGATTAGTGACTGTCAATCCGTAGAAGAACAGGATGAATTGCGAAAAAAATGGAGAGAGGATAACAAGAAAAAAGCAACAAAGTTGAAAACCAAACAGATAAAACAATATGTTATCAAGGAAATGACGAAATGACCCCTTGTACGAAAGCAGCTACTTTCATTGACTAAAATTTACCCAATATTTCCATAGAAAAAAATATATATGAAAAAACGACTCATGGAACACAATATTTTAGTACATTCTTTAAAAGAGTGTAACGAAAGTACACAAAGTAGTGATTCTAAACGTATTATTAAGAGTGTAGTAGATACTTCAGAAAGATAAGATTCTATCGTCGAAAAATACAAAACGTATTTAGGACTGAAAGGCAAAATACGTCGCATACAAACTAAAAAGAAAAATTATGCGCTATTAAATAAACTGAAAGATTTTTTCGCAAGGGTTGACGTCAGTCGGGCCACGGCGGACAAGAAAGAGTTTAAAACATTTAAAAAAGACAAAAGACAGAGAAGGTATCTGTATCTAGGTATCTATCTAGGACACTTTGGAAAATCTATTTAAGAAATATAAATCTGAAGGAGGATAAGGCAAATTGACAGGCAGTTACCCCTAATGGGCTCTTTCCTTGAGCATTACATATTATCTACTAACCACTTGCATTCGCATTGATTACAAATCGTGTTTTGGCATATAACATAAAAATTCATACCTTTCTCCAGTCACCTCAAGATTTATTTGCACCTCCCAAACTAATAAATTCTTGAGCTATGATGCTCCATCTTTCCTCTGCGACTTTTTTTGTAAAAGTTGATGAAAACTCCACCAACCTCGACTTTTGAATAGAAGTCGAGTATTGTTTTTACACGCTTTATATTAGCTTCACTTGTATGTTTGTATGTAACCGACTCCTTTGGACGCTATTTTGACCCACTTTAAACGTTTAGATTTCATTCAAATTTTGCACACCTGTCAAAGACCGACAACAATGCAATAATTCGATTAAAATATCCGATTATCCTGATTAGATTCGCCAGGACTCATCAATTTCTTTCCGCATCCTTTGCATGAGAGTAACAGAGATAGCGCTAGTGCGCGAACTACGCATGCGTGCATTTCCAGAGATACTCTGATCGGGCACTCAGCTTAGCATAACATAGTAGATTAGATTAAATAACAGTTAAAAAAAAATAAAAAAAACGCTCTTATAAATTAACCAAACTAAAAAGTAGAAAATAAATAATAGTTTTAAAAAACTAAAAAACACGCTTTGTATAGAAAACCAAACTAAAAAAAATAGTTTTTTTTATATAATTTTGAATTAAGAAGAGTGTAAAAAATTCTCATAAATATAAATGAATAATAGTGTAAATAAGAAATAAAATTTTTTGAATAAAGGGTGGGGTGCTTTTTAAGATATTATCGAAATAATAATCCTTCTTCTTATATCTGTCAATGAAATATTTATAACTATTGACCCATGCACCCCACGCTTTTTTGAAATTTTTTTTTTCTTATTTACACTACTATTCATTTATATTTATTAAATTTTTTTACACTATGCTTAATTCAAAATTATTAAAATTTATTTTCTATTTTTTAGTTTGGTTTTCTATTTAAAGCGTCTTTTTTAGTTTTTTAACTATTTGTTAAACTTATTCTGAAATTGAGTGTAGTTTTATCTCTATTTTTAGATAACAAACAACAGTTAAGGAAAATTACGTTACGTTTCATGCGTTCCCTTAGGTATGTACTTATGACGGCGACCTGGACCTTTTCGTACAGGAGGGAGGGAGGACGATGGGGCGGTCGTCTGAACAGTTAGTGGCAACCTTGGGGCTCAAGCCTGTCCCCTCAGGGTTACAGCAGGCTCACCTTTATGAAATGTCCGCACAACGAAAAATAACTACCCACGGGGTAAAACCGGCTTGCCGGACAATCCCCCCAGCTTCGGCTGGCATGTCCCCTCGTAATGTGGGAGGGGGACACGATGTGCTCGAGGTTTCTGGTCGGGATGAGGTCCACTCGGACCAAGACTCTACTGTCCGCGGGAGGTCCGCGAGGAAGTTGTCGTCATCGTACGTTGACCTAACAAATGGTGCGGGTTGTTCCCGCAACTCGGCCGCGCCCACTCAGACCATATCAGCTGGTGAGTCGGGCCACAGCCAATCCAGCCATAGGAAGAAGAAGGAACGCAGCGAACTCTTCGCCCGCGGTGGCTTCTCCGACTCCGATGAGAGCTGCTCTCCGAGCCGGAAGGTCCACAGCGCGATCAGAGGAAGAGGTGCACGCTACCAGAGCGTACACACCGCCTTAACGCTATGCGGCGTCTTAAACAGAGAGAGGAGGAAGATTGTGAGGCGGAGTTAAACCGCGTTCTGGAGCGCAGATCCCAGTCTCCGGCTCGCAGCGCTTGCCGTAGCGCCAAGACGTTTGCCGTAGTCACGGCCAGACAGAGCACTTCCGCCGCCTGCAGCCCCGGTTAATCAAAACCGCCGCGGCACTGGGCAGACTGCTCCCCAACGTCGGAGGCCCCGGCGCCGCCAGCTGTCGTAAGCTGTACGCCGGGGTAACCAAGAACATGGCCCTATATGGGGCATCTTGTTACTTGACTACCTTGGCTCTGGACGCGGCCTTAGTTCTCGCGGGGATGCCCTCGTGGGACCTTAAAGCAGAGGTCCTAAGCGCCGTCTACCACTGGAGCAAGGAGAGGCGGGAGGCTGGAAACAGCCCTACAATAGAGGAGGTCGTTAGAGAACGGGCAGAGCAGACCCTACTTGAGAGGTGGTGTCACAGACTGGAGTCCAATAGTTACAGGAGCCCGGCGTCTCGCACAATAAGTGCGCTTCACCCGGTCCTCGGCGACTGGATGTCACGTAAGCACGGCTCCTTGACCTTCCGCATGGTACAGGTGCTGACCGGGCATGGTTGCTTCGGTTCGTACCTTCACTATGTGGCGGGTCGGAAGTGCACCCCCGGGTGTGATGAGTGCGGCACCGCGGATCACACCCTTTTGGTGTGCTCCGCATGGTCTGACCAGCGGCGGGCTCTGGCCTCGGTGGCGCCAGGTGTCCTTTCGCTCCCTACCATAGTGAAAGCTATGATAGACAGCGAAACGGCGTGGGAAAAGATGGTCTCCTTTTGCGAGGACGTGATGTCGCAAAAGGATGCTGCGGAGCGGGCCAGAGAGGATAACATCTGACCCGATCCGGAGACGTCGAGCGAGGCGGCCAAGACGGCGTTTCGGCGCACTCCACCGCGCCGCGGCGGGCTAGCGCGCTGATGGCTGGGGACCCGAAGCTTGCATTGCACAGCCCACCTGACGACTGGGTTATCTGAAGTGTACAGGATCACCCGTAACATTTATGCCTGAGACCCGGCATAGGCCGTACGTATGCTACGGCCACACTATCGCGATAACGCGAAGATTTGCGTTGTCGCGACAAGTTCGCGATTACGAATGCCCTTCGAGCCGCTGTCGGTAAATTGACGCGCATCAAAGGGTTTTTTTGCGACAAAGTTCGTGCGGTTGCCTACACTTCGCGCGCTTTAGTTGACTGCGAGTCGCCGAGCGGTTTGAACGTGTTTGAACTTGTTAATCATGGATTGGAGTAATAAGAAGATATTAGAATTCATACAAAATTATGAATCTGAACCAATTTTATGACAAGAGCCAAACCACAAGAAAAAACATTTGAATCACGACGCATGGGTGAGAATTAAAGCTAATTTAAGCTGGCCTGTTACGGTGAAGAAACTAAAAGCAAAAATGAAATCCCTAATGGCTTATTATAGAACGCATCTAAATAAGAAAGAATACGTCCGCCATATTGGATTTTAAAAATGATGGCTGTTTGGTAATCGGCACCCCAAAGAACCTCAAAATTGACACTCATGTCAAACTATAAAAAAATACGTCCGCCATCTTGTATTTTAAAAAGAATGACATTTGGGCTTTGAAAAAGGATGGCATTTTCGTAATCAGCACCCCAATGAACATCAAAAATTGACTCCCATATCAAATTATAAAAAAATACGTCCGCCATCTTGGATTTTAATTGTAGAATTATTTTTGTATTGTTTGGGCTCGGCACAGACTTCAATCTGTTTAGTTGTTAGTAGTTAAAATAATATTTTAAGTAGGTAAATAGGTTTTTAAATAAAACATTGTTCTTGTGTTATTTTTTACTTTTTAGTAAGTTTTTTTTGAAGTTGGTTTAATTTTTTATTTCAAAATAATTTATTCACAGGAAGTGGACGGTGAGCCGAAGAATGCCACATCCCAAATTGTCTTTAACCTTATGAGACCATTGTTTGGAAGAGGCCACACGCTAGTGATGGATAATTTTTATAATTCAACACGTCTTCTATCCAGGCTCTTAAAATTGAAACACCAAACCGACACAATGGGCACGCTTCGGCTGAATAGAGAGTTTGTCCCTGAGGGGCTAAAAGCTAAAAAAAAAAAATGAAGTCTGGTGAAGTGGCTTTTAGCTCCACCAAGGATCTATGTGTGGTCGTATACATGGACAAAAACATTGTGCCGATGATATCGACTTATCACCACCAGCCTGAAGTCGGCGCAACCGTTAAATACGGCTATTTTAGGTACAGGCCCAAAGTAATCTTAGATTACAATCTTTCTATGGGGGGCATCGACCGCAAAGGTCAGCTGCTCAGCAGCTTCCCCTTAGAAAGGAGCAGAAATTTATGTTGGTAAAAAAAATTGTTCCGCCGACTTCTGAACGTGTCGGTACTCAATGCCTCGGTGATATACGACCACGACCGCACGGGTTTTGCCAAGCTCGGAAATCGAAATTACCGGATGAGACTTATAAAGGAAATGCTGGACAAATATACCTCTCTAGCAAACTCACCACCACAACCACCACCAAGCGCGCTGGCACAGATGCACTTTAAAGACAAAAACGCAGCGGTGCAAATTGTGTTACCAACACAAAGTGCGGCGTACGACAGTGTAGAAGTGTGGTACGTGCCGGGTGAATTTGTGTATAAGAGGGGTGTTATACACAATACCACAAAAATTTGGCCTAATAACATTTGATTATTACAGTCGTACATGACTATTATATAACAATTTTAAGACTTTATATTAGTTTGTCGACCTCCGTGGCGGAGTGGCGTACACACCGGTTTTCAAGGTGTCGCCTGCTCCGAGGTCCCGGGTTCGATTCCCGGACGGGTCAATGTAGAAAAAATGTGTTTTTCTACATTTTCACGGGTCTGGGTGTTAGTGGTACCTTCGTTGTTTCTGGTTTCCAAAATACGAATGCTTTCAATAGTTATTCAAATTGGGATCAGAACAATGTATGTGATGTTGTCCACATTTATTATTTTATTTATTTATAGTTTACTACTTTATTACTTTACTTTTTATTACTTTTTTTATACTAGTCAGGCATTGCACTAGTAATAGTAAGAATATTATATTTTTGTCAATTCCGGATACTGTTATAGTATCAGACAGCCTTATTACTGGGTATTGTGGCAGTTCCTATTTCATCATGTTTTTTGTGTAGCTTAAAGACTTTTATATAAAAAAAATATTTGTAAAATACAATTCCGGATACTGTAGAAAATTTCCGGATACTGTTATAGTTTGTTACTACTTAACTTAATTTTTTTTTTAAAATGTAAAGAAATATATTAAAAAAACATATTATATACCTATGTCTATATACTAGTTAAGTATTACATTATATACTAGGATTAATAAAAATAATATATTTTTGTAAAAAACATTTCCGGATACTGTAGAAAATTTCCGGATATTGTTATAGTGTGAAGTCAGCCTTATTACTGGTTATGGTGACAGGTACTCCAGCGTGTTTTTTGTTTAGCTTTGACTTTTATGATTTTAAATTATGACATTGTACAAGTGTTATACCTTTTTGGAATGGGGATAAAGAGTTCTTTTTTTATTTTGATTTAATTTTTCTTTATCCATAAGTGTATAGAACAAAAAAAACTGATAATCTGAGTGATTTTACTGAGTGTATGAGAACCGTTTTATAAATATGCATATTTCTCAAATGTGATAAATGCTATCCGCATGATTTTTGTTTCTTTTCAAAGAATATAAGACTACTTATTTAGCGTTAGTTTTTTTTCTTCCTAAAAGTGATATTTGTGCATTTAATAGCCTTGTTAAGTTAAGATAAATTACGCCGCGCGGCGCCAGATAGTGGTATGGTAACAAAGGCCTTTTATATAATAAATATCTATGAACAAGTGATAATTTTTTTTTATTATTCTATTATTTATTATATTGACAACATAATCAAAGAATAAAAACCATAAGTCATCGCTTTTATTTTTGAGGTTTGAGCTTTTGAATACAAGACGAGCTTCAAAACGCCCTACTTCTAAGTTCAGCACAGCATAACTCTGCACCAAAGTCGTAATTTGATAAACAAAAGATAACATTGTTTAGCTAGTTTTATAATAAACATTAATATATACAACACTTGACACTTTTTTAAACAAATTGAGTCACAAGAAACGATTTTGTGGAACCCGACCCGCGCGCTGACGGCGCAGAAAATGGCGGGGCAAAGTAGGGTCGTCACGTTTTTTTCGTGGGACATTTGAGGTATTCACGCGCTGAGGGCCCGGGGCAAAGGCACGTTGCGTTGGGCAAGCGAGCGGGTACAAAAAACTAGGTATTAAGATACATCGTTTTTTAAAAAGGGTTAGGCTAAGGCAACACAAGTTTCAACACGCGTTTCTTTCTGCACATCAGTCAAATCATGAGGCACCCATTTTTCGTATTTTTTTATTTTATTGGTTTGACGCAAATGAGTCAATATTGTGGGTAAGGTTACGTTAAACCATGCCGCTAATTTCTGGGTAGTTTGACTAAGATCGGCTTCCACCATCTCTCTTAATTCATCGTTAATCACCTGTGTCGGCGGTCTTCCTCGTGGCTCGTTCTTCAAGTCGAAGTTTCCATCACGAAAGCGTTTAAACCAAAATCTCACGGTGCGTTCATTAGCAGATCACTCTCCAAACGCAACATTGATATTGCGTTCAAGATATAACACTTTGTTTCGGCGCCAATCGCCTTTGACAGCTATACCTCCGGACCTCAGTCTACAGTGGCGCCAACTGGTGAGCAAAGAAACGGTAGTCCCCATTGAATGACCTGCACGCTCACCAGACCTGAACCCAATCGATTTTTTCTTGTGGGGGTACTACAAAGAAATGGTTTATGCGCGGGAGACGAATAGCGAAGCCGAACTACGCCAGAAATTGAACGAAGCGAAAACCAAATAAAAGCCAACAGAAGTGCGTTTCTTAGATTAAGGCAAATTTTTTTGAGGCGCTGTAGATTATGTATTGAAGTGGGAGGGAGGCACTTTGAAAAATTTGTTGTAAATTTAATTTTATTAATAAATACTTTGATTTGATTTGTATTGTTTCATTATGAACCTCAAAAAATGATACACCAGTCATAAAAATAATTATTATTACCACCAAGATGGGTTTTCAGTAATTTGGAGCAATCACCTACTCTTATTTAAAATTATGAAATTAAAGTTCCACAATTGAAGTTACTTGATTGGCCAAATTTTCACCTTACTACGTTTGAAGCCCGATTACAGGAAATAATGGCCCCTTTACCTACCACTTTTTTGTACTTTTTGGAAAGCTTAGAGACTAGAGAAGTTTTTAAAATTTATTAGAATCTTTGCAACCTTCTTGTTTTTTTTTTTTATTGTATTTGAAAATTTAACTCTAGCTCGCAGAAACGTAATTTATTAACTTTGGATCAAAATTGTTACAACATGCAGCAATGTTAGGCAGTTAATTCTTATGCATGTGAAAGAACACTTCACGAGAATTAGGTTTCAAAAAAAAAACAAAAAAAAACCGATCAGTTTTTTTATGTTATCACTAGCGAAATTTTCGATGAAAGCATTAAAAAATCGATTCTCGAAAACTAAAAAAAATCGGGGAACATACATGGGGTATTTTTGGGTACCCCTAGGATGGAGGAATTAAAAAAAAAATCTTGACGTCATTGGATGGACCACCCTGTATGTTACATCATTACTAAACACCACAACCTACCTAGTCGTCTTGGCAATGTATCATATTTGTTACATTGGTGTTTAGTAGTGATGGGCATGGCATAACATTCGGCCGAATATTCGGTAAAACTTTTACCGAACCGAATATTCGGCCGAATGTTCGGTACATTTGATTCCGTTCCGTCGCACAAGTGCAGGTCTAAACTTGTTTACGCTAAGCGAGCGGATTGCCGCCAGACCCACCCGCCCGCAACCGCGCAGGCCCTGCCGCGTTCAAGTTCTCACTATTGCGTCATGCAGTAACGAGTAGAACATTGACACGTGCGTTTGTTTTGATTCATTTTTGAACAGTTTTTGCGTGATTTAGTTATCGTGAGCGTTAAAAGTGAGTGGCAGAAAAAGGCCAAATGTATGGACTTATTATCGGGAGAGTGAAGAAGACCGCAGCAAAGTGAAATGTACAATTTGTGATAAAATGATTTCACGGGGAGGCAGTGACCGAAAGGGTTCGTCCTCAGCTTTGAGCAACCACTTGAAATTGAAACACGCTATGGAATATACTAACCTTGAAAGAGCTGTGTGTCGGGTAAGCTCGAATACTCCAGATGACGAGGCGATGCAGCAGGAGCCTGTCGCAGCACAGGATGTCCAACCGTCAACCAGTGGTACTCAACCCTCAAATTCTAAAACTTTTACTTCTACTCAATCCACACTAGAAGATTCATTTATATCTAAATGGAAAATAGACGACCCAAGATCAATTCCGATTACGAAATCAATAGCGGAAATGATTGCAGTAGACAACCAACCAATTTCCATTGTTGAAGATAAAGGCTTTAATCGTCTTATGCAGTTAGTAAAACCTAAATACCAAATGCCGAGCCGAAAACACGTAGGTGAAACTGTCATTCCACAACTTTATGAACAATTGAAAAAGACTATTCAAGATGAGCTGTCTAAGACCAACACCGTATCGGTTACATCTGACATGTGGACAAACTTAAATATTTGTTTTCCTTCCTGAGCTTCACTATCCACTGGTTGGATGACGAATTCACACTTCAGCACAGAGTGCTTCAAATGAAGTCATTTTTTGGCCAACACAATGCTGATAACATACGCACACAATTTGTGGAAATAGCAGACGTCTGGCAAATAATGTCAAAGATCCATATTATATTGACAGACAGTGGAAGTAACATGGTGAAAGCTGTTGGAGACAGCCCATTTAACGGTCAGAAGTGTTTTCTACATATTTTACAACGCGTCATCCTCGAAGCCTTACAAGTTCAACAGGAAGTTGACGAAGCCATCGCTCAAGGACGAAAAATAGTCTCACATTTTAATCACTCAACTCAAGCACAAGAAAAATTCAGCAAAATTCAAGAAGAGCTAAATTTGCCTAAACACAAACTTGTGCAAGATGTAATTACAAGGTGGAACAGTAAATATTACATGTGCGCACGTCTTGAGGAACAAAAACGAGCTATCACTACGACTAACGAGCTATTGTACATTTCTGACAACAGTGGCTCCATTTATATACAAAACCTGTCAGAAAGAAAGTAGATGTTACTGCAACATTGTTTGGTACTATTGCAGCCCTTTGAAGAGATTACCAAAAAGGTAAGCTCTACATACTCTTGCATTTCAGAGGTGATCCCCCACACAAAAATCTTGCAAAAGTTTCTAATCAAAGAAGAAGTGCAAAGAACGTGCAGCTACGTGGATTTCTTGCGAATGGCACTAAAAGAAGGATTAGAAAGGCGAGTCGGAAAATTTTAAGATGAAAAGAATTACACTATTGCTACACTGCTCGACCCAAGGTACAAGATGAATTTTTTCACTCCAGAAAAAGTTCCGTGGGTGAGACGCCAATTCCTTGCAGAATACGTTAGAAGAAGCGCAGATATGGATAGCACGAGTAACAGTGAAAATGAGAGTGAACCGCCAGCTCCGTTACCGTACAGTGGTCTTCAATCACAGGAAGGTACTCATAAAGCCCTCTGGACGTGCTATGAAGAATTAGCATCAGCAAAGCAGCCTGAGATCGAAGAACCAAAAAGCCCAATAGCTATCGAATTAGACAGATACATTGCAGATAGCTTGTTGTCACGGGATATGTGCCCTTACAAGTGGTGGTCCAAAAATAAATTCCGATTTCCTCTTATGAGCAACATGGCTAAAATTTTTCTTTCAGCTCCAGGAAACTCCGTTTACAGTGAACGTTTGTTTTCCGAAGCAGGCAACGTTTATGAGCAAAAACGAAACAAACTATTGCCAAATAAAGCTGAGCATCTTGTTTTTTACACCACAACTTGCCACTTGTGAATTTTAAATACTAAATTACACCAGGCTTATTTTCTAATTATGTAACAAAACATTTGTGTTTACGTTTCTTTTTATTGTAGTGTCCATTACCGTTTAAGAAATATATTTTTTCTGTTTATAGATAAACAAAACACTTTCGTGTAAGTCAATGAAGATGTGAATTGTGATTTTTTAGGAATAATCTTCCTATATTATTATTTTACATACTTAAGTAATTAATGACATTTTGAATTATCTTAAATAATTATATGATATGTCATATGTGTCTTATATCTCAGTAGACTATAATTAAGTTCCTAATTCTTAATGTGTAGATTAAGTGATTGATCTCTTAAATTACAACCTGAAAAGTACAAACAAATTACTTATTTTCTTTATAAAGAACTATATTGGTTGAATAGGATAGGTTTAAAAGTTTAATATCAATAAATATATTTTGCGACGCTATGCTGAGTAGAAACTAGAAAAAAATATTCTTCATAATCTACTAAGGTGTTGTGATTTGATTAAGCTATTCTCTAACACAATAAAGACTGATCGAAATAAATATCTTGTTTATTTTCCTTCAATTAGTCCCTCGATCGTGAGTTATTCCAGACACAATTGAAATCAATTGTTATCGCGGCACGCGCGTGCCTCCTGGGGGTTGAGGCATTAAGACCTGATTATAATATATTATTCTAAAGAGTTTACACAGCAGCCTAATCCCAAAACAGCTAGATACCTATATTTTGCATTAAATTATTATCTTTTTACCAACCTACTTTAATTGAAAATAAAGCTTCAGTGACGACAAAAACAGAAAGCTATACTCTAAAATACTTACCTCATTACACTGTACACTGAAATCATGATAATACACGGGTCAATAACAGTAAAAACTTTGAGTATCACTTTGCCGAATATTAGGTGATTCAGCCGAATATTCGGCCGAATATGAATATTCGGTAAGCTGCCGAATATGCCGAATACCGAATATAAAACGAATATTCGGCCCATCTCTAGTATTTACACAGTTATAAAATTGCCAAATAGCAACACACACCACTGGGACATATCACAAATCATAAAATATTAGTTATTTATGACATTTACCTATTGCGATTTTATTCGTCGGGGACAGCGTTATGTTACTCATCTTAGACTTTAACGGCTACATGTTTATTTTTATTTTTTGTATATGTCAGAGAAGAAATAAAGATATTTTATTATTATTTATTGGAGCTACGTATCGGAGCCTCCTCTGATCAAACTAGCCTCTGAGCTATTCGGAGTATTGAAATAGTCAAAACGTGCTCGTAGATTCTGCCTACATTTTGCAAAATGCCATGCCACACACAAGCTACTGAAAGATGCATTAAGCTGGTCACTGAGTCATGTGTTGCTGTGTGTGGACCAGATAAACGAGAAGGGTGGATTCGAAACAAGCCAAAATTGTGCAATATCATGCTGGTCTTCAACACAAAAAAAGAGTTCGTAGCAACAGTCGAAGCTCACCAAACGGCGAAATGTTAATAATTTTGGATGGTTTTTATTTTAATGAAAAAGTATATTATTTATTGTTATTTTTTCACTCCCTGTAATGTTAAATGTTGTATTATTTAATAAAACATAAAATTGGACACTATTCTTATCTGTAGTGCGATTGTGTAAGGTTGTTCATGGATGGACAATGAATACAATTGATCATCGATCGTATAATGTAAATTCTAATTATAATTATTTAAATATTTCTTTCTTTCTTTCTTTCTTTCTTAATTGTGTAATTTTGTCCATTCCATGAAGACCGAAAAGTGACCGGTGGTATAAAAACGTTTCATGGATTTGCGTTTTATTATCGCAAAACATTCGGTAAAACTGATTTTTTTTAACATAATATTAAATTGTATTCAAATATAAATGCAGGTTTTTAGTCAAATTTAACGATTTCAACCCAAAAACAAACTTTTATTCATAAAAACATTGAATTTAAACTAAAAACTTACCTTTGCAATTGAAATAACCAAACGCAAAGAACGAATGAAATACGAGTTTCCTGCTACTCGACAATAGATGGCGTTAGTGGACTAAGTTTTTTTCCCCCTAAAAGTTTTACGGCCTCGGACGAGTCCATACAGCCTAGTCTTTTTAGTTATAATGTAAATTTTTTTATACATACAATATCATTTAAACTTACATAAACATAATAGCCTAACCTAACCTAAACCTAAACTAACCTAACTCATTTAAATGTATGGGTAGTATATACATTTCAATGATTACAGGAGTTTTACGCGAAAGTCAAATAGGAGTGCCTTTTCTTGTTTCTCAGTTTTATTTGATTTGTCCTACTCACTGACACATTATTATAACAATGCCACCACTTTATCACAATAAATGCCGCTTAAGAGAATTTCACAAAATTTCGCAACAAAGTCCATCTTTCTCTTCTCGTTTCCCGCGCAAAACTCTAGTGGACTACGTAAAGTGTACTCTGATGTAGTATATTATTTTATTTATGTTCTGTGAATGTCAAGTGATAACTGTCACAGTGAAAGAAAACAAGTAATTAAAAAAATATTAAATTAAATTAAGGCGTTCTATCAAAAACAAACAAGACAAAGTGTACCTAAATTAAATAAAGATAAAACAACATTTTCTTTCAAAGAAAATGTAACAATTTGAAGAAATTTGCGTACATAAGAGGTTAAAATTTACGATTGTCATGAGTCAAGAGTCACCGCAATCATTTGACATTAGCAATGAGCTCATAAGACTTACGCAATTCGAATTATCTGTCAAAATCATGTACATCATTCACTCATCGTTTAAAATTAACGACCCAATCGTTAACGGTAAATGAACTCCGTACACAATTAGAATTAGCCGTTTGACAGATTATACCGTACGTTATGAACTGTCAAATGAATAAGATTGCTTTACACAATCGCACCTCTGGTACATTTGGTAAATTCCACAGAAGATAACTTTGAAACCATTAGCTACTTGGAAACTGGTCACACGTTCATGGCTGCAGACGAATTCCAACACAAGAGTAGAGAAATCTTTTAAAACAAAAAAGCGTCTCTATGACTTTGGCGACTTTTATAAAGCTGTATCTAATACTGGCTCTTGCACCATGGTTAAGAAGATGGAAGTTCAAGACTTTAACGATTATGAAGACTGTTCTTCGACATTTAAATGAAAAAATTCTAACCCGCGAGCTTATTTGAATAATATTACTGAGGAAAATTGTCGAAGAGGAACTAATTCACTTTTTTACAAGAGCAGCCATGGTACTGAAGAATGGAATGAATAATACTTTCAGCTCGATTTTCTTAAAAAATATTAAACAAGGTACCACGAGTGAAAAGGAATCTGCTGTACTCACATCGCTTGGTCCACTTATTATGCCCACTAACAGAAAGGTTTTTTTGGTAAACTTGACCTGTAAATGATCAGTAACTCGATTTGATTCAAAACTTTGAAGACTAAAATAAAGGAAGACTGATTTTATCATACTCACTTCAGTGAAGTTTTAAACTGATCGTCCACCGTCAACTAAGATAGTTCAGCTTAGCTCGCATAGTTGAGCCAGTTTTTCATGCATGTGCGTCCACCGCAAACTGTGCCAGCTAAGCTACGTTGCATGAAAAACTGTCTCAGCTATGCGAGGTATGCTAAGCTAACTTAGTTTAGTTGGCGGTGGACGATCGGCTTTTAAGTAGTATTAAGAATTAATTTGTAAGCAAATAGTGTCTTAATGTTTCTAATTTTAAAGTTTAGTATTTGTGTTTAATTATTCAATTTTTTTTTGATTGCAAAACACTATATGAGTGAACTGTGGCAAATGTACTAGATGAAGATGCATTTTTATTACGTCAGTTAAAAAAAAACATCTATAGAGTTAAATATTTTTTCCCGTTACATCACCAGTTTCATATTAGAAAAGGTTGAGTTGTTACATTAGGTAGGCTCGCACTGACATATATCTTATTTAAACATTTTTATTTAAAATGAGGCTGACAATAGTGAGTGAGTTTCTTGCGCTCCTTCTTGCACTAGCCCACATTTGTACCGAAGCATCGGTAGGTTTATAAATTGGGACGTGTTAAAGCGCCTCCAGGGCCTACTTGCAATTCAAGTTGAAATTTACTGATTTATGATGTAATTTACTGATGAATACTTTAAAAACACTTTCCATATTTTATTTCGTATTGTTATGTTTAAGCGATTTTGGCCTGTATTGCATTACACACAAAACTTCTGAGATGTTATTGGATTTTTCAAAAAAATTTACAGTCAATCTAAACCGCAGAATCATTCATGATCAAACTTAAGAACTGGTTAGAAACAAGAATCCAGTGGACCAAATGTAAATCTGTCAACCTCAACGATGAAAATGAAAATGATGAAGAAGTTAACGAAGATCTACGTTCAGCCGAACCATCAGCAATCAACTTCCACCTCACACATGACGACTACTAAAATTCAAACAAGAAAACCATTTGTAGACTTGGGAAATAAGCAGAAGAAAAGCTGATCGGGTTCATTAATTGACTATAAAGAAGAGAAGTTGTCTTTTGCTTTGATTGCAAAACTTATATCTAGAGGCAATGACGGTCTTTCCCGCATCATCGATCATCTCATGAAGAATCTTGAAGAAGTTGAAGACTTTCATTCATATTTAATCAAGAAAGAAAAGAAGAAAACAATGCAAGAAGATCAAGCTTTAGCTCTAACGACATCATTGGACCTATCAAAATGGAAGTACCTAGCTTTAAGGTCTGCGATCGATTGCAAGACCTATGTGCAGTTTCCATCGTACTACAAACTATTAGAAGCTAAACAAAGATGTTATCTAGATTCCAGAAATATTGAAATATCAGAAGCCGGAGTTAAAGTTAAATTTCAAGAAATTCTTAATTTGACTACTCAAAGGATTCTGCAAGTTGTTGGTGACACCTCAAATATGATATGGTGTTGAAGGTCGAGTCAGACGATGAGATTTTATGGGAAAATTAAACGTTTTACTGAAGACCCGTCAAGTTTCAGAATGCCAAGGAAACAACTGACTTTGTTAAGCAGGTAGAAGCTGCGAAGAAATAAGAAATTTCAGTATATAAACTTGAAAAATTTTGTCATAGGTGGGACAAAAAAAAATTTTTTCAAGTTTATATACTGATATTATAAGTGCAATTAAGTTGCTAAAATATCAAATAAAGTAAATAAGAAATTTATCTGTTTATCTGTTTAAGCGGTAACTTTGAAATAAGCCATGAGCTGCACATGACTATGATTGATGGCAAAGGGGTGCCCTTCGGTTCGCCTAAAATTTAAAGTCCTAATTTCATTTGGCCGAACCGCATTGGCCTAAACTTATAACGTATAATTATTGTCTAGTCTAACAGTTGTTTTCGCACTATTATAGATTGGTCTAAAAATTGAAAAACCTAATTTCAGTGTGTCTAATATCGAAAGCACTAAAATGTATTAGCATCTTTTTTTGACATTACGCTTTATTTTTTTGAACAGATAAGTTTAAGAAACGAATCGCTCACAAACCGACCCCAAGCAGTCTTGTCTGCCCTACCCCTAGAGTGTAATTCAAAAGCGCGTAGGCGCGGAGGGGCGAGGCGGTCCGCGGGCTGAGGAGGAGGAGGCTGTAAGCGAGGCGCTGCGGCTGAGGTTGGCCGGCGCAGCCGGCCAGAAAGCCGAAGCTGCGGTGGTGAGCGTAAGCCATCTGCGACGATAAGCACGCGTGGGACCGCCGGAGCCCCGCAGCGCCGAAGCCGTCACGGAAGTCTGATTGTTTGGATGCATGCATGATTGCTTGTTTGCATGCATGTCTGCTTGATTGCATGCATGATTGCTTGTTTGCATGCATGATTGCTTGTTTGCATACATGCTTGCTTGCTTGCTTGCATGCATGCTTACTTCTTTGCATGCATGCATGCTTGTTTGCATGCATGCATGCTTGTTTGCATGCATTCATGCTTGCTTGCTTGCTTGCTTGCATGCATGCTTACTTCTTTGCAAAGCATGCATGCATGCTGATAAAGTTTTTAACTTTCTGCGAATAAAAATTTGGAACTGCAAAAGGTTAGGTGTTATGATATATTCGGCGAAATTATAATACGGCGATATAAAGTTAAGCGTAGTAAAAATAGGCTAAACACGTTTAGGAATAGTAAAAATGTGCGAAAAAATTTTAGGCTAATAGTTTGTGCGCCAATGACAATTAGGAGTACAAATAATTAGGCATCCCGATATATACCCATGGCAAAGTGAGTACTATTATTACCGATACTTCATCTGCGGCTACTTGCAATATATGTCTTGAAAAACCTAGTGAGATGAATGATCTATCGCAAATATATTCAGAACCTCTTCGAGAAGACTTTTATTTATTTATCATATAATTTAGATTTTGAAATGTGGTGTATCCTAGAAAATCCTAGAATGAGGCGAGAACAAGAATCTCAAGCAGCTTAGAAAGGGCATGGTGCAAACTGAGTTCAAAGAACAGATGGGACTTTTGATTGGTTTCGTCAAACAGAGCTTTGGAACTATCAATCATGGAAACACGGCAAGAATTTTTTTTTCAGGACTACGAGAAGACAGCTTAAATCACAAAATAGATGTAGATGTGATTAAGCGCTTTGCAATCATATTGCAAATCGTGATCGAGAATCAACATCGAGAGATTCAGGGAATACTGTAAAGGGACAGCAGAGCTTATTGTACACCATTACACCTGGTACAATATGCCATCTAGCATACATAAGTTGCTCGTTCATGGTGCTGACATATGTAAACATTTCTCTTGCCTCTCAATTGGAATTTTATCAGAAGAAGCAGCTGAATCGAGAAACAAAGATTTGAGAGCATCATACAAGAAAAGTAGAAAGATTACAAAACAATGAAGACATCGTTCAAAACTTTTCATTACATCGGATCCTTATATATCTCATATTAGACCTAAGACCTCGCCAAGATTGCAAGGTTCTGCTTGTATAAAATACTAGAGAGCATCATACAAGAAAAATAGGAAGATTACAAAACAATGAAGACATCGTTCATAACTTTTTCATTACATCGGATACTTATATATCTCATCTCATAATATATAAATATTATAAAGCTGAAGAGTTTGTTTGCTTGTTTGTTTGTTTGAACGCGCTAATCTCCGGAAGTACTGGTTCGATTTGAAAAATTCATTTTGTGTTATATAGTCCATTTATCGAGGAAGGCTTTAGGCTATATAACATCACGCTGCGACCAATAGGAGCGAAGCATCGGTGAAAAATGTTGCAAAAATAATCGCGTTCATAATAACAGAAATTGACGCGGACGAAGTCGCGGGCAACAGCTAGTATCTCATATTAGACCCTAAGACCTCGCCAAGACTTCAAGGTTTTGCTTGAATCGAACTGACTGACATCCAAATAATAAAATTGAAAATGAGCCTCCGGCAGGAAATGACACTGTAGTTATCCATAACGACACAGATAGAACAAGAACTTTATCACCGTCAAGTTTAGCAAATTCACCTACCTGCCTAGATGAAGACGTAGTGCTGCTAATTGTAGACGACGTCCACAGAAAGCAGTCTCCATCTGAGTCCAGAATTGAAATAACCCGGCTCTCCGAGCTCGCTCATCAAACATACGCAGCGACTACCCAAAAATTCGTAGACAGTTTCGAACCGCCATAGACTCCGACCAACATACCTTCTACTTCCAGGAACGAAGCTGTATCACCCCGTATACCAACTCGATAGCCTTCTACTTTCAGAAGCTGAGCTGTAAGTCCTAAAATATTCACATGCCCCTTCGAGTTTCGCGGGTTACCTAAAGCTGTGGGTGAACTGAAAGAAGAAATGGTAAAAGCATATAAAATACCTACAGACACACTTAATAAGAACGAGCTCGAGCATAGGTCTGAAGAAAAAAAATAACGGAAAAAGTCTGGAAAGTCTGCTGCAAAAAGAAAAGTTAATTAAGCGGGGTGGGTCTGCCAGTTCGCGGTCATTGCGGCTGCTGAGCAGGCCCAGCTAACCGTGTTAGCCATGATGCCCACCACCGGGCAAACTGTCCTGTAGCTCGGGTGTCGTGTCTCGCGGCTCGACTAAGGGAGCAGGGGTTTTGCCTTAATTGGACCTTGTTACTAAAAGTTTGAAAGGCAAGTAAGAGAAATAGGATCACTATAGAGGTAGAAGATTGTTTGATTTTAGATTTAAAAGTAGAAAGGGTTTTAGACTAAACAACGGTAGAGAGTTCAATAGTCGGATGGATTGCACAGTGAAAGACTGTGAGTAGGCGTGAAATGAATGAGGAGGAAATGAGAGACGAAGTTTGTTGAATGACCGCATTTCATTACCAACAGCTGACTGCAGAAAATGGAAACGCTCCTTTAGATATGGCGGTGAATTCGGATTCAATAAAATATAATTTAATAAGGAGAGAACGTGTAAATCGCTCTATATACTAACGATGAGTAGGTAGCCAGTTTAAGAGCGTTCGGTATTCTGTGTCATGGTCGTACTTTCGCAGATCATAGACAATGAACGATTTAATAAGGAGAAGGGAATACATATAATTCCAAAAAGAAATAGTTGTGCGATCCTAGTCACGATTTCGTGTTGGTGGTGGTTGGTGCCGTTCAATAAATATAATTTTGTGTGGGAAAATTGCGTATACTGGTTTCAGTATATGGTACTGTTAAGATTGACTTAAATTAACAGCTCAAGCATATTATAATAAATATACATATAAACAAATCTCGCAAAAGATGGTGTTTTTCGGGTAATTTAGCAAAATATGACTGACCATTTGGCATTTGCATTGGCTTTTTTTTTTAATCAATAAATACTAGAGGTAATTTGCTAAAATTATGCTATTCTGACTTATTGACTGTCAGTACTTGAATCACTGCTCAATGATTCATGTACTGGCTAATAATTGAATAAAATGTATTTAAGTTAATTGAATTTAGTATTTGGATTGGTTGAATTTGATATTTGGATTGATTGAATTTGATATTTGAATTAATTGAATTTAATATTTAAGTTAATTGAATTTAATATTTAAATTGATTGAATTTGACATTTGACTTAATTGCATAATTGATTAATGATTTTTTACTAACACTAGGTTAAGAATTTTTAAATTGTTACTAACACAACAATTCTGTAATTTAATGATCCCTGATGGTCGAAATAAATAAAAATTTAATTTTAATTTTTAATTTATTCTAGTTTTTTGAGAATTGATTTTGCTTAGAAGTAATAAAATTAAATCAATTGGGGGCTGCACTTAGCTCTAGTAGTCGCCTTAATACATAATACAAAAAACCTTTGGTTTAATTTTCTGTACGTAGTTTTAAATGTATTTTCGCGAAAGCGTTCTAACATTTCCCATGGATGACGTCAAAATCGACGATAGCAAATGTTTTGACCAACTGCAAAATATTAAAAGTTTTCTGAACAATAAACAAGACAACGTTTTATATTAAGAAGCTGTTAGCACACAAGAAATGGATAGCCTATTTTAAATAGATGAGGTTGCTTTTCAGAATTCCTATTTGTCAGTATTTTATTTTGCTATACCTATATAGGACATAACGCAAACGTTAGAAGCGTTTTTTTCCTTGATAGGCCAGAATGTACAAAAGAACGCAATAGATTTCATGTTGACACTCCTTTAATTTCGAATGAAAGGAGTATCATCTCCCCTGCCTCCATTAAACAAGATGTTTTCATACCCGCTATAGGTCCTGAAAGACCTTTTTGAAGATGAATTGTTGATTTTCGATGGTCACGCGACACATGTCAACCTAAACATTATAAAATTGGCAGGGGCTAAGGACATCACAATTCTTAAGATGCCAGCTTATTCATCAGATGTGCTGCAATCATTAGATTGTAGCACATGAAACCTGTAAAGGATCGCTGGGATACTGAACTCGTAAAATGGCAGTGATTGTACTTAGGGGCTAAGCTGCCTAAGCAAGAGTTAGTTAAAATAATTGCTCATATTTGGGATGATATAAAATCCCGTTATTATTGCAAATGCCATTTTTAAAAAACCCAAAAACATATGTACTACCCATAAAAAAAGAAAAATATACTATAGTAATTCTGTGATAATATTATATTAGATAGAACAAAGAAAATTACGAAATACAATCCTTTGTAAGTATACTTTTACAATTTATTGCTTGAAATGACACGCTTAAAAATATAAAATAAAAATCAGCGGTGGTGAAGTATTTACTTATAGGAGAGCAATAGAACGTACACGAAAAAAACAAGACAAAGAATATTAACAAACCAAAAAGACGAGAAACAAAAGCCTATTGCACTACTGATTCCGAAAAACACTGAATCACCTGACACTGACTACTTCGGTTCGTACAAATCTGCTATTTATTCCGATTATGGGGACTTGGATTATTTTTACTAAGAATACTGCATGAAAGATGAAATAACTTTGATGGAACACCAAGATCTTAAAGTGAGAAACCGGACGTAAGTTAAAATAATAATACAGAATAATAGACCGGCAAAGAAAGCAAAACAAACGGAACTTAAAATCAGCGCATATTCTATTCGACGAATAAATTTTATTTTTTTGAAATAAAAATATTTACAGAATATCATACAATGTTTACAAAAGAAAAAAGGAGTGTCAAAAAAAAAAGGAATTGACCAGAAAAGAAAGAGAGACAGAAGAAACTAAAAGAAATACATAAGATTAAAACGAAGAACCATTGCCGCCATCATCACACCATCAAGAGATCAAACATTTAAAAATTGGAGATTTTAAACTAGCTAAGTTTAGTTCATCAAAAGGTTAAAAAAATACAGTTATGTCTGCCTGATTGATAAAACTCACGGGAAAATAAGTGGTTTCAGGGCTAAATTAGAAGGAATATAACTTGTTATTTTTAATTAGTTGAAAATGCAATTTAAATAAAAGTGAAATAATTTACTGTTTATCATGCCCCCATTTTGAAGAACAAATTAATACTATCGGTTTACCCTATGCAATCGATGTGCATATCAAATATTAGGGGTTAAAGTATGAAATTGCCGTTTTGTATGGACGAAATCGAGAAAAGTCATTTTTCCATACTAACAATTTTTTAGTTTTTTTAAAAACGCCTAAACCGTTTTCGATGTAATTAACCCTTAATTTGATTTTGTTCATACGGGTGAACATTCAATAGAAAAAAATATTGGCTAATAACGACTGCTTTTTTATAAGTGTTTTTTTTTTACTTTACGTGGAAATATATTTAAATTTTGGTAGAAAATTATTTTATTACTCTAGCAACACTTATAAAGTTTTAGTGAAACCAAAATGGCTGCCAGACGAGGAGCTACGTTTTGTGTCAAGGTATTTATTTAAGTTACACTAGTTATTTATCATTATTTGGTTGTGGTTGGGGTTGCAATGTGTTGTATAATCATTATTCTTATTGGTGGCATTGATTTTGACGTGATAACGTCATTAAAATCGTTTTAGTCGGGTGACATGTTCAGAAACTTGTGTCACACCAAAACTTCACGAGCGCGATCGCAGGTATAACGAGAGAGAAACGGACCGATCTCCCGTCTCATCTCGAGCGCTGCCAGTCATTCCGTGAAACTTGTCACGCGGAATCCTCACGAGCGGAGGCTGGCATAGCGTTCGAGTGAGTGGACCGATCTTCCGTCTCTCTCACTCTAGCGGCATACAAACGAATGGAGATTTTCTCGTTATCACGTAAACATCTCGATCGTAAACCTACTTTACAAACAACCAATTTTTTAATGATTTTTTATTGAAACAGTCATGTTATTACTGACGAAAGTTGTTTGTTCACCCCGGTGAACATTGCCAAATTACTAACAAAATGCTATTAATTTCTTATGTTCATCACAGTAAACGTTACCAAATGGCCTAAGCATATTTTCTGGTGTACTATAAATTTTTATTGCAATTATTTACCTACTTTTAGTTGCTTTATTTCTTGTTTTGGTTGTTGGCAGCTTGATACGCATAAAAGAGCTTCAAGAATATTAGCGCTGGTCCCGAATAAGCACGCACCCTCTGAAACTAGTGATAAGTCATGCACGAATTCTGATGATGAGCTTCCCACTGCACCTTCTCTTTCAAGCATAGCTTCATCACCTCCTCGCTCCATTGACTCAAGCCTCGAACGCCTTCATTTACTAAGTAGCTCCGATAGTGATACACAAGAAGAACCTAAAGATTCCGATGCCGTACGCCAAGACCCATATGATAGCATTGCCCTTACACCCATTATACAAAATATATGCCCATTGTCTCCGAATCTTACTAATTATGACAATATTCCGTCACTTTCTTTAATACCGTCGCTCCCATCCGCAGAAGCAACACCAACAACATCAGGTACTCGGGTCACTCGAAAAACTAAAACCAGAAAAGAAATTGCCCCTATAGCGAAGAAACCTAAGAAAATAAAAAATTTACACTGGCATTTAAATGGAAAAAAGCTGTTTTTAGCTACGGTAGCCAATTCGAAAGTCACAACGAAAATTCTGCTCAGCCCGAAGAAAACCAGCAAAACCTATACTCTATAGATGATTTTTTTAAATTTTTTTCACCTGATATATTTACACATATAACAGAGCAGACAAACTCATACTCCATGCAGGTAACAGGGAAATCTATTGAACTCTCGGAAAATGAGTTACAAGACTTCATAGCGATACACATCGTGATGGGAATCGTGCAAATGCCATCTTATTTAGATTATTGGAGCCAGAAGTTTCGATACGGTCAAGTAGCGGATATAATGACGCTAAAGCGTTATCAACAAATCAGGCGATATCTTCATTTCAACGACAACAATTTGGAGGATTCGGATAGATTTTATAAGGCTAGACCTATAGTGGAACGCATCAGACAGAACTGCTTACAAGAAGAGAAAGGAAATCAATTCAGTGTGGACAAAATGATGATTCTTTATAAGGGAAGAAAAGCTGGTAATAGGAAGCAGTACATGAAGGACAAACCTAATAAATGGGATTAAGAATTATGTCAGGGCTGGAGTAAATGGTATGATTTTCGATTTTATACCCTATGGAGGAGAGGACACATTTCGTTTTCACACATTCACAGACGAAGAAGTTTCCCTAGGATTTGGCGCTCAAATTGTTATTGCCTTATGTCAAACTATCAAAACCAAACCGGCTATCGTGTTCTGCGACAACTTCTTTTCCTCTCCCGAACTTTTCTTTATGCTGAAAAAAAATTACGGTGTCTTTGGGCTTGGAACAATACGTAGTAACCGGATTCGAGGTGCTGAAAAGTTGTTACCGGATGAAAAGAGTATGAAAAAGAAACCCAGGGGTGCCTATGCAGAAGTAGTATGTGAAGAAAGTAAACTTGCCGTGGTACGCTGGAATGATAACAAACCGGTGACGCTTATAAGCTCTTTTGTTGGGACAAAACCGCTACATCAAATCAAGCGATATTCTAAGGAATTCAAGAAAAAAGTAAATGTGGACTGCCCGCAAATTGTTTAAGAGTATAATAAATATATGGGGGGTGTGGACCTGGCCGTCATGCTTATATCGCTTTACAAAATTCCATTTAAAACAAGAAGATGGTACATCGGCATCTACAGTCAACTGATTGATATTTGTTTGAACAATGCGTGGATTCTATATAAACAAGAATGTGGTAGTGCCAAAAAGATGTCATTGAAAGCCTTCAGACATGATGTTAATAATAAACTTGTAAAGAAAGGGAGGTCAAAAGATGTAGAAAGAGATCAAGAATCTTGTATAAAGAAACCGAGATCGGCCAGGCCCCCTAGCCCAACTCGATATGACAATGTCGGACATTATATTTCAACAAAAGAAGACATGGGACGATGCAAGTTTTGCCAAAAAAATACAACGGTTTATTGCATTAAATGCGATATTAGGTTGTGTTTTGTGACAGGCAAAAGCGGGCGTAACTGTTCTTAATTTTCATTCACAGTAATTATTTTTTTATATCTTCAGCAATTGTTTCTTTATAATTTGTGCATTTAAAAGTTGTAAAACATTACAAAAATTAGTTTTTTTTAAAAACATGTAGTATTTTTTAACCTTACCCTTATTAGGCAATGTTTACTACAATGAACATACCAAATGTCAAGTGATTTTACCTGCATTTAGCAATGTTCATGGTGATAAACATAGTTTTTTTTTATAAATAGACTGGATGAGATTTTATTTTTTATTTTTCCTGTACTTTATGTGACCATATAAATACAAGTAATTCAGTATTTAATGTTTTTCTTATAATAATTATGTCTGCCAAATTAAGGGTTAAAGGTAAAAGTTATAAAGTTATAAAGCTACGCATTATAGTATTTAAATTTCTGAAAATTAAAGTATATAATACAAATATACATAATTGAAATTGCAAGAAGGTCAGCTGACACATTGTAAGGGGTCTTTTCAACGACTTCCTTTGAAGTAATAGGCACTAGTATTGCATTTTTTTTTTAGTCAAAAGTTACTTTATTTAGTTTTTGATACAATACAAAAAGAATTACGCAATAATATGACTATACTTAAGAGCTATAAACAAAATAAAAAGTGGGAAAATAATCGGCAATTTCGTACTTTAACCCCTATTAGTTGCAGAACCCCCAACGTAAATAACAGTTTGATTTAACAAAAGTTAACCGTATATGCTAGCAACAGAAAGTTAGGTCCTGTAAAATTAGTTTCAGTTTATTTTATGACTAGCTGTTCCCCGCGACTTCGTCCGCGTCAATTTCCGTTATGTTCGCGATTATTTTTGCAACATTTTTCACTCATGATTCGCTCCTATTAGTCGCAGCGTGATGTTATATAGCCTAAAGCCTTCCTCGATTAATGGACTACCCAACACAAAAAGATTTTTTAAATCGGACCAGTACTTCCTGAGATTAGCGCGTTCAAACAAACAAACAAACAAACAAACTCTTCAGCTTTATAATATTAGTATAGATTTATTTATGTCGCAAAATTTATATTAGAAATTTGATTGAAATGGTATTTAGATGGTTTTACCCTATATGTAGGGAAAATGTAACTATTTATTTCTACCTACAACAAGTAATCATACAGACGACTCTTAGTTGGCAATTCTCAGTTTTGCATATAAAAGCTAAAAAGCTTCTGGTAAAACTGATGATGAATTCTATAAGTTTTAGTCCTGTTCTATAAGGCCAACATAGTCGCTGGGCTTAACACCCCTGAAATAGTGGAATATAGGGGTTTGAATAAAAACTTATCCATGGTCGTGACCATTAGCTGTGGAAGCGACACATCCTCTATTAGTATTATCCATGTACTGATATACTACGAGTACAAGGAAATGGCAGAAATGACTTGGACATAGTTACTTAAATCAACTTTATTCATCATAATTATAACTTAACCATCACAATAAAATCAAAATATAACAACAAATGAACTTCAGGCGAATGCCAATTCCTGTCTCACTATTTTTAAGCCGAGTATAAGCATTAACTAACATTCAAAATTTATGACTAATTTTTATAAATTATATGCGTTAATTGCAGATGAAAAGTTTGTGGGGTTTTAGTTTTAATCCTAATTAATTATGGACAACAGCACGTCAGCCTACCACATAACGTCAAATTTTCTCATTCATTCAGTCATTGATATTGATCTCTAATCGCTGGAATTAAAGTTGAAAATCAATTCAATGACCTTTAACTTTTTGGGTAGGTTGACCTGCCGTTGTCTGTACATGACTCAACCATATTTTGAGTGCATTTACACAAAAAGGTAAAGTTGAATATCATCAAATGACATAAATCACAAGCCGCTGCAACATAAACGAAGAGTTTTACTTATTAAATTAACAAATATTTTGACTATTAATTATTTTTCTATTTATCAGAATCATAATGATTATTTCCATTTATAGACAATTCAAATAGTTTAGGTCTTGTGGTTCTAGTATTCGTAACGCAACTTGTAAACGACAAATTGATATTTCCAAGCTAAAAAAAGTTTAATACTTTTTATTATAATTATTAAATATTTGTATCTAAATTTGAAAAATTATGTGTCAGGCGGGACTCAAAAATGCATCTCCTCGCATGCCGGGTGCGACTGGTTTGCAGCGTAAAGAATATGCTTGAAAAATGTATGCCTATGACGTAGTGTCTCGGTGGCTAAATGGTAAAGCGCCGCTCCAGGCATGCGACGAGATGCAGGTTCGAGAGATAATTTTTCAAGTTTAAATACTGATGGAAAAAGTTTTCTGACATTCATTCATTCAATGGTATACTAATTAATAAAGAACCAGTGGTTATCAGATTTGTTTTCGTATGTTGCCACTGTTTTTTGTCTTTTATTTTTTGCTTCTATTCGTGATGGGTTGAGTTTTAATAATTCCTCCACGTTTTTCTACTCTTTCGTGCAAGTTCTCCTGCTGTTCTGTGTTGTGCCGAACGATCTTACGTCCTCGATGCCAGTGCCTCGCTGTGTAAACTGTTCTCTTGGTTTAAAACATCCCTCACCGTCAAGTGGCAGAGGTAAGCGATGCTATGCTTAGCATTTTGAGCTCCTGGATAAACCCGACAACTGTAAGTGTTAAGTACTTTCTGCATTGTAGTGGCTGGAAACAGTATTCGACCGACGACCGATGGTCAGCGCTGACCTTCGGTCGCGCGAGTTAAGGTTGCACAACACTAACACCTCAGCACCCCTATCTGAGACATGCGTAATGATGAAAAATAAAGGAATTAAATTTTATTATAATTCAGATACTGCTGGAAAACCGTTTTTAACGATTTTCAACCAACCTCTCCGAAAAAAGGTTCAGTACCTGCAAAACGAAATAAGTCGTTTGCGGAAAAAAGGTAAATCATTTAAAAATCGTTTGGCCAGTGCAGCATCAATGTCAACCAATGTTGAGTTCCAGAGACTCGTTCAAACTATGAGTAAACATGCTCAGTTGCTTATGCATATGCAACAGCAAACAAGAAAAAACCAAAGGGAAGAAGATTTACTATCGAAGAAAAAACCCTAAGTTTGTCTTTGTATAAAAAAGCCCCAAGTGTTAATCTCCTATGTAAATATTTTGCTCTGCCTTCGAACAGATCAATGAAAAGGTTGATAACCCAGATTAAAATAGGCCCAGGAATAAATAATATTATATTTCAGAAATTAAGAATAATAGAGCAAAGAACCTTCTGATCGCCTATGTAGCCTCATATTTGACGAAATGTCAATTACGCCACATATTGCTTGTCAAGCTCATAGAGATCAATCGGAAGGCTTCTTTACCAATCCAAATGCAATATTTGCCGACCATATCCTGGTATTCATGATAAAAGGAGTGAAAAAGAATTTCAAGCAGCCAATAGCTTACTATTTTACAAATAGCTTAAACAAGTTAGAGTTGAAAAAATCTCTACGAAAAGTTATTGATTATTGTTTTCAATCTTACCTTATTATAATAAATACAGTATGTGACCAAAGCCCAGTAAATGTTGGTGCTATTACTGAAATGGTTGATGAAAGTAAAGGGTTGTTTTTACGTCGTGGTAAAGAATGGCGTCATGACATAATTATAGTCAAGGGTCATAACATAGTTCCACTTTATGACACTCCTCACCTTATTAAAGGCCATAGAAATAATTTTCTAACGAAAGATCTAATATATGTTACAAATGACCAGGAGAAAATTATCAGATGATAAAAGAAGCCGACAAACAGTGTGGAGAGCTGCAACTTCTGGATAAAATAACAGATGAGCACATTAATCCCAATAAAATAAACAAAATGCGGGTCAAGCCGGCTACACAGCTGTTAAGTCACAGTGTTGCTGTTGTAGCTAGCCACTTAACGAACGGCAAGAAACATCCTTCCTAAGGAATGTGAACAAGTAATAGATTTTACAATATTAATTAATATTCTATTTAATTCCCTAAATGTCAGCAGCCTCTCCATACCAAATGGCAAAACCCTTAAGGGACCCGTCAAACGTAATTCGCTTCATCATGAGTTATGAAAAAAAATCTAAAATTATATTAAAAACTGTTTCAATTGGGTGAGACAGTGGTACCGTCTATAACAAATTTAATAAAAACGATAAGAGTTCATGGAGATCCTATGGGAATTGTTGTCTCGAAAATACGGCCTTGATGCTATATTAATTGGAAACTTTAATCAAGACCCATTAGAAAAATTCTTCGAAAATATCAGGAGTTATGGGGCGAGGAATATTGCTCCAAGTACCGTGGCTTTTGAAGGGGCTTTTAAGGCTTTATTAGTCAATAACTATAGTACTCCTCATTCAAAGCGAGCAAATTGTGAGGAGGACTACAATGAATGTTTGCAAACATTAGATTTCTTTTTAAAAGAAAAAAATCTGACTCTCGAGATTTCCGAAGAAACAAATGATGTACATTTTATTAGTGAAATTTGCTTTGACTAGACACATGTAGTTAATGCTGGTCAAAGCAATTATGTTTGTGGCTGGGTTTTAAGAAAGTGTTTAAAAAATGTAAAGGGGTGTCAAAACTGTAAAAATACGTTATTAGACAACAATTCTAGTAATGTAAACAATTCTTTTATTAAAGCGAAAGAATATGAGAAGAAGTGATTGTGTTATCCTAGCCAAAAAATGGAAAACTTTTTTAAAGATTTGCAAAACATTGCTACATCTTTTCTGAAAAACGAAGTGCGTAAAAAGTGTCTGAAACAGACTATCATTTTGTTTTCAGAAATGTTATTAGATGACCCTCTTGATTGTCTTCTTCATAAGGTTGATAATTTTGTAAAATACGGTGGTGATGTTGGTTACTTTGAATACTTCTGGAGTTTGGTTACTCAAAATATACCTAACGTGCATTTTGAAATGATAACAGAGAATGAAATAAAAGGGAAAACATTTCCCCCTAATTTACCAGGATTTAAAGGTACTATGAAAGTACACCAAGTGGTTTGGGCTGCTAATCATAAAAAAAACACAGTTTTTAGAGAGCTGAGCTGTTTTGAGTGTGAAAATATCAGCAATGTTTGCAATCATTTGCAAGCTTTGGTGAAATCGAAACAGATACGTTAAGTCACTCAACATGAGCAGAATGAATATCCTAATGACAATGTGTCTGTATTAAGTCTCGGAACGTCTACAATTTTAAATAACCTAGATGATTCAGATGTTTACAAAAACTTGCAAACTCTAAGGGATCCAATAGATTTGCAGCTCTCGCCTTTGGTCAATGATGAAGCACCTTCGACGTCCACCCAAGCTCCTAAAGTAAAAATATTATCTGATGTGCGATTGACTTGGGAAAACAGTAAATATTACAAGATACCGGAGGTAAATGTAGGAGCAAATTATGAACATCAACGGCAGTTTGAAAAGTTCATTCAATCCAATAATTTTGATAAAACTTGCAATACATATGATGACTTTGAACCAGACAGTGATGACTATAATATTTTTTAAAGCAAAGTTACGTTTTCATATTATATGGATGTTGTGATTCTATGTGGGTTAATTTGTTTTACTACGAGTAGTCTTTCTTATAACATTTTAATGGCCAGTTTGTGAAGTCTGAAAACGTGTAAGATTAAGTTATATTTTGTTAAGTAGGTTGATTGATCTATCCAGGATTTAAAAATACAAGTAATTTGCGACAGATCGACAGTTAGAAATTAGAATAGGCGTGATTATAGACTTTTAGACTTTTGGATATTTTTAAGACGTTTTTATATTTTGTTATTCCTATCAAAGTCTTTAATAGTGTTTTAGTTGAGAAAATAGTACTAGTATATAAACCATGATAATATTATTATTTTGTGTAAGTTATTGATTACTATGTGATAAGATTGGTAAAGTTATTACCTAATGCTTTGTTTAAGTAAAGTTAAACCTATTTTTTTTAGAAGTTTTCAAGTTTTGTTATTCGTATCAATGTTTTATGAAAACAGAGAGTACCTACTCATTAGTATTTTTTTATTTTCATTCATTTGTTAAGTTTGATTACCTATGTTAAACTTTGTCTACCGCATAAATATTGTTACTATAATAACGTAGAAGAAGTTCTTATGGTTTTTTGAGACTGAATTGTAATTAAAGTCTGAGTAGTAATAAAAAGTTTGTTGATTGAATATAAAATTGGTCATTTAATTTCTTATCTTTAATATACCCAAATTTTAATACAATGTATAAAATCATGTCATTACCAGCCGTTCCGAAAATTACCATCCCATCATTTTCATTACCATCCACTCAATTTTTTTTTATCATTCACATCCAGGTGTTTTTTCAGTAACCAGATAAGATAGTAAAGTGCCTTTCATTTTTTTGGAATCTATTAAATACCCGAAAACTATCTAGAAAAAAAAATTACATAATATTTATATTTTTTTGAATTCCGCGGAACGGTCCTAATTTGCACGAACCGGCGGAATCAACCGTGTACATGTTTTTTTTTCTTTAAATGGTTATCAATTGCAACTAAAAACTATGAATATGGCTTTAAGTTTTTGAGGTATTGGTAATTTGTAAGGCTTTTAAAGTTTGCCTTTGCTGACGATGAGAGCAATTATTATAATTTTTCTAAAACTTGCCAACTGCACTTTATGCATCTTATATTATTGGTGGTTTACTTGCAAACATAACTCTAAGACAAACTAACAGAAGCTGCCAAATTTTGTTGCCAAATTTTGTTCCATGTTTGTTTATTTTTATTGGTCATTGTTTATTGGCTGTGAGTGTGGCATTAGGTGATAGAAAGGTTACTTTTCATTAGGTTTGGAAGCCGCCAACGACGCCAGAGTTGTCGACGCCCTCTCGTCCAAAGAGGCTCGCCGCGGGCTCAAACTAGGCGATGACGAAATCATGAAATGCTTTGCGAATTCGGGAAGCGAATTGGAGTCCGAAGGAGACGGAGACGGAGACGATGAAGAGGCAATGCACGACACAATGCTGGAGGAGCAATTTTTAATGCGAAAATTTCGCGAGAATGAAGAGAGAGTGAGTGGTGACGGGGTGGTTAAGGATTAAAACGAAGAGAACGGAAGAGAATGCGAGAATGAAGAGAGAGTGAGTGGTGATGGGGTGGTTGAGAGTCTTGAGCAACCACCAGTGGTTCAAGTGTACGAAGGCCTAGATGTTTTCTCCTGGTCCCAAGATTTTTCTTCGTTTTCGGGTCAAGAGGAAACATACATTCGTGAACCTGGCCTAACGTTGGGGTCTCAAGACCCAGTTGAAGTGTTTTTGAAAGTTTGGAATGTCAGCATTATGAATGAGATTGTGAAAGAGACAAATAGGTATGCATGGCAAATTATCGCTCCACTTTCTGAAACGGAGAACGGTCTTCCAAAATATTTGGACTGGACCGATGTCTCCGTTACAGAAATGTACAGATATTTTGCTTTGCTTACTTGTTAACATCTGTTAACATCTTTTTTTTCTGTTAAAATCTTTTTTTGTTTTAATATAATTGTGGACAACATCACATACATTGTTCTGTTATTTATATGTCTTTTTGTTATAGGTCAAAAATAAAAGAGCACTGGACGAAGGGGTTTCTCGAAAGGCCGCCTACGGCATTTTTAATTTCAGTTGCTGCGTGACGCAACGGAAGTGACGAAATACAATAACGTTAATTTAGTCTACATTCAACTTAGATATGAGAAGAGGCATGATATAGGAAATATTTCATAAAATTAAATAAATTGCTATTGTTGTGTGATGTGTATCATTCAAAGTTCCGCAATGTCACGAAATATTTTGGGCTGTTAAATTATAAAGGTGATCGTAAGATTTGAATAAACAAGTAAAATACATTATACAATATCAATGACATTGGAAATAGAGTACATTTAACAAATCATACAATACATGCCCTAATTCGATAACGTTGCATCGTTTTATTACGAAGTTCCTATGACCAGCCTCTAGCTCCATCATCAGATTTGTTCCGTGTCTTCATAATGTTGCAATGTCAGGCAATGTACTTTTGCTAAAATTGAAAACAATATAATGATTGTATTTACCTAAATTCTGTGGTTTTTTAATGCTGTAGTGTTATCACGTTTCTTTTTTTTAATAATATGGTATAAAGCATCTTTGCGACTCATTGCTGGAAAATAAACAAACACAAGCAACGACAGTAATACATACCTACATAATTCATAATGAGAAAATCTTACATCTCGAAACGAAACTAAAAGCGGATCAAAAGTATTTGGTTGCAGTATAATCATAACTTCACGCTACGAGAGCACGTAATTAAGAACGCGGAAGAAAATGGCACAGGTCCTACCTGCACGGGCATGCTACAAATAGATTAGCGGCAGCTATTAAAGTCTTAGGGGAAAGGTTTAAAGAGCCCATTAAAATTGTTATAGAAAGTTCTTCCCAAAAGGTAGAAAATATATTGTAGGCGTATAAGTTTTAAATTCTTTGTTATTTATTTGAAGCTCAAAGTGCGCAAGCGACTAGAGAGCACGCGCATGCTACAAATAGATTAGCGGCAGCTATTGAAGTCTTAGGGGAAAGGTTTAAAGAGCCCATTAAAATAGATATAGAATGTTCTTCCCAAGAGGTAGAAAATATATTATAGGCGTATAAGTTTTAAATCTTTGTTATTTATTTGAAGCTCAAAGTGCGCAAGCGACTAGAGAGCACGCGCATGCTACAAATAGATTAGCGGCAGCTATTGAAGTCTTAGGGGAAAGGTTTAAAGAGCCCATTAAAATACGAGTAGTTATAGAAAGTTCTTTCCAAGAGGTAGAAAATATATTGTAGGCGTATAAGTTTTAAATTCTTTGTTATTTATTTGAAGCTCAAAGTGCGCAAGCGACTAGAGAGCACGCGCATGCTACAAATAGATTAGCGGCAGCTATTGAAGTCTTAGGGGAAAGGTTTAAAGAGCCCATTAAAATAGTTATAGAAAGTTCTTCCCAAGAGGTAGAAAATATATTGTAGGCGTATAAGTTTTAAATTCTTTGTTATTTATTTGAAGCTCAAAGTGCGCAAGCGACTAGAGAGCACGCGCATGCTACAAATAGATTAGCGGCAGCTATTAAAGTCTTAGGGGAAAGGTTTAAAGAGCCCATTAAAATAGTTATAGAAAGTTCTTCCCAAGAGGTAGAAAATATATTGTAGGCGTATAAGTTTTAAATTCTTTGTTATTTATTTGAAGCTCAAAGTGCGCAAGCGACTAGAGAGCACGCGCATGCTACAAATAGATTAGCGGCAGCTATTAAAGTCTTAGGGGAAAGGTTTAAAGAGCCCATTAAAATAGTTATAGAAAGTTCTTCCCAAGAGGTAGAAAATATATTGTAGGCGTATAAGTTTTAAATTCTTTGTTATTTATTTGAAGCTCAAAGTGCGCAAGCGACTAGAGAGCACGCGCATGCTACAAATAGATTAGCGGCAGCTATTGAAGTCTTAGGGGAAAGGTTTAAAGAGCCCATTAAAATAGTTATAGAAAGTTCTTCCCAAGAGGTAGAATATATATTGTAGGCGTATAAGTTTTAAATTCTTTGTTATTTATTTGAAGCTCAAAGTGCGCAAGCGACTAGAGAGCACGCGCATGCTACAAATAGATTAGCGGCAGCTATTGAAGTCTTAGGGGAAAGGTTTAAAGACCCAATTAAAATAGTTATAGAAAGTTCTTCCCAAGAGGTAGAAAATGTATTATAGGCGTATAAGTTTTAAATTCTTTGTTATTTCTAGGCATCTTAGTAATCAAGCTTTCTTTTCTTTTTCAGGTTACAAAATGAAATGCTTTGCGGATTCGGGAAGCAAATTGGAGTCCGAAGGAGACGGAGACGATGAAGAGGCAATGCACGACACAATGCTGGAGGAGCGACTTATAATGCGAAAATTTCGCGAGAGTGAAGAGAGAGTGAGTGGTGATGGGGTGGTTGAGAGTCTTGAGCAACCACCAGTGGTTTAAGTGTACGAAGGCCTAGATGTTTTCTCCTGGTCCCAAGATTTTTCTTCGTTTTCGGGTCAAGAGGAAACATACATTCGTGAACCTGGCCTAACGTTGGGGTCTCAAGACCCAGTTGAAGTGTTTTTGAAAGTTTGGAATGTCAGCATTATGAATGAGATTGTGAAAGAGACAAATAGGTATGCATGGCAAATTATCGCTCCACTTTCTGAAACGGAGAACGGTCTTCCAAAATATTTGGACTGGACCGATGTCTCCGTTACAGAAATGTACAGATATTTTGCTTTGCTTACTTGTTAACATCTGTTAACATCTTTTTTTTCTGTTAAAATCTTTTTTTGTTTTAATATAATTGTGGACAACATCACATACATTGTTCTGTTATTTATATGTCTTTTTGTTATAGGTCAAAAATAAAAGAGCACTGGACGAAGGGGTTTCTCGAAAGGCCGCCTACGGCATTTTTAATTTCAGTTGCTGCGTGACGCAACGGAAGTGACGAAATACAATAACGTTAATTTAGTCTACATTCAACTTAGATATGAGAAGAGGCATGATATAGGAAATATTTCATAAAATTAAATAAATTGCTATTGTTGTGTGATGTGTATCATTCAAAGTTCCGCAATGACACGAAATATTTTGGGCTGTTAAATTATAAAGGTGATCGTAAGATTTGAATAAACAAGTAAAATACATTATACAATATCAATGACATTGGAAATAGAGTACATTTAACAAATCATACAATACATGCCCTAATTCGATAACGTTGCATCGTTTTATTACGAAGTTCCTATGACCAGCCTCTAGCTCTGGTAGTCAGAATGTTGATCAATTATATGAGGGCCTCTTTGGTTTGGTAAAAAATGAATTTGATAATCATTTTAAGCAGAAAAAAGTAAAAATCAACAAACAGAATTGTAAGTTTAATGAATGGGCTACACCTGGTATTTACAAAAGTAGAAAAACATTATATGATTTGTATAGTCTAAAAGCTGAATCTCAAAACCACAACATTATAGACCATGTTAAAAAATACTCCAAATTATTTAAAATAGTATGCGCCAAAGCAAAGTCAATTTATCTTCATAATTTAATTTCGGCTTCTAAAAATAAAGCGAAAACTACTTGGAATATTATAAATAAAGAAACATGTAGACTAAAACCAAGCAATCCTGCTTACTCTCTCAAATTAGGGGATAAGTTAATAAACACGAGCACAGAGGTTGCGAATACATTTGAGAATTTTTTTTCAAACATAGCTTCCTCCACTACTGAAGGGCTTGCTTCTTCCGCTGATCTAGCTGAATCCCTTCTCAAGTCGGCTGTCGATGAGTGCAAATTTTCATTTAATTTTAGACATATAAACCCTGATTTAATTATAAAAACTTTTAGAGAATTGAATATGAAAAAAACTGAAGATCTTTGGGGAATTTCCGTTCATATTATCAATACAATTATAAATTCAATAGCCCCTCATCTCGCAATAATTTTCAACAAATGTATTGATGATAGACAGTTTCCAACTTTAATGAAGTTTAGCAAAATTATTCCATTATTTAAATCCGGCGAGAAATGCGATCCCGCTAATTTTCGACCAATATCTATCTTGCCAGTACTAAGTAAAATATTTGAAAAAATTATGTTTAGTCAACTTTTATCGCACTTTAATTTGAATAAATTATTACATCACAATCAATATGGATTCAGGAAAGGTAGAAATACCACTGATGCGGGAGTAGCACTTCTAAAACACGTATTCGATGCTTGGGAGAGTAGGTTAGATGCTATAGGTGTTTTTTGTGACCTGTCAAAGGCATTTGATTGTGTGGACCATAAAACGTTAATTAAAAAACTCAGACATTATGGTGTTTCGAATAATTCGTTAGATTTAATTAACTCATATCTCACAGGTAGAACACAAAAAGTTTGCATTGATGGAACTGAGTCTTCAGGGTCGGCCCTTATCATGGGTGTCCCTCAGGGATCAGTATTAGGACCCTTGCTATTTTTAATATACATTAACGACCTTCCATATTATATGTATAATCTTTGTGAGATGGTATTGTTTGCAGATGACACTTCAATAATTTTTAAAATTAAGAGGGGCGAATTATCATTTGACGATGTTAACAATACCCTCTCTAAATTATTGCATTGGTTTGCTACGAATAATCTTTTGCTTAATGCAAGAAAAACAAAATGTGTTAAATTTACTTTGCCTAATGTAAGGTTTTCCGCCACAAATGTTATTGTAAAAGATGAGCCATTAGACACAGTAGACTCCTCTACCTTTTTAGGTATACCTGTAGACTCTCGACTGCAATGGGGTGCTCATATCAGGTCTCTGTCTGAAAGACTTAGTTCTGCTGCTTATGCTGTGCGAAAGATAAGACAATTGACTGATGTTGGAACGGCAAGATTAGTATATTTTAGCTACTTTCACAGTATAATGTCATACGGTATTTTGTTATGGGGCTCAGCGGCAGATATTGAGTCTATTTTTATATTGCAAAAACGTGCTGTGCGGGCTATTTACGGCCTTAGACCCCGTGACTCTCTAAGAGAGCTATTCAAAGAGATCAACATACTAACAGTTGCATCTCAATACATTTTCGAAAACATTATGTACGTAAAAACCTAGAATTTTTTGTCAAAAATAGTGACGTACACAATTTCAATACCCGAAATAAAGATAAACTTGCCGTTCCAGGATTCAGACTGCGAAAAGTAGGTAATTCGTTCATGGGAAATTGTATCCGTATTTTCAACAAATTACCACTGTCAATTGCTGACCTCCCTGTACATAAATTCAAATCATATATCAAAGTTGTTTTAATGAAAAAGGGCTATTACACTATTGATAATTATATAAATGATAGGAACGTTTGGCTTTAAATTGTATCAGCTCGCACTGGCATATATCTTATGTAAACATGTTTATTTAAAAAGAGGCTGACAAAAGTGACCGAGTTTCTTGCGCCGCTTCTTCTCGGCACTAGCCCACATTTGTCCCGAAGCAGTGGTAGGTTAAATATTGGGACGTGTAAAAGCGCCTCCAGGGGCCCATTTGCAGAAATAAAACTGATTTTAACTGATTTTAACTGATGATTTTAGCTCCATCATCAGATTTGTTCCGTGTCTTCATAATGTTGCAATGTCAGGCAATGTACTTTTGCTAAAATTGAAAACAATATAATGATTGTATTTACCTAAATTCTGTGGTTTTTTAATGCTGTAGTGTTATCACGTTTCTTTTTTTTAATAATATGGTATAAAGCATCTTTGCGACTCATTGCTGGAAAATAAACAAACACAAGCAACGACAGTAATACATACCTACATAATTCATAATGAGAAAATCTTACATCTCGAAACGAAACTAAAAGCGGATCAAAAGTATTTGGTTGCAGTATAATCATAACTTCACGCTACGAGAGCACGTAATTAAGAACGCGGAAGAAAATGGCACAGGTCCTACCTGCACGGGCATGCTACAAATAGATTAGCGGCAGCTATTAAAGTCTTAGGGGAAAGGTTTAAAGAGCCCATTAAAATTGTTATAGAAAGTTCTTCCCAAAAGGTAGAAAATATATTGTAGGCGTATAAGTTTTAAATTCTTTGTTATTTATTTGAAGCTCAAAGTGCGCAAGCGACTAGAGAGCACGCGCATGCTACAAATAGATTAGCGGCAGCTATTGAAGTCTTAGGGGAAAGGTTTAAAGAGCCCATTAAAATAGTTTTAGAATGTTCTTCCCAAGAGGTAGAAAATATATTATAGGCGTATAAGTTTTAAATCTTTGTTATTTATTTGAAGCTCAAAGTGCGCAAGCGACTAGAGAGCACGCGCATGCTACAAATAGATTAGCGGCAGCTATTAAAGTCTTAGGGGAAAGGTTTAAAGAGCCCATTAAAATACGAGTAGTTATAGAAAGTTCTTTCCAAGAGGTAAAAAATATATTGTAGGCGTATAAGTTTTAAATTCTTTGTTATTTATTTGAAGCTCAAAGTGCGCAAGCGACTAGAGAGCACGCGCATGCTACAAATAGATTAGCGGCAGCTATTGAAGTCTTAGGGGAAAGGTTTAAAGAGCCCATTAAAATAGTTATAGAATGTTCTTCCCAAGAGGTAGAAAATATATTATAGGCGTATAAGTTTTAAATCTTTGTTATTTATTTGAAGCTCAAAGTGCGCAAGCGACTAGAGAGCACGCGCATGCTACAAATAGATTAGCGGCAGCTATTAAAGTCTTAGGGGAAAGGTTTAAAGAGCCCATTAAAATACGAGTAGTTATAGAAAGTTCTTTCCAAGAGGTAGAAAATATATTGTAGGCGTATAAGTTTTAAATTCTTTGTTATTTATTTGAAGCTCAAAGTGCGCAAGCGACTAGAGAGCACGCGCATGCTACAAATAGATTAGCGGCAGCTATTAAAGTCTTAGGGGAAAGGTTTAAAAAGCCCATTAAAATACGAGTAGTTATAGAAAGTTCTTTCCAATAGGTAGAAAATATATTGTAGGCGTATAAGTTTTAAATTCTTTGTTATTTATTTGAAGCTCAAAGTGCGCAAGCGACTAGAGAGCACGCGCATGCTACAAATAGATTAGCGGCAGCTATTGAAGTCTTAGGGGAAAGGTTTAAAGAGCCCATTAAAATACGAGTAGTTATAGAATGTTCTTCCCAAGAGGTAGAAAATATATTATAGGCGTATAAGTTTTAAATCTTTGTTATTTATTTGAAGCTCAAAGTGCGCAAGCGACTAGAGAGCACGCGCATGCTACAAATAGATTAGCGGCAGCTATTAAAGTCTTAGGGGAAAGGTTTAAAGAGCCCATTAAAATACGAGTAGTTATAGAAAGTTCTTTCCAAGAGGTAGAAAATATATTGTAGGCGTATAAGTTTTAAATTCTTTGTTATTTATTTGAAGCTCAAAGTGCGCAAGCGACTAGAGAGCACGCGCATGCTACAAATAGATTAGCGGCAGCTATTGAAGTCATAGGGGAAAGGTTTAAAGAGCCCATTAAAATAGTTATAGAAAGTTCTTCCCAAGAGGTAGAAAATATATTGTAGGCGTATAAGTTTTAAATTCTTTGTTATTTATTTGAAGCTCAAAGTGCGCAAGCGACTAGAGAGCACGCGCATGCTACAAATAGATTAGCGGCAGCTATTGAAGTCTTAGGGGAAAGGTTTAAAGAGCCCATTAAAATAGTTATAGAAAGTTCTTCCCAAGAGGTAGAAAATATATTGTAGGCGTATAAGTTTTAAATTCTTTGTTATTTATTTGAAGCTCAAAGTGCGCAAGCGACTAGAGAGCACGCGCATGCTACAAATAGATTAGCGGCAGCTATTGAAGTCATAGGGGAAAGGTTTAAAGAGCCCATTAAAATAGTTATAGAAAGTTCTTCCCAAGAGGTAGAAAATATATTGTAGGCGTATAAGTTTTAAATTCTTTGTTATTTATTTGAAGCTCAAAGTGCGCAAGCGACTAGAGAGCACGCGCATGCTACAAATAGATTAGCGGCAGCTATTGAAGTCTTAGGGGAAAGGTTTAAAGAGCCCATTAAAATAGTTATAGAAAGTTCTTCCCAAGAGGTAGAAAATATATTGTAGGCGTATAAGTTTTAAATTCTTTGTTATTTATTTGAAGCTCAAAGTGCGCAAGCGACTAGAGAGCACGCGCATGCTACAAATAGATTAGCGGCAGCTATTAAAGTCTTAGGGGAAAGGTTTACAGAGCCCACTAAAATAGTTATAGAAAGTTCTTCCCAAGAGTTAGACAATATATTGTAGGCGTATAAGTTTTAAATTCTTTGTTATTTATTTGAAGCTCAAAGTGCGCAAGCGACTAGAGAGCACGCGCATGCTACAAATAGATTAGCGGCAGCTATTAAAGTCTTAGGGGAATGGTTTAAAGAGCCCATTAAAATAGTTATAGAAAGTTCTTCCCAAGAGGTAGAAAATATATTGTAGGCGTATAAGTTTTAATTTCTTTGTTATTTATATGAAGCTCAAAGTGCGCAAGCGACTAGAGAGCACGCGCATGCTACAAATAGATTAGCGGCAGCTATTAAAGTCTTAGGGGAAAGGTTTACAGAGCCCACTAAAATAGTTATAGAAAGTTCTTCCCAAGAGTTAGACAATATATTGTAGGCGTATAAGTTTTAAATTCTTTGTTATTTATTTGAAGCTCAAAGTGCGCAAGCGACTAGAGAGCACGCGCATGCTACAAATAGATTAGCGGCAGCTATTGAAGTCTTAGGGGAAAGGTTTAAAGAGCCCATTAAAATAGTTATAAAAAGTTCTTCCCAAGAGGTAGAAAATATATTGTAGGCGTATAAGTTTTAAATTCTTTGTTATTTATTTGAAGCTCAAAGTGCGCAAGCGACTAGAGAGCACGCGCATGCTACAAATAGATTAGCGGCAGCTATTGAAGTCTTAGGGGAAAGGTTTAAAGAGCCCATTAATCCCTCGATCGTGAGTTATTCCAGACACAATTGAAATCAATTGTTATCGCGGCATGCGCCTGCCGCTTGGGGGTTGAGGGATTAAAATAGTTATAGAAAGTTCTTCCCAAGAGGTAGAAAATATATTATAGGCGTATAAGTTTTAAATTCTTTGTTATTTCTAGGCAGCTTAATAATCAAGCTTTCTTTTCTTTTTCAGGTTACAAAATGCGGGAAGAGGTCAAGAATCACTGACTCTGAGAGTGATTAAATTTATTAAGTTAGTGTATTAAGAAGTTAATTTATCAAAGTAATTTAAATCAAATTACTAGTTTTTTTGAAATAAAAACAGAATGTATTATGCTCCATCCATAATATTTCAATGATTATGACGCCAAGCCCAAGCGCAAGAAGTAATGGAGATTGTCCCGTGTTCGCTAGTGCAAATCATTTTGCTTTAACTTCGCATAACTTATTTGGCATTCGTTTTTAGTGTAGTTATTTGTTCCTAATCAATTATAATTAAGTATTTTGTCTTTGCCTAATCCTTTAACAGTTTTAAAAATATTTAATAGTCATGTTTTTAAATTGTAATTTCTATTGTGTCAACTGTCAGTGTAAGTGGCTTAATTGTAACAGTATTTAATTTTAGTTTCACGGCCTTGGATGTATCCATACAGCCGAATTCAGTGAATGTTCTAGTTTTCTGTCATACAGCTGGCTAGCACGGAAGATGCAGCTTCGGTGTTCAGCATGTCACCGATGAGTGTGTGGAGATGGCAGGCACTCATACCTTTTCATCCTGGTGCAGGAAGTGAAGGCACAAGACTTCGTACAACTAGTAAAATTTTGCTAGTGGCTCAGAAGATAGGCGTAGCAACATTCTGTGGACGGATGAAAGTATATTCATTCACCAGGGTCGGTATTTTAAATCTCCATAATGATCACTACTGGGCTGAAGAAAACCCGCGCCAAAAACGTCCCAACCGAACAAAATTCAGCCTTAACATTTGGTCTGCACTACTTAAATAAATTAGAATGCCGCAATCATGTGTTGCGTTAGTTGTGCAATAAATTACAAGCGCTATCAACAGAAACGTAACACCAGTTAACGTATCGAAAATCAGTAACAAAAAATGCTATTTTGGCAATTTGTTAAACTATAATAAAGGCAATTAAGACACAAAAATTATTTCGATGTCAAACTCCTTTTTGGCGATATATTACGGTATCATATGCATGCATTTGGCCATCGACCACACTAAATGCAAGGCATATTTTTGTACTAAAGTTGGAGAAGAGGATAAAAATAAAGTCTTAGGTGGCTTTTTTACAAGTACCTTGTGGCAACGCATAAACTTTGTTTTGTAAGACGTGGCTGCGCATGCACGCAGTTTAAATCACGATGTTGATACGAGTAGTAACCGCGTAGAAAACTTTCACAGTGTTATTGCAAAATTTGACGGTAAAAGAATAAATAAAATAAAAACTCTTATCAATGAAGAGTCCAAGCGGCTGGCGTATGTTTTAATACACAAAAGTCAGTGTCACGACTATACAAGTCACTAAATGGCGGTAAGAGCCCCACCGAAAAACTTAAAAGATTTGAAGAATTAAAAAAAATAATTAAGAAGAATTAATTTTTAAATAATTAAAATAAGCGCATACAATACAATTCATAAAAGACAAAGAAGGTGCTTATTTAAAGGTTCAAGACAAACTGACAAAGAGTACGGAGAAGGGTGTGGTAAACCAGATATGGACGAGGAAATTTTGCGTAAAGTAAAACTCACCTTTTAAACAATCTAAAGAGTTAAGGATATTGAGAAAATACAAAAAAAATACAATACTGCAAAGTAACAGTGGTTAAAGTCACAGGTTATCTTTCAATTGGTTGTTGGACAGAAGTTCGAAACATATTGGAATGTTTCATAGTACCTTGCTTGTAGTTCATTGAAACTTCTGATTGACATCCTGAAATAAACTTTTTCCTCAACTTCTTGCAATCTCGAAAGTAGTTTACAGAATTTGCCTTCAAGTAACCGCTTTACAAGTATTGGGTGTACATGATATACATAAATATCTTCGCCGCCTTCTATTTCGTCGTTTGCGTAAAAAATAGCGTGCACGTATAAGAGCATTTACAGCAAAAGGATTAATTTTTATTGATAACTAGCTGTCACCTGTGACTTCGTACGTGTCAATTCCTGTTATTATGATCGTGATTATTTTTGCAACATTTTTCACTAATGCTTCGCTCCTATTGGTCGCAGCGTGATGTTATATAGCCTAAAGCCTTCCTCAATAAATGGACTATCCAACACAAAAAGAATTTTTCAATTCGAACCAGTACTTCCTGAGATTAACGCGTTCAAACAAACAAACAAGCAAACTCTTCAGCTTTATAATATTAGTATAGACTATACAAACGCGTCGCAGTTCGCCGTCAGCGTAGTTCTATACACCTACCATGAGTCACTCGGACAACAACAACAACGATCGGAGTCACTATCGTCGGCGTAAAAAATATATATGGAAAAATGTACAGCGCCTCTAACGGTCGCTTGAAAAACTAAAATCGGTAGCATGAATCAACAAATAAAAACTATCGAAATCTTAACGCTATCGCTGAACGTTTCGCAACAGTTGCTCTATGAAATCGGTACCATGAGTCACAAATTTGACAAATGCCATCGACAATCACCTTCACGACTGTAGATAAGTAACCCACAAGCCAATTAAAGCGTGAAAAGGTGTTTGATTTTATAAAGTAGGTTTGTTTTGAGTTTATTTGTTTTGAAAGTCGACATGGCTAGAAGATATTTAGCATATCAAAATTAACGACACGAACAAGGAAGATTTCAAGCTGACATGAGAAATAGGACTGAGAATCCCCATGAACACTTAAGTGAAAATAATTTTATATAAGATTACAGGCTTAATAAGGAAGCATACTCGTATGAAGATTTATGCGATTTATTAGGGTATTATACAGATTTGAAATCCACACAAAGAGTCTCATTAGATTCCAAGGTGAGTCTAGTTGTAAATGAAGTTAAAAAACATCTGGAGTCAGACTGCATTTTTGATGCTGATATTTACTTTTAGTTACAGGTTTTACTCGTATGTGCATTACTATTTTATGCACACGGAAGTTACCATCGAGTAACTGGAAAAGCAAAGCGTTTTTCATAAGAGCTTTAAATGTTTATATAGATGAAGTAACTAATGCATTATATTGACTCCATTTCTGATGGATCCACAAGCTATATGACTGTTGATAGTTTACACAGGTCGATGAGATTAATACGTACTAAGAACTTGTGTGTACTACATGTCAATATTCAATCCTTAAGAAAACATTTCAGTAATTTTTTTAGTTACACTCGGCAATGAATTAAGCCAGTTGGATGTCATAGTTCTAAGTGCTCTTATACACGAACAGCAGTTTGCTGTCGACGCATGTAACAGCAGTTGACGTCAGAAGGCGACGCACACTGGGGTTGCCTATATGAGACGGATGCGAAGAACTGATATTTTTAAATGACAAAAAATAATGCTTGTTTATAAAATTAGAGGGTATTTGACATATTGTGTCGTCAGGTTAGCGGTTACCTTGGCTATTAATCAGTAGCTATTGACTCTTTAAGTGCAAGTGTTTAGCCATCCACACAGTTTAGAAGAAATTCTGTTGAACTTTGAAATTTCCAAATTCGGATTGTTGAGAGATTTTTCAAATTATTGATCATGTCTTATAAGGACCGAGGTATGTACTCGATGTAACACTTAAGACAATGTAGATTTTTTGATAAGCTGAACAGATAACCGTGTCTTTTTAATTTTGTTAGTACAAAAATTTTGATTCGCGATATTTCGATTTTGCGCAAAGTTCATTTTAAATGAATACTGTTATAAATACGTTCGATCATAAAACCAAAAGTGAAAGCCTGTTGCGCAATTTTTTTTTAATTTTTTTTTTGACTTAATTTGTGACGCATAATATGTCTTTTTCAGATTTGCCGTCTAAAGTTTATATTCAACGAAAAACTTTGATAGACATATTTTTTAAGAGTAAATTTAAAACATTTGAAAGAAAATTCGACGAAGTGATGGAGTTTGTAGCTTTGAAAACTACTTGCACAGAAAAAAAAAGGTTCCGAGTTGATTAAAGAACTTCGAAATTTTAAAAATCAATTTTATAGAAAATGGTTTCTTTATAACAGACATAAAGAACGATTTTTAACCAGTGAAAATGCCTGATTGAATGAATATTGCTAATTTAGTCGTTATACAGCTGCAAAAGGAGGTAGACCGTCAATACCATATTCAAAGATTGCGGTGAAAGTTCTAAGCGTAAAAAACGGCTAATTTACGTTCTCAAACAGATGCAGACGTACTAACATATGCAGCACAAATGAAACTACGTGAATCTGGGAAAATTGAGGAAGCTGAAGTAATTAAAAAAAAATCGGTTAGTCCCCTTAAGTCCAAAGAGTCTTTAGATGCAGAGAATCAAAAAAATATCAGCCTTGGAAGCGCTTTCTTTAATAATCGAAGCTCAACTATCGCGAAAACAGTACGAACTAGTCAGAAAATATGCCGACACGGTCGTCGCAGCAAGCTGTCGACGTGTCGACAGCTTGCTGCAGGCACATCGACGGCTAGTATGCCAACAAGTGACGGCAACTGCAGTCGCTTTTGCTGTCGTCAATGTGCTGCTCGTGTGTAAGAGCCCTTACTGAACCAAACATAAATCACTTATTATTATCTTTTATAAAATTCCACGTTTTGACTTAAATGTTTATACCCGTAAGGGCGTAATGGGGGAGGTGTACTAGTATACTCGCGGACGGAGCTCGCAGCACGTGACAGCGAGAGGGCCGCGATCGCGAGTGCCAGAATTATGCGTTCTGCGAAATGTGTTTCCATTACACTCGACTACGATAAAGAGGTAATTTACAATATCTATATATAGACCGCCCAGGTTTTGTAAACAAAATAGAATCCAAGAGTTTTTTTATTGAATTTCGTAATTTATTGGATAGTTTACCCAAAAACAAATTACAAGAATAAAAAAAGACTTAAATTTTAGGAAATTGATTGGATCACTAAGGGAATTAAAGAAAGCTGTGTAACAAAACCAATACTTTACTATAATTATATATATTAAAGTAGAGAACGTAAAGAAAAAAATAAAAACCAGTATCAATATTACACTAAATTATTACAGAAATGCATGAGTAATGCCCAAAAACTGAATAACTCTAAATATATTCTTAGTGCGAAAAACAAATGCACGTCTTGGAACATAATAAACAATAACATAAATAAAAATCATAATCAAAACGTAATTAAATATATTAAACATAAAATTGACATAACTAGTAATATAAATGACATTCCTGAACTATTTAATGATTATTTTATTGACATTGCACAAAATACAGGTAATTTATTAGTAAATACAAATACAAATAAATTAAATAACAGCATATTCTTGTACCCTACAACTGAAAGTGAAATACAAAAAATAATAATAAGTGTAAAAACCACAAGATCAGTTGGTTATGATGACATTTAAACGGAAATTCTTAAAATCTGCGCTCCAAAAATTAGTAACATTGTATCGTATATAATTAATTTTTCCAGATAAGCTTAAATTGTCTGTAGTTAAGCCTTTATTTAAAAAAGGAGACAATAGTGATATGGCTAGCTACAGGCCAATTACCCTCATATCAGTGATATCGAAAATATTCGAAAAAGTGATGACGAATCGTCTTTACTCCTTTATTACTAAGCAAGATATTATATACAAACAACAATTCGGCTTTCAAGTGGTTAAATCGACTACACTAGCTTGCTTTGCACTAATTAAAAGTATTACAGAATCAATCAATGATAGAATTCCAACGGTAGCAGTATTTTTGGATATCTTCTATATCTAAAGTCTTTGATTGCGTAAGCCATAAAATACTACTACAGAAGCTCTAAGATTATGGTATAAGAGGAATAGCACATCAATGGTTCGTTAGTTACTTATTAAAAAGACGCCAATGTACTGAGACAACACGGATTGAAAATCATTTACAAGTGAAGGCTAGGTCTAAATATCGAGAAATAAGTTGCGGAGTCCCTCAAGGCAGCATTTTGGGGCCATTACTGTTCATTTTATATATAAATTATCTTCCCAATATAATGAGGAATGATTGTTTTCTATTTGCAGATGACTGTACATTGTTGTTTAAAAACAAAAATATTGACGAACTTGAAAATGACATAAACAATACCTACACTCTTTGACATTATTAATTGGATGAATAAAAATGACCTTAAAATTAACATATTAAAAACTAAAGCTATTCAGTTTCATACATATACTAGTCAAAACAAAATAAGGGCCACTTGTGTAATTCGACATCTGGACCAATTTAATAATTTGTAACCGATGTTAAGTGGCTAACCTTGTGAGAGTTTACAATTTGCATAGTTTTTGACGTGGGTAAGAGTTTGTCAATTTTTTTAAAACCAATTGAATTTACCCAACTTTTTAACCGAAGTTTCAGGTCATTCCAACTGTGAATTCGCGCGCGAGCAGTAAACTTTTGCTAAGTTACAGTGTGAATAAACATTTTCGAAGAGCAATGCCGAGTAATCGTAGACATATGGACGTGCAAACCGCAACTAGAGCCATAACATTGATACAAGAAGGAAATTCGCAGCGTTCTGTAGCTTTGCAGCTAGGATTTTCACGAAGAGCCATCCAGAATGCTTGGAATCGATTCCAAGAGACTGGGAGTGTTACCAGAAGACGGGGATCTGGAAGAATTCGAGCAACCACAACACAAGAAGATCGCTACATACGCTTAACTGCGCGAATAGAGCGATTCGTCACCGCTCGCTCCATACAAAATCGCTTGCGCCACGCGACGGGTACTCGTGTTAGCGACCAAACGATTAGGAATCGGTTACATGAGGACCAACAATTGTCTAGGAGACGTGTAGTGCGAATACCGTTGACAAGCGCGCATCGTGCGAACTGTTTATCTTTCGCAAGACAACACCAGGACTGGGACACAAATGATTGGAGCACAGTATTGTTCACTGATGAGTGCAAAGTGAAATTTTTTAGTGACGATCGTCGCATTAGAGTTTGGAGACGGGAAGGGGAGTGATTTGGGGGTCCCAATGTAATGGTGTGGGGCGGAATCTCTATGGCGGGTCGAACCGAGCTCGCAATTCTTAATGAAGGCACGGTAACATCTCAACGTTACATTGAACAGGTCATAAGACCTCATGTGGTGCCATTTACACAAAGAATTGGTGCCGGATTTAAATTAATGCACGACAATGCCCGCGCTCATACAGCAAGAGCCACCCGAGAAGCCCTAGAGGAAGCTGGTATACAGGTTTTGCCGTGGCCCGCCAACAGTCCAGACCTTAACCCAATCGAGCACATGTGGGATTTGTTAAAACGTAGCGTTCGGGACACAGACCAACCTGTGTATACCGAAAGACAGCTCATTAATGTACTCAAAACAAGCTGGGAACAAATTGCACAAGAAACAGTTCGCCACTTGGTAGAGAGTATGCCCTCCAGGCTTCGAGAATGCATTCAAAAAAGGGGAGGGCATACACGGTACTAAAAAAAAGTGAAAAGTGAAAAAATAAAATAAAGTTTGTTTTAAATTTTAATATGTTGTTTCACAAAGTGTATTTTTAGCCAAAATTCCTTTAGTTCACAAAAATCTTACATTATTTTTGTTTTTTATTTGTCCTTGTTAATTTTAATGTTAAAGCATTAAAAAATAATCATTAAATTAAGTTTAATCATTTGTCAACCCCTAAATTTAATACATTTATTGGGTTACTAAAAAACATGTTGGCCCTTATTTTGTTTTGACTAGTATATAAAGCGAAAAAACTCAGTCTCAACCTAAATTACAATAATAACAAAATTGACATCGTAGATAGCACAATATTCTTAGGTATAAGTCTAGATGAACACTGCAACTGGAAAGAGCATATAGACACTCTCTGTACCAAATTAAACAAATTTGTATTTGCGCTGAGGAGAATCAGAAATATTGCGTCATTTCAAGTAGCTTTACAAGCATATTATGGATATGTCTCCTCGCTACTGCGTTACGGTGTGATAATTTGGGGTAACAGCGTAGATTTTGAAAGAGCTTTTAGGGCACAATAAAAATCTATTCGCGCCTTGTGTGGGATTAAAGAGGAGGATTCTTGTAAACCCCTTTTCCTCAAACATAGAATACTTACGCTACCTTGTATCTATATATACACAAGAAATCTACTAGTACAAAAACACCCTGAATATTTTACAAAATATGACAGTTTGAGACCAAACATACGAGAGTCGAGAAGGAATAAATTGGCAATACCGAATTGTCACCTAAAAATATTTCAAAAGAATGTCTATTATATGGCTATCAAAGTATTTAATAGACTGCCGCTGGACATTATTGGTCAGCCACTAGACAAAAATAAATTCAAGAATATGTTATTTAAATGGCTCTTACAGCACAACTTCTATTCTATTGATCAATATCTGAATATTTAATAATAATAATTTCATATTGAATAATTATTGACATTGTAATCTAGCTAATTTAACTTTTAATAATAATATTAATCATTTCATTTAAAGTATCCACTGACATTGTAATATAGCTGCGTATGCAAATTCGCAGTACGTGTATTAAAAACTGCCTTTAATTAAGTAATTGTAAATAAAAATAGCCAATTGACATGTCATGATGCTTGTGTAATTTGATGATATTGATTAGATTTTATTTTTCTGAGCATGTGTTCCTGATGACATTGTTTGTGTAATTTTATTAATTTGTTGACTTTTAAATTTATTATTTCTAATATGATTCTTAATTCTATAAATTGTATGATAATGTTCTCATAAATTTGCATGCCTACGACATAGGGCAGAACCTTGTTGGCACTTGATTTCATTGTCTTCCATCTCAATGTACTTCACAATGTTGTGCAAATAAATGTTTGAATTTGACTTTGAAAACTCAAAAATGATAATATTTTGCGGTGATATAAATATAAACATTTTAAATTCACACGATACCTATGTTATATCATACGAAAATATAATAGCAGTATCCATATTCTATTAATATATTTTACTAGGTGTATATGGTGTAACCAGAAGATAAATAATTATTAGTAAATTAGCAGAGTCGTGTTTAGACCATATTTACTCGTATATCAGATCAACCTCAGCGTTAATTGATTCGGTTGTTATAGAACATAAAGTGTCAGACCACTATTATGTTTCCGCGGCAATACAATGGAAACCCATTCCATCAGAGGAGTGCGCCACTCATACCGATAGTCGCGTGCGACTACGGCCTGACACTCGATGTGTTTTTGATAACCGATCAGTTAGAGAAAAACTACTGTTGTTGAAATTTGAAGATTTACTAGATATCAAATGTCCAATTGAGTTATACGAAAAATTTTCTAGTCTTTTTACCAATATATATAATTAATGTTATAAAAAGAAAACTAAGGGGGTTAACAAAAGTGGTAGAAATGATAAAAGATGGATAGCTGACAAGTTCAAACGAAAAATGTTATAAAGAGATAGGTTATTTGCTTGATAGTGTTATGATCCAAAAAATATGATAAAAAGATTAAATTACACTAAATATAGAAATAAATGTAGTAAGGCGGTTTTTAAATGCAAAGTAGAATACGATAAACAAAGTATATTAGATTGTAATAAAAACAGAAAATATGGGACAAGACAAATAAATTATTACGGAATGACAGACAATCATTAGACAATTTAATACTCACTAATATGACTAAGCATGGCACTATGAAAGAGATTTTGGACCAGTTTGCTAAGAATTTTGTAAGTTAAATTGTTAAGATAAAACACGTATGTACGGAAAAAATGTTAATAAGAGACAGCTATGTAGAGAAATCGAATGTATGCATGAGAAGGCAACCAGTCGATAGTAAATGTATCAAACGCGTTATTAAATATTTAGATAAAAACAAATCACCTGAAAGCGATCTAGTGCGTATGTCGGACTTGAAGATAGTTATTGACAAGGTCAGTCCTATATTGGCTAATTTAGTAAACCTATTATACGCCTCAGTTACTTAAGACTCCACTATCTGCCCAGTTGAAAACGGCGAAAAACAAATCAGGCATATCAAGAAGAAGACCTTCCCACACTCCAATAACAAGTAGCTTAGAAATGCTTCACAGAAAAAAAATTGAAGCAATAAATTTACAAAAGACTCTAGAGCTTCTGAAGAGCAGAGGAAAAAAAACGATATCACGATTAGAAATTGAAATAAAAACGAAATACTAAAACAAGAAAAGTTAAAAACTAGACTTATGTTGTTAGAATTAAGAAAAAAAAAGAAAGAATATAAAGAAAATCAACACAAACAAAATACAGAGGATTAGTTTTTTTACTCATGTTTTTTCTTTGTAATTTTGGATATTTTTTTATAATTATAATTAAGTAGGAAATAATAAACATAAATGGTATTACCCTTGATATGGCTTTATTTAATTTTAATTTCACAATAAATTTTGGAAATAATTAGATATAAGTGCATCTCGTGCCCTATATTCTCGTGAAGGTTGTGATACTACATTCACAACAGAGGGTATCTGCCCATCAGCTAAAAGTTCAGTCCAGGGGGCTGGAAGTTCAAGTACAGGATCATCTGGAGGAACTTGTTCTCCTCGATGTCTCAAAATGTTATGAAGTACAGCAGTGGCAATAATTACATTCAGAATCCTTTCCAATTTAATACGCATTCCAGCTTCCAAGTGCTAAAACTGGAAAACGCCTCTTCCATACACCATAGCTTCTTTCAACAGGATTTCTCGTGTAAAGTTGTTCCTCGGGTGCTCTGATGGACGCATCATGTATGATGTAGATGCATAACCTCCATCTACCACTAATACGCCTCACCATACTTACCAGATTCAAATTGAGCTTTTCTGTAACTATTATTAAATATGGTACTATCGTGAGCTGATCCTGGCCACCTAGCTACTATATCTATAATTTCTAGATTAGCATGCAAATGGTCTGAACATTTATAGAGAAGTATCCCTTTCTGTTCCTAAATAGTTCTGCTTGCTCACCACCTACTTCTAATCGAAATGGAGCAAATGCAATACGAGTATGTGTACAATCCATTGCGCCAATAACCTTTGGAAAGCGAGCGATACGATAAAATTCATGTTGTCCTTTCCTTATTTCACTAGTTGTTTCAGGAAACTTAATGTATTCCTTATGCAGTGAAGCTATTGCAACGGTAACTTGATGTATTATTTTATTTGCAGTGGGAGTGCTCATACCCGAGTAGTCACCAACACTCATTTGTGTACTATTAGTTGCATAGAGCCTCAATGTAGCTAATAGCTGATTTATTGGCGATATGGAAAAGTTCCTGTAAAATAAGGAAAAAGTTATTCACTCATAGGTACATTTTAGGTTAGGTTTAGTAGCACGGTATTTCAAGGTTAATAGATACCTACCGGTCTGATGAGTATTCTAACATATGTTCAAGTTTAGCTAACAAAAACAGAGTCGCGTCCTTGGATAAATGAAATCTTATAGCAAACTCGTTGTCATCATACTCATCAAAGTAATTGGCTCTTTCCTTGATCCACCTTCGACGTCTTGGCACATATTCATCATCACTGTCGGACTCTTCAATCATTTTTCTCAAACGTTCCATCTTGCTGCGGTATTGATAATATTAATTTTTCACTTTACAAATAAACAAACACAATCGAGATAATTTCACAAGTCAGTGACACTTTTGCTCTGACTGACAGCTGTTACTATGTTAATATTTACTCGCGTATAGTTACCTAATTCTTAGGTTAGTAGTTGGTAAAATGCAAAATCAGCTTACTCTTAGGATAAGCAGTAGTTCGAGTCTTCTCGAGTAAAAAGTTACCTCAGTTTGGTCGAGTCCGCCCTAAGTTACACCAGTATAATTTCTAATTTTATTCTTTTATTCTTTGAATTTTATCTCGAGTAACTTCGTTGACGTTTTTCCATTCTATTTCTAGAGTAAGTAATCCTTAGTATTGTTAATCTATGGTTACTGAAGAATGGTAAGTGAATGTCGGCAAAAATACATATATTATTCTTTCCATAGATTGACTACGATTGTGGACATCATATTTATTTAGCATGAGTTAAATGTCAAATATGTATTGCATTTGAAGGTTTTAATTTTACTTTCATTGCTTGTTGTCAACTTATTACTATATAAATTTGTTTGTGTGAAAATGAGTGAAAAAAGAAAACGCAGCCCGAATTGACTTTTTTCCAAGAAAATACTATTGTTAGACCTGGTAGTAAAGCATTTCAGTGTAATAGAAAATAAAAACGGTGTCTGTAAAAACTAAACTTGCAGAATGGCAAATTATTTCCGTCGAATATAATAGCCAGACATCCTGCTGCCACCGTATAGCGGAGAATCTCAAAGCGCAGTGGGAAAATATGAAAAAAGCCGCGAAAAAGGAAGTATCAAATGCCAGGATGCAAATGATACAAAGAGGTTAGTAAAATTACTATGCATCTTAAAACTTCTATACCCGCACAATGCTTACAGACATTGATGTGTACTTAATACATTATGTATTGCTTTGGAATTGACACATTATTACATGAATACAATTTCATAAATAAATATATGTAATTTACATTAGGTAGATAACACAGAATATTATTGTTTATAGGTGTCGGACCTCCAAATACGAAAAAGAAAGATCCCATTAATGCAAGGGTAACATCCTTAATCACGCCAAGCGTTATAGGGTTGTATAACCCTTATGAAGATGACAGTGCAGTCGCAGTCCAAGATACAGAAACGATAAATGAAATGGACTTGGAAACAGAAATCGTGTGATGTAGGTTAGTAGTTATTCAATACAGGATGAAATTTTAACCACTTTCCAAAATTTTTATATGCGTTCAGTATCGTATTTAAAGCCTATTTATGAAGTAAAAAATGTAAATCAAGTTGTCACCCGAAATTATTTTTCGCTATATAGTTTCCAATTTTTACGGTCCCAGACCGGTTAAGGGAAACACAAAAACTTATGAATAGTAATGTAATGAATAAATGAGATGCACATCGCGTAAAAAAAAGTGCTACTAGGATGCATTATCAAAATTTTTTTATTTTTGGCGGACATTTTCAAAGTGCTTTATCTTCACATTTTTGTACTGGGCTACACCAAAAGTAGATGGCTATATCAAAATTTGGAAGGTGGTTAAAATTTCACCCAGTAAATAAACATTTTACAAGGAATACATACTCGTATCATGAAATACATTTGAATTATTACCTGAAGTGCGTTCAAAGCCTGTGATAACAACTATTTACTGTGCAGGATAGCCTATACAAAATTTTTGAAAGGGAATGTCTAGGGAAGGCAGAATGTTTGCTATCACATCTTAAATTTGGAATGCCACCCTGTCATTATTACTATGAATTCGATAAAAACTTTTTTACAGATAGTACTCGTACATAACTATCAACATTATATTTATACCTACTACACACACGAGCAAAAGTATGGAATCATTTATATGTAATTGACTCCGCGCGATCATGAGTACTTAATAACTAGTTAGGAATAGTAAAAATGGTACCATTTTAAAGATTAAACTGTTAACTTTAAACTGATACCAAATGTCGTTGACCTGCCGTCAGGCCTGTGGCGTCACCGATTGCACAATGCTAAGCAAACATTTTGTAGCGCTTGAAGGCACGCGGGCGCAACGCGCCAGTCGCACATCACGCCCGGTCCCGTCAGGTTGTTAGGTTTACTCTAAGCATAGTAATTAATGTGAGTCAGATATTTGTCATGTAACTTCAGGAACTTTGGACAATAAACCCGATTATCTCCAGTGAAACCTAGTTATCATTTATCAGTCCCAAGTAGCCGACCTAGTGAATACCCACGCCAAGTCAAAGGTAAAGTGGTGACCCACGCGTTTCCGGTGTGCGGCTCGGTAGTGACACGTAACCTGACGGGGGAATCGAACACGCGTTATCGGACTACAGCACGTGACAACAAATTTTTGTCAGGACTAAAAGTTTTTTTTTAAATAATAAATAGACTTTCACGTAAATCAGTGTGTGTCAACTTTATAAAATGTACGAAGACGCTATGCCCACCGTAGAGCAAATACCAGCGGCATCAGCGGCCAGCCAGTCCAGCCACACAGACGTCGCCATAGTAACAGTGCAGGCACGTATCCCGGAATTCTGGACGGATATGCCTAGAGTCTGGTTCGCGCATTTCGAGATGATCATGAGCCCTCAGAAACAAGGTGACAGTACGAAATTTGAAATGGCCGTAGCGAAGCTCAGTCAAGAAGCACTACGCCAAGTCAGCGATTTGATACAGTCACCGAGACGTACAACGCGTTAAAGCAGCGATTACTAACAGTATACGAGGAGAGCGCGGAATCACAATTCCAAAAACTAGTAAGTGATATGGATTTAGGCACTCAAAAGCCATCACAACTACTAAGGCGTATGAACGAACTAGCCAAAAATGTTGGAATATCCGGCGACGCATTAAAGAAACTGTGGATCAACAGACTGCCGCCGAACGTAAGAGCAGTTTTAGCTGTCAGTGGAGATACAAGACTAGAAGACCTAGCAGCGATTGCGGACAAGATTTTGGAGAACCTGCGAACTGGAGAAGTAGCAGCTGTGAATAGCTCGCCGTCAGAGATCAACACCGAGCTTGTCAAACACATGCGTGACCTGACAGTGGAAGTAAGCAGGCTGAAAGCAGAAGTGAACGAAATCATCCAGAGGACGCAGCCCATTTCGTAACCAAGGGCCCAGTAGATGGCAACGAGGACGGTCTACCTCACGAGGCAGGGATGCATCATTGTCACGGCGTACACCAGAAAGCCCAGATTGGCTATGCCAGTATCACTACCGCTTCAGAGAGAGAGCCAGGTCTTGTACAGCACCATGCAACTGGACCAAGCAACAGCAGCAGCAGGACCAGGGAAACTAAGCGCGGTGCCGTAAGAAGTGGCGGTGGCGAGAACTACCGTTTGTGCGTCAAAGACTACAACAGTGGTACCGTATACCTCATAGACACGGGAGCGAACGTCTCAGTGATACCGGTGAGTAAAGTGAACCGTAATAAAATAGAGCAAAAATGTGAATATAAACTTTACGCGGCTAACGGAACCGAAATGAAAACGTACGGTATTTTGCCTGTAGAATTAAATTTAGGCTTAAGACGCAGTTTTAAATGGAATTTCTTAATTTGTGATGTCAAACAACCTATTATTGGAGCCGACTTCTTAAAGACACATAATTTAATTGTAGATTTAAATAATAGAAAATTGACTGATGGTCTGACCAACCTGAGAAGGTACGCAACGGTTATCAATAGTGTCGAGCCGACTATTTCTAGCATTCATAGGGACAATCCATTCCGCGACTTGTTAGAACAATACGCAGACATTACAAAACCAATGAACTATAAGGAACATAGCTGTCACGAAACGTACCATCATATTGAGACTGTCGGTCCACCGATTTTCGCTAGGCCTAGACCATTGCCACCGCATCGTTACCAGGCAGTAAAGACGAATTTAAAAACATGATGGAATTAGGTATTTGCAGGCCTTCGAAAAGCCCGTGGGCCAGCCCTTTGCATGTCGTAGCAAAGAAAGACGGAAAAATACGGCCATGCGGAGACTACCGGCGCCTGAACGCGGTAACCAAACCGGATAGATATCCGATCCCACGAGTGCAGGACTTTACCTATGCTTTATCAGGTAAGTGCATTTTCACCAAATTAGACATTAATAGGGCGTACCACAATATTTCCATTAGGCAGGAAAACATAGAGAAAACAGCGATTACGACACCTTTTGGTCTTTTTGAATTCGTAAAAATGAGTTTCGGTTTACGAAACGCGGCTCAGACTTTCCAAAGGTGGATGAACAACTCGGTTTTACAGGGAATAGAATGCTTAGAAATTAATCGCGAAAACAAAAATGCAAGCTCAGTTCTTTTTTGTTACATAGATGACGTAATAATCGCAACAAGCGATGACGTCACAGTACACAAAGAACACGTAAAACAAGTGTTTGAACGGTTCGAGAAATTCGGAATTACAATAAACATAAAAAAATGCGTTTTTGATAGCTCAACGGTAGAATTTTTAGGATACGAGGTTACCAAAGACGGCATTCGGCCCATTAAAGAAAAAGTAAACGCTATTCAAGACTTTCCCAGACCGGAAACGGTAGAACAACTCCGTAGGTTTCTGGGAATGATCAATTTTTATAGGTCGCATTTAGAACATGCAGCAGACAACCAGTTGTTGCTCAACAAGTTTTCACACAAATCAAAAAAAGGGATAAAACTATAATTCAGTGGGATGCAGAATCCATTGAGGCTTTCGAAAAATGCAAAAATAGTTTAAACAACGCCAGCCTATTGTCATACCCACAAAATCAAGGGAAATTAGCGCTTATGTGCGATGCCTCGAACACAGGAGTAGGCGCAGTACTGCAACAGAGAGTAAATAACACATGGAATCCACTAGGTTATTTTTCAAAAGGCCTTACTACAACCCAAAAGAAATATAGCACGTACGACCGAGAGCTTTTAGCAGTATACCTAGCTATAGTACATTTTAGAAGCATGATCGAAGGTAGGGAATTAACAGTATTCACCGATCACAAACCGTTAACGTACGCATTTAGTAAAATTAGTTCAGATCGGGAAACACCAAGACGTACACGTCAATTATTGTACATTAGCGAGTTTACAAGCGACATACAATACGTGACGGGAAACAGTAACTTAGTAGCCGACGCGTTATCGCGCACAGTAGAAGCCATTGTTTGTCCGTCCAATATCAATTTCGACGAAGTCGCCCAGGCACAGGAAGGCGATCAGCAATTACGCGACTTATTAACAGACGCCAACAGTAAAATGTTACAAAAAATACAGTCACCATTGTGTAACAAAGACATCTATTGTAATATCACAGAGAACAGCGTTAGACCGTACTTACCCGAAGAATTTAGGAAACTAATTTTCGACACAATTCACAACGTTAGTCATCCAGGAATTAGAAGCACTAAAAAGATGATAACTCAAAGATATTTTTGGCCTAACATGAATAGAGATATAGGAAAATGGAGTAAGCAATGTATTTCGTGTCAGAAAGTTAAAGTTCAACGTCATACGATATCAGGCTTAGGAACTTTTCCACCGAGCGAACGTTTCGATCACGTTCACGTGGACATAGTAGGTCCGTTACCAACTACCAGCGAAGGTTACAGATATTTAGTAACAATGATAGACAGATTTACAAGATGGCCAGAAGCAATTCCCACAGCTAACATAACGGCAGAAACAGTAAGTAAAGTTATTTATGAGAATTGGATTTGTAGGTTCGGTTGTCCTAAGAAAATTACGAGTGATCAAGGCAGACAGTTCGAAAGTGAACTCTATACGTCACTGTTAAAATTTTTAGGTATTAAAAAAATACGTACAACAGCTTACCACCCACAGAGTAACGGTATGATAGAGAGATTCCATAGGTCATTAAAGGTAGCACTTAAGGCACGTTTATTAGAACACGATAAGTCTTGGTTGGACGAACTACCAACGGTCTTGTTGGGACTTCGTGCAGCTTCCAAAAGCGACAGCAACGTGAGCGCAGCAGAATTAGCATTAGGCCACAATTTACGTTTGCCAGGAGATTTTTACGACAATAATGTAAACAACAAAGTAAGCGACGAACCTAGTTACGTTAATAATCTGAGACGAATTTTATATAGTCTACGTCCACAGTCGAGAGAAAGCAATGACAGACGAAAACTGTTTGTACATAAAGATCTAAATACTTGTAGTCACGTTTTCGTAAGAAATGACATGGTACAAAAGCCATTGACACCGTCATATAGCGGCCCTTACCTAGTCATTAGTAGATCACCTAAAGCCTTTGTCGTAAAGATCGCAGATCACCAGTCAAACATTTCTATTGATAGACTTAAGCCAGCCTATGTATTTAATGAGAACTGTATACCTAGTAACAATGTAAATTCAAACCCGAACAGTAATGAAAATTGCAAAGAAAATGTCAGAAACAAAATAGATGTTAATAAAAGCAAAGCAAAACCGAATAAAACGCATAGTGAACAGAAAACGCTGAAACCTATTATTAAAGCCACACGCTCTGGTAGAGTTGTTAAGCAACTAGTACGATTTTTGCTGAGATGATAAATATACTAGTGTAATAAAACTTAATCTGTGTCAAATACATTACTTGCAACAATAACGTGTGACAGTACACATTAAACAGTGAATTTAATATTCTAAAATGGGAAATTACTAAAATAAAGACGTTGTCATTAGCGCTCAAACACAAGTAGCAAGTGCAGAGAAGCTACATCACCAAGTGAGCATATTTAATACCGTGTTAATTGTTCTGATAATACTATTTGGCATTGGCGTCCTATACGCAATACGCCGAGGATGCGTAAATACTGTAATAAAATGGATAAGGAAGGAAACTAGCAAGGTAGCGATACCCGAGGTAATTCATATACCCCGTAACACTACTCAAGTAACAGCCAGCAGACCAGGAGCTGTGTAAAAGTGGATATAGCATCTATTTTGTTTCATTGCAAAAGTAGCATAAGTGTATTTAATCTGTTATGTGTCGGGTAAAGTTAAAATTGTGTATCTTCGTCAAATGTCTTTCAAACTATGTTAAATAAGTGTAAAGTAATTCTGCGTAATTACGTGCGTGGCGTTGCTGTAAAGGGGCTGCAGAGCCAAAAGCTGTTAATTATTTATCGCAGAGCATGCCTTTACAGTAACCACCTAAAGCATTATATATTTTTTTCATGTTTCTCCCGAAACATTTTAAAGTCGGCCCTGAAAACAGGCGTCCGCAAAAATGTATATGAACAACATTAACGTTGTCACATAGGTAAGATATCTTATGTAATTGTAGAATGTAATACCACATCAAGTAATAGTCAAACATTATAAAGGTAATAAGAAATAAAAGATTATAATTTGTTCAATTCATATAATTATTATAATTGTAGTACAGCATTTTAGAGAGTTTCGCCTTAACACATTCTAAAAATAGAATCAAGCGTATGCCCCTTAAGCATTGGAATGTGACGCCAACGCTTGACCTAGATTATAAACATTGTATTGTTCTGAAACATTGCACTGAGCGAACTCTGTCGAATCACTTACGAGTATTGTTAACTTAACTAAAAGTACAGTCAGAGTCATAAATCTATTAGAGTTTTGTAAAATTTAGTTTTTATTTTGTTTTTTTAAAAAAAAGGGGGGGTGTGATGTGGCGTCACCGATTGCACAATGCTGAGCAAACATTTTGTAGCGCTTGAAGGAACGCGGGCGCAACGCGCCAGTCGCACATCACTCCCGGTCCCGTCAGGTTGTTAGGTTTACTCTAAGCATAGTAATTAATGTGAGTCAGATATTTGTCATGTAACTTCAGGAACTTTGGACAATAAACCCGATTATCTCCAGTGAAACCTAGTTATCATTTATCAGTCCCAAGTAGCCGACCTAGTGAACACCCACGCCAAGTCAAAGGTAAATCCTTTTTGCAGTCAAATTAGCTTGCTTAAGTCTTCGACGAACTGTTCGCTCGCTGGCAGCTACCCTAAGAACATTTTGGAGTTCCTGTTGGACGTCGCCACCAGTCAAATGCCAATTTCGGAGAGAGGTTGACACGATAATATGGTCATCCTTTTCCGATGTGCGCCGTCCAGATCTTGGTCTCGAGGTAAAGCCACCAAACTTTCGAAACACAGCACTGGCCTATGTGGAGCTGACGTGCGACAACCTGCTGGCTAAGCCCTTCTTGCAATAGGGCGACGATTTGAGCTGGTTTTGTAGAGATCAAAAGTAGCTGAGATGTGTACCGGTCAACGTGTGAAAGCCAACTGATAAAGAAAATCCGATACGAATCCGAAAACACGTGCTTTTATAGGGGGTGGGGGTCAACAGGCCACGACTCGCGACATATAAAACAATTGAAACATATTTTTTTCCTTACTCCTTCACTTAATCCGGGATAGCTTCTTAAATACTGATGTGATTTAAATGAATTTGGTATCAATTCAAAGTTAACTGTAAAAGTAAAGCCTTTAAAATCGTAGTCGTACTCAAGATCGCGCGGAGTCCATTTGCAACTTGATGTTCTTCTAGGTGTAATAAGAAGAAAGATGTTAATGGGTGCTCTTTAGGTGTTGTAGAACACGTAGTTCAAGACTAAAAGGTAGGTTAGTCCATGCTCGGGTTGCAGAAATTTATAATGAACCAAATTGACTGGCTAAGGGATGTTGAAAATAACAATCAGTAGTACCAAATATCATTTATTAAGTTGATGGCCAACTTTCATTACATTATTAGAAATTAATCTTAATGGATATACTACTATTAACTTGACAATCCACGTAGCTAATGATATTATATTTTAACCAATTAGTACTAGAGATATAACTCAACATAATTTATTCAGGGTGTGTGTAATGGTTCGGGATAGAAATCAGTGCTATCCGTTCTGCATAATCTAAATAGCTCAGATATAAAGACTCGACTTTACAATATATTAAAATAAATTAGATCTATGGTTTCAGGTAGCTGCCCTCACAGGAAAAGAAAGATGGTACCTTTAGACGTTGAATCTCATCTCATCCGGATCGGTCAGTGCCTCGCTTCAGAACATCCCTTTACTCAGCAAGGCACTCTCGGGCAAAACGGGTAGGGCAAAACGGGTCTTGCCCGGAATTAATTTGAGTTTAGTTCATACAGTTTTCTTTTTCAGATGGTCATTAAATATAAAAGAAAAACTCAGCGTGCATCGTGGAGCGAGGCCGCTATGAGATTAGCAATGGAAGACGCTAAATCATCTTCGGTATCTGCTGCCGCGAAGAAGTATGGGCTTACGCTACTACTTTGCAGAGACATATTAAAAAGGGAAGTTCTAAGAAAAGACTTGGAAGGTATCAGCCTGTGTTTAATGACGCTCAAGAGAAAGAATTGCTGGATTATGTATTCTAGGTTGACGATCTTTTCTATGGGCTTACTAAAAAAGAATTTTTAGAACTTGTTTACCAATACGCGGTCAAAAATAATATAAATCATCCCTTTAAAAATGGTCAAGCTGGGAACGACTGGTACATAGGTTTTAAAAGGCGACACCCGGAACTTGATTAGACAGCCAGAGCCTACATCAATTGCAAGAGCCCGAGGATTTAATAAGCCACAAGTTGACAGATTTTATGATATTCTTGAGATAGAAATTGATAAGAATGCTATTGATGCAACTCGTATTTACAATGTTGATAAGACAGGCATCCAAACAACGAGCAATAAGCCTCCAAAAATAATGTCACGAACTGGAAAAAAGCAAGTAGGCGTGATTTATAGTGTTGAACGAGGTAAACTAACGACCATTGTCTGCTGTTGCAATGCGGCCGGATCTTTTATACCACCATTCCTCATTTTCGGAAGAAAGAGAATGGTTGGCAGATTATTAGATGGGGCACTCCCTAGCTCAGGTGCAGCTTGCACAGACAATGGCTGGATCAATGGACCTACGTTTTTGGAGTGGCTACGTCATTTCGTCGGAGTTACTCGTCCAACTCCAGACAGAAAAGTGTTGTTGGTTATGGACAACCACGAGTCACATAAATATCTTGCAGCATTGGAATATGCCACACAAAATAACGTGGTGTTTGTCTCAGAATTATATAACAGGAAGTTATGTAATTGTTTTAAAACGATGTCTTACAGAATCTTGTAACAAATTATTATCTAAATCCGATTTATCAAATGACGTATCAGACATAGTTCTTCTTTTGAAATCAGGCTTGTCAGAACGGCTCAAGAATGTCGAACAGAGTGGATCATTTTCAATAGCTACATTTATGGACCCGAGATTCAAAATGAAGGCGTTTTCTGAACAACATGAAGCTGTTAAAACAAAAGAAAAAGTGGTTAAACTAGTATTGTCAGTAATATCAAAAAGAACTGCGAGTTCAGCCCAAGTTTAAACAGATACAGTTATAAATGATAAAGCGGAAAAGGATGAACTAAGTCCTTGGGAAATATTTGACGAGATGATTGGCCAAGATAGAGTTCAAGGAACACCTTTATCAATGGCAATAAAAGAAGTTGATATGTATCTATCGGACGAAATACTACCACGAAAGAACAGCTCAGGGGGTTGGAATTGCCCAATTGAATGGTGGAAACAACATAGATGCGTTTATCCTAATTTAACAGAAGTGTTCATTAAGAGTTGCAACATTGTAGTCACTTCAGTGCCTTGTGAACGAATGTTCTGATGATATTTTTATGCATGATAACTGAATATTTTTTACCAAATTTGCGAGCACATCCATCCTACTCCACGCACACGTGGTTTCAGCAAGATGGGGTGACTCCACATACAGCCAGGACATCGATGGATTTGCTTCGTCAAAATTTTCCCTACAAATTGATAAGCCGCTTTGGTGATATCCCATGGCCACCGAGGTCACCAGATTTGACGCCTATGGACTTTTTTCTATGGGGTTACCTCAAGAGTAAAGTTTACATCAATAATCCTCGGACTATTGCGCAGTTGAAGGAAAATATTCGCAATTAGATTCAGCAAATTCAGCCGAGCATGTTGCAGCGTGTAGCGCGTAATACTGTGGATCGTTTTCATCAGTGTGTGCGTCTAAATGGAGAACATTTGGATGAAATAATTTTTAAAAAGTAAAATCCGCATCGACCCTTTATTGAATCAATATGTTAATAAAACCATAAGTTAATAAGTTTTTCTTTTATTGCCTTTCAAAAACATAAATCCGCCACCGGACACCCTGTATAAAATGTGAGGTGCGATTGTGCTTGACCAAAAGCCGTAACTGTTTTTATGATTTTCATACAAAAAAAATAAACTTTAGAAATAAATCTCCATGTTTTATTTATGTACCCCCATTTGGCAATGTTGTAAAAAAGCAACAATAGTTTTTCGCGAAAATACCAACAAAATATTTTTTTATTATTTTTTTTAACTTAATTTAACAATAACAATTAGGTCTAAATTGATTTCATTGAAAAATTCCAACTGTTTATGTCTTGCCAAATTAAAGGTTAATGCAGAATGGTATGCTAGCATTTGTTTGCCACAGGTCGTTTCTGTTTATGTCTTGCCAAATTAAGGGTTAATGCAGAATGGTATGCTAGCATTTGTTTGCCACAGGTCGTTTCTGAACTCCCGTAAAGAGAACTGCAACCGCCGCATCATCCTCCATCACAACAATGCGAGTTCTTACACCACGCACAGAACAGAGTTTTTAGAGCAAGAAAACATAGAATTATTAGACCATCCGCCGTACAGCCCCGACCTAAGCCCTAATGATTTCTATACTTTCCCTAAAATAAGGAATAAATTGCGTGGTCAGAGATTTTCATCACCTGAAGAAGCTGTGGACGTCTATAAAACGGCCATTTTGGGGACCCAAACTTCCGAATGGAATGGTTGCTTCAATTCGACAAGCTTTTTGGTTCCGTCGTATGGAAGCAATAAATACATTTTTAAATAGTAATGTGTCACTTCCTTGATTCCCGAAATTTTCAGTGCCGCCCTCGTACAACGTGAAGGATAAAAAAGGAAGGTTCTTTAAACAAAGGTAAATGGAACACAACAAGAATAAAATGCCCTCGACAACCCTGTTTCAAACTTGGATGATTTTGACATATACGCAATTCGTAATAAAATAATTGAATTTTATTCTGTTAAAAAGCAAGTCCAACAATAAAAAACTTTATTAGCAGAACTGCGAGAATCCATTGGATTCAAAGGATCCCATGAAACAATAAGGCAAATATTATTAAAAAAATATTTTCTATTCAATAGCAATAAAAGCGAACGGTCTATTCTAATTGAAAATTTTGAAATTTCGGCTTGGATACACAAATCCCTCAGAACAATTGATCAGAAGCGGCAAGAGGGAAAAACAATGATTTACTTAGACGAAACATAAAATATTTACACCAAAATTATCGGCCAATAATTTATAATAAATTAATTGACTAAATTTCTAAAGGTAAAAAAATTATTTATTTTACATTTACATTACACAAATCAACAAGGCCCCTACGATGAGTAATTTAAAGGCTGATATTGAAAAGTTCTTCTTCTCCCCTGTCTACGGTACTCCCACGCCGTCTGTTGTAGAGGAGTCAGCGGCCCCAGCCGCACGCCCTACTCCATAGAACTCCACCATCTCCCAAATTTTAGAACTTCTGGCTGACATCAACACCGCGGTCAACAAATCCGGCAACATAAAAAGGACCTGCAAGACGGTGATTCTCAAGAACACCAAAGAAATTGAGAAACTTCTTCTTACCAACCCAACCATCGCTCCAAACAACCCAACTACCGATCACTCGGTCACTGTGGAGGCTGTCCGCCAGACTATCCGGGAGGAGATTTCAAAAATCAAACTTCCCAGCGCGGCCCCTGCAGTTCCAACTCGATCTTTTGCAAGTGTTGTTCGCGAACAAACTAAGGCGCCACCTAAATCCAAGCCTGCCCTGATCATAGCCTCAAAAAAGAACGTTCTTAGCCTAGCCGAAACACTAAAGACCTGGAGGAACTCCGTTTCCTTCAGAGACACAACCTTCACACCGGCTGCCGTTAAGTTCGTCTCCAACAACAAACTAAGAGTGGAGTTTGATAAAGATGAACAGCGTGAAGCCACGCTTCTCAAAATCAACCACCCTGACTCTCAAGTTAATGCCAAAATCTCGAAAGCTCTCAGCCCTATGGTTATCATCAAGAGCATACCCACGGAGATCCCCGCCGAAGATCTGGTCGAGATCATAAAAGGACAGAACCAGCCCGTTCAAAACGCAATCGCCAAGCCTGAAGACTTGATCTATAACTTCAAATAAATAAATAAATAAATAAAATAAATAAATATTTAGGACATGCCTCACTGGGCCACACAGAGCCAAAAAAAGTCCCAAATTAAGCTACTATTAAGTACCCTGTCGTATGGGGTACTAGACAACCGATAAACTTACTTATATACTTTTTTTTTGTAAATACATACATACAAATGGGCGAACAAAATCAAGGACCTGTACAACGCTGTCCTCATGGCCGCCCACCCGTATGGGGCGCAATAACTGACATGGTCAAAATCAACCTCGACCATCAAAGAGTCCACGCGGATAATTATGTGCCCCTACTGCAGTGCTATAAATGCCTGCAGTACAGCCACACTAAAGCAAGATGCAGTCAAGAGGTGGAAATCTGCTCACTTTGCGCTGACCCTGGACACAACTACCAGGCATGTCCTAACAAAAAAAGACAGTGACAAGACCCACTACTACAACTGCGCTCAACACTCGAAAAACTGTAGAAAAACACAGGTTGAATAAATATTTTAAAACAGGAGTTAGGATATGCCTTGCTTCTCTAATAAGAGAGGTAGGAATCCCATCTTGCGCTGCTTCTTCTCGGCACTAGCCCACATTTGTCCCGAAGCAGTGGTAGGTTTAAACATTGGGACGTGTAAAAGCGCCTCCAGGGGCTGATTTGCAGAAATAAAACTGATTTTACCGATTTTATCGCAACCCGTTGCACAGCATTGTCGTAGTCCCAAAATAACGTTTTCTCTTTTTCTCGTCAGTGATCAGCAGCGCCATAGAACCCGACACGTTAGACTCCTCACGGGTACTAAGAAGTGACGCATCTACGGGGCTTTTAATTATATTGGAAGCCAAGTCTTTGCCAACGCTTGCAAAGAATTTATTTACAGAGTCAACAGCTGACCGGATCACTATGTATGGTCAGAAGTTCATCGGACGGAGAAGCTTTCTGTTGCAGATTTGTAACCGATTTTATGAGGTTCCATAATTCCTTGGGCTTTTTCTTATGTTTTTGAAATTCGGTCCACTCATATTCTCTTTTGACTTTTTAGGTTATTACAGAAATTTTTATAACGTTTATAAGAGGTTAGGTTAGGTACACATGTCGGTACGGCTCTCTGCATGAGCCGGGCGGCGTTTGCTACCACCCCCTCTCTGCCCCGCGCACAACCCGCGGCCCCTTTGCGCTAGCGCGACTCGCTCAGTCGATGCATCGCTCTTTCAGGTAAATATTGCAGTTCTCACATAATATCGTGTGAAAATTATTTACGTTACGTCGACGAACGTTTTTTAAATGAATATGAAAGTGATAGGACAAAAATAAAGAGTACATTATGCGGTACAATTGCAGAAACATAAAGAAGAAGCAGGTACGCTGCGGCCTTTATCCCGTATACACAGTGATGACAAAAATCAACCTTCAACTTCAGGTACAAGTTCTCAAATACATATAAAACAAACACAGCAAACTTTAGAGAACACGTTAATGATGAAATGGGATATCAATGATCCTAGATCTCTTGAAATTCATAACGTAATTGCTGAAATGATATCATCTGACAATTAACCGATATCAATAGTCGAAGACATTGGATTTAATAGATTAATTAAATTATTGAAACCAAAATACCAACTTCCTAGCAGAAAATACATGACCGAAGTAATACCCAGTCTGTATGACAAAGTGAAGGCGGTTATCAAGGATAAATTGATGAAGGCCAAATCAGTAGCCATCACTACAGACATGTGGACGTGTATAAATAATTCGACAAGCTTTTTAAGCTTCACCGCGCATTGGCTCGATGAAAACTTTGCTGATCAACATGCGGTTCTGCAAATGGCTCATTTTACTGGACAACACACTGCACACAATATTCAATCTCATCTGGAAGAAATGGCCAGTAATTGGTAAATCGACTCAATTATACATGTGATTGTCAGAGATAATGGACCTAACATAGTGAAAGCAATTAATGACAGTCCATATGTTGGAAAAGCATGTTTTATACATACTTTACAACTTGCTATAAATAGCTCATTGCAGGTCCAGGAAAATGTAAATGAAGCTCTAATGTCAGCTAAAAGAATTGTGAGTCACTTCAACCACTCCCCGCAAGCTCAAGCAAAATTGGTTCAGATTCAAGAAGAGCTCAATTTACCTCAACATAAACTGGTAAAAGACGTTGTCACTAGATGGAACAGTAAGTTTTATATGTGTCAACGTTTTCTGGAACAAAAACAGGCTGTGACGTTGTATATTTCTGCCAACAGCAGTACAGTAAATATTCAAAATTTATCAGAGCGCCAGTGGCAAAGTTTGAAAGAAGTATCTGCTGCAACCTTTCGAAGAAATAACAAAGCTCACAAGTAGTACTTTTTCATCAATATCTGAAGTAATTGCACATATTACGACACTTCTAAAGTATTTACAAAAGGTTACCACTAAACAGGCATGCCCAAATGTTAATGAAATGCGAGAGACACTAAAAACAGAGTTAAAACACAGATTTGCAAGCATTCAAGAGGACAAATATTACACTGGCCACATTATTAAATCCCCGATTCCGATTGAATTTCTTTTCTACCGAAAATATTGAATCAATTAAGTCAGCATTTAGAGAACATATCAGGAGGAGTGATGAGAGCAGCAGCGATAAAGAACAAAGACCACCATTACGAAATATGACAAATGTGGGCACTTGCGAATCTGACGATTCTCACTCAGTATTTTGGAGTTGTTATGAAGAGTTAGCGTCTACTAAGATGTCAACGATCTGAAGAAAGTCAAAGTCCTAAAAGCCAAATAGCTTCAGAATTAAAAAAAATATTTGAATGAGACTTTATTACAACGCAGTATGAGTCCTTTTGCATGGTGGGCAAAAAATCAAGGAAAGTATGAACTCATGACTATTTTAGTCAGAACTTTTTTAACTTCTCCAGCAACCACTGTATACAGTGAACGGTTATTCTCGGAAGCAGGCAAAGAATATGAAGAGAAACGAAATAGATTGTTGCCTCACAGGGCTGAGATTACATCATAATTTACCACTCTTAAATTTTAAAAGCCAGGGATACTATGCTGAAGCCAGGGATACTATGCTAAATTACTTGTCCGGTAGTTTAGGTATAAGTAGTATACGGGTATGCAACCCCGGCTTCCCGAGCTGCTACTGTCTCAAACCCATCCTTCCGAGGGAGTAGTGTCCATTAAACCTTGTTTCCTATCCCAAGTCCTAAATGTCCTCTCTAGTGCCCTATTTCCTTTTCCTCTTCCTTTCTCCCTCCCTCTCCACCAATCCAAGGTCTGCCGCGCCTATGGATGCATGGCTAGGGGCGAGCCTAGTCTCAAGCGTGCCGATTGCCCTGGGACCGGGCGACCCCAGATTAAGGCTAGCCTTGTCTTGGCATGCGGGGCTCTGTCAGGATCGACATGTTTTTTTTTCCCTAGCTACTCGTGGGAACGCAAAGATTTCCAAAAAAATGAAAATCTATATGGTGGCGATGTTGTTCGCGACTCATCACGCCACGTTTCTGTCGGGAGCGGAAAGCGGGCAACGGAAAGCCGCTTTGCTACGATGAATGTTAGAGGAGGAATGGTAGATAAAATAGACGAAGTATGCCAGATGATGAATGAAAGGCATATAGATGTATTGTGTGTGAATGAAACAAAGAGGAAAGGACGAGACACGACCAAACATGGACCCTACGTTGCGTATTGGTCTGGGGTACCCAATACCGATCACAGAAGTAAGGGAGTCGGTGTATTCCTTTCCGAGCGAATGGCTGAATGTGTGACTGAGTTTGAGTGTGTGAGCCCTAGACTTCTCTGGATTAGGCTGAAGGTCGGAATTACTCGAATCTTTGTCTTAGGCGTCTATGCACCTACTGATGTGGGTTCGAGTGGCTCCACAAAAGCTAAAAAGGAAAATGAGGAGTTCTGGAATAGTATGCGAGATGTACTGAAAATCTGCAAGGCAAATGAAAGGATTATCATGTTAGGCGATTTTAATGGATGGGTTGGGGTGAAGCGAGATGGGTATGATAAGGTTCTTGGTGTGTTTGGTGACGAAAGATTAAATGAGAATGGAAAGAGTCTGTTAGAGATATGTTTAGAATGGGATCTTTTTGTCTCAAACACAATGTTTCAGCATAAAAAGATTCATATGTATACAAGGGAAGAAGGTTCTAGTAGAACTATGATAGATTTTGTGATAGTGGATGGAAGATTGAAGAAAAAAGTCATGGACACTCGTGCTTATCGTGGTGCCAGTATCGATACAGATCACTTCCTGGTGATATCCCGAATAAGCGGTCTCTTCAGACGCTGGCGCCATAGGAAAACCGAGCCTACTAGTGTCCTGGAAAGAGTGAAAGTAGAAAATCTGCAAGACAAGGATGTAAGAAAAGAATATGTAAGAATATTGAAGGATGAATTTGGTAATTTAGATGAGATGTCTGATATTGAAGAAGGTTGGAAGGGACTTAAAGAAGGAGTTTTGAAAGCTGCTACAGAAGTTTGTGGAGTTTCTAGACGCACGAAAGGAAATAAACAGAAGAGTGCATGGATGAGTAAAGTGTGCAAGAAATTGTTGGAAAAAGAAAAAAGCATGGTTGGATTGGTTAGCTACTAAAGCTAACCAAAGAAATCAAGATGCGAGCGATCTGGATGTAGAGAAAGCACGAAAGGAGTATAAAAGTTTGAAGGATGAAGTCAAGAAAACTGTGGCTCGAAAGAAAGATGAGAATAAGGATGAGTTTGACAGAAGGCTATCGGAAAACTTTCGTTCGAACTTGAAACTTTTCTGGAAATCTATAAGGTCAGCTCGAGGTAAAACCGCATCATCCGAGTTGAGTAGAATTAGAAGCCAGGATGGTAACATAGTAAAAGGTGAGGAATGCGTGTTGAAAAGATGGAAGGAATATTTTGAAAGTTTGTTTGAAAAAGAAGAAGCAGCGCAAGAGTTGAATATATCAGAAGTAGATGAAAGTGAGAATGACAGTGAGATAGAAATGGATGAGATTCTAAAAGCGTTGAAAAGTATGAAGTCGGGTAAGGCTGCAGGGTATGATAGAGTATCAGTCGAGATGCTAAAGGCTGGCGAAGGTGCAGTAGCTAATCAGCTGTACTGCCTTTTCAACTTGTGTTGGAGAAGCGGCCGAGTACCAAGTGATTGGTGCAAGGCTGTTATAGTTCCGCTGTATAAGGGAAAAGGGTCACAGCTAGACTGCAAAAATTATCGCGGTATAAGCCTGCTTAGTGTCGTTGGCAAACTGTATGCAAAGGTATTGATTGAGAGAGTGACGAAAGAAACTGATGAGAAAGTATGGGATGTTCAGGCAGGATTTCGAAAGGGAATGGGATGTACGGATCAGGTCTTTTCCTTGCGGTGCATAGCTGAAAAATCTTTGGCTAAAAACCAGAAAGTCTATTGCGCATTCGTGGATTTGGAAAAGGCCTATGATAGAGTGGTGAGGAATGAATTGTGGTCAGCACTATCCATGTATGGGGTGAACAGTATTTTGATACAAGCACTGAAATCCCTATACAAGGATTCTAGTGCTTGTGTCAGGATCAACGGGGCGTACACTGAATTGTTTAGCATCGAAAAAGGTGTTAGACAAGGATGTGTAGCGTCACCATGGCTGTTTAACTTATTCATGGATAGTTGCTTGAAAAATTTGAAAGAAAGTGAACGGGGACTTAGAATGAACGATTTGATCGTCAAATGTCTGCTCTATGCTGATGATCAAGTCTTACTCGCGTCGTCGGCAGAGGAGTTGCAGGAGATGGTAAATATTGTGCATGAAGATTTGAACAAGAAAGGAATGAAAGTGAATGTAAGTAAGACAAAAGCAATGGTTTTTGAAAAGGAGGATAGCATGACAGAGTGTAACATTTTGATAGGAGATGAAAAAGTGGAGCAAGTGAAAGAGTTTGTTTATTTGGGATCAATGTTTACAGCGGATGGAAGGTGTAATAGTGATATTGAAAGGAGAGTAAATGCCGGCAACATGGTGAATGGAGCGTTGCACGCTTTTATGAGCAGTCAGAAGGTGTCCGAAAAGGCCCGCCTGGCTGTGCATGGAGGGGTGTTGGTTCCAACACTGATGTATGGGAGTGAAAGTTGGGTGTGGCAGAGAAAACATGAAAGCAGAGTAAATGCAGTGGAAATGAGAGCGTTAAGAAGTATGATTGGAGTCAATCTGAGTGACAGAATTAAAAATAGTGTGATAAGGGATCGATGTGGTGTAAAAGAGGATGTAGTGACCAGTATTGAAAAAGGAATGCTTAAATGGTTTGGACATGTTGAGAGGATGAATGAAAGCAGATTGACTAAAAAGATATATATGGCGAGTATGAATGGAAATGTTGGAAGGGGAAGGCCTCGACGAACTTATCTTGATCAAATCGGGGAAGTTCTAATGAAAGGTCAGGTCAAAAGTACCCTAAACCGGCGAACGTGTATGAAAAGATTAATGAATGTGGATGAAGCGAAAGTAGTCTGTAAGGATCGTAGCAAGTGGAAAGATGTGGTCTCTGCCTACCCCTCCGGGAAAAAGGCGTGAGTGTATGTAAATTTTAATTATTAAATAAGTATGTCGTTTCAATTTGTTGATTAATCTTCATAATTTAAGTATGTTAATTTTTTTATGATATCATTGTTAAAGTAATATACATATAATAGTAATAATGAGAATCAGATTTTTATTTAAAAAAACTTATCTGATTTTATAAACATATTTGAATACTTGTGTTGGTTCCTAAAGATTATACAGGGTGTTTGGTAGGGAGCTGTACATACGCCTAGGGTAGAAAATAGGGATGGTCTGCTACCTACCCCCGCCCATTATATTGACCTTGGCCTCAAGGTTTTATTTTAATGTTTTTTTTTTAATTTTTTTTAGAAAAATTCGACTTTTTTTACTAAAACTACCTGTTGCTCAAAATCTATCCATAAGACAGGTCTGCTAATGGTCTTGTTTTATTCGTTAGAGTCTTAGTGTACTGTAAAAAATAATTTCACACCAGAAAATTGCAGAAAAGAAAAGTTATGGGGCCTGAAGTACCGTAGTAAGGTAAAAAAATAATTTTAAGGGCAACTTTCTATGAAGTTTAAACAAAAACTAACAGGGTTGGAGTGCTTCTGATTTTTTTAAAACATCCCCAGTCCATACCCTTTCTAAGGATATGCTAATAGTGTTATTATCACTTTTAGTTCCGAAGTTATTAATTAATTTCCGCAACTAAGGCACTTTTTACCACAACGACTCAACCTTTGTAAGACAAATGTAATTCTCAGAATTTAAACCAGTTTGGCCCACAGTTGGCAGGTAAAATTTGCTGTCTCACTCTCACACGAGAGCAACACGTATTTCTGTCTCTTTCACTCTCGGTTCGACGGTGGTAGGTAACTCTTTGGGGTCTTTGTTTGCCAGTCGAGATTTATTCATCTTAGCTAACTCACGTACTTGCCGTTATGACGCTCCACTGTTTTCGTTAATTTTGTTTTGTTATTACTTCGTTTTTGTTAAGTTTTGTTGTTTTTTACCTTACCTTGTTGTTAGTAAAATGCCTGGATTTACCTACGAAGAGTACGCCGATATGCTAGTGGTGTATGGAATGGCTAATTGCACTGGGCGCGAGGCACGGAGGATTTATCAAGAGCGGTATCCTGATCGACGAGTACCCAACCACCAGACGTTTGGTTCTACTTATCGGCGTCTACGAAAAACCGGAAATTTAAATTTCCGAGAACCAAGTGTCAACAGATTTGAACCAAATGTGGCTAATGAAGAACGGATATTGGCCCAATTTATAGTGGCAATCCTACACGACATAAAAACGCAAAATACGGCGTTTCATGAACAAAAGATTTCCTTTGGCAGGTTTGATCTATAGGTCCAAAGGATTGATTTAAGAAGTGGAGCCACCTGGATTTCCCTTGCAGGTGAGGGGGGGTGGTGGGGGAAGTTTGCACCCGCCGCGCTTCGAATAAAAAATTATGACTGGACTGCTCCAGTTATGGATAGAATGGCGTGTTTGGTATCGTTTTCGCATAAGAAGAGTACGGGGAAACTGTTTTTAAGGTTATTTAGAGACACTTTTGTACAAAAAGTCTATAATTTTCGTAAAAAAGTAAATTAAAAAGTATTTTTTTTTTCTTTTAACTACATTTACCTTCAAAAATAGATCGATTTTGTGATAAAAAAAATTGTATTATCGAGCTCATACTGTCTAGTTTTTAAGAATATATACATTTCATATACTTTTCTGATAGTATGTACCCAAAAAAAAATGCCGCGCGAATTTAGTGAAACTGAAGTTGTAAATATTTTTACTTTTTAATCTTTTCGCGCGCTCAAACTCGTGCCGGGCGGAGGGGATAAGCTACTAAAATACCTATGTTTAGGTACTGGTTGACTTTACTCAATTTAGAAATCCTTCTTCTGTCTTTTGTCCGCTCACTGCGAGAAGAAAAATACAATTTATTCCGAGAGTGCTTGAAGCAAATGGTGCCCTGGTTTTTCTTATTTGACCACCCAAACTACGCTCGTTGGTTATCTGTTCATGTAGCTGACTTGGAATCGTTGCCAACGAGTGCCCCAGACGTACACGCTGAATTTTGCAATGGAAACTTTGCGCTTCGAAAGACTCAAAAGCCGTTCTCTGCTCTTGCTGTAGACCAAGCGCATGAGCAACATAATGCCATTGTCAAGGGTGATGGAGGTTCTATTGGTCTTACCCAAGATCCCACAGCCTTACGATGTTGTATGCTAGCTGGACCAGAAATATGCCGCCTCCTGGAAGAGTTAACCCACGCTAATAAATCTTCCCAATAGCTTCATCACAAACAATATCCTGCGTTCCAGAAAACATTTTTGCGACAAGTTCATGCAGTCCAAACAAGTTTTCAAGAGTTTGGCAATCCTTTTCAAGAACGAACAACTGATTTAATTGCTTTAGATACAAGAACAATTGTAGACAACGATGCTGTTTGCACTTTAACCGCTCTGGAGAAAAATGGCATGGATTTGTACAGGACATTCGTTAAAGAAAAGCTGATTAAAAAGACGTCTACTATATTTGAACCCATAAAAAAAGTAAAGACAAGAATTTTTGCTACTCTCAAGAAGCCAAAAAATTCAAAACAACTTGAATCCGTCAAGGCTCTCAAGTGTGACGTAAGTCTATTCTCAAAACTATTAATTTCGAATCAGAATAGGCACTTGGACCTAGATGTCTTCTTTTCTTACGAAAATCAGACTTGCCCACCATCTTTATCGTCTATGGGAAGTATGCGAGCGTGCCAGAAGTCTGATATCGTTATGGTTTTGCAAAAGAAGATTGAAAAAAATACTCCCCCCGAATCATGCAACAGAAATATATTTGATGGAGCTGCCCTTGTTCACAGTCATCCTCCACGTAGCTCCAAGACATTTTGGCAGTACTGCTGCAAGGAGTTCCGTCAAAGCATCATGCAAAATACAGAGAACATGGAGGCGAGGAGAGTTGACATCGTCTGGGATCTCTACTCTGATATGTCCCTGAAGAAACAGGTTCGTGACAACAGGGGTCAAGGAGTTCATCGTCAAGTACATGAAGACCACAAGTTACCAGGAAATTGGTCAGAATTCCTGAAAAATGCTCAGAATAAAGAGGAACTCTTCAAACTTATCGGGTGCTACGCGCTTCAAGAGATGATTGGAGTGCATATAGTGACCAACATCGGTCCTACAATAAAATCATCAAAACCAACGGAGACGCTGATAGGAGGGCTTAGGGTAAATTCTGAGGAGGCTGATGGCCGCATTATTCTGCACGCAAAGGATATGGTTATCAATGGAGCGACAAGAATTATTATACACACCGTAGATTCTGACGTCGTCATAATAGCCATATCTTACTTCTTCGCCCTTAAGCAGTTAGGTCTCCATGAGCTCTGGATATCTTTCGGAACGGGCAAACACCACAGCTACATACCTGCACATGACTTGGCACAGACTCTGGGAGAAGACAAAGCAGAAGCTCTGAGAGGATACCATGCCTTCACAGGCTGTGACACCGTATCTGCTTTCTATTCGTAAGGCAAAACATTGACCTGGAAAGCGTGGCAGCAATGTCTCGAGGCCACATCTGCTTTTAAAGTACTTTCAAATCCGCTGAAAGAAGTGACAGATGATTTGATGACAAAAATAGAAAAATACGTCATCATGTTATACTGTGGTGATACTGAAATTCATTCGGTTAACGAAGCCCGCAAGATTTTATTCACTAAAAATAAGTCCTTGCAAAATATCCCCCCCACGAGGGATGCTCTAAGGATGCACACTTTGAGGGCAGCCTATCAAGCAGGCTTCGTCTGGGGACAAGCTCTGGGGACTGGGGATGGACTCAAACCGAAGGAGAATGGCAGCCCTTATGGACAACCCAGCCCAGTATCTGGGAGGCGGCACGAGAGCTGGTGAAGTGTGGATGCAAGAACAGCTGCAGAGGCCGATGTTCTTGCAGACGAGAGGGTATGCCATGCACACTGCTGTGTAAGAGCTGCTACGGAAATTGCGATAATACCAGGTATATTTATGTTGTCAAATAACTTTGTCTGCTGAATTTGATATTATTATTGACATTGCATAATATTATTTCTATTTTGTTACAGTGCAATAGACCACGAGGCGCTCATCGAAGAATAAGAGTGTAACAGATACTCCGCTAATTCCAGGTATATTTATATTGTTAGATAACTTTATAGCTGGAGAATTTGGTATCTCAGAGATTATACATTATTACATTCTAATATTATATTTTCTTTTTTGTTACAGTTTCGTAGTCCGCGAGGCCCTCCGGAGGAATTCGAAGACCTGAGAAAGTATTTTTTAACAATTTCTTATTTGATAAATATACAATATATTTGCTTATTTTTTATTATTATTTTATTTACTCTGTCTTTAACAAATTATACATTCCAACGTAGGAGATGGCAATTAATTTGCGAAAAAAAAACAAAAAATGTGTAAAAACCTACTTTCAAATTTACTTTTTTATCAAAACTATACACATTTTGTATTAAAGTGTTTCTAAATAACCTTTAAAACAGATTCCCCGTACTCTTCTTATGCGAAAACGATACCAAACACTCCACTGTATTCATAACTGGAGCAGTTAAAAAAAGATTAAAAAGTAAAAAGATTTACAACTTCAGTTTAATAGATGCGCGCGGCATTTTTTTTTTGGATACATACTGTCAGAAAAGTATATGCAATGTATATATTTCTAAAAACTAGACAGTATGAGCTCGATAATGCTATTTTTTTTCATCACAAAATCAATCTATTTTTGAAGGTAAATATAGTTTAAAAAAAAACTAACTTTTAAACTTACTTTTTTTACGAAAATTATAGACTTTTTGTACAAAAGTGTCTTTAAATAACCTTAAAAACAGTTTCCCCGTACTCTTCTTATGCGAAAACGATACTAAACACGCCATTGTATTCATAACTGGAGCAGTTATATTTTTTATTTGAAGCGCGGCGGGTGCAAACTTCCCCCACCACACCCCCTCACCTGCAAGGGAAATCCAGGTGGCTCCACTTCTTAAATCAATCCTTTGGACCTACAGATCAAACCTGCCAAAGGAAATCTTTTGTTCACGAAACGCCGTATAATTTCTCATAGATCGGCCACTATTACGGAAGATCCTACCAGAAGCATCAGAACCGTAGCCCGGGCACTTGGGTTAAGCGTGTGGAAAGTCTGGTCTGTTCTCCGGGAAAATGGAAATCATCCTTTCCACTACACTCCTGTACAAGGTAATTTTTTTACATGAAGTTTTTGTTTTTAGCTCTCATGTAATGAACTAGCACGTGAATTTCATAGGCAATTTTAAAATGAACGTGAGCATGTGTGTAAGAGAAAGAGAAATGGAAAGACAGAGATAGCAATCAATGTTACATCGCTACCAATTCATAGAGAAAATGCAAACATTGAATATTTTATTGTTTTAGGCTTAGAGGAAAACGATTACACAGGAAGGATGCAGTTTTGCCGCCACTTGCTCCATACGGACGTGGAAGACATAAATTTTTTGCGGAGTATTTTCTGGACCGATGAGTCAAAGTTTGACAGGGAAGGAATTGTTAACTACCACAATCTCCATTACTGGGCACCCAGAGAGCAAAATCCAAGAGTGAAGAGGCACAGAGGATTCCAAAGAAGGTTCTCCGTAAACGTATGGGCAGGCGTCATTGGCAATCGCATGATTGGGCCACACTTCTTGCCAGACAACTTAAACGGACAAAACTACCTACATTTCCTTGAAAATGAATTGCCCGTTTTAGTGGAAGCTGTGTTTGACGAAGATCGGCCCATAGTCTTTCAGCACGACGGCTGTCCTGCCCATTGGAGCCTAGCAGTGAGGGAGTTTTTAAACAACTCCTTCCCTAATGCTTGGATTGGTCGGGGCGGGCCAATTCCCTGGCCTCCAAGGTCGCCTGATCTTACCCCGCTTGACTTCTACGTCTGGGGAAGGGCGAAAGAGTTGGTATACGCAGAGGAAGTACCAACAAGGGAGGTTTTGATAAGCAGAATCCACGCCGCTTTCAATACGATGCGCGAGGAACTGCTGCTTGGCACGGTGACCGTGGAGATGAGGAAGAGGTGCCGAGCATGTTTACAAGTTAATGGTCACCAGTTTGAACAAATTTTGTAATTAAATTAGTCACTAAGCAAATTTGCGTTTCATTTGCTATCTTTTTACGATCGGACACATTTAAGTAATTTTCATTAGTTGAAATTGATGCTTAAAGTGCCCTAGTTGCGGAAATTAATTAATAACTTCGGAACTAAAAGTGATAATAACACTTTTAGCATATCCTTAGAAAGGGTATGGACTGGGGATGTTTTAAAAAAATCAGAAGAACTCCAACCCTGTTAGTTTTTTTTTAAACCCTATAGAAAGTTGCCCTTAAAATTATTTTTTTACCTTACTACGGTACTTCAGGCCCCATAACTTTTCTTTTCAGCAATTCTCTGGTGTGAAATTATTTTTTACAGTACACTAAGACTCTAACGATTAAAACAAGACCATTAGCAGACCTGTCTTATCGATAGATTTTGAGCAACAGGTAGTTTTAGTAAAAAAAGTCGAATTTTTCTAAAAAAAAATTAAAAAAAACACTAACTAAAAATTAACAAAAACATTAAAATAAAATCTTGAGGCCAAGGTCAATATAATGGGCGGGGGTAGGTAGCAGACCATCCCTAGTTTCTACCCTAGGCGTTTGTACAGCTCCCTACCAAACACCATGTGTTTAACTGTTCCAAAAAAAGTTTTCAGAAAATAGTTGTTACTCAAAGTAGTGATCTTATAATTTTCAATTTCATAAAAAAATAATTTATTGTCTGTAAAAAAGCAGCAGTTTTTTTGATAAAATAATTATTCAAATTGATTGTTAATCTTTTTATTTCACAATAAATAATTGGTACAACAAGTAGTGTCTGTTTCATTTTTAAAAAACTATAAAAAACTTTCGCAATGAACCACTTATTTAGTAATTAGTTAGCCTTACTGTTTAACCCTAGAACCCTACTCGAGGTGCTGGAGCACCCCACAAGGTTTTCATTTTTCATTTACTTCGTTGATAAATAATGCACGAGTTTGACCTTTCGCGTATTTAACCTTGAGGTCACGCACTACAGATTGGCCAGTGACGCGGCGACCGCCGGCTGCTGTAGACGTGTGGATGTGTGTCGTTGGGTTCTGTAGCACCCCAGTATAGGAACAACGTAAGTTTTTCAATATATTATGAGTTTTATTTTTTATGATTTTTGCTACATTTTAACTATAATTTATAAATGTATTATGTTGCGGCTTTAACATTTGACTGTCGAGTTTACGTTATAACCGAAAACATAACCTATAAATGCCAATACTACCTTATTTTTCTTTAAAAAAATAAAAATATCTATTGCATAACAGTGCAATTTTAAATATTTACTTGTTATTGTCTGCAGATGGCTGAGAATAGGGGACTGAATGATGAGGAAATACTTCTCATAGTAAATCAGGAATCAGGTGAGGAGGAGGAAGACCAGGTATTTCGTGGTTCAGTTAGCGAAGAATCTGATGATGAACCTGATGGTGTTTTAGAAAATTTTCGTTGTGTGAACGTGGATGGTCAAGCAAGTATTGAAGAAAATTCCTCTAGTAGCGATGATGACATGACCTTGCAAGAAATAGCTGAGGGTTTGAGAAGACAAGGAAAATTAAAGGTATTGAATGTTCCACGAGCTCTTTACGGGAAAGAAAAAAATTATAGATACAAGTGGAGTAGAGAAAAGCCAGTTAGGCGTAGAATTCAGCAGCGCAACATTATTATGCATTTATCTGGAAATAAAGGTGAAGCGAAAAGTAATACAAAGCCAATAGAAGGATGTCCATCCTTCTATTGGCGTTCGCCTTCAAATTCAAATCAACCCAACATTCACCGAATACGATCGCGTTACGAGCACCAGACGGTCGAGTGCGAGTGTGGAGAAGAAGAGAGAGGTTTCTTCCCATTACCACCACTAAAACTGTTAGTTTTCACGGAGGCTCTATAATGGCCATACCATTATACTCGCAAGACCTTGGTATTCAAAAATTACAGTAGCCTGCGCGCAGCCCGGTCTTAAACCCCATAGAGCACATCTGGGACATGCTTAAAAGGAAAATTAAATCCTCCTATACCCGCCACAAACGCTAGGCGACCTTCGAAATGCAGCATTGACCGCTTGGGAGAGCTTATCGCAAGTTGATGTTAGAAACATCATCCAGAGCATGCCAGATCGGATGAAGGCAGTCATCAGGGCAAGAGATGGAATCACCCGATACTAACGTATACAAAAAAACCTAAGAAATTATGTTGAATTTTCATTGTGTACTGTTGAAAAATTAAATAAAAGCTTCTGTGAAAGTGTCACTTTTCATCTAAATTTTCTTTTTGATGCAATAATTTAGTGCATACTTAAAAAAATGGTCAAAAGCATTGAAACAGTGAATGTCGAATTGATTTTTATTAAATTTTAAATGCAATAAATATCCATTTCCGTGCCGGTGAGTGTATGATTTCATTTCATTTCTGCAAGCAACCATCAAACCATGTTTGTAATACAGTGCAAACGTTTGTTAAAAATATAAATTACCAAGTACACTCATTTTTAAAATATTAATGTAAAATATTATTTTTATGATGATCTTTTGTCAAGTCAATGGACAAAACATTTTTTTCCTTATTTATTAATATTTTTTTATGGGTTTCCCCACCCGTAAAAAACTTACGTTCCATTACGCAACGAGCAAATTATTCGAAAAACACTAATGCTGGCATATTTTGTCACAAAAAAACAAATGCCTATGTTGAAGATGGCGACAGATATCGAAGCTTCTTAGTTTATAACTAATGAGAAAATATAATATCTTACATGTCTTTTGATGATGTACTAGAGATATTACTCAATCCTACCCTGACCTTTGAGGGTCAAATTTTAACTTTACCCTTGAGGGTATAGTTAAAATTTTAGATTCCTTAAAACTTGAAAATATTCTAAACAACTTTTATACTCATTTGTGATGATGATGCTATAAAAAAAAAACATTTCAGGAAAACTGAATCAGGAAACAGGACACGGATGAAACTACTACCAAATCTATTAAAACACTGTACCGTAACTGGAAGCTTTATATTGAGATAGCATTTCCGTTTCCCGTCATTTGCCTACCCTTTTTAGTACGTAGTTTCCGGCTAAGTGGTGCCACCTGGCGGTCGTGTGCTTTTGAAGTTTCTTAAAATTTGCGGCACACCATTTTGCTCATTGGCGTTTAGTTTACCGTCGTAACAACACCTTCACTGCAAGCCCTGTCTCGGTGATCATTAAAATTCAGTGATATTATAATTTTCAGAGCAGTATTTTATTATAACCAAGTGAGTTTTTATACAAACTAGTACACAAATCTGGTAAGTCCTACCCTCATTATTTTAAAATGTTATGTATTTTATTTAAAGGAATTTTATTTTCAGTTTCCAATAGCAATTTTATTGCTTAAAACATGTTTTTAATAAAACATGAAATATCTTGCTTAAATATTCGTGTGACTTAAATAATGAATTTAACGGTTTTGCCGTTCGGATTAAAGTCATGATGTAATACGTAAAAGTGTATGGTGTCTTTTCCGTTTAGCATTGAGTGGTTTGTTTGGCTCGGCTAGCAGCTCCTCGAGCTCCTCTTTAGCCGGTTAACGAGGTGAACGGCACCTCGGGTGCCGTCATAAAATAAATACGCTTAATAAAATGTATCTTTATTCTAATCAAATTAATGCTAAATTGCTTGACGAAATGGGCGAATTGCCTTTCTTTACATTTAAATTATAAAACAGTGCCTTTAGAATCCCGTGTTAGTGTTAAATTTTATGAAATGGGTAAAATTGGCAAACAAGTGCCTCAAAATAGCATACCTACACACTGCTAATGATCAGTATTGATATAAGATCTCTGAGGTCAGTGGAGCCCCTTTTTTGATCAACAGATTACTAAGTATACAGATTTTTTGAATTCACGCAACCTATTCATTAAAATGGAAGAAATTTACAAAATATTACGTAAGTCCGTATTGATAAACGCGAGTTTCAGTCGTAAATTTATTTCAATTAAACAGACGTTTATTTTAACAATTTGTACACGAAGGTAAAAGAATTATTCACAAATAAAATCGGATTCTAATAAAGTGCAATTAGTTTGTGGCCACCGGGCAGCATTTACAGAGATTTGATGAGATTTCAGTATAAGTTAGAGATCCACTTATTAAAGCCTGCATAACTTTACAAACCCGTCTTATTTAGTGTAGACCCACATTCCACTCAAATGCATTCTGGAGAAAACAGATGGCATTCGTAAAGCTTTTTGACCTCCAAAGGGCAAAAAATCCACACAGCTAAGAACAATCAATCAAAGCGCTGTCTCTCGTGTGGACGAGGCATAAAAAATTTAGAAGTCTCATAGCCTATGCTATCAATTATTCAACCTTGCGGGGTGCCTACTTACAATATACATATCGTGCTCTGCCATGCAAGCCTATGCCTCTAATTATTCACCCTCGCGGGGTGCCTACCTATTAACAACTACCCTCCAAAGGGTAGTTGATATACAAATGGGGCTCTGCCATGCAAGCATATGCCTCTAATTATCTACCCTCGCGGGGTGCCTACTTATTTATTAACTACCCTCCAAAGGGTAGTTGATATACAAATCGGGCTCTGCCATGCAAGCATATGCCTCTAATTATCCACCCTCGCGGGGTGCCTACTTATTTATTAACTACCCTCCTAAGGGTAGTTGGTATACAAATCGGGCTCTGCCATGCAATCCTATACCTTTAATTATCCACCCTCGCGGGGTGCCTACTTACTTATCAACTACCCTCCTAAGGTAAGTACTGCCAAAGCAAAAATGAAGGTTAATTCTATAGCCAGAGCTCGAGGTGGTTCAAGCAATGACTTGAAATCGGGCTCTGCCATGCAAGCCTCTAATTATCCACCCTCGCGGGGTGCCTTATTATTTATCAACTATCCTCCTAAGGTAAGTTATGTCAAAGCAAAATTGCTAGAAGTTAATTCTATAACCAGGGCCCTAGCGGCCCGATCAAAGAGGTTCAAGCAATGACTTTAAAATCGGGCTCTGCCATGTAAGCCTATGCCTTTTAATTATCCCCCTCGCGGGTGCCTACTTTGCACGAACTACCCTCGAAAAGTAATAAACCTGCTATAGCAACATTGCTAGAGGTTAATTTCATAATCAGGGCTCGCGGCTAGATCAAAGAGATTCAAGCAATGACTTAAAATTAGGCTTTTTCATGCAAGCGATACGCCTAAAATTATCCACCCTTGCGGGGCTACCTCGCCTGCTTTGTACCAGCTTTTGCAACATGGCCAGATGTTCATTTCATAAAAAAGGGCTCGCGACTCGATTAAAGTACCCGAGGTCGTTTTAATACTCCAAGAGGTATTAAAAAAGTTGACTTGAAAGAATTATAGTATCGCATTCCTTTGTGTCAAAAGTCTCAACTTGTGAACTCGAACGTAGTCATGCAGTTGGTTTTTATCCCTGTATAAGGCCAAATCGAATATTTCATGTCAGAACCCTTCTTAGTGTACTTGACACTTACTGTTACATCTAAATGCTCGCGAGCATATAAAAGTTATGGTTCAAACATTGCAGAAGTTGGGATGGCAAGTGAATTTAGAAATATCGGTTTTTTGTCCCCAAAAAAGTATTATTAACTATATAATGAAAAATGGAATAATGTGAAAACATGAACGAATAGAAAAACTGCAACAAAGAAATCAATCAAGTAAAATAATAATTACAAAGATGAATTGAATTAATGATATGAACGAATTTAGTCATTTTTGTCGTGCCGCATTGTCACATAAATTATAGATAGTTGATAAGATTCCAGCCCCTAGTGGTGGTTATCGAACAACTGAAGTAGTAGATCGACAGTTGCATTGCCCTTCCCAGGGGCGTTTTTTGACTACGGATGCTTTAGACCAAGCAGGTTTGCGCTTAAACCTAGACTTGATTTAAATAATTATATTTCGAATTTTGAACTTACTAGTTCCATTAAATTCCACATATTCGGCAAATAGGCACTGCCGACTGCAAAGTCCGAACCGACTAGTACACTGTACAGATCTCGTGATTATAAACCGGGAATGTCCAATAATAGACCTATTTGCCTCCAAAGCTGCTCACATTGTCAGCAATCACTTGACCCTGGATTTGACTTGGACCTGGATCAAGCTCTTTTCCAATTCATTTTACCCATCATTACTTAGGTACCTTGAATTCAATGCCGTAACTAGGAATACAGTTTGACGCAATTGTAGCATTTAAGCATGCCAAATACGTAAGGTTTAGAAATCGAGGGTAAAGAGTTAAATTGTTTAACTTAAAAGGTATTGCGATAGCGGGAAGTTAAATTATTTAAGAAAAGGTTGACATTGCATCCGTAAAGAAATGCTACCAATACTAAATGCTTTTCAGAGCCACATTCACTACTACATCACAGTTTGATTCTTAGTGTGACAAAATAATAACAGGTGTACCTACATCTTCGCAAAGGGTAAGTACGAAATCTTTATTTCTAATGAAAATATCATACGTTAGATCGGCATCTAATGCATTTCAGGATACATTGTCGATGCGTTCGCTTCTTCATGGTGCGAACCCATTACTTGGGTCTTCCTACCAACATTTCTTATATCCAGGCTGCTCTCACTCAACTAAATCTTTTAACATGGTTGTTTTTGCCATTATGGGAGAAAGTGTTCTGGCGTGTCAGAGACTGAGCACTTGCAGCACCACTTACCTTAGTAACCTCCAGATACATTTCCTCGATGGAAAAAAGGATATCTGGGGGTTGGTGAATTGGTTAATTTTCCGCAATTGGCGCAATTCTTATCAGGCTTACATTTAATATGTGCATTATCACATAATACAATACTTTTACACATAAATTAGCTGTCTGAAAATAATGCGATTGTGAACCATGAACAGTGAAGTACTCACGTTCTAGTAAAACATATTCTTAAATTAATTGCTTTTACAAAAAATAAAAAACCCCAAACCGTATGGGATGTCAGTGTACTTATAAATTTATAACCGACACAAGAATGTTTCAATCATTACATCTAATAGCAATTTAAATACTTATTTGTTCAGGCAGATGCATTCATGACCTGACCTTAGAATATACCCTACCTAAAGTACCTACCTAACCATAATACAAAAACTTTACCGTATGGCCTGAATTTGGTTCTACAACCGATAGCAATACATAGGTACTGACAGACTGTCTACAGATAAATTTTGAATATAAATAATAAAAATGTAAGCCTCCTGTCTCGGTGATTAAAATTATAATATTTACTATTAGTTAAAACATCGATGAGTGATAGATAAAAAACGATTTTAAATTATTCAATATTTTCATCAGTTGAGGTGCAGTACCTACGTCACGTAGGTACCTTACTGTTATAGCAGGAACTGTAAAAACGTTTCTTGATTACACAGCTACCCCAGATAGCGTAAGATCTGTGTAGCTTCCAAGAACTGGTTAGAAAATCACCCCATCGACGAAGTTCTAGCTCATGGGAATTGGTAATCAGCTAAAACATCACAACAATCCTATATGTGTGAAATTAAATCAAGTATTGATAAACTTTTACACAACTAATGCGATTGCTAGAAGAATTTCCTAGAAAGCTTTTTAGTTTGAATTTTTACCTTTTCATAGTTATATTACATGTTAATTTTTATTGTTACTCCTGTGTAACACACGGAAAAGAATATTGTCTTACTTAAAATAAAAAGTATTCAATATCATAAATACTTTTTTATTTTTAAATCTGTCACATTGGCGTTACGCTAAGGCGTTATAATATTAAGTGGCGTCACCAGGCGATAACAAACAGATCTCAATATAAAGCTTCCAGTTACGGTACAGTGTTTTAATAGCAGCGTTTTACCCTGAAATAAAACGCATATTAAAATACTTACCTCACTGGAAGCTTTCACTTTATTTCTGCCTGGTGCAATTGAGCCAATGAGCAAAATGGTGTGCCGCAAATTTTAAGAAACTTCAAAAGCACACGACCGCCAGGTGGCACCACTTAGCCGGAAACTACGTACTAAAAAGGGTAGGCAAATGACGGGAAACGGAAATGCTATCTCAATATAAAGCTTCCAGTGAGGTAAGTATTTTAATATGCGTTTTATTTCAGGGTAAAACGCTGCTATTAATGATTGGAACCCTTCTCAAGCTTGCGATACACCTCGAAGGAACTGTGGAGTCAAGCCCATGAATATAAATGACAGGTCGAAGAGAAATGGGCTGAATCCCGCAAATTTGAATATCGGCAACCAAAGCGGAAGGAGCAGAGAAAACAAAAGAACGAGCAGAAAGTTGACCAGAAATATGATACTGCTGCAGCTATTGACTGGAGCAAAGAAAGATACTAGACCAGTTGATTAACCTCTTTTGTTTTTTTTTTTTTTTGCATAAATGTAATTATATTTATATGTCATTTTGTCATTTAAATGTTATCCCTATTCCACTGAATACTTTTCACCCAAAGTTTCTGGTAGAGATCGCTTCTTAGCGATCACATCAATGAACGAATTTTTGTGATGATAAATTTTGTGCCATGTGTTTTTTGTGCAACAAAGAGTATTATATTTTTAACATAGATATAAGTAATAAAGATGGTTCGATTATTTTCATAACGTATTTTTTTTATTACACCCAAATATAAATGACTGTAATGGTGTTGAAAAATAAATACATTTTCATAGTAAATTTCAGCACTTTCATTCGAACGGAAATATTGCATTTTAGCATTTACAAGTTTATTTTTTGTATGTTTTAAACTGTTTACAAGTTTCTACTGATATTTCGGAATATAACGTGTCACAAGTTCCGGGATCTATTGCAGTTTCTCTTTCTGCCACACGATGGACCTGGCACATGCACGGTGAATCCATGGAACGCTGAGAAGTTTGTCTCATATATATACCTACGAATGAATTTTGTGCTGTTTCTTTGTTTATTATGACGTTTTTTCAATTATTTTTTTAATGATTTTTTATACATTTGTAAGATTTTTGTTTGTTTGTTTGTTTTTTCAGACTTTTTTAATTTTAATGTAATTCAAATGTAATTAGTAAGTAATTGTGTATTTAAATTAGGGGCCGTCCACAAATTACGTCACACATTAGAGGGGGGGGGGGGGTTTGATTATGAACTAGTTTTATTTCGCGTCTTATTTTTAGTTTTTTCTTCAAGTGGGTTTCGGAATCAGGTTCAACGAGTAACAAATGTAGTGCTTGAAAAATAAATAGAAATGTTATCCAACTGACGCTTTCTGTCATCTGTGAATTCATACACGAGTTCTACGGGAACTTTACAAAATTCCATACACCGTTCCGAGAGTAACAAATATCCATACATCTTCCAAAACTCGCATTTATAATACTGTAACATAACAACTTAGGCTGGTTTTACAGTCACGCTGATCATCGGTGCTGACCGTCAAAATGTATGAACTTGAGAATGACAGTGATGTTGCACTATGTTATCCCTATTCCACTGAAACAATACTTTTCACCCAAAGTTTCTGGTAGAGATCGCTTCTTAGCGATCACATCAATGAACGAATTTTTGTGATGATAAATTTTGTGCCATGCGTTTTTTGTGCAACAAAGAGTATTATATTTTTAACATAGATATAAGTAATAAAGATGGTTCGATTATTTTCATAACGTATTTTTTTTATTACACCCAAATATAAATGACTGTAATGGTGTTGAAAAATAAATACATTTTCATAGTAAATTTCAGCACTTTCATTCGAACGGAAATATTGCATTTTAGCATTTACAAGTTTATTTTTTGTATGTTTTAAACTATTTCTACTGCTATTTCGGAATATAACGTGTCACAAGTTCCGGGATCTATTGCAGTTTCTCTTTCTGCCACACGATGGACCTGGCACCTGCACGGTGAATCCATGGAACGCTGAGAAGTTTGTCTCATATATATACCTACGAATGAATTTTGTGCTGTTTCTTTGTTTATTATGACGTTTTTTCAATTATTTTTTTAATGATTTTTTATACATTTGAAAGATTTTTATTTGTTTGTTTGTTTTTTCAGACTTTTTTAATTTTAATGTAATTCAAATGTAATTAGTAAGTAATTGTGTATTTTAACTAGGGGCCGTCCACAAATTACGTCACACATTAGGGGGGGGTCTTATTTTTAGTTTTTTCTTCAAGTGGGTTTCGGAACCAGGTTCAACGAGTAACAAATGTAGTGCTTGAAAAATAAATAGAAATGTTATCCAACTGACGCTTTCTGTCATCTGTGAATTCATACACGAGTTCTACGGGAACTTTACGAAATTCCATACACCGTTCCGAGAGTAACAAATATCCATACATCTTCCAAAACTCGCATTTATAATACTGTAACATAACAACTTAGGCTGGTTTTACAGTCACGCTGATCATCGGTGCTGACCGTCAAAATGTATGAACTTGAGAATGACAGTGATTTCCATACATTTTGACGGTCGGCGCCGATGGTCAGCGCGACTGTAAAACCAGGCTTAGGTACACTTTTACAAGTCATAAAAAATAAAAAACCGGCCAAGTGCGAGTCGTACTCGCGCATGAAGGGTTCCGTACCATTGACTAAGTAAACAACAGTAGGTACATAATTTTAATGGTTCATGTAGTGCCTACCTGTTACTATTTATTGATATCGAGCAAAAACGGGCAAACAAAATCACGTTTGTTGTATTGGAGCCCCTCTTTAATATGCAGTTTATTTTGTTTTTAGTATTTGTTGTTATTGCGGCAACAGAAACACATAATTTGTGAAAATTTCAACTGTCTAGCTATCACGGCTCTTGATATACAGCCTGATAACAGGAAGACGTACAGACAGCAAAGTCTCAGTAATATGGTCTCGTTTTCACCTTTTGGGTATGGAACCCTAAAAAAATATATATTGACTCAATACCTCCACTAGTTGTATAACAGACAACAAATATATTTCTGTTAAGTAATCCCTGTGTCAATTCTTTTAAGGTACAGACATGGTGTCATAAGCGTCTGGGGAACTCTGGCCTTGATGTCTAGTGTAGTCCCATTGATCAGGTCCACATGCTGACTGATCATTTACACATTAGTAACGCAGCCTTCATACCCTTAATTGCTATGGTTACTTGAATCTAGCCCTGGGGTCTAGGGTCATGATAATGACATCTCTTGACCGTGACTTTTAGTACTGTTTTATCGGGGCCACTAAAATTAATCTAGTTAAGCTGTAGAAGCTTTCTATAGGTGTTCTCAAATACTTGTGTCTCCTAACCACTGTTAAGGTACCAGAAACAATATTGTGAATGACTGGTTTAATCATTCACTTAAGTATTGTAAATAGGTAAGTACAATAATTATTGCACAAATTATTTTCAAGTTGCTTTTATCCAAATTTCTAAAAGCTCCATAATATCCTGTGCAGCACATGTTGCATCATTCTCCCGCATAGAATTGAGTCTCTCCGTTACATGTTTACCGAAGAAACCATATGTTTCCTGATTGTTTTCACCTTTGACCAAGGGTTCCATTGCTTTCATGAGGTTGTCAATTATTTTTGTGCATTTGTTGGTTGGTACACTAGGGCATGTGGGTTTCCTTCGTGGTCTATCTGTTCGCTGGGCCCGCTGCCTGATTTTTAACAAGCCATTGTCATCAAAGTCAGATTGAGATTCCTGTTTGACTTCTACTTGCTGGTTAATTGTATATCCAGACTGTCCAGATTGATAACCCTGGAAAAAAAGGCATTTTGTCTGATATTTTCTTGTTACTTGTCTAAATAATTAGTATCTGAATCATGACATTGTAGATGATTAATTGAAAATAAAGCAGATCAGATATTGAAATAAAATGACTTCATGAATTAGTGATTGCAATCATATAGGTTTTTAAACTTTCTTGATGCATTGTTACACATAAAACTTATCACAGAACCAGAATATTTCCTATAAATTATAAGATTGAAATCATATATTTATAATGATTATGGCTTATGTGGGTACTTCCCTTTAACCTCAATTTTAAAAGATAATGGAATAATTGTAGTATTATATTTTGGATTTTTAGATTAACCCATCGACGCTCGGTTATTCCAGACACAATTAAAATCAATTGTAATCATGACAGCTGGCTGTCGCATCAAAGCGTTAATAAAAAACAGTTTTTTGGTGATTTTTAGTTTGTAATTATTAAGTTACTTGTGTCATGTGTTGCAGACACATAAAATCAGTGTCATACAAATCAGCATAAGGAGTAATGCCAAAACACAAGCAGCAGTGACTTCTTTCCACTATGAGCCAAACTGCGATAGCCAACCTACCTGCCAAGTGTGGCTTTCATGGCAACAATCACCATTTTGGAGAGGCCTATGTCCAGAAGTGAAATGATTTAGGCTGATAATGATGAAAAATCCATTAGTGGCTTTTCCATACAACAGGACAAACAGAAAAAGCATAGTCTTCACTTATAACAGTTACAGCTTTGAGCCCCAAGCGACAACCGGTTGTTGCGATAACAATTGATTTTAATTGTGTCTGGAATATCTGAGCGTCAATAGGGTTAAATAAGAAATTAAAATGAACATACATCATATCTGACATCATCACCCCTTGCCACTTCTCGTAGAAATTGTAGTGGTTTCCACAATGGCCAGCAGGGTACATAAACCTGGTCTGGAGTCTGTGCCGTCTCTTTAGATCTTTCTACCCTCCGTAAGTTATGGTTGAATGTGCTGCGGATGTTAACCCAACGGTCTCTTACAGAACGAGCTGAAGATATTAAAATTCATGTTATTCTAGTAGAATGTGTGCACAAAGCTTTATTTTGTTATTTTAAGATCAAAAAAGTTTAAATTACTTTTGATTTGCATAAATTAATAATTATTTGATTGTTTACAGGAATTGATAGCAATCATACCTTACTTAATACCATTGCCTGACAGAGATCCCAGGCTGGCTAGAGCACTGATTTAATCACTATACAATATGGACAGTGAATAAATCTAGACCTACCTCGAAGTGTCTACATACATCTGAATCTACCTCCGAATGTTTATTATAATCACTTTGTAGATTTATTATATTCAATATTTTATCAGGCAATATAGTGAGGCATGATTGCATTTAATAATTTTTAAGGTACAAATCATGTACGTTATGTTGACAAGAGTCAGTTCGATTTTGCTATAAAAAATCTATAGAATAAAAACTTGGTTACGGTTCTATTGACCGCTTATATGTGGGTAATTACAGACGCAATATACAAAAAATCATATGGTTTAAATCTCTATTTTAGGACATGACCAGCTTTTTTTCATCTTTGGTGTATTACACAAACTCGTTATTTTACCGAAATGAGGTAAAGCGCAGCAACAACTCGTTGAGGCAAAAGACATTAACGACGCAGGCACTAAAAGAAATGCATAACAACATGGTAACAACTACAGCACAGAGTATAAGTACCAGATTATGATCTTCAACAAAAATTAATAACCTCACTATTGCAGTATCAAATGGCTTGTAGTTTGTGCAGTAAGCACACTAATTAGTAATGTGTACAGGGCGCAAATATGTAAACAACAGCTAGAAGTACTACCAAGAATTAGAGCGTACCTGTAAAACCACGGCCTAATTTAGCCGCAAATTCGGCGAACGCCTTGTATTTTAGTTGAATATGGTGGTTAGTATTATTAACTGGCTTCCAAACACACTCCCTCTCTCTGACGAATTCAACTAGTTCGAGTTCCAACTTGCGCGTCCAATAACAAGAATTTCGAGGCATTGCTGAATATTACAGAAATAATCCACGAAACATACGATAATACCAAAGACTAATAAAGAATACTGGAAATAATACGATGAACGAAGTAGTACTTGTACGAACCATGTATGTTTTTTTTATTTTTTGATAAAGTTTAACGGCCTCGGATACTTGTCCATACAGCCAATTCTTTAGTAATATTGTCTTTATTTTTGCATTAAAACGTTGATGTTAGACGTTTTAATGCTTTGATGGAGTTTTTGGAGACAGTCGAAAGATTGAAGAAATGTAAAGAAGTCCCCAAGAAAGAGGTGAACTGTTCGCGTTCCCGCGCAAAATTCACGGTCCACTATTCTTGGTTACGACCCATACACCATGTTATTTCACCGAACTGTATATTGTTCACTCGCACGACACTTTGTTTCGCAAAATAACACCACTTTTACGAACCAAAAATCACTATAAACAATAAAAACACGTATCTCACGAACTCCCGCCAAAAACTCCAACCATGTATGTATGTAGTGCATAGAGTATACCTAGTAAATAAATAAATATACCAAATGTAGGTAGTGATTGATTGATTGTTGTTGTTGTTTTCTTCACCCATTCTGGATAGGCAAAGGAAACTATGCCCATACAGCCAAGTCTTCAGTAGAATTTTTTTATTGATATGAAATGAAAATGAAATTAAATGAGATGAAATGAAATGAAACCTAACCAAGTCATTGAAATGTATAGGTGGTTTATACATTTCAATGCTTACAGGAGTTTTACGCGAGAAGGTGGATCAGAGTCAAATAGGAGCGCCTTTCCTTGTTTCTCACTTTTATTTGATTTATCCTACTCACTGACACATTATTATAACAATGCCACTACTTTATCACAATAAATGCCGCTTAGGATAATTTCACAAAATTACAAAACAAAGTCCATCTATCTTTCTCTTCTCGTTACCTGCGCAAAACCGTAGTGACTAGTGATTGATTCAGGAGCGAACCAGCGAACATTGACTTTTTTTTTCACTACCATTTCACTGCCTTGGATAGTGTCATACATCAAAACTTTAATATAATTTAATTACTGCTTATCATAACCGTAGATTTGTGTATGTGCATGCACGTAAATAAATTGTTTTCTTTTTCAATTGTCCTTAACACATGATAAATGTGTTTATTACTATGATGAAGTCTAGATGTAATTTGTTCTACAACAAACATACAGACATCCACACAAAAATCTAGTCAGCCAGTAGTATTAGACTATTAAATTCGAGAAAACCACTCCATATCAAATGCCTTACTCTGCAACACGAAGCTCGTATTTACGGATATATCTGTCTCTTTCAGATTCTTTAAGACATCGGTATAAGTAATAGGGACAGATAGATTCGAATATACGGACATTGTGTTACGGAGTAAGGCCTCTTTTATGAGTTGCTTCACATAATTATTCTGAATTTCATTCCATTGTAGATACCTACTCACGATAGTAACAATTAAGTAGTGCTTTTACATAAAACCTATAACGTAATTTGGTTAATGATAACTTAAATGGCATTTTAAAAAGTCTATTCAATTATGTCATTAATTTGTGACATCCGTAACAGTAGTGATTATTATTTGATGGTTCAGTGATCCGTAGAAGCAAAGTAAAATTAGGTTAATATATATAAATAATTAAGTAATTGCACTGAGGATGTACAGTAAGAAGAAAAAAATAAGACAGCATGATGTAGTTTACGACAACACGTCCAGAGATGTTATTCCCAAAAGAGGTTATTACTCCGAGTTAGTATCTGATCTGTCGAGAGATGACCCTGCAAAGGATATTTGCGCCAAGAAGCGAATGAAGCTAATTTTGCAGGTCAGACATCATCTCATATTTGAATAATACAAAAAGTACGTACAGCACGTGCTTTAACAAATATAGACGTTGTCTGGTATAGCAGGGTCTATTTCTGCTGGTGGTGATAGTGGCATAGCACTCTCGCGCGCGTGTTAAAGTCCATAATGAAAGACAAGTGAGCAAGCTAGCCGTTAAACAAACAATGAATTTTGGCTGTTGTAAGTGATAAATATCACAATATGGGTAGCTATTATCCATGTAAGTAATACATATCACCTTTAACAGCTAAAATTCATTATTTGTTTAAGTTGAGCAGCAGTTTTTTTTTTGTGTCATTAAAGCTATTAGGCACTGCAAAATCAATAGCACACTCCATATTTATAATCATTAGCCCATATCCCTACTGCTGGAGTCTCTCTCTGTAGTCGGTCAGCTTCAGGGTTACGTCTGGAGTCACGAAACAGAAAAAACAAGTGGAAGTGCGAAGTAGGCAGATCCCGCGTGCCACTACCAAGCGTAGTTACGCTTACTCGGCCTTAGTCGTGCCCCGACATTGCGTCTAGTTGGTAGTCCTGCTGCATTCTTTTTTTGCGTAATTTTACAGCTTTTGCCTTATTGTGCCATTTTGCTGTGTAAAAATCATAAAGCGAGAAAAAATCTTTAAGTAGATGGTGTTTAATACCACAGGAAAGCTACAATATCACAGTTTCAAAAAAAACTCGTTGGATTTCAATTTATTAAAAACTTACAAATTACAAACCAAAATCCAACATACTGCTTCAAAAATAAAGCTTGTTTTGGATTAAACGCATTCCTCTTCTCATTCTGGAATATACTCCGCTACTCAGTAAGTGATGTAGTCTAATGCGATAGCTGTTTTATCGATATCTGCTGATGTATTAAAATTCTCACAAAAGTAATTCCTTTTTCGCATACATCATCATCATCACACAGTCGCCCTGTTTAGTCGTTCCCAACTTAGGAGTAGTTTGTGGTGGTCTTAGGTCTCTCCACCCTTGCCTGTCTTCGGTTCCCCTAAAAGCCAGTTTTATTGGAAGTCCCGTTATGGGCTTGATTAATAATAATAAATAATAAATTCTTTATTTGCAATAAAACATGGTATTACAGTTGTTTTACATTTTACAATAGTGGAGCGACATGTTTTGCCTTATTTAAATAAAAGCATGCAAATGTATAGGTAAAACCAAAACAGTCAACACAGTCTATTTGTTTAAACATACATAGCTAAAATAATCTTTGAGATCATAAAAATTTTTCTCATTAAGCCATTTATATAATTTAGCTTTGAATTGTCTATTATTTAATAATTTAAAAATTTTAGGCAATTTGTTGTATATCTTAACACTCATAGCTAGGCAGTTTACATTGTATTTTCTGAATTTCGGAGCTACACTTAAAACTAGTCTCTGGGGGTCACGTTTCAGACGTGAATTCATATCACAAGCTCTCTTAAATAAATATGAATGCTTCCTAACAAAGAGGCATATTTCATAAATGTATAATGAAGGCAGCGGTAGTAAACCAAGCGATTTAAATAACGGTCTGCATGAATTTCGAGGCGATTTGCCGCAAATAGCTCTAATACATTTTTTTTGTGTGATAAAGGCTCTTTTCATATCGATACTGTTCCCCCAAACTATTAAACCATAACGAAGTATGGATTCGACATAAGCGTGATAGGTTACCATAGCCGTCTTTAGGTTTGTTATTTTCTTTATACGTCTGAGGGCATACACAAATCTATTAAGTCTCGATGATAGATTGTTCAAATGTGCCTTCCAATTTAATTCTTGATCGATTATAACTCCTAGAAATTTTGTTTCATGTACTTTTTTTATTTTATTATCTAAATACTTAATATTCATGTCAATGTTTTGTTTTATTCGATTATTATTATTAAATTGAATGTAAAATGTTTTATTAATATTAATTTTTAAATTATTCATGTCAAGGTAATCAATTATATTATTTATTGTAATGTTAATGTCACGTTCGTGGTCTTTAATTGAATTATGTTTTATATCAGACGATACAACTATCGATATATCATCTGCGAACAAGATGCATTTATGATTTGATACATTGATAATGTCATTTACATAAAGAATAAACAACACTGGGCCCAACACGCTTCCTTGTGGGACGCCACAATTTATTTCTCTATACTCTGATGCGTAGGTCACTTCTTCATTTTTGTCGTTAATATTTGTAATCATGACACATTGTTGTCTATGCGATAGATATGTAGATATCCACTGCAATGGGAGTCCCCTAATACCCATATCATCTAATTTACCTAACAATATGTCATGTGAAACAAAGTCAAAAGCTTTTGATAAGTCAATAAATAAGCCAGTAGTCCAATTATTATTATTAATATTAGTCAAAACAATGTCAATTAGTGTAAATATTGCAAGAGTAGTAGATTTATTTTTTTGGAACCCATATTGTTCTGTATTAATTATTTTATATTTTCCACAAAACTCTACTATTCTCTTCAACATGCACTTTTCAAAAATCTTTGAAAAAATTGGTATTAGTGCTATCGGACGGTAATTATTGATATCTTCTCTATCATCCCTCTTAAAAAGAGGCTTGACGACTGATAATTTCAGTACTGCTGGAAAAAATCCCTCTAAGAATGATGAATTGATAAGATGTGTCAAGACCGTAATTATTTCAGGAATACATAATTTTATAACTTTAGTGCTAACCTCGTCAAAACCTTCCGAAATTGTGTTATTTAAAGAAATAATCTCATTATGAACCTCGACCTCCAACATTGGTCTGAGAAACATTGAGTTAGGTAACCTATTTTTATGACCCGTTTGCTTGCAACTGTCAGCAGTAGATGTGTTCGTAGATTCAATAAACTCATCATTAAATGCAGCGGCGATGTCTTTAGGTTCTGTTAGTAATTTACTTTTACTATTTTTAATTTTATATATGTATTTATCAGTATTTCCGTTATTGAGTTCGTCATTAATTAAGGTCCATGATGCCTTACATTTGTTTTTGCTTGATGTTATAAATTTGGCATTTGAATTCCGTTTAGACTTAAAGATGCACTTTTTCAACATGCTAGAATAAGTATAATATTTGTTCTTATTTATAACTGATTTATTTTTATAGTAGGTATAACGTAACCTTCGTTTAGTTTTACAACTCATTATTAACCCTTTACTTATCCAATTTCTTTTTTTATGACAATTACTATTTTTGCTTACTTTAATTTTTATCATAGGGAAACATAGTTTATAAAACAGGCTAAACAGCTCATGGAATACTGTAAATGCTGTGTCTATGTCAGATTTAATGTAAACTTCTGACCACGACAATTTACTTAAGCAGTATTTGAATTTTAAAATATTGTCAGTACTATAATCTCTTTTAAAAATAGTGTAGCATGGCGGCTTAAGCCTTTTCATTTCTACTTGAAACGACAACAACTGTGCCGTCTCATGGTCAGAAAGGTGAAGAGGCAGCACGGTCGCTGTCGCATCTTTGATGTTGCTCAGAATGTGATCTATGCATGATTTCTTCCTTGTAGGCTCAGTGATATGAATTATTAAATTATAATTATTTGCCAGGTCCTGAAGGTGTGTTGTCACATTGCCGCTTTTCAAAGTATTTATGTTAATATCACCGGCTATTATTAATTTTACCTTATCTTGATACTTTTTTGAAATGTCATTTAACAAACAATCTAGTTTATGGAGAAATATACTAGGGTCAGAAGAGGGTGTTCTATACAAACAAATTATTAATGTCTTAGATGGTAAGATATGTATTCCACACAGTTCAAATGTTTTTAGACTAGCATAGCTTTTTAGGTGTGTTAGTTCCTGAAAAAGTAGGCCCTTTTTCACTAAGATACAGGTGCCACCTCGCTGTTGATCTCTACAAAAACTAGCCGCAAGTTCATAGTATTCAAGATTTATATAACCTTCATATCCAGCTTTTAAAAAGGTGTCGGTCAAGCAGATGACATCGGGTACATTTCCTTTATCATGTAATTCTTTAATCGTTAGTTCTAAGATCTCCTGTTTGGCCAGTAAACTAGCTATGTTTTGATGAAATATGGTAAGTGTTTTCGATGTTTGATTTACGGCCTCGAAAAAAGTCCTCATTCTTAAGCAGAGGAAAATAAAACGGTATCTTTCCTTTACTGACATTAGGGGAACGGACAGGGGTCGTCGATATTGAGATACAGCCTTTATCTACCTTTTTAGTATTATTTTTTTGTTTTTGCGAAAAGTAATATGGAATTGTACCCCTACGATGAATGTTTCGCGCCTTTAAGATATTCTGGCTTGGCTTAGTACACGCTCTGTCACAAAATATTTTTTTAAAATTTTTGATATATTTGTCATTGTAGTCCATAGAATCAATGTGATAATTTAATAATTTACAGATGTCAAATATATTACTATTTTTACAATTAATGAAATTACAATTTTTAATTTTTTTACATATGTTTTCAATACAATAATTTAGTTTATTTAAGTTGACCTGAATATTCTTTCTCACACTAAGGACAAAAATGGGAACATTATTTAATTTATTTAACAAGGAGTGTAATTGCTTTACCACAAATTCGCAATTGTTATCATTTTCGCCTACGCATAACACTATTTTGTCGTCTTTATTCAGCGATATATTGTGAAGACCATTTAGTACATCTAGAGTCCGCGCGTTAGACTTTAAGTCAGCGATCAAAGCATATTTTTCATAATTATTTTGTTCCCTTGAGTAATACAGAGCTGAGGCCAATCCCACTGCCTGTTGGGTTCCAAAGATCTTTATTTCCCTTTCCTGTGATTGGTTTTGGAAGCTTGCAGTTTTTGACTTTTCATTTATGGTCATACTCTTAGAAACAATATGTAGTAATGGAGGTTTAAGTTTATTTGACACATTGTTGATTTGATCATTCAGTGCTTGTATTTCACGTTTAGCGTTACTCAGTTCACACTGTAAGTTGATGATTCTCTCTTTTAGTGACCTGACTTGATTGCCAGGAGAGAAAATCGACTTATCACTTGGTATTCTACTTGATGGTGGCGGAGTAAATGTCCTGAGTATATCTGGAATCCATGTAGAGCATCTCTTCCTTTTTTTTATAGTACTGTTAGTGATGGTCGTTATTGTGGGTGATTTACATAAGGTTTTCAGTAAATTTATTTCTTCAATTAGTCTATCTAGGTGTCTTTTTTGTTCAATATTTTCTAATATTTTATTGTCTAGTTCTTCTTGTGTAATTCCGAGCTCTTTTTGTGCATTTTGAAGTTCCGAGGTAATCTCTTTTATCGTATGTTTCATTTCCTGGATTGTTATCGTATTATTTAGTGTGCAATCTAAACTCTTTGATAATTTATCTGGTGACGCGAAGGAGAATGAGTCCTCAGACGGTTCGTTTTCAGTTAGAATTTGATTTGATCTGACCAACGGTATGGTGTCCTTCCTCGTGATGATCTTGTCGATGTGTTCTGGAACTCATAATCTTTTGAAAGCAAATTGTGGACCGTCTGGTGCGAATGTTATTTTTAGCATTTTATCACTTCTTAAAATTAAAAAAAAGGCTTTCCAAACGCCGGTTTTTTAATAAGTAAATGATATTTCAAAATCAATAATAACTCGTGTAACAAAGATTGGTACCTACTTGTTTTATAAAAATTATAACACTATTATTAAAATGCTTTACTCCCTATTGACCTTGGTGAATAACATATTATTGTTATTTTCAACTCGTAATAGGGACACATACATATAATAATAATGCGCATCATTCATTATTACAATATTTCTTCGTTACTTTTCATCCTTACTACAATATCGAATTGTTGAAGTAGATCATCATTACATTATAAGAGTCCCATCTATCGGTAATCTATGTGTCCTTGCACGGGCTGAGTAGCGGTAATAAATATGTTTTAAGAAAATATCAACCTTATTCTGATATTAGTACAGTTCAAAGTTATTTTCTTACTTCTGCCTGCCATCTGTTGTGGAATAGCTGATCTTCTTCCTAAATTGTAGATGGTAGATTCGAAATACGAAACGTCGTAAATGCTTTCTTTTATCTATAGCAAAATGCACTGTATCATAAAGCAGGAGGGAATGTTTCATTTTTGTACTTTATTTATTTATTTTATTTATTTTAGGAAGATTTACTTTGTATTATTTAGGCTTATTTGGGATAGGATATGCGACAAATCAAAACCATTGTTCACTAGTAATGCAACGTATTATTTACTGTTTGTATGTGTGAGTTTGGCGACAGAAGTTCTGGTATTAAATTTGCCATATACATATATCGCACTTCCACCTGTTTTTTCTGTTCCGTGTCTGGAGTGGAATATCTGCCTCCACTGGTTTCTGTACAGGGCGCCTTGTACCACCGTGTAGAATTTGGAGAATGCCAAGACTTTCATTTGGTATGTCCATCTTGTTCGCAAACGACCTCACGACCTTTGCCTTTGGTGTTCCCAACCACTATAGATTTTTAAAATTTCTAAAATATAATGGAGAGAGCTTGCATGAAATCCGTAAGCGAACTAACTCAAATAATCACAAAGCTGAAGTGGCAGTGAGCGAGTAATATAAACCGACAGCCGATTCATTTTATTTCTGCAGACCTATTATGTACGGGATAGTCATTGAATGGACAACTGACTTCAGTTGATCACGAAATTTTGGCAGCAACTGAAGCACTGATACAATTAGTATTATCTAACTACTGGCTTACATGAATGAGAATAGTGCATATCAAGTGAACTTGACCATAAAGCTGCACTACTCTAGTACTATAGATAAATTATACGAATAAATGACATGCCATTGTGTAGGAAACGATAACGTTACAAAATAACGACATCGTAATTTAATCGGGTTATATGTTAGTCACTTTAGATGTCAGATGGTTATTAGCGCAATTTTATTGAAATTAGAACATATTTTGGTGCGGACATATTTGAGTGTGTACTTGTGTGATTATTTGAAAGAAGGTAAAATGATAAAAATTAAATAGTTCTTTGGATCACTCAGACAAAATAGTAAAGAACATATTTTATGCTTTTGTATTTTTGATGGCTCGCCTAGACAGGGTTTGATAGGTATTATTAGAGTTCGTAGAAGAAAACCGCGACATAGGGTTAGGTCGCTTTACAAGTGGACCTCAAGCAAAACAAATGGCGAAAATATCCTGGGAGACCCTTGCATCGCGACTTAATGCTGTGCTGTAAACTAATTTATCTATTTATCGTAATGTGAACTAACACCCAATCAGTATTTTTGCATTATGATTTCACTTAGTTGATTTATAGTGTATATTCATAAAACACTGCCCCTTAGTAGTTTTTATCAGCACCACTTGAAAATTCCGGTAACTAACGATTTTGTTGATCACTCTGACTTACATAATACCAAAATCGAGTTATCGATACAAAAACGGCTGTCAAAAGTGGGAAAGTTGATAGGAGAGTGCATATTAGTCATAGTCACTGATTTTGAAATTAATGTATTTATACACCGACGATAATACTATAATATACGTAATACCAAAACCATTATTTATTATGAATGAATTAAATGAATAAATTGAAACCATTATGAATATTTATTCATGTGCCAAAACTATGTTTTGACAGTTCACATATAAACACTTAGGTTCAGCGATTATTACTTTGACTGTCAAAAAAGATACGTAATAGCGCTGGGGCCTAATTCGGGTAACCGAATCGCAGTTCGATCGTGATTGAATTGGACGATTTTTGACATTTAGCCCATACTAGAACTGTCAAAAACCTGTCGTTCAATCACGATTGTGATACGATTCGGTTACGCGAATTAGGGGCCTGCTGTACCTATTTGCTTCTTTTATATACCCTAGTCGGCCGTGGGATGTTTTATGTTATATCAGCAACTCCTTAACCTCTGTTATAGAATGAGAGTGGGTACTTACTCTCATAACAGGAAAAATGATAATAGGGTATTTTACTGGTTTTTAACTCCTAGAGGCTTATAAAACCGCCGGCGCGGCGGTCGCGATAACAATTAATTTCAATTGTGTCTGGATTCTGGAATAACCCACAATCGAGGGGTTAAAATCCATTTTATATTATTTAGTAGAGGTTATGGAACTCGGTAAAGTGTCGGTGTCTTTTCTGATTCTGGTAGATGCTCAAAAATGTAAGGTAGGTACATCTAAAGTAAAGTACACGTCTAAGTAAACTATGCATCAGCCATCTTCGCATTTCAGTGAGTTCATAGAAGTAAAGAATTATTTTTTTAAGCAACTACAATATTGTGTAATATTACCTTTAAAATTAATAATAAATCTATACAGCCAAACGTAATAAATTGTGCAATTTATTACGTTTGGCTGTATAGATTTTAGACGACCTATGAACTTAAGTTAAAAAAGTCAAGACTGTGACAGCGACAGCAGTAAATAGGGATGTAACTGTAAATATCATAGTCCGACTAAGAATTAATCGAATAGTTTTCATTACGGTTAAATTTGTAAAATGACTATCGATTTTTATTTTAAAATTAACTCTTTTCTACAACAATAATTAAAAAGTGTTCTATATTTTGATCCTTCGTTAAAGAACCTTAATTAGATATCATAACATGTATTTACGAGTAATTAATTCTTGTGTCATACTTGAATTGTTTTTAGATAGAACCAACTGGCATTGACTATCACGTTCTTAAACGCATTTGGCGCCATCTGTCTGTAAACAGTTTTGAATTATTGCATAATTATTAAGTGTATATACGCAATAAAAATATTGAATTGAATTGAATTTAAGTGCATTAAAGTAAAGGACAGCTTATAGATTTTTGTGATCGATTATTTACGAAAGTTTATCTATTACGTGGCATTAATGAGTTCAATTAATTTTATCCTAACTCTTTTTTAACGCACATCCCTATATTGAATCGTTCGTTCCTCACATAAATTAGTTTTGGCGCAATACTTTTGAAAATATTTTTCAGCGTTAAAAATTCTTACAGTCAGTCAGTAGTTACAGCATGTGAACATTTACAGTAAATAGATTAATATTGGTTCCAGGCAAAGACGGATAATTTGGCACCAACGTTGGTGTCTCTTCCTAAGCCACAAAAACCGAAAATCCTTTTGCCACCGGGCCGCTGGACCACTTACAGGGAAGATGAGAGTATTGTTAGTTATTTATTATTGCCTCTTCTCGATGATTTGTGTGGTTTGTATGACATTTATTCTGTCCATCGTTTTATGGAAGCTCTCCTCTTGTCTAATCTTACGACACTCCTACTACTAGTCCTACGCTGGCATTATACAGTACTTTTTATGCTTCAAAAGCTGACAGAGCTATATTTAAAGTTAATTTAAAACTACAATTATATAGGCATATCAATCACTTTTTAGAATCTTATATTTTCCAAAACATGTTTCCATGTAATAATATCATACTCACTATTACAAATACCTATAAATGTAATCAGCCAAGCAGGTGCATAAAGCTCTCTATTATTGTTTTGTTAAATTGTTTTGTAGAAACAGTAAATTGATGTATATGCTGTTAGTAGGCAATAAAAAATAATCAATCATCATTTGACAGCAATTCCCGTTTGAGACATTTGTGCCGAAACTACAGTTCCTCAGCATTGTGCTGCCAAAGGAATTGCCTCGACTGGTAAAGATTGAACGACTTCGCAGAAAATTTCTTGCTGCCAATATAAAGGTAATAAATGTTCATTGAATAGTAGGATCTCACTAGATTATGTAAATGTAGGATAGTTAGTTATGAAGTTATTTTAAGATATACATGGAATCTTTTAATAGGATTATTAAGGTGGATATCAGCCCCTTTTTAACCCCTCGATTGTGAATTATTCCACACACAATTTAAATCAATAGTTATTGCGACCGACAGCATTCTTATAATCCTGTAGGAGTTAAGTAGGATGAATGTTAATTAAGAACTGCTTCCTTTGAACTCTTGCGACACCCATATGTGGGGTGGTGCTATTCTATTTATGTGCAGGCAATACATGACACAAATAGTAATAAAGTATTAAGAAACAGAAAATCATACAGCAACATACACAGCTATTGACAGACTTATGATAGAACTAGCTGTAGCCCGGACTGGTGTTCAATGTTCTAAATCACAGAAATACATATTTTACAAATTACTTATCATTTTATTTTTTAAACTGCTAGTCTAAATTTGAAGTATAATGTCTTGAATCAAAGAAACCTAATTGAAAAGATTAATGAAATTCCGCCCTGTTGGTTTAAATACCAGGCCAAGATCTCGGGGTCCCAGGTTCGATTCCCGGGTCGGGCAACAAAAAGTTTCGAATTTTCGAACGTTGATCGGGTTTGTGATCACCAACCCGCATTTGGCAAGCATGGTGATTAAGCCAGCACCCATAATTGCTGTGGTAACTTGAATTCAATGATGGAGGCCTTTTCCCTGCAGTGGGATGATTATAGGCTGTTAAGTACTCAGAATGAAATTCCGAGTTGTTCAGGGTTTAGCCTGTTGTGCTGTCGCCTCTATTAGGTACCTTTTTGATGACCAGTTGGATCAGTGAAAGTGAACGCTGCTTCAGACCCATAGTTTGCGGGTTCGATCCCCGCACAGTACAAATATTTTTGTGCATGAACATAGCTGTTTGTACTGCCTTGTGTTCGTGTTCGCCTCCTCCTAGGACCAGTAGGTCTGGGTGGTTTTCTATGTATAGTTGGTATACCCTTGAATTTTGAACCACCTGCATAATGAAGCCTACGTTATGTGACCACTATTGTGTAACATGTTGACAGTGGATTTACTTATTTTAATTTTATTTTATTTATTTAAGTAATAACAAACAGTTACACAATAATCATTGAAGAAAAAAAAACCCTAAAAATAGTAAATGTATAACCTACCACTAGGTTATCCACAGATCAATATACAAATTTTAATTAAAAGTGCTAGGTGTTGCAACATAAAGAAGTTTTAATAAAACACTACAAAACGAGAGAAAAAGGAAAATAGGCAATACAATGTGGTGCACCTACAAAAATTTAAAGACAGAATTGCTCAGCTTATAAGCTATTGTAAGCCAATTCCTTAAACTTAGGTGCCGTAACCGCAAATATATCTATATCTTCAAATATGCTATTGTAAATATCTACTGATTTGCGTAAAGGCGATCTTTTGCCGGCATTGGTTCTGCAAGCCTTAATAAAGAACAGTCTATTTATACGGCATACACGACGATGTACCATTCTGGGGACTACGTAACAAATCTGGTTAGTCAAAGCACGGCAATCGAAATATTATACTTAATTTTTTATTATAAAAAAAATCTTAGAAAAATTTAACATGTTGATTCAGCTATTAATTTTAAAACACACTGTGACGCACACGGACGTATCTGTGTAATGTTCATTCATCTAGGCCGAAGCAAAATAACAATTCCGAACACGTCACAGCATGATTCAAAATTAAAAGTCTTATTTTTTTATTTTTTCTAAAGACTATTTTAATAATTAAAAAAAAATAACACTGCCAAGAGGTTATTTTTAATGGTTACATAACGTGGGCATTGTTTGTCAGGTGGTCAAAAATGGACCGTGTATATGTATTTCCAAAAAATAGATCGATAGATACTTACTACGCGTTCGTTTCGAGTTGGCCGCTACCGGGTGGTGGGTTCCCCGCCATACAGCACCATGCTCCTTGACTGACCCTAATAGTACCGTTTGCAACAATCGCAACATTTCGGGTAAAGAACTTTAGGTGAGCCACTATGGAATCCCCTCACACCACAAATGATTTCGATTTAATTAGTATACACAGGTCTCTGCACCTCCTCAAGGTTGACTATGCATTAAGAATAAATAAATAATCGATTGTAATTTCTCCATTTTATTTATTTTAATAACTCACATATCGTCTAGGGCGCAGGTACATATTATTTTGTATCTCCATCAAATCAAACCAAGAGGTATGGAAATGATAAAAAGATATTGCAATAAAAACACGATTATTTTCTTTTTGCCAACGGTACTGCTATACAATATGTTATAAAAACCCCGTCAGATCCGAAAGGGTCATAAAGTTGCTATATTAACATAACCAAAATAAGTATCAAAATTACGTAATTCATGAATACAACTTTTTTATTGATTTTTAAAGTCAACAGGTTTATCACCCATTTACCCTACAACGGGGAAATTTTCAAAATAATGTTAACACTCCCCGTCGCGCGGCTCTATTGTCGGCATTGACGCAAGCAAACTACTCGCTTTTCGGCACCGCAATAAACATAGGCGGCGCCTTTGACATAGCGTAAAGGTAGCCGCCCGCTTTGATTCAACTCGCCGCCCGGCACGTGTCGGTGGATATATCCTGATCATGCATTATTATTTATTATTACGACAGGTCAGTTTCGCGAAGACATTACTTCCGAGTGGTCGTACCGTTCTGCTCCGCGAAATGTCGTATTCTACAAATAGTTTTCATAAAATTATGTGACGGATTTGTTTGTTGCGCTCTAAGCGGATACGAGTGTGTTACAATCGGTGCGGGACAACCTAGTGCGACGCTGTGAAGCCTGTATTTCTGACGGTGGCAGAAATATGGAACAACATCTTCGCCACAACCATCAAATCAGTGTCCTTATTGAGTGACCTCATACTACCAAATAAAAAAGCTACTTGCAGAGCTACCAAGAAGTCTCAGTTTCGTACAATTGACACATTATTATCTGACTAATAAGTACCGGGGTCAACTGGGGTCATGACTTCGCTACCTGCGAGTGCGAGCGCTGGCGCATCTCCGCGCCTCCCGCGCGTCCGGTCACCGCCTCTTGGGATTACCATGTAAGCTTTTTTAATGTAGCGAATTTTGTATTTTTTTTTCATGGGGTAATTTCTTTCTAATGTTTCATGAAAATTATTACACAAATATAATCTTATATAGATTCCTAATAACACCTTAATGGATCTGACAGGGTTTTTATAACATATTGTATATGCCTGTGACGTCATTTTTTAACGTTCATCGACGGCCATCTCGAAGCGAACGGGTAGTAAAATATACAAAAATAATGTTTAACTTAAAAAATACAATAAGGACTGTAAAGAAAATAAGTATTTATAAGTAAGGATACCCTCTGACCGTAAGTTTATCAGTTGTCTTGTGCCCCATACGACAAGCTACTTAGTAGTAGTAGCTTCGTTCGGGACTAGATGGCCCAGAGTGGCATTCTTATAATTTATTTATTACCGCCTTATTTTTCTCAGAAAATGCTACAGGCCCTTGGAATTCAGCCTTACTGGCTGCTACCGCCGTCTGAGTTCCAGCTGACCGACCAGGAGTACTATGGGCTGTACAGCCCCTACCCGAAGATGGATCTGGAAATCTTTGACAACACTGATTTTGATTGTCGGTTAGTATTAATGACTAGCTAGAACAAGGTGTCTATAAGGTAAGGTTTTTTTAAAGCAAGAAATGAAAATGAAAGACCGATCTTTAAAATATTTTCAATAATTAAATAAGTAATAATTTTTTACAGATGAAAACCTGAGAAATAAAAATAAAAAATTACTTACGAATTTTACTAATAAATTGTAAATTAATATCAAATAAACAATTATAACTCGGTGACTTCCGTGGCGTAGTGGCGTGGCGTTTGGGGTGGTGGGATCTACCTCCTAGTGGTCCACCCTGAGCAACTTCATCTTTGGTTTTCTAACCAATGATGACGGCTAACAGATCTCTCTGCGGTGGTAGGCTTCGTAAGGGGCCGCCTGGATGCTACCCCCCTCCTGCCGGAGTCCAGCGCCAAATAGTTTTTCTGTGTTCCGCTGGTGTGTGGGAGAACCAGTACCTCTGGGTGAGCTCGCTCCTTCTTAGGCTTCTTCTTAGCCATACAATTAAGTATGAAGTCAAGAGCAAACCCATTAATTATTAAAAAAAAAGTAAGCATCGGTTTTCAAGGTGTCGACTTTTTCGTGGTCCCGGGTTCATTTCTTGGACAGGTTAATATAGAGAACATGTTCTTTTCTATATTGTCTCGGTTTAGGGGGTTTGTAGTACCACTTTTGTTACAGATCTCCACAAAACAAGCGTTTTAGAATAGTTAGTTACTTACATCGGGATCCGAGGCCTTACTCTGTAACACAATGTCCGTATATTCGATTGCATCTACCTCTCTCACTCATAACAATGCCTTAGAGTATCTGAAAGAGACAGGTATATCCGTATATACGAGCTTCGCGTTGCGGAGTAGGGCTTCAGAGCAATGTATGTGATGCTGTCCATATTTACGTCCTTAAGAACCTGGAGTAATTTGTCAAAAATAGTGACTTACACAATTTCAATACCCGAAATAAAGATAAAAGGGCTATTATACATTAATGATTATATAAATGTTAGGAACGTGTGGCTTTAAATTGTCCCAGCTCGCACTGGCATATATCTTATGTAAACATATTTATTTAAAAAGAGGCTGACAATAGTGACCGAGTTTCTTGCGCTGCTTCTCCTCGGCACTAGCCCACATTTGTCCCAAAGCAGTGATAGATTTTAATATTGGGACGTGTAAAAGAGCCTTCTGGGACCTATTTGCAGAAATAAAACTGATTTTACTGATTTTAATAGTGTTTGTATATAGGATCCCAGAGGAATGGCTGTCGCTCGGCATGATCGAAGGCGAGCAGTACCCGTGTCCGGGACTGGCTTTTATACCCAAGGAGAAAGACGCGGCTGCCAAGGGGTCAGGGGATACTATACAGATGCTGAACAATTTGTATGAGGTACTTACTTATAAATATGTTTTACCCGACTGTGTCAGGAGGAGGGTTGTGTTTATGACAGTATGTAGGTATGTATTTAGGTATGCATATAATATGTATGTTCGTATGTATGTTAATATAATTGCTTGGCACGCCCTACAGCCCATACGAAATAGATTTTAACATGTGATGTGTCGTTAGATTTATTTTGACTGTGAAAGTGGCACAGGTTATAAAAATATCCGGAATGTGGAAACGGCTAAAAGTTGGATCGGGTTCTCCGAGTTTATTGTACGTACGGATACGGCGCAGGCACATCTGTATCCATCGCGATTAACTAAAAAGTTTGAATTAAAACACATTATTAAAAAAAAAGATGACTGCTAAAACAACTGTATAAAAACTGAATAGAAAAGAACAAGTTCTACGATCCCAGAATTTAATTCGCAGACGGGGACAGTCATTCATCAAGCAAGCGGCCGTCGCTAGCTCAATTAAATCCGCCGTCTTTTTGCTTGGTGATTGTCCCCGTCTGCGAATTGATTTATGGGATCGTAGAGCTTGTTCTTTTCTTTTCAGTTTTTATATAGTTGTTAATTATACATACATTCATACAAAGATACATACTCTCTAAAATCATAACCTGACGCAGTCGGTAAAAAAGTTCGGGAACCTCTAGTTTGAAACTTATCCACCTTGCTGTATGAAATATATTTTACTACCAATATTAATGGTAGTGTTTTGTTTGATCAGTGGACAAACGTAGCTGCCTTTAGCTTCGACAAAGCAACCGATCTGTGGGAGGTGATGGCCCTTGACGGAACAAAAAGGAAATTCAAGTGAGTTTTCTTGCATTTTTTAACAACTTCCGTGATCATGGCTTTTGCGTCAGTGCCGAAATATCTGAAACTCATTTAAATAAGGTATTACAGTCAGCTGCAAAGCAAACACTTTTGCGTTTTACTAACCTTATATCGTTGTATAAAGTACCTTCTGTCGTTGTATTAAGAGTCAACATTAGTTTGAAGTGTTACATACTTTTGCAGCTGACTGTACAGACAACAGCACGTCAACCTACCACAAAACGTCAAATATCCTCAATTGATATCGATTTCTACGTGATGGACTTAAAGTTCAAAATCAATTCAAACCTTAAATTTTTTCGGTAGGTTGCTGCCGTTGTCTGTACTTTGTATAAACCTCGTATCAATTAACTTTAATGATTGTGACCATGAAAGTTTAAATCTGTATATTTTCTAAATTCTTTTACGAACGAAATATAGTTACTTACTCAACTTAGATTTTTTTAGATTTAGGATTAGAACAATGTATGAGATGTTGTCCACATTTAATTAAATATTTATTTAAATTCTACTGTGCAGTATCCCCCGCATCAGACTGATGTTCAAGGCTGACGACCCGGAGACGTTTGCGCAGCGCGTCAAATTCGCTGTAGATCTGCGTAAAGAAGTCGAGAATAATCTAAGGTACGTTAACCATTATTGATGGAACTACGAAAACTGCCTGTCTGTTATGACTACGTAAAACAATTAATATGTCTTCTATCTATGTATATAAATAAAAATCAATTACCGAAATGTATACAGAATAACTTTTTGTCACGTAGATAGTTATATTAAAATTTGGAAAGTGGTTAAAATTTCACCTGTATACGCGCATGATTTCAGAATGGCTGCCTCGATTTGGCGATTAGGATTATTAGTTTTTGTTATTATAGTGTTGGGAAAAGGTTGCTTGCATGCATGGATGCTTCATGAATGCTGCTTGCTTGTCTGCATTTAGCCTAGCTGGCATGTTACAAATGCGATTATAGTCCAATTTATATTTGTTAACATTATGGTATTCTACATGTATGATTTGTAATCTTTATGCCATAGGATGAGATGCCAAGAAATATTATGATTAGCAATCGTTATTGTAAGAAAATAATAAATATATGAATGAATATGTTATGATAATGTATGGTTATTATAAAAAAAGTTATGGAGAAATAAAGTATGAACGTGGAAAAGAAAGTATGCCAAAAAACGCTAAGCATCTCTAAATATGACTATTTAAAGTAAGTAACCCAATATGGAGCCCATAGCAAACGTTATCTCCAGGTTCTACTTGTACCTGGACTGCTTGTTGCTGGAAGGTCTGCCGATGATGCCGCTGCACTTCATGCCCGGCATCTTGCGGCTGGTGCGCGTGCATCGTCAATCTCGCCAGCTGGACGAGGAACACGCTCAGGCGCTCAGGAAAGAGGTGAGCTTTCCCAATAGCCATGACGACAGGTTCAAAAATCAACTGTTTAATGATCATCAGGTAAAATACATATTAAAAACATTTTAAAACACTGGTTTAGTTTTATTAAAATAATTAGGATTTTAAATAAAAATATACATTAAAATAGATCAGTGCAATCGGCCAAATTGGAAACACCAATCACAGCGTATGACGTCACGATCACATAGACTCCGCTGACAATACTGTCCTTCGCTGTGTTTTCTTGTTGTGAATACTTAAGTACTGATTACGTGTTTGTACACTGAGGTACTACACAACACTTATAAACTTTGGAGTTCATTTAAATCACACAAATTACTGTTATGTTTGTTCACTTTGCTACGCATAAACACAATGACATGTTTACCTCATCGTGACGTCACAGCCGACGCCATGATACCTGTGTGTTATTTTCGCGCACAATTGAAAAAATATTGGGAAAATTGCTTTAAACTGCGTTAAATTTAATTTAATTACCGAAATAAAAGTTATATCGTAAATAAAAAATGAACCCACGTTACGAAAATCAAATGGTTTTCAACATCTTTCGTCGCGCCTATTTTCGCTGTCTCATCCTTATACTGTAGTCTGCACCGTGCATTTTCAACCGCCTGAAAAACATAAACAGCTTTATGTAACCATTATGTATAAAATCTTGGGAGTGTTACTTTTTTTTTTATCAATATTACTAATCATAGAAAATTATGAAATATTGATTCAGCTATTGGAGCTGCTTCTGAGCCATGGGTCGCGGGTTAGATCCCGGCACTTACAAATACCTATTTGTGTGCATGAACATTCTTTTTTATTTTGGTCTCGGTGTTTTTCTATGTATAATACCTATACTGACGTAAGTTGTCTTTCTTGACACTTTCTTGACAACCACAGAGTTTTTTATATTACATACCTACTTAAAATGTTATAAAGCGTGTTTTTTGACATTCTCAGGCTGAGCTTCTATACAGGAAGATGGAAGGAAAAATGAAGATAATATATACGATTCAGAAGTACCGTGATTTGTACAACTTCATCGATGTACCGACCAAGGACTATGTGGCCCCAGTGCCTGATTACGGTAAGCTATGAATTCTAACTCGTAAGAAACTACAGGTAAAATTCCCGCCTGAGGTAAATTTTTCAAATATAAAAATTGATATTAGAAATGCAACTAAATTGCTAAAAATATCATACTAAGTTATAGCTGTTTCATCCTAACTGATTGTCAAACATCTGTAAAGATGTTTCTTTCGGGTGTTAAGAATGGTCTAACATTGATGAAAGTACCGCTGGTTCACAACGCTAAAAACATACTCGAAAAATTAATGCAGCGACGTAATTGTCTTGGTAGCTCACCGGACAAAACACCGCGCCCGGGTTTTGCATGGGGATGCGGGTTCGATTCCCACCTGATGCAAAAAGAAAACAAGTTTAAATACTGATTTTTCTATAGAAGTCTTTCCATTTTTTTCCAACCTAAGCTGCAGCGGGAAGCTTAGGTTGGAAAAAAAATGGAAAAACTTACTTAACCAGCGCTGATGATCAGCGCTTTGTATTTTGATAATAATAATAATATCCCGGCCGAGGTTGACACATGAGCCCCGATGGTCTATTGTTTTAAATACCAGGCTAGAATCTCGGGGTCCTAGATTCCATCCCCGAGTCGGGCTACGAATTAACGATATTTTAAGTTTTTAACATCGCTCGGGTTTGATATAACCAACCTGCATTTTGGAAAGCGCGGTGCTTAATCCTGTATCTACACATCATTGCTGTGATAACTTAAATTCAATGATGGAGCTCTTTGCCCTGCAGTGAGGTGATTTTAGGCCGTTAGTAACAATATGTAACAACATGGTGCAATAAACAACTTTCACTTTGATTTTGTCACTCGTTATCTTCGACTCACCGTTTCTTTTATATTCCTATTTGCTATACAGGATGAAATTTTAACCACCTTGGTAAAAATTTCATCCTTTTGGTATAGCCCAGTACAAAAATGTCAAGATTAAGCACTTAAAAAAGGTTCCGCCAAAAATACCAAATAATGGCAACACTATTCTTACGCGATGCGCATCTCATTAATTCATTACGATATTATTTTTAAGATTTTCGTTTTCCCTTCATACCTTAACAGGCTTAGGATCGTAAAAATTGAAAACTATGTTGCGAAAAATATTTTCGGGTGAAAACTTGATTAACATCTTTTACTTCATAAATGGGCTCTAAATAAGATACTGAACGCCTATAAGAAATTTTGAACATGATGAAAAGGGAATTCATGCTTTATAGGTCGGTATCCGTGCGTTATGGGAGATTTCCGAGGCAGGGTGGAGTACAACCAGTGGTACTCGCTGTACGTGCTGCCTGAGGCTGTTTCATGCATACATCTCGTCGTGGACGAATGTTTGAAGGTAAAAGCTTATACTTATAAATTAATTTTTAGCTGACTAAAAAAAGATCGATCTGCTTTACAGGTTGGAAGATCCAATTTCCATTGTAGGTAATTCTAAATTTTTTAATTTTATATTTATTGTATTAGTGATTCGCAAAACCTAAGGCACCCTAACTAGTTTTTATTATAAAAGGATTATGTTTATTATTAAATTACATTTACGCGGATTATTTGCGAAGATGTGTTTGTTGCAAATTAAAAAGTCTATGATAATGACGCGCGATCTACCTAGTGCCACTAGACCGCTTTAAGGTGAACGCACACTTATCCGAGCCGAACGCGTCGAACGAATCGAAGTCAATGAGGTCTCGCACACGTATCCGCACCAGAAGAATCGACCGCGCCGTAAGAATCGTCCGCGAAATAGTACCCGCTCGTTTATTGTTCATACTCAACTGATAGAATGCGAGCGTATCGGTCGAGTGGACCGCATTAGCCGCGCCAAATCTGATGACGTAATCCAAATTCGTCTAGGTTTCTGGGGTTCTTTTAGATTCGGACGATTCGACGCGGAAAAGTGTGCGAGGTTTCATGAGATTCCATATATTGAATTCTATAATTCGTTTTGTTCGGCTCGGATAAGTGTGCGTTCACCTTTACGTGCCGCCGCAGTTTGCATTCAGTCAAAGCAGATTGCAAAGTTCGCGTTGCCGCTTGGGGCCGTACGTAGTTATGTGTACACTTTGACTCTTATCGCTACGGAACAGAGTTGCTTTTTTCAGAAGGTGATTAAAAGAATCCAAAGTAGCCAGTTTGGTAACAATGCAGGGCCCCAATTCCGCTAATTTACAAATGGCTCAATAGAATCGCAATTGCATCTCAATTGTATATTTTGACACATTTATTATGGTAGTAATGTCAAAAAATACGATTGAGATGCAATTGCGATTCTATTGAGCAGATTCGTTTGTAAATTAGCGGAATCGGGGCCCTGATTAGAAAGTTCAGTCGCCTCTAATAATAGAGTAAGTAAAGATTAAACACGGCGCCATTAAAATATTTTACTGGTTAACATTTGACCCTTATTTTTTAATAGTGGAATCGATTCTACTCTCGTTTCTTAACAAATTAAATTCATATTTTGCGCTTTTTTTAACACGTTGTATACTAGCTTTTTTCCCGCGGCTAAACTGCAACGTGCAACTGAAGAGGCCTGTGTGCAGCAGTGGACTGCGATAGGCTGATGATGATGATGACCCAGACTGCTCTCCCCACGTAAATTACACGTTATATAGCGCGGGCCGAAACCTGTGCTTAGCAGTGAGATACAAATAGCTTATGTCCTATTTCAATGTCTAATCTACCATTATTACTATATTTTATAAAAAAACAGGTCAGTACGTTTTTATTTTCCGATTTCAAAGTTGGTCATCTATGTTTTTGTGCAAGAAGTTTATTGGATTAATATGAATGATTGTTGCATTCTCTACATGATTTCAAGGTGGAGTCGATGCTGTTCTTCACGACGAACTACGGCCGGAACGTGAGCCTGGCAGAGTTCGATGCGGCACAGCAACACTGCACTTCCATGGTCAGGCCAAGCAGTTGTTATGCCTTTTTAAGGTTCCGTACCCAAAGGGTAAAAACAGGACTCTATTACTAAGACTTTGCTGCCTGTCCGTCTGTCATTCTACCTGTCAGCAGGCTGTATCTCAAGGGCCGCGACAGTTGAAATTTTCACAAATTATGTATTTCTGTTGCCACAATAACAACAAATACTCAAAACAAAATAAAATAAATATTTAAATATTTAATAACTCTCATACAATTAATCAAAGCATACAACAAACCCGTTTTTTTGGCCTTTTTGGTACGGAACTCTTCGTGCGCGAGTCCGACTTGCATTTGGCCGGTTTTTTTAAATTGTTCTTTAAGCAATCTAATTGCTAGTGTAAATTGAAAATACAATGTCTTGAATAAACATTGCGAATGCCTGAAAGGTTTTATGGGCTTCAGTCCAACTTTAAGCAGTCGAGAAATAATTATTTAAGAAATTGTATTTTCAATTGTTGTGACATTTGTGCTCTGTAGGATTTGCTTAGTAGATATTTAAGCTTTAGTAGAGATTTCCTGCTTACTTAGGTACTAGCAATTTAGGCATTTAGCTTACTTTACATTTTGATCCTTAGAATGTTTATTTATTCTGACGTTTAAAGCACTTTATATTAAAATCTAAATAAATGCTAGATAATTCCGTAAACAAATCATTAGTTAAGTCAAAATGATTGTGATGAATGTTTCAGATGTTAAAATATCTAAATATAACCTGGTTGAACAACACGGCGCATGCGATCAGAATGTCATTCAGAGATGTTGGTAAAGGGTGTGTATATTTGTTACTCTCTACTCACAAACCTACCTAACATCGGGGTTTTTTTTTTGCGTATCTTGTCAAGCAATCGTTTTTGTAAAAAGCTGTTTATCTAGTGCTTGCGTATTATAGCTGTTGCCTGCGACTTCGTCGAATTTCTGTTATTATAGTCGCTATTATTTTTGCAATATTTTTCACTGCTTCTTTGCTCCTATTGGTCGCAGCGTGATGTTATATAAACTAAAGCCTTCCTCGGTAAATGGACTATCCAACATAAAGATTTTTTCAATTCGAACCAGTTCTTCCTGGGATTAAGATTAAATACAAGGGCCGTTTTTCCATACAAACGTAGTCCCCTGTTTCCTCCCTGGATAAAGCCAGGAGAGCAATAATTTTTATTACAAAAATCTATGGCCACTATTAGCATGTTTCTATGTTTTCTGTTTTTTCATAAATTAATTAATAAAAAAAGATATGAGCCTTCAAAAATCGAATAAATTCGCCAGATTTTCCGCTGTGTTCAATCATCCAGAAAACAAATTTAGCTAAATTTTAGAAAAAAGGAAAACATACGAACGGCCAAAGCCTTTCTGTAATTTTTAATGAAAAAAGTATTTAAATCGGTCTAGTTTTGAAAAAGTAATCGGGGTACTACAAAACATTGATTTGGTGTGCTTTTAGTAGGTATTTTCAGTCCAAGAAGCAGTTGTCTCTATAACACTCTGCGGTGAAGGCGCGACAGCAATAGATTTTACAAATACCTATTTTTCAATTCTCTCGCCCGTAGTGTTTCCTCTTAACGCGTTTAAACAAACAAACAAACTCTTCAGCTTTATAATATTAGTTATAGATTTTTCTCCATCTTAGGCTTCTTCTTAACCGTATTAAGTATGTTGTCAAGAGCAAGCCCATTATTTATATTTAAAAAAAAAAGATTTTTCGTTAGCACCATAAATAAAATATAAAAAGTATATACACTTGTCCCATTAAAAGATGTAATATCTGTACCAAGATTAAAAAGCAGTTAATGTCATCTCTACCTTGATGCAAATCAATCTTACCTACATACCTTACTTAAATATATGTACAACTGAGGGAAAAGAGCACCCCAAAATTCAGTGAGTGCTTATTTGGTTAGGACAATTTTCTGTAAATGATTATGTTTCTAGTTCTTTTTTTAAATTTTACGTTTTAATAAAGCCATTGGATTAAGGCACATTTTTTAATATTTAAATAGTCAAGCAAAAATGGACTCAAATCTGTTGCGTTTAGGTGGTACAACATATACGAGAAGAAGTGGGAGTTCTACGGCGTGAGCAAGCTGAGTCGGTTCATGCAGCTCGTCAGGTTCCGGATGCAGGTAAGCAACGCTTTCTATACAGGGAAAACCAGGCATGAAGCATTCATAATTTAACTCTATAGCCTCAGCTGCTAAAGGTTATTAAAGGTCAAATATTCAAAAATGTCATTCATAAAATTTGTTTTTTTAAATTATTCAGAAATTAAAATGAAGGGCAAGCGGACGATACAAACGTTAGCTTACCTTACCGACTATTAATCAAACAAAGAGGGAAAGCTCTCGATATTTTTTTCCGAATTTTAAAATTTCAATAATAATTAGAATTTTTAGTAATAATTTGACGCCCCATTTCCCAATGTCGTTAGATTCCCGGGTCGGGCAACAAAAGTTTCAAATATTTGAATATTGCTTGGCTTTGTGATCACCAACCCGCATTTGGCACGCTGACCCGCATTGTGCCTGTACCCATCATTGCTGTCAATGGTAACTTGATTTCAATGATGAAAGGTCTTTGCTCTGCTTTTTATTTACTTTTTCTTTACTGTTTTTAAGCTATTGCATAGCTTCTATCGCGGGCCTTGAGCGTGGAGACCGAATCCAGAAATTCCGTAACGAAAATAACCTAACACACCCCCCTCCGACCGTCACAGCGGTGATACTTTTTAGTTTTATAATTGCATAAGTTGATAGAAAATGCTATGCAATATCTTTACCGCGGCAGTCTCCGAGTGCCACACGTCTTTTTTATCTTTTTGTGTGGTATGTAAACTAAGTGTTCTACCAGCTATGTTATTTTCGTTCCAGTCATCGATATGTATAATAACAACTGGATACACAATGTACAAATGAAACCTAAAACTGTCCTCCATTGAAATATGATGGATATTTATGCCATGTTGTATAATAATAATAATAATAATAATAATAATATCATTTATTTGAAACCCAAATATACACAAAACTTAGACATAAATTATTTCTAGGGTTTTACATAGTACATGATACAAAAGAGTGTTCCCTGACCCGAAAACTAGTTGAAACTGTATTATCAGGGTCAGTGATTCCTCAGTAGATTAACATCAAACCATAGAATTTAATTGAACAAGTGGTGTAAGCTTACTTAATTTAACAACTATGTACTTATACATTATTTGCAGGTAGGTAGTGTAATTATTAGTTACGTTGTGTGTGTGTGTGTGTGTGTGTGTGTGTGTGTGTGTGTGTGTGTGTGTGTGTGTGTGTGTGTGTGTGTGTGTATGTGTGTGTGTGTGTGTGTGTGTGAGAGTGTTGTGTGTGTTGCTCTATTTTAAAAGATTTTCGGTATCTGAATATGAAAGGATGCAACTTTTAGTAGAACGTATATGTATCTATTTGATTCATATACGTTCTACTAAAAGTTGCATCCTTAAGTCAAATTAGTGCACACACAGAACACGAAGAAGATAGTGTAAGAGTATAAATAAAAAATAAAATAAAATAAAAAAAACACGGAAAAAGGTTAGAAAGGCTGTCGTGCACCATTTGTATGAGTATACCGTGTCGCCGCTTGCGCACCACTACACAAAAACGAGTTCAAAGAACGCCAATCAAACGAATTCTTTTGGTCGCGCGACGTCAAAAGAAACCAATCATAGCGCTCACGTTTAGGCAGAAGTATAAGCATTCGCTCATAACCTCTGTGGCGTGCTTGCCCTTACATCGCCTTTCTAACCTTTCCTTATACAGGGTGAAATTTAACCACTTTCCAAATTTTAATATAGCTATCTACGAGACAAAAAACTAATGACGTATTTTTCTTTTGGTATAGCCCAGTACAAAAATATCAAGATAAAGCACTTAGAAAATGTCCGCCAAAAATCTAAAATTTTTGATACGGCCTCCTAGCAACACTTTTTTAGGGTTCCGTACCCAAAGGGTATAAACGGGACCCTATAACTAAGACTTGGCTGTCTGTCCGTCTGTCCGTCTGTCCGTCGCTCTGTCACCAGGCTGTATCTCTAGAGCCGCAATAGCTAGACTGTTGAAATTTTCACAAATTGTGTATTGCTGTTGCCGCAATAAAAACAAATACTAAAAACAAAATAAAAGAAATATTTAAGGGGGACTCCCATACAACAAACCCATTTTTTTGGCTTTTTTGGTACGGAACCCTTCGTGCGCGAGTCCGACTCGCACTTGGCCGGTTATTTACGCGATGCGCATCTCATTCATTCATTACCATACTATTCATAAGTTTTTGATTTTTCCTTCACACCTTAACAGGCTTAGGACCGTAACCGTAATTTCAAACAATGTTGCGAAAAATATTTTCGGGTTATATGGGCGCCTATATAAAAATTTTAAGATGATGAAAAGTCATCCTGTATTTCAAATGAGTGCATATTTAGTTGGGACACTGTTTAGGCGCTGATTGTGTTCTTTATATTACGTCAATGGTTTCAGTACGCCCTGAGGTATTGCATCGAGCAATCAATGGCTATGTTCGTGTCCCTCTGCGAGACGCCGTGCCTCTGCACGTACGGCTGCGAGGAGGGCTGGGAGTGGGACCCCTCCGACCTCATTAACTCGCCCTTCCGGAGCCCCACGCCGACCCTGTTCTACTTCTACCTGACTATAGGGTCGGACGGACCTTACTACACCACCAACCCGCAGCAGTTTGAGGTATGATCTTAAGTAGAGGTACCTTAGAATACTAATATAAATGAAAGATGTTGACACACACGAATTTATTCAAGGATTTTCACGCTGTGAGCGAGCGGAGTTTTATATATTTTTTTGTTTTTTTTTACAAATATTTTACAGTCAGTTAAGATGAAACAGATTTTTATTAATGTTGAAATTAGTTAAAGCAGTCGCCCGGAATGCAAAAAGTGTGGCGATAAAGACCCACCTAAGGCATTTGATATTTTTATTCAAGTAATTGTATTTTTATGCAATTAAATAAAATGGTTGTTTAAATCAATTTATTTGCTTGGAGAACAGTTTTAAAAATAAATTTTGTCAACTGTTTTCAAATTCAGCCTATAGTATAAGTAGAAGAAGTATAAGAGTAAGTAATATACCTTTTTTTAAATTAGTTCTAAAATTTCTCACAGCTTGAGTACCATTTTCGTATGAGTTTTGTGGTTCATAGTCTGAGTTCTGTTTTACTTTTGAAATGTGCAACTATTTCAAAATATGCAGGCATCAATAGCCTAATATTAATTTAAAAAACTAACACAATTTCATACAAATTCACAGATAGTGATTCAGCGTTTGTTCCGAGAGATGCTATACCGCAGCCACTTCATACCGCAAGTGCATCCGATGATCGTTACTGGCCTGGTCTTTGACAAGGAGCTGTTCCTCACATCCATCGGTGAGCACATATCAACTATATCAGCCTTGTAGTGTGTTGTACACCCAACCCACACTTACATACCTAACCTTAGTATATAAACGTGAATCGGAGCTGGTTGTGTCACACAATTTATAGACGCATCATAAAGTTAACTTAACTCGTCTTTTCATTTACTACTCCTGGTTCCCACATTGCAGCCTAAAAATCTTGGCCTCGATCCCCGTTAAGATGAAGAGTGGCGAACTTTCGAAAATTGGTCGGGCTTGCAATCACCAAACTTGCATTTGGCAAGCGTAGTGATTATGCCTGTATCTACCCATCATTATTATGGTAACTTGATGGAGGACTTTGTCCTGCATCGGGATGATTATAGGCCGTTACTTGACATGAATACACTAGCAATCTTCATAAGTATCTTCAACTCGTATATTTGTTTGTTAAACTCCCCGTTGGTCTACTTGTTTAAATATCGGGCAAAGATCTCGGGGTACTGGGTTCGATCCCTGGGGCCTTATTCAGCTATTTCAGTTGCAGCTCAATCGTGATTGAACTGGGCGATTTAGACTTTTAGCCCATACTAGAACTGTCAAAAACTGCTATTCAATTACGATTGTGATACGATTTGGCTAGCTGAATTAGGGGCCTAGGCAACAAGAGTTTCGAACTGTCGTACATTGCTCGGGCTTGTGATCACCAAACTTGTAGTTACCAAGCGTAGTGATTATGCCTGTTACCAATCATTGCTGTGGTAACTTGAATTCAATGATGGAGGCCTTTGCCCTGAAGTAGGATGATCATAGGCCGTTACTTTACATGAGTAGGTACACTAGTAATCTGTATAAGTACAGATGCCTTACTCTGCAATACGAAGCTCGTATTTACGGATATATCTGGCTCTTTCAGATATTTTATAAAATCGGTATGAGTGATAGGGACAGATAGATTCGAATATATGGATATTGTGTTGTGGAGTAAACACCGTCGAATTGTTGGAAGAATTTATTAGGCAATGAACAGGTCGTAAACAAAATAGCAGTGGCCAAAAGAAAAATAATCGTAGTCCCACCGGTCGCTGAGGTCGATACACTATTAGCCAATTCGCAGAGTCGTTCTGATATCCGTTGGTATTGCTAAAGTCGCAGGTTACTTCGTACTTGATCACTTTTTGCAAGCTCTCAGCTCTTACACCGAAAGCTCACAATAAACTTACTGCATTGTCACAACTTCATCTTCTTTATGTGCCTAGACATCGACGCCAATTACCAGAATAAACGAACGACAAGGTCAAGTTCTTAAATGCAAACAATTCGTGTTATGCGATTTTGTACCTTACGTTGTAAACCCAAAGTTCAATGTCGCTTGCACCAAGGTCCCATTATTTTTGAACATAGGTACTTATGTATTTCGTCTAGCTATGTCTCGAACCTTCCAGCATGTCCGCGACAGTATTTTCACCTCGTATAATTGTATCAGGTCTGATGGAGCCGAACGTGGTGGAATACCGCGAAAGGCTGCTGAAGGCGTACCGCAAGGCGATCATCCCCCTAGAAGCGTATATGCGACAGTACGAGTGCTATAGAGAGATATATTTGCTGGATATTGAAGAATATGTTGAGTGAGTATATAGATAGACCATATGTATTGGGGGATTATAGGTCTCATCACTAAAAGCGATCTATTACAGACTGTATGTGTTTTGGTTGAGGAAGTTACTTATTGGTGATGTAGGAACGCAGTGTAAACAAAATAGTGTGTATTAAACGGACCAAAAAACAAAAAGATTTTTAGATGTATAATTAAAAAATATTCTATTCATCACCATTGATTTACCATGTTTAGAAGTGTAATGAATTGAAGAAACACTCCGTATTGTAAGTGTATAGATGTGTTTGTTTTGTTATCTGTTGTGTTTCTGAGTTTCTTCCGCTGCTTCTTCCCGGCACCAGCACAGACTTGTCCCAAAGCATTGGTAGGTTTAATTATTGGGACGTGTAAAAGCGCCTATTGGGGCCTAGTTGCAGAAGTTAACTGATTTTACTGATTCAGATACATAAAAACAAACACCAAATACACACACACGTGTTCCTTTTGCGAATTTTTCTTTGAACTTGTGATTCACACAGACGCATTAATAGTGTGGAAGTCATTTTTAGGGTTCCGTGATCGAAGGGTAAAAATGGGACCCTATTACTAAGACTTCGCTGTCTGTCCGTCGCTCTGTCACCAGGCTGTATCACAAGAGCCGCGATAACTAGACATTTGAAATTTTCACAAATTATGTATTTCTGTTGCCGCAATAACAACAAATACTAAAAACCAAAATAAAATAAATATTTCAGGGGTGCTCCCATGCAAAAAACCAGTTTTTTTTTGCCTTTATGGTACGGAAACCCTTCGTGCGCGAGTCCGACTAGCACTTGGCCGGTTTATTATACTTAACAATATTTCCGTACTGGAATCATAATTAATCTGAACTTGCAGAAACTTCCGCCTAGAGAAGCACTCGGCCTCGGAGACCAAGGAGGAGGTGCAGATGCACTACGACGCGAAGCAGGACCTCATCTGGCGCCTGCCGCAGTACATCAACATCGGGCCCTTCTCGCTCAACGTCGATACGCTCAAGGTGCCATAACTTACAAATGTCATAAACTAGCTAACCCAGCAAACTTTGTATCGCCTCAGAATAAGGATCCCACCAGAATACTAGCGCTTCATCGGCCCTTGGTTCGTTGCAGCACATGCTGAGGTGGTACCTAATTGGTCATATTACTTGTAAATTTTTTTTTGGTTTGTGTCTTTTGTTCTATTGTCTAGCTGTAATTGTCTACATCTTTTGTAATGTGCTTGTGACCAATTATATGTTTCTTTCTGTCTTTTCTTTCTAATAATATAATTTGGTTTTGAAGTCCTTAATATCAATATCATCAAATATGACGTGGTCGGTAAACATTTTATATAAATACATTTTATTTGCAACGTTAACAGCTTTACAATGTTTTTAATAGTTAGTATCCTATTCCCGACAAATACAAATTCAAAAACTTAAAAATCGGTCCAGCCCTTCTCGAGTTATAAGTGGTGTGACTATCACGACTTTGTTTTATATAATAAGATATAAATATATGCATATAGATTACTTAATTAAGTTCTTTGAACGCCAATCAATCGACCAATAGGGTCGCGTGACGTCAAAAGAAACCAATAACAGCGCTCACTTACAAGCATTTACTCATAACCTCAGTAGTGCGCCTGCCCCGCCTACATCGCCTTTCTAACCTTTTACCATGTTCTGTGGTACTCACCTCCCGTTTGCATACAGGGGCCTAATTCGCGTAACCGAATCGCAGTTCGATCGTGATTGAATTGGACGATTTTGACATTTAGCCCATACTAGAACTGTCAAAAACCTGTCGTTCAATTACGATTGTAATACGATTCGATTACGCGAATTAGGCCCCTGATGACGCGAAGCAATTAGCAACAGCAAAATAGAATTGCATCTCAGTTCGTCATTAAATTTGTGTAATTTTTGAATATGGATGGATAGTACCTAATAATATGTTTCAGCAACTGCTGGTGACGAAGCGTTCGGACATCATCAAAGCGCTCCTCACGATGTGGGCGGAGGAGGTTCGTCTCGTGGTGGACGACGTGATCCAGGCGTACAAGTCCATCATGCGGAAACTGGCCGAGAAGCCGAACACAATAGAACACGTGTTCGAGATACGCGAGTGGATGGAGTCGATACCGTTCGCGCTTAAGACCCAAGAGGATATCATGAAGAAAGTGCATACGGTTAGTGAATGCAGTTTGTCATCATCATCATCAGCCTATCGCAGTGGACTGCTGGACATAGGCCTCTCCAGTCGTACGCCACTTAGGTCGACCCTCGGCTTCCCCCATCCAGCTCCTGCAGCTACCTTGCGCAAATCATCAGTCCACCTGGCCTGAGGGCGTCCTACACTACGTTTGCCGAGACGCGGTCTCCACTCAAGAACTCGTTTACCCCAGCGGTTGTCGGTTCTGCGGCTAATTTAGCCAGCCCACTGCCACTTCAGCTTGCTAATCCGGTGGGCTATGTCGGTAACTTTAGTTCTCTGCCGGATCACCTCATTTCTGATTTTATCTCTAAGAGAAACTCCGATCGTATCTCTTTCCATAGCCCGCTGAGCGATTTTGTACTTGTGGACTAGCCGTACCGTCAGTGTCCACGTTTCGGCTCCGTATGTCATGACGGGTAGGACGCACTGATTGAGGACTTTCGTCTTTGAGGCATTGTGGGGTCGACGATGGGAAGACTCGACGTAGTTTTCCAAATGTTGCCCAACTCAACTGAATTCTTCTGTTCACCTCATGCTCAAAGTTGTTTCTACCTAACTGCAATGTCTGTCCAAGGTACACGTATTTTTGAACAACTTCGAGGACGGCGCCGTGCACCGCAATTGGTTGCGGTTGGATATTATTTATTTAGTTTGGAATGGCGGCTGCGCACCGCACGACGATCTGTGGGTGGCCCCCCAACAGGTGGACATACGATCTGATGAAGGTCACAGGAAGCCGGTGAATGCGGGTGTGGATCGTTTCACTGAGATATTGACGATGACTATTTAGTAAAATGAAATAAATATGTGTATATAATGTTAACTTCAAATGTTTGAAATGTTCGTAAATAACCACTTAGATCGTGAAATTACATCCGTTGATTTCACTGTTTACTTTCACTGTTATTCTATTTAGTAGATCTTGGAAAAAGGTTTTTTCTTTGTGCATTAATAATATTTACAAGTAACGGGCTATAATCACCCCACTGCAGGGCAAGGGCCTTAATCATTGAATCAAAGTTACCACAGCAATGAAGTGTACAGCAGGCATTATCACCAAGCTTGCACAATGATGGAGTTGCCTCACTAACTGGAGTAGTAACTATAGGTAAAAGTTTATTATTTTAAAATAACAATTTGTTTACAGGACTACGAAGTATTGGATGCATTTTTTATGCCATTGGAAAACGATGACTTCAAAGCCTTGTGGGAGTCTATCGGGTGGCCGCTTGCAATAACAAAACAGGTACACAAAAATATTATACCTAATTAAAAAAAAAAAACTAACTCATCGGAACTTATGACAACCACAGAACATGGAAAAAGGTGAGAAAGGCTGTCATGCAAATGTATGAGAATCGATGTCGCCGCTTGCGCCACACATAAATGAGTTCAAAGAACGCCAATAAAAGTGAAGGAAATCAATCACAGAGCTCGCGTTTGGGCAGAAGTATGAGCATTTGCTCATAACCTCTGTGGTGCTCTTGCCCCGCCTACATCGCCTTTCTAACCTTTTTCCATGTTCTGTGACTTCAACCGTCTTTATCTCTAAAACTTCAACTCTGTTTTCAATCCCATGCCTTGCAGTGAGATGCTTATAGGACGTTACATTAATTTTATTTTTTGTTTTTAATTATTATAATTAAGCAATGCCTTTCCGTGTCGTAAGGTGGACGTGACGACCGAGTTCCTCGAGGAAGAACAAGAGAAGTTCTGGAAGCTGCACCAGCAGGACGAACAAACTATGTTTGATAAGATCGACATGTACAGCGCGCAGTGTATGGCGCTCACGCTGCAGAACGACTTCGGGAAGGTATGTCAGAAATCTATACTAATTAGATTAGAATACTCTTTATTGCACACCACAGAAGAATTAAATTTACTGGAAATGTTACAGAAAGATATACAACTTAGGCGGTCTTATCGTCTGTAGCGATTTCTTCCAGACAACCTTTGGGTGCAGGATACTACAAAGAAAGGGGAAGGTGCACAGAGTACTTTATGTAAAAATAATCAAACATAACAAAACAAATTAACTTAAAAAACTTAATTTCTACATAAACATACATATTATTATACATATTTCAAAATATAAATAAATTATTTATGTAATGGATAGTCCATTTATCGAGGAAGGCTTTAGGCTATATAACATCACGCTGCGACCAATAGGAGCGAAGAATCAGTGAAAAATGTCTGTTGCATGCGCTGTGTAAACGGTTCAAGTTACCCAAAAAATGTGTATGAAAGAATTATTCCTCTATAAATGATTTAAGAAAATGTCTGCGACAGTATACGTCTATCTTTTAAGATTGATTCTCTACAACCTTTTTTATGATATTCAAATTTGTTTGTGAAGATAGAAATTGCAATGCTTATTCGATTTGTCTTTTAAATGTTCATTGTGTACTTGCTGAACAACATTTCCAAAAAACAAAATTTTCCACAAATGTATACTTTTGTAAATTTCTTCCATTTTTCGTTCCCAGGTCCACGAGATAGCGAACGACATAAAGAAGGCATGGAAGGGCATGAAGGACGCCCAGGAGTGGGGTCGTATTCTGAACCAGCGCCAGAAGCTGTTCGGTCAGCCGGTCGTGCCGTTCAGCGACCTCAACAGGCTGGTCAAGGAGTTTGAACCCTACAGGAACCTGTGGGTCACGGCGTCAGGTAAGAGATACGGGTAGCTGATGCTTGCGACTTTGCATGGGCTTTGGTTAATCTTCTTCGATATGAGGCAAATATTAATCACAGTTTGATAACATATAACATATAGGAACAATATACTTACATACAATATTTTTATTTATACAGGGTGTTAGGTAAATGGTATAACAAGATGAAACCAGCCTATGCTACTTAATAATATGCATAAAAATCCTATGGTGAAGTCAGAAATATTTTTCATTTAAAATAAATAATTTCATACAAATTGGAATCTCAAAATTTTAGTTTTTATGAAAATAAAAAGAATTAAAATGATTATATCAAATAGTACCCCGTATAGAGATAGATTGGCTACCTAGGTAATCGATCGATCATCATAAAGATGTCAATTGACTGTAGTAAATTTTTCATGATCCCACAAAACGCAATTATGCCAATGAATCTTGATGCGATTCGAGTTCCGCGTGAGACATAATTTTTCAAGTTTATATACTGAAACGAAAGATAGTTTACGGATTTAGAACGCGTTTATTTTTGATTTAACCCGACGTTTCGAACCCTTTACAGCGATCATGGTCACGGGTAGACTAAGGTGTTATTCGTCTTTAAGATGGTATTATATACTGATATTATGATTGCAATTAAGTTGCTAAAATATCAAATACGCAAATGTAATGTATGTCTTGTAGTGTTCGTGTAAGTTCAAGAAACCAATATTCAAATTATAATTTGTGGCTAATATAAACCTTCATTACAGATTTCTTGAAAGCCCGCGAAGTTTGGTTCGACAACCCTCTGATGTATGTGGACGCGGACGCCATCGAGCCGCTCATCAACGAGTACTACAAGACGATCATAAAGTGCGTGCGCACTTTCGCCGACATGCCCAAAGTGCAGAAGGTTGCCACTACTATACGGGTTAGTGTGGAATAATTACTGTTTTATGATTCGCCCACATGAGGGATATATTTTGCCCGCCTTATTGTTGATGATAGGCTTCACGCTAAACCCTATAGGTGACAGGAAGTCTACGATGGAGCGAGCTTACGCAGAAGCAGCCTATTCACTATATTTCCCATAAACATTCCGTTGTAACGTTTTCAGACACCATAATAAAAGTTATTCCACACTGGGTGTAACTCGATACAAAAATCGTATTGAAGTCTTTCTCATCTCGAAGGAGGAAGAAAAGCGATTTGTACGCAATCAGGAATATTTACCATAAAGGGGGGATTTCTCTGCTTCATTCATCTCGATGGTAGAGGGCTACCATCGAGATGGCGAAATGATCTCATGCAGCTCAAAAGCAAACTCTTTGAAGTACATCCTGTAAAATACCGACAGGCAAGCTAACATATCGCGTCGTGCCTTCCTAGATTATTCTAGGGTAGCATCACCCCTTTTTTCCTATGGGTTTTGTGAGAGGTGACAACAGGAGTTTTGGAGAAGCTGTGTATACTTTTCATCGTGGCTGAATTGCAATCGCTAACTCTCTTTCTGGAGAGGCCAATTTATAAGTATCTTTTCTACTGGGCCACTTCTTTTTATTTTAAGCCTATCGCGGCCAGTTTTTCCTAACCAATACCAGCCAGCCAGACTATTTAGGTACTGCTAAAGGATAACTTTGTACTCACTAGTCCACCCAATAGTCGAGCTATAAAGCTAGGTGTAAGATATGGTTCTGTGATAACTAGACCTACCGCATCTAGGATAATTTCATGCGTATTTTAACTACAGAAGGTATATGACCGTTTCTTTTTAGGATGACATCGACGAGTTTAGACCTCTGATACCCGTGATTCAAGCTGTTAGAAATCCGGGTATGAAGGAGCGACATTGGAACGAGTTCATGGAGAAAGCTGGTGAGGTGTTATTTCAAAGCTTAAAGTATCGTAGCCTAAATGTTTCAGTATTAGGATTTTTTCGAATTCTTCTGACTGTCAGAAACGTGGAAGGCAAAGAGAGTAGAGACTAAAAAAATTATACTCTTGGCTTGACATCCCAAATCTTGTTTTTAAGCTACATTAGGTCACACCTTAGGTCACAAAAATAGTTTTAAAGTTTTTAGTAAATTTGTTTGAATGTTTGTCCCAAGACTCCCGAGATGTTGGCTCGGTAATAAACTGATTGAAATTTCCGTGGTCACTATCACTAGAGTTAATTGATTCGGGATTTATACGATGTGCCTTGGTTTTTGTGAGTTTTCGATAATTCGGCAGTGTTGCAAGTGTCATGATCACGGAAGACTTGCCCCGGTACTTAATCAACTCGACCAATGGGGCGTTAAAACCCTAAAGCGCCGCGTACTCACTAGGGTACGAGTACATTCGTGTTCAGAGACATCGGGTGACATCGCGGTACATCGCCCTATGTCGCTAAATATCTGGTCTCCGGCCACGTCAGTTTAGTTGATAGATGGACTATCATTGGAATGGGCGACAAGATACAACGTACGCGATGTTTCGGTACATGTCGGACGAAGTGTGGCAACGTCGCGTGAAATCGCTAGACGTTTTGAGGGACACGACTCATGCGATATTTATCTCCTAACTGGATGACCTGGTGTACTTCGTTTTACCTATCCTAATGACATTTTAAAACTCTCTAATTGATTGATGATATAGTTCAGTTTGTGTGGGAAAATGAAATAGTTGTTTTTACTATCTTCCTTGCAATTTTTCCATATTTTCTCACCGCTTAAAACTTCCCTGGACTACCACAAATATTTTAAGATCAAAATTAGTCAAATCGGTCCAGCCGTTTTCGAGTTTTAGCGAGACTAAAGAACAGCAATTCATTTTTATATATATAGAAAGAAGGGTACGCGGCTAACGGCCAGTCCCAATAATCTATCTATCTTCAGTTTTGGCATATCGGAGATAGAAAACATCTTCTGTCTCTGATTTTGCCGTCCAGAGAAACAGAGACAAAAGTTGTTTTCTATCTCCGATATGCCAAAACTGAAGATAGATAGGTTATTGGGACCAGACGTTAACGACGAAATGTGTCTTTTATTTAAATGTGTGTGTGTATGTCACTTATCGCAGGCATAACGGTGACGATGAACGACAAGCAGACGTTCACGATGTGCCTGAAGCAGGGCATGGCGGCGCACGGCGAGCTCATCGCGGAGATCGGCGAGCTCGCCAGCAAGGAGTACGTCATCGAGCAGGCGCTGGACCGCATGCAGGCCGACTGGGCCAACAAGGCCATGGAGATCGCGCCCTACAAGACCACTGGTATGCATTGCTATAAGTAAAGTAAAATAACAGCCTATCATCCCACTGCAGGGAAAAGGCCTCCATCATCAAATCAAACCAAATCAATTTCATTTATTGTGGAACACAGGTACAAAAATATCTTAATAAAAATGATGTCTCACTGTGACCGGTCTTATCAGACATACAATAATTCAGTTAATAAAATACAATATAATAATAATTCAATTTCAAATAGTATACATTCAGTTAACAATAATAAATAACAAAAATTAGTGGAATAAAAAATATAAAAAAATTGGATAACTCATGTCAAAATATCATTTAAATAGTCTTTAACGGAATAATAACATTTTTCTATCAATAGCTGTTTTAATTTATTTTTGAACGTCACTAAATCTATTTTTTTAAAACCATATGGCAATTTATTAAAAATAATGGGAGCCATTCCACTTACACTCTTGTTCACCATAGATGTTTTATGTCCTCCAGTTACCAACTTTTGTTTGTACTGGGTTCTTATGTGAATTGACCTCATTCTTATGTCCGCTACTTTTATAAACAAGTGCGTTCATACAAGTGCGTATCATTGAATTCAAGTTACCACAGCAATAATGGGTACTGGCATAATCACTACGCTTGCCAAATGCTGGTTGGTAATCACAAACCCGAGTAACGTTCGGAAATTCGAAACTTTTTGTTGCCCGACCCGGGGTTCGAACCTGTGACCCCGAGATCTTGACCCGGTATTTAAACCACTAGACCGACGGGGCGTTATACCTATCACTAATGTGGTAACTTGAATCCTATGATGGAAGCCTTTGACCAGGGGCGTGCACAGAAATTCTGGGTATGCATGGAGAACCTAAGTTTAAAACACCTAACTATAAAAGCCAAAGGCTTTGCCTTGCTGTGGAACAGGGGTCGGCAAACCGCGGCCCGCGGACTTCGTACTTGCGGCCCGTAAATGTTTTGTAAATGAGCTGTAAATATCAAATTAAATGCATGAACGAACCATGATAAGAACTTGAGTGCCATTCTAGGAATTGCAACTACAAATATGACAGTTAACATACAAGAAATAGCCTGCATTTAGGATCTCAGACATCACTTTTTGTTTTCTATCAATTATAATACCAATTATACGTTTATATCACAAGTGCGGCCCGCCATTAGTTCATTTCGCCATCTTATGGCCCTAGCCTGCCATAAGGTTGCCGACTCCTGCTGTAGAATGATTGTTGGTCGTTGTCACTGCTGGTATGCATTATCTTGACATAAACAGAGGTTTTATAACTTTTTATTATATACCACCATCTAAGTTTTGCTGGTTCTAGTGAACTCCCCGCGGCTATATATTCCTGCTGTATTGCTAATCGATAAATTCATCATTGATGTAATAACTTGAATTCAATGATGGAGGCAGTGGGATGATTATACGTTACTACTGGTATGCATTATCTTTAGATGAACAGAGGTTCCTTAACTTTTTATCTTGTTAATACTTTCAAAGTTTTGCTGGTTAGGTGGCCCTTTTATCACCCCAGTGTAGCACAACAAATTAAGCTCATAAATTAACCTAATTTTATAAATTAAATATAAAAGCTTGCTTTAATTAATAATAAGATATTTTAAGATACATGTAATGTTCAGTTTTATTTTTTAATTTAATATAATGTAGGTTTATAAAGTACGTTTGTCTAAATTCATAATTCGACACGAGTGTATATTGATCCTTTAGCAGGCATAAAAAAATTCAAAAATTCAAAATCGTTTATTTGCTAAGAAAAGGTATACATGAAAAGATCTTAGACTATAGTATACTATTAGTTCCTACTATTCAACTGAAATTCATTAGCATGCAAAACGTTTTTCGATAAACTCATTGACACTATAAAAGCAGCAATCAATTAGCCACTCTCTCAAATTCCTAATCATAATGTCAGTGGAGCCTACCTTAAATTTATTTGGAATTTTATTAAATATTTATTATACACATGAAGTAACAGCTTTTTTGACATAGTGCAGTTTTTGGCCAGTAATCACTTACGAGTCTATTAGGATCTCTGGTATTCCTTGGATAAATATCACGGGCCCATTTAAAAAATATCGAATTCTTTATGACAACCTTAAAAGTTTCTAGTACATACAAGGCACAGTAAGAACTCGCAACTTAACAAATAAAGGCTTGTAGGAGTCATAAGGCCCTTTACAACAAATAGCTCGAATACACTTCTTTTGAGCAATAAAAACTCGCTTGACGTATAGGATGAAATATTCCACCTATTTCTCTCGGATGTTGGTGGTACTGGCAGTAGCCCGGTAAGCGAAAGGTTGTGAGTGCGAGTCCCACCTCAGGCAGTCGAAAAACAATTTTAAACACTTATGACTTAAGGATTGATTTATGTATCATTTTAATGTATCAGGCACGTTCATAATGAAGATAGCCGACGAGACGCTCCAGCTGCTGGACGAGCACCTGCTGGCGACGCAGCAGCTGGGCTTCAGCCCCTTCAAGGCGGCCTTCGAGCTGCGCATCACGGACTGGGACGAGAAGCTGCGCCTCACGCAGAAGGTCGTCGACGAGTGGATCGAGTGCCAGAAGTTGGTTACTTTTGTAATTATTTTATAGCGTTGCAATAATTGGACGTTAACGAGAAATTTAACGCGGTCATACTTAGAGTTAATTAATTCAGAGTTTATATAGTCAGTGTATTTTTACTTGTGTTATTTGGTAAACAAACAGCACTCATAGCAAAAACACGTCCCATTCTGACTTTATCTCATTGTGTATTTTGTGTATAGAAGTTTTATATGATAAAGCAACATGTTAGAATTATTTTTTTCACTGACAACTGACGATATTTACCAATTCATCACAAGATTTTACACGAAATTTGAAATTCACCTTACAAAACGCTTTCACGCTAAAAATGTAGTTATAAGCTGTTCTATCGTTTAAACAAATAAACTGATCATAGTGTGCAAAATTTGATTAAAAAGTAGTTCAAGATTCCATCGCGGACAAACAACGTGACACCAATTTAATATAATATTAAAAAATACATATAATTATGCATCATCATTAAATTTTTGTTGCTTCAGAGAATGGATGTATTTGGAGCCAATATTCACGTCAGAAGATATTTCTCGGCAACTACCACTCGAGGCAAAGAAGTATGGGACTATGGAGAGAATATGGCGACGAATTATGGGTGCAGCCGCTGCATGCCCTAAGGTTGGTTTTCGGTTGATTTAAAAAGTCGTTTTACGTAGTACTGAGGTTGTCTGCCTACTGCACTCAGCCCCAGGGCTCAATGCTCGGACTGGTCAATTCAAATTCATTTATTGATTTATTGCAAAAAGCCCTGAGTATTTTCAGAGCTAGAGTGTGAACGCTGTTAGGGTACAGCAATATAAGAATGTTTGAAAATTAATTTTAAATAATTTTAATTATTCTGTTTAAAACTCTTTTGCCTTGTAAGTATGTAGTAACTATCTTATTAATAAGTCTTTAGTTTGCTTTGAAAGGTTCTGAAGGTGTGTAATGCCTTTGGTCCTTTCGTCTCTAGCTAGGTGAAAGTCGTCAATAAGTAAAGGAACAGCCTAAATTCGTCCACAGCAGGGTAAAGTCCTTCATCATAGAATTCAAGTTACCACAACAATGATGGGTACAGGCATAATCATTACGCTTGCCAAATGCAAGTTAGTGATCACAAGCCTGAGCGATGTTCGAAAAGCCGTAACTCTTATTGCCCGACCTTACTCCGCAACACAATGTCCGTATATTCGAATCCATCTGTCCTTGTCACTGCTACCGATGTATTAAAGTATCTGAAAGAGACAGATACATTCGTAAATACGGGCTTCGTGTTGAAGAGTAAGGCATCAGGTACCCTAGATCGCGTTCGGTCGAGTAGTAATACCTAATTATCTAGTTTGTTGTTTATAGATAATGTTGATCTGTCCGGATAGTCGGCTACTGGATAGTCTCGTGGAAGCGCGCCATCTGCTGGCGGTGGTGGCGAAGGGATTGGCTGAGTATGTCATTTGTCAAGTTATAGTGCAAAAAAAAGTTACATTGATGTGAAATAAAAAATAAGAGACTTAATCAGTGACAGAATAACATCCTCTCCAAATGAGTACCCATTGAACTTCGAGCGCTCTTTCATCTTAGTTGCATTCATCTTTAGTTGTATACATATAGTAGGGTTGCATTTGCATTACGGAAGGTACGAGTATGATATATGATATTCAGAGATTTAAATCGTTAGATGTGCTCAGCGCTTACAAAAACTGACCACCTTGTGCATGGCGCTACCGCGCACGCTCGGTTTGTTTACGTTCACAATTAATTACTTGGCCCCTAGAATCGCCAACGCGTGCAACGGCTAGTTATAGAAGGGCTTAATCTAATTTGGTTACCACCTAGACAAGAAACAATCCGGCGTATATCTCGCTTTCGCGTACTGATTTGCAACGGTTCTCTCTCTGTTCCAAAGAGTGAGTTCACTCTTTCCAACGATGACACATTTTCGTGCGTCTTAAATGTATGGTAAGAGCTTATTTAACGATTTATATCTCTGATGATATAAGATATTAGCTGCTGGTGCTTAGACTTGGACAGCTCGAAGTGATTTTAATGTATGAGACTTCAACTTGTTACATTCGATCAGTAGTTAGACGCGTACATACATGTCGGTGATTTATTTTTATTTATGTTAGGTAGATTCGTAATCGGTCGAAATAATATTGGTCAATGTTTTTGGAGTAGTGACCAGTATTGAAAAAGGAATGCTTGAATGGTTTGGACATGTTGAGAGGATGAATGAAAGCAGGTTGACTAAAAATATATATATGGCGAGTATAAATGGAAATGTTGGAAGGGGAAGGCCTCGACGAACTTATCTTGATCAAATCGGGGAAGTTCTAAAGAAAGGTCAGGTCAAGAGTACCCTAAACCGGCGAGCGTTTATGATAAGATTAATGAATGTGGATGAAGCGAAAGTAGTCTGTAAGGATCGTAGCAAGTGGAAAGATGTGGTCTCTGCCTACCCCTCCGGGAAAAAGGCGTGAATGTATGTATGTATGTATGTTTTTGGATAAACCTCTAGTTTACAAATTCTAAATTATTTATTCACAAGAAACACGGTACTTACATAAGATGATATAAATAAAAATAGATGTTTCGCTAAAAATAGCATGCAAATGTCGCTAAAAACACGTAAAAAATAAATTGAGCCAATAAATTTCAATGTCAAAAAATTTAAACTAAAAAAAAGCCGAGTTCAAATTATGAAACATAATGTAGTAGTAGGTACATAAACAACATAAACAAACAATAAATAAGCATAATATATTTCTAGATATATGGAGCTGAAGCGGCTGCGGTTCCCCCGCTTCTTCTTCCTCAGCGACGACGAGCTCCTGGAGATCCTCTCGCAGTCGCGCAACCCTCGCGCGGTCCAGCCGCACCTGCGGAAGTGCTTCGAGAACATTGCCAAGGTCACCTTTATAGAACTTTCCTTTGCTTTTTTTTATAATCAATGGGCTTGCTCTTAAACTACATATTTAACTCTACGGTTAAGAAGGAGCCTAAGAAGGAGCGAGCTCACCCAGAGGCACTGGTTCCCCCACACACCAGCGGAACACAGAACAACTGTTTGTCGCTGGACTCCGGCAGGAGGGGGGCAGCATCCAGGCGGCCTCTTACGAAGCCTACCGCCGCAGAGGGATCTGTTAGCCGTCATCATTGGTTAGAAAACCAAAGATGCCGTTGCCCAGGGGGTAGATCCCACCACCCCTTGCTTTTGTGACGTAGCAAAGAAACCACGTTATAAAGATAAAATAAATGTAATAAAATTACTATTCACAATATTACAAGGTAATGGCTACCAAACGAGAACCAAATCTAAACCTATTTTACATACAACCCTTTTGCTAGGCACAAGTCACATACAAAAACCAGAAAGTAAAAATGACCATGAAGGCCTAACAACAAGGTTGCCAGATCTGTTGCCCACAGCTTTCCTAAGTCACCAAATCCATTAGAACTTTCTTTTCCTTTCCTAGGTCACCAAATCCTTTAAAGTATGTGAATGAACGGCTAAGAATATGTATTGGTATTCAGTAAGTAACGGCCTATAATCATCCCACTGCAGGACAAAGGCGTCCATCATTGAATTCAAGTTACCACAGCAATGATGGGTACAGGCATAATCGCCACAAATGCGGGCTGGTAATCATAAACTCGAGCAATGTTAGAGAATACGAAACTCTTGGTGCCCGAATCGGGGATCGAACCAAGGACCCCGAGATCTTGGCCCGGTACTTATACCGCTAGCCCCAAAGTACTTCGAAGTTCTTAAATCCCGCGCTAACAAACTCTTTTTTCTTCGGCTTAAATAAAATAAAATGTGGACAACATCACATACATTCTTCTCATTCCAAAGTAAGTAACTTTTGAAAGCACTTGGTTTCTGAAATTCGGATACAAGGAAGGTACCATAAACCACCCCCCATACCAGAGAAAATGTAGAAATATTTGTTTTCTACGTTGATATGTCCGGGTATTGAACCTTATTCTGTAGCAGGCGACACCTTGAAATCCTGTGTATATGCCACTCCTCCAAGGAGGTCCTCTATTTTGTTTGACATGTTATTTTTATTCAAGGATGGGATTGGATGTATTTTTTATTTACACTTAAGTTAAGCCTTGAATTAATTCATCGGCACACGAAATGTCTGGGTAGCTCAATGGTTAGAGCAACCTCCCGGCAAGTGGAAGGTTGTAGGTTCTAATTTTTGTTCAGGGAATTGTATTTTCACTATACAGGTAACGTTCGAACCGGATCTCAAGATTACCCACATGCATTCCAGCGAGGGCGAGGTTGTGGAGCTCAAGTACAAGTTCTACCCCTCATCCAACGTGGAGCAGTGGCTGCTGCTTCTAGAAGATACCATGAGGCATACCAGTTAGTGCCCAGTTTTTGTCTGTTAGCGATATTTTCTTTTATAAATGCTAGGAATGTTACCAATCAAAAAGAAAAAAAAAAGGCATATAATCATCGCACTGCAGGACAAAGGCAATGATGGGTATAGGAATAGTCACCACGATTGCCAAATGCGGGTTGGTGATCAAAATCGAATCCAGGACCCCAAAAAAAAAGTAAAAAGTTGTGAATAGTGGGAAATTGGTTCATAGGAAATTGTGTTCGTTTTTCAACGTCCTGAAGGAGTAGTAGAGAAACCTTCGTATGGTATTTCCTTGCAAGATAAAATCAGAAATGAGTTAATCTGTTGGAGAACTAAGATAACTGAAACCGTTTAAAAAAATTGTGGAGCTGAAGTGGCAGTTGGCGTGACTAAGTAAGACGAACCAATGGCTGTCGGGGCGGAAAGGTTCTGTAACAGCGACAGCGCACCTGACGGTGATTTGTAAGTAGGTCTCCCACCATTGTAAATTAGCGGAATTGGGGCCCAGAAGGACTGATTTGGTGATGGTCGCGGGATGCCGTGGGATGCAGGTGGCGCGGGACCGATATTTGTGGAGATCCTTGTGGGAGGTCTATGTCCAGCAGTGGGCGTCAATGGGGACTAACGTTTCTTTGCTCACTAGTTGGCGCCACTGTAGACTAAGGTCCGGAGGTATAGCTGTCAAAGGCGATCGGCGTCGAAACAAACTGTAAATCTTAAATCTAATTTAGGTTTATTATTTTTAATAACTATCTTGATATCAACAAACTAACTTCTGAAATAGTTGCTCTTTGAGGCCGCCTATTTTTGCGCTTTTTCCTAATTTCGCTTTCAAAGCGTTTACATTAATCGCCAAATAATCCATATTTGCGATATTTTACGAAGGAGATCACTTTCCAGCAGGTAAATTAAAGAAATTATAATTTACTTAACGAAGCCCGCTAAAACCAGTGAAAAGTTAATGTTATTGGACCTCATGCTACACTAGCGCCTCTAGTGGCAAATTCACTAGCGATAGCCCCTATTGGCTGAGATGATGATGATGATGATGTGGAAGTGATAGGTTTAAATGTTGGGATGTGTAAAAACGCGTCCGTCTATTTGCAAAAATAAAACAGATTTTACTGTACTGAATTCCCTGTCCTTCTAACGCTAGTAGCGGGGCAAGGGGCGATTATGGAGGTTTTTTCAACGTTCCGAAGCAGTTATAGGTTTAAATATTTGATGTATTAAAGCGCACCCTCAGACCCATTTGAAGAAATAAAATTTTAACTTTGTTTTTATACTTTTAGTAATATCTTAGAAAATACACACAATGTACTAATGTATCTACTTACATATGCAGAGCGTTATCTCCTGATACAGGCATATTTTTTATGCCTAAAAGGAGGTTTCGTAAACTAGATATAGGTTTTGTGTGCGTTCGCCTAGCAAAAAGTATCGCCTATTCGAAAATTGGATGATGCAGATAATTAGTGCCTTATATCGTGTAAATGTGCCCGAAATTTTATATTTGTGCGTCCAACAGCTTCAGAGTTATTTAAGAAAAATGGATTCTGCTGCACGAACGTTCGCCCAGCAAAATTTTTTTTATTGATGGGTCTAGCTGTATATTAAATATGCAAAAAGGTAGCTTATGTACGAGTGTAAATGTGCCGTAAAAGCCAAATTTGTGCCTCTTAAGATGTCAGACTTATTTAGTTTTTTGCTGGGCGAACGTTTCGGTAATTGCTGTATATCGGAAACGGTTGGACGCACACTCATGATTTTTTGTATACAGATACAGTAAATTTGTGCATATTTGTGCCGCAATTTTCATTAACATGACTAGCATGGTTGAGGATTTATTCTTTTATTTCCTAAAAAATTGAAAAATGCTCTAGCTCTCGAACGAACAAGACCAAGGACTTCGCGTTTGTGCCGAGTGATACCTATTATATAATTCAAATGATCATGCAAAGTTTCGCCGGCCTACTACATATCATTGCCGAGTTCTTAACGATTTTGTCTTTGTTTTGAGGTTATCTTGAGTGAAATTACTTAGAATACGAAAACACTAGTTTTCTGTGAGCTGGCTTATTACATGCTTCTACAATAATATGTGCGCTGTTTTAAAAATACGTATGCAAAAAATCATGTATGTATGCCCATTACTTTAGACAATAACGATAAAAAACAATTCGAAATATTTTTGGTAGACTATCCGACCAAATTGTAGTGAACATTAAAAAGCGGCATTAAAAAAAAACACATTTTATTTTATGTCCCTAACATAAATTATTTTCCAACTTAACAATTCTGTACGCATCTGTACTATTTAAATTTCGTTACAATGCCATCAAGTGAGAAAGGATAGGTTCGTATCGTGCGGCCGCTTTTTAATGTTTGGTACAAATTTGGCTTTTACGGCACATTTACACTCGTACATAAGCATATTTAATATACTGCTAGACCCTTAGAGCATTTCAACGGGAGACGCCATTGACAGGCGTACCCCGCTGCCAAAGGTACGAGACCGCCGGTCATGCTGGTTATATAAAACTAGTTGCCGCACGTTCCACGTCATTCAGCAAATGTCAGTAGCGCATAACAGACCTGAGCTAAAAATGCCGAATTGCAGCGTTTTTACGTGTAAAAAGAGGTCGGAATCCTCTAGTTTACAGTAGGATAACTTTACTTTCCATTTCTAAGTATTATTTTGACTTAATATTAACAAATAATGCAATAAATTAGCAAAATAACATAAAAAAATCCAAATCAATAGTGTTGCCACTAAATGGTAATCGTATCTAATTTAGGGTAATTTTTAAAGATGTAGTTTATAAAATTTGATTTGATTTAAACGTCTAATTAAATATGTGTTTTGTTTATTACTATGATATATTATTGAAAACATACGAGTATAACTGCATAATTATGTCTCGACGAAATAAAACATGGCAATCTGTAATCTATTATCAATTATTCAATTCATTATTTATTTATAAATCATAAAAATAAATCAGCAAGTTTCATATTTTAAATCGTTATTCTCTAATTGTTTTAAATACGTTCTAGTAAACATATCACGAAATGAAGCAATTTTGAGTTTAAGATCTGACCACACTGAAGGAAAATTAGGGCTGTGACAGCCTAAAACAAATGTCGATATCGACATTATCAATAATGACGATGATTTACGTGACATATTTTTAATACGTAATTAGGTACTTTAAGATTGAGTTTCATATATTATTTTTTACTTTTTAAGGGAACTTTTTGTGTAGGGTTTTTTTAATAATTATTTTTTAAGTGTAATGAGTACAAATCTCTTATACGTTAGGAAAATTATTGGTTAGTAAGACCGGCTAGTTGGTCTTTGGATACGGATGTGCCTACCTAAAAAAAAGAGTCGTTTTTATATTCGTAACAAACAGCCTATGTTAGTCTAAGTATTCCAATACTTCTCGATATTAAAATTTCTCAAAATTGGTTTAGTGGTTTTAGCGTGAAAATGGAACATATTATTATGTAAGGTACACACTTTCATATTCATTATATGAGTAGGGAAAGATCGATTAAAGACATCGCTCATAGTGTAATTTTGATTAATTAATTTAGTTTCGTACTAAGAACGTCTAGGCGCATCAACATTTCATACGAACGAAAACTAACTACAAAACGCGGCTCGCGCGCGGTGTCTAAGTTGAGTGAGACAGAAAGAAGGATTTCATTCGCGAGGTGATGCACAAAGTGGCAACGTCGCGCAAGCGCAAGTCCCACGTCTTTGTTGTGTATTGTGCGTGCATGACATTTACATAAAAGATTTGTTAATTGTTAGCGGGAATGCGATTAATTTAAATAAACAAGGAAAAAAAACGAAGTTGAATTGAATTTATATGATCAGTTAATTCACCGATGGCTGACAATAGTGACCGAGTTTCTTGCGCTGCTTCTTCTCGGCACTAGCCCAGCCAGACTTGTCCCGAAGCAGTGGTAGGTTTAAATTGGGACGTGTAAAAGCGCCTCCTGGGGCTTATTTGCAGAAATAAAACTGATTTTAACTGATTTAACTAATGATACGTAAAAAAGTCAAGTAAATTGCATTTGTTAATCAAAATATAAAATACGAAAAATACCGTATTCTATTGTTAAATACCTGAAAAATACCGCCCATTTCGTATTAAACCGTATTTTTACATCTCTACTTCAAGTAGCCTATTAATTATTGGCTGAACTCATCGATAGTGACATATCGATAGTGTCTAACTCTAGCATTCCTTACACGAAAATGACGTCATCTTGTATACTGATAGGCTGTTCATGCGTGTGTTTAAACATGTGTGCGTGTAGTCTGTGTTTGTGTTTGACAATTTCTTCGTATGCGTGCGTAACGACATGATCGAAAATGCATTTGTTTGTAATCGCTGTTAGTGTGCGTTCGTGCAGCAGAATCCATTTTTCCTTAATAACTCTGAAGCTCTTGAACGCACACCAGGTTTTTGTTAAAAAATAAATAGTTTTTGAAATATTTTTTTAATTTTTGAATAAAACTGATTTTACTAATTTTTCTGTTTCTCCAGTCCGGTTAACGCTAGTAGCGGGGCTAGAAGAGCTATGGACGCTGCCTCGGGCGGAGTGGGTGCTGCGCTGGCCGGGGCAAGTGGTGATCGCGGGCTCGCAGACGGCCTGGACCGCGGGCGTCGAGGCCGCCATAGAGGACTACCGGATGGAACAGTTCTATGACGAGAATATGCTGATGGTATGTCCAGAACTAACTGTGTTGATTCTAAATGAACAGTTTAAAATACTGTAACCCGACTACGAAAATGCCAGCCTGTATTACTGGTGACTTTTTCATCACCTTCCAAATTTTTTATAGGCGTTAAGTATCGTATTTAGAGCCCATTTATGAAGTAAAAAATGTAGATCAAATTTTCACCCGAAAATCTTTTTCGCAACATAGTTTTAAATGTTTACGGTTCTAAGCCTGTGAAGGTATAAAAAGAAAATTAACAACTTATGAATAGTATCCTAATGAATGAATGAGATGCAAATAGTGTAAAAAAAGTGTTCTGCGGGGGCCGTATCAAAAATTGAAGATTTTTATTGGACATTTCTAAGTGCTTCATCTTGACATTTTTGTACTAAGCTATACCATAAGAAAAAATACGTCATTTGTTTTTAGGCTCGTAGATTGTATTAAAATTTGGAAGGTGGTTAAATTTCATCATGTATATATTATTATTTGCTGTATTGTTTAAACATTTTTGTACTCAAAATTTTGTCTTTTTTTCATTTGATACCCCAGTCGTTATGACTGGAAACTTTTTTTTTCAATGTTTCCCAATATTTTGATGTAGCATTCGCCATATAGCTTTTTTAACAAAAGGTAGCTTAATATGTTACTAGGACTATAATAAGGAATCGATTTAAACCTCTGTCACCAATGGCTCAATAGTTAAGCCGCAAATGTGGAACCCACATACATATATCCGTAGACTGCTAAAATCATAACCCTTCTTGTTTTATTTTTAGTTATAAATATGTTTTTGATCTATTACATAGTTTTGACACTGGCTAATAAAAATATCTTGGTAGTCTCGGAACTATTTTAGTTTTAATTTCGAGGCCGCCATCGAAAATTACTGACTGAAACAGATCTTTGAAGAGTATATGCTTTTGGTCCAGTATGTTCCCATTGTGATTTTAAACCTATTACGTAAATATGTAGCTAGACACAGCAAAGCTACTCAACTCGGAACATGTCCTAACAATAAAACCCAACAGTCTACTTGCCGTCTTGCTCATATTTGTCACGTGATTGTGAAAGTTAACTTTTTTATCAATAGTTTAACCTAAGTCTATAACTCTGTGAATTCTTTTCAGAAGAATGTTAAACAATTAGTATTCAGAGTCTAATACTGTTCGCTTTCGTGAAAATGCTATCGTTTTTTTTTAACTTTTTTAATTGTTGAAAGACAAACGATTACTTACTTTCACTCCATGTAGCCACAGCATTATTGGAACTTTTAAGAGCATTTGGAACGATTTAACTAGCTGTACAAAGATACAATATTAGGCCGTCTGCGAATAAAAGGAACTTTGCGAATCTGATCACTATCATGGTCGAGCGTACATGGTAGAAATCTCGAAGGAACTAACTCATAGGCTGGTTTAAGAGTGTAACTGACCGTTGGTACGAATCGCTCCGTACCAACCAATATGTATTAACTTGAAGGAGCGCTTTAGAGTGAAGCTGACGGGTCCGTGCGGACGACCGCCCGCGCAGATATGAACTCAATATAATATATTGGTCGGTACGGAGCAATCTGTGCCGACGGTCAATGTCACACTAAAACCAGCCATATAGCAGAGCCTTCTGTTCACAGCTGGACAGCCTCCGTGGTCTCGTGAAGGGCGAGTTAACATTCTTCCAGCGGGAGGTGGTGTGCGCGCTCATCGTGATCGAAGTACACGCCCGTGACGTCACCAAGACCCTGGTCGACGAGAACGTGAAGAATGTCACTGACTTCCAGTGGATCTGTCAGCTCAGGTCTGTCGTAGTTTTATTATTATTGTAAACAATAGGCTTGCCCTTGACTACATACTAACATTTACGGTTAAGAAGAAACCTACGATGGAGTGAGCTTACCCAGAGGAACTGGTTTTCCCAAACACCAGCGGAACACAGAACAACTGTTTGTCGCTGGACTCCGGCAGGAGGGGGTAGCATCCAGGCGGCCTCTTACGAAGCCTACCGCCGCAAAGGGGTCTGTTAGCCGTTATCATTGGTTAGAAAACCAAAGATGCCGTTGCCCAGGATGGATCACTAGGAGGTAGATCCCACCACTAGTTATTTTGCAGTTACGTATGTAAATGTTACGTTATGCTTTTCCCAAACACCGACTGACATTCATTCATAAAAATACATGTTTTTATTAAGATCATCCGGCAATTTTGTAAAGAAAACAGCACGTCAACCTACCACAAAACGTCAAATTTTCTCAATTGATGTTCATCTTTACTTGTTTGACATAAAGTTGAAAAATGAACTTTAACTTGTTGGGTAAGTAGATCTGCCGTTGCCTGTACACAAGAGCAAAGAATAATACACAAGTTTCACCTACCTTTTCCAACCAGATATATTTTTATCACCTTATTATTCGAAAACACATGTTGCACTCTCTCGACAACAGTAAAAAGTACCTCGCGGGCGCACAGTGGCTAATAAATAATTACACAGGCCACCTTAAAAATGGCGCGATTTTTTTGTCGCACGCAACGAATTTGAACGTTGGCTATCTTACAGGCTAGCGTGCTACTTCGTCGAGTCGTACGTAATCTACACTAATACACGGTGCATTTTCAACCACCTGTATGTAAAACAATTAACCCACGTTATGTGACCATTATGTGTAACATCATGGCAGTGTTATTTAATTTATCAACAAAAAAATTTTTTTTAAAATATTAAATATTGATTCAGACTTTTCATTTTATAACACGCTGTGACACGAAAAGACGTATTATTTTACTCCCGGAAGAATGAACCTTACACAGCCACATCCGTGCGCGTCAAAGCGTGTTTCAAAATAAATAGCTAAATCAATATTTTATATTTTTATAAAAATATTTTTTGAAAAAAAAAGACAGTAACACTGCCAAGATGTTATACATAATGGTTACATAACGTGGGCTTCGTTTTACAGGTGGTTGAAAATGCACCGTGTATTATAGGTAAAGAGGAAATAATTTTGTATTTGTGTGTGTGTGTATTTTTGTAATGAATAAACATTAAAAAACTACTTTGCCGATTTCAATAATTCTTTCACCATTGGAAAGTTACATTCAAACTGTATTTATTGCTAGAAATAAATAGGGATCTTTACTAAAACTTAACGGGTCCACCCGTGTGAAGCCGGGACAGGCCGCTAGTTGTTCATAAAGTTCAACTTTGTAACCAAATTGTATGTAATTTCGACCTTAAAGTGACTGTCCATTTTACAGGCTACTTTGTATGGGGCGTCCAATAAAAAGTTTAAGCCCTTACTACTAAAAAAAAAAAGATTTTTCAAGTTTAAGTACTGATATTTGCAATATATAATTTATAGTTATTTTTTGTTTTTTAGGGTTCCGTACCCAAAGGGTAAAAACGGGACCCTATTACTAAGACTTCGTTGTCTGTCCGTCGCTCTGTCACCAGGCTGTATCTAAAGAGCCGCGATAGCTAGACAGTTAAAATTTTCACAAATTATGTATTTCTGTTACCGCAATAACAACAAATACTAAAAACAAAATAAAATAAATATTTAAGGGGTGCTCCCATACAACAAACCCGTTTTTTTTACCTTTTTGGTACGGAACCCTTCGTGCGCGAGTCCGACTCGCATTTGGCCGGTTTTATATTATATCTTACTAATATTATGAATTCGAATGTGGATGGATTTTTGCTTAATCACGTCGGAACGGCTAAACTGATCTAAATAATATTTGACACAGAGGTTATGGGCTGGACTAACACATAGGCTGCCTTTCCCTGTTTAATGGCAAATAAAGTACTCGTATTTGAATTTGAATTTGAATTTCGTTCCAGAAAAATGTACGGTTCCCGTGATATAGCTTTAATTTTCCTAAATTCCTCGTGTATGAAGTTGCGGGTTACATATAGTTATAAATTAAAACAATAATATATATTTTGTATAATAGATAGAAAAACATAAAGATCGAACGAATGTGCTATCCACTACAGGTGAATATCCCCAAACAGCTCAAAGTCTCTCAACACTATCGAAATACCCCACCTCACATACGTCTCACTACTTAAAAACCAGTAAAATTGAACACATGCAGTAAGTTACGTAGGCATATATTTGCGAAACCCTAGTTAAGGGTTCGAAACCATAATACGATCTTGAACAGCGACATTCCTCTCGACGAAGTTTTAAACAAAGGCACTGTGGCCCGATAGTAGGTTGTTTGTCGTTTTATGGCGCTTTAGACTGAATATTGATCTGTTTGTTGCCAGATATTATCAAGTAGTGAAACCAATGTACGAGTTTGAAGATGGCGAGTCCCGCGAGATCTACCAGGACGAGAGCCGGCTGGACACGGCGCCGTACTACCGCCAGTTCAGCCAGAACAACTGCGATGTTAAAGCGCTCAACTCTGTCTTCGTGTACTCCAGCGAATACTTGGGGAACAGGTGAGAAGACATAATAGAACACGTACTCACTATGGGACATTTGTCGGCCGACATTTGTATTCAGAGACATCTGGTGACATCGCCCTACGTCGCTCAATATCTTGTCTTGTCGCCGTCTACGTCAGTTTAGTTGATAGAGTAACATTACTTTTTGGGATGGGCGACAAGATACAATTTGCGCGATGTTGGGCTAAGTGTGGCAATGTCGCGTGATGTTGCCCGACGTCGTCGAAATTCTGCTAAGCAGCTAGGTAACAAAATATTATTATACAGAAAAATTCAGAAATACCGGGAACAACACGATAACGACGACAGAATATTTTATGGGAAGCGCGGTGAATTAAGTACAAACTGCGCATGAGTTCGTCTTTTTACACATTTAGCTTGTGGAGTACCTTTATTTAATAGTTAAAAATAAAGCTTACACATTTAGTATTTAAGTACACTTACTAATAATTAAGACTATAACTAAATTACTTAACTAAGATCTAAAATACAAATATAAAAGAAATAACAATAATAATAACTATACTTAATTTAATTATATTATGTACACAATACTATTTACATAACAACTACTATTAGATTTAATTCAAACAACACTGTACATTATTTACGAGTATAGTATAGCATCAACGCCGCGCGATAATAGCTACCGCGCTGTACGAATACCCTTGGCGCGCATATCGCCCACCGGTTTGTAACAGCTATATCAGTGAATTCGCCTACTTGTGGTAGACAGTGCGAACATAGTCACGACGCGGAGCGCACGCCGCTCACCCCGCGCACTTCACCTATCTGCGTACGCGCCTGACATCCTAAACAACTATATCTGTAGTTTTCCTTCCATCACACCTTCTGAACAACATAATATTGGAGCATTGGTGGTATTCAACCTGCCGCCACCAAACTGGTGACCCCCGTTCAGACCACATTTGGATATGGAAGGTAACAAAGACTTCACAGGCATGGCACAAGGGCAGTGTTCCAGTCGGAGCGATGCGAGTGCGAGCGATGTTTTTCATGTTGCTATTCGAAACATCCCATTCTACCCGGACAAGCCATCGCTTTGGTTTTCAATGCTGGAGGGTCAGTTTGCACTTTGTAGAATTACTGCTGACTCCACTAAGTTTTACCACGTCATCGGTATGCTCGACCACCAGTACGCCGTGGAAGTAGCTGATATCATCGAGTCTCCACCTGATACGCAAAAATATGATAAGTTGAAGTCGGAGCTCATAAAGCGATTATCAGCATCGAAGGAACGCAAGGTTAAACAGCTGCTGGACCATGAAGAACTGGGTGACAGAAAACCGTCACAGTTTCTGCGACACCTACAACATCTCGCAGGTTCCGGAGTTCCAGAAGATTTTGTTCGCACCATCTGGACTAGCAGGTTACCCAGTAGCATGCAAACAATTATTGCTTCCCAGTTGCAGCTTCCGCTTGATAGTTTGGCAGACCTCGCTGACCGCATACACGACATCGTGCCGTCTGTACCCACTGTAGCTTTTGCTTCCACCTCTAGCACTGCTTTCGCTTCAGCTTCGCAACTTAAGCCAAGTGACCAAATCGCACAGATGGCTAAGCGGATTGAGAAGCTGACCCAGCAGGTTCATGCTCTGACCATGAGAGGAGACAGATCCAGGTCCAGACGCAGTACAGACAACAGGTACCGTAGCAACAGCAGAAGCCGCAGCCGCTCGCAGTCTAACTACCAGAAACATCCACTGTGCTGGTACCACGCAAAGTTTGGCAGCAAGGCCAACAAATGCCAGACACCTTGCGACTACAAACCGGAAAACGTGCAGGGCGGTCGATAATGGCGACTGACGATTGCCCATCAAGCAACGGTCGCCTGTTCGTCACAGACCGGCACTCCAGATTGCAATTCTTATTCTCTCAACTCTTATTCTTATTCTGTGATTAACACGTATGGTTATGTTAATTTTAAGATAGATTTAGGCTTAAGACGAGATTTTACGAGGGGCGTTCAAAAAGTAATGAGAATAGCTATGTTAGAAAATGAATTTATTTAATATAATTTTATTTTTCGACGTAGTCACCCTTTAGGTCAATACATTTAGCAAATCTTTTTTCTAGGGCCAAAATTCCCTTTTTAAAAAAATCTTCATCTTGAGTACTTAAAAAATCGTTTACGTCGGCCTTCACTTCTTCGTCATCTTCAAATTTTGTGCCTCTCAAGTGTTCTTTCAAACGCGGAAATAGGTAGAAATCACTAGGGGCTAAGTCCGGTGAATATGGCGGATGATCGAGGATCTCAAAGCCAGCATCTTGGATTGCTGCCATGGCAACTGCAGACTTGTGCGCCGGCGCGTTGTCCTGATGGAACAAAACTTTTTTTGAGAGTTTTCCTCGTCGCTTTTTAAGGATTTCCTGACGAATTTTTTTTATTTGTTCTGCGTAGACATTTCCTGTGATAGTGGCTCCATGAGCAAGGTATTCAATCATTACCAACCCCTGGCTGTCCCAAAAAACTGAGCCCATGATCTTGCCGGCAGATGGTTGAGTCTTGAATTTCTTTGGCGTGGGAGATAACGGTCTTTTCCAGGACATTGATTGTTGTTTCGTTTCTGGATCATAATGATGAAGCCATGTTTCATCCATTGTTATGAATCGGGACAAAAAAAGATCAGGATCTCGTTGAAACAGTTCCAATGAGCTCTTTGAAATGTTGAGTCGCGTTTGTTTTTGTGCGTCCGTTAGCATTCTCGGGACCCACCGCGCGGATACCTTTTTCATTCCTAAGTGATCTTGCAAAATGCTATGCACACTACCTATTGAAATCTTCAACTCTTCAGCTATAAAACGGACTGTTACACGGCGATCATCCTGAACAATTTTTTCAACTTTTTCGACCATTTCCTGAGTGACTGACGTCGAAGGGCGGCCAGAGCGCGGGTCATCTTTAACCGATGTTCTACCACGTTTAAACTCTGCACACCACCGAGCCACTGTGGAATATGGAGGAGCAGACTCCCCCAATGTCTCACGTAAATCTTTAAATATTTATTCCGTAGTAAAATTTTTCAAGCAAAAGTATTTTATCACCGCACGGATTTCAATTTTATCCATTTTTAGCGAGACTTATCGACACGTCAAAAACAAATAATGAATTCAACTGACACAGACAAGATAGAAAGCTAATTATTTGAGGTTATTATGACAAAGAACTAATCTTTCCGTGACAATAAAATCTTTTTTCAAGTACCCACCATTACTACTTCATTCTCACTACTTTTTGAACACCCCTCGTATGTGGCGTTTTACAATTGCGGATGTTAACAGGCCCATAATTGGTGTGGATTTCTTGTCGCATTTTAATCTAGTTGTAGATATTAGGAATAAGCGATTGTTAGACAATTTAACATCATTAAATGTGTCATGTGTGTCAGCAGATAAGTGCAGTAGCATATCTTCTGTTAAAATTTTAACCGGTAATTCACGATACCATGCTATACTCGCTGAGTTCCCTGAATTAACCAGACCTGCAGGCACACCTCGCGTCATTTTACACAAAACTGTACACCACATTCACACCACCCCAGGACCGCCCGTAGCTAGCCCACCTCGTCGTTTAGCCCCCGATAAGTTTAGGATAGCCAAGCAAGAGTTTGACATTATGATCCAGAATGGCACCGCTAGACCCTCAGATAGTCCCTGGTCTTCTCCTCTGCATTTGGCTCCCAAGAAAGACGGCTGGCGGCCGTGCGGCGATTACCGCATGTTAAACGCCCGAACCATTCCTGACAGGTATCCGGTCAGACACATCCACGATTTTGCGCATAATGTTGTAGGATGTAAGGTCTTCTCCACCCTCGATCTCGTGAAGGCGTACAATCAGATACCGGTCAGTAATGATGACATACCTAAAACGGCGATCACGACACCATTCGGCCTCTACGAATTTCCTTTCATGACTTTTGGTTTGCGTAATGCAGGTCAAACGTTTCAGAGATTCGTAGATGAGCTGACTCGTGACATGGATTTCGTCTATCCATATCTTGATGACTTTTTGGTCTACTCAGTAGACCAGAAAATGCATGAAACACACTTACGCCAATTGTCTAAGAGGATGTCCGAATATGGAATTTTGATCAACACCTCAAAATGCATTTTTGGTGCTGCTGAAGTGACTTTCTTGGGATACCGAATATCTAGTGAAGGTATCAGGCCACTGGAAGAGAAGGTCCATGCCATAAAGGAGTTCCCCCAGCCAACGACCGTTAAACAGCTTAGGAGGTTCTTAGGAATGCTTAATTTCTATCGCAGGTTCATACCTCGCGCAGCTGAAATCCAAGCACCTCTTAACGCTTTATTAACTGGCTCGGTCAAAGGCAATCACCCTGTGTTGCTAAAGGACGAAAGTCTGAAAGCTTTTGAAGACTCGAAAATCAGTCTCTGCAACGCAGCACTTTTAGCGTACCCCGATTGCCAAGCTCGTTTAGCGCTTACCACTGACGCATCGGATGTTGCCGTAGGTGCGGTCCTCCAACAACAAAAGGAAGGCCATTGGCAACCGCTTGCATTTTATTCTTGCAAACTAAGCCCGTCACAATGCAAGTATTCTCCATATGACCGTGAACTTCTCGCCATCTACCAAGCAATAAAATATTTCCGTCATATGTTAGAAGCAAGGGATTTTACCATATTTACCGATCATAAACCAATTAGCTTTGCATTTCACTCTAGAAAGTCAAGTTGTTCTCCTCGGCAATATAGGTATCTAGATTTTATATCCCAGTTCTCTACCGATATTCAACATCTCTCTGGTAAGGACAACGTTGTTGGAGATACATTGTCGCGTATTGAGACACTAGAGACCAATATCGACTTTGAATCTCTGGCAATAGCACAGGAATCGGTTCCAGAACTTAAGGAGCTTATGGATAATAGCACTTCACTTCGGTTAACGAAAATGAAAATACCCGGTAGTCGGTACGAGCTGTTCTGTGATATCAGCACACCGTCTCCCCGGCCATTCGTTCCGAAAACCTTGCGCCGTAAAATCTTTGAGTGCCTACATTCCTTAAGCCACCCAGGCATCAATACTACAGCCAAGTTAGTCGCACAGCGTTTCGTGTGGAAGGGCGTTAGAAAAGATTGCAGAGAATGGGCAAGAGCTTGTTTGAACTGCCAACGGTCTAAAGTAAACCGACACGTCTCTGCACCTATAGGTAACTTTCCACTTCCGAGTGCAAGATTCAAACACTTGCATATTGATATTATTGGACCTCTTCCAATTTCCAACGGTTATCGCTATTGCCTCACGGCAGTCGATCGGTTTTCACGATGGCCTGAGGCGATACCCATAACCGATATATCAGCAGAAACAGTTGCAAAGGCTCTTTTGCGAGACTGGATTGCACGTTTCGGCTGCCCCACCATCATAGTTACGGATAGAGGACGACAGTTCGAATCCGAACTTTTCAAATTTCTGTCCCAAATGATAGGCTTTGAGCACCGCAGGACTACAGCGTACCATCCAACCTGTAATGGTCTCGTCGAACGTTTCCATAGGCAACTGAAAGCCGCTATCATGAGTCACGCGAATATCAACTGGACGGAAACACTTCCATTGGTTTTGTTAGGTATCCGTAGCACTTTCAAGGAAGATCTCCAAAGTTCTTCAGCCGAAATCGTATATGGCGAACCATTGAGACTTCCAGGAGAATTTTTTCACTCCAATTTAGACTGTACCACAGACATTACTGATTTTACAGCACGTCTTAGGTTATTTGTGCAAAATTTACAACCCTGTCCAGCTTCACGGCACCATACTGGCAAAATTTTTATACATAATGATTTGGCTACCACTGGTCATGTATTTTTAAGAGACGATACAGTCCGTCGCGCTTTACAACCAGCTTACACCGGACCGTACAAAGTTCTAGACAGAGGTTCAAAAACTTTCAAATTAGAAATTAAGGGCAAACAGGTGACAGTATCCATAGATCGATTAAAACCAGCCTATATATTGTCCCCTAAACAGCACCCAGTCCAAATCAGTACACAAACCTCACCCGCTGTACATCAAAACGTTGTACCTCCAGTAGATACAATACCAAAACAACAAAAAACTACCCGTTTTGGTAGGGTTATACGTTCACCAAATTTTTATCGCCCGTAGTGACGGTCTCTGGGGAGGAGTGATGTGGAGTACCTTTATTTAATAGTTAAAAATAAAGCTTACACATTTAGTATTTAAGTACACTTACTAATAATTAAGACTATAACTAAATTACTTAACTAAGATCTAAAATACAAATATAAAAGAAATAACAATAATAATAACTATACTTAATTTAATTATATTATGTACACAATACTATTTACATAACAACTACTATTAGATTTAATTCAAACAACACTGTACATTATTTACGAGTATAGTATAGCATCAACGCCGCGCGATAATAGCTACCGCGCTGTACGAATACCCTTGGCGCGCATATCGCCCACCGGTTTGTAACAGCTATATCAGTGAATTCGCCTACTTGTGGTAGACAGTGCGAACATAGTCACGACGCGGAGCGCACGCCGCTCACCCCGCGCACTTCACCTATCTGCGTACGCGCCTGACATCCTAAACAACTATATCTGTAGTTTTCCTTCCATCACACCTTCTGAACAACATAATATTGGAGCATTGGTGGTATTCAACCTGCCGCCACCAAAAGCTTAATACGTAGTGATTACTTGTTTAATGCCTAATTTATGGGTTCCCTTTATTTGGCGGAATCTTGTTGCTCCGAAACTCATTTGGCATAACACACTTGGCATAATCTTCTTTCATCGAATATTTACAAGGCATAATTTTTTCTAAATGTAACAATTGTTTGGCAGAATGTTTATATGGCCGAATTTACAATGGCATACTCTTAAGATGGGCAGAATTTTATTAGGCATTATAACCTTTGGCAAAATATCATTATGCATAATTTCGTTAAGCATAACGTTTATTTAATGCGACGATTACTTGGCACAATGTTACTTGGCATACTATGCATATGCAGAATTTAATTTGGAATAATTTCATTAGACATTGCTATTTCTATAAAAAGTATTTAAACCTAAATTGTATGAAAAAATCAACATCTTGTGTTACAAAAGTCTGTGACAGAAACGAATCGTTGCAAAACCGACTCCACGCAGTCTTGTCTGTCCTACCCTTAGAGTGTAATTTAAACCCGCGTAGGCGCGGAGGGGCGAGGCGGTCCGCGGACCATCTGCGACGATGAGCTCGCGTGGCACCGCCGGAGCTTCGCAGCGCCGGAGCCGTGACAGAAACCATGCATGCTGCATGCTGTATGCTTGCATGCTTGCTTACATGCTGCATGCTTGCTTGCATGCTGCATGCTTGCTTGCATGCTGCATGCTTGGTTGCATGCTGCGTGCTTGCTTGCTTGTTGCATACATGCTTGCATGCTACATGCATGATTGCTTGCATGCTGCATGCATGGAGTATTCGGCTAGTTTTGCTTACATAGCATTACTTGGGATAAACAGGGAAATAAAAATCATAAATGTTCACAATCAACTATGAAAAGTATGCCAAAAGATGTTTCTGAATGTAAACTTTCTGTGATATGATGGTTCTGCTTTTTATTTATTGTGGATATCAAATGTATGCCTAAAGATGATTCTAGCTTATAAAATTATGCGTTTTGAGTGTTTGATTAATGAGTTGAATGCCAAATGAGTTTCTGCGTAATGAAGATGATGCCTTCCGCTGATATGCATAGTAATATAATGACATTATAAATTCTGCGATAAAAGGTAGACCCCTAATTTATACCATAGCACAATTGAATAAATTAGGAAATTAAAGTTTTCCATAACGATTACAAAGTTATTTTTCATCAGTGCTATGTTGAGTTTTATTTTATTTTTTGTGCAATTGCACAAAACATAAAATAATCTTAGTAATATTAAATAAAAAACCGGCCAAGTGCGAGTCGGACACGCGCATGAAGGGTTCCGTACCAAAAAGGCCAAATGATCGGGTGTGTTGTATTGGAGCCCCTATTATATTAAAAAAAATTAACTGTCTAGCTATCGCGGCTCTTGAGTTACAGCCTGGTAACAGACAGACGGACAGACTGTTTTTACCCTTTGGGTACGGAATTTTAAATATAAAGGTCCCCAGCTCAGCATCTAAGTGGCAGCTTATGGCATGCCACGATGATGGTATTCTGCGGGAGCAAACACATTTTAAACATATCTATATCTCATATGAATGCCGTAAAGTGAAGCAAATGTTGTTTACGTACATCTGTACAACCGGTCAGCGGGCGGCTGGTGATCACGCCGCTGACGGACCGCTGCTACCTGACGCTGATGTGCGCGATGCACCTCAAGTTCGGCGGCGCGCCCGCCGGGCCCGCCGGCACCGGGAAGACGGAGACCACCAAGGTTAATGCATACTAATTTATTATAATTATGTGAAAGTGTGTGGGAAAGTGTGTGTGTCTAATTGTTTGACCGTCTTTCACGTTAAAACGGAGAGACGAATACTGACGTGATTCTTTAAGTGGAGATAGTTGAAGAGATGGAGAGTGACATAGGCTACTTTTTGTCTCTTTCTTACTTCCCAATTTTATAAAATTGGAGGTGGAAGCTTGTATGGAGCATTCCGCCTATTTATGAAGGTAGAAAGCTAAAGATTGGTATGCGGACTATTTGTGACTAACAAGAAATCGGGCAAACCCAACCCCGTAAAAGAGGGGGTGAAATTTTATTGTTACTCCGAATTTAAAGCGATTGAAGCCGCGTGTAAAAGCTATTGCTATAATATGATCCAGTTAATGAAAAATATTTTCCATCCATGATAATTTTAACTGTCGTAGGCGAAGCCGCACCATTCCACTTATCCTATTAATTATTAATATTATAAACGCGAAAGTTTGTAAAAATGTATGGATGTTTGTTACTCTTTCACGCTAAAACGATCCAACGGATCTGAATGAAATTTAACACGGTGTTAGTTTATTTTCTGGAATAACATAGGCTATTTTTTATACCGGGTAAAGCTGCGGTATCCGTGGAATAAATTTGTTACTAAGTTTTAAATTGAATATTCCACACGTTATAAGTGGCCGACAACAGCTAGTAATATCAAGAAGTTAGTCAAAAATACAATTTCTTGAAAAAAAAAATTGGTTGTTTGTAAAGTAGGTTTACGATCGAGATGTTTACGTGATAACGTCTTATTGGTGATATAAGTTTTTGGGAAGTAAGGAATTAATGAAGATAACAATTTTTTCAAATTTTAAATTACATCTTAAACATTCAACGAAAACTTAACCGCACGAGAAAATCTCCATTCGTTTGTATGCCGCTAGAGTGAGAGAGACGGAAGATCGGTCCACTCATTCGAACGCTATGCCAGCCTCCGCTCGTGAGGATTCCGCGTGACAAGTTTCACGGAATGACTGGCAGCGCTCGAGATGAGACGGGAGATCGGTCCGTCTCTCTCTCGTTGCGATCGCGCTCGTGAGGTTTTGGTGTGACACAAGTTTCTGAACATGTCACCCGACTAAAACGATTTTAAAGACGTTATCACGTCAAAAATTAACCGTCCAAAGTGAACACAATATCATCTTCCGCTTGCCAAGCGATTGCTCTAAGCTGCTGCCCAGACATTTTGTGTGTCGACGAATTTATTCAAAGGAATTGTATTTTCTATTTACACTAGCAATTTATACTTAAAGAATAGTTTTAAAAACATGAAGCTGTTTCGAGCTTTCCCAATGGTTTGGTCACGGATGTTGTTACCTTGACTGATTGTAAATTCTTCTAACAAGATTGTAAGGTTGAGTTTCGTGAAATTTATTTAATCTATCTAGGATCTAGCTAAAGCCCTGGCCGTCCAATGCGTCGTGTTCAACTGTTCCGATCAACTGGACTACATGGCTATGGGCAAGTTCTTCAAAGGTTTGGCCGCGTGAGTACTTACAGCTTTATCACTTTTCGAAGCGGATATTAGAGTGTTAGGTTAGGTTAATAAGGCGACATGAAAATATGATATCATTGTTTTGAAAGTAAATATTTGCTTAATAAATGAAAATTATGAGATGGAAAATTTTCCAAATGCTTTTATAAATTTTTCGACTTTGCTGCAAATTTTGGCTTGGGATAACGTATACCTAACATTCTGTTAAAATTATATTTTTTGATCTATAACCATGCGTAGCGTAACTTTTTATCAGCTGGACTTTGTTACGAAATAGTTACGGCCGGTCCTAATAACCTATCTATCTATCTTCAGTTTTGGCATATTGGAAATAGAAAACAACTTCTGTCTTTGTTTCTCTGGACGGCAAAATCAGAGATAGAAACTGTTTCCTATCTCCAAAATGTCAAAACTGGCGATAGTTAGATTTTGGAACCGGCCGCTAGAGTTGGTCTGTTAAAATTTTCAAATAAGACCAGTCAGGGGGCCAGGCTTCAAAATATTTGATAAAAACTGTACCAAAAATCATCATGGTTGCACGCTTTTCTGCTTTTTCTCACATTAATAATTTACGTTAATCAACAGATCCGGAGCTTGGGCGTGTTTTGACGAGTTCAATCGAATCGACATCGAAGTGCTCTCCGTGGTTGCCCAGCAGGTTAATGACTTAATAGATGAATTATTGATTGTTATTAAAATATCACGTTATACCTACCTTACATTTCTTAAATAACGCTACTTAGTATGTAGAAAAAATTACACGTGAAGAGTAATACAAAATCACACCACGTGTCACCAGGAGAGAGGTGGAGGGGGGGAGCATCACTTGATTAATGGACAGCTCCAAAGAAAAACTGCCAAAAGAAAATGGGCTACAATGTCTTCGCTCCACTATTTGCTAAACTGTGATTACTAACCCACCTGCCAAGCGTGGCGATAGTGGCAAAATCCTTTATTTAGACAGGGTCTTCTCCAGCAGTCAACTGATAAAGGCTAGTGATACTGAACATAAATTATTGGTCTTATGTTACTTAAAATAGTACACTTACTTTTATATGATATTTTAAGCAATTAAATTGCCTTTATAATATCGGTATTTAAACTTGAAAAATTATGTCTTCAACCTTTCAGCCACCGAGACACTACGTCATAGGCGTCAATTTTTCAAGCATATTCTTAACGCTGTAAGCCCGCGATGTTTTATCAAATGTTAGGAGTTTGCACCCTTAACACCCGAAAGAAACATCTTTGCAGATGTTTGTACTTGTTAGCTGGTTACAAAAAGTACTATGAATGTGTTGCAGGTAGTAACCATTCAGAAGGCCCAGGTTCTTCGCCTGGAGAAGTTTATGTTCGAAGGCTGCGAGCTGCCGCTGAAGGCGTCCTGTTCCGTATTCATCACCATGAACCCTGGATACGCGGGTGTGTTCATTAACATGATTTCTATTGCCGTCTATTGAATGAACCCTGCTCAAAGCACCGTTCCTTATGTTGGCCATTATACTTTAAACCTAATTCACTTGAAATAATGACGAAAATCAATTTAATTTTTTTTTTGCATAATACCTTAACACATGAAGCGCCAGGGGACACGGGCGATATTTAAACAATACAATTTTAATTGTCTAGTTGCTCAGCAGATAAAGCCCTAAAAAGTACCAAATAAACATATATTCTATTCTATTCTACATATCCGTCGGAATGAAACCTCTGAAATAAAATAGGAGAAAAACATAATATTTTTCCTATTATTGAATGTTGTTTGTTATTAGCATGCAGGTGCAAGGCAGACCGAATAACTGTGCTAGTTTAAGTTGCTTCAATTTAGTCGGGTTTTTAAACTTATCAGTCATTTGTGTCATTTGTCCGTCATCACTTGTATGATCTTTTAAAACACGGATAATGAAAATTCCTTGACTTCAAATTCAAGGAAGAACTCACGGCTAAAGCATGCTGGGCAGAAAAGGTGATCTATTTCTTTCTGATACCAAAAACTAATGCCAGTGGTATTTGTTTATTATACTATGATAATAACCTAATTGGTCTTAGAAAGGAATAATTATCAAAAAGATGCAAGGTTATGGCTTTAGAAACAGGATAACTGAAGCTATGTCCATTTTACGTCATCACTAGCGATTATGAAAAATGACGTAACCTTGTAAAGACGTCTTTTTTAGTTAAGTCTAATTTTTGTGTCTGGATTATTATGATGTTTTTGAGTTTTAATGTCTATTTGATATAATTATTTTGATTAATATTTCTAGCAATGTGGAAAAAATATTCTTAACCTGCTATTAACCAATATTTTTTCGTATACAAATGTGTTTCACTTGTGTGACGCTGGTACAAAGTTACGTCGTCCCTTTTAGTGAGAGCTGTCATTTTAATGAAGCTGTATTTTAAGGAGTATAGACTTATTAAATTTAAACTTCCTCAGGGCGTACGGAACTTCCGGACAATCTGAAGGCTCTGTTCCGGCCGATCGCCATGATGGTGCCGGACTACGCGCTGATCGCCGAGATCTCGCTGTTCTCGTACGGGTTCTACGAGGCGAAGATCCTCGCCGGCAAGATCACGACCACCTTCAGGCTGAGCTCTGAGCAGCTGTCCTCGCAGGTAGCTTGTTAGGACTTGTGGATTCGATTTTTAAATGAGGTAATATCAAAATAATTTTAATAAATGTGGACAACGTCACATACATTGTTCTGATCCCAAATTACGTATTCACTTAGGGGACCTATTTTGTTCACCGACATTTGTATTCAGAGACATCGCGGGACATCGCCCTACGTCGCTCGATATCTTGTCGCCTACCTTTAGTTGATAGAGTGACATACTCTTTGGAATGGGCGACAAGTTACAATTGCGCGATGTCGGGTGAAGTGTGGCAACGCCGCGTGAAGAAGTCGCCCGATGTCTTCTAGGACACGAGTCTCCTAATTGGTACTGTTATATCGGAATTGACACGTTTAACTATTGAAAGTAAAAGTACTTAGATTGCATTGATGTCATTTCAGTAGAAGACCGAGCTTTCCATAATCAATTATCGCGGTTGCTAAGTAGTTGGGATTGGACCGTCGCGGACACTTCCCTTTTCTTATTTGTGGGTTTTATTTTAATAAATAATTATAGGGTTTTTTTTAAGCTATTGCATAGCTTCTATCGCAGGCCTTGAGCGTGGAGACCGAATCCAAAAATTCCGTAACGAAAATAACCTAACCTAACACTCGGGGCGAGGCACGATCGAACAATTTTCAATTTCCGAAATTTAAAAGAATTTAGAAGAAAATAAGAATTCTGACAGTATGGTTGCCTATGGTAACCATATCTGCCAAAATAACAGAAAAATTTAATTACAAAAGTCAAAATTAGAAAATACATAAAATTATAAAATTAAGCTATTGCATAGCTTCTATCGTGGGCCTTGAGCGTGGAGACACAATCCAGAAATTCCGTAACGAAAATAAGCTAACACCCCCCACTCCGACCGTCACAGCGGTGATACTTTTTAGTTTTATAATTGCATAAGTTGATAAAAAATGCTATGCAATAGCTTTACCGCGGCAGTCTCCGAGTGCCACACGTCTTTTTTATTACAATTCTAGCCTGACCTAATCCCGTAACACCTACTACGCGGCTGACCTCTTTGTCGTCGCGTATTTGATTGACTTAGGTGATTAATCGATTTAATGCTATGATTCAAGCACTTATAAATTTTATTGCTATAGTTGTATGGAGCCAAGCTAATAAATGACATATTACTATAAAGCACTTGATAACTCAGACCGAAAATCGATTAGTGTAAAAGTGTCAAATCGTATTTACTGTATGGCAACATTGTGTAAAGAACGTTACTAAAAAACTTTTTTTAACGAGTATATATCATTCGTTTTGTTCTGCGCTAATGCGTTTTGTTTCTGTATTTGAGACTGCATACAAAAATACAGTTTTTATGTTATCCCAACATCTATAAAAATATTTTAGCTTGGGAAATAACTTACTTTAAAAGAAGCTATAATTCGCATACAAACAAATTTTGGAACGTTTCATTTTGATGAATGGGACCCACTTGCCCACAACCTATAGAACATGCGATATGTACATCCAGGACCACTACGACTTCGGCATGCGCGCCGTGAAGACGGTGATCCTGGTGGCCGGGAACCTGATCCGGCAGATGCCCGACGCGGACGAGCGGCAGATCGTGTTGCGCGCGCTCAGAGACGTGAACGTGCCCAAGTTTCTCGCGGACGATCTGCTTCTGTTCAACGGTTAGTGGAGCTTTATTATTTCGCGAGGAATATACGTTACTCACCATAGCCCCCTAGGCTAAATAGAATCGCAATTGCATCTCAATCATATATTTTGACATTTATACCATTTTTTTTTTTTTTTATTTATTTATTTGGATATCCACCAGCAAAGCCATAAATATACATTGGTGTGACACATGAAAAATAGTACGAAGCCAATAATAGGATATCACACGTTTTTTTTTTTTTTTAATTTAGACATATGAAATTAAAATGAATGTGCGTTGACAATAATATGTTGGCACTAAATACAATGAAATGTTTCGGTAAAAAAGCAATGCAAATATTAGCAATTACAAGCAAAACTAGCACAATATATAATATTAATATAAATTCATATATATATATATATATATATACACACAAATACAATACATCAATAGATACAGACAATACATATAATGTAATATATATTCATATGTATACAATACCCATACAACACATATATGCAAATAAATTAAAGTTGATGTACCTATATAATAAGAAGGGACGAATTTAAACAACAGCAATTAATTAAGCAATACTATTTATGGATCAGATCAGCAGTCAATGGTTGTTGATTTTATCTAAAATTTTGCGTTTAAAGGCTGTCTTGGATAAGGCAAATAGGTCGTCATCGCTAAACGAGGAGTTGTACATTTTAGTAGTACGTGAGAAATAATCATTTTTTCTATATTTGGTGCGGCTGAAGGGAATGTGAAACAGTTTTGTTGCGCAAGATCGTGGGGGGCCGGTTAGGTACGTGATAATCGATGAGTGAGGAAACATCCAAGCAATCCAAGTTAGAGTTCACAACGTCGTGCAAAAAGGCCAAGTCAAGCATAGTTCTCCTGTTCTCCAAGCTAAAGAGACCATGAAACTTACAGGCATCTTCATAAGGTGCATAATAAATGTGTCAAAACATACAATTGATTAATTAGTTATTTTTTTGCGAAAAGTTCAACTGTTATCACGATTCATGTGACGCAGCCGGATGACAGACAGACGGACGTAAAATCATACTGCGATTTTTGGATCAGATTTATTATGGTAGTAATGTTAAAATATACAATTGAGATGAAATTGCGATTCTATTGAGCCATTTGTAAATTAGCGGAATTGGGGGCATGTCCTCCCCCGGGGCCTTGGTTGGCCGGGACCTTTCCCTTCAGGGGCCGTCCATTAGTCACGTGATGTTTTAAGCAACTTTTTAGACCCCCCCCCCCCCTACGTGGTGAGGTTTTGTGTTTTTTATTACCGTACTGTTTGTACATCCATCTGTTTGTCACTCGGATGTGCCGCATGAATCGTGATATCAGTTGAAATTTTCGCAAAAAAGTAAATAACCTATACTAATATTATAAAGCTGAAGAGTTTGTTTGTTTGTTTGAACGCGCTAATCTCAGGAAGTACTGGTTCGAATTGAAAACTCTTTTTGTGTTGGATAGTCCATTTATTGAGGAAGGCTTTTAGGCTATAAACGCCATCACGCTGCGACTAATAGGTGCGAAGCATTAGTAAAAAATGTTGCAAAAATAATGGCGATCATAATAACAGAAATAAACGAGGACGAAATCGCGGGCAACAGCTATTTAAGTATAAGGACGCGGAACCCGTGCAGACTTAGTTCATACCTGGCCGTTTTTTTTAGTTTTTGAAAGGGAAGTCGAAAATTTGTTTAATCGTTCTGGCGTGATTCAGTGCCAAAAATGATAATAAATTATCATTACTTTTGCATTCATATCAGTTAAAATCAGTTAAAATCAGTTAAAATCAGTTAAAATCAGTTTTATTTCTGCAAATAGGCCCCAGGAGGCGCTTTTACACGTCCCAATTTAAACCTACCACTGCTTCGGGACAAGTCTGGGCTAGTGCCGAGAAGAAGCAGCGCAAGAAACTCGGTCACTATTGTCAGCCTCTTTTTAAATACATTTTTACAAGGTAAGGTAATTTTTACAAGGTTTAAGCAAGTACGAGCTGGGACAACTTAATGCCATACATTTCTATCATTTAAATAATCATTAACAGTGTAATAGCCCTTTTTCATTAAAATAACTTTGACATACGATTTAAGTTTATGTACAGGGAGTTCAGCAATATCCTTTGGTAATTTGTTGAAAATACGGACACAATTTCCCATAAACGATTTTCCTACTTTTCGCAGTCTGAAGCCTGGAACGGCAAGTTTATCTTTATTTCTAGTATTGAAATTGTGTACGTTACTTTTCTTAAGAAATAAATGTATGTTCTTACGAACGTAAACAATATTCTCGAGAATGTATTGAGAAGACACTGTAAGTATATTAATCTCTTTGAAGAGCTCTTTCAGCGAGTCACGGGGTCGAAGGCCGTAAATAGCCCGTACAGCACGTTTTTGTAATATAAAAATTGACTCAATATCTGCCGCTGAGCCCCACAACAGAATTCCGTATGACATTATGCTATGAAAGTAGCTAAAATATACTAATCTTGCCGTTTCAACATCAGTCAATTGCCTTATCTTTCTCACAGCATAAGCAGCAGAACTAAGTCTTCCAGACAGCACCCTAATATGAGCACCCCATTGCAAATGAGAGTCTACAGTTATACCTAAAAAGGTAGTTAAATCTACAGAGTTTAGTGGTTCATCTTTAACAATTATATGAGTAGCAGCAAATCTTACATTGGGCATGGTAAATTTTACACATTTTGTTTTATTTGCATTTAGTAAAAGATTATTTGTTGTAAACCAATGTAATAATTTAGAGAGGGTATTGTTAACATCATCAAATGAACATTTGCCCCTCTTAGTTTTAAAAATCATTGATGTGTCATCTGCAAACAATACCATCTCACAAAGATTATGTAAATAACACGGAAGGTCATTTATATAAATTAAAAATAGCAGGGGTCCTAATACTGATCCCTGAGGGACACCCATAATAAGGGCAGACCCTGAAGACTCAGCTCCATTTATGCAAACCTTTTGTGTTCTGTCCTTAAGGTAAGAACTTATTAGATCCAAGGAATCATTCGATGCACCATAATGTTTAAGTTTTTTAAGTAATGTTACATGGTCTACACAATCGAAAGCCTTTGAAAGGTCACAAAATACACCTATGGCATCTAGCTTACTCTCCCAAGCATTAAACACATGTTGTAGAAGAGCAACTCCAGCATCGGTAGTATTTCTACCTTTTCTGAAACCATATTGGTTGCTATTTAATAATTTATTTACACTAAAGTGTGATAAAAGCTGATTAAACATTATTTTCTCGAAGATTTTACTTAGCACTGGCAAGATAGATATAGGTCGAAAATTGGAGGGGTCACATTTTTCGCCAGACTTAAATAAAGGAATGATTTTGCTAAACTTCATTAAAGTTGGAAACTGTCTATCATCAATACATTTGTTAAAAATAATAGCGAGTTGAGGGGCTAATGAACTTATAATTGTATTGATAATGCTGACAGAAATTCCCCAAAGATCCTCCGTTTTTTTCATATTGAATTCTCTAAAAGTTTTTGTAATTATGTCAGGGTTTATATGCCTAAAATTAAATAAAGAATTGCACTCATCGACAACAGACTTGAGAAGGGATTCAGCTAGATCAGCAGAAGAAGCAAGCCCTTTAGTAGTAGAGGGTGCTATATTTGAAAAAAAATTCTCAAATGTATTTGCAACCTCTGTGTTCGTGTTTATTAGCTTATCCCCTAACTTGAGAGAGTAAGTAGGATTATTTGGTTTTACTCTACATGTCTCTTTATTAATAATATTCCAAGTAGTTTTTGCCTTATTGTTGGAAGCCGAAATTAAATTATAAAGATAGATTGACTTCGCTTTTGCACATACTAATTTAAATAACTTAGAGTATTTTTTAACATGTTCTATAATATGTGGGTTTTGAGAATCTGCCTTTAAACTATATAAATCATATAATGTTTTTCTGCTTTTATAAATACCAGGTGTAGCCCATTCATTAAACTTACACTTCTGTTTATTTAATTTTACTTTTTTCTGTTTAAAATGTTCATCAAATTCATTTTTAACTAAACCAAAAAGATTCTCATATAATTCATCAACATTCTGATCATCATGCTTTAGCAAATTTACACCCTCTTTAATTTTTTCTTTAAATTTTTCTATTTTATTAATAGTAAATTGCCTATACACAGAATCTACTTTATTAGAGACATAATGGTGCTCGAACGATGCTTCTTGTCCACTGTGGTCCGAAATAAGACAATTTAAAATGGATTTTTTTAACACTCCACCATCACAAAAAATATTATCTAAGCAAGTAGCTGATGTGGGCGTTACTCTGGTGGGTTCATTAAAAAGATTAAATAGATTATACGACTTAAAGAGATTAAGAAACCGGGTGGACGACTGCGTTTCTTCTAATATATTAACGTTGAAATCCCCACATACGACTACTTTCTTATTCGATTTTGAGAGCTTTTTCAGAGCCTCGTCCATAACAGATTCAAAAACGTGGTAGTTAGCTTTGGGGGGGCTATACACGCTAATTATGATATATTGTTCCAGCTCAGCACACGCTAGTTCAATAGTTCGTTCAACCGAGAGCGACACAATGTCTTTGCGTTCTTTACATTTTAATTCATTTTTTACAAGAATAAGTGACCCCCCTCTTGGTGCAGACTCCCTTATGAGCGAACTAGCGACTTTATAATTTTCAATGTTTAATATTAGTTGATGTTTTTTAAACCAATGTTCTGTAAGACATATCACATGAACATTATAATCTTGTAGAAATAATCCTAAACCTAATTCTTTGCCGGCCAGGCCTTGTATGTTTTGATGAACAATATTAAAATACTTATCAGGCCTAGCTTTTGTCTTTCCTCTTAGTTTAAAGCCTCAGAGGTCGTCAATGGAAAAATATTTAAATTAGTACAAGTACTAACATGTTCATAAAATATATTTTTGCTTTTTTTAGCAAAAAAGTTAATATTTATATTATATGCTAACAAAGTAGCAATTTGTTTTTTTATTTTATGAGGCAGGTGTACAGAGCCGCCTGTCAAAATAAAACTATTTTTAATAAATTTGTTTGTGTCAAAAAACACAAACTTGTCACTATGTCTTTGACATAGGTTATGTAATAAAGTATTCATTAAGTGAATACTCATATTAATATTATTCAAATTATTTTTACAGAATGGAAAGGCACAGAGGAATATTTTTTTAACACATAATTTATCCAAAATAGAAAATGATTTTATAATACTATTTTTGGTGATTTTTTTACTATCACCTAACATTAAAATAATGGTACTTGAGGCTGAAAATACTTCAGTATTTTCTATTTTTTTAATTATTTCATCAAAAGATGCATCCGGCATGCAATTATTTATTACATTACAATTTAATTTATTGTTTAATATAGAGCCGTAACCAATTCCTAGCCTATCCGAATATAAAATGACATCATTCGACTCCTCTTTAGATTTTGCCTTAATTACATTATTTAAATTTGAATTTAAATTTAGGCAAGACAAATGTGGATTTTCAACTCTCTGTTGGTAAGTACACTGTGTTGAATTTAACGTAATATTTGGTAATGATTTATAACTAGTATTAGCATTGCCAAGATCTAGTAATTGATTTGCAGCCAGGATGTGTTCATTAATTTGGTCCTGGGCAGAGTTATATAATAGTGTCATGGATTCCAGCGACTTATGCAACTTTGAGATGTCATCCTGCAATTGTCCTATATCAGAGTCATGTTTCAACCTACTTTCTTGTAATTTTTGACTATATATTTCCAGGCTATCAACTAAATCAATACGTTGCTTTCTCAACTGAACATTTTTATAAAAGCATTTCTGCTTTTTAACAAGTTTATTTGTTTTTATGATGTATTTATTTAATTTGATATATTTTTTAATGTTATTTCCACTATTTAATCTAATTTTACTATTAACTTTGACATCGGTTTTATTTGAAGTATTCAATTTTGGAGAAAAAGCTAATTCACCCGGGGTGCCAACCAATTCCTCATAGAGGTTTAATGTCTGTGCATAGTCCTGTTCTTGTTTTTCATCTTCCAAATGAAGTATGGTCTTGTTGGCATCTCTAAGTTCTTGTTCAAGCTCGTTGTTCCGTCTAAGAGTCTGCTCAAAGATATTGCTGCATTGTTCAAACGTGCTGACCGTGTTCAATAATTCATCACGGTGTATGGAGACCTCTTCGAGTTGTGCATGAACATCAGCTAATTCTTTCTTTAGTTGAGAATTCCGCAAGATGATCGTTTTAAATTCCTCTTCGCTATCGTCTCTTTCCCTAAGAAGCTGGCTACAACTTTCTTTACTTTGTTGCAATTCCTCAAGTGCCTTTTTTAGTTTCATCTCTGTGTTATGAGTGGTCATCTTGCGAGTCATGATACCAGTCTGGGTAGCCATTATGTGTGTTTCAGTATGGTCCCAGCCTGTAATAATGCAAAGAAAAGTGTGCGACAGACGGTTTGGAAAGAAATAAAGAAATTAAGTTTATGTAGATATTTTATGATTTAATGTGTCAAGAAGTGATGACAAGAGGGTTATTGTTTATTTATTATACAAGGTATTTGGTGGAATGCTTATAATTAATTAAAATTGGAGCTTTAATGTTCTGTATCAATGCCCAATTTATTTAGGATAATGTATCAATGTTTATTTATGGGGGTAAGTACAAAAAAATATAATATAGTATGAGCAATCTTAAAATGGACTACTTTTAATAACTAATATTGTCTTTTATCATCGCTTGACTACTGCAATATACCTTTAATGTATTACTGTATAGTTTAAGGAGTAAATTGTCTGCGGTTAAAGGGTTGTTATCGTCAACTTTACTTCCACTATTACGTCAAGTAAAGAGAGGCACAACAGAACCGAATCGTAATGAATTGTGGCGTATCTCACTTTCGTGAGGTTTGAGCAGTGTCTGTTGTTGAGATAATAGGTATTTCAGTAGCCAAACAACCGACAATTACCGCGAAACAATTATCTATAGTCTGTTTAATTTTCGTTAAAATAACCTCAATTGTTTTATAGGTACCTAGGTACTATACGATTTAAATTAACTAATATTATGATTTCACAAAGCATTTACAGATTTATATGTATTAAGAAAACTGTACTCTCCTGGTTTTAGGTGATCCGTTAGGTCCTTTCAAATTTCGTCAAGATTGGTGTCAAAGCCGGCCGGCAACTTTTCCAATACTTAAGTCACGAGACACGGTTTAAACTTGTACAAAAACAATTTGCCTTTAATGGTTATGCCCTGCTTTTGTTAACTATTCAATTATTAACAATAAATTACACTTTAATCTAATTTAAATTAATTAAAACTACAGCAGCTGATTGCACTGCGTCTGACAGCTAGGGTTGCCAGGCCAAAAAACAGTGGGATGAGATCTTGAGTGAGAAGTCTTTATCTTCTGAGAAGACATCGAATCCAAGCTGTTTTTGTTCAGGTATCATATCGGATCTGTTCCCGCGCGTCGAGATACCAATCGTGGATTACGGCATCATGGAGCAATCCATCAGGAACATACTCGTCAAGAGGGGATACGATGATCTATACAGTACGTATTATTTCAGAATTTACCACTGTAATGATGGGTACAGACAAAATCATCACGTTTGCCAAATGCGGGTTGTGTTTACAAACCTTAGCCATTGAAAACTCGAAACTCAGGACCCCGCGAACTTACCCTCGTATTTATAAACAAGTAAAAGTAATTACTTGACTAAAAGTAATTACTTGAGGGACAATTTGTATGAATATGAATATTAATGGTGACCAATTTCTTTCACTTAAGGACTAGGTATGAACATTTTAAGTTATGACTTTCTTAAGCAATAAGTAATTACTTCTTTATAAATACGGGGGTTAAACCTCAAGACCGTCGGGGATTCTCAGAAGCTGGTAGAATTAAACACAGAAATACAGTGCACAGATAGATCAAGCTGCTACTATGAACCTTGTTACGTTGTAATAAAGCTGTAACTCACATCTTGGCAGGTGGTTTTAAATACGACATTTCAAATAATATAATGATAATTCAATTTCAAACCAGCAGCCCCGAACAACATCAAAAGTTATCATCATGTCGCTATCCAATAGAAAAATAATGTTAGGTACGTTTTAATTGACGTTGAATTTTTGAGTTCTTTAATCCCAACAAATTTGTTGGGATTAAAGTTCTCATGGAAAATAAAAGTGTTGTTATTACCTTTCTACAAAACCTTCGAACTTTGATCACTAACACAATGATATAATATTAGGGGTTAAAGTATGAAATTGCCGTTTTGTATGGACGAAATCGAGAAAAGTCATTTTTCCATACTCACAATTTTTTAGTTTTTTTTAAATCGCTAGAACCGTTTTCGATGCAATTAAAGGTGAAAGTTAGATGTTTATAAAGCTACGCATTATAGTATTTAAATTTCTGAAAATTAAAGTATATAATACAAATATACTTAATTGAAGCAAGAAGGTCAGCTGACACATTGTAAGGGGTCTTTTCAACGACTACCTTTGAAGTAATAGGCACTAGTATTGCATTTTTTTTTTACTTTATTTAGTTTTTGATACAATACAATAAGAATTACGAAATAATACGACTATACTTAAGAGCTATAAACAAAATAAAAAGTGGGAAAATTATCGGCAATTTCATACTTTAACCCCTATTATGTTTCAACTGAATTCGAAGCAAATAATATTATGTTGTAAATTGAAAATATGCATTCAAGAAATATACCTTAGAGATTTCGAATAGTTTTTGTACAAGGAATCATGTTTTCAGTGGGGCTGTGATTATTAATATGTCGTACTATGTATAATCCGTTGTGATATATTGTCCCTATAGATGTCACTTTTGCTTTTAGCGTTCATATTCAAAGTGATCCAACTTTACGAAACAACTGTTGTGCGTCACGGACTTATGCTGGTCGGGCCGGCGGGCGCTGGGAAAACCAAGGTGCGTACAATTTGCTCTATAGTAAAACTAGTAAACTATGTGTAGGTCAACGATAAAACTGTTTTCTAAGCAAATAAGAAAAACAAATAAAATTTTTCGACGCTTGATTTTATTTTAAAGATTTAACAAGCATTGTGTGCTGTCCCCAATTGATTTGATTTAATTACTTTATAAAAAAGCAATACTTACTCAAAAAACTAGAAAACTATTACTCTAGCAAAGTATTTATTGAATCATAGTAAATTTTTCATTCAGTTGTTTATAAAGTCGAATTGCCGCTAACGCCTAAAGCGGCCGCTTTTAGCAACACTAAAGAATGCGAGAATGAAAAGCAGTTACCAGTGATTAAATAAATACCAGGGGTAATTTGATAAGGTAATAGTTTTCTAGTTTCTTGACACACACACACACACACACACACACACACACACTCGCGCGCGCACTCGAACTCGCACTCACGTATTCGCACACGTCACGTGCATCATTATATTTCAGCAAGGCACATGTAACTACTTATTAAGCAAATAGGGGTCCTGATGCCTGTAACCCAGGCTTTCCTACCACGGGCATCAGTAATCACCTGTTTCCCTTGTATGTGTAATTTTTTATGCCTGCCATAATGGGAACTTGTATTTATGTGCTATGTTTTTCTACTAATAATAAATAAATTAATAAATAGTGTTCTAGTGTTTTGTGCAATGATTTTGTTTAGAATAAATTGGGGGTAGCACATAGCTCCAGTCGTCCTCTCAATAATTGATACGTGTCCAGTGTTACGAGATCCTCCGCGACGCTCTGACGGCTATAAAGGGCAAGCTCGCCCCGGACGGGTTCCCGTTCGCGCCCGTTCACACCTTCGTCGTCAACCCCAAGTCGATCACCATGGGCCAGCTCTACGGGGAGTTTGATATGCAGACGCATGAATGGTAAGTCTTGCATGGTCCTACGAATAATAATAGCCTACTGTAACAATATAACAATTTATCGTCTACAAAATACCACTAGCGCCGCATTGTGGCAGCCACCTGCATTGTAATAGTACCCATAGTCGCACACAACAATACTAAGCAACCGTAGGGCCGCAACTCATGATAAACGGCGTTTTCCGCTAGATGGCGCTGGCGGTACTTGGCTTGCGGTGCGTGAGTATTTTTCTGAGTAATGACCCCCCTAGGATAAGCCGATTGTAATCATTCAAAGTGGAGGCTTGCGTCCGAGTGTGCTTTCTGTACCAGAAACACACATTGAAACATCCTACGTAGCGAATACTTGTCAAGCTCCTGTACCTGAACATAGCGTGGGACTTGAGGCTGCGACTAGTGTACTAAACTTTTTGTACTGTTACCTACCTTGGTATTAAAGTAATTTTTGCCCATCAAAAACTGGCGTTTACTTGGACGACATCCTGTACCAAACCTGCTTCGTCGAGAACCCTGTCGCGCCGACGACTACCACGACCCCCCTCCATACTTAACACTACTAGTTTTTTTTTTAGACTAGGTTGTGCTAAGTCGAAAAAATGACAACCTAAAGTCTAAAGACCAGGATAGATAGTGGCGTTACTTGAAGGACGCCTACAGCTGGTAATAGACGGACGGACGCTGTTGATAAAGTTGTAGTAACTGGAAAACAGCAAAATTTATTTTTGGAACTCCACGTATCTAATACTGGCGAAAAGGCTGTCGGTCATATTGGTTTATAGATTAACTCTTTGTGACGTCAGACGAATGAAAACAAGCATTTGAAATTTGTCTAATGTTCAGATTTGTAAGATCTTTCTTCACGAATATAACATCAATTTTTGCTAGGTTAATAAAAAGTGGAAGGAGTAACATTAACACTCGGAATAAGGGTTGCCACAAATATTCACCAAAAACGATCACGATCACAAAAATAACCTCAAACACAGCACTTAATCTTCTTCTTTTTTTTTATGGCGACGAACTTGTGTTGGATACGCTTTTCTGCTAAAATCACATTACTGCACTTACTCAGTCGCCTATTTGTCATGTCAATGTCAAAGCAACGAAGCTGACTCGTAAGGTCCGTCATGAAGTTTGCTTAGTTCCCTATGACGTCGTAATGTGACTGACAGCGTTTTTAGAAATAAATAAAAGACAGTTTCTAAATTTAAAATATGTAGCTGTCATGCTTTTGACTGATATCGATAAATATTGGTTTCCCAGTATGGCTAAGATGCGACACCACGATAAATTTGTCGCACGACATGATAAAATTTGTCTACTTGTGTTATTTTATCATTTTTCCTAACATGGCAACCACCCGCGATAAAAATTCTTCGCTCGACAAACGTTTATCTACACGACAAACGGATGTAGCCATATTACATAATTATATAGTTTTTCGGTGTGGAAACATTGGTTAATATTATAATCATTCGTTCAATTTTACGTCAGACTTGGCTAAAACACTTCTTGCCAGAGACGTCATCTGCGTTGACACATCTTTGGGTGACAGTCACTGTCAAACAGCATTCGCGGCATATTTTTCGGTTTGAACTTTGATTGAAGTGTGAAAAGTTTTAAAATTTGAAATGGCCTCAAAGATGTGAGTAAAACTTGTAATAAACTAAAATAAATTCTTATCATGGAAAGTACTAATGGTTTTTATGTTCTTTTAGAAAACTTAGAGGCAATAAGGCACAGATCCAGTATCTGTGCCAATACATGGCTGGAAGACCTCCATTTTTTGGTTCCAAGTCCTCTTTCAGCCTATCTATCAAATAAAAATCCATGGGCTTGGATATACGCCACAGAGCCTGGAACTCCATTTCCGGAAGGTCATACGGGTTGCACACGTCGCGGATACGCTTGCGCTGAATTTTACGCGCCTCCCGTTCTTCATAAGTGGTCAAAATGTAATTAAAATATGGCACGGCAATTTTTTATAAAGGGTTTATGCCTTGTCGTGAGCTATAAGCGACCACGATAATTTGTCATGCGCAAGTGTCAAAAATCGATTAAAATAGACAAATATAAGAGGCTCATGTTAGAGTTTGTAGACAATTTTATCGTTTATCGTATTTTGACAGTTAGAGATGACATAAATAGTCTGCCATGTTAGCAGCGATAGACAAACGATATAACGCTGTCAAAATGCGATATAAGGCCGCGATAAAATTATGTCGTGGGTCGCATCTTAGCCCTACAGGTGTAGTAGACTACAAGCCCTTGGAAAAAAATTACCTGTGAAATGAACCAACGTGATGAACGCTTAGAATGTTGTTACTATATCTGAGCACTATGCCGTCATTTCTGAGCGGTACAGGTACAGAGTATGTGAGTGAATGGAATTTCTTAGGTACAAATGAGGAATTACGACTTATTATTAATGTACGGCGACATTTATTTTTAATAATCTATACACTATAATAAAGCCGTACATTAATAATTAGTCGTAATTCCTCATTTGTACCTGAGAACTTTATTTGATATTTTAGCAACTTAATTGCACTTATAATATCAGTATATAAACTTGAAAGATTTTGTCTCAGGCGGGACTCGAACCCGCATCTCCTCGCATGCCGGGCGGGCGCCATACCATTAGGCCACCGAGACACTGCGACAGGGCGCGAATTTTTCAAGCATATTCTTACGCTGTGAGCCAGCGTTGTTTCATCAAATGTTAGGAGTTTGCACCCTTAACACCCGAAAGAAACATCTTTGCAGATGTTTGACAGTCAGTTAAAATGAAACAGCTATTTATATACTTTATTTGATATTTTAGCAACTTAATTGCACTTATAATATCAGTATATAAACTTGAAAAATTTTGTCTCAGGCGGGACTCGAACCCGCATCTCCTCGCATGCCGGGCTTTTTTCAAGTTTATATACTGGTATTGTACCTGAGAAGTTCCATTCACCCACGTACTCACCTGTACCGCTCAGAAATAACGGCATAGTGTTGTATCTGAGAAATTCTATTCACCCACGTACTTACCTGTACCGCTCAGAAATGACGGCAGTGTTGTACCTGAGAAATTCCATTCACCCACGTACTCACCTGTACCGCTCAGAAATGACGGCATAGTGTTGCACCTGAGAATTTTCATTCACCCACGTACTCATCTGTACCGCTCAGAAATGACGGCATAGTGTTGTACCTGAGAAATTCCATTCACCCACGTACTCACCTGTACCGCTCAGAAACGACGGTATCGTGTTGTACTTGAGAAATTCCATTTACCTACGTACTCACCTGTACCGCTCAGAAATGACGGCATAGTGTTCAGAGTTAGAGTGAGAGTGTTCAGAGTATTTTCTGATATAGTAACAGCCTTCAAAGCGTTATTCACGTTGGTTCATTTCACAGGTAAATTTTTTTCAAGTGCTGGTAGTCTATAATACTATAGAAAATGTAGATCAAATTTGATGCGAGTCAAGTAGCCTATTTTAAAGAAAAGTCTCTGGTACAGTTAGGTACCGGTTCTCTTCTTATTATTTGTGATACACACCTTCCATAAGACAGCACTAAATGCAAATACCTAATGGAAGAATGAGTAACTTTTATTTCATAAATCGAACCCCCTCGGAGCATGCGACTTGATAACCGTTGTGTACGCCATTCGATCACGGATGGTTTCCTGCTGTGGTCAGAGAAATAATTGTGAGAATACCTATAATTATAACAAGGCCTGCTATATCTAGGATCACGAATTATAATAAAATGCTATGCCAATGTTTTATGTAAACATACGCAACCAATTCATGTTAAAGTAGGGGAATTACACACAACTTAGCTGGAAGTTCCGTAATGTTATAGCCGCGTACTCATTAGCATAATGTCGGGCAACTCGTGTCCTAAAAAATCTCAGGCCACTTCACGCGATGTTGCCACACTTCCCCCAGTCATGTACCGCGACATCGCGCAAATTATAGTGCTCATTCGAATGAGTTAAAGTCACTCTATCAAGTTAACTGATGTGGACGGCTACAAGATATCGAGCGACATAGAGCGATGTTCCGTGATGTCTCTAAATAGAAATGAAGATCGACAAATCTCCAGTAGTGAGCATGCGGCTTAAATGACGAATTTTGATAAATTGTCAGAATGCACCCCATTGCACCTTTTAACGATTACTTTTGATTTCCTATAAATTGATAAAGTTAAAGTTTTAAGGAAACTGCCGGAACCAGACGGGATTAGACGTTTTTTTTTCCATCACTAGCCAAACTTTGATTTTGGCAAAATCCTAAAAAGCAGGATAAATTTGTTACTCTAAGCATTGTTTGGTTATACATATAGGCTGGACTAGGTAATATTTAATGGGAATACATATAATTCTCAGGACGGACGGAATATTGTCCAGCTTGGTGCGCGGTGGGATAGCTGTGGAGGACATGGATAAACGCTGGTACGTGTTCGACGGACCAGTCGACGCCGTGTGGATAGAGAACATGAACACTGTGAGTTATTGTCTTTGGTTTTCAGAAAATAATATAGGTTATTGGTTAATAAACAATAATTGCTGCTATCTTGCTTTAATGCGGAATCATAGACATAGTATACGAGTATAATGTGTAATGGATCTAATAACTGAAAATGAATCAAATTAAGACAGTTTCTAGGTTCTAGAGATCCTTTTTACTTTATAAATAGAAATCGCTATTTCCCGCCTCTATGCCTCCATGCCTGCTCTGATACCTTAATACTACACTGATCTGTATATCGTATTTATCCCTGCAGGTGTTGGACGACAACAAGAAGCTGTGCCTCTCCAGCGGGGAGATAATGAAGCTGACTGACCGTCAGCGGATGATCTTCGAGGTGGCCGACCTGGCCGTAGCGTCCCCCGCCACCGTGTCCCGCTGCGGCATGGTGTACCTGGACACGCGCGTCGTGGGCCTGCCGCCGCTGGTCAGCGCCTGGCTCAAGGGCAGCATCCCGCCGGTGAGCCCCGTGTCCCCCGCCCCGTGGCCCCCGCCCCGTGTCCCGCTGCGGCATGGTGTACCTGGACACGCGCGTCGTGGGCCTGCTGCCGCTGGTCAGCGTCTCTGGATGGCGCGCTGAACTGCTGAAGTGCCTCGAGCTGCTGAACTACAGCCCAACAACACATGACTATCACACCATCGTTTCAGATAGAGAAGAGTCTCCTAAGCACATCCCGTTACTAACTTAAAGGCAATATTTTTTGGCAACACTTGACCGTTGATCTATCTTTCAGATCTACCTGTATCTGTACCTTAAGACAATTAGACTTTGACAGTATGTACATTATGTGACTATCAGTGTCATGGATCTTTCTAGATCGAGGAGAACCTCTCAAGAACCATCGGGGCTTTACTTATAGAAAAGATATTCGGAGCATACCACGAGGGATATTTTCAGATAGGTGAAAGCCTCCGGAAGCATCTCCCCGCTCATCACGTATCTATACCCATCCCTGGCGCTACTGCGCTCGCGGCTGACGGAGCTGGTCGCGTCTCTTGACAGCGCGCTGGTGCTGAAGTATCTGGAGCTGCTGGACTACCATCGCCCGGGCAGCTACACTTGACTAAGACACCAGCGTTTCAGATACGGGACAGCCTCCACAAGCATCACCTAGATGCATGCAGCCCAGCTAGGGATGATTTCTGGATATCACTATAGACCGTCACACCATCGTTTCAGATAAAGGACAGCTTCTACAAGCATCACCTACATGGACTGTAGAGTCCAGTTGTCTGTACTTTGAGGTTGTTAGCTTATAGAGATGATTTGTGGACAATATATCACCGTCAAACCATCTTTCTAGATAAACGAAAACTTTTGGTAGCATCTTCAGATCTCCAGCTTAAGCTTCCTGTATAGTCTAAATATACAATCAACTTAATGGAACGTTATTTCGATAACATTTAACTATCACACCATAGTTTCAAATAGGGAAGAGTCTCCTAAGAATAGCCGGAGACTTACTTAACTTAAAGGAAAGATTTTGTGACAACACGTGACCATCGATGTAACTTTCAGTTCTTCCAGTATCGGTACCTTGATAGCTAGCCTTTGACGATACATCATGTTACTATCGGTGTTATGTATCGTTCTAGATAGGGTATAGCCTCCCTAGAACCTACGGGGCTTTACTTATAGAAAAGATAGTCGGAGCATACTTGACCAAGAGATACTTTCAGATAGGTGAAAGCCTCCGCAAGCACCTGCCTGGCCTCCTCGGCACGTACCTATACCCAGCCCTGGCGCTGCTGCGCGCGCGGCTGACGGAGCTGGTGGCGTCGCTGGACGGCGCGCTGGTGCTGAAGTGCCTGGAGCTGCTGGACTACCGGCTGCGGCCGCTCACAGGGAAGGACGACCGCCCGCCGCCGGGGCAGGCGTTCATCGCTATGCTGCGTAACTATTGATTTTAGTTGCTTTCTTCTTAAGTAATCTATATACAAGGTGTGGTTTTGTAAAACAACGCCCATCTCAGGGGTGGTAGTATACACGATACTGAAGCAAAAAAAAATGTACTCAGTGGTGTAGCGGGGTGTGCGGGGTGGTGCGGGCGGCGGTAACAAGCGCCAGCGCCGGCGCAGCGGCGCCAGTCAGTCTGACGCAGTTGCCAAAATGTCTCGCGAAATTTCGAGCTTAACAAACCACGAAAAGTACGACTTGTTAAGTATTTATTTTAGAAACGGTGAAAATGAACAACAAGGTGTTGTACAGTGGAGGGTGCAGTTTCCAGATCGTCCGATCATAACACGATACACCATAAGGGCCATTGTGTATAACCTTAGGGAGAGGGGAACACTCGATACACCTCGTCACTCACAAGGAAGGGGCCAATCTGGACTCCCAGTCGATGTCCAGGAGGCTGTCCTAGAGTACTTTAATCGGCAGCCGCGCGCAAGTACCCGGCAGGCAGGGCGATTCCTCAAACTCGTAGCATTATCGCCTCCCGTGCGTGTTAGCCACACGTCTCGAAAATTTAAGGATACTTTTGAGCAAGGTTTTTTACTAAGAAAGTAATAGTTAAATATTTATTTATATTTTTCTTGTAATTACTTTTATGTGTACTACACCCTGTATATAAAAATTAATCCCTATTTTCCTTGGTCATCGCATCACGCGTGAGCGGCTGGACCGATTTTGCTAATTATTTTTTTGTTTTGTGTGTTATTGTCAGGAGAATGCTCTTATGAGAGAAATTGCGCAGAAAGTTAGAAAATTAGTAATAATTTACAGGGGGAGGGGGTTGGCCACCCTCATATTTTTTTTGTCGATGATAGCGGGTTAGAAGTACCACCATATACTATTACCACCATATACTATACTATTTTTAGTACACTTTTTTGTTACCAATATTTATCGTTAAAGACAGGACAACGTCTGTCGGGTCCGCTAGTTTATAATAATATACAGATAGTATTATTGTGAACTCAGCAAACTGTCACTGTATTAAATAAAAAAGCTTTGTTTTTCCGCAGCTAAGTTAGCACCGTGCTGGGTGGTGTGGTCGGTGATTTGGTCTGTGGGCGCCACGTGCGACCACAATGGCCGCGCCGTGTTCTCAGACTTCATGCGGAACCTCACAGAGGAGAACGGCCTCAAGCCCCTCTTCCCGAAGGAGGGCAGGGTCTATGATTACACGTGAGACGTATTCACTTTACTTACTTATAAGCATCGATAGTAAAAATAACATCCTACTTTAATACGTATGTGATGCAGTAAATAAATAAGAACAGGACAGTCTCGTTCAAAAATTACACTTCAAAATTCAAACTGAGCTAATGTCATGTGTGTACTTAAGATTTGCAGCGAGAAGTCATTGATTTTACGTATTAATTCCTGAAATATTTGAACAGAAACGAATCAATGAAAATCTTTCAAATTGATGCATTATCGAATGGACATTATTTTGTTGATTTTGTACGAAATAAGTTCTTCAGGATTCAAATCTACATGACACAGAGCACCTCACGCTGTTTTCTAAATAATTCTTAATTTTTCGTTCATTGTTTTGTTGCTTTAATTTCAAAATGTTTTTACTTTTTAGTTCGATTTGTCATTAAACCGTGTTTTTTTTTATTTCATCAATTTCACCGATTCGATATTTGCCAAATAGGTTTCATTTCTTTAATAATCTTGATTTTCAGTTGTATTTTAGTTATATGACGATATAATATAGTATATGACGATGTTGTAGATTGCACGATGGCGGGTTCACCGACCCCACAGAGGACGGTGAACCAGCCAACCCCTATTGGTACAACTGGATGGCCAATATGGACGAGTACGAAGTAGACCCCGAGTGGCAGTTTGCTGGTAAGTTAATATCGTTAGGTTTGCGTAAGACTGTGTTTCTACAGAAGCGCATACACCGCCCAGTGAGAATCGTGAATAGACCAATCACAGCGCTCGAAATTTACTGATCACAGCTTTCATGCACTGTGATTGGCTGATGGCAGGCTAATTTCGAGAAATAGATCTCTCGTCGAATCCAACTCGGATGGGTAGCGTTTTGGAAAGTTGCCAAAAAAATCTTCTAGTTCAAATAATCTCCATGTCTAAAAAAAAAACTTTTAGCAAACAAAGTTTTTTTATTTATTTATTCGGAAAAACAAACAGTTTCACAAAATGTGTTGGAAAAAATACTTATAACTAGTTATTTCTGTGTGTGAAACCCAAATCGTAATCCACAGATTGAACTTTAGTAACATTATGGGCCCACTCAAAACGAATATCCTGATTCCTGGCACTTAATGGGCCATGACTGCTCAGTGAGGTCCTTTTTACAGATTGTCGTTCTGTTTGTCGTAAAGTCCACTACTTTATGACCCACAGAACGACACTGTTTGGTAATTTGATCAATAAAAATTGAAATAATATAATATCAGAATATAAACTTGAAAAATTATGTCTCAGGCGGGACTCGAACCCGCATCTTCTCGCATGCCGAGCGGGCGCTATACCATTAAGCCACCGAGACACACCGAGAATATGCTTGAAAATTCGCGCTGAGTCGCAGTGTCCTCGGTGGCTTAATGGTATAGCGCCCGCCCGGAATGCGAGGAGATGCGGGTTTGAGTCCCGCCTGAGACATAATTTTTCAAGTTTATATACTGATGTTATAATTGCAATTTAATTGCTAAAATATCAAATAAAGTATATAAATAGCTGTTTCAACTTAATTGACTGTCAAACATCTGCAAAGATGTTTCTTTCGGGTGTTAAGGGTTCAAACTCCTAACATTTGATAAAACAACGCTGGCTTACAGCGTTAAGAAAATGCTTGAAAAATTCGCGCTGAGTCGCAGTGTCTCGTGGCTTAATGGTATAGCGCCCGCCCGGCATGCGAGGAGATGCGGGTTCAAGTCCCGCCTGAGACATAATTTTTCAAGTTTATATACTGATGTTATAATTGCAATTTAATTGCTAAAATATCAAATAAAGTATGGAAATAATATATATTTTAAAAAGGTTTATTTCTTTTCACAAAGTTTTAAAAGTACCTACATGGATAGACACCTAATATTTGTGGTCTGGTGGGTGCCTAAACTAAGCATATGAATGCCTGATCATCAGGGCAATAGGTTCGGACCTCTAGGATGAACATTCCAGTTTCATTTAAATAACACTGTTACAAAATATGATAAGAAGTGTCATGTAGTATAATGTAATGTAATTTCTTAGTAGAGTAGTAGTAGTTAGTAGTAGTCCCCACTAGAGCTAAGTGCTGCCCCCAATTGATTTAATTGTATTACTTCTACACAAAATCAATTCTCAAAAAACTAGAACAGTATCATTTTAGCAAATTACCTATAGTATTTATTGAATCACAGTAAACTTTTCATTTAGTTGTTTTATAAAGTAGAATTTGTCGCTAACGCCAAAAGCGGCCACTTTTAGCAATAATATATACTAAAGCTAAAAAGTTGGATAGTCCATTTATCGAGGAAGGCTTTAGGCTATATAATATCACGCTGCGACTAATAGGAGCAAAGCATCAGTAAAAATGATGCAAAAAAGTCGCGATCATAATAACAGAAAGTGACGCGTACGAAGTCGCGGGCAACAGCTAGTGCACAATACGAAAGAATGGCAGAATGAAAAACAGTTAACAGTGATTCAATAAATACTAGAGATGATTTGCTAAAATCGTACTGTTCTAGTTTTTTGAGAATTGATTTTGTTTAGAAGTAATAAAGTTCAATCAATTGGGAGCAGTACTTAGCTCTAGTAGTCGCTTTAATCATATGTTAATATCTCATCTCCTCCAGACATCGAGGTGCCCACCCTAGACAACGTCCGCAGCGCCGCCATCCTAGGCTACAAGATCGCGAACTACAACCACGTGATCTGCGTCGGCCCCACCGGCACCGGGAAGACGGTCACCATCACGTCCAAACTGTCTCGGGGGCTGCACAAGAAGTTTATATGCGAGTTTATCGTCTTCTCGGCAAGGACATCAGCGAATCAGACTCAGGTATAGAGACTACCTTGAAGTATATCAAATAGTTGTAGTGTTAAAATAATACTTCCAGACAGGTATAGGGATATCCTGTATTGATTAATAATTGCGTGAAAATGCGAAAAAAACCCTTTATTTTTAAAAGCCGCAAATATTTATTTTGAGAGAGCACTTTTCGCACACAAAAGTGAAAACGCTGTCAGCCGTCAGGTGCACAGTAATTTTGGGTAGGTAGGGTATGCACTACCTAAGTTTTAAAAGCTCAACTACATGAGTAATCCAGAGATCGGTATTTTATTTAGTTAGCCGTAGTAGGCAAGGTATACGGTACGGCTATATTAAAGTTTGGCCAACGAAAGCTGAACCTAGCAAAAGGCGGGAATTACAAAAAATCTAAATATGGCATCACCTACCATATTTGGAATAAACAATTTTGATACTTTTCCTATTTTCTTGTTTTTGGTAAATGCCACCTAATTTTAATATTAAGCCTTTAGGCTTTTTATATAGGGTCGGTTGACTTTTAAAATTTTTTACACGCACACTTACACGCTTAAATTAGGATAAATCAAGTATCAACATTAATCAACCCTCAACAAACAACAGTTTGAATGACATTGTCATAAATGTCAATATAGTTAATGTTGCTATTTCAAAAAACTCTCAGTTCAGCTTTGATTAGCCAGCCTATAGCTGCTAGTGCTGCTACAGATTATCTGCTGATTGTCTTCGAATGGATCAAAACAAACATTTGTCATTTAATCAACATTCATATTTGTAAGCGGATTTCAATGTATGGTTTTACCGGAAATTGAAGAAATCAATATAGATTTATTGATTGAACCTTCCATGGTCAGTATTAATAGAGTTAATTGATACGTGGTTTGCACCATGTACGATCGGCCAAGAAAATGGTGTACCATTTTAGACAACATTTAATAATACTAAGGTACATGGTACCGTAGTATGAAAGCAATATGGGTTTTAACTTTTGACCTTCAGGACGTAATAGACAGCAAGCTGGAGAGACGCAGACGCGGCGTGTTCGGGCCGCCGCCCACCAAGCGGCAGGTGTTCTTCATCGACGACCTCAACATGCCCGCCCTCGAGGTCTACGGTGCCCAGCCGCCCATCGAGCTGCTCAGGCAGTTCATGGACTTTTCGGGTATGTTGCTTAATAAGTCATCTTCCTAGGGGCTGTCCAATAATCACGTGATGTTTTTAGCAATTTTTTGGACACCATTTTTATACGTGATGAGGTTTTGTACAATACCTGTATAATTACGTATTTTTTTTTTCTTTATCTCTCTCTCTCCCTTGTGATATTTGGTGTTTCCACTCAACCTTCCCCACCTCTCTAGACCTAAGACGGCATGGGATCTAGGGTTCGATTCCCGGGTCACGACACAAGATCTTCGAATTGTCGACCATTGCTCGGGATTGTAATCACTAATACGCATTTGTGAAGCGTCGTGATTATGCCTGTATCCATCGACATTATTGCTGATGGAACTAGAATTCATTGTTGAACGTTCTTGCCCTGCGGTGGGATGATTATATGGCATGACTTTTCATCAACTTCAAATTTTTTTTGTAGGCGTTCAGTATCATAATTAGAGCCTATTTATGAAGTAAAAAATGTTAAATCAAGTTTTCACCCGAGAATATTTTTTGAAACATACCTAGTTTAAATTTTTTCGGTCCTAAGCCTGTTAAGGTATGAATAGTATCGTAATGAATGAATGAGATGCATGTCGTGTCAAAAAGTGTTGCTAGGAGTACATTTTCAAAGTGCTTTATCTTGTCATTTTTGTACTGGGCTATGCCAAAAGAAAAAAATACGTTATTTTTTTGTCTCGATTGCTATATTAATATTTTGAAGTTAGTTAAAATTTCATTCTGTATATCTGTCACCCAGGCTGGTACGACCGCACTAACATCGGCGAGTTCAAGACGCTGGTCGACGTGGGCATCGTGGCGGCCATGGGCCCGCCGGGCGGCGGCCGCAACCCCGTCACCATGCGGCTGATGCGGCACTTCCACTACGTCTCCTTCACTGAGATGGAGTATTCCAGCAAGGTACTGCCGAGGCCTGTGTCGGTCCACTGCTGGACCTCATCAGCTTAGCGCAACGGCTGCTGTGTGGGTCTGCTTGAGACGGACAAGGGTTTTCCATAAAGATAACCTTGCGTTTCAGCTTTGAGACTGAGTAAACTGGGAAATTACAATCTCATTACTACAGTAGTAAGTTAAAGTAATGATTATACAGGGTCACATTTTTGTCACCATCCAAATTTCTTATACGTATAAGGTATCGTTAAAAGACCCTATTTCTGAAAAAAAAAGTAGTAAAAAATTTTTCATAATAAAATAATTTTCCCAAAGCACTTTTCAAATTAGTGTGGTTACCCTACACTGTTCACTTTGCGTACGCGACTAATAACCCGCCGGGCCCCCCCGCTGAGCGCGCACTCCTGGGTCACCTGTGACTACCGAGTCGATCACGCACGATGTACACAAACCGCGAGTATTACGAAATGGTGCGATGTTACATTTTAAGTGGTGAAAGTTTAAACGGTGCACGAAGACTTTACGAAGCGGACAGCCTTCCCCGACTTCGCAACCGAGGATTGATCGACGCAACCGTACCATATCGTAAAACTATTTTGGCTGCTAACCGAAGGCTGTTAGACCATGGGCAGTTCACTACGCCTTCACATGCACAAGGGCGCGGTGCGCCAAGACTTCCTGTGGAAATCGAGGACGAAATCTTCGATTATTTCGATAGGGATCCTCGTGCCAGTACGCGAGATGCAGAGAGACGCTTCGGCGTCAGTCAGTACGCAGCATGGAAGCTGCGGCCACACAGAGCCATCTAGTCCCAAATTAAGCTACTATTAAGTACCCTGTCGTATGGGGTACTAGACAACCGATAAACTTACTTATATACTTTTTTTTTGTAAATAAATGCTTATAATACATAGAAAACACCCAGACCAGTACAAACAGACATGTTCATGCACACAAATATTTGTACTGTGCGGGGATCGAACCCGCGACCCATGGCTCAGAAGCAGTGTTTACTACCGCTGATCCAAATGGTCGTCAATGTTTTTTAGATATCTTTGTGATGCCTTAACTTGATATTTTAGTACTAAGTGGTACTAAATTAAAATAAACGCATATTATTATTTACATAAACGATAACTATATTAAAATTTGGATGGTGATACAAAATTCTTCCTGTAGAAAGGGCTTATACACGGTGCATTTTCAACCACCTGTAAAACGAAGTCCACGTTATGTGACCATTATGTATAACTTCTTGGGAGTGTTATTAAAACTTTTTAACAATTTTTTTTATAAAAATATGAATTATTGTTTTAGCTATTTATTTCGTAACACGCTGTGATGCGCACAGATGTAGCTGTGTAAGGTCCATTCAAAATAATTTTAGTAATTCAAAAACAGTTATTCAAAATTTGATTATTTTTGATTTTGTCCCCGCTCCAGATAGCAGAATATCTAGTAACACATTAGAAAAACTAACGACAAAAAATGTATTCTTCCTATCGAGTCAAATTTTAACTAAACCAAGGCGGTAAGAATTTGGCGGGTTCAGATAGTAATTAAACAAGTAAGATAGATATGCTAGTCATTTAATTATGCACGTTAGCACTAGCATATAGGTACAGTACGACTTTAATCACCTTCAAAATTTTTTACAGGGGTTCAGTATCGTATTTAGAGCCCATTTATAAAGTAAAAAATATAGGTCATGTTTCTACATTAAAATATTTTTCGTAACAGTTTTCAATTTTTACGGTTCCAAGCCTATTAAGGTATGAAGGGAAAATCAAAAACTTATGAATAAAATCGTAATGAATGAAAGAGATACGCATTAATTACGATCAAGAAATGTGTTGTTAGTAGGCCGTATCAAAAATTTTAGATTTTTGGCTGACATTTTAAAGTGCTTTATCTTGACATTTTTGTACTGGCCTATACAAAACGAAAAATTTGTCATTTGTTTTTTGTCCCGTAGATTGTTGTATTAAAGTTTTGAAGGTAATTAAAGAACTATGGCCAAATCGTACCTGAACGTGGGCACTTAACACGTGACTTGTATTTAAAAAAAAACCGGCCAAGTGCGAGTCGGACTCGCGCACCGAGGGTTCCGTACAAACCTGCAAGGTTTACAAAGTTCGTTCATAAATTTAAGGTTTTCGGAATTTTTCCTTTATGTGTGCTATAAAACGTTGCTTCATGCCAAATTTCAAGATTCTAGGTCGACTGGAAGTACCCTTTAGGTTTTGATTCCCTTGCGAGTACTTGCGAGTTTCAAAATATGCAGCTTAAATTGCTGTTTCTTTTGATTGCGTTGACATAGAAGTTTGATTTTGTTACAGCTTAAAGGTATTATAGACCTGAGTATTTGGTATGAATTTCAATTTAATACCTCTACGCGTTTATGAGGAAATGGGTAGTAAGTTTAAAATTATTAAAAAAATATATATTATGTGATGTAACTAAAAATTTATGGTTTTCGTAATTTTTCCTTTATCTATGCTATAAGACGTTGCTTCGTACCAAATTTCAAGATTCTGAGTTCACGGGAAGCACCCTGTAGGTTTTGATTCCCTTGCAAGTGTCGAAAATTTGCGGCATAAACGGCTGTATCTTTTGATTGCGTTGGCTTAAAGTTTGATTTTTTCACAGCTTCAAGGGACAGTAGACCTGAGTAATTGATATAAATTTCAGCTTCATACCTCCACGCGTTCCTGAGAAAAAGGGTCTTGACAGACGGACGGACGGACGGACAGACGGACAACAAAGTGATCCTATAAGGGTTCCGTTTTTTCCTTTTGAGGTACGGAACCCTAAAAATAAGTTATTTTTAATTATACTTTATGAATTATTTATACATCAAAAGAACTTGTGGTTTTTGAGAAATAAAATAATATTCCGAGTTTTTTTTTTAGGTTGGAATAACATTATTGTAGCTTTTGAACGTGTCTGACCAGTGACAAAAGCTCTTGTCATCGATAGTAAGTTTCGTTATGCGTTCATAAATAATTACTAGCACAATATAATTTCACTTAAAAATATTACTTACGATTTTACGATCATTTGAATTCGGGGAATAATATTATTGTGTTTCAAATGACATTTGAAAGCGAGTAATGGAACGTCAGTTTTTAAAATGACAGATGTCTTTACCGATGTCCGAGTTGTCTTGCAGTCGATCTTTGCGTTTGCTTCGATACGTACTGTGCGATATTTTGTTCTGTGTTAATTTATTTTGACCCGCATTTTGTTTAACGGACTCTGATATCTGCTGCTTCTTGTCTTAAAACCATAATTTAACTAAAAACTATGATTATTATGTTTTTAAAATTATTGAATGTTATCCTAACCTAAAAAGATAAAAATAATTATATTTCCAATTAGTGAAGTTTTTGCTGATTAATTTTGCTATTTTCATATTTACAATGATGTTTTCCAACAAAATCATACAAAATTAAAAGTGCCCATCAATAATGAGTGTCAGGTCCAACTTCTATGAAATTTGACCGATGTTCTTTCATCCTGTATCGTTTTGTAAACATTAGATGCTGACAATAGTGACCGAGTTTCGTGCATTTTTTCTTGTCAAACTTTTGCTTACATTGGTAATATTTTTCTAGTACGCAATATTCAACACGATATTGTGCTCGTGGACGCGCCACATCGCCAAAGAGGTGAAAGTGCGGGAGGGCCCATTCCTCAAGGCCTCCATCGACATTTTCGCCTCACTCGTGGAGGAGTTGCTGCCCACGCCCACTAAATCCCACTACACCTTCAACCTGAGGGACCTGAGTAAAGTGTTCCAGGGGATACTGATGATGGACCCTAATTTTGTTAAGGTATTGTTTATATAAATCCTTATTACCTAATTAGATTTTTTTTGGTTACTGTCGTGAGTGATAGTTGTTTCGGAGTTTTAGGTACATTTCCATGTATTTTTAAACCGCGTATTCACATAATATAATAATAATTAAATAGCACAGCACATAGTCTTTATAGACAGTCACAATTACGAGTATGATAAACATTTTAGACTGCCCAAGTGGTGGCTTGAACTCACTGAACGTTATAAGACTGTAATTTATTGCAAAAAGCTGTCCACACTGCTTGTAACATATTTTTATAACCGAAGAAATAAAATAATATAAAAGAAAAAGAAACGTCCAACGCGGGGTGATGTTGCCACAGCGTCGCCCGTGCCGTCCACTAACCCGCACTAGGCCAGCGTGGTGGAACTAAAGCCTTGAGAGGAAACACTACGGGCGAGAGAACTGAAAAATAGGTATTTGTAAAATTTATTGCTGTCGCGCAGTGCCAAACGCATTCACCGCAGAGTGTGATAGAGACAACTGCTTTTTGGACCGAAAATACCTACTAAAAGCACACCAAATCAACGTTTCGTAGTCCTCCGATTACTTTTCCAAAACTAGACCTATTTTAATACTTTTTTCATTACAAATTAAAGAAAGGCTTTGGCCGGATTCGTATGTTTTCCTTTTTTTCAAAAATTTTGCCAAATTTGTTTTCTGGATGTTTGAACACAGCGGAAAATCTGGCGATTTTTTTCGATTTTTGAGGGCTTATATCTTTTTTATTAATTTATTTATGAAAAAACAGAAAACATAGAAACATGCTAATAGTGGTCATAGATTTTTATAATAAAAATTATTGCTCTACTGGCATTATCCAGGGAGGAAACAGGGGACTACGTTTGTATGGAAAAACGGCCGTTGGATTTCCTCTTAAACCCTCTCCATAAAAAGGAAAGAGACCCGTGCTCAACGCTCACTGTTGAGCACGGGTCTCTCTGGTAAATTCAAGATGTCATATTCTAAATTTCTTTAGGATGAAGACGACGTAATCCGGCTGTGGTACCACGAGCACCAGCGCGTGTATCAAGACCGTCTGGTCTGTCAGGAGGACCGCGTCTGGTTTGTCAAGTAAGTGCTTCGAGATAACCAGTGTAGCAATAGCTGTTTTTGGTACTTAGTTTTAGCATGTTTTAGTTACATGAGTGTATAAAGCACAATCCATATGAATATTATAAAGCTGAAAAGTTTGTTTGTTTGAACGCGCTAATCTCAGAAAGCACTGGTTCGAATTGAAAAAATTCTTCGAGAACGATCGAGCTCTCAAAAAGTCTTGGAAAAAAGGTTAGAGATCTGAAAAAGTGAAGTGAAAAAGCTCGTGAGTCGTCGAACGTTATATAAATGAGGTGAGCCCTAACAACGGCACCGAGAATCATCTTCAACATTTTTTAAAGGGCGTTCAGTGTTGTATTTGGAGCCCATTTATGACGCAAAAAATGTAAATCAAGTTTTCACTTAATAATATTTTTCGCAACATAAGTAGTTTTAAATTTTTACGTTCCTAAGCCTGTTAAAGTATGAAGGGAAAATCGAAAATTTATGAATTGTATCGTAATGAACAAATTAGATGCGCATCACGTAAAAAAAGTGTTGCTAGGAGGCTGAGGACATTTTCTAAGTTCTTTATCTTGACATTTTTGTACTGGGCTATTACCAAAAGAAAAAATACGTCATTTGTTTTCGTATCGTAGGCTATATTAAAATGTTATGTCATCCGTAGATAAATATCTTAATTATTTAATCATTATAGCTTATTGAACAAGAAGATTCGAACGGATTTCGGCAAAAAGGCGGCCGATGTGGTCGGGGGGAGGATGATGCTGTTCGGAGACTTCATGGACATCGGCGCCGACGAGCGCAAGTACGTCGAGATCAACGACCGGGAGGAGGTGAGTGTATACATATCACCGCTAACCCTTTAAGACCCAAGTTCACCAACACTTAAACCAGGGCTTGAAATACCGGTAAAAATTTGGTAACGTTACTTGCAAGTACCTGAGGTATCGATACTTTATAAGGTATCGTTATTCAAAGTATCGTTACTTTAGTAACATTAAACTAAATAAATGTTACCGTTACAATCCTGCTATTATCGTTATATTTTAACGATACTCGTATCATTATACCGGTAAATGTTTTTAATCTATCTTAACGTTACCATGGTAATATCGTTACTTACCTAAATTCTAAATTGGTACCTAACGAATGATTTATATACAAGTAATACAAGCTTTTATTTAGTTCCACCTGTCCAGATTTTTGTAATCAAATCTTGCAAGCTAAATTTGATCCACTTCCCGGTTTCCGATTGAACTGAAATTTTGCATGCATGTATAAATCGGATGACCATGCAATATTTTTATGACATAGAGCTGATCTGATGATGGAGCTGGAAGGTGGCCATAGGAACTCCGTAGTTAAATGAATCGAGTTTGTGCTCATTTGATTAGTCTTGATGAGTACTTTGATACTATATAGTAACAAGGGTCTGATGATGGAGCTGTAAGGTGGCCATAGGAACTCAGTAATTAAGCGCCTAAACCCCATCGAGTTTGGGCTCGTTTCATTAGTTTTAACGAGTACTTGTACTTTCATACTAGATGGTAACCAGGGTCTAATGATGGAGCTGGAAGGTGGCCATAGGAATTCCGTAATTAAACGACGAAACCCCATCGAGTTTGGGCTCGTATGATTCGTTTCAACGAGTACTTTCATACTAGATGGTAATCAGGGTTTGATGGTGAAGCTGGAAGGTGGCCATTGGAATTCCGTAATTAAGCAACGAAACCCCATCGAGTTTGGGCTCGTTTGATTCGTGTCAACGAGTACTTTCATACTAGATGGTAATCAGGGTCTGATGATGAAGCTGGATAGGGGCCATAGGAACTCCATAATTACACGACTCAACCCCATCGAGTTTGTGCTCATTTGATTAGTCTTGACGAGTACTTTGATACTTTATGGTAACAAGGGTCTGATGATGGATCTGGAAGGTGGCCATAGGAACTCCGTAATAACACGACCCAACCCCATCGAGTTTGGGCTCGTTTGATTCTTTTCAACGAGTACTTTTATACTAAATGATAACCAGGGTCTGATGATGAAGCTGGATAGAGGCTATAGGAACTCCGTAATTAAACGACGAAACCCCATCGATTTTGGGCTCGTTTGATTCGTTTCAACGATTACTTTCATACTAGATGGTAATCAGGGTCTGATGATGAAGCTGGAAGGTGGCCATTAGAACTCCGTAATACACTGACGAAACCCCATCGAGTTTGGGCTCGTTTGATTCGTTTCAACGAGTACTTTCATACTAGATGGTAATCAGGGTCTGATGATGAAGCTGGAAGGTGGCCATTAGAACTCCGTAATAAACTGACGAAACCCCATCGAGTTTGGGCTCGTTTGATTCGTTTCAACGATTACTTTTATACTAGATGGTAATCAGGGTCTGATGATGAAGCTGGAAGGTGGCCATTGGAACTTCGTAATCAAGCGACTAAGCCCCATCGAGTTTGGGCTCGTTTGATTCGTTACAACGAGTACTTTGATACTAGGTAGTAACCAGGGTTTAATAATGGAGCTGGAAGGTGTCCATAGGAACTCCGTAATTAAACGACGCAACACCATCGAGTTTGGGCGCGTTTGACTCGATCGTTGATGAGTATCTTGATTGGCGTAAATATGCATTTGTTATGAATGTGGATTATGTCTGATTGATTAGATGGATGATCCAATGCCAAGGTGAGCACGTGCCGAGGGCTTAATGGTATGAGTATATATAATACTGAAGCCCTTATTGAGCTCTGGGGTAGGGACCGTTTATATCATATAAATTATGTCATAATAATATAGTGTATAGTGGATGAAAACCAGACGCAAGTTTTCTCTTTTAAAAGGCTTTTTAAAAGCTGGCAAGGGACTTTCCTTCACATTTGGCAAATTCTGATTTTAATAAGTAAAATATGGAAATCGATACTGAAGAGTTTTTCCAGCTACATACCACGGCTATACGAGTTGGATTTGCAGAGAATATTTAATTCAGGAGGTATGTAACGTTACTCACAACCAGGTTACTCAGAATACCAGAAGTGCTTCGACGTACTGAATTAAATACGTAGGGAGTAGCTTGTAATAAGGGAGAAACCTAGTTAGCATCAGAACGCTATTTTTACATGTTGTCCGTAGTCTTTCATATTGTCCTTTTAAATAATTGAATAAAATTATTCAAGGAAATTTTAGGTACTACCGGAAACTTGTGTTCCTGATACTGACCTTCGACCAGGCCCCGTCTACTGGACCAGTAGCCTCGCCTACTAGAATGGATGATGTACCTACTGCATCACAGGCCCCCTCTAGGGACTCCGCTCAACCATATACAACATCAGCTCAAGAGGCCAGATGGTGGGTGATATGGTGCAGAGCCTACAGAAGAATGTGGACCTGGTAGAAGAAAGGGTAAGAAAAATAATGTTTCTTTTTAACTAATCTGGAGGCCACTATAGACAGCATGAAAAAGAACCTACCGATTTGCAATAATAGGTTCTAAAACTGGAGACCACTAGACCTGCCGCATCGAGTGGCTTCGCATTTACCAACCAGGCAACCCGGCATCCACAAGAAATTTCGAAGAATCGGGAGACTCCACCTTCTGCTAGGAAGCCAAGGAAACGTATAACAGCTAGGTCTAAGAAGCAGGTGCTGGTTAGGACAAAAGAAACCATCGAACATCGTAGTGGAAAGACACAAGGGAATGCTGAAGCCCTCTAAAGATGACTGTGCTTAGAGGAGTGCAAGCACTGCGTCAAGCTGGAGTCTAAGGAGGACTATATAAAAATAATGAGGACAAGTCCTTCGGGTTCCTGGGAGGATGAGTCCATGAGAGAAACTCAGGCAAAAAAAGAAGAAATACGACTCATTGTTGCATTGAAGAAACGTTGTAACGAGTAAAAGAGATGGCATGAAGTTGTGCTGTGTCTACGTGTGCTACGGCCAAATCGTACTGGGCTCAATAGGACAGTTTCATCTTACAGAACGGGATACTTTACCGGAAATGAAAAATACCTAACAGTAGAGAGTTTCACTTACAGCTGGTCGTCCTAAGGGAAAGGATTAAAAAATTTGTTCTTCGAGAGGTACAGGCACGATGGCATATCAGGATAGTGTCAAAAGAACCTTAACAAAGCTACGGGATAGATTCTACTGGCTGAACTGTACTTTACTGCAGCATAAGAGGAAATGTACCACTTATGCTGCAGTAAAAGGTCCATCTACCAGGAGTCGAGGACATCTTCAACTTTTTAACGTTGGTGAACCATGGCAGCGAAAAGTTTTTTAGGAGCCGATAGGATTGAAGTAGCGATGCACCCACCATAAAATACAGCTTTTTATTCTGTTACTTTTCCAAATATCGCTTACGGATTTCTTTTTGACACAAAAGTTATTTGTTAAGAAGTCAATTAAATTCGATGATACTTATTACCGTTAAAATCGAATTTGACTAAAAAACATCTGAACCGATATTATGTTAATATGATCTGTTTTTTTTTTAAACAAAACAATTCCGTAGTCCTAAATAAGGTCGCAAATGGCTTGCTTTTGCCGACTTGGATTAATATTAAATTAATAGACGTCCTTTTATTTTTCGATAGAATCGTTTAAAAAACAAAACAAATGGCACGAAAACAAAAGAAGATCCAGTAAAACCAGTAACTACATTTATACCTTTTTTGATTAAATAAAAGGTAGATAAGATAAGATAAGAAATCGTTTATTTTGCCACAGTAAACACAATTAACATAAAGCACAGGTAAGTACACCAAAATATTGTAACAACAAACAAAACAGTACAAACACAATAATTAAAACAGACATTTGTCAGCAGTGTTTGCTGCAGCAAACATGGGTCAAGGCTCAGCATAAGTTTCCACCGCAAGGCGGAAACACTGATTTTCAGCCGTCACCCAGAGGTTGCGCTGACACATTAAAAAAAAATAATTAAGAAAAACATCAAATTAAAATTGCAAACACCAAAAACAGAAGTATGTGTAATGTGTGTGTAAGGTATGTGTTAAAGGAATGTAATATTAAAAATATTTATATATATGAACAAGAATGAAATACATACATAAATACGATTATTTGTGAGATATTGTTGTGAAAGTAACAAGTATACATACAAACATAGAAAAACGGCAAGGATCGGAGAGAAGTGATATAACGGCAGCGATCAACACTCAATCGGTAAGGGAGAGCAAAGGGTCATTATTATTTAATACTAGATGACCCGGCAAACGTTGTTTTGCCATAAAAATGATTAAATTACTAAAATGGCTAACAAAAAATAGGGGTTGGTGGTAAAAGGGTAAAAATTTAGGGTTGTATATATTTTATAAAATTTTAATATTTTACTACCCTACCCCTACACTACCCTACCCCTAACCTACCCTACCCTATCCTACAAATACCCTACCCCTACCCTACCCCCATCACTACTCTAAACCCTTCCCTACCCCTACCCTACCCTTACAAAAAAGACGATAATTGATCAGTTTTCGACCGGAGAAGAAAAATGATTAAATTACTAAAATGGCTATTAAAAAATAAGGGTTGATCGTAGAAAGGTGAAAATTGAGGATTGTATGTATTTTTGTATGTTGTATCATAAAAAAATAGAAATTAAAAATTTTGTCTAAAAAATAAAAAATAAAATTTAGGGGTGGACTACCCCTAACATTTAGGGGGATGAAAAATAGATGTTGGCCGATTCTCATAGATACCGGATAAGCACAAAAAATTTCATCAAAATCGGTCAAGCCGTTTCGGAGGAGTATGGCAACGAAAACTGTGACACGAGAATTTTATTATTTAACTAGCTGACCCGGCAAACGTTGTTTTGCCATAAAAATGATTAAATTACTAAAATGGCTAACAAAAAATAGGGGTTGGTGGTAAAAGGGTAAAAATTTAGGGTTGTATATGTTGTAAGGGTAAAAATTTAAATGTATATATTTTATAAAATTTTAATATTTTACTACCCTACCCCTACCCTACTCCTACCCTACCCCTACCCTACCCCTACCCTACCCTACCCTACCCCTAACCTACCCTACCCTACCCTACACATACCCTACCCCTACCCCTACCCTAAACCCTTCCCTACCCCTACCCTACCCTTACAAAAAAGACGATAATTGATCAGTTATCGAGCGGGATGAAAAATGATTAAATTACTAAAATGGCTATTAAAAAATAGGGGTTGGTAAAAATTTAGGATTGTATGTATTTTTGTATGTTGTATCATAAAAAAATAGAAATTTAAAATTTTGTCTAAAAAATAAAAAATAAATTTAGGGTTGGACTACACCTAACATTATCCCCGACAAACCATTCCCAGATCCCCTTGAACACACACAAAAAATTTCATCAAAATCGGTCCAGTCGTTTGAGAGAAGTTCAGTGACATACACACTCACAGAAGAATTATATATATATATAAAGATATATTTTATACACAAACACTATTAACAAGTAAGAAGAAAAAATTCCCATTAGTTCTGTGAAAAAAAACAAGCTAATTATTAACCGAACTAGTGGGATACAAATTCCCATTAGTTTCGTCAACAGAATCATCCCACAAAACTAGTGAAAATAAAGGCACGGAAATGCCTCGTGTCATGTTCAGTCAATGCGCAAGCGAGCAAGCGAGCGAGGTTGCCGCTCCGCTCATCGAATCGCGCGGAGCGGCAACGCCAAAGGACTAGGTATCGATTCAAGTATCGTTAAAAATATCGTTACCTTTTAACGTTATCTTATAGTTATGTTACTTATGAGATACCGTTAAAGTATCAATTTTGATACATATTACCGTTATCAATTAACGGTAAATTTTAATTTTGTTACTGAGATATCGTTAAACATCTTACCGTTAAAAAAAGTATCGTTATAAAATACCGCTACTTAACGTTACTTTTAATGTGAAATTGGTAACGTTACCAAGCCCTGACTTAAACAGCAGGTAAACAAAGAGTGACGATTAATTTGACACAATTCCCATACAAAATATGTCAAATAATATTTTAAACGCTGTTTAAACTTAAACGTCTGTTGGTGAACTCGGGCCTAAATAGCGGAAAAGTAAGCCTAAACCTTGAATTCAGGACAATAAAAATCAAATTGTTGTAGTCGGTATTTGCTCATCACTAATACGACTTTTAAAGGGGTTTAAAACATGTTTCCCGGTACAAAAGCCATACTCCGCAACGCAATGTCCATACATTCGACTCCATTAAACTTTTCCATGAGTAAGAAAGTTAAAAAGCCGACTATCATCATCATCAATAATCACAATTTGATTTTTATTCTGTTGAATCAAGGTTTAAGTTAACTTTTCCAAAAGATCTTTAAAAATGTGACAGACACAATAGATCAGTGTTTACGGGCGTTGCGTTGCGTTGTGGTGTAACATAATGAGACGGATATCCGTCTCTTTGTATAGAGGATTTTACCACAGTCTATGAAACCATACAGTCGTCCGACGAAGACGTCTAGACAGGGCAATTGTGCGGGGTGTGAGGGGCGAGACGCGGGAAAGCCGAGCCTGAACTGTGGGGCTAGCACAAAGAACTATCGACTTCGAATCGTTTGCGTATCGATAGTAAACGACACAAAGTTCGTGCTTGCCGTAAATATAAGCAATGATTCCCTATTTATTCATCGTAAAGACTTTAATGTAGGTAACGTATCTACAGGCCGGATTCCTTAAAATACCGCCAGGTCCAGATAACTATGTTAATTTTATTGGTGAAATGGAAAAAAAACATATACCAAGATTATTTTAATAATGATCCGAGAATTCAAAATATTTGAAATTAAATATAAAAATAAAATTAAATATAAAAATAAAATTATAAATTAATTATATTTTGACATGCCATGCGAATGTTTTCCGATCAGTTATTTAAGGAATTTGTATATTATATTCAGACTGTATCACACGTTAAAAAGAAATAAGAAATATTTAAAGAAATATAAATTATTTAGGGTTAGCCATTTATAAACTAATTCAACTTTAGTATTGTCAAATTACACTAAACCTTATATTTTATACCTTTTGAAATACACGTGTTATTATGTAGGTACTTTTTTTTTTTGACTTGCAACAGGTGTCAGCCCTATCAGAATATTTTAAAAGTTAAGAAGCTTGTACTATGTAGGATATTTTATTTTATTTTATTTATTCAGTACACAAAACAGAGTTACAACAAGTACAAGATAGTTTTTATCTAAGATATGATTCAATACAATGATAGGCTGCAACTCCACAGACATGTGTACATTGCATGTTAAAAATAACGAGCTCCTTAAAAATAACAGTATAAACACTTAGTACATAGTAAATATATATATAAATATATTTATATAGATATGTTACAAATCAATATGTTATAAATACGGTTTTACTAAATATATTGCGTACAATATGAAGCGTGAAATATATATTATAATCAATAAGTGTATAAATAAGTAAGTAAAAATTGCATGCGAAATTTCAGACAAAGCACTAAACAATCCTATGGAGGCAAGATTTCCATTTGTTTAATGATACAGCAAAAATATCAGGCACATTGTTAAAATTATCTACTAAGCTGTTATATTCACGGCACATCCTAACTATCGGATTGTGTGATGACACGTTATTATTGCAAAGTGGGATTGAGAAGGGACGATCTCGTCTGGAAGACCTCACTGGGACCCGAAAGCAAATTTCAGACAGAAGAGTGGTGGACAGCAAACCATTTAAAATTTTATGTAAGGAGGTGAGATCTAGAATTCTCCGACGCGACTCAAGGCTCTTCATTCTAAAGTAGTGGAGACGATCTGTGTATGTCGTGAGTTCGCGTTTTAAACGACACCGGAATGTTAAAATCCTCAAGATGCGTCTCTGAATAGATTCCAGCCTGTCTATATGAACATTATATTGTGGCGACCAAACAACGGAGGCGTACTCAAGCTGACTGAGAATAAGTGACTTATAAAGCAAGAGTAGGCTTTTAGGGTTTTTAAAATCTCTAGTAGTCCGGCAAATGAACCCCAAAAGTTTACTATGTGGCGATACGGACACGCAAACGATTCGAATTCGATAGTTTTTCGTGCTAGACCCACTGCGAACAAATGTTAGTAGTTCGGGACACAGCATTCAGGGCTAGTAAGTGTTTGTTTTTAATTATTTTATATTTTTTAATTTAAATGGTGCATTGTGTGGACGGTAAAAATATCTGATAGGTACACAGGTATAGGTAGAGTATGAGTATTTGTTTTATTTTTATTCAAACTGATAACGATGGTTTCAACCTTTATTGGAAAGCTGTTAATAAAAAAATAACATCTACATAATCATTGATTTAAGATGGCGGATTTGTTTATTATTCACTAAGGGTGACTTTCGAGATGGTGGACGTAATTTTTTTTTAATGAGTTAAATAGCTGTCAATTTTGAGGTTAATTGGGGTGCTGATTACGAAAATGCTATCCTTATTCAAATCCAAGATGGCGGACTTCATTTTTTTATAATTTGATACGAGTGCCAATTTTGAAGTTCATTGGGGTGCTGATTACCAAAATGCCATCCTTTTTAAAATCCAAGATGGCGGACGTATTTTTTTATAATTTGATATGGGTGTCAATTTTGAGGTTAATTGGGGCGCTAATTACGAAAATGCTATCCTTTTTTAAATCCACGATGGCGGACTTCATTTTTTTATAATTTGATACGAGTGTCAATTTTGAGGTTCATTGGAGTTATGATTACCAAAATGCCATCCTTTATAAAATCCAAGATGGCGGACGTGATTTTTTATAATTTGATATGGGTGTAAATTTTGAGGTTAATTGGGGTGCTGATTACGAAAATGCCATCCTATTTCAAATCCAAGATGGTGGACGTAATTTTTTATAATTTGTCACGGGTGTCAATTTTAAGGTTCATTGGGGTGCTAATTACGAGTGTTTATCTTCATTAACTAAATATGTTTATATATTGTTTACTTGTGACAACCCTAGCCGTCGTGATACTGTCTAGACGTTGTCGGTATTTTCCATGAGATCAAAGGCGTCGGACGACTGTATGGTTTTATAGACTGTGATTTTACTATGATCGCGACAATTTAAAGGCGGTTTAACAATTGCTGTTTGGTTAGTTGTTTATAAAGTTGAATTTGTCGCTAACGCTAAGAGCGGCTGCTTTTAGCAATAATGTACAATACGAAAGAAGGCCAGAATGAAAGGCAGTTAACGATAATTCAATAAATACTATAGGTAATTGAAAGTGATACTGTTCTAGTTTTTAGAGTTTTGATTTTGTTTCGAAGTAATAAAATAAAATAAATTGGAGGCACCACTTAGCTCTAGTAGTCGCCTTAATGATAATTTGAATATGTCGGCGCACAGTACGTCCTCACGATATATGCAACCACCACCCTCCTCATGTTACTCTAGGCGATGTGAATGTTGGCATAAGGCACACATGTTAGTAAAAGCGACACGAGTAACAAGTTCTTCTGACAGGTTAATTGAACACAGTGCACTAATAAGTATTAGTTCACTGTGTCCCTAACGATGACAAGCATCATCCTCAGATGGACGAGGTCCTCGGCCACTACCTGGTGGAGTACAACCTGGCGACTACGGCCCCCCTCGACCTGGTGCTGTTCGAGGACGCGGCCGCCCACCTGTGCCGCGTGGCGAGGATCATGCGCCAGCCCATGGCCAACGCGCTCCTGCTGGGCATGGGTGGCTCTGGTACAGTACCATCATCATTATCAGCCCGTCGCAGTCCACTGCTAGACACAGGCCTCTCCAGGTGCACGCCACTTAGGTCGATCCTCGGCTTCTCGCGTCCAGCTCCTGCCACCATCCACCTGGCCTGAGGGCGGCCTACACTACGTTTGCCGACACGCGGTGTCCACTCAAGAACTCGTTTACCCCAGCGGTTGTCGGTTCTGCGGCTAATATGGCCAGCCCACTGCCACTTGAGCTTGCTAATATACGGTGGGCTATGTCGGTAACTTTAGTTCTCTGCCGGATCACAGTATCAATCAATTAACAGTCATTGTCGTAAGCCTCCTTTAAGGCGCCACCACGGCCCGTAAAACATAAAACTGCTAATAAGGATAAGGCTGCCCGCCCACGTCCGACTTTTTGTAGGACCGATAATCGAGCCGATTTTGCTATAGTAGGCAGCAGCATACACAATCATGACCGATTTTTTGTAGGACGTGTGCGTTGCTCCATTGCTACCAGTACGTTCTATTTTTCTCTTACAAAAAATCGGTCACCGATTATCGGACGTGGGCGAGCAGCCTAAGGATTTTCGTTGTAATTTCAAAAATAGTGTTATTTATGAGGTGTTTTCGAAAATAACTATTTTCGAGTCAACATTTTTCAATCGCGTTTTTAAGCAAGCCTAATCGAGATAAAAAACTGAAGTTACTTATACTGTAATTCCAGATCCGTCCGTCTTGTCATTGACCTATAGTAATCGATGAAAAATATGGCATTTTTTCAATATGTCGCCTTAACAAATCTCTATCCTGGGTTTTCCCCATCCAACCGCTGCCAACAGTTCTCCAAAGGCTATCAGTCCATCGAGTCGTAGTTCGTTCTACACTACGCTTGCCACGCCGCCTCCGCTCCTGATTCGTCTGCTCATCTCTCGTCTCTCAATGTTTATGTATCATGTTATCATGTATCATTTATGTATCCTCAGGCCGTCAGTCGCTGTCCCGTCTAGCGGCCCACATGGCGGAACTGACGTGCATCCAGATCGAGATCACGAAGGCGTACGGGCAGCAGGAGTGGCGCGACGACCTGCGGCAGACCATGATAAAGGCGGGCGCTGATAACCGGGGGATCGTGTTCTTGTTCTCTGACGCTCAGGTGAGGATAGTAAATTGATTCAAATTCAAATAATTTATTTCAGGCTCTGTGCCTATATTAAGTTAAAAACAATTTATTCTTAAAAAACTAATGTTAGCAAGTAGTAATAACATTTATTTAAAATAATTAATTAATAATAATTTATAATTATCAAACAAATTCTTAGATTAATACCGATAGATTAAAAAAATCCATAGGAGCAAATCCAATGCTAGATTAAAAGGTTCCCTAGGGGCATTGGACTTACTACTATTTAGGTTTTCGTTCATCGATAAAACGGATCACTTTGTCGTTCCATCCGTCTGTCTGTCTGTTTGTCAATACAGTGTTTCGGGAAAGCGTAGAGGTAATACTTAGAGCTATCAAAAGTTAAAGGAAAAGATGCGCCCTTTTCAAAACGTGTTCATCGGTACTGACAAGAAAGAAAAAGGGTATATTCCGTTGACGAAGTTCTGTAATCAAAACCGTCTATAGCAAGAAAAAACCAATACTTTTCTATTTATTGGATAATTACCGTCAAAAATTAAATATTTTTTAAATACGTATCAATCGGTAAATTCAAAGCTTTTTTTCTTCTTCAGCTATTGTTATTTGAATATAATATTTTCATCGCCAAGCAAATATCTATGTAGCGAATATATTAAAGCTTTCAAACAACAACATCCAATACGATACCTTTTAGATAAAAATGGAGTCATTCCTCGAAGACTTGAACAACATTCTGAGTTCAGGCGACGTTCCGAACATATACGAGGCGGAGGACTTGGACAAGATTTACATGTCCGTCCGTCACGCCGTCATGGAGATGAACCTCGCCGCGACCAAGACGAACCTGTTCGCGTGCTACCAGCGCCGAGTGAGGAGTAACCTACATATCGTGGTGGTCATGAGTCCTGTGGGGGAGGTAAGTTACCTTTTAATTTTGACAGAAACCAAGAGCTTTATAAAGCTGAAATAAACTAATATTGTAAGGCTGAAGAGTTTGTTTGTTAGTTTGAACGCGCTAATCTCAGGAAGTACTGGTTCGAATTGAAAAAATATTTTTGTGTTGGACAGTCCATTTATCAAGGAAGGCTTTAGGCTAACATCACGCTGCGACCAATATGAGCGAAGCATCAGTGAAAAATGTTGCAAAAATTATCGCGATCATAATAACAGAAATTGACTCGGACGAAGTCGCGGGCAACAGCTTGTAATAAATAAATGTGGACAGTATATCGCATACATTGTTCTAATCACAAAGTGAGTAACTAATTAAAGCACTCGTATTGTGAAAATAAAAAACAACGAAGGTACCACAAACACTCAGACCCGATCCGCCACAGCTTAGAGGTCGTCAATTATAAACAAGTTTTTAGGCAAGGCGTACTAGAGCATGGCATTGAGGCAACGAGAGAAACTATAGGTTTATACCATGTAACCAAAAGAACCAGTGTGCGTTCGCCCAGCAAAAAGTATCGCCTATTCGAAAATTGGATGATACAGATAATTAGTGCCTTATATCGTGTAAATGTGCCCGAAATTTTATATTTGTGCGTCCAACAGCTTCAGAGTTATTTAAGCCTTTAACTGCCGAAGTACTAGACACAATTAAAATTTTATTGTTTGGAGGTCACCGGTGCCCCTCATGGCGCTCAATGTGTTAAGAAAAATGGATTCTGCTGCACGAACGTTCGCCCAGCAATTTTTTTTTTAATTTATGCGTCTAGCTGTATGTTAAATATGCAAAAAGGTAGCTTATGTACGAGTGTAAATGTGCCGTAAAAGCCAAATTTGTGCCTCTTAAGATGTCAGACTTATTTAGTTCTTTGCTGGGCGAACGTTTCGGTAATTGCTGTATATCGGAAACGGTTGGACGCACACTCATGAGTTTTTGTATACAGATACAGTAAATTTGTGCATATTTGTGCCGCAATTTTCATTAACATGACTAGCATGGTTGAGGATCTATTCTTTTATTTCCTAAAAAATGGGTCCAAAGGGTCCAAATGTAAACTGCAAATGCTCGAATATTTATTGGGCGTCCATTCTTTTCTAATAAGCAATTTCAACCATTTCTAACGTATTTCAACAATTTAGGCTGTATGCGGTTTACAATGTGAAATATGTCAGCTAATGAAATGACGATAAGATATCATCGACAACGTCAATCACTAAAATACAAAAGTGACGTTAGTAATTGCTGAAATTCACGTATTTAATATTATTTTAAATTGAATTCATATGAATTCAAATTCTTGTTCTGATGAAATGCCCTATCAATTAGTATACAAAACTTTAGTCAAAGCTCTGAAACAATGCATTTTACTGCTGATAATCGCGATTTGTAATTAATTATGACTGAAATTAGTAAGAATAAAGGGAATATTGTGTTGCGCGTGACAGACGTCAGAACTGAGAAAAACACTACGGGTCCTTAGCGTGTACGTGAACGGTCTTGTGTTCTATCTCGTTCTATTATATGGCTGCATTATATTTTGTCTCTTTGCATTGCCAATCTAACAGCAGTATATTAAATCTATGGCTTCAATAGATTTATTCTGCTCCTCGTTGTATTCCTTTAAGAAAGACATTGGCAACATACTTTCTGCTTCTTTAATAGGTGATTAATATCTAATGTTATCTTAGGTGTTATGTGTGTGTGTTTGTGTGCGTCTCCTCTTACTAACTTACATATTTTATAAGCATATGTAAAATTCGTCATTGGCTGTATGTACTAAATATAAGACAGTTAATTATTTATAAGAGCTGTGGATTTTGAAATATATGAAAATAAAAATAAAATAAAATATCGTATCCCAGATATTCCGCGCTCGCTTGCGTCAGTTTCCGTCGCTTGTGAACTGCTGTACTATCGACTGGTTCAGTGAGTGGCCCAAGTCCGCGCTGGAATCGGTCGCCACACACTTCTTCGGCAATATGACCGAGTTGCAGACGACAGACGAGATTATTGAATCTATGGTGGTGAGTATGATTATTATGCTATTAACTTTAAAGGAGATGTTCCAGACATTGTACAGTATTCTAAAAAATCAAGAAAAATCTACTGACTTTGGGAAAATTCGAATAACTGTATATATAACGTATAATATAGCGGCTCAAAAATAAAAACAGTCTAAATAAATATAAATAAATATTTTTTTTAAGACATGCCTCACTGGGCCACACAGAGCCATCTAGTCCCAAATTAAGGTAGTATTAAGTACCCTGTCGTATGGGGTACTAGACAAACGATAATCTTACTTATATACTTTTTTTTTTTGTAAATACATACTTATAATACATAGAAAACACCCGGACCAGTACAAACAGACATGTTCATGCACACTAATATTTGTACTGTGCGGGGATCGAACCCGCGACCCATGGCTCAGAAGCAGCGTTAACTACCGCTGATCCAAATGGTCGTCAATGGTCTATTTAATATCCCTCTCAATTAGGCATACAAGATGGCGTTTGACGAAAAAAAAGATAAACCATAAACTCTAAATGTCAGTAGCTGTCAGATTTCCTTTGTCATAAATTGACATAACCACTCGTCATAATCTCACGTAAAAAGGTTATATTTCGCCGGGTTCCTTTCGGTCAGACCGACCAGGTAGTGGCCTGGTGAGTCTAACCGTCTCTGTCACACCCACGCTTCTGATCAGGGTCCCCGCTGAAAATCAGCGTCGTGATATGCCCCTAGCTGTCACGACTAATGCTGAGCGGGAACCTTTTTGACACTTGTTTCCCTTTTATTTATTTTTATTTTTGTGCTTTGTGTTTGTTGTTGTCAAATAAATATTTTCTTTCTTTCTTTCTTTCTTTCTTTCTATATAATCGCAAATATAATTATGTCCTATAAGCATAACTTATGTTAAAACTCTTTGTTTTGTTTGTTTTTATTACAACAAGCACAAGTTAGCAAACACTAACACTTGTTCGAATCGAGGTAAGCGATTTTAAATTGGCAAAATTGACCGATGTCATCAAAGTGTCATATTCCGCCATGATAGTTTTTGTTGTTTAGTATTGCTATTCTAATAAGTTTATTTTTATTTGAGCGATTAAATGAAGCCATTTTAAAGATTTTGGATAATAACAAAATTTTGTAGGTATATTGCCCTAACTTTTGGTAATGTGTACAGGTTTTGGGCCTAGCCTCCATATAATTTGGGACATCTCATTTTAAGGTATCCACGGAAATTATAGTTTTTTCGGGATAAAAAGGAGTATATATATATATATATGCGCTATTCCAGTCTATTATCTATGTTCGTGGAAAATTTCATCCAGATCCTATTTGCCTTTCTGACGTAATAGAGTAATAAACATCTTAACTTTAACATTTATAATATTGGTAAGAAGGAATATGCTAGTAAGATCAGAAGATTTTTTTAAAACTTGCCCTAAAAGCGGTCTAGTAACTTGAACTTGACGACCCGGTTTGTGTAGTGGTGCGGTGGTCCGCTTCCTCGAATCCTAGTCGTGTCATTTTAGAAACGATATTTTTTCAAAGTTATGGAAGGGTCGGGTGGCTTGTAGTTGTGCTTCGGAAGGCTCTTGAGTATGAGGCCTGTAATACGTGGCTCGGAAAACTCAGTCACTCGATACTTAAAAGTTATCACACGGTTAGACGAAGCAACTGGAGTACAATGATAGATATACTCGAAGCCCACATCTTGACAGTGGTATTTTTTTTATACATATTATAAAATGCTGTAGATTTTCTCTGAATAAATTTAAAAAACCGAACATTGATATCCTTTTATTCTAGTCTGTGTGCTGCTTCGCCCACCAGTCGGTCGTGGATGCCAGTGCCAAGTTCCTTGCCCAGCTGAACCGGCTCAACTACGTGACGCCCATGTCATACATGGAGATGCTGGGCGCGTACGCTGAGATGTTCCGCAAGAAGCGGCAGGACATACTGAACGAGTCGAACGCACTTAAAACTGGTTAGTTTGACAAAAATGTATGTTAAGTGCTGCTTTGGCTACCAGTCAGTTGTGGATGCCAGTGCCAAGTTTTTCTCCTAGCTGAACCGGTAGAACTACGTGGACGTCCATGTCGTACATGAAGATGCTGGGCGTCTATGCTGAGATGTTCCTCAAGTAGCGGCAGGACATACTAAACGAGTCGAACGCTCCGAAAACTGGTTGGTATGAAACACAGACTACCCGCCCCTATACTAGGTGGTCTGTGGTTTGTAAAATGAGTTTTTAAGTGGCACTTTTATTGTAAGAGTCAATTGAAAATTCCTTTTTTAATATCTTTTAATTAAATATGTCGACTGCCTTTACGTTTAAACTCAAACCAAAAACCTTTCGCTTACTGGCCGATTCCTTTGACAGTTTCTTTTCTGTAGTGTACCTGCAAAATATTGTTTAAGACTAATTTTGATAGTTGTAAATACAATGGATTGACTTAAATTTATTCACGTAACTTGAGAAAAATAATATGATCCTCTGAATAGAAATTTCTACTGACTCAGGTAGAATTTGCAACACTTGACTCAGTAATTTAATTTGAAAAAAGAAGCCGCCCGGCTAGTGATAGGTTGTGGATTCAAATGTAACCTAAATCAAAGAATTGTAATTGCACTTAAGTTGCTTAAATAGGAAAAGGAAACCTTATTTAAGAAATCGTATTGTTTATTTATACTGGCGATTAGTAGCCTTCGAAAACAAAGTATAATTTTAATAGTAATGTAAATAAAAACAAAAGTTAGTATATTTTTTAGGTATATCAATGCTGGTATTCTTATATGATATTTTCGATTTCCTATACTAGGATTTTACAATCGACTATTGGCTAACTGCCAAAAAAATATAATTAAAGTTAATTTAAAAAGATCAAGTTCAATTACATAAACAATGATGGGTATAAATGTATTGAATGATTGGTCCACATCCAGGTCTGAACAAATTGAACCAGACCGAGGTGGAGGTGAAGCAGCTGCAGATCGAGCTGGCTGAACTTAAGCCGCTGATGGAGAGGGCGGCGGAGGAGACCAGGAAGGTCATCGACCAGATCGCCATTGACACTGTTAGTATATTTTGTCTCAAGAGTCGTGTGAGAATTTAAGAACAGTGTTGACTTTCTTGGAGTCATTTGTGATCAGTAACTTCAGTAAAATCAGTTTTATTTCTGCAAATAGGCACCACGCGCTTTTACACGTCCCAATATTTAAACCTACCACTGGTTCGGGACAAGTCTTGGTTGGAGTAGAGAATGAGGATCACGTGCAATGGCTCATTATAGAGGCTTAGTGCGGACAAAGTTTAGCTAAACCAAACTTTACCAAATCAAACCAATGCTGCTTGGGTCTTAACTCCTACTATTATCGTTTGACCTCTCGTGTTTCTCTGGTTTTCTTATTTTTATCCTATTCCTGACACCAGGTTAACCTAATCTGGTGCCAGAGTTTTTAAAGTAGCCTTTCACAGGCCTCTTACGTAAAATGCTTTTACAAATTTTTTCTTGCGACAAAAAACGCAACCGACTGCTTGCCGTGCCCTCCGAAGCACGACTATAACCTCCAACTCTTCCAGATTTTAGCTAATTTCGAAAAGATCATTTCTTAAACTGACCCGACGGGTGATCGAACCTGGGACCTTTGCATAGCAGGCCACCAACCCCACGCACTAATTAGGTCGCTAACCGTTGGGATTATTATTATTAAATCAAATATTTATTTTATCTAGCGTGTTATGCTTCGTAGGCTATAGCAGAAGAAGCGCGTATCAAAGTAGAGAAGGAACAATCGATCGCTGAAAAGATGGCATCTGAGACCACCGCCATGGCCGAAGACGCACAGAGGGACTTGGGTATGTATTTCGTTATTATCATCTCACAACAGTCCACTGCTGGACATAGGCAACGGATTGAAGTCCTCTTGTTTATCTAAGATAACTTTACGTCTCGCAAAAATCGCGAATAATCAGGAATCAGTCTCAGAATGGTTTAGGTATATTTTTAATGCTAACCAAACAATACAATTAATTAGGGTACGCACAGTTAATTAGAATTGTTATTGCACTAACTAACAGACGTTTCAGTCGTCTGATGTCGGTGCAGTCTTAACAGCATGTTCTCGAATGCGTGCAAAAGGGATAGGCAATGAAAAGGGTGGTTCAATGTGGTACCAGTTTAGTTTCGAGTCAATTATAAGACCAAGGTACTTCTGTGTGGCCACAACTTCGATAGTAGGACATTGACAAGTTCCTAAGTGATGAAGGCAGTCGTGATTATGTGCAATTACTGGTTTCGGAGCAGGAAACTTCATGTATGGGGATTTGATAACAATGAGTTTGGTTTTATCGGCATTTAGCACTAAGCCAACGTCATGGCACCATTGAATCAACATATCTAAATCGGCCTGAAAAGAGTCACACGCATTTAAGATATCCGTATCCGAAACAAGGAGACACGTATCATCTGCAAACTGAAAATAGGAACTGTGTTTCAGACAGTTACCCATCTCGTTGACATAAGAAAGAAAGTGCAATGGTCCAAGGACGGATCCTTGGGCTATGCCGCTTGTCACATTTTTAGAGTCGCTGTACAGATTATTGAATTTAACCGCAAATGTGCGATTTTGGAGATAACTTCTACACCAATTGAGCAGTGGGCCCCGGATACCACAGTCATCTAGCTTATCGATTAGAAGTTTATGTTGCAACGTGTCGAAAAATCTATAAACAAGGCCAACACACATTATTTGTGGTTCAAATGCTCGTTAACCTCATCTGTAAATTTACACAGAAGGTCTGTTGTACTTTTACCCGCTTGAAATCCGAACTGAACCTCGTGTTTTCGGTGAAAAATATGAATCTGTTCACAGACCACTTTTTCAACTATTTTATCAATGCTAGAAAGCAACGTAATAGGTCGATAGTTCGAGTAGTCGTCGTGCTTACCCTTTTTTAAAACCGGTCCCACACAGCCAATTTTGAGATCGTCGGGGTATTCTCTAGATTCTATGCTGCAGTTAATAAAATTTGCAATTGGTAATGAAACGTGTTTAGTAGCTAATTTAAGATCAGCCACTTTAATACCGTCAGGCCCATGAGCCTTATTTGAGTTCAGCTTCGCAATAACTTTGTTAACTTTGTCCTGAGAAACTTTTTGAAACAAAATGTTAGAATCCACCGGTCTCCGATAAGTCCTTTGATCAGTTAATTTTAAGCTGCATCTAGGAACAATGTCTTGAACTGCTTTTTCAAAGCCATTTGCAAAGTTGTTTGGTATCGTTTCGGTGGGAAGGCCCTGTCTCTCAAAAGCTCTCAGTATCGCCTTATCGATGGATACCCGTCCTAGCATCTGATTAATAATTTTATAAACTTTTTTGTAGCTTTGATTTCATTAATGTAGTATTTATTTCGAAAACACCCAAAAATTCCAAAATATTTAATTCCGAAATATTTAATTGCGAAATTGAATATTCCGATTTTCAAACCTCCGAATATCAAAATTCCGACTATTCAAAACCATGATTAACAATTTTTTCAGAATATCAAAAGTACGAATCTTTTATATTCCGAATCTCATTAATACGAAGGATGAAAAATCCGTTGTGTTATTAACCCGAAAAACTTTATTACAAATTTTAAATATTCCGAAAATTCATTATATTAACAAAGAATTTAGTTAAATCCCGACTCGCCGTGGTCTTTTTGCCGTGGTACTTGTCTGCCCAATACTAGAGTGCAATTTAAAGGGAGTGCAGTCCTCGCTCGCTTTCGCAGCTTCGGCTTGCTGGTCGCTAGTCTCAGCCGCTGCAGCTCGCCCGGGCGCCCGCGCTTCGTTACTACACTTCCCGCAGCGCCTGAGAAGAGCAAAACTAAATGCATGCGTGCTTGCCTGCTTGCCTGCATGCATGCATGTTTGCCTGCTTGCCTGAATCCATGCATGCTAGCCTGCTTGCCCGAATCCATGCATGCTTGCCTGCTTGCTTGCCTGTATGCATGATTGTATGCGTGATGGCCTGTATCTATGCTTGGTAGCCTGCATACATGCTGCTTGCCTGCTTGCATGCAGCTTGCCTGCATGCATGCTGCTTGCCTGCGGTTTTTTATAATCAAGAGGTTATTTTTTGGTTTTATGTGTTTTCGGAATATTAATGTTCGGAATTGGTATTTATAATGTTTCGAATTATTAAAGATTCGGAATTTAAATGATTCGGGATCATGAAATTCGGCATTCTGAAAATAGTACTTTTAAACATTAGGAATTTTGAAATTTAGGTTTTATAATATTAGGACTACATCGGATTTGTGATTTTCGGAAATTTGTATCAATTGGAATTATAAAAATCGGCATGTTGAAATACGTGATTGTCAATATCGGAATTAAGTTTTTCGTATTTATGTAGTGTACCCATTTATTTCGTTTTTATTCAATCAGTTTATGTAGTTTAATTCTAGTTTGATTATATTCAAGTCTTATTTTAGGATCGAAAGAATTATTTTTCCAAAGCTTAAATAGTTTATTTCTTTTTTTCACATAATCGGAAAACATTTCCATCGATCCAGGGATCTACAGGTAGGTTCCTACGATTTTTACAATACTTGACAGACTTATTAGTTGTTAATTTATTGTTCTCAATCTTTAACTGATAATGACGCAATTCAATTTGACATTAGGGTAATATTGATCAATTCTATTTATTAATTGTTTTCTGAAACTAACATAGTATAAGTAATGTGTAATTAACAAGCGAACGTAAGACCCGAGTTCACCAACAGACGTTTAAGTTTAAACAGCGTTTAAAATATTATTTGACATATTTTGTATGGGAATTTATTGTGTCAAATTAATCGTCACTCTTTGTTTACCGACTGTTTGTGAACTCGGGTCTAATTGGTCTGAAATATTTTTTTTTATTATTTTTTATTTTATGAAGAGTGGTGTTTCGGCCCTTGATTTTAGTAAGTTTTCATTTTAAATATTCTTACTCTCTAAAAATGTTTTTCCGGTTGCAGACGAAGCAATGCCGGCCCTGCGCGCGGCCGAGAACGCGCTGAAGGAGCTGAACCGCAACGACATTGTGGAGGTGAAGGCGCTGAAGAAGCCGCCCGGCGGCGTCGTGCTGGTCATCGAGTCGCTGTGCGTCGTCTTCGACATAAAACCTATAAAGGTTAAGGCCCAGTAGTTCGTGATTTATGGATCGATATTCATCGATCGCCTATTACGGAGCGCCTATGCGCACCGTAAGCCTGACGAGCCGCCTCGCTCACGTATGTTGTAGTTATTTAAACATAGTAATTAAGTATATCATTTAATAAATTCAAACTCAGCTAATATGTCTATAAATATTTAGTAGCTTAAAACTAGCAAAAGTTTTTATTTAAAAGGTCCGTAGTTTAGTCGTCAAATTGAAAAAACATTCCGAAGAGATGTAGGTTTGTGATTTTTTTCTATCGAGCCAAGTTGAACAAATCGTGTAACCGTCAGCGACTGTGACTAGACTAGATTCTTAACTAATACATATATTTTTTTCAGACTCCAAAACGCTGTTTTGTAGTTTTCAGATGGGTTTTAAAAACTCAAAAACCTTAGTCATTTATGTTATTTTAATACCCGTCGATTTTAAAAATACAGTAACCTTGAATAAAAATTCTGCCTGTGGTAAGACACCCTCCGCTTACCCGACGGTGCATTTATATAACGTAGGCTTCGTTTTACAGATTTTTTAAATGCACCGTGTATACTTTAGTTTAGTAGATATACATGGTTTCCAAAAATGGCACACCATACCAACACTGGAAATAGATTCGTATACACTTTTATAATTATACTCGTCAAAATTACACGAACAATGAACCACTCGACCACGAATGTCTTTAAGGTTGTAATTTTTTTCTATTTTTAAACTTATCTCAGGAGCCTGGTGCGTCATTCGGCGAGAAAATCTTGAACTACTGGAAGCCAGGGTCGCAGATGCTGGCGGACCCCACCGCCTTCTTGGACTCGCTGATGAAGTTCGACAAAGATTCCATTACTGAGGACATGATCAAGAAGCTGAAGCGTTTCATAGCAAACCCGGACTACGAGCCCACGAAGATCCTCAAGGTACTGTGTGATTTTGAAGAGCTTGTACCCTAGGATGGGTAGAGTACAAAGCTCTTCTCTTCAACAGATACATCCTAATGTATCTGTTAAAATCATAACAACCTGTCAAACTGAGATTAGGAATATATTCATGTTCATATCATCCAAAAATACTAACTATTCAAATGACAACAATAAGATCTGTGCGATTTAAAAAAAATTTAAACCTTTTAAGATTTTTTGTATTTTAAACGTATAAAGTTGTGTAAAGTACCCGTACCCGAAGTAATGTTCGAAAATTCGAAACCACATTGCTATTGTATTTAACTAGAATTCAATGATGCAGGCCTTCCTGCGGTGTGATAAAGGCCGTTACTTTACTTTACTTATATTTACAGGAAAAAATTTTAACTACCTTCCAAATTTTTATATAACAATCTACGAGACAAAAAACAAATGACGTATTTTTACTTTTGGTACAGCCCAGTACAAATATTTCAAGATAAATCACTTAGAAAATGTCCGTCAAAAATCTAAAATTTTTGATACAGTCTCCTAGCAACACTTTTTTTACGCGATGCGCATCAATTCATAAGTTTTTGATATTTCCTTCATACCTTTACAGGCTTTAGCGTCGTAAAAATTTAAAACTATGTAGCGAAAAATATTTTTGGTGAACATTTGACCTACATATTTTACTTCCTCAATGGTCTCTTAATACGATGCTGAACGCCTATAAAAAATTGTGAAGATTATGAAAGAGATTAGATTATTATCCTGTATTGTTGGTACCAGGTGTCCAAGGCGTGCATGTCTCTATGCATGTGGGTGCACGCGATGTACAAGTTCTACCACGTGAACAAAGCCGTCGCGCCCAAGAAGGAGGCCCTCGATCGAGCCACCAAGGACCTGGCCGCCGTCGAGGGTGTGTCATAGCCGATATTAATAACTATCTATACAAATACAAATAAATACTATATATGTCTCTGTAATTTCAAAGCAATGTCCAAAGCTCTAGGATCGCTGTGAGCCAAGTTAATTAAGTTAGAAGACTCGTCATTTTTTATACATTTATTCACTACTGAAAGTGCTGGAAATTTACCACCTCGTGTCGGATTTAATCACATGACCAGAGAGGAAGTGGCGCAGAGAAATCTCATAATCCCAGTGACATTGTTTGGCAATCCAGATAGTCCAATCAAAGAAAGAAGTGCGATCTCAATGTTTACATGATAAAATATTATGATTAAATCCGGCACGAGATGGTAAAATTCCAGCTTTCAGAAATAAATAAATGTATGAAAATGACGAATCTTCTAACTTCAGTAAGTTGGTTCACAGCATTCATACAACTTTAGTGCCATATGAATTATTGTATGAAATGACTGGTTTTGAACATACGTATCATTTTTGTTGTTGGCCGGCAATATGAAAAAAGCCTAAAAATAAAATGTATAAAATTGGCCAAAAATGAAGAGCTCTCTCGATGTTTAGTTATAGAAGAACCCTTAACTAAACATCGAAGTGGCTCTTTTCCGAAAAAGCTTATATAATCATGCATATCCTTGCCAACAGCGATGCTAGCGAACGCCAAAGCGAAAATGCAAGCGCTGCTCGAGGGCATCGCCAAGCTGAACGCGTACCTGCAGGAGAAGGAGGAGGAGAAGCGCAAGATGGAGGAGGACATCAACCTGTGCCTGGCGAGGATGGACCGCGCCAACAGGTATACAGGATGAAATTTTAACCACTTTCCAAATTTTTTAAAGGCGTTCAGTATCGTATTTAGAACCCATTTATGAAGTAAAAAATGTAAATCAAGTTATCACCAGAAAATATTTTTCGCAACATAGTTTTCAATTCAATTTTTACGGTCCTAAGCCTGTAAAGGTACAAAGGGAAAACCAAAAACTTATGAATAGTATCGTAATGAACAAATGAGATGGGAATAGCGCGAAAAAAGTGTTGCTAGGGGGCCGTATCAAAAATTTTAGATTTTTGGCGGACATTTTCTAAGTGCTTTATCTTGACATTTTTGTACTGGGCTATACCAAAAGAAAAAAAAAAGGCATTTGTTTTTTGTCTCGTAGATTGTCATATAAAAATTTGGAAAGTGGTTAATATTTCACCCTGTATATAATAAAACATAAACTATACTATTCTGAGCAATGCCAACTCTAATATCACCTTGTGCTTGTGCGGTTTATTGGACTCCTGCCAATGAAAATAAAGTTAGCTGATTGTCCACCGCCAACAAAACTAAGTGAAAACTAAACTCAGCGAATTAAACTAAACTAAAGTTGTCCGCCAAAAAATAAGCTAAAACTACGTTAGTGATGGTTAGTTTACACTCACTGTACCATAGGCAAGGCAAGGGAATAAGAGGCGCTTAGTTTAGCTCACTTAGTTACGGATCGGCCTACAAAACCAAATTAGTTTGACTTAGCTGGGCTATTTTACGAAGCTAGGCTGGGATAGTTTGCGGTGGACGCACATGTATGAAAAACTGGCTCTACTATGCGAGCTAGGCTAAACCAACTTAGTTTAGTTGGCGGTGGACGATCGGCTTTAGTATGTGATAAATAGTTTATTTTATAGGAAAATATATAGCAATTAATTTTAATGGATCTAGAATAAGAGAATTGGATTGTTTGTTTGATGGGTCTGACATGTCTTACACACAAAAGACCCTAAAAAAAACTATACGGAATATAATGCACTGTATTGTTTATTTAAATGGTAAAAAAGGATTGCATAATATTAAAATTTTTACGCTTAGGACGGACGAAATACTCGTATGTTCTATAAATTTTGATTTTCTTGAAAGTGGGGAAATATTCTTTGTGGCATGAACGATCGTATCTTTTTTAATTTAACATAGAAGTTAGATGCGCAAGGAACTGTAGACTTAAGTGAATAGTTTTAATATCAACTAATGCGAGTATCTCCACGCGTTCCCGGGATAAATGCTCTTGCAGACTTGGACAGACTACAGAGTAATCCTTTTAGGATTCTATTTCTTCTTTTTGGGGTACGGGGAACCTTAAAAGAAACTTAGGAAAAGTCTGCGCAACAGATATTAAAGAATGTTTTATGTGTTTGTAGCCTTTTCATCTGTTTGATTGCAATGAGACTGTTCATAGAATAAAAACTATTGTGCGCGAATACGAAGTTAAAATTGTGGATGTAGATAGGTACCAAAATTCCGTATTGAAACCGCGGTAATACGACATAAAAATTGTATTTTGTGTGAAGTCCTGTAATACAGGCGCCAGATGGCGCTGCCAATAATTGGTAACCATATCATTTTAATCGAACATTCGCTTCTCTCTGAACCCAATACCGAAGTCCAAGCGGATGAAGTCGCGGGCAAAGGCTCGTAAGAAATAAAACAGTTCATTAGATTGAGGTTGACTAATTTCTGTATTTCTATGGGTAGGTTGCTGACTGGATTGTCGAGCGAAAGAGTGCGCTGGATCAGCACCATCAAGAAGCTAGACGTGGACATTGTCAGTTTAATTGGGGACATACTGATCAGCGCATGTGAGTTATTAGCGAAACACTTCATTTATTTGTGACGTGTGATGCCGTGTGAACATTAAGAGGAAACACAAGGGCCGTTTTTCCATACAAACGTAGTCCCCTGTTTCCTCCCTGGATAAAGCCAGTAGAGCAATAATTTTTATTACAAAAATCCATGGCCACTATTAGAATGTTTCTATGTTTTCTGTTTTTTCATAAATTTATATGAGCCCACAAAAATCGAAAAAATGCGCCAGATTTTCCGCTGTGTTCAAACATACAGAAAACAAAATTAGCTATATTTTAGAAAAAAAGGGACACATACGAACACGGCCAAAGCCTTTCTTAAATTTTTAATGAAAAAAGTATTTAAATCGGTCTAGTTTTGGAAAAGTAATCGGGGGACTACGAAACGTTTTTAGTAGGTATTTTCGGTCCAAGAAGCAGTTGTCTCTATCACACTCTGCGGTGAAGGCGTTTGGCACTGCGCGACAGCAATAGATTTTACAAATACCTATTTTTCATTTCTCTTGCCCGTAGTGTTTCCTCTTAAACAAATAGCGCCCACCACTACTTTCCTTCCTATGGTTGTTATAAGAGACGACTAAACTGCTGCGAGGAGAAGACGGGCAGCGGTATCTTCTTCCTATTACTGGCCAAACTGCGATCGCCAACCCGTCTGTGAAAAGTGGCGATTATGGTAAAATCTTTGTTTTGTGTCCAGACGTGGGCAAATATAGGCTGTTGATTATTTATGGATTTATTTATAACAACTGCCAGATTACTGTCGTTTTAAAACTATAATATGTACATTAATAGATTGAATTGGATCGTAACTCCAGAGTTGTATAAAAGTAACGGTCTATAATTATTCCACTGCAATGCAAAAGCCTTCGGACTCACTTGTATCATTGAATTCAGGTTACCATAGCAATGATAGGTACAGGCATAATCACCACACTTACGGCCGGTCCCAATAATCTATCTATCTTCAGTTTTGGCATATCGGAGATAGAAAACAACTTCTGTCTTTGTTTCTCTGGACAGCAAGATCAGAGACAGAAGTTGTTTTCTATCTCAGATATGCCAAAACTGAAGATAGATAGGTTATTAGGACCGGCCGTTAGCTGGCAGTTTTGCTGTGCAGTAGGATACAGAATCACCTATGTGACCTTTTACCTTTTACAAAATCTTATCTATCTTTGTATGTACCAAGTCAACATCTAGGGATTTCTAGTCACATTTTAAAGACACTTTTCAGCATAATTAGGTATTGGTAAGTTAGCTGTTGGTCATGGTGGAAACATGACTTTTGACAATGTTTTTACAGGTGCTGTAGGCTATATCACACCATTTACGGATGAATTCAGAAGAGAGCTGCTTCGTGAATGGATGAGCCATATGGTGGTAACTACATACAATTAATTGGGCTATTTATTTATCTAAATAAATGGCAAAATAGTAAAATACGCATGTTACCTACAATATATTATAAACTGGGTGTGCTAATTTATTGATTAATACCATATCATTTTGAGCGACTCCAGGAAGATTTTAATGATTTCAGGAAGTGGCAGTCCCCCACACAGATGGCGCCACACCGCTCTCTATCCTCGGGGACGCTGTGCTGATCAGGTAGATAGACATGTCTTTGGTGTAAAATCGTATTTAAAATTCTTTGTTCAAATGAAAACATATGTCTATAGTATCCATCTTATACGATCTTCGTGGGGTAGTAGCGTCCACTCCAGTTTTCTAGGTGTCACCTGCTCCGAGGGTCCCGAGTTCGATTCCCGGTCGGGTCAAACAAGTATTTTGTAGTTGTAAGTTTGCGGTACTTTCATTGTATTTGATTTCCACAAATAAGAGCTTTAATTTTATTGCTCTGGGGAAAAAAAATATACTGCCAAAAATAGATGTTGAACTTATGTTCAATATTTTACTAATATGATTAAAAAAACCCTGAACAATACCGTCTTTGTGGATGTAGAAAATGCTTTAGAGTTCCGCGTTATGCCCTGTAGTTTTTGTTAAAGAAAAAGTTTGGTGTCTTACAATTGTTTAATAAGCTTGACTGGTCGGTTCGACACATGGTCGAATTATCATTTGGTGTCTTTGGATTATTTGAAATGGTGTGAATTACCCAATTTGGCATCATTATCAGCTTTTCGCAGTGGACTGCTGGACATAGGCCTCTCCAGTTGCACGCCACTTAGGTCAATTCTCGGCTTCTCGCATCCAGCTCCTGCAGCCATCTTGCGTAAATCATCACTCCTACTGGTCATGACATGTTACATTCTTTTAACAAGCTTGACTTGACAGATAATTGCATAGTCAATATAGACCTCTTAATTTTTACGACAGGACCTGGCAGATGTACGGCCTCCCTCGGGATCCATTGTCGGTGGAGTCCGCCGTCCTGATGTCCAATTCGCGTCGCTGGCCTCTCATCATCGACCCTCAGACACAGGCTAATAAGTGGATTCGAGCTATGGTTTGTTGATGATCTTACTATCTTATCCTCATCATACGTCATAGTCTCAGCCAAACGATCTCTTTTTTTTAATATAAATAACAGGCTTGCTCTTGACTACATATTTAACTCTACGGTTAAGAAGAACCTAAGATGGAGCGAGCTCACCCAGAGGCACTGGTTCTCCCACACACCAGCGGAACACAGAACAACTGTTTGTCGCTGGACTCCGGCAGGAGGGGGGTAGCATCCAGGCGGCTTCTTACGAAGCCTACCGCCGCAGAGGGATCTGTTAGCCGTCATCATTGGTTAGAAAACCAAAGATGACGTTGCCCAGGGTAGAGCACTAGCAGGTAGGTCCCACCACCCGAAGAATATCCACACCGATCGAACCCGCGCCACACGCATCCTGTGGCTTTCCACAGATGGTCGTCGGGTGCACGTTTCAGTTCCATAATCAATCTTATTTTGTCGTGTGATACTTCTTGCTCTGATGTCAGAGTTACCCAAACCGTCTGTAGCGGGATTATTCTGATGTGACTTGCTTTTACGATTTCCATCTTGCGACAGGACGGTACTTAATGCACTTTCCGAAGTAACACTACATCCCACCAGCCTCTTCTATAAACGAACCAAGAAAATATTGTTTCCTACATTTTTATTGTCTATATTTTTATTTTTATTTATCACCACAAACAAGTAATACAAAGGATATACAAGAACTTAAAAAAGACATTACAGACATTAAGAATACAGCTTAAAATCTGTCATAAATCAATCATGAGACCCTTGCATATAAATCGGATCACCGCACTAATACACCAACCATTATCATCTTTTGTATTCAACCTACAGGGTAAGATCGAAGGTCTAGTAGTGTGCAAGCCCAACGACCGAGATCTGCTTCGGAACTTCGAGTCTGCGCTGCGCTTTGGGAAACCCATACTGCTGGAGAACGTTGGCCAGGAACTGGACCCGGCTTTGGACCCGGTCTTGAAGGTAATCAGAGGCCTTACTCCACAACACAATGTCCGTATATTCGAATCCATCTGTCCCTATCACTCATACCGATGTCTTAAACTATCTGAAAGAGACAGATACATTCGTAAATACGAACTCCGTGTTGCAGAGTAAGGCATCGGGTCTTGATAAGGACGAGATTCGATAGAAGCAAGATTTGGTCAAAACTGAGGGATAGATTTTAGTAAAATATCGTATGTTGTTAAAGAGTTAATTGTTTTGAGGCTTTTACCACATACCTTGTTTCTTGTAAGTTTATGTTTTACAGTGGTTCAATATTGTAAAAAATTCGAAAATAAAAATTTTACGTTTCTTTCATTCATACATTCATAATACTATACATAGTACCTCCTACAAACACATAAATACCTAAATAAAATAAAACAACTCATCTAGGCAAACCCGATCCGATACACAGTACAGTGACAGTAATTGCCATCTCCAACACGAGTATTTTTATTATTACTACCTGAAGGCGTTTCATTACATACATTTGTAAAATACGTTTTGGAAAATATATTTTTTTTTAATTGTGCCTTGACTTTAGTCTTAAGTCTTTGCGACCCGTGTATTGTGTAATTTATAAGCTGTTAATTAAATTTTCTTTGAAAATAAAAATATAATAAATAAATCAGTGCCGTGTTAGCTTTGAAGTTTTTGCAACTACAAATATATTACATAATCTTTTCTTATACAGGGATATGTTTTTTTTAAATTTACACTAGATACTATTTTTAGTCTAAATATCAGATTTTAAGACAAATAACAACAACATCATTATCATCATCATCATCAGCCTATCACAGTCCACTGCTGGACATAGGCCTCTCCAGTCGCACGCCACTTAGGTCGACCCTCGGCTTCCCGCGTCCAGCTCCTGCCGCCTCGCGCTACTCCCTCCTCCCCCTGCCTGAGGGCGGCCTACACTACGTTTGCCGGGACGCGGTCTCCACAAGAACTCGTTTACCCCAGCGGTTGTCGGCTCTGCGGCTAATATGGCCAGCCCACTGCCACTTCAGCTTGCTAATCCGGTAATATCTCTTCAGCGCCAATACTTCCGGCAAGCGGGCCAGATGGTGCTGAAGCTGGGCGACTCGCTCATCCCGTACGCGGCCGGCTTCCGGCTCTACATCACCACGAAGCTGCCCAACCCCAAGTACACGCCGGAGACTTCGGTCAAGGTGCAGATCGTCAACTTCGCACTGGTGCCCAGGTTATTTGCGTTACCTATTTTTCTTACTGTAATATTATTAATGTAAAAGTAAATTTGTTTGTTACGCTCTCACGCGAAAACTACTTAAGGGGACTACTAGAGCTAAGTGCTGCCCCCAATTGATTTTATTTTATTACTACTAAACAAAATTAATCCTCAAAAAACTGGAACAGTATCATTTTAGCAAATTACCTCATGATAATCGGCATCATGAAACTTTGTACTCATATTCTTGGAGTTACCAGAAGTAACATAGGGTATTAAAGCTATTTTTTTTATGAATATGTGCAGACAACATCACATACATTTGCTTAAAAGTTTAGTTCTTTTTGTCCTGTGATACATCATGAAAAAAAAAAAGTTATTTTTCAAATCGGAATGTTACAGGCTTCTGATGTATAAAGTGTTTTGAAATAAATGATCAATTTATGGGTTTCACTCACGCTTTTTAGAATTCTTAACAGCGTTCCTGGTCACGAGTACAGATTATCTTTCATTTCAATGTATAAATAATGCTCCTGTAAATTAAAGAAACGTATAGGTATCAATGTGTTTTGTGACTTTATTCAATACTTCCGCCTTAATACTTAGAATCGTGTTAAATGTGGGTTGGCGATCACAAACCTAAGCAACGACCGACAATTCGAAATTCTTGTTTCCCGATTCGGGAACGTATCCAGAACCCTGAGATCTTGGCCCAGTATTTAAACCACTAGACCAATGGGGCGTTAGACCAACGGGGCACAACAAACACATAGCATACCCGAATCGAAACCTCTTTGTACTTTCTCCCAGTGGTCTGGCGGAACAGCTGCTATCCATCGTGGTGGCGCAGGAGCGGCCGGACCTGGAGGAGCTGCGCGGGCAGCTGATAGTGTCCCGCGCGCAGCTGGCCGCGCAGCTGGCCGCCATGCAGGCCGACATCCTGTGGGGGCTGTCGCACAGCGAGGGCTCGCCCGTCGACGATCTGCCGCTGATACTCACCCTGGAGGCTATCAAGATCAAGAGCGCCGAGATTATTGTGAGTACGACTTACCTAAAAGTGATAGCTTGCCTACGGAGTACCTACTGCTTGGTTCGCCTTTAGACGGCAGGACAGCTACTGACGAGCTGATACTGAAACCTATATATACCTTGGGACGTGTAAAAGCGCCTCCTGGGGCCTATTTGCAGAAATAAAACTGATTTTAACCTACCCTGGAAGTTGGAAAGATCGAGAGCGTGGAGATTATTGTGAGTTTGAGTGTAATAAGGACTTTGAAGACGACCTTCCGCTAATACTGATTTTGTAGTGACGACCATTTGGATCAGCGGTAGTAAACGCTGCTTCTGAGCCATGGGTCGTGGGTTCGATCCCCGCACAGTACAAATATTTGTGTGCATGAACATGTCTGTTTGTACTGGTCTGGGTGTTTTCTATGTATTATAAGTATGTATTTACAAAAAAAATATATATAAGTAAATTTATCGGTTGTCTAGTACCCCATACGACAGGGTACTTAATAATAGCTTAATTTGGGACTAGATGGCTCTGTGTGGCCCAGCGTGGAATGAATGAATGTAGTTGTTAATACTGCTGTCTTCCTGGCCAGGCTCTCTTACTACCTACTGCTGGACTTACCCTGGAGGCCATCAAGTTCATGATCGCTATATATACTAAACTTGAATGGCTGTGTTATAGTGGCACTTTAGTAGTACCTCCTTTCTTGCCCTAAGTGTTAAATAATGTTATCTTTCAGATAAAAGTAGAAGACATAGAACGGACCACAATAGAGATCGACGTGGCCCGCGAGGACTACATTCCGGTGGCCAACCGTGGCCAGATCCTGTTCTTCTGCCTCTCCGGCATGGCCAACGTGGATCCCATGTACCAGTATTCCTTGGAGTGGTTTGTCAAACTGTTCATTAGAAGCATGGCGGAGACTGAGCCTAATGGTAAGGTTCATCATCATAAGCAGCCTTATTTATAATCATTGCTAGACATAGGCATCTCCCAGCTAATGTTTTTAAATAAATATAAATGTGGACAACATTTCATACATTGTTCTAATCCCAAAGTAGGCATTTGCTCAAAAAACGTTGAATAGTATACATGCCATATAAACAAAAGAGTTGCATATAGTAATAGTTGATCGCTGTCTGTTCACACTGCCGATGAGAATTCGCTACACTAGTTTATCAAACAACACACTTCCTGCTGCTCGACAATTCGTTTCTAGTTTCTACCACTACTCGCTTCGCATGCATCGTTGGCGGTGGAATGTTTAAGTGCCTTAGAAGCTCACTTTTGGGAGATTCTCTCATAGAAAGCCACTGAAATGTTACTCTTAGGATTTTGTGAACTAATTACTTCGGCGTTCCATTCACAGAATATACATAAAATACATAATAATATAATGGAACGCGTGGCGTCAATAATAGAGCACATAATGTTCCTGCTAAACGAGAACGTGTATCCTTGTTCGTTTTAGCTACACAAACTGTGTTTATCACCCTATTACTCTAAGAAAGTCGTGAACTAGCTACATTAGTAACGTTGCCTTCCGTTTTGTTCGCAAGGACATAATAGAATTCGATGCGATTACAATCGAGCTCTTCAATTTCCTGCTATAAATGAACTTGTTCCACAGCTACTTCACACGGCTCAAGCTGCCGTTCCTTACTCTATTACTCCAAGGAACTTGTGAATTAGCTACATCCGTTGCGTTCCGTTCGCAGAGGACATAATGGAACGCGTGGCGACTATAATCGAGCACTTCACGTTCCTACTGTACGTGAACGTGTGCCGCAGCCTGTTCGAACGGCACAAGCTTCTGTTCGCTTTCCTGCTGTGCGCGCGTATACTGCTCGACGCGCGAGCCATCCGCCTGATAGAGTTCAATTTTCTGCTCAACGGGGCAAAGATTGAGCAGGTATTGCTGTATATTGATTTAAACTTTCATGGTCACTATTACCAGAGTTATTTAGTTAGTTACTAGAGTTCTCCCGTGATCATGGCGCTTGCAACAGTGCCGAAATATCGGAAACTCATAATAAATAAGGTACATGGTATAAATCCCGAACCAAATAACTCTAGGTATTTTTGTATTTATGTTATCTGTATAATGCTTTATATGGTATTTAAGCAATTTCATTGCAATTATAATATCAGTACTTAAAATGGAAAAAATATGTTTCAGGCGGGGCATTATGTACCAATGTCAATTTGTGATATAGGTATGTCTTTATCGCTGTATATGAAGTATTTAAATTACTGTTTCATCTTAACTGATTGTCAAACATCTATATATCTATAAAGATGTTTCTTTCGAGTGTTAAGACAGGGGTGCAAACTCCTAACATTTGATGAAACTATGCTGGCTTACAGCGATAAAGACATGTTTAAAAAATTGAGCTGCTATTTAGTAGTGCCTTAGTTTGCGACTGTGTAACATGTTTTAAAAATAACTGTTTAGCAAAATTTGTGACTACATGGCTCTGTGTGGCCCAGTGTCGCTTTAAATATTATTATTATCAGGAGTTGGAGAACCCCGAACCGAAGTGGGTTTCAGAGCGAATGTGGCTGGACATGCAGCAGCTGGCCTCCATCCCCACCATGTCTCGCTTCGTGCTGGAAGACTTCCCCGGGCAGATCAAGTTCTTCCGCACTTACTACGACGCGTGGAACCCTCACAAGTAAGTCTTCTTTGATGTGTGAAATAAAATAGCGCCACACACGTAGACCAACCAACATAACATTTTTATATATAGATTGATATAGGTATATATATATATATAATTACGCTGAAAAACGCTTATGATTAATTGTTTTTTTTGTATTTTACAATAATTATCAAAATATCATGTTCTCAGACTCCCATTCCCCAAACCGTTGGACACTCAGTTAGACGCCTTCCAGAAGTTGCTCGTGCTGAAGTGTCTGCGCCCTGATAAGCTTGTGCCTGGGTTACAGGTAAATCATAATGTATTTTTTCGTTTACTTACTGTTTATCTGACGTTGGTATTAGACAACAGGTTAAGGTTAATAACAAAGGAGACAATTTTTTGAAGTGAAAACTTCTTTAGCGGCGCTGAGCACTTTTTTGTTGGATGGGTAAAAACTTCCAAACTCGCGTCAGGGTCACGTGATGCTGATCGAAAAAGCGTAAGATCGAGGGGAAGGGAGAGGAACTAGTATCTCCCACTCTTTCTACCGTGCCTGAGTGTGCTGTTTTCTATTATTTTTGAAGTGATACTTCTTTATCGGCGTTGGAAAAAATTTACCGTCACGTTTTGCGTCAAATTTTCGTCACATTTTTCGGTTACGCGCCATCTTTTTCTTGCCCCTACCACGGTTGGTTCAGACGATAGCAAAAAGGTAAAGTGAAATAATATTTAACCAATTTAACCAATTTAACCAACTTAACCAACTTAACCAACTTAACCAACTTAACCAACTTAACCAACTTAACCAATTTAACCAATTTAACCAATGTAACCAATTTAACCAATTTAACCAATTTAACCAATGTAACCAATTTAACCAATTTAACCAATTTAACCAATTTAACCAATTTAACTAATTTAACCAATTTCTGGAAAGTTGCGTCAAATTTTCGTCACATTTTTCGGTTACGCGCCATCTTTTTCTTGCCCCTACCACGGTTGGTTCAGACGATAGCAAAAAGGTAAAGTGAAATAATATTTAACCAATTTAACTAATTTTACCAATTTTACCAATTTAACCAATTTAACCAATTTAACCAACTTAACCAACTTAACCAACTTAACCAACTTAACCAATTTAATCAATTTAACCAATTTAACCAATTTAACCAATTTAACCAACTTAACCAATTTAACCAATTTAACCAATTTAACCAACTTAACCAATTTAACTAACTTTACCAACTTTACCAACTTAACCAACTTAACCAACTTAACCAATTTAACCAATTTAACTAATTTAACCAATTTAACCAATTTAACCAATTTAACCAATTTAACCAATTTAACCAATGTAACCAATTTAACCAATTTAACCAATTTAACCAATTTAACTAATTTAACCAATTTCTGGAAAGTTGCATGTAGATCATTTTTCGAAAAATAAGGCCATAAAGAAGTTTCACTTCTTACGTGTGTACACTAGTACACGCACAACTTTTTTTTTTTGTATGGCGAATGGGCCCACCAAAAAATTGTGACGTATAGTAATGAAACATATATTAAAATTTTCCTTATAATGTCTAGAAAACATTAGCAATATTAGTATTTCTTTGTCTAACGGGAATATTCAGAAAGTAATCCAAACTTAAATGACATAACCTAAAAACTTCTTACTGGTTTTATTTGATTATTTGCATACACAATGCTATTTATATCAAAGATATACATGTCTTAGATAGGAATCGAACCCCAGCCCTTCGCTGACTAAGGTGAATCATATTTTTTTATAAAAAATATAGCTTTTACGTAATATTCTAAATAGAGTTCAGAAGGATCAGTGATCAATAACAATAATATTATGTACCTACAGGTTAACCACATATACGTGTACTTAGGAGAAGTATAAAAATAAAACAGAAAAATCAAACCAAAATACATTTAATTCTAAGAATCAATATTTTTGAAATCGTCTCTCAGTAACATTTCCTCACCTGGTAGCATGCCAAAGATAAAGACCACACACAATGTACATTACATGTGCACAACAACCGACAGTGCGTCTGCTAGACTATTGCCACAGTATCCAGCAAGTGCAGCTCTAGTGTTAGAAATTGATTGGTTAGGGTCATCTAGAATCCTAGATATAATACGTTTTTCGACTAGTGTCTTGTCTTGATTGTATCCTACCACGAAGAAGATAATTATTCAGACCAATTTAATGGACAGGTTGCCGGTACACTTCAATTCTGTACTCTCCATTGGCTCTGACATGTTCTCCATAATAAGTTGAAGCACATTTTCAGTCGTTTCTAAAAGTAATTTTCTTTGCACATTCAATTGAAATCTCACAGCACAGTTAACACAACGGTTTAGTGGAATAGGAGCTGTACTTAATGCCATTTTCCTCTATTTTTCGTTAAAAATAAGGAAAAAATCGCAGAACATAAATACTCATGCGAGGAGATGCGGGTTCGAGTCCCGCCTGAGACAAAATTTTTCAAGTTTATATACTAATATTATAAATACTCAGTTCGAAACAAACGGAAAATATGATATTAAATGACTCTCACTCCACTCACTCCTGACAATGTCTGTGATAACTGTCAAAACATGAAGACAGAAATGCGTTCCGTTCCACGGCTTTACTAAATAAACATTTTAGCAAAAATCATAAAAATTGAATTAAAGCATATTTTACTGAGATTCCATTTATTTAGAATAAATAAAAGTAGATAAAATGTGGTCTAAACATTATCTTCTAATTAAAATGGTTCATTTTGTTTTTATAACGATCCTTTTACACGGATTTTATAGTAAGACTTTGACACAATAAGTTATCTATGCTTTGACTCTAAAATGGAGGAATGTCGTGTTTTAAAAAAAGTCAATACAACGCATTTTTAAATTGATTTTATGATTCCGGTTACATTTAAACATGATCTTTTGTCTAATTGTCTAAAAAAATAAGTTATTATTTTAGGATACAACGACATCGTTATACGGTACCGTTGCTACTAGGACCAAAAAAAATTGTCTCCTTTTATAACAATAAAAAACATAGTAAATTGCAGTCTAAAGGATAAAAATTTGTATTCAGCATTTAAAAAAAAAATAGCTTCCGTTGCGGAGTAGCGTACACACCGGTTTTCAAGGTGTCGCCTGCTCTGAAGTCCTGGGTTCGATTCCCGAACAGGTCGACGTAGAAAAAATTGTTTTTCTACATTTTTTCGGGTCTTATGTTTGTGGTCTAGGCTCCGAATATGATTTTGTCCCATTCGGTGTCGAGACCCTTGGTCCGTGGGGTCCTAGCGCTAAAAGGCTTTTCAAGGAAATTGCAAAAAGGTTAGTTGACATCACAGGAGACCGAAGAGCTGGCAGCTACCTCGGACAAAGAATTAGTTTAGCTATTCAAAGGGGGAACGCTGCCAGTATCTTCGGATCCTTGCCTAAAATATATTTTAATAATATATTTTAGTTATTATATAATATATACAAGTATTTTTTAAGGTTTTTTAGTTTTAGGTTTCTTGTTCTTGTGTATATTAAACAATGATTAATGTAAATTGATTACGTAGAAATATGAAATTAAAAAATAATATTAAGTAAATGACAAATATTAATATCAATATCAAATATGATATTGGTTATTGGTTGATCTGGTTGTGACAGGACTTCGTGGTGTCTGGTCTGGGCGCCCGCTTCGTGGAGCCGCAGCCCGCCGACCTGGCGGCGCTGTACGCGGAGTCCGACCCGCTGGCGCCCGTCATCTTCGTGCTGTCCACCGGCACCGACCCCGCCGCAGGTCAGCCGTGCCCCGGGCCAGGGCTCTAGCTTAGTTGGCCGCAGGTCGGGACCTGGCGGCGCTGTACGCGGAGTCCGACCCGCTGGCGCCCGTCATCTTCGTGCTGTCCACCGGCACCGACCCCGCCGCAGGTCAGCCGTGCCCCGGGCCAGGGCTCTAGCTTAGTTGGCCGCAGGTCGGGACCTGGCGGCGCTGTACGCGGAGTCCGACCCGCTGGCGCCCGTCATCTTCGTGCTGTCCACCGGCACCGACCCCGCCGCAGGTCAGCCGTGCCCCGGGCCAGGGCTCTAGCTTAGTTGGCCGCAGGTCGGGACCTGGCGGCGCTGTACGCGGAGTCCGACCCGCTGGCGCCCGTCATCTTCGTGCTGTCCACCGGCACCGACCCCGCCGCAGGTCAGCCGTGCCCCGGGCCAGGGCTCTAGCTTAGTTGGCCGCAGGTCGGGACCTGGCGGCGCTGTACGCGGAGTCCGACCCGCTGGCGCCCGTCATCTTCGTGCTGTCCACCGGCACCGACCCCGCCGCAGGTCAGCCGTGCCCCGGGCCAGGGCTCTAGCTTAGTTGGCCGCAGGTCGGGACCTGGCGGCGCTGTACGCGGAGTCCGACCCGCTGGCGCCCGTCATCTTCGTGCTGTCCACCGGCACCGACCCCGCCGCAGGTCAGCCGTGCCCCGGGCCAGGGCTCTAGCTTAGTTGGCCGCAGGTCGGTACCTGGCGGCGCTGTTTGCCGAATCTACTTAAGAGGAAATACTAAGGGCGAGAGAATTAAAAAATAGGTATTTGTAATATCTATTGCTGTCACGTAGTGCCCGAACTCCTCCCCCGCAGAGCGTGATAGATACAAACTGCATCTTGGACCGAAAATACCTACTTAAAGCACACAAAATCAACGTTTCGTAGTCCCCCGACTCTTTTTCCAAAACTAGACCGATTTAAATACTTCTTTCATTAAAGATTAAAGAAAGGCTTTGGCCGAGTTGGTATTTTTTTTTTCTAAAATTTTTGCCAAATTTGTTTTCTGGATGTTTGAACACAGCGGAAAATCTAACGAATTTTTTAGATTTATTTATTAATTTATGAAAAAAGGGAAAACATAGAATCATGCCAATAGTTGCCATAGATTTCTGTAATAAAAATTATTGCTTTACTGGCATTATCCAGGGAAGAAACAGGGGACTACGTTTATGAAAATCTGACGAATTTTTTAGATTTATATATTAATTTATGAAAAAAGGGAAAACATAGAATCATGCCAATAGTTGCCATAGATTTCTGTAATAAAAATTATTGCTTTACTGGCATTATCCAGGGAAGAAACAGGGGACTACGTTTATGAAAATCTGACGATTTTTTTAGATTTATATATTAATTTATGAAAAAAGGGAAAACATAGAAACATGCCAATAGTTGCCATAGATTTCTGTAATAAAAATTATTGCTTTACTGGCATTATCCAGGGAAGAAACAGGGGACTATGTTTATATGGAAAAACGGCCCTTGTTTCCTCTTGCCGCCTAGTTAAGGAACCGGTTGCCGTAGTTGATGATCCTATTGTCGTAATTGACGATCTGGTTGGCGTAGTAGACGATTGTACTAGACTAGAGGCATGAGAGACGTGCGAGACAAGTAGTAAAGTTGTTACTTTACTACTAGTGTCAAGTACGTTGTTTATTGTTAAAAAACTAACTTAAATTTTTTATGTGATAGTTTATGGTTTATTACTCAAATAATAGGGGTTAAAGTATGAAATTGCCGATTATTTTCCCACTTTTTATTTTGTTTATAGCTCTTAAGTATAGTCATATTATTGCGTAATTCTTTTTGTATTGAATCAAAAACTAAATAAAGTAACTTTTGACTAAAAAAAAAAATGCAATACTAGTGCCTATTACTTCAAAGGAAGTCGTTAAAAAGACCCCTTACAATGTGTCAGCTGACCTTCTTGCTTCAATTAAGTATATTTGTATTATATACTTTGATTATCAGAAATTTTAAGACTATAATGCGTAGCTTTATAACCATCTAACTTTCACCTTTAATTGCATCGAAAACGGTTCAGGCGTTTTTAAAAAAACTAAAAAATGACTTTTTTCGATTTTGTCCATACAAAACGGCAATTTCATACTTTAACCCCTAATATCAGAAAGGTTAAATAGATCCGTATGAAATATGTCCCGAAGATAGATTATAGGCTGGAATAGCGCATGTCTACTTTTAATCCCGGAATAAGGTGCGGTCCCCGAGGGATAGTTTCATAACTGCACGCGTATATAGTCGCGGGCAATAGTATTTTAAAAAAAAATACATTAACTTATATTTTTTAAAGTAAAATCGACTGAATCAAAAAAACTACATTTCCTAATATTTTTTAAAGTAAAATCGACTGAATCAGTGGTATAAACGTATGCAAAAGTTATTATAATCCACTTTGGGAGACGGTTGTTTTTTGCTTAATTTTATTGAAATGTCGACTATAGATTTGCTGAAGTTCGCCGACAAGATGAAGATGGGCAAGCGCTTCGAGAGCATCTCGCTGGGCCAGGGCCAGGGGCCGCTGGCTGAGGCCATGATGAAGGTCGGCTGCGACTTTGGCAATTGGGTGTTTTTCCAGGTGAGCTAAAGTACTTGACGCATTTAAGTAATATAACGAGTATAAATAGTTTAATAGTTTAAAAATTGTAACACGACTACGAAAATGCAACGATTTTAAAGTCATACTGTATACAGGGATGACTTTTTCATCATTTTCCAAAAATTTTATTGGCATTTAGTATCGTATTTAGAGCCCCTTTATAAAGTAAAAAATTTTAATCAAGTTTTTACCCGAATATATTTTTCGCAACTTAGTTTTCAATTTTTACGATCCTAAGTCTGTTAGCGTATGAAGGTAAAATCAAAAACTTATAAATAGTATCGTAATGAATGAATGAGATGCGGATCGCGTGAAAAAAGTTCTGCTAGGAGGCCGTATCAACAATTTTAGATTTTTGGCGGATCTTTTCTGAGTGGTTTATCTTGACATTTTTGTACTGGGCTATACCAAAAGACAAAATACATCATTTGTTTTTTGTCTCGTAGATTGCTATATTAAAATTTGGAAGGTGGTTAAGGCTGTATTTGCTGTATTGTTTAATTATTTTTGCACTCAGAATTTTGTCTTCTTTCATTTTATACAATTATTACAGCAAATTTTTTTTTTAAAATTAGCCCTTTATATTATTGTAGCATTCACCATGTAGCTTTTTTTTAACAAAAGGTAGCCTATGTTACCCGGACTGTAATAAGGAATCGAGTGACACCTAATTCACCGAAATCGGCTCAGTAGTTTAGCCACAGATGTGGAACCCACATACATTTTCTTTTCTTTCCTTGAGGCCTGATGGAGCCAATAGCAAACTAGGCTGTTGTATTTATTTTTTATTTCTTTTAAATTTAATATGTTCATTTTTTTTTCTTTATTACAATTTTATTAATACCGCGTAACGCCGGCGGTGGCGGATCAACTCAGGCTTCGGACCTTTACCTGGTACAGGTTTCGGAGTCGGCTGGGGGATCTGCCTCTGTCACACCCACGCTCCCAATCAGGGTCCCCGCTGAAAACCAGCGTCGTGATAAGCCCTAGCTGTCACGACTAATGCTGATCGGGAACCTTTTGACACTTATTCCTTTTTTTTTATATGATTTTTGTGGTTTTTTGTTTGTTTTTTGTGTCAAATAAAAATTTCTTTCTTTCTTTCTTTCTTTCATAAGTAGGTATACATAGACAGCTAAAATCACTACCCTTCCTGTTGGCTTTGCCGGAGTCGGAGTAAAAAACTGAATGCAAAATGCACTCCCATAGCCAATAGGAGCATAAACAGCAAACTATGATAATCAACAGAATTGTCACCTGTCGCCATCTTGGATGCCGGTGCTCGAGCTGAACGTGGAACACATCCAGCCGGAATTAGTGCACAAGGTAATAAATCCTTCCTTAATATTATAAACTAGCTGTTGCCCGCGACTCCGTACGCGTCAATTTCTGTTATTGTGATCGCGATTATTTTTGCCGATTATTTTTGCAACATTTTTCACTGATGCTTCGCTCATTGGTCGCAGCGTAATATTATATAGCCTTAAGCCTTACTCGAAAAAATGTACTATCCAACACAAAAATATTTTTTCTATTAGAACCAGTACTTCCTGAGATCAGCGCGTTCAAACAAACAAACAAACAAACTCTACAACTTTATAATATTATAAGTATAAGTATGGGTTAGTGGCCTTTTACATCACTTAATAAAACATACACGAAGCGTTTGTTTGTTTGTTTAAACGCGCTAATCTCAGGAAGTACTGGTTCGAGTTGAAAAAATATTTTTGTGTTGGATAGTACATTTATCGAGGAAGGCTTTAGGCTACATAACATCACGCTGCGACCAATGAGCGAAGCATCAGTGAAAAATTTTGCAAAAATAATCGCGATCATAATAACAGAAATTGACGCGTAAGGAGTCGCAGGCAACAGCTAGTGGAGTAATGCTGCTGTCAGTCTAGCAGCATCTTTTTTCCACCTTTGTCAAACTGTGATAGCTTATCAGCTTTCAAGCATAGCGATTATGGCAAAATCCTACTTATCTCCTTTGAAAGAGGCCTATGTCCTGCTATGCATAATGATTAAATTATGAAGTTTCAAATGACCATACATCATCTTTGATTTACACTGCATTGTTTTTATAGGACTTCCGTCTTTGGTTGACCGCGATGCCTTCTCCGCACTTCCCAGTGGCGTTGCTGCAGAATGGTAAGAAAACTTTTGAACTTTTATATTTTTTGTATTGCAGATTATTTAACTAGAAGACGCATTCGTCGAAAAACTCATTCAAAACTTACAATGTTGACCTTATCATATCAACGTTGCTCTAATCCTAATATATTATGTAAAACATCTGAAAAGATGGTATGCGGCGCTAAGATGAATCCAATTTTTTTCCTTGAGATAGATTACTGAAACTTTTCGTTAAAATACGCGTGTCATCATCATCATAATCATGTTTAAAAGAAGAACATCATAGAAACCATGTGAAAAAAGTTTCATTCGAAAACCTCAAACCATGAGGATTCTATGTCAATTCAAAGAACCTATTACAATAAAACGGCAATTTCATATTTTAACCCCTAATATACAAATTCCTTAAATAACTGATCGGAAAACATTCGCATGGCATGCCAAAAGATAATTAATTTATAATTTTATTTTTATATTTAATTTCCAATATTTTGAATTCTCGGATCATTATTAAAATAATCTTGCTATATGTTTTTTTTTCCATTTCACCAATAAAATTAACATAATTATCTGGACCTGGCGGTATTTTAAGGAACCCGGCCTGAAGATACGTTTCCTACATTAAAGTCTTTACGATGAATAAATAGGGAATCATTGCTTATATTTATGGCATTTTCCGATAGGATTCCGATTTCTTGTACTTGTGTCGATCCAGACATCGTCGGTGAGATGTCACGCGTACATCGCCGCGCTATGTGTGAGTGGAACAACAGCGGGCCGCATATAGGTAGCTTGTATTCTGGTGAGAATATTTATTCATGTGCTCAAAGCAAGCAACACCTTTGAATATGCTACTCCATTATGGAAAGTTTTCGCAACTCTTTTCAATTTACACTTTTTCTAACTAGTATAGTCCCAAGTTCGAGCAGCTAGCTTTATTATATATTTTTGAATTCCTCTTCTATTATAATTGTGTGGCTTGTACGCAGTATCAAAATGGATTAACCTTTTTGATCCCACATAGGTCTATGAGGAGACACCATACTATATTTATTATTAGACACCCAATATAGTTGCTTAGATACATAAAGTAAAGGGCTAATAGCCTAATAGTCAATTTTGTTGATGCTTTACAGATGATAATTACTGTAATGTCTGTATCTTCATGTCAACATTCGCCAAAGAAAGAACACCTAATACTAAATACTGTTAGAGAAGTGAAAACAAGTGATACAGCAATCACCCCACCTTTATTCATTGAATAATATTATGTCCAGTAAATTTATAACGGGTGTAAAAAAAACAAACGCAGATCCGAAAACCACGTACTGTCGCCATGACTAGCATCATTTTTATCTTTAGAACCATACCTGGGAAACAGCTGGATCCGAGTAGATATTGAGGGACAAAGTCACAATTTTGTTTTCCATTTTATTACAAAAACTGTTGCCAAAGGTTCTTTTCTTCTAACAAATATAGGTTTTTTTTTTAAATTATTTCTTTCATAATAATTATATCACAAAAGCGACATCTAACGAGTATGTATTATAACAGGCTACAAAATGACAGTGGAACCACCTAGAGGCATCAAAGCGAACTTGTTGAAGGCTTACATGAACCAAGTGCCTGACTTTGTGGACTATTTCAATTCTACGGACAGCAAAGTTCCTAATTTCAAGGTTTATTTTCCACTTTGATAACATTGCGAGTATACTTACAGTAGTTTTAAAAAGTATTTTACAAAGATTGCTTAGTTAGTCATTATAAGTCAATTATTGAAAATCAAAAAATAAAAATCCAAAAATGTTTATTTCAGACTGTCATTATTTTTACAAATAGTAGTTGCGGTCATCCCACTAGAATTAACTCCTGTAGCATGAAGTCCCGGTCTTCTATATCTTAAATTATCTTTACTATAAACTTTGATAGACATAAATCAAGCAGAAAAGTATCTATGTATCTATATATTTATCTATTCCAGTGGCTACTATTCTCCCTCTGCCTATTCCACGGTGTGGTGTTAGAGCGACGCAAGTTCGGTCCGCTCGGGTTCAACATCCCCTACGAGTTCACCGATGGGGACCTTCGGATCTGCATCTCTCAACTGCACATGTTCCTTACGGAGTACATTGAGGTGCCGCTGAGGGTGAGTGTTTCACGTTTCAGCGATGTATTGTACATAGAGTAAAAATATCTTTTTAAAGATAGACTTCGGAGCAATGCGGCCGCGACGCTTCGCTCGAAAAGGGTTTCATACACTCCTTTAATTCAAAGTAAAGCCGCATGGCCGCGTGGGCCGCAAGTGACGCATGACGCACGACGCAAGCCGCAAGCCGCATTGCTCCGAAGTCTACCTTTAAACTGTTTTTTTGTTTTTCCAACAAATACATTGCTAGTGTAATTTGATAATATTTATTACGTGCCAATATGTAAACCTGTAACTGCTTTGGGACAAGTGTGGGCTAGTGCCGGGAAGAAGCAGCGCTTGTAATTCGGTCACTATTATCAGCCTCTTTTTAATTATCTTTACAAAATATATATTATTATGCCAATGCGAGCTAGGACAATTTAAAGCCTTACGGTCCTATTATTTATCTAAACGTAATAGTATAATAGCCTTTTTTATTTAAATTGCGTTGAAATACGATTCATGTACAGTGAGTTCATAAGAACACTGTAATTTGTTGAAAATACGAATACAATGTCCCATGAATTTCTCACTTTTCACTGTCTGTAACCTGGAATGGCAAGTTTATTTTTATTATTGATTTTGAAAATGTACTACATCACTTTTCATAAGAAATAAATAAAGGTTCTTACGGAACTGTTCAAATAGACGATTGTAATACTTCACTATTAAACGGTGAATAATCGTTTTCTAAGTTAACAGTTGTTTCAGAGAAAATCTACCTTCGCAAGATATTTTCAGTGGCAACCTTGTGAAATTGTATACACTGGTTGATATTTCTATTCTAAACAATAAATCTAACAACTATATACAAGTGCTACTACCAGTCATATTATTTGGCTGAAAATGCTAACTTTTGGTAGTTATAACTTCTAGTAATTTCTTGATTAAGGCATACAAATTGTCTCTCAAGTAATTACTTGTAGTCAAGTAATTACTTTTACTTGTTTATAAATACGGGGGTTATTGTCACTGAAGTTCTAACACCACGTAGGCTAGTCAATTTTAAGAACTTTTCAGGAGAGATAAAAAACCTTTTTAAATAATTCCCAACCGCAGCTGACGGGACCGCTTAATGTATTGAACTGGACTGAACTTACGTACTGTTTTCACGGGACAGTGACTTTTGTGCTGTTCCTCTTCCGTAATTTCAAAGGTTTTTATTGGTCGAATCTTGAATCTGATTGGGCAAAATGATGCGTCTTTTGATTCACTAGCGAAGGGCATCAAAATGACAAAACTGCCAAAAAATTAGCTACGTGGTGTTAGAACTTTAGTGACTTTATGTAGGTACCTAACTGTGTTGCACCAGATGTTGACGTACACGGCGGGGCACATAAACTACGGCGGGCGCGTGACGGACGACTGGGACCGGCGCTGCCTGCTGTGCCTGCTGGCCGACTACTACTCCACGCAGGTGCTGACCGACCGGTATATGTTCGACGAGAGCGGGGCCTACAAACAGGTAATCAAATAGTATCTCAAACGAACTGTCTATATATCATCGAGCGAGATGTTGATTGATACACGATGTAAGCCGCGTACCCATTAGGAGATAAATGTTTTGGACTCCTGGCCCAGAAAACGTCGGGCGACTTTACGCGATGTTGCCACACTTGCGCAACTTGTATCTCGTTGCCCATTCAAATGAGTGCCTGCTCGCCGACTACTACTCCACACAGGTGTTAACAGACCTATGTTCGACGAGAGCGGGGCCTACAAACAGGTAATTACGCCTAACAAACTGGGCCCCGATTCCGCTAATTTACAAATGGCTCAATAGAATCGCAATTGCATCTTAATCGTATATTTTGACATTACTACCATAATAAACGTGTCAAAATATACAATTGAGATGCAATTGCGATTCTATTGAACCATTTGTAAATTAGCGAAATTAGGGCCTTTAACTCTCAAATGAACTGTCAATTTATCATCGACCTAGATGTTGACACACGATGTAAGCCGCGTACCCATCTACAGTAATAAAATATTATAAAGAGGAAATATTTTAATTTTTGTAGTTTTGTGTGTGTATGTTTGTAATGAATAATTTAAAAAACTACTCTGCCGATTTCATAAATTCTTCCACCATTAGAAATCTACATTCACTTATAGATTATTATTGCTAGAAAAGATTACGGATCCTTATAAAAAATCTTATGTCCACCCGTGCAAAGCCGGGACGGGCCGCTTGTTACTTGGACTCGTGTCCTAGAAGACTTTGGGTGATTTCACGCGACGTTGCCACACTTCGCCCGACATCGTGCAACTTGTATCCCGTCGCCCATTCAAATGAGTGAAGTCACTCTATCAACTAAACTTTTGTGGCCGGCGTCAAGATATCGAGCGACGTAGGGCGATGTTGCCCAATGCCTCTGAACACAAATGTCGGTCGGCAAATTAATGTCCCCCTGTCAGTACGCGGGTTTAACTAAAACGCGGTACGGTACATGTTCGACGAGAGCGGGGCCTACAAACGGGTAAAAAATATAAATTTAACTCATTAAAGTAAAGTAACGACCTATATAATAATAATCCTACTGCCTCGGAATTGACGACCTCTCAAAGATCACTTATCTACACGACCACAGAAATATAAATAACGACAAAAGTCAAAAACCGAATTTTTTTTTGTTACTAAATCCATTAATCACCGTGCTTTTTGAACCACCTGGACGAAGCCCACGTTGTTGGACCATTATGTGTTATTTATTTTTTGAATAAAAATATTTTTTTAAAAATATCAAATTTTGATTCAAACTTTTACTGACATATTATTTTTCTGCGGCGGAGTCTCGGTTGCATGGACCTTACTTAGGTACACTTGTGCGCGTCACAGCGCGTTTCAAATTAGATAGCTAAACCAATATTTAATATTATTATAAAAACAAATTTTTGGTAAAATAATTGAAATAACACTGCCAAGATGTTACACACAATGGTTACATAACTTTTTTGTGTCAAAAATGCACCGTGTGTATTTTTTCTTTAGTTAAAACATTATCTCTTATCCAGCAATCGTCTTCGTCGACCATCGAATCGTACACGACGTATATACGCACGTTGCCCCTCAACGACGACCCGTCGCTGTTCGGGCTTCACAGCAACGCTAACATCAGCTACGCAATGTCCGAGACGAACACTTGTCTGGGTGAGTTATACACGACGGAACCCGCCTTAGGGTTTCCTTACCTTAAGTCTTACCCTCGTATTTATAAACAAGTAAAAGTAATTACTTGACTACAAGTAATTACTTGAGAGACAATTTGTATGCCTTAATCAAGAAATTACTAGAAGTTATAACTACCAAAAGTTAGCATTTTCAGCCAAATAATATGACTATTAATGGTGACCAATTTTTTTCACTTAAGCACTAGGTATGAACACTTTAAGTTATGACTTTCTTAAGCAATAAGTAATTACCTACATCTTTATAAATACGGGGGTTAGACCTTACTAACGGCCGGTCCCAATAATCTATATATCGCCAGTTTTGACATCTAGGAGATAGGAAACAGTTTCTATCTCTGTTTTTGCCGTCCAGAGAAACAAAGACTAAAGTTGTTTTCTATCTCCGATATGCCAAAACTGAAGATAGATACCTATCTAACGGCCGGTCCTAATAACCTTATTAGGACCGGCCGTTAGACTCAACTGAATCCGTCGTTTTAGGGTTCCGTATCTAAAGGTTAAAATGGGACTCTGTTAATAAGTGTAGGGTGTAATTCTACAAGTGATAATGATATTGATAATGATAAGTGTTGATAATACGAGGGCGGGTCAATAAGTCCGTGACTTTTGGAATAAAACACAGATTTTTTGATAAACAAATCATTTTATTTTTCAACGTAGTCTCCCTTGAGCTCTATACACTTTGTCCAACGCTTCTCCAATTTTTTTATCCCTTCCAAAAAATATGATTTGTCGAGGTCCTCAAAATAGGCCTTTGTTTGCGAGATGACTTCATCATTGGAGTCAAATCTTTTTCCACCAAGCCATTTCTTCAGGTTTGGGAACAAAAAGTAGTCACTCGGAGCCAAATCTGGAGAACAGGGTGGATGAGGGAGCAATTCATAGCCCAATTCATGGATTTTTGCCATGGCAACTGCACATGTGTGCACCCTTGCATTGTCTTGGTGGAAAAGAACTTTTTTCTTGGCCAAATGAGGTCGGTTTTTATTCAAATATCGTCATTGAAGCGGTCCAATAAGTTGGCATAATATTCCCCATTAATTGTTCTTCCCTTTTGAAGGTAGTCAATGTGGATTATCCCACGTGCATCCCAAAAAACAGTCGCCATAACTTTATTGGCTGACAAACCCGCCTTGGCCTTCTTTGGCGCCGATTCACCCTTAGAAACCCACTGTTTTGACTGTTGTTTGGTCTCTGGTGTGTTGTGATGGATCCATGTTTCGTCCATGGTTACAAAACGGCGCAAAAACTCCTCCAAATTGCAATTAAACAACGCCAAACCTTCCTGTGAAGTTGTTACACGATTGCGTTTGTGGTCGACTGTGAGCAAACGCGGCACCCATCTTGCGGAAAGCTTTCTCATGCCCAATTGATCTTTTAAAATTGAAACCACTGAGCCATGCGAGATCCCTACGGCTTCCACAATCTCTTGCACTTTCAATCTTCGGTCGGCCAACACCATATCGTGAATTTTTTCGATTGTTTCGGGTGTAGAGACCTCAACTGGGCGTCCAGGACGTTCGGCATCTTCAGTGCTTTTACGGCCACAACGAAATTCAGTAAACCACTTTTTTACCATTGAAATCGATGGTGCAGAGTCCCCATAGTATTTATCAAGCTTAGCCTTGGTCTCGGTAATGGTTTTTTTTCGCAAAAAATAATGCTTAATAAGCATACGAAATTCACCTTTTTCCATTTTTTTTCTCAAGTTACTGGGTAGTCTGATAAAAATAGCTGTCAAACACAAACTAACTGACGCAGCAAGTTCAAATTTTGATAGGAATCAACTGACAGATACCTGTTGACAGGAGTAGTGTTGCTTTTTCAGTAAAGAGGTCAGAAATTCAAAAAGTCACGGACTTATTGACCCGCCCTCGTAATGATATAATAGGGAGGGAAAAATATGATGAAACACCACGCTCTATGAATGCGTTTATTGCACTAACTTATAAATGGTTACATTACGGCAGTTTGACCACGTTATGACGCAATATCCATAAGTCACTTAAATGAGAACATTATTTTGCATAAATGTGCGTTTAACCGTACAATAAGAATCCATTGTCTGTCTGTATTTCACCTGTGGAGAGAAGACGCTGCTGTCCGTGTTCTTCTGGCAGTACTCCTTTAGTCGCCTCGTACGACACCCACTATGTAATTTATGGAGTGGCGCTAATCGCAAACTACATCAAAATATATACAAATAACTACAATTTTTAGTTTCTGTTTCTAATTAAAAGCTTTTCACCAAATGCATATGAAAGCTTATAGTCTAAGCCTTATACGGTACATGAAAAAAGTTTTTGTCTGTCTGATTGTTTGCTTTAGCTAATCTCCGAAATGACTGGATAAATTTTGACACGACTTTTACACGCATGGTGCCAATGTTATTGGGAACAAGAAAGAAAGAAAGAAACATTTAATTGGCCACAAGCACATTACAGTAGATATAGACGAAATTACAGCTAGACAATAGAACATAAGAGACAAAACAAAATACAAAAAAACAAATTGACCAGGAATTATGGCCAATTAGGTCTCTCCTCAGCATGTGCTGCAACGAGCCAAGGGCCGCTGCAGCGCTGGTATTCTGGTGGGACCCATATGAGTGACACAACAGACGCACAACGAGAAAAAAGATACAATTGCTATTTGCATTCGTAACGTTATACCTACATAAACAATAAAAAAATAACATTATAAAATAAATAAAATAAAAAATAAAAAAACTTAGGTCTCTTTTATTTTAGACATTTTTATACGTGAATTTGAAACCTATGAAATAGTGAAAAATATCTGATTCAAATAGGTATATTAAATTAAGACGCTGACATGAGCCAAATTGAGCTCAATGAAGATTGTTTTGCTTTAAGCCTATGGCTCGTATTGTTGCCAAATGCTATGTAGTTGTAATTGATCATATTTTCGACCAGGTGGCTGTTTCCAAAAGACGATTCAAAAAAATTTTCTTGATAGAAAAAAATCTCAGAGTAGCCTCTGAAAATACATAAATTACCATTTTTCTCAGCAGTCCGTATGACAATGATAATAAAGTTTTGCTATATTGTATATTACATGTTGCTTAAGCAAATGGCTGATTTAGATTTTTAATAAAATGTCAATTTTAAATTGCACAAGAAATTTTGTTGTTTGGCACTTAGGCCCTTCTATTCCATGTGCTTTTTCTCTGTCACTCCTACGAGAATCGACATTGATAGCTGCGGCGCGTTCCAAAGAAATTCAAAGACGAATAAATTTGTGGGCGTGTTCATTGCTCAAGGTCATCGGCTGCAGTCAGCGTCTTAAAGTAAAGTAACAGCCTATAATAATCCCACTGCAGAGCAAAAGCCTCCATCATTGAAATCAAGTTACCACAGCAATGATGGGTATAGGCATAATCATCACGCTTGCAATACGCGGGTTGATGATTACCAACCCCAGCAATGTTCGAAAATTCCAAAGTCTTGTTGCTCGGGAATCGTCCCAGGACCCCGAGATCTTGGCCTAGTACAGACAACAGCTCGTCAACCTACCACAAAGCGTCAAATTTTCCCAATTGATATTGATCTCTACATGTTAGACTTAAAGTTGAAAATCCGAGATCTTGGCCCGGTATTCAATCCGCTAGCTGAGAGCCACCGCAGACTTGCCATGCATTGCATGAGACATGCCAAACGTCCACGCTAACAAATTCCTACAGCTAGTTCCTATCTAAATAGGCAACATTTCTCATTACCATTATTAAACAGTACTATTTTAATGGCTTTCACACAGGTATACTGCGTAATCTGCAGCCCAAAGAGGCCAGCGGTGGCGAAGGCCTAAGCGCCGAGGAGATGACAGAACGCGCTGCTAAAGACATCCTGGCCATCGTGCCTCCGCTACTGGACCAGCAGCACATCGCCACCACGTAACTTCTTAATCTTATAATCATATAATCTGGAGTACGGATCTACCTCCTAGTGGTTTTCCCTGGGCAACGGAATCTTTGGTTTTCTGACCAATGATGACGGCTAACAGATCCCTCTGCGGGGGTAGGCTTCGTAAGAGGCCGCCTGGATGCTACCCCCTCCTGCCGGAGTCCAGCGACAAACAGTTGTTCTGTGTTCCGCTGGTGTGTGGGAGAACCAGTGCCTCTGGGTGAGCTCGCTCCTTCTTAGGCTTTTTCTTAACCGTATAGTTAAGTAAGTAGTCAAGAGCAAGCCCATTATTTATAAATAAATAAAAACCACGTGACTTCATAACATCATTCTAGTATACTATGGTCAAAGTTGCTCAAGCCGCCTGTTATACTGGCCTCTGAAGGTAATTTCTTATTCTTATTGTATGTCGGCTTTCTTACTATGTGCACCGCTCACTGCCACTTCAGCTCCTCATTGTAACTAGCTTAAATCAGTTCTATGCTGGACACGAAACTGTCTGAATAGAAGACTTTGACTTAAGGGGACTACTAGAGCTACGTGCCCTCAATCAATTTAATTGTATTACTTTAAAACAAAACAAATTCTCATAAACTAGAACAGTATTACTTTAGCAAATTTCCTCTAGTATTTATTAAATCGCAGTAAACTTTTCATTTAGTTGTTTATAAAGTCGAATTTGTCGCTAAAGCCAAAAGCGGCCGCTTTTAGCAATAATGTACAATACGAAAGAATGCCAGAATGAAAAGCAGTTAACAGTGATTCAATAAATAACAGAGGTAGTTTAAAGTAAAGTAAAGTAACAGCCTATAATTATCCCACTGCAGGGAAAAGGCCTCCATCATTGAATTCAAGTTACTACAGCAATGATGGGAACTGGCATAATCACCACGCTTGCCAAATGCGGGTTGGTGACCACAAACCCGAGCAACGTTCGAAAATTCGAAACTATTTTTTGCCCGACCCGGGGATCGAACCTGGGACCCCGAGATCTTGGCCCGGTATTTAAACCACTAGACCAACGGGGCGTAGTTTGCTAAGGTAATACTGTTCTAGTTTTTTGAGACTTGGTTTTGTTTAAATTAATAAAATAAAATTAATTGGGGGCAGCACTTACGAGTAGCTCTAGTAGTCCCTTTAAACGATACGCTTGGCGTGCGGGTTGGCGATCAATCAATCAATCAATCAAATATTTTTATTTGCTTAAATACATATTGCAAAGATGTTACAAAATATTTTCTTAGTCATTGTATTTGACCTGCTGGCAGGCGTGCAAATGTTCGTCATTGGAAGCTATTAAATAACAAATTAAAATATTTTATGTCAAATGGAATCAACGTTGCACAATTTCTAATCATTGAATTTATTTATTCTACATTAAATGTCAAATTAAGTAAAAAAAAGAAAGTCAAATAAATTGAAGGCCTAAAACAAAGCACAAATTGTAAACATTAGTCATACACAATAAACATTATAAAGTCAACTATCCCTCAAAGTCCATGTACTCCCTACTCATTCAAATTATAAAAACATTTTTCACTTAGCCATTTCGTTAAATTTCTTTTAAAAATATTTCCATTCAGGGTTTTTAAGTTTTCAGGTAGCTTGTTATAATTTTTTATGCACATATTAAAAATACATTTCTTTTATAAATATCTTTGCGAATGGATGGTTGATATAAGTTAAACGCATAATGAGCTCTAACGGGTCTCCTAGAAATATCAGCATAAAGTTTATAATACTCAGGATGCTGTTTTACGAAGCAACACGCTTCTTTTATTTATAAGCATGGTAGAGGGAGTATATTAAGTTTTTTAAATAGGGGTACACAACTGTCTAAATACCATGCATTGCAAATGACACATATGCACTTTTTCTGCAATTTGAATGCTTTATCTACTGTTTTGCTTTGGCTAAGCATAGAGAAAATACGCTGCTGCCCGTCTTCTTGTGGCTGTACTCATCGCCTCTTACGACACCCATAGGAAAAGAAGAGGGAGCCATTTCATAGACATGGTGACTTACTTAATTGTATTCTCGTAGGTATCCAGTATCGTACAAAGAGTCGTTGAACACTGTGCTCATTCAAGAAGCGATCCGATACAATAGGCTGTTGTCTGTGATCAACAACTCACTTAGGTAAGTCTTTGTTCCATAATGTCTTTATTCGATGTAACGTGATCATTAAGAGGAAATACAAGGGCCGCTTTTTCATACAAACGTAGTCCCCTGTTTCCTCCCAGGATAAAGCCAGTAGAGGACTAAGTTTTATTTCAAAAATCTATGGCCTCTATTAGCATGTTTCTATGTTTTCTGTTTTTTCATAAATTAATTAATAAAAAAGATATTGAGTCCTCAAAAATCGAAAAAAAACGCCAGTTTTTCCGCTGTGTTCAAACATCCAGAAAACAAATTTGGCTAAATTTTAGAAAAAAAGGAAAATATAGGAACACGGCCAAAGCCTTTCTTTAATTTTTAATTAAAAAAGTATTTAAATCGGTCTAGTTTCGGAAAAGTAATCGGGGGACTACGAAACGTTGATTTGATGTGCTTTTAGTAGGTATTTACGGTCCAAGAAGCAGTTGTCTCTATCACACTCTGCGGTGAAGGCGTCTGGCACTGCGCGACAGCAATAGATTTTACAAATACCTATTTTTCAATTCTCTCGCCCGTAGTGTTTCCTCTTAATAAATTAATATTTAAATTATTGTAAGTAGTACATATTCGATAGAATATTTTTTGCAATTAATTAATTCACACTTAGAAAAATACTAAATAATGATTCAGATATTTCAAAAACATGCTGTGATGTGCATGGACGTATTATTTTGCTGCGGCCTGTTACGGTTGAATAAACAGCTAATTTTTTATATATTTATCTAAGATTATTTTTTTAATAAAAAAATATAAACAACACTGCCAAGATGTTACACATAATGGTTATATAACGTTGTTTTCGTTTGTCAGGTGGTTAAAAATGCACGGCGTATAGATCATTAGGCGGGCAGAGCTTCGGGCCGAGAGCTAGTACGTAGTTTTATCTGGCCGGCGTGTGTGATTTGATAAACTGGCAATCTGACGGGCTTCAATAAAACCACTATTTTGTACTAATTGAGAATTGTATTAAAAATACTAACATAGCGTAATCTAAATAGGCACAACGCCATCTATTGATGGAAAATAGAACTAAAAATTTCCATACATCGGTCTAAAATATCCATACCGTTAACGACCTGCAGCAAGTGCGTAGGTAGTGTACTTTTGCCACAATAACAAATTTTTTTCAATTGAATTGAATTGAATTAAAAAAAATTAAATTGTAGCAAGTGCGTAGGTAGTGTACTATTGCCGGTGTGTGACGTATTACCTATATCGGTAGGGATCTCCTGAAGGCGCTGAAAGGTCTGGTGGTGATGTCTGAGGCACTGGAAGGCATGGCGGCTAGCCTTGCGAGAAACGCCGTGCCGCTCATGTGGAGCTCGAAGGCCTACCCCTCGCTCAAGCCGCTGGGTAAGGATATAATCGGATTCACCAGCGAGAAACACACATTCGTACGCTTATTCTTGCATACATACTCACACGCATTCCTACACTTATCGCCTCACTGGTCCTACACACATTCCTACACTCATCTCCTAACTGGTTTCACACTAATTATTGAACTTAGTCTCAGGCACATTCCTACATTACTCTAGAACTCAAACTCACGCACATTACTGCATTCATTCTCGCACACACTCCTACACTCACCCCCTATCTAGTTCACTTTACTGGTCTCACTCATTCCTACATACATCACCTCACTAGTTCCACACATACTTCTACCCACATACCCTCACTGGTCCCACACACTTCTCCTCACTGGTCCTGCACTCAACCTTACGCTCATCCCGTCACTGATCCCATAAATATACAATATACATACCCATCCTCTTTCCGGGCTCACACTCATTCTTAAACTGAATCACGCAAATTGCTATATTAATTCTTGCACTCATTCTCACATGCATTCGTACACTTATTCGACGACCATTTGGATCAGCGGTAGTAAACGCTGCTTCTGAGCCATGGGTTCGATCCCCGCACAGTACAAATATTTGTGTGCATGAACATGTCTGTTTGTACTGGTCTGGGTGTTTTCTATGTATTATAAGCATTTATTTACAAAAAAAAAAGTATATAAGTAAGTTTATCGGTTGTCTAGTACCCCATACGACAGGGTACTTAATAGTAGCTTAATTTGGGACTAGATGGCTCTGTGTGGCCCAGTGAGGCATGTCTTAAAAATATTTATTTATATTTACTTATCGCCTCACTGGTCCCACATACATTCCTACACCCACAGAACATGGAAAAAGGTTAGAAAGGCGATGCAGGCGGGGCAGGCGCGCCACAGAGGTTTTGAGCAAATGCTTGTAAGTGAGCGCTGTGATTGGCGCAGTGGGTTGCAAATTGCGACATCGGTGCTCATACAAATGGCGTATGACAGCCTTTCTAACCTTTTCCCATGTTCTGTGCCTACACCTATCTCCTAACTGGTCCGGCGCTGTAAAGTAAGTAAGTAACAGCCTATAATCATCCCACTGCAGGGAAAAGGCCTCCATCATTGAATTCAAGTTGCCACAGCAATGATGGGTACTGGCATAATCACCACGCTTGCCAAATGTGAGTTGGTGATCACAAACCCGAGCAATGTTCGAAAATTCGAGACTTTTTGTTGCCCGACCCGGGATCGAACCCGGGACCCCGAGATCTTTTTTAACCACTAGACCAACGGGGCGTTCTATGAGTTATAATTAGCTTGGCGTATTATTAGGTATTACTCTAAATGAGGAGTCATTGTAAGAAAATTTTTTGCCCTAAACAAATAAAAAAAAAATCTCATTACCAGCGGCATGGGTGAAAGATCTTTGCCTCCGCGTCCAGTTCATGCAGCAGTGGGCTGACAGCGGCATCCCGAAGGTCTTCTGGATCTCCGGCTTCTACTTCCCTCAGGCGTTCCTCACCGGCGCCCTCCAAAACTATGCGAGGAAGCATGTCATCGCCATCGACACCGTCTCCTACGCCTTTGAGGTCAGTGGGTATAAGAAAAGAAAATTAACTGCCTATAGTTCAACGACCTCCGTGGCGGAGGGGCTTACACACCGGTTTTTAAGGTGTCGCCTGCTCCGAGGTCCCAGGTTCGATTCCCGGACGGGAATGTAGAAAAAAGGGTTTTTCTACATTCTCTCGGGTCTGGTTGTCTGTGGCACCTTCGTTGTTTCTGGTTTTCGAAATACGAATGCTTTGAATAGTTATTCAAATTGATCTGAACAATGTATGTGATGTTGTCCACTTTTATTATTATTAATTTATACTCGACTACAGGGTAAAGGCGTCATTGAATTCAAGTTAACACAGCAACAGTGTGTGCTCAAAAAAAAAATAAGCAAAAAGACGGAGAAGGACGCTGCCGCTCGTCTTCTGGCATTAACTCCTTTGATCACCTCATCATCACCATAACCAGCCTACGAGTATATCAGTCCATTTTCACCCAAATCCAGTACTCGGACCTAAAATTTTAGTGTCAAGGTAGTTTTCATAGCAAAGAAGAAATAAAAATACACACTAACATTTACTAAGATTAATTTCGGAGATAAGTTTTTTGTTATAAAAAAAAGGTGTTTTCCTGTTTCCGTTTGACTTTTCCTTAACATTCCTGCCATAAGGTGTAGACGGTTTTGAAATACTTCGAAAATAATACCACCCGATTATGATTCAAAAAGTTGTTCATAACATTTATCGTACATATAATTTTTTTTGCTAATAATAAATCAATAATTCTGTGTACAAAACATACAAAAAAGAACAAATTTAATTAAGACAATAAATATAATATCTGGTTAATGATACACCACTTAATGATAGTGACATCTGACAGTGTTGGTATTTGTATGTTTTTACCATAGATTTAATATAGATTATAGATTGGCAATTGAATCCTGAAAACGAGACCAAAACTAGGTTACGCTAGTGTGCATAAAGTGAGCATGTGCGTGAGATAAATAGTGCTGTACTGCATTGTCTGCTTGCTTTCGATATCGATTCCATCGACACAGTTTACGTTGACGCAGGTGACTTACAGATATCATCGACAACGTCAAACACTAAAATACAAAAGTGGCGTTAGTAATTGCTGAAATTCACGTGTTTGATATTATTTTTAATTGAACTCATATGAATTTAAATCCTTGTTCTGATGAAATGCCCTATCAATTAGTATACAAAATTTTTGTCAAAGCTCTGAAACATTGCATTTTGCTGCTGATAATCGCGATTGTGTGTTGACGTGTGAAATGTACAATTATGTGGGTTCCCTTTTTTAGATGAGTTACTTCGAGGTACTGAACATGTAACCATAATGAAAATACATCAACTCGACACTTTTTTACAATAATAAAAATGAAACTAGTAAAACTAAAGAGAATATTGTGTTGCTCGTGACAGACTTCAGAACTCAGAAAAACACTACGGGTTCTTAGCGTGTACGTGAACGGCCTTGTGATCTATCTCGTTCTATCATATAGCTGCATTATATTCTGTCTCTTTTCATTGCCAATCTATCAACAGTATATTAAATCTATGGTTTTTACCCATTGAGTTATTATAACGAATATTGCGACTACAAATGTAAAACTATGTAAAGTAAAGTATGCGTGAAGTGCACTATTCATGCGCGCGCAAAGTTGTGGATTCATGTATTTCGCCTTCAGCATATAAAACTCTTTTACTGCTACTGATCAGAGTTCATTTTCGTTGACTATTTATAACCTCCAATATTAAAAATATTTTTATTCAATTTCTCCGAATTGCGAATACGAAAATAAATATAGGTTGGTAGGTGTGATAAACATAGATTACAAGCAAATGACACAAATTTTATCCTGACACAAAAATGTTTAGGTCAGTTCATTCATCTTATTTTGGCATTCTCTTTTACTCAAAACAAATGCTTTAAATAGTTTTTTTTGCTTTGGGATCAGAGCAATGTATGTGATGTTTTCCACATTTATTTATTTAATTATACCCAGGCGTTACCTGGAGCGCCGGTAAAACGTCCGGACGACGGCTGCTGCGTCCGCGGGCTGTACTTAGAAGGCGCCCGCTGGAATATGGGAGACATGTCTCTCGAGGAAAGCCGGCCTAAGGAACTGCATACAGGTAACACTTGTCAATACTGCTAGCACTACTCTGATTACAACGAGGTGGTTAAAATTGGTATCGCTCTCCTTTTCACTATAGGCTCGGAATCCGGCTCTAGTCCTTTGAATCTATCCGCTTAAAAAAGAAGTTATATTTCCCTGTTTGTGTCCCTTTTTATGTTTTTAAAGAATGGTGCCTGGGCCCTAATTCCGCCAATTTACAAATGGCTCAATAGAATCGCAGTTTCATCTCAATTGTATATTTTGACACATTTATTATGGTAGTAATGTCAAAATATACGATTGCGATGCAATTACGATTCTTTTGAGCCATTCGTAAATTAGCGGAATTGGGGCCCAGGTGGTAAAAATTGGTATCGCTCTCCTTAGAGACAATTTTTTCACTATAGGCTCTGAATTCGGCTCTAGTCCTCTGAATCTATACGCTTGAAAAAAGTTATATTTCCCTGTTTATGTCCCTTTTTATGTTTTTAAAAAATGATCCCTTGAATAAAAACTATCATCTTAAGTCCTTTCCTAAGACTCAGCTGTATCTATACCAAAATTAATTTTAAAACGGTTTAATGGTTTTAAGTTTATTCGTTACAAACACACAAAAATTAATCTTTATAAGACGCTGTCAATTCTGCTAGGCGCCAATTATTTAGTCATGTCTTTTCGTCAATGAAAATCACTGTTTATTTTTAGCGTTGCTTATTTCTAACAAAAGTATACCTACATGAAGCCGGAACGGGAAAATTATTCGCTACAAACATAACCTTAATAAGTCGCTAACAACGTTAACTAACGGCTAAAAGAGTTTTTAGATTAAAAAGGAGCTAAACAACTATTTAGCCATTTCCTGTAATCGTAATAAAAACTACTTGTTATTCTTACCGCCGCTTATTTCTAACAGAAATGGCCATAATATACATGAAGCCGGAACAAAATCACAAGCTTCAGTCGGGCCTGTACGAGTGTCCCGCTTACAAGACGCTGCTTCGGGCCGGGACGCTGTCCACTACGGGACACTCGACCAACTACGTGATGACCATAGAGCTGACAACGCACAAGCCTCAGGCGCACTGGATCAAGCGTGGGGTCGCATTGTTCTGTGCTTTGGATTATTAAAAATAATATATAAGCCCTAGCTTCTCCGTCTTATTCCAAACAAAACTAGACAACTGACTACTGACTTTCAAAGCGCGTCTATGATCCATAATTTGTGAGGATAATGTCGTAGGTACTTTATTGCTGGGAGTGCAAGAATAGTGACGTGCATGCGATCGCTAATTATAGGTATAAAAATATCGATAAAATAAATCGACTAAAATGGTATTAAAATCTAGATTTTCCTAGACCATAAAAATAAAAAAATCATTTTAGTACCAAGCACAACCGATAATTTACCAATTCAATTAAAAGTTGTCGAATCTCTTGAGATTTGACTTGTCATAATATTGAACTGTCATCTGTTACCCGCAATAAGTATGCTACAAACCAGGAGACCAATTCTACTATCGTAAATTATCAAAACTAAACGTAACAACTAACGAAACGCAACTAAATGTCAACTTCGGTTGACACACAAGACTGTATTCTACTAACCATTTTTACTAAACGAAATCTAAACGTAAGCTGAACCGCTAGCTATCGATCCAACAAAAGTAGCTTTTCACTAGCGTATGTTCGACCGGTAATTTTGACTGTTGAAACGTTGGTCTTCGACTGACAGCAACGTCAATCACTAGTGGAATATGAATTTAGGAAATCGTTCAACTTAGTTTCGATCGATCGCTAAGGTGAGCTGAAACGCTACCGATATTGCTAATAGAATACGAAAAGTTGACATTTAGTTGCGTTTCGTCAATTTGTTGCGTTTACGTTTTGTTATTTTACGTTAGTACTTAGAATTCGTCTCCAGACCTAAAATCTAATGCTTCCTAAACAAAAGTATCACACTTGTGTCTATTATTAAAACAGTCATTTTTTTAAATTGTCTTTCCTTGAGTGTTGATATAAACGCAGTCATTAAATTCTGGAATAAGGCGGCAAAAGTTTGGGAAATAATACATTAAATATATTGTTATTTATTTTAAGATAGTATTCTGACTGAGTATATCTCTTGATTATTACGAAGTGTTGTTTTCAATAAATATGCTTCCGAGATACATTTTGTTTCATTGAAATTTAAATAGAATTCGATAAAATTAAATTAATTAAAGGCGAAATGCAACAGTCTGTCTATCGAGCATAATTTAATCGAGTGAATAGAAAAAGGAATTAAAAAATAAAACATGAACTCTATATGATATTTTAGTAATTTAATTGCAATTATAGTATTCAGTATATAGATAATCTTAAAAAATAAATACTAAATGGTAAAGCGCCGCGCCCGGTATGCGAGGAGATGCAGATTCGAGTCCCGCCTGAGACATAAATTGCAATTATATATAGATATATAAAATATAATGTTTATCAACAGACTTATGAGCGTATGCTAATGTACAGAAAACAGCACGTCAACCTATCGCAAAACGTCAAATTTTCTCAATTGATATTGATCTCTACTTGTTGGACTTAAAGGTGAAATCAATTCAATAACCTTTAACATCTTGGGTAGGTTGACCTGCCGTTGTCTATACCAAGTTTGATCAAAAGAAATAAAGGTTTTTTTCAGGTTTTCATTTAAATTAAAGTCACAAAATGTTTGTTTACCAACTAAAGAAACTGTCCTTAAAGTTTGTCGATTCTAAAATCACTCTGTACACAATATCGCATACAAATAATGTTTCGTCATAACTCTATTTTTTAAAGTACAGTAGAAAGCTTGGGTCTGTGAAGCAAACTTGTCACTTACCCGTCAGAGTTGTGCGTCCCATGGGGCGCGAGCAACACGCCTTGCGTGAGGTGCGTGATCCATTTGTTCTACTTACACCGCTAACTTTAGCAGTTTTGATGACTAACAAGAAAGGATAGTTGGTAAGACGTGGTTGCGTAGGAGGTAAGTTGCTAATAAACATGTCAAATTTTTTGAAGAAAAACTTAGCAGCAACAGGTACGAATACATACTCTCTTACCATTTTGTAGCAGTTTCAATTCTTATACTCGTAATTAGCTACCTCCTCCTTACTGCAATCTTCGTTGATAAAATATCTGCTTTATTATTAACAGTTAAAAACTGATTCATATTATATTACTATTGTTAGGAACTTTTTAAATTATCAATAAAAAAATATGTTTTAGAATCATATTCAATATAATACAGTTTCTTCGTAAATACAATTCAGTTTTAAATATTTACAGACTTACAGTAGGTAGGTACTATGGCAATCCTACGTAGCCAAGCTAGCCAACTATATTATTGTCTTTCAATTTCGACTCAAAGTTTGCTGTGATATAACACCTGTGTCTAATTCATAGACATAAATATAATGTCTATGGTTTAACTCGATCTAACTTACTGTTGGACAGCACTTTCATAGCCACTATCATTAGAGTTATTCGTAATAGTATCTGAATGTTGACTATGTAGTACCTATCTAGGCCTTGTTTTGACGAGTTTGCGATTCTTGCAAAAGCTAGGTATGTTTACTTACGGCCATTTCCAATAACCTATCTATCTTCAGTTTTGGCATATCGGAGATAGGAAACAGTTTCCATCCCTATTTTTGCCGTCCAGAGAAACAAAGACAGAAGTTGTTTTCTATCTCCGATATGCCAAAACTGAAGATAGATAGGTTATTGGAAATGGCCGTTACTCGATTAGATTTTAGTTCTTTTTTTGTACAGTTGACTTTTTCATCATCTTCAAAAATGTTTATAGGCGTTCAGTATCGTATTTAGAGCCCATTTATGAAGTAGAAAATGTAAATCAAGTTTTCACCCGAAAATATTTTTTGCAACATAGTTTTCAATTTTTACGATCGAATATTCCAGACACAATTAAAATCATTTGTTATCGAGACAACCGGTTGTCTCTTGGGGCTTAAAGCGCTACGGTATGAAGGGAAAAATAAAAAGTTATGAATAGTATCGTAATGAATGATTGAGATGCGTATCTCGTAAAAAAAAGGCCGTTGTTGCTAGAAGTGTTAGAAGTTGCGGACATTTTCTAAGTGCTTTATCTTAACATTTTTGTACTTACTGGCTTTTTTGGTACTACTAAAAGAAAAAATACGTCATTTGTCATTTGTTTTTTGTCTCGTAGATTGCTATATTAAACTTTGGAAGGTGGTTAAAATTTCCTAGAACTAACAAGAGGGATTCCTTTCCACTAGCAATTTCCTTTATGCATCATTTATATAATTAGAATGTCTTCGCTATGGGCCGACGGTTTTAGTTCATTATCTACTTGCGTAGCGGAGTAGCCCATAAACAAATTTAGCAATTTCTTAGGGCATCAAGTCTTAGGGAAAAATTGGTACAGCTCAGATAAAAACTTGCTAATGATTTAATAAGAAACTGATCTCAAACTAGCTAGGTACGAGTATTTAAAACGCATGTTTAATGGACTGGGAATCAAAGAGGGTAGACCGCGCCCGAAACAGTTTTAAAGTGATCTTTCTAAACTGACCTGTCCGGTGATCAAACCCGGGACCATAGCTGGTGTTACTTTGAAAACCGTTGTTTTGGTACTCGAACACAAAGATAGGTAATCGTTTTTAGGCAAAAGTAGTAAATCTGTGTCTCTCTAGAGATACAGCAACAATAAATTAATGAAGTAGGTTGAAATCTGACCTCATAAAACGCTCTTAATCAAGCCGAGAGGTTTTTTTTTTCGTTTTGTGTCATCGGCCGACTATGAGAATAAAATTGTTTGAAATCAGTTAAAATCAGTTTTATTTCTGCAAATAGGCCCCTGGAGGCGCTTTTACACGTCCCAATATTTAACCTACCACTGCTTCGGGACAAATGTGGGCTAGTGCCGAGAAGAAGCAGCGCAAGAAACTCGGTCACTATTGTCAGCCTCTTTTTAAATAAACATGTTTACATAAGATATATGCCAGTGCGAGCTGATACAATTTAAAGCCAAACGTTCCTATCATTTATATAATCATCAATAGTGTAATAGCCCTTTTTCATTAAAACAACTTTGATATATGATTTGAATTTATGTACAGGGAGGTCAGCAATTGATAGTGGTAATTTGTTGAAAATACGGATACAATTTCCCATGAACGAATTACCTACTTTTCGCAGTCTGAATCCTGGAACGGCAAGTTTATCTTTATTTCGGGTATTGAAATTGTGTACGTCACTATTTTTGATAAAAAATTCGAGGTTTTTACGGACGTACATAATGTTTTCGAAAATGTATTGAGATGCAACTGTTAGTATGTTGATCTCTTTGAATAGCTCTCTTAGAGAGTCACGGGGTCTAAGGCCGTAAATAGCTTGTTGGCCGAAGTTGTTTGACTCCTGAGCCCGGACGACAAATCCTCATGTGAGGCAATTTTTTTAATGTAATATCATCATGTAAGGCTCGTTTATTACGTTACAACATAAATATTGTTTTGCACAACAAGAACGGTATTGTGTTGTTGTTTCCGTGTAAAAATTTTACATCGGCATAGGAGTATAGGTACGTCAACACGTTTTTTATTGGTAATTTCTTTTAGGCATTTTCCTGCCAGAAAAACAAAGATAAACCTTACCATAACACCTTCGGGTTAGGGTTTTTATGGATAGTTCATACCTATATCAGCAGCTGATTAGATATGTGCTTTATTTATTTAGCGGTGATGTCTTCTTTAAAGTACCTAAGCATTTGCCTGTAGGTACAAACTGAGAGTGAGTTATCTAAGTCTTCCCTGTTTGAATAGCTTTTTTTGCCATAGTTTCTTTAGAGAAAGCGTTCCAGTTTCTACTTACTGTTACCTACTAGTGTTGCCAGGTCCGAATAGTTTTTAATCGGGGCAGAAGGTAAAACAAATCGGGACTTATGGTTGTAGATCGGGACAATAAAAAACAAGTTTTTTTTTTAAATTAACTTATATTTATTGCGTTTTGCAACTAATATTCCTAGTAACTTTGAATTTAATCTTATACAGGTGACTGATCTAACTAATGATTGAGTGCAGCATCATCGCGAAGCGGTCACGTCTCTGAGGCAAAAAACAAAAAAAGATATACCCTTGCTGTACCGCTACTACCGCTAGTGTAGTAATTCGCGCGATTATGTGATGCTTTCTATTTTGAGCGCTTTTTCGCATAGTGATGTGATGTGTCATTTAATTAATATTATAAATTATTAATATTAATAATTTGTTATCAAATTTGTTGAACTATCGGGATATTTAGTGTCCCGATCAGGTGCAAATCGGGTCGCCTCCCCAGACCCCCGAAAATCGGGACGTCCCACGCAAATCGGGACATCTGGCAACACTATTACCTACAGATGTTTGCTAATCGAATAAGTACGTTCACGTTAGTGAACACTTACTGAACTTAGCCTTATCCTACGACAATCTACAGGGTTAAGAAATAAAAGTTGCCTTATCAAGATGCGATTTAATCATGAGTGGCATAATTTAGTTTAGCGCGGGCGGGGCACTGGAGCTGATCCTAATACTATTACCTACAGCGACTGCGATGCGACAGACCATGTTTTATTCACTGACGTCTATTATATTGGTTACTGGTACATTCGCCCACGAGAGTTGGCGATACTTACATCATAGCTACTTATTTATTGACCTAAAATGTTTTAAGTTGTCTGAATAAAAGATATCCTACGAAAAATTATCGATTACCGACTTATCTACCGACGCACACTGGAACCCCGTCATACAATGCGATGCTCATAACTCATTTTTTGAAAAGTAAGTTTTTCAATAATTTTTCTGCCCTGCATTCAAGTTAAGGAAATAGTGCATCACGTAAGTAAATAACAACTAGTAATCATTTACTGTTCCCGAGTTACAGTGTAAAAGTTGAAAAAGTGCTTTGTTTTCGAAACCTTTCCTTATTTATCGGCTTAAATAAATAGTGATTATTTTACTCCAAACTTTAATTTTACAAAATAATTACAATGTCGTGTATTGGTCAAGGTACGAGGGCGGGTCAATAAGTCCGTGACTTTTGGAATAAAACACAGATTTTTTGATAAACAAATCATTTTATTTTTCAACGTAGTCTCCCTTGAGCTCTATACACTTTGTCCAACGCTTCTCCAATTTTTTTAGACATGCCTCACTGGGCCACACAGAGCCATCTAGTCCCAAATTAAAGTAGTATTAAGTACCCTGTCGTATGGGGTACTAGACAACCGATAATCTTACTTATATACTTTTTTTTTGTAAATACATACTTATAATACATAGAAAACACCCAGACCAGTACAAACAGACATATTCATGCACACAAATATTTGTACTGTGCGGGGATCGAACCCGCGACCCATGGCTCAGAAGCAGCGTTAACTACCGCTGATCCAAATGGTCGTCAATGATTTGTCGAGGTCCTCAAAATAGGCCTTTGTTTGCGAGATGACTTCATCATTGGAGTCAAATCTTTTTCCACCAAGCCATTTCTTCAGGTTTGGGAACAAAAATTAGTCACTCGGAGCCAAATCTGGAGAATAGGGTGGATGAGGGAGCAATTTATAGCCCAATTCATGGATTTTTGCCATGGCAACTGCACATGTGTGCACCCTTGCATTGTCTTGGTGGAAAAGAACTTTTTTCTTGGCCAAATGAGGTCGGTTTTTATTCAAATCGTCATTGAAGCGGTCCAATAAGTTGGCATAATATTCCCCATTGATTGTTCTTCCCTTTTGAAGGTAGTCAATGTGGATTATCCCACGTGCATCCCAAAAAACAGTCGCTATAACTTTATTGGCTGACAAACCCGCCTTGGCCTTCTTTGGCGCCGATTCACCCTTAGAAACCCACTGTTTTGACTGTTGTTTGGTCTCTGGTGTGTTGTGATGGATCCATGTTTCGTCCATGGTTACAAAACGGCGCAAAAACTCCTCCATATTGCAATTAAACAACGCCAAACCTTCCTGTGAAGTTGTTACACGTTGCGTTTGTGGTCGACTGTGAGCAAACGCGGCACCCATCTTGCGGAAAGCTTTCTCATGCCCAATTGATCTTTTAAAATTGAAACCACTGAGCCATGCGAGATCCCTACGGCTTCCACAATCTCTTGCACTTTCAATCTTCGGTCGGCCAACACCATATCGTGAATTTTTTCGATTGTTTCGGGTGTAGAGACCTCAACTGGGCGTCCAGGACGTTCGGCATCTTCAGTGCTTTTACGGCCACAACGAAATTCAGTAAACCACTTTTTTACCATTGAAATCGATGGTGCAGAGTCCCCATAGTATTTATCAAGCTTAGCCTTGGTCTCGGTAATGGTTTTTTTTCGCAAAAAATAATGCTTAATAAGCACACGAAATTCACCTTTTTCCATTTTTTCCTCAAGTTACTGGGTAGTCTGATAAAAATAGCTGTCAAACACAAACTAACTGACGCAGCAAGTTCAAATTTTGATAGGAATCAACTGACAGATACCTGTTGACAGGAGTAGTGTTGCTTTTTCAGTAAAGAGGTCAGAAATTCAAAAAGTCACGGACTTATTGACCCGCCCTCGTATGTACATTCTTACCACGACTTTTTTTTACTATAGATTGTTTGTACTTGCTATATTCTTACATAATTAAGGGCAGTATCGAAATAAATAAAAAAATGGATAATAATTTTTCGCGCAAAGTGATAAAGAAGGTTTTTACCATATAATAATACGCAAGCCTTCTAGATTATAGGACCGAAGAGAAAAGTTAAATCAGGTTGCGCATTTTCGAGAAAAGGTGTTTTTTATAGGAATGGCATTTTTATCATGCACTTTACTTTTACAAAATGGACTGATTGGTAATTCTTACGTTTAGAATAATGAAACAAATTAGTAGGACGATCAATTTAAATACTTTATGAGTAGTTCTATGACTATTCTATGGCGAATAAGCAGACCTAAATTTTTTGTTCTACTTAGGTGAAACATCGCCTACATATTTTACTTTAAAGAACAGAGATATGAGTGAAATCTTACTTTCGAGCAAATTTAAAGGACTTTAAAATTTAGAGACTATTGTACAGAAACTGAAGAGATGTAGGTTCGCTTTATCTCTGGTATCCCATGACAATATCTGTCCATAAAATTCTCATTCAGGGAAATGAAATAATAACTCACTTTCTTGTTCCAATCGGATGTTGAAGTGAAGAAGCACAAGAAGCAAGAAACAGAGATTTTAAAGTGTATCGGGACAGATTAGGCGAAAGACTTCAAGAGAAGATAACATGAAAGATGTTTTTAATAGACTTTTAATATCTTCAGATCCTATAATAACCTACACTCGATCCTTACCAAAACCATAACGAAAAACATTTGACAGCGAGGTTGGTTATTGATAATAATATGCTCACAGAGGAGGCTACAGACATTTGATGATTTTTATTTTTATTTCATAACTAGCTGTTGCCCGCGACTTTGTCCGCGTCAATTTCTGATATTATGATCGCGACTATTTTTGCAACATTTTTCACTCATGCTTCGCTTCTATTGATCGCAGCGTGATGTTATATAGCCTAAAGCCTTCCTCGATAGCTGGACTATCCAATACAAACATATTTTTTCAATTTGAACCAGTACTTCCTGAGATTAGCGCGTTCAAACAAACAAACAAACAAACTCTTCAGCTTTATAATATTAGTATAGATTTTATATATTTATTGATTTACATATTAAATAATTGTATACAATAAAAAACATTAAACAGTTATAGCTAAGTGCTTATTTTTAATTAAAATTAACTTTAAGAGTTTTGCGCACTGTCTTATATGGTGGGGATCCAGTGTGCGACAGGTTTACTCGTCTTAAGTAAATTAATATTTCCGGAGTAAAAGCAGTGGTTTTTCCCTAACTAAACAATTTGATTTTGTTAGCTTTATTGACTTTGTTAAGAAGTTTGGCTGTTGTCTCTAAAGCAAGCAGTTGCCTTATCTTCACGCGGATCATCATTGAGATTGCTACGTCTACGCTTAAACTCGTTAAACCAATTGGAAATAGTGGCACGAGATGGGGCTTCATTAAGAAATGCTAATCGCAGCCTATCATAGCTTTGTTGTTGAGTAAGCCCACAACGAAAGTCATAATAAATCATTGACCGAAAATTTTCTCGCGTTTGGTTCATTTTCACGTGTAACAGAGTTTAACATTTGCCGCCAATTCACAAAAACAAATGACAAATGAATGCAATACACTACATTAGGTAACCAAAGAAATTAAAAAAAAGTTTTCATTAGCAATGTTTCTAACTGGCCAGTTCTAAATATTTTCAGTGTTACCCACGTAATAGTTTATTGATGTTGGCACTAAATCTATGAGTGTAACCTTATTGGTGGTCTGAATAAATAAAAATGAAATAAAACAATGGGGAGTTACATTTTACGTCAACCGTTTACCCAGGCGTCTTATTAAAATAGTTAGTAGCAGCAAGCAGTTAGTAGCACTGGCCAAGGCAGATTGCTGCCTTTGCAATTATATCGGATTTCATTAAAAGTTGACTTATTTGGTAAATAAAATATTTCAGTTTATTTACCTTTGTTCACGGACGAGTAACTTTGTTTAACATAAATCTAATTAAAAAACAAATTACAGTGCCGCTAGTAGTTAATAATTACACATTCGAAATGTGATATGGCTTTTATCTATGAAATATTTAGAGGTTGCTTTGTTAGATGGTCTACTTACATTAAATATAAAAATCATTAATTTGTATTTTTTTATTGCGAAGGTGTCGTTAACCCTTCGACCGTGAGTTATTCCAGACAATTAAAATCAATTGTTATCGCGACAACCGGTTGTTGCTTGGGGTTCGAAGCGTTAGCTGAGGCAGGCTCAAATGGTAGGTTGGTAGGTGGTAAAGTAACAGCCTATAATCATCCCACTGCAGGGAAAATTGGCCTCCATCATTGAATTCAAGTTACCACTGCAATGATAACTGGCATAATCACCACGCTTGCCAAATGCGAGTTAATGATCACAAAACCCGAGCAACGTTCGAAAATTCGAAACTTTTTGTTGCCCGACCCGGGATTCGAACCTGGGACCCCGAGATCTTGGCCCGGTAATTTAAACCACTAGACCAACGGGGCGTTCGGCGGGTAGGTAAGTAGGTATTAAAGAGATTTAAAAAAAATTAACTCCTCGTTGGTCTAGTGGTTTAAATACCGGTCCAAGTTCTCGGGCTCCTGGGTCTAAACCCCTTGTCGGACAACAAAAAGTTCCGAATTTTTGGTAATTACTCGGGTTTGTGGTCAACAAACAACCCACATTTACCAAATGTGGCAATTATTTCATATCCATCATTTCTATGGTAGGTAGGTACCTAATTTATATTCAATGATGGAGGTCTTTGCCCTCCAGTGGGAGGCCGTTATTTTTTATTTTTTAACTAATTCGAAACTCGATTATTAAGCCCTTTAAATTTAGCCGGTAGGTACTTATTCAACATTTTGTGTAGGTAAGTACTTAAATTTTAATTGGTCGACTGTCCGATCCAGGTTTTAGCAAGTTATTCAAAACTTTATTTGATATTTTAGCAATTAAATTGCAATTATAATATTAATAATAAAATTATGTCTCAGGCGGGACTCGAACCCGCATCTCCTCGCATGCCGGGCGGGCGCTATACCATTAAGCCACGAGACACTGCGACTCAGCGCGAATTTTTCAAGCATATTCTTAACGCTGTAAGCCAGCGTCGCTTCATCAAATGTTAGGAGTTTTGCACCCTTAACACCCAAAAGAAACATATTTGCAGATGTTTGACAGTCATTTAAGATGAAACAGCTTCGAGTCCCGCCTGAGACATAATTTTTCAAGTTTATATACTGATAAGTTATTCAAAAGTTCAATTAGCACGGCTTAAAGTAAAAACGATTTTGAATAACTCATGAAAAATGTGCTTAATAATTTCATTCGTATTGAGAACTAAACAAATTCATTAAAAGTTGAGAAATAAAACATCTCGAAGAGTTTCATTAGGGCCTGACGTTCCTATTCATTCGCGTAATTACGCGAGACGGTTCATTGTATGGCTTCTATTTCCCCGTTGTTATTTAAATAAAAATAATTTAAACAACTGAGTGAAATATTATTTTTTAATTTTACCCAAGCTTCTTGCTGCTGTGAGTGATGCACGACTATCGATAATGTTGATCGTGATTGTGGGGAACCTTCCCACACTCAGATGTTCTGTTACTGACACATAGGTGAAATCCACTTAATAATTATTATTTCATTTATTCTAACTTATAAAATAACTATTCACAAATCAAATATTTAAATACACATATTTAATCCAAGACACTTATTAATACACTGTAATTTATCTTATTAATAATATCCTAATATCTAATATTTACATTGTTTATATTTTGTATTATTTATTACGTTTTCATATATTTATTTATTTCATAAATTCTGATGCGTATCAGTTTGTCGATATCGACATCGATGATCGACACTTGGATGCACTGCGTCAAGTATGATACATAATGTATATAGGCGCGATCTGCGCGCAAGCGCATGCTCGCCAGTCGAGACTCGATAACGACGCGGAGCGCACGCTTCTATGCCTAAGCTTATGTACTTTCCGCTAGTGCTTATATACTCAGACTTTCTTACGCTATTCTCTTTGAACTATCTTGCTTCTTTCCTAAACTGTCTATTCTGTGCTGTGCTTGTGCTTATTACCGACTTCTGTGCCTTCTGTTTCTTGTGTGTCTTGGATTATAAACTATAAACCGTGAGTTGGTGTTTTTATTAACTGTGCCTACGTAACTCATACGCACAATAATAAGTAGGTGTCAGGACCGTCGAACTAACTATTCTTACACCTGACCTACCTACATTGGTGACCCTACTTGGACACAAAATGTCGGACAGTGAAGCACGCGGTCGCAATGACATAGCGAACACTAGTGAGGGGAAAGTGTCGATAGATCAAACATCTGTTCACAATATCAGTATACGCATTCCACCATTCTGGCCTGAAGAGCCCGAGATTTGGTTCGCGCAAGTCGAAGGTCAATTCGCCATTTATAATATAAAGAGGGATTCTGCCAAATTTAATTATATAATTGGTCAACTGGATAACCAGTATTCCAGAGAGGTGAAAGACCTTATTATAAGCCCCCCAGAAGAGAACAAGTATGAGAAGCTCAAGACGGAGCTAATCAAGCGACTTACGGCTTCTAACGAAAAAAAGCTGAAGCAATTACTCATGCATGAGGAGCTTGGGGACCGTAAGCCCTCACGCTTTCTCCGTCATCTACAGAGTCTCGCCGGTCAAGAGGTTAACGACGAGTTCATGAAGACCATTTGGATCAGCCGTCTCCCACATGGTATCCAAACAGTTCTCGCAGGTCAACCATCATCAACCAGCCTCGAAGTCTTGGCTGATTTAGCGGATCGAATGAATGACCTCGCCTCAGCATCACCTAAAGTCGCTGCAATAAACGATGCAGGTCCCAGTTCCATCCTAAGCGACCTAACAAGAGAAGTCGCAGAACTGAGGAGGCAGTTTCAGAGGCTTGCATCTCAGCAAGACAACAGGTCTGGCTCCCGTTCTAACCGACGGCGCAATCGATCATCCTCCAGGCAACGGTCGCAGTCCAATCACCGGAAGTACCCGCTATGCTGGTACCACAGCAAGTTTGGGGAGAAGGCTTCGAAATGCGTCCGCCCCTGCGATTTCAAGGCGGAAAACTCAAAGGGCAGTCGGTAATGGCGGCTGACGATTGCCCATCTTCTGCTGGTCGCCTTTTTGTCACTGACCGTTCCTCGAAGACGCAATTCCTGGTCGACACTGGCAGCGACCTCTGTGTCTTCCCTCGTTCGGTACTGCGTGATCGTCGTGCTGCGACAGGGTTCCAACTGTGCGCTGCGAATGGCTCCAACATCTCAACATACGGATACGTACACTTTGAGTTAGATTTTGGCTTACGTAGAACTTTTTCCTGGCGATTTGTAGTTGCAGACGTAACGAAACCTATAATAGGTGTAGATTTTTTAAACTTTTATAGCCTAATAGTAGACTGTAGAAACAAACGACTCATAGATTCTACCACATTTGTAACTGCTGTAGCTAGTCCTGTAGTTAGTAGTAGTAGCCTTTACTCTGTGAAAGTCTCCACTGGTGATACTCGGTATCACAAAATTTTAAGTGAATTCCCTGAGATCACACGACCAGCTGGTACGCATCGCACAATCACTCACAACACCCAACATCACATTCGCACGACACCAGGCCCTCCAGTATTTTCGTCTCCTCGCCGTCTCGCCCCCGATAAGCTGAAAATTGCCAAGCAAGAGTTCCAGTCCATGATTGCCAATGGAATTGCTAGACCTTCGGAAAGTTCCTGGTCCTCTCCGCTACACCTTGCTCCTAAAAAGGACAATGGCTGGCGTCCGTGCGGCGACTACCGCATGCTGAATGCCCGTACTGTGCCTGACAGGTATCCAGTTAGGCATATTCATGATTTTGCCCAGTCCATTGCTGGCTGCAAGGTCTTCAGTACCATTGACCTTGTTAAAGCTTTCAACCAGATTCCTGTCAGTCCAGAAGACATACCCAAAACCGCCATTTCTACACCCTTCGGACTGTTCGAATTCCCTTTTATGAGTTTCGGACTTCGAAATGCAGGTCAGACTTTTCAGCGATTTGTGGATGAGATGACGAGGGGACTGGATTTCGTCTATTGCTATATCGACGATTTTTTAGTATTTTCCAGAAACCAAATGGAGCATGAAGAACACCTCCGTATTCTTTTCAGTAGGCTAAGGGACTACGGAATGCTAATAAACACGTCCAAGTGTGTTTTCGGGGCAGGTGAGGTAACTTTTTTAGGTTATAGCATCTCCGAACGAGGCACCCGACCATTGGACAGCAAGGTGCAGGCAATCAAGGATTTTCCTATCCCCACCACTATGCGACAGCTTAGGGCATTCTTGGGCATGCTTAATTTTTATAGAAGGTTTCTTCCTCGCGCTGCTCAAATTCAAGCTCCTTTGCATAGTTTACTAACGGGACCAGTAAAAGGATCACATCCTGTCACTATATCTGGTGAGTCGTTGACAGCTTTTAACAAGTGTAAGGACAGTCTATCTGACGCTGCACTCTTAGCACACCCAGACTGCACGGCTAAACTTTCCCTTGTAACAGACGCATCGGACAAGGCGATCGGTGCAGTTCTTCAGCAGCTTAAGGACACCGCATGGGAGCCTTTAGCATTTTTCTCCCGAAAGCTGAGTCCATCACAGATCAAGTATTCGCCATACGACAGGGAATTACTTGCAATTTACGAGGCTGTCAAACACTTTCGGCACATGCTCGAGGCCCGGCACTTCGTTATCTATACTGACCATAAGCCGATCAGTTTTGCATTCCACGAAAGGAAGAAAAACTGTTCGCCTAGGCAGTATAGACATCTCGATTTTATTTCCCAGTTCACAACTGATATTCGACATATATCTGGCAAAGACAATGTCGTTGCCGATACTTTGTCACGCATTGAGGAACTGGGAATGCCGGTAAACCTCGAGACATTAGCCAACGGTCAAGCAACAGATCCTGAACTCCGCAAACTCCTTGATGAAGGATCATCACTACGCCTCGAACAACTTCACCTACCTGGAAGTCGTGTACCCCTGTACTGCGACGTCAGTACACCGACATCCAGGCCTTTTGTTCCTAAGTTTTACCGAAAACAGGTTTTCAATAGCCTGCACTCCTTTAGCCACCCTGGTGCCAATGCATCGGCCAAGTTGGTAGCTGAACGATTTGTTTGGCCAGGCATACGCAAGGACTGCAGGGATTGGGCGCGCACATGCTTGCCTTGCCAGCGAGCTAAGGTGAGTCGTCACGTCACTGCACCTTTAGGCTCGTTCACTTTACCTAGAGCGCGCTTTAAGCAGGTCCACATAGACCTTGTGGGACCCCTTCCTCTGTCCAGTGGTTACCGATATTGCTTGACGGCGGTAGATCGATTTACTCGATGGCCGGAAGCAATACCGATCGCGGACATCACGGCTGAGACTGTTGCCAAGGCCCTGTTGTCAGGCTGGATATCTCGGTTCGGCTGCCCGACAGACATTATAACTGACCGTGGTCGTCAGTTTGAGTCGGCCTTATTCCAATGTCTGTCTCAAATAGCTGGATTCGAGCATAAGCGGACAACAGCCTACCACCCGGCATGTAACGGCCTGGTGGAACGATTTCATCGGCAGCTTAAAGCCGCGATCGTATGTCACGGTAACGACAGGTGGACCGAATCTTTGCCGTGGGTATTACTGGGCATAAGGACTTCCATCAAGGAAGACTTGCAAGCTTCCTGTGCAGAACTCGTGTATGGTGAGCCTTTAAGGTTACCAGGTGAATTTTTCGACCCATGTACAACCGGTACCACAGACACGTCTGAATTTACCGCCCGTATTAGGAAGTTTGCCAAAGATCTTCAACCAGCACCTGCATCACACCACGGTAAGCCCAAAACATTTATTTTTAAGGATCTCGCCACCTGCGATCACGTTTTCCTCCGTGAAGACGCATCGCGTGGCTCACTCCAACCTGCCTACTCTGGTCCACACAAAGTCATATCACGAGGAGACAAAATTTTCAAAATCCTCCTCAAAGGCAAAGAGGTCACGGTATCAATAGACCGAATCAAACCAGCCTTCATACTAGCTGACCACAATTGTCATGACCATAATGATGAACCCCCACCAGGATTTCTAAAAGATTACGTCACACGATCCGGACGACGAGTAAAATTTTCTGATTTGTATCGCCCGTGACGGTCTCTGGAGGTGGGTGGTGTGGGGAACCTTCCCACACTCAGATGTTCTGTTACTGACACATAGGTGAAATCCACTTAATAATTATTATTTCATTTATTCTAACTTATAAAATAACTATTCACAAATCAAATATTTAAATACACATATTTAATCCAAGACACTTATTAATACACTGTAATTTATCTTATTAATAATATCCTAATATCTAATATTTACATTGTTTATATTTTGTATTATTTATTACGTTTTCATATATTTATTTATTTCATAAATTCTGATGCGTATCAGTTTGTCGATATCGACATCGATGATCGACACTTGGATGCACTGCGTCAAGTATGATACATAATGTATATAGGCGCGATCTGCGCGCAAGCGCATGCTCGCCAGTCGAGACTCGATAACGACGCGGAGCGCACGCTTCTATGCCTAAGCTTATGTACTTTCCGCTAGTGCTTATATACTCAGACTTTCTTACGCTATTCTCTTTGAACTATCTTGCTTCTTTCCTAAACTGTCTATTCTGTGCTGTGCTTGTGCTTATTACCGACTTCTGTGCCTTCTGTTTCTTGTGTGTCTTGGATTATAAACTATAAACCGTGAGTTGGTGTTTTTATTAACTGTGCCTACGTAACTCATACGCACAATAATAAGTAGGTGTCAGGACCGTCGAACTAACTATTCTTACACCTGACCTACCTACAAATGACCATGAGATTCAAAATATCGATATCGATTAATGTGGTTAGCATATTCGCGAACGTTAACAAATCCCCTGCAGCAAAATGATAAGAAACGTCTATTGTACCTACAGATTGAATGAATTTGATGCACATTGTATTATTGATACTTAACACGCAACCCGCTTATTTTAGGCTTGCTAGAAAAAGAATTGAGAGAAAGCACTACTTCTGAAACTAATACTTAAGCCGCCTCTTAATAACTCATAAAATGCTTAGTTCTAGTGACCAACCTAAAATAAGATATTATTAAATATGGTTTGAAAATTAGTATCATCATTATTGTCAAAGTTCGACGTCGGTTAAAGGAAGGAATTTGGTAAATATCACGCTCAACAGGCTCTTTGGAGATCACAGTTTGGCCAATGATAAAGACCACTTCTCATAGGCGAGTAGGGGTGGTGTTATTATATTTTAGACTCGTGCTGCAAGGTAAGTTTGTATGGGTTAGTAAGAAGCGGCTAAAGTAGTATTGTCAGAAGAAGACAGGCAATTGTGTCTGCTCTTTATCATTGTCTAAATCTCCAAAGAGCCTGTTGATCGTGATTTTTACCAAATTCCTTCCTTTAACCGGCGTCCAACTTCGACAATAATGATGATAGGTACTAATTTTCAAACTATCAAATCATTAACAACTCAGCGTGTTGAAAATTTTTATCGATATGGGCCTATCGACGAGCATCCCTATAACGTTCACTGAGGTTGGTTTGCGTTAATTTGTTTTCAAATGTAAACGGGAACTTCTCGCCTTGTGAATGCGTTTATTTTTCATACATAAAGAAAACAAAACATTAAACACTGCAACCAGCACATTATCAAGTTCAGTTGTTACTACGTTAGTTATAGGTACAGAGTTGTTTGATGAACTTACAATGACTACCGTTTCTTTGCTCACCAGTTGGCGCCACTGTAGACTGAGGTTCGGAGGTATAGCTGTCAAAGGCGATTGGCGCCGAAACAAAGTGTTAAATTTTGAATATAATTAAGGTTTATTATTAATAAATAACTATCTTGATATCAACAAACTAATTTCTGAAATAGTTGCTCTTTGAGGCCGCCAATTTTTGCGCTTTTTCTTAATTCCGCTTTCAAAGCGTTCACATTAATCGCCAAATAATCCATATTTGCGATAATTTTACGAACGAGATCACTTTCCAGCAGGTAAATTAAATAAATTATAATTTATGTAGCGAAGCCCGCTAAAACCATTGAAAAGTGAATGATATTGGACCTCACGCGACACAAGCGCCTCTAGTGGCAAATTCACTAGCGATAGCCCCCATTCTATAGAGGCTGGTATGATTATAGTGCTTTAATTCAATAATTTTAATAATATATGTTTAACACTTAAAAACTCTTTCGCTTATGTAAAAAATTCAGTTGGATTACGAAAAAAAAAATGTCTACCGTGACCTATAAATTCTTATTCAGTTGAATCTTTCAGAAAGCATAGAGTTCCATAAGATTTGGATTAAGCAGGTAATAATGCATAGGTAAGAATTATTCAATAACAATCTGGTCTGCGGAACTTCTGAAGCATGCCTACATGGGTTTTTTAATATTTGCAAAACATACCCGGCCCCAGAATAACCCCAAGTGGCAGTCAATTTGACCAAATTACATTCTGACAGGTAAATGATATTAAAAGTATATATCTATTATACCAGCCTATGTAAACATAACCAACGCATATAAATATTATGACGAAATAAAACAAAAATGGGACATATAATCGAATCGAAGTTTGTTTACAGATTAAACTCGCATTTGCTAGGATTCAATGTTTTATTTTAATTGTATGCGAAATTTCAGTGTTTGTTGTATTCGGGTGTTATTTGTATTATGACTTGTTCATCATTATCATTATTATCAGCACATATTAGTCCACTGCTGGACACCGACCTCACAAAAAAAGGCTTTGCTACAATCTCCGCGCTTGGCAGATGTGTTATCGATTGCAGATTGGTCCATATGGCTTCTTATAAAAAAAGAATACGGAATTATATTTTAATCACCATTCAAATATTAATACAACAATATACGAGACAAAAAACAAATGAGGTATTTTTTCTTTTGGTATCTACAGCCCAGTACAAAAATATCAAGATAAAGCACCTAGAAAATATCCGATAAAAATCTAAAATTTTGGATACTGCCTCCTTGCAACACACTTTTTACGCAAGCATCTCATTCATTCATCAGGATACTATTCATAAGTCGTTGATTTCCCCTTCATACCTTCACAGGCTTAGGACCGTAAAATTGAAAACTACTCGTATGTTGCGAAAAATATTTTCGGGTGATGATAACCTTTTTTAATTTCAAATTATTGGTCTCTAAATACGATACTTGACGCCTATAATATTGATTTTGACGGTGGTGAAAAAAAGTCATTTTGTATATTTCCATAATTGCCTGCCTCTCTTGGCGGGTTGGCGATCGCATATTGGTCAATCGGGGAGAGACGCTGCTGCCCGTCTCCTTCTGACGGTAATCTTTTATTCGCTTCTTACGACACCAATAGGGAAGAGGTGGTGCTATTTATTTTGGTTCTGGCACCACGTGGTATCATCAGAACATTAAAAAGAGAAGATGCTGCACTTGCATCTGTGCTCACTTCATTTTAGTCCGTTTAGTCACGTTACCTTAATTAACAGCCTACAATCATCCCACAGCAAGGCAAACACTTCCAGGTATATTCACCACGCTTGCCAAATGCGGGTAGGTGATCACGAAGCCGAGCAATGTTAAATTTGAAACTCTTTATGCCCGACCCGGGGACCAAACTCAGGATATCAATATCTTAGCCCGGTATTTAAACCACTAGACCAACGGGGCGTTACGTTACCTTAAAACTGACTGTTTGCGAGATTCAGATTGGTTTTTATTTAACATTTTTTCAGTAAAGTCAGTTTCTTCCAGGCAAAAATACATTCCTTTGGTATGCATGACCCTGTGTGTCACACGCTAAATCATTGTCCCCTAATCGCATATAAGTATATTAATTTATTAAAGCCTTTACATCCATAAGCACATAAAGTTATATTAATAAAAAAAATTTGAATTAAGACTAAGTAGCTATTATAATATACAAATTTGAATTGAATTCAAAACTAAAATTAATTATATAATAAAATATCTATATAATTACCATCATCATCATCATCATCAGCCTATTGCAGTCCACTGCTGGACATAGGCCTCTCCAAATGCACGCCACTTAGATCGATCCTCGGCTTCTCGCATCCAGCTCCTGCCAGCCACCCTGCGCAAATCATCACCTGAGGGCGTCCTACATTACGTTTGCCGATCATCAATTACCATCACTAGTCCTAATATAAAAAAAAGAACAAATAAATCAAAGCAACGTCAACCCCGGAGGGAAAGTACCCATAACACTTGCAGCATTTCCCAGCTGAATGGTTACGGCTATCCTCTGAACTAGGAATGACCCCGACCGAGGATCATTGGTCCTCACTCTAAGACGACGACCTACTTCTGCAATAAAACTCTTTGCCTCTAAAGCCCAACAACCTGAAGTTTCAAAAGCAATGGGGACAAAATGGTAGGCAGATTTTAACTCACTGTATTTAGAGTGCTTTCTAAGAGCCGCTGTCTCGGCTGCAGCCCCAGGCGCCAACGTCGTCCGCCCCAAATGACAAGCAGCAAAAGTACTAAGATTCCGATTATATAGATTTGCTAGTTTAAAAGAAACGGCCTATAATCATCCCACTACAGGGCAAAGGCCTCCATCATTGAATTCAAGTTACCATAGCTTTTAAACGTATCAGAATTAGATAGTCAAGAAAAATTAAATATATGTGTTGTTTAACTTTTATATTTGCAAAAAATATATCTCTTATTTCCCAGCTCGTGCATATTCGATACGAGACCCGGCTCACAGTCAATTATTCAAATACCGCGACGTTGTTGAGCGTAAAACTGCGGTATACACTTCCAATTAGCTAAATCAACGCGCATTGTGAGGAGTTCACGCGAGCGGCGACATAGGATTATATCAGAACAAAGGCCTTACCTACATCGCAAGTGGTATATATTTGGCTCCATCTGTTCCCTCGATTATTAAATACCAAGGTATTATAAAAAAAAAGCTTATTATTTCATTACAGATCAGACATAAAAAAAAAATAGTATTTCTTAGGTTTGACGATTTGTTACGTTATTTTTACACAGACGTGTTAAAATTATACTACCTAGTCAGGTCATAAGTTCTGTCACATGTGTAATATGAAATAATTTAGACATGTTTATTATTTATGTAACCATTTATATGTATAGCAAAATGAACTTAATAAAACATAGATTCATATGGTAATAAAGTTTATTCAAAATGACCCCCACGATTTTGAATACAGGGCTTCAATCTGCGCGGCCAGTCGTTTATCGCAGCACGAACGAGGTCCATTTCAATATAGGCGGCTGCCTTAATCAAGGATGCCTTGAGTGACTCCAAATCAGGATGAGGCTTTGAGCAGGCCTTTTCCTCCAAGTGTTGCCATATCTTGTAATCTGACGGACTCGAATCTGGACTGGAGGAGGGCCAGTCTTCGTGCCGGATGAAGTCGATTTCACGCGCCGCCAGCCAGTCTTGTGTGCTTTTCGCTCTATGAAGAATAGAATCTTGTTGGAATACCCAGTGCCTGTTATTAAACATATGGTATGAGGAACAGGTTCCACAAGGTTCTTGAGGACTGTATTTTGATACACAACTGCATTCGTTTTTACGCCTTTCTCACGAAAATGTACCTCAGTTAAACCCCAATAAGAGACTCCCAACCAAACCATGAGCGAGGATGGAAAATGACCTCGTTGGACACGCGGAATACGGTTGCTCGCTTCTTCACTGCTGTGTGCGTACACCTTATCATTTTGTTTGTTGTAGCTCTCTTCTACGGTGAAATTTTTTTCATCCGAAACAAGAATTTCCCGATGCTTTTTTCCCGCGTACCGCTTCAACAAAGCGCGGCATCTCTTCAGTCTCAGGTCGATTAAACGAGCGTCCAAACGATGTCCTGTTTTTCTTCGATATGCCCTAAGCACTAAGTCTTCATTTAACACCCTTTTCACCGTGGTCCTGCTTAACCCCATCTAAAGGGCCAACAGTTTCTGCTTACGTATAGGATTTCTTTGAATTCGCGCCTTCACAGCTTTTATCACTGCTGGAGTCCTAACAGAGCGAAGGCGACCACCATCTACACAATGAAGACTCTAGGTCTTCATTGTATCGTTTTATGGTACGATTAACGAATCTTTTGGTTATATTCAAATTTTTGAGTAAGTCAATGTCAAGTCAAGTCATGCAACGCAATAATCGCGACACGGTCTTCTTTAAGTGTCCACTCCATATTTAAAAATGAGGAAAATTCTAAAAAGTACATATTTTTATTTTCATGAAAAATTCGAAATTCGAATTCAAGAAACTTTTTTGTGGCCAGCATTCTAAATTCAAAAGTTTTTATTGTGTGACAGAACTTATTACCTGACCATGTATATATGTATATAATAACAACAACATTAAAAATAACAACTTAATACTAATAATATACCTACTTTTTTTTAATTTTAGTTATCTGTAAGAAACAACAGTTACTATAACAGTAAAAATCTGTAAAATCAGTTTTATTTCTGCAAATAGGCCCCAGAATGCTTTTACACGTTCCAATATGTAAACCTACCACTGAGTTGGGACAAGTCTGGACTAGTGCCGAGAAGCAGCGCAAGAAACTCGGTCACTATTGTCAGACTATTTTTAAATAAATGTTTATAAAAGGTTATAATGTACGAGCTAGGACAATTTAATGCCATACATTCCTATCATTGAAATAATTAGTTTAATAGCCCTTTTTCATTCAAATTACTTTGACATACGATCTAAGTTTATGTACAGGGAGTTCAGCAATACCCAGTGCTGGTAATTTGTTGAAAATACGAATACAATTTCCCATGAACGATTCTGTTTCTGCTATGCACTGTGGTAACAGACAACACATTGTTATGGAAGTCACACTATAAAAGGCACGGGGTATGTAAAATGTACTCGTATATGTCAAAAGAAAGTGTTTTTTTTTTAATTTGTTATCATTGGTCTGGGTGTTTTCTATGTATTATAAGTATGTATTTACAAAAAAAAAGTATATAAGTAAGTTTATCGGTTGTCTAGTACCCCATACGACAGGGTACTTAATAGTACCTTAATTTGGGACTAGATGGCTCAGTGTGGCCCGGTGAGGCACGTCTTAAATATTTATTTATTTATTTATTAATGTTTGTAAGGATAGCTCTGTCCATAAGAGGCAGTGTATTTTAAACTTATGCTAATTCCACGAGTAAATCGCCATATTCACATTAGACCCGCCTTTATGATAAGGCCCCGTTGGTCTAGTGGTTTATATGTATACCGGGCCAAGATCTTGGGGTTAGTTCCTGGGGTCGGGCAACCAAAAAGTTTCGAATATTGATCGGGTTTGTGCTCACCAACCCGGATTTGGCAACCGCGGTGGTTATGCTAAAGGCCATCATTGTTGGGGCAAAATGAATTCAATGATGATGGCCTTTTCCCTGCAGTGGCATGATTATAGGCTGTTACTATTACTACATTAGATCAGTGGTTCATAATATTATGCTAGAATTTACGTAAATTATAACCCATGCCATATATGCAATGTTGCCTTGTCTGCTATAAATATCCGCTATCATAGCTCGATATAATTACTCTACAACATCTTATCTATTATTTTCAGAGGCAGTAAATAATGATAAATAAATATGAGGTACTCGAGTGGGCGATTAGTTTATATCGTATTGTTATCGACATAATCGTTTACAACTTTTATCTTGATGCCATAAAACTTGATCGATAAACGCTTTTGTGTTTGGTAGAACTATCGATATAGATAATTTTTTGTACATCAATGTTCATCATGGTTGTATTTCGAACATAAAAAAAGATATAAGAGAACCTGCAGCCACAGATGTCTTTTGAATATTTTAGCAAACTTTTATATAATACAATAACTTCAATGTTTTTGTTAGCCTTAATGAACTGTAAATACTTACTAAATGCTATAAATGCGAAACAGACAGAATTAGTTTCGCATTTATATTCCTCCTTTTGACTATCCAAAGCCCAGTTCACCACCAGCTCAGCTGTGAACAACAGGTCTCTATAGTTTTGCCATGTCCGTCTGTCTGTCTGTCCGTCATAGGTTTATCTCACAGACAATTCGTAAGTACCAGCTAGAAACATTTATAATATTAATTTTATAAAACTGAGGAGTTTGTTTGTTTGAACGCGCTAATCTCAGGAAGTACTGGTTCGAATTGAAAATATATTTTTGTGTTGGATAGTTCATTTATCGAGGAAGGCCTGAAGGCATCACAATGTTAAATAATACATTATACACCACAATAACATCACGGTGCGACCAATAGGAGCGAAGCATCAGTGAAAAATGTTGCAAAAATAATCGCGATCATAATAACAGAAATTGACGCGTACGAAGTCGCAGGCAACAGCTAGTATAAAATAAAACTAGATAATACAATCAGTGACAGCTGACTGCATTACGGTAGGTAGGTATGACAGATGAGTAGTAGTAGGTAAGTTAGCTACTTATAAATATTTAAATATGTGACAAATTTGTATGGGATAATGTGTGACTAGAAAGCTTTAATTTTGTCTGGGTAGGTATATAACTCTAATTTTACTTCAAATAGTAGTGGCTGAGAATAGTAGTAATTCACCATTTGCTTCAGAATACCTATCATTAGATTTTTTGTTCTTTCGGAACAGAGGAAAATAAGACTCATTATGTAAGTTTAATGTTATTTATTAAAACACAAATAAAAAAGTAAAAAAGTATGTACAACAACCTATTTACAGTCTGAAAATATTTACATAAGACATAATGAGGATGGTCTATCCTAAACTAACATTTTGGTATTAGTCTAATTAAAATAATGGCTTTTAAATTTTAATAAATTTACATACATATATCATAAAGTAGAATATGAGTATAGAAAACATTATTTTTAAAGGTCATGTTAATAAGAATGAAATCATGCTTTTCTTCTTATGAGAATAAATAAATAAAAAAATTTGAACGAAATTAGGCATGGAGACATAAAATATGATAGTCTTAATTAGGATATACGATACTTGTTCCGGGAAAATGTATGGTTCCCGAGTGAAAGTTTTCAATTTAAAATTCTTCGTGTGTGAAGGCGCGGGCATCAGCTAGTCTTATAAATTGCAGGGTTAGTAACCCTGAGATTATAAATAAATTACAAGAACAAATGGTAAACGTATTATTTCTAATATAAAATACGATAAAAAATGAAGGTTATATCCCTAACAATACTTTGCTTATCGGTTGAGGTCAGATTATATTTCGCATCATATCATAAATTAAATTCATAAATGAACGGAATCAGAATAACCACACAAATAACAAAAATAATTGGTATTCATAGAAAGTAAATTCATAAAGTAGCGTATCTATCAGTATTGTGTTATACATTTTTTTTTAGGTTTATTAAATTAACATCAATAAAACATCGAGTTAAAAACGTATACCTAACTCAGTCCTACGCGGAAGTTGTGTCTGAAATACGGTCTATGAAAAACGCTAAAAATAAAGATAATTAAAAATATTTTTTAGGTATTATTTTACCAACCCACTTCTGTTGCTGATGGTACCTACGCGTCAAACATCTGCCTGACCAACAATCGACCTAAATAAATATATTTAAACTTAATTATATAGCGACATAACTTCACCCATACGTCTATCCATAGTATTGTGGTCCATGGTAGAGTTGATCAGCTCGTCTATCGATTATAACCAGATTAGCTGTCTTCGCTGGGTATCCGTGGTGGTAGACCCACTTCTTGCCGGCCGCCCCCCCTTCCTTGACGTGCTTGCCGTGCACTTGTTTGGCGTGGCCATCGTACCCTCCTGCTTCGCGGTGACCCTGGTTACAATAATAGAAATGCATTTATTTACACATAAATGTTTAATAAAACAAGAGTTCTTGTTATGATATTTTATCAGTTTGATAGAAATTATAATATCAGTATTTAAATTTTAAAAATTTTGTCTCAGGCAGGTATCGTACCCGCATCTCCATGCATACCGGGCTATACAAAGGAGATGTCCCATAATAGGCCCAGACATAGTACACCATTTACAAAAATCAAGAAAAATTTACGGTTTCTGGGAAAAATACATATAAATCTCGTATAATTTAGTGGTTCAAAAATAAATAAGATCGAAGAATTTATCAAACTCCATAGGCGTTCCAAGATGGCGTCAATCTACAAAAACTTTAAACGTCAGTAGCTATCAGATACCCCTTGTCACTTTGGCATAATCATTCACTTCAAGTTTTTGTTCTGCTTGTCGCGTTTTAAATGTAGTTCATTATAACGACCTCATTTTCGATTTCTGGATTTGGTATTAATCTGCACATTACTTTCATAATATTTGTTGTTACTACAGCAAGCGATGACACTCGACTCTTAGATGCGCGATTTTGAAACCAAAACTGACAGACGTCATCAAAATGTCATCCTTTGCCATGGTGGTTTTGTTGTTTTGTATTGCTATTTTCTTGCTTAACTCTTTATTTGAACCACTTAACGAAGCCATTTTAAAAGAATTGGATAATAACAAAATCTTGTAGGTGTATTGGTCTTTTGGTGGGGTGTACAGGTTCTGGGCCTGGCCTCCATACAATTTGGGACATCTCCTGTAGCCACCGAGGCACTGCGTCACAAGCGTCAATTTTGCTGTAAGCCAGCGTAGTTTCATCAAATGGTAGGAGTTTAGCACTCTTAACACAGTTAAGATGAAACAGCACTTTAAAATGTTTACTTAGTTTTTGATATTTTAGCAATTTAATTGCAATTATAATCGACCGATCGTTTTGGGAAGTAGGTACTCTGTCCTGCTTTGGGCGTCGTCGTTTAGTTAAGACGATGATAATGAATAACTTGAAATTATTTTTTTTAAACTACTCACTCAATGTTATTTATTTGAAGTAAGTAGGTACTATATTATTGTCTGACATACTACGAGTATATTAACACAAACATAAAAAACTACAATATTTACAACTTATTAAATAAATAAAAAATAACATGAAAAAGAAACAAATATTTAGATAGATAAAAAGGGAAAAAATATTAAAAATGGTCCTCGTGGTAAGGTGCCCAAGATACTGGCAGCATTACCTCCCTGGATTGCGATGCTCAGTCGCTGTGCGTGGTAGCTGCCAGCTCTTGGGTCACCGCTGACGTCAGATAACCCCACGGACCTAGGGTTTCGACACCAAAAGGTACGAAACAGTGCTGGGTGCCTATTTATATACTTGGTTATCTTAATGTTTTCGGCTTTAATCACCGCCGCGTGCACCTGCACATTGGCTCGTTCCGGGCAGATGGGAGGCCGCCAGTGTGTCGACACAGGTAGCGTCCCACACTGTTTTTTTAAATACATTTTCCGTGATCTTTTTCCGTAATGATGGCAAACGTAGAAGGATTATCGCAGACATAGTTATTTAGATCTTATTACATTTCTCGGTCTAAGAATAGACGCCGAGACATTATTGGATTTGCTAGTTCTGTTCTATAATGTAGCTGAGTTTGATATAAAATACGTTAGAACTGAGGAGTGTAGGTGTTTGGTATAGTGTAGAAGTAATATCATCATCGGCAGATCGTATCAGCCTTACTCTGAAATTGTCCGTATATTCGAATCAATCTGTCAATATCACTCATACCGATGTCTCATGTCACACTCTTCATGTATCTGAAAGAGACAGATATATCTGTAAATACGAGCTTCGTGTTGCAGAGTAAGGCATCTGTCCATAGCTGGACATAATCTCTTGAATATGAGGGTTTTGGTTTAATGACCACATTTAATTTTGGCGGTCAGGTTTTTATTTGTAGTATGGTCAATGGTGGACAAAAGATATACAACTTCTTCTGGTAATGCTTCTTGAGTCGAATTTTAACGACGCCCATAGCACGAGAATGTGCTATTCTTTTCACCGGTAACACAAGTTTTAACGTTTCATCTATGTATGATATCAATATAAGTCCTAAAAATAATGTCGACTGCTTTAGGATCCTGGATCTAGTCTCTCCCTGGTGCCATAGCTGTTGACCATAAAGAAAAAGTTGCTTTTTGAGTAGTAGTAGTATTGTTTTTTTTTAATATTCATGTTTCGGGAAATCTTTTTGCCCATGCAGCCCATCCCCATTCAACCTAAAAGTGTCCTCTAACTGAAGGTGGTCTGGAAAGATCTTCGAGCGATAAGACCACCTTAGTTGTGCAGCTCTTAATGTATTTTTAACCGACTTAAAAAAAGGGGGAAGTTCTATGTTTGTCTGTATATTTTTTTATTTATGTTTCACATCCAGGAATCAAACTTGGAGGGACCTTGGAGCAGGCGACACCTTGAAAACGGGACCTTGGAGCAGGCGACACCTTGAAAACTGGTGTGTACTCCGGCAAGGAGGTTGTTGTTCTTTTGCTCCTGTTTTGATAGAACTTTTAAGTCAATAATGTCAAAAGCTGTGAATACACTAAACTAAATCCAAGTTCATCCCTTTTTATTTAACAAATTCCCTATTTCATAAAACCAATAAAAAACTCATTTCCGTCAAAACCTATTCAAATAGCTATCACCGGGAAAACTAATAAATTGCAGCAAAAATAAACTTTTACCAAAACTTATCGGTCTCTTACCAATTTTTCCAAAGTAATTTAGATTTGTTTTAATAAATAATTCTTAGGAGACACTACTTGCTAAGTTTAGGTAATTAAACTAATCTCACTAATGTTTATAGATACGAAAGTTTGGGTATTTGTTATTCAATAGTGTAAGAACGGCTGAGCTTACAGAACACAATGGCTGAGTCAAGCTTCAATCAACAACAAGGACCTGTGACCAAGGTCGGTGGAACCCGATAGAAACGTCGCATCGCGTCAGGCAAAATAATAAGGTATGGTCACGTTTGATTTCCAGTTACTGTTTAAATAAACAACTATAACCGGCCAAGTGCGAGTCGTACTCGCGCACGAAGGGTTCCGTACAAAAAAAGGCCAAAAAACGGGTTTGTTGTATGGGAGCCCCTTTAAATATTTATTTTATTTTGTTTTTAGTATTTGTTGTTATTGCGGCAACAGAAATACATAATTTGTGAAAATTTCAACAGTCTAGCTATCACGATCACAGAGCGACGGACAGACGGACAGACGGACAGACAGCGAAGTCTTAGTAATAGGGTTCCGTTTTTACCCTTTGGGTACGGAACCCTAAAAATGTGTGAATTGTTCACAGATAGAGAATATTCTTAGCAGAAATAGCACATAGGCTGTTTTAATTTCGTAATAAAATAGGTACATTCGGTTCCTGTGGAATATTTTCATACACATGCCGAAAACATGGACAACAGATAGTAACTACCATAATTGCGAAACTTTGGATGGATTTTTGTAACACAATCAGGCCAGAAAGCTTGAACGGACCTGGGCCCCAATTCCGCTAATTTATAAATGGCTCAATAGAATCGCAATTGCATCTCAATCGTATATTTTGACATTACTACCATAATAAATGTGTCAAAATATACAATTGCGATGCCATTGCGATTCTATTGAGCCATTTGTAAATTAGCGGAATTGGGGCCCTGGATGAAATTTAGCACAAAGATAGATTATAGGTTGAAATAGAATAAAGGGATTTTTACCGGGAAATATGTGGTTCCTGTGGACTAGTTTCACGTGTAAAATTATTCGAGTAACTATTACTTATAATAAGTGCGATGTGCACGCGCACGTTCAAGCGTTAACCTCTTTGGTGTTTAGTTATTTAGGTATGTGTCATTTATATTATCTATTTTTCATAAAAACTTGATGTGTTCGGTTCTGACGTTGTAAAGAATTGGTACCTAAGTAGTCATCTTATTAAAAAAAAATGTAGTCATCCACACCGCTTCAGAAAATTGTATAATGGTAAGTACTTTTGAAGGAATGAATAAATTAGTTCACATTCATCATTCATCATCTTTGCTTAAGAAACACAAATGTTACCATGTAATCTGGCTCAAATTTTTATATTATACTCGTACTAGTGGACCCCGCGAACTTCGTATCGCCTCAGAATGGTATTGGATTTTGACGTCATATATGTCATCATCATCATATCAGCCGAACGACGCCCACTACTGAGCGTAGGCCTCCCCCAAGGAACTCCACAACGATCGGTCCTGTGGTGTCCGCATCCAGCGGCTTCCCGCGACCTTGACCAGATCGTCGGTCCACCTTGTAGGGGGAGAACCTCGAGAACCTTTCCGCCCCAACGGCCATATTTGATGTCATTGACATCAAATATGGCGGGGTTGGAATTTGTATGAAGGAATACAGTTTCTTAGTTAGTTATTTAACGTTAACTTTCCAATGTTTTTAACAGTTATTATCTTATTCCCGACGCAGACGAATCCAAAAACACAAAAATCATAAAAATCGGTTCAGCCGTTCTGGACTTATAAGTGGTGTAACTAACACAACTTTCTTTTATATAAATAGATTATATTCATTTATTCATTTTCCATGCATGTTTACAGAGATAACTCCAAATCACAAGCAAGTAAAAAAAAAAAGTAGTCAAAAGAGAAACATTACAGTAAATTAATAATGATAGGATAATTAGTGTCCTGAATATGATACATCAGTCGTCGAATACGAGTACAAGATAATGTCAATTTATATAATGTCAAAAATAAATAATTTACCTTATTAAGTTACAAATGTCAGTCAACACAAATTATTATTATAACACATGTAAGTCAATTAAACAAACAGTAATTTATAAAATTTTCTACAAATAATGTCTAAACTGTCAGCAAACAAGTCTAAATCATCACACCGAGTGAGTATGTCTCCGATCAGACGCAGGGCACGTATCGTAGGTGCATGTGCAGCGTGCTGCGTGCGCGTGACAGGTCTGCGCAGCAAGCGCGGCCTGCGCCGGGGGGCGACCGCGCCCGAGGCATCCCGAGGCATACGCGAGGGAACAAGCACACCCAATTTTTGCAGCAGTACTGGGCTGTCAACTTTTTGATGCAATGCATGTAGGTAATGCACCACTAACAAAAGTCTTCTTCTACACTCAAGTGTTTCAAGGCCAACCATTCCATACACAAATAGGGAAGGGTACAAGAAAGGATAGTACCCATAACTTCTCTTGTACAGCCATCGTGCAAACCTTCGTTGTATTCTTTCAATCATAAGCGTGTATTTCGCTTCATAGGGGTCCCAAACAATAGCTCCATACTCAAGTTTACTTCGAACATACGAATAAAAAAGCACCTTAGCCACTCTCAGATTATTAAATTGCGAAGCAGTTCTTATTATAAAACCTAGAGTCTTACTCACGGATTTGCAAATTTCAGCCATGTGTAAATGAAAGTCAAATTTTGTATCCAATGTCAGCCCAAGATCACGAATATGATTAACTCTTTCTAAAGGAGCGTCGAGTATCGTGTAAACTACCTGCAATGGATGGCGTTTACGAGAAAAAGTTATTACCTTACATTTAGCTGTATTAAATGGAAGGGAATTGTTTTCACTCCACTTCAATACTGCGTTGATGTCAGATTGTAAAGAAACTGTATCAACTTCATTTCTTATTCCCAAATACAATTTGAGGTCATCCGCAAATAGAAGGCACTGAGCGTTTTTTACAGTCTCGGGTAGGTCATTAATCATGATAAGAAAGAGAGTTGGTCCTAAGGTACTGCCTTGACTCACACCTGACCTCGTATAGAAGGGTTCAGACTCATAGCCTTCCAACTTTACGTACTGACGCCTATCCCTTAGATAACTACTAATAAGCTGCAAGAGCTTGGGAGTGAAACCTACCATAGCTAGTTTCTTCAGTAAAACGTCGTTGTCGACCAGATCGAATGCTTTTCTAAAATCAAAATAGGCAGCATCGACCTGCCGCCCTATATCAAATTCAGCACACACATAGTCAGCTAATGATACTAGATTTGTAGTTGTTAAGGCAATAGGGCCTTACGAAATCTTCACAGCAACAAAACTCAAACCGTCGGAGTTAGTTGCGCACAAGCTTAAGTTCAATTTGTCTAATCATTCTCCCACTTGCTCACTCGCCTTCGTACTGACAACATCGTTTCAATACAATAGCATTTCTACACCTACTTGGTATTTTATTTGCCACCATTATATCCTCCAAAGATATAACATGGTGGCCCATGAGGGGAACTAAAATCTAATCAGTAAATCCGCGACTACGAAAATTATTAAGAAAATTCAAACGAAGACAACGGCGGTTGGATGAAGAATTTTATTGGAGCCTTGCAGTGGGTAGACTAAAGCCACGGGTTCAACGGGAACTATTCGAGGAATCAAGGACAATTCGGGGAGCCAGAGCACGAGCAGTGGTGCAGCAAAAGCATCACATCGTCAGCAACGCGGCTACCGAAAGATAAGTGCCTTCCTTCACAATCCCAATTTCATCCAAACTTCCAAATACCTTTAAATTCCTATCTAACAGTTCATAATACTAATCCATTTGTGTAAATCAAGTACTAAGAGTGTGTTTAAGTCGAGTTAAATCCTATTTAGGTGTAAATTCCATCAACCTTTTCTCAAATCGAACTACCTACCTACATTATTTATAAAACTAAAATCATTACATATTAATATTTTAAGTCTTTCACAGTTTTGATAACGAATTGCGTATAAATATTGTCGATATTTAGCGAAATTGCCGAACATTCCAGGTCACACGCACTTCGCGTCGGATTATCGCACCGCACCGGTTCGAATACCTACCGAGCTGCGTACCTACACCTATCTCAGCTGCATTCCAGTTTCATCAGGTGACGCCGAAACGAGGAACGTGAGCCTATTCCAATTTATTATTTTGTTTGCAACCATTTAGTTAATTTTGTTAATTTCTACCTTCCATATTTATTTTTATTGTAACGGTTTTAGCTGCTAAACATAATGTCTGTTCCTACTAAAGAAGAGCAAGTCTCAATTGGTTATAGCCAATTAATTACAAGACGATCGTCCGCTAAGGGACAGATCACGAAATTTAAGAAATATTTAGTGTCTATCCAAAACGAAAATGATTTAAGTGATATTCAATTGACAGAGTTAACTTTAAAGCTTGCAAAATTCGAAGCATTGTCCGTTAAGATTGATGACTTGCAAAATGAGATCGAGGTCTTAAAACCCGACAACATTACAGCGGAAATCGATGAACGCGATAAAATAGAACGAGACGTTATTTTTCTTATAGCTACCGCAAAAAGTTTGGTTGAAAGGTTTCAAAAAAAGGATGCCTGTGAACATAGACGTAGTTCTGTTCACAATAGCACTTGTTGTATCGACGACCCTCTTCACGAAATAGGTTTAAAACTTCCTCAAATTCAAATTGCCCCATTTGATGGTAAGTATTTCCGTTGGTTGGAATTCAGGGACACATTTGAGAGTCTTATACATAAGAACGATCGCATTTCAGACATTAACAAGTTTCATTACTTGAATTCGTATTTGCAAGGTGACGCTTCCAGGGTCCTCGCAAATCTAGAAGTATCTAGTAATAATTATAACGGGGCATGGCAGTTACTGTGCAGTCGATATGACAACAAAAGAGTGCTAATTAACTATCATCTTAACGCGTTGTTAAATATGAAGCAACTTGCGCAGGAAACCGAGCGTTCTCTGCGAATGTTAGTTGATAACGTCACTAAGAATTTGCGAGCTCTGGCCAGCATAGGGCTGCCCACTGACAAGTGGGATGTTTTAATAATATTTATGCTGTCATCAAAATTAGATTCATCCACTCTTATTAAATGGGAAGAGTATCGTAATAATTTAAATGATGATACGCCGTCGTTAGAACAATTTTTTAAATTCATTATAGACCGAGCTAACGTATTAGAATCATTAAATCGAAACAATAGGTCCGATAACAATAAATCAGATTCGAATAAGTTGGACAGCCATTCGTCAAAGTATGCTCGTGCTAGCTTAAACAATAACCACCAGAAACACGGACAGCCTAATTATTTAAAATCATTTGCGGGCGTTAGCAACCCTAGGCAAAGTACGAGTTTTAGTAACAACCGGCAAAGTAATGTGGTAGTGTGCGTTATTTGCAACGAACGTCACAGGATATATGATTGCCCTACCTTCAAAGCTAAAAGCGTAGAGGATAGGATATCAGATGCAACGAAATATAGATTATGCGTTAATTGTTTACGACAAGGTCATTATGCGTCTGCCTGTCGGATGGGTACTTGCCGCGAGCGGGGCTGCGCTCAGAAACATAATAGCCTACTGCATCGTCCGTCAGAATCACAGTCAGACTACCACCTCGCATCTATTGACGAGGAAGACAATGTAATCATAAATAATTATTGCAACAATTCAATTCAAACTAAAGGCCAAATTATACTGTCAACTGCTTTAATACAAGTCTCGAATCCAGTTAGTCAGCAAAAGATTAACGTTCGAGCTCTTTTAGACTGTGGCAGCCAATCAAGTTTTATATCCGAATCTTTAAAAAATAAATTATCATTACCATCTCATCAAATTGACTCAATAAAGGTCATTGGGATAGGAAATAAGGCAACCAGCTGCATAACTGATAGTTGTAATATTAAAATACAATCATTGTATAGCAATTTCAATGCTACTTTATCATGCCCAGTGCTAAGGCAGATAACAAGTCGTCTACCGAAATTACCTATTGATATAAACGAACTACATTTACCGTTCGATATACAGTTAGCTGATCCCTCATTTCATGAACCTGGTAACATAGACGTATTAATAGGCGCGGACCTATTCTGGGATATTTTAGGTAATGAGCAAAAATCATTAGGACCTAATAAACCCAAATTGAGGAATTCACATTTAGGTTGGTTAATATCCGGACCTCTTCCTTCATGTTCGAAGCAAACCACTATAAACTGCAATCACGCCACTGTTCCCGAATCAGCTGATAACAGATGAAAGGCAGTGGCACATTAGGTAATAAATTAAATTCAATTTAATTAAAATTTTATATAAAATCATTGAGGTGTTATCAGTGTTGAAAACACATTCTGCTACTTTATGTGAACCATTAATCAATTTTGAGAACCTATCGAGTCTTAATAAATTGCAAAGATCATTCGCATACGTCTTACGATTTATATTCAACCTTAGAAACAAACAAGACCGGCGCGTAGGTACCTTCGTTGTCAGCTGACGAGCTGCGTGAGTCATTGCACTCACTATGCGTTATCGCCCAGCGTGAGTCATTCCCAATACGATTTGCTCGCGAGCGGTGAACAGTTAAATAGCAAATCTAAGGTGTTATCACTATCTCCGTTTTTAGACAAAGACCAGTTGATACGTGTAGGTGGTCGCTTAGATGCATCATGCTATGCGTACGAGAAAAAACATCCCATATTACTTCACGCGTCACACAGACTTACAAAATTATACTTTGAACGCGAACATATAGATAAAATGCATGCGGGCCCACAATTATTACTGGCAGCAGTTAGGGAGACTGTGTGGCCAGTTAACGGCCGCAGGTTAGCTCGACGCGTAGTCAGCAACTGTGTGCGGTGCAGGCGCCTACGGGGCGTTACCCTGCAACCCTTAATGGGGGATCTACCTTCGCAACGCGTAGACCCAGGTCATGCCTTTTCGGCCGTCGCTATCGACTATGCCGGTCCTTTCTACATACTAAATCGCAAGGGACGCGGAAGCCGCTTAGTAAAATGTTACTTGTGTTTGTTTGTTTGCATGCGATATAAATGCGTTCATCTCGAAGCTGTTAGTGATTTGACAAGGGATTCTTTCATAATGACCCTCAAGCGATTTATAGCGCGTCGAGGAAAACCAACAGAAATATTTAGCGATAATGGAACCAACTTTGTTGCCGCTGCAAAAGAATTAGGAACGTTCATACAACAAGTGCGCGAGCCAGTTTCCGATTTTGCAAGTCAGCAATCCATACGATTTAGGTTCATACCTGTAATGGCTCCTCATTTCGGTGGTCTTCATGAGGCTGGGATCAGGTCGGCCAAACAGCATATTAAGCATGTTATTGGCAACAGCCATGTTACTTTCGAAGAAATTACTACTTTATTTGCACAAGTGGAGGCGATTTTAAACAGTCGTCCCTTGTGTCCATTGTCATCCAATCCTAACGACCTCCTTTCCCTCACCCCAGGGCATTTCATCATCGGGAGGCCATTGACCGCTGCTCCAGCACCAGATTGGAAGGATTTCAAGGATAGCCAGCTGAACCGCTACGAACACCTTGAAAGGATGCGCCAGCACTTTTGGCAAGGATGGCAAAGAGAGTACGTCTGCGAATTACAGCAAAGAACAAAATGGAAGATCAATTCTGAGAAGCTCAACGTAGGCGACATGGTCCTCATAGCCGACGACAACACTCACCCTCTTGGTTGGCGGCTTGGCCGCGTACTTCGACTCATCCCTGGATCGAAAGACACTTCAAGGGTAGCTGATGTCAGGACAACAAAGGGCTGCGTTCGTCGCGCCTTAACTCGACTCTGCAAACTACCGACGGCCGAAGAGCTTCAGTGTTGAAAGTCACCTTTCAACGGCCGGGAATATGTTAAGGCAATAGGGCCTTACGAAATCTTCACAGCAACAAAACTCAAACCGTCGGAGTTAGTTGCGCACAAGCTTAAGTTCAATTTGTCTAATCATTCTCCCACTTGCTCACTCGCCTTCGTACTGACAACATCGTTTCAATACAATAGCATTTCTACACCTACTTGGTATTTTATTTGCCACCATTATATCCTCCAAAGATATAACAGTAGTCGTCGATCTAGCCTTGCGAAAGCCATGCTGACTATGGTGCAATAAACCATCAAGTTGCAGACTAATTCGACGATTATATTAAAACTCTTCTAGTTTTCCAACCTCCCAGTCCAATCAAGCAATTATTCCAAGTCCCAGTCAAGTCACCCAGTAAAAAATTACCTTGTGGATTTGCGAGTGGCCCCCTTTTTGGAAGTGGCCCGAGTCCCCTTTGTGGTGATGGTGGTGGTTTGCCTTGACGTCGCCTTTCTTGAAATTCCCGCCCTGAAAAAGAAGTAGAGTCCATTAAAAACGTTGTACATAGTGTTGCACTGGATGTCGGTCCTGCCGAATGTCTAAGAACCGATTTTTCAAACGTCAGATAAAACTTATCAGGCTAAATAAGTATGAAATTACCGATTTTAAAATGACATTTACATAAATAATTTCTGACAAATAGGTGACGTTTTCAAATTAGCCATATTATTATTGTATTTTATTCGACGAATATTTCTTATCTGACTGTTGAAAAATCAGGCCTAAGTCGTCCAAGTGCTTGGTTAAAATACGAGTACGTGCCCAAGCCGATGTTTGGCCAAAAGTTAGTCAATTTTCGCGCCTTTTTACTCAATTTACAGGTGTGCTACTTATTCTCTTAATGTCATTACAGCTTTTGTAACAGCGGCTGTAACAGTAATGAAAGCACGATTGGTATTCTCTTTTAAAACGCCGATCGACACTAGCACCGCATGGCTACCAAACAAGAAGCTGTAAAACACGTGACAAAAGCGGTCGATTTGACGGCTGACACATCCATGATCATAGACACAAGCGCAGCGACGAATCGTTTTTAAGAGCTTCAATGCAAAGCCTGCAAAAGCCTGAACGTGTTCGTTTCGTCGCTTTAATTATACTAATTTCACTCTACGATTATTGGTTATTTTAAGTATTCACTCACGTGTTACTAAGCAAAAATACAGACAGACCGACAACAAAGTGATCGTTACTGATTACCTTGTAGGTACTTCAGAGGTACGGAACCCTAAAGACAACATTGCTATCTATACTTTAAACAAAAAAAAGGCCTGTGTTGTTAATGAAAGTCGGTGCTAGATTATCATTTGGAACACAAACATTTTCATAACCAAAGCAAAGTTCTTATGAAAGTAAATATTTTCTCATAACCCCCGCTAATCCGAGTTTAAAAGTTAACTTCCAGCATTCAATTAGCTACCGTCGTAAAGCACAGATTAGCCAGATAGAGATAAAACTAAGTGTCCGTAGGACGTAATCTTAGATTTAACATGGGGTTTTATTTGTCATGTAATTTGCAACAATATGTAAGTAATTATGTAATTTAGATTGAAATGTTTTTTTTTAAATAAGTTTAGCGTTAAATCCTAGTTCGCATTAGGCCAGTTTTATAGTCGAGTAGCAAGTAATTGAATAGCTAAACTCGTCTGAACACCAAAAATTTAGTCGAGAAGGCTAACTAGTAGTAATTTAGTCGATACAATCCATTTTGTTCTATTTGCAGGGGCGAGTAGTATAAATCATTTTCAATAAGAATGTTAGTTGTGCCCTTTTTCCTTATGACGGCAGAGCATCTCCCACCACGCCGTCCCTGCCCACTGGCTTACTTAACGGCTAAACAAGTCTATACCTGTCGATTTAGGCGAATTCATACAAAACACACTACTCACTTCACTTGTGAGTACTCGAACGAAAGTGCGAACGGTTTTCCGATTAGTAGCGAGTTGAAAACATGAAATGTTACATTTAAAATTAAATCGTGATTGAAAACCCAAACCTTAAAAAGAACCTACACAGTGCAGTACATTTGTTAACTAGTGTTACTATATGGACTGAAACGTTAAAATTTAGACATTTTATTTACCCACGGATCGAGTTAGTGAAGGTAAACTGTTCTAAGCCAAAACGGGCTCAGATTTTATTCTCGATTGACTTTGAAAAATCAGGCACTTTATTTTACTGCATTATAGTTTCATGGTCACTATCGTAAGAGTTAGTAAAGTTATTAAGAAGAACTCTTCCGCGATCATGGCGCTTACAACAGTGCCGAAATATCGGAAACTCATAGAAAACAAGGTACATGGTAGAAATCTCGAAATAACTAACTCTCACTTAATTTTAATTTGTATGCTTTATTTGATATTTTAGCAACTTCATTGCACTTATAATATCAGTATATAAACTTGAAAAATTTTTGTCTCAGGCGGGTATAATATCAGTATATAAACTTGAAAAATTTTTCAAGTTTATATATTAATTTGTATGTATTTGGGTGTAATAATATTTTTAATACACAACACACAAGCTGGTAGAAAAGAAAAATCTAACATAATGCGAGCGAGGCAGCGTCTTCTCTTCAATAGCCATTTGGCCAGACTGCCTGCCAAGCGTGTCAATTAAAACAAAGTTCTCTTTCGAAGAGATCTACCTATGTCAATCGGTTGACTGAATACTTTAAGTTGGTTTGATAATCAAAGACTCACTATGATGAAGACAAAAAAAACCTACAAACACAAACATTCAATTATAATAGGTTTTATGTGTCGTATTGGTTTAATCTATTGTTTTTCAGGGTTCTGAACCTAAAAGAAAAAATAAATTTGGCAAATAACTAGTATGGAGGAAATAATTTAAAACTACACATTTGTAATGAAATCATACAGCTAAAGTCTTATTTAAAGTCTAACCCCCGTATTTATAAACAAGTTAAAGTAATTACTTGACTACAAGTAATTACTTGAGAGACAATTTGTATGCCTTAATCAAGAAATTGCTAGAAGTTATAACTACCAAAAGTTAGCACTTTCAGCCAAATAATATGACTATTAATGGTGACAAATTTCTTTCACTTAAGCACTAGGTATGAACACTTTAAGTTATGACTTTCTTAAGCAATAAGTAATTACTTCTTTATAAATACGGGGGTTAATTTAGTTCGTAATCAATAAAACACCAATGTAAGCAACGGTATGCGGTTGTAACATAGATCTACAAATTTATACGGAACGCTCGGTGGTCGAGTCAAACTCGCAATTTTCCTTTTTTTATTTAGTAGCCATTTTGTTTGTAAACATTAAAGTCTCAGGCATTAAATTAAAATTCTGATTCGCCTGTATAAATTATAATCAGTTTATTTATAATCAGCCTCATTTGAGCCGTGGAATCATTTGGCAAATTTAAATTGATTCTGACATTCGATACTGAATATCGATGTTTTGTCATTCGACTCTGCTTTAAATCGATTAATTATGTTGAGAATCGGTTTATTACAACTTGAAGGTCCACCCGAGTTATGTTAAAATCTATCGAAATTTCTCGATACTTTTTATGTATCTAAATCAATTTGGAATTTTGTAACTTAATCTTCGCGGGTTAATCAAAAATTGGATTGAATATAAATATAGCTTTGTAATACTCGTAGACTTTTTTTTGTAGCGACTTTAGCGTCTTTGGAAATTTATAAAAGTTGACAGATTTGAAAATGGAAAAACAATAACAAATATACCGCTGCGATCTAGGCCCATGCGTTCTGACTTAGAGGCGGTACTAACGGCTCCGTTGCATTCTCTCGTGCTTGAGCTCCGGTCAAAACCGCTTTAGACTGCGAAAATAAGGCAAACTTTTGCCTGATTTTCGCAGTCTAAAGTGGTTTAAACCGGTTATGAGTTTTGATTGTAACATATATACATACACAAACCGCCCCTACTAATATCATAAAGCTGAAGATTTTGTTTGTTTGTTTGTTTGAACGCGCTAAACTCAGGAAGTACTGCTTCGAATTGAAAAAATATTTTTGTTTTGGATAGTCCATTTATCGAGAAAGGCTTTAGGCTATATAACATCACGCTACGACGAATAGGAGCGAATCATCAGTGAAAAATATTGCAAAAACGGAGAAAATTATTCATATTTGAAGGCTTCCGGTGCGTGCGCTGCGTAAACGGTTCAAGTTGCCCAAAAAATTAATACCCAAGTAATAACAGGAATTGACGCGGACAAGTGCGGGCAACAGTTAGTTAAATATAATAAAACTCACCGCTTTATGCTCCCGGTCGTTGTGGTATCCGCCATGTTTTTCTTCTTCTGCTGAATCCCCTTCTTCTTCGAAGAATTCGACTTTCTTCTCGTACTCTTCTTTCTTGTGGATGTCGTGGCTGCCTTTCGTGCTGTGCCCTTTGGAATGCTTGCCCGACTCCTCGTACTAGAAAGGAGTGTTACCAACAAAGCGGTTCGAGGTTTATACAGGGTGAAATTTTAACCACCTTCAAAATTTTAATATATCAATCTACGAGACAAAAAACAAATGACGTATTTTTCTTTTGGTATAGCCCAGTACAAAAATGTCAAGATAAAGCACTTAGAAATTGTCCACCAAAAATCTAAAATTTTTGATACTGCCGCCTAACAACACTTTTTTCACGCGATTCGCATCTCAATCATTCATTACGATACTATTCATAAGTTTTTGACTGTCCCTTTATATCTTAACAGGTCTAGGACCGTAAAAATTGAAAATTATATCGCGAAAAATATTTTTGAGTGATAACTTGATTTACATTTTTCACTTTATAAATGGGCTCTAAATACGATACTGAACGCCTATAAAAATTTTGGAAAGTGGTTAAAATTTCATCCTGTTCCAAAATGAAAAAATCGAGTAAGAATAATCAGAGGGTATAAACAACTTTAGAAAAAAGTCTCATACAGGTTGTTAAGTAAATGGTATAACAAGCCGAAAGGAGTCTATGTTCACTTATTTATGCTACTTAAATGATATAACAAGCCGAAACGAGCATATGTAAACTTATGCATATAAATACTATGGGGAAGGACAGAAATTTAATATCATCATTTAAAAAAAAAACCATACAAATCGGAATATAAAAATTTTTGTTCGTATGGAAATGAGAAAATTAAAAATTATGATATCAAATTTCTGACTTTATTATACTATTAATATGCTAGAAAGAAGAAAGAAACATTTAATTGGCTACAAGCACATTAAAATAGACGAAATTACAGGAAAACAGTAAAACAAAAGACACAAAACAAAAAACAGAAAAACAAATTAACAAGTAAAATGGCCAATTAGGTCCCACCTCAGCATGTGCTGCAACGAACCAAGGGCCGCTGAAGCGCTGGTATTCTGGTCCTAACGTTAACGCTCGTTTTGGCTTGTCTTTACCCAACACTCTGTATAATGTGTCATGCCTACTATAATGCATTTTCAACGATACGTTCATACATGACTTAACGATGAATGCAACTTAATGAAAGAGCAACCAAATATTCACTGGGCGCTCATTTGATGAGGACACTTGTCAGAAAATTATTTTGCTAATATTTTCCGCTCGTTAACACCAGCCTAGGTACCTACCACGGTAATACTACCTATTACTGTGACACTACCCGCTCTGACACTGAATGAGCAAGCACTATATCATGCAAGATTTTAATGAAAAAGTTTAAGTTTTCTGGACATTTTGCAGTATCTGATTCATTCATTCACTAACCCTGTTCCCAGGTCATCTGGGGTCGGCGCAGTATGTTTTCCTCTTCCATACAATCCTGTCAGTCGTCATCGAGTCATCTACTCCCTTCTCAATCATATCCTTTTTGACACAATCATCACATCTCTTTTTAGGTCGCCCTCTACCCGTCCATCCATCAACAGTCATATTCATCACTCTTTTTGTCACGTGCCCTTCGTCTCTTCTCATCACATGTCCATACCGAGATAGGCGTTTTCCTTTCAACTTATCTACTAAGTACTGTGTTTTCCGTGTCTGATTGTGACACAGAAAAATGTCCTCAGGAAATAAGCTCACAGTTTTTTTTTTTTTTTAAAGGACCTATGCTGTTGCAGAAGGCCGTTACAGCTTCACCGGGCGGGTTTTAGGCGAGTGCGGAAGGCACTCAGCCCAAAAGCGGCATGCTAGCGGGTACCTCGAGCGCGAGGCGAGTCCTAGGCTTAGGAAGCCTAGGACTCGCCTCGCGCCCCGCGCAGGGGCCCCGTACTAGCGGCGCGATCGGACCGTGTTGGGTGCTGAAGGCACCCGGCCAAGAGGTCAACCCGACTAGTGGTTGCATCGCGTAGCTCGGCGCTGCAACACAGACTGGTCTGTGCATACAGACCGATCTACGCGAGCCCCGTTCTAGTGAGCCCGATCGAGGGGGGCAGACTAGGCCTCAAGGGCGCCTCTGTAGGCTCGGACCTCGGCTTGGGCCGTCGTCCGAAGGGCGGACTGGTGAGAAGCGGCCAGGTACATGTCTGTACCTGCCAAAATGATGCAAGGGTCCTCGCACTCGCCGGCGAGTGCGCTGATTCGATCTAGTGCTTGTCGGGTGTGTACTGTTGTGAGTGGTGAATTGTTTTACGAACGATGTGATTTTGTCGTCGGGATCTTCGAGAACGTTCCTCGGTCGGCGAAAACGGGCTTCGACATCTTTTTGGCACGAGTAGGTGGCGGCTTTGACTATAAGAGGATTCGTATGATTGACGGCTTTATCAAAGAAGTGTTGAGACGCTTCTTTCATAAAGCTGGCAATCGACGGAATGTTAAGGTCGCGATGCAAATTGTCGTTACGCACATACCACGGGGCGTCCGAGGCAGAGCGTAAGAATTTGTTTTGGAGGATTTGGAGTCTTTCTAGTTCTGAGGGGCTGGCATGAGCGAACACTGGGCTAGCGTAAGTCATCACGGGTCGAATACGGGCTTTGTAAATTGTCAACTTATTTCTAAGTGACATTTTACTCTTCCTGCCGATATAGTAGTAGAGCCTTGAAAAGTAAAAGGCTGCAGTCTGACGGACGCGTTTGATGTGAGGTTTAAAGCTCATTCTACGGTCTAAGGTGACACCTAGGTATTTGACTGTCTTCTCCCAAGGGATCGGACGGTCGTATAGGGTGATTGGTGTGACACATCGTTTAGGATGTTTTGAAGCGAAGAAACCTCGAGTAAAGTACACTGCTGCACTTTTCTCGGGGTTTACCTCTATTCGCCACATCCTAAACCAGTCACCTAGGGATTGGGCTGCACGTTGTAGTGCCTTAATGATGTAACCGGCATGGTAGCCAGAGTGATAGAGGGCTGTGTCGTCCGCAAATAGAGCTAGCTCTACTTGCGGTGACCTAGGAATGTCGTTAATGAAAATTGAAAAGAGAAGAGGAGATAGCACGGAGCCCTGAGGGACTCCAGCCCTGATGGGGCGGGAGATGAATAGGACCCCTCTACGCAGTAGCGTAAGGTACGATTTGACAGAAAGTCTCGAAGGATGAGCACGAGACTGTCGGGCACTTTGAGTTGGTACAACTTGTAGATCAAGCCGTTGTGCCAGACTTTGTCAAATGCTTTCGCTACATCGAAGAAGAGTGCACCGTTTACCATCGGTTTGGATCTGTTGAGGCCGTCGAGAATGTGCTCCGTTAGGCGGTGCACCTGTTCGACACAAGAGTGGGAGGCTATGAAGCCAAACTGATCGTTGATTAAGAGATTGTTCGAGAAAATGTAATCTCTTAGGCGGGAGACGAGAACACGCTCGTATAATTTGCCCATAGTCTTGAGGAGACTGATGGGCCTGTAGTTGGCGGGCTTGGAGCGGTCCTTGCCGGGCTTAGGGATACCTATGACGTCTGCTTCTTTTCACGCGGTTGGAAAGATGCAGTTTGCCATGGCACTATTGAAGATAGCAACCAATAGGCAAATCAGTTGAGCGGGGAGGACTCGTAAGACTCTGTTGGAGATCTGGTCCGGACCGGGAGCCTTGTTTGGATGGAAACCTTTGATGATGGTTTGCACCTCATCGGCGGTGGTGGGTGCAAGGGGGCAGGTTGGAGGGAGGGCCGAGAGACGTTCGACTTCGCTGTCCACCATACTAAGGTGGGCAGCGTCTATAGGAAGCGTGCTAGGAGAGCACTGGGCCTATAGGCTGTCGGCCAGACATTCGGCTTTCTCTTCGTCGTCGAATACGACGGAGTTGTCGGTTCTAGAGAGAGGAGGCATAGATGTGACTATATCTGATTTGAAGGATCTCGCCAACTTCCAATAGGCTTGGTGAGATGGTGAGATCGTTTCAAGTAGGCTATCCTACTGACTTTCCCGAAGAGCCATAATACGTTCCTTTACAGATGTCCGTAAAGTGCGTAGAAGGGTTCGGTTATATTCGGTGGGATAGGAGTCATAAGCTCTGGTCGCAGCTCTCTTTGCCCTCAACAGCTCTTTCACGTCATCCGGCAAGTTCAATCTATGCCTAGGCATATCTGGAACGAATCGCAAATACACTCCCAGTGAACACTTGGATGTACTTTTATATTAGTTGTATTCGTTTTTAAGTCATGTACGTTAGCTTTAATTTGCATTACAATAGGTATGACCCATGATATCAGTTAACACCTATAGTCCTCAAGTCACGTCATTCCCCTGTCACAGCCCTCTCCTAGCTAATGCCAGGTACAAGGTTCTTCGCATGCTTATTAATCATGATCGGTATTAAAACATAATAGAAGTCAATACCAGCTGTAGTCTTCAAGTAATGCCATTCCCCTGGCACATCACTCTCCCCAATTAATAGCGGTTTGCATGCTTAGGGGCTTTAGATTAATCAAGTGGGATCCAAAAGGAGACAAAAATTCAATATCACAAGGGGAGATGGCTTGTGTCACGTGTATTGTACAAAAAATACACTTGATTTTAGGTAGGGATAAGATCTCAATAGTTGATAAAAATATGATTAATGGACAGCCCCTAACAACTCATGATCCGTTCTAAAACAAGTGAAAGTCAGTACCTGCAGTCCTCAAGTCACGTCACTCCCCTGTCATATCCCCTGGCATTACCTTTGCATGTTTTTTGCCTTGTTCTTCGTGGTTGTGGTCACCGTAGTGCCCCGATTCCTCGTGGTGATGCTTGTCGTGGCCGCCCTTGTCTTCGTATTTCCCGAGGTGGTCTTCCTTGTCGTGGTGGCCCTTGGCGGTCTTTGAATCCTTGTGGACGCCCTAGAAAATATTATTAACATTACTAACTACCTCTTTTATCCTACAGGGATGCCTAGAAGAGATCGCTTATAGCGTAAGGCCACACTAGCCTACGTTTAGTTTATAAGTTTAGTTTTCGTCAATTGATTTTAATAGATCACGGGAGAACGTTCTCTCGTGATCATGGCGCTTGCAACAGTGCCGAAATATCGGAAACTCGTAAAAACTAAGGTACGTACATGGTATAAACCCCGTATCAATTAACTCTAGTGATAGTGACCATGGAAGTTTTAAATCAGTATAATTGACTTTAACTACTATAATGTGAGCAATAAAGAGTTTTATCTATCTATCTACAAAAAAATATTATTCTTTATTATAGTCCGGATAACAGGCTACCTTCTGCTAAAAAAAGCTACATCGCGTATGCTACTACAATATGTTGGGGTACATTGAAAAAAAAAAAAAGTGTTCAGTCATATCGAATATCAAATGAAAGAAGACAACATTCTCAGTATAAAATGTTTAAACAATACAGTAAATATACAGGGTGACTTTGAAATCGTTGCGTTTTTGTATTTGGGTTAACGTGTTTTAAACTAATAGGGGTTAAAGTATGAAATTGCCGATTATTTTCCCACTTTTTATTTTGTTTATAGCTCTTAAGTATAGTCATATTATTTCGTAATTCTTTTTGTATTGTATCCAAAACTAAATAAAGTAACTTTTGACTAAAAAAAAAATGCAATACTAGTGCCTATTACTTCAAAGGAAGTCGTTGAAAAGACCCCTTACAATGTGTCAGCTGACCTTCTTGCTTCAATTAAGTATATTTGTATTATATACTTTGATTTTCAGAAATTTAAATACTATAATGCGTAGCTTTATAACCATCTAACTTTCACCTTTAATTGCATCGAAAACGGTTCAGGAGTTTTTAAAAAAACAAAAAATTGTTAGTATGGAAAAATGACTTTTCTCGATTTCGTCCATACAAAACGGCAATTTCATACTTTAACCCCTAATATTTATTTAGACCCGAGTTCACCAATACTTAAACAGCCGGTAAACATAGATTGACGATTAATTTGACACAATTCCCATACAAAATATGTCAAATAATATTTTAAACGCTGTTTAAAACTTAAACGTCTGTTGGTGAACTCGGGCCTTGATTTATTTGTGTTCCGTGTTAGCAATACCGAACATACCATCGTACAACGTTAATAATTTTCATACAAAATCCGTATTTTCAACTGAATTACGGCAACAATGAGCCTGGAACCGAGTTTCCACTACCTAATTGGATATTCGGTGTGGGCCGAAAATACTTCGTTTTTTTTTTCCTAATCCAGCTACCTACAAGGCGAACGAAAGGTTCAGGTTGTCAACCTCAGACGTATTCATCTGCTAATCAAAGTTAACCCGGAATCCGTGACAACTGCACAATCGCCCACTGTGTAATTGACTTGGCAACTTGACGAGTTTTGCCCCTACCACTGGTTCTACCAAAAAGCGATAGAAAAATTTAATAGCAGTTAAACTATATTTTCTTAAATGCTAAGTGTAAGTTAAAGTAACGGCCTATAGTCATCCCACTTCAGAGCAAAGGCTTTATTGCTTTATTGAATTCAAGTACCACAGTAATTATGGGTCCAGGCATAATCGCCACGGTTGCCAAATGCGGGTTGGTCATCACACACCTGAGCGGAGACCCAGGGCTCCGAGATCTTGGCCCGGTTTTAGAACCACTAGACCAACGGGGCGTATTAGACCAAATGCTACTGTAAATCGAGATTATTTTAGACACTTGAATGAACAAGTCCACTGGGTTTCGGTAGGATTTGAATTACGATCGAATTAACGATCTTCTGATAACTCCAACTCAAATGGAACTAAAGCGATAAATTCATTACAAATATCAGTATGTTATGCCTGCTTGGCTCATGTCAATAAGTAGTAAAAAAGTAACAGCCTATAATCATCCGACTGCAGGGAAAAGGCCTCCATCATTGAATTCAAGTTACCACTGCAATGATGGGAACCGGCATAATCACCACGCTTGCCAAATGCGGGTAGGTGATCACAAACCCGAGCAACGGTCGAAAATTCGAAACTTTTTGTTGCCCGACCCGGGGATCGAACCTGGGACCCCAAGATCTTGGCCCGGTATTTAAACCACTAGACCAAGGGGCGTAATGTCAATAAAACTCTAATAAAATAAAATAAAAACATCTAAGTATTTCAGGGTCCTCAAAAATCTTCAAGCGACATGACATCGTCATGATAAATTTTCCGACAAACAGGCAGTCAGATTTTGAATTTATATTTCTCTAAACTGTTATAAGACTTCTTGCAGGTAGCGTTGTTTGGTTGAGACGACAAACTAAATAATCTTTATAAACTCGATTCGAAATAAAAGGATACATAGTTAATTCTCGAATGAAAATCACTTCTATATTTCCAGTTTGGAACGGTTCATGGTAGTGAACTGTAAGGTCCAACTTGCAAAATTAATTTATACAAATTGAGCTTAACTCTTCGGCAGCAAAAAGAATTGCTAATCGAATTTGTCTACTCCAATCTCGTGATGTGACTTCAAACTGCTAAGATGAAAAATTTGATTATAAATAACACTGGACAGAAGGTCAGGACCCTGAATTTTTAAATTAATAATTTAAAAATGTCATTAAGAAGTCTTGTCAAGAAGAAAAACATTTGCTACGAATTATTTTGTGAGGAGTCGTGTGGTGTACTCTTCCTGTGGGTGTTCTGAGAGGCGACTAAAGGAGTACTGCCAGAAGGAGACGGGTAGCACACATTAGCTAACCTTTTAATTTATTTTATGTCGACATGCAATAGTATGGATATTTTTGTCACTTTTGTTGGTGCACTTTTTGATGCTGATTCTGTATCTCGTTTTTTATTATATATATATATATATCTACATCAATGAATTTACTTGAGTTTTTGGTCGGCGCTTGTAGTATAAATTAAGACAGATTGTTTCACTCCTGGTGAATATAAATAATACTAGAACAATCAATTGCTGCTTAGATATTCGTTCCATCCCTATATCGGCCATCCCATCTATTCAATGCAAAGGTCTGTTTTACCAATATCGAATGTTATGACAATATTCGATTTAGACAAACGTAAACGAATTAGAACAATGCCCGTTCTCATAACAAACAATGAGTGATTGTTATGAGTATCGGTGATCTAAATTGAAAATAAACTAAATACTTTGTTAGAATCATACTGATCCCTACTTAATATTATGTGTTTGTAAGTTTGTTACGCTTCCACAAAGAAACTACTGAAACGATGTTGATGACATTTAGTACAAATAACCGGCCAAGTGCGAGTCGGACTCGCACACGAAGGGTTCCGTACCAAAAAGGCCAAAGAAACGGGTTTGTTGTATGGGAGCCCCCCTTAAATATTTATTTTATTTTGTTTTTAGTATTTGTTGTTATTGCGGCAACAAAAATTCACAATTTGTGAAAATTTCAACTGTCTAGCTATTGCGGCTCTTGAGATACAGCCTGGTGACAGAGCGACGGACAGACGGACAGACGGACAGACAGCGAAGTCATAGTAATAGGGTCCCGTTTTTACCCTTTGGGTACGGAACCCTAAAAAAGATTAGATCCTGAGAAAAGACAAAGGTTATTTTGCATCCCAGTGGAGATCAGTGGAAACCTGTGCCCCAGTGGGAAAACGGCGATACCAGTGGGATACAGGCGAGATAAAAAAATTTGATTATAAATAGCAATAGTTATTTAAGTATAAATAGCAGTAGTTAGTATAATCCAAAAAGTATGAGTTAGAGAGTATGCTTGTTACTCAATCACGCCAAAACGACTTAACAGGTCTAAAACAAATTTACCAGGGTAGTTTGAGATCATAGCATATCTACCTAATAGGCTACCTGAAATCCCGGAAAAATGTACGGTTCCCGTGGGATTGTTATGTTTGTTTCTCATATTTAAAGGGACCTTTACGATTTTTTGTGCAGTGGTCGTCTAACTAGAATAACATGGTCCACTCTTCATCCATAAAAGCATTTCCGATGGGATAGAAATATTTAATTTTTCATCATGGGATTTTAAAGCGAACAAAGTCGCGGGTTACAACTAGTATTACATATGTTAATAAGTAGGTATTATCACGACTAAATGGTAAACATAGTCATCTCTAAAATGTAAAAAGGACTATCGCAAATAATGTTTTGAAATACAAAAGGGTAAGTGGGTTTACAAGTCTTACGGGTCGGTCCCAATAATCTATCTATCGCCAGTTTTGACATTTCGGAGATAGGGAACAGTTTCTATCTCTGATTTCGCCGTCTAGAGAAACAAAGACAGAAGTTGTTTTCTATCTCCGATATGCCCAAACTAAAGATAGATAGGTTATTAGGACCGGCCGTTAGTAAGGGATATACTTTTTAAGATAATACTGTGTACGTATTAGAACAAATTGTTAAGGAACACGAATAACTTACGCCCACCGCATAATAATAGTACCAGGGTTTGGATAGAGCAAGTTTTGACTTCAACCGTTGTTGCACGCTGTTTATGAAGGTCGTAGGAGATGAACTTACCTTTTTGAAATACAAAAAAATACAATTTGATTTTTAATATCGTTAGTTCTGTAAGATTAAAAATGCTGGACATGCGCTGAACGTATGTAGAAATTTTTTGGTAAGAGTTATATGGGATCTATATCGCTATACACCGTAAATGTTTAACTGTTCTGACAAACAAAGTCCACTTCATGTAACTATTCTGTAAAACATCTTGGCAGTGTTTTTTTTTTCAATAAACACAATCTCAGAAAAATATGAAATATTGATTCAGACTATTCATCTAATAGCCGTAAGAACGAGTCAGGTCAGATGTCTAGAGTAAGGCGGATTGGAAAATTAAATTTTACCAGATTATCCATACGCCTTATTATCACTAAACACAAATAGGTTTCTTACCTCATAAGCTTTCTTGCCATGTTCTTCATGTTCTTCAGAATGCTCAGAGTGATATTCCCGACCTCCACCTGAATAATAAATATATAATTTTTAATAATCATAAAAACGAAACTTTCCAAATCACCCCAAGCGTCAGGGAAATATGAAATGACCGGCCAAGTGCGAGTCGGACTCGCGCACGAAGGGTTCCGTACCAAAAAGGCCATAAAAACTGGTTTGTTGTATGGTATGCTTGTGTGCCCCCCTTAAATATTTATTTTATATTGTTTTTAGTATTTGTTGTTATTGCGGCAACAGAAATACATAATTTGTGAAAATTTCAACTGTCTGCTATAGCGGCTCTTGAGATACAGCCTGGTTACAGAGCGACGGACAGACGGACAGACGGACAGACGGACAGACGGACAGACGGACAGACGGACAGACGGACAGACGGACGGACAGACGGACAGACAGCGAAGTCTTAGTAATAGGGTCCCGTTTTTACCCTTTGGGTACGGAACCCTAAAAAAGACAAATTAAGAAACTCTTCCGGTTTTTGAATTAGGTTAAATAACAACAATTTTCTCTATATTTGTTGTATTCGCTTTAATAAATGTATAAAGTGATGACGTCACACTAAGTTATCGCTTCTAAGGTTTCAGCTAATGCAACAACATAATAGGAAATGGGGCAGTAGGTTAGTTATTTTCTTTCACACGAACTAAGGTTTAAGGAACCCAGTTAAACGAAAGTTAAAATATTATTATTAGAACAACTTAGTAGCTCAGCTCAATTTTATTATTTATATTTATCTTATTGAAATAAGATTGACTGCATCTTTTAACAACTTTTAAATGACAGACAACTGAGTTGATTTTGCTTATCTTTCACATTTTAACTATTATGTACCTAGATAATTTTAGTACTCCTCACTTGGCCATAGGTCTCTTCAAGGGAATTTTACCAAAATCGCTACGTAGGTACTGTGAACGTGCTGTTCTTGGGCGACTGGTGGAATGAGGTCTCTTTCCAGTAGTATTTTATTGGCTGACAATAATTATGATGTCACACGACTTTACAAATAATGGAATACAATATAAAGTGAACATTCGTTCGAATGTCTTTTTATAAAAACTGGGGCTTTTTAAATATTTAAACTTGTCTAAAACGAGTAATAAATAAATATTAAATATGTGCACTACATCACATACATTGATCCAAAGTAAATGACTATTTAGAGCACTCGTATTGGTGAAATTTGAAACAACGAAGGTAACACAAACACCCAGACCCGAGAAAATGTAGATAAACACTCTTTCCCTACATTGACCTGTCCGGTAATCAAACCCTGAACCTCGAAGCAGACGGCACCTTTAAAACCGCTACGGAGGTAGTGAAATTTCAAAGTTTGGAAATCGTTAATTTTCGCGACGCCACCAGGGTCCCAATTCCGCTAATTTACAAATGGCGCAATAGAATCGCAATTACATCTTAATTGTATATTTTGACACATTTATTATAGTAGTAATGTCAAAATATACGATTGAGATGCAATTGCGATTCTATTGAGCCATTTGTAAATTAGCGGAATTGGGGCCCAGGTCTACTGCTTAAACATATACTGTGGCAATAATCTAAGCCGAAGAAATTATCTAGCTAGCCAATGCGATCTAGATTGCATTTGGAAGAGCTAGACTGTTTTATGAAGACCAGGCGCCGGCAGTATTTTTAAATTTATTTAACCTTTGGAGTCGTTTGTTATTATTTTGCAGACTTATTCCAATTTGATCCTATAAACGGAACCATTTTCAACAATTACTATTATTAAAACCCTAACGGATTTATTGAACACTAGCTGTTGCCCGCGACTTCGTCCGCTTCAATATCTGTTATTATGATCGCGATTATTAGTGTTGCATACCATACCATACAACTATTTAAAGCACTTGTATTTTGGAAATCAGAAAAAACGAAGGTACCACAACCACCCAGACCCGAGAAAATGTAGAATAACACTTTTTTCTACATTGACCCGTCCGGGAATCGAACCCGGGACCTCAGAGCAGGCGACACCTTGAATACCGGTGTGCACGCCACTCCGCCACGGAGATCGAGGAGGTGTCCAAGTTAGTCTATAATCAATAATCAATAGGAGTACAAATGTTATTTATAAGGTTTTTTGCGTAATGACTTCTCAAGTTAGGTAACGACCTATCATCACTGTAAAGCAATGGCCGCCATCATTAAACTCATATTACCACAGCAGCTGCTGCTGCAGCAGTGATAGGTACTGGCATACTTACTCTTACCACTTTATTTTCGGTCTCTGAATTTACTAACATTACTGTGTCTGTATACAGTGTGAAATTTTAACCACCTTCCAAATTTTAATAATAGGGGTTAAAGTATGAAATTGCCGATTATTTTCCCACTTTTTATTTTGTTTATAGTTCTTAAGTATAGTCATATTATTGCGTAATTCTTTTTGTATTGCATCAAAAACTAAATAAAGTAATTTTGGACTAAAAAAAGGCAATACTAGTGCCTATTACTTCAAAGGAAGTCGTTGAAAAGACCCCTTACAATGTGTCAGCTGTCCTTCTTGCTTCAATTAAGTATATTTGTATTATATACTTTGATTTTCAGAAATTTTAATACTATAATGCGTAGCTTTATAACCATCTAACTTTCACCTTTAATTGCATCGAAAACGGTTCAGGCGCTTTTTAAAAAAACTAAAAAATTGTTAGTATGGAAAAATGACTTTTCTCGATTTCGTCCATACAAAACGGCAATTTCATACTTTAACCCCTAATATATCAATCTACGAGACAAAAAACAAATGACGTATTTTTTCTTTTAGTATAGCCCAGTACGAAAATGTCAAGATAGAGCACTTAGAAAATGTCCGCAAAAAATCTAAAATTTTTGATACGTCTGCCTAGCAATACTTTTTTTACGCGATTCGCATCTCATTCACTCACTACAATACTATTCATATGTTTTTGATTTTCCCTTTATACCTTATCAGGCCTAGGACCGTAAAAATTGAAAACTTTATTATGAAAAATATTTTCGGGTGACAATTTAATTTACATTTTTTACTTCTTAAATAGGCTCTAAATACGATACTGAACGCCTATAAAAATTTTGGAAAGTGCTTAAAACTTCATCCTGTATAGGTAGGTAGGTACTAAAATGTTGTGTTTTTGTTAAGGGCTATCCAGAACTCTTCAAAGTAAGAGAAAACCACTATCAGTACAACCCTTGCCATCGGCAACCTCAGATCCATACTGATATCTGTAAAACAGCACTGATGAGGAAAAGTCTTTTCCCCATCAGTGCTGTTTTATAGATATCAGTATTATATAGATATAATTAGTAATTGCACCAAAATTGTATAACAAGTTACCCGAGAATGTGAAATGTGAAATAATATTATATTATAAATTAAAAAATATTTTGAAGAAATTTGCTATTATGATAGTAATGAATATTTTACAGATCATAACTTTTGACTAAATAATTGCACGAAACTGCAAAACGCGGCGTATGCGCGGCGTTTTAGTTGAGTGAAAGAGAAAGAAGAATTTCACTCGCGATGTGATGCACAAAATGGCAACGTCGCGCAAGCGCAAGTCCCGCGTCTTTGTTATATTATGTATTGTGCATTCCATTTATGTAAAAGATTTGTTAATCGTTAGCGTAAGTGCGATTAATTTAATTAAATAAGGTAATAAAAATTTGACGTAGTTGAGTTGAATTTATATGATCAGTTAATACACCGATGATAAGTAAAAAAGTCAAGTAAATTGCATTTGGTACTCAAAATACAAAATACCAAAAATACCGTATTCTATTGTAAAATACCTGAAAAATACCGCTCATTTCGTATTATACCGTATTTTTATATCTCTAGTTGCGACACAGTTTTTATTTTGATGTCCGGTACCGGGTCGCAACCCGGCAAATGAGAACCGCTGCGTTAGACTAACGGAATCTTCTGTACTTGTACTATTATGTGTTCTCTAATCTCTCGTTACTTTTAATCTTTAGAAATGCCGTCATCCACAGTTAAGCATTTCAGTTCGCACTTTCTATTTTTTCACTTTTACTACCAACGATCACTGTCACAAATCAAGATGATACAATTTTGCGTTGTTGCGCAACGATGACGCAAACCTAAATTTGACCTTAGGGCCTGGTTATAAGGTCGTGAATTGTAGTAGCCCCTGACTGTTTCATTCAAATCAATTTGGCTGTGCGTGCAATAGTAACAAATCGTTTAGCGTTGGTTGGTTGGTTAACATTATATTACAGATGTATTAATTCAAAATGTTATTAAAATTTTTTAACCAAGGCAAAAATAATGTTTATAAGTTGGTACGACATAAAAATGACACTTACTGTCAGTCTCGCGAAACTCAGTTTCATAAAAAGGTAGTATGAAACGCATGGAAACTTTAATGGCAGCAGAACCCAGAAAAGTAGGGAAGTCAGTGCATATTCAAATGGTTGCTACGACATCTCTTACTCTCTTGTTTTAGCCGTATATATTACGTCGCAGCGGCCATCTTTACAATCCGTCAATGTCTGATGTCAGTCAGTCAGTGTCAATTTAATTCGCGGTTTGTTGTGCAGTTTTATCTGTTTAAAATAATAAATATTAATCAGTTTATTAGTAATTTGCGCAGTTTTCTTCTGTAATCCTGTGCAGTGATTTTAATGTTTGTTAAAGATGCCCATTGTAACGTGCGAGATATGTGGACTGAGAACAAGTCGGGTAGTAGACAAAAAACGAACATTTATGGCTCAATTTCCACTAGATGAAGATCGGTAAGTACATTTTACGAATTTAACTATACTCCTAATCAATGTGTTTTATAATTTATTGAATTTTAGGACATATTTCCAATTAAAAATGTGGGAATAATGTTTTACGAAAACACTAGTGCAGTGCAATTTTCTATCGACTATCGATGAACCCGATTTTAAATTAATGTTTTTGATAATTATGTACCTAAGACATATCTTTACTATTTCACTAAAATAACTAAAATATTAGTGAATAAGACATAACTAATTCCACAACTAGTAGTTTAAATACCGGGTCAAGATCTCGGGGTCCCAGGTTCGATCCCCGGTTCGGGCAACAAAGAGTTTCGAATTTTCGAACGTTGCTTGGGTTTGTGATCACCAACCCGCATTTGGCAAGCGTGGTGACTATGCCAGTTCCCATCATTGCAGTGGTAACTTGAATTCAATGATGGAGGCCTTTTCCCTGCAGTGGGACGATTATAGGCAGTTATTTTACTTTTACTTTTATTCCACATTTGTTGCAGAACTTCCAGAATCAACACACCCGGAGACCAGATCCTTCAGCGGCGGCGCTTTCTTCGCTAAACATTTGCTTGTCAGATTCTGTCTCATCATAGTCGTCTATATCTTCTAAATGTAAAACTGGCAAATTTTCATTTGATGTTGAGAAATTATCATTTGTAACCAAAGGTTCATTTCCATGGGTATCTGGAAGTAGCAGATTTTTGCTACAAGATTTCTTTTTCTGGGTGTTTTTTTTCTCAGATATGTCTTTATATAATAATAAATTATATAATAAGTTAATTTATTGTAATTAAAAATTATAATAAAAATATTTTTAAATTAGATTTTTTATTTCACAAAATTAAAAGTATTAATCATTAGTATCGATCCCATTTTATCGATAACACTAGTCCCATTTTATCGACAACACTACCCATCCCTATTTTTTTGGTTCATGTTGGCGACATTGGTTTTTTGAAGTTTGAGTTGTTTCGTTAAGTTGGCACTGAACCAATCCATGTGTTTCATAGATTGGTATTGTTTTTTTTTTTGTACTATGGGAGTCCCGTCTCTTAAACGTAGTGATTACTTGCTCAGTGCTTACTGTCCTCATTTGAAAGATTGAAGTTTGATTTTATGTTAGTGTCAACTTAAGTCAGTGTTAACTTACTGGGGTGGTACATACACGTGAACCTACCACAAAACTATATTTGACATACAAACATACATACATATTATCACGCCTCCTTCTCAACGGGGTAGGCAGAGACCAAGGCCTTCCACTTACTACGATCCTGGCATACATCTTTCGCTTCTTCCACATTCATCAATGCATGCTCGTCGGTTTAGATATTTAGTTTGATATTTTAGCAATTAAATTGCAATTATAATATCAGTATATAAACTTGAAAAATTATGTCTCAGGCGGGACTCGAACCCGCATCTCCTCGCGCTGAGTCGCAGTGTCTCGGTGGCTTAATGGTATAGCGCCCGCCCGGCATGCGAAGAGATGCGGGTTCGAGTCCCGCCTGAGACATAATTTTTCAAGTTTATTTACTGATACTACCACGTTGTTGTTAAAAATCAATTCTGAAAGTTGAAAATCAATTCAATGACCTTCAACTTTTTGGGTAGGTTGAACTGCCATTGTCTTTACTAAAAACGTTGGAAAAATAACATTAATTTTTTTTAATATGTTATTTTTTTGAATGTCATTGAATTGATTTTCAACCAAGTAGAGATCAATGTCAATTGAAAAAACTGGACGACCATTTGGATCAGCGGTAGTAAACGCTGCTTCTGAGCCATGGGTCGCGGGTTCGATCCCCGCACAGTACAAATATTTGTGTGCATGAACATGTCTGTTTGTACTGGTCTGGGTGTTTTCTATGTATTATAAGTATGTATTTACAAAAAAAAAAGTATTTATGTAAGTTTATCGGTTGTCTAGTACCCCATACGACAGGGTACTTAATAGTAACTTAATTTGGGACTAGATGGCTCTGTGTGGCCCAGTGAGGCATGTCTTAAATATTTGTTATTACCTATCCTATTTCTGACGAAGACAAATCCAAAATCACTAAAATCATAATAATCGGTCCAGCCGATCTCTAGTTATAAGTGGTGTAACTAACACGACTTTCTTTTACTATATGTACATACACCGTGCAATTTTAACCACTGAAGCCGACGTTATTGGACCATTATGTATAACATCATGGCAGTGTTATTAATTTTTTTATTAAGAATTCCTTTTGACCGGTTTTCCGGTTCTCTGTATCATCACAAATATAAAACTAACAACCCTGAAATTCATGTTTGTCGTAGTTAAGGATATTCTCTAGGGGATCCAAGAAGCCAAAACTTCGCTCGATAGAAAAAAATCCAAAGATAGGACTAAAAAAACACGAGAATCAGTTTCATTGTACCATTCGATTCAGCATGTCATTTTCTAGGGATTGGGAGAAACAGATTTTTATTTATTATTATGCATTTTTTCGTAATTGGCGAAAAACTGACAAAATGAACGCGCGCGTCACTCGCTAGTATTCCAGTGCTTGCCCGGTAAAGTGCTCCTTAATACTATAATCTTACAGTTGGAAATTGGTTCGGCAAGTTCAAAAGTGGGAATAACGGCCTTAATAATAATTTTTGATTCAGACTTTTAATTTTCTAACACGCTGTGACGCGCCCAGACGTATTATTTTGCTGCGGCGGGGTCTCGGTTAAATGGACCTTACACAGCTACATCTGTGGGCGTCACAGCGTGTTTCAAAATAAATAGCTGAACCGATATTCAATAACCTAAAAAAAAAAAATTAAAAAAAAAATATCGTTGCCAAGATGAACATAATGGTTACTTAACATGTTAAAGTAATGGTGGTTAAAATTGCACGGTGTATAGATTAGTGTAGACAATCTGTATCAAGAGGGTTTTATTTTGCGATTTGATTGTTGTCCCATCTCATGCAGAATGTTGCAATATTTGAATCAAATCAGTTAAAATCAGTTTTATTTCTGCAAATAGGCCCCAGGAGGCGCTTTTACACGTCCCAATATTTAAACCTACCACTGCTTCGGGACAAGTCTGGGCTAGTGCCGAGAAGAAGCAGCGCAAGAAACTCGGTCACTATTGTCAGCCTCTTTTTAAATAAATTTTTACAAGGTAAGGTAATTTTTACAAGGTTTAAGCAAGTACGAGCTAGGACAACTTAATGCCATACATTTCCATCATTTGAACCTAGACTTATTTGATTGTGCATAAGTTTTGTTACACATTAAAATAAATAATTCAAAGCATTCCCCAATTTCGCGTTCTACAACCCATTTCAGTACTTGAAAACATTTTCAAGTCAATGTAAATAAATTTGTTTTGTTATTTGGATCTTCTACCGGAGTTGCGATACCTTCAAGTTTCAAAGAGAAAAGTTTGGACGATGATAAAGAGTTCTGAACAATGTTTGACGAGTTCCACGCATTGGTATCGAGAAATAAGAATGAAGGTAATACTAATTTACACAAAGATATTATTAACAGCCTGCATTTATTGGATATGCTCTACTGCTTCAGGGTTAATTTGGTGACAGAGTTTTTCAAGTCCATCCATTTTGCTATTTAAATAGGGATCGATGATCTTTAGTAACAGCCTATAATCATCCCACTGCAGGGAAAAGGCCTCCATCATTGAATTCAAGTTACCACAGTAATGATGGGTGTACTGGCATAATCACCACGCTTGCCAAATGCGGGGTGGTGATCACAAACCCGAGCAACGTTCGAAAATTCGAAACTTCTTTTTTTGTTGCCCGACCCGGGATTTGAACCTGGGACCCCGAGATCTTGGCCCGGTATTTAAACCACTAGAGCAACGGGCGGGGATGATCTTTAAGTTCCTTCCAAAGCACGTATACACGGTGCATTTTCAACCACCTGAAAAACGAAGCCCGCGTTATGCAATCAATACGAGTAGTATAACATAATAGGGGTAAAAGTATGAAATTGCCGATTATTTTCCCACTTTTTATTTTGTTTATAGCTCTTAAGTATAGTCATATTATTGCGTAATTCTTTTTGTATTGTATCAAAAACTAAATAAAGTAACTTTTGACTAAAAAAAAAAGGCAATACTAGTGCCTATTACTTCAAAGGAAGTCGTTGAAAAGACCCCTTACAATATGTCAGCTGACCTTCTTGCTTCAATTAAGTATATTTGTATTATATACTTTGATTTTCAGAAATTTAAATACTATAATGCGTAGCTTTATAACCATCTAACTTTCACCTTTAATTGCATCGAAAACGGTTCAGGCATTTTTAAAAAAACTAAAAAATTGTTTGTATGGAAAAATGACTTTTCTCGATTTCGTCCATACAAAATGGCAATTTCATACTTTAACCCCTAATATTAGCAGTGTTACATTTATTTTTTTATCAATTAAATAATCTTAGAAAAATATAATTATTGATTCAGCTGTTCGTTTTGAAACACGATGTGACGCGCTCGGGCGTAGTAGTCTAAGATCCCGCCATACAACGACCTTCACCGAGCCGGTTATTGGATGAAAAGTATTTTAATAGGGGTTAGGAGAAAAAAATAGTTCACAATACTACCAAACGACTTGTAAAAACAAATCTACTCGTATTAAAAGTTAACAAAAAACTGCGAGTGCTATCAGAATTAGTTTTAAGGTTAAATAGTCGCTTAATTGCAAATACTAAAAAAATCTGGTAAATAAGTTAAGTATACGAAACATGTCAAATAGTATCAGTTACTACTTTCTTTGTAAAGATCAAAATAATGAGTAAGTAATGGGCACAACTATGTTTAAATATTGCTAGCAGTACAAATTTGATGGTAAAGTGTACCGAAAAATGTTTTCAATGTACCAGAAAATTCACGTTACTAAAAACTAGATTTTTAAAATATCATTTACAAAATGTATAGTTGTCACGTATAGCACTATGCGTTCTAGTTAACTTCCTCAAAATACTGGTTAGTAAAACTAGACCTTTTTCTCCGTGTATGAAATTGCCGATTTGTACTGAAAATCAAAATTGTTTATTTTTTAATTTTTAACAAATTTATTTAATCAAAATAGTTACCATTATTATCTATACATTGCTGCCATCTAATAGGAAGGTCATTTATGCCTTTGTGATAGAACTCTGAGGATCTAGACTGCACAAACTTTGTGAAAGCATTTTGTACTGCCTCCTGGGAAGAAAACTTCTTGTCACGTAGATTTGTCCAAATCACGAAAAAAATGGTAGTCCGTTGGAGCAAGGTCTGGCGAATACGGAGGACGTCGAATGGTTTCTAATTGCAGTTCCTGAAGGGTCAAAACGGTTTCTCGTGCTGTATGAGGTCTCGCGTTGTCTTGGAGCAATAATAGTGAAGATCGATTCATGAGTCGGGGCTGTTTTACTGCTAGTTTCGCCAACATTGTTCGGAGTTCGGTACAATAGACATCTGCCGTTATTTATTGACCAGATCGGAGAAAACTATAGTGAATAACACCATGCTGAGACCACCAAACAGTTACCATTACCTTTTTATTGGTAAGTTTTGCTTTAGGACACTGTTGTGGCGTTTGACCTGGGGTCAGCCATTGCATTTTTCTTTTACGGTTGATCATAAATAATCCACTTTTCATCACATGTCACAATTCGATTTAATATTCCTTCTGTACCGATTCAACAAGGCAATACAAGTTTCAACATCAGTCAAATCATGAGGCACCCATTTTTCGTATTTTTTTATTTTATTGATTTGACGCAAATGAGTCAATATTGTGGGTAAGGTTACGTTAAACCATGCCGCTAATTCCTGGGTAGTTTGACTAGGATCGGCTTCGACCATCTCTCTTAATTCTGTGGGCGGTCTTCCTCGTGGCTCGTTCTTCAAGTCGAAGTTTCCATCACGAAAGCGTTTAAACCAAAATCGCACGGTGCGTTCACTAGCAGATCCCTCTCCAAACGCAACATTAATATTGCGGGCTGTTTCTGCCGCGTTACTTCCGCGTCGGAACTCGTATTCAAAAATCACTCGAATTTTCGCAGTATCCATCTTTCTTGTCTAAGTTAAATAACAAAAACAATTGAAAGTCGACATTCAAATGTTTCACATTTTTTAAAAGAAGAACATCATAGAAACCATGTGAAAAAAGTTTCATTCGAAAACCTCAAACCATGAAGATTCTATGTCAATTCAAAGAACCTATTACAATAAACGGCAATTTCATATTTTAACCCCAATATTACAAATGGGTTGCAATAACCAGCTCGCTGCAGGTTGTTGTATTGTGGAATCTTATACTATAGCTGTGTTAGGTTTATTCACCAGGTACCTCGCCGCAGCAAAATAGTACGTCGCTTAGACGTTTATGTCGCTTCACAGCGTGTTGCAAAAGATAAATTTGCCTTGATATTATAACATCCACCATTATTAGCACACACCATTATGTATACATAATGGTCACATAGCGTGCTTCCCGCTTCTTCTCCATTTTGAACAGTTTTTTTTATAAATAATGGGCTTGCTCTTGACTACATACTTAACTATACGGTTAAGAAGAAGAGCGAGCTTACCCAGAGGCACTGGTTCTCCTACACACCAGCGGAACACAGAAAAACTGTTTGCCGCTGGACTCCGGCAGGAGGGTAGCATCCAGGCGGCCTCTTACGAAGCCTGCCACCGCAGAGGGATCTGTTAGCCGTCATCATTGGGTAGAAAACCAAGGATGCCGTTGCCCAGGGTGGACCACTAGGAGGTAGATTCCACCACCCCTAAAAATTCGGACCACCCCAAACAGATTTGGAATCGTACCCTTTAGGAGTAGCCCGCACCACAACACCGGGCAGTCGAGAAGAAGTGGTGTTATTTGAGGCCGGCACGGCTCGTGATCAGACCACCCGGAACATCGTTCAGGTTAATTTGGTGTAACATTGATTCCATAAACAAATCTGCGGTTTAGACAAATCGATTGCTAGTAAAAGTAATGGAATGTAACGGAACTGGTTTCCCACCACAGAGTTTCTATTAGATCAGACATTGTTATTTATTGTTAGGACAAAAAATGGTGAATGAGGTATCAATCGATTCCTTATTATAGTTCTTGTAACATAGGCTACCTTTTGTTAAAAAAGGCTACAGGGCGAATGCTACAACAATATATTTGGGTAAGTTTGAAGTCATAACAAATGAAAGAAGACAAAATTCCGAGTGCAGAAATGTTTAAACAATACAGCAAATAAACATCATCATCATCAGCCTATCGCAGTCCACTGCTGGACAAAGGCCTCTCCAGTGGGGACTACCGTTTCTTTGCTCACCAGTTGGTGCCACTGTAGACTGAGATCCGGAGGTATAGCTGTCAAAGGCGATTGGCGCCGACACAAAGTGTTATATCTTGAATCTAATTAAGGTTTACCTATTATTTATAAATAACTATCTTGATATCAACAAACTAACTTCTGAAATAGTTGCTCTTGAGGCCGCCTATTCTTGGGCTTTTTCTTAATTCCGATTTCAAAGCGTTCACATTAATCGCCAAATAATCCATACTTGCGATATTTTACGAAGGAGATCACTTTTCAGCAGGTAAATTAAAGAAATTATAATTTATGCAACAAAGCCCGCTAAAACCAGTGAAACGTGAATGATATTGGACCTCACGCGACACAAGTGCCTCTAGTGGCAAATTCACTAGCGATAGCCCCCATTGCACGCCACTTATGTCGACCCTCGGCTTCCCGCCTCCAACTCCTGCAGCCACCTTGCGCAAATCATCACTCCACCTGGCCTGAGGGCGTCCTACATTATGACAACCATTTGGATCAGCGGTAGTTAACGCTGCTTCTGAGCCATGGGTCGCGGGTTCCATCCCCGCACAGTACAAATATTTGTGTGCATGAACATGTCTGTTTGTACTGATCTGGGTGTTTTCTATGTATTATAAGTATATATTTACAAAAAAAAAGTATATAAGTAAGTTTATCGGTTGTCTAGTACCCCATACGACAGGGTACTTAATAGTACCTTAATTTGGGACTAGATGGCTCAGTGTGGCCCAGTGAGGCATGTCTTAAATATTTATTATTATTATTATTTATTATTATATTAAATAAACACAATAAAACACTTTACAATTATTGGCATATTCGTAGTCTGGTTACAGTTTATTAAACTATTTATTAACAGAATTGAAAGAGGCACACAATTATTATAACGTTTACAATTAGTACCAGTCAGAATATTTTTTGAGAAAATGAACCCTTTTGTTCTAAGACGTTTGAATTATTTGAATCTATGTTTCTAGTTTTTTATATCGTACCTACCTGGATGCCTAAAAAGGTACGTAGCCCAAAAAAGTGGTCTATCACATATATAAGTTCATATGACCGCGAAACTATTTACAACAAAAACTTATATACCTACCTAGAATAACGAATTAGTATCTATTGTGACCATTATAATTTGTTACGAAAACTGACCTCCTTACACTTTTCAAACACTGAAACTGAAATATTACGGTCATAACATAATGTAATCGAAGGTTGAATGAAGAAAGACCAGGTATCAATTTAATAAAAAATGCAATCAAACTATTTATCAGCTAATATAAATACGGAATGCCTATTAAAATGTCACAAAAAGTGTACAATAGTCTTTAGTAACAGATTTGTTACGAATTAGTTCCGGTCATAGCACTCAAAGCTCAAATAAAATAAAGTAGGCAGATCAATATTATTATTCCGTTTCGAAATATAGGTACCATTCGATTTTTAAATAAATCGAACATATTAAGTACGACAATTGGGTACTTGTCAATTCAATCAATTGACACACTTTTAAAGTCTGTCAAAAGCAGTCAAAAGTAATCTATTAGTTTTTTAAGGAAATAATGCTACGGGTTAATGTAATCAAATACCAAACTATTTACTGATTTCAAAGCAAATAGAAATTTTACGAATGGTTGATATTGATCCGGAGATCCGATTATTCGCTTTCGTATTCTTTAACTAGGTATAATTTTAAAGGAATTTTCTGATTTGTTTGTGAATAGTAGAAAAAAGCCCTATAGAGATTTGAATAGTAGGTAGGTTTTAACCCCTTACTGCATAGATTTTTATTTCTTCGTAATAAAAAAAAATTGTAGACTTAACTATTACAAATCCTTAAAAAATAAAAAATAAATTCTAAAGGATTTTTTTATTATCAGATTTAATGGTGTAAATGTCATTTACAGTTTGCATTCAAGCATCAATTTATCATACTCCCAAATATAAATTATGGTAAATTTTATGGTATTTAAAATTGCCAGCACAAAAAACTAAACAGAATTTAAACTTTTACGTAAAAATCTTGCTGTGCAAATCTGGGACGAAAAGCAGTAAGGGGTTTCGGTAAGAGCAAATGACCAGCACAAACATTTGTTAATGAATCATAGATGTTTCAAATGTTTTAAAGTAACTATGTATTTGACGACTATTTGGATCAGCGGTAGTAAACGCTGCCTCTGAGCCATCGGTCGCGGGTTCGATCCCCGCACAGTACAAATATTTGTGTGCATGAACATGTCTGTTTGTACTGGTCTGGGTGTTTTCTGTGTATTATAAGTATGTACTTACAAAAAAAAAAGTATATAAGTAGATTTATCGGTTGTCTAGAACCCCATTCAACAGGGTACTTATTAGTAGCTTAATTTGTGACTAGATCGCTCTGAGTGGCCCAGTGTCGCATGTCTTAAATATTATTATTATCTTTATTTAATCTTATAACATATAAATTACATTTTTAAATATCTTTATAAAAAAATAAATACATTTAAAAATATAAAAAATAGTTCCCAACCGGCATCGAGATCAGGGTCCAAGCTACCGGTGGTTAAGGCTCCAGAGGCAGGAACCTCCTTACAATGCGGGCCGTGTCCAAGAGTACTGCCTTCTGTATCCTACTCTTGACCCAAGCGCCTAACGTGAGCCTCTTGAGGTGTTTATCGAGGCTCTTAGCTATCAGTCCGTGGGCAGAGACGACTATCGGTACAATGACAGCTGAATCGACAGGCCACATGTCGACAACCTCATGAGCTAAGTCAAGATATTTACATTCTTTATCTTTTTCAGCCTTGAAGAGGTTGCCGTCATGCGGCACGGCGATATTATTATTATTATTATTTCATTAATAAAATATAAGCTTTGCTTGGTATGGATACTAGTTTATACGAAAAGTTGGGATTTCAACTATAAATTTAAGTTTTTGTATATTTTACATGCTTGTAAATATCAGGACGCCTTAATTATTTTTTTCGTTGATACCAACGAACTGAATAAAACCCAACACATTGAGATTTATTCTCTTGTCGGTTAAGTTAAATAAATTAATATTGACTGCCCTTGAACCTCGAAGCAGACGACATCTTGAAAACCGGTGTCGACTCATTTTCGCCACTGCACATTACCACGGAGATCTATGTTTTTCCAAATTAAAAAAAAAACCCGAATGTAGGCTGCGAGGTTGTTGACTTCAGCCCCTGTATAATGCAGTTTTTTTATATTGATAAGCATTGTATTCGTTCTTAAGCACCGATACATGAGTGCGCCAAAACATTGTCTCTCTCTTGTTAACAAACATTCGCTTTCGATTAGAATTAATAAAAATATAATAGGATGATTGATTAAGTAAAAACTTTTGGAACTCTTACGAATACTTCATATTTTTCAAGAAACTCATCAGAAAATTATATTTGGCCAGCATTTGTCAGGTTTTGTAAGTTTGATTAAAAACTTTCTTGGGTTTGGGTTTTGGGTTGCGCGTTTCTATGAAAATTGAACAATATTTTTGTTTTTAACCGTAGAAACGAAATAATCGTTTTTTAAATGTAGGTAATGCATCATTACTCAGATTTCATCGAATTTGATGATTTATTCGTTCGATTATTCCGCATGTCTGTCAAGGCCGTTTATCTCGGAAACACGTCAAGCAAAGAATAAAGAAAATTAATATAAGAAACAAGTCCATGATACCTGGAAGCTATGAAAAAATCAAAATTCCAAGTTATCGTAAAAGAGATTCGGCCATTTAAAAAAAATAACTTATTTTTATTATTCCGGTTGAGTTGAGTAATGATACATTACAGACAGACAGACAGGGCTACTTTCGGTTGTGTAATATTAGCTTAGAAGTTTTGATTTAGATAGTGGTAAACATGTACAATTGCTTTGGTATTAAACCGCAATTTTAGTTATTTTGTTACGTAAGGTTAATTTACGAACCTGAACCTCCGGGTATCGGTTAAGGAAAATGCGAATTTACTGCTCAAAGGTTAATTAGATTTTGATTTACCGATATGTTCTGCGGTGTTCAACAAACCTTAATTGAGGGTTAGGGTCGTATTGATATTATGTAAAATATTGTGTAAAGTTATTGGAGGTAATTGCCGTGTGGTGGTTGCTGAAAATAGAGTACCCTTTCTCTTTCTATTATGGGTGTCGTAAGAGGCGACCAAAGGAGTACTGCGAGAAAGAGATGGGCAGAAGTGTCTTCTCTCTATGGCCAAACTATTACTAACTATACACAGGATGAAATTTTAATCACCTTTTTAATTTTAATACAACAATCTACGACACAAAAAACAAATGACGTATTTTTTCTTTTGGTATAGCCCAGGGGCCTTATTCAGCTATTTCAATCGCAGTTCGATCGTGATTGAATTGGACGATTTTGACATTTAGCCCACACTAGAACTGTCAAAACCTGCAATTCAATTATGATTGTAATACGATTTGGTTACGCGAATTAGGGAACTGTACAGAAATGTCAAGAAAATGTCCGCCAAGAATCTATAATTTTTAGAACGCGTTTATTTTTGATTTAACCCGACGTTTCGAACCCTTTACAGCGTTCATGGTCACGGGTAGACTAAGGTGTTATTCGTCTTTAAGAAGGTAATTTGAAAAAATGTTTAACTGCTTTGAGCACCACAGTGTATCGGAAAGCAACTCATACTGATAGGTACCTAAACGGTGACTCTCACCATCATCCTTCACAGTTAGCTACTGTTGGAAAAACGTTGTTTCAGAGAGCCCAGCGGATCTGTGATGACCACCACCGGCATGCTGAACTCCAGCATGTCAAGCGAGCACTTAAATTCAATAAACTCCAAGTACCGCGACTCCGCTTCACGGACCGTCAAAAACCATCCACAGTTGAGCGTCTACCGGCGGTACTCCCATACATAAAGGGTGTAACAGACAAAATTGGGAACATCTTGAAGCGCGCTTCTATCAAGACCTACTTCAAGCCGCCGAAGAAGATCAACCAATTCTTACGACCAGTCAAGTGTAACATTCCCCTTCAATTACCAGGCGTATACAAACTCGACTGTGAATGTGGGCTCTCTTACATAGGTCAAACTAAACGCAGTATAGGTACTCGGGTAAAAGAACACATAGCCGATATGAAAAACATGCGTATAACGAAATCTGCAGTCTGTAGTTGTAGCAGTCATGCGTTTGATAAGCCCAACCATTTCATTAGATTTGATAAACCTAAAGTTCTTGCTTAGGAAAACCGATATGTACCTAGAATGATACGCGAAGCAATAGAAATTAAAAAACATCCTAATTTCAATAGAGAAGATGGTTGGAATTTTCCAGCTGCTTGGGACCCTGTCTTATCATCATTGAAGTCCACAAACCATGGCAACACTGCGAAGACTCCGGACACAGTTAGCTCATTTTGTGTGATAAGGAACATAACTGACGATAAAAATTAGAGGCGGTAGTTAAACATTTTTTCAAATTACCATCTTAAAGACGAATAACACCTTAGTCTACCCGTGACCATGAACGCTGTAAAGGGTTCGAAACGTCGGGTTAAATCAAAAATAAACGCGTTCTAAATCCGTAAACTATCTTTCATTTCAATAGTCAAATTAATCCTTTGACGATCGGATATTCCAGACACAATTAAAATCAATTGTTATCGCGACAACCGGTTGTCGCTTGGGGGTTGAGGGATTAATTGCTCGTTATAGCAGTTCGCAAGTGAAACACAGATATATCACATTACAAAGAACGAAATTATGTCACATTACATATACGCTATTAAAATAGAGAAGGTTTTGTTTGTATTTTAGTATTTAGTAAAACAACAAACACACATTTGTGTGTTTGTTTTTGAATTTGAACACACGATTTGAACCCTTTACAGCGTTTATGGACGGACAGTTTACTCGTTTAAAGGGTTCGAAACGAAACTAAATCCGTAAACATATTTTTCATTTTAATGTAGTGTTCACGTAAACACAAGAAAATAGTACACTTTTAAAACTTATCTATACTAATATAATAAAGCTGAAGAGTTTGTTTGTTTGTTTGTTTGAACGCGCTAATCTCAGCAAGTACTGCTCCGAATTGAAAAATTCTTTTTGTGTTGGATAGTCTATTTATTGAGGAAGGCTTTAGGCTATATAACATCACGCTGCGACCAATAGGAGCGAAGCATCAGTGAAAAATGATGCAAAAATAATCGAATTCTTATTAACAGAACTTGACGCGGACGACGTCGTGGGAAACAGCTAGTATTATTATAAGTACTATTTTCTTAGGTTTACGTGAACACTATACATTAAAAAAAATATATAAAGATATATTTACGGATTTTATATTCGCGTTTGTTTTCGTTTATTCCGACGTTTCGAACATTCATCAAAAATCCGTACATGTATGTATCTTTCATTTCAATTACATTATGAGTAATAATCTATGCTCAGTACTAGTATTATATAATCTGTGACAAAGGGCATAACACACACACACACACACACACACACACACACACACACAACACACACACACACACACACACACACATACACACACACACACTTACACACGTCAGGGAATAACGTCATTTAACCCCTCGATTTTATGTTGCAATCAAAATCACACACAATTAAAATCAATTGTTATCGCGATCGCCGGCGGTCTTACGATCCTGTAGGAGTTGTTAACAGAAACACAAGTTGTATTTTGACACGATCATAGTAAGTACTTACTTCTTTAGTATCTCACGATACCTACCCATATGGGAAGAGTAAAGTTGGTACTATATTTTTATGCCAAACGACACAGGGGAAATTTAAAATACAGGGTGAAATTTTAACTAAGTACCTTTCAAATTTTAATATAGGAATCTACGAGACAAAAAACAAATGACGTATTATTTTTTTGGTATAGCCCAGTACAAAAATGTTAAGATAAAGCACTTGGAAAATAAAACCTATCACTGTACCGGGATTTATAATGCAATGTTATAATTTATAGGTAAAATCGTATTTACCTTCCCGACGTTTCGACGGTACAGTGTTTTATGAGTAACAATGCATCAAGAAAATTTAAAAACCTACACTTAGAAAATCTCAAAAATCTATTTTGTTTTTCTATGGCCTCCTAGAAACACTTTTTTTACGCGATGCGCATCTGATTCAATCATTACAATACTACTCATAGGTTTTTGATTTTTCTTTCATACCTTAACAGGCTTAGGACCGTAAAAATTGAAAACTATGTTGCGAAAAATATTTTCTGTGTTTATTAATTGAAAAAAGAAAAAGATTTTATTAATTGTGAAAACTTGATTTACATTTTTTACTTCATAAATGGGCTCTAAAAATGATACTGAACGCCTATAAAAAAATTTGAAATCATGAAAAAGTCATTCTGTAGATGTAAATTACCACCAATATTCGTCAAACGAAATCCACAAAAGCAAAGTCGGGGGCAATGTTTGTTCGAAATAAATAAGGTCATACCTATCTGCCCGTCTAAATTCAACGTAAAAAATAAGCCTTTTTTATTTTTGCCTAACATTGTCTGAATGACATGACATAATATAATTATTTTATCGTTCTCATCGATAGGACTCACTTGTTTTGTTTTATTTTTTTAAGATATGTTTGATTCGTAAAATAAGAGAAACAATATAAAAAACGCACATGAAAATCAATACTGCGCCAACTCAGAGCAATAAGTATTTTATTTAGTTTTAAATCTTAAAACGCTTTATTTCGGTGCGACTTTTTGAGTTAATTATAATCATATTATATTAGTCACCGCTGGACAGGGGCTTTTGCAATGGATGATTTCGCCATAACCGCCACGCTTGGCAAGCGGACGTAGTTTGGCCAATGCTGGACATCTGCAGGGAAAACGCTGCTCACAAAGAGAAGAGGAGGCGCTAATATTTTATTATATTTTGGTTCCGGTATCTTAACATTATCTTTATTAAAATTACCTTCAGGAGATTGTATCAACTCTCACAAGAATCCTATTGGACATAAGACAATATTTTTTATAAATGTGGGTAGTAGGACGCGACCTTTCGCCCCTATATTTTCATTCCATAATTTGGAAAAGGGACCACTTTCTGGGGAGACATTTTTTAGTGGAATGGGAAAAAGAGAGATTGTAGTGCCAATACATTTTAGGCTTAGGACACATTACGAGCAATGATGTTTTTATTCATGCTATAATCCTAGGCTTCTTTTATTCTGCAATATAAATAAAACTAAGAATAATTAATCAGCAATTATTTGTTTAAGAAAACCATTAGCACGTCAAAATTTTGTAGGTACCTTTTCTTAGTACACACACTTTAACTAAAATTATAAAACAACTAGCTGACCCGGCAAACGTTGTTTTGCCATAAAAATGATTAAATTACTAAAATGGCTATCAAAAAATAAGGGTTGGTGATAAAAGGGTAAAAATTTAGGGTTGTATGTATTTTTTAATGCCACATTATAGAAAAATAAAAATGTTAAGGGTTAACAACCCTTATCACTCAGGGGTATGAAAACTAGATAATAGCCGATTCTCAGACCTACTGAATATGCATATAAAATTGGTAAAAATTAATAAAGCTGTTTCGGAGGAGTAAGGTAACTAACATTGTGACACGAGAATTTTATATAGATTACAGTAAAACAATATTACTATTACAGTATTACAAATAAGGTTGTCTGGTAGATATTGCTTTTAGCAATAAGACCGCCTTTTTGTACATATGTGTCAAATTGTGTCATAATTATGTGTATGTGTAGTTCGTATAGTTGTCACTTTTACTTTGTGTCAATGTTGTGTACGCCTGTTATAGGCATGTGTATAAGAAGGTAGACAAATTGTAATTCATGTTACCTTTGTTTTGTGCTCTTAAAGTAGTATCTATCTATCTACACTAAAATTACTGTAATTGTAAACTAATTTATTATTTACGGCAATTGCAATATGAGAAGATGTTTCGATCTTTTTATCTATACCCACTTTATAGAGGGTAAAGAGTGTTTTTCGTCAAAATAAAGTAGGTTTATAAGTCACAATCGAAACATTTTTCAAGGAATTTTTTACTAGGAAATTATTTGCTTCAAAACTAAAAAAAAAATATTAGGGGTGAAATGTTGGGTTTAAAAAAGGATATTAAAAAATATTTTTTTTATTGGAAAATAACTTTGAGACTTTGTTTTTTAACTTGAATATGCGTTTCTTTCTTTGTTTTGGTACTACTAGTCGATTTACCGCGTTTCTTACAGTTCCAAACAATACGACTTGGTGGTGACTGGTGACTTTCAAGCTGTAATTTTTTTTTTATATAAAATTAAATTAGTGTTTCTTCATTATTTTTCATTATTCTTAAGACTGAAGAATGTTTAAAAACTTGTGACCAAAATATTAATAACCCAAGCTGTGTTTCTGTGTGCACCTGCCTTATGAGGCTAGTGCTTCAGGCGATCGGATTATGTGGACTTTATCATCCGGATAGGGAGATCTAGACTGTTGGTTGTGAAATCTCTAAAATGAGCAACCAAACGTTCTTACATTTACTGCATATGGGCTGATGCTGTTGACATAAAGTTATTGTGAATAGAATAAGAATAGAAGAAAATTACAGACCTCTTTGAATTATCTTACATTTCGTGCGCGTCGAACGAGGCTAAATATACAGGGGCAAAAGTGGGACAAAATATTTCATAAATATATGATTTTGTTTTAAAATGTACACACGCCAACACGCCAAATTGTGAGCTTTAGAAAAAGTGTATAAAAAAAGCATATATAACAATCTAGAATGATTAAAAAAAAAAAAAAAATATTTTAAAACATACCTTTCTCTTTATGGTAATCCTCCGATTTCTTCTCATCTTTATGCTGAGTAGAAGCCGGTACAGCATCAGTAACACTCTTAGTTTGTGCTAATTCAGCACTATCAGTTTCTGCTGATTCAGCACCATCAGCAGTCTGTGCGGATCCTGACGCAGATGTCCCTGCAGCTGTTGTGTCAGTTCCAGAACCAGTAGTTCCTATTCCTGATGAACTAGGGCCAGTGATGTCGAAAGCCGCTGTTAAATCCTTAGCAGACGTATCTACCACCGTCTCAGCAATGGAGGAATCAAATTCAGGCGTCGTGCTCTTATTCTTGCGTCTCTTTTTGTTCTTCCTCACCTTCGGGAAGAATAACGTAGGTTCTCCCTCTTTAGCTTCTGTATCCAGAGGAACTAAGGATATACGAACGTTTTCTTCTGTGTCAGGAGTTGGTGACGTATATTTTGAGGAGAATCGCGTACTCAAACGGGATCTGGTCGTCTCCGGTTTCCTTGTTGTAGTCGTGTCGTCATTTTCGTCATCATAAATCATGTACAGATGAGGGTTTTTGAACACTGATAGTTTGCCTACTTCGTCACTTTTGTAGCCTTTACGTCTCATGGTTGTAGGTAGTCGTGTAGTAGTTGTAGTTTTTGAAGGATGTAATCTGTATTTCTCGTGAACTGACAGTTCTTTCTCATCGTACTCGTCATAATCTGACTGCTTTTTACGTCCACGAACATCATATTTGTCATGGATCACGCGTCCCCCTATTCTGTTTCTTTCGTGTTCTTCTTGGTATATTTCATCTTCTTTTGCCTTCTCAGATATTGCTCTTTGTTCTTCTGCATGACGTTCTTTTAGCTCGTCTACGCTATCAAGAATTCTGGCTTTCTTGGCATCATTTTCACTTTGATCATCTTCTTCTATTTCTGGTTTTGGTTTTTCTGATTCACTTTCTTCGTAATCAAGGTCCTCTTCGTATTTCTTGGGTTTTATCATTTCCTTTTTATTTTCTTTATCTTCGGGTTCATTCTCTCTCACCTCAGTTTTATTCAGACGTTGCTGTTTATTTTCGGTTTCTTGTTGTATTTCTTCTTTGGATAAATCCTTTTCTTCATCTTCATTATCCTTTACTTCATGATCAACATTTTTCTTTAGTACAGGCTCAACCTGTGGTTGTTGATTTTGTTTATTTGAGTTATTGCGCTGTTGCAATGCGTTCAAGATGACGCTTGGCTCATTTTTAGTTATAATATCGACTAACCCATCAATATCAGATATATCCGTGTGATTTATGGCTGCTGTTTTGCTCGTTTCAGCTAGATCAGCAGGTCTGTTCAGATCGGACCAGTCTTTTTTCTCAAAGTATTCGTCACCATCACTCTCTCCTTGACCTTTATCATAGTAATCATCACCTTCAGGCTCCGCTACAGCTCTAAGTATAAAATTCACTGGTGGAGCGAGTCGTTTCTTAGGTCTAGATTTGGTCACTTGTTGAAATTCTCCCAGTTCATCACCATGTTTATTTTTAAAAGGTACCCAGTCGGGATAAAAGTCTCCAGTAGTCGCACGTTTTGTCACATTTTGTTTCACACTCACTTTTTCTATACTAAGCGCGTGAACTGCTACTAGAAGTACTGTAAAGTATAATAACATTTTTGTAAGTGTCATAATAGCATTAGTATGTCAGTTCTATGCACGGGCGCGCTGTAGACTGATCGCGAACAAACCAACACCATTGTTTATATTGTTTGTAAAATGATTCTCGTCGCCGCGACAGCTGGTGCATCGTTGGATTTGTGCGGACATGACAATGGTCTGTTGTTAATCTTAATTCATATTTTAGCCAGTGACCGAGTTACCGTTTGATACGATTTTTGCCTTGTAATTATATAAAAAATATCATCGTGATTTATGTCTCGTAAGTCATGACAAATGAGAAAATATAATAATAACAGACCTTCTTTATATCCTCACAATGTCAATATGTAAGCAATAAAACGTGTTTTTTTTAGTACGTTCGGTGAGTACTTAATGGTATATCTGAGTAAATTCATGTAATTTTTTTAATACTGAAATTGTGTGTTATTTTTAAATATCATTAACAGATGCACAAATCTCTTTATGGGCTCAACAGAATTTGGCATATGGTAGTTTGGTATAAGTGTGAGTAGAACCATAGTACTCGTAGCTAGATGCTAAATAGTCCGAGTAAAAATTTTTTCAAATTCTTTTTGAAACGTTTGAGCCACGACATTTTGCTGGCACAAAATTTGAAGAGCATCACCCCTTTCGTTTCTATGGGTATTTTAAATGGCAATTGGCTAAACAACGATTGCCAACCCGCCTTCAAGCGTGGTTAATTTCGTAAACTGTGAACTGATGACGGCTGATGATGATGATGATGATTATTATTATTTATATATACCTAGATACAAATACCAACTACGAAAACGCAATATACATAAATATTTTTCTATTAAACCAAAGTCGTATCAATATAATCTCATCGCCTAATCGCAGCGAGCCGTGAAATCATCAATTTTCAGCGCAAGGCTAACTTTAAACACGCGTTTGAAATGCTACGTTTTTAACAAGTTTTTTTTTTATTTCAATTCAATTCATTTATTTTGACCAACTTGGATCAGTTTGTTAGTAAAATACAAATAAAAATTAAACTTAGGCTATTGTTAGTGAGATTTTTTAAACATTAATTAACACATACATTATGATTTTACACATTATTGAGACTATTTATTGAGACACATGAGATGATTTTCAAGCACTTGTGGCTAAAAGTACTTTCAAATTATCCCATAAACAACAGACTGCCACCACATGAATCATACTACAATGATTCAAGTTATGAAAGTCAAAAAAATGCTCTTAGTATGCTGTTAGGGCTGGCCCGACCCTGCGAACTAGAGACGTGCACCGTTTACTCATGGTGATGCAAAAACAGTCGACCCTCGCCTCGGCGAACATGCCAGAGGCACTGCAGTATCGAGGCAACCCAACCAACACCGTAAAAGCATTATTGTACTGAACTCTGCACTGTATTGTTATTAGATTGTGCATAAGAAAGCCACAGGATGCTCGGGTATAATGATGTGCAATATGCCCTAAAAAGAGTAATTTTAACTTGTGTAGTACAGTGAGTAAACCGTCGTGCGATCATATTCGCCCTTACAGACAGCGCCACGTTCTCGTTCCATGTCAGCATCGTCCCACAGGTCAAACGTCACCACGTGCCCAAGGCATTTAAATTGATGTACCCTTTTCAGGGGTACCCTACAACAATTTGCTAAAATGATACTGTTCTAGTTTTTTGAGAATTGATTTTGTTTAGAAGTAATAAAATTAAATAATTGGGGGTAGCACTTAACTCTAGTTAGTAGTACCCTTAAAAAAACAGCGTCCCAAACGCGGCGTTTCACACGCTAGTCTACAGCGCAGGCCGCATTGTGAAGTCTAGTGAGTTAGGGAAAATGTCGACTGTGCCCCAAACCGCAAAAAAGAGGTCGTTGATCTTGCTTTGTTGATTATCCATGATGCATCAGACCAAACATCAGCTTGTTTCTATTAGGATAATTCTTGACACTCGATTTCCTTTGTGATTGGGATTTGAATCGAAATCTAGCTCATTTAGTACTCCATAACGCTACACCAGCGCCATATTTATGTTTTCGTGGAATTTAATGGAACTAAATGAATTCGAATTTGGAAATGGATTGAAATCGAGTCGATTGCCAAGAGTAAGCTTGCTGCCTTGCGCTAAGCATATTACGTATACCATCTGTTATGTATGTAGGTAGCTATACATTATAAGTTAGCAGTATACACCGCCATACAAGAAAGAAATCAGTGTGTCTACAGCAAGCAGTGGTTTTACTCGCGTACCGCGTTCCCTATATAACACTGGCGATTTGTACCCACAAATTAAGGAAAAAAAAGTCGCACTTGGGTATTCTCTCCAGTTTTGAGCACACCCTACAAAATTGGGCGATATAAAGGTCGGATTGCCCAGTGGTTCATAGCCAACGATATCAGTGCGAAAACAGACGGGGAAGGCGTTAAAAGGCGAGCTATACTGCTGAGCGCACTCACGGACGTGACCTTCAAACTCGCGGCTGACCTATCTTTGCCGAAAAAGTTGGAAGAGGTCGCTTACGAAGATATACTTAAGCACCTGTATAGGCACTTCACACCGAAACAATGTGAATTTGGCGAAAGGCATAAGTTTTATTGCGCGGTTCAGGAGCTAGGAGAAACTCCGTCACAGTGGTCACACGGCTAATCACGGCCTTTTCTGACTGAACAAACGAAGCGTTGCAAAACTAGCTATTTGCCTAAATAATTAACTATACGTATAAGTACAGAACAGTAACTTTAGGGTCATTTTCACAGTATGACACCCATTAGTTCGGACTTCGGACGGGCTAAAATCAATCACCTTAAATCGGATTATCAACCCAAATAAGGGATGGGGCGCCACATCTCTCTAAACTTTAATAAGTTAAAGTAAGTTTAAGTTAAAACAAACCTTTTATTAATTCAACTCTAATATACTCGTAACAAAAAAAACATTTTATTCCAGAAATTTAATTTTATTTAAATAAATGTGGACAACATCACAATGGTTTGATCTCAAAGTGAGTAATTCTTAAAGCATTCGTATTTTGGAAATCAGAAACCACGAAGGTACCACAAACATCCAGACCCAAGAAAATGTTGAAAAACCCTTTATTTCTACATCGACCCGTCCGGGAATCGAACTTGGGACCTCGGAGCATGCGACACCTTGAAAACCGGACCGGTACACCACTCCGCCACGGAGAGTCAAAATTTATTGATATACCCGATACTTCAGAGCTTTAAAACTTGGGTCTTAGCCACTCGAAGGTCGTCTGCAAATAGATGAAGTCATGATTCAGACGATGTCTAGAGCACAGAGTACATTTGTCTAGGGTTACTTAGGTCAGTGACAAAAGCAATCTTGCCGAACTGAACTCTGTAAAGTACCGTATCTAAGATTTGCCAAATAGTATTAATTATGAACGGCCTTTTATGAGTTTTGTAAGTGTTTGCAACAAGCTCTTACACGACACGGTATAATAAGACTGTTGAGTCGATTGTTATGTTAAGTGATAGTAGTTTATCACCAAAATATCAGGATTGTCAAAAATTATATTTTTATATTTATTTTGTATCTTATCTACTTGTCACACAGCCGAAAACCAATAAAATTTTAAACATTGCCTGGTTGCATTTTATATTTTTCGAAGATTATTTTTATGGATAAATAAAAACACTGCCAAGACGTTAAATAATGTGACATAAATAAATCGGTGTTCGTTTGTAAGACGGATTAAAAAACTAATAATAGCATTCGAAATTAAAAAAATAAAAATTTTTTTGGTTGTTTAGTAAAATTATATGCGAGAAACGGATCTTATTGATGAACTAGCTGTTCCCCGCGAATTCGTCCGCGTCAATTTCGATTATTATGATCGCGACTATTTTTGCAACATTTCTTACTCATGCTTCACTCCTGTTGGTCGCAGCGTGATTTTATATAGCCTAAAGCCTTCCTCGTTAAATGGACTATCCAATATATAAAATATTTTTTCAAATCGAACCAGTACTTCCTGAGATTAGCGCGTTCAAACAAACAAACAAACAAACAAACAAACTTTATAATATTATAGGTAGTATAGATGGCAAGGACATTCTATATCAGAATTCCGTTCTGTGGCAAGGACCAACCACGTGTGTGTCACATCGTTTAAAACTCACAGACTTTAGGCAAAATATTTCTGTCCCTTTCTTATCTGTTCAAAGGAATTTCCTGTTTCATCTATTTGACAATACATCAGTGTAACGAACAGAACAGTCTGTGGATTCTGCAAATAATGTTCTGTGTTTAAAATAATTGGCATTTTCTCGACAGAGACGGGATAGTACAAATACGAGGAATTAAAATTTTAAACCAAAGACATTTTTTAAGCTTTTTCGTAAAAAGTTTTGAGTATTCAATTCAACGTTAAAAAATAGAAAATGGAAATACTCGTCATACTTTTTTACTTCGTTTTTAGACAGTCATGCTTGTAGGTAGTACGTGTACCTACCTATCATAAAGGATTCCAATTTGAGCCTTTTTTTCATATAAATTTAACGGCTTCGGACGAGTTCACACAGCCTAGTCTTTAGTTATAATGTCATTTTAAAATACATATTAAACAATATGATAAATACTTACATAAACATAGTAGTCTAACCTAAACTAACTTAACTCATTGAAATGTATGGGTGGTTTATACATTTCATATGATTACAGGAGTTTTACGCGAGAACGTGGATCAGAGTCAAATAGGAACGTCCTTGTTTCTCACTTTTATTTGATTTATCCTACTCACTGACACATTATTATAACAATGCCACCACTTTATCACAATAGATGCCGCTTAGGATAATTTCAGAAAATTACGAAACAAAGTCCATCTTTCTCTTCTCGTTTCCCGCGCAAAAACCCCCCAATGCGAGCCTAAAACTAATTTGACGTACGCAAAACTTGTTCCGAATACCTACCTATTTCCTCATGATTGGCCTAGTGTGAGGATGTTAATCGATTCCAGCTCAATTCGGGACAAGGCTTAAATCTATCTTCACAAAATTACGCAAACGTTCAAAATCAATGCTTGCCGCACTTGCCAAAGCGCTGTAGTGGACTTCGGCGTACAAAATCGCTAGATTAGATAGAATCTCCGGCGAGCGTTACGCTCCGCTGGCCAACATTGTGTGTTAAACCTATTTCGGCGATGTTTGAAAGCGAACGTTTTATTTTTCCAATTATTTTTTTATGTATCTTTGTAATTGATGTAATATAAAAAAAATTATACACAATCAACGTTAAGAAGGTGATCTAAAGAGATAAGGGTGCATTTAACATCAACCTATATCAATTATAAAATGACAAATATTCATACTATTGCAATCCCAGCCCTAAATTTAGTAACATATTAGCTGTTGCCCGTGACTTCATACATTCGTACCTTACTTCGTACACTTGGTATTAAATGCTATCCTACCGGAACCGTACCTTTTCCGGGATAAAAGGTAGCCTATGTGCTGTTCCAACCTATTAAGAGGAAACACTACGGGCGAGAGAATTGAAAATTAGGTATCTGTAAAATCTATTGCTGTCGCGCAGTGCCAAACGCATTCACCGCAGAGTTTGATAGAGACAACTGCTTCTTGGACATAATTTACTTACTAAAAACACACCAAATCAACGTTTCGTAGTACCCACATAATTTGGTTGGGTTATCAAGTTGAGAGATTCAGTTAATATTATATTTAATGAGAAATATGTTCAGATATTAAATTTAATTAGAATAAATCTACTTTAGAAAAATCATCCTTGGAAAGAGCATAATTAATTACCGTTGTTACCGGGGATCGTCTTCGAGTTGTTTGCGGCCTAATAACATTGTTTGTCATTGGAATGACGTAATATCCTTCTAAATATCTACTTCAATGTTTATTTGATGCTTTGAATACGTAACTTTATGTGTTAATTGATTAATTAATACTTTAAGTCTATACATGGAAACAACTCTAAGAATTTGTTGTAAACCCTTGTTTTCAATTCGCTTCTGTAACTTTTGAGTCGGCCATCTTGTTTATTCGCCGATGCGTGGAGACCCCAGTAATTTGTGGTAACGCAATTAGTAGATATTGATTGATAATGTTTTGTTAACTTCCCCTAAATTTAGTAACATATTAGCTGTTGCCCGTGACTTCATACCTTCGTACCTTACTTTGTACACTTGGTATTAAATGCTATCCTACCGGAACCGTACCTTTTCCGGGATAAAAGGTAGCCTATGTGCTGTTCCAAACTATTAAGAGGAAACACTACGGGCGAGAGAATTGAAAATTAGGTATCTGTAAAATCTATTGCTGTCGTGCAGTGCCAAACGCATTCACCGCAGAGTTTGATAGAGACAACTGCTTCTTGGACCGAAAATACCTACTATAAAAACACACCAAATCAACGTTTCGTAGTCCCCCGATTACTTTACCAAAACTGGATCGATTTGAATACTTTTATCATTAAAAATTAAAGAAAGGCTTTGGCCGTGTTCGTATGTTTTCCTTTTTTTTCTAAAATTTAGCCAAATTTGTTTTCTGGATGTTTGAACACAGCGGAAAATCTGGCTAATTTTTTCGAGTTTTGAGGGCTCATATCTTTTTCATTAGTTAATTTATGAAAAAACAGAAAACATAGAAACATGCTAATAGTGGCCATAAATTTTTGTAATAAAAACTATTGCTCTACTGGCATCATCCAGGGAGGAAACAGGGGACTACGTTTGTATGGAAAAACGGCCGTGGTGTTTCCTCTTAACTATCTCCGTGACGCCCTCTAACCGCCGTCTAACGCCCCGTTGGTCTAGTGGTTTAAATACCGGACCAAGATTCCGGATCCCGGGTTCGACCCCGGGTAGGAAGACAAAAAGTTTCGAATTTTTGAATAAGTATCGCTCGGGTTTGTGATCAACGACCCGCATTTAGCAAGCGTGGTGATTATGCCTGTACCCATCATTGCTGTAGTAACTTGAATTCAATGATGGAGTCTTTTACCCTGCAGTGGGATGGTTGATTATAGGCCGTTACCTTACTATACTGTACAGAGAACTTTACTTTTTACTTTTTTCCATATTTTTTATGAGTTTCCGATACCTATCCTGTTCTTTCGAAATCATGGCGCTTGCAACAGTGCCGAAATATCGAAAAATCGTAAAAACAAGGTACCCACATGGTAGAAATCACGAAAAAACTAGAAGTTTACATCAGTATTAATATTCACTAATCACCAAATAAAAGTAAAAATGACAAATATTTAAAATGAGACCCCTAAATTAAAGTTCTATCAATCTACGTCCGTTAAAACCGCGAATCGTCTAATGGAAAGTTGCAAACAAAACAAATTATTTGTTAATTTATCCTGAAACAGATGGATACCTTTTAATTCAAATTACATTAACGAAAAATGAGGATTTAAGTTTTGAAAGGTTTTATATTTTTGAAAATTTTTGTTTTTAGGGTACCGTACTCAAAATGGGAAAGCCGGGACCCTACTACTAAGACTTCACTGTCCGTCTGCCTGAATATAAGAATAAGAATATTTATAATGACTCTTGAACACGGTGCATAAAAGTTGATGTGGCAAAAATAGCATGCTAATACAATTTTAAATATGAATCTATGTTTTATTAAGTTCATTTTGCTATATAAATGGTTACATAAATAATAAACAAGTATATTCAATTATGAAAACCAACTGCGTTACATAAAATGTTTCATATCTATCTAGTACTATATTAACATAATTATAAAAAACTACAATATTTACAACTTATTGATAGATATTCAAGGTAGGTACGTAAGGGCAGGAGGAAACGACCAACAAACACCGTAGCTAGTTTCATACTACTTTATTTTATAACGGTCTGCGCGTCGCAGCGCGCATCGGACTGGGAGTGAATCTCAGAGCTAATGTCAGAGTGAATGAGTACACTACATACATAACACTTATAAATAAAAAATAACATAAAAAGAAGCAAATACTTAGATAGACTAGATAAAAAGGGGAAAAAATATTAAATATTACATATTTGTAGAGTTTACTTTATTAATTGATAGTTGTATAATTTCTTATACATTTTTTTAATAAATTACGATCTATAATTTTTTTTTAAACCCTTATCCATATTAATAATTTACAATTTGCTGATTGTCCCATTCATTTAAAACTCTTGAATGTGCGTGCCTGTACGTATGTTACCACGAATTTTTTATTTAAGTATTTTTAGATGTTTCATGTTCCTGAATATCAAATTTAGATACAAATACATTATCATAGGGGTTAAGATGATACATTCAGAAAGTCCCTCTTCAATACTCGTAGTATCCCCTTACTCTGATTTCCAATACAAATGCCACCGAAGTGTTTTGTCATGTTGCGCCAAATTTTTCGGATAGCGTATTGATAGGAGTCATATTACATTAACAGCCTTTACTTGTTGAAGGGGAAATCTTTTTACAGGGAGGTTATATGATTTATTTAGGTAAGGGTAGAATAAGGTTAAGGCTGCGCGATAGCCATGGATACACAGGATGAAATTTTAACCACTTTTCAAAATTTTTGTAGGCGTTCAGTATCGTATTTAGAGCCCATTTAAGAAGTAAAAAATGTAAATCAAGTTTTCACACGAAAATATTTTTCGCAATAAAGTTTTAAATTTTTACAGTTTTAGGCCTGTTTAGGTATAAAGGGAAAATCAGAAACTTATGATTGTAACGTAATGAATGAATGTGATGTGCATTGCGGCCGTATCAAAAATTTTAGATTTGGCGGACATTTTCTAAGTGCTTTTATCTTGACATTTTTGTACTGGGCTATACCAAAGTTGGGGCTTTGGGCTGGTTTGTTGTCTCGTAGATTGATATAAGTAATTAAATTTGGAAAGTGGTGAAAATTTCACTCTGTATATAGGAACTAAAACTGTCCTAATTTGAATGATTGACGTTAATTTTATGTCAGTCTCATCTTTATAACCCGGACAAATTGTGTCGGCATGCAATAGTATGGATATTTAGGTCAGGTATTTAATTGTTAATTATAAGTGCACCCATTAGACAAATGGGTGCACTTTTATCTACTTATATCAATCGGTTATCAATCAGACGACAACAATCCATTTAAATACAATCGATACATGAATAAATAATTTAAAAAAAACGACTTTAAAAAGTTAAGGAACTCACTAAAAAGCAAAGAATGATTTTACTCCTACCAACTAAACAGTTTGAAATCGGTGCCTTGATGACACAATGGTGAAAGCAGCCAACTAAGCGGAAGACTTTGGTCATTTGTGGTCTTAAAAAAATCCCAATTGTTGTTAAAGAAACTGTATTTTAAACTGGCTTTCCTTTGCTTTAATACGAGTACTAAACCTAAGCATCTTAATTTAAGCCTAAGTTAAGCCCACTTTATATTGCGGAGCTTTTATTTCTGAAGACTGTTTTATTGAAGATTATCCAGATATAAACCTACAAAGCAGAAATTAAATATAAGGTCGCCAGTGGCCATTACTTTAAACTTTGGAATTGTACTCCCACACTTACAAACTAGTGGTGGGATCTAGCTAATGGGATCGGGACGGGACACCAAACATTTTTAGGGAAACATCATCGATAATACTCCAAAATAATTTTATATTAGATTATAACTTTAGTTATCTATCTTTTTAACTACTTAATTATTTGACGGATGTATAAAAGCGCACTATAGGAGCTGCACTATGTGTTAATTCTACTTTTTAATGTATTTTTATTTGGCACTCCTCAGGATAAAGTTAGTAGGTATTTTTCGAATACCTTCAAACTATTTCAGCAGAATCATGTGTTATCTTATAGTCACATGTCTCATGTAACCCAGCCGCAAGCTTATTTTAACAAAGTTTCTAAAATTGATGCAACTCAAATGTCAACGTCTCTTGCGGTTTAGTTGAATAGCGAAACTCTCTGTCACTCGTAAGTATAGTTAAAATAATCTTTTGTTAAATTATACCACTTGGGAGGTCTACTCTTCAATCAACGGTCCACACTGTCTACAGCAGGAACTAGGCCTTAACCAATTTACTCCGTTTTGTACTACCCTGTCTTCGTCTTTTCGAATTCATCTTATGCCAATCGTTACGCCATCTAGCTGAAAAGCTTCCTAGGCTTTACTTCCCTAAGATCTTATCTTAATATATAAAAATTTCGTGTCACGTTGTTTGTCCGCGATGGACTCATAAACTACTTAACCGATTTTAATCAAATTTGCACACCGTGTGCAGTTTGATCCAACTTGAAAGATAGGGTAGTTATTAACTCAATTTATTGGCGCATTATTTTTTTATTGCACATTATTTGTTTATGGCAAGGTAATTTGGTAAAGAAAAACGCCACGTTTAATGACAGTGACATTTAAGACGTCATAATCAAATTATATTATTCTGAGGCGATACGAAGTTAGCGGGGTAAGCTAGTAATATGATAAAAACTGAATGAAGTTGTAAACTCAAGGAATTATGTCTATTTTTTTCGGTAATAACTGTTTAAGATTTCTAGTAATCCCTACTAAGTATTAGTACAGTACAGTGTTTACGTAATAAAGAAAGAAAATAGTTCTTATCTATCATAGGTAGTAAAATATAAGATCATGTTTAGAAAGCGTAGGTACTCACTCATGCTGATAAACGAGGCTGGGTAAAGAAGTCAATCTGGGACAAGTAGCGTATAGTTGGAATACTGTCCCAACACTATTCAAATATATCTAGTCTCATAACTAGTTGCAAGAAGTAAACAACTTGTTTCATTTCGATGTACAGCACTGTTAGATGCTGCATTTGATTCTACTAAGTACTTTATAGATCAGTAGAACTTTGCCAAGTTCTGAAATAACAAAGTTAGTTTGAAGATTGCTTGCTAGATCTATAACTTAACGTGATTTTAAAGGGTAGTTTTAGTATCCAACCATTGCGATAATATCCTTTGTTAACTTTTAAGAAATACTTTTTAACTTATACGTAGGTACTAGAGATGGTATGAGTCAACACAAAACAAAGTACATAGCATCCAAGAGCACAACACACTTAAAAATACTTAGCATATGAACGTATGTAATATATAAATTAAAAAGTATTTCCTAAAAGTTAACAAAGGACTCATTTTCAGGTAAAATAGTAATGTAACTTCTACTAAAAACTAAAAATACTTATGTACCTTCCGGAAGTTTCGATCCGTTCGCACGAATCACGGATTCACGGTTGCGGGCAGACTAGAGTCGCTCTGCTACGTCTAATCGGTTTTCTTCCACTCGTATGTTCTGAACAATTTCATCACGCGTCCAGTCAGCTCGACACACTACACTCAGTCCGAGTTTTCTAGTGACGGTGTAACATGCGATTTTCAAATCGTTAACACTGGTTTCCACGATAATTTGTAATAAATTTGGAATACATTTTCGTGGAATTTATTAGTAATAAATTTTCTTGTAATTTCACTTATTAATTCCCTTAGATTAATCCGTACTAATCCCATCTCCGTTAGCCTTATTTTTATCTAACGACTTTTTTTCAAGTATAGTCTATTGTCAGGTTTTGAGCCGCCTATCACCACATCCTTTAGAGTTTTTACTGCCATTTGAATCCACTTCCAGACAGAAGCTAAAAATGACGAAACGTACCTTCCAAAGCACGAATAATCAACCACCCCTTTCAGAGCCAAGCCAATTTAGGTAGTTAGTTAATATTATTTCCTAAACTAATCTCTTTATTAATTTCAAATTTCTTTATCAATTCTGTCTGTGTCTGAAGTGTTCATTTGGTCCCACCAGAATACTAGGGCCCTTATTCAGCTATTTCAAGTGCAGTTCGATCGTGATTGAATTGGGCGATTTTGACATTTAGCCCATACTAGAACTGTCAAAAACCTGCTATTCAATTACGATTGTGATACGATTTGGCTAGCTGAATTAGGGGCCAGCGCTACAGCAGCCGTCAGGTCGTTACAGCACAAGCTGAGGCTGGGCCCTAATTGACCACATTTAAATGTTGTTTAATCATATTCTTGTGTCTTTGGTTCTAATGTTTTGTTCTATAATTTTTTTCTTTGTTTTTTTTGTAACGCGCTTGTGGTCAATTAAATGTTTTCTTATTCTTATTCTTAATCCGACAGTAAATCGAACCAGAGGCCTTACTCCTCAACACAATGTCCATATATTCGAATCCATCTGCCCCTGTCACTCATACCGATGTCTTAGAGTATTTGAAAGCGACAGATATATCCGTAAATACGAGCTTCGGCATCTAAACATTTGCAAGGTGGATGGCGCACCACTACACCAGCCGAGTCGTCCATAACAGGACCTTTGGAAAGCTCCGCAGACTGTTCCTAAATCACGACAAGAAGCAAGTAACAGCAATCTGAATGAATAACAAAATTAACAGAAACATGCCTCGTCAGTTCGGTTGCCATTTCGTTAATTTATAAAACCAACAGGGATTTACCATTTTGGGGTATATGGTAATTGTATTATCTCTGGAAGCTAATATTTTAATTACCCGGTATTTCGTTTGATGCTAATTTTGTGGGAAGCCAACATAGACAACTGAACTAACTGTATGCTTGAACTATTTTGTACCAGTATACTGTCTGTTAGTATAAATTCATTAAATTGAAATACAACTCTCTTATTTTTATACAGTTATTTATTAAAACTTTATTGCATATAAATAAATAAGGATAAATGGTGAACTTAATGCTATATGGCATTCTCTACCAGTCGCCCAGAAGGCTAAACAGAAAAAATGTTAGGGGTAACACGGTTCCCCTTACCTGATTTAGAGCATTAGTAACAAAGAGCCTGTGTACAGATTTTTAGCTTCCTATTTTGAAAACTGCAAAAAGTCCCATATAAAATTTCACTCCCTCTTTTAAGGGGTTGGGGGCGGATTTCCAAAAAAAAAATTCTGCACGTTTTTTTTGTTATTCACACATACCTAGTTCGCATACTAATTTTTATCTTACTACCTTAAAAAGTGCGGAATGCTCCATACAACCATCCACTACCCATTTTAGGGAATTGGGGAGTTAGAAAGAAACAAAAAGTAGCCTATGTGACTCTCCATCCCTTCAATCTTCCCTACTTAAAAAATCACGTCAATTTGTAGCTCCGTTTTGCCCTGAAAGACGGACAAACAAACAGGCACACACACTTTCCCATTTATAATATTAGTATGGATTTTAGCAATTTAATTAATATCAGTACCTATTTAAACTTACCAAAAAAAAAATCCGCCTTGAAAAACAAACCAATTTATTTAGCACTAAGTAATTCATATTTCGATTTAGTTAATCAAATCAAATCAAACAATTTGTTATAGGTTGTTATAGTATTCACTAAATAATACTGGATTTGATAAAATTAATAGACTCAGGCGTTACTTAGCGGAAATCCATAACTAAATATGGATTTTGAAAATAATTCTGCTAATGATTTCCGCTCGTTCACACCGGCCTAGGTACCCACTACCTACACCACACTACCCGCACCGACACCGCTGAGCAAGCAATATTTCATGCAGGAAAACCGCCGCCCTCCCTACAAAAATGCATGCAGTACAGATAATGCAATTACTTATTAGTACCGATATAAGAAAAACCTCGACGCGTTTTCGCCACATCACGTAGCATCCTCAGGAAATGTTGTCGCCTTCACTGCGCTACGAGGACATCGGACGAGTCATCTGACTGACTGGATTTGGTGTCTACGCGATAGTTCGTCTGTATTCGTGCATGAATCATGAAGAATATTTATGAGAATCGCAATGGTTGGATAGCGGTTTTTGATATACGCAGTAAGTATTTGAAGCAGATAACTGCATTAGGTAGGTGTATTAAAACAATTAGGCGCTTTGCAGATTTACGAAAAGTGTGTTTTGCGGGAGGTGGTATGAGTGACTTGGATAACTTCTTGGCGGGAAAAAAAATTAATACCCGAGAGGCAGTACAAAATGCCTTTGAAGAATTTGTTGCCTCCCGTCTAGCTTATTTCTTTAAGAAGGGCATCAATAAACTGCCACTGCGTTGGCAAAGATGCATAGATTGCATGGGTGATTACTTCGATTAATACAAATAAAATACATGAAAGAAATTCGTTTAAACTTTTTCATACAAAACGGCAATTTCGTAGGTGAAGACCTAATAAAACGCCCCCTTGGCTTAATATAAATTGGGTTAAATACCGGACCAAGATCTCGGGGTCCTGGGTTCTATAAACAAAAGTTTCGAATTTTCGATCATTGCTTGAGTTTATGATCCGCAAGTGACAAGGTTGGTGATTATGCCTATACCCCATTGGTGTGGCTACTTGAATTTAATGATCGAGGCCTTTGCCTTGCAGTGGGATGAGACCGTTAGTTTACTAAAGGACAAAGGTATATCACACTAGTTTGGCGAGTGTAGGATGCACTGAACCCAAAGCGGCCTGGTAGGTACTCCTGCCAGCCCCGCCAGTGGTTCGCGGGTAAAATCGGTTTCATCTCGATACATTTACAAAAACATAAACTGTAAACCTTTATTGATTTCAAAAAAGAGTGATGTTTACCGTATAATATGGGGTCCTGCCCTAAATACAGGATGAAATTTTAACCACTTTCCAAATTTTAATATAGCAATCTACGAGGCAAAAATCAAATGACGTATTTTCTTTTGGTATAGCCCAGTACAAAAATGTCAATAAATAAATAAATAAATAATATTAAATATTTAAGACATGCCTCAATGGGCCACACTGAGCCATCTAGTCCCAAATTAAGGTACTATTAAGTACCCTGTCGTATGGGGTACTAGACAACCGATAAACTTACTTATATACTTTTTTTTTTTGTAAATATATACTTATAATACATAGAAAACACCCAGACCAGTACAAACAGACATGTTCATGCACACAAATATTTGTACTGTGCGGGGATCGAACCCGCGACCCATGGCTCAGAAGCAGCGTTAACTACCGCTGATCCAAATGGTTGTCAAGATAGGGCACTAAGAAAATATCCGCCAAAATAAAAAAAAATTGATACGGCATCCTAGTAACACTTTTTTCTCGCGATATACATCTCATTCATTCATTACAATACTATTCATAAGTTTTTGATTTTCCCTTCATACCTTAAACGCCTCGTTGGTCTAGTGGTTTAAATACCGGGCCAAGATCTCGGGGTCCCAGGTTCAATCCCCGGGTCGGGCAACAAAAAAGTTTCGAATTTTCGAACGTTGCTCGGGTTTGTGATCACCAACCCGCATTTACAGTACACCCATCATTGCTGTGGTAACTTGAATTCAATGATGGAGGCCTTTGCCCTGCAGTGGGATGATTATAGGCTGTTACTTTTTTTTTTTTACCTTCACAGGTCTAGGACTGTAAAAATTGAAAATTATATCGCGAAAAGTATTTTCAGGTGACAACTTGACTTACATTTTTTACTTCATAAATAATACGATACGGAATACATATAAAAATTTTGGAAAGTGAATTTCATCCTGTATAAAAAAAGCGTTTTGTTCGAACAGTTTGATGGTACAGTTCATAATGGAAAACAAAGACTGAAAAACTAAAGCTAATAAATATTTTGGAATTATAATTATTTATTTATGAATTAATTACTGAGCCATTCCGGTCTAAATTAGCAATGACTAAATGTGTGTCAGTGAGTCAGAAAAGGAATCATTCAATAACCTAATAAATATCAGCTAGTCAGAAAATATAAATGAGTACTAAATTTTAGCTGCACACTCACAAATTGCTACGTCCGTTGTGCACAGACCAAGAGATTTCACTAGAAGTTACCTAGTTAAATTTATTTGTGGCACAAATTTGGGTAATAAAAAGTAAAATTCAAGGCATATAATCCTAGAATAGGTCAAAAGTACCCAATTAGAGTTAAAACTGTATTTTATTAGCCGTTATGAAGCCTTCACGTGGTTATCTGTAAGCTACAGACTGGTCTAATTGACTTTTCTAATAAAGGTCACTCATATATTAAATGGTAACATATTTGCAAGGGCAATCACATCATAACATATTGCGATACCTTACATTATACCGACACATTAGTTTTTACTATAAGTACAAGTTATATAACCTTAATATCCTTACTAATAAGTATTATGAATGCGAGAGAACTCTGTCTGTCCATTACGCTTTCAAGCCGAAAGTAATGAACCGTATTTTATGAAATTTGTTACAGAAATAGTATAGATAGAACTAGAGAGAAGATATAGGTATGGTTTTTTTTTCAATCCCACGGGCTAAGGTTTCCGCCCGCGTGCATCCGTGCATTACGTGTAGTCTACTTGGGTAGATCCGCAGGCAAATAGCTAGTGATTAAGTAAACGATAAATAATAGGGGTTAAAGTATGAAATTGCCGATTATTTTTCCACTTTTTATTTTGTTTATAGCTCTTAAGTATAGTCATATTATTACGTAATTCTTTTTGTATTGTATCAAAAACTAAATAAAGTAACTTTTGACTAAAAAAAAATGCAATCCTAGTGCCTATTACTTCAAAGGAAGTCGTTGAAAAGACCCCTTACAGTGTGTCAGCTGACCTTCTTGCTTCAATTAAGTATATTTGTATTATATACTTTGATTTTCAGAAATTTTAATACTATAATGCGTAGCTTTATAACCATTTAATTTTCACCTTTAATTGCATCGAAAACGGTTAAGGCGTTTTTAAAAAAACTAAAAAAAATGTTAGTACGGAAAAATGACTTTTCTCGATTTCGTCCATACAAAACGGCAATTTCATACTTTAACCCCTAATAGATATATGAAATAACCACCAGTTGGATCAGTGGTAGTAAACATGTGTGTTTGCGCTTGTCTGGGTGTTTTCCCATTTATACATGAAATTTTAACCACTTTCCAAAATTTAAAAATGTGAAACAAATTGTCACCCGAAAATATTTTTCGCGATGTAGTTATAAATTTTTACGGTCCTAGACCTGTTAAGGTATAAAGGGAAATTAAAAAACTTATGAATAGTATCGTAAAGACATGAAAAATAAAGCGTAAAATAAGTGTTGCTAGGCGACCGTATTAAAAATTTTAGATTTTTGGCGGACATTTTCTAAGTTCTTTATCTTGACATTTTTGTACTAAGCTATACCAAAATAAAAAATACGTCATTTGTTTTTTGTAGTAAATATTTTGAAGGTGGTTAAAATTTCAGCCTATAAATAAGTATATTAAAAAAAATGTAAGTTTACCGGCTGTCACTAGACAACCGATAAACTTACATATTTTTTTAAAGGTTAGGTAGGTTATGTAGTACTAACCACATAACCTAAACTACTTAGTAGTAGCTTAATTTGCGGCTAGATGGCTCTGTGGCCCAATGAGGAATGTTATTGTTATTTATAGAGATGTCCCATAACAGGCCCAGACATTGTACAGTATTCTAAAAAATCAAGAAAAACCTACTGACTTTGGGAAAAATACAATTATCTGTATGTAACGTATAATTTAGCGGCTCAAAAATAAATACAATCTAATAAATATTCCTCTCAAATAGGCATACAAGATGGCGTTTGACGAAAAAAAAAGATAAACCATAAACTCTTAAATGTCAGTGGCTGTCAGATTTCCTTTGTCAATATTTGACATAACCGTTCTTTTCAAGTTTTTGTCACTCGTCATAATCTCACGTGAAAAGCTAATATTATATCTTTCGCAAATATATATCCTTTAGGCATTACATAAATTAAAAGTTTAAATCGAGATAAGCGATTTTGAAATTGTCAATACTGACAGATGTCATCAAAGTGTCATTTTCCGCCATGATAGTTTTTGTTGTTTAGTATTGCTATTCTAATAATTTTATTTTTGTTTGAGCCATTATACGAAGCTATTTTAAAGAATTTGGATAATAACAAAGTGTTGTAGGTATATTGCCCTAACTTTTGGCAATGTGTACAGGTTCTGGGCCTAGCTTCCATACAATTTGGGACAACTCCTTTAAATGTCAATGTCAATGCCAAATATTATTGTTTTTATTAAATTAAAATGTCTTGCACAAGCAATGTGCACTATAAATTTTCTTGTAACTTATTTATATAGAGGTACAGTGACAGAGAGACAATAGTGACAGATTTTATTGCGGTACGTCTTCTCGTCTCTAGACCACAATTTCTAATAAAATACGGCGACGCGTAATAATATTTTCAGAAATCAAACAAGTTTTACTGATTTCTGTAAGTCGGACCTTCACAAAATAAGGGCTTGCGACCCTTCCACATCATAGGCTTTATATTGTTTTATTATTAGATTGGAACCCCTAACCGATTTTTAACATTGTTTTCTCTTATACATACAAGATCACGTTTTGGACGATAGTCAGATACTGCGGATGAAATCTTTATAAATATTTGCGTTGTCAGTGTATACTGGTACAGTAGTAGAAATAGAATATACCCTTCTCGTTTTACAGGTGTCGCAAGAGGCGACTTAAAGATACTTTTAAGAAGGCGAATTCTCACCTCTTATTCTCGGGTGAATGGGTGTCATTAGAAACCACTAAAGAAGCATATTCACTACTTCAGGTGGTGGGATCTACTTCCTAGTGGTCCACCCGGGGCAACGGCATCTTTGGTTTTCTAACCAATGATGACGGCTAACAGATCCCTCTGCGGTGGGCCGGTGGTAGGCTTCGTAAGAGGCTGCCTGGATGCTACCACCCTCCTGTCTGAGCCCAGCGCCAAACAGTTCTTCTGTGTTCCGTGGGTGTGTGGGAGAACCAGTGCCCATGGGTAAGCTCGCTCCATCTTAAGCTTCTTCTTAACCGTAGAGTTAAGTTCGTAGTCAAGAGCAAGTCCATTGATTATAAAAATAACTATTGGCTGAACTAACTACCTGCACATACAGTCCAGCGGTGGATAGTGATAGGCTTTGCCTAGATAACGATTAAAAATAAATAAAATAAAATAATAATAAAATCAATTTATTTCAGACTTCATGGTCCATGGCTTACAGATATAAAACTGATAAAAATAATTTTTTTAACAAAATTTAGCTAATTTAAATCATAAAATATTTTCTGCTAATTTAGCTAGAAATTAATTTTAGATGAGCCGATTATCAAGATTATTTTAATACACCTAGACAATAGATTAGTAGGAAATATAAACTGAAAGGCAAATAAAGGAAATTTTCAGAACTTGATCTCCGCATTTTTTATTTTAGCGTTAATATCCCTAATATTATTATAAAGATAAGTAATAATCCAGTTTCAGACTTTTCTCTGACTTATTTTAAAAAAAGACGACGATTCGAATATTTGAACATCGCTCGGGTTTGTGATCACCAACCCGCATTCGGCAAGCATGGCGATTATGCCTGTACCCTGTACCATCATTGCTGTGGTAACTTGAATTTAATGATGTAGGCCTTTGTCCTGCAGTGGTATGATTATAAGTTGGTACTTTTTAAACATCCCTGCTAGAGTAAAATACACTTAACGAGCTTTCGCATTTATAATACTAGCTGTTACTAGTGACATCGTTCGCGCATTAAATGCAGACACGATAGAACTTATACCCTGTGTAAATCTACATGAAAGGACATTTTTCGTTTCGTCTGGAACTTTGTACACCATTCGAACTAATAGTTAAAAATATGGTAACGTCATATAAAATAAAACTCTCTTTCTGGATGAATGGTACAAAAATAAACTTAAATTAAAATAACAACGCCGGTCGTACTGGCAACCATATTTTTAACACGTTCGGAAACATTGGTTAAAAAAAAATTTAGAAAAGTTTCGGGATATCTCTCCTTTGTCTGTGTACCTATCGGACTGTGGTTTTGTGGTGAATTTAGATTAGTTTTTTTTGCGCATGTTTTTTTTCTGTTGCAACATTTGTTAGTTTTTATGTGTATTTTTTTTATCAGTGGCCTTAACATGTTTCTGAATGAGAAACGATATAATACATGATTAATCTGCCAATGTCATTATGTGAGTGTGATGTTTTGCTGCCATATTCAATCGTGGTTGCATATTTTATTTCTAGAACATGCTTTTGTACCTTATAACGCGTTAGATTATCCCGATATGACAATTTTTCTAGTATAGTGCACAAAGTCCTAGACAAGGCTGCATACAAAACTGAAAAAAATCCTTTGGCACGCAGATATATTAAGGTTGGAGTAGCACATAGCTTTTTATCCTAGAAAAATATTAGGTTCGGATAGTTGCGTAATCTCGTATTGAATAAACCATGTTTACAAAAAAAATATCCTCGTTTGACATTTTGTCATGTCATTATGTGAGATTTGGCGACCGCCGCGGCACAATAATGACGAACTCGATGCGGCTTGCGCGATACACACGGGTTTAAGGGATGACATACTCGCTAAACGGTTATATCGCTTTTTATATATTTTTTGCAATCGCTATGTATCGTGTACTGCCAACTCCCTTAAAAGAATAGCAGTATCCGTTCTTTTCCTGTGGGTGTCGTAAGAGGCGACTAAAGAGTAAGACAATTACAGAATAAGGGCACCACCACCGCCTGGCAAGTGTGGCGAATATGGCTTAATCCTACTTTGAGAGGCATGTGTCCAGCAATGGACTGAAATAGGCTGATGATGATGATAATATGTTCCCCGTATACACTTCCCCCTCTTTCTACCTCTACCGGTTGCACTTCTTTAGTAGCCTCTTACCAGGGGCGTGTACAACAATTCCGGGCAGGATATGCAGTACCTAAGTTTCTTGCGCTGCTTCTTCTCGGCACTAGCCCAGACTTGTCCCGAAACAGTGGTAGGTTTAAATATTGGGACGTGTAAAGGCGCCTCCTGGGGCCTATTTGCAGAAATAAAACTGATTTTTACTGATTTTAACTGATTTTAAGTGTACGAGTAATGCAGGGATCGGTATGATATTTAGTTAGGCGTAGTAGGCAGGGTAGGCTTATCGTCTTGTATAGTGCTTACGCCACTGCCTCTTACCACGCTGATAGGGGGAGATGGAGTCGTGTTATTATATTTTTGGCCCGCTCAATGGCAGATCAAACATTTAAAAAAATATACATATATATCTTCAAATGACAGATACATTTACGGAGTTTAGTCGTGTTTAGTAGGCTTTTTTATTTTACTTGATTCATCCCGATGTTTTCAATATTATACAGCCTATTTTTTTTATTATTTTGTTTGTGACGTTTCATAAAGTACAATATTCAGTTACATTCTGTGGTTACATCCATTTTCATCTTGGTTTTCGATATAACTTTGCTCTACACGCTTACTGCCAATGTGTACAGTGAGCAAAACAATAACAGCGTTTGTAGTCCACAGTGGACGCAGCAAGTATTGTGGATGGTTCGCAAATAAAACGAATGTGTCGGCGCGAAGTTATTTTCCAATAACGCGAACTATAAACGCTGGGGGAAACAAAACATTTAGGCTCTATTACAAATTTTTACATTGCAATTCATTTTTCACTTCTTCCACACATTTGCGATTGATAAAAAAATTGGTTAGGACTTTAGAAACTGTTTTAATTTGTTTACTATGTAAGTATATAATAAGTGTATTTGTATGGCTTAAGTTTCGCAAGTGATGAATATTACACATTTTGAAAGTTTTTACTTTTTGCTCGTGCTTCATTCTGTGGCACCAATGGAAGACCAGCGTTGTTGCACGCGCACTCAACATACGCTGAGATGGATGCCTTTCTGTCTGTCGGGACCTTGAGACTCGTAGATTATTTGTGTTCCTGTATTAGTGCTTTTGGGATGGTGGGATCTACCTCCTAGTGGTCCGCCCTGGGCAACGGCATCTTTGGTTTTCTAACCAATGATGACGGCTAACAGATCCCCCTGCGGTGGTAGGCTTCGTAAGAGGCCGCCTGGATGCTACCACCCTCCTGCCGGAGTCCAGCGCCAAACAGTTCTTCTGTGTTCCGCTGGTGTCTGGGAGAACCAGTACTGGGTAACCTGGCTCCATCTTAGGCTTCTTCTAAACGTATAGTTAAGTTTGTGGTCAAGAGCAAGCCCATAATTCATAAAAAAAAGTGTTGTTACTTTCAATTTTACTCTGTATTGATTTATAGTTAGGTTTCTTTGCATTTATATTGTACCTAGTTTCAAAATTAATAGTAGTCTTACAATTAGGTTATATTTAAAATGATAATGAGTTTAAGACAAAAAAAATTACACTATAGATGATGGATTCAAATTAAGGGATCAAATAATACTGACTGACCGAAGACTTCTCTCCTCTATTTGCCAAACTGCAATCCTCTACCCACATTCTAAGCAGTAATCAAGCCAAATCCTCATTTAGAATTTTTGTCCAGCTGTGGACTAACAGTAATTTGGAATTGAAAGCCTATGATTTACTTGGTATTTGATCTCATAGCATCAACCTGATGCCACAATATCCAATTTTAGATGTCATAAAAGTCTTTACTTCTTTGAGATGGTTGTCATAGTTCCTCCTCCAGGGCTAACTCAGTAGTAAGTAATTTATGGAAACCATGATTTCATAAATAAATATTTTTTACTGCCTTAAGTGTGATTGGAACTCTCAACCTAGTCGGGCGACTGCACAATACTTACTAATATAAAAGAGAGTTTTATTCATTCGCGGAATGTTTTTTTTTCAGATTACCTAAAAACATTTTAAGTATAAAAAATATTTTAATCTTTTATTTTTTGTTTGCTATCCTTACTCACTTATTAACCACTTCGCGTGGAAACAAACAAAGTTCAGATGCGTTGGTTTTGCTGCCACTACACTCCGTGTCAATATTGAGTGGGTCTTCTTGGGTCTTTTGTTTTTATATAATATTTTGACTCGATATTAAACACAACTGTTTGAATAATTTAAGAGTTTTTTTTTTCTAAATAATTGTTTTAGATCAAGTAAATAATATGCGGACATTTGTCATCATCGTCTTCTTTTCGTGCGACTATCTATACCAACTGATACCTACCTACCTTTACATACCCATTATTTATTACCTACATAACTTTCAACTCTGATTCAACTCTACTCAACACAGAAGGTTCGCTTCAAGCGATAAGACCTCCTAACTAAATTGTACTATTCTAAATCTTTCTCATATATTATTTTCAAATTTTATGGTGTGCTATAAAGAGAATCTATTCATCTTTCAAGGATGATTCTACTTTCTGAAGACTTTCTAGTAATTTGTTTGCTAACGACCTTAAAATTTTACTCAAACACGCATTTTTTCTAAAGCACCAAATGGTATTTATGATCGTTAAAATTGTATTTGGTGCCATTATTAAAATAACGCATTACGTGAGTAATTTAAAATGATAGATAGAGACAGAAATATATCTGTCGCGCAATGTTACCAGGCGACTTCAGTACACTTCTGGTAGCCTGGTAAGTCCATTCTGCCAAGAGGACTTGTTAAACCTGATGCTCGACTATCATTAATAATTATCACCATCATCAGCCTATACCAAGCTGGGGATAGGCGTATTGAAAATGAGGATTTAGCCCAATGATATTATATTAAAACGAAGCAGATATGTTTTGCGCGCGTTGTGAAGACTCAAATACGTCCTAATTAGGAATTTTGTAAATTGTCAGCGTCGAGCGCGATCACCAGTCCTGTCCTGTTTTGTCCTGCTTATCAGTGAAGTTTGTCAATGTGGGCTCGGAACAGATTTAATATGCGAATTACTATAAACGTAACATATCTATATTTTAAAATATTATTGATTTAGCCATAATCACCGCGCCTGGCAATGTAGGCGACTGCATTTTATTCAATATTAATATTAATACGAGTATGTATGTCTTCTATTCCTTTAGTCGCCTTTTCAACATACAATATTATTATTATTTACACTTTATTGAACGACTAGCTGTTGCCTGCGACTTCGTCCGCGTCAATTTCTGTTATTATGATCGCGACTATTTTTGCAACATTTTTCACTCATGCTTCGCTCCTTTTGGTCGAAGCGTGATGTTATATAGTCTAAAGCCTTTCTCGATAAAAGGACTATCCAACACAAAAAGAATTTTTCAATTTGAACCAGTACTTCCTGAGATTAGCGCGTTCAAACAAACAAACAAACAAACTCTTCAGCTTTATAATATTAGTATAGATTAACAAACAGAACAAAAGGCGGACTTCATGTCAAAAGCATACTCTGCCAGTCAGCCAGGGGGTCAAACAGAAATGTTAAGCGGTGCAAGAAGAGAAAAAAATATGACCATGAACCCTGTTAAATGTTCGAAACGTCGGGTTAAATAAAAAAATAAACGCGTACTAAACCGTAAACATTTCTTTTACTTCAAAAACACTTAAAATCAAAATAGTCAGAACATAAAGTTCAAAATGTATGATTCAGTTTAGCAGGTTGCTATCTATATGGCAGTGGGCTGGCCATATTTGTCGCAGAACCGATGAGCGTTGAACGGTTCTCGAATGTAGACCACGTCTCGGCAAACGTAGTGTAGGACGCCCCCCTGCTAGATGGACCGATGACCTGAAGAAGGTCGCTGGTAGTGGCTGGATGAGGAAAGCGGGGGATCGTGCACTGTGGCGTGCCCTTGGGGAGGCATACGTTCAGCAGTGGACTGCAATAGGCTGATTGATTGATTGATTGATATCTATATAAATCTATATATGTTATTAATAATGGATCACTGAAATTCATGTACGTCCATAACTTCCGATTGACTTCACCAAATCGGATAATTCTATTGTGTTAACTTTGTAATGGTCAGGAGAAAGATTTGTATGTAAGAAAATAATTGATAATATTTAAATTTTTAAAACCGTTTTATAGAAATATCTACATAAAAACTGTGTTAAGGCCCTTAACACTGAAGGGTAAGCATGGTCATAAACAGAACATTTTCTTGCATTATCTAACTAGAGTTGCAGATCTATCGATAGTTTGGCTATCGATAGTTGACCTCGAAAACTAGTTACAATATCGATAGATCTATCAATAGTATTGCTACCAATCAAAAGTATTAGTGAATTCGAATATCGATACTATCGATATTGTTGTTCCGAAGCCATGTATTGGTCTTTATTAGCACGTCTTTACGTCATCCCTGCCACTATGTCTGAAAACTAAGGTGTTCAATCAGTGCGTCCAACCCATTATGACCTATGCTGCGAAAACGTGGACACTTACCAGAGGACTAGTTCCCAAGTTCAAAGTCGCTCAGCAAGCTATGGAGAGGGCTATCATTATCTCGTTAAGAGATAGAGAAGTAGAGAACCGACAACCGTTGGAGCAGACGAATTCTGGAGTGGAGACCGCGTTTAGGCAAGCGTAGTATAGGACGCCCTGCCACTCGATGGTCTTATGACCTTAGGAGAACTGTTGACAGCGGCTGGATGGGGAAAGCCCAGGATAGAAAATTGTAGCGTGACTTGAAGGAGGCCTACGCCCAGCAGTGGACGGACAATAGCTGTTGATTGATTGATTGAATAGTATCGATACTATCAAAATTACGTCTGCTATCGATAGACTGTCAATAATATCGATAGAGGACTATTAAGCAGCAACTGAAGTCGGAACGGATCGAGTTATTAATATTGCCTATGAGCCATTGAGCCATTCCCCTAATGTATTAAGATTCTAAGAAATTACTAACTTTAATATTATATTTATTAACAAAAGGCCTATAATAAACGACGACCCCCACTGGCTTTTATATTAGGCAGGATATTAAATTAAAAGTTATTTCTACACTAACATGGTGTTGAGGCGTATTTTCCTGTAGGTATACGGGATATAATATGATCCTATTTTGGTTTGACTTACACTTTTTCGTACTAAACCTTTGACTATAAACAAATGGCTTTTCTGAGTATCACGGCCCCCTCTCCAAAGATGTAACGGCCAATGCGTACCGTAGTATTTTCTTTATTCTGTATTATCTATTGTTGAATGTTAATGATTCATTGAATATTATTTGACGACCATTTGGATCAGCGGTAGTAAACGCTGCTTCTGAGCCATGTGTCGCGGGTTCGATCCCCGCACAGTTCAAATATTTGTGTGCATGAACAAACAGACATGTCATGTCTGTTTGTACTGGTCTGGGTGTTTTTCTATGTATTATAAGTATGCATTTACAAAAACAAAAGTATATAAGTAAGTTTATCGGTTGTCTAGTACCCCATACGACAGGGTACTTAATAGTAGCTTAATTTGGGACTAGATGGCTCAGTGTGGCCCAGTGAGGCATGTCCTAAATATTGATTCCACGAAATAGTTATTACGGTTAAGAATATTTTCGAATAGCGCAAAGTCATCTCGAAAAATTAACGGGTCTCGTAAGATCGGCATCGGGCACCAGCTGAATCAAACCAATGAAATAAGCACCCATTCGGCAAAGAGTGCACTTTTAATACTACCTATATCGAGTAGACACAAAATAACATAAATATCCATACTATTGCATGTTGTTAATTGCGAGGACCTGTTATTGGCTTTCTGATACCTATCTTTTATTGTTTTTTTATGTTGCATTAGCTGTTGGTCTTCCGAATATTAAATAAAAAAAAAAAATAAAAAAAAAAAAAAAAATTATAGTTAAAATAACGTTACTGTTTTCTTGAGTTTACGCGAACACTATACATTGAAATGAAAGATAGTTTACGGATTTAGAACGCGTTTATTTTTGGCTTAAATTAAAAATAAACGCGTTCTAAATCCGTAAACTATCTTTCATTTCAATAAAATAACGTTATTATAATAATAAACTAATTTCCTGGATTTTTCAGGGTTCCTTATATCACTTTATTGTCTGTCCGTCAAGACCCTTATTTCAGGAATGCAGTATTGAGTTGAAATTTAAATCGTATTACTCAAGTCTACTATTTTCGTAAATAAAAGACACCGTTTATTCAGCATGCCATTTGCACCTACAGTTTTTTTTACTAATCGATGGGCTTGCTCTTGACTACATACTTACTTAACTTTACGGTTCAGAAGAAGCCTAAGATTGAGTTTATACATGGTTTCGAGAAATTAAGAGTGAATTAAAACTAAAACAGTACGATAACATTATTATTAGGTAACTGGTATCACCGCGTAGTTTTCTGCCTTACTGCTATTGACATTTGTTACGTTTTATTTAAGTAATCCTTACTAAAGTTATTCTCGAAAAGCGAGACTGAACCTGTCCCGCGCGGGACATTTAATTTTGATTTGAAAATCGGGACGTCCCACTAAAATTGGGACTCTGGCAACGCTGTCAGACAGACAGTCACATTCGCATTAAATTCATACGTATGAAACTTTTCAAATCAAAATTAAATGTCCCGCACGGGACAGGTTCAGTCCCGCTTTTCGAGAATAACTCGACGGTGCGAGAAGAAGAGAAAAAGGATACCTACTTTAAAAGAAGTTAAATTTTCACAGAAATATTATGAATACGTAATTTTTATAAATAATTATTCTCTTTTTGTAAGTTGCCATTTGTAACATTCACTTCTCAAACTATTCTTTCAAATGCCATATTTTTATAAGGATTTTTTTTTATTTAGAAAACGAATAAGACTTAACTTTTTAACGACAGGGTAAATCTGATTTAAAATATCATATTTTGATTAAAATTAATTTTTTTATGGATATTTTTACTACGTAAACGTAATTGGAAGTCAAATAAAAAGATAAATATCAAAAACTTTTGATTATATACGATTTTTTACTATGTCCCGCTTTCGAGGAAAGAAATCCCGCTTTTTTCACTCAAAGAGTTCCTAAATCCCGACTTGGCAAAAAAAAAATCTGGCAACGTTGGTCTGATACGCTTTCACTCCCAAACTTCTGATTCCAATTTGGTACAAAGATAGATTATTAGTCCTTATGTATGGACTTAAGCTATTTTGAATCTCACTGCTAGACGGGTTTCCGCCCGCGCTATATAACCTATAATTTATAAATAGGCCTCTGAAACCGACTTCCAGGTATTGCCCCGATTACCATTTTAGAAAAAGTGATAGGCCCGGCACCCACACCACAAAATAGGTACCTACAGAAGTCAATCCCAAGTGCCTTGAAACACGTGTCTGTGAATTTCTTTGTGGAAAAATGGAGCAATTATAGTTATTTATTCAGCATGCCATTTGCACCTACAGTTTTTTTTACTAATCGATGGGCTTGCTCTTGACTACATACTTACTTAACTTTACGGTTCAGAAGAAGCCTAAGATTGAGTTTATACATGGTTTCGAGAAATTAAGAGTGAATTAAAACTAAAACAGTACGATAACATTATTATTAGGTAACTGGTATCACCGCGTAGTTTTCTGCCTTACTGCTATTGACATTTGTTACGTTTTATTTAAGTAATCCTTACTAAAGTTATTCTCGAAAAGCGAGACTGAACCTGTCCCGCGCGGGACATTTAATTTTGATTTGAAAATCGGGACGTCCCACTAAAATTGGGACTCTGGCAACGCTGTCAGACAGACAGTCACATTCGCATTAAATTCATACGTATGAAACTTTTCAAATCAAAATTAAATGTCCCGCACGGGACAGCTTCAGTCCCGCTTTTCGAGAATAACTCGACGGTGCGAGAAGAAGAGAAAAAGGATACCTACTTTAAAAGAAGTTAAATTTTCACAGAAATATTATGAATACGTAATTTTTATAAATAATTATTCTCTTTTTGTAAGTTGCCATTTGTAACATTCACTTCTCAAACTATTCTTTCAAATGCCATATTTTTATAAGGATTTTTTTTTATTTAGAAAACGAATAAGACTTAACTTTTTAACGACAGGGTAAATCTGATTTAAAATATCATATTTTGATTAAAATTAATTTTTTTATGGATATTTTTACTACGTAAACGTAATTGGAAGTCAAATAAAAAGATAAATATCAAAAACTTTTGATTATATACGATTTTTTACTATGTCCCGCTTTCGAGGAAAGAAATCCCGCTTTTTTCACTCAAAGAGTTCCTAAATCCCGACTTGGCAAAAAAAAAATCTGGCAACGTTGGTCTGATACGCTTTCACTCCTAAACTTCTGATTCCAATTTGGTACAAAGATAGATTATTAGTCCTTATGTATGGACTTAAGCTATTTTGAATCTCACTGCTAGACGGGTTTCCGCCCGCGCTATATCTAAATATATAAAAGTGAAAACTGATTTAATGACTGACTGACTGACTGACTGACAGACATATCAACGTACAGCCCAAACTACTGGGATTTAAAATCTGAAAATTTTCACCACGCTTCCTTTTATAGTGTAGGTGAGCACTAAGAAAGGGATTTTGGAAATTCCGCCTCTAAGGGGGTAAAAAGGGCCCCACAAGTTTGTATGAAACTCCGTCAGTTTTGAAGCTAAATCGATGAAAATTGGTATCCAGCTACCTGATTAGAAATTATGAATGACGTCTTTCAGGATTTTTGAGAATTTAGTCTTTAAAGAGATAAAAAATGGAGGCAAAGTTTGTTCGAATCCGTTTCATATCCATACTCTTTACATATTTGTACTCTCTGATGTCACTTAGTTTGTTATGACATTCAATGTGTCAATCCGAAAATAAATATCATTTCTTGCAAATAGAAGGGTATTATTTTAGAATTTAATAAGAATTGGTGCCGAAATGGATGAATTAACTAAGTTAAAACGTACACGAACTTCAATTAAAGGCTGCATTAAACAATTCGGTGGCCAGATACAAACCCTAAGAGAAATTTCTGATTATGAATTAAAATTAGTAAGTGACCAGCTGCTGGTGACCAGTCACAAATGTACAAGATTACCAAGGATAATTGGGAAGAGATACGACTACAAATAACGGTATTACTAATGAAATGACCCACACTTGGAAAATTTGAAGAAAAAAAACTTTCAGGGAACTACAACACGGCTTTATTTAAAACTGCAGAATTTGAATTCAATAGCACGAAACAATTCCATGTATGCAGAAGGGACCGAGGAGCAAAGGTCGGTCACAACACAAACAAACCTTAGCACATCTAAATTGAACTCAAGTACTATTAGACAAGGACGAAACATTCAAAAACATCATTAAATGGTTGGATACTTACTTAAAACTGAATCAATGTGATGATATCTATACAAGGAAATACACGTTTCTAACATCTTTGAGCCCAGAATTACACCAGAAAACGTATTATAATATATTTATGTGCTCCACGGGATCCTTCTGAGTCAGAATTTGAGGAGTTAGTTAAAATTCAGTTAGTAAATTATCAACAACTCAAAATTGAACAGATTACTAGAAGATTTATCAATAGTGTTTGACGAAACTCTTGTTTGCATATCAAACTAAAAAGGTCAATAAGAGCTTCAAGAAAATGTGACATCTAGCCGCGACGTATTCCATACGCCATGAACGACAAAATAGGAGGCTATGTAACGAAAACTTTTGATAAAACTTGAAAATTCCTATTGGCTGTCTTATCTATATTTAGGTCCATATTTAGAAAATAAATATCAGTACTTACAAATAAAATGGTATTATTTAGAACTAACTCATTTCTAGGGTTCCGTACCCAAACGGTAAAAACGGAACCCTATTACTAAGACTTTGCTGTGTCCGTCTGTCCGTCGGCCTGTCACCAGGCAATCTCAAGAACCGCGATAGCTAGACAACTGAAATTTTCACAAATTATGTATTTTTGTTACCGCAATAACAAAAAATACCAAAAAAAAATTAATATTAAAGGGGGCTCCCATACATCAAACGCGATTTTTGTCCTTTTTTGCTCCATGTTAAAAGACTATGCTGTGTCCGCCTGTCCGTCATCCTGTCACCAGGCTGTATCTCAAGAACCGCGATAGCTAGCTGAAATTTTCATAAAATTATGTATTTTTGTTAGCGCAATAACAAAAAATACCAAAAACAAAATAAAATGAATATTAAAGGGGGCTCCCATACATCAAACGCGATTTTTTGTCCTTTTTTTGCTCGATATTAATAATGCCAACAGGTAGGAACTTGAAATATTCACAAAACACTCAGTTATATTTCTTACTTTAACAACATACGAGAACAGAATGAAAATAAAATGAATATTTGATCCCATACAAAAAAATGCCATTATTTTGCCTATTTTTGCTCGATATTAATAAATGGTAACAGGTAAGCACTATATTAACTAAATAAATGTAGGTACCAACTGTTGTTTACGTAATCAATGGTACGGAAACCTTCGTGTGCGAGTCCGACTCGCACTTGGCCGATTTTTGTATACGGTAGAGAAAAATGTTGGGAAATCGAATAAAATTGGTGAGTGAATTATTTATTTGTACAACCAAGACTACATATACGCCTAATTCCATTACATGCAATATGCATGCAAAACTTAAGGTAGGTTAAAATGGAATAAGTAGGTAAATGAAATTTCGAATCTTATAAACTACACTTACAACAGTGTACCTTATGACATTATCTAAATATATAAAAATGAAAACTGATTTAATGACTGACTGACTGACTGACTGACAGACATATCAACGCACAGCCCAAACTACTGGGATTTAAAATCTGAAAATTTTCACCGTGCTTCCTTTTATAGTGTAGGTGAGCACTAAGAAAGTAATTTTGGAAATTCCGCCTCTAAGGGGGTAAAAAGGGCCCCATAAGATTGTATGAAACTCCGTCAGTTTTGAAGCTAAGTCGATGAAAATTGGTATTCAGCTACCTGATTAAAAATTAAGAATGACGTCTTTCAGGATTTTTGAAAATTTAATCTTTAAGGGGATAAAAAATGGGGGCAAAGTTTGTTCGGTTCCGGGTCATATCCATACTTTTTAGATATTTGTACTCTCTGTTATGACATTAAATGTGTCAATCAGACAATAAATAGGTAATTTCTTACAAACAGAATGGTATTATTTTAGAATTTAATAATTGACGCCGAAATGGATGAATTAACTGAATTAAAACGTGTAGAACTTTCATTAAAGGCTGCATTACAAAATTCGGCAGCCAGATACAAAACCTACGAGAAATTTCTGATTATGAATTAAAATTAGTGAGTGATCAGCTGGTGAAGTGACAAATGAACAAATTTACCAAGAATAATTGGAAGAGATACGACTACAAATAATATTACTGATGACCCACAGTTGGAAACTGAGTGAAGTGAGTGAACTGGAACTTTTCATCTAGCCGTGACGTATTCCATATGCCCTGAAGGACAAAGTTGACGAAGAAATAAGGAGGCTATGTAACGAAAAGACAAAACTTGAAAATTCCTATTGGATGTCTTATCTATATGTATATTGGTATATATTCAGAAAATAAATATCGGTACTTAATATAAGAATGGTATTATTTAGAACTTAATCATTTTTAGGGTTCCGTACCCAAAGGGTAAAAACGGTACCCTATTACTAAGACTTCGCTGTCTGTCCGTCTGTCCGTCTGCCTGTCACCAGGCTGTATCTCGAGAGCCGCGATAGCTAGACATTTGAAACTTTCACAAATTATGTATTTTTGCTACCGCAATAACAACAAATACTAAAAACAAAATAAAACAAATATTGAAGGGACAAAAACAATCGCGTTTGTTTTATGGGAATACAACAAACGCGATTTTTTTGTCCTTTTTTGTTCGATATTAATAATGGCAACAGGTAGGCACTTGAAATATTCACAAAACACTCAGTTATATTTCTAACTTTAATAATCAATAATTAAATTAATATTTAAGGGAGGTTCCCAAACAAAAAAATCAATTTTTTGCTTATTTTTGCTTGATATCAATAAATGGTAACAGGTAGGCACTACATTAACTAAATTAATGTAGGTACCTAATGATGTTTTCGTAGTCAATGGTACGGAACCCTTCGTGCGCGAGTCCGACTTGCACTTGGCCGATTTTTGTTTAGGTATACGGTAGAAACAAATGGTGGGAAATCGAAAAAAGTGTATAGAATTACACTGTTGTACCTTATGACATTATCAACTATATATAGCAATACAAAAATAATTCTTAAACTGGGCATAGTGTTACAACAACACTAAGCAGCTGACTGGTGGATTAAATCAATATAGACTGGTAGACCATTTGACAAGCCTTCATTTAGAAGATAATTTGATAAACTTCCATTTAGTAACGATTTATTTTTTCTAGGGCGCACCGCTTTTGGGGGCCTGGCAAAGTTTGTTCAGTGAAACTGCCTTTCTAACGCATCCAAATTATCTTTTTATTTAATATCCTCCATATTTAAAAAAATACACTTTTAAAACATGAAAATAAAACGTTGAAAATAAAATCACATCACTTCATAATTCCGTGTTGTTTAACTTAGGAATAGCTACCACCACGCACCCACTAATGACCAAGCAGCAGTAATTAATGATGTTTTGCTGACATCATTTGAAGCTGAAGAAATATAAAAAATTATAGACACAGTGGTCAGTACAGTCGAATCAGTTCTCTATCCTGTCAAGTTTCTGAACACTTTTTATCCTACTGATCATCCTCTATCATTCATGCCTCGAACCCACATCCCACATGAAAGTTTTGTGAAACTACGTCAGCTTTTTGGTATAAATTTTGTTATGTTGTTTATAAGGACTTTTTTATAATTAAATATTTGAGGGGGTGAAAAACGGTTGAAAATTTTGTGGTTAATTATTTGTGTTTAACATCATATTGAGGTACTTGAAACTTTGTTTATCGATCATGAAGGGAGAATGACATAGGACTGGCTTTTTCAGAGCTCTACACCGATGCTGGTACTACACCGGTCTTCTATCCGTAGTATGCAAAGAAATTGTCTTTGTAAAATCGCCTTTTTAACGCTTATGGATCGAGAAAAATGGTAACCTACTTGGTTGGAAATTAAGAATGTGGTTTTTTACACAGGGCCACTTCTTCCAGGGCTCTACGCCAGTGTTGATCATATTCGAATAAAGCCTTGCAAGCTGCTTTGAATAGTTTGTTGTACTACAGCGTTGACAGTTTTGAAAGTTTCAAATGATATTGTACTTCAGATTTCATGTAAATGCAAACAGATGTGGTGCGAGCTCGCTTGGACCACGGTTCGCTTAGGAGAACTAACACCGGATCCCTAAATAGTTTAAATCGGCCCCTTTCATCCAACTATTGTATCAACGGGCCCCGGTAAGTAAACCAAGTAAACCACCACCTCGCCCGAGATGGGCACCTTCGGCACCGTAGGCAAAGGAAGTGGAGGAGAGGGGGGTGAGTCGTGACGAAAACTTTGTAACAGATCATAACACACGCGTGCGAAGCCGCGGGCATCAGCTAGTAACCTATAATTTATAAATAGGCCTCTGAAACCGACTTCCAGGTATTGCCCCGATTACCATTTTAGAAAAAGTGATAGGCCCGGCACCCACACCACAAAATAGGTACCTACAGAAGTCAATCCCAAGTGCCTTGAAACACGTGTCTGTGAATTTCTTTGTGGAAAAATGGAGCAATTATAGTTATTTATTCAGCATGCCATTTGCACCTACAGTTTTTTTTACTAATCGATGGGCTTGCTCTTGACTACATACTTACTTAACTTTACGGTTCAGAAGAAGCCTAAGATTGAGTTTATACATGGTTTCGAGAAATTAAGAGTGAATTAAAACTAAAACAGTACGATAACATTATTATTAGGTAACTGGTATCACCGCGTAGTTTTCTGCCTTACTGCTATTGACATTTGTTACGTTTTATTTAAGTAATCCTTACTAAAGTTATTCTCGAAAAGCGAGACTGAACCTGTCCCGCGCGGGACATTTAATTTTGATTTGAAAATCGGGACGTCCCACTAAAATTGGGACTCTGGCAACGCTGTCAGACAGACAGTCACATTCGCATTAAATTCATACGTATGAAACTTTTCAAATCAAAATTAAATGTCCCGCACGGGACAGGTTCAGTCCCGCTTTTCGAGAATAACTCGACGGTGCGAGAAGAAGAGAAAAAGGATACCTACTTTAAAAGAAGTTAAATTTTCACAGAAATATTATGAATACGTAATTTTTATAAATAATTATTCTCTTTTTGTAAGTTGCCATTTGTAACATTCACTTCTCAAACTATTCTTTCAAATGCCATATTTTTATAAGGATTTTTTTTTATTTAGAAAACGAATAAGACTTAACTTTTTAACGACAGGGTAAATCTGATTTAAAATATCATATTTTGATTAAAATTAATTTTTTTATGGATATTTTTACTACGTAAACGTAATTGGAAGTCAAATAAAAAGATAAATATCAAAAACTTTTGATTATATACGATTTTTTACTATGTCCCGCTTTCGAGGAAAGAAATCCCGCTTTTTTCACTCAAAGAGTTCCTAAATCCCGACTTGGCAAAAAAAAAATCTGGCAACGTTGGTCTGATACGCTTTCACTCCCAAACTTCTGATTCCAATTTGGTACAAAGATAGATTATTAGTCCTTATGTATGGACTTAAGCTATTTTGAATCTCACTGCTAGACGGGTTTCCGCCCGCGCTATATAACCTATAATTTATAAATAGGCCTCTGAAACCGACTTCCAGGTATTGCCCCGATTACCATTTTAGAAAAAGTGATAGGCCCGGCACCCACACCACAAAATAGGTACCTACAGAAGTCAATCCCAAGTGCCTTGAAACACGTGTCTGTGAATTTCTTTGTGGAAAAATGGAGCAATTATAGTTATTATTGGTTTTTATATCTGATAAATTCTTAACAATCAATTATAACAAGGTAAAAGAGCCATTACCACGATAGTTTTTTGTGGATAAGTCAAAGTATGTGACCCTAACGCGAGCGGCGAGTGTAGGTATCGAATGTGAAGTACATACATGAGATTGGAGATGTAGAGTACATACTTATTAGTTTCATGCCCACGCGTTAAATCCACGGATACTTAGAAGTTTCGTTTCTTACGTATATATTTATATTTAGATTTAAATTCACAAGGTTAGGGGTGTAGGTAGGTTCACACTGGTACTGACGTAACGCCCTCATTCCGACTTCGTCCGAGAAGAAATCGCTATAAACCGTGCATTATCAACCGTCTAACACACAAAGCCCACGATATGTGACTATTAAGAATATTATCGTGACAGTGTTATTTTAATTTAATACTAGCTGTTGCCCTCGACTTCGTTCGCGTCAATTTCCGTCAATGTCAATTGGTGGCAGCGTGATGTTATATAGCCTAAGGCCTTTCTCGATAAATGGACTATCCAACGCAAAAAAAATTTTTCAATTCGAACCAGTAATTCCTGAGATTAGCGCGTTCACACAAACAAACAAACTCTTTAGCTTTATAATATTATAGTATAGATAAAAATAGTCTTAGAAAGATATAAAATTTTAATTCCGACTATTCATTTTAATTAAATCAAAATATCGTCGTATTATATTAATAATACGACGATATTTTGAGTAGGGTTATTTTTATTGTATCCTTAACAAGAGTAAGGTAACTGTTAGGATGTTGTTGCAGAGGAAGAAAGAAACCAGAACGAAGTGAGAGCTCTTTGTCGTATTCAGTTTATATTCTTAAGACGACCATTTGGATCAGCGGTAGTTAAAGCTGCTTCTGAGCCATGGGTTGCGGGTTCGATCCCCGCACAGTACAAATGTTTGTGTGCATGAACATGTCTGTTTGTACTGGTCTGGGTGTTTTCCATGTATTATAAGTATATATTTACAAAAAAAAAAGTATATAAGTAAGTTTATCGGTTGTCTAGTACCCCATACGACAGGGTACTTAATAGTACCTTAATTTGGGACTAGATGGCTCAGTGTGGCCCAGTGAGGCATGTCTTAAATATTTATTATGATTATTTATTTATATTTTGAATTGAAACACGCTGTGACGCGCACGGACGGACTGCTGCGTAAGGTTCATTCACTCGGGAAACAGCCGCAGCCGAGTATTGGAGACAATATTACCACATACATAACAGCGTGTTTCAAAATGAAGAGTCTCAGCAGTGAAGTAAGTAAAGCAAAGAAAAATCTAGCCAGTGCCAGAAGAGTCTAGGAATTAATTAACCGGGATGAAGTGGCATTTATAGATAGCACGGACGGTTACTACTGGCTTAACCTCTAACCGCATAAACATAACTGGGTTACAGAAATTACCGGCTAAATCACAATTTAATTAGTCTAACAGAGCTATAACAATCATTCAATAATCTTACGGCTAATTAAACAGTATGGGGCCCATCAACATGCTAGAAAACCGTTTATTTATCGAGTTAGATAATTTAACGGAAAATAATAAAATGTGTTATCTTGCCAGCCACAGATGATCCCAAAAATGGCTTAACACTAATGTTTTTAGCGTTAAGTCCGCCATTTTGTACTTAATCAATACTAAGGTATATAATTATTGGCAGTTATCATTTTATACTCTGGGAACGGCGATAAGTTGGCCTTTCTTTTTATGAATTATTGGTTTATTTATTAGAGCTGTAACAAACCGTATGTATTCGGTACTGAGTAACGGGTACTCCATGTAGTACCGAGTAACGAATCGTTACTCACGAATGCATTTCGTTGCTCGCATGTTCCGTATTAGGTCGCGGAAGTACAGTTGATGCGTGTGTTATAACGTTTGCTGATCGTATATTTTCTGAATGTGTGCCTTATATGGTTAATTAAAAAAAAAAGTACCTAAATTTTGTAATTTAGAAGTATATCTACATCTACATATTACGATTATATGATACGACTCCGTGATATCATACTTTACGTATGTATGGAATACGAGTACGACTCGATTTGTTGTTGTTATTAATCAGGTATCAAAAGTAACGAGTAACGTAACGATACCAAAGTAACGAGTACTTTTTGTCAAAGTAACGAGTTCATACGGGTACGAAATTTTTCGTTACTTTTAAGTTTTTACATTTAGACAACTGTGGAAAGAAGACTCTACTGCACGTATTATTCAGAGTTGTTCGTGGACAGTACAGTAACTAAAATGATTTTACTAATCATCCCACTGCTGGGTAAAGGCCTCCATCATTGAATTCCAGTTACCACAGCAATGATTGGTGCAGCCATAATCACTACCGTTGCCGAACGAATGGAAGTTGGTGATCACTGATCACAAACCCGAGAAAAGTTCAACCTTGGGGCGATCTTGGTGCGATACTTAAAACACTGGACCAATGTTTAGTGGATAGTTATATGAAATGTATCTATACAGGTTGTAAAAAAAACCAAACGCAGACCCTGAAGTTACGAAACCTGAAAAGCAAACGAAGCCATATTAAAAAATATTGTAGCTGGGAAATGATTTTTATTTATGGGACTCAAAAAAATATTATAATTCGTAGCGCGCAATGTATAGCAGCCGTAGCGTAGGCCGCTGAGCTGGAGATGGCTGCTAAGTTCAAAAGTCGTCCGCATTGAGCCGTACATTGCGTATTGTAATTAATAAAGCCTTATTGTGAACGAAATAATAAAAACAACCACTATGTTTGTATGAAGAAAAGTTTTAAAGTATCCTTTGGCAACAGTTTTTGTAATAAAATGGAAAACAAAATTGTGACTTTGACCCTCAATATCTTCGGAACCAGCTGTTTCCCAGATATGGTCCTAAAGAGAAAAATTATCCTAATGATAGGGACAATACGTGGTTTTCGGATCTGCGTTTGGTTTTTTTACACCCGTTATAGTTGACATTTAACATGACTGATTTAAATAAGAGCCTTCGCTGGTTTCCCGCGAAAACCTTTAGGACAGAAATACTTAGAAGTGCTTGTTATTGGATCATTGGAGCTCTGCCAATTTCCGCTTTAACCGTGTGACGTATTTATGATGTCTTATAAGTACCTACGTCACTATTTCAGTATTTAAACGGGAATTGAACCACTTCCCCATGCACACCGGGCGCGGTGATTTGTCCATTTCAGCTGCCGAGACATTACGTTACTGCACATGTTATTGCAAGTTAAATTTTAGGTCTTCCTAAAAAAAGTATTAGCATATAATCATCCCACTGCAAAGAAAAGGCCTCCATCATTGAATTCAAGTTACCACTGCAATGATGGGTGTACTGGCATAATCACCACGCTTGCCAAATGCGGGTTGGTATTTAAACCACTAGACCAACGGGGCGTTAGGTTAGGCGTTCGGTTAGGCGTTAGGTCTTCCTAAAGCTATTAAATAATAATCTTGACGATCCCCAGCAGATTGGCGTACACACCGGTTTTCAAGGTCGCCTGCTCCGAGGTCCCGGGTTCGATTACCGGAGGGTCAATGTAGAAAAAAATATATTTTCTACATTTTCTCGGGCCTGAGTTTTTGTGGTACCTTTTTTGTTTCTGATTTCCACAATACGAGTGCTTTTAATAGTTACCCACTTTGGGATCTGAAAAATAAATAAAATAAACGAAATAAATAAAAAAAATCAAATAAAATAAATAAGGTAATGAAAATAAATAAAAAAATAAAGAAATAATGTCAATAAAATAAATAAAAAAATCAAATAAATTTAAATAATAATATAAATAAAAACAAAAAAAAATAAGTAAAATAAATAAAATAAATAAAAAAAATAAAATAAAAAAAATAAATAAATAAAAAAAAAAATAATAATAAATAAATAAACTAAATAAAATTAAAAAAATAAAAAAGATTTATTTTCAGACAAATTAGTCCATAGTATGTTAGTAACAATTTGATCTTAATGACGATGTTAGTAGTTAGTAAGGGGTTGTTACTAACCGTGCGTATGTGATGTTTTTCCCCCTTTTTTTAATTAAATAATTACCACTTTATTAGTTTTCACCCCTATTTCAATCAGATAATTTAATTCGTCATCTTCTTCACCAGTTTCACCACTCTATCAGTTCACTGTTGGACATAGGCCTCTAAAGGTTTCTATATGTAAACCGTTTTGTAACCCTTGTTTTTAAATAAAAAAATTATAAATAATTAACTTTATTTGATATTTTAGCAAATTAATTGCACTTATAATATCAGTATATAAACTTGAAAAATTTTGTCTCAGGCGGGACTCGAACCCGCATCTCCCGCCCGGCATGCGAGGAGATGCGGGTTCGAGTCCCGCCTGAGACAAAATTTTTCAAGTTTATATGTATACTGATATTATAAATAATTAAATTTAAAAAATTTAATTAAAATAAATAGAATTGTAAATAAACCTGATACACTAATTAAGAAGGTAATTTAATATCTAATAATTAGTAGGTATCTAAATCATTATAATGGAACACTTAATACACATTACACTTCAGATCTAATTAAGTCATTAAAAGAAAATGGCCTATCTAAAACTTTGGAACTGGGTTGATTATTTTTCTAATTGCTATAGATGCTCAGTGATGCCACCCTTAATTAAATCAGCACCCCTCTTCTCTTCCTATGGGCGTCGTAAGAGAAGAATAACGTTGAAATTTACACTACATGGGATTTACTGCAACCGAAATTATTATTGAAAAGTGAATAGTATTTTACGCCCCGTTGACCTAGTGGTTTTAATACCCGGCCAAGATCTCGGGGGTCCCGGGTTCGATCCCCGTGTCGGGCACTAAAAAGTTATCGAAAATTGCTCGGCTTTGTGATTACCAACCCGCATTAGCAAGCGTGGTGATTATGCCTGTAATAGGTACCCTTCATTGCTGTGGTAACTTGAATTCAATGATGGAGGCCTTTGCCCAGCAGTGGGATAATTATAGGCCGTTACTAGCGGACCCCTCGAACTTCGTATCGCCTCAGAATGGTATTTGATTTTGATGTCTTAAATGTCATTGTTATAAAATCGTAATTGGAAAAAATATCCCAATTTACATTTTACTTATTTTCAAGCTATTGCATATAGTCTAAGATCCCACCATACAACGACCTTCACCGAGCTGTTTATTGGATGAAAAGTTTTTTATATACAAATAAATATGCCAAAAAATATATTGCAAATGGGTTGACTAAAAAAATTCAGTCCAGAGTATGATTTTATTTTTTATTTTTATATTTTAATTTTTTTTCTTGTTTGGTTAATAGACAAATTTCATACCAATCGAAAATATGAAGCCCAAAGAATATGCAAACGTTATGTTGACTATTTTTTTCCCGTCACAACTCTTGAGTAGGCAGATATAAACAGGTAAATCGAACTAGTAACTTGCACCGGTCTGGTTAATTAAATAAAGTTAAATACAAATAAATATTATTCATTTATGAACATGGTGGTATACGGTTGAATGCAAAAAAAGTCATGAAATTCGGTTGTCAAATTTTAAAAATTCTACTCTGGACTGAAATTTTCTAGGCAACCCATTTGCAATATATTTTTTGGCATATTTAATTGTATATAAAAAACTTGTCATCCAATAAACAGCTCGGTGAAGGTCGTTGTATGGTGGGATCTTATACTAATAGCTTCTATCGCGGGCCTTGAGCGTGGAGACCGAATCCAGAAATTCCGGAAAATAACCTAACACCCCCCGACCGGCACAGCGGTGATACTTTTTAGTATTTCCATCTATCGATGAATAGCAGAACTTTTAATGACTTTTTGAAATATCACGCTTGTCTCTTTAGTTCAGCAACCCGCCTTTAGTTGGCATTTGTTGTATCGGCATAAGTTGATAAAAAATGCTATGCAATAGCTTTACCGCGGCAGTCTCTGAGTGCCACACGTCTTTTTTTTTTGTAACATTAATTTTCTAACGTTTTAAATAAGTTTTATCCTATTCCTGAATAAGACAAATCTAAAAACAGCAAAATCGTGAAAGCCCTTCTCGAGTTAAAAGTGGTGTAACTAACACGGCTTTCTTTTATATAAGATATTTTTCTAGCTCCGCGTTTCGATCCAATGGGGGCTATCGCTAGTGAATAAATAAATAATAAATAAATAAATCGTTTATTTTCTCAACACAAAGTAGTATTACAAACAGTAGAAGTAATTATAGTTCTATCAAAATGTATCACTTCGTGAGAGACTGGAGCCTGAAATAGGTTTCACAGAAACCTGATAAGACAGGTCTCCAGGATCTCCCCTTTGAAATAAAGAATTAATTCAGGTAAGAATTGGCGTATAGGTGATTGAGTGGTGTATGTGTGTGTGTGTGTGTATGTGTGTGTATGTGTGTGTGTGTGTGTGTGTGTGTGTGTGTGTGTGTGTGTGTGTGTGTGTGTGTGCGCGTGCGTGTGAATGTGTGTGTTTTGCGTGTGGGTGGGTATTGCATCTTGTGTTTGAGATTGTCGAGAATCCTCGGTTGCTTGATAGTCCAGGGTTTTAAGAAAATTTGAGACTGCCACTTTACAATCTCTTTTAGTAACCGGATAAATGTTGATTAAATTATTCAGCTTGTTGTAAAGATAACTGCCTAAATAGCAGTAAAAGTTGTGCGACTCAGCGGTTCTAAAGAGGTCTTTGTGACAGACTAAGCCTTTTCTACGTTTATTTCTCATCAGTTCCGGATTGTAGTCTAACGAAGAGTGCTTTTTTAGAACGGTATGGAGGATGAAAGACTGTCTGACCGTAAGTACATCCCAATGCCTATAGATGTTAGATGTGGGATAGCGGATAGGAAAACCAGCTGCAACCTTCAGTATACAGCGTTGAACCCGTTCCAATTCGAGTATATGGAATTTAGCCGCACCACCCCATGAAGATATACAATAATCTATAATTGATTGACCTAGTGCTGAGTAAACCATCTTTATTACCCGTGGATCAGTGAATTTGCCACTAAAGGCGCTAATGTCGCGTGAGGTCCAATATCATTTACTTTTCACTGGTTTTAGCGGGCTCTGTTGCATAAATTATAATTTCTTTAATTTACTTGCTGGAAAGTGATCTCCTTCGTAAAATATCGCAAATATGGATTATTTGGCGATTAATGTGAACGCTTTGAAAGCGGAATTAAAAAAAAAGCGCAAAAATAGGCGGCCTCAAGAGCAACTATTTCAGAAGTTAGTTTGTTAATATCAAGATACGAGTAGTTATTTATAAATAATAAACCTTAATTAGATTTAAGATATAACACTTTGTTTCGGCGCCAATCGCCTTTGACAGCTATACCTCCGGACCTCAGTCTACAGTGGCGCCAACTGGTGAGCAAAGAAACGGTAGTCCCCATTGCACGAACCTTTTTTTTTAACGGACCTATCACTGAAACGTTATATGGAAGGCTTTATTCAGTTAAACCACACTCTGCCCGAGTGTGGCGAGCGCTGAAGGCGCATACTAGCGGTCGTGATCGGGCCAGTGTGGGGTGCTAAAGGCACCCTACCAAATGGCGAACCCACCAATGGTGGCGCCGCCGGAACCGGAGATGCCGTGGCATGCCGGATCACGGTCGGGCTCCATTCTGGCGGGCCCGATCTGGGAGGGGGGATCGGACAGCTTGCACGAATCATGGTCGCGGGTACACTTTTAATGCGCTGCATAATTTTTTTTTTCGAGTCTACTACCAAATAGTACCAATATCGGTAATTTAAATCTACCTTTTGTGGATTCAATTACTTACTAAAAGGTTTTAGCCACAGAACATGGAAAGGGATTTAGCAGTCAAAAATACAGTAGGGTCGCACTGAAAGTGATCTAATCTAAAGGTTTAAAAATCTTTCGCGCGTCAGAGAACAACAGGGTTGATTTTCCCATGCGACAATATTCTGACAGCTATTAATACTTACGTCATTATAACTGTGCATCTTTATTATTTAAACAAGTCCATAAGTTCAACCCTATCCATATTTTACTTACACATGAAAATTTATCAAAACTGGTAGACCACTTACGGCCGGTCCTAGTAACCTATCTAGTTTCGGCATATCGGAGATAGAAAACAACTTCTGTCTTTGTTTCTCTGGACGGAAAAATCAGAGAACTGTTTCCTATCTCCGAAATGTCAAAACTGGCAATAGATAGATTATTGGGACCTGCCGTTACTTGGAGTTTGGGTCATTACCAAATCAGCTTCTAAAAATGCCCGAACTAAAAGTGTACCCATTTGACATAATCCAGTTTTAGTACGACCTATATCAACAAATACAGTTGCTTAAATAACATAAACATCCATAGGAGTTAGTTATTTCGAGATTTCTACCATTTACCTTGTTTTTTATGAGTTTCCGAAATCTCGAAATAACTAACTCTTACGATAGTGACCGTGAAAGTTTAAAACACTATACAAACATCCATACTATTGCATGCAAACATAACTTGGTAGTATATAAACTTGAAAATATTTGTCTCAGGCGGGACTCGAACCCGCATCTCCTCGCATCGTAACTGACTGTCAATCATCTACAAAGATGTTTCTTTCGGGTGTTAAGACGCTGACATGAGCCAAATTGAGCTCAATGAAGATTGTTTTGCTTTAAGCCTATGGCTCGTATTGTTGCCAAATTCTATGTAGTTGTAATTGATCATATTTTCGACCAGGTGGCTGTTTCCAAAACACGATTCTAAAAACTTTTCTCGATAAAAAAAATCTCAAAGTAGCCTCTGAAAATACATAAATTACCATTTTTCTCAGCAGACCATATAACAATGATAATAAAATTTTGTTATATTGTATATTACATGTTGTTTAAGCAAATGGCTGATTTAGATTTTTAATAAATTGGCAATTTTAAATTGCACAACGAGTTTTGTTGTTTGGCACTTAGGCCCTTCTATTCCATGCGTTTTTCTCTGTCACTCCTACGGGAATTGACAGTGATAGCTGCGGCGCGTTGCAAAGAAATTCAAAGGCGAATAAATTTGTGGGCGTATTCATTGCTCAAGGTCATCGGCTGCAGTCAGCGTCTTAAGGGTGCAAACTCATAACATTTGATGAAACAACGCTGGCTTAGAGCGTAAGAATATGCTTGAAAAATTTGCGCCGTGTCGCAGTGTCTCGGTGGCCTAATGGTATGGCGCCCGCCCGGCATGATACTGATATTATAAGTGCAATTAAGTTGCTAAAATATCAAATAAAGTATATAACTTGGTAGGGTTATAAAGTTGACACTGGCATAAAGTCAACGCCAATTGAATGATGGCTTCGTCCCAACTCTACCCGATCCCATCTCTACCCGATTTAAAATTACCTAATATTATCATCATCATCATCATCAGCCTATCACAGTCCACTGCTGGACATAGGCCTCTCCAATTGCACGCCACTTAGGTCGATCCTCGGCTTCTCGCATCCAGCTCCTGCCAGCCAACTTGCGCAAATCATCACTCCACCTGGCCTGAGGGCGTCCTACACTACGTTTGCCGAGACGCAGTCTCCACTCAAGAACTCGTTTACCCCAGCGGTTGTCGGTTCTGCGGCTAATATGGCCAGCCCACTGCCACTTCAGCTTGCTAATCTGGTGGTAGCCCACCGGATGTCGGTAACTTTAGTTCTCTGCCGGATCATCTCATTTCTGATTTTATCCCTAAGAGAAACTCCGAGCATAGCTCTTTCCATAGCCCGCTGAGCGACTTTGAACTTGTGGTCTAGCCGTACCGTCAGTGTCCACGTTTCGGCTCCATATGTCATGAAGGGTACGCACTGATTGAAGACTTTCGTCTTGAGGCATTGTGGGATCGACGATGAGAAGACTTGACGTAGTTTCCCAAATGTTGCCCAACCTAACTGAATTATTCTGTTCACCTCATCCTCAAAGTTGTTTCTACCTAACTGCAATGTCTGCCCGAGGTACACGTATTTCTGAACATCTTCGAGGAAGGTACTGTTATATCGGAATTAACCCGCTTGAATATTAAAAATAAAAGTGCTTAGATTGCGCTCCTATTGCATTGACGTCAATGCAATAGAAGACCGAGCTTTCCATAATAAATTATCGCGGTTGCTAATTAGTTGGGATTGGACCGTCGCGGACGTAATACTTCTCTTTTCATATTTTGTAATAATTGTGGGTTTTATTTTAATAAATAACTACAGGGGAATTTAAATAGTTTTTTTTAAAAAGTCGAGCCTGACCCAGCCCGTAACAGTGGTGTCAGAAGTGGGATACCAGCAGCAAAATCGTCGTCTCTCACGCTGGTATTTCATACGCGTACCGCGCAATAGACTCCAGAAGTTCCAGCCAGCCCAACTCCGGAGCCACAGCTTCGACAAATTTCCACATCGTCGTCACAGCCTTGTCACGACAGTAAGCCTCCTGGTCGGAGCCTGCTGACAAGCCATCCAAAAGACGATCAACCAGTCGGTGAGCCGCCGAGCCGCCGCTGTCTCCAGTTCCAGCCGCCCGCCAAGAGCGTGGGCCACTCTTCATCTTCGTCGCCACGAGCGCGACCTCAATCTTCCCTGTATATTGAAGCCTGCCGGCCAGTACCCCATCATCATCTTCACGTCCGTGGGGCTGCCGTGCTGCCCGTTCTTCGAATACCTGTCAACCTGCTACACGCAGTCCAACGCCATGATGACATCGCCGTTCGTGATCCTGCTGACAATCCTGTAAGTGAAACATTTTATTAACTGTTATCGCTATTTTTATTTTATTTTTTCTATAAATCAAAACGTTGTTCGATATATCATTGGTACTTACCTTTTTCTTAAACCTACTTACTTTATCTTAATCATAACGTTTTAAAACTAAATCTTACATTATAATTGTTAATACTTACTACTCTTATTCTTTACTTACGTGTTGTGTTATTTATTAAACATACAAAATGACTGACACTAAAGCCTGTGATTCTAAAAAGAACGCAGCTGCCGAAATTTTGTCATTAGAACCATTCCCAATTCAAGTTTTATGTAATTTTATCAGCTCATACAAGGGTGACCGTGAAACCCTTACGGCTTTTCTTACTAACTGCCAGAATGCATTAGATCTCGCTGTGCCTAGTCAAAAAGTCCTACTTTTAAAATATATTATTGCTAAACTTGAAGGCAAAGCACAAATTGCCTGTTCTAATAAAATTTTTGACAATTTTGAAACCCTTAAGGGATTTCTTAAACAAAACTTTGGAGAAAGGAAGCATTATAATCATTTACTTTTAGATTTGCAATCATGTAAACAGCAATCAAATGAATCAGTGGCAGAATTCGCCCTTCGCATAGAGAGTTGTTTAACCGACCTTCAATCGGAAATTCATAACTCTGATACTTTGAAAAAGGATCTATCCGGCCGCATAGCAATGACGGAAGATCTCGCTTTATATACTTTTAATTTAGGGTTACATCCACGACTAAGTAATAACGTGAGGTGTAGAAACCCAAAATCACTTAATGATGCTATAAATATTGCCCAGGAGGAAGAGAAAATTCAAAACCTCCTTTATAAAACCTCAGCCGCTCTTAAAGCTAAATGTAAAATTTGTGGAAGGTCAGGGCATACCGAAACTGACTGCCGAAATGTTAAACACATGGTTCAGCCACGTGTTGGCCAGCTAAGTCAATCTTCAATTAATAATTCCCAGTATAGCTCGCCTTTCTGTAGATATTGCAAAATAAAAGGCCACGATATAAGCCAATGTAGAAAACGCCAGTTTAATGAACATAATAAGAATCAAATGAATAAGCCGGTTCACGTTTCTTTTGAGGAACCGCCGTCGTCGTCGACTTCGTCACCGACACCGGATCAATTACCGTGCGAACAAGTCGGCGAGTCTGATTATGAATATGATAATGATTTAAACTAAATGATCGGATTACGGTTTCGTGCCACTGTAATTCGACTAATTCAGGCACTAATACATTCTATAAAGACCCTAAAACTCAGTCGACCCCCTCGGATTCTTCTAAGTCACTGAGCCCTTCTAAAAAAGATACTCAGTCGACCCCGTCGGGATTCCTCAGATCACTGAGTCATTCTAAAAATAAACCTCGGTCGACCCCTTTGGGATCTTTTAAGTCACCGAGTCTCTCTGAAAATAAACATCGGTCGACCCCTCTGGGATCTTTTAAGTCACCGATTCTTTCAAAAAATGAACCTCGGTCGACCCCTTTGGGATCTTTTAAGTCACCGAGTCTCTCTGAAAATAAACCTCGGTCGACCCCTCTGGGATCTTCTAAGTCACCGAGTCTTGACAAACCCTCATCTTCTACGACTCTTCCGGAATCTCCTAAGCCGAGTTCCGTTGACACTAATAAAACTAATAAGTCGATACCAGTGCATGAAATCAATTCTTTAAGCAAAATTTCACTACCTCATATATTTCTTAAAACGAAATACGCTCAAAAACCACTTTGTTTCTTAATTGACACCGGTTCGACTGTCAGTATCCTGAAAATCACAAATCTAGATACCAAACCCTTACTTTCGCCCGAAAAAATAATACTTAAGGGCCTTAGTAACAATGATTCTTCTTGCGAAACTCTAGGATCATTACTATTACAGCTTCAAGGCCAGTCAAATAACTCGATTCAACCCGCTAAACTGACATTTAAATTTCATGCTATCGATGATAACACTAATCTCAAATATGACGGGATCCTCGGAAGTGACCTTTTAAAAGAATTAGATGCTGATATTCAATACTCTCAAAACTGTCTAATCATTCAAGGCCATTCTCTGCCATTCTATTTTAACCAAACCACGTACGTTATACCTCCACGGTCCGAAACCGTCATCGAATGTCCTCTGTCTAATCCGCCACGTGAACTACTAAACATTACTGAAGGCTTAGTTCTCGATCACCAGTTTTCAGACGGGGTTATCCTCGCAAACTCTATTGTCAAAATAAAACCGAATAAACGAGTTAATATTTCAGTACTTAACACCACAGACTCTGAAATAACTATACAAGACTATTTCGTTCACCTAGAGCCCTTTGCTAGCCAATCTTCAATACCTGTTGAGCATTCTTATAACATCCACCAACAACATTCATCTCAAAGAGATCAAAGAGTCCTTGATCTCATAAGAACTTCCCATCTTAATAATGAAGAAAAAAGCGCTCTTTTAGAATGCTGCTCGAATTACACCGATATATTTCTCTTAGAAGGCGAACCTCTATCATGCACTAATGCCATCGAACATTCCATCAATACCAAAGATGCCGCTCCCATCCATGTTAAATCTTATCGTTTCCCCGAATGCCACAAAAATGAAGTGGAAACTCAAATCAAACAGATGCTCGACCAAAACATAATTCGCCCATCTCTTTCGCCTTGGAGCGCCCCAGTATGGGTAGTCCCCAAAAAAATCGATGCCTCTGGCAAACAAAAATGGAGGATCGTAATAGATTATCGCAAACTTAACGACGCAACGGTTACCGAAATTTATCCTCTCCCTTTAATCACTGATATCCTTGACCAACTGGGTCACTCTAAATATTTCACCACCCTCGACCTGGCATCAGGTTTCCACCAATTAAAGCTCAAGGCCGAAGACGCCCCAAAAACTGGCTTCACCGTGATCACCAACGGTGACGCGTCAGGGCATTACGAATTTACCAGAATGCCCTTCGGTCTCAAAAATGCACCTTCCACCTTCCAAAAACTGATGAACACAGTATTAACTGGTCTTCAAGGTCTTCACTGCTATGTATACCTTGATGACTGTATTTTGTACTCACATGACCTTCAATCTCATATTAAGAAACTTAACCTTGTGTTTGATAGACTACGTAAATTCAACCTTAAATTACAACCAGACAAGTGTGAGTTTCTACGGCGCGAAGTCGCCTATCTCGGTCACATTATAACTGACAAAGGCGTATCTCCAAACCCAGATAAGATCAAGGCCGTTTCACAGTTCCCAACTCCTAAAAACCCCAAAGACATAAAATCTTTCCTTGGCCTAGTCGGATATTACCGGCGCTTCATAGAAAACTGTTCAAAGATTACAAAACCTCTAACCGCGCTCCTTAAGAAGGATGCTGTATTCCGATGGTCTCACGAACAAGAGCAAGCCTTCAATCTTCTAAAGAATAAACTCACCTCAGCACCGCTTCTTCAGTATCCGGATTTCTCTCAACCTTTTCTCTTAACCACCGACGCTTCAAATCATGCCGTTGGCGCCATTTTGTCACAGGGTGAAATAGGAAAGGACAAACCTATCGCTTATGCGTCACGAGTCTTAAATAAAGCCGAAGGTAATTATTCCACCATAGAAAAAGAGCTCCTAGCTATCTTGTTTGGCGTAAAGACGTTCCGACCTTATTTATATGGTCGTAAATTCCGTATTGTCACAGACCATAGGCCCCTTGTATGGCTATTCAACGTTAAAGATCCTGGCTCCCGACTCATCAGATGGCGTCTTAAATTAGAAGAATACGACTATGAGATAGTCTATAAACAAGGCCGGTTAAATTCCAACGCAGATGCGCTATCTCGAATCCCTATAAACGCAATAACAAATAATCCTGACACAGACTCAATGTCTTGTAACCCAACGCAAGTAACTGATACAGACAATGATGACTCACATAACTTACCTTCGCTCTCCGAGACATACGAGCAATTCCTTCAAATATCTAAACAAACAGATGTTTCTTACGACACTGTAATTCAAGAACATAACGAGTCCCTACTCAAGGCCAAATGCCGTCTTATCGCATACCCGACGTCAGTCGACCTTGATGAGTCAGTCCCTTACTGTCTAGACTTTATTAACTTGTCTACAAGTGATCCTAACATTCGCGAAATCGAACGCGAACTAAATACCTATTATTCCACATCCAATGACAAACATGTATATACTCACCTATTTGTTCGGCTCAATCATTATGATGAAATGACTTACAAGGACATCTTCAATGTCCTCCGAGACTATCGCGATATGATCAAGTATTGGTACATGGAAGAAAGAGAATTCGCTATATCAGATTTCACAGATCCTTTTTGTAAATTATCGTTCACGAAAATATACAATATTATATCATTTCTGTTTCATAATACTGGAATAAAAGTGAATATCTATCACAATTCCATTCAATACCCTACGCCAGACGAAGTTAAACAAATTCTTAAAGATAATCATGACTCCCTTTCAGCCGGACACCCCGGTATTTCTCGTATGTTTGACAGAATCAAGTCTCAGTACTGGTGGAAAAACATGCGTCAAGATATTGAAGAATATGTAAAAAATTGCCGCTCTTGCCAAATTAACAAACCTTTAAGAAAGATTAACCGTGCTCCCATGATAGTAACCTCCGCAGCTACTCGTCCCAACGAAAAAGTATTTCTAGACCTCGTTGGTCCGCTACCTGAAACACACGAATATAAATACAAGTTCATACTCACCTTACAGGACGACCTAACAAAATATTCTCAAGCTTACCCTATGCAGTCTTGTTCCGCTGAAGAAACAGCCAAATCATTTGTTAATTATATTTCACACATGGGCATCCCTAAGATGATCGTAACTGATCAAGGTACTAATTTCTGCTCCGAAGTATTTAAGCAACTAGAAAAACTATTCGGAATCAAACACATATTTGCATCCCCTTATCATCCCCAAACATGCGGCGCTCTTGAGAGAAGCCATTCCACCCTTAAAGAATATCTCAGGTCCTACATCAATGATAACCAGCACACTTGGGATTTATATGTCCCTAGCGCGATGATCGCATACAACTCAAATATCCATAGCACGACCGGATTCTCACCCTTAGAATTATTATTTGGTTTTAAACCCTACATCCCTTCTAGTATTGACACCCTCGATACAAACACATATACTGACTACATCCGCGCTCTTAACCACAGGCTCTATTACTGCCGCCTGAAGGCCCTACAGAATATCCAATCGTCAAAAGAAAGGTCAAAAACTTATTACGACTCGCGTACTAAACCAATCAAATATAATGTCGGTGACATGGTCTATATTCGTTGTCATCACAAACAAAATAAAGCGTTATCTCCAGTGTGGAAAGGCCCATTTAAAATCATTAAATTAAATGGCAACCACACCGTAACTGTACTTGTTAATCGCAAACACATACGTCACCATTATGACGAAATCAAACTGGCAGCAGATAATACGTCATAATAAACAAAAGACCTACCTCAACACTACGTATATTTTATTGCAGGTCAGCACAAACGTCGGTGTGCAGTTACGTCACAACAATAGTATCCAGCACAGGGCTGTACTACGATAAATTATTTGATGTTAAATTTACTAATAGTAATTGGAAAGTTGTTACTTATCTAGACATAGGTCATATTAACCCAAATCTCGACAAGGTCGAGTTCTTGATTGAAAAGATAAGCGTGTTCTGTAACTCTTTTTCATCTTCAAAGATTAACTCTGATTGCGCAAATTCACTCTCAGCGTTAAGAAATCAACATCTTAATAATGTAAATAAATTCTCTTCCGTATCTTACTTACTATCTGATGAGAAACCCAATAGGCGTGTAAGAAGAGGTCTCATCGACTTCGGCGGTACACTCCTAAAAACATTTTTTGGCACTCTAGATTCAGAAGACGCTGTTAAATTCACTCAAGCTATTGATGATGTACAGTCAGACGAGAAAAAGTTAGCATACCTTATGAAAGATAACATTCATGTTATCAAATCTACAATATCATCATTTAATAACTCTATTTCAAAGGTTAATGAAAACGAACAGCATCTTATGAGGAACATGGAAACAATCCATACGATTTTAGAAAATGTTTCAAATAACAATGATAAGCTTGAGATTAAATCTCAAATTAATTCTCTATTAAATTCACTAGAATCAATTATCTTAACTTTATCCTTTGACATAGACGATGTTAATAATGCTATCCTATTTGCAAAGTTAAATGTCCTGCATCCTACTGTACTAAGTCCTTATCAGCTATATAATGAATTAGATAAACACAGGAACAGCCTTCCAAAGCATTCTGAACTTCCAGTATCATTGACCTTGCAAAATATACATGAACTGATAGATATTTCTAAGTTAATTTGTTTTTATCATAATAACAAAATAATTATTATAATAAATATTCCCTTAGTCCTGCCCCAAACGTATAACCTTTATAACGTCATTCCACTACCTACACCATATGATATCTCGAAGCCCGACACGTTTGCACTCATTGCGCCTAGCACATCATATTTAGCGATAACAGGTGATCATATGTTTTACTCATTGATTGAAGACATAAACCAGTGCAAAGTGATCAGTGAAAAGTGTTATGTGTGCGAATTAGTGAACATTCATTCTACAATCGCAAATCCTACTTGCGAAACGACTCTTTTAACAGAGATAGTTGATAAGTTACCGGAAAGCTGTAGCGTTAAGTTACTACGTGGTAAAATAGAGGTATTTCATAAGTTAAGTAATAATCGATGGATTTTTGTTCAATCAGACCCCGGTAAAGGTCACGTCACTTGCAGTAACCAACTCGAAAGTCTAGAAGTAATATTATTCGGCACAGGAATCCTGACCCTACCAAAGGATTGTAGAGCATTTTATAAAACTTTACAGTTCGTTGCTACCGGTGACACTATTATTAGAAATGTATCGAATGCCATCTCCAACTTTAACATAGTCATAGATGATTGTTGTGAAAAAATTAAACATAATAAAACTTTAATCAAACTACCATTCTCAAAGTTAGATAACACTGACAGCCTGGACTCACTGTTAAGGGCCAGTGTACATCTCAACTCACTTGAAGAAGACCTGAGACAATTTGAATCTCCGTCTCATTTAAATAAATATGGCATCCATTATATCTCTGTAAGTTACATTCTTAGTGCTATTATCTGTCTCTACATTTTATATAAAAATAGGAAAGCCCTTTGTAAAAGAAATAATTGTACTCCATGTTGTATTAAAATATTTAATCAGTGTAACAATACAAAAACCACTAAAAATACTCAGAATATTAAAGAAATCGAAGATTGTTCATCTTCTGAAGAATTTGTTATTCAAACTACACCAATTCCTATTAAGAGGAATATAATTGTATCTCCAAAATAAATTGTATTTCATTTTGACATCTTAGACCTCTATTTTCCATTTGTGTGTTAATTATATGTTTTAAAAATATGTTATAGTTTATCTTTTTCTGTGTCTTTACTACCTAAATGTTTAATTGACATAACGTGAAAACTAATATGTTAATGCTATTCTTAGATATAAGTTTAATTTTTGTACTCTTCGCCGGTCCAAATAACGAAGTTAAAATTTTAATCTCTCATCTCTAGAGATGTGATGAGAGATCTTAACAGGGGGGTTGTTATATCGGAATTAACCCGCTTGAATATTAAAAATAAAAGTGCTTAGATTGCGCTCCTATTGCATTGACGTCAATGCAATAGAAGACCGAGCTTTCCATAATAAATTATCGCGGTTGCTAATTAGTTGGGATTGGACCGTCGCGGACGTAATACTTCTCTTTTCATATTTTGTAATAATTGTGGGTTTTATTTTAATAAATAACTACAGGGGAATTTAAATAGTTTTTTTTAAAAAGTCGATCCTGACCCAGCCCGTAACAGTACCGTGCATCGCAATCGGTTGCGGTAGTACATGTTCATTGAACATAACCTTGGTTTTATCCAGGTTCATCCGCAAGCCGATGCGCACAGAAGAGTCAGCCAGGTCATTCAGCATCTGTTGTTGGTCCTGTAAATTACCTAACAAGAAATCCCAACTCTACCCGATACGATAAAAAGTACAGTCAAAATGAAGAACCTTCAAACGATATTTTTTTTTTAATCATTAACATTTTTATCATCAAATAGAACGATCGACATTTTAAATGATATAATAAAAATAATATTTTTAAACAATACACGTAACAACAACAACATAATAATATCATGGTTGAAACAGTTTTTCGTACCTACCAAAAATGTTTATATTATTACTTTTTTCTATTAGCAAAAATGAAATCGGGTAGGGATGGGATTTTTTTGTTAGGTAATTTTAGATAGGGTTGAGTTGGGACGAAGCCATTCAAATGAGGACAGTTATTATTGTATCAGAGGTGTTATTATTGTATCGGAATGCGTAAACGTAAACTAAAAGCCTATAATTATCCCACTGCAGGGAAAAGGCCTCCATCATTGAATTCAAGTTACCACAGCAATGATGGGTATTTAGTTTTTAGGGTTCCGTACCCAAAGGGTAAAAACGGGACCCTATTACTAAGACTTCGCTGTCTGTCCGTCTGTCCGTCTTTCCGTCTGTCCGTCGCTCTGTCACCAGGCTGTATCTCAAGAGCCACGATAGCTAGGCAGTTGAAATTTTCACAGATTATGTATTTCTGTTACCGCAATAACAACAAATACTAAAAACAAAATAAAATAAATATTTAAGGGGGGCTCCCATATAACAAACCCGTTATTTTGGCCGTTTTGGTACGGAACCCTTCGTGCGCCAGTCCGACTCGCACTTGGCCGGTTTTTATATCGATGGGTTGCCTCATTGTTTAAGTCTGTCAGGTTCTTAATAAGATTTAATATCGCATGTATCATACAATTGTCTTTGCCAATGAATAAAATATTATTATACATGTGACTTTTTCATAATCTTCATATTTTTTTTAGGCGTACAGTACCTATCGTATTTAGAGCCCATTCATAAAGTAAAAAAATTAAATCAAGTTTTTACCCGAAAATATTTTTCGCAACATAGTATTCAATTTTTACGGTCCTAAAGCCTGTTGAGGTTTAAAGGGAAAATCAAAAACTTATGAATAGTTTCGTAATGAATGAATGAAATGCGCATAGCGCAAAATTGTTACTAGGAGGCCGTATCAAAAATTTTAGGCGGACATTTTGTAAGTACTTTATCTTGACATTTTTGTACTGGGCTATACCAAAAGAAAAAATACGTCATTTGTTTTTGGTCTCGTAGATTGTTTTATTTAAACTTGGAAGGTGGTTGAAATTTCAACCTGTATATCGATGGTTTAGGTATAAAACGCCGAGTCATACACCGATGTCCCTCGACCTGTGACGTCATCACAGTGCGTATCTGATAAAAGACTTTCAAAAACTGAGTTTAGAAGCACTTTAGCCGCCGTAAGTGCGTAGTACTAATAACAGCACGTCGACCTACCACAAAAAGTAAAATTTTCTTAATTAATATTGATCTCTACTTAAAGTTGAAAATCAATTCAATGACTTTTAACTTTTTAGGTAGGTTGACCTGCCATTGTCTGTACAATTGTAGTACAATTGCCGCACGAATATCCTCAAAGTTCTGTATTAAATTTGTTTTGTAAATTTTGTGTCCAATTCTAACATCAATTGGTACCTATTCTGAAAAAATAATTCATAAATATGCTTAGTAACATATTCCTACTTAGCATTAAACCTAAGTCATATTCTTTTATTTAAGGACTAGCTGTTGCCCGCGACTTCGTTTGCGTCAATTTTTGTTATTATGATCACGACTATTTTTGCAACATTTTTCACTCATGCTTCGCTCCTATTGGTCGCAGCGTGATGTTTTATAGCCTAAAGCCTTTCTGAGATTAGCGCGTTCAAACAAACAAACAAACTCTTCAGCTTTATATATTAGTATTTATATTGCATGTAAAGATTTTTTGTGTAACAAAAACAAAGTTAAGGTAAACTTGATGGAAAAGAGCCGTCCTAATATACCTTAACTATTGAAATCTGCATCCCAGATCATTTTAAAAGGATATGCACAATTGTCTCTTTTTTTAATTGTTGATGGGCTTGCTCTTGCCTTCTCACTGAACCTGAAGTTGAGAGGAAGCCTACGATAGAATGAGCTCACCTAGAAGCTTTAAATATTATATAATATAGCTTTAAATATTATAAAGCGTCAGCCCTTTTTAGTCTGCAAGCCCACTTAATACATAACCATACTTCGGTTATGTATATAAACTTACGTAAGTTAAAGAATGTGTTGAAATCAATAATTATTAATCTTCTTATCTTCTTATATAAATCAAAATGAATCACCGAAATGTATGTACATAACTTCCAATTAGTAACTCAGAATTGGCTACAAGGTGTGTAGGTATGGAACAAAATTAAAGATAAAATAATCTTTTTTCTTAAATTTTTATACTTATGTAATCTCATGATATGAAGAGTGATTAAATGTGACAGAATTAGGTTCAGTTGTTCAGTTGACAGTTGACAACAGACTGCAAACAGAATTGAATGACTGCGTCAAATTTAAATTTAAATCCTTTATTACATGTCACATAACTTTAGAAAGATAGAAAGAAAGACATATTTATTTGACAAACAATAATAAACACGATCATTAACAAGAACCCATTTTCACTTTATAAGGTGTTTTTTTTTAAATGTAACTATGTGTTTTTATTATAATAATTATGGTCACATTATCTATACCTACATAATATGTTTATTTTTGTTACGTATCTTGTAATATTTGTCATTATTTTCGATACAGCAAACTTTTTTGTAATAATAGGAGTTAAAGCACGTTAAAGTATAAAATTGCCGATTATTTTCCCACTTTTTATTTTGTTTATAGCTCTTAAGTTTCTTAAGCTCTTTTTGTATTGTATCAAAAACTAAATAAAGTAACATTTGACTAAAAAAAAAAATGCAATACTAGTGCCTATTACTTCAAAGGAAGTCGTTGAAAAGACCCCTTAATACAATGCGTCAGCTGTCCTTCTTGCTACAATTAAGTATATTTGTATTATATACTTTGATTTTCAGAAATTTAAATACTATAATGCGTAGCTTTATAACTATCTAACTTTCACCTTTAATTGCATCGAAAACGGTTCAGGCGTTTTTAAAAAAACTAAAAAATTGTTAGTATGGAAAAATGACTTTTCTCGATTTCGTCCATACAAAACGGCAATTTCATACTTTAACCCCTAATACCACTCGTATATTTACGGCTCTAGGTTCTAGCCCTTTCAAGCCTGAGTTACATGATTTTAACATTAAAAAGTAAAACAACCATAAGAAGTACAAAAAATATGGTGTCACAAAGTTCGCCGGGTCAGCTAGCTTATTTCAAAAACTAACATTTCATGGCCCGATGGACCAACACGAAATTCAAATTAAAATGATTAAACAATAATCTTACACACTTGATAACTGAAATATGTCTATGCGTAAAGCTTCCCGCCTAACGCCTACTGGGCGGGTATAAAAGCTTGGCTCGGGCGGTTGAAATTCAGTAAGCAAGTGGGCGCCCGGCGTGCCTTGTGTCAGTGTAAGTTGGAAGTAACTATCGCGACTCCCAGGTAAGTTTATGTGAAAGCTTCTTTTTAACTAATATAGTTTTTATGCGATAATAAATTGGAGTAATTTTTTTTTATGGTTTTAACTGCGTTTGACAGGGTTTGGAGATAAGGAAAAGTGTTCTACCTCTAAAGTTGAATAATGGTTTTGTAATAGGAATTATGACTATCGTAATTTTATTGAAATGGATTAAGGGCAATAATTTAATAATTAAATTTACGTAGAAAGATAGCAATTAAAATCTAATACAACAAAACTAGACAAGTTTGTCTCATAAAATTATAAACTAAACATTTCAAAAAGTTTTACAAAATATGCTGCGTTTTGCATAATAATTGTAATTGAAATCCTTTTTTTCGTCTTACAAATAAAGTACCCAAACTACCAGTAACCTAAATACGAGTATATTGTAGGTACATAATAAAATAAAATCTTAGAAAATATAATTTAATAAGTCGACTTATAAACCGACGAATATTCTTAAATATTTCAAATAAAAACTCAAAAAAATAATTTAATAACTTGACTTCTAATTCGACGAATAAGCTTAAATGATTAAAAACACAATAAAATTCAAGCAACACTAATATTTCTTCATGTCTTGTGGCGCAAAAATAAAAAAATCTGCTTAATCGGTTAAAGATATCTTCAGAATTGAGTTGCAAGATTTCACCCGAACATACATACAAATTAAATAAAAGCTTCTAAAATAGCACCACCCCATCTCTTTCATGGGTGTCGTGAGAGACAAGTAAGAAAGCTGCAGCCGTCAGAAGAAGGAAGCAACGACTTCCTTTGGCCAAAGTGCGATCGCCAAACCGCTCGCGTGACGAATATGGCAAAATCTTCCCTTTAGTAGGCCATGTCCAGCAGTGGACTGGTATGGGCTGATGATGGATGTATTACTGATCCTTAAATAAAGGGTTTTCCAAGAGGTGTTATTTCGAAATTCAAAGAAAAATTGCTTTTTTTTTTCTTTTTTTAAGCAGAAAAATGGCATTATCTGAGATAAATGATCGGATGTTTATTTCAATGTTAAGAGGATGGAATGCCATTTATAATGGAAAATAATATTAACCAAATAGCCACCACGGCTACGCTTACAGGACCATATTATTATCCTTGTCATGAAATTTTCCATCACCAAATCGCAAAGTGGCTGCTGTATGCTGCTGTATGTTGTCATCATTTTTATAGTAAATTTTAATAATTTCAATGCGTTGTTGAAGCGTGTTCGTTACATTTTTATTAATGGCGTAGTTTCTACTTGTAAAAATAAAAAAAATACAGCTTGAAAAGTGTCATCTACCGAAATAGCGGGTTTTGCCATCTTCCTCGCAATTTCCCCATACTTTCTCACCGTTTAAACCTTCGACAAATATTTCAAAACCAAAATCAGCTAAATCAGCCCAGCCGTTCTCGAGTTTTAGCGTGATAAACGAAAAGCAATAAAACTGTTTTTAATATATGTAGAAGCTTATATTTTCATATAAAACTTATTAAATTTAAATAAAGTGTTAAATATTCTTAGTAGATATTCGGAAAGACTGTGTCGCTTATAAAAAACCGGGCATAACTGAAATAATACAATAATACTTATACTTTTATTAATATATTTCTTCTGTATTTATTTTTGAGAAAAGCCATTAAAAAAAATCGTTTTCAAAATTTCCCATGGCCTTAGGCAAGTGGCTTTCTAATACGTTTACGCTAGACGAAAAGATGTTAAATGTATGAAAATGACATAACCTTAAGGTCATTTTACCGTTGGTAATGTCATTTTCATACATTTGTTATCTATTCGTCTGGCATAAGCGATATTCAGAGAAAAGCCATTAAAAAAATCGTTTTCAAAATTTCCTATGGCCTTAGACAAGTGGCTTTCTAATACGTTTACGCTAGACGAAAAGATGTTAAATGTATGAAAATGAAACAACCTTAAGGTCATTCTAACGTTTGTTAATGTCAATTTCATAAATTTGTTATCTATTCGTCTGGCGTAAACGATATTAGAAAGCCACTTGTCTAAGGCCGTGATCGGGAATCGAACTCTTGAGTCCATTACACAACAGGATCATCTCAATTCAATTCAATTCAAATATTTTATTGCGTTCTATAATGTTACAAGGATGTTATAAAGTATGATGTAGACAGTTCATTATAGACCCTGTTCGGGCACAACAATACAATTTGTAGTAGACGGACAGAGAGGATGACGCCATAATTACATAATATTTCAATACAAAAGAACAAATAAACACCTATTATTACTACATACATACTTTACTTACTTTCTAAAATTGACTTTATATTCAATTTATAGCAATAGCATTTAAAGTCATAAAAACTAGGTAATAGCAGGGACAAGGTAGCAATCCTTATAATTAACACTTAATATATTTAGAAGAGTCGTCAAAATAAAGAATAGTTGCCAAGAATTGCCGCACACACAATCTCATGGAACATTCTTATATGGGACTATGTATTTAGTTGTTATTTTATTAATGGTTCTTCCATACTTTTCGTAACCAATCGAATCGTTCATTAGACCAAAACAGAGCAAGCCAAATATAGACAAATACGCAAAAATTTAATCACCTACGCTCTCTATTCAAATGTATTGTAGTCACTCGCTTTTTGTTGTTTTCAAACGGGGCACCTCTGCAAAACTATGCCTTTTGTAGCTATGAAAACTCTTATTATGTTCTTCATAAAGGACTTTACATTGTTCATTGAAACACGTTTCCAGAAATGTTTGCGGGCTATTTTGTTAAGTAAGGCCTATTTTAACATAGGCCTGTTTTTACGGTCTGCCTAAATAGTGGTCTATCACCCTAAGGCTGATTTTAGAGTCACGCTGATCGTACGCTGACCGTCAGCGCCGAGCGCCGAAATGTATAGAAATCGCTGTCAGCGCTGACCGCCGTCGGCGCTCAAGTTCATACATTTTGATGGTCAGCGCCGATGATCAGCGTACGATCAGCGTGACTCTAAAATCAGCCTTAGATTTAAAATCATTCGCGCGTCATAGAATAACAGAGTTGATTATCCAATCAAAAATATTTTGACAGCTACTCTACTAAGTACGTCATGAGACCATGAGTTTAACCATATCCCTTTTTTGCTCACACCTGTTTACAGACTGTAAAAAGTCATATATAACTTTAACTGTCGCAACACAAAACATTGAAATTAAATGTACCTTTACGGATGTAACCAAATGTAAACGTATTAATAAAGCCTTAGTCTACCTGTGACCGTTAACGCCGTAGTGTTGAAAACGTCAGGAAAAATCAAAATGCAATATAAAATCCTTATAAATGGGAGTTACATCCATAAAAGAGGTACTTATACCTTTTATTTCAATGAAAAATGCTAGTCAAAAGCGGTAGTTCAAAAATGAATATTGTTAAAGCAAAAATAAATAAAATATATTTTGAGTCATTAAATATTTATTTAGAAAATGAACAGTAAAGTCAATTTGTCAAATACCTACACCCATAGTAACAAATTAAGTATTAAAAACGTGCTGTGTGGTCTTTGTTTTAGCCAGGTGTAAAGAAAAAAAAAGCTTTTTTGGTCATTTTTGAAAGACGAAGGCAATTTAAGGATTACCGCCAAAAGAAGATGGGTAGCAGCGTCTTTTCTCCAACATTGGCCGAACTGCCGTTGCCAACTTGCCTGCCAAGCACGGCGTTTATGGTACGGTCGGCCAAGAAATTGATCTACCTACAGTTTTGAAAAAATTTCATGTGACTATGACGTTTCAGTATTCGTAGCTGTCAGAATGTATTTGCATGGGAAAATCAGCCCTGTTGTTCTCTGACGCACGAATGACTTTCAACCTTAGGGTCATAAACCCGTAGGTACCTATAATCCTCCTCCCGGAGAAGTCTATATCTGGCAGTTCTGATGTGGACAGATTTTGATGAAAATGATGATGATTACGATGATAATGATGCTTCCATAAGTCTAGATGATGTGATTAGAAATTATGACGTGATTTCGAGAGGCGTACCTACTAACATTAATTAGCTTAAACTTTCATTCCATATAAATTCTACTAAAATTATTATTTTTTTCTTTTTTTTTCTCTTTATTTGGAATGAAATTAAATTAAATTAAATGAAAAAGTTTGTTAATCTTTCACGGAAAAACTTTTGGATGGATTTTGATGAGACTTTCTAGTAGTGTAGCTTTGATTTAAGAATAATATAAATATTATAAGATATAAGAATATTATAATTATTTCGTAATCCCGTGTAGTTTCCGTGGTAACACGGCATGATTGCCGTTACTATATAGTCTGGTATCTGGTATTTGTGAAACCTTCATCTTTGATTTCTGCAAACATATTGCTTTTAATAGCCACTTAGGCCCTTTGAATAAACAAACAAACTAAGTGATTTAACCACATTTTTTTTTCCATCGTTAGATACTTTAAAAAAATACATCAATCGTGCATTCAAAATAATTAAATGCTATCACATTAAAAACTAGTTCAATTCCTATTTCTGAACTTTATTAGGATTGGTAATTAGAATTCATCAAAATTTTATAATCATTCTCGCTACCGAAATATCATAGTTTGCATTGAAAGCTAACAACTAATAACCACACTAAACCAATTAACTGTACTAAATATACTGTTTAACCAATCAGTTGGCCGACCTCCGTGGCAGAGTGGCGTACACTTTTTTTTTATAATTAATGGGCTTGCTCTTGACTACATACTTAACTATACGGTTAAGAAGAAGCCTAAGATGGAGCGAGCTCACCCAGAGGTACTGGTTCTCCTACACACCAGTGGAACACAGAAAAAACTGTTTGGCGCTGGACTCCAGCAGGATAGCATCCAGGCGGCCTCTTACGAAGCCTACCACCGCAGATGGATCTGTTAGCCGTCATCATTGGTTAGAAAACCAAAGATGCCGTTGCCCAGGGTGGACCACTAGGAGGTAGATCCCACCACCCCGAAAAAATTCACACACCGGTTTTCAAGGTAAAATTTGAAAAACTGTAAAAAATAGTTCATGGTAAAAAAAGGGCTAAGGTTTCCATCATTGAATCCATATTACTGTAATGATGGGCACATGCATAATCACCACGCCTGCCAAATGCGGGTTGGTAATCCATACCCAAATAATCTTCAAAATTCGAAACACTTGTTGCCCCTCTTATTCATACAAAATAATTTTACCTTAACTACAAAAATATATCGTAAAGTATATGGTATATATTATATTGTCCGTACATTAAGCTTTCACAATAAATCATGGTATATAACTTCTAATTGACATCATCCCATTTTCCTCCAAAAATCTCCGCAGCGTTCGAAAAATGACAAATAACCTATAATTCTTATGAAGACAAGTAGGCATTTTATTCATTGGCAAAGACAATTGTATGATACATGCGATATTAAATCTTATTAAGAACCTGACAGACTTAAACAATGAGGCAACCCATCGATATAAAAAAAGAACTAAGTCCGATTCAAAATGACACCTAAAAATGTTCTCGAGTGTATGGCTGAAGTAGATTTTATGCCGGTGCCATCTTTACAACCCAGCCAAATTATGTTGACATGCAATAGTATGCAGATTTATGTCCTGTTGCATCTATTAGATTGTTAAAGGTTGTGCTAAAGTCGAATGAATCCTTATGTCAAATGGGTTCGAATGAATATGGTTAGGTAATTTTTTCAACGCTGATTCTGTATTCTAGTTTTTTTAATCGTCAAAATAAGTCGTTCAAGGCAAGTTATTATTGATCCATAACGAAACGGAGCCAGTTATGTTTTGTATACTTAATGCCGACTTGCCGAATGTCGAACATTAGTTTAATCAGTGAAATTACGATCGAAGGGATTAATCACTCAAGTGGTGTTGATGACATTAACATGACGAACGGAAAGTTATAGAAGCATCTCGCAGTGTATACGATTTATTTATTTTTTTAATTTGTGACTGACTGATGGGGACTCTGCAGTGACGCCATTTTTTTTTCAAATTACTTGTTTTTTCTTTTTAATCCCTCGATCGTGAGTTATTCCAGACACAATTGAAATCAATTGTTATCGTGGCACCCGAGTGCCTCCTGGGGGTTGAGGGATTAATACTCAAGTACGAGCCGAGTATCAATGAAGAATTTTGCGAAAATGGGACAAACTTTTTTTTAAGACGCTTTTCGCTGCGTAATACGAAAAAACAGACAGATTTTTTTCTTTTAGTTCGGTCTATAAATTCCCACTGCAGGGCAAAGGCCTCAAGTTACCACAGCAATGATGGGTACAGGCATAATCACCACGCTTGCCAAATGCGGGTTGGTGATCACAAACCCGAGCAATGTACAAAAATTCGAAACTCTTGTTGCCTGACCGAATATCTTGGATTTCTCAATAGTCAGATAAGAAATATTCGTCGAATAAAATACAATTTGAAAACGTCCCATATTTTTTAGCAATCATTAATGTAAATGACATTTTAAAAGCGGTCGCTTTATACTTATTCAGTCTGATAAGTTTTATCTGACGTTTGAAAAATCGGCCCTAGGTAGACAAAAATCGTTTGAGTGGTCTAACATAATATCAGATGGGCACTAAGTATCTATGCTTTTTGTCGTTAGCTGCACACACTAGTGGTTTGCCTATTAGGTGCTTTGTAATTAAATAATAACAACTTCGAAAATTTCTTTGTTTGGAAAATTATTAATGACTATATAGATAGATAGATTACAATTGCCAGCACCATTTTTGCTTGGCCCATAGATTACTGGTAGTCTTTTTTGGCATTCAGTTTTGTGTTATTTATATTTGTGCAATAAAAAGTAAATATTAAATAAATAAATAAATAAATAAATGTGGACAACATCACATACATTGTTCTGATCCCAATTTGAATAACTATTTAAAGCATTCGTATTTTGGAAACCAGGAACAACGAAGGTACCACAAACACCCAGACCCGAGGAAATGTAGAAAAACTCATTTTTTTCTACATTGACTCGTCCGGGAATCGAACCCGGGACCTCGGAGCAGGCGACACTTTGAAAACCGGTGTGTACGCCACTCCGCCACGGAGGTCGTCAAAATATTAGTTCGTTAGTCTCGCTAAAACTCGAGAACGCTGGGTCGATTTAGCTGGTTTTAAAATATTTTTCGTAGTCCAGGGAAGGTTTAAACAGTGAGAAAATATGGAAAAATAGGAAGAGAGTAAAAAAAACATTTTTATTTTCCCATATAAAATGTTCTACATCAAATTTGCAGCCATTTTAGCGAAAGGAGATGTAGCGCTTTGAGCCCCAAGCGACAACCGGTTGGTGCGATAACAATTGATTTTAATTGTGTCTGGAATATCTGAGCGTCAAAGGGTAAAACGTTGTTAGGGTAGGTGGTACGAACTGGGTCATCTAGACTAGAATATTTTACTGCACATAACTCATCATCAATATCATCTTGGCGAAACGACGCCCACTGCTGAACATAGGCCTCCTAGATCTTCACAATGATCGGAGCCGCCAGCTGCATCAGTGGAAAATGTTTCAAAAACGGGAAAAAATATTGATATTAATCGCGATCATAATAACAGAAATTGACGCGGACGAAGTCGAACAGCTAGTTATGGATATTATGTTATGTTGTAACTAATAGGGGTTAAAGTATGAAATTACCGATTATTTTCCCACTTTTTATTTTGTTTATAGCTCTTAAGTATAGTCATATTATTGCGCAATTCTTTTTGTATTGTATCAAAAACTAAATAAAGTAACTTTCGACAAAAAAAAAATGCAATACTAATGCATATTACTTCAAAGGAAGTCGTTGAAAAGATCTCTTACAATGTGGCAGCTGACCTTCTTGCTTCAATTAAGTATATTTGTATTATATACTTTGATTTTCAGAAATTTAAATACTATAATGCGTAGCTTTATAACCATCTAACTTTCACCTTTAATTGCATCGAAAACGGTTCAGGCGTTTTTAAAAAAACTAAAAAATTGTTAGTATGGAAAAATAACTTTTCTCGATTTCGTCCATACAAAACGGCAATTTCATACTTTAACCCCTAATATTAACGATATAGGTCTTACTAAAAATGCAACCTTATGTCAAATGGGTGCACTTTTAGTTGAGTCACTTTTTTTGACGCTTATTGTGTATTTAGTTCTATATATTATACTAGCTGTTGCCCGCGACTTCGTCCGCGTCAATTTTTGTTTTTCCACTGATCCTTCCCTCCTATTGGTCGCAGCTTGATGTTATATAGCCTAAAGCCTTCCTCGATAAATGGACTATTCAACACAAAAAGAATTTTTCAATTCTAACTCGTTAATATAACTCGTTCCTGAGATAAGCGCGTTCAAACAAACAAACAAACAAACAAACTCTTCAGCTTTATGATATTAGTATAGGTACTCAACCTATTGATAAATTATACAATTATGTCACCGTAATAATTACACGTGTTGCTCTAGTCTAAAAACTTCTGACCCTCAGATCACAATCCATTTGAAACTGCTCTGTAAGCAAATAAATTGCTAGTCTAAATGAAAATACAATAATTCATTGAACCTTTTATTAATTAGGCTAAGCTATCAGTAGTAGGTGGCTCAATGGGTAAAGCAGTCGTTCGGTAACCTGAAGGTTGTGTGGGGGTTCGATTCCCACGCCAGCGATCGAAATTTTTATTCAAACAATTCTATTTTCATTTCACATCCTATTTATATTTTAAATTAGGTCAACAGCCTTGAAATAAGCTTATTACGTATACTAATTTTGCGGAGATGTATAATGATTATTGGCAACACTTGTTTGGCAACGAACCAAAATGATTTAACGCTTTTCAGATATCTTTTTGCTTACAAGTGAAGAAAATGCTATACCTAATTAAAATGGTTAGATTTTTATAATTTTAACTTAAAATCCAAAATGGCAAGTTTCTCTTTATTTCTGGTATTTAATATATTTATGGTATTGATACTAACCAATGATATTTAAAAAGTATAGCTAGGTTATGCCCTTACAAAACTATCGAAATATATGTGCCGCTTGCGAACAACTGCACACATGCGTAATTCTTATTTTGTCCTTGTCATACTCGTGAAAAGAACAATCACTTTCCTTTTCATGGATTTGAAAAGACGTCACAATTGTGACGTTTTAGGGACGCATATTGAGAGCGCATGTAACATATCTATTACTTTTTAAATATCATTGATACTAACGCTAATATAAGTATCGAGTCTATCGACACTATTAAAATGTCGTCAACTATCGATAGTTTATCGATACTGGACTATCGCGTGATAACTTTAATACTCCTTTAATCGTCTCTTATACCGCGGCCATACATTGGCCTTATATAGGATGAAATTTTAACCACCTCCTAAAATGCTTGTAGGCGTTCAGTATCGGATTTAGAGCCCATTTATGAAGTAAAAAATGTAAATCAAATATTCTGCAATATAGGAAAATATTTTTTGCAATATAGGTAGTTTTAAATATACACAATTTTACGCCTGTTTAGGTATAAAGGGAAAATCAAAAACTTATGATTGGTATCGTAATGAATGAATGTGATGTGCATTGCGTAAAAAAAGTGTTGCTAGGCGGCCGTATCAAAAATTTTACATTTTCGGCGGACATTTTCTATGTGCTTTATCTTGACATTTTTGTACTGGCCTATACCAAAAGAAAAAATACGTCATTCGTTTTTTGTCTCGTAGATTGATATATTAAAATTTGGAAGGTGGTTAAAATTTCATCCTGTATGCAGCAATGACGTATTTGCAGCCAATACCCCAATGTATGAATCAGTCCTTATCACCCACAGAACATGGAAAAAGGTGAGAAAGGCTGTCATTTGTATGAGAACCGATGTCGCCGCTTGCGCGCCACTACACTTATACGAGTTCAAAGAAAGCCAACCAAGCGGGTTCTTTTAACACGTTAACAGTCCTATGACCCCATATGGGTTCATAGCACATTATACCCATACGTCCCTGATCCCATATGGGTTCATAGCACTTAAAATTTTCCACCCCGATTTTGAAGTCGACTTATGAGTATGGTTTTTGTTATTTTGTGGACTTGTGATGGAAGAATTGGTCATGCAAAATCCGTAAGAACAATACAGATTTTGTCAAATTTGGGTCCGTGAGAAATGAAAACAAGTTTTGCATGCATACTCGTGTTTATTTAACGAAATATATTGAAAAATAAAAAAACATTTTATGTATGTTCGTTTACAAAACAAGAATGACAATAACCTTTCTTGCATTGTTTGCATTCTTGATGAACTTTTGGCGACAAAAACAGGCAACACAGCACTAACATCAACAGTGAAAGCCACTATTCGAATTAGGGGCCAGTACGGCTAGACAATCGTGATTCGCAAAAAGGGGTGGGCGGAGAGGGGAAGCGACACTTTGTCTTTTTGAGTCGTCAAAATTATTTCGTAGCTACTAGATGTAGCATCCGTAGCAGCGATTCGTAGCCGTAGCAATCGTAGCAGCGATTTGTAGCTGCATCAACCAGTCGTAGTCGCAGTCCTCGCCAGTAGGTGCTTCCTTCCTCTGCCTATTTAATTTGAATTCAAAATTATTGTAACAAATTGTGAACATGCAATAGACAATTTTACCAGACATATTTTCTTATTTTCTTAGTATAATCTTCCTGGACTCAGAAGAAAATACCTTCAGTAGCCACCAAGTTGAGAAGACAGCTGTGCTTGTCAAATAACTTCTCGAGCGGACTGCAGCGCTTTTTAATTTGAATAGAAACCCATCTTCCTTCTTCTCTCTACTTTATTTTATTTACTTTGGTTACCGTAATATGCTACCTTACATGTGGTAGAATGATACAGAGGTCAATGATACTGGTGACTACACTTGTGATTCGTAGTCACCGACTTTTAATGGAGACTGGCGAGCGCTTATTCATTAGTAAAAAACTAAGTTCTTAACTTCTACAGAAACTAATACTTAGTTTCTAAACACATTATACCGAAATTACGTTGAGTTAGGCTCCTTTCATCCTGCAGCGTGTCGCCGGTCGCGATTTGTATGTAACTCTATAGTGGCTTTCACTGGTATGTAACTATCAGCATCACTTCCAAAATCCTCTGAATATCGGCGTCAAATAGAATACGAGGTAAGGCATTATGCACTTCACGACAAACACTGTTCTAAATAATAACACATCATTATGACACAAGTTTTATGTTGTAACCGATTACCCTCAATACTTTTTATTAATTTTATACTCACAAGTCCGTGAACCCACATTGGGGTCATATAGGAAAATCGAGGGAAATTGGAAAATTCGATGACGAAAAGTTAGTTCCCTGATTAGTTCAATAAAACCAATTATAATCATCGTATAATCTCGTTGGACTTGAGCGGTGGTCAGACCATTTTATATTGGGACTGTTAACGTGTTAAAGTCGCGTGACCAATAGGCTCGCGCGACTCCAATGGAAACCAATCACAGCGCTCACGTTTGGGCATAAATATAAGCATTTGCTCATAACCAATATGGCGCGCTTGACCCGCCCACATTGCCTTTCTAACCTTTATCCATGTTCTGTGTTATCACCCAATGTCCAATACAGACGCGCACAGTGTAGGTTTTTGTAACAAGTTCAAAGGCGTGGGAATCTCATTCTAGTGTTTGGCTATATATAGGTATAATGATTCAGATTCAGACTGCGAAAAGTAGGTAATTCGTTCGTGGGAAATTGTATTCGTATTTTCAATAAATTACCACTGTCAATTGCTGAACTCCCAGTACATAAACTCAAATCATATATCAAAGTAATTTTAATGAAAAACGGCTATTATACTATTAATGATTATATAAATGATAGGAACGTGTGGCTTTAAATTGTCCCAGCTCGCACTGGCATATATCTTATGTAAACATATTTATTTAAAAAGAGGCTGACAATAGTGACCGAGTTTCTTGCGCTGCTTCTTCTCGGCACTAGCCCACATTTATCCCGAAGCAGTGGTAGGTTTAAATATTGGGACGTGTAAAGGCGCATAGGGGGCATATTCTATGTATTATAAGTATGTATTTACAAAAAAAAAAGTATATAAGTAAGTTTATGGGTTGTCTAGTACCCCATACGACAGGGTACTTAATAGTACCTTAATTTGGGACTAGATGGCTCGTGTGGCCCATTGAGGCATTTGTCTTAAATATTTATTTATTTATTTATTATTTGCAGAAATAAAACAGATTTTTTACTTTACTTTTTACTGATAATAATATGTATAATCACGAATACCTCATTGAGGTCATAATATAATTAAAATAACATCTACATGCCTGTATTGTCTGCAAAATTATATTATGTAGTGAATAAATGAATATGAATATGAATATAAGTTGGTAATTAAGCCAATGTGGGGTGTAGTGTAGTTGGGTACAACATTTAATTGGCCTTTACAAATTGGAGCCAACCTTATGCCGCGGCCACACATTGGAGATATTTGCACCAACGTTACGTTTTGCGTCCAATGCACCAATGTATGTATCGGTACTTTGACACAATGTAGACATTGCGTCCAATCACTGTCCAATGCCCAATACTAACCCGCTCAGTGTCGGTTTTTGTTACACGTTCAAAGGAGAGGGTAATGAAAGGGGAGTGCGCGGGAGCATCTTGGACGCAACGCCGCCACACATTGGTCTCTGTCTGTCATTCGTCTTGAGATGCGGGTCGTGTTCGCACGTGTTTTTGTTATTATTTTAGATTATTATTTTTCGCAATGGCTGAATGGTCTTATGCAGATGTCTTGGAGTTTATTGAGCTATACCAAGGAGAACCAGCGTTGTGGGACTCCACTCATAAGTTTCATAAAAACAGAAATGCTTTGGCGGATGCATGGGAACGAATACGCGCCTCTTTAAGCTTATCCGGCGTCACTATTGCTAAATTAAAAAAAATGGTTGCCTGCAAAGTCGGTTTTACGGGCGAAGATTTTACGTGACAACGTCTTTTCACTACAGACACAGCTGACGATACTTTAACCACACGTGTGAACTTGTATTATGACGCTTTCTTGTTTTTCCAACGCCAAGAACGTTCGAGAAAGACAAAGACAGAGACACAAGCATGCGCCGATTCAATGCGCCTAATTCTCTAGTGCTGCGCGCGCGGCAGACCGATCATAGTTGAGTGGGAGAGAGACGCAAGGCATTCGGCGGGCCTCTCTCTCGTTCGGTGACTCATCGTAACGTTACCGAGCGTTACACTTTTTCATAAGTGACTCCCAGCCGCAACCTAATTTAAGACGTTGTCACGTCAAAAGAAAAAAGGAGTCGTTAATGACGACTTATAGATATCATTTGAATAATTTAATTTAATTTTAATTTATTTATTTATTTCTCCCACAAATAAATTAGTACAGGTTCACAAGGTACAGGCTGGTATTGAACATTATGAATTATCATAACTTACTAATCAGCATTGTGAGAGCTGGCGCCTATGATAGATTTTTAAGAAGAAAAAATCTGCTGATACAGGTCACCAGACCCACTCCGCGAATCAATACTAAGTAGGTAATTGGGTAATCTATTTACAATGACACAAGTGGAGTAATAAAATTATTACAGATAGAGATAGGTATAAGAGTTGGATACATAAAAAGATTGTGTGTTTTAGTTTGGGTATGTATGTGTCGGTAGGTATAGGTATGTACGGGACTGCAGGTATGTACGGGCCTGCCCCCATATGTTTGTTTAAGTGAGTAGGATCTGGTCGTGTTTGTTTAAATGTGTTCGTGCGTGTTTGTGTGTGTGTGTTCGTGCGTATTTGTGTGTGATGTATGAATAAGAAGAAGAGATGAAAAGATCTAGTCTGTTTCCATTGCTTGGTTACAAAGTTGACATTGAAGCCAATGTATAGTGCAGCAGTTTAATAATTTGAATTATAGCCAATATTGGACGCAAAGTTGAATCCAAGACGTAAAGTTGGATCCAATATGTGGCCGCGACTCTACGGCACTCATTGGAAGGGAAGAGGTGCTGTTTCATATCATTATTAATATTCCATATATGTAGTTATATTATGTTACCCTGTGTGTTCTCATTAGATGGAATTTAAATGAAATTCCAATTATGGAAATCAAATAATTATTGGAGGATGAAAGGTAATCAATTACCTCCGCTTCGGCGAGCAAGGGAGCGTAATTTTATAATATTAACCTTTTTAACAAGCAAAAAAATAATGTACACCGTCTTCTCTTGGCTGTTATTCACCATTGGCCAAACTGCGATCGCCAACTCGTCTGCCAAACGTAGTGTAATCGCCACTTGCCATACTTGGCAAAACCCTTTTTCAGAGAGTCCTATGCCCAGTAGTTAATTTCGTTTGAATGAGGGTGAGTCTTTTTAACTACATAGAATTATGATTAAAATTTTGTTGAAACTGTAAATAAATGAATAAATGTGGATAATATCACATAGGTACAGAGGGTCTATTCTACTATTACAATATCTGTATATCCCTATGTCTCTTTTACTCATGCCAGTGTCTTAAAGTGCGTGACAGAGATAGTTATGCTTCAGATCTGAAAGTAAGTAACTATTCCTGTCTATCTCCATGCCAATTTTGATTTAGATCTGTTTAGCCTTTTTGGCGAGGTTGAGGAACAAACATCCATCAAAACAACTATGTTCTATTACTAAATAGCACCTGTTTTGGTCTAAAATCCAGTGATCGGATTAGGTAGTGCAATTTAGGGTGAACGACCTCATACATTATATTAGTACGGATATGACCGCGGGATTGTGGGATTTCAGAAATATCATATATAAAATAAATTTAATCTTAGCATTTCTTTAATAACAAAATATTTGTGTTTTCGTAGTTGCCTTTATTAGGCAAAAATAAAACACTAGAAAAATAATTTATTTGGGTCTAAAATAAATAAAATATGGCGGCTATTGAGTTTAATTAAAATACTAAATATATGGCGGCCGATTAAGCCGCGTTAATATAGCATAACAATGTGCAATAACATTTTTAACGATATTATCTTTATTGTGATCAGCTTTTGTCGAAACTTTAATCCCGCCCGATAAGCATATCCATGTTAAAATATCGTCATGAAATACCGCAAAATTGCACTACTGATCCGATCATTGAAAATCACAGACAGCGAAGGTAAATACGTAAACCCAGACCCAAAACAATATAGAAAAATTATTTAACTACATCACCCCGTCCGGGAATCAAATCCAGAGTCAACTTTAAGAAAGTCTGTCGTAAAGTTTGCTACTGCTTGTGTGTCAGAATATTTAATACTAGCTGTTGCCTGCGACTTTGTCCGCGTCAAATCCTGTTATTATGATCGCGATTTTGCAACATTTTTCACTAATGCTTCGCTCCTATTAGTCACAGCGTAATGTTATATGCCTAAAGCCTTCCTCGATAAATGGACTATCCATCACAAAAATACTTTTTCAATTCAAACCAGTACTTCCTGAGATTAGCGCGTTCAAACAAACAAACACACAAACTCTTCAGTTTTATTATATTAGTCAGTGTACATAATCCCAAACCAGTATAAGGTAGGACCTGTGAGTCTTATGACCAAAAAGCTCCATAAATGGCTGATTAATAAATATATGTATTATTATAGTGCTAAGGTGTTTTAAAATGACAATCATGCATGCTGACTTTATCGGTAGTTCCAACTATTATACACTTTTAAGTTTATTATTTTCTTTAATTTCAAATATTCTGTCACCATTGGAAAGCTACATTCACCCTGAGTGACGTAGGTTATATTTATTGCTAGAAAAAGATTAGGGATCCTTATAAAAAATCTTATGTCCACCCGTGCGAATTCGGGACGAGCCGCTAGTTTAATTCGATAAAAAAAAAACTGTCTTTGTGATATCATGTATTGTATAAAATTGACATTAATTAATAATACTTGGACATTAATAATGTTATTAATTAAAAGTTTGAATGCGGTTTTCTATAAGCTGAATAGGTTTTATTTAACATTACTCTATTATATTTGATGCATATAGATAAATTTAAATTTGAAAAGAAACTGCTTTGCGGAGGCCACGGAGGCCGTCAAGTCTTCAAATATTAAGCTAAAAATGAAGAAGCAACTTTATCATGTAGGCGTGTACTTAGCCTCAACGATAAAAAGGCGACTTTTAAATAAGAAAACTTAATAAGTTACCGCGTGAAGCAAAGTTTAATCGAATTCTTTCACCCTTCTCTCACGCACGTCAAGGTTCTCATACTTATTTAGAGATCGATGCCAAAGACGTTTATACCTGACTACGGCAAAACCGAGAGGATAGGTTATGATTTTAGCATTCTATGTATATACAGGGTGAAATTTTAACCACCTTCCAAATTTTAAAGAACAATCTACGAGACAAAAAACAAATGACGTATTTTTGCTTTTGGTATAGCCCTGCACAAAAATGTCAAGATACAGCATTTAGAAAATGTCCGCCAAAAATCTAAAATTGTTGATACGGCCTCCTAGCAACACTTTTTTTACGCATTGCGCATCTCATTCATTAATTACGATACTATTCATATGTTTTTGACTGTCCCCTTATACCTTAACAAGTCTAAAACCGTGAAAATTGAAAACTATATCGCGAAAAATATTTTTGGGTGACAACTTGATTTACATTTTTTATTTCATAAATAGGCTCTAAATACGATACTGAACGCCTATAAACATTTTGGAAAGTGGTTAAAATTTCATTCTGTATGCAACGTGTTCCTTTTGATATCCCATAACTCTAAGGTTATGTTTTATAGGCAAAAATAAAATAAAACGCCCTAGAACATGTGGTTTAAAAATTAATAGTTTCGAATATAACATCAATTTTAGTTAAATTTGTTAAAAAAATGTAACCAGTATGGCGAATCCTTAGTTTTGCGAGACGTTGGCAAACTTACACTAAAGTGTAGTAGTTAAGTAGCGGGAGAGCGTAACTTGTAAAAATCATTGACGTGTGTGGGTGTTTCATTGATAAGTAGGTACGAGTAAATCGTTTTCATTCAAAAGTTTATTCATAACAAGGTAGGGGTGTTTTACATAAACAGCCGTGACTTTTTAGAATTATTTTGTAGGATAAAAAATAATAGTCGAAAAATAATTCATATGCAATTTGATTCTTTACCATGGTCTGTTTAATACCCTAGAGTTATCATCATGGGATATCAAAGGTAATTTGTATGTGGGTATTTAATTGGATTCCATATTTGCGATTAAACTACTCAATCGATTTTGGTGAACGAGAAACGATTCCTTATTATTTTCCGCGTAACATAGGCTAACTTATATTATTAATTTAATTTGTATAGGTTGCTCAAAATGCAAAACCATTTGTGCTTCCTCGCCATTTGGGACCAGGTCTACACCGTCACTATCAGCATACATTAGCCCACTGTTGGACACAAGTCTCTCCAGACATAATTATCTCAGTCGCTTCACGATCGCGGTTTGTCCAACATTGGATATACACTACTGTGCCCGCTATATTCGCAGTACCTTTAGGCGCGTCCGTCGAGTAGTAGGACGGTATTTCTTTATCATTTTGAGTATTTGGATTTGGGTTTGATTACTTACATTTTTACATAATCATATTCTAGGATACACTACACTATAGACTAGGGTATTTTTAATTTTGATTAAGGTCGTATATCTTTTCTTGGGAAACCTTTTTTATCGGAAGAGTCACCCAGTGATTTGTAGCGCCAGATCGCACGCTAGCGCCACAAAGACGTTTCAGTGCACTGACAGTTTTGCACCCTTGTGACTATCCAGTGGATAGGAAAAGAAGGGGTGGAGTAACTTTGTTTTTGTGCTGGCACCACACGGCACCAGTCTTCACCCGTCAAAATTGGCGCAGACTTTCAATGATTTTCATTTAAGCACTTATCATAAAATTTGTTTTCTCCGTCCATTATTCATTCTACTGCCGTGCTTCGATCACGTAAACAATTTTATTCGAAACTTGTTTACTGATTTACAAACTTAAAGACGTCAATCTTTATCGGTGCTTACATTTCATTTGACAAAGAATTTTTTCCGAACTATTCAATGTCTATCATGAATATCTATCATCATGAATTTTATTTTCAATGTCGAGAGCTTAAGAAGTAACATTTAAAAAGATAATTACGAAATCCTTCTGTTAGTAAATCCTATATGCAGCTTAACTGTAACTATACATTCAAATAACAATTCCTTAAATGAAAATTTCAAGGGGACTTTAACATGGTATGACACATAGGCTCACTTTTGTAAGACCGCGCGTGGAACGCGAGTACCTACTATCATCATCATATCAGCCGAACGACGCCCACTGATGGGCATAGGCCTCCCCCAAGAGTACCTACTATAGGTATATCTAAGTCTTTTTGTTTTACCCTGAAATCGTGATATTCGAAATGTATCCTCGCAGCCTAGGCCCTAAGTAACTCTTTTCGGTTCTGTTAATGAACATTTGACAAGACTATTAAATCTTAAGCAAGTTTTGTAATTACATAATTCGAAAGGTAATTAGAATTTACTTGATACACGGTGCCTTTAATGGGCTTTCAGATATGCACATAATGTTGGCTCACTAAAACTTGTTTCAGAAGCTGCTGCTTGCCTAGTTGTTTTAAAACATTATAAATTAACATAGAAAATACTGTAATACTTGTTCAACCGCTGAAATAATATAAGGACTATTATATATCTTATGTATAGTCTGACTGTAACCGATTGATTGTACCGTATGCGCGAAGAGGTGGAGGTTGGAAAGCGTAATGAAAAATCATGCATGACCCAGATGAGATTCACACTGCCAGACGATCTGAAAATATCGAATTTTTTTTTTTTGTTTTCTATATACAGGGTGTAATTTTAACCACTTTCCAAAATTTTTGTAGGCGTTCAGTATCGTATTTAGAGGCCATTTATAAAGTAAAAAATGTAAATCAAACTTTCACCCGAAAATATTTTTCGCAATATAGTTTTCAATTTTTACGGTCCTAGGCCTAATAAGGTATAAAGGGAAAACCAAAAACGAATTAATAGTATCGTAATGAATAAATGAGAAGCAAATCGCGTAAAAAATGTGTTGCTAGGCGGCCATTCAAAAATCAAAAATTTTAGATTTTTTGGGGACATTTTCTAAGTGCTTTATCTTGACATTTTTGTACTGGGCTATAGCAAAAGAAAAAATACGTCACTTGTTTTTTGTCTCGTAGATTGATACATTAAAATTTGGAAGGTGGTTAAAATTTCACCCTGTATAATGGGTTTGCTCTTGACTACATACTTAACTATACGGTTAAGAAGAAGCCTAAGATGGAGCGAGCTTACATAGAGGTACAGGTTCTCCCAAACACCAGCGGAACACATGCAGAAAACCTGTTTGGCTCTGGACTTCGGCAGAAGTTTAGCGCCTAGATAGGCAGCCCCTTACGAAACTTACCACCGCAGAGGGATCTGTTAGCCGTCATCATTGGTTAGAAAAACCAAAGATTCCGTTGCCCAGGGTGGACCACTAGGAGGTAGATCCCACCACCCCAAAAATGAATGAATAATTCGAGGTTGTAGAAATTTTATTATATCCTTACTATTGTTCAATACGGTTTTTAAGTAAGCACAAATAACCAATTTATCTAAACATAACGTTGGCTTCATTTGTCAGGTGGTCGAAAATGCCTGGTGTATATTAAATTGGTCAGAACTTAAACATCATCTAAAACAAAATGTGCCTAAAGCCGTAATTGCCCAGACACATTTGCCTTTATTAACTACAATTATACAACGGTCAGTCCTCAAATTACAAGGCAATTTGAACTATATTTTCACTATCTGACCAATATGGTGAGTGAAGCGATAAGGATAATGGGCTACATCCTTAGCCTCCTACGAAAGGGCGGACTATTTGAATAATACTTACCAGGGTTGTTAGGGAGCTCCGTAACCGTAATCGAAACTATCGGATATCCGAAATAATAACAAATCCGTAACCGTAACCGAATCCGATATAAAAGTTTCGGTTAGTTTCGGATAGGCGCGGAGTCTACACAACAACAATAAAACTTTGTTTTAGTCTGAACAAAATGCGTCCTAAGTCTAGTTTAATTTGGAAATTTTTATTTTTTTCGAAATTTATGACTGCAATTATTTTTTTTACAATAGCATTATTATAATCTACCAATTATTGCAACACACCAATATCTTGTAATAATTGCTAGAAAGATATTAACTATAGTAATTTCTTAGTACTAAATAATAACTTAGTAATAAGTCAAATGAGAATTGATGTTTTATTTCACAATTTCTTAAAAATATCCGTAACTGTAACCTAGACTAACCGATAATCCGAAATAATTTTATATCTGTTACCGTATCCGAAACCGGTATACTGTTATTTCTATATCCGTATCCGTATCCAGATCCGAAATTGCATATTCATAACATCCCTAATACTTACATAATGAATACAACATTCCAAAAGTTACATTAATTATTATAACCTCAAACTTCTCTTACACTTAAAAGGTATAACGCCAGGGCAACGAATAAATAAGTAAATTATGTAGCCAAAACATAAATAGGGAAAGTAGCCAGCACGGCAACTTAAGCAAAATGTCAAATTTTCCCATTGAATTTTCAACTTTTAAAGCAGATCGTATAAAGATCAATTTCATATTAAACAGAAAAACAGTTGTTGCGTACATCAAAGACAATGTTGACGTCATAAGTTTATGTTGTCCCAATACACATGCTGGCACCATACAACACGACTCATAAGACTTGGTAGATAGTTAATTTTAATTAATATTTTCAAATAACTACAAAATACGTGAGCGCACGATTCGTCAGGCCAGGCCCCCAATTCCGCAAATTTACAAATAGCTCAATAGATTTGAATTTGATGTACGCTCGACAGCACATCAAGTTAAACAGTTGAACTGCGATAACAGCTTTTATTACGTACGGCATAAAGGCGGTCTCAAGGTCAACATGTATAGTCTGATGTGCCGCCGTGTGTACGTGACGTGAATGTTGTAATATTGTTGAAATATATATAAATAATATATATAAATATATATAAAAAATATATATAAAAATAACGTTGAAATACAATGTTTACATAAATTTATGTTGTCCAAAAACACTTGCTGGCACCATACGACACGACTCATAAGGCGTGGTAGTCCTTAGAGGCAGCTTTAGAGTTACATGATTTGATTCACTTCGCTCGATAGAAAAAAATCACAAACCTACATTGTTTATAATGTTTTTTAATATTACGACTAAACTACGGACATTTGATGTAACATTTGTATGCAAATTTAAAGGTACTATATATTTATTGATTAAATTATATACTTAATTATTATGTTAAAATAACTACAAAATACGTGAGCGCACGGTTCGTCAGGCCAGGCCCCCAATTCCGCTAATTTACAAATGGCTCAATAGAATCGCAATTGTATATTTTGACACATTTAATATGGTAGTAATGTCAAAATATACGATTGCGATGCCATTGCGATTCTATTGAGCCATTTGTAAATTTGTGGAATTGGGGCCCAGTACGAGTACTACAAAACAACGCGTGAGATTATAAACTAACGGTGGGTTAGGTTAGGTTAGATTGTAATCCATCGACGTTCAATTATGAACTGACGAAGTTTACAATTTTACGGTGACATCTATATTAATAGTCGTGTATCTTTTAAAATAATTATTTATTCTGTCTTCCAAGCCGATCAAGTCAGATAAGCGTTAAGTAAGGATTTGAGAAACTCCGCAAAAACATTAAGGGCTACTACCAATCTAATTACAATGTTGCCAATTAGCGATGGAAGAAAAGGCTTTTCGCAATATTTGTAGGCGCCACGGAAGACTCCCATTATCCGGGGAGGTGATTTCCTCAAACGTCTTAAATCCGGGATTAATGCAGGAAAATGAGGAATTCTCGCACTTTGAGGCGTGTCCTAACATCCTTTGCAAATGTCTACTTGCAAATTAATAAACCTTGATTAAAGAAAAAAAGTTTTTTCTTTCTAAATTCTAAAGCATGAAGCACCCGAAGCTATGGGAGAAAATATAAAACTATACCATGCAACAAAAAAATCCCGTTTTGAAGTTATTAATTGCGGAATATTCATAACCTTCACAAATTAAGTCATATAATATATACAATTAATTGGGAAATAAAATTGATATAGGGCACGCGAGAGTCGTCCACTCTAATCAATTATTACCTTGCCTATAATAATGTAACTACCAATCGTTAAGGGCAAACTCTCAATCTCTCTTTGTTCCGAATTATTTCAATTATAATAATATTTAAGTAGATATGAGTTAAAATGAGGTCATGAGTTACATTTTCGATATACTAAAACGCTCTTGTACACCGTAAATTGTCACAGGTAGCGACAGAATTGAAAGTACAAGACAGTTTTTGACCTTTTATATTGCCCATAAACATTAATGACATAATTAAAATAATGCTTATTTACGCAGTATCAAATATCAATAAAACTATTTTTATTAAGAATAAGTTAATTAGCTGTAAAATGGTCACATAACACCATATTTACTAAGTTTATGCATAAAATGCTATAAAAAATAATAGACTAAATCATTACTTTGTGGAAATCTATTACAAAATAAGGATCCAAAATTATTTTGTTTAAATTTCACTTTTTAGCACCTGTACCTTTTGAAAATTATTTTGCTAATTGCCCTGTAGTTTCCTACTAGCTGTTGCCCGCGACTTCATTCACGTCAATTTCTGTTATTATGAACGCGATTATTTTCGCAACATTTTTCACTGATGCTTCGTTCCTATTGATCGCAGTGTGATGTTATATAGCCTAAAGCCATTTTCAGCAAATGGACTATCCAAAACAAAAATATTTTTTCAATTCGAACCAGTACTTCCTGAGATTAGCGCGTACAAACAAACAAACAAACAAAATAACTCTTCAGCTTTATAATATTAGTATAGATTTAATCAGACTTTTTTTTTAACACGCTGTGACGCGCACAGACGTATTTTTTCTCTGCAGCGGGGTTCCGGATCAATGAACCTTACAGCTCTATCTGTGCGCGTCATAGTGTGTTTCAAAATAAATAGCTGAACCAATATTTTATATGCTTATAAAAAAAGTTTTTTTGATTAAAAAATTAAAATAACACTGCCAAGATGTTGTACATAATGGTTACCTATATAACGTGGGCTTCGTTTTACAGGTGGTTGAAATTGCACCGTGTTAAAGAGTTAAAACGAGGTCATGAGTTACATTTTCGATATACTAAAACGCTCTTGTACACCGTATTGTCACAGGTAGCGACAGAATTGAAAGTACAGGACAGTTTTTGACATTTTGTACTGCCCATAAACATTAATGGTAAAGGCCTAATTTTTCAATGGACAGATAAGACATATTCGTCGAATAAAATACAATATGGCCAATTTGAAAACGTCACCTATTTGTCAGCAGTCATTTATATAATGACATTTTAAAATCGGTCGTTTTATCCTTATTCAGTCTGTTAAGTTTTATCTGACGTTTGGAAAATCGGCTCTTAATCAAAATAATGCTTATTTACGCAGTATCAAATATTAATAAAAAAATTTTTTTAACCTTCTTGCTTCAATTAAGTATATTTGTATTATATAATTTAATTTTCAGAAATTTAAATACTATGATGCGTAGCTTTAAAACCATCTAACTTTCACCTTTAATTTCATAGGAAACGGTTCAGGCGTTTTTAAAAAAACTAAAAAATTGTTTGTATGGAAAAATGACTTTTCTCGATTTCGTCCATACAAAACGGCAATTTCATACTTTAACCCCTAATATAAGTAATACGACGGCTGGCAGCAACCGACGTAGGGGCATTACATTGCCCAGGGGAATACTTGTCAGCGTCGAGTCGCACACAATAATTATAATCGTAGGTCAGAAACGTACTTTTGGTTCTGGTCGAAAGTTGACGCTATTTGATGACGAAGCGGTAGTAAACGCTGCTTCTGAGCCATGGGTCGCGGGTTCGATCCCCGCACAGTACAAATATTTGTGTGCATGAACATGTCTGTTTGTACTGGTCTGGGTATTTTCTATGTATTATAAGTATGTTTTTACAAAAAAAAAGTATATAAATAAGTTTATCGGTTGTCTAGTACCCATACGACAGGGTACTTAATAGTACCTTAATTTGGGACTAGATGGCTCTGTGTGGCCCAGTGAGGCATGTCTTAAACATTATATTATTTTATTTTCAATTCATTTCGATAATCCATTCAATCATCAGATGATAATCCATTTCAATATAGGTACAAATAATAAAAAAAACTTAAATATAAAATTAAACATACTAAAAATATATTTTATTGACAGTCAGTAAATGAACCATATTACAATGGTTCAAGTACTGACAGTCAAAACGTTCCGCGAATGCGTTAAGAATACTGTTGCGACTAGCCCTGACCCTGCTAGAAATTGAAATAAATTGAAATTATATTATTATATTATTTCTGATGGTTGATGCAATTATTTCTGATACTTAGGGTTGTTCGGTAAATGGTATAGCAAGCCAAAACTAGCCAGATGTTAAAAAAATGAATGTGAATAATATAGTGGAGTCGGGAATTTGATATCCTTTTATCTTTTTATTTGATGATATCAAATTTCTGACTTAACCATAGTATACAGGTGAAATTTTAACCACCTTCCAAATTTTAATATCACAGTCTACGAGACAAAAAACAAATGACATATTTTTTCCTTTGTTATATCCCAGTACAAAAATGTCAAGATAAAGCACTTAGAAAATGTCCACCAAAAATCTAAAATTTTTGATACTGCCTCTTTTTTTACGCTATGCGCATCTCATTCATTCTCTAAGATAGTATTCATAAGATTTTTTCTCTTCATACCTTAACAGGCTTAGGACCGTAAAAATTGAAAGCTATGTTGTGAAAAATATTATTGAGTGAAAATTTGGTTTACATTGTTAACTTCATAAGTGGGCTCTAAATATGATACTGAACACCTTTAAAAAGTTTTAAAGGTGAATAAAATGATATCCTGTATTTAAGCATAATATCATTCCTATGACATAAACTGGTTTCTGTTTTTTTATACCAATTACCTAACACCCCGTACAATGTGTGTGTTCTGAAGAATAATATGAATAACAATAATTTGAAAGCATATTATGTATTATTTCATGTACACACAGCGGCACATCAGACTATACATGTTGACCTTGAGACCGCCTTTATGCCCTACGTAATAAAAGCTGTTATCGCAGTTCAACTGTTTAACTTGATGTGCTGTCGGTGTACATTGTGAAAATGTAATTCCTATCTTTTTGTGTCATCTGATTCCTTAAGGCCCTTAGGTCTAGTGGTTTAAATACCGGACCAAGGTCTTGGGGTTCCGGTTTCGATACCTGGGTCGAACAACAAAAATGTTTGCATGGCAAGCATGGTGATTATGCCTGTTCCCATTACTGTGGTAACTTGAATTCAATGTTGGAGGCCTTTGCCTTGCAATGGGATAATTACTGGCCGTTATTGAAGTCATCAGTTGAAACGTAACATTTTCACTGTCACATGTTGTATTAAATTGTTGTTTGAATCACTTCTACAGCACTTCAGTTAAGTCATAACAAAGTTTTGCCTTTACGAGAATCTCTTGTTGAGATTAAGTCCAAATAGTTGTGCAGCAATATCTTAGTTCAGTACAAAGAGAGCAGATATCATTTGGGTCTTGATATTGCAATGAAATTTCGTCTCCAGATAGTTAATTAAACATAACTTAAATTGAGTCCTAAGTAAATTATGTTATAATGCTACGGCTTTAGACAAGTGGCTTTCTAATATAGTTTAGGGCGACTTTTTTTTTTTCGACGGACTTATCACTGAAACCTCATATGGAAGGCTTTAATCAGTTAAACCGGGCAGAGTGTGGCGAGCGCTGAAGGCGCTCAGCCTAGGTCCGCCATGCTTGGTATCCCGGTGCGGCCGAGGGTGAGGCCTCAGGCTCGCTCGCACCGGGGCCCATACTAGCGGGCGTGATCGGGCCATTGTGGGGTGCTAAGGGCACCCTACCAAATGGCGAACCCACCAGTGGTGGCGCCGCCGGAACCGGAGATGCCGTGGCATGCCGGATCACGGTCGGGCTCCATTCTGGCGGGCCCGATCTGGGAGGGGGGATCGGACAGCGACCTCAAGGGCGCCTCTGTAGGCTCGGACCTCGGCTTGGGTCGCCATCCGAGGGGGGGGCAGGTGAGAAGCGGCCAGGCACATGATTGTGTCGGCCGAAATGAAAGGCGGGACCACGCACCCGCGGAGAACTAGGTACTGTGTTGTGCAGTAATTGAAGTGCTTAAAGCGGTGTTGGCTGTTGTGACATACGCGGTGATCGGATCGTAACGACTTTTTGTAGCGCTTCTGTCGCTACTATAGTTGTAAACCAGCGGCTTGTAAGCGGGTAACTACCGAAGCCAGCGGCTAGAAACGAATAACCAGCCGCTTGATACCGGGTAGATACCCGACTTGAGCATCGAAAAACAATTATTCCATTTTTTATTGTTAAACTGTTATTTTTATTATACAGTAGCACTTACTATGTTCTGCTATATTTATTTAGCAAGAAAGATCCCGTTTATACATACAAATTTACTTAATTCAAGGACAAACAGGAATTTTGAGGTTTTAACACTTAATACAGATGCAAAAGTCATTGTTTATGTCTATTATGTTAAATGTATCCTTTAGAATAAATCAGAAAATAAATAACAAAACCAAAGACCTACATCATGTTAAAATTTAATGAAATGTAAGCAGCCGTTTCCAGCCGCTGGTTATTGCTTGAAATGATAATAAGCCAAATAAAGCGTTTCTAGCCGCTAGGCTAGAAATGTTAGTAACCAGCTTACTAACGCGCGTTAGTCGCATCTGCAACGCATTATAGAAGTGATGCCAACGCGCTACTAACGCGCTACAGCATCGCGATTCGCGACTGTATCGATGTGGACGCGCGACCGTGTCGGACGGCATCGAGGAGAGAACGGGGCGAGGAACTGAAGCGCGTTTGCATCGCGACAGAAGCGCGACAGTATCGCGTTTGCATCACGACTGAATCGTGTTTACGTGGGCGAGGGCACATAGCTAGCGACCGCTTTGCGACTGTATCGATGCAAACGCACGACAGAATCGCTACTGCATCGCTACAAAAAGTTGCCGTGGGCGAGGCCCTTACGTCAGACGAATAGATATCAAATGTATGAAAATGACATTAACAAACGATTGAACCTCATGCCATTTTTATACATTTGACATCTATTTGTCTAGCGTAAACGACATTAGAAAGCCACTTGTCTAACGGCCATTTCCAAAAACCTATCTATCTTCAGTTTTGGCATATCGGAGATAGAAAACAACTTCTGTCTTTGTTTCTCTGTACGGCAAAAACAGAGATAGAAACTGTTTCCTATCTCCGATATGCCAAAACTGAAGATAGATAGGTTATTGGAAATGGCCGTAAGGGCGCTGGCCGGCTAGATTGTCCCTATATGAGATAGAGACGTAGTGCGTAATGCCTAATAATTATATAGGTACTTTGTTATTTCATTTATTATTATTATGTTTTTTAATTATTGGAACGAATTTTTTGGAACGTAGTTGCGAAAGGCTAGACGGAAAAAATTAAGACCAAAAATTGTAACGACACTTTTTGCTATAGTTGTAAGCCGTGTGGCGTGCGCATTTTTCTCTGTCTGTCTCTCTCTATCTCTCACTCTCATAGAAAGTTTAAATTTGGTTAAATGAAGCTTTTTATTTATTTTAAAAGTTTATTTATTTAAAAATAAAATAAAATTTTATTACAATTCCTTCACTAATTAATCGAAAGGAACTTCTTTCCATCCGGGTGTCCCTTTTATAAGGAGCTATATTGTAATGCCCTAGCAGGGCTCCTAAGAACTTGTAAAATCACAATAAATTATTATGATTATGATTATGATTTTAATGTTTGTTTTCTTTTTGATTTTATTAAGTAAGATGTACATATATGTTATGGGTATGGGACTGAGGAATCCTGAAATAAATGACGTATTAATTTATAATTGTGTCGTATTGTGCCATTACAATAAAAAAAAAACCTTCAAACTACTCTTCTAAACAAAATTAAAAAATATATTCTGTATGCCCTAAGTGTGACATGCAGAGAATTCCTATTGAGTTAAAAATAAATAAATAAATATTTAAGACATGCCTCACTGGGCCACACAGAGCCATCTAGTACCAAATTAAGCTACTATTAAGTACCCTGTCGTATGCCCATCGATAAACTTTCTTATATACTTTTTTTTTGTAAATAATTACTTTTAATACATAGAAAACACCCAGACCAGTACAAAAAGACATGTTCATGAACACAAATATTTGTACTGTGCGGGGATCGAACCCGCGACCCATGGCTCAGAAGCAGCGTTTACTACCGCTGATCCAAATGGTCGTCAAAAAGTTTACTTCTATACTAATATTATAAAGCTGAAGAGTTTGTTTGTTTGTTTGTTTGTTTGTTTGTTTGAACGTGCTAATCTCTGGAAGTACTGGTCCGAACTGAAAAATTATTTTGGTGTTGGATAGTCAATGTATCGAGGAAGGCTTTAGGCTATATTACATCACGCTGCAACCAATAGGAGCGAAGCATCAGTGAAATGTTGCAAAAATAATCGCGATCATAAAAACAGAAATTGACGCGTACGAAGTCGCGGACAACAGCTAGTGTATCAATAAATCTCAACAAACTATACGATTGTTTACTATAGAATATGTTTTAATTTAATTATTGTGCTTCTCGTAGTAAAATTAATTCAGAGTAAAAATGTGATCGTGTATCGTTTTATATTTGTTTTACTTACTTATACGAGTATACAATTGTAGTATCGATGAATTACATTGATATACCAAACAAAGAAGACGCAAGTAGATATTGGGACACAAAACCATCTATTATTATTTATTACTATTCAGAAAACATCAGGTGATACTGAACATCAAAAAGCGATTAAATAACAAATAGCTTTTGTTATGTTATTCTAATTATATTATCTCATATCAATCCACTACTAGCCCAATGGCATATTTTGCAGTAAATAAATAATTACATTCTTTACTTGCAGAAAACATGATATATAAGGTGTTAAACAAACAAGTGCACATGTTTTGCCTGTATTAGCGTGCAAATCCATAATGTTTAAAATCTTTGTTAAACAAAATAACAAATAAATAAATTTTGTTTTTCATATGATATTTAAAACAATCATTGAATTCAAGTAACCGCAGCTATGATGGGTCGGTAGAGCTATAATCACCAAGCTTGCCAAAATGTGGGTTGGTGATCATAAACCCGAACAATGTTCGAAAATTCGAAACCGTTTGTTGCTCGACCCGGAGGTCAAACACGGAACCCCTAGTTATTTGCCCGGTAAATAAATCACTAGACCGTCGAAGCGTTGCACATTAAATTAAAATTAGACCGCTAAAATCAATTGACTAAAACTTAATATAACCTTAAACCTTAATGTTTAAAACCTATGAATGTCATATCCAATTACCTAACGGTGACTTTATTACGCAAAACGCTGACAAAACTATGAAACATTAATTTACAGCAATTATATATTTCCTAAAGACTTAAACTCGTAGACGTCATATCGTGATGTCAACACGTTTAATATCATGTAATTAAGGGTGCCTGCCCTTAATTACTATGTGTTATTAAATCTAAACACGGCACAATAGGGACCTGTTAGTAATACGGAAATTACGAAGCCCGGTCTTGGAACTGGTTAAGGGAGAATGGGCAGCAGCGTATCACAAAAAAACTGTATCAATATTCTTGAAAATCCTTTGACACAATGATTAAAAGATTTAAAAAGTCGTTTAGAACAGTATGATAGTTTTCAAGGTAAAAAAACAATGTGTTTATTTGGTTTGCGTTACCCTTGCGAATAATTGATGTGGCATAAAAAAACCATTTCAAACTGCAAACCCTTAAAAAGGATACCCCCTTTTAAGGATTTTCAGTTTAAAATGGTTACACTAGCTCCCCACTCATTAAAAATATATATGTATGTAACAACAGGATTACTGTAAATCATGTTTTATTGCTCTATGTCGCAATATATCACTTAAGATATGAATCAACAAATTTATTCAAACAATTGTTTGAAATAACGGTTCTTTTTTTTTAAACTTTTGTTATAGAAAACTTACTTTACATTATTTATTGCAATGTCTCAATGCATTCTATAGCATGCAAGTTCCATTATGACAATTTTGGAGCAGTTCCGTATTCAATTGCCGGTTTAGGTCAATCAGGAAAAACATTAATTGCCCTTTTTTTCATTGATAAAAATACTTAAATTGTTACTTGGTGTATTTATATCTGCAGGAAATAAACCAGCTCACGCCTAACTATTTTTTTTTGTTTCAGGTAAGCCATACACCTTATAGATTCCTACAGTTAAGATGAAAACCGCAGAGACTTAAAATGTAAGTTTATAAAAATAATCATTTTTCAAACATTTTATAACAACCATGTTTAATACTACGACCAAAAATAATCTTAGAACATCATTACGAACAGCTTCATAGGTCCTTACCTTAATCATAGGTATTTCTACAAATAATCTTTTTGCCCGGTTCAATTTAATATGTAAACAGAAAGTAACATCTATGTAAGGTAAAGGTGTAATAACTACCGTATTACATGTACTGCGGAGAGCACATCGATCCAGTCTATATATTCAGAGGAATATTATTTTGTCTATTAGAATAAAGAAAAAATAAAATTTTAATATTCACAATATTGCCTTTTTACACTTAAACGATGCCGTATTTTATCATCACTTTATTACATGTACCTACAGACAACGGCAGGTCAACCTACCCAAAAAGTTAAAGGTCGTTGAATTAATTTTCAACTTTAAGTCCAGCAAGTAGAGTTCAATATCAATTGAGAAAATTTGACGTTTTGTGGTAGGTGTATGTGCTGTGTCTGTACCTATATTGTACAGTGTACACTGCCCAAGACCGCAACAAATCTTAAAAAACCCTCTGCCAAAATATTTAAATATGGTGGTCTAACTTTCACATTTATCGCGGTGAGGGTTAAGCTTCCGTCCCCCAAAGTCAACACTCTTTGAGTCTATTAACCAACCTTCGAACGTATCTACACTGTGCAGTGTCGCGGTCAGACAGGCCTGAAAGACCCCTTTGTAGCGGGATAAGCCGATCTTAAAACCTACTAGCACTAATAAAACTAGAGTTGGCTTTTGTAGTAACAGGAGTGTTTTTTGGCACGGGAATTAAAAAAGTCCCCTAAATAGAAGAGGGATAGGGCTATATTCGTATGAACAGTTCACAGAAGTTAGTATGATAGCTCGGACGACCGACCAAAGACTATACACCGTGAAATTATAATGGTTGTTTTCCCGCAACAGTACGATTCACCTTTAGTAGCACCATCGAATCGTGCGAGTTATTTTTTGAAAATAAACATATCGTTGTTCTCAATTAATCAAAAAAATAATCATCAACTCAAAAGCGTGAGATACGATAGTATCTTTACAAAATGTGACGTGTTTGGGTACTGCTTGCCGCACGAAATCAATGTTCAAAGCAAAAGAAGCTCTACGCACTAAGTAATACAGCATAAACTGCTCCGCGCGAGGGGCAATGACCCCGGCCGGTGACCGGCTGCGGCGCGGCTCGAACCATTGGTTTGAGGTTGCTTTCGAGTTTCGTTTATCACAATCGTGAAACTGCTATTTTTTATTTGAATAAAAAAAAAACTGCACAAATCTATTGTACTACTAAGATAGAATCATTTTACTGCGGGAAAACAACCACTAAAATTTCACGGTGTAGAAAATCGTGCTTAGGTCAGTACTGCGAAGGTGTTATTGGATTAAATTGAATCGAATTGACACATCAAACTTATTCTTACGTGCTTACTTTAACTAAATTATAAATCAAAAAGCCACCGCGATGCAACATATTTGCAACTTCATCTCTTAGTGACTGGAAGAAAAAAAACCGTCGTAGAGTAGGGTACTTGCAACGCCATCTGTCGGTGATTTTCAGTGGCATTGTTTCAGTTGCGTTCTTTGTATACCTACATGTCGTAGCTCAGTCTTTGGTTAATAATCATGTTAATGTATTGTATTTTGTTTTACCAAAAGTAAATCATTGTGCCACGGCAACCATATAATCAAGTGTCGGCTTAAAATATAAAAGCACCTTTTTTAACTTTTGAGTATCGTAAGAGGCGACTAAAGGTACCGCCAGAAGAGACGGGCAGCAACGTTTTCTCTCCACCATAGGCCAGACTGCGATCAACAGCCAAGCTTGGGCAGAGTTGGAGACGTCTTTCCTTGTCGTCCAGAAGTGGATGGTTGATGATAATAATGAATAAAACCAGGTTGACCACAATTGTCCCAATCACGCCTATACGGGAATTTTACTTCTGATACAATAAATAACTTATATTTTAATATATCCGTGACGGATTATAAACCTGTTAAATATAAAACTCCCCCACCTTCCCTTTTCTTCAGAGCATATCTGTGCCCAAAACTTACTTGGAAGATTTCGTTTTTGGCGCTTAGTTCGCCCAAATTGTACGTTTTGACTGTTAAAAGTTATTATTGGTGTCATTGATGTGTAATAAAATAACTAGGTGTACTGGGGCAGAAAAAAAAGGCACGTATCATTTCAATGCTCTTTTACCATAATCATCTTTCAATAATTTTCTTAAGGTAGATTGGATTACGGTAGGTATGAGTGACACGTGACATAAGCTGCAAATAATTAAACTTGGACAGTTCGAAGTGTCATTTTTGTATGGAACTGTGTATTTAGTAGGTACTTGTATTTTATCGATGTAATTAACTTTATGCTTGGTTTACCCAATTTAGCGCTTGCCTTTTAATTAAAATGCTTCAAATCCGTCATTTTGATACAAGATTTTTTGTCAAGGGTAAACAATAATATAAACCCTTACCTTCCACACACGCGAAACTTTCTATGTATGGAAGGTTGTTACTGTCTGATTTTGATGAAACATCAGACGTGTAGATATCAAAATAACATATAGGTTACTAGCTGTTGCCCGCGACTTCGTCTGCGTTATTATGATCGCGATTAATTTTTAAAACAATTTTTCTCTAATGCTTCGCTCCTATTGGTCGCACCGTGATGTTATTAGCCTAAAGCCTTTCACAATAAATGGACTAAAATATTTTTTTTTTAATTCGAACCAGTACTTCCTTAGATAAGCGCGTTCAAACAAACAAACAAACATTCATTCAGCTTTATAATATTAGTATAGGTAGATATAGATAACATAAAGGTTATAATTCATATTTTGTGTGTCGTCACGTGAAGCAGATGACAGATGGCGATGTCAGTTGGTTAATTGTATTTCATGAAGTAAACATTACCTATTCGTTTTTCTCTGAACTCAATCCGAAACCCAAGCAAACGGAGTCGCGGGCAAAGCTAGTAAAACATAAATATCTTCTTCAAAGTAACGATAGTATCCAATATTTGACCGTTAAATGCCTGATCGAAATACTTTGTCAGTTATAATTATATTCAAACCCATGTCAGCTTTGTGAATTTTGAGTGTGTCAACAGTTCTTTCATCATGCGTATTATTTGATGCCTCCCGTCACCCCACCGAGGGTGGCTTCGTGCTTTTACAGGGTAAAACATAGTGATGAGTAAGACTGACCTTTGTCAAGTGTTGAATGGAATGATATTATATTTTCAAACGTGTAAGTTATTATCACAGGGTTTATAAATTTGGTAAAGCGATTAAAATTGTACGTTTTATATATGATGTTAGGTAGATGGCATTGCAAGCTAAAAACAGCGTTTATTAACATACAAACGTAAATACTACGGTAAGTTAGGTATCTATGTACACGGCTTTTAAGCTTGAATATGTAATACATAAATAAAGATGGACAACATCACATATTATAGGGTGAAATTTTAACCACTTTCCAAATTTTAATATATCGATGTACGAGACAAAAAACAAATGACGTATTTTTTCTTTTGGTATAGCCCAGTACAAAAATTTCAAGATAAATCACTTAAAAAATGTCCGCCAAAAATCTAAAATTTTTGATACGGCCGCCTAGCAACACTTTTTTGACGCGTTGCGCATCTTATTTATTTATTACGATACTATTCATAAGTTTTTGGTTTTCTCTTTATACCTTAACAGGTCTAGAACAGTAAAAATTGAAACCTATATCGCGAAAAATATTTTAGGGTGACAACTTGATTTTCATTTTTTTCTTCATAAATAGGCTCTAAATACGATACTGAACGCCTATAAAAATTATGGAAAGTGGTTAAAATTTCACCCTGTATAATAAATAAATAAATAAATAAATATTTTTAAAACATGCCTCACTAGGCCACACAGAGCCATCTAGTCCCAAATTAAGCTACTATTAAGTACCCTGTCGTATGGGGTACTAGACAACCGATAAACTTACTTATATACTTTTTTTTTTTTGTAAATATATACTTATAATATATAGAAAACACCCAGACCAGTACAAACAGACATGTTCATGCACCCATGGCTCAGAAGCAGCGTTTACTACCGCTGATCCAAATGGTCGTCGTATAGCTCTGATCCCTAAGTAAGAACTATTTAAAGACCTTGTGGAAATTAGGAACAACGGTGGTACCACAACCACCGAGACTCAAGAAAATATCGAAAATACTTTTTTTTCTTAACACATTCCCGGACACAATGCTAGACACAATATAAGTTTTATTGTCATCACGTCGACAGGCGGTTGGTGTCCGGGAAAGTATTAACTGACCCGTCCAGATGCCTAATTCGCGTAACTGAATCGCAGTTCGATCGTGATTGAATTGGACGATTTTGACATTTAGCCCATACTAGAACTGTCAAAAACCTGTCGTTCAATTGCGATTGTGATACGATTCGGTTACGCGAATTAGGCCCCAGGGGCCTTATTCAGCTAGTTCAATTGCAGTTCGATCGTGATTGAATTGGGCGATTTTGACATTTAGCCCATACTAGAACTGTCAAAAACCTGCGTATCTATTACGATTGTGATACGATTTGGTTACGCGAATTAGAGGCCAGAAATCCTTGAATACCGGTGTGTAAGCCACTCCGTGACGTAGGTCGCCAATATGTGTCTCTACTAGAATCATATCGTATGACATTATTGTTAACTTTTATCGAAGTTGTCTTGGTAGAGTGTATCGATTTTCTCGCATCTTCAGTAACTTTTTTTAAGCTATTGCATAGCTTCTATCGCGGGCGTTGAGCGTGGAGACCGAATCCAGAAATTCCGTAACAAAAATAACCTAACACCCCTCACTCCGACCGGCACAGCGGTAATACTTTTTAGTTTTATAATTGCATAAGTTAATAAAAAATTCTATGCAATAGCTTTACCGCGGCAGTCTCCGAGTGCCACACGTCTTTTTTTAATTCAGAGTCCTTTTTTAATCCAACTCCAAATCGTTTTCCACACATTTTCAGCGTAGTTTTTTGTAGTAGTTGGCTTTTAGTTTGCTATTTTATATTATCAGTGTTACATTTTTAAATGACACTAAATGTATTTGATAATAAATATTTCTCTTACTTATTGACAAAACATGGTTGCCGAGTCAAAACTTGAGCTGAATGGTGTGATAAAATAATATTAAATAGCTAAGGTGAAAATCGAGCCAAGTCCAATTAGACACTTTATAAGTACGCAAAAGGCGTTTACCGCCATATTAGCTTTTAAATTCTTTAAGCTCCAGCGATTATATGAGTACTTCATCGGAGCCTCTTTTCTGATTTAATTTCTGAAAGAAATCACTTTAACAGCTTTTTATAAGACTAAATACATAAGTCAGATTAAAAAATACAGGTAATAATGGTTAGCAACGGTTTTCTGTTAACGTTGAGTTCGGGAAAGCCCTTAAAACATTATACTATAGCAGAGCATCTATCTGTTTAAGGCTAAAAAACTTTTTGTGTTAAAAACACGTTCCATCGCGTTAGTCCAATCTATTGTGAAACTAATAATATTCATGCAAATTTTTACTACACCTATGACCCTAATATTTTTGTCTTGTCTACGTCAGCAACGAAAATATAGATGTCTTTATTTTCTTTGACGTCAGTGACTGCTACAACCGTATGTAGTCACTGACCGCTCTCGTCAAAGCACTTGACTTGCGCGTCGTAGTATCGTTTATACACAATTATATACACCATTGTAACTTTTATTTTTGAAATTATAAATTCAAGCCTCCTTGCAAATGGGATTGCTTTGCCGTACCAAATTTTAGAATGATTTTCGTGAATACGGCGACTCCCGTGCTACCATGAATTCCACATAAACGGTCTATGCCGATATAGTAACGGAACGTGTTAAAAAGGCACTATATGCAGTCAACTTTTAGTAAGACTTTTAGCTTTTAGCCTCTAAAATATTTTAGCAATAAGCACATCGTTCTTATTATTTACTAGCGGATCCCACGAACATCGTATCGCCTCAGAATTGATGTTGACGTCTTAATGACATTGTCATCAAATATGGCGGGGTTGGATAAATGTATGAAGAAAAACAGACCCTTCTTAGTTATTTTAGCGTTAACGTTCCAATGATTTTAATAGTTATTATCCTAACGCCCCTTTGGTCAAGATCTCGGGGTCCAGGTTTGATCCAGGTCCCGGGTCGGGCAACAAATAGTTTCGAACTTTCGAACGTCGCTCGGGTTTGTGATCACCAACCCGCATTTGGCAAGCGTGGTGATTATGCCAGTTGCCATCATTGCTGTGGTAACTTGAATTCAATGATGGAGGCCTTTTCCATGCAGTGGGGTGATTATAGGCTGTTTCTCTTATCCTATTCCCGGCGAATACAAATTCGGTCCAACTATATATAGACTTTTATAAGCGACTTTAACATACAATATGGAATATGTCCTTGGATGGCAAAAATAAACGCAAGATCATTGATCTCACGTTAATTTACATCTTGTAAGTCTTGTAACACAATATCCAAGATTATAACAAAAGATGCCATGTTTACAGAACAGAAATAAACTTCATTTACAAACTGGTAGCTTACATAATCGTGATAATATGAAGAGAAGTAAAGGTAACGCCCTATTAATCATCCCACTGCAGGGCAAAGGCCTCAATCATTGAATACAGTTATCATAGTAATGTACAGGAAAAAATTACCATTCATCATATCAGCCGAACGACTCCCACTGCTAGGCATAGGCCTCCCCCAAGGATCTCCACAACGATCGGTCCTGTGCTGTCCGCATCCAGCGGCATCCCGCGACCTTGACCAGATCGTCGGTCCACCTTGTAGGGGCCTGCCCACGGAACGTCGTCCGGTACGCGGTCGCCATTCGAGAACCTTTACGCCCCAACGGCCATCGGTTCTCCGCGCTATGTGTCCCGCCCACTGCCACTTCAACGATGCAATCCTTCGAGCGTTGTCGGTTGTTTTAGTTCTCCTGCGGATCTCGTCATTTCTGATTCTTTTTTTTATAAATAATGGGCTTGCTCTTGACTACATACTAAACTGTACGGTTAAGAAGAAGCCTAAGATGGAGCGAGCTTACCCAGAGGTACTGGTTCTCCCACACACCAGCGGAACACGCAGAAAAACTGTTTGCCGCTGGACTCCGGCAGGAGGGTGGTAGCATCCAGGCGGCCTCTTACGAAGCTTACCACCGCAGAGGGACCTGTTAGCCATCATCATTGGTTAGAAAACCAAAGATGCCGTTGCCCATGGTGGACCACTAGGAGGTAGATCCCTCGATTTCTGGTTCAATCGAGTAGAGAAATACCAAGCATCAAATACCGGCAAATCACCATTGGTCTCGGATAATCTAATTCTCGGGTAGACAACAAGGGTTCCGAATTTTCAAACATTGCTGGGGTATGTGACCAGTGACCACCACCCCCGTTCGCAAGCTTGGTGATTATGCCTGTACCCATCATTGCTGTGGTAACTTGAATTCAATGATGGAGTCTGTTTCCGGGTTGTAGGATGATTATAGGCTGTATGCTTATAAAGATGGAAACAATATAATTTCCATTTCCCTATCTTAGTAGATACTCTGTCGTATCCCGCCGCCGGATCCGGCCCGGCACCCGGTTACGGCACCCGGCGTCATTTCCGGCGAAACTTGACATTGCGAAGTTATTTTTGTTTCAGCGAATGCAACAGTTATAAAGCAGTTTCCTCCTCTACTGTTTTTATTTATTTGTTAATACAGCAGGGCCATCAAGACCTTCTTATATTTACTAATTGGTAGTGACATCTATCTCTCATCGTTTGAGTTGACTCTAATTTGCTCTTAGACCAAATTACTGGTCATCATAAAAACACTTCTAACCTCCTTTCAACGTAGTTTTCTAAATGGCGCCTTTGTTTTGTGAAACTAACCTAAATCCCGTAACCTAGTAGTCAAATAAACATTATTTTATCTTTATTGCACAATTTTAAAAAAGTACAAAAGGCGGACTTAATGCCATTTGGCATTCTATACCAGTTGACGATTGAGTTAAGCAGAAATATTACTTGGGCGGTGCGATAGTGTAAAAGCTTCTATAAATATATTATGGTAAAAGATAAATGCAACGTTACACCCTCTTTTACTTGGTCAAATTAAATAAATAAAATGATAAAATAAATGTAGCCTAAGTTACTTCTTATATTACGGGTTAAAGTATGAAATTGCCGTTTTGTATGGACGAAATCGAGAAAAGTAATTTTTCCATACTAACAATTTTTTATTTTTTTTATAAACGCCTGAACCGTTTTCGATGCAATTAAAGGTGAAAGTTGATGGTTATAAAGCTACGCATTATAGTATTTAAATTTCTGAAAATCAAAGTATATAATACAAATATACTTAATTAAAGCAAGAAGGTCCTTTGAAGTAATAGGCACTAGTATTGCTTCTTTTTTTTTAGTTATAATTTCGCTACAATCGCCTCAGATAACATAAACACAAGCTTTCGCACACCTAAACAAGTTCAAAGAACACCAATCAAGAGAATTATATTGCCGTCGCGCATCGCATCAAAAGAAACCAATCACAGCGCTACTTACATATATGTTTGGGCAGAAGTATGAGCATTTGCTTATAACCTCTGTGGCGCGCCTGCCCCGCCCACTCCGCCTTTCTAACCTTTGTTTCGTGTTCTGTGGTATCACTTAAGAGTAAAATAGTTGGCAATTGCAGTCTTGCAAAGGATAGACTGTCTGTCTTCTTCTGGCAATCCTCGTTTTCTAGAGATATTTGATTCGGGATTTATTATGAGTTTCCGATATTTCGGCACTGTTGCAAGCGCCATGAATCATGATCACGGGAATAGGTGTAATCTTTTTTTGTTTCTAAAGAAACACAAGACAAGAGAAGAAGTTCTCACTTCTAACCGAAATATATTTCATTGCGTTCTAATTAAGGAGACAATGTCTCCTTAATTAGAACGCAATATAGTACGCATGCACTATAGTACGCACGCACTATAGTACGCACTATAGTATTTAAATTTCTGAAAATCAAAGTATATAATACACATTGTAAGGGGTCTTTTCAACGACTTCCATTGAAGTAATAGGCACTAGTATTGCATTTTTTTTAGTCAAAAGTTACTTTATTTAGTTTTTGATACAATACAAAAAGAATTACGCAATAATACGACTATACTTAAGAGCTATAATAAAATTAAAAAGTGGGAAAATAATCGGCAATTTCATACTTTAACCCCTATTATTATTAGCTATCTACGAGTGAAAGTTCCGTAAAAATGGTTTCAAAGAATGTGAGAACAAGCGGTTCAGAGATAACACAGACAAATTTTTTGTGTAATTGATTTTTATGTAAGCACCGTACTTAAATATTTTTACAAGACATGCATTTAGCGAAAAGCTGTTAATTTTCAATTACGAACGGACACTTCTATTTTATTTATATGTATAGATTTATATTTACTGTGCAATGGACTCGTTCTCGAAGTTTGCGCGACAGCAGTGACAAAACAATGAAAAAAGTTTATAATTCAATTTCCATTCAGTTAGTTCTTCTAGTTTCAGCTTGAGACTATTAACAGACCACTTTAGTAACTAATTTAATATACTAGAACTTGTTTTACTTACAAAAGTTTGCTGTAAACCGTTTAACAAGTTAACTAAAAAATTAAAACAAAAGAGATGTTGCATGCTTCTAAAGTGCCACAGAGAATGTATTAAGATTAGGTAGTCTGTAGAGCCAGCGTTTTTGAGTTTTTAAAACCCACCTCCTGTGAGACATAGAAAACAACGTTTTGAAGTCTGAAAAAAATATTACTTTAGAATCTAGTCTAGTCACAATCCTAAATGATTAAGATTTAATTAACATGGCTCGATAAACAGGCAAAATTGAATAAAAAACTGTAACCCATCTACTACGGTGGATCTTCAACCACCTGTAAAACGATGGCCACAAAATTGTTATGGTTGTTTTTCCGCGGTCGCGGATAAATAGAAACAATCCTTGATGCGGATTATATATATATCATGCTAAATTTTCAGCTCGATCGGTGCAGAACTTTTTAGTTTTTGAAGCGTACACAAACCAATATAACATTTTTATATATATATATTATATAGATTGATTGAGCTATTTATTATGAAACAAGCTGTCGCCCATGGATGTAGCTGTGTAAGGTTCTTTCATCCGGGACTTCGCCGCAGCGGAATAATACATCTGTGCGCGTAGCAACGCGTCACAAAATTTAAAGTCTCAATCAATATTTATTATTTTTCAAAAAATAAATTTATTGATAAATTAAAATAACATGTTTCACAAAATGGTCACATAACGTTGACTTCGTTTACAGGTGGTTGTAAATGCACAGTGTAGGGTCATAAAAAAACAAAATACACAAATAGAGACAGTAAAACGTCTTCACCAAAAGCACCACTGAATTTGGGTGCTGTTTACCTCAATTGCATTGCCTTTGTCTTTTATTTGTTTATTTATTTATTTATTTACACTTTTTTGCACATATAAAATCAAGTACAAAATGGCGGACTTAATGCTAAAAGCATTCTCTACCAGTCAACCATTTGCCCAAACAGAAATATCACAGGCGGTGCATCAAATAAAAAGAAATAAAAAAATGGTTGCCTGTAAAGTCGGTTTTACGGGCGAAGATTTTACGTGACAACGTCTTTTTCTCGGTAGAATATTTATTGATATGAATATAATTAAATTGCACAATAGGAACAAGGAATTGAATGAAAATAAGAATTGCACAAATTTTAACTATAGAAAATCTAAGCACTCCACATTTTCACTACAGACACAGCTGACGATACTTTAACCACACGTGTGAACTTGTATTATGACGCTTTCTTGTTTTTCCAACGCCAAGAACGTTCGAGAAAGACAAAGACAGAGACACAAGCATGCGCCGATTCAATGCGCCTAATTCTCTAGTGCTGCGCGCGCGGCAGACCGATCATAGTTGAGTGGGAGAGAGACGCAAGGCATTCGGCGGGCCTCTCTCTCGTTCGGTGACTCATCGTAACGTTACCGAGCGTTACAATTTTTCATAAGTGACTCCCAGCCGCAACCTAATTTAAGACGTTGTCACGTCAAAAAAGCAATGCATCAATAAAATAGAAGAATACATAAATAACAATAATTACTTACATAATATACCAAAGATAATATAATATCATCATAATATATACATAAGTATTTTATCTTCGTCTCGTAAGGTTCAATTTGCGCTACAGTATGTTTGACACATGATTAGCTGCACGACAATATATTTTAACTTGTACAGTAACATTGTTGTATATAAGACTGTTTCATAAATTATTTCATCTATACTAATATTATAAAGCTGAAGAGTTTGTTTGTTTGTTTGTTTGAACGCGCTTATCTCAGGAAGTACTAGTTCGAATTGGAAAATTCTTTTTGTGTTGGATAGTCCATTTATTAAGGAAGGCTTTAGGCTATATTACATCACGTTGCGACCAATAGGAGCAAAACATCAGTGAAAAATGTTGCAAAAATAATCGCGATCATAATAACAGAAATTGACGCGAACGGAGTCGCGGGCAACAGCTATTTGATGAAATAAAAGCTTATATTATTATAAGGAATCTGAACAATGTATCTCTGTGATACTGTTAACTGACCACATTTATTTTACAAAAAGTCATTCCATCATTTTCCTTTGACATTAACTAAATATACCTACGCAAGAGCCTTCTATACCACTCAAATGTTATATTTAATCCAATTTAGCATTTAAGACCCTTAAAAAGATTCTGAATGAGTACCATGCGTCTTGTTCATTGCGGTCTTTTGTGAGACAAGAGGCCTAAAGAGGTCTGAGAGGCTCGGTAACTCTAATGTACCTCTTTGACCCGCGTCGTGGGTAGTGAGGCCTCATTTGTACTTTTATCTAAGGTTTTAAAGACCCACGCATTTTATGTGGAATGTCGGGGGTCCGGGACCTGTGAGGGTTACTTGGAAATAGTTTCAGAAGATAAATATAGCGTAAATATTTTCTAAAATGTATCATTTTGCGTTATATGATGTTATAGCTGATTCCGAGGACTTCGTATCGCAGATACAGAATAATATTATTTGATTTCGACGTCCTAACCGGCCTGTTGTTTAGGATCAGATCTGATTAATGCAATAACAACAATTGATCTCTATTGTGTCGAGAATTACCCACATTTAAAGGGTTAAATGTCCTTGTCATCAAATATGGCGTTTACCCTACACCGACATCTGTTAGAATCATATCGAGAACTTCGTATCACCCACAGAACATGGAAGAAGGTAAGAAAGGCTGCCATGCGACATTTGTATGAGAACCGATGTCGCCGCTTGCGCCACAAAATTGTGAGTGTTTACTCTGATGTTCTGTTGTCTATGATATATGAATATATCTATGAATTATGCATAAACGTAGAATATAAAATCTATGGAATTATGTGATGTGTAGTAACATTGAAGTAGGTAGATGTCAAACATTTGTAATTTGTAATAGAACAGTTATAATTTCGCTACAATCGCCTCAGATAACATAAACACAAGCTTTCGCACACCTAAACAAGTTCAAAGAACACCAATCAAGCGAATTATATTGACGTCGCGCGTCGCATCAAAAGAAACCAATCACAGCGCTACTTACATATATGTTTGGGCAGCAGTATGAGCATTTGCTTATAACCTCTGTGGCGCGCCTGCCCCGCCCACTCCACCTTTGTAACCTTTTTTTCGTGTTCTGTGGTATCACTTAAGAGTAAAATAGTTGGCAATTGCAGTCTTGCAAAGGATAGAAAACACTGTCTGTCTTCTTCTGGCAATCCTCGTTTTCTAGAGATATTTGATTCGGGATTTATTATGAGTTTCCGATATTTCGGCACTGTTGCAAGCGCCATGAATCATGATCACGGGAATAGGTGTAATCTTTTTTTGTTTCTTAAGAAACTCAAGACAAGAGAAGAAGTTCTCACTTCTAAACGAAATATATTTCATTGCGTTCTAATTAAGGAGACAATGTTTATACGGAGGATTTGATTTGTACGAACGCAAATTGAATTAACAAAACATAATTATCGAAAGTAACATTCAATTACAAAACCAATTATCTTATCACTAAACCATCATAGCCACATTTAAGAAAACATTCGGAAATAATATCCCATTCTGATTCAAATCAATTGAGTTTTAATAACAAAAAGCGTTGGTTCATGTCATGTTATTTCATAATACAGTCTTTTGTAACAAAACCGCACCTATTTCAATTACATAAGATTTCTCAGTGTTTACTCAGATGTTCAGTTGTCTATAGTAACATTGAAGTAGGTAGACGTCAAACATTTGTTAAAGAACACTTATAATTTCGCTGCAATCGCTACAAATATTAGGTGCTAATGTATGAAATTGCCGTTTTGTTTGGACGAAATCGAGAAAAGTCATTTTTCCATACTAACAAATTTTTAGTTTTTTTAAAAACGCTTGAACCGTTTTTGATGCAATTAAAGGTGAAAGTTAGATGGTTATAAAGCTACGCACTATAGTATTTAAATTTCTGAAAATCAAAGTATATAATACAAATATACTTAATTGAAGCAAGAAGGTCAGCTGACACATTGTAAGGGGTCTTTTCAACGACTTCCATTGAAGTAATAGGCACTAGTATTGCATTTTTTTTTAGTCAAAAGTTACTTTATTTAGTTTTTGATACAATACAAAAAGAATCACGCAATAATATGACTATACTTAAGAGCTATAAACAATATAAAAAGTGGGAAAATAATCGGCAATTTCATATTTTAACCCCTATTATTACCTATCTTTCCATAACTTATCTAACCTACCTGTAGACAGGTTTATGTATATTTACAAAGCATGCTGTATCATAAATTCAGGTTGGGCTATTAATTATTCCCTTTTGTGGGTTAGGATCATAAAGGTACAAACACTGACAATGGCAAATTCTTTCGCCCTTTAAGATATGTTAGAAAATACTTCGGTCATTATTTATTACATAGTTAACTTTCATATTTAAATAAATGCAAAGAAACAACTGAAAAGCCTACTACCTATTAGGTATCAGACTGCACTTAATGTTTTTTTTTAATTATATTAGAAATGATGATTGAATGATTATGAGAGAGTTGGTAAAATGTAATTGAATAAAAACAAAAACTAATTAAATTAAATATTAATTAATTCATTTAATTTAATTCAATTTATTAATTTATATATTGAAATAATATTATAAAGAGAAAAGATTTGTGTTTTTGTATTTTTTTTGTGTGTGTGTATAAATAAATAATATAAATAAATAAATATTTTAAGACATGCCTCACTGGGCCACACAGAACCATCTAGTCCCAAATTAAGGTAGTATTAAGTACCCTGTCGTATGGAGTAATAGCCAACCGAGAAACTTACTTATATACTTTTTTTTTTTTGTAAGTACATACTTATAATACATAGAAAACACCCAGACCAGTACAAACAGACATGTTCATGCACACAAATATTTGTACTGTGCGGGGATCGAACCCGCGACCCATGGCTCAGAAGCAGCGTTAACTACCGCTGATCCAAATGGTCGTCAAATCGTGTATGTATGTTTGTAATGAATAAACTTAAAAACTGAACAAACTACTGAGCCGATTTCAAAAATTTTTTCACCATTGGAAAGCTACGTTCACCTTGAGTAATATAGGCTATATTTATTACTAGAAAAGATTAGGGATCTTTATAAAAAAAATCGTATGTCCACCCGTGCGAAGCCGGGACGGGTCCGCTAGTAATTAAATAAAAAGTGTGTAAAGGGTAAACTGGCAAAATGAGACGAGCACCTACAATAAATGAATGACCAAGTGCGAGTCGGACTCGCAGGTTCCGCACTATTGTCTATTAAAACGGCGAAAAAACATATTTGTATGTTTTTAGGATTTGTTGTTACAGAAATACCTACATCATTCTGTAAAAATATCAACTGTCTAAGTATCACGGTTCATGAGATACAGCCTGGTGACAAACGGACAGACAGACGGAGAGTGGAGTCTTAGTAATAGGGTCCCGTTTCACCTTTTGGATACGAAACCCTCAAAACTACCAAGTGTGAGTCTGAATCAATAATAAAGCCTAGTTCGCATTAGGCCAGTATTTTAGTCGAGTGACCCGCTTTCAACTTGTTACCAGCCTGAAAACCGTTCGAGTACAGTTCACAAGTGAGTGGTGTATTTTGCAAGATGATCAGCGTACAGCGTACTAGAGTGAATATTTTTGCGGCAACTAATGAACTCGACTAAATCAATAAGTTCGGACTTGTTTAGCCGGTAAGCCAGGGAGCAGAGACGCGTACTGGGAGGTGCTACTCGCCCGTGAAAATAGAACAACATAATAGGGGTTAAAGTATGAAATTGCCGATTATTTTCCCACTTTTTATTTTGTTTATAGCTCTTAAGTATAGTCATATAATTGCGTAATTCTTTTTGTATTGTATCAAAAACTAAATAAAGTAACTTTTGACTAAAAAAAAAATGCAATACTAGTGCCTATTACTTCAAAGGAAGTCGTTGAAAAGACCCCTTACAATGTGTCAGCTGACCTTCTTGCTTCAATTAAGTATATTTGTATTATATACTTTGATTTTCAGTAATTTTAATACTATAATGCGTAGCTTTATAACCATCTAACTTTCACCTTTAATTGCATCGAAAACGGTTCAGGTGTTTTTAAAATAACTAAAAAATTGTTAGTATGGAAAAATGACTTTTCTCGATTTCGTCCATACAAAACGGCAATTTTATACTTTAACCCCTAATATTAATTATAGTTATGGTCCAATAACACAGCCATCAGATAAGATGGCCTCCAATTATCAAAGTACTAACTAACCAGACTTCGAAGTCAAGATAAACTAAATTTTAACGAACACCTCAAAGATTAATAATTCGTGTACATGACTAAATCCTTTGTAAAACTTTACGTGATAGACAGATATCTAGCAGCAAACTAATATTACTCGTATTATAAGTTGCATGCCTAAGGGCCAGGCACAAAAGACAGATAGGTAAAGATGTCAATTTCACTTAAGTTAAAATCAGTTAAAATCAGTTTTATTTCTGCAAATAGGCCCCAGGAGGCGCTTTTACACGTCCCAATATTTAAACCTACCTGCTTCGGGACAAGTCTGGGCTAGTGCCGAGAAGAAGAAGCGCAAGAAACTCGGTTAAGTAGGTACCTACTTCATTTCTTACGTTCCCTGCAGACTATACAAAGTAACAGCCTATAAATCTTCCCACTGCTGGGCAAAGGCCTCCAGCATTGAATTCAAGTTACTATAGCAATGATGGATACAGGCATAATTACCACGCTTGCCAAATGCGGGTTGGTGATTACAAACCCGAGCAATGTTCGAAAATTCGAAAATTTTGTTGCCCGACCCGGAGATCGAACCCGGGTATTAAAACCACTAGACCAACGGCGCGTTATTCGCTTAATTCTCAAAAGCTTATTACTTATTTCCCAAAAGGGACATACGTAGCTTTTGGGAACTAAGCGGATGTCTAATTAAAGAAAATACAGATCCCTGCATAACGCCTACAGTTCAGTTATTAACATACCCTTCCAGAATTGCTTTGCACGCCCCTGGTAAGAATGTGATACAGCTTTTAATATGGCTTGTAACAGTCTTTTAAGCTATTAAATTGCTAGTGCATGTTAAAGTAGCAAAAACGGAATTGAAATATCGATATAGACCAGAAATTAAATTATTTTAGTAACATTCATGATCTCTATCATATGAGCTGGTTCTTACGTGATTATGGTGCTGGGAACAGTGTAAGAAAAACAGTAAAATGTAAAAACTAGGTACGGTCTGCCAAGAAAGTGGATAATCACCCTAAGGTTGAAAATTAGTCGCGTGTCACAGAATAACAGGGCTGATTTTCCCATCCAAAAATGTTCTCACAGCTACTGATACTAATTAAAAGGTACGTCCTATGTCCATGAGTGCAACCTTATACTTTTGTTGAGTTATTCCCATCCGATCCCCTGCAACCGATCCCCTGGTGGATCGGTTTTATTTTTAATTATTTTCTCCCGCAAATAATTAGTATTAGGGGAAATATTAATATTTCCCCTAATACTTACTAACCTGTTTTTGGTATGTAACGTCGTCTATTCAACAATAAAATACGTTAAAAGGTTTACCTGTGGTTCATTTAGTTTATTAGAAATGACCAATTTATTACAACTATTTCTTTCTTTTAAGTTTTTAAGTCAAAATGTCAGCTGTAGTTTTTAATTTCTTTAAATTACCTTTTTTCTTTGATCATAAAAATTATCATTAAAAGATCGTATGCATCATTGTTTAGTCATCAATTATTAACATTTAGTGATGTTATGACTATGATTTATATAATTTTTTATGCTCAATAAATGAATATGTGATTGCAAAACTCTTTTCCTCCCGAATGTACTTGCCACCCACCTACCTTAGAAATAAAATTAGGGGATCCGTTGGCACCATAAAAATGTTAGGGGATCGGTTTGGAATTTAAATTGACGGTGGATCAGATGGGAATAACTCGCTATTTACTTACGCATGACATTTTGAGAAAACTGGTGGACGACTTACTTGGCTGTGGTCAGCCAACTAAGTCGTCCACCAGTTTTATGGTAAAATGTCGTTTCATAGGTACCTATGCTTAAATAACAGTTTCAAAACCTAAACACTCCATCCAAAACAATTTTCATAACAACCATAAATCACTCCAACTATTTTCAGCTAATAACAACTACAAATAACGTGAGTGCCTTTTTAGAGCAAAATTACACAAAAACAATTCGCAAGCATTTTACAAAAGACACAAAACTTGGCTTTTTCATACTAAAATCCGAAAAGGCTTCGCGATACAAAGCCCTTTTGTGAAAGTAAAAAGCATTTTGTTTTTTTAATGCCCGAAACATTAGTCACGTCCTCCAGCTTCATATAGCATACCGACGTAACAGAGCTACGCTCGGCAGATTTGCTCTATAATCATCATCATTTGGGCTATATCGATTCGACCTCAGACGAATATGCTCATTTCGTATCCTGTCTCTTAACGAGATACCGAGCATAGCCCTCTCCATAGCCCGCTGAGCGACTTAGAACTTGTGAACTAGTCCTCCGGTAAGTGTCCACGTTTCCGCAGCGTGTAGGTCTTGACTGGTCGGACGCACTGATTGAAGACCTTAGTTTTTAGACATTGTCTATATATTAGTAGCTCAAATAGAAATGGTAGCTGCTGGCAAGCGGAAGGTTCAAGTCCCATCTAAGGGGTAAGGCAGTCATTTTTTTTCTGGGAATTCTATTGGTATTGTTAAGCAATATTATTCCATAGAAACAGTTTCAAATCAATTTCTTTGACAATACGTTTTATACAAAACATCTACAGAAGTGATGTTTAAGCATACAATGGACCAGCTCTTAAACCCGCATAACATTTAATTGAGATCTTAATCCTGGAATCTTTATTAAGTTCTTAGAAGTTAATAAAGGGAATACAACTTTGTGTTTATATCTTTTGTAGTTTCAATGGGTTAGGAAGATTTACGTAGGATTCCTCTATCCCCTCGATGTTAATTAGGATATTTAGAGTCGCAAGTACAATAAAATATGGTTTATAAAGATATTTTTAAAAAAGGTTTTAAGATATTCGTCTTATAAGATAAGTTATTTAAAAAAAACAAGTTTTTGTGGGAGGCACGCACACCTACAAAAATAGAAATGGCTTAACTATATTATACAACGCGTTCTTTTTGATATCCCATAACTCTAGGGTATTAAACAGACCATGGTAAAGAATCAAATTGCATATGAATTATTTTTCAATTATAAATTTTTTTTTGTTTAATTTTTTCATACATAGTTCTAAAAAGTCACGACTGTTTTTGTAAAACACCCTTACCTTGTTATGAATGAACTTTTGAATGAAAACGATTTACTCGTATCAATGAAACACCCACACACGTCAATGTTTTTTACAAGTTACGCTCTCCCGCTAATTTACTACTACACTTTAGTGTAAGTTTGCCAACGTCTCGCAAAACTAAGGATTCGCCATACTGGTTACATTTTTTTAACAAATTTAACTAAAATTGATGTTATATTTGAAACTATTGATTTTTGAACCACATGTTCTAGGGCGTTTTATATTATTTTTACCTATAGAACATAACCTTAGAGTTATGGGATATCTAAAGGAACACGTTGTACGAGTATAATTACGGAATTTACTCAAGTGAACAGTAGGTATACAGAGTGTTAGGTAAATGGTATAACAAGCCGAAACTAGCCTATGTCCTATGTAAATCAAATCAATCAAATCAAAAATTTTGAGATTCCGATTTTTATGAAAATCACACATTTTGACTGATGACGACCGCCGTGGCGGAGTGGCGTACACACCAGTTTTCGAGGTGTCGCTTCTACATTTTTATTTATTTATTTATTTATTTATTTATTTATTTATTTATTTATTTATTTATTTATTTATTTATTTATTTATTTATTTATTTATTTATTTATTTATTTATTTATTTATTTATTTATTTATTTATTTATTTATTTATTTATTTATATATTTTTAATATTTTTATTTATTTACACTTTAATGCACATACAAAGCTGTACAATAAGTTTTATACAAAACATCTACAGAAATAATGTTTTAGTTTTGTAACGTAACATTGTCTCAGGCCTGGGTGTTTGTACCTTCGTAGTTTCTGATTTCAAAAATACGAGTGCTTTAAATTGTTATTCAAATTGAGGTTAAAACAATGTATGTGGTATTATCCACATTATTTATTTATCTGATTGCTAATCAATTGCTTATATAATTTCCCCTAATACTTACTAACCTGTTTTTGGTATGTAACGTCGTCTATTCAACAATAAAATACGTTAAAAGGTTTACCTGTGGTTCATTTAGTTTATTAGAAATGACCAATTTATTACAACTATTTCTTTCTTTTATTCTAATTTAAGTCAAAATGTCAGCTGTAGTTTTTAATTTCTTTAAATTACCTTTTTTCTTTGATCATAAAAATTATCATTAAAAGATCGTATGCATCATTGTTTAGTCATCAATTATTAACATTTAGTGATGTTATGACTATGATTTATATAATTTTTTATTTATTTTATTTTTATTTTTATTTTTTATTTTTTTTATTCAAGGTACAGCAACAGAATACAAATCAAGACTAATACTAAGTTACATTTTGTATATTATTACATTAAATTTGCATCCCGATTATAGCTGGACACGACATTATCACTTAATTAATACATAAAATACAGTTAGCTACAATTTACTTTTACATCCTTCTATGTAAATTGGATGAGATACAGAAAAAATATCCAACTCCTTACTAATACTATTATATAATCTACACATTCGGTATATTGGATTATTATACGTAACATTATTTCGGCATACTGGTAAATCAAAAATTTGCTGCTTTCTCCTACTACCACTTGTCTTAAATGAAAGACGGCTTAACAAATACTCTGTGTCCCATTCATGATTAGCAATTTTGTAAAGTGCCGATAGGCTAGCTATATCCCGTCTAGATTGAAGAGTGCACAAATTAAAATACTCGAGCCTTGACTCGTAGGTTTCCAGCCTTCGCCTGAGACCGAATTTGGCACTGATGTAGCGGAGAAATCGCCTTTGAATGGCCTCTATTCTGTCGATGTGAGTGCTGTAGAAGGGGGACCATATGACTGAGCAGTATTCCAGTATACTTCTAATGAGAGCGGTAAACAATGACACAATACTAGCGGGCTTGCGAAAGGGTTTTATTGTTCGGAGTACGAATCCCATGATCTTGTTAGCTTTCGAAATCATATGACTGTAATGATCCGTGAAAGAAAGCCTCACGTCCAGCACAACTCCGAGATCTTTGACTGTGTCCTGTCGAGTCAATGCAGTGTTATTGATGATATAGGTGTTGTGTATACAAAGTTTGTTCTTTGTAAATGTTACTAAGTGACACTTTGAAATATTCAGTGACATGTTGTTGTAAGAGCACCATCGGAACAATTTATTGATGTCATCCTGCAATGCAGAACAATCTTCATGAGAGTTGATTTTGTTGAATATTTTTAAGTCGTCAGCGTAGGCGAGGCAATTACATGTCACTGAATCTATCAAATCGTTAATAAATAAAATAAATAAGAAAGGACCTAAGTTAGAGCCCTGGGGTACACCAGACTTAGGAACAAATGGTGAGGATTCATATCCGTGTACCTTTACGATTTGTGTGCGATTCGATAGGTAAGACGCAAGCCAGCGCAAAAGGGAGCCATGAATTCCAAGGTGGTTAAGTTTGCGAATTAGAACACCGTGATCTACCCTATCGAACGCCTTGGAAAAATCTGTGTAGATGGAATCAACTTGTGTGCGTTTATCAAGAGCTTCAGCCAAGTAATTGACATAACTTAATAGATTCGAGGTTGTCGAACGTCCTCTAACAAAGCCGTGTTGCCGAGGACTTATGATGTGTTTAAAATTAAAATAAATGTGCTTATAAATCAAGCCCTCAAAAATTTTTGAGAAGCAGCTTAATATACTAATTGGCCTATAATTTGAGACATCCGACTTATTACCTGATTTATGTATAGGGACCACGGAGGCGACTCCCCATGAAGCTGGAAAGTGCCCAGTGCTAAGGCTTTTATTAAAAAGTATGTATAAGGGCTTTACTAAGACTGGGGTGCAAGCCTTCACAAAGCTGGGCGAAATACCGTCTGGACCCGGTCCCTTCGACACATCAAGAGATTTCAGGGCCGAATCAATTTCGTACTCTGAAATAAACAAAGACGAAACAGTACGGCATGACTCAGGAAAGTCCGGTATGTACGCATTTTTCGATGGTGAACTATATGTAGAGGTAAAGTGTTTTGCGAATAAGTTAGCTATGGCGACGCCATGTGTCGCATGTTCACTGCCACAAAACATCTGACTAGGTAAACTACTCGAACCCCTCTTAGACTTTGCGTAGTTCCAAAACATACGAATGTCGCTCTTCATCCCTTCCTCTACTCTAGCTATATATGTTTTAAAGTTATTGTCAAGGGTAGTTTTCGCTCTTGATCTTAGCATTGAGTAGGTGTCAAAATCACGTGGATTGCCGAATTTTTTATACCTACGGTGATATTTATCCCTCTCCTTTAGCATTTTAATTAAAGGGGGCGAGAACCATGCAGGGTAAGATTTTTTGACTTTTGCTTTCGGGGTATGTTTTTCAATGCATTTACGTAGAATAGTAGAGAAGATCTGAAGAAACCCGTCACAGTCCAAATCGGAGTATTGGTTCCAGTCAATTTCGGAAAGTTCCTTGAGGCAGTTCGGGTAGTCTGTTTTATTAAACCTGAATTTGACTTCGTCTTTTACCTTAAGTGTAGATGTTTTGTCAATTTTGATGGTTATATCTAAAGAAGGGTGGTGCCAATCTTTACGAGTTAAACATTGGGACTCAGTGACATTACAGACAGTATTGGGAAGGGATAAAACCAGGTCTAGGATTCGGTTCATTTCATTCTCAACAAAGTTATGCTGACTGAGATGCGTTCTCAATAGGAAGTCGTGAAAATCCAGAGACTTGGAACTCGATGTACCAAAATGGCGGCAAGACCAATCGATTTCAGGGAAGTTGAAGTCGCCGACAACAAGCGTTTCACCACGAGAAGTTAAGGCTATGTTCTCACAATTATCAAGGAATATCGTGAAGTCGTCATTTGTTAAATATGATGGTATATATACCGTACAAATATTAAGTGTGATATTTTTAAAGTGTATGCTTACCCATATATCCTCAACTAAAGTCTGCCACTGAACTCGCTCAAAGCTAGAGTAGCACTTTTTTACAGCTATAAGCACACCTCCACCATAGGACTTCCCGTATTTTCTCAAAAAATCATGAGGTCTGTCTCGGCGATAAATCGTATATCTTTGGTCACATAACTCAGAAGAGGCCACAGATTCGTCAAGCCATGTTTCACACAAACATATAATATCATAGTTATTAGTTAGCACAGAATTAAACAGATCAAGTGTTTTTGTTTTCAACCCTCGCACGTTTTGATAATATATAGACAGTAAATCCATAAAAAAGTGATATAAAAACATATGATTGTGTACTTAAAAACATAAATATAAATTGATGGACTACTTATTCCAGGGTTTGCAAAAAGCATTCATTTCTCACGTGAATAAAAGGGGAAGTTTCATTCTTGCGCATGAAGATTCGGCCGCCACGCACCCACACGAATTTATAGGATAAGTCTTTAGCTCTAGCTCTGACGGCGGCATGGAGCTGTTTGTTTGCCGGAGAGAGGTGTTCGGACACGTAGACTGGAGTGTTGTCTCCGGGTATTTCCAGAAGAGATGAGCAGAGCTTGTTTTTGGTGTTAGATTTGTTGTACCGCGCAACTGCTGAGATAAATTCGTCACGGCAGCGCGTACTCCTTAATTTCACCACGATGGCTCTTGGTCTCTTCGAGTTCTTGTTAAGGCTGGCTACTCTTGTACAGTTTAATATGTCAGTATCATTAATAGGCAGAGACACTACCGTTGCGATCTTTTTAACGATCTCCACAACGTTTTCCGATCTGTGTTGAGTCGCCCCCTGTATCTCGATGTTGGTGTCACGTTGCTGCTGCTCCATAGTATTGAGGCGATCTGTCAAGGTGACAACGGCAGACTTCAGGCTCGCGTATTCAGATTGCAGGTTTTTGTAGTCACTTACTAATGTGCTGGTTGTTTTTATTATGTCATCATATTGTCTACTCACGTAATCTACGCTATCCTGTAGGGCGCTCAGCTGATCCTTGACTGGAGTTAATTCTGATCGTATTATACTTTGGATAAGACGCTGGAGGCTTTTGTCACCTTCGGTTATTGGTTCAACATTGGAAGAGGCTGGTTTCTGCTTGCTGCGCATCGTAACGTTTTCGTGTGACGAACCAGATAGGCAATCGAGAGGGTCTTCGTGAGGTAGGTCACGGCGAACGGGTGTGGACGAGTTATCGCCTTTAGGTAGTTTAGTTTGGCATCCGGGACATGTCCATACTGTCTTTTCTTTGGACGTTGCGCTGTAGAAACTATAAAATCGCTTCTCCGACACATTAGCGCATACCAAGTCATATGTACCATTACATTTGTGACATTTTAAAAATTCTTTGCCTTTAATTACTGTTAAGCATCCAGCACAGGTCACTTTCGGAGCCATTTTGAAATCTTCACAAAAGTTCAATTGAGGAAATAAAATACAAAAACAAAAAAAAATACAAAAAGACTAGCTGAGGCCGTAGATTTGAACCACGTCCTGTTGGCTTAAAAGTCCGACTTGCTCGCAGCTGCGCTAAGTGTCCATGACGTCAAGACGTGAAAGTTATTAAGACGTTTGTACGCACTCGTTACTTAGACTAGTATCTACTGAGTCACGGCCGGTTCAATCACTGTTTTTGTCGGTAGAATGGGATTATTTGCAAAATGATTCACTTATAACGAATGTTTTGAGTTTTTAATAAGCTTTAAAACACTGTTATTACACTTTCTTGCATTAGGTTCAGATGATCACTTAACACTGTCCATTGATGCTAAAGTTTTGAGCGAAGGAGGGAATGTAAACAAACACTCTAGATATTTTTACGAAATTAAAATCGTGCAGCACGTACTGTAACTATGTTAACCGCTCGGGCGGCGCGCACGTTATGCTCAATAAATGAATATGTGATTGCAAAACTCTTTTCTTCCCGAATGTTCCTGTTCCTTTTAGTTTTGTAACGTAACATTGTCTCAGGCCTGGGTGTTTGTACCTTCGTAGTTTCTGATTTCAAAAATACGAGTGCTTTAAATTGTTATTCAAATTGAGGTTAAAACAATGTATGTGGTATTATCCACATTATTTATTTATCTGATTGCTAATCAATTGCCAAAATCATTATGGAACCTCTTTTGTTTATTGTAACCTTTACATTGTGTAGGTACTATCCTTAATTATCTGTCAGTTGCAATGCTCTATTGTACTCTGGCAACTCTGTGGCATCGTGTTAAAACTCATTTACTTACGAATGAACATAAATTATGCAGTTAGATATAATTAAACTCAAGTCAAATAAAATCGGAAATTTAGTTTTATGTTTTTAGGTAAAGAAACTACGAGAGATATTCGTTTTATAAAGCTAAAGAATATGTTTTTTAAAACTGTTATTTTAAAAAATTTGCTAGCATAAATTGAAAATGCAATTCCTTGAATAAACATTATTCGACTGCCTGAGGTGTGACTCGAACTCACAACCTTCCACTTACCGGGTGAATGCTCTAACCATTGAGCTACCCAGACATTTGGTGTGTCGACGACGAAGAAGGTGTATGCGCTAAAAATATTTGTATTAAATAAAAAATATTTCTGTGTTTCATTTGTTGAAAGCGTTTATCTCAGGATCTACTGAATCGATATCAAAAAATATTTTTGCTTTAAATAGTCGTATATGAGGCTTATCACGCCACGACCCAAAGAAGTAGAGCATCAATGGCACATGTTGCAAAAACAAAAAAAATTTTCCTTTTTATGAGCTCTCGTTACGTACGCTGCGCAACAGGTTCAAGTTACAAAAAAATTATATGTTAAAAAATGGTTTTGTTCTTTTTTTTTGTAAGTCCCCCATCTTAGTGATCAATTTATTTAGGTTAACTCATTATAACCTCTGGTAATAAAAATTTTTATTTCTTAATGCATTATTTGTGAAGGGATTTTCACAAAGAAGAACAGCCAAATTAATTTAACTGAAATGAAAAATGTGTTTACGGATTTTAATTTGCGTTTATTTAGGTTTAAACCAACGTTTCGAACACTTGACAGCGTTCATAGTCTAGGGCAGAATCATGCATCTATGCCGCTAGTGTCGATCAGCATTAAAAGAGCATACCAATCGTGCGTTCATTGCTGTTACGGCAACAGTAACTAAATAAAATAAAATAAATAAATATTTAAGACATGTCTCACTGAGCCACACAGAGCCATCTAGTCCCAAATTGAGCTACTATTAAGTACCCTCCTGTATGGGGTACTAGACAACCGATAATTTTACATAAATACTTTTTTTTTGTAAATACATACTTATAATACACAGAAAACACCTAGACCAGTACAAACAGACATGTTCATGCACACAAATATTTGTACTGTGCGGGGATCGAACCCGCTACCGCTGATCCAAATGGTCGTCAACTAAAGCTGTTATGACATTTGCACTTACGGCCGGTCCCAATAATCTATCCATCTTCAGTTTTGGCATATCGGAGATAGAAAACATCTTCTGTCTCTGATTTTGCCGTTCAGAGAAACAAAGACAAAAGTTGTTTTCTATTCTCTCTTGTCTCGTAGATTGTTGTTTAAAATTTGGAAGGTGGTTAAAATTTCATATTGTATAATATGTCTTTGTGCTCAAAGCTACAAAACAAACGCAAGTGTATCTGACACGTGAATGTGAAACAGTTGTATCTTGTCGAACAACTGATAGTGCTATTATTAGAATCCAATGTTTGTTGTTCCTATTTCACGTGTTACGTCGTTATTATTGAAGCTTCGTATCGTTGTGGTTCCAAAACAGTGGGTCTTGGGTGGATTGGAATTTGGAACTGATTCTACCCGAAACGGAAAGAACCCGTTTTGAGTAGATTCTAAAATTGCTTCTCAAATACTCAGTTCTGAAAATTCTTTCAATGACTAATAGTTGGAGTTCTTTTTTTTAATCGAATTATCTTACTTTAAAAAATAGGGTTATGAACCTAGGTAAAACACAAGATTGAAGTTACGGAAATCAAAAATTTATTCTTCTAATTATCTTTTTCACTAAGAAGCTAGTATAGATCCGACGCCTATAACAGGAACAAACGAAGTGATTGAATAAATGAATGAGAAAACCAAATCAACTACCCATACACTCATAAACTCTTTCTTACTACTCATCAATCATTTTTTTTAATTGTTAAGGCAAAGACTGCCTAACTTAAGGGTGAGCAGATTAATTTTTGCTTTTTATAATAGGGGTTAAAGTATGAAATTGCCTATTATTTTCCCACTTTTTATTTTATTTATTGCTCTTAAGTATAGTTATATTATTGCGTAATTCTTTTTGTATTGTATCAAAAACTAAATAAAGTAACTTTTGACTAAAAAAAAAAATGCAATACTAGTGCCTATCACTCCAAAGGAAGTCGTTGAAAAGACCCCTTACAATGTGTCAGCTGACCTTCTTGCTTCAATTAAGTATATTTGTATTATATACTTTGATTTTCAGAAATTTAAATACTACGATGCGTAGCTTTATAACCATCTAACTTTCGCCTTTAATTGCATCGAAAACGGTTTAGGCGTTTTTAAAAAAACTAAAAAATTGTTAGTATGGAAAAATGACTTTTCTCGATTTCGTCCATACAAAACGGCAATTTCATACTTTAACCCCTAATATTAAACAATTCAACATTACTAATATTAAAAATGCAAATGTTTGGATAGATTTTTGTTAGTCAATCACGGTTGAACAATGAAATTCGGCACGGAGATGTTTTACAGGCTGTTACCTATTTAATGAATATTACATTCGATTATTTTCCTATCATATTTCGCTCGGCACCGACTTCAATCTGTTTGGTTGTTAGTAGTTAAACTAATATTGTAAGTAGGTAAATAGGTTTTAAAATAAAACATTGTTCTTGTGTTATTTTGTACTTTTTACTGAGTTTTTTTTTGAAGTCGGTTAAATTTTTTATTTAAAAATAATTTATATTTCTCTTTTTAGTGTTAATAAATAAATAACACAATTGTTAATCCTCTGTTGATATTTTAGCAACTTAATTGCACTTATAATATCAGTATATTAACTTGAAAAATTGTCTCAGGCGGGACTCGAACCCGCATCTCCTCACATGCCGGGCGGGCACCATACCATTAGGCCTAAATTTATATACTGATCATATTTATTTATTGGATACTTTTTTCGTCTAAGTAACGATTTTGAATGAAACTGCGTGTATTACTGACACCTTGATACCGAAGACCTTACGTTCTTAATAGTAGAACAGCACATTATTATTCATCTATAGACGTTTTTGGACAGACAAAAGTAGCCTAGTTTAAATATTTTTGTTAGAGACAGGCGCTAAACTATGACACTTTTATAGAGGTTTTTTTTGTATAATAGCTGACCCTTACACCTTGATTTTCCTTATATTTGTCGTGGTACCTACTGGACACCCTGTATGAACATGTGACTCAGTGAAGGCATTCCAATGCAAATAAAAGCTTTTAATACAATCTCATTCAAGATCCCCCTTCCAACGTCTTTCCAATAAGTCAACAACTTCATTTAGAGCCATTCAAATCAAATCAAATAATGTAACGAGCAAACAAAAGGGAATTATTTCATCGTACTCCGATCGCATCTAGTGGTTTGAAAAAAGAATTAAGAACTTCTTTAAAATGGAAAAGTATTTTGAAATTAAGTTTGCATTTTAATAGTACCAATACTTACTCGCCCCGTTGGTAGTGGTTTAAATACCGGGCCAAGATCTCAGGGTCCCAGGTTCGATCCCCGGGTCGGGCAACAAAAAGTTTCGAATTTTCGAACGTTGCTCGGGTTTGTGATCACCAACCCGCATTTGGCAAGCGTGGTGATTATGCCAGTTCCCATCATTGCTGTGGTAACTTGAATTCAATGATGGAGGCCTTTTCCCTGCAGTGGGATGATTATAGGCTGTTACTAATAATAACTAATAATACTTACTGATGTATTAAAAAAACTACATACACAATCAGAGTAAAAAAAGTATCCCATCTAAATATGACATAGGGGTGCACTTTTAGCACAATCTCTATATATACAACGTGTTCCTTTTGATATTCCATAAGGTTATGTTCTATAGGTACAAATAATATAAAACGCCCTATAGAACATGTGGTTCAAAAATCAATAGTGTTCAGGCCACTTCCAACCTCTTTTCACTTTTTAAATTGACGCGACAATTCGAATAAGAAAGCACCGAAAATTCGAATCCGGTGAAAAAACAAATGAACGCATGTTATATACGCACATTGCAAATTGTCGCCCCGCTATCACTTTCCGCCTGTTCCCGTTGTGTTTTTATACCTTTAATGAAGAAACATATTATATAATAAGTCCAGGAATATTTAAGAGCTGCATTTCAAGATTATATCTGACAAACAAGAACTCATAGACCAATTACTAAATAAAGGATAGGTGGCCACCCGTCGGAGACGATTCAAAGATATCTAATACATATAATATTGATACCGAAGCCGCTGCAAGTAAGTGTTTTATCTGACTTCTTATGCTAGCGAATGTTTGAATGTGTTGGAGATAGGAAGTGGTCTATTATATTAGGTGTTAAAATATGAAATTGCCGTTTTGTGTGGACGAAATCGAGAAAAGTCATTTTTCCATACTAACAATTTTTTATTTTTTTTAAAAACGCCTGAACCGTTTTCGATGCAATTAAAAGTGAAAGTTAGATGGTTATAAAGCTACGCATCGTAGTATTTAAATTTTTGGAAATCAAAGTATATAATACAAATATACTTAATTGAAGCAAGAAGGTCAGCTGACACATTGTAAGGGGTCTTTTCAACGACTTCCTTTGAAGTGATAGGCACTAGTATTGAACTTTTTTTTAGTCAAAAGTTACTTTATTTAGTTTTTGATACAATACAAAAAGAATTACGCAATAATATGACTATACTTAAGAGCTATAAACAAAATAAAAAGTGGGCAAATAATCGGCAATTTCATCACCCCTATTACTTTCACCTTCCTTATATTTTTCCCCTGCTATATTTCGTTCTTTCTTTTACTATTACCTCTGTACACCTGCACCTTTCTACTGCTCAAAAACTGCCTATGTCCTGTGGGTAATACTTATTGCATTTGACCTCCACAAATAGTTTCCAATATAACATCTATTTTAGTTAAATTTGTTAAAAAAATGTAACCAGTATGACAAATCCTTAGTTTTGCGAGACGTTGGCAAACTTACACTAAAGTGTAGTAGTAAATTAGCGGGAGAGCGTAACTTGTAAAAAACATTGTCGTGTGTGGGTGTTACATTGATAAGTAGGTACGAGTAAATCGTTTTCATTCAAAAGTTCATTCATAACAAGGTAAGGGTGTTTTACATAAACAGTCGTGACTTTTTAGAATTATTATTCATGAAAAAATAAACTATAATTGAAAAATAATTCACATGCAATTTGATTCTTTACCATGGTCTGTTTAATACCCTAGAGTTATGGGATATCAAAAGGAACACGTTGTATATAATATATACAATATTATTATTATTAGTTACAACATGACTTATACACCACTACTTTTTAACTATATCTAAAAAAGTAAAGAGCGTATCTCTACCCTTAACTAACTATAAATATGTGCTTAAAGTGTGTTAAAAGTTATAAATTTACATATGTAATTAAGTTATTAAGGTTTATTTGTGTCTCATACTTTGGACAAAATTTTAGACTGTGCGTTTGAATCTCATTCATTAGTCGCGCGTAAAATCACCGCGATAGCGTACATACATGCTCGCCCACAATAGTTAAAATTATATTACTTAGGTAATAATCATAACATGTCAAAGACAATTTTAGGATTTTTTTTTTTTTAATTTTAACTGCACGTTTATGTTCAGTAACGTGTTCTGATACGCCCATTTTTTAAAAGATATTCTTAAAAAGTAGTGGTGTATATCCATACTATTGCAAGTCGACATAATTTGGCTGGGTTATAAAGTTGACTTTGACAAATTTTTCGTACATTGCTCGGGTTTGGCAAGCGCGGTGATACTGTACCCATCATTGCTATGGTAACTTGAATTCAATGATGGAGGCCATCACTTACTTACATGACAAGTTATGGCTTTCTAGTAACGTAAGTTTCTTTGCAGACGGACAGACAGACAAATGAACAAGTTATACTAAATGGATTCCTAATATCAGTATATAAACGCTTGTAGACTTTTTGGGGGGAGTTGTCCCCATTTTAATTGTGTCTGGGAAAAAAGTCTACAAGCGGCTATACTTGAAAAATTATCAGTATATAAATTGCTAAAAATAATATCATAATAAAGTATAAATAGATTCCCAAGCCCCCCTTAAATTTTTTTCTTTTTTTTTCTTTTTAGTATTTGTTGTTATTGCGGTAACAGAAATACATAATTTGTGAAAACTTCAACTGTCTAGCTATCGCGGCTCTTGAGATACAGCATGGTGACAGAGCGACGGACAGACGGACAGACGGACAGATGGACAGACGGACAGACGGACAGACGGACAGACGGACAGACGGACAGACGGACAGACGGACAGACGGACAGACGGACAGACGGACAGACAGCGAAGTCTCAGTAATGGGGTCCCGTTTTACCCTTTGGGTACGAAACCCTAAAAAGGGTATTTAACTAGACCGTGGCGTGATACCATAAGGAAAGAAATGGTGATACGTACTAAGTACTTGTATTTTTTCCCGTTTTCTTGATATCCATCTGTTATGGGCATAGATTTAATATATCTATGGTTATGGGGTAAAATAACAAATATTAGTACAATAGAAAACTTAGTCGAATTTTAATTTAAAAAACGAATTCCTTCGCTAATAGTGTACAGCACGTCAACCTACCACAAAACGTCAAATTTTCTCAATTGATATTGATCTCTAACTGTTGGACTTAAAGTTGAAATTCAATTCAGTGACCTTTAACTTTTTGGGTAGGTTGACCTGCCGTTGTATGTACACTAAAAAAGTTATAACTATAACATTGTTTAGGATATTACACTTTGAGTCAGTTCCGAAGAAACAACCAACAACGATCATCAAACAACCCACTCAATATTATTAAGTTAAGTATACAAGGATTGTTCCGGTGTTTACATGTTTTTGTTAAAAACATTAAATTAAAATTATCTTTCAGAGTTTGCTTTAATTTGAGATGTTACCAATAACTTATCTAAATATTTCTGATGAACAAAATCCACACTCGAAAGGACAGAGGCTAGTAAAAAGGTAATGGAACCTTTGGAGGTTTGGAAATCGCCATGGCACCAAATTTGCGATTTCCATAATAAATCTAATCGAGCGAAAAAATTTAAATTCGCGAAACGATAAACACGGTTCCGCATCAAATCGAAGTCATGCCACTGTACACGTGGGGATTCAGGCGAATGAGGAAATCCCCAACACGCGCTCAAGACGCCGCATTATCTACTGTCACATTTGCGATACACTACTTCCCGCTGCTTTATACAGGATGACAAGAAACCGGAAAAAGATACTCAATGACTGGATTAAATATCGTTCTTTGTTACTAGGCTGTTAAAAAGATATAACATTTGTTTTCTTCTCATGATTTTGACGGTGTGTTAAATATAGTTATTCAAAACTACGACTCTATTCAATAAAATCTTGGGACATTTCTTTGTAACTCTGTATAGTTGTTATTTATCTTCATATTGTGTTGAGAGCATTAACTAAATATCCATCTGCATACATTTCGTAAGAATTTGGCGTATGCTTTTATTTCGTATATTATTATTTTATAGCAAGTTGTTAAATATGAAGTTCTAGTAACTAGGTAGTAACTAAGGAGTTAATGCATTTACTCGTAAGTAACGTTATTTACATTCACCAATATAGCGACTTATCAAAACAGCAGTCTGTATTGAAAAAAAAAACAAACTGTGTAGTTGTGCTATGTACCATTTTATAATCCTGTTGAAAGGCTCATAAGTTCCGCTCTGCAGCCTCAGGAATGCATTTCAATGTTCCAATACGTTTTTTCTTTTTTAACTTTGCATAGGGCTTTGAAAAACCCGTGAATGTTTAGCTAAATAACATTTGCGGGCGTTGCATTTGCTGTTTGAATATCGGATTGACAGAAATAGAATTACTTCAATGTACTATTTGTATATTTAATTTAATGCTAGCCCTGTAGCATGCTCTATGGCAATAAAACTAATAAAAATGTTTAAAAACATTTTGTTACAAGAATCATCAACTTCATTACCTACATGAACACAGGAACTAAGGCCTCTCTAGGCATTTAAAACCTAATTCTTATTTTAGAAGGATTACATTACAAATCGAATTTATTTTTTTATTTACGTAAACTTTATGTTACAAACAAACTGTGGACCTAATGCCAAAAACATCCTATTCTTCAGCGTAATTCTCGTTTGAAAAAAACTTTTGATTAACTTTCCTGAATAGTGATGTTAACTTCCCACGAGCAATACATAAGTTTATTTTTAAGAATGCAAAATAAATAAATTTCATTAAATTCATTTATGAAACAATTTATATAGTGTTAAATAATAATTAATAACACTTAAGTATAAAATCCTTTTTCGCCAATTCTCACTGATAGTCTATCTTCTCGAGTCTGATATTCATTGATGGTCTTACCAAATTTGACAAAGGAATCAATAAGTAGAGACTCGGATTTCTCAAAATCCTCAATTTTGAAGTGCTTGCGACACAAGTCTTTTTTTTAATACGCATTGGTTTTTTTTAATACGTATACGCATGGTTTTATATAACTCTACTAGCTGACCCCCCAAACTTCGTATCGCCGCAGAGTAGTATAAAAGCCATCAAATATGGCGTTTAACCTATCAATTACGTTACACAGTCATGTTAGAATTGTATGGAGCTCACAGATTGTTAAAAATTCTTACTAATATGAAATAAATGTAATGTAAGTTTGTTGGTTACGCTTTTAAGCGAAAACTACTTAGCCAATCATCATGAAACATTGTACACATATTTTTGGAGGTATTAGAAGTAACGTGAGATGGTTTTTTATGAAAAAAATCTTTTGCGAAAAACTAAATTGCAGAATTTAAAAAAAATGTTGTCTCAAACTGATTTTGACTAAAGAAAATTGACTAAAGAATTTGAGGGAAAACGACGTGACACGAAATTCTTACATTTTAAGAATCTGTTTAATATAATTCTATTCTCTTTTTTGTTTTCTTTTTTCGATGCTAATGACTACGACATTTCTAGAGATGCCTTTTTAGTTATCAAATTATTTTTGACGTAAACGAGATTTATTTTTCCGAATATTACCATCATTATAAATGGAAAATATGTTAATACCTGCGACATTTTCAACGTGCTTACCGCGTTCTTATTCAACAAAACATTGTTATAAAAATATCTTTACCGATAAAACAAAATTGACAATGTCTTCCCTATTAATATGCAAATAATGTGTCACTCATTCGCAGTCACGATACAAGCTTTGAAACGAGCACAACGATTTACCGATGAAAAACAAATAAAAATAAAGTATAATAAACATTTAAAACTGTTATTGCAAGTGTGAATAGAACCACCTCATTGGAGCAGGTGGTTAAAATGCACACCGGTTTTTAAGGTGTCTGTTACGAGGTCCCAGAGTCAATCATGGGTCATTATAAAAAAGAAGGAACAACCTTCGTTGTTTTTAGGGTTCCGTACCCAAAGGGTAAAAACGGGACCCTATTACTAAGACTTCGCTGTCTGTCCGTCTGTCCGTCTGCCCGTCTGTCCGTCGCTCTGTCACCAGGCTGTATCTCAAGAGCCGCGATAGCTAGACTGTTGAAATTTGCACAAATTATGTTTTACTGTTGCCGCAATAACAACAAATACTAAAAACAAAATAAAATTAATATTTAAGGGGGCTTCCATGCAACAAACCTGTTTTTTTGGCCTTTTTGGTACGGAACCCTTCGTGCGCGAGTCCGACTCGCACTTGGCCAGTTATTTATTTCCACAAAACAAGTGTATAGATAGTTACGTAATTTAGGGTCAGAACAATGTATGTGATGTTGTCCATGTAAAATTAAAGCAAAAAGCGATCCTTTTCTTGAAGCAGTTCAGGCCATTTCCGACTCCCCTTTAACTTCATTGTGGATTATACTAGAAGCCTGAATTTTCAGTAACCAAACAGTACTTTAAGAATTATAACTGTAATAAATTGTACTAAGCATTCGAAGTCGGGGTTTAACTAATTAATTTTTAATTCCGAAATACTGAAATGTAATGAAATTAAATTAAATAATAGAGGTAATGCCGGACCAACTTTATTTCCTTTAGGAATACCCAGGAAAGTAAGTTCATGTTATGAAATCAAACAGAAAAGTAATTTTTCATTATGACAGGAGCACAAGTCACATAAAAAGTTAGTACTACTCGAAATGAATTAAATTTGTGATTAAGTGAAATTCACGAGTGACTCAAAAAACTGATTCTCAATTTTCCCAAAAATGTAGGTACTCAAGAATTTATTAAACCTTTGTTTGGTGATCAATGATATTTAAAAAGTAATAGATATGTTACATGCGCCCTCAATATGCGTCCCTAAAACGTCACAATTGTGACGTCTTTTCAAATCCATGAAAGAGAAAGTAATAGTTCTTTTCACGAGTATGACAAGGACAAAATAAGAATTACGCATGTGTGCAGTTGTTCGCAAGTGGCACATATATTTCGATAGTTTTGTAAGGGCATAACCTATCTATACTTTTTAAATATCATTGTTGGTGACTATTTAATTTTCATGATAATTTAAACGATGAAAATGTATGGAATTAAAATGGCGAACGTTGCACCGGTATGGACATTTCTTTTTTTGAAGGGTAATGATTTTAGCAGTCTATGTTATACAGGGTGAAATTTTAATCACCTTCCAAATTTTAATATATCAATCTACGAGACAAAAAACAAATGACTTATTTTTTCTTTTGGTATAGCCCAGTACAAAAATGTCAAGATAAAGCACTTAGAAAATGTCTGCCAAAAATCTAAAATTTTTGATACGGCCGCCTAGCAACACTTTTTTTACGCAGTGCACATCACATTCATCATAAGTTTTTGATTTTCCCCTTATACCTAAACAGGTCTAAAACTGTAAAAATTTAAAACTACATTGCGAAAAATATTTTCGGGTGACAACTTGATTTACATATTTTACTTCATAAATGGGCTCTGAATACGATACTAAACGCCTACAAAAATTTTGGAAAGTGGTTAAAATTTCATCCTGTGTATGTATGTGGGTATTTAAGTAGGTTCCACATTTGAGGGTAAACAACTAAGCGATTTTTTTGAATAGTATCGATTCCTTATTATGATTCGGGTAACAGAGGCTATATTTTGTTTAAAAAAAACACGGCGAATGCTACAACAATATATTGGGATACTTTTAAAAAAAAGTTTGCAGTCCTAACGAGTGCGGAATCAAATGAAAGAAGACAATATTCTGACTTCAAAAATGTTCAAACAAAGGACCAAATATACAGGATGACTTTGAATTCCTTGCAATTTCGTAGTCGGGTTACAGTTTTTTAAACTAAAGCAACAGCCTATAATCATCCCACTGCAGAGAAAAGGCCTTCATCATTGAATTCAAGTTACCACACCAATGATGGGTGTACTGGCAGAATCACCACGCTTGCCAAATGCGGGTTGGTGATCACAAACCCGAGCAACGTTCGAAAATTCGAAACTTTTTGATGCCCGACTCGGGATTCGAACCCGAGATCTTGGCCCGGTATTTAAACCACTAGATCGACGGGGCGTTAAACTACTTATTTATTTTTATTATTTAAAAAGTGAGTGAAAATAGTCACCTGGTGAAAAAGTTGTGCAAAAAGTGCTTTTTCTTCCCGGCACTAGCTCGCACTTGTCCTGAAGCAGTGGTAGCTCAAAATATTGGGACGTTTAAAAGCGCCTCATAAGATCTATTTTCTGAACGTAAAACTGATTTTTACTATGTCATCACTTCCTCCAAAGAGGAATGGCAAAAACCCTTACATTATTTTGATTATCAAATACCTATAATTGCTATAGTTTCTTGAAGTAGAAATGCATTTATAATATCAGTATATAAACTTGAAAAATTATGTCTCAGGCGGGATTCGATCCCGCATAGCTCCTCCAGATGCGATGCGATTATATACTGAATTATAATTGCAATTTAATTGCTAAAATATCAAATAAAGTATATAAAAATGCATTACTAAAACTCAAAACAGTTTTTGTACCATTTGATGTAATTTTCCTATTTTGATATCAGTCCGCCATCCTGTTGCCGTTTTTGTGCCTTTCATTTATTGCCGTAGTGGCAATAAAACTTTTAACTTATAAAATATTCTTTCTCATTTTTTCCCTACAATATAAAGGAATGATTTGACTTTGCAAACACTTATTTTTTGACGGCCTTTCTATCACATAAGGTTAGAATTTGAAATGGTGTAAATTTTATGATTTACTCGGAGAGATACCCAGCTTGCCAATCACCTTTTTGTCGATTTAAAATATGACCTTAGCGACTTATAAACTTGTTATATATTTAAAAAAGAGTCTGATCTCATGGTTTGAGCGTAAAGTCAACAATCGTACTGTATTAACCCGCCTTCTTTTAATTAAGGATCGCTGTCATAAATGGCGCCTCGACGTGTGGTCGTGGTGATCACCCTGTGCCCTATCTCCATCTAATGCTGAGTTGCTAACCACACACTTTGTGATTGCGTCGGTGCCGTCATAACTGGTTTTACACGGTGCGACACGATTTGCATTTTTGAAAAAAAAAGGAAAATCAATTGTATATTATTAAATATGATGCATAAGACAGCGAATCGGTTAACAAAAGACTTTTTAACACATTTCACAATTTTTATAGTGCCATTAGTATTTGATTGCAGATTATTTGTTTATTATTTATAAAACTGTGACTTCCATACGATTGTAACCGATGTTGGTGTAAGGTAGAAACGCCATGTTTGAGGACAATGACATGTCAATATCACACTAAATTATTTTAAGGCGATACGGAAGTTCGCGGGATCAACTAGTTACCTATATCTTTCATTTCAATGAAAGTATACTGTTTGCGTGGCATTTACCAATCGTGTCCTATAGGTGTGCTAAGAGGCTACTAAAGAATTATTCCCCATTGAAGACGGGCAGCAGTGTCTCCATTCCTCCATTGTCCAAACTGCAGGGTGGTGGGATCTACCTCCTAGTGGTCCACTCTGGGCAACGGCATCTTTGCCTATCTAACCAATGATGACAGCTAACAGATACCTCTGGGGTGGTAGGCTTCGTAAGAGGCTGCCTGGATGCTACCACCCTCCTGCCGCTGGTGTGTGGAAGAACCAGTATTTCTGGGTAAGCTCGCTTCATCTTAGGTTTCTTCTTAACCGTAGAGTTAAGTATGTAGTCAAGAGCAAGCCCATTGATAATAAAAAAAACTGCCATCGCCAACCCGCCTGCAATCGTGATAATTTTAAGAAACCTAAGCCTCTCCATACATAGAACATAGGGCAAAGGACGGCTGAACACAGATCCAGCCGTTGGCTGATGGTGACCTCTAAGATAAACTTATTGTAAAATCGTGTCTTGTAAACTCAAAAAGATACAGCCGTGAGATTGCATTTAGTTTAGCGTAATACCAACACATCTGCAATCATCTGTTTCGATTTTTACAGCGATCGTAAGAGCGAGGTTTACACATCGCGCGTCATTTGTCGCTTCTATCTGATATTGTGTCAATTTAATAAAACGATATTTCAAGAGGCACCTTTATAGCAAACGATAAATATGAAATACGGACATAAAATGTTATAGGTACCTTTAACTAATACGATTTAGGTCGCTTAACAAAACTGCGTAAAAACGTGAAGTGTAGAATAAAGGAATAAGGTTTTAAACCGTTTTTGAAAATCGGATTCGTAACGAAGGTACACAACTTTTTGTTAATCTTTAAGATAAGATAAGATAAGATAAATCTTTATTTGCATTAAACATGGTATTACAGATAAAGTTGTTACAATTAGAAATGAGCATTCATGTTTAACCGATCTATCGATAAGCAAATATTTTCTGTCGTCGTCATGCAAACAAATTACATTGTGAAAATCAATCAAATAAGTCTAGTAATAGTAAGTAGGTAAAGCAAAATAAATACAAATCATAATAATCAAGAATTTGATATTTATTTGATATAATTATATTCCGATGATCGACAAAAAAACTGGTTGAATCTGCGTTTAAAAGTGTTTTTTTATGATGATGCCATCGATATACAAGATAAAATTTTAACCGCCATCCAAATTTTAATATATCAATTTACGAGACAAAAGCAAATGACGTATTTTTTCTTTTGGTATAGCCCAATACGAAAATGTCAAGATAAAGCATTCAGAAAATGTCCGCCAAAAATCTAAAATGTTTGATACGGCCGTCTTTTTTTACGCGTTGCGCATCTCATTCATTCATAAGTTTTTGATTTTCCTTTTATATTAGGGGTTAAAGTATGCACTTGCCGTTTTGTATGGACGAAATCGAGAAAAGTCATTTTTCCATACTAACTATTTTTTAGTTTTTTTTAAAAACGCCTGAACCGTTTTCGATGCAATTAAAGGTGAAAGTAAGATGGTTATAGTGGTTATAAAGCTACGCATTATAGTATTTAAATTTCTAAAAATCAAAGTATGTAATACAAATATACTTAGTTGAAGCAAGAAGGTCAGCTGACACATTGTAAGGGGTCTTTTCAACGACTTCCTTTGAAGTAATAGGCACTAGTATTGCATTTTTTTTTTAGTCAAAAGTTACTTTATTTGGTTTTTGATACAATACAAAAAGAATTACGCAATAATATGACTATACTTAAGAGCTATAAACAAAATAAAAAGTGGGAAAATAATCGGCAATTTCATACTTTAACCCCTATTATGTGTCTGGATATTTTTATCATGGTGCATGATTGATACAGTTTGTAATAAATATGCCCTCATAAGTCAAATGTGTGCACATTTTTATGGGTCATCTTTTGTCATTTTTTTAAAGCTTATTATGTATCAAGTTTTGTATGCTAATGGATGATGCTAAAAGTTGTATTCCTTGGGATTTGGGTTATTTCTGTCACAGCTTAAGTACTTTAATGTTCAATATGTCAAGTGCAAGTCAGGCTCGCCCACGCAGGGTTCAATAGGTACGTAGGTAATTTTACTTTACTTAATGGAAGGACGTTGTTGAACTCTGAATACTAATTTGTACAGTTTATTGTGTTCAAAGTAAAGGCCTACAATCATCCCATTGCAGGGCTAAGGCCTCCATCATTGAACTCGAGTTACCATAGCAATGATGGGTACAGGAATAATCACCACGCTTGCCAAATGCGGGTTGGCGATCAACAAATCTGAGCAATGTTCGAAAATTCGAAAGTTTTTGTTGCCTGACACAGGTATCGAACTTAAGACCCCGAGATCTTGGCCCGGTATTAAAACCACTAGGCCAACGGGTTTTCCACTAGACCAATAGGGCGAAATTTATACAGTAACTTTCTTAAATTAATTAATTTCATTCGTCTACTATATTTCTGTTAGGATGTATTCGCCGCAGGTTAAGAATTTTCCACTACAGACATTTTCAACATTTACCAATATAACGAGATCTGTGATAAGGCAGGCATTGATCATTATCGTGACCTGCATAGGGTTGCCAGGTGCTAAATTTAAAAGTACTGAAATATTTTTCTTAATGTCTATTGATATACACACATACATCATACAGGATGTTAGTTAAATTGTATAACAAGCCGAAACTAATTCTTATACAACAAGTTAAACTCGATACTGCATTTTTTTTTTTTTTTTTTGCTAGCCTACTCCATCCTACTGCTGGGCAAAGGCCTCCCCCAAACTTCTTCACTGATCCCTATCCAGTGCCAGAGACTCCCATTCGGTTTGAAATGCAGTCAAATTGTCACACCATCTTTTCTTTGGCCTTCCTCTTTGACGATAGCCGTCCGAAGGTGTCCACTGTGTGACGATTCGAGTCCACCTATCAGGATGCATTCTGCATATGTGACCGGCCCACTCCCACTTCAACCTGGCAGTCTTCTCGCCTATATATTAGTTTTTGAGCGGATGATGGTATTTCTCACTCTATCGACTGTTTTCAGACCTAATATACTACGCTCCATTGCCCCTTGGCAGACCTTGAGCTTATTGCATATTTATCCAAAAATAATATATGAATGCAAAACTTCCCTTAGAAACTATTTATTGCGACTGATCTACTACGAAACGGAATTATTAATAGAGTAGCATAGGTAATTAAGGTAACTAATGCACACTTATAAATCTGAACATACACACACATATAGTTTGACTCATTTTGAAATATACACACAGTCTGGGAGGGGGGGATCCTGGAGTCCTGAAATACAGAAAAAAAGGATCATAATATTTAGGAGGACTGGAGCCTAACTCCAGTCCTCCTAAATATTATGATCCTTTTTTTTTTTCTCTTACTTTACTTTTGTTAATTATCATTATTGTAATGTAATATTCTGGTGGAAAATAAACAACATTTGATAAACAACATTTATTAATTGTTAACTTATATTATAGTCCCTCAATTCCCAAAAGGGACTATAGTCCCTTTTTTATTGACTGATTAGCTTTTGGGACTTGAGGGAATGTTGAAGTCAGAAATGAGATATGATCTTCCGGCCGGGCCCTAGACGAATGAACCTTACACAGATACGTCCGTGTGCGTCACAACGTGTTTCTTAATGAATAGTTGAATCTATATTTTATATTTTTCTTAGATAATTTTTTGATAAAAATCAAATAAAAAACATTGCCATGATGTTGTACATAGTGGTTTCATAACGTCCAGCTTCATCAATAATTTCGGTTAGCACATCCAACATCCGTAAGAAATTATTTTTGAAATATTTATTAATCCGCTGAGAAAATCTTTATAATCGTTTTTAAGCAATTGAATTACTAGTGTCCATTATAAATACAATTCCTTCAATAAAATTTTCGCATGTCTGACGTGGGAGTCGAACCCACAATCATCCATTTACCAAGCGACCTAAGCATTGAACTACTGAGACTCTCGAACCGGGAGACGATCACGTAAGGCAATATACCACATTATGAGTCACTGATATTTTCCTTCAGATTTCAGAGGTAACAAACATCGAATTATTTCCCAAGGGAATCACCCTAAGGGTGCTCCTAAATGGAAAAGTGAAAAGAACTGTTTTCAACGTACATAACAAAAGAGAGTGTTAAGCATAAAAACAAAAGTTTTTTTTTAAATCAAATTGTTAATTAATATCGGTAATAAAAGACGAATGTTAGATCTACGTCAATCTCAGAGTAGGTGAAATATTCTAATTGAAGTTAGCAAATTATTATTCACCTACTAACTCTTGTAAGTTTCAACAAGATGTCATGCTCAGATACAAAATTAGTAACTAATTATCCAATTTTGTTTATATTTAACCCCTTGAATGTGGGTTATCCCAGACACAGTAGAAATAAATTGTCATACACATCAGATCTGCTCCTAAACAGCCGAATGGTTAATGACAATAGTGCTAACGCCCCGTGAGCCTTTGGTCTAGTAGTTTAAATACTAAGCCAAGATCACGGGGTCCCGGGTTCGATCCCAGGTTCGGGAATCAAATTTTTTTTAACTTTTAACATTGCTCAACATTGCATTTGGCAAGCGTGGTGATCATGCCAGTACCCATAATTGCTGTGGTGACTTGAATTTATGGAGGCCGTTTCCCTGCTGTGGGTTGATTATAAATATGCTGTTACTTTAACTTTGATGCCAACGATAACCAGGTATTACCTATATTGGGTTAAGTGTCCCGTGGTGGAATAAAATTGGACAAAAATGTCAAAGGAAATTTGTATCCACGAAGAGCTGCAATCGATATTTTGGGCTGGTGCAGCTCTTCGTGGGTTCAAATAGGCCAGATGCTATTCGCGCTGGTGCTCTAGTGGACTACGTCGTTCTATCAATCCCTCAACCCCCAGGAGGCACTCGGGTGCCACGATAACAATTGATTTCAATTGTGTCTGGAATAACTCACGATCGAGGGATTAAGACTCGACATTAGTCACAAGTTTAAGAGGAAACACTACGGGCGAGAGAATTGAAAAATAGGTATTTATAAAATCTATTGCTGTCGCGCAGTGCCAAACGCCTTCACCGCAGAGTGTGATAGAGACAACTGCTTCTTGGACCGAAATACTACTAAAAACACACCAAATCAACGTTTCGATTTCCCCTGATTACTTTTCCAAAACTAGACCGATTAAAATACTTTTTCCAGTAAAAATTAAAGAAAGGCTTTGGCCGTGATTGTATGTTTTCCTTTTTTTCTAAAATTTATCTTGTACGGGTTACCGCACAATAGGCATAAGTAATGTCAATGACACGCTAATTTAGGTCAGTTCGCGACAATATTATATTATTTACACACACAAACATATGTTCCGTACTTTGCCTATGCATCATTTTTATATTACCTTTTACGTCAATCCGTAAATAAAATCAGTGTTAGAACAGCTATCATTGGGTTTGTTTCGTACATTAACTTTCCCTTACCAGCATCTTTCACTCATCCCACTAACTGTATGCACACAATACATATCTTTTGTTTTCTGGATGTTTGAACACTGCGGAAAATCTGGCGAATTTTTCGATGTTTGGGAGCTCATATCTTTTTTATTAATTAATTTATGAAAAAACAGAAAACATAGAAACATGCTATTAGTGGACATGGATTTTTGTAATAAAAATTATTGCTCTACTGGATTTATCCTGGGTGGAAACAGGGGACTACGTTTGTATGGAAAAACGGCCCTAATGTTTCCTCTTAACATACTTTTGCAGCTGACAGTACAGCCGTTCTTGCATAATGAGCAAGATTTTAATACATCACAGATAATATCTGACTAGAGCTTATTAGTAAATCCACTCTGTTCGCAATGTTTAGGCCTTATTAAACTTTGAACGATCATTTGAATTTTTCACTCAATTACACAAGATTCCCTCCGCAATGTTGGCAAGAAAATCTTCCATAAATCTGACGGGTAAAGAAAAATCGGGCATAAGTAATGTGTACTATAGAGACAGGTACACAAACCAGCACGAACAAGGCGACCCCTAGAGTTTAGTATAGAGAGATATAATTATAGGTAATAAAATTTTAGCAGGATTGTCGTCATCATAAACTTAGTCAGTTCACTGAATAACTTTTGCGTTGGATAACTATTCTCCTTATTTAATATATATTTTTTATTTACTCGTATTTAAGGAAACATACAGCTTTTTATATATTACATTAGCATTAATAGTTTTCAAAGCTAAGTTTTACACAATAAAGTGTTGATAAGACACATAATCGATTAAACTCAAGATAAAATATGGTGAACTTTAAGATGAATGTGAACGTAAGACGTTTCATCATGAAACTACGTGCACGTATTCTTGAATCTAGTGAAAAATGTAATCACCTTCCAAATTTTATAACAACAATCTACGAGACAAAAACATATTACGTATTTTTGAAGTGAAAACTTCTTTAGCGGCGCTGAGCACTTTTTGTTGGATGGGTAAAAACTTCCAAACTCGCGTCAGGGTCACGTGATGCTGATCGAAAAAGCGTAAGATCGAGGGGAAGGGAGAGGAACTAGTATCTCCCACTCTTTCTACCGTGCCTGAGTGTGCTGTTTTCTATTATTTTTGAAGTGAAACTTCTTTATCGGCGTTGGAAAAAATTTACCGTCACGTTTTGCGTCAAATTTTCGTCACTTTTTACGGTTACGCGCCATCTTTTTCTTGCCCCTACCACGGTTGGCAAAAAGGTAAAGTGAAATAATATTTAACCAATTTAACCAATTTAACCAATTTAACCAATTTAACCAATTTAACCAATGTAACCAATTTAACAAATTTAACCAATTTAACCAATTTAACCAATTTAACTAATTTAACCAATTTCTGGAAAGTTGCATGTAGATCATTTTTCGAAAAATAAGGCCATAAAGAAGTTTCACTTCTTACGTGTGTACACTAGTACACGCACAACTTTTTTTCTTCTGGTAAGTTAGCCCAGTGCAAGAATGTCCACCTAAAATCTAAGATTATAGATGTAATGGCCTCCTCGCAACACTTTTTTACGCGATGCTCATTCATTCTTTCGATTCTATACATACAAGTAAGTTGTTGATTTTCCTCTCATACCTTAACAGGATTAGGACCGTAAGAATGGGGACTACCGTTTCTTTGCTCACCAGCTGGCGCCACTGTAGACTGAGGTCCGGAAGTATAGCAGTAAAAGGCGATTGGCGCCGAAACAAAGTGTTATATCTAATTGAGGTTATATTGTTTATAAATAACTATCTTGATATCAACAAACTAACTTCTGAAATAGTTGCTCTTGAGGCCGCCTATTTTTGCGCTTTTTCTTAATTCCGCTTTTAAAGCGTTCACATTAATCGGCAAATAATCCATATTTGCTATATTTTACAATGGAGATCACTTTCCGGCAGGTAAATTTAAGAAATTATAATTTATGCAACAAACTCCGCTAAAACCAGTACAAAGTGGATATTGGACCTCACGCGACACTAGCGCCTCTAGTGGCAAATTTACTAGCGACAGCCCCCATTGAAAACTATGTTGCAAAAAATATTTTCGGGTGAAAACTTGACCTACAAAAACATTAAAAGTTTAAAAAAAAGTTTTGAAGGTGATGAAAAAGATCAAATATACAAGATATTATATTATAATAGCTCAATCACTATCTAGGTATGAGTATAATCTCGTACGGATTGCTCCGTACCTACCGCCAAATATGTATTAACTTCAAATCTACGCGGACGGTCGTCCGCACGGACCCGTCAGCTTCACTCTAAGGCGCGCCAGCCCACGTCAGACTTTTGTAGGACCGATAATCGAGCCGATTTTACTATAGTAGGCAGCAGCATAGCATAGCAGCAGATTTTTTGTAGGACGTGTGCGTTGCTCCATTGCTATCAGTACGTTCTATTTTTCTCATACAAAAAATCGGTCACCGATCATCGGACGCGGGCGAGCAGCCAAGCACTCCTTGAAGTTAATAATAGGGGTTAAAGTATGAAATTGCCGATTATTTTCCCACTTTTTATTTTGTTTATAGCTCTTAAGTATAGTCATATTATTGCGTAATTCTTTTTGTATTGTATCAAAAACTAAATAAAGTAACTTTTGACTAAAAAAAAATGCTATACTAGTGCCTATTACTTCAAAGGAAGTCGTTGAAAAGACCCCTTACAATGTGTCAGCTGACTTTCTTGCTTCAATTAAGTATATTTGTATTATATACTTTGACTTTCAGAATTTTAAATACTATAATGCGTAGCTTTATAACCATCTAACTTTCACCTTTAATTGCATCGAAAACGGTTCAGGCGTTTTTAAAAAAACTAAAAAAAATGTTAGTATGGAAAAATGACTTTTCTCGATTTCGTCCATACAAAACGGCAATTTCATACTTTAACCCCTAATACATACACGGTCCGTGTAACACTAAAACCAGCCTAAAAAGGCTGTTTGCTTTTATAGTCACAGAAATAAATATCTAATTTTAGTAGCGTTAGCCTGTCTACACTATAAAGTATGGTCATTGACAAAAAAGATTATATTTATCAGTTATCCAGTACAACAAACTTACCGTCAAAATAATCTCTTGGCTAAAGTTCAAAGTTTTTACTAACACAAAATTACTGCTAACATACAAAAATTGATGCCACGTAACTTTCTACAGAGCTTTTAGTGATATTGCCTCGGAGGGAGAAAGAAAAAAAAGCGAACGAAGCCGGCAGCACAGCCATAATTCAATTCTAATTAGCGACACATTTGTACAGCGTGTTTTTTAATTTGCCCACTACCATTTAGCTAACAATACAAATAGAAAGGTCAGGGTTGGCACAGTGAATGTTGAACAATCTAAGTTGCAATAAAAAGGTAACTTATTTTCCTGATTCTACTGAATAAAAGTTTATTTCTGTCACTTTGATTACTTACTTTTAATTATTGTCTTTACTTAATTGCAATAAATGTTTTGCTTATTTGCTAAATTGTGTATAATGTTTCTTGTTAATGTTCATGGCTGGCACCTTACTTTAACAAGATATTAGATAAAAAATGCAAAAAATAAACACAAAATGAATACGTAGTATATTATTTATACTAGAAAAAAAATTTGAAAAACAGCAAAATAAAATTTACATAGTTATCTTTTAAATGATTGATGAGTTGTTAGAAATTATGTGTCCAATTTCGACATCAGATATTTTATTATATTCCTTTGGATAGGTCTAAGTCCAGCTGTGGACTGATGATGATGTCGTTGCTATAACGTATTGTAACAGATAGACAAATGCCAATTGAAATATATAAAAAACTTCCGCAAGTCGACAACCCTTACAAAGCAACAGGGTTACATAATACCCTTTTGTGTGGGGTTAATCTAAAATTTTAATTTCTCTTGGCGAATGAACAAAAATTCGTCCCATACAAATTGTATTTCTCCAACAAAAGTGGACGAATTGTTTGCTCTATGTAAACAAGTTCAACTTTGTTTACTTTTACGGAAGAATAATTAGCATAAACACTTGTGTTTTGTTAAATATAAAAATTCGTTAGTATCCGCTTACACAATATACATTGGTTTACTGGCTTCGATTACCAGATAAATTAAAAAGGAAAAAATATATAAGATTGAAAAATTATTGACACTTATTTGAACGTTAACGGAAAACTAAATGCGATCATACCTTATTATTTTGCCTGACATTTCGGGTTCTATCGACCATGGTCACAGGCTGTCTGGAGACAGCGATGCACTCACTCCGTGTGGAAGGCAGATTTATATAATATCAATCTACTTCCAAGTGTTTATTTCTTCAAGCACCGTCACACCATACACTAACAGTGTCCGTATTTCGCGACGCAGCCGTCGTTTCCGTATTATGAAGTTTACTCGATTGTGTACTAAAAGGAGGCTCGTTAGAGGATATTTTCAATCACCGGATGCCACGTCGCCGATAGTTAAGAACTTTAGAAGAACCAATGGCCTCTGGGGCAATTTTTTTTGTCTGATGTGACGATCTGTGGATTGGTCGTCCACCAGATGGACCGAAGATTTAGTGGAGATCGCGGGAAACAGATGTATGCTATTGGCGAGGGGTCGATCGTTATGGAGTTAGTTAGGGAAGGCCTTTTCCAACTGTGGGTGTTGTTTCGCTTAATAAATAATGCCTTATCAAGGAATTAGAACCTTACCTAGGCGTTTCAGAGCCACAACTGTGGTGAATGTGACCAATATTAAATTCTTTATAGGTCGCAAGCAACAAGTGTAGCGAAGTGTTACTAAGCAGTTAAGAGCTAACATCTTGGCCGTTTACTGCTAATAGACCTGCTTTTTATGAGCTGTTTTTTTTTATTATTCATCATGTATTTAAGCGCATTATGAAAAGCTGAGGCTTTACCGTAAGCGGCAAGTAATAATGAAACAAATTTAGCCTTTCCGTCAAACTTCACGCCGTAAAAAAATGAAATCTTACTACTCGTAATTATATAAACGCAAACCTTTCGATTGATTTTTGTTACCTAATTACACCAGAACAGTTAAAAAGAATAGATGAAAATTGTCATAGACATAGAGATAGCATGATTGCAACTTATTTTTTATTTCGATTTGATTGAGTTTATTTTTATACAACTACTAGCTGACCCGGCAAACGTTGTTTTGCCATAAAAATGATTAAATTACTAAAATGGCTAACAAAAAATAGGGGTTGGTGGTAAAAGGGTAAAAATTTAGGGTTGTATATATTTTATAACATTTTAATATTTTACTACCCTACCCCCACCCTACTCCTACCCTACCCCTACCCTACCCCTGCCCTACCCCTACCCTACCCTACCCTACCCTACCCTACCCTACCCCTACCCTACCCCTACCCTACCCCTACCCTACCCCTACCCTACCCCTAACCTACCCTACCCTACCCTACTTGTGAATCTAAACCATTCCCAGATCCCCTTGAACACACACAAAAAATTTCATCAAAATCGGTCCAGTCGTTTGAGAGAAGTTCAGTGACATACACACTCACAGAAGAATTATACTTTAAAAAGATTAAACATTTCTTCCATCAACCTGACATGTTGGCCGGCTTCCAATACAAACAACAACAAAAAAGAATCATTTATGTGGTACATACGAGTGAAAGTAACAAACCCATTTCGTTTACTGTTGAGCACCGGTCTCTCTCCTTTTTACGGAGAAGGGTGAAGGCCTTAAGTGCCATCACGCTGGCTTAGTGCGGGTTGGTGGACTGCGAGGGCGACGCTGCGGCAACATCACCCCGCCGATGGACATTTCTCAAGCCGCCCGAAGGCCTCCAGCAGGGCTTAACAACTGTTATCTCGTGACAACAGCTTAACGTGCCCTCCGAAGCACGGAAGCGCTCATGGTATGACGCCGCAAACGGTCACCCATCCAACATAGGCGTGATATAATCAGAAATGAGGAAATCCGTAGGTGAACCAAGGTAACCTTCATCGCTCGAAGAGTTGCGGAGCTGAAGTGGCCGTTGGGGCGGAAAGATTCAGGAATGGCGACCGCGCAACGGACATCGTAGGTAGGCTTCACCAGGTGGACCGACGTTCTAGTGAAGGTCGCGGGAAGCCGTTGGATGCGAGATTCTTGGGTGAAGGGCTCACCCAAGAATCTCGCATCATCATATAGGGCATATGACCTGTGTCCAACTGTGGGCGTCATTTGATGATAATAAAACCGGCCAAGTGCGAGTCGGACTCGCGCACGAAGGGTTCCGTACCAAAACGGCCAAAAAAAATGGGTTAGTTGTATGGGAGCCCCCCTAAATATTTATTTTATTTTGTTTTTAGTATTTGTTGTTATTGCGGTAACAGAAATACATAATTTGTGAAAATTTCAACTGTCTAGCTATCGCGGCTCTTGAGATACAGCCTGGTGACAGAGCGACGGACAGACGGACAGACGGACAGACTGCGAAGTCTTAGTAATAGGGTCCCGTTTTTACCCTTTGGGTACGGAACCCTAAAAATGATGTGAAGAACAACATCATCATCATCATCATCATCATCAGCCTATTGCAGTCCACTGCTGGACATAGGCCTCTCCAAATGCACGCCACTTAGATCGATCCTCGGCTTCTCGCATCCAGCTCCTGCCAGCCACCCTGCGCAAATCATCACTCCATCTGGCCTGAGGGCGTCCTACATTACGTTTGCCGAGACGCGGTCTCCACTCAAGAACTCGTTTACCCCATCGGTTGGAAGAAGAACAACATACAGTACAAAAATAATATCAAACTGTGAAGGCACCTACTCAAATATCGATTTTCAATCCAATTAGTGATCATACAAAACATGAGTAGACAAAACAATTTCTATGTAAAGTTTCAGACAAAGTTTTCTATTTAACAAAGTGGCTTTCACGCCTTCAACGGAACTTTAACTTTACATGAACAACGGTTGTAGGTTCAGACTATTGTTATTTGTTTGTGAACCGACGGTAAATAGGGGCGACGATTCAACACATTATTCGTTTATTATTAACTTCTTAACGACCCGTTGGTTGGTTTAAATAACCGCATAAGGAAATTGGTTTGGATTTTTAAAAAGTTGAGACATGTTACGTCTCAGAAACTATTACATAGTATATATCTTGCGCTAGCACAATCAGTCTCGGTCTATTGCATATCTATATGGGGAGGGGCCACAAAAACAAAAATGTTGGAAGTGGAAAGGGCTCAAAGGTGTCTACTTAAGACAATTCTATTCAAACCGTATAGATTTGCTACAGATGAGCTATATAAAATCTTTGATGTCCTTTCTATCAGAAAACTTTACATTCTGACCTCGGTATTAAAAGTACATAGTAAGTTGCCTTTTGAACCTAGACTGGTAATAGGTAGAAGACAGGAAAGGGTGGCTACTATCCCCACCTGCTAAACAAAATTTGCTAAACGACAATTTTATGCACAAACTGCCCTCCTTTATAATAAATTACACAAGTTACATAATATCTATAAATTAAATTTTTACGAATGCAAAAAAAAGGTTACAAAAGCACTCAGAATCCTCGGATACATTGAGACAGAGAACCTGCTGGCTAGGATTGTACTGTGACTATGAGTGGTGGTTTTTAAATATGAACCGATCCCAAGATTTTCAAATCGTAGGGCCACACACTGAAACACTGTCACACGGTTTCACTGTTACCTATAACTGTAATTTAGACATAACACACACACACACACACACACACACACACATACAAACAAACACACACACACACACACACACACAAACTCACACCACTTTTTATATGTTATGATATACACGTTTGCCCAAACTATGTACCGTTATATTGTAAAAGAAGAGCGGGGTCTCCCGCTACAGGTACCACGAGTACTTACTGGGTAGATCCCAGCCTCAATATTGTATACGTTTTTGTGTGTTAATGAAATAAACAATTTTTATTTTATTTTTATTTATATCAGATCAAATCAAATCAAATCAAATCAAAAATATTTATTCGTATTATTTTTTGGGTATGTGCTAGGTCTTATTAATATCACATTTATATGAGATCAAATAATAATATGCTACGAGTATTATGAAGCGTACCAATATTAAATATAAAATTGTAGGAACACTCTGTACCTATATAACAATTAAAAAATTATGTTTACAACATTTTTTTTTCTTTATACCTACATTAAAATAAAAAAATAAAAAACACAGGGGAAGAGGGAAATAATAACACAACTGAACACAACACAACAAATACAATAGCGATTTCAGTAAAGGAACTAATATTATTAATACATGATAAACTTCAAAACTATCTAGTAAAACTAACGAGTGCCTACTCTGAACATACATTATAACTAAATATTAGGGGTTAAAGTATGAAATTGCCGTTTTGTATGGACGAAATCGAGAAAAGTCATTTTTCCATACTAACAATTTTTTAGTTTTTTTAAAAACGCCAATTAATCGGCAAAAAATAATCGGCAATTTCATACTTTAACCCCTATTACAATCAATATCTATTTATTCTAAATAGCATCGCACCCTGGTTGGTGAAGAGTTTGATGTTAGATAGATTTTGTACTTCTGTAGTATTAGAATAACGTGCAACGAACTGTCCAAAGCAAACATAAAACTGTCACTAAAACCACTCGATTGATAAAATATTAGAAATCAAACCCATTTGTGACAACATGAAAAACTAATCACGATTTATGATAGCTCACGATAATCTTTATCTAAAGTAATCGTTGACGCCCACGTTAAATACTTGAATTGATCATGCAACATCGTTGATGTAAATAAATTTAATATAAAAAATTAGATTAACACCCGAATAAACTCCCAGACCCGAGAAAATATTGAATCACTTTTTTTCTACACTCACCCGTCCGGGAATCGAACCCAAGACCTCGGAGCAGGCGACACCTTGAAAACCGGTGTGATCGCCACTCCGCCACGGAGGTCGTGATGCAAATACTACAATACGCCCGTTAATCGTGGTTAGTATGCTCAAATCCTCCTCTTAGAGAGTCCTATGTCCAATTGTGGACAATTTTCTGCTCCTTATTGAGTGATTATCTTTTAATGCATCTAGATGCGCTACGTAAAATTTGAATACAGTTTCATGTTCACAAAAAAAATTCAAATTTAAAAAAAAAACATGTGGTTGAAATTTGCACTCTGCTTGTTTCGTTGATTTGTGTTATCTGACAGTTTGTTTCCATTCCACCAATTCATTGATTTTGAATTTTAGCTTACCGACTTTCGACACGCGTCCACCTTTTGAATGGTGGTATAAACGCGACAAATTTATATTTTTTTTTATAGGTTGCGTAAATCATAAAAAAAACAACTAGTAAAATTGACAGCTCAGGCCTGTGCTGCGTAGCAAAATATCCTAGATAAGTAGGTATGATGGAAACTGGTACTGTAACTTGCTACTCTTGACGGGCAGAGTGCATATATTTACCACATATTATGTTGAGATATTATTTACCACAAAATCATAAACAAAAAAATTTAATGAAGATACGAAATGAAAGGTAGACATCCTAGTAATAAAATAATATTTAATTCAGCTCAAAAATTAGAAGAGTTTTTCAGTAAATTCATTTTAATTATGTAGTTTTTAAATAGCCTCTGCCTTAGTAATGGTTAAAGATGATCTGGTGTCAGAGTTTTCCAAACTTTTATTATCACCCATGTATACCTACGTCACCGTAAAATTATGAGATCTGTCAGTTTTCGAAACAACGCGTGAGATTATAAACTGACAGTGGGTTAGGTTGGGTTAGATTGTTATCAATCGACGTTCAATTATGAACTGACGACGAAGTTTACAGTTTTACGGTGACAATACAAGACAGCAAGAAAATCCTACATTAATATCTTGACTTTCACATTCATTCATTAATTACACAAACACGCGCGCGCACAGTCACACACACACTCTCTCTCTCACACACACACACATACACACACACACACACGCTCATGTTTACTGTATTTTTACTAACCTAAACTTTTTTATTTAATACTAGTTATGCTCAATGTGGATCCGGAGGTGAGAGCCTGGTAATGGGTATATATCGGGATGCCTAATTATTTGTACTCCTAATTGTCATTGGCGCTCAAACTATTAGCCTAAAATTTTTTCGCACATTTTTACTATTCCTAAACGTGTTTAGCCTATTTTTACTACGCTTAACTTTATATCGCCGTATTATAATTTCGCCGAATATATCATAACACCTACCCTTTTGCAGTTCCAAATTTTTATTCGCAGAAAGTTAAAAACTTAAAAGAAGTAAGCAAGCAAGCAAGCATGAGTGCATGCATGCATAGAAATAAGCATGCATGCAAGCAAGCAAGCAAGCATGTATGCAAACAAGTAATCATGCATGCAAACAAGCAATCATGCATCGATATTAGACATACTGAAATTAGGGTTTTCAATTTTTAGACCAATCTATAATAGTGCGAAAACAACTGTTAGACTAGACAATAATTATACGTTATAAGTTTAGGCCAATACGGTTCGGCCAAATGAAATTAGGACTTTAAATTTTAGGCGAACCGAAGGGCACCCCCTGGTAATCGGTCAGACAGGGTACCCTGTACCCTTATACAGATACCAGTCTCCCACAAAGATAAAATATGTTCTACAATTAATGTAACCAGACTTAAGTGCTAATCTTTGTGGAAGAAAAATAAATAAATAAATAAATAAAGTAAATAAATTGACTTCACACATCTGTATAGGCAACCATAAAATTTCAATAAACATTTCCAACAAAAAAGCAAGTCTCCATACACGTTTCCAATGAAATAACACGGACGCTATTGAGAAGTAGTATTTCAATATAACTTTGCGGAATACCAACTTTGTCTACAAGCCATGCGAATGAATTTTAAATGAGGGTTCTCAGACCGAGTCGTCCTGTGTAACATGAGCTATAGTTATTGAATAGTGATCCTAATGTTGACGTAGTAGAGTCTATTGGTAGGCCACGTTTTCAGCTTGCATACAGGGTGATATCTCGACAAACAACTTACGTGGGACCATGGGTTTGAAAGAAAATAAAATGGGAAAATTACGAAGATGCAACCACAGCTTATTTTTAGACTATACTTAGACAGAGTTGTAAATGTATGTTAATTTTTCTACTTTTTACTGCAAACTCTTACACCATTCGAACTCCGTGGTGAAGTGGCGTTCACCCGGCTTTCAATATGTCGACTACTCCGAGGTTCCGCGTGCTATTCTTAGAAGAGTCAAAGTAGAAATGATGGGATTGATAAAACCTACGTTATCCGCCATTTTGTAGCGGCCGCCATCTTGGATTTCAATTTTTTATAGGATATTGTATTCTGCTTGTTGAGCCCTTTCATTTGATACCCATATTGATGGGATTAATAAAACATAAATTATCCGCCATTTTGTAGCGGCGGCCATCTTGAATTTATAATGATAATGAATAAACATAATTGTATTGTCACCAAAATCCAAAGTGTATACAAAATTTCAGATTAATCGGTTGACATGAAGAGGGTGAAATTTGAATTACTAAATTTGACCCAAGAATAATAAATAAAAAAAACGGGGTGAGCTAAATAAAACCGTTTAAAAAAAAGTAATATTCTGTAGTTTCTCGGGTCAGAATGTTAGACCTCCGTTGTTAAAGATTTCCACAAAACAGGCGCGTCGAAACAATGCATATTTATGTCAAAAAAACAGCAGGGCAAAGGCCTCCATCATTGAATTCAAGTTACCATCCAAAAATGTATTGTGCAAACAGCAATTGTTTTTTTTTTTTTTTTTTTTTGACATAAATATGCATTGTTTCGACGCGCCTGTTTTTTTTTTTTTTCCACAGAACAGGCGCGTCGAAACAATGCATATTTATGTCAAATAAAATCAATTGCTGTTTGCACAATACATTTTTGGATGGTAACTTGAATTCAATGATGGAGGCCTTTGCCCTGCTGTGGGATGATACCGTTACTTTTTTTACTATAGATAAACGTATTTGTGGACGTTTGGTTTGCATCAAGTAATTTTTTGTGAATGTGTTTATTTAATGTATGAAATTTGACTAATTAAACAAAAATCCAATGTGTTGTAAACACTGCTTGGATGTAATAGTTTCCTCATCGCAAAAATCGACGGACTTTTTTACGAAAAATAATAGACACAGTCCTTTGGTAAAAAAAATCATTGTGTCGAAATATGGATAGCATTTGACTAACTAAATGTTGAGAGGGTGCTCCGTATGTTTGTGGCGTAGGTAGGTAAGTAAGCCAAGAAGATCCAAAAGGTAATAATTTTATTTGCCAATTGACCTACTTATATACAAAATTAGAGTATTTGCTGGACCGAGATGCATTATATATCTATTACATACAACATGAAAACAAAACTAGGGTAATTATTCTAGACAAGGAAAACAAACATGTATCTATCTCACACAACTTAGGAAAACACAAACAATAGGGTGGACGAATATAAATATTTTAAATGCTACCGACTCAAACCGAATTTACAAAACGTTATACTAGGGACAAAACAACTTTACAGTTTGGTCGAGGTCTCGATGAGATGCAGACGTATGATGTCGCCACACTAAACAAAAGTCCTTAGGACATGTGTTCTCTAAAAAATAACAATAGCAGGCAGAAAAATAAATCACGATTAACGAGATAAGGAACATCAAAATACATTCGGTATTTTTTTCATTAATGTACATTTCTGCGTACCTTCACAAAACATCAAGTAACAATAAAAACTGAATAATATGCAAACAGCTTTTGCAAATTGGTGGAAAACTAAAAAGAATCACGTCAAATATAATAAGCCTTATTAACAGTCAAGCATGAAGCGCTTTTATTACTTATTTTCACGGAAAGAAAATCTTATAATTCCCACCCAGCTATAAGAAACTGAAACACTTTTTCCTTATTATTAAATCAAAGAGAATACAGATGCAGTTTTTACTCGTACAAATAATAGGGGTTTAAGTATGACAATGCCGATTATTTTCCAACTTTTTATTTTGTTTATAGCTCTTAAGTATAGTCATATTATTGCGTAATTCTTTTTGTATTGTATCAAAAACTAAATAAAGTAACTTTTGACTAAAAAAAAATGCAATACTAGTGCCTATTACTTCAAAGGAAGTCGTTGAAAAGACCCCTTACAATGTGTCAGCTGACCTTCTTGCTTCAATTAAGTATATTTGTATTATATACTTTGATTTTCAGAAATTTTAATACTATAATGCGTAGCTTTATAACCATCTAACTTTCACCTTTAATTGCATTGAAAACGGTTCAGGCGTTTTTAAAAAACTAAAAAATTATTAGTATGGAAAAATGACTTTTCTCGATTTTGTCCATACAAAACGGCAATTTCATACTTTAACCCCTAATACATGATTAGATCTTTAGAGATTACAGATTAAAGTCGAGAGGCGCCACTAGAGGCGCTTGTGTCGCGTGAGGTCCAATAACATTCAGTTTTCACTGGTTTTAGCAGGCTTCGTTACATAAATTATAATTTTTTTGATATATACCTGCTGGAAAGTGATCTCCCTTGTAAAATTATCGCAAATATGGATTATTTGGCGATTAATGTGAACGCTTTGAAAGCGGAATTAAGAAAAAGTGCAAAAATAGGCGGCCTCAAAAGCAACTATTTCAGAAGTAAGTTTGTTGATATCAAGATACCTAGTTATTTATAAATAATAAACTTTATTTAGATTCAAGATTAACACTTTGTTTCGGCGCCGATCGCCTTTTACAGCTATACCTCCGGACCTCAGTCTACGGTGGCGCCAACTGGTGAGCAAAGAAACGGTAGTTCCCATTGGAGAGGCCTATGTCCAGCAGTGGACTACAATAGGCTGATGATGATTAAAGTTAAATATATGTAATAACTAGCGGACCCCGCGAACGTATCGCCTCTGAATAGTATTTGATTTCGACGTCCTAAAATTAAATGTCTTTGTCATCAAATATGGCGTGGTTGGAAAAAATTAAGAAGAAATAAATTTACTTCGTTCTTAATACTTATTATCCTATTCCCAAAGAAGACAAATCCAAAAACTTGGTGTTTTTGGAAAAAATATCATAAAAATTGGTCAAGCCGTTCTCGACTTATAAGTGGTGTAACCATGGTGCAACTAACACGACTTTCTTTTATATAATAAGAATTTATATATTTTTTTTATGTATTTGTTAGAACTGTGAAATGTATCTTTCTTTCTTTCTTCAAAGCACGGTACTGAGCAACTGAGCATAATCCTTACCCGTTCGCCAGCAGCCCTGCGTCATTGTTGACAAAAACAAAACTTCATAGCATCCATGATCATCGTGAGAGAGCTAGACCATTGATTTTTCAAAAAAAATATTTGGCAGTGTCTGGGACTTGCGACCCAGGTCTAACTATAATAGCTCTAACTGTGCTCTAACTCTAAAGCTTAAACTCATAAAGTAAATTAATTTTATGTCCCGTACCTTTGTCGCAACGCCCACAAAAACATTTCTGTTTTGCCCACTGGTCGACTGGTAGAGAATGCCACATGGCATTAAGTACCTTTTGTACGCGCGTCAGCGTTCACTGTCCGAGTAGCCTTCCCTGCCTAACCATGGCGCTTGCGACAGTCGTTTAAGAATAGAACTAATTTCAGTTCTTGGTAGCGAAGGGTCTACCCATCATTCCTTTTCAGAAGCCTTTTCCCTGCAGTGAGATGATTATAGGTGGTTACTTCAGAAGTCTTCTAGTAGGTATAAGAAAAATCTTTCGCTGATATGCCTGCCTCTCTTATTTTCTTTTACTAAGCATTCACAAATACCTCGTCATAATGTCAAAAATAAACCATCTTCAGCGCCTAAATGTATTTTCTGTTATATTATATTGAAAACCTCCGTGGCTCCGTGGCGTACACACCGGTTTTCAAGGCGTCGCCTCCTCTAAGGTCCTGAATTCGGCTCCCGGACGAGTCAATGTAGAAAAAAAGTGTTATTCTAAATTTTTTGGGTCCAGGTGTGGTACCTTCGTTGTTTTTGATTCAATACGAGTGCTGTAAATAGTTACGCACTTTGGGATCAGAACAATGTATGTGATGTTGTCCACATTTATTAATTTACTATTTATTAGTATATAAACTTGAAAAATTTTGTCTCAGGCCTTGTATTTTTGTCAAAAAATTTTTTTCAAGTTTATATACTGATATTATAAGTTCAATTAAGTTGCTAAAATATCAAATAAAGTTACTATTAATTAATTGTGAAGTGAATTAATGAAAACGAATAATGAATTTGAATATCATTTATTGCTCCAGCTTTTCAGCAGCAAATGTTAGCAACACGTGGTGTTCGTGGAGTTCACTCAAATTTACCTTTTTTGTGTACTGGTTCAATGGTTTACCCACGCATTATTCGTCGGTTCAATGTACCGAATAGACTTTTCTGAATTCCGGGTCTAAAAATGGGTTTTGCTCCCTTTTTTGCCGCAAAATGGAATTCATAGAAACAGAATCGCCTTCTTGCTTCCTTCTTTTGTGCCAAGATGGGACAAGTCACGTCAGAACTCTGGCACGAGATATTCTTGAAGACCTTTGGATCAGTGGTAGTAAACGCTGCTTCTGAGCCATGAGTCGTGGGTTCAATCCCCGCACAGTGCAAATATTTGTGAACATGGTATGTCTGTTTGTAATGGTCTGGGTGTTTTCTATGTATTATAAGTATATATTTACAAAATATATATTTATATCCAATACGACAAGCTTTGTAGTAGTAGCTTAGTTTGGGACTAGATGGCTCTGTGTGACCCAGTGTGGTATGTCTGAAAAATACATACCATATTATAATCTGTTATTAATTGTGAATGGTACTATTCTGTTATTTTTGGCTATCTAAAACTTAACTCTTAGGCGAGTTTGGGCTTTAGCTTCATTAATTATCTTATTCGCTTAACAGACTCCGTCTGCCGGCCTGAATTCAATATGCATGTAGTTAGGATGTCGGTTTTGTCCAGTTGAAACTAGTTTTGCGGCTTTGACATATTCCAATTGGTTTGATGATCCAATCAAAGTTCATAGTTTTGTTATATGTATATTAGCATCTCATGACTTTCTATAAAAAATGGCGTAGGTAACTTAAATCCCCCGTTGAGATAACGATGAATCATTAAAAAAAACATCTTTAAACACACTCAGGATATGTAAGGGATGGTTTTCTAAGAGAAAATTAAAAAAATATAGCTGAGTCAATTTTTATTTGGATTATTTGTATTGATAAAAATTAAAATAACACTGCTAAGTTGTTATTTATACATATAATGGTTATATAACGTGGGCTTCATTTTTAGGTTGGAAACGCACGCGTGTATAGTCATTCATAAGTCATAACCTAACAAACTGCAGTGTGCATGCACACGGTCATTTTACTAGAAGAAGAAAAAGAAGAAGAAGAAGAAGAAAAAACGTTTATTTGGTACCATTAAATAATGTAAACGAAAAAAAAAGAGGCAAATGGAAATTAAAACTAAAAAAGAATTATACTTAGAATAAGGTACCAAAATTACTAATCTTACATCTAACATTGTACCTACAGTGTTAGGTAAAGGGTATGTTAAGCCAAAACCAGCTTTTATTAACATAAATATGCATATATATAGTATAGTGAAATCAGATATTTGATATCATCATTTAAAATTTTTTATACAAACAATAAGTTTTTAATTTGTATAAAAATTTTTTTTTTTTTAAATCATGATATCAAATTTTTTACTTCACTATATATTTATATGCCTAAGATAACATAGGCTGGTTTCAGCTTGTTATAACAATTCCCTTTTTTTATTTTATTTACAATAACAAAAAAAGTATAGAACAAGTTGACGTCCTGCCAAACTGTGGAACAGTTTGTCGGCAGTAGTTCTCGTGGGGTTTTATATTTAACCTTACTTACTTACTTACCTAACCTAACCTAACACCCTGTATATGTATGTGCAAGTTTGAATGGATGTCTGTTACTTAATCACTCCAGAACTACTTAACAAATCTGGTTATAATTTTACACATAGATAGACAAGAATCTAGAATAGCTCATAAGTTACGTTTTATCCCAGAAAATTAAGAGTAGATAGAAACACTTTAGTTAAAATGAAAAAAATCGATATAATTTGTTGCACTGTGAGCGAACAAGTCGAGGGCAACAGATGGTAAAAAAAATTCCATAATTGCTAATTCATTAAAATTGCTTGCTATAAATACTTGCAGCTTACTGAGCACCTAATTTGTGTACTTACAAAAACCAATGGAGGGTTAATAATATGGAATCAGAGAATCTTAAAATAAATCTAATTAACACATAAATCTACCCATTCTTATAATTATATAGATGCTATCTTTTGAGCGTTATAATTTATAAAGCTCGGATTACATGTTCAGACGGTCTATTATTTTATTAGGTCTATTCTATCGTAGTTCTCACTAATAGAGATTTTTATTCGCCGGCCTAAAAAAACTATCAAAATGCCTTTTGTCTCAATTCCTGACAGGTTTTTCAGTTGTATCTCGGATAGACCTCCTCAACTCTTTCAATCGGATAAAAAATATGTTATCTAATACAAAATTGAAATAACATTTCTAGTATTTAGTGAATCTAATGATGTTTTTGTTCGCACCCATTTTTAAAAGACTATCTTATCATAAAAAAACTAAGGAAAACATGAAAAAGAAAGCGTTTGGTAAAACTAACAATTAACGACAACTGAAAATTGTTTACGTATGCATGGTTTTTGTTTATTATCATTAATATTTTTGTTTTTCATTTCTATAGCTAGAAGAAAACGAGAGAGTTTTAATTAAATATTATCATTAAAACATTAATAATATTTCGGGATTTATTTCTGTGCAATAAACTACGTGTGTATCGACCTGTGCCATTATGCGGATATTCTATACTTAGTTACTGCCATGTAAACTTACCGTAACAAAGAAAAGCTATTTCAAACAGTAACGTTTTTTTAACGGCCAGTTCCAATAACCTATCTATCTTCAGTTTTGGCATATCGGAGATAGAAAACGACAACATTACTGTCTTTGTTTCTCTGGACGGCAAAAACAGAGATAAAAACTGTTTCCTGTGTGTGTAGTCGCTGTAATCATCACACTAAAATAAAATTATTTTTCTAGCAACAAGAATTATATTTCATAACGCTTTGTTGATTATTACTAAAACTAGTTGTTATTTTTAAACAATGTCATTGACACTTGACTTTGAGTCTTCAATACATTAAGATAGATATCTCGAGACGACGCGTCGCCCACGGCTGGGAATTCGATGTTTTCATAAAGGATATAACCACTCGCTGGGCAAACGGGTTAGCGATCGAATTTTGGCGAATGGTGAAGGTAGGGATGCCACGATATATAGGAAAACCGATAAATATCGATATATCGACGCCTATATGTATATATCGATATTTATCGATATCGACGATACGCCGATACCAATATATCAATATAGAAAAAAATATATATCATTACGAAATATCGAAAAATCGTAACGTAAAAAAAATAACAGAAATAAGTAGTAGTAGGTACAGCAGACTTGAATTGTCTGGAAGGTACTTTGAGTATTCCTGTCCTCTACACAAATGGGCCATCATCATGCTATGCTGATGATGACCATTCGCTGTACACTGTCGAGTCAACAGTTGACTTTAGTAAGGTCGAATTACTTTCTAAAACTATAGTAAACCACAGTAATGTACAGCGAATCGTGTAATGGGGATATAAAAAAACATTAATTTAAATAAGACTTTAAAAAAGGAGAAATATCGATAAAATATCGATATATCGGCGTACTATATATATCGACTTAATTCGATATATCGATATCGATAAACTTTACATCCCTAGGTGAAGGAAAGACGCTGCTACACGTCTTCGTCTTGCACTACTCCTTAGTCGCCTCTTACGATACCCATAGGACGAGAAGAGGTAGTGGTGCAATTTTACTTTCGGCACTACACGGACATGCCTGACACTTCAGGCTGCAAAAAGTAGGTAATTCATTCATGGAAAATTGTATTCGTATAAAAATTTTCAACAAATTGCCACAGTCAATTGCTGAACTCCCTGTACATAAACTCAATCCTTTAACAAAGATTTTTTAATAAAAAAGGATTAATGATTACATAAATGACTAGCTGTTGCCCGCGACTCGTCCGCATCAATTTCTGTTATTATGATCGCAATTATTTTTCACTGATGCTTCGCTCCTATTGATCGCAGCATGATGTTATATAGCCTTAAGCCTTCCTCGATAAATGGACTATCCAACACTGAAAGATTTTTTTAATTCGAACCAGTACTTTCTGAGATTAGCGCGTTTAAACAAACAAGAAAACTCTTCAGCTTTATTAATACTAATAGATGGAACGTGTGGCTTTAAATTGTCCTAGCTCGCACTAGCATAAATCTTATGTAAATTTATTTATTTAAAAAGAGGCTGACGATAGTGACCGAGTTTCTTGCGCTCCTTCTTGTCGGCACTAGCCCACACTTGTCCCGAAGCAGTGGTAGTTTTAAAAATCGGGACGTGTACAAGCGTTTCCTGGGGCCTATTTGCAGAAATAAAACTGATTTTACTGATAGCTCGAAGCACTGACATATGTGTATGTGTGTGTTATGTTATCAAAATCTTACAATTCATAAACAAAGGCGTTAATCTCGTCAAATTTATATATTATTATTATCTATCCTCGTTACTTCTAAACTGTTCGTGTACCCACTACTGAAGTCAACATTAACAAATTGGCTCCCTCTTTTGTACTCATAAAACTGTCTTGGAAAATTGTGTCACCATTCTTTATTTATCGAAGAAATATTAACAGGGTGAGTTAATCCACGGACGCTTTATTACATTCTGAGGGGTGGACAAATATTGATAGAAATAAGTTAGAGTTTATTTAAACCTACCTAAATAAAAAAAAATTGCCCGAAACTGAAAATAATTTGTTTTAAACATCAATACATACTCGACCTTAGAAGCATTTTGTCTGATGTGTGTTTTGCTAGGTTTTCAGGAGAGCAAAAATAAAATTCTCACATTAATCGCCTCATAATTGTTTATTTAAAACCCACAGAGTTATAGTTGCATTTTTAATTTGAGTAAACTATTCAGCTTTATAATATGTTTAGGTATTTAACTATCTATTTATTATATTTTAAATAATATAAACGAAAAACCAAAAAAAAACGCACTTATAACATTATGCTTCTTCATTTACGTAACATTGCTAAAAAACCTTTGGCGTACATTAAGATATAACATTATACTCAAATTTTAAATCAGATGTTTACACTCTAAAATCAAATATAGCTTTATGCCTCAGTATAATTAAGAAAATCAACGAGATCTATTCACAGGTACAGCTTTGTACTTCTAATAAGTTTCTATCAGCCTTTGACTCTATTTAAAGACAACACTATGCCTCAAAACTTATTGAGCACATAACATATCAACATAGCAACATAACTAAGCTTGGTGGCCACTAAACGGATAAAAAAATAATTAAATTTAAGTATAATTACCACTACCTACCTACATATGCTTCAAAATTAAATGAATAATTATTGCTTGATCTAAATTAATGTTGAATAGGTATTGTTTGTTTTGTTTTTATTAACAAGGAACTTAAAATTTACAGTTTCAATATTGATTTCGAAGTCATACAAATAACTAAGTCAATAAGATAGTGGTAATAATACTATCTAATTGACTTAGTTATTTGTATCTACGACGACCTCCGTGGCGGAGTGGCGTACACACCGGTTTTCAAGGTGTCGCCTGCTCCAAGGTCCCGGGTTCGATTCCCGGACGGGTCAATGTAGAAAAAATGTGTTTTTCTACATTTTCTCGGGTCTGGGTGTTTGTGGTACCTTCGTTGTTTCTGGTTTCCAAAATACGAATGCTTTAAATAGTTATTCAAATTGGGATCAGAACAATGTATGTGATGTTGTCCACATTTATTTATTATTTATTTATTTAAAAATAATTAGCTCTTATAAGTGACATAATTATAATGACAATCATTGCAAAACTTCTTTATGCCTATAACAAAAACAATTAAAAAAATTGAATCTCTGCTATAAAAGACTGTTAATTATAATAATTTAATGTAAACTAACAAACTAAAAGCTCAAGTTAAACTCGGCTATTCAGTTTCGGGAAAATCAGTCACGTTATTGGAATGCTTCAAAGGACATTTTTTTACTATGGAGCTTTTGTACCTCTTCGAAACCATACTTTAAACCCAGTATGAGTACTTCCTAGGTTTGATAATGATTAACAAGGATCGAACTAAAGCTCAAAAACTATTTAAAACATAGTAAGAGTGAAGCAAACACCATTACTGTTACTTAAAAAGTTTAAAAGTGAAAAAAGTGAAAAAAAGAATTTTTTGTTTGATCTTGACTACATATTTAACTATTCGGTTAAGAAGAAGCCTAAGATAGAGCGAGCTTACCCAGAGACTGGCCCTAGTTCTCCTACACACCAGCGGGACACAGAAAAACTGTTTGGAGCTGGACTCCTGCAGGAGGGTGGTAGCATCCAGACAGCCTCTTACAAGACCTACCACCGCAGAGGGATCTGTTCTTATTAGCCGTCATCATTGGCTAGAAAACCAAAGATGCCGTTGCCCAGGGTGGACCACTAAGAGGTAGATCCCACCACCCAAATTATTTAAAAGATGAGCGGCGTATCGCGATACAATCGCGTACGCAACTCATCCATCCGAGGTATTCCTACGTTACGTGGGGGAAAAACTGCAAGAGTGTCGTCAGCGATAGTATGCCCAATAGAGTACGTTGGTTGGAAATGCATGAATATAGTGCTTGGGACTAGGTCCCGTGGTCGGCCTCGCAAGCGCTGGCTGGACGTCGTCAAGTCCGAAATTTATATTATTATTATATTATTTAAAAATAAATATTTAGGACATGCCTCACTGGGCCACATAGAGCCATCTAGTCCCAAATTAAGCTACTATTAAGTACCCTGTCGTATGGGGTACTAGATAACCGATAAACTTACTTGTAAATACATACTTATAATATATAGAAAACACCCAGACCAGTACAAACAGACATGTTCATGCACACAAATATTTGTACTGTGTGGGGATCGAACCCGCGACCCATGGATCAGAAGCAGCGTTTACTGCCGCTGATTCAAATGGTCGTCAAAGCGATTGAAATGAGAGCCAATCAGCTGACTTAAAAGTATGTTGAAGATCGGGCAAAGTGGAGTAAGCTTAATCAAAAGGCGGACCCTGAAAATAGCCGGGATTAACACCAGCTGGAAGAAGAGTAGTAGAAGGAGCAGTAGATTGCTGATATGACAAAAGGTGTAATGATTCGTCATTGACAAAATATAATGTCTTCTTGATTCGGGCATCAAAGGTACGAATTTTTTTATTAATCTCATCCTTTTATTGAGTTGACACACACGTGGATCAACTTACGCACATTGCAGACATTGAATCTTTTCATCAAGAAATCCAGCTCAGAGATTTGGGAAACAAATCTAAAAAGAGAATTGGTAAATTATTGATGTTAATTGACAGTGAAGAGACCATGACCAGAAGGAACGGGCTACAGAAATAAATTATATGAAATTAAGATTACATGCAATTAAATTAATTCTAATGTGTTCAATTTAATATTATTAGCTATGCCCGAAGATATATAGGTTTTAGTTAGACTAACCAACAAACAAACCTAGTTTTGTAAAGTGGGTTTCTTGAACCTGCTAATAATTTGACTTCTACTATTGAATTCAAATAAAATTATTTTAAAGGCTCATTTGGGAGAGGTATTCCATTGTCTTTTGCCAGGCTTGTTTTTGTTACAGAACTCTTAAAGACCTGGATTCCATGGAACGTATATATATTATGTTCCTTTGTCTCCACGTCTTAAGTTCAATTGCATGAACATGAGTCAGCGGGCATAACATGAGTGTGACCTTTGTTCAAATAGCCCATGGTTATTGATAGTATGTTGATTACAGATACTATTAATAGAACTGGATACTGGTACGGACTGAGCGGCAGGGTAGACACTTTCTGGCCCCCGCGCAGTTCTTCCCCCTCTTACTAGCTTCGTGTTGGTCAAGCGGCGGGTGGAAATGAATCTTCATTTCCTAGTAAGACACATTGACCATTACAAAACCTAGTAAGACCATGCACTAACTAGGTTTAAATCGAAAATCGAAAATGAAATGTACTTACTTGGTTTCGAGTTGCACGTATTTTAGTTGTTTATTAGTTTTTTTGCAATTTCTGTCTTTGTTTCCGGTGGGTACTCTTATTTTATGAAGATTTGCGAGATTTGAGAGATAAATTACTTAGCCTTAGCGGGTAAGAAGTACCACCCCTATCACATTGTAGTCGTCTCGTACCGGCTGGCTTCCACTGAATGGCAAGTAAACAAGTGTTTTTTTATGTCGAGCGCGGTCGTTCGATCGGCGGAAATGCCCGATCTCACCCGATTCGTGGCACTGTTCGACGAAAAAGTCAGACGCATAAATTTATATCTTTACATAGAACTTGACAATTGAAGATTTTCTAGTAGTTAGTACAAGCACAGTGTCTTATGTTGATATGCGTAAAAAAAATTAACTTAAAACGTTAGAAGCATAACGCTTTAAACAATGATAGAACTAATATTAACATACATTTTTAGAAGCATAATGCTCTATGTTAACTTGCGATTTAAAGCATAATAAAAATATTTTGAAGCATAACATCTCAAGTTTACAAGGACCGTGATGATATTAAGAATAAATTTGAAGCATAATAACACATTCTAACATACATTAATACAGAGTTTAAAAAATTTATAAGCATAAATATGTAAGTTAAAATATGGCATTCTGGGTCGTAATGAATTAGAAAACTCCTAACATAGAGCATTATGCATCTGTGTATCTCCGGAACTAAAAGAGATAGAAATATGTTTCTCAGTGGGTTAGAAAGAGAACAGAAAGCCTGTTCTTCTTATGCAAATATATATATATACCTTTTGCATCTGGTTTCATTGTTTTTACTATTATAATTATTATAATAGTAAAAATAATAAAATAATAATAATGATAAACTAATAAAATATATTTGTTTTCTCATAACAATTATAGGCAACTTAATTGTAAAACTGAGGTAAAAATAATTATACATGCCAAACCTATAACTGCGAGAGGGTTTCCAAAAACAGAACCTGAAAATTACAGGACACCAGACCCCAATCATAAGTCTACATGATAACAATTTTATTGACGTTCAGTAGAACATGAAAGGAATTAAGATTTTGTAAAATTATATTTAGGTTTATTTTAGAGTGTTTCCATGGTTTGTAGACTTCATTAATAGTAGGATGGAGTCCAATATTCATCATTTCAATATAAAGCGTTCGCGTAAATCCAAGAAGACAATACTAGAATATATTTTATGTTGCAGCAATTTAAATAAAAAAAGGTTTACTATTGTTATGAGTATATACTCGTAACACTAAGAAACTTGATTCTCAATAGGATCACTCTATAGAGTACCTAACTGTACTTTTTCTTTAACCGATCCGTAACATCCCTGAACGAGCTTTCAAAGAGCTTAGTATAACAGGGTAGGATTTCAAAGGATATTTATAAAACAATTACGAGTTTACTTGGGCGAAGAAGACTTTGAAACTAAGAAAAACACGCCCTAAGCAAGCAATATCTGAATAATCACTTTACTTCGACCGTTTAGATTTAGTCTTAGGCAGATATTTTACAGTAGCATTTTTTTAATCGAAAGATTATGCTAGGAAGAGGATTTTTATTAAATGTTATTATTGTCAAATATGGCGTAGCTTGAAAAAAATATCAAGGAATACATTTTCTTAATTTTTTAAAATGCTAACTTTCCAACGTTTTTAACACTAATTATCCTATTCCCGCGAATACAAATTTAAAAACATAAAAACCGGTCCAGCTCGAGTTATAAGTGTTTTAACTAACAAGACTTTCTTATATATATATTTATTATATAATATTGTCAATATGTTATTTTCTCTGTTAATGTTGCACTACGTAACCCCTATTTCCACTTAAACATAGTTTTCCTTCTTAAAGTTGTCTGGCAGAGATCGCTTCTTAGCGATAAGACCGCCTATTTGTACAATTTTATTTTTTAATTCTAAATGTTTCTTTTTTGTCATGTGTTTTATGTGCAATAAAGTGTATTGTATTTTAGTGTATGTATATATACATATATATATATATATAGATAGATTTATGTTCTCTAATATTCAATTATCATGAAGTCACAAAGCCATTTTTGCCAAACGTGGAGAGAAGCTACTGCCCGTCTTCTTACGATATCAGTTTATAAACTTGATGCGCCAATGCGAGGAGATGCGTGTTCGAGTCCCGCCTGAGACATAATTTTTCAAGTTTATATTGCAAGCAATTTAATTGCTAAAATATCTTAAAAAGTACGTCTCTTACGACATAGGATGCGAAAAGTCGGTGTTATTTTTTAGCGTTTTACAAATGGCACGATACTAATGTTACCAATAATTTTAAGATTTATAAAAGTTTCTTCGAATAGGAATTAGTTATCTCTTTATAGAGTTGAAATTGGGTAGAAATCTGGTAGCGTTTTAGGCAAAATTTTTCATCCTGTTATTTATTAATTTTTATTGTATTTTTAGGACGGGTCAAAGCTGATCCGCTTACTGCTGCCCGTTGTTTGCGAATATGAATCGTAAATACGTATTCATTGTCGCAATAGAGATAAGCCGTCCATTTTGGTTCAATATAAATTGTTTGTGCCAAAAAAATACCAATAATGTGTTACTTTTGAATTTGGCAACTCGTTTCATGTGATGCACGTTGAAATAATAGCACCAATATTTGTCTTCCTATGGGTGTTGTAAGCGGCATTTAAAGGATAACTGACAGAAAGAGACAGCAGCGTCTGCCAAGCACATTTTGCCAAACTGCGATCGAAAACCTGCATGCCAAGCAAGGCGAATTTATGACAAAGGCACTATCCAGCAATAGACTGATATATTTTTTACCAAATGACCTGGCGTACTTCGTATTACCTATCTTAACAACATTTAAACTGACCCTTCCCTAAAATAGCTAAAAACTTGATCTGGAACATTTTATATGGGAAATAAAATTGACTCTTTTACCATCTTCCTCGCAATTTTTACACATTTTTCACCGTTTAAGCCTTCCTTGGACTACCTTAAAAAATTTAAGACTAAAATTAGCCAAATCGGTCCAGCCGTTCTCGAGTTTTAGCGAGACTAACGAAGAGCAATTAATTTATATTTAATTTATATAATATATAGATATTTCCTTTCTTTAACTCCACAGAATGATATACACATCCATCCCGGTCTACTTCCTCCTACTGGGCGCTGCTCTATGCACCCCGGAGCAGGTACAAGCCGACGACGCCCTTGACGCACATGACGCACATGACGCACCCGAAGCAACAGAGCTGACGCACAACGCACCGCTCGAGAAACGATCACCGCACTACAACTTCGGACTCGGGAAGAGGGCGTACAGTTACGTTTCGGAGTACAAGAGGCTACCGGTCTACACTTTCGGTTTAGGAAAGAGGTAAGGTCGAAATTAAGCTCGTACTTCTTGTTTTTTTCGTGCTCTGTGGACTGCCAGAAAAGACCTGCAGCAGCGTCTTTTTTTTCACCATTGGTCAAACTGCGATCGTCAATCCGCCTGGCAAGCGTGGCGATTATGGCGAAATCTTTCTTTTGGAGAAGCCTGTGAGTAGTGGATAGATGAAAGCTGGTGATGATGATGATGATCATTATAATGCTATTAATTGACATCAAAATCATAATGGAAATTATAAAAAGAATAATAAAATCACTTCAAAGGCATGTAATAGGCGACTTAGCAAACTCTGATACTGGTCCAGTCATGTCAGGGTTATAACCAGCGGTCAAAAATGTTTTAATGCTGACTGTTAATTGATTTCTTTGTTTTTTTTTTCTTACTAAAAGTTGACTTAAAAATCTCTTAACTCCCTGTTGGTTCAGTGGTTTCAATACCGGGCCACTTACTCGGGTCGGGCAAAAAGTTGAAAATTTTCTAACATTGCTCGAGTTTGTTATCACCAACCCTTATTGGCAAGCGTCGTGATTATGCCTGTACCTATTATTGGTATGGTAACTTGAATTCAATGATGAAGGCCTTTTCCCTCCAATGAGATGATTATAGGATACTAAAAGCCTCTTCTATTCCAGGTCACGTCCATACTCCTTTGGGCTGGGCAAGCGCTCCATCGACGACGACCAGCCTGAGGAGTTCGGTGCTGAAGACCAGACGCTCGCAGACCTGTTCGACCAATACGATGATTCACCTGGTACCTACGAACTTCTAGTTAAATTTTTCGTATTGTATTTTTAATCTTTTCCTTAAATAGTAAAGCATTGTCCCAAAATACAACCAATTTTGAGGAAGTGCTTAATAATTCTCAATAATTTCTTATTGAGCGCAATTAAAACATAATCGATATTGCAGGGACAACACAACTCTAAGATCTTCACGCTCTGTATACAGCCCTCAGCCTTAAGCTATTCAAATATCAGTATATAAACTTGAAAAATTATGTCTCAGGCGGGACTCGAACCCGCATCTCCTCACAGGAGTTTGTTACTCGGTTGTTTGTTCTCCTCGCAGGAGATACGGGTTCGAGTCCCGCCTGTGGCATAATTTTTCAAGTTAATATACTGATATTATAATTGAAAATAAGTTGCTAAAATAAAAATATATTAAAATATCGTTATAAAGTAAAAATTAAGAACACCAGATTAGTATAATAGGAGTCTCACCTCTCGTCTTTTTAGAGTCGTTAGTTCAGTCGGTGATTTCAAATACCACTTCCAAATGGCGGAGAACAAAAACATCATTCCTCTAAATAGCACTATGTACGCTCTAGAAATGTTTAGTTTTTCAAAAAAATACCACATTCACTTCCCTACGGCAATTGCTTCAAATGAACTCTTTCACTAATAGCCCGATATAAAAAAGCAAAGTTAAAAATGAAAATCTTAAAAAATATATTAATTGTCCTTATCCTTTCTGGTATGTGATTCTCAGTAATATAAAATTATGGTACGATCCCCGAGCAACTAAACTAAGTTAAATATTTGTGCGTGAATATGTTGGTTTGTACTAGTTCTTCTACAGGTATTTTCTAAGTGTAATAAGTATGTATTTACAAAATGTACCTAAGGAAGTTTGTCGGTATAGGACTCATAGTATAAGCTTAGTAATAGCTAAATTTTAGACTAAATTTTCAAATTATTATTATTCTTTTTTTTTACAGTGTACGAAGAGAAGCGCGCTCGGCCCTACAGTTTCGGTCTCGGTAAACGGTTCGCCGACGGCGAAACGGAGGAGAAACGCGCGCGCGTGTACGATTTCGGCCTCGGCAAACGGATGCCTCTCTACAACTTTGGACTCGGCAAGCGGGCGCGGAGCTACAACTTCGGTCTGGGGAAACGACTAAGCAGCAAATTCAATTTCGGCCTCGGCAAACGACAGAGGGACATGCATCGATTCAATTTCGGCCTCGGCAAACGGTCGGCCGAAGACGCTTCTCTTGACAGTGATAATTATTATGAGGTTTAGATTGTTTTTAAGTTTGATGTGAGATTTGCGTGGGATTTAAATTTGTTTTATAAAGAGGTTAATATTTTAAAGTGACACAAAGATTAAATATGGATTGTTTTGACGAGCTATGCCTATACAATATGACATGTGTTTTTGATAGATTTTTTTCTATTAAATTTATCAAAACTCTTTAAGATTTTCCTGTGAAAAATCCAGCCAATTTTCACAGGAAAACATAAAACAGTTTTGTTTAACATTCGATCATTTATCACGTCCCACGCAAGTTATAAAAGTGATTTAATAACATTAATATTTCTATAAGATGTCGGACTGTTTTTTTTTATTGCGTTATCGGTGTAGATTCTGATGTCATAATTAAAAAAATATATTAATATGGAAAACTAGCAGAACAAATATTTTTATGGTACATTTAATTTTAAATAATATTCGTTCGAAAAAACCCTTAGCCAATTGTAAACCAATTAAATCATTAAAAATATCGAATGCATGTTGCATTTTAAATTACTTTTGTAAATTATTGTTAAAATGTTTGTAGTTATTTACGTAAAGGTTGGGGAAATAGGTGAAACCTAACTAATGTAAGAAAATGGGTTGCGGTTTCTAATAACTATTTAACCATTTTTTTTCTATGTAATATAAAGGAGATGTCCCATAATAGGCCCAGACATTGTACACCATTTTCAAAAAAAAAGAAAAAAATACTGTTTCTGGGAAAAATACATACAAATTTATTTAACGTATAATTTAGTGGTTCAAAAATAAATAAGATCGAATAATTTATCAAACTCCATTAGGCATTCCAAGATGGCGTCAATCTAAAAAACTTTAAATGTCAGTAGCTGTCAGATACCCCTTGTCACTTTGGCATAATCATTCACTTCAAGTTTTTGTTCAGCTTGTCGCGCTTTTATTGTAGTTCATTATAACGACCTCTTTTTCGTTTTCTGGATTTGGTATTGATCGACACATTACATTCATAATGTTTGTTGTTACTACAGTAAGCGATGGCACTCGACTCCTAGCTGCGCGATTTTGAAACTGACAGACGTCATCATAATGTCATCTTCCGCCATGATGGTTTTGTTGTTTTGTATTGCTATTTTCTTACTTATCTCTTTATTTGAACCACTTAACGAAGCCATTTTAAAGAATTGGATAATAACAAAATCTTGTAGGTGTATTGGTCTATCTTTTGGTGGGGTGTACAGGTTCTGGGCCTGGCTTCCATACAATTTGGGACATCTCCTTTCAAATGTATTTATTGCACTTTGTCAGATAAAAAAATAATATTTACAACTACATATTAGAATAAACTGTATATTTTTCTAATAAATTGGATTTATGTATCATAAACAAGTACTTATTATGAATTATTTTACGTTAACAATAATTAGAGAGGAGAAGTTATTTTCTAGTCATTATATACTAAACATTAGGAACCGCAGCTCAACATTAATTAAAATAAGCAATTATGTTCTCTTAAGACTTAAAATGTGTTGTTTTGAATATAACCATTGATTATACAAATCAAATTAAAATATACAGTACATAGAGATATTGCATCATTGAATGTTATTATTTGTTTATTTTTATTCCTATCCCTTATTCCTTAATTAGGTTAGTAAATGATGGAGAGAGTATTCCTCTCACCTCCTTCATTTGTGTGTGGCGGCTGTGGAGGGCTTAAATCGTCTTCGTCAGCCATAAAGAATATTATATATTTTTCCTAAGCAACATCGTAGTTATCACTCAGGTCATTCTTCTATTATATTCTGAAGCTGCTTTTACAAAAGGCAATAATTGGAGCAGGAGACAAAAATAAGTTTTTAACGAAACGCGGTGAGGCCAGTTGGTCCAGTGGTGATAGCGGGCCAAAGTGGGTTCGATTCCCGGGTCGGGCAACACAAAGTTTCGAATTTTCGAACATTGCTCGGGTTTGTGATCACTAACCCGCATTCGACAAGCGTGGTGATTATGCCTGTGCCCATCATTGCTGTGGTAACTTGAATTCAATGATGGAAGCCTTTGCCCTGCAGTGGGATGATTCTGGCGTTACTTTACTTTTTGTATGGCGTCCTACGTTTGAAAGCACATGCTACCTTTACGGCCGGTTCCAATAACCTATCTATCTTCAGTTTTGGCATATCGGAGATAGGAAACAGTTTCTATCTCTGTTTTTGCCGTCCAGAGAAACAAAGACAGAAGTTGTTTTCTATATCCGATATGCCAAAACTGAAGATAGATAAGTTATTGGAACTGGCCGTTAATCAAGCAAGATAAGCGATGACAGTGACGGCAGTCATCACTTGACGTTTCATAGACGATGTCACATGTAAAAAAAAAATATTCACTTGTTCGATAGTCGAACCCGGGACCTCGTAGCAGGCGATACTTTAAATACCGGCGCCACTCCACTACGGAAGCATCAAAAATAATATACGAAATCTTTGAGCTTCGTTAGATAAAGGAGAGTTTTGTTAAACATAGAAAATATATCATAATATAACACAATAAGTATTATGTCTTATTTTTCGTCGTGATAACCGTATGAGATAAGTCGGCTTAAGGTGGGATCAGATGTCAAATTATACGGAAATATAATAACGAAGAATGGAGTTTTCTCTTACAAATAAAGTTAGAAAAGGTCATATTTTCTTTGCTATAAGCAATAGTAAATAATTTATATCTCTCAAAAATGTTAAAAATGTGTTATACATATAGGGTGAAGGAAACCAAAGCTCTTGATCGTACCAAATATATTTTAAGACTGTTTTAGAATTTTAAGAATTTGTTCAAAACATTTCTTTACTATTCAAAAATTCAAAAATACTGTAAATTAAAAATTAAATACATACTGAAAGTTATATATATATATATATATATATATATATATATATATATATATATATATATATTTTATTTTTTTTATTAATAAGGCACAGCTACAGAAATCAGAATAATACATAATAATAATACAATGTGACATAACATAATAATAAAACTGAGCTCCGATTAAAGCTGAGCACAACGTTTAAATAATGGTGAAGTTAGATGACTTTTTACAAAACAAAAACATTACATATCAAATTCACTCACTTTTTCAGAACAAACTCTCATATATGAATAAAAAGTTTGACCAAACAGGTCCAGGCTTTTACTTATATCATCATAAGATCTGCACATACGGTAGATAGGGTTATTGAATTCAACCTTATTGCGGGTAACTGGTATCCTTCAATTGTAAATCAGTCACAAAATCAACCGACGGTATTTAAGCGCTTTGTAATTCTGCAGATATCATAGCGTTGCAGGAGACATGGCTGTTACCACACGAAACATCTTACATTGCGGGAATACATCCAGAATTTGACTGTTATAGTAAGACCGCGGTTAACACCGCTGAAGGATTATTAAGAGGTCGACCGTTCAGTGGTGTTGCAATTATGTGGCGTAAATAGAGGTGGGCAATTTTTACCTACCCAGTAAAAATTGGGTGGGTAAAAATAGGTAGGAAAGGTAAACATAAATAAATACCCTTTTTCACCCGATATTTATTAATTTTACCGGATAAAAATTAAGACTTATTTAGATTGATTCATTTAATTTGACGTATATGTTGCGAAGGCAAAATTATTGTTTTTAACACACTTACTAGTTTAACTCGCAAAAACCGAACAATTTTCGAAATAAATCTACTTTTAATGTCGTATCGATTCGATACTTTTATTACTTACGTGTATCCGGATAATCCGGATAAAAGGAAAGCAGGTAATCCTAAGAATTAAAAAAAAACTTGTCAATGAAATGAGTCTATGAAAAATATAAATCAGTAAATATTGTTTGATTTATTTATTTAGTTATACAGCATTATTATAACATACAAAACTCTTTTAGTTTATTTTATTTATATGGCATATACGACATACATACTATATTTTTAGCATATGTTAAGTAATTTGTGTTACAAAACTAAATATTGTGGATTTCTAGTTAAATAAAATGTTTTTAATTTTTACCCGGTAAAAATTGATAAAAATCTGTGGTGTGTCTGTCGGTGGGTAAAAAAAGGATATTAATTGATATTTACCCAAAGTCGTATTTTTACCGGGTAGGCGCCCATCTCTAGGCGTAAATCGTTGTTTAGATCAGTGTCGATTGTGCAGTGTAACTCAGATCGTTTGGCCGCGGTTAAGACGGTTGTGAACGACAGGACTACGCTATAAATCACCGTGTATATGCCATGCATGCCATGCGACTCGAGGGACAATTTGACCGAATTAAATAAATAAATAAATATTTTAAGACATGCCTCACTGGGCCACACCAGAGGTGTAAAAGTAACGAAATATTGCGTACCCGTATGAACTCGTTACTTTGACAAAGAGTACTCGTTACTTTCGTATCGTTACGGTACTCGTTACTTTTGATACCTCATTAATAACACAGTGCGGAACAACAAAACGAGTAGTATTCCGTACGAGAGATCATACATAAAGTATGATATCACGGAGTCACATCAATCGTAATATGTAGATAAAATACATCTAAATTAGAAAATTAAGGTGCATTTTGTCTTGTTTTTTTTTTCAAATAACCGAATTAGGCACGAATTCATAAAACATACGATCAGCGTTACAACACACGCATCAATGATACTTTTGCGACCTAATACGGAAAATGCGAGTAACGAAATGCATTCTTGAGTAACGATTCGTTACTCGGTACTACACGGAGTACCCGTTACTCAGTACCGAATACATACGGTTTGTTACAGCTCTAGGCCACACAGAGCCATCTAGTCCCAAATTAAGGTACTATTAAGTACCCTGTCGTATGGGGTACTAGACAACCGATAAACTTACTTATATACTTTTTTTTTTTGTAAATACATACTTATAATACATAGAAAACACCCAGACCAGTACAAACAGACATGTTCATGCACACAAATATTTGTACTGTGCGGGGATCGAACCCGCGACCCATGGCTCAGAAGCAGCGTTAACTACCGCTGATCCAAATGGTCGTCAAACACAAACTATCTCAGTGAAATAAACGCTACAGTGGAGTTTAATAATATAGATTCTGTGTTTATATTAGGGGATTTTAATGCGCATCCTGGCGAATTATTTTTTGATGAGTTAATCCCCCAACCCCCAGGAGGCACTCGGGTGCCACGATAACAACTGATTTAAATTGTGTCTGGGATAACTCACGATCGAGGGATTAAATATTTTTTTGCTGTGAACAATTGTGGTATTTTACGGACTACAATTTTTTAAAACATCTCGATACGTTTACCTATGTAAGTGATATAAATGGTTCTCATCGCTGGCTAGATCATTGCATTACTACTAAGTCAGCCACGAAATCGGTTGTGAATATCAGGGTACTTTATGATATTTTCTGGCCTGATCACTTTCCTCTGGAGATACTTAACTATTAACCTAGGAAAATTGAGTTATAAAGTACAAGAATGTAATCTTAAGTCTGATAAAGCTATATGGGGTGATAGAACTCAAAATCAAATTAATAATTATTTAGAAAATTGTTGTAAAAAGCTTAGATGTATAGAGTTTAGGTCTTGCGCCAATTATCACTGTTCTAACATAGAACACCAATAGATAATTGACATTATGTATCATAACATTGTATGTACTTTGAGAGGGGCAGCAATAGCGTCTCATGAGCATAGGATAGGAAATGTAAAAAGAAATATGTTGTAGGTTGGAATAAATATGTTAAGCCATTTCACAGTGATGCTCGAAATTGTTTTCAGATGTGGGTATTATATGGAAAACCTAATGTAGGAATCTAATACGAAATAATGAAAGAAAGTAGAAAACAATTCAAATGAACAATAAAATGGAGTCAGAATATTTTTTTATTTTTTTTATTTAATGAACCACCAACATTTGTATCATTCATAACATGTTTGTAATAATTCTATAATAATAATGAAAAAAAAACTAAAATGTACAAATAATTACAGGCGGATACTACATGCAAATAACAATATAATTTGACGACCATTTGGATCAGCGGTAGTTATCGCTGCTTCTGAGCCATGGGTCGCGGGTTCGATCCCCGTACAGTACAAATATTTGTGTGCATGAACATGTCTGTTTGTACTGGTCTGGGTGTTTTCTATGTATTATAAGTATGTATTTACAAAAAAAAAAAAGTATATAAGTAAGATTATCGGTTGTCTAGTACCCCATACGACAGGGTACTTAATACTACCTTAATTTGGGACTAGATGGCTATGTGTGGCCCAGTGAGGCATGTCTTAAAATATTTATTTATTTTTAAATATTTATTTATTTATATTAGCTTTGTGTACCAATATCAATATGACAACAAATAAGACAGGTACTACTCGTATATACTATATATAACTGTGTATACAAAAGATAAAATTTGAAAAAAGTGTATAATCTAAATTAAATTGGATGTATGAGGTTTCGTGCTATTACCATCACACGATGTTAAAGGTTTGAAAAAATAATATACTAATAGATCACTATAAGAAACGGTGACACAAAGGGCGACGGAGCTTGTTAGGTGGGTCGAAAAATATATCTAATGTTTCACTAAATTCATTGACTACTTTACTCATTCTAGACAATGGAGAATTGGAGCCAAAAAATGATCAGAATATTAAAATGCAAGTTTTGGCTACACACATCAAAACTAAAGATTTTTCATAATTTTGGAAACAAACCAATAAACTGAATCCAAGGCCGAGCGTCCCTGCGAGTGGACGGTGAAAGTGACCCGGGGAAAGTGGCTAATATTTTTAAAAACCATTTTAAATACGCCAAGCAACAATCGTCGCAGAGGTTCGATACTGGTATTCTGATGGAGAGGAAGGCACAAGCTTTACCTACGGCTAAACAGGTGAAAAACGTTATTAAAAACATGACACGCAGTAACGGTATCAGTATCACCTGCAGCACTCTGACTTTCATCTGCCACGCGTCCTGGGCATGTTGTTTACCTTTTGCATAGGGCACTCGTACTTATCTTCTGATTTTATGAAAATGATTGTCGTACCGGTATTAAAAAATAAGACAGGAGATTCGTCGGACAAAAACAACTATAGACCTATCTCCCTGGCTACTACGACAGGGAAAGTGATGGACGGTTTGCTTGAGAAGAAGTTACAGGCTTGTCTTAATCTGTGTGATGCACAATTTGGTTTAGACCACAGCTATCCACAGAAAGTGTCGTACTTTGTCTCAAGCACACTGAACGTTACTACACAAATCGTGGGATGCCTACTTAGCCTGTTTCTTAGACTTATCGAAAGCTTTTGATATGGTTGAATACGATGTAGTTTGGAAGAAGCTGGCTACTGAAACTAATGATTTTCCTAGAGATCTTATAGGTCTGTTTCAGTAATGGTACGATGGTCAACGGAATCAGGTGAGATGGGCAGGGTTGCGATCCGAGGCATACGGGCTGGGGTGCGGGGTGAAACAGGGCGGCCTGTCTTCTCCTGCACTTTTTAACCTCTACGTGAACAGTCTGATTGGTAAGCTCAGCAGCGCTGGAGTTGGATGCTCTATTGATAATATTCCATATAAAAACATTAGTTACGCCGACGATATGGTGCTGCTGAGCCCATTACATCAATTAGTGGTATAAGAAAATTTGTAGGTATTTGTGAGAAGTATGCAGCGGCTCATGGCTTACGGTACAATGTTAAGAAGAGAATCAAAAAATAAGTGTTACAATTTCCCTACAGTCTTGAAGGGCTCTTGAAGGCTTACCACTAAAAAGGGTGTCAATTTTTAAGTAGTTACTTGGGTGACTGAAAATATGTCGGATGAGACTGACATAGAGAGGGAGCGCAGGGCTTTAGCAATGAGAGCGAATATGCTCGCCCGTAGATTTGCACGGTGCAATACTGAAGTAAATTTAACTTTTCAGAGCCTATTGTCAGTCCTTCTACACCTGCAGTCTATGGGTTGATTATACACAACGGACCCTCGCAGCCCTGCGCGTCCAATACAATAACGGGTTCAGAATACTGGTGGGGCTGCCCCGGTACTGCAGCGCATCCGCAATGTTTGCTGAGGCTCGTATTGACAGCACTCATGCGCAATCGGGTCGCAACCGCGTCCGGGACAGCCCCAACAGCCTCCTGGCGGCGGTAGGTAGTCGCTATTGCTGTCCTATCTTGAGGCACTGGAACAGTGTCCATGTCGACTCGAGACCAGCTCTGGTAAATGTAAAGTAGTAGTAGTCTTTCTTTAAATATTATTTGTATTGATTTACTAACCCTTGCTTATAAGATTTCAGTAACTACTAACCCATTCTATGGAAAGCAATTTCTGAAATAAAATTATATTATTATTATTATGTTGGTCATTTTCCAATCACGGGACTATGGAGTCCCGGACCTTTGGAAGGCGTATGAGAGGCCGAAGCCAACTCGCAGAGGCCCGTTAGACAACATTTATCTAAATGATGTAATGTGACACCAACCGACGATTATCCCTGTGCGCACTATACAAGTACACCCAAGGATAACCCCCGGTTAGTGCAGGACTATTGCAGAAAGTGGATACATAGGAAACTGGGCTCTGGGTTTGGGTGCTAGTGGACTGGGTAACTGGGACTATGGAAGGACTATGGCCCCTGCCTGACCTATGTTACTCACACGGATAAAATGACAGGGGGTGACTCGCACACTCGTTTAATGGGCCCCCGAAAACGGCCGCTAGCACAAAGTGACGTAGCAAGAAGGGGGCAACATAGCCTGAGGTGCTTGAGGAGTGGAGAGGTATTACACGGCTCTCAGGACAATCCCGGTAATCCGTTCAAAATCCCTACAAGCATCTTACTGCAATACTTCCTTCCTCCGAGCATTTCTGCTCTAGCGACTCTCCACTCAAGCCAGCCAATGAAGGCAAGCAAGAGGTGGGAGATATGTTCCTCGTCAGTGTTCACTCCGGCCAACCAATGAAGGCAAGCCAGAGGTGAGGAACAGGGATACTCCCGGGAGCAATCAGGTTCGTGGGGACGCTACTGCCCAACAGCTCGCCACAAACTGCCCTGCGGGGTTATTATATTATTAAGAAGTATAAAAGTCAAATAGTTTGTGCTTGTCGCCACCATGGCCCAAAATTTGCGATAACATGCGTATAAAATTCCTCCTTTTAAATAACGCTCCGTTGGTCTAGTGGTCTAAATACCGGGCCAAAACCAACCATCATGTGGCTTATTACGACTTCGTGGAGTAATAGACCATAGGGTGCCGGTCCCAAGTCCGGGTAAATGGTGAGGGTACTCCTGAATGCAGAGCACAAGGAGCCAAGGGTCTGAAAAGCGGGCATACTTGAATCTGTAGTCAGTTTTCCCATACACACCAGGAACACACACAATCACTCTTCCTCACTACACACACTCACGTGGTTCGGGGCGGAAGGTCTGCCCGCAGTCTTTCCACACGGAACACACACACACAAGACACACACAAACAATCCCTCCCCCTCCCATCCAACCACATCCCTTGCCCAACCCCGCATAGCCGAACCGTGGCGGCGCAAAACCACACAAAGGCCAACATAGCCCTGGGGCCCTAAATCTCCCCAAAAAGCTGTACCACACCACCATGGGCAGATGGTGTGAGTCCCCCATTGCCCCAACCCCCAAAATGGAAGCACAACTTAAAGAAATGCTACCCCAGGAGGGTACCACTGGCTCCGTCAGTGGAGAATCCCTCACCGAGTCCAACTCGGTCTGTCCCGCGTATTCTGGGGGGGACAAAGTGTGCTCAGGTTCAGGCTCATCCCTGGACCTGTCAAGCCTCGCAGAGGCAATGCCAGCAGCGACTGCTGACAACGCTGCCCCGTCGCAGTGGACAGTAGTCGCACACAAACGCTCCCGCAAAGGAGCCACTAAACCTAACCAAACAAAGGGGCCGAAAGGCAAACCTGAACGCTGCAACCACAACCGGCGCGCGAGAGGGAATGCTTCGAAACCCCTTACAAACGTGACAGCCAACGCAGCAGCGGAAACGCAGCGCGACCCTGCGCCGCCAAACTCCTCGCAACCGAGTCGAGTAGCGGCACAGGCGGCACCAACGTCACCACCAACAAAACCGAACAAGCCAAAACGGTGCCGTACCGCGAGAGGTAAGCGCTTACGGGAGTACGCTGCAATGGCTACCACTGCCCCTGAAAAGGAGCAGCCTGGTGAGACTGGTAAGGGCCCGAAAGGGCGAGCTTTCACCAAGCGTGCTCGAGCGGACGAGACCCAGTCTCCCAGGGGGGATGCCAAACGCGCGAAAACCGATGCCAAACTGAGGCAGACGGTGAGCTATTCAGATGCGAGTCAATCGCACCTGAAAATAGCGATAACCACTGTTCCGCCAAAGGACCTCACGCAAACCCAGGTGGATCGGCTTAGGGAGGCTGTCGATGACAGCATCCTTCAAGCCATTCTATCTCCACCGTCTCCGAGCGCCCAGGCTCCGTCATTTCGGGGGAACCCCTTCCTACTGGAGGGGGCTCTCGCGATGTGGTGCGAGAATGAGCATGCTCGGAACTGGCTCACAAACGCAGTCAAAACGATGACCTCACCAGTGCCGGGAACGACACTGACGGTCATAAAACAGTCCCAACTCAGAAAGAGGCTCAAAGCTGGGCTTCTTCTCCACACCCCCATCACCGAGGCTGCCACGCTACAAAAAGTTCTCGCTGCCCAGAACCCCTGGTACAGAGTGGACTCGTGGCAGTGTCTTGATATGACCGTGGACAACAAACAGCTTCAGGAAGGTTCCAAGGACAAGGAAGTTCACCTCGTTCTTGGAATCCCTGAAGAACAAAAACAGTCGATAATCGACAGAAACCGCCGGGTTGCCCACATGGCGGGGAGCGGGTACATCCGTTTCTTTGACACAGAGGCGACGGAACCGGCCGTAACGAAACCTGCACCAGCGAGTGACACGACGGAAGTGGCAGCTCCAAAGCCGTCCACCTCAGCTCCCCAAAAGGGTCCGAGCGAAGTGGAGGCAAGCTCACCGCCGAGTGCAGAGGGAGACACCAGCGACGAAGATGACGTCCTGCGTAGTCCCTAGCCCCACATCAATCAACGTCATCCAAACCAACCTCCAGCACAAGCAGATCGCGGCGGCCACCCTGCGAAGGGCACTGGAGGTAAACAACAAGACCGTCGCCCTGATTCAGGAACCCTGGATCAGGAACAACAAAATCTGCGGTCTGAATAACATCTGCGGTAAGTTACTGGTAGGCACAAATGTCGACAAACCGCGAACTTGCATATACATGCCTAAATACATAACAACAACTTTGCTAAACCAATTCTGTTCTAGAGACCTCACTGCGGTGATAATTCCAACAGAAAACAAAACAGCCCTTGTGATAGCCTCAGTGTACATGCCGAGTGAGGGAGAGGTCCCCCCAAAGGAACTGTCCGACCTGGTGCAACACTGCGACATGCACAGCTGGGACCTAATCATCTCCGCAGACACCAACGCACACCACCCGCTGTGGGGAAGTAAGGACACAAACACAAGGGGTGAGTTACTAACTGAATATTTATTCCAAACAAGCCTGAACATCATGAACAAAGGAACAGAACCCACCTTTGTGAGTTCCAGGTATCAAACGACAATCGATATAACTTTAGCAACACACACGGCAGCAAAGTACATTGACGGTTGGCACGTGTCAAAAGAGCCATCCTTTGCGGATCACAGTCGTGTCTGCTTTCAAATAAACCTCAACTTAACAGACCCTGCTCCATATCGCAACCCCCGTAAAACAGATATAGTAGGGTACATAAACATACTGACCGAAACACTAAACAAGACAAACATGCCAGACACAACACAGAGCACAAACAACATAGAGACAAAAATACAACTCTTAACTGACGCACTATTAAGCAGTTACGAGCGAACCTGTCCTATTGTCACACCCAAAAAGCCGGGAAAGAGCTCCTGGTGGGGGCCAGAGCTCGAACGACTGCGCAAAAGACTAAGGACACTATTTAACAAAGCAAAAAACTCCAGGACTACAGAGGACTGGGATGAATATAAAACAGCACAAAAATACTACAAAAAACGAGTCCGCTTCCGCAGGACAGAGTCGTGGCGTAATTTTTGTAGCAGCATAAACTCAACAAATCAAGCCTCGAGAGTTAAGAAAGTTCTAGCCAAAGATGACCTCAGGCTCCTGGGCCTTCTCAAAAAAGAGGACGGCACGTTCACCAACACAGAGGAACAAACCAATGCAGTCCTACTAGAAACACACTTCCCAGGCTGTCAAATTACAACAGACTCCGAGTGGTCAGACCCACACTACGACACGCCAACAGGCCAAGAATGGGAAACTGCAGAGCAGATAGTTACTGCGGATAAGATAGCCTGGGCCCTGAAGAGTTTCGAACCTTTCAAATCCCCAGGGCTAGACGGAATCTTTCCGGCTTTACTGCAATGGCAACCCAATCTGGTAATAAAACATCTACAAACAATCTACAGGGCCTGTTTAGCCTTCAAGTACATACCCAAACCTTGGAGGGAGGCAAAGGTGATCTTCCTACCAAAACCAGGAAAGGAAGACTACACCATCGCGAAATCCTTCAGGCCCATCAGTCTAACATCTTTCCTCCTGAAGACGCTTGAAAGACTAGTAGACCGAAACCTAAGGGACGGAGTGCTAAAAGACTTAGCACTACACCCCCAACAACACGCATATAGACAAGGCAGGTCAACAGAGTCGGCACTACACACAGTAGTGCATAAAATAGAGTCGGCTATCACAAACAAAAACTCAACTCTAGCTGCCATCATAGACATAGAAGGAGCTTTTGACAAAACCATACACAACAGCATCAACCACGCCCTAGAAAACCTTAAAGTTGATCCAGTCACCAGAAGCTGGATCAAGGAGCTCGTAAGTAAAAGGGCGGTTCGGATAGCATTGGACTCTACCACAAGAGCAACGGTAGTCCGAGGGTGCCCCCAGGGGGGGGTGCTCTCCCCGCTTCTATGGAACATAGTGGTAGATAGCCTCATAAGAAAGCTAAACGACAGAGGCTACACTACTATTGGTTATGCAGACGACCTCACAATACTGATAAGTGGCAACGCTGAGAACATGCTATGCAGCATAATGCGTTCTGCCTTCCAGATTGTAGAAAAATGGTGTGACGAGCAACAACTATCAGTAAATCCGAAAAAAACCGAACTCATCCTGTTCACAAACAAAAGGAAGTTACCTAAACTGCAGCTACCAAAACTATTTAAAACCCAACTCACTATATCGAATCAAGTGAAATACCTAGGTGTAACACTTGACAGCAAGTTGAACTGGGCAAGTCACATTGATTCTAAAACAAAGAGGGCCTGTATAGCTTTTAATCAATGCAGGAGAATGATCGGTAAAAGATGGGGTCTGAACCCAAAGATCACGCTATGGCTATACACCTCAGTCATCAGACCCTCTATGACCTACGGCTCAGTTGTATGGTGGCCGCGCACACAACTGTCAACCGTGAAAATGAAACTCCAAAGCCTACAACGTCTAGCCAGTCTGGCTGTTACAGGGTGTATGAGAACTACCCCATCAGCTGCACTGGAACACATTCTAAACTTAAGGCCACTAGATCTGGTCATACAAGAGGAGGCAAGAGCAGCCGCTCTAAGACTCAGACTAAATGGACTATGGAAACAGGGCACAGAGCCAACACACTCAAGCGTTCTGCAGGGGATCCTCAAGGATATTCCACTCCTCGAGGCACCCACGGACAAGACCAGGTGTCAACACGTGTTCGATCGCGAATACAATATCCAACTTCATGCAGAACATGAAGATTGCTCCGGCATTAACGAAGTAAGGATATACACAGACGGCTCGAAAACCGAAAGTGGTACCGGTGCCGGTGTATTCTCAAATGACCTAAACATAAAAATATCAACTACCCTATCCAAACTGAACACAATCTTTCAAGCGGAATGTGTTGGAATAACTAAAGCGGCACAGGCGGTAGCAGCCAGAGACATTAAAGATCTTAGCATTAAGATCGTCTCTGATAGCGCATCCGTACTACAAGCCCTACAAAACAACAATATAACATCTGCCCTTATACTGGAGTGTCACAACGCACTTCAATCCATTGCAAATAAAAATACCGTAACCTTGCAATGGATAAAGGGACACAGCAACTCACTAGGCAACGACGCAGCGGATGAATTAGCCAAAAGGGGAGCATCAGCCACAGTATATGGACCAGAACCATTACTACCAATACCCCAGGCTCAAATAAAAACATGGCTCCGTAGTAAAACAGAACAATCGCACACAACAGTATGGAACAACACTGACGGCTGCAGGCAAACCAAGAATGCTGTTCCGGTGGCTTCAAAACGGCTTGCCCGCAAACTGCTCAGGCTAAAAAGGGACCATCTCTCCAAAATAATAGGTACCCTCACCGGTCACTGTCCCCTAAACAAGCACCTATTTACCCTAGGTGTCACAAACAGCCCCCTATGCAGAGGATGCATGGAGGCAGACGAAACGCCACAACATGTACTCACTGAGTGTAACAGTGTGGCCGCGGAACGGGCATCCTTCCTCCAATCATCAACATCGGTTTCAGAAATCAGTGGAAACCCGGGAAAGATTCTAGCTTTCTGGAATCACCTGGGATGGTTGGAGTAGAAGGCGGGGAACACGTACAATGGCCCAACAAAGAGGCTAAGTGCGGACAAAGCCCAGACTAAACAAACAAACAAACAAATACCGGGCCAAGATCTCGGGGTCTTAAGATCGACTCCAGGCTCGGGCTACAAAAGTTTAAATTGTTCGAACTTGCTCAAATTTCGATCATTAAACCCGCATTTGACGGCGTGGTTTTGCCTTTACCCATCATTGCTGTGGTAACTTGAACTCAAAAAAATGATGGAGGCCTTCACCCTGCAGTAGGGTTATTGTAGGCTGTTGCTTTTAGAGGTTTGTCTAGCAATGTATGTTTATTGAAATTAAGAGAATACATTACAGAAATTAAATAAAATTAAACTAATTTACGGATTTAACTAGCGGTTAATAGGGATTTACGATATATTTTGGTTTATTCCTACGTTTCGAACTCTACAGCGATCATGGTCACAGGTAGACTAGAATAGTTATTAACGAAATGCCCTAATAAACGCAAATAACAAAAAATTCGTAAATTTATATTTCGTTATTTGATGCAAGAGTCGTTGAATTTGACTCTACCACTAAGAGCAGAGGCCAGAAAATCTCATTAAAAAAAAAGCTAACTACACAAATGATAATTAAGTAAATATAATAAAAATGGCGTTTTAGACACACGTTTAGCAATGAGTAGTGCAATCAGAGACATTTCAAGTGTTTAACAAAGTAATAACACTGTCGGACTATAACGAAAAATAATGTGAAAATCTGAGCCAACCATTTTGCTGCGACACAAAGAGAAAAACCAGTGAGTATGTCATATATAACGCACTTAGCGACACGAGTGCTCATATATCAATGACAGTATACATACAATTTAGATAAAGGTATCTGTTTCGGACGGTTATCCACAACTCATAACTAGTAAGAAACCTAAAGTAAATAAAGCTACTTACCTTTATGGATTTACTGTTACATCGAATCTATACTGATATTATAAATCTGAAGAGTTTGTTTGTTTGTTTGAATGCGCTAATCTCAGGAAGTACTGGTTCGATTTGAAAAAATATTTTTGTGTTGGATAGTCCATTTATCGAGGAAGGCTTTAGGCTATATTATATAATCTATACTAATATTATAAAGCTGAAGAGTTTGTTTGTTTGTTTGAACGCGCTAACTTCAGGAAGTACGGGTTCGATTTGAAAAATTATTTTTGTGTTGGATAGTCCATTTATCGAGGAAGGCTTAAGGCTATATAAGATCACGCTGCGACCAATAGGAACGAAGCAGCAGTGAAAAATGTTGCGAAAACGGGGAAAATTATTCATATTATTTGACGCGGACGAAGTCGCGGGCAACAGCTAGTAGTATATATTTATTTAAACTTTACCAACTACTGTATAAGTCTAAAGCAGTACTTCTGATATAAATGAAGGAAGGATTTATACAGGGTGTGATGTAAATGGTATATCAAGCCAAGACTGGCCTATGTTAACATGTATAATAAATAATACAGTGAAGTAAGGAATATTACAACATCATTTAAAAAAAAACATAAAATCGGAATCTAAAACTTTTAATTTGTATGATAATAAAAAGATGATATAAAATTTCTCACTATAGGAGGTCAGAAATTTGATATCACTTAAAGTCATAATATGTAGGCTTGTACCGACTAGTCGACTAGTATTGATACCTAAAAATTGATAAAATTGAAATCTTTACTGTTATTATTTTTTTTTAGAAATACAAAATCAATTTTACAGTGTACTTTCAGTGCAATCTAGAACAGGTTAGGAAATTAGGAACCATTCGTTCGATACATTAACTAATTGGACTTAGATCCAGACATTAAACAAATAACAAAAAAAGGAACTCAAACAATTGGCTATACATATAATTAAGCTTACAACCCACAAATTGGAACACTTCTTTGACTTAATAACAATGAATCAGAACTAGAACCACAAAAAAAAAATTAAAAAAACTTCTTATTGTGACATCAGGAAGTAAAAATAAATAAATTTTACTACACTACAGAAAACGAAGAATTAAGATAAGGATAAGGCACTTATCATTAAAAATGGCAATACAGTGTGATTTAGAGCATGTTACTCTTATTATTATAACCTAAAGCAATAATCAGCTTGGCCGACTAGTCGGCTAGTCGGCTAAAGAGATAGTCGGCCCATCTCTAATAATATCTAGGCTAGTTTTGGCTTAATATACAAGTGACCTAACATCCTGTATAAATTTTAATAACTAGCTGAACTGGCAAACGTTTTCGTCCCTTGGCCTTTTAATTACTTAATACCCTATTTCGGATGAAGACAAATCCAAAAGCAAAAATCATAAAAATTTAGTCTGTCGTTCTTGAGTTATAAATGGCGTAACTAACACGACTTAGTTTTTAACATAAAAAGGAGATGTCCCAAATTGTATGGAGGCCAGGCCCAGAACCTGTACACCCCACCAAAAGATAGACCAATACACCTACAAGATTTTGTTATTATCCAATTCTTTTAAAATGGCTTCGTTAGGTGGCTCAAATAAAGAGACAGGTAAGAAAATAGCAATACAAAACAATCATGGCGGAAGATGACATTTTGATGACGTCTGTCAGTTTCAAAATCGCGCATCTAGGAGTCGAGTGCCATCGCTTACTACAGTAAAATACTTTCAAAATGATTGTTGTTACTACAGTAACAACAATCATTTTGAAAGTAATGTGTCGATCAATACCAAATCCAGAAAACGAAAAAGAGGTCGTTATTATGAACTACAATGAAAACGTGACAAGCAAAACAAAAACTTGAAGTGAATGATTATGCCAAAGTGACAAGAGGTATCTGACAGCATTTAAAGTTTTTTTAGATTGACGCCATCTTTGTAATGCCTAATGGAGTTTGATAAATTATTCGATCTTATTTCTTTTTGAACCACTAAATTATACGTTAAATAATTTTATATGTATTTTTCCCAGAAACAGTATTTTTTTCTTGGTTTTTGAAAATGGTGTACTATGTCTGGGCCTATAATGGGACATCTCCTTTGACACAACTAGAAAACAAAGCCGTCAGTAAATAACTAATTGTAATTTAATACAGCACGTCTTTTTAAAGTTCTTATTACATGCCAATAACTCCTCGAATCACTTATAAAAAACCTACTGCAACTAGTTTCACTAAATGTTTTTATTGAAATCTGTCTGTCAATTACTTCCTAAATAATATCTAAAAATAATCCGATATTAATATTTGAAATAAACCTTTGTTAACAAACGAGAATCTTAAAACCCATAATATAATCCTTACTCAGACGATTCAATTAAGAAGTGAAAATTAATGAATGTTATTTCCTTTTGACAATAAATTCAGCAAATACATCGTACAACAACTTGAGACTCGCAATGTCGATTTAATTAAATAGCTAACGATTGACAGACTTATTTTGGATTGAAATGTTACAGTAAATCATAACTTGTACTTGTTGTTATTGACGATTCCTCATTGGCTTAATTTTTGTCATAATTTTCGTATATTGGGGCATGTAGATACCTCACCTCTCATTACCTTCTCATCCCATTATCATTTTCACTAGTTTTACTTAAATTTTTTTATAATTTTATGTAAGCAAAACTAGTAAAAATGATAATGGGATGAGGTGGGGTATCTACATGCCACAATATGTATACATTTTATACTATAAATTGTACAGTCACCGTCAAAATATTATAGGTACCTACACTTTTGACATTACCTCTTCAATCAGGTGCTCTTAACCTCCTAGAGAAGAGAGTACTGGCGCCTTTGCTTAGTTCGCCTTTGCTTTATATCTTCGCGCTTTTAAATGATACATAATATACTACCTAATAATTAGTATTTATTTAGTAAGGTTTAACATCCTGACTGTTGTACGAGATCAATAAAATCAGCACCGGTATATCGTTTTTTTTTATATAAAAGACACTTTTCAGTCATGGTTGGTATTCAAGGAAAATCAAAATGCATTTTAGGTTAGATCAATCAACTTTATTTGACTTTAACTGAAAACAAAAATTATATGGTGATTGTTAAATAGTAAAACATAATAATATTATGGAACATTTTTCCCCACTTCGCACCACCACGCTAGTTTGTTGGTCACTGTGGTGGCGCTAATGGTTAAGGAAACAAAACAGAGTAACTGTAAATTGTCCTATTGTTTATAAAGTGAATTTATGTGCTAATAAAAATTTTGACACTACTGACTCTAGGATATTAAAGTAGTTTTTGAAACTTTCATTCGGATCCCGGCAAGTTTTGTTCGAGTTGCATACAATTATGGAATACTACTCTCAACCTTTTGAAGCATCGTTTCCAATATTGATAAGAACACACAATAAAAACAAGCAGTGCCAATAATACCAAGGTCATGTCTGTACATCAACTGTAGAGTTGAGCGTGAGTGAGCGTACAAGACAGACGTGTCGCAAATTTTATTTTAATTTACAAAGCAATCGAAAATCAATTCTATACTCTATAAACAGAAAAATAAATCTTCTATTTCTTAAAATACATAAGTGTGAGTTGTGACGAGTCATCTCCGAGTGATAAGTGCCGTCCGAATCCATTGACGCGGTAACTGTTTTTCTCCCCGCGAGGAAGCGAGACGGACTTATTATTTTTTCGGACTACCCACGCATAGCTTCGCACTTCCTATCTACGTGAGTAACAAAAACCACAGATATACAATGAGCGTACAACGATCGCCGACTGGATGTGGCAATAATTCAAAACTCGGTGGTTCTCAGCCAAATTTGGCAGAATTGAATCCCAATTATGACACCTTCACTAATATTACCCAACGCAATAAAAGAAAGGAGACCGATGATAATGCATGGATTAAATCAGAGCTATCCGACTTAAAAAAACAAATGTCTGAAATGATGGCAATAATAAAGGCAAGTAGCAGTTCACAAGCAGAAAATATCGATAAACTCAGCGAAGACGTTACTGCTATAAAAAATCAAGTATCCGATATTGGAAATACAATTGAAAATATAATTCTTAACCAAAATAACACAAAAATTAAAGTAAACAGCCTACAGACGGCGAACGAAAATATTGAGAGAAAAATTGAACTATTAGAATCTGAAATCGATAATCTTAAATATAATTCACCACTGTCGCCCCCTACAACAAAACCTCAACAGACTTACGAAGACATTGTATATGAGGTCAACGAACGCAGCATACGGGCTAAAAATATTGTAATTGTGGGCATACCTGAAGCAAGTTCAACGATTGATAGACACACGTACAATAACAATGAGGTAACCAAAATCATTAAAATTATATACGATGAATGTCCTGAACCACTTGGGGTCACCCGTCTTGGAAAAATTCAAACCAGATCGTATCCGCCCAGTCAAGGTATGCTTTGCATCAAAAGAAACAGTCAAGTGTTTATTACGTCTCAAAAACAACGTAAAGTTTGATAACAGCAGCATAAAAATATTTTCTGACCAAACTCCAAATCAAAGGCAGCACATGCAGAATTTAAAAGAAGAACTCACAAAACGTACTGGTAATGGGGAGAATAATCTGGTTATTAAATACATAAAAGGTATCCCTAAAATTATTAAAACAATAGACGAAAAACAAAGAGATAACATAAAAGTACCAAAAAACTTACTGCTTCAACCGGCAGAATAACACATAAACTAGTTAGTAACTACAATAATATCACGAGTACTAAGAAATCTTTGAAGTGTTTTTATATGAATGCCCGTAGTCTCGTAAAGACGGGAAAATTTGACGAACTTAGATGCATTGTTGTTTCACTCAAACCTCATATTGTCGTAGTATCGGAAACGTGGATAAAAAACGACAGTGATTTCTATATATTACAAATTCCAAACTACACCCACTATAGTAACCATAGACAATACCGAAGAGGAGGAGGAGTCTCAATCTTCGTTCATAATGATTTGAAGCACAATCTTATCGAGGAACTCTGCATTGATGACGACATCCACTATCTCTGGATTCATTTAGAACGGCAATGTCTTGACATTGGCGCAGTATACAACCCCAATAGAAATAGAGTAGACAGTTTTCTTGAAGCTTACTCTATGCAGCTACTAAATAAAAAGAGAGCCATAGTTTTTGGCGATTTTAATTTCGATTTGCTTGCGCCTGACAGAGACACCCGTAGATATAAGGACACATTAAAAGAAAATAATTATAGAATATTGAATAAAATTAATAAAAAATATTGTACCCGCGAAACAGATTCCACGAAATCTATTATAGATCATGTCTGCTCTAACTTAAAAGACAACAACATTAATTTCAACATAATCAATACTTCTATGTCCGACCATAAACAAATATACGTAGAAATAGAGAATTACCTACCAACACCGATCAAAAAAGCTATTTACACAACGACCAATTATAGCAAACTGTATGAAATGGTAGAAGAATCTCTTAACAACACCGAAGAACCAAACACAAAGGACTATAATACATTGGAACAAGTAATTTTAAACTGTGCAGCGAAGAGTAAAATCGACAAATCAAAACTATTGAACCCACCACACAAAGACTGGATAAATAAAGATATCATACATGATATCAATGAACGGAACACATTATGGCACAAATATAAAGAAAATAAATCGGATAAAGATTTGGAAGTAAAATTTAAAAAATTTAGAAGTCGAGTTCATGAAGCTATACAGAAAACAAAAAGAACATATTATTTAAACTATTTCAAGAATCATATGAATAAGCCCAAGAAAATGTGGACGGCTATCAATAATTTGTCATGTAACAAAATGCAAGACACAAAACAAGGCCCAAACAAACTAGTTCTGAACTCAGGCACAATTGTTACAGATGAAAAACAAATCTGCGAGTGCTTTAACAATTACTTCTCAACTATTGGCTCAATATTAGCTAGTGAAATTCCAAATACACTAGTGACTAGCCAAAATCATTTAATACAAGCAGCTAATGTATTGGAACCAAAAAATTTGTCATACTTCGACCCAGCAACCACGGATGAAATCACTAAGATTATTGATCAACTGGATGCTAACACAAGTTGTGGTATTGATGGTATCAGTACTAAATCCATTAAATGTATAAATAAGCTAATAGTAACTCCATTAATAAATTGTATAAACAACTGTCTGGCTAAGGGACTTTTCCCGGACAGCCTAAAAATTGCAAAAGTGAACCCAATTTACAAATCTGGAGGCAAGTCTGATCCATGTAATTACCGTCCGATATCAGTCCTGCCAGTGATCTCAAAGATCTTTGAAAAAGTCATTTACTCGCGAATTGTAAAATATCTAGACATCAACAAAATTTTATATAATAAACAGTATGGTTTTAGACCTAGGTCTAATACTCTCTCCGCATCAATTGACCTCGTAACCAAAATAAAAAACAAAATAGACGAAAAACAAATAGTACTTGGTATTTTCATTGACCTAAAAAAAGCCTTTGATACAATCAGTCACAAACTTCTGCTCGAAAAACTTTATGAAATCGGTATCACTGGCACGGCTCATAAGATTTTAAATTCATATTTTCAAAACCGTAAGCAAATAGTTAAAATAGGTCCACATCAAAGCTCTGCCAATCCAATAACCTTCGGCATTCCTCAGGGTTCGATTTTGGGTCCACTTCTGTTTTTAATTTATATCAATAACATACAACACATAGGCCTAACAGCTGATATCACCTTATACGCAGATGATACAAGCTTATTTTACTTTGGTCACTCAATTAAAACCATAATGTCGAAAGCACAACGTGACTTAATTCTACTTAATAACTGGTTTCTATCAAATCTGCTTACCATCAATACAGCTAAAACAAATTTTGTCATATTTGCCGCAAAAAATAAACGAATTAGCGACTATGCAGAAATCAAGATAAACAACGAAAAAATTAAAGAAAAAACTAATGAGAAGTATTTAGGCCTTGTTCTTGATCACCAATTAAATTGGAAGCAGCACATAAATAAAATTAAAACCAAATTAACATCTTTAACAGGTATTATACGTAACATTGCCAAATGCCTTCCCCGCCAAGTCAAATATATTATCTACAATTCATTAATTAAACCGCATATAGACTATTTGATCGAGATTTGGGGTACAGCAGCTAAATCTAATCTAGAAACCATACAAATTGCTCAAAATAAATTAATAAAATCTTTATTTCAGTACAACTTTCGTACACCTTCTAATAAAATTTATAGGGAGACTAAAATAATGACCATTAATCAAACATACACTTACTTTACATGCTTATTGATTTATAAAATTTTAAACAAACAGATCCATACATCATTATCATTCAAGAAAAAAGGACATATACAAAGAATGAAACTTAGAAGTGCAAGTAATTTAATATCGCGTACTCCAAGAACTAATTATGGCAGAAAAAATATCGAATTTGAAGGAGTAAAATTATACAACCAATTACCTGTTGAAATTAAAGAGGCAAAATCACTAATGACTTTTAAAAAACAATTAAAAAATTATGTTTTAGAAAAAAAATTATTATAATAAAAAAGGAATAATATATTTAAAAAAATAATCTAAAGCCATAATACAGTTAAAATATATATTCACATATATAGTTATATACTTATACACATTTATTTTAAATAATAATTAAAAAATCACAATTACTTAAAATTACTGTTGCTAGTATGCCACATCCAGAATGCAAGTACGCTCTGTGCGCTTTACGTCCGTGGTTGCTCGGTTTGTTAACAGTAGTCGAGCAAGCAATGGAGGCAGATATTTGCGAAATCTACCCGACATATTTATTTTTATTTTATTTTTACCTTTGTTTGTATACGCTCACTGTCGCGCCTGTAATTTACCTATTATGTTATTGTTTAAGTTATTCTCAGTAAGTGAATTGTTATATTCTTTATGAGATAATAATAAAGTTCATAAACCGACATGCTAGAGAACTAAGAATTTTGAGATAAGGACTTCAGATTCGAAAGTTGTATCAAGAGCCGTCAATATTTGTGCCGGGACTGCAGAATGATTTGAATCGTATAATTTATTATGCAAAACTAGAGTCGTCAATAACGATATCCTTGGACCACCCACACTTGGTCCTCCAGGTGTCCTCGTCTAGGGCATTCTCGGACGTAATCTCCACGAACTGCTCGTAGTCGCAGACGGAGCCGCAGCCCTCCACGTCGAGGTAAATGAAGTCTTCACCGGGGCTGGGAAGGTAGACCGGCTGGAAGAAAAATCAAAATAATCAGGGAACAACTTCAAGTAAATCTTTCCTTCTTGACGGATGGCACTCTAAGAATGGACGACTTTGCATGTGGATTGAACTCTTATATTATTTGTTCCGTCAAGTGAATGATGAATGATTTCTGGCATCTTAGTTATAAGTAAAGGTTTACTGCGTCATATTTGCATGATACACTTACCACAACTACATATTTGCCAGTTTCCACCACTCTCCTCAACTCCAAAGCGAAAGCTGACGCATATTTAGGCACTCCTTGCTTGTTGGTGATCTTTGTCACAGATTCGAAGGAGAAAACGTTAAAGTCGTGGGCGGAGTAGATTCTGACGCGGTAGGAGTCAACTCCCGAGATGGCATCGGATGCAGCTTTGTAGAACTCGTTCAGTAGAACACCTGGAAGTAGGTAGAAATGTCTTAGTCTGACTGGCTTAGTGACTGGTATTCCAGACTACGGGGCGAAACTGTGTGCCCTGTGAAACCTTGAGCATTATATATGAGATCCATACTACGCGACCACGTTTCAGCTACATAAGTCATCAACACGCACTGGTCAAAGACTTACGTCTCGAGACATTCAGGTAATTTAAACGCGTAGAATTTTCGTAACTTCCCGAACCCTACTCGGATGAGTTGGATTAAATGAGAGATCTTTTTCTTGCAATTAGAATTACCTACCTATCCCTGGCACACGTAATTTTCGTATTTTCCTCATAACTATATTTTTATATAACTGGATAGTTTTTTGCAATGCTCCAATTTTTTGGTGGCCAAGGCAAAAGAGGGCTCATAAAAGTGTCAACCGCGACAACTGAATAGCTGAATATTTCATTTGTTGTAAACTAAACTTATATGCCGTACCAGCTTGATATGGGATGTAGTTTTGGTTTCCATAGGTTAAATCAATAGATGCTCCAGCTGCAGCTTCCACTCGCGACCACACGGCTTGTATATCGGGATCGATGGACAATCCTAAGCTGATCTGTAAAGAAAAGTCAATTGTAACATCTTCATCCTTGATGATACGTGCCATATCAGTTTATCCTTAAAAGACCCTGTCTAAGTTTCCTTGTTAGCTGTGTATGTATTCCCGGAACAATAACACCAGATCTGTATGTATTGTGTTGCATTAGTTGTTAATCAGTGATGTATATTTTTTATTTATTGGATGGTTTACATAATAAATTCTCATTTCACTTCAAAACAATCTACTAAAATACTTTCAATCAAATTTTGTTATCAAATAGAAAAGTTTAAAGTAAAAAAACAGTAAGTTGCGACCCAGTTATTGGGTGCTTGTTCAGTATTTTATTTATTTAATGAGTCTGTTTTTGAAGTAATAATTGAAGTTAGTAGTCTGATTAAATAAGCCAAGTAAACGATATGTAATGCCTGAGACATATTTTTTCAATTATAAATAGGTACTGAAATGATGTTCTTGGCCTAAGCCTAGAAGGACCAGGTAGGTGTACCCCGAGAAGCATAGCAGTTCGTCTCGGCTGTAGCAAGATGGAAAATAGAAGAGAACTCAAGGCACACACACACAGCGCTCGTGTTATAATTTACATTTCAAATTATTTTTATAGTATTTGTAATAATTTTTATAATTTTAGCTGAGTGACAGCTAGACAGTTGAATTTTTTTACAAATTATGTATTTCTGTTGCCGCAATAACAACAAATACTAAAAGCAAAATAAAATTAATAATTAATATCCCATACAACAAAAGCGATTTTTGGCCCTTTTTTGCTCGACATCAATAATGGCAACAGGTAGGCACTACATTAACCATTAAAATTATGTAACTACTGTTATTTACTTGTCAACGGTACGGAACCCTTCGTGCGCGAGTCCGACTCGCACTTAGCCGGTTTTTATATATATTTATTTATTTTTAAATATTTAAGACATGCTTCACTGGGCCACACAGAGCCATCTAGTCCCAAATTAAGCTACTATTAAGTACCCTGTCGTATGGGGTACTAGACAACCGATAAACTTACATAAATACTTTTTTTTTGTAAATACATACTTATAATACATAGAAAACACCCAGACCAGTTCAAACAGACATGTTCATGCACACAAATACTTGTACTGTGCGGGGATCGAACCCGCAACCCATGGCTCAGAAGCAGCGTTTACTACCGCTGATCCAAATGGTCGTCTAGTTTGTTCTTATTGTGTAAGGTCATGAGGAGGAGCGAGTGAACCCCAACACAAGTGTATTATTACTCTCTGGGGTGATGGCTATCGACTTAAAACGATAAAGAGTTTTTTTTTTTTTGTTTAATTTAAGTCAAAGGTATGAGAATTTTCGTCAACGGCTTCGAAAATTTTGACACTTAGTTATTCTTTATTAATATACATCTGAGAAGAAAAAGAAGCATCGAACCAAGAAGAGATGACTGTATGAGCTCTACATGCAGTTACTTTGTTTCTTGGCAAGATGGATCTCTTGCAAACGAGCGAAAATGCTGCTTTATGTACTCGTAATCAAACGGTGAGAAGAATCAATGTTACCTGACTGGTGTACTCGTCGTATAGCCCGTAAACAAGGCCTGGTGTTGCAAACACGTCATAGCCCGATTCTTTTGAGAGTAGACTTAGAACATCGCCGAATTCGTTAGCCATGGATTCCGAAGAAGTTGAGCTTAATGCAGCGCTGCCTTCTGTGAAGACTGGGCAATTGGCGTACGCTAGGTTCTGAAATTAAAGAAATATTTATTAATGACATTACATATGAGTACCAAACCAATAGAACGAGATAGAATGCAGCTATGCACACATCATGCTTACATTCACTTAATTTTATTTTAATTTTACTATCATATTAATATTGTACATGCAAAAGTTTGAATGTATGTTTGCCACTCAATTACGCTGTAATAGCACAAAAGCAAATTTTCATTCCGGAATGAAATTTTAAGAATGTTTTTTCAGGGAAGCTTAAATTAACAGTGATATTGTTCTGTACTTGTATAATTCTAATAGCCGGCCACCCATCCATACGTGACCACATACTGGGTTGCTTTACTTTTATCATCACCACCGTAAAAACCAAATTCAACAGTCACTCACAGAATCGTACAAGGGTGGTACAGTTGTGTACGGCACTGGGGTCCAGTTGATGCCTTCAAAGACAGTCTCCTCCGGCGGGAAGATAGCAGCCAAGGCTGAGAGGGCGGTCATCTTCGTTCTGGTGGAGTCGGTGCACCTGATGTAGATCTCGGAATGGTTGTACTGGGGTGCTATGACGTCGTTGTAACGCTCTCTGATGGACTTTCCCAGTTGGTATGCACGACGTTTGCCGACCTTGAAAAAAGTAAGTACTTATATTTACTAACTTATTTCGAGTAATATAAAGATAACATTTTATAGATACGTATGTACTAATTTATGACAAGATAGAGTGCATTATCTTCGAATTTAAACTTTGTTTTAACATAGGTATTTATACTTTTACAATTCAAGGCACAACAGATGTTTTATGTCAGTGAATTTAGAAAAAAACATACGAATATCTGTTGTTGGAACAGAAAACAGTCAGAAAATAATAGAAAAAACAAAAATAATTATCAAAAACTTGTTAATTTTCGACTTAAGTAGTTTGCATTTGTTTTTTGCGAAAGTCACATGTTTTTAACAGTAATTTCTTTTAACAACATTTATCTGTGATTTGACATTTATTTGTTTTTTTAAATTATTTTGATTTATGGTATTCCTATTTATATATTAATATAAAAACATTATTGCACAAAAAAAATTGTGGACTTAATGCCATGTGGCATTCTCTCCCAGTCGACCATTGGGCTAAACAGAAAAGTTGTGTAGGCGGTGCGACAGACAAAATTAAATGAGACTAAAGTAACAATAATTATAAGTCAAAAAAGAAAGGGCAATAGACTACACATAGTACCTTTCATATACAAACTAAATACTAGAACAACTACTTATACTAAATAAATACTATAATTATAAAACATAAATAAATAAATATAGAATGATGACGCGTAATAATGTGAGAGCTAAGTTTATGATGATGATTCCGATTAATTTAGTAAATAAGACGTTTGGGTATGGTAAATTACAGAAAAAAGTAAGTCTAATGTGTTTTCAAGTTCATTTCATCTTCAGTCAATCTCAATCTCGGTGTAATTACTAGAAGAATTCTCGTAGTCACGCCAGTTTAACCACGAGGGTCGCGATCTATATGGTCAAACGGTGTGGGGGCAAATTAGGTACTCACAGTGGTCAGTTGCCCATAGCCGTAGGGCCGGGAGAGCTCGATCAGCTTTTCGGGATCATTGCTGTATGCTACGGAGGACTCCACCGGGGTTCTGTCTCCATGACGATGCACCTAGAATTATGATGGAAAATTAATATTTACTTTAGTACCAGTATCGTGTAGTGCCGACACAAAGATAATTCCAAAAAACAGGTTATATACCAAAAACCTAGGACACCATTGGTCGCAACTTTGCGGCTTTTGATCTGGTAAATGAAGTTTTGCAAAGCGCTAATAAAAAAGACTACACAACTGTTGTATTTCTTGATATGTCGAAAGCTTTCGACTGCGTTTCTCACGATCTATTGATAACTAAACTCGAACGTAGTGGAATTAGGGGACCTGCTCTAGATTGGTTAAAATCCTACCTTACAAATAGATCCCAATACGTAGAGATAACGCATATAAATACAAATTCTGCAGCTATAGCATATAAATCTGAATGAAAAGAAAATCAAATAGGTGTCCCACAAGGAAGTGTGCTTGGCCCATTATTATTTATATTGTATATAAATGACCTGCCGAATGTAACAGAACAAAAAACTATATTATTTGCCGATGATGTATCGGTTTTAGTTACTACTGACAAGAACTCGACGCTAAATCAACATAAAAATGATATCATAAGTACATTGACATTGATGATAAATTGGCTTCAAAAAAATAATCTTTCAATAAATTTAACAAAAACGCATATGATTAATTTTAATAATTTCAAAAATATTCTAGTTGACATAAATTTTAATGGACAAATTCTAAGGAACGCTGACAATGTAACATTTTTAGGTTTAATTTTGGATCCACAATTTAGTTGGAAAGATCAAATAGAAAAAGTTTGCAACAAAATAAATGGATTTGCCTTTGCTCTTTATAAACTGACTAAAGTCGCAAATGTCAGTACGGCTATTACTGCTTATTATGCCTATGTGGAATCAGTTTTAAGATATGGTTTATTAATGTGGGGAAACGGGACTGATGTTAAAAACATATTTATTGCCCAGAAGCGGTGTATTAGAGCCATATGCAATATAGCACCTGATATATCGTGTTTAACATATTTCAGATCGCTTCAAATACTGCCCCTGCCTTGCCTTTATATATTAGAAGTCGGTGTGTTTGTCAAGCGAAATACTGAAAAGTTCGTACAAGCAAAGGACGTATACCAAAGGTCAACGCAAAATCGTCATAGACTGGTGTTAGAGATAGTCCCAAAAACCCGACGATTCCAAAAAAATTGTTATGCGATGTGTAAAACCATATATAATAAAATACCAAGTTATATTAAAGAACTCCCATTTAATAGCTTTAGAAAATCGCTGCGTAGGTGGCTGTTGAACAAGACATTCTATTCAATTGATGAATTCTTAAAACATAAAGAACCCAATGTTTAAGGTCGATGCATTGTTCTTGAATTCTGTATCTTGTATAAAATCATTAATTAATTAATTCAATTCAATTTAATCTAATTTACTATTTGCATGCTACAACATTTGGCTAAGTAGGTTAAAGAACCTTTATATCAAATCTATATCACATTCTATGTACCTGTACCCTACTTAATGGCAAATAAAATATTTGTATTTGTATTTGTAACTGTCAAGGGTATACGCCCCTGGGGCACTTCCTGAGTAAATGCTAATAACTTTAATAATAACTTTATTTAATGATAATATCTTATACAAAGTAACAGTAACAGTGCATCTTATGGGGTTAAAATATGAAATTGCCGTTTTATTGTAATAGGTTCTTTGAATTGACATAGAATCTTCATGGTTTGAGGTTTTCGAATGAAACTTTTTTCACATGGTTTCTATGATGTTCTTCTTTTAAAAAATGTGAAACATTTGAATATCGACTTTTAATTGTTTTTGTTATTTAACTTAGACAAAAAATATGGATACTGCGATAATTCGAGTGATTTTTGAATACGAGTTCCGACGCGAAAGTAACGCGGCAGAAACAGCCCGCAATGTCAATGTTGCGTTTGGAGAGGGATCTGCTAATGAACGCACCGTGCGATTTTGGTTTAAACGCTTTCGTGATGGAAACTTCGACTTGAAGAACGAGCCACGAGGAAGACCGCCCACACAGGTGATTAACGATGAATTAAGAGAGATGGTGGAAGCCGATCCTAATCAAACTACCCAGGAATTAGCGGCATGGTTTAACGTAACCTTACCTACAATATTGACTCATTTGCGTTAAATCAATAAAATAAAAAAATACAAAAAATGGGTGCCTCATGATTTGACTGATGTGCAGAAAGAAACGCGTGTTGAAACTTGTGTTGCCTTGTTGAATCGGTACAGAAATGAAGGAATATTAAATCGAATTGTAACATGTGATGAAAAGTGGATTCTTTATGATAACCGTAAAAGAAAAATGCAATGGCTGACCCAAGATCAAACGCCACAACAATGTCCTAAAGCAAAACTTACCAATAAAAAGGTAATGGTAACTGTTTGGTGGTCTCAGCATGGTGTTATTCACTATAGTTTTCTCCGATCTGGTCAATCAATAACGGCAGATGTCTATTGTGCCGAACTCCGAACGATGTTGGCAAAACTAGCAGTAAAACAGCCCCGACGCATGAATCGATTTTCACCATTATTGCTCCATGACAACGCGAGACCTCGTACAGCACGAGAAACCGTTTTGACCCTTCAGGAACTGCAATTAGAAACCATTCGACATCCTCCGTATTCGCCTGACCTTGCTCCAACGGACTACCATTTTTTTCGTGATTTGGACAATTATCTACGTGACAAGAAGTTTTCTTCCCAGGAGGCAGTACAAAATGCTTTCACACAGTTTGTGCAGTCTAGATCCTCAGAGTTCTATCACAAAGGCATAAATGACCTTCCTATTAGATGGCAGTAATGTATAGATAATAATGGTAACTATTTTGATTAAATACATTTGTTAAAAATTAAAAAATAAACAATTTAGATTTTCAGTACAAATCGGCAATTTCATACTTTAACCCCTATTATATACTAATTATGTATTTAAATATGAACTTGCTTCCTAAGTTAGGGTAAACCCAGTGTTTTAGGTTAAGCAAAGCTTTTCCCACCTACTTAGCTCCTTAAGTAGGTGGGAAGAGCTGCTGAATGAAGAAGTGGAAATTTTCATTTAAAAGTAAAAAAAACGCACCCTACGATTTTATTTTTAGGTCTGATCAATGCCCTGATATTGTTGATTGTGATGACTGGTACTTAATAATAATAAAAAATATTTCAGACATGCCACACAGGGCCACACAGAGCCATCTAGTCCCAAATTAAGCTACTATTAAGTACCCTGTCGTATGGGGTACTAGACAACCGATAAACTTACTTATATATAATTTTTTTTGTAAATACATACTTATAATATATAGAAAACACTTAGGAAATACGATATCCTTATTAAGTTTTTTTTTTCAAATAAGTTTCTTTGCTAATTTTATTTTTAAGTTTAGAGATTTATTTATGAATAAAACCGGCCAATTGCGTGTCGGACTAGCGCAAGAAGGGTTCAGTCAGTAACAAAACGGCAAAAAAACGGGTTTTTTGTATGGGTCCCCTTAATTATTTATCTTATTTTATTTTGAGTATTTGTTGTTATTGCGGTAAAATTTAAACTGTCAAGCAACGGACAGACGGACAGACAGCAAAGTCGTTGTAATAGGGTCCCGTTTTTACCCTTTGGGTACGGAACACTAAAAACATTAAATACTCATTATATGTCAGTTCAAACTGTCAACAGGAGGGTGGTAAAATTTTAATAAATAAATACAGGGCTAGTAAAAATCAAAGTGTTTTGGAATTATAATAAACTTACCAAAAAAGTCAAGACCAGTTCCGTGCCCGCCAGCAAGTCAGCCGGAGCTCCCGTCACGGCTGCTGCCAACAATGCCACACATGCCAACTTAAACATTATCTTGCCGACTGGTGACCATACAAAGCAATCTTAGTGTTATATACCCACTGTTTTATTGATGTTTTCATTGATTTTATTGACGCGCATTGTCAGAGATAATGCATGATTATTTATAGTAATATTTTAAATGACTTTCAATCGTTAGGGTTCCTTACTAAAGGGATGTCTTTAAATTTTCTTTTTGCATTTTTTACCCTTAAAACTTAACACTTTACCAGGTTTATGAGCCGAGTTAACTTTTGAAAGTAAATAAATATATTTTATATTAGTCAGTCTGTCGCGTACAATCGGATCGAAACGTGAGGTAGGTAAAATACTTTGGTTGCAATAATTTTAAATGATGTGTTTTCAACTGAATATCCCTTTCTGATTTTTCTCCCCAAAATCCCCAAAATTCGAACAGTTAATTGCATGTAATAAATTTCACTACGCTGCAATTTATTTACAGTCATCATAACTAACCTTTCGCCATCGAAAGCTAACGGTATAAGGTTTAAGGGGTGGTGGGATCTACCTCCTAGTGGTCCACCCTGGGCAACGGCATCTTTGGTTTTCTAACCAATGATGACGGCTAACAGATCCCTCTGCGGTGGTAGGTTTCGTAAGAGGCTGCCTGAATGCTACCACCCTTATGACGGAGTCCAGCACCAAACAGTTTTTCTGTGTTCCGATGGTGTGTGGGAGAACCAGTGCTTCTGGGTAAGCTCGCCCAATCTTAGACTTTTTCTGAACCGTAGTGTTAAGTGTGTAGTCACGAGCAAGCCATTTTAAAAAACAAATTAGGTCTCCCCACTCGCCCTCCTCACCTAGCCACCATCATCATCATCATCATCATCATCTGTCGCTAGTTTTCCTACACCACAATTTCTGGTAAGGAGTCTGTAGGTGTGGGTACTCCAAAACTCTTCTTGTCCATCGGTCATCGCTTCTGCAGCAGACCATATCCAGCCCACTGCCACTTCAGTGGTTGTGGGCTACGTCAGTCATTTTCGTGTTCTGGAAAGTACCTTCTGATTTTATCTTCTGAAAAAATACCTAGCATAACTCGCTTTGTTAGCTTGACGGGAAACGGTGAATCAATCTTGTTGTGAGTGTCCATGTTTTGAGCTACGTAAGTCAGCACAGGTTGAAAGCAGTGGTTCGAAACCACGGTCATAAGACGTTTTATTCTGTACTAAGCTGAGCTGAAGCACGTAAAGTACCTAGTATTGAAATATGTTGCTACTGGAGAAGACTAATATTTCAAATCAACGAAACGTGACTCAGTCTCGTGTGGCGCGCTTTTTCATTGGCAGTACAAAACGTTAACAGTTTAAGGCTGCCTAATTTTTAAAATCGCCTATCGTATTGTGCCTAAAATCTTGAAGTATAGAACTGCTGTGTTTAACAGTAATGTTATATTAAAGTGACGTCACAGCAGTTTTATGGTCCACTGTCCAGGCAACCATATATTTTTTAACATACGACATCAATAGGTACAATCGAAATCAGTTAAAATCAGTTTTATTACTGCAAATAGGCCCCTGGAGGCGCTTTTACACGTCCCAATATTTAACCTACCACTGCTTCGGGACAAATGTGGGCTAGTGCCGAGAAGAAGCAGCGCAAGAAACTTGGTCACTATTGTCATCTAGTACGATACAATTTAAAGCCAAACGTTCCTATCATTTATATAATCATTAATAGTATAATAGCCCTTTTTCATTAAAACAACTTTGATATATGATTTGAATTTATGTACAAGGAGGTCAGCAATTATTGACAGTGGTAATTTGTTGTAAATACGAATACAATTTCCCATGAACGAATTACCCACTTTTCTCAGTCTGAATCCTGGAACGGCAAGGTTATCTTTATTTCGGATATTGAAATTGTGTACGTCACTATTTTTGACAATAAATTCTAGGTTTTTACGTAAGTACATAATGTTTTCGAAAATGTATTGAGATGCAACTGTAAGTATGTTGATCTCTTTGAATAGCTCCCTTAGAGAGTCACGGGGTCGAAGGCCGTAAATAGCCCGCACAGCACGTTTTTGCAGTATAAAAATAGACTCAATATCTGCCGCTGAGCCCCATAACAGAATTCCGTATGACATTATACTGTGAAAGTAGCTAAAATATACTAATCTTGCCGTTCCAACATCAGTCAATTGTCTTATCTTTCGCGCAGCATAAGCAGCGGAACTAAGTCTTCCAGACAGAGACCTGATATGAGCACCCCATTACAGTCGAGAGTCTACAGTTATACCTAAAAACGTAAAGGAGTCTACAGTAATTAATGGCTCATCTTTTACAATAACATTTGAAGCGGCAAACCTTACATTAGGCAAAGTAAATTTAACACATTTTGTTTTCCTGCATTAAACAAAAGATTAACTGACAATCATCATGATTCATCATGCTCTGCGTTTTAGATTATTTATGGCGTTTCGGCGCAAAAATATGTTTGTGAAAAAAGCTTTATTTTATCAAATGATTACTTTATCTTTATAAGTGTACGAATCAACTATTGAATGGCCTAAATTGTATGTAGGGACGCGACGCAAAGTACAGTGTCGCGGCCATTGCTTGTTCATCGTCAGCCTACATCAGTTTATGCGGAACATACGCTTCTCCGAGAGGTGGTCCGCCATAATCGCTACGAGTAAGACATTGCCACAAGTCGATGCATTTTTGGCATAAACTTTTATATCCAACTGTTTTTCATTTATCATCCAATAGTTTGATTGGAATGAAATATTTGTCTATGGATAAACCAAAATAATCGCGAATTTAGAATCAGTAAACACATCTTTTATTTCATGTTATATCCAAATTGATTCATTTAATGGTTTATTTTATTTTAAAGAATATAACCCATTTCTTCGAAATTTCATTCTCCGACTGATTCATATGGCCAAAATTCAAATTCACTTTTAGCTCTGTTACATGAGTTTAAACGGAAAAGGGTATACCAAATAACATATACATATTTGAAAGAGAGACTCATTTTTTTTTCAAATATCGACGGTCAAAAAATCTGGGCCCAGATGAATCAGAATTTGTTAAAGAATTTATGTAAAAATTGACTCTGTATTAAGAAAAAATAACAATAATGGAAACAGAATTTGTCACCAAAAGAAAAATAAGATGTTGTAAGATTATAAATTAACTAGATCCGGAACGAAGTAACAAAAAACTTACAAATAAAGAAACCTCTACTAGTGCAGGTAAATATAAACATTTAGCGCATACAAGCGCCACTACGGAAATATTATTGCTCAATTTAACAATTATATACCTACTGAAGAATGGATCATGAAGAATGTTTAATTTATCATTCATACGTATGAATTTGGCACAGATGAATCAGGATAATGATTAAAGTCATGCATAGCTCATTATCCATTCGGACTTTAGTTTTGTCAATTTTTTACATGAATTTATAACCTAAAAGCTTCACATAAAACTTAGATTGAAATTTTAAAACAATAAAATAAACTTTATAAAAAAGGAATTGTAATAAGCATGCCACCTGAACCATACACAGATGAATCAGATATTTAGCTTCGTAGCTCTGTAGTTTTAGCCACCAGCCGCACGTCCGCTTCCTAGCTCGTTTTGGACGACTGGCTACCCCCAGCATGGGGAGCCAGTCGCCTAATGCTATTACTCGACCAAATATGGTCAAGCGCAGCTTAAGCCACATGAATCAGTATTATGCGCCGGACACTTCATATTTATTTTTTTATAAACACACTAACGTAGATATAATTAATACACGTTAGTTTTTGGCATAGGTCAATTAATTAGCCATCGGTACAAATTAATTTATAACGATATCTCAAAGGTGTCATCGACCATTACGTTCCGAAAAATGGGAAACGGACGCTCTATATGAATCAGGAGAACAGACTTCAATTTTTTTTATATTAAGTGAACAATTAATCAAAAAATCTCATTGTACCTAAATTAGGGGCAATGATAAATTAAACCAAAAATAATATAACAAGCCGTGCCATCAGTTGTTTGCAGAAATATACCCACAGACATCAAAAATTTAGTCTCTGAAGAAGTACCCATAAGTTTAAAATTTGTTACACAAAATTTAAATAATCTTAAGGGTAGAAAAATAAAGTTAACAAAATAAAAAATAAAATTTATCGAGTACCTACAACACAGTCGAGTTTTTTTTAACCCTTAATTAGGCGCGCCTAAAAAGTTGCATCAGAGGTCGCATGGGGTGTTTAGCACCCCCTATCAATAAATTGAAATAAAACACGAAATACATGCAAAATCAGACTTTTATTAATAGGAACATTTGAACTTACATCTCAATAAACTTATAAACTTCTTTTTACTATAATCAACATTTTCTTTTTAGTAAAAAGATAACTTTCTGTAAGTGCTAGTTTTCTTCGTAACAATTTTAGCAGACAACAATCATATGATCATTGCACACATGTTTATGGCACTTAGAGCATCCAGTTTTTGTTTTTCTATCCTTAGTTCTTGAACAAATATGACACCTTTTGTATGACTGCGATCTTCCTGTTCCAGAAAAAGATTTTTGGTCCTCAATATCATGATGCCTTTTTAGTCGTTCTTGCAGCGGTCGTGATAATGTGGGTATGCCTGCTCTTGAAATTTGGTGAGGTTTGACTAAATCGACAGCCAGTCTCTTCAAAAATACTATTCGCTGTATATTGGAGTCAATTTTAGACTTATAAATTACGTAGGAATTGATACCTGTGATATTAAATAGATGAAAAAAAATCACCATCGGCCATCTTTTGGTACGTCTTCCTACATTAAAGGTGGCGCACATTTGATCATTCGTATCTACTCCTCCTTTGGTTTTATCATAATAATGAATAATTTCAGGCTTATTTTTGTCACCCTCAACATTATAATTATGATGCATTGTCACTGTTATGGTCACTCTCTATAAGTTCATGATCTTGCTCAGTCTCAGATTCACTATCGAAAGCCTCTTCTTCTTCCAACACCACCTCAATTTCCTGTGCATTCAGTGGACGTGCCATTTTACTGTTCACCTATATAAAAATACTATAACATAACCTCAAAAATAACATTAATCTTCTTATTTGTCAAAATACAATGTTTTAAAAAATAACTAATAAAATTAATATACCTGCAATTTGGACCACGCAAACAGTCACCTGGGGTGTCGAGCACCCCAAACGCGCTCCCTGAACCCAACCAACCACAACCGAGCGCAGCTCGCAACTGAATCGTGTACTTTACACTTATTTACGAAGCTACCTAAAATAACAGCGCGCTAAATTCAAATTTTAAAATGTTATGATCCTGGAAACCTGCTTTGGGGTGTATGACACCCCACGCGACCAATTAAGGGTACCTTGGCTGCGCCAAGTAAAATCATAAACCTTCGTCTGGTGCGGTGGCGGGCCAAAGTGTGCCCCCAATGGTTTTTCCGCCAGTGTGTGGTAGGTCTTTCTCGACCCACTACCACTAGGTTAGATAAAATTGCTATAACTGCGAAAACATAATGTAGGTGTGCATATTATAAACATAATTTTAGACTGTTGGAATAACTTTGAACCCAACTTCTTTAGATTTGATTCACCCCGAGATCAGTCAAACAGGAAATAAGAAATAAATCATTGAAAGTGGTAGGTCCACATAAACAAAAATGAGGCGTATAAGGATATTGCAAAGTACCATGTCATTGTAAGCAATAAACTTTTTACAATATCTACGAGTACAAATTGTTTAATTACCGATTTATGATCGATAAGATCCACGGATGTTTATCTAAGGTTTGGTCGCGCCCCCACGCGTGCCGCACGAGAGGTTCACGCGCCTATGTCTAATCTAGTTGCAGTGTCATTGTCATAAATAGTTATTATAGCAGTGTTAATTGTAAAATGCATTGTAACTTTGCTTTTACTAAAAACTGGAACATGGTCTCTTAACTTGGAGGCCCATGCTAGACCAACCCAAGGAGGTTAAACGTCGCAAAGCACTAGAGAGAGCGATGCTGGTATATCCCAACGCGATAGAATAAGAAATAAGGAATTCTGTAGGTAGAAGAACTGAGATAACCAACAACGCTCGAAGAACTGCGGAACTGAAGTGTCAGTAGGCAGGATACATACACAGTAAGAAGACCCGAGCTCAAATATTTTGGAAAGCCGACTGTGCACTGGAGGACGATCTGTGGTGGAGGTCGCGGAAAGATGCAGATGAAAATTATTCCGGGCGAGAAATATGACTTCGCTAATTTTTGTCTAATATCTATCTTGCCGGTACTAAGTAAAATATTTCAGAAAGTAATCTATCATCAACTTTTATCCCACTTTAGTGTGAATAAATTGTGAAACAACAAACAATAGGAAAGTTAGAAATACTGCTGATGCTGGAGTTGCTCTCTTAAAACACGTGTTTAATGCTTGGTAGGGTAGGTTAGATGCTGCACGTGTTTTTGTAACCATTCAAAGGCTTTTGATTGTGTGGCCCATGAAATTTTATTTAATAAACCTAGACATTAAGGTGCATCGAATAATTTATTGTATCTAATCAGCGCTTAACTACCTCATAGGCAGACAATATCAGTTTTCATTTATGGAACAAAGCTTTAAGGTCGGCTCTTGGCATAGTTATCCCTCAGGGATCAGTACTGGGACCCTACTATTTTCAATTTACATAAATTTAAGACATGCCTCACATGCCTCACTGAGCCACACAGAGCCATCTAGTCCCAAATTAAGCTACTATTAAGTACCCTGTCGTATGGGGTACTAGATAACCGAGAAACTTACTTATATACTTTTTTTTTGTAAATACATACTTATAATACATAGAAAACACCCAGACCAGTACAAACAGATATGTTCATGCACACAAATATTTGTACTGTGCGGGGATCGAACCCGCGACCCATGGCTCAGATGCTACGTTTACTACCGATGATCTAAATGGTCGACAAATAACCTTACATACATGCATAATCTCTGTAAGATGGTGTTATTTGCGGTTAGAAAATTTATGATTAGAGGGACAATTCAACATTTGACAATGTGAATAATACTCTCTTAAAATTAGTGTGTTGGTTAACTACAAATATTCTTTTGCTCAATGCTAATAAAACTTAATGTGTTACATAATATACTTTGACCAATTTGTGTTTTGCCACCATCCTTATTATACTCGTAATCCGGGTAACATAGGCTACTTTCTGTTGAAAAAATATTGGGGTACATTAAAAAATAGACGTCATAACGAGTGGGGTATCAAATAAAAGAAGACAAAATTCTGAGTAAAAAATTTTTAAACAATACAGCCAAAATACTCTGAAATCATTGGAATTTTCGTAGTCGGGTAACAGATTTTTAAACAATTTATTTATTAGGTTTCTCTCTGTAATGGGGTGCTCATATTAGGCTCATATTGCCCGGAAAACTTTGTTCAGCTGCTTATGCTGTGAGAAAGATAAGGCAATTGACAGATATAGGCAGAGCAAGATTAGTATATTTTAGTTACTTTTACAGTATAATGTCATATGGACTTCTGCTGTGGGGCTCAGCGGCAGATATTGAGTCTATTTTTATACCAAAAAACGTACTGTACGGTCTATTTCTGACCTAAGACCCCGTGATTCGCTTACATAGCTGTGCAAAGAGATCGATAGGTATACTTACAATTGCTATCAATACATTTTCGAAAAAAATATTCACGTCCGTAAGAACTTTTATTTATTTCTCAAGAAAAGTGACGTAAACACACAAAAAATAACGATAAACTCGCCGTTTCATGCAAAAAGTGGCCAATTCGATGTGTCAAGTTGGCTGCCAAAATCACTTGTCGCGATTTTTACAAAATGGGATCATGTTCCTACCAAAAAGACGGCAAAAACTAATGGAACTAAATGGCACCTACCTACATACTTTAGTTAAATTTATATAAACTTAATTAAAAAAAAAATGATAATTCATAATAAAATGCGAAGAAACTTTTTCCCCAACTTATTTATGAGAGCAGTAGAAGACCCCTAAGGTATGTTGGAAATTTATTTTGACAACTACATAATGTTCAATCGTGATCAAAGTAATAAAAATAAAAACAGTATTTTAATCAGAACAATCAACTTTATTAGGCTTCAACTAAAAACAAATCAATGTTCGTTGTTAGATATTACAAAATAACAAATGGAGCTATTTTTGTTTATTGTCTTATTGTTTAGTGGCACCTTAACAAAGTTAATAAACAAATGTTAAAAGGTTTTTATACTTTCAGCAAGCTATAATCTAGTATCTTACGATTGCTGCTTTAGAAAAGCCCTTGGGATTCCGACACGGATTATCATTGAGCTAATGATGAGCAGAAGTAATTTTGGAATGCTACTCCCAAACTTTTGAAGTATCTTTTCCAATAAATTAATTGGGTCATGTCAGTAAATGCTAAGGAACAAAGAAATATGAGAAAAGGTTTTCTGATTCGATAACTGTCAAGTAAGAGATGTCAATATCTGTGCCAGGATGATTCGAATCGTATAAATTATTATGCAAAACCAGAGTCGTCAATAACTATATCCTTGGACCATCCACACTTAGTCCTCCAGGTGTCCTCGTCCAGGGCATTCCCGGATGTGATCTCCACGAACTGCTCGTAGTCGCAGACGGAGCCGCAGCCCTCCACGTCAAGGTAAATGAAGTCTTCACCGGGACTGGGAAGGTAGACCGGCTGAAAGATAGATTTATAAATTAGAGAATAACTAATGTTTGCTTTTTACTACCATTATCTCGGTCAACAGCTGTTTAGTATATCTCTGTCTGTTTTTAGTCTTCGCTTGCTACTCTAAGTTACTTTACTATACTTTGGAATTGGAATTGAAACTTAGAAGGATGATATTCTAATAATGGCCAACTTTGCATGACGTGTAGCATTTTTCTCCGAGAATCGTTCTTCCAAGCAAGTAATAGAACCTTTTATTACAATCACCCAGGCAGACTTAAATCATGATTGAAATAAGAGTTCAATCCGCCATCTTTGTTTGTTTTATCTAAAATGATATATGCTACAGTCTGTACTCTTTATAAAACACTCACCACAACTACATATTTTCCTGTTTTTACTACTTTCCTCAACTCCAGAGCGTAAGCTGACGCATATTTGGGCACTCCTTGCTTGTTGGTGATCTTCGTCACGGACTCGAAGGAGAACACGTTGAAGTCGTGAGCCGAGTAGATTCTGACGCGGTAGGAGTCGACTCCCGAGATGGCGTCGGATGCAGCTTTGTAGAACTCATTCAGAAGAACCCCTGAAAGTAAGTAGGTACAAATGTCTTAATAGAAATTGTATTTATAATGTTTCCAAGTCTGTATGTATGTATGTAAATCTGAATATTTGACTTGATGTAAACAACACTCATATTACGTACCAGCTTGATATGGGATGTAGTTCTTGTTTCCAAAGACCAGATCGATAGATGCTCCAGCAGCAGCTTCCACTCGCGACCAGACGGCTTGGATATCAGGATCGATTGGCAATCCTAAGCTTATCTGTAAAGAAAAGTCAATTTTAACATCTTCATCCTTGAAAATACCTGCTATAATCAGCTTGTCCTTTAATGGCACTGCCTAGATTTTCTCTTTGGCTGTGTTTACATTAGTTGGATTTTCTTTAACTAACTTCTTCTTTAGTCGTAGTTAATAAGAATATATTTAGTATTTTATTTAAACAGGCTGGTCTTTATAAATAGTAGAAGTCTGGGTAAAAACAGTCACATCTGTTCTAAATTGGCTGAAAGAATTAGGTGGATTAAAGTTCCGAAATCTATATTATCCCGAAATCTATATTAAACCGTTGGTGCAGGCTTTTGTAGCAAGATGTAAGTCATGAAAAGATCAGATGGCTGTTCTCTTCTTCTTCGAAAATTTTAATACCAGACTATTTCTTTAAAATGATCACCTGACATGAAAAAGAAGCCACCACTATGAACGAATCAAAAAGAGATGACTGTTCTGATGAATTTGCTTTAAAGCAATACGTATTTCGTCATAGCGAAACTGCTGATATTATAATCAGGCATCGTCAGGATACAGAAGGTGTGTAGAACCAATGTAATGATTACCTGACTGGTATACTCGTCGTATAGCCCGTATACAAGACCTGGTGACGCAGACACATCGTAGCCCGATTCTCTTGAGAGAAGACTTAGGATATCGCCAAATTCGTTTGTCATTGATTCCGAATAAGTCGACATTAGTGACGCGGAGTTGTCTGAGTAGGCGGGGCAATTGGCGGCTGCTAGGTTCTGAAATGAATTCTATTCATTAATGATACATTGCGTATACCTAAGTATTAAACCAATAGAACGAAATAATCTACATGCACATATCATGCAACTACACCTAATCTTATTATTATCTATAATATACTTATTTAATTCACGCAATAAAGCAAGAACAATGATAAGATCCGGCAAAAGTTTGAAGCGGATATAATAATATTTTATTCGTATATGGTGGAAAGTATTTTTATTTCAAAATTAGAGTATGGTTTCCTTGAGATAGTTTCAAAATCAAAAGTTAGTACAATTATAACCTAAATAGCTGTTGCCCGCGACTTCATTCGCGTCAATTTCTGTGAAATGATCGCGATTAATTTTGCAACATTTTTCACTGATGCTTTTCTCCTATCGGTCGCAGCGTGATGTTATATAGCCTTAAAGCCTTCCTCGATAATTGTACTATCCATCAAAAAAAGAATTTTTCAATTCGAACCGATACTTCCTGAGATTAGCGCGTTCAAAAAAACAAACAAACAAGCTCTTCAGCTTTATAATACACAAGCTGTTTCCCGCGACTTCGTACTCGTCAATTTCTGTTATTATGATCGCGATCATTTTTGTAAAAATTTTCACTGATGCTTCGCTTCTATTATTTTTTTTGACGGACCTATCACTGTAACCTTATATGGAAGGCTTTATTCAGTTAAACCGGGCTAGTCGCAGCGTGATGTTATACAGCCTTCCTCTATAAACGGACGAACCAACACAAAAAAAAAAATTTCAATTCGAACCAGTACTTCCTGAGATTAGCGCGTTCAAAAAAACAAAGAAACAAAGTCATCAGTTTTATAATATTAGTATACTCGTAGCTAAACAATAATGAGGCAATTAAATGGTAAATAAAATATCTTGTAGTATTCAGACTTGTTTGATTTTACTAGCCGGACACCCACCTACACATAACCACAAATATCAAGCAAATGTAAGAGTCACTTACAAAGTCATACAAGGGCGGTACAGTTGTGTACGGCACTGGAGTCCAGTTGATGCCTTCAAAGACAGTCTCCTCCGGCGGGAAGATAGCAGCCAAGGCTGAGAGGGCGGTCATCTTCGTTCTGGTGGAGTCGGTGCACCTGATGTAGATCTCGGAATGGTTGTACTGGGGTGCTATGAAGTCGTTGTAGCGCTCTCTGATTGACTGGCCCAGTTGGTAGCCACGACGTTTGCCGGCCTTGAAAAAAAAATTTTCTTTTGCTCTTACACACTATTTAACTTTATAACTATAAAAACAAGCTAATAAGAACTGCTTTATATTAGTTCTTTTCACATGTTGCGGCGGCAAATTATGTATACACTCACGGTGGTCAGTTGCCCATAGCCGTAGGGCCGGGAGAGCTCGATCAGCTTTTCGGGATCATTGCTGTATGCTACGGAGGACTCCACCGGGGTTCTGTCTCCATGACGATGCACCTAGAATATTTTTTTTTATTTATTAAAAGAAACATACAGCTCAAATATTACATTTGAAATAAAGTTATGTTATTAATACATTTGTCAACACTGTTTTCAACAATGAAAGATATTAATATGTATTTTACACAAGACAATTGGAAATCAATTTGACTCAAGAAATACAAAAACAGGTTATGTGACAAAAATTAATAGCATTGATCGCAACAGACAAGGACATCTTACGCCACTGATTTTTGATGAGAGTCCTGAGGTACTTACACAAATTAAAAAATGTAAAGGTTAAAAGGATAAAATAGTAACAATATTATATTTGAAAAAAGACTTGATATCACTTTATTATTAAAATATTAGGGGTTAAAGTATGAAATTGCCGTTTTGTATGGACGAAATCGAGAAAAGTCATTTTTCCATACTAACAATTTTTTAGTTTTTTTAAAAACGCCTGATCCTGTTTCGATGCAATTAAAGGTGAAAGTTAGTGGTTGGTGGTGGCATTATGGTATTTAAATTTCTGAAAATCAAAGTATATAATACAAATATACTTAATTGAAGCAAGAAGGACAGCTGACACATTGTAAGGGGTCTTTTCAACGACTTCCTTTGAAGTAATAGGCACTAGTATTGCATTTTTTTTTAGTCAAAAGTTACTTTATTTAGTTTTTGATACAATACAAAAAGAATTACGCAATAGTATGACTATACTTAAGAGCTATAAACAAAATAAAAAGTAGGAAAATAAACGGCAATTTCATACGTTAACCCCTATTATTTAAAACAATGACAGTAGTCCGATTTTTCATGAAAAATATCGTATTTTGAACTACACCAGCAATTTAATGGATAATGGATTATAATGGCGAAAGAGAATTATTCTTTATTTATTTATTACAAAACAAGGGTTGCAATGGTTTTATACCCACATATAGATTGTGGGGTCCTAAGTCTCTCTGTGTCGTCATTTTTTGTAGGTAATTAGAACCAAACATGTACAAATGTCAGATCAATGATTGGAGCAGGAAGGGAGTAAACGTGTAAATTTATAAGTAAAAAAACTCACTAAAAACGTCAAGACCAGTTCCGTGCCCGCCAGCAAGTCGGCCGGGGCTCCCGCCGCGGCTACTGCCAACAATACCACACATGCCAACTTAAACATTATCTTGCCGACTGGTGACCATACAAAGCAATCTTAGTGTTATATACACACACTGTTTTATTGTTGTTTTCGGTAATTTTATTGACGCGCATTGTAAGAGATAATGCATGATTAAATGAATAGATTTGAAATACCTTTTAAATTGTTAGGGTTCCTTACTCAAAGCACCGCTTTAAGACGCTGACATGAGCCAAATTGAGTTCAATGAAGATTGTTTTGCTTTAAGCCTATGGCTCGTATTGTTGCCAAATTCTATGTAGTTGTAATTGATCATATTTTCGACCAGGTGGCTGTTTCCAAAACACGATTCTAAAAACTTTTCTCGATAGAAAAAAATCTCAAAAATACATAAATTACCATTTTTCTCAGCAGTCCGTATAACAATGATAATAAAATTTTGCTATATTGTATATTACATGTTGCTTAAGCAAATGACTGATTTAGATTTTTAATAAAATGGCAATTTTAAATTGCACAACGAATTTTGTTGTTTGGCACTTAGGCCCTTCTATTCCATGCGCTTTTTCTCTGTCACTCCTACGAGAATCGACAGTGATAGCTGTGGCGCGTTCCAAAGAAATTCAAAGACGAATAAATTTGTGGGCGTGTTCATTGCTCAAGGTCATCGGCTGCAGTCAGCGTCTTGGCAGTTTGTGATCACAAGCAATACTATGACTAGCTATTGCCCGCGGCTTTGTACGAGTGTTATTTTTAATTTCAAACTATCCGATGTGCGTGTGGTCTGAGGGCTTTCTCAGAATTCTTTAAAACTTGTTCAGGATTTAGTGAACAGTCTTCATATTTTTGTATAATAAAGATGGCATCTTGCAGCGTGCGTGCAGTGCAGCATCTGCGTGAAAATTTTTCGTTAAAGTCGTTTGAGCGATTGCGCAACAAATATCAATCCAAACTTTTGCAATTTTAATATTAGCAAGGATTTGTATGATAATATTATTAAGATTAAGGAATTAAGTGAGTCAGCGATTTTTTTACTTCATTACATAGGTACCTACTAATATTTGCAACCAATGATATATTAAAGCGAAGCAGATTATAAGCGCGCGCGTTGTGAAGACTCAAATACGCCTAATAATTAGGCCGTTTTTACAACGTCCACGTCGAGTGCAGTCAGGAGCGGTAATCATTAAAAATTATAGCCATTTCTTTAATTTGCGTGCTATTTCGCATCTTTTGTTCTGCTTAGATCCAAGTTCACCAACATTTAAACAGCCGGTAAACAAAGAGTGACGATTAATTTGACACAATTCCCATACAAAATATGTCAAATAATATTTTAAACGCTGTTTAAACTTAAACGTCTGTTGGTGAACTCGGGCCTTATCAGTGAAACTGGTCAATGTGTGCAGTTTAGGATTGCTAGGAACAGATTTAATACGCGGATTACTTTGAAGGTAACAGACAGCAAGGCAACAGCAAGACCTGTCAACTCTTGGAAATGAAAGTAAGAAACTTAAGTAGTTTTTGCAAAGTCCGAACTTTTAAGAATAACCTTTAGGATTCTTCCGCACTTAGTAATGCTTAGTTGTTAAAACAAAAGACTTCAGTGTCCGATAAGGTTACATCAGGAGTGGAGGGTGGGGGTCGTAGGAACTTGATACTGAACCGATAAACGAGACTACATTTCATAGGACGACATTATGCAGGAAAGAACCAAGCACTTTAGACCATCGTTAAAGATTCGACTTTTATGTATTCGTGGAAAACAGCGATTATAACGGTTAGCAAGCAACGTTAAAATGACCACTTTCTTTGTAGGGGCCTTTGTGCTTCATACATTTCAAGCAACCCATGAAATGTATGAAGCCAGTACTAACTAGTTTCTACTTCACAGCGGTATTTATTTTGCCGGTTACTTGGCACGCGTGGAATTTAAAATCTTAAAATGTTGACTATGTTTTAAGGACGCCCTTTAACAACTTGATGGAAACCTTTGCTCTGCAGTAGGATGATTAAAGGCCGTTACTTTCCGTTTTTTGTATTGCTTTCAAATCTATCGAGTCGGTACCTGTCTCGCTTTTGTGTTGCATATCCAAACAGGCATACAAATAAAAATTTAAAAAGCCGTTGTTTTGACTTCTAATTCTTATATTCAAGACCTTAAAGATTCAGATTAAAGACCTGAGAAAGATTAGGGAATTTCAAGGAGGACCAACAGACTTAAAAGCCACGTACTCACTAGGGGACATTTATACACCGACTTGTGTTCAGAGACATTACGTGAGATCGCGAAACATCGCTCTACGTCGCTCGATATCTTGTCGCCGTCCAAGTCAGTTTAGTGTCTTTCATGTGACTTTACTCATTCGAATGTGCGACAAGATACAAGTTGCTCGATGTCACGGTACATATCAGTTGAAGTGTGGCAACGTCGCGTGAAGTCGCCCGTCGTCTTCCGGGACATGAGTCGCGAGACATTATCTCCTAAGGGTATATGGCTTTAACGTTGCTTTTTCGTGGTATAAGCATACTATTGGCTTCAGTTTTGGGATAACGTAAATACGAAGCATAAAAACTTTCCAAAAAAACGGTAAAAGTATTATCTTCCTTGTTGGCGACATTCAAATGATCGCCGTCCTTTAGACAACAGGGCATAGGAATAACAGCGTCTATGAAACTTGAGTTTTATTTCAACGCACAAACACTTTATGCATCGTTGTGTACAATTTGAATAAATCTTGGTAAGAATTGACCTAAATATTGTATTTGTTATTTCGGCTAATGCCGTGTCATAGTGACACCATGAAATAGCTCTTGTGGAAGGCGGCTTTATGATTACCTACTGCTAGAAGAAGACGGGCAATAGCGTTTTCTTTTTGCAATAAATTGGCATCGTCAACCATGACATGATGAGAACCCGGGACCCCGAGATGTTGGCCCGGTTTTGAAACCACTAGACCAACGAGGCGAATTTATGAATGAAAAAAACCGACAAAATGATCCTCAAACCTCGCTTTCAATTTTATTAGTTTAGACTTTAGATAGATAGAGTACTCTTTATTGCACACCAGAAAAAAAAGTTAAGTAAATTTAAAAAAAAAATACAACTTCGGCGGTCTTATCGTCAACAGCGATTTCTTCCAGACTGTTGTGTATTTAAAGACGAGTCTGGTTGACAACTGCTTTATTATTGTGTATGACGGTGATCTCACAAAACTTAGTTACTTATTTAAAATTACCCTACAACATCTCCCCCCTTTAACTAGAATAATACTTAACTTATAATTTAGTAGGTAACGATAGTAACCAAATACTATGCTGCCTGCAGGCAAAAGTGGTTGTTATGGTTAAAACAACTTTTATGTACATTAATTAAAACAAACAGAAAGGTAACAAAACAACTTATCAATATTGTAATGAACTAGTAACTAGGTAACTAATTAGGTACATAAAAGCAATAAATGAATTTATTGAAGTTTAGCTTTGCTGCGGGTAACAGGAGGAGAGTACAACTCCAGAGTACTATCTTTTAATTTTTTACTATAGTCATACTCATTATCCTCTTCCCCTGAAATATACTCGTCTCCTTCCGATGAAACATCAGACACAACATCAGTCATATTCGTGGATGTTTTAGCCAACTCACTGTTATTAGACATACTACTCTTTATTAAATGTCGACGATTACGGCGAAAAATACCTTTTTTATTTTGAATAGTGTACGAACGCGGAGTCGAAGCCTTGGCTACGACAGTACCGCGGGAACGTTCATTGTTGCGTTCTAACATAATCACATCATCGCCAACATTTAACTCAGGAAGCTGTTTACTATGGTAGTCATAATACATTTTAGTTTTTCTCTGTTTATCCAAAATTTTTTTGTATTGTGACGTATTGTCACAACAATTCTGCTTTAACAATTCGGGATGAACCGGGAGTCGGCATTTTAATCTACGTCCCATCATTAGCTGCGCAGGAGAATTCAAATTTTCCCGCGGAGTATTTCTAAAGCTTAACAAGTTTAAATAAAAATCAGTTCCACTATCTATTGACTTTTTCAACATTTTTTTTTATTGTTTGTACAGCTCTTTCACTCTTACCGTTCGACTGAGCGTAATATGGTGATGAAGTTATGTGATTAAAATCCCACTCATCGGCAAATAACTTAAACTCGCGACAAGAATATTGAGGACCGTTGTCGCTTATAACCGTATCCGGGATTCCATATCGAGAAAAAATTTCTTTCATGATAGTAATCACAGACCTTGACGATGTATCTTTTAAACTTGCAACCTCAAGAAACCCCGAAAAATAGTCGACTAAAATTAAATAACTTTTCTTTCCGTATTCAAAAATATCAGTACCAACTTTATTCCACGGCAAAGCTGGTATGGTAACTGGAATCAATGGTTCTTTACTAGGTTTATTTGAATTCTCCTGACAAACTTTACATCTCTTCACATAATTTTCTATATCCTTGACCATCCCAGGCCAAAACAATACTTCGCGCGCGCGCCTTTTACAGCGATCAACGCCTAAATGTCCATCATGAATTATATTCAACATGAAAGTCTTTAAAGAATCAGGAACCAAAACCTGTTTGTTTTTAAATACTACACCATCAACGGAATAAAGTTCATCCCTCATTGACCAAAAGTACCTCAAAACACTTTTTAAATTAATTTTGTGATTAGGCCACCCTTGATTTATGTATAGAAGCAACTGATTTAACACCCCATCCTTAGCAGTTTCTTGTTTTATTATGGAGAGTTTTTTTTGAGAAATCGGCATATTATTAATCACCATTCTCAGCTGATTTAGAACGGCGGTGCTAATACTATCATCATATAAATCGGGCAAAGGGGCGCGCGAGAGTGTATCCGGTATGTACATATATTTTCCTGCTTTATAAGTTATTATTAAATTATATCCCTGAAGCCTTAACATCATTCGCTGCAAGCGTGCCGGGACTGCATCTAGAGGCTTTTTGAATATGCTTTCAAGCGGTTTATGGTCAGACTCGACAATGATTCGGTGGCGGCCGTAAATGTATTGGTGGAACTTTTCACACGCAAAAACAATGGCCAACAGTTCTTTTTCAATTTGCGCGTAACGAGTCTGCGCGGGAGTAAGCGTGCGCGAGGCGTACTCGACAGGCCGCCCGCGCTGCGTCAGCACTGCGCCCAGCGCCACGCTGCTGGCGTCCACGGACAGCAGCACGGGGCTGTTCACGTCATACAAGGCTAGTACCGGCGCATCACTGATGATATCTTTAATTTTTTCGAATGCTTTTTTATGTCCACTTTCCCAACTCCATGTAACATCCTTTTTTAGTAGTCTAGTCAGTTGAAAAGTGTGATCTGAATAATTTGGTATGAATTTAGAAAGATAATTAACAACACCCAAAAATCTCTCTAAACTTTTACGATCCTTCGGTTCAGGCATGTTCTTTATAGCTCTCACTTTTTCAGTGTCCACTTTCATTCCGTCTTTATTAAAGATATGACCCAAATATGTTACCTCCTGTACGCATAAACGACACTTCTCTTTATTAAATTTTAAATTTATTTCCCGTGCTCTGTTAAATAAAGCTTTTAGTCGTATATCATGTTCTTCCCTAGTTCTACCCCAACAGATTAGATCATCAATGAAAGAATCCACCCCTTCCAAGCCTTCAAATAATTGTTTGATCTTGGCATGGAATATTTCAGGTGCACAATTCAAACCGAACGGTAATCTTAAATATTGGTATCGCCCAAAGGGCGTATTGAACGTGCATAGGTCAGAACTATCACTATCTAATTTTATCGACCAAAACCCAGAATTGGCATCTAGTACTGAAAAATACTTAGCCCCGTGAAGTTTAGAAGCCAATTCATTTATAGTTGGCAACGGAAAATGAGCACGCTGTATAGCAATATTAAGAGGACGAGGATCCAAACATACACGTAATTTACCATTCTTTTTAGCAACTATTACCAACGAATTAACCCATGGTGTAGGATGAGTCACCTTTTTTATAACCCCTAACTGCGTCATTCTATTCAATTCCTCCAATAACTGATCCCGTAGCCCTAACGGTATTTTTCGAGGTGCACAAATAACAGGAGTAACATTTTTATCAACTACAATATGATACTCGCCCGGTAAGCAACCTAATCCAGTGAACAAATCATTGTTTTCTGACCAGTTTATATTATGCATTCTCTTAACAAGCCCCAATGTCGTACAAGTACGCTACAACACAGACAACCTTTGAGTAACCGTTGGGCACAATTTAACTACCTCATAATAGGTTTTTTTTACAGTTTTGACTGTTGCGATGCCCTCACAGGACCATGTTACCTGAATAATATACTTTAATATACTTTAGTTAGATCTTTGTACTAACACGTCGTGGTTATAAAATATTAATATGAGTATGAGTATGTCTAGCATTGGAAAGAGATGATAAAGTGAAGTAATGGCCTAAAATTCAAGTGACCGCAGCAATGAGGGTACAGGAATAATCACCACTTGCTCACGACGTGATCGCAAATCCGAGCAGTGCTCGAAAACTTTTGTTGCCCGCCCCGGGGGGGATCGCACTCAGGACCCCGAGATCTTGGCTACCGGGCCAGTGTAGTTCTAGGTATACCGTGAACTTGTAGTTCCAGGCACACCGTTAACCTGTATTTCCGACTCACCAAATGGCACTGGATAACACGGAGAGTGGTTTGATGTTAAGGGTTCTTAATCCGGACGAGCCCCACATAAATCAGCGCCGGCTCCGCTTTAAAAAAAAGTAATAACATAAAAAAATAGCTGCTCAAATTTAACCTTGGAAATTTCGTAGACATTGTTTGTGTTAGACTGTGCTTATCAATGCTTTGAAGATGCAAACTCAACTTATCCTAACTAAATTAAGACCTATCGTAAACCAATTGTGTGCAACTAATAAACATTCACGGAATTATACAGGCTGACTTTCTCGTCACCGTCCAAATTTTTTATATGCGTTCAATATCGTATTTAGAGCCCATTTATGAAGTAAAAATGTAAATGTTTTCACCCGAAAATATTTTTCGCAACATAGTTTTCAATTTTTACAATCCTAAGCCTTCATACCTTATATTATTATGAAGGAAAATTCAAAAACTTATAAATAGTATCGTAATGAATGAATGAGATGCGCACCGCGTGAAAAAAGTGTTGCTAGGAGGCCGTAACAACAAATTTAGATTTTTGGCGGACCTTTTCTAAGAGCTATCTTGACATTTTTGTACTGAACTATACCAAAAGAAAAAATATGTCATTTGTTTTTGTCCCGTAGATTGCCATATTAAAATTTGGAAGGTGGTTAAAATTTCACCCTGTATAGACAATTATATTAGGCACAATAAACATTGTGAAAGCATAAAGATTGGTAATCTGCTGAAACTATCTTGGATATTGAACAAAAAAAAGGATGAACTTAATGTTCTTAGAGCTACTGCAGGCAGGCGAGTCTATCTTGCGTGGTCTCATGCGCTCTGCTTGCATCACCATTTTGCGAACGGTTCCTTTCATCTTCATCATCAGCAATCGAAGTTCATTACCCTTCATTCAGACCTTCATTTAATTAATGCTTTACTAGCCAATCCAGGTTTTAGGCAGCGTAAAGATGGAAATACGTGCATGGGAAATTGCATATTTTGCATTATTAAAAAAATAACCGCAAACTATTGCTAAATTATCTGGATAAAAACTTTAATTGCGTCTAAAAAAATGCCAAAACTATTAGTTATCACTCATGCGCAACGCGTGGGGGCGCGACCGAATAATCGATACACATTCGTGGATCTTATCGATTGTAAATTGGGCAATTGATGGATATTAATAAAAGTATATCGCTTACAATGACTTTGAACTTGATATGTCATCCTGCAGATAACAGTAAACCACCCTCTTTATACAGACTAAGTTAGCGGGAGTGTCAGTTTCATCTAGTATAATATTAAAAAAGCTTTATAATATTAAATTTATTTAAAAAAAAAAAAAAAAAAAAAAAACTTTATAATATTTTTCAGACGCACTGGGCCACACAGATTAAGATATTACTAAGTAGCTTTTGGAAGCTATATTAAATTAGCACTAAGATTGCGATCTGGGCACTATCCATCAGCAAAATTTACTTTCCTAATGAAAAAGAGTGATACTCCAAATTGTTCACAATGTAATGTAATTGAGGATGTGCAACACTTGTTGATGGATTGTTCCCGAACTTGAGGAGAACGAGAGGCACTTCTGAAGGAATTTAATTTATATTTATTAGACATAGGTTTAGTGCAAACTATTTTATCAAACCCTAAATCAAAATTGGCCATTAACCTGTCTAAATTAGCAAAAGACTATCAGAAGTAAGTCGCGTAATAATAATATTGTAATTCAGTTAGTTTTTGAATATACATGTAAAATGGATACGATGGGGTTGAGGTTTTAGGGTGGTGGGATCTACCTCCTAGTGGTCCACCCTGGGCAACGGCATCTTTGGTTTTCTAATTAATGATGACGGCTAGCAGATCCCTCTGCGGTGGTAGGCTTCGTAAGAGGCCGCCTGGATTCTACCATCCTCCTGCCGGAGTCCAGCGCCAAACAGGTTTTCTGTGTTCCGCTGGTGTGTGGGAGAACCAGTACCTCTGGGTAAGCTCGCTTCATCTTAGGCTTCTTCTTAACCGTATAGTTAAGTATGTAGTTAAGAGCAAGCCCATTCTTTATAAAAAAAAAAACATAACCGTTGGGTAAAAACCCCTAAATAAAATTTAAATTAAAAAAAAAGTAGATTTGGACGTTTGTACGTTACTAGATGTAAGATTCGTATGTACGAAAGTATTTGTATTAATATGCGTTCAAGTGATTTTTATCGATATTTTTTATTTAATAACGTCCTGTCTATCAAATACATATTAGCAGCCAGCACTAGGCTGCTGTGTAGGTGTTGTTCGTGGACAAAAATGTAAAAATAAACTTGAATCCACAAAGAGCACCAAATATCGATAGGTGCTCTTCGTGGACTAGGCCTGGTGCTATTCGCGCAGGTGCTATTCGGGCGGGTGGAGGAGGAATACGTCGAATGTGAATGTGTCGCTAAGGTATTCTTGCCGTAATCAATTTCGATACTTTTTCGTACACACCAACATTTTTTGGTCTCTTTAGCGGTTCAGGCTGTACTTTGATCCGTCTGTTAGCCATGCAGGAGAAAGCATTTTATATGAAATAGACTATTATCTTACCATCGACTAAAATATGCAGCAGCTAGACATAAACCTACATAACAGAAACTATACTCAGTTGATTTCAACTTAAATAAATACAGACATTAATGTAATTTTTACTTCTGGAAATAAAAAAATATATAAATGAACGTAAGTGAATAAAGTATAATATACTAGGGACTGAAGCTTTTAGTTAGTAGCTGACCATAGACCGTTTGCTAGACTTGTTTAAATATTAGAATAGGTATGACACCCACCAACCAGCCCCTCTTCGCTAGATTTTCTTCAAATATTCCAATATTGTTGTCGCCAGTTGGTGTATTGATTTCTTCTTGATTTGAAAAATAATGTTCCTTGAATAAAAACTTCGACTGATAAACTTAGGTGGTATTTTATACTTAATTCAATTTTACATCAGAACTTTCATTGCTTGGAAACTGTTTTAAAATATAATTAATTTGCTATATTATTTTCTTGGCTGTTACGTGCTGTGGATATCTTCAGTTATCAACAGAATAATACAATTAAAAAAGGCAATAACAATAACGTGATATTAAATAAACGATATTTTATACTATATTTTGAACATCTAACGCTGTGATACCGTTTTAAAATAAACTATGTTACGTGGTGTGAAATAGAAAGAATAGCATTTGGATGGGATAATGATAACATACTAGCACAACACTACACAGTACTTGTATTTTGTTTCATGAAAATAGGTAGACATTGTAAAATTTTTTTGGCAAAGTAAAAGAACAAGTGAATTTCGGATGTGAGTTAGTTTGAAACTTATTTACTTAGTAAACTTTAAGCCAAGCAGCTGCTGTAAGGCTATAGAAACCGCGCTGTCTGGGTTCATTACCTACTTTTAGGTATTTATAGAAGTTCCATAACCAGATAATCCACCGCTCGTAAGGAGAAATACCTACCTACGTATGGATCACGTGATATATCGACAAAAAGAATGGCAATAGAAGGGATGACGACTGAAGAAGATAAAAAGGCTGGACGAGTGCGCGTCGGAGTCTCCAACCGAGAGTTCTGTATAAGCTTTCAAGTACAGAAAAAGGCTGGTCAACCTACCCAAAAAGATAAAGGTCATTGAATTGATTTTCAACAAGAAGAGATCAAAACCAATTGAGAAAATTTGACGTTTTGTGGTAGGTTGATGTGCTATTTTGTCTGTAGGTACATATTATGTAGAGTATAGGAATCGAGTCTCGCATATTTTTCAAGTTATCCAGAAAATTCCTCAACCCCCAGGAGGCACTAGGGTGCCACGATAACAATTGATTTCAATTGTGTTTGGAATAACTCACGATCGAGGGAATAAAATTAAAAAAATATGGGTTTTAGATTTTGCACGTTCTTCCTACGGTGTTACTTCCTTACGGCACAAATGGCCGTATCTTTTTACGTAACTTAAAATTTTGATTTTTCTCAGCTTCAATGAGTATTCTCTATGTGCACGATGATAGTGATTAATTACAACTATTGTGCCTGTACGGGGTTGCCGTATATGTTTTATGATAGGGTTGATTTGAAATGATAGAACTGTTTGTTAGATAAGTTTTCACTGTATTCAAGACCTTTATGCTAGATATGGATTTGATGGTAAGGTGAGAACGCACGTCTAAATAGTATGATGTTAACGAACGAACTGAATTGGTCTGTACAAAGGTGAAGAATGCGTGTTTACGAAAGTAGGACAAAATTATGCTGACGCGAGGAAATGTACGTGCTTGCCCGTACATATTCCCGGGCGAGAAAGATGAGGTTAGTAGGAGTTATGAGATGCTGACATGATTACAAGGGTGAATCAAATTGTTTCTTAAAGTATATGTTTCATGTTAGTGTCGTAATTTATAAGAAAATGATTGACAATTTGTTTCTTAACTAATTTTCGCGCTCGTCTGCAATGCTAAATACGGAGCGAAGCACTACCGGAGACGAGCACTTATTTTGTCTTAACACTCGCGCACTTGAATTTGGCACTTCGCGCACTACACTATAAAGGTCATTGGACGCATTGCACTGAACACTTTGAGCGCTGTCTCGCGGAGCTGGAAGCGGTGCCGGCGCAGGCTCAGCCGCCGCGGCCGGAGCTCGCGCGCGCGCGCACCGCCGCCACGCCCACGCGATACCGACGATGCTGACTATGCCGACTAGTGTGTATATCGCTGCATAGTGGTGAACGTGATGAAACGATGCTCCATCCGAAAGAGGTTGACTTTCTTTCATTATTTGTAGGTTTTCCTCGATCTTCTGAAGCTTAACAAAGTGATCTTTTAACTCGGACTGATTGGTGGATGACATTATTTGTGGTATTGAGATATTGATTAGATGATTTATTGGTGATATCTCAGGTGAAGCAATAATAGAGCTTATACTGATTGTACTGACTTCTTGTCTATGTGAGTAAACGAAAAAGTCGGCCGTTTTGATTATACAACCTCTCTCGAAATTGAAAAATCCTGAGTGAGTCATTTGTATAGCTGAAACTTGATCGTCGCATAGAAGTTTCAATTGGCACTGTCCGCAACAAAAATATAAGTATGAATTAATTTTGTTTAGATCTTCCCATCTATTGTTACATGGACGTGTGATAGTTTTACACTGCTTCGAGTCAGGCAAACGTTCACAAAAGTTCTGATCATCCTTGATATGATGAATTGGTCTCTTGATGTGACATAGCATTCTTTGGGAGTTTCTTTGCAAGCAGGACCTTAATTCTTGTTCAGTTGTAGTAATAAAGGCATCTTTATTTAAATTAATTGCGACATAATTTGCTATCGGTACTACAACTATCTCCTCGTTACCTGTTGTTATGTGAGGGATTGGTATTATTTTTAAAACTTCGTACACATTGCCACTGACAAGAGGTATTTTTATTTCAAATAAAATGAAATCGTTTGTTATTCTTGCTCGCGCTTCCAAAAGGTTATAAATCTCAGATAGGTCTCCAAAGTTATTGATGGGTATGAACAAATCTTTGGGCAGTTGTCCGGCTATGACACTGAGTTCGTATCTCAATTGATCAGGTTGAAGCAAATGGAAATTGAATTTTCCATTGTATATGTTGGTGACAGTGTCCAGTAAGGTTCTTTGTATGTCTTTTAAACGTAACAATAGGTTGCTGGTCATTATAGACGTGGTAATGAATTCGCTGATAAGGGAAACATTTTGTATTTCATCCTTGACTTGATTTAATGATATTTCTATGGCGTTGAATTTCTTGTTAATTAATTTGTGATTTTGGTCGATGATAGTTTCTGTTCGTTTCAATAAATTGAATTCTGCCTCTACGACTGAAGTTTGATTTTTCCAAAGTGCTGCTAAATGTTTTTGGTTCTTTCTGATCAAGTTGATGTCTTGTTCGTATTTATCTGCGAAATTTTGATCTAACACACCGAAAAGGCTATTCGCAATGGAGCCAACGCCATTAATTAGACCGCGTCGTCTGCGATGTCCCGTAGGCTCATTTATGTTTTGATTGTGACTCATTAATATGTTGTTATAATGTTCAAGTTCAGCCTTCTCATGGCGTAACTGTAATACGATACCAGAACAGTATGACTTTATAGGGATCCTTAAACATATGTTATCTAGATACTGCATGTATTTTGCTAGCGCTGCATTCCCGTCTTTATATGGTTGTGTGTCATAGTAGACAATGAGGCGCCAGTCGTCTCGTATCAAATTCATGTTCGTAATGTGATCAAAGAATAAACTGTTATTAGTAGGTAATGAGGTCATATTGTACGAACAGCTGATGGGTGAAACTATAAATAGAAATAACATTAATGTAAGGGCTATTGTTGTGAAAAATGACTTCTTTTTTAAGGATAAAGGTATTTTTCCTTCTTTTGTTTTTTCTTGTTTCTTTGTTTCAGAAACTTGATTTTCCTCTCTTTGTATTGGTAAAATGGAGAGCTTGACAATAGGACGTTTTAGCAATCCATTTTTTGTTTTTAGAGTAACGGCTCTTGTGTAGCCGTTCGCTCCAGGGTGTAATTGTATGACACGACCTAAAGCCCACTTTCCTGCAGGCAGGTTGTCATCCTTGATTATAACGACATCGTTTAACTGTATGTTAGGTGTTGGTTGCATCCATTTACTTCTTACTGAGAGCTGCGTAAGATACTCACTGCGCCAGCGACTCCAGATGTCGTTGACTATTTTTTGCGTGAGGTGCCACCTTGTTCTCAGGTCTGTTTCGGTGTCGTAAAGAGTCAAAGAAGGTCCACTAGACAAGAAGTGGGAGGGTGTTAAATAATCTAGATCATCCGGATCTTCTGTTAAGGGACATAGTGGACGAGAGTTTAAACAGCCTTCTAATTGAGTGAGAATTGTGGTAAATTCTTCAAAGGTCAAAATCTGCTCGCCGATGACTCTTTTCATATGCTTTTTCAAATTTCGGACCATTGCTTCCCACAGACCTCCAGCAGATGGGAAAGAAGGGGCATTCCAATGCCATTGTATGCCCATGCTCGCTACTTCTGTCATAAAATCTGTATCAATGGAGCTTTTTAACTGCGTAAACTCTTGCTGGAGAATTTTGTTAGCTCCTATGAAGTTGGTGCCTTGGTCGCTGTATATGTGACCTGGAACTCCTCTTCTGGCCGACATTCTGCGTAGCGCTGCCAGGAATGCCGAGGACGTTAAATCAGAGACTAATTCCAGGTGAGCAGCTTTAGTAGACATGCATACAAAAACTGCCACATAGCCCTTGGTGGCCTTAATACCACGGCCCTTACTTGCCTTAATAGCCACGTGACCCGTGTAGTCCACTCCGCAATGATAGAAAGGACGTGATATATTGGCTCTGGGTGAGGGTAAGTCTCCCATCAATTGATGTTGCAGATTAGGACTGTGCTTTCTGCATTTGACACATAGCCGTAAACGTTTTTTAGTAACATTGTTACCTCCAATAATCCAGTACTTCTGGCGTATGAAGGCCGTTGTTAGGCGTGCGCCACCATGGTAGGTATATTTGTGTGCCTGATCGATAATAAGGTCTGCCAGTCTTGTATGGCTTGGTATGATCGCAGGATGTTTCATCTCAGGGTCCATGTTTGCATTTCTGAGACGACCACCCACACGCAAGATATTATTTTCATCTAATATAGGATATAAGTTGTATATTTTGCTTTTCTTTTCGACCTTTTTGCTGTGTAGTAAATGATTAATTTCTTCATTAAATTCTTTATGTTGTATTTGTTTTACTATTAATAATCTTGCTTTGTTTAATTCGTTTGCTGTTAAATAATTTTGCTTTTTATCCTTGCTTTTTAGTCTTAAAACCCATGCTTATATTCTTATAGATTTTGTTAATGAGCTTTGCCTTTTTAATAATTGTTCTATGATTTCACTTCCGTTTGCTAATTGTGTTACGTTAACTTGTATTGTTTGTTTTAGATCTTGATTAGTGATGTAAGATTGTTTTTCGTTCTCTTTTAGTTTGTAGGTGTTTATTGTTTTAAGCCAAGTAGGGCCTTGCCACCACAAGGGGTGATCCTTAAGCTGAGATGGTGACAAGCCTCTGCTGGCACAGTCAGCTGGGTTCTCTTCTGATTTAACGTAACGCCAACAACTTGGTTTCATCGACGATATGATTTGGTTAACCCGGTTGGCAACAAAGGGTTTCCATCTATCCGCATCCCCATTAAGCCAGCCTAATACCACCATAGAGTCGACCCAGCCATAAACAATAATTTCATGATTACTAAGACATTTCTTGATTTTATCTATGAGTTTTGATAATAGTACTGCTCCGCAAAGTTCTAAACGAGGCAGCGAGATGCTTTTCTTTAGTGGAACTAATTTTGTTTTTCCAGCTAATATTACAACTGATGGATTGTGGTTTGCTTTGGTTATTTTACAATTAAATTTACACGATTTAATATTTTCCCATTTCTTACTAATTTCTTCTGATACAGATTCGTCCCACTCTACAGTTGCCTTCCATACATCTTGAAACATTATTTTCAGCTTTATATTGAGGGGTGCGAGCCAACCTAAGGGATCAAATATTTTAGATATGTCGGACAAAAGTGATCTTTTAGTGATTTTCGACGGCGATGAAGAAATTTGTGATTGAAAGGTGAACTGATCTTGTTCTGGATTCCATCCAAGTCCCAAAGCCTTTGTTGATTCCGCTTGTTTGAAATCAAAATCCTGAGGTTTTTGGTCAGTGTGTACACCTTCCAGAAGCTCGGGTGCGTTGGACTTCCATTTTCTTAGGTGAAATCCGCCTGATCTCAAGAGTTTGATCATATCGCCTTGCAACTGCTTCGCTGCTGACAGTGAATGTGAGCCATGAATTAGGTCATCCATGTAGAATGACTCCTCAAGGACGTTGGGAGCTAAACTGTTCTGATAGTTAAGCTTTTCGTCCTGAGCTAGTTGTTTAAGCGTCATCATGGCAAGAAATGGAGCTGCCCTTGTTCCATACGTCACAGTTGCTAGTTTATACTCTCTAAGCCTCTCGGTTTGATTATTACGCCAAATGATCCTCTGCAAATCTTGATCCTTTTCGCTGAGCCATATTTGTCGGAACATTTTTTCTAAATCAGCTGTAAATGCGAAACGGTGTTGTCTCCACTTGATAATAAGATTCTGTATGTCTTGTTGAAGATACATTACGTCATTTAAACTAAGTCCTGATGATGTTTTATCGGAAGCATTAAAAACAACTCGTAACTTAGTAGTGGTCGAGTGTTCTCGTATGACGCAATGGTGGGGTAAATGACATGCTAGGCTAGGATTGTAGTTGTCAGCAATAGGTATCATGTGTCCGAGCGAAATGTACTCGTTTATAAATAACTTATACTCCTTATCGATTTTATTGTCTTTTAAAAGTTTTTGTTCTAATCTATAAAATTGTGCTATTGCTTTTGATTTGGAATGACCTAATTTTTCCTGATAATTAGGTTTTAATGGTAAGCACACTTGGTATCTACCGTCTTCCTTTCTTTGTGTGGTCGATCGATAGAAGTCGATACATTGCTGGTCTTCCGAAGATAGCTCTGACTGTTCAGCTATCTCTTCCGTCTCCCAAAACTTCTCAATTTCGTCTATATTCTGTAAAACGACGTTACACTGAAAGGTGAGCTGTGTCTGTTGCGCTGTCGGAAGGCTAGAATGCGATCTACAAATGCCGTCCATTAGGATTGTGGAATAAACGTCGGCACCTAGTAAGATATCTACATGCCGGCTAAGATAGAATTCGGGGTCGGCTAGTCTTATGTTATCTAGATACGACCAATCTGGTTTAGTGAATGTTTGGTTTGGTAGGTGCTTGATAAGCTGTTTCATTATGAGAGCATCAGTTTCGAATGTAAAGTCACTGATCATTGATGAACATTTCACATTTATAATGCCCTTGCAGTTGCTCTCTTTGTCTCCTGTACCAGACACGATTTCTTTGCATCTCTTTCTTGGTAGTTTCAGAAGCTGCGCTGCGTGTTCGGTGATGAGGGATGTTTGTGATCCTTGGTCTAGCAAGGCACGCATGACATAATTTGAACCATCAAATGCCTGTATTTTGATTAATGCAGTAGGAAGTAGAACTTGAACGGGTTCATTAACCCATGCATGCGTCACTTGCGAGTTGTTGCTAACTTGAATTCCGGCATTAGCGCTTTTGCTTACGTTTCCCCCGCTCACACCCGCAGCCCCCGTTCCGGTGTCGGTTGCCGAGCATGGCGATTGCGAAAACGCTACATGCAACAAGGTATTGTGGTCTCTATTACATTCACGGCATACATTTTCGGATAAGCATGGTTTTCCATGGTGGCTATTAAGACAATTAAGGCATAGATTTAGACCGTGAATGGTTTTGAATCTGTTGTGTGGTGGCATTTCTAAAAATTTCGGACAGAAAAAAATGCGATGGTCGTTGTTGCACAACGAACACTTGATATTTTTTGATGAAACTGCTTTCTTGTTGTAAGTAGGTTGCGGAATTATTTTAGTGTTTGTAGAAAATGAATGTTTTAATTGGTTTGATTTATGATTATAACTTTGATACTTTGACCCCTGTGGAACTTGTTGCTTTTGTATGACACTTTCTTGTTTTCTACGGGCTGATTCTAGAATGGTGAACTTAGTTTCTAAGAAATGCAGCAGTTCTTCAAGAATCGGTAGCTCACGAGGGTCTGTCACTGACTCCACGTAGTCTGTGTATGTTTCTGTATCTAATTTTTGTGTTAAAATATGAACGAGAAGCGGATCCCACGTGCTGATGTCAACTCCTAAATTTTTGATAGCTTTGAGACATTCCAAAGTACTGTCGTGGATACGTTTAAGATGAGTTACTGTTTGCTGTTGTGCCGTAGGAATGTTCATAAGAATATTTATGTGAGATGTAAATGTAAGTTTCTTATTGTTGTAGCGCTGATTGAGAATGTCCCAACAAATCAGGTAGTTGTCAAAACTCACATGTAAGTGAGGTTTTAACAAAGGTGTTCTTGGTCTATCCTCTTTTGCTATTTGATAATTCTGAATCTGAGTTCTAATAATGTCAAATCTCTCTTTAACCTGTACATACTCTTGATCTATTTCGATTTTGCTTCCTTCATCCAAATCTAGCTGTGATAACAGTCTGTAGTTTTTTTCGTACTCGTACCAATAACTGTCTAGAGTATCTAATCTGCGCTTGATATAATCTGGTGTTTTCCTATCTGATCCGTCTTTTTTGAAATTGGTATAAACATTTTCAATAGCTGATGTTAATTGTTGTTGGGTAGCAAGAATATCACTGAGGGAAGACATTCTTGATAGATAGGTGTTTTAAAAAAGGACTGATCTTACTTGATCTGAAGATGCTGCCTGTCGCTTCTACTGAAGCTGTTGGTGTGCCAATGCTATTGCGGCTGATGTAGCAGTGGAGGTGCTGGTGCTCCGACTGACGTGGTTGTTATGCGTACGCTGCCTGTTACGTCACGCACGGCTGCTGTGTTGCCTCGGGACGCCGAACTTCGATTCTCGGGTACCGGGTTGTCTGTGCTTGCTCGAACAGTTTTGATGACAATGGATGCTGCTCTCTTGATAGCACAGTGATGAAGTCTTTGGACACTTGATAGGTCGCACACGGTAACACACTGACACGTACTCAAGTCACTGAAGACGCGTAAGAGGTCCCGCAACGGTAGCTCGAAGGACCAATGTACGGGGATGCCGTATATGTTTTATGATAGGGTTGATTTGAAATGATAGAACTGTTTGTTAGATAAGTTTTCACTGTATTCAAGACCTTTATGCTAGATATGGATTTGATGGTAAGGTGAGAACGCACGTCTAAATAGTATGATGTTAACGAACGAACTGAATTGGTCTGTACAAAGGTGAAGAATGCGTGTTTACGAAAGTAGGACAAAATTATGCTGACGCGAGGAAATGTACGTGCTTGCCCGTACAGTGCCCTTGACATTTCGTAACTGATTCAACATTTTTAAACAATTGTTGGTATTTTGTAATAAATTGTTGATCCAAATACTTATCTTCGTTTCATAAAACGATTACCTATATCTAGCAGCAACCTGAAAACACATCTCGGAGTGAAAAAATGGATATATCTAGCAGTAACCTGAAAAACATATCTCTGTTTGAAAATATGGTCAATTTTCATCATATTGACCACACATTGAACACACATAGACGGGAATATTGTTGGAACGTAGCTGGGGCTCGCCTCTGCATCAAACTTTTTACTTCCAATAGAATGTGCACTGCATATTAAAGTTTCAGAAGGTTTTGTATGCCTTGGACATCATCACATCCATTATCACTTTAACAAAATAAAAAGGGGTTGTCATTTTTGCAAGCAGTAGGTATAGTAAAAATACGCTCGTACTTTTTAAACTGGCTTCTTGTAATTACAATGCTTTGTGTTTTCGACATTATTTAACGCTTATTCAATGTTGTCGCTACCAAAATAGCATCCTACCTAAACCTAGTTCGTCTAATTCTCATCACAAACAGTAACTTCGTTTTAAGTACCAAAATTTGACGAAACTAGCTCCCTGGAACTAAATTCTACTATATTTAAATATTGTTTAACAAACAATTACAGTAGTAAGGTCAGTGTCACCCAGCGTTGCCGGACGTCCCGATTTTTAAATCAAAATTATACGTCCCGCGCGGGACAGGCTCAGTCCCGCTTCTCGGGAATAACTCGACCGTGCGAGAAGAAGAGAAAAAGGATACTGTAAAAGAAATTAAAATCTCCACATAATTATTATGATTAAGTAATTCTTATAAATAATTATTCTCTTATTGTAAGTTACAATTTATAACACTCACTTCAGACTATTATTTGAAATGCCTTATTTTTATAAGGAATTAAACTTTTTTGATTTTGTTTTCTGATTTTTTTTATTTATAAAAAATATTGTTAACATGCCAGATACAAATATTTTTTCGTGTTTCACTTGTCTGACGTTAGTACAAAGTTTAGATGTCTCTTTCAGTAAGAACTGTCATTCTAATCAAGCTGTATTTAAGGACTATAAGCGCCCGTAACTCTGTAAGAGACTAGCAGAAGTTTAGCGGAATTAATCTCGATCTAGGGTTGAATACAAAACAATTATAAAATAACTTATTTAGTTTTGTATATAAATAAATAAATAAATAAATAAATGTGGACAACATCACATACATTGTTCTAATCCCGATTTGAATAACTATTTAAAGCATTCGTATTCTGGAAACCAGAAACAACGAAGGTACCACAAACACCCAGACCCGAGAAAATGTAGAAAAACATATTTTTTCTACATTGACCCGTCCGGGAATCGAACCCGGGACCTCGGAGTAGGCGACACCTTGAAAACCGGTGTGTACGCCTCTCCGCCACGGAGGTCGTCCAATATATAAGAAAGAAAATACCGATATTCACTTCCTAACACCACTTACTATGTTAACCTAACCTAACTAATTTCGGCTTGTTACCATTTACCTAACACTTTGAATATAATGGCATCTCCCTCATCCTATAAAGACTTGTGTTGATGCTATAATATATCAAGCTAAAGATAAAATAGAAAGTGGGCGTATCACAGACAAAGTCATTATCAGTAATATAAGTTTATTAATATCTAAAAATATTAGTCGATTTATGACCGATAAGATCCACATTTGTCTATAATTTGGCCGCACCCCCACGCTTACATCACGAGTTTTGCATGAACGTATGTAATCTAATGGGGACTACCGTTTCTTTGCTCACCAGTTGGCGCCACTGTAGACTGAGGTCCGGAAGTAGGGGAAGGTGGGGTAATTGAGAACGGCGGGTAATTGGGAACAGTTGAATATCAAATACACCCCCCACACTACATCGCTCACACACATGTAAGTCGATGCGTTTTTCGTCCTTTAGTCTGCCCGCAAAAATGTGAGTGAGAGCACGCACGCATTCCGTCACGGTGAGTCAAACAATCTTTTACACATTTTTGTTACAATTTTTGCCATAGGTAAAAGTCAGTGTAAAAAGTATCTTTTTGAGTTTTATGACAACATATTTTCTTGCCATCTTACATGTACTATCAGTATATAAAATCCGAGTAGTTTTAAGTTCACCGTTAATACTATCGCGAGTAACGGTCATTTTGTTTCGACATTCCAAGTTCGGGTAATTAGGAACGGCATCAGGAGGGTAAATGTGAACGTTCCTAATTACCCCTAATAGGTGATTGATCCTGTAAAGATTTCTCATATTTGATATTGTTTTAGATGCCTAGACATTACGTAAAAAAAACACACCGAAATACAAAATTGAAGATCTTCACCATGCTATACAAGATGTTAGAAGTAAACAGCTTACTTTGGGCAAAGCTGCGATCAAATATTCAGTACCAAAAACAACATTACATAAACAAGCCAAAGAAAGTTCGGTACTCTGTCTTTAATAAGAATTAGGAAGACCAGTTAGAAAAATATATACTCGACTGCTGTGAATCTTTTTATGGCATAACACTAAAGTCACTTCGAAAAATTGCTTTTACGTTTGCTGAAGCTAATAAATTGAAACATAGTTTCAACAAAGACTTGCAGTTAGCAGGCAAATACTGGTATTATTCTTTCATGTCTAGGCATCCCTCCCTTAGTCTTGCCCCATATCGTTCGTATTTCCCCCGCGGACTGATCTCAATTACCCCACACGATATCGGGTAAATACGAACGGCAATGTTTTTTATTTTCTGTATTTTTTTAATTATAAAGTTTATTTCCAAAAGTTTTGAGTAAATTTCTTTATAGCTAGATTAGTAACGTTCATGTTGCAATAAAAGTTGATTTCATTTATGACTTTCTTTTATTATTTAACAGGGTTGCAAGTTAGGTATTCCCAATTACCCCACTTTCCCCTATAGCTGTAAAAGGCGACTTTATAAGATCAGCGCCGAAACAAAGTTTTAAATCTTGAATCTAATTAAAGTTTATTATTTTTAAATAACTATCTTCATATCAACAAACTAACTTCTGAAATAGTTGCTCTTTTAGGACGCCTATTTTATCACTTTTTCTTCATTCCACTTTCAAAGCGTTCACATTAATCGCCAAATAATCCATATTTGCGATAATTTTAAGAAGGAGATCACTTTCCAGCTGGGAAATTAAAGAAATTATAATTTATGTATCGAAGCCCGCTAAAACCAGTGAAAAGTGAATGTTATTGGACCTCACGCGACACAGTTAGTAGCATAACTTATGATATAAGTCAAGAATTACTGGTCATTTTTTATATTCTAGGCTTTATTGGATTAGCTCCGACCCGAATAGTATAATCTATGAAACCAACGGAAACACTAAAAGAAAATATAAATCGTCAATCACATTTCTCTAATCTGGAAACCAGCCAGCCAGTAATGCCAACACGCTAAATAGATGACAATAAATCCTATGTTATTGTCATCTATTTAGCATCGTCAAGCACTACGAAGTCCGCCAAGTCAGTTAGTTCGTAATGTTAGCAGTGTTGATTGTAAAATACTATAACTTCGCTTTGTCTAAAATCTGAAACGTCTCCTAATAAGGCAAGGTCACACAATGGGCAATGGAAAAAGCAATGCTTTATTATACTTCTCAACATTATAGGGGTCGATGTTTACTAGGGACGGAAAGTATGAAAGTGATATTGAAAGGAGAGTAAATGCTGGTAACAGAGTAAATGGTGCGCTGCGCGCCTTTATGAATAGCCAGAAGATCTCTACGAAAGCTCGTCTGGCTGTGCATAGAGGGGTGTTGGTTCCAACACTCATGTACGGAAGTGAAAGTTGGGTATGGCAGAAAAAGCATGAAAGTAGAATAAATGCAGTAGAAATGAGAGCGCTAATAAGTATGTTAGGAGTGAAATTAAGTGACAGGATAAGGAAGTGAAATTAAGTGTGATAAGAGAACGTTGTGGTGTGAAAGAAGATATTGTCACACGGATTGAGAAAGGGATGCTTAGATGGTTTGGGCATGTAGAGAGGATGAATGAGAGAAGAATGACTAGACAGATCTATAAGACGAGTGTGAAAGGGAACGTTGGAAGAGGAAGGCCTAGACGAACTTACCACGATCAAATCGGGGATGTTCTGAAGAAAGGTCAGGTCAAGAGTACTCTAAACCGACGAGCATGCATGAAAAGGTTGATGAATGTGGAAGAAGCGAAAGATGTATGCCAGAATCGTAGTAAGTGGAAGGCCTTGGTTTCTGCCTACCCCGTTGGGAAGGAGGCGTGATAATATGTATGTACATTATAGAGTAAGAAATGAGGAATTCCTTTGAAGAACTAAGATAACAAAAATTGCTCGAAGAATTGCGGAGCAGAAGTGTCGGTAGATGGTACGCAGTAAGATGGACCGATGGATATTGGGGTGAAAAGTTGCGGCGTTTGAGGCGAATGGCGTTGAAGTGAATTTGTCTTACCAAATTTGAATGTAACTTAGTCATTTAATAAATCATTTTCATCGGTGTAATTTCCTTTTTGAACATTGATGATTATTTCATTTAAACATTTAACACAACATAAATACGAACATCTTAATTCTGAAAGTCACAATCACATGGAATTCTGAAAATCTGTAATCCGATAGATAATACACACTAAATTCCTGAGTTATTAATTACTTAAGTATCATTTTATTATAAAAATCAACAAGACGTCATGTTTAGGGATATTTCGTTACCTAAACCTTACCGTATTTACAATGTTGCTACAACGAGATAGTAATAGGATGTTGGAGGTACATACATAACCACAGATATCAATCATTGTTAAAACCACTGGCGAACAGCAAATGAATAAAGTCGACTCAACACTGTCCTGGTGGCTAAATTGGTTGGAGTAGACGCTCGCTAAGTGGAAGGTTCTGGGTTGAAACCCCAACTAAGACAGTCGAAAATTCGATTCGGAATTGTATATCCATATTGAGATAGTCATTATTACGTACCTTATGGCGACTGTACATTCTCGTGCTAGTGCTCTCGCCATGTCTTTTTCAGGGAAAGTGCGACGTTCACTTGTTTGTTCGTTAAGAATTGCGAAAGTTGCGGGGACAGATTTGTTACAACTTATGGTAGCCCTGTAACCTTACGTAACCTTACCCTAAGTGGATGATAGGAACGTATAGGTACCATTATATTGTCCTAGCTCCTACGGGCATATCTATTGTATAAATTTATTTTAAAAAAGGCTGATAATAGTGCCTGAGTTTCTTGCGCTTCTTCTTTTCGGAACTTGCCCACACTTGTCAAGAAGCAGTGTTAGGTTTACATATTGGGATTTGTAAAAGCACCTCCTTAGGCCCATTTGCAAAAATAAAATCAGTCATAATAATTACGTTACTCGTTACATTCTCGTCGCAGAGAAATCAATGGCCACTAACTTTTTAGCCGTACGACGATTGTAATTGCTGGATTGACATCGACTTGTAGCAAGGGCCGCCTCGTAGCGATAATCTAATTCTTCAGAATCAGAATCTTAATTTGCGTAAAACACGGTATATGTATAATAAGGATGATACAATTTAGATGAGCACATGTCTTGCTATTAAAAATAGCATGCAAAAATTTAAACAATTAAGTCATTAATACAATCTAAACAAAATATATATATCGTAACAATAATATTATTCAAAACATTAAAATAAAAATTTAATTACTTACAGAAATATCAGTATATAAACTTGAAAAATTTTGTCTCAGGCGGGACTCGAACCCGCATCTCCTCCCCTCCTTTCGGGTTCGAGTCCCGCCTGAGACAAAATTTTTCAAGTTTATATACTGATATTATAAGTGCAATTAAGTTGCTAAAATATCAAATAAAGTATACTTACAGAAAAATTACAGATAAAATTAGTAATAATTAGTTATTTAAAATCTACAGTCAATAAATTCATTTATGTCATAAATTCTCATTTCGTTAAGCCACTTATACAATTTTGATTTAAACATGTAACCTAATATTTTGATTATTATTGTCATTTGAAATGTTGTTATATATCTTTAGATTAGACACATTGTTAAACAGGTTTTATTGTTTTTAGCAGATCTTGGAATTATATTTAACACAACCCGAAGATATGTCTCGCGCTTGACCAACGTAAGGTGGTAGGCTTCGAAAGAGGCTGCCTGGATGCTACCACCCTCCTGCCGGATTCAAACAGTTCTTCTGTGTTTCGCTGGTGTGTGGGAGAACCAGTACCTCTAGGTAAGCTGGCTCCATCTTAGGCTTCTTCTTAACCGTATACTTAAGTATGTAGTCAAGAGCAAGCCCATTATTTATATAAAAAAGCTGGCAATGAACAAGCAATGGCCGCGACACTAAACACAACATGACAGGTCTGCATCGCCTTCATAAATTTTAGGCCGTTCAATAGTTGATTCGAATACTAATAAAGATAAATTAATGATAATATAATACTTTAATAACACACGAAATTAGGTACCAAAAAAACCATGAATATGCTAAAACGTTGAGCGTGTTGATTGTCAGTTATTGCTAGTGTGTCTGATTTGTATGGAACCAACTATAAGCTATATTATCGAACAAAAAAATCATCGAAGTTATGAGTATAAATAATAACCGGCCAAGTGCGAGTCGGGCTCGCACACGAAGGGTTCCGTACTAAAAAGGCCAAAAAAAACGGGTTTGTTGTATGGGAGCCCCCCTTAAATATTTATTTTATTTTGTTTTTAGTATTTGTTGTTATTGCGGCAACAGAAATATACAATTTGTGAAAATTTCAACTGTCTAGCTATCGCGGCTCTTGAGATACAGCCTGGTGACAGAGCGACGGACAGACGGACAGACAGCGAAGTCTTAGTAATAGGGTCCTGTTTTTACCCTTTGGGTACGGAACCCTAAAAAATACTACATACACGTCAAGGCGACTTGTTTTCTTATGTTAAAAAGATAATAGTGGCCTGTACAGTGGGCCCTTAAACTGCAGCAGTTTGCTTAATATTTATTAATTACTTTGAGGAATAAAACTGTTAAAAACAAAAACAATACTATTACGATTTGCTAGAATGAAATATTTTCATTTTGTGATTCTAATCAATATTAAAGTAACAGCAGGGAAACGGCCTCCATCACTGAATTCAAGTTACCACAGCAATGATGGGTGTACTGGCATAATCACCACGTTTGCCAAATGCGGGTTGGTGATGATAATGACATTATATATGTATTTCTTGGTATTATTTAATTTGGATCTATAATTTAACTTGACATTGTTTAACTTCTAGTATATTTTTATTGTAACATTTGCATGCTAATTTATGTAGCCCAATATGTACATAGACATTTTTAATTAATGCCTTGTAGGTATACCATATTATTTTAAAGCAAATAAAGATTTATTATTTATGATTTATGATCACAAACCCGAGCAACGATCGAAAATTCGAAACTTTTTGTTGCCCGACCCGGGATTCGAACCTGGGACCCCGAGATCTTGGCCCGGTATTTAAACCACTAGACCAACGAGGCATCAATATTAAGAAGTCTAAAAAAATGTTAAGGTTTTGTCCCGCTAATGAAAAAATATTCTTCAGGAACAGAGTTCAATATTACTTAGCGGGCTTCAGCTCAGTTTGCTACAGAATGAAACGTCTTAAGACCGTGATATTGACCACTATTTTCAACCTGACACTCACAGAGGCTGGTTCTCCATTTCCAGGCGAGCTAAAGCGATAAGCTAGTTATTTTTTCTAAAGATGAAATCAGATATTATCCGCTAGAGAACGAAAGTGGCTGACATAAAATAATAATAATAATAAATAAATATTTAAGACATGCCTCACTGGGCCGCACAGAGCCATCTAGTCCCAAATTAAGCTACTATTAAGTACCCTGTCGTAAGGGGTACTAGACAACCGATAAACTTACTTATATACTTTTTTTTTTGTAAATACATACTTATAATACATAGAAAACACCCAGACCAGTACAAACAGACATGTTCATGCACACAAATATTTGTACTGTGCGAGGATCGAACCCGCGACCCGTGGCTCAGAAGCAGCGTTAACTACCGCTGATCCAAATGGTCGTCAATAGCTAACAAAACTGCAGAAGTGGCATTGGGCTGGACACGTCTGCCGAAGTGAAGTTCGATGGTGTTGGAGATTATCGTAATCGTAGTGTAAGGCGCCTAGCGACAGATGATCTGGTGAGGGCTACAGGCGGTGGCTAGGTGAGGAGGGCGAGTGATCGAGAGGACTGGCGCTCGTTGGGGAGGCCTACGTTCAGTAGTCTTCGCCTAATCATCTGTTTGAATTAATATTGTTGGAGGATTTAAAGAAGACCTTTTTTAGGGTTCCGCACCCAAAGGGTAAAAACGGGACCCTATTACTAAGACTTCGCTGTCTGTCCGTCTGTCCGTCTGTCCGTCGCTCTGTCACCAGGCTGTATCTCAAGAGCCGCGATAGCTAGACAGTTGAAATTTTTACAAATTATGTATTTCTGTTACCGCAAAAACAACAAACACTAAAACAAAAAAAAAATTAAGGGGTGCTCCCATACAACAAACTCGTTTTTTTGGCCTTTTTGGTACGGAACCCTTCGTGCGCGAGTCCGACTCGCACTTGGCCGGTTTATTATTTATTTATTTCTATATCCTAATAGGGTGTCATATTATTATGATACATATCTACAATAGATCAGCACTATCCTTTGTCTTTTTATGTGTGTCTTAGGAGGCGTCGAATAGGAGTTATGCTAGACGACGGTAAAAGTTTGCATGCTGTTTTATGATAGCTGAATAGGTTTTAAGCAACATTATGTATCCTTGTAACAACTTGACCTTACCCTGTTTACTGCAAATAAATGAATTTGAATTTGAATTTAGAATTTGACCGTCAGACCGACTGACAAGAAAACAACGTCGATTCGAGCAAAATCCTTTTTTTAGAGAGGCCTATATCCAACTAATGAGGGCTGGTGATGATTCATTTTAATCGGATTACCATATCTGTGTAAACAAGTATTAAATAGATTAAACAAAATGAATGTCGGCAGCATTTATATATATTTTTCTGATCTATACTAATATTATAAAGATGAGGAGTTTGTTTGTTTGTTTGAACGCGCTAATTTCTGAAACTACTGGTTTGAATTGAAAAAATATTTGGTGTTGGATAGTCCATTTATTGAAAAAGGTTTAAGGCTATATTCTTTTAAAAATTTCTTAATCGCGATCATAATAACAGATATTGATGCGGACGAAGTCGCGGGCCACAGCTGGTATCAAATAAATTAGGTAACTATTATTAGTACTTGTTTTGTAAATATTAAAAACCGGTCAAGTGCGAGTCGGACTCGCGCACGAAGGGTTCCGTACCAAAAAGGCCAAAAAAACGGGTTTGTTGTATGGGAGCCCCCCTTAAATATTTATTTTATTTTGTTTTTAGTATTTGTTGTTATTGCGGTAACAGAAATACATAATTTGTGAAAATTTCAAATGTCTAGCTATCGCGTCTCTTGAGATACAGCCTGGTGACAAAGCGACGGACAGACGGACAGACAGCGAAGTCTTAGTAATAGGGTCCCGTTTTTACCCTTTGGGTACGGAACCCTAAAAACGAAGAAAGTAGGTACTCTTTCAAACATTGAAACCGGTTTAATTGCAGAAAACACGGAGCTATCGAAAGTAAGAATATAAAAAATAAGAATACTTACAGAATTACTAGGCGCTATTTGCCATGCTGCATAGTAGATTGCACTTATATTTTATTTTAGAAGAGCTCACCAAAATATACAAGATTCAGGGTAATTAGCCTAAGGGTCTGTTTCACAATCATTAAGTAAAGGCTTAAGTAGTTACTCAACGAGTTAATTACATAGAGGTTAAATCCTTTCGTTAACTTTCTTTGCATTTCACAATCATTCAATCAGTAAATTAAAGTGAAGATTATATAATTAATACTTACTTACAACTTACGATTCGTTTCAAGGTAAGAATAATTTATGTGTTTCTATAAAGTATAGTAATCATAGAATTATCATTAAGAATATTTTTTGTTATGATTATAAGTAATAAAAACAATAAATTCGTACAAAAAATGTTTGCACTGTAATGTAAATGAGTCATTTCACCTTTTCTAAAATCAATGTTTCTGTAAGAATGGAACGCAACGAGGTTTCAATAAAAAGTCTATGTCGAGTCAACGTCAGTTAGTCAGTAAATGACAAATGTCAAATTTGCCGACGTTTGGTACTTTTTGTGTGGCGATTTTGTTTGCATTGAATTTACCATTACGAACATTGTGTTATTTTACAATAACTGCAAAACTGTCCATTTAAATAATAAAATAACTTGTTGTTGATGAAAATTTGGAAATGACGTATTTGAGGTTATCTTTTTAAATTTACTTGTCAAGTAAAAGGCTACTTGGCAGTGCATCCAGTGATTAACTTAACGAGCAGATAAAGTTGTGATTAACCCTACTCAGGGATTGTGAAACGTGAAAAATAGTTTACTGAGCAGATAGGGTCGAAGTAGCTTACCCAGAACTTTACTCAGCGATTGTGAAACAGGCCCTAAGTGACAGTGATCATCAAAGTTTAAATCAGTAAAGTTCAAAACCGTAAGTGTAGGAGACTTACTTTTTTTTTTACAGATTTTTTATTAGTATATACCAACATTACCAAACCAACCCGGAAAGATTACAAGGGGACTGGAAATCTAGGCGCCTAGTACTCTCCTCTCTTCATGGAGATTAAAAGCACATAATTAAAAATAAATTAGGTAGTAGGATTTTTAATATATTTTGACACTAATGTGCAACAGTACAGAACTTATATTTATGTGATACAAAAATTAAGCTATTGAGGAATCGTCAACATTCAAGTCTTCGGTCCATCCGCACCTGGTTCTCCAGGTGTTGGCGTCCAGGGCAAACTCCGATGTGATGTTCACAAATTGCTCGTAGTCGCAGATGGAACCACAGCCTTCCACTTCCAAGAATATGACGTCTTCCCCAGGGCTGGGTAGGTAGACAGGCTGAAAAATTAGTAGGCAAATTAGTAGGACTGAAACAGTACTGTTAGTGAAACAGTACTGGAGGAGACGGGCAGTAGCTTCTTGTTTCCATCATCAGCCAAGCTGCGATCGCCAACTCGTCTGCTATTTACGTGCCGGCCATGGCGAATTCGTCAGGGGTATTCATATTCATATTCATTTAATCACTTCATAACATAACAGCAGACAGTATATAGGCACAGAAAGATGGTTAATGGTTATGCTATGACCTCGATGAGGTATGCGTAAATGCTAAGTAATGCTAAGTATATTAGACTGTATGTTCGAAAGCTGATGATTATGATAATAAGACCTCCGTGGTGGAGTGTTGCCTACTCAGAGGTCTCGCGGCGGGTTCGAACTTCGGACGGGTAAATGTAGAAATTAAAATTAAATATTTCCTCACATCTAGGCATTTGTGGTAGCTTCTTTGTTCTGATCTCCACAAAACAAGTTATTGAAATAGTTACTTACTTGGGTTCAGATCATTGTGCCTATGTGATGTTGACCATATTAATTAATCATGAAGAATTAACGTACCACCACAACATATTTGCCAGTCGCTTCCACTCTTCTCAACTCCAGAGCGTAAGCTGACGCATATTTGGGCACTCCTTGCTTGTTGGTGATCTTCGTCACGGACTCGAAGGAGTACACGTTGAAGTCGTGGGCGGAGTAGATCCTCACACGGGGAGAGTCAGCCCCAGATATGATGTCGCAAGCAGCTTTATAAAACTCATTCAGAAGAACACCTGCATAAAATCCTTGTTTATTGTAATTTTACCCGAAGAAGAATCCTCTTACTTGAATTACTTGAATTCAGAATTGGTGTTTCTCTAATAGGTCAAATAAGAGGGATATTTTTCTTTTTTACAATTTAAAGTTTCAATTTTATATATAAATTTGAAATCTACATACATAGACATGACATAGAAATCTACATTGACAAAACAGGGGTGTTTAAATGTAACTTTTGTGAATAATTCCCATGCTACCTCAGTAAAATTTGACATGTTATATCAATAGTATAATATTATAAAACTCATTAAATTATTGAAGAATTCTTGAGTTCAATCTTATACATATAGGTTTCCCCTGCCAATATTGACCATTATAGGTACATGAGTTTATTTCCTTTATCTGCACATAGGACTAAGGACTGATTTTTAATTGATCAGATTTTAAACATAAGATGACTGATTTAAAAAACTAGCCAGAAATGCTATGAATCCATAAAATTGAGTGACGTCTTCAAATGAGTCATCTTAGACTTTATACAACAGATAACATGTAGCAGACCATTGAAAAATCACCTCTTTACACTAATCACCTAAATAACAGTATCTTTACATTTGGGATACCTACCAGCTTGAAGTGCGACGTAGTGCTTGTCTCCAAAGACGATGTTGATGGCCGCACCTGCAGCTTCTTCCAATTTAGGCCATGCTGCTTCTATTGCATCATCTACTGGTATCCCTAGACTGAGCTATAGACAAAATAAGATATGTTTTGAACGATTTAGTATAATATAACCTCATTTCGTCCAAAAGGTAAGCGTGTGTCGCATCTGTAAGTTAAATGTCATAATGCATAATTATTGTCATGAGTCCTGTGTACTTTAAGATGTTTTACCACCGAGAAATCGATTTTATCTGAATTTAAGCACTCACAGCCATCAAGCGATCGGAAAATTATAAAGTGAAGGTAAGCTTTTGCATAATACATTTTATCCGGTTTATCACTCTTCTAAAACAATAATACAGCCACATTTAATACGGCATCAGACTTCTTATAGTTCCAAGCAATGATATTACATATTATTGGTTCCAAGATAACAAAATAAATAAATAAATAATTTAATAAACCAGCGTCAATAAAAAAACAGCTTTCCTTAACAAATTTAAAGGACTTTTGATATCAAAACACTATTAAACAATAAGCAAATAAAATGAGAATTTTTATTACACTAATTATAACAATATATGAAAAATTAAAATTAGAAGAGGGGAGGATCTCCATAATGTTATTCATTATTTTCTTACATTATGAAACCAATAAATAATTGAGAATTGAGATTTGCTTCTGATCCCAAAGGAAAGTATCTATTAAAGAACTTATTTTGCAGATATCCAAAACAAGTGGGAAAATTTTCTGCACACGCTTCTTTGCTTCGTACAGATGGACTCGTAAATCAAACAACGGACTCGTCCGAAGTACGAGTAGATACGTACGTAGGTCTTAGTAATAGGTCGTAAGTTTTTTTTAGACTTACCGAAAAAGTGTACGGCTTTTATAGGACAGTTTCAAATTCAAAATTCCACTGGTACAATCGGCCAAGAAAGTGGTGTTTTGACAAAATTTAATATGTCAGTAAAATAGCGAAAGGGACTATGACGTTTTAGTTTCAGCACCTAGATAGTAAAATTGAAAATCAAGCCCGATAATCTCTGATGCGCGAATGACTTCTAAGAGGAAATACAAGTGCCGTTTTTCCATACAAACGTAGTCCCCTGTTTCCTCCCTGGATAAAGCCAGTAGAGCAATAATTTTTATTACAAAAATCTATGGCCACTATTAGCATGTTTCTATGTTTTCTTTTATTCATAAATTAATTAATAAAAAAGATATGAGCCCTTCACAATCGAAAAAATTCTCCAGATTTTCCGCTGTGTAAGCTGTGTTCAAACATCCAGAAAACAAATTTGGCAAAATTTTAGAAAAAAAGGAGAATATACGAACACGGCCAAAGCCTTTCTTTAATTTTTAATGAAAAAAGTATTTAAATCGGTCTAGTTTTGGAAAAGTAATCGGAGGACTACGAAACGTTAATTTGGTGTGCTTTTAGTAGGTGTTTTCGGTTCAAGAAGCAGTTGTCTCTATCACACTCTGCGGTAAAGGCGTTTGGCACTGCGCGACAGCAATAGATTTTACAAATACCTATTTTTCAATTCTCTCGAACGTAGTATTTCCTCTTAACTTTAGAGTGATTTAACCACTTTCTCGGCCGTACGAAGTAACGTGCAACATTTTGCAAAATATCAATATTAATAGAAACTGTTCTTTCAAAGACATAACTTACCCTATGTCGCTTGGTGCTGGCATATGAAAAGAATAGCACCAGCGTAAAAGGCGACTTAAGGAGTACAGCCAGAAAGACGGGAAACAGCCTCTTCTTTCTGCCATTAGACAAACTGTGATCGCCAAAATCATCACCTTGCCATGATCCCCACCCTTGGCAGTTCAACAATAATTGATTGACATAGGCTGGATTAATGAAAAAAATACTCACCTGACTGACTAAAGCGTCATAGGCACCATACACAAGAACTGGAGATTCAGACAAGTCTCTGCCCAAACGCTTTGACAGAAGACTTATAACATTGCCGTAATTGTCTATGTACGCCGTTGAAGATGGCATCAGCAAGGAGTAATTATTGAAAAAGACAGGGCAGTTGACGAATGCTGCGTTCTGTAAAAACATAGATTATTACAGGTACCTTAATCCTGAACCATATGTCTAGCGGGTTAACCCCTCGATTGTATGTTATTCCAGACACAATTGTTATTGCGACCGCCGCGCGCCGCGGTCTTATGATCCTGTAGGAGTTAAGTACCGTAAGTAAGTAATGTTTTTAAAACAGGTGAAACAGCCAATACAGGGTGTAATAAAAGGCTTAACGAAGCCTTAATCCTCACATTCGGTTCATCAAACCAAATCGTATGCAACAAAAATAATAGCTGGCAAACGACTTTTATTTTTAGGCATTAAAATAAATATAATAAATCAAGTATTTATTGCCCGCAATATATAGCGCGCGCGAAGCGCTACAGACGAGGATTGTGACCTAGCTTCATACAATTTGATGTGCGTGCGCGCGGTTCATTGCGGGTTGCACTCTTTAAAGCGTTTTTTATGAAAGAGTTCTAAAAATTTTCAAATGTTTTCTAGAGAAAAAAGATTAGTAATAACAAACAGAAGATTTTTTTGAAAAGATATTTTAAAAAAAATTTCACTTTGACCCTCAATATCTCAGTAACGATCGATTAAAAAAAATGATCGTACAAATGGGTAGAATACGCGGTATTCGGCTTCGTTAAGCCTTTTGTTACACCCTGTATAAAACAGTTTTAACATTTTATTCGAGATATCGTTTTTTAGGGTTCCGTACCCAAAGTGTAAAAACGGAACCCTATTACTAAGACTTCGCTGTCTGTCCGTCTGTCCGTCGCTCTGTCTTCAGGCTGTATCTCAAGAGCCGCGATAGCTAGACAGTTGAAATTTTCACGGATTGTGTATTTCTGTTGCCGCAATAACAACTAATACTAAAAACAAAATTAAATAAATATTTAAGAGGGGCTCCCATACAACAAACCCGTTTTTTTGGCCTTTTTGGTACGGAACCCTTTGTGCGCGAGTCCGACTCGCACTTGGCTGGTTTTATTAAAATTTTTCGTGTCTCTTTGATAAAGAAACCTCTCCTTTAATTTAACTCGAATAAGTAGCAAGTTCTATACTGTCAGTAACAGTACTGTAAAAGTTAGACATTGTAACAGTATACTTACAAAATCATACTTGACTGGAACTGTAGTGTAAGGAACTGGGGTCCAATGAATATCCTTTGGAAAAATGACATCTGAAGGTGGGTATATGGCAGCCAGGGCTGATAGGATGGTCATCTTCGTTCTGGTGGAATCGGTGGACCTGATGTAAATCTCGGAATGGTTGTACTGGGGTGCAATTAAGTTGTTGTAACGCTCTCTGATGAACTCTCCCAACTTGTAGCTCCTTCGTTTGCCGGCCTAGTGAAATAAACTTTTTATTCAATGCAATTAAAAACTACTGAAAAATTTAAATCAAAAATGACAGGCTGCTCCCTTGGAGCGGCCTATTGGATTTCAAAGTGCTGCCAGCTCCGAGGTCCCGGGTTCGATAACCGGATAGGTCAATGTAGGAAACCACTTTTCTTCGTTTTCTGAGGTCAGGGTGTTTGTGGTACCTACGTTGTTGCTGATTTCCAAGGTCTTTAATATGTTCTTAATTTGGTATTAGAACAATATTATGTGATACTTTATTTGATATTTTAGCAACTTAATTGCACTTATAATATGAGTATATAAACTTGAAAAATTTTGTCTCAGGCGGGACTCGAACCCGCATCTCCTCGCATGGAGGCGTATTATAAATATTATGTGATGTTTTTCACATTTATTTATTACCAGAACTTCGTACCACCTCAGAATAATACGTTTCTATGATTTGATTTTTAAGTCCAATAACATTTTCATCAAATATGTCCTGTGTGAAAAATGTATGACGAAATACATATTGTGGTTTTTTTTTGTCGTTAGTTATTCACTTGTTTTAATACTCTGCTGTGTGCAGTGAGTACAAGATTTTTTTTTGCCGGACAAAGCCGCGATCAAAAATCTGGTGCTCTAATGCATGTGCCATCCTGACATACGTGGCGTATATATATATATCATACTAGACTAACATTAGTAAGTTGACCGTAACCGTATGACTTGGATAGTTCAGCAAATTTGACAGGGTCGGTGCTGAACTGAAGCGAGGATTCAATAGGAGTTCTGTCGCCATGACGGTGGACCTGTAACGAAAATAACTTAAACTCAAATTTGGCTGTTTTAGGTGGGAAATGAATCCATAACTTTCCGCTTAACTGGTTACTGCTCAAACCATAGAGCCACCAAGACAATGTCTGTGTTAATGAATTCATTCAAGCTTTGAGCGATTTCGTCGACGAACTGATGACCAAAAGCTATCGAGGTACAGTCGGCTAAGAACTTTGATCATAGGCTAAGAAAGTGGTGTACCAGTTTTGACAAAATTTCATGTGTCATTTTTTATTGACACATGAAATATATATTATAGTGATAGGGACTATAACGTTTGTATTTGTAGCTGTCAGAATATATTTGCATTGGGAAAATCAACCCTGTTGTTCTCTGACTCGTGAATGTCTCTCAACCTTAGGATGACAAACCACTTTTTTGACCGTACGCAAGCAAATGCAACAGACTTACACTGGCTTTACAGCGAAAATGTTCTGGATTCAAGAGAGACTTACACTAATGCAGTCAAAAAGTTTGCCATTCAATTGCTTATAAGACAGTTCTTTTGGAAATTCATAATTCTTGAGAATTCAATAATATAGGGTTCTAAAAAAATAAAAACTAATGAAGAAACGCGACCTAAAATTTTAAAGAAATAAAAAGATACACCTGTAAGTGATCACTCAGTTCTCACATAGCATATTTAAACAAGATCTTTTACTGTCAAGGTGTAGGAGCCATCGCACATTTATGTAGAAATATTATCGTGAATCAATATGATTAGCACTGTTGGGGTGCCTTTACATGTCGACACCGCACTTGAGTTTAATATGTGAACTCATAAATTTTTATATTTAACTTTGATCAATAAATCAGTGCACTAGCAGCATTCAATCAGAGTGGTTTGTTTTGTCATCTCTAAAGCCATCTCATCATTATCATCCCTAAAGTGTGGGACTATCCCCCACACAAGGTATAATGTCAGTATTTAAAGTTGAGAAATTATGTCCAGATGGGACTCGTACCCGCATTCCAGGAGATGCGGGTTCGAGTCCCGCCTGAGACATCATTTTCAAATTTAAATATTGCTAATATAACTGGAGTTAAATTGCTTAAATATCATATAAAGTAATGCCGTTAAGCTCTGCACAGCTACTCACCAAAAATGACAAGGCTAGTTCAGTGCCATCCAGGATATCAGCTGATGTACCAATCGCCAATAGCACCACGCATGCCAGCACCAACATACTGCCAATGGGATGAAGATATTACCTACCAATCAATCCACCTTCATCTAGTTATTTCTTAAGAATAGTGACATATTAAAGTCCAGGCAAAAAGACTTGCCGTTCCAGGTTGCTGACTGCATAAAGTGAGAAATTTGTAAATGAGATTCGTATTTTTAACAAATAATAATAATAATAACCCCGCAGGGCAGCTTGTGGCAGTAGCGACCCCACGAACCTGATTGCTCCCGGGAGTATCCCTGTTCCTCACCTCTGGCTTGCCTTCATTGGTCAGCCGGTGTGAACACTGACGAGGAACATATCTCCCACCTCTTGCTTGCCTTCATTGGCCGGCTTGAGTGGAGAGTCGCTAAAGCAGAAATGTTCGGAGGAAGGAAGTATTGCAGTAAGATGCTTGTAGGGATCTTGAACGGATTACCGGGATTGTCCTGAGAGCCGTGTAATACCTCTCCACTCCTCAAGCACCTCAGGCTATGTTGCCCCCTTGTCGCTACGTCACTATGTGCTAGCGGCCGTTTTCGGGGGCCCATTAAACGAGTGTGCAAGTCACTCCCTGCCATTTTATCCGTGTGAGTAACATAGGTCAGGCAGGGGCCATAGTCCTTCCGTAGTCCCAGTTACCCAGTCCACTAGCACCCAAACCCATAGCCTAGTATCCTTTGTATCCACATTCTACAATAGTCCTGCACTGACCGGGGGCTATCCTTGGGTGTACTTGTATATTGCGCACAGGGATAATCGTCGGTTGGTGTCACATTACATCATTTAGATAAATGTTGTCTAACGGGCCTCTACGAGTTGGCTTCGGCCCCTCGTACGCCTTCCAAATGTCCGGGACTCCATAGTCCCGTGATCGGAAACAGACCAACATAATAATAATAAAATAGCATATTGCTTAACTCCATGTACATACGAGTAAATTAACTTATGTAGCTGATGTTACTAGATCGTATTTTAAAGTACCTAATTTTATTAATAAAATGAGCTGCCATGTTATATTTAAATAAAATAAAAATCAAGTAAGGTAAACGGCCTATTTAACAGTAACGCCCCGTTGGTCTAGTGGTTTAAATACCGGGCAGAGATCTCGGGGTTCGAGTTCGATGCCCGGGTCGGGCAACAAAAAGTTTCGAATTTTCGAACGTTGCTCGGGTTTGTGATCACCAACCCGCATTTGGCAAGCGTGGTCTGTTACTTATAAACGGCCTATAAGTAATGTTTCCACTTCAGGGCAAAGGCCTCCAACATTGAATTCAACATACAACAGTTACAAATTAAATAAGTTAAATTAATATTTTTATGAACTTTATTTATGTAAATGGACTATGTCTGAAATAAATTTATTCCAAAAAATATAAAAATACCTACTATGAATGATTATGTGTGTCAGAAAATTATGTCGCTGCGGGCTAGTGCCGAGAAGAAGCAGCTCAAGAAACTCGGTCACTATTATCAGCCTCTTTTTAAATAAATATTTACAAAAGGTTTAAGCAAGTATGATCTAGGACAATTTTATGCCATATCATTTAAATAATCACTAGCTACTTTATTGAATTACTTAAATTTTTTTTTTTAATTTTTACAAGTTTATTTACTGATAATCACTAGCTGTTGCCACCCGCGACTTTGTCCGCGCCAAATTCTATTATATGATCGCGATTATTTTGGCAACATTTTTCACTTATGCTTCGCTCCTTTTGGTCGCAGCTTGATGTTATAAGCCTTAAGCCTTCCTCGACAAATAGACTATCGAATACAAAAGATTTTTTCAACTCGAACCAGTATTACTTCCTGAGATTAGCGCGATTAAACAAACAAACGAACAAATTCTTCAGCTTCATAATATTAGTATAGATTAATAGTGTTATAGCCCTCTTTCAGTAAAATTACTTTGACATACGATTTAAGTTTATGTACAGGAGTTCAGCAACGCCCTGTGGCAATTTGTTGAAAATATGAATACGATTTCCCATGAACGAATTTCTTTTCAGCCTTTTTACAGATCTTTAATATGCCAATAAAGTTGTTATTCTTGTAACGTAAATATTTTCATACTAATATTATAATTGCGAAACTGTCGCGGTCGGTTACACTTGTACACTTACGGCCGGTTCCAATAATCTATCTATCTTCAGTTTTGGCATATCGGAGATAGGAAACAGTTTCTATCTCTGTTTTTGCCGTGCAGAGAAACAAAGACAGAAGTTGTTTTCTATCTCCGTTATGCCAAAACTGAAGATAGAAAGATTATTGGGACCGGCCGTTAGAGGAAACACAGGGGCCGTTTTTTCATACAAACGTAGTCCCCTGTTTCCTCCCTGGATAAAGCCAGTTATATGCCAGTTATATATATGCTTGAAAAATTCGCGCCGTGTCGCAGTGTCTCGGTGGCCTAATGGTATGGCGCCCGCCCGGCATGCGAGGAGATGCGGGTTCGAGTCCCGCCTGAGACAAAATTTTTCAAGTTTATATACTGATATTATAATTGCAATTTAATTGCTAAAATATCAAATAAAGTATATAAATAGCTGTTTCATCTTAACTGACTGTCAAACATCTGCAAAGATGTTTCTTTCGGGTGTTGGGGGTGCAAGCTCCTAACATTTGATGAAGCAACGCTGGCTCACAGCGTAAGAATATGCTTGAAAAATTCGCGCCGTGTCGCAGTGTCTCGGTGGCCTAATGGTATGGCGCCCGCCCGGCATGCGAGGAGATGCGGGTTCGAGTCCCGCCTGAGACAAAATTTTTCAAGTTTATATACTGATATTATAATTGCAATTTAATTGCTAAAATATCAAATAAAGTATATAAATAGCTGTTTCATCTTAACTGACTGTCAAACATCTGCAAAGATGTTTCTTTCGGGTGTTGGGGGTGCAAGCTCCTAACATTTGATGAAGCAACGCTGGCTCACAGCGTAAGAATATGCTTGAAAAATTCGCGCCGTGTCGCAGTGTCTCGGTGGCCTAATAGTATGGCGCCCGCCCGGCATGCGAGGAGATGCGGGTTCGAGTCCCGCCTGAGACAAAATTTTTCAAGTTTATATACTGATATTATAATTGCAATTTAATTGCTAAAATATCAAATAAAGTATACCTACTTATTTTTCAATTCTCTCACCCGTAGTGTTTCCTCTTAAACTACTGAACCGATAAAATTTGGAAGACACATTTAGAACTTGAAGAATTTTATGGTATTTTGTATCTTAGTGCAGATTTTCAATTGAGCGACATAAAGTGTACAAGGCGACTACTAGAGCTAAGTGCTGGCCCAAATTGATTTAATTTTATTACTTTATTTGATATTTTTTAGCAATTAAATTGCAATTATAATATCAGTATATAAACTTGAAAAATTATGTCTCAGGCGGGACTCGAACCCGCATCTCCTCGCATGCTTAATGATATAGCGCCCGCCCGGCATGCGAGGAGATGTTCGAGTCCCACTGAGACATAATTATTCAAGTTTATATACTGATATTCATTTCATTACTTCTAAACAAAATCAATTCTCAAAAAACTAGAACAGTATCATTTTAGAAAATTATCTATCGTATTTATTAAATCCCTGTTAACTGCTTTTCATTCTGGCATTCTTTCGTATTGGTACATTATTGCTTAAAGCGGCCGCTTTTGGCGTTAGCGACAAATTCGACTTTGTAAACAACTGAATGAAAAGTTTACTGTGATTCAATAAAATCTAGAGGTAATAAGATACTGTTCTAGTTTTTTGAGAATTTGTTTTGTTTAGAAGTAATAAAATTAAATCAATTGGGCACATAGCTCTATCCCTTTAACGCAGGCAGAGCCGCTGGCAAAAAAACTAGTTAAAAAACAAAAATCGTTATAAAAATAATTTACAAAAAAATATCATGCTACTTAAGTACGCACTTACCTAATAAATGAAGATCAATGTCACTTTATTTCACCAGATGTTTTGTTATGTGTTTTATACGAACGTGGGCATCCTCGATGGTAATTATTTCGTGACTGAGACAATTGTTTCGTTAACCGATACATTTGTGAATAAAAATAAGTTATAAATACATTGTTAATATATTCGTAATGGAGTTTACGAGTAAAGGTCTGTGTTGGTACGCGACAATAAGTATTCAATTTCGGGGTGAGGAGCCCTGTTTTTCCTTGTTTGTTCCGGAGCGTATATTTTATTTTATTTATTAAAGGTACCACTACAAACATTACATACATAAACATTAAATTAATCTAAAATTGAACAAATGTTTTTCATCGCAAATAATTAAAGAAATAAAATAAAGTAAAACAAAACATACAATATAATATAATATATCTAAAAACTAGGACACATTCGCATGAATATCAATTATAGGGTACCTACAATCTACATACTTCACAGATTAGACTATACTATACTCATGGTTTGTAAAAAAAAAAGTAAAGTAACAGCCTATAATCATCACACTACAGGGAAAAGGCCTCCATCATTAAATTCAAGTTACCAAAGCAATGATGTGTGGGTTGTCGGCTTATAACTACGCGATCTATATACTAATATTATAAAGCTGAAGAGTTTGTTTGTTTAAACGCCCCAATCTCAGGAAGTACTGGTCCGATTTGAAAAAAATCTTTTTGGGTTGTATAGCCCATTTATCGAGGAAGGCTTTATATAACATCACGCTGCGACCAATAGGAGCGAAGCATCAGTGAAAAATGTTGCAAAAATAATCGAATTCTTATTAACAGAAATTGACGCGGACGAAGTCGCGGGCAACAGCTAGTAATAAAATAAAGTGGCTTGTGCCCCTTGGTCCTCCCCCCCCCCCCATCTGAGTTGGCAACTTTTCGTAAATCAAGGTTTTGCACTTAGTTCCTGTTTTAAAGAATGATTAGTTACTCGTAAAATAATAGCTCGAGGTTGGTCGAATCCCTGCTTGCTTTTCCAGGAGTGGAGGGAGAAAATTAAATTTCTAGGAATTCTGAATAAAATCCAAACTGTTTTTTTCTCGAAGTAAGTAGTAATTGTACTTAGTTTGAAAGTAGAATAATAATAAACTTAGCTACACTGTACGTGACTAATTGAGAGATAAAACTAAATGCTGATATTCAAATACAATCGAATGTGAATTGCATTCTAGAGTACTTATATAAAGTTAATTAGGTCAGCAATTTATAGGTAGGTATAAAACGAATTACATTTCTTAGGAAAAACACATTCTGGATGTTTCATTCGGGACTAGATGTATCTGTGTGGCCCAGTGAGGCATGTCTTAAAGAATATTATATTATAATATACTCGTATTATTATTCATTGAACAAGTGGTCCGTTTGGCTACGGTACTGCCTTTAATAAAATGATGTGGCTTAACTTAAAAATTTGCGTAAATTGGCACCTATGTCAACATCGTTAAGATGCCACGATGTACCTATGCGTAGTTACAAGTCAAGGCCAGACTCTTGCATTTGGGTCCAGTGGTCAATCCAGTCTAGGGTTTTCTAGGAAAAAAGGTTTTTTCTTAATGACACACTAGTCTTACTTCTTCAACAGACATCATCCGTAGCGACATACACTCCAACTTCAAATATCGTCTCTCATTCCGTCAGTCTTTACATAGCTTGCGTTCCGCTCCTATCGCATCTCACACAATGTAAAAAAACTCGATTGGTTGACACAAAAATAATGAAGATAGTAGTAATGTAAGTAGGTACCTACCTACTTAACTTTTGAAAGGTATTGTTAACAGTTCCAGGTATACATTATTGAATTAAAATAACAGACGCATTATTTGTTAAAAAAAAATACAATTGGGCTAGCGGAATGGCAGTGACTGCGATGCAAATCTTTAAGGCTTCGGAACAATCTGCAGGCTTACTCTTGACAAGTTCGAGTTACGATCAAAATCGAATCGACGTCGAGAATCAGTGATTTGGTACTCTGAAAAGTGAACCTAAACCTTTGAGTCGATGGTGATTACGTTATCAACCGAAAATGTTTAACGGATCGCCATTTTAGATCGATCTTGACTTGATTTTGATTTCGATTCGATTGAGTTTGTTCAGATTTTGGCTAGGTCGAATCGAGATCGAACTTAAATCAAATTCAAGAGTAAGGGGGCTGTTTAGTTATTATTTCGACGTAACCACACCGAACTAAGTACAAGGGCATCGTATGTAGTTGTAATAGATGCTATTAAGTAACAAAAATGTATGGCACTGTGCAGGTCACTGTATCTACATCCATACTTTATTAATATTATAAATGGGAAAGTGTGTGTGTCTGTTCGTTTGTCCGTCTTTCACGGCAAAACGGAGCGACCAATTAAAAGTGGAGATAGTTGAAGGGATGAACAGTGACATAGGCTACTTTTTGTCTCTTTCTAAACCCTCACTTCCCTAAAATGGGGGGTGGAAGTTTGTATCGAGCACTCCGAAATTTTCAAGGTAGAAAGCTCACAATTGGTAGGTACCTGTGCGGATTATTTGTGACTAACAAAGCTACATCTTTTTTTTCGAAATCCGCCCCCAACCCCTTTAAGAGGGGGTGAAATTCTATTGCTACCCCGAATTTAACGCGAGTAAAGCCCGCGGCAAAAGCTAGTTTAAAATATATTATTGACATTTTCCGTGTAAAAGCAGCACACATACTGGAAAAACAATGAAATAAATTTAAGTTCATAAGCCATAAAAAAGAAGAAAGAATCCTTTTAGTAGGTATGCAATCGAGTAAGCATCAAAATTAAATGTCCACTCACATAATTCTGCACACATATTTATTGTTTTCAGAAACAAATAAGTAAGTAGGTAATCTCGGGCTATACTGAAATAGTGACAATTTCAGCAATTTGTGTACCTATAAGAATATTCATTTCTCTGCTGTAGTTTATAATAGGTACCTACTGAGTGTAGTTTGAGGCCCTGTTTTCCCATAAAGTTAAAAACATTTTAGTAATTATTATTTTGTAACTTTAGTTTCTTTTTTTTTTATCGCACCGCCAACGAAACTTTACTGCTTAGTCCAATAGTCAAATGCCACATGGCATTAAGTTCACCAATTGTACATTTATATTTTTTATTTCTGCAATAAAAAAATAAAAAAAATAAAAATAAAGATACTCTTAGCAATAAGTTTCCCTTTCAAATATAACTCTACGAACATCTACATGTAATCTAGTTTTTATTACATCAATGCTTATATAGGATGAAATTATAACCACTTTCCAAATTTTAATATATTAATCTACGAGACAAAAAACAAATGACGTATTTTTTCTTTTGGTATAGCCCAGTACAAAAATGTCAAGATAAAGCACTTAGAAAATGTCCGCCAAAAATCTAAAATTTTTGATACGGCCGCCTAGCAACACTTTTTTACGCATTGCGTATCTCATTCATTAAATACGATACTATTCATATGTTTTTGATTCTTCCTTTATACCTTAACAGGTCTAGGAACGTAAAAATTGAAATCTATATCGTGGAAAATATTTTCGGGTGACAACTTGATTTAAATTTTTTACTTCATAAATGGGCTCTAAATACGATGCTGAACGCCTATAAAAATTTTGGAAAGTGGTTAAAATTTCACCCTAGAATAGTTTAAAAAAAAAGAATAAGACTTAGCGGATTTTAACCTTTATTTTATTTCACTGCACGTTCTCCTCATCGCGTCACACCCGTGCTGTTTTGATTTGAATCCCTGCTCTCTAAGGGTTGCTACAAATGAAAATCACGTTATACTCGTAGTTATAATAACACTACAAGGGGCTGTGCACTTAATTTGGTGTAAATCAGAAACAAAGAAACTGCCGCAAACACCAAGACCCGAGGAAATATAGAAAATGGATGGTCTTCATTGACTGGTCGTCAGAACGTCAAAATTAAAAAAAAGTTTATTACAAGTAGTACAGACAAAAATATTTATGTGACATTCAGAAGGATTGCATCGTTGAAGTGGCAGTGGGCGGGACACATAGCGCGGAGAACCGATGGCCGTTGGGGCGGAAAGGTTCTCGAATGGCGACCGCGTACCGGACGACGTTCCGTGGGCAGGCTCCCTACAAGGTGGACCAACGATCTGATCAAGGTCGCAGGAAGCCGCTGGATGCGGACAGCTCAGGACCGATCGTTGTGGAGATCCTTGGAGGAGGCCTATGCCCAGCAGTGGGCGTCGTTCGGCTGATATGATAATGATGATGATTCAGTAGTAGGTAGTTATATCTGTAGTTATGTTGCGCATAACTGAATAAAGCTTTAACGTACCTAACTCGAAATTGATCACATTTAGAAAAGCGTTTTAGTTTTTTTATTTGGCATGGCATTGGCAACCCTATTATACCGACTGTTGACACCGCGCAGTCTTACATGCACCGGTTCGGGAATTCCCAGAACTGTCTGTTTTAGCTACGTGCATTCAGAGTTTTTTTTTTGCAAATTTCCCTTAAGTGCAAAAAAGTAGGTACAGTGTAGCTAAAAGTAAAGACATTAATTTCCCTGATTAAATACAACTTGTTTTTTCTATCACTGACTGATGTCTGTTGGACTGACTTAAATGTTTTTATCTGAATTTCTAGGTTAGGGTATGATGGAACTGGCATAACTTGTGGTTTTACGGCCATTTCCAATAACCTATCTATCTTCAGATTTGGCATATCGGAGATAGAAAACAACTTCTGTCTTTGTTTCTCTGGACGGCAAACACAGAGATAGAAACTGTTTCCTATCTCCGATGTGCCAAAACTGAAGATAGATAGGTTATTGGAAATGGCCGTAAATTAAAAGAGAAGAAAAAATACTACAACTTACTATTTACTAATAACCCGTCATTGCTTTGGTAACTCTAATTCAACAACGGAGGCCTTTTTATAGATACACATTCTGATACGAAAAAGAAACGTACAAAACGTAAATATTTATATCATGTTGTAACTATTCGATTAATAAAGGTTGCACTAAAAGTGCACCCTTATAGCAAATGGGTGCACTTTAGTTGGAACACTTATTTACCTAGTTTTTTTATATTACTACTACCTCAGATCATATCAGAAGGAGATATGAAATTACTCGTAAATCCTTAGCGAACACGTGTCTCCGAATTATTTGTGTGTGCAACGCATCTACAATAACACTGTTGTAGTAAGCATAAGGATCACACTAAATCAATTTACAACGCTCATTGGTGCGCACACAAACATGGACCCAATCACAGCGGCTACCACTTACTCGCTTGCAATGCGTCATTTGGTGTGTGCAAATTAGTGTGTCGCTACAAAGTGTGGTCGTGACGCACACGTCGGGCAGTGAACGCTTTGCTTAAACCTCGATACATTGCGCAGTCGCATAATACCTATGATAATACTCACAACACAGCTAATTAGTATTAAGCCTTCAATATATATTGTGCCGATACAATTATCGTTACATGGATGTTTTCATTAAATAATTCGCCGCGGTGTGCAATAGTTCTGTTTGCCCATATTGGATACGCATGCGCCACGCCCCCATTTCATATCTATTTCTTTATATGATCTGAGACTACTACTTACTAATAATTACAAACATCGCAGAAATTGGGATTTCGTAATAAAATAATAGGTACTGAGCATAGGCATCCCCAAGAGATTTTTTCCAGAATCACTACGGTTTCTTGTTATTGAATGTTCATTGTTTAAACATGATGAATATAGATAGTGCCATCCACGAAGTTGGTCCCCACTAATTTTTGGAGTAGAGAATATTAATTTCCCTTTGAGCGTAACGCTCTCTTCTGCCTGATTGGTCTATTTTTTTAGTATGCACGTGCATTCATAGGTAATTAGTGTGTACCAATAACACTTATACAATAGTGAAAGCTCACACACGTATACTATAAACGCGGAGCGCGCTAATTTTAGGGGTGGTAGGATCTACCTCCTAGTGGTCCACCCTGGGCAATGGCATCTTTGGTTTTCTAAGCAATGATGACGGCTAACAGTCCCCCTACGGTGGTACGCTTCGCAAGAGATCGCTTACAGTTTTTCTGTGTTCCTCTGGTGTGTGGGAGAACCAGTGCCACTGTCTGGGTAAGCTCGCTCCATCTTAGGCTTCTTCTTAACCGTAAAGTTAATTCCTCAACCCCCAGGAGGCACTCGGGTGCCACGATAACAATTGATTTCAATTGTGTCTGGAATAACTCACGATCGAGGGATAAGTAGGTAGTCAAGAGCAAGCCCATCGATTATAACAAAAAACACCACTTCTCATCCTATGGGTGTCGTAAGAGGCGACAAAAGGAGTACCTACTGCCAAAAGAAGGCGGGCAATAATGTCCTTTTTCGCAATCATCCACACTACAATCGCCAACCCGTGCCTCAAATATGGCGATTATGGCGAACCCTACTGTTAGAGGGGCCTATAAGTAGATATGTCTAACGGTATACTGATATAAGCTTAAGATATAATAATAATATTTTATCAGCATTCTGACCTACGTTATTTTAATTAAATTGGTACATTTTCTATAGATCTGTTGTAGGAATGTCAAATTGTTATACTATTCATAGAATTTTATAACTAAACATTCCTAAAACAATACTGAATAGGATCTAATATAGGTCCCAAGAGTGAAAAGGTAATTTCACAATATCAATAACTGCGACATCAGATATGTCATTTACATAGTTAAATTGTAATACTGCAAGTTAGTAATATTGTATATCGTAATATCATGAAATTTGTTCCCCCGTTTCATAATATCATTTTCGCATCAATTGTTTGTGCATATTCATGTTTATGTTGCGGTACATTAATTAATTAAGGAATATGGAAAAATATTCTTAAAAAAATACTTTACCTTTCGTAACAAGATTCAAACGCGATATAGAATGTACTAAAATATTAATACAATATAAACTTTGCAAGTAATCTTCATGTTTTTAAGTCTTATCCTATTCTCTACTTAATTAAAGCCAGCAGAACTTCAAATTTCGTCTACCAGTTCATCTTGCTTATCATCAGAAATACCAATAATTCATACTGAACTTTTTTTACTTTTAGTGTCCAATTAAAATCATGAGTGGAGGGATAATGATATTGTTACGAACGTGGAGTTCGGGATTTGGATAAAACACCGTTGACTTATTAGAAGAATTTAATAGGCGATGAACAGGTCGCAAATACTATAACAAAAGCCAAATCACAAGAATCGTAGTCCGGTGGGTCGCTGAGGTCGTTGGTTCCAAAACACTATTAGCCAATCCGTAGAGTAGTCCTTAAATCCGTTGGTCACGCTAAAGTCGTCGTTACTTCGCACTAGATCACTTTTCGCAGGTATCGCACCGAAAGCTCAGAATGAACTGACTCGGCGTCTCAAGTCCTGTTATTTATATATCTCAACATCGACGCCGGTCGTACATACTAGAATGTTCGTTTTCTAGAAGAAATTACAAGGACGTTAAACGTAAACAACTCTAGTAAGTTATGCCATTTTGTGCCTTAATCTGTAAACTTAAAGTTCAATGTCGCTTGCACTAACATCTTGTTATTACTTTGTGGTTCAACTTAGGTAGTTATGTACATTCCTCTAGCGATATCTCGAAGCATCTAGCATGTCCGCGACAATATGTTAAGATCCCTTTTGGTGATATGCGTTTTGCATTACAATTTTCACGAAAATTTAATTTTGTGACATAATTATCACCAACTATTAGTTTATAATGTCAATTATATGACCAATAACTCGTATTTTTCTCTTAATAGCAATTTATTTCTAATCAAGTTTAAGTAATTATTTAGAATAAATGACTTAAATAGGTACCTACCAATAATGATTATCGATATTTGTTGCTTTTATGCTGTTTTTGGGCATTTCCCTTAGAAATTGATGTAGGTAAGTGTCGTAAATTAAATTTTATTTATTTATACATATCCAGAGAAATTCTTGAATCTTTAAGTCAGTCTGAAATACGGTGATCGAACTATTTTACACTAAATCATAATCCTCCTAACCAGGTAATTTCACAAAATGTCCGATTTTGAGTTATTACTCCAACACGCGAGGTTCGCACGCTACTTCTCCCTTAGGAAATTAGGGATACACCAGGATACATCGGGAGAATTTGTAAAGGGAAGATCCTTTAGTTTCATCAAGATGAAATAAGATATGGAATAATAGTTGCATGTTCGATTCCCGAGGCGAATTGTGGAATATGTTTTATAATTTAAAAGTAAAGTAATTTATTCTCTTCTTTTATGATGCTTAGCCAACAACAATACAAAACAGACGAAAAAAGTGTTTATTTCGATTATTTTCTAAAAAAAAAAGAAGTATCTCGAAAAATACCTAAGACACTTTTACAAAGGTAATTTTTTTTGTATGATAGCTGACCCTTCCACTTTGCTTCTCCTTAAGTTTATCGTGGTACACGGAAAAAAGGTTTAGTTTTACTAACCAGAATTTTGAGGAAGTTAACTAGAACGCATAGTGCTATACGTGACAACTATATATTAATACCTATACATTTTGTAAATGATATTTTAAAAATCTCGTTTTTAGTAACGTGAATTTTCTGGTACATTGAACACATTTTTCGGTACACTTTACCATCAAATTTGTACTGCTAGCAATACCTACTTAAACATAGTTGTGCCCATTACTAACTCATTATTTTCATCTTTACAAAGAAAGTAGTAACTGATAATATTTGACATGTTTCGTACACTTACCTTATTTACTAGATTTTTTTAGTATTTGCAATTAAGCGACTATTTAACCTTAAAACTAATTCTGATAGCACTCGCAGTTTTTTGTTAACTTTTAATAGATTTGTTTTTACAAGTCGTTCTGGTAGTATTGTAAAATATTTTTTTCTCCTTGGTAGGTACTTACTGGACACAGTCTGATACAAAAATGACACCTTAAACTGTCCTCGGTTGAATGATTGACGTTGACTTCAAGTCAGTGTCAACTTTATAGCCCGGCCAAATTATGTCGACATGCAATAGCAACTGTTTATTTTATTTTGGCGCATGTATCAACGACATCACTAGACGAGCACAAGCTGATATTGATAAACTTAACGCATGGTTCCAAAGTAATCTGTTAACGATAAACATATCCAAAAGATGTTATGTCATTTTTAGATCTAAACAAAAAAACATTCACCGTTTGCACTGTTGACAATTAACAACATACCAATTAAAGAAAAGAAATACGAAAAATACCTCGGATTGTACATGGATAGGCACTTGACATGGCAAACGCACATAGACCATATTAAAAGCAAATTATCTTCTCTGATGGGCTCACTCAAAAACACTGTCAGAAGTCTTCCGCGTCAAGTTCGCCTAACAGTTTATAATTCACTTGTCAAGTCACATCTCTTATACCTTGTTGAAGTATGGGGTACTGCGTGTAAAACCAAATTTAAAAAAAGTTGTGCGTGTACTAGTGTACACACGTAAGAAGTGAAACTTCTTTATGGCCTTATTTTTCGAAAAATGATCTACATGCAACTTTCCAGAAATTGGTTAAATTGGTTAAATTGGTTAAATTGATTAAATTGGTTAAATTGGTTAAATTGGTTAAATTGGTTAAATTGGTTAAATTGGTTAAATATTATTTCACTTTACCTTTTTGCTATCGTCTGAACCAACCGTGGTAGGGGCAAGAAAAAGACGGCGCGTAACCGAAAAATGTGACGCTGTGACGCGCAACCGAAAACTTTTTCGTGACGGTCCGAAAACTTTTTCGTGACGGTAAATTTTTTCCAACGCCGATAAAGAAGTTTCACTTCAAAAAACTCCAAATAGCTCAAAATAAAATAGTAAAAATGTTATTTCATTACCCATATTTAACACGCTCAGAAGAACTTTACAAAGACACCGAACTTATGAATATCAAACAACTATTTCAGTACTGTACTTGTTTATTAGTTCACAAAATAAATAAAAATCTATTACGCACAAACATAACATTTATTAAAAAAAAAACACATACTTAAACACAGGACACGAAGACCCAGTTTTCTTGTTTTACAGAAAGTACGCACTAATTATGGCAAAAAGACCATTGTCTTTGAGGGAGCACAGCTTTACAACAAACTCCCATCCAATATTAAAGCTGCCGACACCCTGGAAACGTTTAAAGCAAGATTATGTGAGCATGTTCTCTCCGACCATAATTTGCTACAGTGGTAACGTCTTGTATTCTTTTGTCTATTTTTAAAGAAGTGAAACTTCTTTATCGGCGTTGGAAAAAAAATTACCGTCACGTTTTCAGCGTCACATTTTTCGGTTACGCGCCATCTTTTTCTTGCCCCTACCACGGTTGGTTCAGACGATAGCAAAAAGGTAAAGTGAAATAATATTTAACCAATTTAACCAATTTAACTAATTTAACAAATTTAACCAATTTAACCAATTTAACTAATTTAACCAATTTAACCAATTTAACTAATTTCTGGAAAGTTGCATGTAGATCATTTTTTCGAAAAATAAGGCCATAAAGAAGTTTCACTTCTTACGTGTGTACACTAGTATACACACAACTTTTTTTTTTATTGTATCATTCCGTGATGTATGACTGTATTTATCTCTTTTAGTTCTCAAGTAAGTGACATGTATGTCTTTTCTGAGAATAAATTTCTTTAAACTGAACTGTATTGAAATTATAATATCAGTATTTAAACTCGAAAAATTATGTCTCAGGCGGGACTCGAACCTGCATCTGATAGCTAAATTGGTAAAGCCCCACGCCCGGTAGGTATACGAGAAAATGCGGGTTCGAGTCCCGTCTGAGACATAATTTTACAAGTTTTAATACTGTACATTTTATTTAGTAGTTTTTCTATTCATTATTTTAATTTGCATGGGATACAAACACCTTGGATGTTACGTTTAAATTAAGTAACTACATACACAATCAGTGACGGAAAAGTCCTCCTAATGACCATCTATTGAACATTTAAGTGCTCTTTTAATTAGGTGCATATAATATATATCTTCATGTTCACCTATGTATGGCACTTGACATGCAACAGCAAATGTCAAGTTTAGGTTTTAAACTATGACAGTGCGAAGTAACATTTTTGTAACGGAATATGCATTAAGGCGGCGTAGTCCTACGAGGCAGCGTTTGTGAGTTTTAAAACCCATCTGAGAACTAGAAAAACAGCGTTCTAAAGTCTGAAAAAAATATATGTATTAGTTAAGATTGTAACACGATTTGATTAAGAGGAACCACGACGGGCGAGAGAATTGAAAAATATACCGAAAATACCTACTAAAAGCACACCAAATCAACGTTTTGTAGTCTCCCGATTACTATTCCAAAACTAAACCGATTTACCTAATACTTTTTTCATTAAAAATGAAAGAAAGGTTTTGGCCGTGTTCTTATGTTTTCCTTTTTTTCTAAAATTTAGCCAAATTTGATTTCCGGATGTTTGAACACAGCGGAAAATTGGCGTTTTTTTCGATTTTTCAGGGCTCTTGATTTGGGATTTTGGGAGGAAACCTTGATTTGGTGTGCTTTTAGTAGGTATTTTCGGTCCAAGAAGCAGTTGTCTCTATCACACTCTGCGGTGAATGCGTTTGGCACTGCGCGACAGCAATAGATTTTACAGATACCTATTTTTCAATTCTCTCGCCCGTAGTGTTTCCTCTTATCCTCAAATATTAATCCATTCTATTGTACCGTGTCTCCGAGCAAATAAATGATTTGATTTGATTGCATCTAGCTCTTATATTCAACTAACTGTTTGTCTCGGCTATGCACTACCAATGAAGTTAAAATGCAAACAAATAGTCTGTTTATGACCGTGTTTATCCTCAATACACTTTTCATGTTGATATATATATATATCTACAATAGTTTATTTTATACAGAATGTCTTTTTCATCACCTTATTTTTTTTTATGAAGAAAAATATGTTCGTTAAGTTTCAACCCGATAATATTTTCCGCAACATAGTTTTCAATTTTTACGGTCCTAAGTCTGTTAAGGTATGAAGGAGAAATCTACAACTTATGAATAATATCGTATTGAATGAATAAAACGCCCCGTTGGTCTAGTGGTTTAAATACCGGGCCAAAATATCGGGTTCCCAGGTTCAAATCCCGGGTCGGGCAACAAAAAGTTTCGAATTTTCGAACGTTGCTCGGGTTTATGATCACCAACCCGCATTTGGCAAGCGTGGTGATTATGCCAGTACACCCATCATTGCTGTGGTAACTTGAATTCAATGATGGAAGCCTTTTTTCTGCAGTGGGATGATTATAGGCTGTAACTTTGAATGAATGAAATGCGTATCGCGTAAAAAAACTGTTGCTAAAGGCCATATTAAATTTTTTGAGTCTATAGGCGGACAATTTTTAAGTGTTTTATCACGATATTTTTCTAATTGACTATACCAAAAGAAAAAATACGTTATTTGTTTTATGTCTCATAGATTGTTGTATTAAAATTTGGAGTGATTAAAATTTATTCCTGTATTTATCTTCCACACAAACCTTCTCACCATTACAAAAATAGAATAATCCAATTTGGAACAGTCGGATCGGCAGTTATGCGAGTACATAATTTTAAACAATAGGATTTTTTTCCATATATGTAGTTATGTCACCACTGATGCCTACTAAGTATTCCTTTGAAAAAGTGCATTCTCATTACATTATCAGCGGCACAATCTAGGATGCAATCCAAAAGTTGATGGAACCATCCTCAGTTTAAAAACTCACATAAAATAGCGCAATTTCCTTTACGGGATGAAATTCCTTGCTAATAATGATTCAACGTAGACAGCAGTATTTATAGAAGTGGCAATGGAAGAACGCGGGCGGTTAAATGCCTACGTTTATCATTTTGCGACTGATTACTTGCTGATATATTTTGAATGCGCAATGTTGACGAGCATTTGGATCAGCGGTAGTTAACGCTGCTTCTGAGCCATGGGTCGCGGGTTCGATCCCCGCACATTACAAATATTTGTGTGCATGAACATATCTGTTTGTATACTTTATTTGATATTTTAGCAACTTAATTGCACTTATAATATCAGTATATAAACTTGAAAAATTTTGTCTCAGGCGGGACTCGAACCCGCATCTCCTCGCATGCCGGGCGGGCGCCATACCATTAGGCCACCGAGACACTGCGACACGGCGCGAATTTTTCAAGCATATTCTTACGCTGTGAGCCAGCGTTGCTTCATCAAATGTTAGGAGTTTGCACCCTTAACACCCGAAAGAAACATCTTTGCAGATTGCGCCATACGCCATATAGATGCGGGTTCGAGTCCCGCCTGAGACAAAATTTTTCAAGTTTATATACTGATATTATAAGTGCAATTAAGTTGCTAAAATATCAAATAAAGTATACAGGATGAAATTTTAACCACCTTCCAAATTTTAATATAACAATCTACGAGACAAAAAACGAGTGACGTATTTTTTCTTTTGGTATAGCTCAGTACAAAAATGTCAAGATAAAGCACTTAGAAAATGTCCGCCAAAAATCTAAAATTTTTAATACGGCCATCTTGCAACCCTTTTTTTACGCGTTGCGCATCTCATTCATTAAATACGATACTATACATAAGTTTTTGATTTTCCCTTTATAGCTTAACAGGTCTAGGACCGTAGAAATTAAAAACTATATCGCGAAAAATATTTTCGGGTGACAACTTGATTTACATTTTTAACTTCATAAATGGGCTCTAAATATGATACTGAACGCCTACAAAAATTTTGGAAAGTGGTTAAAATTTCACCCTGTATAAATAGCTGTTTCATCTTAACTGACTGTCAAACATCTGCAAAGATGTTTCTTTCGGGTGTTAAGGGTGCAAACTCCTAACATTTGATGAAGCAACGCTGGCTCACAGCGTAAGAATATGCTTGAAAAATTCGCGCCGTGTCGCAGTGTCTCGGTGGCCTAATGGTATGGCTCCCGCCCGGCATGCGAGGAGATGCGGGTTCGAGTCCCGCCTGAGACAAAATTTTTCAAGTTTATATACTGATATTATAAGTGCAATTAAGTTGCTAAAATATCAAATAAAGTATATAAATAGCTGTTTCATCTTAACTGACTGTCAAACATCTGCAAAGATGTTTCTTTCGGGTGTTAAGGGTGCAAACTCCTAACATTTGATGAAGCAACGCTGGCTCACAGCGTAAGAATATGCTTGAAAAATTCGCGCCGTGTCGCAGTGTCTCGGTGGCCTAATGGTATGGCGCCCGCCCGGCATGCGAGGAGATGCGGGTTCGAGTACCGCCTGAGACAAAATTTTTCAAGTTTATATACTGATATCTGTTTGTACTGGTCTGGGTATTTTCTATGTATTAAAAGTATCTATTTACAAAAAAAAAAGTATATAAGTAAGTTTATCGGTTGTCTAGTACCCCATACGACAGGGTACTTAATAGTACCTTAATTTGGGACTAGATGGCTCTGTGTGGCCCAGTGTGGCATGTCTTAAAAATATTTATTTATTTTTATTCAATAACTCTCTCTATGTCTGTGTATTATGGGTACTATTACTAGAGCTATGTGCGGCCCCCGATCGATTTAATTTTATTACTTCTAAACAAAATCAATTCTCAAAAAACAAGAACAGTATCATTTTAGCAAATTACCTCAACAATTTTAGTAACAATGTACCTACAACACGAAAGAATGCCAGAATGAAAAGATGTTAACGATGATTTAATAAATACAAGAGGTAATTTCATAAATGAAAAGTTCTAGTTTTTTCAAAATTGATTTTGTTTAGAAGTAATAAAATTAAATCAATGGGGACTACCGTTTCTTTGCTCACCAGTTGGCGCCACTGTAGACTGAGGTCCGGAGGTGTTAGCTGTTAAAGGCGATTGGCGCCGAAACAAAGTGTTATATCTTAAATCTAATTAATGTTTATTATTTATAAATAACTATCTTGATATCAAAAAAGTTGCCCTTGAGGCTGCCTATTTTTGCACTTTTTCTTAATTTCGCTTTCAAAGCGTTTACATTAATCGCCAAATAATCCATATTAAAATTTGCAATACTTTACGAAGGAGATCACTTTCCAGCAGGTAAATTAGAGAAATTATAATCTAAGCAACAAAGCCCGCTAAAACCAGTGAAAAGTGAATGATATTGGACCTCACGCGACACAAGCGCCTCTAGTGGCAAATTCACTAGCGATAGCCCCCATTGGGGGCAGCCTAAAGCTCTAGTAGTCCCCTTATATTTTTACGCATAGTACTACTGATTCGAATTTGATAAATCATTAAGAACATAGGTACAGACAACAGCACGTCAACCTACCACAAAACGTCAAATTTTCTCAATTGATATCGATCTCTACTTGTTCGACTTAAAGTTGAAAATCAATTCAATGACCTTTTAATTTTTGAGTAGATTGTCTGAACTTAGGGTATTTATTTTGTATCCCACACAGCCATGTTTCTGTCGCGCGATAAAACGATTAAATCACGGGGCCAGAGCCTCGGGCAAAAAACTAGTTTCAGTATCATTTCAAATAAATAAATAAATGTTTAAGACATGCCTCACTGGGCAACACATAGCCATCTAGTCCCAAATTAAGCTACTATTAAGTACCCTGTCGTATGGGGTACTAGACAACCGATAAACTTACTTATATACTTTTTTTTGTAAATACATACTTATAATATATAGAAAACACCCAGACCAGTACAAACAGACATGTTCATGCCCACAAATATTTGTACTGTGCTGGGATCGAACCCGCGACCTATGGCTCAGAAGCAGCGTTTAGTACCGCTGATCCAAATGCAGGTCGTCAATTTCAAATAAATTCATGTCGTGTCATGTGATGCTGGCACATAAGAAGAAAACCCTTCTCTTTTCATAATTGTCGAAAGGTTTCCAAAGTAAAATAATGTTAGGTTTATATTACCTAAGTAAGTAGATACTAAAAAAATCTCATACAATTTCAACGATACCTACTTAAGCTAGGCCTGTCCCGTAGGTATAATAATAAATTACCTACATAACATAACAAATGATTATTAAATTTATTTTGTGTAAAATGTCAATGTATTTTTTGTCATCCTCAACCCCGCAACACTTCTAGTAGTGATCTAAGTCTTTGTACACAGGAGAAAGGCCGGCAGGAAATGACCCGCTGACGGCAGCGCCATCTAGGCTCGTTTAACTTCCGCTTTCTAATTTTTGTCGAAGAATCTGCACCGGTTTTGGTTTTGCGATTGTAAGAAACCAAACTCTCTGAGAATATGATAATGGGGTTTTATGGCCGGCCTTAAGACTCCCCGCAGACTATAGACTTTTTATCGGCCGATAGGTTGGTCGGGTTTTTAATCGGTAGCAAAAAGACTGTAATCTGATCACTGTAATGTGCGCAATTTCATATCTCTTTGTACTGATTAACAACCCGACCAAACTATCGGCCGATTAAAAGTTTGTAGTCTGCGGGGAGTCTAAATATAATAGTAGGTACCACCCCTTCTTGTCTTATAGATGTCGAAAGAGTTTAGGTACTAAAAAGTACTAATTAAGTGAAATAGTAAAATCTGTTTTATTCCTCCAAATAGGCCCCAGGAGGCGCTTTTACACGTCCCAATATTGAGACCTACCAGTGCTCCGGGATAAAATTATGGGCTAGTGCCGAGAGACTCCGTCACTATTATCAGCTTCTTTTTTAATAAATGTTTACAAAATGTTTTGTAGTGCAAGCTAGGACAATTCAATGCCGTTTCTATCAATAATAAGTATGTGGGATGGGTAGCAGTGTCTTGTCAGCCATTGGTCCAACGGCGATGTTAGAAATAATTATCTGCTTGGTCTCGTGTGCATAAATACATTAGCTGCTTTTTTTTTTGGTCTCCTCCGCATGTATTACACAACAAAACAAAGTTAATACCTACTCTTGAGGATTTAACTTTTTCAAGTAAGTTATACATTGCTAAGTATCTGCAGTTTTGGAAATTGCATCATATTAACGAAGTTAAAGTACAGTAATGATATGACCTGGTACTTATACCTGTATAAGTTAAAATTTTAACCACTTTCCAAATTTTAATATACCAATCTACGAGACAAAAAAACAAATGACGTATTTTTTATCAGTTCACAAACTTGAAAAATTTTGTCTCAGGCGGGAAAAATTTTTCAAGTTTATATACTGATATTATAAGTGCAATTAAGTTGCTAAAATATCAAATAAAGTATAGACGTGTTTTTTATTTTGGTATAGCCTAGTAAAAAATGTCAAGATAAAGCACTTAGAAAATGTCCGCCAAAAATCTAAACTTTTTGATACGGCCGCCTAGCAACACTTTTTTACGCGATGCGCATCTCATTAATATTCAAAAGTTTTTGATTTTCTCTTTATACCATAACAGGCCTAGGCCTTAGAATAATAACACCTAGAAACCGAATGTAAGCACGAAAAACGCGCAACTAAAACTAAGCCATATCTGGCTTACTTCGTTCCGCGAGCTTACACACAGCTCGCGAAAAATAATTTAAAATGACTGTTTGCACTATGAAGAAGTGTTCTAGCATATCAGAGAAACAAAAAGAAAGTGATAAAGTTTCATTTCACAGGTAAGTACTTACATTTTATACATTTTCTGTACGTTATTCGAACTAAAAACAAATAATTTGAAACACAAAACCTATCGACATCAGTGTTGCTAGTTTTGGGAATAAAAATTGCACACTGCTTAGTTGGTTTTTAATATTGAGAAAAATATTGAATTTGCCATAACAGCTATTTAATACTGTTTAGACTTAAATGTTGGTGTTATTGATTCTATAAAAATAATTTCTTAATGTGAATTTATACAATCATACAGGCATTTAAATTTAAACACATTGAACGGTGGCATTCGTCATTAGATTAATAAATATGTAATATACTTCCCAAAATGATAAAAGAGCCCTGTGTACTGTTTGCTGATGATGTCTCTATACTAACTTCAAGCAATAATGACAAAGACTTAAATAATAAATTACATGCTATTATACGAGTAGATAACACTGTCAATTGGATGACAGATAACAACCTCGAAATCAATTTTTCTAAAACAAATATATATATCAAAAAGCTCCAATAAAGTTAAACTTTCTTTATAATAATATTAAATTAGAGCAAGTAAACGAATTCTCTCTACTCGGCCTAATAATAGATACTCACATAAATTGGAAAATTAAGAAAATAAAAGGAAAATTAGCTAGTTTTATCTACGCCCTCCGCGCAGTGAAAAAAACAACTGATATACCAACAGCAATGAGTACTTATTATGCATACGCATATTCGTGGCTTAATTACGGAGTTATTATGTGGGGAAATAGTACGGATGCCTTAGATCATTTAATCTTCCAAAAAAAACTAGTACGAATTATTTTTAATATACAAAATACAAATAGCTGCAAACCATTCTTTGTCAAATATAAAATACTCACTCTACCAAGCATATACATCTTAGAAGTTTGCAAATTCGTAAAGAAATACCCGGATTTTTTTGTAAAACGAGGGGATAATAACACAAAATATAAGTTACGCCACAGACAAAAGCTGATCTTACCCGTATCTCGCCTTAAACTATACTCATCAGGGCCTCATTCCATGTCCATAAAAATATTTAATAAACTCCCAGCGTCAATAAAAAATATAAATAAAGAAACTTCATTCGTTAACAAATTAAAATAACTTTTGATATCAAAACACTATTATACAATAAGCGAATATTTAAATGATAATTTATAATACAATAATAATAACAATAAAATATGAGTAATAGCTAAATTCATGAAAATGATCTCTTCCCCTCTCCAAATTGCCGTGCCCTATAGGGCCCATTATGTTATTCATTATTGTGTTACATTATGGAAGCAATAAATAATTGAGTATTGAGTACTTATGAATGTTTTCTTATGTATTTAAAGATCATACTAAAAACATGGCAAATCGTCGTATAACAAAACAACACGTTTTTCCATTTTTTGTGGGTAAACGCCCGATGATGGTAACACTGAAGCCTATATTTGTGTGCGTTAGAAGAGCGTAGATTTATTCAGCTTACGCACACAAGAATAATTAAATGGCACGCGTTTACGCTTACGTTTTGGTTCAGACGCGGCTTCTAGGTGTTATTATTCTAAGGCCTAGGCCTAAAAATTTTAAACTATACTTATTGCGAAAAATATTTTTGGGTGAAAACTTGGTTGACATTTTTTACTTCATAAATGGGCTCTAAATACGATACTGAAAAAATATTTTGGTAAGTGGTTAAAATTTCAACCTGTTTATCTATTATCTAACCGATGAGACTATTTTTGTTAACTTACTGAAAGTACTTACTATTCCTAACTGATTCTGAGGAGTTATTTCTATCTGATCCACCGTCAATTTAAATTCTCAACCGATCCCGTAACATTTTTATGGTGCCAACGGATCGCCTAATTTTATTTCTAAGGTAGGTGGGTAATAAAGGTTTAACGTAGACATACTAAAGTACAATCGGGAGGAAAAGAAGTTTTGCAATCACATATTTATTGAGCGCTTGTTTTCAAATGTTTTTTTTTTATTTATCAGATATCCTATGAGAAGTAATTAATTTGCTAATTAACATCTTTAAAATATGAGCGGACTGTTTTATTGGGATGCCTAAACTTAAACAATGATGCTGTGTTTGTTTGGAATTATTAATAAACCTTATTTATTTATAAAAATTAGACATATAAACAAATTGCACCTGTAATAAGCAAGTGATGCCCAGTATTTTATAAAACAAATTGTTCTAAAAAATATAAAATATCATACGATAATAAAAAAAAATATCAGTACCTACCTAATTGTTTTTAAAATCACAGTTATTATTTATTGCCTCTGATTTTGGGAACATAAATAAAAATTATCTAGAATGTAAAAAAATATACAAATCATTATTTATAACATCACTAAATAATTTATACATACTGTAACATTGTGTTACAAATTTGTAAAAAAAAAAAACATTGTACTTGTTATATACTATCTACTAAAAATACGCATTTCTTGATTAAAACTAAACTTTTAAAAATAATACTCGTAATTATTTAAACAAACAAACAAACACGACAATGCTTTTTAAATATAGCGAGTACCTCTTCATTTAAGCCTATTGTTCGCACGACCGATGAGTTAGCTGAGCGGCGAAACCGGTCGGCCGTTCACTCTCACGGCGCTCGGTCGGTCGGTCTCGGTCCGGTCACTGACAGACAGAGCACTTGAAGCGCGGACGTACTACTAGCTAGACTAAATCCTCGAAGACAATAGCTTCCTAAAATATTATTTTAAACCATTTCAATTGTTACAAAAAAAACTAGTGTCTGTGTTCCCAAACTGGGTGAGTTGTGAATTGATTTGTTAAAACGCTTAGTAGTGCTTGTTATTATAAATGTAACCGTCATTCTTCGTAATTTGAATGCAACTGTTGAACCTACTTGTGTAAAGTATTCTCAGTTTCTTTCTTGCATATTAAATCGTGTAAATAAATAGTTATCGTTGATTTACTGTTTTCTTGAGTTTACGCGAACACTATACATTGAAATGAAAGATAGTTTACGGATTTAGAACGCGTTTATTTTTGATTTAACCCGACGTTTCGAACCCTTTACAGCGTTCATGGTCACGGGTAGACTAAGGTGTTATTCGTCTTTAAGATGGTAATTTGAAAAAATGTTTAACTACCGCCTCTAATTTTTATCGTCAGTTATGTTCCTTTTCACACAAAATGAGCTAACTGTGTCCGGAGTCTTCGCAGTGTTGCCATGGTTTGTGGACTTCAATGATGATAAGACAGGGTCCCAAGCAGCTGGTAAATTCCAACCATCTTCTCTATTGAAATTAGGATGTTTTTTAATTTCTATTGCTTCGCGTATCATTCTAGGTACATATCGGTTTTCCTTAGCAAGAACTTTAGGTTTATCAAATCTAATGAAATGGTTGGGCTTATCAAACGCATGACTACAGACTGCAGATTTCGTTATACGCATGTTTTTCATATCGGCTATGTGTTCTTTTACCCGAGTACCTATACTGCGTTTAGTTTGACCTATGTAAGAGAGCCCACATTCACAGTCGAGTTTGTATACGCCTGGTACTTGAAGGGGAATGTTACACTTGACTGGTCGTAAGAATTGGTTGATCTTCTTCGGCGGCTTGAAGTAGGTCTTGATAGAAGCACGCTTCAAGATGTTCCCAATTTTGTCTGTGACACCCTTCATGTATGGGAGTACCGCTGGTAGACGCTCAACTGTGGATGGTTTTTGACGGTCCGTGAAGCGGAGACGCGGTACTTGGAGTTTATTGAATTTAAGTGCTCGCTTGACATGCTGGAGTTCAACATGCCGGTGGTGGTCATCACAGATCCGCTGGGCTCTCTGAAACAAAGTTTTTCCAACAGTAGCTAACTGTGAAGGGGGATGGTGAGAGTCACCGTTTAGGTACCTATCAGTATGAGTTGCTTTCCGATACACTGTGGTGCTCAAACTATGATCCGGATTCCTGATAATCAACACATCCAAAAAAGCTAACCTATTATTGGCCTCCAACTCCATTGTGAATTGAATCTTAGGATGAACAGAGTTGAGATGTTCTAAAAATGCAGAAACTTTATTAGATGGTAATATTGTGAAAGTATCGTCGACATACCTCTTGTAAAATCTAGGTATTACTGGGGCTGTGCGCAGGGCCCTGTCCTCGAAATCCTCCATGAAGATGTCAGCTATCACGGGGGACACAGGAGAACCCATAGCTACGCCATCCAGTTGTTGGTAGAAACAATCATTCCACAATAAATAATTACTTGTAAGACAATGTTCAAGTAGTTCTGCATATTCTAGAGGCATGTCATTTTCAGTTAACTTCTTTGTCATGATCTGAATGCAGTCTTGTACTGGTAGCGATGTAAACAAAGACTGGACATCAAAACTAACCATGGTTTCATTGTTAGATAGATTAAGGTTTTTAATCTCACTAACAAACTGGTAGGAATCCTTCACATAAGCTGTTGTTTGTCCGCGTAAGGAGGATAGGACTTTAGCTACGTGTTTAGCCAGAAGATAAGTTGGTGAGTCAATCTGGCTAACAATTGGTCGTAGTGGAGCATTCGGTTTGTGTATTTTCGGCAACCCATACATACGAGGAGCTTTCGCGCAGCTAGAAACCAATGAATTTACGTCTAGATTTAATTTTTCAGAATGCTTTTTGATCAAGTCGGTAGTATTCTTTAAAGCTTTAGTTGTTAGATCGGTTTTAACCGGCCAAGAACACATACAAGCCGGTTAAAACCGATCTAACAACTAAAGCTTTAAAGAATACTACCGACTTGATCAAAAAGCATTCTGAAAAATTAAATCTAGACGTAAATTCATTGGTTTCTAGCTGCGCGAAAGCTCCTCGTATGTATGGGTTGCCGAAAATACACAAACCGAATGCTCCACTACGACCAATTGTTAGCCAGATTGACTCACCAACTTATCTTCTGGCTAAACACGTAGCTAAAGTCCTATCCTCCTTACGCGGACAAACAACAGCTTATGTGAAGGATTCCTACCAGTTTGTTAGTGAGATTAAAAACCTTAATCTATCTAACAATGAAACCATGGTTAGTTTTGATGTCCAGTCTTTGTTTACATCGCTACCAGTACAAGACTGCATTCAGATCATGACAAAGAAGTTAACTGAAAATGACATGCCTCTAGAATATGCAGAACTACTTGAACATTGTCTTACAAGTAATTATTTATTGTGGAATGATTGTTTCTACCAACAACTGGATGGCGTAGCTATGGGTTCTCCTGTGTCCCCCGTGATAGCTGACATCTTCATGGAGGATTTCGAGGACAGGGCCCTGCGCACAGCCCCAGTAATACCTAGATTTTACAAGAGGTATGTCGACGATACTTTCACAATATTACCATCTAATAAAGTTTCTGCATTTTTAGAACATCTCAACTCTGTTCATCCTAAGATTCAATTCACAATGGAGTTGGAGGCCAATAATAGGTTAGCTTTTTTGGATGTGTTGATTATCAGGAATCCGGATCATAGTTTGAGCACCACAGTGTATCGGAAAGCAACTCATACTGATAGGTACCTAAACGGTGACTCTCACCATCCCCCTTCACAGTTAGCTACTGTTGGAAAAACTTTGTTTCAGAGAGCCCAGCGGATCTGTGATGACCACCACCGGCATGTTGAACTCCAGCATGTCAAGCGAGCACTTAAATTCAATAAACTCCAAGTACCGCGTCTCCGCTTCACGGACCGTCAAAAACCATCCACAGTTGAGCGTCTACCAGCGGTACTCCCATACATGAAGGGTGTCACAGACAAAATTGGGAACATCTTGAAGCGTGCTTCTATCAAGACCTACTTCAAGCCGCCGAAGAAGATCAACCAATTCTTACGACCAGTCAAGTGTAACATTCCCCTTCAAGTACCAGGCGTATACAAACTCGACTGTGAATGTGGGCTCTCTTACATAGGTCAAACTAAACGCAGTATAGGTACTCGGGTAAAAGAACACATAGCCGATATGAAAAACATGCGTATAACGAAATCTGCAGTCTGTAGTCATGCGTTTGATAAGCCCAACCATTTCATTAGATTTGATAAACCTAAAGTTCTTGCTAAGGAAAACCGATATGTACCTAGAATGATACGCGAAGCAATAGAAATTAAAAAACATCCTAATTTCAATAGAGAAGATGGTTGGAATTTACCAGCTGCTTGGGACCCTGTCTTATCATCATTGAAGTCCACAAACCATGGCAACACTGCGAAGACTCCGGACACAGTTAGCTCATTTTGTGTGAAAAGGAACATAACTGACGATAAAAATTAGAGGCGGTAGTTAAACATTTTTTCAAATTACCATCTTAAAGACGAATAACACCTTAGTCTACCCGTGACCATGAACGCTGTAAAGGGTTCGAAACGTCGGGTTAAATCAAAAATAAACGCGTTCTAAATCCGTAAACTATCTTTCATTTCAATGTATAGTGTTCGCGTAAACTCAAGAAAACAGTATGTTAACCAGTACGGACTGGAAACAGCAAACAAGATCAGAAGCCTGGAAGATCTGAAGACCAAGCGCGCAAGAAAATTAACATCTTTAACTTTCTTGAAGAGATGCCGAGACCACAATCTCATCCCAACATGTATGCGGATTTCACCGAAGAATAACATACGTGGGAGCGCCAAGATCTTAAACCAGGCAAGCTTAAAATTACTCCGCCTCTCAATTTATGAACTTAGGTCTAAGTTAGTTAAAATCAATTTAAACATCGAGAAATTGTCTAACGAATTAAAAACAGTATTGCCGTGTTCCATTTATAATCAATGTTTATCACAACTAGATAATAGAGAAAAAGCTAAATATGAGAATTGTCGATTAAACCAGATACAAAAGTTCGAAAAGTTGCAATCTAAAAACAACAAATGGAACACAACCGCGTTCGAAACTCCGTCTACCGCCGAGACAATAAAAACCATAGACTCACGCGCAGTTGTCAATCTGTCAAAACAAACGTTAGACCGCGACACCGTGTCGGTATTAGAAAAAGGACTTAATTTTGCGGTAGCGCCGAAAAGAATACCGTATGAGGAAATTATTAGCAACGTCGAGGATTGCCTATTTAAAAATAAACTCTCAAAGGAAGATGCGGAGGCAGTACGGCAAGACATATCATCCGTCTTACGTCGAGGTAAAGTGCCGAAATTAAATCTTCCTTTGCAACAATATAATGCGTTAAAGAACTTGCGTAATAGGCCTGAACTGACTATCCTCCGGGCTGATAAGGGAAACGCGACGGTTGTAATGGATACGTCAGATTATAACGCTAAAATGTCACAAATACTGTCGGACGAGAACACATACAAGCCGGTTAAAACCGATCTAACAACTAAAGCTTTAAAGAATACTACCGACTTGATCAAAAAGCATTCTGAAAAATTAAATCTAGACGTAAATTCATTGGTTTCTAGCTGCGCGAAAGCTCCTCGTATGTATGGGTTGCCGAAAATACACAAACCGAATGCTCCACTACGACCAATTGTTAGCCAGATTGACTCAACAACTTATCTTCTGGCTAAACACGTAGCTAAAGTCCTATCCTCCTTACGCGGACAAACAACAGCTTATGTGAAGGATTCCTACCAGTTTGTTAGTGAGATTAAAAACCTTAATCTATCTAACAATGAAACCATGGTTAGTTTTGATGTCCAGTCTTTGTTTACATCGCTACCAGTACAAGACTGCATTCAGATCATGACAAAGAAGTTAACTGAAAATGACATGCCTCTAGAATATGCAGAACTACTTGAACATTGTCTTACAAGTAATTATTTATTGTGGAATGATTGTTTCTACCAACAACTGGATGGCGTAGCTATGGGTTCTCCTGTGTCCCCCGTGATAGCTGACATCTTCATGGAGGATTTCGAGGACAGGGCCCTGCGCACAGCCCCAGTAATACCTAGATTTTACAAGAGGTATGTCGACGATACTTTCACAATATTACCATCTAATAAAGTTTCTGCATTTTTAGAACATCTCAACTCTGTTCATCCTAAGATTCAATTCACAATGGAGTTGGAGGCCAATAATAGGTTAGCTTTTTTGGATGTGTTGATTATCAGGAATCCGGATCATAGTTTGAGCACCACAGTGTATCGGAAAGCAACTCATACTGATAGGTACCTAAACGGTGACTCTCACCATCCCCCTTCACAGTTAGCTACTGTTGGAAAAACTTTGTTTCAGAGAGCCCAGCGGATCTGTGATGACCACCACCGGCATGTTGAACTCCAGCATGTCAAGCGAGCACTTAAATTCAATAAACTCCAAGTACCGCGTCTCCGCTTCACGGACCGTCAAAAACCATCCACAGTTGAGCGTCTACCAGCGGTACTCCCATACATGAAGGGTGTCACAGACAAAATTGGGAACATCTTGAAGCGTGCTTCTATCAAGACCTACTTCAAGCCGCCGAAGAAGATCAACCAATTCTTACGACCAGTCAAGTGTAACATTCCCCTTCAAGTACCAGGCGTATACAAACTCGACTGTGAATGTGGGCTCTCTTACATAGGTCAAACTAAACGCAGTATAGGTACTCGGGTAAAAGAACACATAGCCGATATGAAAAACATGCGTATAACGAAATCTGCAGTCTGTAGTCATGCGTTTGATAAGCCCAACCATTTCATTAGATTTGATAAACCTAAAGTTCTTGCTAAGGAAAACCGATATGTACCTAGAATGATACGCGAAGCAATAGAAATTAAAAAACATCCTAATTTCAATAGAGAAGATGGTTGGAATTTACCAGCTGCTTGGGACCCTGTCTTATCATCATTGAAGTCCACAAACCATGGCAACACTGCGAAGACTCCGGACACAGTTAGCTCATTTTGTGTGAAAAGGAACATAACTGACGATAAAAATTAGAGGCGGTAGTTAAACATTTTTTCAAATTACCATCTTAAAGACGAATAACACCTTAGTCTACCCGTGACCATGAACGCTGTAAAGGGTTCGAAACGTCGGGTTAAATCAAAAATAAACGCGTTCTAAATCCGTAAACTATCTTTCATTTCAATGTTATCGTTGATTGTTGGGTTGGATAGTTGCTTGGTACTTGTCGAACATTCTTATTAAATCTTCCCTCTTTGTAATATCATTGAATAAGTTTATATATTGAAGTATTGCATATGATACATCGTTACGATGATGCCCTGACTTCAGGTCAGTAGGTTTAAACAGATACCTATAGGAATGTTGCTGTCATAAATTGGCAACGTACAGTAGTATCACTGTGATTGTGTTTGCATTTCATAGTTAGTATTTCCTTAGCCTAGCAACTGTAACCGATTCTGCTTATTTTTTTAAAATACCGCCTAGATCTCTTTTCGCCTAGCAAACGTTAATTTGTGAGTAGTCTAGCTTGCATCACAATCCTAGCGCTTCCCCTTCGCTAGTCCTAAATACAGCGTCCTTACTGTGCCTTATGGTTCTAGGAACACATCTTGGATTTTAAAACTCAGTCGGGGCTAACTGAATTGGATACCGAACTGGAGGACTGCGGAGGATATTGGATTAACGAACCTAAGGACGGAAGAGACTACCCTGAAACCGGACCGGAATGCCATAGGAGAGTGAGGCTACTTAGACCAAGACCGAGTGCAAGTGTGACCTGGGCCGACCCAACTACCCTCTTTTCTATAAAATAAAATACTGTTATTCAATTTCTCTCTTATTTATTTACCCTTTCTTATTTGTCCACCCTCTTAAAAGGTGACAATACACGATCTCTTAATGATATTATATTATATTATGATGAAAGATAAAAGGTAATTCTTAAAAACCACAGTTGACATATTGACTTAAATTAGAAAAAAATAAAGAAATAATTGTAATAAATTGGTCATTTCTAATAAACTAAATAAAGCGCAGGTAAACCTTTAACGTATTTTATTTATTGTTGAATGTACGATGTTACAAAACAAAAACAGGTTAGTATTAGGGGATCAGATGGAAATAAAATATTAATATTTATTTTCTTTTCCCATCTGACGCTTGACCTTGTCCTTGTCTGATACACATGCTGCGCCCGATGAGTGAGTGAGACGAAAACGATGACGTAGGGATCATTGAGAGTGGTCAGATGCTCTTTAAAATATTTTTTTTTTTCGAACAACCCGAAATGAAAACTTACCAGTTTTTTTTATCATTATGCCCTATTTCTCTGATATAATTAACACTCGATTTAACCAAAAATAAAACCAAAGTCAAATTTAAATAATTTTATTTCCTTATTCTTATCATAAATACTTATAACATGCATTCACATAACTAACACGAAAAATAAGCGTTTTTCTGCTACAAAACAACATTACAGTAAAAATAAAACTGTGGGTATTATCAAAAATTGTTACAATCAGGTGAAACTGATTCACAAAAGACGCGTAGAATTAATTATTTTAGTGTAAATTATTTCAAAAATCAGGCGTTCAGGGTTTGTATGGGGACGCATACAAATGAACTTTTTTCTCATACAAACAATATACAGTTCAGGCGTGTTTAAAATTTTCATTTTCGACCTTAAATCGCTTGCATAAGTTTCAAAGTATGGCAATATTAAAATTTCATCATCTAAGTACCCGCAAAAAGTTTCCAACACAGTGTGTACAGTAAATATCTTAAAATATATGTGAAATTCGATAAAATTTTAACTGAGTTACTTTTGAAATAATGTTATTAATTATTTTAAAGTAGTTCGAAATTTAAATAAATTAATATATCATGACCAGCGTTAAAGTGCCAGATACAATTTCCCAACAAACCCCAACCCTTGCAGATTTGCAGCGCCCCCATGTGACTAAATACAAAAACACTTCTAATAAAGACCAAAATACACTATAATTTATAGAAAATTCTTTAAAACATATAAAACATTGATTATGGCACAATACAGAGCGAAACGATATCCTTATACGCCTAGTCAGAAAAATTTACCAAAAATCGTACTCACAGCTACATAAATAAATATTTTAAAAACTCTCACTTTCAATTCGACAGATACAAATCAAACTTTTGTCAAGTTATTCACGTAGCTGACTGTACGAAAAGAAATCATTCAACATTTGACATTATAAAAGCTTATACTATTAGTGTACAAATTGTTAACAATATATCCGTATGATACGTGATTACTAGCTCTAAGGCGCTGAGATAAGGTTCATTTCGGGATGCCTAAGGTGAGGTGCGACACAAAATCCTTTTTTTGTACAAATTTCCTCAAACGATTTTCAACTCAAAATTTAATGACTTTAATATCAATATGAATTGAGATTTTTCTGACTATACCGATAAGATGTATGTATTAAATGACCCATTATTAAGCTGGGTATCCACTACGTTCGCGAACCTCTTGCGCTCCGCGTTCCCGTAACCGCTCTGGTGGAGAGTACGCGTATCTCCATAGAAACACGCACCCTCCACAATCCCCTTGCGAACGAACAGACTTGTGCTCCCCTTTGTGTTCGCCCAAAAACCGCCACCGATTGGAGCGCGGAGCGCGCACCGTTGCACGCTCCAGAAGCGTGAACGTATCCACTATTGGAGCAGTTGCAAGAGTGCGGAGCGCAAGAGGTTCGCGAATATAGTGAATACCCAGCTTTAGGTTTCGTATCAATTTTTGAGTGATATTCCGTTTCCGATTGTCCAAAGTATTGGCGTTATGTTTAATTTACTTTTTTAGGGTTCCTTACCCCAAGGGTAAAAACTGGACCCTATTACTAAGTCTTCGCTGTCTGTCCTTCTGTCCGTCTGTCCGTCGCTCTGTCACCAGGCTGTATCTTAAGAGCCGCGATAGCTAGACAGTTGAAATTTTCACAATTTTTTTGTTCCGCAATAACAACAAATACTAAAAACAAAATAAAATAAATATTTAAAGGGGGTCCCATACAAGAAACGCGATTTTTTTGCCCTTTTTTGCTCAATATTAATAATGGCAACAGTTAGGTGCTTGACATATTCAAAAAACACTCTGTTGTATTTTAACTTTAATAATAAATAATAAAATTTAAATAAAATTTATACTTAAGGGGGGCTCCCATACAAATATAAAAAATCCCATTTTTGCCTATTTATGCTTGATATTAATAAATGTTAACAGGTAGGCACTACATTAACTAAATTAATGTAGGTACCTACTGTTGTTTACCTAGTCAATGGCACGGAACCCTACGTGCGCGAGTCCGACTCGCACTTGGCCGATTTTTTTACTTCATTAATAGCTGTTGACACATACGATTAATAAATAAATGTAAATGTGGACAACATTACATACAGTTCTAATCCCAATTTGAGTAACTATCATCAGAAACAACAAAAGTACCAAGAAAATGTAGAAAATCACTTTTTTATTCTTCATTTTTCAAGGTTTCACAAGGTTCGAATCGAACCTTGTGAAACCTTGAAAACCGGTGTGTACGCCACTCCGCCACGGAAGTCGTTAAATATAAATAATTAAAATTACATTTAGCATGCAGGTGGTTAAACTATTATTTAATTCATTGTTTCAGTCATCAGACAACCATTTGGATCAGCGGTAGTATACACTGCTTCTGAGCCATGGGTCGCGGGTTCAATCCCCGCACAGTACAAATATTTGTGTGCATGAACATATCTGTTTGTACTGGTCTGGGTGTTTTATATGTATTATAAGTATGTTTACAAAAAAAAAAGTATATAGTTAAGTTTATCGGTTGTCTAGTACCCCATACGACAGGGTACTTAATAGTACCTTAATTTGGGACTAGATGGCTCTGTGTGGCCCAGTGTGGCATGTCTTAAATATTTATTTTATTATTATTATTTTTTTTATCAGAGACCGATCGTATAATCAAAATACTTACTAATCAAGGAAGGAGTGATATTTCCTACCCCTTTATGACACATCATATTTATAAATTCAAATATTGCCAATTTTGATCCCTTATGAAATGACAGAAAACCATCGAAATCGGTAAAATCATTAAAACCCTCAAATTAGTTTTACAATTTCTACAATCGATTGAAAAATCGTTTTAATGTCTTATCGATTTACTCAGATATTATTTGAAAATAAAATCTACAAATAAAAAGACTGGTCATAACAATTTAGTGTCACACTGTATACTTAACTATCCAATCTATATAACTACAATGATTAATACCATGTTATATTTATATAATGTGCTGATATTTTGTGCCTGTTAAAATATAAATATAAATTAATATATCGTGGTATTAATATATTAATAAATACTCACACGGTAAAATATTGCACGTATTTTTGTAGGCCCGTAAAATCTAATTAACTTTAGATAAAGTTGTCGTTGTAAAGCAAATTAATGGCAAGAAAGGTCATTAAAAATATTAATTTAGAACATAATTTAAATACTACCTACACTTTTGAAGTAGGGTAACTCCACTAAATTATACAATGTTTGAGTGATTTGACTGTATTTTGGGGAAGGAGACTTGAGCAATTTTTTTTTATATAGACTATAACGTCCTATTTTAAACAGGAACATTATGATTTTCGATATTAGGGAAGGCTGAGAATTATACTTATTTTTTATTTTTGTATGTAATCCCCTGCAAATAGAATACCTTTGTGGCATTGGTCAATTAGTGTAATGAAACCATTAAAAACGTAATATATAAGAAGTTAAAATGGTTTCTTTATCCGTTGAAAGTCTGCATCTTATAGTTACCAAAATTTTATGACCTTTTGTGTCTATGCCTTTTGATGTAGAAAACAATTAAATTTCAAAGACAAACAAAATATTGCTCAAGGCCAACAAAAAACATTTTCGGTCTAACCGCCAAAAAATACCTTGTCAAGTATTACTAATGCAATTTTAATTTAATTCGTTTGTCTTTTTATATGGCAACGCTCCCTACCTCTCAAGCAATGTCAAATAAATTAAAAACTATCCAAATTAACAATGAGTATTAAAGGAATTAATCTTATTCTTAAATATAAGGTTTCTTCATGTAAATCCTATTTTAAATTTACTTGAATAAAAGGCAGATATAATAACATTTCAAGTTAGGGTGGTCCTGCGAGCATTTGACAGATAGATGTTAAATAATTTGCATATTTATGAAGTCATAGATAACGAATATGAACTAGATAAACACCATACAATAATGTCGAATATAAGCTGAATACCATATTTCATACCTGCCCATATGCAAATCCTACCTTTGTATTCATGACTAACTGTATTATTTGTATATATAAAATTTTTAATCATTTGCACCGCCTGTAATATTTCTACTTGGCCTGATGGTTGACTGGTAGAGAATGCTTTTAGCATTAAGTCCACCGTACCGTCTTTGTAAGTACATTAAAGTGTTAATAAAAATAAATAAAAAAATAACCACCGCACTCACGGACGTTAATTACACTAATAGTCTTTTGAATTAAAACGTCAAACAATGTCGCCCTTATAATTTTATACCTATGGTTGATATTTGACGTCTTCCATTAATGGAAGATTATATAAATAACGTGATGAAAAAATAAGTGCGGCGCTTAAGAGGAAACACTACGGGCGAGAGAATTGAAAAATAGGTATTTGTTAAATCTATTGCTGTCACACAGTGCCAAACGCATTCATCGCAGAGTGTGATAGAGACAACAGCTTCTTGGACCGAAAATACCTACTAAAAGCACACCAAATCAACGTTTCGTAGTCCCCCGATTACTTTTCCAAAACTAGACCGACTTAAATACTTTTTTCATTAAAAATTAAAGAAAGGCTTTGGCCGTGTTCGTATGTATTCCTTTTTTTTCAAATATTTTGCCAAATTTGGTGTCTGGATGTTTGAATACAGCGTAAAATTGGGCGAATTTTTTCGATTTTTGAGGGCTCATATCTTTTTTACTAATTTATTTATGAAAAAACATAAAACATGCTAATAGTGGCCATAGATTTTTATAAAAAATATTGCTCTACTGGCATTATCCAGGGACGAAACAGGGGAGTACGTTTGTATGAAAAAACTTAGAATTCCACTAAGTTGAATGAGCACCCAAACATTCAGCTCATTTGGTTATGACGTTCTGTTGTAAATCTAGTTATTTTGAGATAAAAGTGTTTAATGAGTTATATTTTTCATCATTATGATCTCAGCCAGCCCATTGTCTTGGCCTATGTCCAGGCCTTCCTTAAGGATCTTCACAAGTATACTTAACGGATTTTTTTTAGTTTTTCTATAGTAGGTATAATTAAACATAGTCTTATGTCATGATCAAACAATCCGATAGAAAAAAAGCCTCATGGCGGAAATGTAAAAAGATTTCACAAAATACATATATCTATCAAATGCTCTGGATTCCCGTTAACCAATCAATGTTAATATAACTTTTGACAACAAATTACGATTGCGCCTAAATTGATAACAAACAAATTGTGCAATCACGCCTTAAAAAAGAATGTCTGTTTCTGAATGTCTTGTGTAATTGCCAATTCATGCGGATATTCCGCCGATGTAGTTTAAGACGAGCATTATAACTGTCGTTGTTCTACATTAAAGATCCATTGTTGAACATCAACGGAACTTCCGCAAAAATAGGCAAAATTTTGTTAACAAACAAATAAGTTTAACAAAACAAGTATTTAGTGTATCAATTATATTGAATCTAAGCCAACTTTAAAATTACTTAAAATAAATAAATTAAACAATACATTTAACTATTTGTAAAACAACACGAAAGAATAAAACGCAAAAATTGTCTTTTCCGTTAAAACAATTAATTGTTTTAATGTGACCCGTCTAAGAAGCTTCCTATAAAGCTGATATTTACATTAATCTTAATATGACTCGTCATATTTAAAACCTAAATAGATATTTCAGAAATCATTAGCAATGGAATCAAAATCTTCGATCGAAGTTTATAATAAATGGCAAAACACGAATAACCAATCGAAATTATAAAAAAATAGATTTTTATCTTATAAATTTTTTGCACTATACTTGTTCAAATCACGCATATTTTTGCGACAAATAGCTAATTTACAATAAGTTTTTATGATTTCTTGATTTTCTGTGTGACGATGGCAAAACATAATTTTCTTTACCTTTTTCTTAAAAGATTATAAGCAAAGGCTAATTTCATAACAAAAGATACGACAATCATTTACTTAGATTTTTTATACGGAAATAAAGTAATGTTACAGCCAAAGAATACTCAAGTAAAACCTCCCACTTGTCTTTATTTTAACTATCAAAATAAGCACAAACAAAAACCAGCTTTCATATTAACAACGCAGTGAATTTCGATCAATATTTATACTCAAACGAAGAGCCCCAAAACTGACTCGACGTTCAAAAAACGAGTTTACATTATTAATACAACTACATACAACGATTACTATTCAATTACGATATTGTTAATGATCGGAAATCACGTTACATTTTATACAGTAATGATAATATGTATAGTACATTTGTGTATATAAGATGTTACAAAAATGCAGCCACTAGCAGAGAAAGAAACATATAATGTAGATTATGACGTCATGCAAAACATTAGTCAGTTACCAGAAAGTTTTTATACTTGAATAAACAAGGAAAATGTAAAATTTAATTTATTTTATACATTTTTGTGAACATCCTATAACAATACTCTAATTAATGATTGATGATATATGTAGCAATGCGATTTTAACACTATTCTGTCAAAAATAACAATCCGTGCAATAGATTTCGTACAACAGCAAAAATACGTCGCTAGTACAGACGATGCGATAATCATTTTGAAAAAAAAAACTATGAATAAAAGAACTTTGTCGTATCATCTGTACAAACGACTTGATCCGTCTATTTTAGGCATAGTAGAAAAAATATTATCGGCTATATGTTGCATAGTATGAGGCGAAAACTGTGAAGAACGTTCTCGACTTTCTATTACCATGAATCTCGTGTGCAAACAAGACTTCTTTAATAATAGCTACTATTAACGTAATATCTAACTTAGTAAACATATTCTACATATACAATTTACAATTGGATTCAAACAATAAAACAGCAAAATCATATTATTTAAGAAATTTCAAATTCAGATTTATTTAAAAAATCTATTTTTGTAGTTCTTCAATATTTTTGCTCCATAACAACGTTTAGACTTTTTTTCAATACGCACAATTCATCATTTTTGTCATAGCATAGAAATAACTACTAGTTGTTAATTGTAAAAAACGAGCTAAATGTCCATTTGTTTCAAACACGCTTCATGTTCTCGACATTTTGAACTGGTTTACTGTTATACTATGTAACACTGGTATGATGGAGTGAATCTATACATTGAACGCGGGTGATCGTAGTGTGCTGTATCAAAACTTAGCATATCCTTATTTCTATTAGAAGTTGAGATTCAAATTTTCAAATCTTTTGTGTTAACAAGTCATTTCTACTTTCGCGTCTATGCGTATTGTATAACAACTTTAATTTACGTTAATGTTAAGCTTAAATCTGGCTATCCGGTAAAATCCGGTTACAAAACTGTCTTAACATGAGTTCACAAAAACGTGCAGGGAGAAAAGCTATTTTTCTTGACAAATCGAACAGAATGTTATTTGAACAACACTCTCTTTTCTGCTTAGATGAAAACGCACTTTCATCAATACTTTTACCGGCAAGGAAACCTTTTAATGTAGTTTGGAATTTTGTTTACTTGGATTTAGCTCAAGCTTTCTACCAAATAACAATGTATTAATTAAGTTGAATATTTCAATTATATTGCACTTCCAAAGCATCGTAGTTATTAAAATTTCTGCACAATGTTTATTCAAGACCTAAAACATTTACTTTTTAAGTAGCAGATTCAAATAGTTTTTTTTTTGCTTCAATTTTGTTATCTATACAGACGACATCATAATATTTGAACCAAAAACATGAAAACACCTAAACTCGTTATCAACGTCACAAAACAGAATATCAATAACAATCACAACAATTCTTTCAAATCCCATGTCTTCTTTTGATACGAGTGGTTAATCTCTTACCGCCTAGGTGATGAGTCGTGGGGCATGGAGGCCGTATAGGCGCCTCGCTAGCGGAGGCCTATGGCGGGGTTCGTCGTCCGCGTGGGGAGCCCAGTCTTGTAGGCGGGCCCCGGCGGCTAGACGGTGCGTCAGACGGTGTGCTATAGAGAAACCGCCACTACCTTCAAGCTGGGTGAGGACTATTATCACTTGTCTGTGGAGAGCGTAAAAAAAAGATAAATAACACTGAATAATTTTAGGTCCCAAGGCGTTTTAGATAATTTATTTATTTGTTAGTCCTTAGTCATAAAACGACGTTAACATTATCATCAATACATACAACTCTTACATGAAAACTATTTGTTCAAAATTATCGATCGACAACAGAATGATTATCAAATAAGGATTACGTTGGCATGTGGAAATAAACTCTTTTTTTATGTAGCAACATGTCTAAAGAAATCAAGCATTTCTGATATGTTATGTTAATTTACCTATGTAATGGAGGAACCGAGTCTATAGTCTTTAGTTCTCCTCGCGTAGACACTACATTGTAGCTCTCCTGGCAGTCGCATTTCACGTGAATCCATTTGTCCGTGTGTCTATTTTCCACCATCACCACTAGACCTGCCCAGCCCTGAAACAATGTTTATTTTCATTATTTAATAGAGTGGCGTTTCTTTGTGGTATCTTTATTTTTATTTTTATTTATTTTTATTTTTAGAGAAAATCTACAGCATGTTCTTACAGACTAATAACTTGGGTGTATTGACTAAAACAATGTAATGCCAATTACAGATTTTCCAAGTTTAACATGATATACTTGCAATACGTGTACATAACAAAGTTCGGATATAATACTAGATTAAAACACTGTACCGTAACTGGAAGCTTTATATTGAGATAGCATTTCCGTTTCCCGTCATTTGCCTACCCTTTTTAGTACGTAGTTTCCGGCTAAGTGGCGCCACCTGGCGGTCGTGTGCTTTTGAAGTTTCTTAAAATTTGCGGCACACCATTTTGCCCATTGGCGTTTAGTTTACCGTCGTAACAACACCTTCACTGCAAGCCCTGTCTCGGTGATCGTTAAAATTCAGTGATATTATAATTCTCAGAGCAGAATTTTATTATAACCAAGTGAGTTTTTATACAAACTAGTACACAAATCTGGTAAGTCCTACCCTCATTATTTTAAAATGTTATGTATTTTATTTCAAGGAATTTTATTTTCAGTTTCCAATAGCAATTTTATTGCTTAAAACAACATGTTTTTAATAAATGAAATATCTTGCTTAAATATTCATGTGACTTAAATAATGAATTTAACGGTTTTGCCGTTCGGATAAAAGTCATGATGTAATACGTAAAAGTGTATGGTGTCTTTTCCGTTTAGCATTGAGTGGTTTGTTTGGCTCGGCTGGCAGCTCCTCGAGCTCCTCTTTAGCCGGTTAACGAGGTGAACGGCACCTCGGGTGCCGTTAAGTATTAGTAAGTAGCTTAATAAATGTATCTTTATTCTAATCAAATTAATGCTAAATTGCTTGACGAAATGGGCGAATTGCCTTTCTTTACATTTAAATTATAAAACAGTGCCTTTAGAATCCCGTGTTAGTGTTAAATTTTATGAAATGGGTAAAATTGGCAAACAAGCGCCTCAAAATAGCATACCTTCACACCGCTAATGATCAGTATTGATATAAGATCTCGGAGGTCAGTGGAGCCCCTTTTTTGATCAACAGATTACTAAGTATACAGATTTTTTGAATTCACGCAACCTATTCATTAAAATGGAAGAAATTTACCAAAATATTACGTAAGTCCGTATTGATAAACGCGAGTTTCAGTCGTAAATTTATTTCAATTAAACAGACGTTAATTTTAACAATTTGTACACGAAGGTAAAATAATTATTCACAAATAAAATCGGATTCTAATAAAGTGCAATTAGTTTGTGGCCACCGGGCAGCATTTACAGAGATTCAACGAGATATCAGTATAAGTTAGAGATCCACTTATTAAAGCCTGCATACCTTTACAAACCCGTCTTATTTAGTGTAGATCCATATTCCACTCAAATGCATTCTGGAGAAAACAGATGGCATTCGTAAAGCTTTTTGACCTCCAAAGGGCAAAAAATCCACACAGCTAAGAACAATCAATCAAAGCGCTGTCTCTCGTGTGGACGAGGCATAAAAAATTTAGAAGTCTCATAGCCTATGCTATCAATTATTCAACCTTGCGGGGTGCCTACTTACAATATACATATCGTGCTCTGCCATGCAAGCCTATGCCTCTAATTATTCACCCTCGCGGGGTGCCTACCTATTAACAACAACCCTCCAAAGGGTAGTTGATATACAAATCGGGCTCTGCCATGCAAGCATATGCTTCTAATTATCCACCCTCGCGGGGTGCCTACTTATTTATTAACTACCCTCCAAAGGGTAGTTGATATACAAATCGGGCTCTGCCATGCAAGCATATGCCTCTAATTATCCACCCTCGCGGGGTGCCTACTTATTTATTAACTACCCTCCTAAGGGTAGTTGGTATACAAATCGGGCTCTGCCATGCAAGCCTATACCTTTAATTATCCACCCTCGCGGGGTGCCTACTTACTTATCAACTACCCTCCTAAGGTAAGTACTGCCAAAGCAAAAATGAAGGTTAATTCTATAGCCAGGGCTCGAGGAGGTTCAAGCAATGACTTGAAATCGGGCTCTGCCATGCAAGCCTCTAATTATCCACCCTCACGGGGTGCCTTATTATTTATCAACTATCCTCCTAAGGTAAGTTATGCCAAAGCAAAATTGCTAGAAGTTAATTCTATTCTATAACCAGGGCCCTAGCGGCCCGATCAAAGAGGTTCAAGCAATGACTTAAAATCGGGCTCTGCCATGTAAGCCTATGCCTTTTAATTATCCACCCTCGCGGGTGCCTACTTTGCACGAACTACCCTCGAAAAGTGATAAACCTGCTATAGCAACATTGCTAGAGGTTCATTTCATAATCAGAGCTCGCGGCTAGATCAAAGAGATTCAAGCAATGACTTAAAATTAGGCTTTTTCATGCAAGCGATACGCCTAAAATTATCCACCCTTGCTTGGTTGGTATGGTTGTTTTTACCTCGCCTGCTTTGTACCAGCTACCCTAAAAAAGGAATGGACCTGCTTTTGCAACATGGCCAGATGTTCATTTCATAAAAAAGGGCTCGCGGCTCGATTAAAGTACCCGAGGTCGTTTTAATACTCCAAGAGGTATTAAAAAGTTGACTTGAAAGAATTACAGTATCGCATTCCTTTGTGTCAAAAGTCTCAACTTGTGAACTCGAATGTAGTCATGCAGTTGGTTTTTATCCCTGTATAAGGCCAAATCGAATATTTCATGTCAGAACCCTTCTTAGTGTACTTGACACTTACTGTTACATCTAAATGCTCGCGAGCATATAAAAGTTATGGTTCAAACATTGCAGAAGTTGCGATGGCAAGTGAATTTAGAAATATCGGTTTTTTGTCCCCAAAAAAGTATTATTAACTATATAATGAAAAATGGAATAATGTGAAAACATGAACGAATAGAAAAACTGCAACAAAGAAATCAATCCAGTAAAATAATAATTACAAAGATGAATTGAATTAATGATATGAAGGAATTTCGTCATTTTTGTCGTGCCGCATTGTCACATAAAAATTTAGATAGTTGATAAGATTCCAGCCCCTAGTGGTTATCGAACAAATGAAGTAGTAGATTGACAGTTGCATTGCCCTTCCCAGGGGCGTTTTTGACTACGGATGCTTTAGACCAAGCAGGTTTGCGCTTAAACCTAGACTTGATTTCAATAATTATATTTCGAATTTTGAACTTACTAGTTCCATTAAATTCCACATATTCGGCAAATAGGCACTGCCGACTGCAAAGTCCGAACCGACTAGTACACTGTACAGATCCCGTGATTATAAAACGGGAATGTCCAATAATAGACCTATTTGCCTCCAAAGCTGCTCACATTGTCAGCAATCACTTGACCCTGGATTTGACTTGGACCTGGATTAAGCTCTTTTCCAATTCATTTTACCCATCATTACTTAGGTACCTTGAATTCAATGATTGAGGCCTTTTCCATGCAGTAGGATGATTATAGGCCGTAACTAGGAATACAGTTTGACGCAATTGTAGCATTTAAGCATGCCAAATACGTAAGGTTTAGAAATCGAGGGTCAAGAGTTAAACTGTTTAACTTAAAAGGTATTGCGATAGCGGGAAGTTAAATTATTTAAGAAAAGGTTGACATTGCATCCGTAAAGAAATGCTACCAATACTAAATGCTCTTCAGAGCCACATTCACTACTACATCACAGTTTGATTCTTAGTGTGACAAAATAATAACAGGTGTACCTACATCTTCGCAAAGGGAAAGTACGAAATCTTTATTTCTAATGAAAATATCATACGTTAGATCGGCATAGAATGCATTTCAGGATACATTGGCGATGCGTTCGGTTCTTCATGGTGCGAACCCATTACTTGGGTCTTCCTACAAACATTTCTAATATCCAGGGTGCTTTCACTCAACTAAATCTTTTAAGATGGTTGTTTTTGCCATGATGGGAGAAAGTGTTCTGGCGTGTCAGAGACTGAGCACTTGCAGCACCACTTACGTTAGTAACCTCCAGATACATTTCCTCGATGGAAAAAAGGAAATTTGGGGGTTGGTGAGGCGGTGGAAGGCTAGACCTCTAAAGAAAAGCTTTTACTTAAAAGTTCTTGGTGAGACTATTTTATAAATTTGTCAAGTAACTTAGAATTGTTGTTGTTCAAGGACAATTTCAATAACAATAAAAATTAAAAGCCTTACTTTTCCACAATTGGCGCAATTCTTATTAGGCTTACATTTAATATGTGCATTATCACATAATACAATACTTTTACACATAAATTAGCTGTCTGAAAATAATGCGATTCTGAACCATGAACAGTGAAGTACTCACGTTCTAGTAAAACATATTCTTAAATTAATTGCTTTTACAAAAATAAAAAACCCCAAACCGTATGGGATGTCAGTGTACTTATAAATTTATAACCGACACAAGAATGTTTCAATCATTACATCAAATAGCAATTTTAATACTTATTTGTTCAGGCAGATGCATTCATGACCTGACCTTAGAATATACCCTACCTAAAGTACCTACCTAACCATAATACAAAAACTTTACCGTATGGCCTGAATTTGGTTCTACAACCGATAGCAATACATAGGTACTGACAGACTGTCTACAGATAAATTTTGAATATAAATAATAAAAATGTAAGCCTCATAACTCGGTGATTAAAATTATAATATTTACTATTAGTTAAAACATCGCTGAGTGATAGATAAAAATCGATTTTAAATTATTCAATATTTTCATCAGTTGAGGTGCAGTACCTACGTCACGTAGGTACCTTACTGTTATAGCAGGAACTGTAAAAACGTTTCTTGATTACACAGCTACCCCAGATAGCGTAAGATCTGTGTAGCTTCCAAGAACTGGTTAGAAAATCACCCCATCGACGAAGTTCTAGCTCATGGGAATTGGTAATCAGCTAAAACATCACAACAATCCAATATGTGTGAAATTAAATCAAGTATTGATAAACTTTTACACAACTAATGCGATTGCTAGAAGAATTTCCTAGAAAGCTTTTTAGTTTGAATTTTTTCATAGTTATATTACATGTTAAATTTTATTGTTACTCCTGTGTAACACACGGAAAAGAATATTGTCTTACTTAAAATAAAAAGTATTCAATATAATAAATACTTTTTTATTTTTAAATCTGTCACATTGGCGTTACGCTAAGGCGTTATAATATTAAGTGGCGTCACCAGGCGATAACAAACAGATCTCAATATAAAGCTTCCAGTTACGGTACAGTGTTTTAATAGCAGCGTTTTACCCTGAAATAAAACGCATATTAAAATACTTACCTCACTGGAAGCTTTCACTTTATTTCTGCCTGGTGCAATTGAGCCAATGAGCAAAATGGTGTGCCGCAAATTTTAAGAAACTTCAAAAGCACACGACCGCCAGGTGGCGCCACTTAGCCGGAAACTACGTACTAAAAAGGGTAGGCAAATGACGGGAAACGGAAATGCTATCTCAATATAAAGCTTCCAGTGAGGTAAGTATTTTAATATGCGTTTTATTTCAGGGTAAAACGCTGCTAGTATTGTACATGTTACACTTACGGCCGGTTCCAATAACCAATCTATCTTCAGTTTTGGCTTATCGGAGATAGGAAACAGTTTCTATCTCTGTTTTTGCCTACCAGAGAAACAAAGACAGAAGTTGTTTTCTATCTCCGCTATGCCAAAACTGAAGATAGATAGGTTATTGAAAATGGCCGTTAGTTGGATCCCACTCTGACTTCTTATTAACTCTTAAATACATGAAATTGATGTGATATAATTTTTAATTGAATAAATTGAGATTCAAAGCAAGTACAAAGCCATGAATTGTGAAGCACAGTGACATTTCAACTTGATAAAAAAAGCACAACCTGATAAATGATGTCTTGCACACTAACTAATAAAAACATTTTTTCAAAGTCAAATTACTGCTTAAATACATACACATACAAACATAGTACTATTAGCAGTTAAGAATATATAATTTTTGAAAGAAAATTGCAGTGTCTAACTGCGAGGGTATCAGCACTTTGCGTTTTGTCAGTCAAACTACTCGTACTTATAGAAAAAAAACACGATACATTTGTATTGAAATTTAGATTTGGACTCTTTGCCTTTTAGTTTTTGTTGCTCACCTCCCGTACCTTATCTACATTTAAAGATGAAATTTTAATTTCTCTCGAGACCAACTTAGTGCTGTATTAAAACAAAAAATCTACAAAAAAATACTTGGAAGTATGGAATTATTTACCTTAGTCAAATAATAGGCTGTCATTCCCTGCCTGCCCTCATGTCTTTGACCCCTCGCCAGCGTCAAGCCGATGATCGCATCAGCCAGTATATGCGGGTGCAATGACGGTCGCTCCACGGCCAACGGCTTTGACGAGTGTGCCGCTAATACGTGGCCAGGCCAAACCGATTTCGGGGCCAGTTCTAGGCCGGTGTGCCAGTGGTTGAAGGCTAGACATACGACTAAATAGAAGCCTTTCTCTAGCATTTTGTGACAGCCGACAAAGCCGCGAACCTGTAATTATAAGAAAACTAGATAGTGTTGTACAAAAAAAAAACAGCTATGCACTGTGTAACTCCACATAACAAAAACCTTTAACATCCCAATATTTAATTATTCGAATCAATTTGTTAAAAAAAATATAATTTCTTGAATTTACATTGAACACTACAACATTGAAATGATATATACAGCGTGTTAGGTATATAACAAGCCGAAAACAGTCTATGTTAACATAGTTTTTTGAAAAAAAATGATATCGAATTTCAGACTTCACCATAGTACTGTTTTCTTGAGCTTACGCAAACACTATACATTGAAATGAAAGATATATTTACGGTGAAGCTGTAACGGCCTTCTGCCACAGCAAAGGTCCTTTCAAAAAAAAAAAAAAAAAGATTTAGTACGCGTTTATTGAAGTGAAACTTCTTTATCGGCGTTGGAAAAAATTTACAGCGTCACATTTTTCGGTTACGCGCCATCTTTTTCTTGCCCCTACCACGGTTGGTTCAGACGATAGCAAGAAGGTAAAGTGAAATAATATTTAACCAATTTAACCAATTTAACCAATTTAACCAATTTAACCAATTTAACCAATTTAACCAATTTAACCAATTTAACCAATTTAACCAACTTAACCAATTTAACCAATTTAACCAATTTCTGGAAAGTTGCATGTAGATCATTTTTCGAAAAATAAGGCACAATTTTTTTTTTTGATGGTCACGGGCATGAGTTCGATATATCAGAACGTAACTAATAACCGTTTTCGGCTAGATATCGTATCGTATCGATATCGCATAACTACATAACCGATATCACAATAACTAAAAGCGCGCGTAAACTCGATACGAGAACCAGAACTATCGGGCAACTGAAAAACGAAAACCGAACAAAAACGATACGCACACAACTAACTTAGGCAACGCATCTTAAGCTATCATGATATTCGCTCCTTCTCTTTTCTATAAACGTACTTAAGGCGGTGTAAGAGAGATGAAGCGAATATTGCTACCGGCGCGGCAACGCGAATGCTCGGGTGATTTGGTTATTCAGTAGAATTTCGCTATTAGTTTATTAGCAATAAGGTTCAATTTGTATATTGCGTAATTTGTAGAAGCTGAGTCGTCTTCCGATGTCACATAGCGAAGCGAGTGTCTTACAAAGGAAAATGGAACTAAACAACATATGAATACGGTTTCATTTTAATTCAGGATATTCATAATATTTGTTACGACTGATATCGATATCAAAAAACTGTTTTTGATAACGATATCAAAACTAAATATCGGTTGCCTAGCGGTTATCGTAAAATATCGAAAACGCCCATGTCTACTGTAAAGGGTGCGAAACGTCGCGTCGAGTTAAATAAGAAATAAACGCGTACTAAATCCGTCAATATATCCTTAATTTCACCATAGTTTTTATATGCATATTAGCTGAGCCCGCGAACTTCGTATCACCTCAGAATAATTTGCTTTGATTTTGACGTCATAAATGTCATTGTCACCAAATATGGCGTTCACCTTACCAAGTCTTTAAGAGTCAAGAAACCAATAATTTGCAATAAAATTATATTGCGACTATAAATTGCAATGTAAGCTATCCTATCTTTCAAGTTGGATCAAACTGCACACGGTGTGCAAATTTGATTAAAATCGGTTAAGTAGTTTCGGAGTCCATAGCGGACAAACAACGTGACACGTAATTTATATACAGGGTGAAATTTTAACCACTTTCCAAATTTTAATATAGCAATCTACGAGGCAAAAAATAAATGACGTATTTTTTCTTTTGGTATAGCCCAGTACAAAAATTTAAAGATAAAGCACTTAGAAAATGTCCGCCAAAAATCTAAAATTTTTGATACGGCATCCTAGTAACACTTTTTTTACGCGATGTGCATCTCATTCATTCATTATAATACTATTCATAAGTTTTTCATTCTCCCTTTATACCTTAACAGGTCTAGGACCGTAAATTTTTAAAACTAAATCGCGAAAAATATTTTCGGGTGACAACTTGATTTGAATTTTTTACTTCATAAACAGGCTCTAAATATGATACTGAACACATATAAAAATTTTGGAAAGTGGTTAAAATTTCATCCTGTATATTAAGATGTTAATATAGGCTGGTTTCGGCTTGCTATACTATATTACCTAAAATCATTATTTACTGATTTAACCCGCGGCTATAAAGGAATCACTTCGTGTACCCGTGATCACGAACGCTTTGAAGTGGTTGTGTCTCAAGTTTTTATTTTTTATTTTACAGAAACGTATTCTACTCGAAAAGATTTTCTAATATATTTATTTATTACCTGTCTTTTGCTGTGCGCGACTAGTTTCCCAACTTGCGCGTTCGGCCCGGATTTAGTTCTGAACACAACCACGCACAGGTCGAGCTGAGAACGCTGGCTTTTAGCTGAGTTTCTGAAATAAATAAACATATATACAGACAACATACACCATTTTTTACGGTCACGTCTTTCAAAATGTCAACATAGAAATGTTTCCAAACTGTTTTTAGTGCAATAATATTCCTAATGCAAGACCCACCCGAATGGTTTCGAATTTTCAATCAAAAGACAAGTATTGCGTTAACTTGTGCGCGACTTTTGTAACATTCAAACAAAAATCTCGTTTCACAATGTTTGTTATCCGAGCTCCCGGTAACGATTCCCAGACAGGTCAAGGTAGAAAAGAGTGTTTGCTATAATTCTCTGTCTTTGTGGCACCTTCGTTGTTTCTGATTTCCTCAGTACTTTAACAGTTGCTTCCTTTTGGTATCAGAACAATGTATGTGACGACCATTTGGATCAGCGGTAGTTAACGCTGCTTCTGAGCCATGGGTCGCGGGTTCGATCCCCGCACAGTACAAATATTTGTGTGCATGAACATGTCTGTTTGTACTGGTCTGGGTGTTTTCTGTGTATTATAAGTATGTATTTACAAACAAAAAAAAAGTATATAAGTAAGTTTATCGTTTGTCTAGTACCCCATACGACAGGGTACTTAATACTACCTTAATTTGGGACTAGATGGCTATGTGTGGCCCAGTGAGGCATGTCTTAAAATATTTATTTATTTATTTATGTGATATGTTGGCCCCATATTCAGGGTGTTCGGAAGAACGTTAACATACGGAAATGGGGGGCAGCTGAGGTGGTCTGTTTACTAACTAGCCCAAAAGAACCTCAAGAGCCCAGAAGATCTCAAGTGTTTTTTTATTATTATATTTTTCAATTTCTGGAATTTTTCGCTTTTGAGCCTTTATCATTGTAGAAAACATCGAATACCTAACTTTAGTGACGAAAAAGATATCAAAACAAACTACATATCGGTAGAAAGCTCACACTTTAGAGATGTTTTTAACAAATCAGAAGTCATCGATCTTTTTTTTTAAATGCAACGCAAAATTGATCTTCGAAATTTATTTTAACTCTTTTTTTATGTTTGAGGATCTATAACTTTATTTCTAGCAATGTGCAATGTACAACTTTAAATTTTAATAGGACCTTCCAATAACTTAGATTGTAATAAAGAAAAAAACAGATCTAGCTTGAAAAAAACATTTTTCGACGGGTACAAAAGCAAATTCATGAGACTGTTTATTTTTAAATATTGAGACCTAGGTAAAATCTTTTGGGGTAGTTAATTAACAGACCACCTCACCTGCCCCCCATTTTCGTATTTTCAACGTTCTTCCGAACACCCTATATTGTTATATACTTGAAGTTCCTTACCTCTGCCCCTCCTGGAACAGCGTGAAATCAACCTCGGTGGGCTGAGTAGCGGTCAATAGTAGGCAGGTCAAGTGCCTGGTCGAGGACATAGGCGGCAGGATGCCGGCGAGACGGACCTCGTGCCATCCCTCTCGCACTTTACATATATCTATGCAGTCGAAGTACCTGTAGAAAAGGTAGGAGAATGCTATAGAAGGTGAGAGATAAAACTTCAAGAGAAAATCGTGACTCAAAAGAGATTCATACTGACGGTCAGATCTGAAGATGTCGGTGTTCAATATTTCAAAGTTGTACAAATATTATATCCGTATTATAGTAGAAACGGTTTTTAACAAAGATGTAGTATAGATGATAGATTGGTAATTGAATCATAAGAACGAGACCAAAACTGGGTTGCGCTAGTGTGTGCGTATAGTGTGCATGTGTGCGAGATAAATAGTGCAGTGCTATAAACTGTCTGCTTGATTTCGATATCGATTTTATCGAAACAGTGTATGTTAAGCAACTTATTACTGCAGGAAAATGTTATTATTAACGAGGAAACATTACACCATATTTATTTTACCTACGAGTACTATACCACGGCGGACTCACTAAAACAAGAATTGACTAGAGCATGTTAGACTCACTACATTACGGTGGACTTACCACGATAAATTGACTAAACACACTAAATCACCTCGGACTTACTAATACACATCAGACTCACAATACATATTGAAGCTACTAAAGCAAGTCGGATTCCCTAAAACAAATCGAACACACTTAAACACGTCGAAATCTAGGATTAGAAATCTAAGGATCTACGACTATCTAACGGACAATTCCAATAACCTATCTATCTTTAGTTTTGGCATATCAGAGATAGAAAACAACTTCTGTCTTTGTTTTTCTGTACGGCAAAATCAGATATAGAAACTGTTTCCTATATCCGATATGTAAAAACTAGCGATAGATAGATTATTGGAACCGGCCGTAAAGCATTTCAAACTATAGCTACCTATATCATCTAAAATTAATTCAAAACACTCCCTGGATACGCGCGTGCGCGTACACGCGTACACTACGCGTCTTAGCTTCACGAATGAATACGTGAAACTCTATAGCTTTTAATCTCCAGGAAACGCCCCGATCACGCGCCAGCGCGTCCTCTGCGCGTATATCCTCTGAAGACACATCGAGCTCACTACAGCTATGGAGCTGTTAGAATGTCAAAGCAACTAGAGCAAGTGTCACTCACTTCAGCACGTCGTCGCAGCTGATGCAGAACACTCCTTTATCCCTGTCCGCGTCGCTGTAAAGCGCGTCCTCGCTTCAGGAATAAACACGTGGAACTTTATACCTTATCGACATGGCACATAAGACTCACTTGAGCACGTCGTCGAAGCTGATCCAGAAGACGCCCTGGTCCCTGTCCGCGTCGCAGTAGTGCGCGTGCGCGTGCACGTCGACCTCCAGTCAGAGCGTCATACTTACTGACAGCATAACGAGCTCATTAAGGCAAGTCAAATTCACAAGACCACGTTTGACTCACCAAACAAAGTGGATTTTTAAAGCCACGTCGAATTGGCTAGAGCCCATTAAACTAACTAAATCACAGTGAAGCTACTAAGCCACGTCGAATTGACTCGAGCACATCAGACTCACTAACTTTTGAACTCTATAGAACACGCTAAAGCAAGTCAAAATCACTTAACCACGACGAATTCATCCCAGCACGTCGGATTCGCTGAAGCATTTATTTATTTTATTTTCACCAACTAGCCGCTTATATGCAGGTAACTACAGACACAATAGAATCAAAAATTCAATAATGAACATGTCGAACTAGCCTACCACCGCAGAGGGATGTGTAACGGCCGGTCCCAATAATCTATCTATCTTCAGTTTTGGCATACCGGAGATAGAAAAAATCCTCTGTCTCTAATTTTGCCGTCCAGAGAAACAAAGACAGAAGTTGTTTTCTATCTCCGATATGCCAAAACTGGAGATAGATAGGTTATTAGGACCGGCCGGTAGCCGTTATCATTGGTTAGAAAACCAAAGAAGCCGTTGCCCCGGCTGGACCACTAGGAGGTAGATCCCACCGTAGTATACGATACTAAGTTGGGATCTACCTCAACCTCTACCTGACCAGTGCAACCACTTGAGCACGTCGTCGAAGCTGATCCAAAACACTCCGTTATCCCTGTCCGCCTCGTAGTAGTGCGCGTCCTCGCTTCAGGAATGAACACGTGGAACTCTATACCTTGACGACATGGCACACAAGACTCACTTGAGCACGTCGTCGAAGCTGATCCAGAAGACGCCCTGGTCCCTGTCCGCGTCGCAGTAGTGCGCGTGCGCGTGCGCGTGCGCGTGCACGGCGCGGCGCGCGGCCTCGCTCCAGCGCGGGCAGCCGTGCGCCCACGCGCCGCGCCACGTGTAGTGCCCCCACGGGTTGCGCAGGCGCAGCAGCCGCGTCGGGCCCGCCACCTCCACCACGTCGAGCACCGAGTACGCGTGACGGGGACGGAGGCCGAGACGCTGGTATTCCTCCTCGTCGACCTGTTTTCGATTTTAGTTATCCTTACTGTTGTGTATTTACGAGTAACACGCCGCACTAGTTACTTTATTTATTTATTTATGTACAGTACATTTATTAAGGCGATCCATTTGCAATATAAAAGTAAAAAAAGTAAAGTAACAGCCTATAATCATCCCACCGCAGGGAAAAGGCCTCCATCATTGAATTCAAGTTACAACTGCAATGATGGGAACTGGCATAATCACCACGCTTGCCAAATGCGGGTTGGTGATCACTAACCCGAGCAACGTGCCCGACCCGCACGTGTACGTGTACTAAACATTTAATTTTTATTATTATTTTTAATACAGTTACGAAAAAATGAAGCAATTGAATAAAGAACATTTTTGGAAAAAAGCGCCAACCGTAAAATAATATAACAAAGATTTTTTTTTGTTTTCTTCACCCATTCTGGGTAGGCAAGGGAACTATGCCTATACAACCAAGTCTTCAGTAGAATGTTTTTATTGATATGAAATGAAAATGAAATTTATTTAGATGAAATGAAATGAAACGTAGCGTAACTCATTGAATCAAATCATTAAATTTGATATTGAAACAAATTAGTAAGTAGCTTCTTTTTAGAAATATTTACATGAATCATAAAAACTTAAATTTTTTTTTAGTAAAAACTTCGTTTTTGGTTTTTTCTTTTCAATAGACATTATTTAGACAGTTGGGAAAGAGAACGCACGAGTTCGGAAAAGGTAAAGAGAAAGCTCGAGTATGTAATAGCACACATCCCGAACGCTATACGTCCCTGCAATACGCCACTTTTTGAGCAACTGTATTAAAAATTCATCCAATAACCAGCTCGGAGAAGGTCGTTGTATGGTGGGATCTTATCCTATTACCCAAAGTTAATTTTTATCTAGGACATTGTGGAATCGGCTCCCTAAACCCGAAATACCGGTATGTTTCGATACAAAATTGCATTCCATAACAGTCAACACTACAACAGAACTTTAGGCAAATATACATCCGAGTATCCGATCTCTTTTTATCATGCTAATCTTACCTTCATATTACCCCCGCCGCAGCTCGCACCCATAAGGAAGCAAGCCTGACGTGAGGACAACAGCTGCGCCCACACCAGATCCCGGTCGAGCTGCTCGAGGGGCGCGCCCCCGCCCGCGCCGCCCCCCGCGCCGCCCGCCTGGAGGGACACGGACTCGCAGGGGGCGCCGGTCAGAGTGCACAGACCTGTGGTAGCGATAGTCGACTTTGAACCTTGTATGTACGGTTGTATTTGCATCAAGGTATCTATACTAATATTATAAAGCTAAAAAGTTTGTTTGTTTGTTTGTTTGAACGCGCTAATCTCAGGAATTACTGGTCTGAATTGAAAAAATATTTTTGTATTGGATAGTCCATTTATCGAGGAAGGCTTTAGGCTATATAACATCACGCTGCGACCAATAGGAGCGAAGCATCAGTGAAAAAACAGAAATTGACGCGGACGAAATCGCGGGCAGCAGCTAGTCAAGCATAACAATAATGACGTGGTAAAAAGATTATCATCACCACCCTATATCAATCCACTGCTGGACACAGATCTCGGCAAAAGGAAGAATTAACCACAATCACAACACACGGCAGGCGGTTTGGCGATCGTAGTTTGACAAATATAGTAGATTAGCTGTTGCCCGCAACTTCGTACGCGTCAATTTCTGTTATTATGATCGCGATTATTTTTGCAACATTTTACACTGATGCTTCGCTCCTATTGGTCGCAGCATGATCTTATATAGCCTAAAGCCTTCCTCGATAAATGGACTATCCAACACAAAAATATTTTTTCAATTCGAACCAGAACTTCCTGAGATTAGCGCGTTCAAACAAACAAACAAACAAACAAACTCTTCAGCTTTATAATATTAAGTATATATAAAAGACGCTGTTGTTATATAAATGTGTGGACAAAATGATACACATTTTTCAGATTCCAAAATTAAAAAGCCAGAGTCGAGGTATATTAATACTTAAGAGGTAAACCCAAACTCTGATGAGATTTTTATGTTGTCTTTACCCATTTTAGAAAACCTCTTCTGTCTCTGATTTTGCCGTCCAAAGAAACAAAGACAAAAGTTGTGTTCTATCTCCGATATGCCAAAACTGAAGATAGATAGATTATTGGGACTGGCCGTTACTCAATAGTAATGATTACTGCATCATCTAGAATGGTATTTACAATTATACAGGATGAAATTTTAACCACTTTCCAAATTTCAATATAGCAATCTACGAGACTAAACACAAATAACGTATTTTTTTCTTTTGATACGAGGTAAACCCAAACTCTGATGAGATTTTTATGTTGTCTTTACCCATTTTAGAAAACCTCTTCTGTCTCGTATAGCCAAGTACAAAAATGTCAAGATAAAGCACTTAGAAAATGTCCGCCAAAACCCCACAATGATTCGTATACGGCCTCTAAGCAACACTTTTTTTACACGATACGCATCTCATTCATTCATTATAATACTATTCATAAGTTTTAGATTTTCCCTTCATACCATAACAGGCTTAGGACCGTAAAAATTGAAAACTATGTTGCGAAAAATATTTTCGGGTGAAAACTTGATTTACATTTTTTACTTCATAAATGGGCTCTAAATACGATAATAAAAATTTTTGAAGATCATGAAAAAGTACATACATACATACATACACTCACGCCTTTTTAGGCAGGGGTAGGCAGATACCACATCCTTCCACTTGCTACGATCCTTACAGACTACTTTCGCTTCATCCACATACATTAATCTTTTCATACACGCTCGCCGGTTTAGGGTACTCTTGACCTTAGGGATGAAAAAGTCAACCTGTATAAACTAAAATTACAATTCCTTGAATATATTATTTTCGACTGCCTGATGTATTGGTCTGATTGAACTTACAACGGGCCTTTAAATCATTTTCTACGTATCTTCTAGCCATCGGATACGATGGGTAGGCGTGCTTTCTAGCGGCCGGTCCCAATAATCCATAGATATAGGATACAAGTAGATCCACTGACAGCCCGATAATGCGTGACCAGTTTTGATTTGTCAATGTGTGTGTTAACTAGTGACGTACCTTTAACATTTTTAGACTATCGATAATAATTGCAGTTTGTCGTTTGGAAAATAATGTTTACTGTCACACTGTTTTTATCTCGAGATTATGCACCTACTTTGCGGCATACCTAACCGCCCTCACTTCTTACAACTATAATAGTGGGCAGATAAATGTGCCCGGTGAGTATATTTTTTACATACAATTTAAAAATAAAGTCTTAATTAATAAAAAAAATAACAGCCATTGTTAATTAGTTTTCTTTATTTATTTCTTCAAAAGATTTTCCCTTGTCATCTGCTGTGCCGTCTGAGCTTATCAATGGCAGTAAGTGAAAAAGAACAAGTAAACAAAATCTGAATAAACATTTACATTCTGATGTATCAAACACTGATTATTGACTTTTAAACAAGATTATCTTAGTTATGTGATTCCTTACAGTTTCATTCTTCAAATTGTTAAGTTGACATTCATTTGAGACGCTAAACGTAAAATAACATCAAATTTCTCCGGAAACATTCAAGATAAATGTCGACAATAGTATCGATAAATTTGAGTCAAGCTCTAGCGTACATGTAAAATATTTCGATAAATTATTTATCCACCAAAATAATGTAAATAATCAATACATAGAACTTTATCTATACACAATATTTAAATGAACAAGTGGATTGAAATAATTTTATAATTACAACTTAACAACAAGATCAAATTCAACAAAAATAACGCGTTTTTACGATGACGACTTTCTACGTATTTACCTGTGAAATGAGCAATTTTCTGGATTATTTTTGTGGTTGACTCCACAGGCACTCACAGAACATGTGACCATTGTTAGATAAAACTGTATTTACTTTAGATAATCTACGATGTACTAGATAATTACATAAAATGTTGAACCTTATATCGCATATGCCACTGGATGTCACTCTGTCAAATACGACAGGTCACAAAACGAAAAGATTTGTTTTCTTTTTCTATCTTGCTAGATTTCCATAAGAGGTTTTCTTCTATCTCGCAGGCTTTGTCCGTCTATTATATTCTACGTTTATGCAATAATCTATCTATCGCCAGTTTTGACATTTCTGAGATAGGAAACAGTTTCTATCTCTGATTTTTCCGTCCAGAAAAACAAAGACAGAAGTTGTTTTCTATCTCCGATATGCCAAAACTGAAGATGTATAGGTTATTAGGACCGGCCGTAGATGTTTCTCGAACCGGAGGAATCACATGAGTGTACGAAACCGTACGCTACACTGCGAATACCAAAATCGATTTTGGTACATTACAAACCTTCTATAGCTCGCCCAGACACCAACGCTTCATAGCACCCATGCAACTTGGCAACGGCTTTCTCTATTAAAGGCACCCATAACTGTTTTCTTTTCGCCTGTAAAAGTTACACAATGCAAGGTTTATGAATAAAACTAGAAAGCCACTAGCCGTAAGCCCCGACTTCATACGCATTTTATTTAGAATTTTAAACTATCCCACGGGAACCGCACGTTTTTTGGGATAATAAGTAGCTTACATATTCAAGCTGATAATTTATTTTTGTGCCAATTTTTGTTGAAGACTAGGTTAATGCTTTCTAGCGTAATTGATTAACAAACATACATCAAAACTTCCACTTAATTTTTATTCCAATTTTTAAATTTAGACAGGAACCGCATATTTTTTTAGGATAAAAGGTCTTTGTACTACTCAAGCCTCTAACACTGTTTCTAATTTTATTAAGTTTTGAGTTCGACGTTATGTCGTGATTTAATAAAAAACATACATCCAAAAGTTTCATATTAATAATATTTATAAATTAATTCATTATTATAGTAAGATAAAAGGGACTGCGTCAATCAAGACGGCACGGCAAGAATTTTTTTGCTGACGGATGGTATAGTATCATATTATGTTAGATCAGTACGGATAAAATTTAAATGTCAAGTTTTTTTGGCTTATTTTACCTTCTATTGAAATATTATTCGCAATAGTTTATACTCATTAATATAACAAGACATTTATTAAAAAACCTTACCTGCGAATACACCAAATGTCCCTTCTTATTCGCTGGCAAAAGGTCGTCGACCGTAACAGTCAGCCATCTTCCGTCTTTACATAGCCTTAGCTGGTACGCCCCTACACTGGGCTCCCCTCGGACTACCACCCCCCGCACTAGGGATGAACGCTCGGCCAGTACCGCTAGGGCTGATAGAAGCCAGCAGTTGCCTAGGACGCCTGTGAAAAGATATTATGATTTCAGACATGAATATTTTCAGACATGCCACACTGGGCCACACAGAGCCATCTAGTCCCAAACTAAGCTACTACTACTAAGTAGCTTGTCGTATTGGCTACTAGACAACCGATAAACTTACTTATATATTTATTTTTTTGTAAATTTAAACTTATAATACATAGAAAACACCCAGACCAGTTCAAACAGACATGTTCATGCACAAAAATATGTGTACTGTGCGGGGATCGAACCCGCGACCTATGGCTCAGAAGCAGCTTTTACTACCACTGATCCAAATGGTCGTCGATTAACAAGTAAAAGGTTTAAAACTTGACACTTAAAACTACACAGGGTTTACTGCAACCGATCCGATTGCAAGAATCATGGTCACAAGTCTGCCCGCGACCATGATTCGTGCTATCAGATCGAAACACCGGGAAAGTAAATGATTATATTTTACCTTTAGATAATTCATTCGGTTGCAGTAAACCCCGTGTAGTGTTAAGTGTTAAAAATGCAACAAGATAGTTTAAAATCCTATAAGGTTTAAAATGTAACCTTGCTACGGAAAGAAGTCTTGATTCTATTATTGCTGAAACTGCGAGCCTGCCTGCCAAACGTGGAGGATATGAAAAATCCTTCTTTGAAGAGGCCTGTGCCCAGCCTTGGACTAATGTAAGCTAATGATAATAATTTTAGGATGAAACAGCTTTTCCAGTTTTAACGAATTGTAAGTTTGTGTGTCTAAAGCTGCATTAGCAGGTTCGTACCAGATTTGGCTGGACAGGGAGAGCAACACGAGTAGTGAAGGTAATTGTTGATGTACGCCGGAAAGAGCCCCTTAAACCTACACCCGTGTCACAAGTCTCGGTATCTACTCGGAGTTTAACCTATATACACCGTGAAATTTTAGTGGTTGTTTTCCCGCATTAAAATGATTCTATCTTAGTAGTGCAATAGATTTGTGCAGTTAATTTTTATTTAAATTAAAAATAGCAGTTTCACGATTGTGATAAACGAAACTCGAAAGCAACATCGAACCAATCGTACTAGCCGCGCCGCAGCCGGTCACCAGCCGGGGTCATTGCCCCTCGCGCGGTGCAGTTTATGCTGTATTACTTAGTGCGTAGAGCTTCTTTTGCTTTGAACATTGATTTCGTGCGGCAAGCAGTACCGAAACACGTCACATTTTGTAAAGATACTATCGTATCTCACGCTTTTGAGTTGATGATTATTTTTTTGATTAATTGAGAACAACGATATGTTTTCCCTGAACACGACCCATGGCATCCTGTGATCGGCATCCGTGTCTAATGTAAGTCTATGGCCTACCTTGCGATATATCCGAAGGTCTCGGGTCCCTGAACACAACCCATGGCATCCTGTGATCAGCGTCCGTGTCTAATGTAATTCTATGGCCTACCTTGCGACAAATCCGAAGGTCTTGGGTCCCTGAACACGACCCATGGCATCCTGTGATCGGCATCCGTGTCTAATGTAAGTCTATGGCCAACCTTGCGACAAATCCGAAGGTCTTGGGTCCCTGAACATGACCCATGGCATCCTGTGATCGGCATCCGTGTCTAATGTAAGTCTATGGCCTACCTTGCGATATATCCGAAGGTCTCGGGTCTCTGAACACAACCCATGGCATCCTGTGACCGGCGTCCGTATCTAATGTAAGTCTATGGCCTACCTTGCGACAAATCCGAAGGTCTTGGGTCCCTGAACACGACCCATGGCATCCTGTGATCGGCATCCGTGTCTAATGTAAGTCTATGGCCTACCTTGCGATATATCCGAAGGTCTTGGGTCCCTGAACACGACCCATGGCATCCTGTGATCGGCATCCGTGTCTAATGTAAGTCTATGGCTTACCTTGCGATATATCCGAAGGTCTCGGGTCCCTGAACACAACCCATGGCATCCTGTGATCAGCGTCCGTGTCTAATGTAATTCTATGGCCTACCTTGCGATATATCCGAAGGTCTCGGTTCTCTGAACACGACCCACGGCATCCTGTGATCGGCATCCGTGTCTAATGTAAGTCTATGGCCTACCTTGCGACAAATTTGAAGATCTCGGGTCTCTGAACACGACCCATGACATCCTGTAATCGGCATCCGTATCTAATGAAAGTCTATGGCCTACCTTGCGACAAATCCGAAGGTCTTGGGTCCCTGAACACGACCCATGGCATCCTGTGATCGGCATCCGTGTCTAATGTAAGTCTATGGCCTACCTTGCGATATATCCGAAGGTCTCGGGTCCCTGAACACAACCCATGGCATCCTGTGATCAGCGTCCGTGTCTAATGTAAGTCTATGGCCTACCTTGCGATATATCCGAAGGTCTCGGGTCTCTGAACACGACCCACGGCATCCTGTGATCGGCGTCCGTGTGTATCTGGTTGGGCCGCAACCATCGCGTGGCGGCGCCCGCGTCCGTCGTCCCGTTGTAGTACAGGGAACGATGTGATGCTGGGAACGACGAATCTACGTACGGCTCGCCGCTCTGTTGGCAAGAAAAATGTGTTTACTAATTTAAGTAATTTCATCATTTCAAGAGCTAGTCCAGACATAGCTAAAAACTAGTATAAAATTTGGTTTAGGCAGCTTAAAACTTGTCTAAAAACTTTTTTATTTCAATAAGTACGTTATGTATTGCTTTTTAAAGTTAATTTGAATTGTGCTACACCATTAAAAATTAAAAAATAATTATGAAGGTTTAAGATTGATGTAGGTTGTATTTAAAGTGCACCTTATGTAAAATGTGTGCACGTATAGTAAGGACAATTTTTTGACGCTAATTGTTCATCTAGTTTTTTATTCAATTCAATTCAATTCAAATTATTTATTTCACATAAAAATCCATATAACTTAAAAATAAGATTAATAAAGTAAAATACACTAAAATGAATTTAAAAACATACATATTATTTAGATTTATAGACAACAGCTATTTGTCTATAAATATAAATATATAATTTTATATTGCATCAAGGCTTAAAACTATTTATTTTGTAACTTACCGCCGCACATTGGGCGAGAACTTCTTGCCACTGCGTCCAGGCGTGACTCTCCTCCCGAAGCCTCAATATCTCCATAGGAGTACTCTCTTGCCTTTCACCATCTGAACCTTCCGCTGTAGGAATAAGAAGTATGCTTTCATTAAGCCCTTGTGTGTGTATTTTTAGGACCCGCCCAGAGACAATTGAATTTCTATTGTCTCTGATTATGGTACATGTGAGAGGTTAAGTCTTTAAGACATGACATGCCTAAGACATGCCTCACTGGACCACACAGAGCCATCTAGTCCCAAATTAAATTACTATTAAGTACCCTGTCGTATGGGGTACTAGACAACCGATAAACTTACTTAATATATACTTTTTTTTGTAAATATATACTTATAATAAAAAAAAAACCCAGACCAGTACACACAGACATGTTCATGCACACAAATATATGTACTGTGCGGGGATCGAACCCGCGACCCATGGCTCAGAAGCAGCGTTTACTACCGCTGATCCAAATGGTCGTCAGTCTTTATTGTTTATACGCGTGCCACCGCTTACAAAAAAGGTTTTTCTTCCACCTTTTATTACGAATAAGACGATCACAAAAAACATTATAATGTGTATGACATTATAATCATTCAATCAACATTAATCCAACTGAAATTCGTACTTATTTAATTACAAAAATACTATGTGTAATTAAAATACATTATTACGATTTTACATAATATTTTAGTTTATCCCGACAAAGACTTTACAACGCTCGTGATACCACAAAAACTCTAGACCGCATAATATGAAAAAAATGAAAATGAAAATGAAAAAATGTTTATTGACAGGATAAAAATACAGACAGGTTTTACCGGTCCCCAAACTAGGCATGCCTGTCCTGTGGGGAACAGTGTACGATTTACATGTGATTTTCGCAGAACTTGTTAAAAAAAACAGAAACATTCTTGCATGTTAAAAATAATTACAAATTATAAATTCTTTACAATGGGCAAAGCTGTTGTGTGTGTGTGTGTGTGTGTGTGTGTGTGTGTGTGTGTGTGTGTGTGTGTGTGTGTGTGTGTGTGTGTGTGTGTGTGTGTGTGTGTGTGAGTGTGCGCGCGCGCGCGCTTTATTTGGTGGTTAATGAGCTAAGTTTAGACTATTTTACAACAACAATATTTTTATTATTTTTTATCTTTCAATATATTTAACACCCAAAACGTTACTTATTATAGATGCAATAAATATGAAATACTAGCGGACCCCGCAAACTTCGTATCGCCTTAAAGAAATTAATGTAGTAGTAGTACAGCCTATAATCATCCCACTGCAGGGAAAAGGCCTCCATCATTGAATTCAAGTTACCACAGCTATGATGGGTGAACTGGCATAATCACCACGCTTGCCAAATGCGGGTTGGTGATCACAGACCCGAGCAACGTTCGAAAATTCGAAACTTGTTGTTGCCCAACCCGGGATTCGAACCTGGGACCCCGAGATCTTGGCCCGGTATTTACGAGTAAACCACTAGACCAACAAGGCGTTCAAATATAGAGCGATAGGAAAAGAATATCAAGAAATACATTACTTACTCACACACACACACACACACGCACATTCCAAGGTAGTAGTAAATAAATAAAAGACTTTTTTTTTATAGTAACCTTTTGTATAATCATATTTAAGGGAAAAAAAACTGACTCCTGAAACTCAGTTACACTAGCTCGGGAGTCAGTGCAACATTGTACTGTAGAAAAGGCTTTATACATTTGCTTAATATTTTTAAGGTTACATTTTCAACGTTTTAAATACTTTTCATTACGAAGACAAATCCAAAAACAACCAAATAATAAAAAATCGGTCTAGCCATTCTCGAGTTATAAGTGGTTTTACTAACACGACTTTTTTATGTATAAAAATAAAAGATAAATAACAAAATAACTTACGCGAGTCCTCATCATCTAACAAAGGTTGGTCGGGCGCCGCGGGCAGATGCCTCGTCTTCGGCGACTGGCACATCTCGCACGAGAGGGCGCCACTAGCGTTCACGTACGTACACTCTGTGCACGCCCACTCGCTTGTCTCCGGCCTGCAAAACATCGAGATACAATAAAAACTATACAAAATGACTTTTCATTATCTTCAAAAATTTTTATAGTCGTTCAGTATCGTATTTATGAAGTAAAAAATGTAAATCAAGTTTAACCCGAAAATATTTTTCGCAACATAGTTTTCAAATTTTACGCCCGTTAAGGTATGAAGGAAAAATCAAAAACTTATGAATAGTATAGTAATATCGTAATGAATGAATGAGATATTCATTCATTACGATATTACTATACTATTCCTAATCCTCTTAAATTGCCAAGAATATCTCGATACAATCTGTTTGTAATCAAAAGCTCCAAATCAAATTTAGGGTCACACTCCCCTCTGAATCGAATGTTTAAGAGTTATAATTTGCTGTCTAAGTCCAATTTAACTAACTGTGATGTTGATATTTACGGTACCACATTAAATACGTTTAGGTCCACCTGCCTTGTGAAACCCATACAGGATTAATCAAGCTAGGACTTTGTAACTGTTTCTTTCTTTTTTTTATATTAACGATAATTTTGGTTTCTTTTTAAATTAATATTGCTGTTGTCTTCTATGCATGCAGTTGTCACCTATAATTAAGCTTACATTTAGCATATGATCTTAATTTTAGTGTTACTTAAGCTGTTATAGTGTAAACTTGTTGGTGATCTGAAAATATAAATATTAAAAAAAAATGCGCAATGCGTAAAAAAAGTGTTGCTAGGAGGCAGTATCCAAAATTTTAGATTTTTGGCGGACATTTTCTAAGTGTTTTATCTTGACATTTTTGTACTGAGCTATACCAAAAGAAAAAATGCGTCATTTGGTTTTTGTCTCGTAGATTGCTATATTAAAATTTGGAAGGTGGTTGAAATTTCATCCTGTATACACAGTCGTATATAATAATGACACCTAAAATATCCTCCTCGTTTATGATAGACTAGCTGTTGCCCGCGACTTCGTCCGCGTCAATTTTTCCCGTTTTTGCCAAATTTTTAACTAATGCTTCATAATAATAATTAGCAAAAATCAAGATTATGAACAAAATTGTATTATTTTCTTACCGCATTGTTATTGCCAGCCTCTCCATTGGTGATATGACTGATATAGCTCTCACTTTTAAATACGGTTCCAGTTTTGAAATTAATTCGTCATAGACTTGAACCGAAACACTTATAAAATAAATATTCATTATCCCTTAATTTACTAAACTTTACAACAAATTCTCCGCATAGTAACCTAGATTCAATGAAAGGGCTCACTGGCTGTCGTTTTTTTTTTGTGCTAGTCGTCGTTTTGCTAGGTAATAATATATTAAGTTATCCATTGCCACGACTGTACAAGCACACAGTTTAAATTGTACTGGCGATACTGCGTAAGTCGGGTCTCCGCGACGGGGACCGCGGCGTGTCAACGCGCGTGCTCACGCGCGGGCTCACGCGACGTGCGCCCGCGCGGGCACCCGTTTAACACAGTTTCAGGCCTATAACCCGGCAAAATTATGTCGGCATGCAATAGTATAAATATTCATGCTATGTTGTATCTATTCGATTGATATAGGTTTAAAAAATGTGCACCCTTATGTAAAATAGGTGCACTTTTAGTTGGAACACTATTTGACGTTGATTGCGTACCTATCTAGTTTTTTATATAACATCAATATAACAATAATAATAATAATAACCCCGCAGGGCAGCTCGTGGCGAGCTGTTGGGCAGTAGCGACCCCACGAACCTGATTGCTCCCGGGAGTATCCCCGTTCCTCACCTCTGGCTTGCCTTCATTGGTTGGCCGGAGTGAACAATGACGAGGAGCATATCTCCCACCTCTTGCTTGCATTCATTGGCTGGCTTGAGTGGAGAGTCGCTAGAGCAGAAATGCTCGGAGGAAGGAAGTATTGCAGTAAGATGCTTGTAGGGATCTTGAACGGATTACCGGGATTGTCCTGAGAGCCGTGTAATACCTCTCCACTCCTCAAGCACCTCAGGCTATGTTGCCCCCTTGTCGCTACGTCACTATATGCTAGCGGCCGTTTCCGGGGGCCCATTAATTGAGTGTGCAAGTCACCCCCTGCCATTTATCCGTGCGAGTAACATAGGTCAGGCAGGGGCCATAGCCCTTCCAAAGTCCCAGTTACCCAGTCCACTAGCACCCAAACCCATAGCCCGGTATCCTTTGTATCCACTTTCTGCAATAGTCCTGCACTAACCGGGGGTTGTCCTTGGGTATACTTTTATAGTGCGCGTAGGGATAATCCTCGGCTGGTGTCACATTACATCATTTAGATCAATGTTGTCTAACGGGCCTCTGCAAGTTGGCTTCGGCCCCTCGTATGCCTTCCAAAGGTCCGGGACTCCATAGTCCCGTGATAGGAAATGACAAACATAATAATAATAATAATATTTAAGACATGCCTCACTGTGCCACACAGAGCCATCTAGTCCCAAATTAAGCTACTATTAAGTACCCTGTCGTATGGGGTACTAGTCAACCGATAAACTCACTTATATCCTTTTCTTTTTTAAATACATACTTAAAATACATAGAAATAACCTAGACCAGTACAAACAGACATGTGCATGCACACAAATATTTGTACTGTGCGGGAATCGAACCCGCGACCTATGGCTCAGAAGCAGCGATTACTACCGCTGATCCAAATGGTCGTCAAACCGCTGATCCAAATATGATAAGTATACTGATTGAAAATATAACGCAATAATAGGAGGTTCGGTAGTGGACAGTGGTATTTTTTATAATAGAAAATGTGGTGGAAAAGTTCCTAAGTTCATTTTGTGGTTCCTGATTGTGTATCGAGTTGTTTATTTGATATGTATGTTCGTAAGGGCTTTATAAATATAAGTGTTTTCGCAGAAACGGTGTTAAGGTAAGGCACTCACTTGGGTTCAGGCGGTGGAGTTTTGTGCCTGGCCCCACGCCTAGGCAACGCAGGAGTGTGTCTTGTGCTTCTTCTGGGTGATGGGCTGCGACCTGAATTTTTGTTGGTTTAGATTTTGCATAAATAAAAATAACTTAGCTAAGTTTTTTTAAATTGCATAAATATATTTATAATCGAAATATATTGTTAAATTTTTCGTCTAAAATATTAGCACAGTAACCATTCAACGTTTTCAATTGAGTTTTTTAGAATTTAAGGGTGCACGTGAAAAATAAAAATTATAACCAACGGCTTCAAATAAAGATTTGAATTTAAAAAATTTTTTGAATTTGAAATCGTGCCTTTCGAATTACGTCTAAAACTCCTTTCCTCTTCCACACCCGAGCCAATTTAGAAAATATCAACCGGAAATCGAACCCGGAACCCTTGCGTAGTAGACGGACTAGTGCACCACTACTTCGTTATTAATCTACCACCAAAACATAATAACAACCCAATTTTTGGTTTTACCAGTAACATCTTAATCTATGCACTTACCGATACCACTATGGTTGACTTCAGCCGACGACCCTGGGACCCCATGCTTGGGCACCGGGGGTGTCTTACAGGCAAGGCAGAGGGCAGCAGACAGCGGGTTCCGTAAAGTGCATGAGCTACAAGACCTGTGAAAATGTAATTAACGATTGGCTCATAGCCTTCAGCAATGAGATATGGTATTTTCCTGTTGATCCAATATGAGGGTTATGGACTGTCAGTCCGTGTGGTGTTGACATATTAACATATAGTACCACCACCTGATTTCATTGTATTATGGTTTTAATAAATAGGTTAAACATTTTTGCACTCAGAGTTTTGTCTTCTTTCATTTGATTTCCCCCACTCGCAATTTTTTTTTTCAAAGTATCTTAAAATATTGCTGCATTGATTCACCATGTAGCTTTTTATTAAACAAAAAGTAGTTTATGTTACCCGGAATAAATTGGAATGATTAAATAAAAAAATCACTCAATAATCTAAATGTTAACTAAATACATATTTAAATAGCCTAGTTGTTTTTTTTTGCGTATTTCGGGTCGTATAATTTGATAGAGGTATGTCACTCACCAATAGTTATGCGGCTGCGGTCTAGACCCGGCGCAAGCGGCACACGCGGCCGCGTCGGCGTCGTTGACGAGCGTGCAGCGACCGCACGACCACGTCACGACCGCGGCCGCCGGCGCGGGCGCAGGATTCGATTCTGGTGGGCCATTTGTGTCATATTACGTGTATGCATTAACAACCTAAACTTTCTAAGAATTTATCGAAAATTTTCACTATATTACGAACCCTACTGAATACGCTCTCTAAGCACGCTATATTAGCGCCCCCTGCCGGCTGCCGCAAACCAAAGGTTAAGACTGCGTAGTGTTAAATTGGGATTGCAATTTCGATAAATTATCTATGGTTGACCTACCCGTATACCTTAACACGTCGGCTGCGGGATTTTCGTAATGAATTATTCTAAAATACGGACTTGACTCGCAATGCGTGCGCCGTACATACTTTCAGCGAATATTTCGCCCCAAACACATATGTGGGGGGGTCTTACTTTTTGTGACATTGGGCAAAATAGTATGGGAATTTTCGTAAAAATGCGTGACAGGGAGGGGGGTCTGAAAATTTCGAAAATCGTGTGACGTAATTCATAGATGACCCCTTATTAAAATCGGTTTACAACTTACCAACGGCAAACAGCAGTTCATCGCTGTTCAAATCGTGGTCCAGCGACGCTATTGGCACGGTCAATTTCTTGGGTTCGTTCCGGTTCGGTTCCTTGCTCCCGCTGGCTTCCGATGGAGCGTTGCTTGTTCTGGAACTTAAAATGAATATATCTTAATAACAATGAATTACCGATTTGGTACATACATGATCTCCAATCGACTCAACTAAATTGGATAGTTTTTTTTTTGTTACTTTTGTAATTGTCTGGAGGTTTGTATAGCAAAATTGTGTTTTTAGAAGTATCCACAAAGAAAGTGTGTTAAGTATAAAATGGTAAACCCGTGGAAAGCCGGGATGGATAGCTAGTAAATAAATAAATAAGGACAGTATCACATGCATCTTAAAAGTAAGTGAGTAATCGTTGGGGAAGTTCTGTGTCCAACAGTGCACTTATAAAGTCTAATGAGAGTTTACTTATTAGAAGTGTACTGTTTAGGCAGATTTTTATGAAGATCTTGAAAACCTTATATGTCATAGTAAGACTAATAGTAATCACAACTTCTTAGCATCCCCAGATCCAGCAGCTCACTTCTAGAGGATTACGGAGATGACGTCACATTGTTAGGAGCCCCATATCTAGAAGCGAACTTCTAAAGACTGATGATTAAATGTCTCCTTCTAAATCTAAGGATCTTAACACCCAACAGCGCAATTCTAAAGGATTATGAAGATGACGTCTCTACAAAAGATTGATACTGCATCTACTCACGTGTTACGCGTGCCCACCTAGCGTCAACGACCTAGATGATGTGCGTAGAAGTGTCCTCCTAATTGGGAGTTTCATATCTCTTAGCGCACTTCTAGAGGATTATGGAGCTGACGACACCTTGGGAGCCTCACATAGGTTTGGAGAAATACTATATCTTCTAAAGGCTGATAATAATGATGTCTTTTTAGGAGCAACATATCTTAAGAGCCCCGGATCCAACAGCGAACTTCTGAAGACAGATGATTATGACATATCTTCTCAGAAGCCCCGGATCCAGCAGCGCACTTCTAAAGACAGATGATTATGACACTTCTTCTTGAGAGTCCCGGATCCAGCAGCGCACTTCTAAAGACAGATGATTATGACACTTCTTGGGAGCCCTATATCCAGCAGCGCACTTCTGATGATTACGATACTTCTTCTTAAGAGCCCCGGATCCAAGACGTCACCTTCTTGGGAGCCCCATACCTATCCCGGATCCAGCAGCGCACTGCTTAAGGCTAATAATAATGACGTCTTCTTTGGAGCAACATATCCAGTAGAGTTCTTCTAAAGACAGATCATCATAAAGTCTTCTTTAGGGAGCCTCATATTCAGCAGTGCACTTCAAAAGCCAGATAACTATAGTGGTCTCCGTGGGATCCCCAAATCTAGCAAGACACTTAAAAAGGCAAATAAATAAATAAATAATAATAAATAAATAAATAAATAAACGTGGACAACATCACATACATTGTTCTGATCCCAATTCGAATAACTATTTAAAGCATTCGTATTTTGGAAACCAGAAACAACGAAGGTACCACAAACACCCAGACCCGAGAAAATGTAGAAAAACGCATTTTTCCTACATTGACCCGTCCGGGAATCGAACCCGGGACCTCGGAGCAGGCGACACCTTGAAAACCGGTGTGTACGCCACTCCGCCACGGAGGTCGTCAATAATTATGAAGTCTCCCTTTTACGATGCCCAGATCTGGCAGCGCACCTCTAAAGGATAACAAAGATGAAGTCTCTACAAAATAATGATTCTACATCTGCTCACGTGTTATGGTAGCGTCAACGGTCTAGATGATGTGCCTAGGCAAGCCCACCTTCTCGGAAGCTCCATACCTATCTCTTAGAAGTCCCGATCCTATAAATACTGATAATAATGACGTCTTTTTAGGAGCAATATATCCAGCAGCGCATTTCTGAACACAGATTATTATGACACTTCTCTTTGGGAGCCACATATCTAGCAGAGCACTTCTAAAGACAGATGATAATAAAGTCTTCTCCATGGAAGCTCCAGACCTAACAGCGCACTTCTAGAGGATTATGGCATCAGCTTCTTGGGAGCCCAAAATCCAGCAACACACTTCTAAAGACAGATGATTATAACACTTCTTCTTGGGAGCCCCGGATCAAGCAGCGCACTTCAAAAGGCAGATGATTATGAAGACTCCCTCTTAGGATTCTCAGATCCAGCAGCGCATTCCTAAAGGATTATGAAAATGACTTCTCTACAAAAGGTTGATTCTGCATCTACTCACGTGTTATGAGGAGCCGTGTCTTTCTTTTTGGGAGCTCCACATCTCTCAGAAGCCCCATATCCAGCAGCATTCCTCAAAAGCCACCTCCACATCTACGTCTACTCACGCGTTATGCTTATGCACGAGCGCGGCCTGGCCGAGCCCGGGCCCCGCGTCGCGCGCCGCCAGCGTCACGGCCGCGTGCGGGGGCCGGCCGCTGCGGCACACGTCGCACGCGCGCGTACTACTAAAGACACATCCTATTCTACTCAGCACGTGAGTGCTTAGGCGTGTGCTCCTTGGAAGACCCAGATACAACAGGGCACTTCTAAAGGCTAATGATTATGAAGACTCTTTCATGGAAGCCCCAGTTTCAACAACGCACTTCTGGAGGATTATAGAGATGACGTCACCTTCTTGGGAGCCCCATACCTATCCCGGATCAATGCAATAATAATGACGTCTTCTTAGGAGCAACATATCCAGTAGAGTTATTCTAAAGACAGATCATCATAAAGTTTTCTTTAGGGAGCCTCATATTCAGCAGTGCACTTCAAAAGCCAGATAATTATAGTGGTCTCCGTGGGATCCCCAAATCTAGCAAGACACTTAAAAAGGCAAATGATTATGAAGTCTCCCTTTTACGATCCCCAGATCTGGCAGCGCACCTCTAAAGGATAACAAAGATGAAGTCTCTACATAATAATGATTCTACATCTGCTCACGTGTTATGGTAGCGTCAACGGCCTAGATGATGTGCCTAGGCAAGCCCACCTTCTCGGAAGCTCCATATCTCTTAGAAGTCCCGTGAATATGGATCCAGCAAGACTACAAAAGCCACCTCCACATCCACATCTACTCCCCAAATCTGTTCTAAACGACCCGCCCGACGAGCTCACGGCCGACCTGAACCGCCTATTGGAGGCTCAGGAAGCCGCAGAAGCCATCCTCTCCCAAGACCTATCAGGTCAACCCCACTCACTTCCACAGGACCCTTCAGGTCAACCCCAGTCCTCTCAATCGGCAGTCACCCCTTCTGGGAGTCCGTCGAATTAAATTAAATTTATTCCATTCCGGCCCACGTCCACTTTGGACACAGGCCTATTTTTAAATTCAATTCAGCTGATCATTCCTTCTGAATGCCAGCCCTCTTCAGTGCGCACTTCGCCTAGGTGAGTGACGCCCTGCACCACCCCCCCTCCAGGGGGTGTGGTCGCTCAGATATGCTATAACACCCTTTGGTGATAGCGATTATAGGTGGTGTTTAGTGAGTAGAAGTCTCACATAACCTCACAGCCGGCTGTGAGGTATCCATGAGGATTCACCACCTCCTTCCCCCATGGGAGGGTTGCCGGTCGAGCGATCGTTTCAATAGGAAACGACCGGTCGTCCATGTGCAAAAAAACAAAAAAAAACACATCTACTCACGCGTTATGCTTATGCACGAGCGCGGCCTGGCCGAGCCCGGGCCCCGCGTCGCGCGCCGCCAGCGTCACGGCCGCGTGCGGGGGCCGGCCGCTGCGGCACACGTCGCACGCGCGCGCCCACCACGCGTTGTACGCGAACCAGCACGAGTCGCATTGCCACATGCGGGTCTCGCGGCTGTAATTAATCGTCGATGGATGCCGTGTTATTATTGTGTACTTCTACCCGTCCCGGCTAAGCACGGGTTTAGAAATGAAGTTGTAAATAATGGTCAGTTTATGACAACACAGTTTTCATGTAGGTATTTCCAAAACAGTTATTTGCTTATCATACAATTACCAAAAAAAAATTTTCCATACGAACTTTTTGACCATTAGAAACATAAAGATAAGGAATTTTCTAATTTGGTGCAGTTGATTGGAAGTATAGTAATTGATTCTTATTTACCTATGATCATTCTAAAATGTTTCTATGTGTTCATTAGCTCCTCACGGGTAAAAATCATCATCATCATCATTGATAAAAACGTGCAAAACCGGGACGGATCGTAGTTTCTAGCATCGATAATAATTATTAGTTTAAACATTAGAAAAACAACATTGTGTAAGCATTCTGCGACAGGATGCTTCCTGAACTCCCGATTCTTATACTTTTAAGCACACACAATGAAATACAAGTTTATATGACATAGCTGTTGCCCGCGACTTCGTACGCGTCAATATTGGTTATTATGGTCGCGATTATTTTTGCATTACATTTTTCACTATTGCTTCGCTCCTATTAGTCGCAGCGTTATTGTATATAGCCTAAAGCCTTCCTCGATAAACGGACTATCCAACGCAAAAAGAATTTTTCAATTCGAACCAGTACTTCCTGAGATTAGCGCGTTCAAACAAACAAACAAACAAACTCTTCAGCTTTATAATATTAGTATAGAAGTATAGATAACCCTCGATAAAATAAGAACTGGATAAACAGTTATACAAAAACGTTACTTCAGACTGTCCAAGTTCGAATATTAGCAGCGAATTTCATATTTCATACCTTGCGTAATGGAAATTAAACCTTACAATAAATGATTTAAAGATGAATGCAACTAATGTAAGAGAGCACCTAAATGTTCAGAGTTCAACCTGAATTGACATTAAAATGAATTCAACTAAGGTAACAGGCAAGAGCATATTTTACCCAGATGAAACATGGGCATTAAAATATTTAAGTCACCTTACCTGTTATCTTTGTTTCTAAGCAAATCAATTGATTTTATCTCATTTCAACAACCAAATGCTTATTTGGTGAGGACGTTATCCTCTCACTGATTTTGTAAGTAGCTATATATTTTACATGAATGGTCATAACAGTAAACTACTATACCACTGCAACATACAACATCCTACTAGCAAGTTGTATGTCCGTCAAGTGTGAAGTGTGAGTCAATTCTAATAATTAGCATGAGTGGTAATTCCCATCATTGTGTTGACAATATCCAGCCATGGGAAAACCCATGTTAGATAACAATCCATTTAAGGTAATTAAATCAAAGTGAAACGATCCTTCTTCTAAGGTATACAAGGTCACAGACTAGATATAGCAAAGAGGTATGATAATTCATTTATTTAAATAAAAATGAATCAGCAAAAGCATGAAGCAGCGTACATACAACGCGCATCACTTCCGATCTACTGACCAAATTAGATAACACTTTTCCGGTTTTGGTCTAACGATCAGCGGAAATTTTTTATGGTAAAAAAGGTCATATCCACATGAAAAATGTGCAAAGATTAAACATGATCATAAACAGGCCATTAGCCTGCATTATCTTCAGTGGTAAACTCTGCGAGGGACTATAGTGCTAATATAAAATTATTGTCACGTCAAAAAGCCTGGATAGGTGCCCCGTACAACTCCGCGAGGGACTATAGTGATAATAATATAATATTATTTATAAGTCAAAAAGCCTGGTGTCTTATACCTATTTGAGTTGGTGTTTTCTCGTTTAGCACTGATATAAAATGATTGTGATTGTGATTAATTTCACGCTTTTTATTGGTTATTTTTTTTGGGGAAAAAGTTAATTATATTTTATTAAGGCTGTCAACCCTTACCCTATCTTTGAACCCTGGGGAATGTTCTCTGTTTTAATTCAAAGAGACTTAAACCTCGAGCTTTACTTTATCAACCAAAAAATAATTGTAATCAACTGATTTCAATTATTTTTTTTAATACCTAGAAAAAACTTATGGGTCATACATAAACAAATTCTATATACTGTTTTAAACTTTCATGGTCACTATCGTAAGAGTTAGTTATTTCGAGATTTCTACCATGTACCTTGTTTTTTATGAGTCGCGGTAGAACTGAGAGCGCGATCATGGCGCTTGCAACAGTGCCGAAATATCGGAAACTCATAAAAAACAAGGTGTATGGTAGAAATCTCGAAATAACTAACTCTTAAAAAATTATATGTGTCGAATTTAAAACATTCTCTTTTTTTCGGTTAACAAAGCCTTTTAAAATTAGCCTAAAATGTAGTTTTTTATCAGTTTAGGAACTTTTTATAATAGAGTAAAATTATTTTATCTACGAAAAGCGTCAATACGCCACCAAAGTTGAATCGGCACCAAATTAGATATCACTGCCAATTACCAAGCATTGACTCAAATTGTAAGCTTAATACACGTTTTTTGTCGATTTTACATTTGTAAAAAGAAGTGTACTCACGAAGATTGTTGCTGCAATTGTGACGAAGGCACTTTCGGTGGCTCCCGCTGGTTGTGCGACACTTTACCCACAGACGGAAGCATATTGTATTGCACTTTCACGCTTGTGTCCTTCACTGCGCCGATGTGCGATGTCCTAATATTACTCGCACCCACCGTCTCGCTCACTGGAGATATACAATTCTCCGCACCAAGCAACTCATCTATCCTAGCGTAATCACCCTCCCCTATATCGTTCGAATACAAAGCCTCATTCTGCGAATTACTCATCACATTTTTGGTATCCTGAACTGACACGTAGGAGTACCTAGTACCGTTATTGTTCACTTGCAACTGCAAGTTTAAATCTTTGTATTTCCCTTTATTTGGCAACGCGTATATCACCCCTTCGGCGTTAGTGTCCCAGCTGCATTCCTTGTCGATTTCAACGCTGTTTTCATCGATTTTCTTCTCCAAATCCTTGCCTTCTCTCGTCAAACTCCCGCAGTAGCTGGCTAAAGACTTCTGGTAGTCATTCAGGCTTCGCCTACTCGATATGACTTTCCCAACTGGTCTTTCCGCGTTGGTCTGCTCAGAGAAAGACCGGCGGTACGTCGGCCGGATTTCTGGAGAATTCTGTGCGCTTATCGACCGTCTAAACGATCCTAATGTTGTGCTACCGGTCTGAGGCCAATCAGGCACCGTTATCATGACTCCCCCTGAAGTAGGAAGAGATGTAGCACCGTCTCTACCTGATAAAGTCTCATGTCTACCCAAAGTAGTGACACTCAGCCCTCTCGCATTAGGTATTCTGGACATCGGGGATATTCTTGGGGATAGGCAAGCCTCACAATGGGTCCTGATGCCCAAGTTTTCCAATGTACACTTAGAGCATGCCCACTTCTTCAAATGCAACGCTTTGCTTTGTTCCCTCTGGTACTCCTTCACATAATTCAACTCCCAATTCGATTTACTCTCACTACACTTCTTAGGTCTTCTCGTGACTGTGTGGAGACTCCTCAAGAAGGATTCACGAGGGTTATGATGGGTGTTGTACCCGTATCTTTCAGAGACCATTAAACTTGTAGGTCTGTTTATTGTTCCTCTGGCTTCGTCGACCTTCCACCACTTGTGCTGGGAGTTTATTACGGAACCGTGGGATAGGGACCTGGTTACTCCGTGAGCGTGATCAGTCAATTGTGTTGGGGATAGCCTCAGGGACTGAAGGTCGAGGTTAAGGCGGCGACCGTCTGAGTAGCTCGAAGCAGGTTTATATGATGGGACGGCTAGGGTGTTGGACCTTATCATAGTGTTGTCTGAAAATGAATAATAATGGAAGTTAGATCAGGGGTTTCAGAGATTGAAAGAAATAGAAGTAATTTAGGGGTTATAGCTCACCTTTGGCAGACTTATCTTTGTCCGTCATCCCTGAAGCTTGGTCTTCATCATCAGACAGCCTGAAAATAAAAAACAGTAACAATTATGGTCTAATATTTAAAGGAATATTTTTCAAAAAGGAACATACACAGAAAATAGATTCTTTTAATAGCGTTTCATTGACTATCGTATAAAAGCCAATACTTTTAATAACACGGCTATCAGTAGACACGACAAAGCGTAACATACACTAAGATTTAAAGTCATTTTGTCAACCTTGTCTTCTTAGCGACGACGATCTGAGGCGTGGGACCGATCACTGCAAAGTGCCTTTGTTCACGTGTGGGCGTCGTTTAGCTAAGATAATAATCAGGGCTTGTTTACCGGTTTATTTTTCGAAACGTTATCGTCTTAAATGCCTAAGAACGCTTTAATTTCGGATTTGTTGGAAAGGGAACGACAAAATTTTTGAAGAAGGAACATTTTCATTTCGTTTTTGGTTAAAATAAAGGGTTAATAACGTTTTTATTTCGTTCTTTACCGTCGCGTCGATACCTACATACGAAACGAAGTACACACAGTATACGGATTTCACTTCAGTTCACCTTGTAGCCTCGCGCGGCGGGTATTTGGATAACTTTATTATATTATATTGATTAACGTTCATTTCGTTCTCGTTCCGAACGTAATACGAGAACGTAACGCCTTATAACGGTTAAAACGTACTAATACCGGTAAATTATCTATGTGCGTGTACCTTTAAATGGCTAAGTTTATAAGAAAATTCGTTCTTATGTATTATATCAGTGCTGCTGGTGTTCCGAATAAAAAAATTAAAAAAATAAAATACGGCTCAAGAGCCTGATGATGATGACATATCGTACCTGTACACGGGCGCGTGCGGCGCGAGCGCGTCACACGCTGCGCAGCGCCATGCCGCCGACACGTTCCGTAGGCCGCAGCCGCAACGCCACGCGCGGCTCGCGTCCGGCGCAGAGCCGACACAAGACCATCCGCTGTAAGCGTCATTTACAAGAATACTATTGGTAATGGTATTGGTAACGGGCTCCCTTTTCCGCATTTAAGCTCAACTTGGCCCTTTTACGTGATAACGTCTTTAAAATCGTTTGAGTCGGGTGACATGTTCAGAAACTTGTGTCACACCAAAACCTCACGAGCGCGATCGCAGGTATAACGAGAGAGAGACGGACCGATCTCCCGTCTCATCTCGAGCGCTGCCAGTCATTCCGTGAAACTTGTCACGCGGAATCCTCACGAGCGGAGGCTGGCATAGCGTTCGAGTGAGTGGACCGATCTTCCGTCTCTCTCACTCTAGCGGCATACAAACGAATGGAGATTTTCTCGTGCGGTTAAGTTTTCGTTGAATGTTTAAGATGTAATTTAAAATTTGAAAAAATGGTTATCTTCATTAATTCCTTACTTCCCAAAAACTTATATCACCAATAAGACGTTATCACGTAAACATCTCGATCGTAAACCTACTTTACAAACAACCAATTTTTTTTTTCTTTTTTCTTTCTTTGTGCATGTGTTGTTGTGTTTCAATTCTAAAACCTCTCATATGATTTGTTTTGTACCAAATTTTAGCATAGTAATATTCATCGTTGGTAACTGTTTTAGCTAATGTGTTAATAACATAACTTTATTTCAAATGTAACATTTGAGCTGTATGTTTCTTTTAATAAATAAATTGAATAAATAAAATAAAAATTATGCGTAGGGGGGGGGGGGGGTTAAGAATATTATGGTGTTACAAATCGCTATAAACATATGCATATAAATACTATGGTGAAGTCAGATTTTGGTAACATCAATATGGAAAAAATTATCTATTATATATTTTTATACTTAACGAAATCTCAAGGTTTTTGTTTGTATGAAATAAAAAAATTATAATGGTGATATCAAAATTCTGATTTCACTATACTATTTATATGCATACATGACGACCATTTGGATTAGCGGTAGTTAACGCTGCTTCTGAGCCATGGGTCGCGGGTTCGATCCTCGCACAGTACAAATATTTGTGTGCATGAACATATCTGTTTGTTCTGGTCTGGGTGTTTCCTATGTATTATAAGTATGTATTTACATAAAAAAAGTATATAAGTAAGTTTATCGGTTGTCTAGTACCCCATACGACAGGGTACTTAATAGTACCTTAATTTGGGACTAGATGGCTCTGTGTGACCCAGTGAGGCATGTCTAAAATATTTATTATTATTATACTAGCTGGCCCCGCAAACTTCGTATCGCCTCAGAATAATATAATTGGATTTTGACGTAAGACGTCACACAATGTCATGGGCATCAAATATGTCGTTTATCTTACCATGTTACATAGAAAATTTTCAATAAAATAATATTGCGACTATAAATTGAGATGTAAGCTATCCTCTCTTTCAAGTTGGATCAAACTGCACACGGTGTGTGCAAATTTGATTAAAATCAGTCAAGTAGTTTAGGACAAACAAAGTGACACGTAATTTATACATTATATATTATATTAAGATACTTTATTTGATATTTCAGCAATTCAATTGCAATTATAATATCAGTATACAGGTTGAAATTTTAACCACCTTCTAAATTTTAATATATCAATCTACGAGACAAAAAACAAATGACATTTTTTCTTTTGGTATAGCCCAGTACAAAAATGTCAAGATAAAGCACTTCGAAAATGTCCGCCAAAAGTCTAAACTTCTTGATACGGCTACTAGGTCTAGGACCGTAAAAATTTAAAACTCTATCGCGATAAATATTTTCGGGTGACAACTTGATTTACATTTTTTACTTCATAAATAGGCTCTACATACGATACTGAACGCCTATAAAAATTTTGGAAAGTGGTTAAAATTTCATCCTGTATAAACTTGAAAAATTATGTCTCAGGCGGGACTCGAACCCGCATCTCCTCGCATGCCGGGCGGGCGCTATACCATTAAGCCACCGAGACCCTGCGACTCAGCGCGAAAAGCGAGGAGATGCGGGTTCGAGTTCCGCCTGTGACATAATTTGCTGTCCGATCCCCCTCCCAGATCGGGCCCGCCAGAATGGAGCCCGACCGTGATCCGGCATGCCACGGCATCTCCGGTTCCGGCGGCGCCACCACTGGTAGGTTCGCCATTTGATTAAAGCCTTCCATATAGGGTTTCAGTGATAGGTCCGAAAAAAAAAATAAGAGACATAATTTTTCAAGTTTATATACTGATATTATATTATTAAGATGTTAAGACAGGCTAGTTTTGGCTTGATATACCGTATACCTAACACTCTGTATAGTTAGAGATAAACAGTGTGATACAAATATGACGCCTAAAACTGTCCACGATTCAATGATTGATGTTACGTTAGTGTCAACTTTAAAACCCGGCCTAATTATGTCGACATGCAATAGTATGGATATTTGTCACATTATGTATCTATGTGATTGATAGAGGTCTTAGAGTGCAACTTTATGTCAAATGAGAGCACATTTAGTTTTGTCATATTATGTATCTATGTGATTGATAGAGGTCTTAGAGTGCACCTTTATGTCAAATGAGAGCACATTTAGTTAGGACACTTTTTTGACGCTGAGTGTGTTTTTTTTTCACATCAATGTTACAAACTTATAAATCAACTATCTATTGTCTCGTAAGAGGTGGCTACAAAGAGTCCTGCCAGAAGAAGACAGGCAACAACATCATATCTCCACCATTGGCAAAACTGTGAAGGCCACCTGTCATGGAAAGCGATATGGAAAAATTCTCCTATCGAAGAGGCTTGGGTTCAGCAGTGGACTAGTGTGGGCTAGTGATACTGTTTGTTTTTCCAGGATGTAACATAGCAGATATACTATTGCAGCTATAAATTTATCAATAAAATTTATGCTTGCACTTACAAAGAGATGGTTGCTAAGTAAAGATTGAAGTAAATAATAATTGATTGATTGAACTGAATAAGGTCTAGAAGATATAACACAGTTATGGTAATTGATTAAATGTTAATCCATCCATAATTAATTAGAGTAAATAAATGATCTTAGATAATTATCCATAATTAAATAGAATAATAATTGATTCTAAATAATGAAGAAAACATTTCATACTAACAAGGTGAATGATTGTCGTGGCAATGAGCTGGCAACATACTTTAAAAATACGAGTATTATGACCTTTGTTTAATTTAAACTGGTTAATCCATATTAAAGATTCAATAACACAGATGGACACATTGGACACATGTCATACACAATGAAACACTTTAAATTATGCTAAGCTTCCTCTTCCTTGAATATATGCTAAGCTAACTATAGAGAGTCAGGCAGTCTATGAATAATTGAATTATGCTTTGTGTGTAGATAGTGTAGCATTCAGATGACATCTATTACCTATACATTTATTACTACCACCCACAATGCTTAATAACCAGTGAATAAGAAATTAATTTAATAAGAAAAAACAAGAAAAGTACAACATCAAGCTTCAGATTGACAAAATTAAAGAAACATCGCAAACTAAGTTTCTTGGTCTGATCATTGATCAAGACCTAAATTGGAAAAATCATGTCGAAAACTTATGAGAACCAATACATAAATTTGTGTACGCTTTGAAGCAAATTAGAAACGTTACGAACATAGGCACTGCGGTGATGACTTATCGAGCTTACATAGAATCCATCTTACGCTACGGATTAATAATATGGGGCAATAGTACCGACATACATAGGGCGTTTATTGCACAGAAGAAATGCATACGGGCGATAGGCGGTATTCCTCCTGATGTATCTTGTGAACCTTTATTCAGGAGTCTTGGTCTGCTGCCGTTGTTATCACTTTACATTTTGGAAATTTGTAGTTTTGTCCAGAAACACAAAAATCTTTTTACACAAGCATGTGATGTAAACCAAAGATTAAAAAGAAACCGGAACAGACTAGTGAATAGAGAAATCTCACGGTCCAGCAAGTATGGGAAAAGCTGCTTGTCCATGTGTATAAGAATTTATAATAAAATTCTGGAAAAAATTCAAGCACTTAATAACAATAGGTTCAAAATTAAATTGTATAATTGGTTAAAAGAAAATATTTTTTATATTATTAATGATTTTTTAGATAAAAGTAGAAGATGAATTATTATTTCTGTTAAGTACCATGCCATAAAATTGACTATTGTATGCCTTTTTAAAGACTAGTTGTGAGAAACGTATGTTTTAATTCCATCTTTGTATACCACAGTTATAACAATAAATTATTTATTTATTTATTTATTGAATAAATAAGGAAGAGCAATTTTTTGGTACCTACAGTCACTTGTTTTATAGTATAGAAAATCATTAATTATTTTAATGTCTGCAAGTAGGTTTTTATTTTAACCTTCCAATTTTTTGGGATAAATGTTGGCTATTAAAAAAAGTACCTTCTGCAAGTCAGTCAGGTTCAATAAACTGACAACTCCGCATGAATTAGCTCAATTTATTGTCAATTTATTATATATAACAATAATAAATTTTAGGACATGCCTCACTGGGCCACACAGAACCATCTAGTCCCAAATTAGCCCTTTGACGATCGGATATTCCAGACACAATTAAAATCAATTGTTATCGCGACAACCGGTTGTCGCTTGGGGGTTGAGGGATCCCTCAACCCCCCGGGGGCACTCGGGTGCCACGATAACAATTTATTTCAATAGTGTCTGGAATAACTCACGATCGAGCGATTAAGTACCCTGTCGTATGGGGTATTAGACAACCGATAAACTAACTTATAAGTATACTTCTTTTTTGTGAATTTGAAATGCATCATTTAAATTTAAATTTAAGTATGGGAAGTCTAAGCAGGTCATCAGATTCTATTTTTATAAGCCCATTATATAATGAAATGCTGAATAAATTATATTTATAGCATTAATTATTCCTAAACATATGCTACTTACTCACTACTATACAGCCACTAATACTGATTCAAAAGCACAATAAAAGTGTATGAAAGTTTGACTTATAACATTTAACTGGAAAGTCTAACTGTGGTTTCCCAAACATTTTGTTTTCTAGCCTAGGTATTATGCCGAATGAATGAATTTAATACAAAATAGTATATGAACAATGGTGACTACACCTACCTGGGCACATTGTATAGAAAAGTCACATTTCAATACATTACTGACTTACACATACAACAAAAAGTGTGTCATACATTAATTTCGTTAATGAACTTTATGTGCGACCACACAACGATGAAATACAATAGAAATAATAACCTAAATACAGCTCGGGAAAAATCGATATCAGAAAAATGACAGAAGTAACAATGAATTGATAGGGCGCACAAAAACTTACCTATTGAAGTTGTTTTCCGTTGGTATGACGATCGGTTCAGAGCCAGGGGTAGTTCCGTCGCTTTTTCCTGTGCGGCTCGTGTATTCTGGCGACGAATCTCCTCTGCAATATCCTTTTGAGCTTTCTTTGTCATGACAAGACACCCTTTTGGTTCCACATTTTAGACACTTCACACTCTCTGTAGGGTTGATTTGGCCGCATGTCTGACAATGCCATTGCAGCACCGATGCGATAGAACCCATTTTAATTCACACATGGCTATGAAACCATAACAATACGCCGTTTTACGAAAACAAATTTCCGTCAGAGAAAAATGAAAACAGCTGATCCACCATGTTGTTTGTGTATAACTTTTTTTAAACATTCACGCACAGGCGTTTAGGATTATTAGTTTTAGCCGTTTTAAGAACTTAACTGATTTGACTTGATTGTTTAAGTTTAATGAAGCCAATAAATAATCTAAGCCTTTGACGACATGTTCACTATGAAATCAAGAGATTTTGAAGATGAAAAAACATGCATAATTTAATACAAAATATAAGTGAGAAAGTGACATCTAGTGGTGCATTTGCAAGTTACAATATTCGACGTAAAGCAAGCAGTTAGTTTGGCTCGGTAGTGTTTATAATCACTGATAGATGGCGTTGAAGATATATTTACCAACCTCTCGACTGACTTAAGCACCGCTAATCATTGGAGGCACCTATTATTATATAGCTACTTTTACCTAAAGAAAGGCACCAATTAAAGGGCCATATCTTTGATTTCAATTCTGGCATAAATTACAAGTAATAAAACTAAGAATAAATATCTTTTTAAATAAATTCCTCCATTAAACGCAGAAACGTAATAAAACATCGTCAGGCGCATCGTATGTTTATTAAAAACCCATTTAAGTTGACCGCAGCCCCAAATAAAACACAGTAATGATACTTATCTGTGCTTAAGCTATTAATCACGACATAAATACTCAAAAAGGTTAAAATCGACAATCAGGCTCGTCCATAACAATTTAAATGCAATAACTTTCAAAAACGGAAAATGAGGGGCTGATAAACTCTGAATTATTACAATGGCGCGATATGTGATTTTTAATGACTTCCTACAAAAATAGCAATGTAGTTCTGGTCTATCTTGAGTCTAACAGATTATTAAGATAAAAAATTAATAAATTATAATAAAATAATCCCTATAAATTATAGCACTTTTAATTCTTGTTCTTCTTATTTAATGGAGATGAATTTGTGTTGCTTGACTTGTTCCGCCAGTATACTTTTAATTCAATTGGTACATTAAATGTATTTAAATTTGAAAAATTATGTCTTAGGCGGGATTCAAACCCGCATCTCCTCGCACCCTGGCCTCGGTGCTTTACCATTTGTGTAATCGGCATCGGCAAACGGTTTAAATAATGATGATAAAATTGAAATTTAATTGCTTATAATATCATAGTAAAGTAATACAAGTAAAATTTTTTGTTGGCGTGGTGACTGTCGTAGATAATTTCGCAACGATTAAAATAATTTATTTCATTGATTGATAACTGTACCTATATTGTTTTGTCGTCATCGAAATAATAATACCTACCTACTTTATGAATTAAATCGACCTGAAGTTCTCCAAGTTGGTTCATTTTTATTTTTCATTCCGTTCCAACTCAAACACACAACATGCTTCTGTGTAATAAGCTTCGCTGGCAGATAACACTTTAATCACAAAGTCCTCTGTACTATCTAGGGTTTCTCAAAGTAGGGTGCGCTGACCCCTATAGGTTCGCTATTTGAAGAAAGGAAATTTCCGGCAAGATATACGCAATGGTGATACTGGTGGCTGATGATTTGCAGACACGTGCGGTAAACAAATGTTAAAATGAAATAAAACAAACACACATATATCGCCTTGATACCGAGACAGAATCAAGGTTAAAATTGTTCAAATAACACCTAAAATTGACTTACTTTACTCATTAGGGCACACTGTAAACCAGCGCCATGGCCTACTCAGGCCATGGCACATGCTGAGTGAGGTCCTTATAAAGGGGACGTCACGGACACGTAGTGGCACTGCTCGATATTCTTGTTGTTCTATGTTTTTTTTTGTGTTAGTTTCATTATTATTTTTTACCAACTTCAGAAAAAAGGAGGAGGTTCTGTGTTTGTCTGTTTAAATCTTTTTTGTGTGCTACTATCTGTGTGTGATGTCCAAATTTTAATAAATGTATTTTCTTTCTTTCTTTCTTTCTTAATTTGCGACAAACAAGCCTACCCATCTGATGAATCCAAAAATATATTCTTTAGTATTTGTTGTCTTTTATTGACATAAAAAGTTTTTATTCTTCAAAAGTAATATTCATAATTTTTGTTTCGGGAAGGAAGGGGATTAAAATAATTTAGTTAAAGATTTATATGTCATCTGGGAACTTAAACAGGGGTTCGTAGAGCCCAAAAGTTTGAGAAACCCAAGATAATCTATACTGATAGTCACCCTACGCGGGTAGATACATAAAACTGAATCGGCGATACTACGGGGAAATGCAGGTAATGCACCGCCTAAACAGGAGGGATGCACAATTTATTGCATCGTAAAAGTCCGGGGTAATCCCCTGGATTGCTTTATAGGTGGGGTGACCAGGTTTTGAGGGGTGCCTCGCATTAGTGTTATGAGATCGCAGATGTGTCCTATCACGCTTTTGTTATAGTTTTCTTGCAGAATGGTTTGAAGATGAATACTTTATGTAATATTTATGATTACAATGTTGTCTACGTAGTCATGTCATCGACTATTACATCAGCCACCTCCAAGCACCAAATTTGTCATATGTATTAATATTCCACTGGGCCTTCATTAAAAACCTATAAAAATATTAAACTTGTCGGAAATCAGATCATAAACTATACTTTGTATCATCTAAAAATTGAAATACGTGTCATTTGCATATCGCGCCTAGTTATTCTCCGCATTGTTCCCAAAAGTCGTAAAGTTTTTATAGTGATTAGTACTCGTGGTCCACCTTATCACTGAACATCCTTGAGAGATTAGTATATAAGGTGTAGCTGTAAGGCCCAATGGTCATTCATCGTCGGCGCAGCTCTGATTATTGTATTACTATATTTCTGTAATAACTGTGTTAAAGTTAAAAATATAAGAGTAACCCAAAACTCTTGCCTTTTACTTCGAGTTACCTAAAGCAAATCTACGTAAACGTCTCAAGCTCCAAGCTCCTTCGCCGGTCCACGACGGCGAAGCTCTTACTACGTTATAATTATTATGATCCCAAAGTGAGACTCTATTTAAAGTCACTTAGTAATGACATCAGAAACTATACCACAAACACCCAGATCCGAGAAAATGCAGAAAAACACTTTTTTTCCACATTTGCGCGTTTGGCCAGGACACCTTATGAACCAGTGTTACGCAACTCCGACACGGCAATAAAAGTTTAGAACTTTCGATCTTTGCTCAGGTTTGTGATCACCAACCTGAATTTAGCAAGCGTGGAGATTATGCCTGTACTCCACATTGCTGTGGATCGAATTCCATGATGGAGACCTTTGCCCTGCAGTGGGATTATTATAGGCGATACTTTACTTTAACTTTATTTGGAAGTCGTATTTTTTTTGGAACGAAGTTCCTTATCGCGTGTTGCGAAAGAGGGCTAGATGGAAAAAATGGTAACGACACTTTTTGAACGACCCTTTTTGCTATAGTTTTTTTTTTTTTTTTTTTTTTTTGCACACGGACGACCGTTCGTTTCCTATTGAAACGATCGCTCGAACGGCAACCCTCCCACGGGGGAAGGAGGTGGTGAATCCTCATGGATACCTCACAGCCGGCTGTGAGGTTATGTGAGACTCTTACTCACTAAACACCACCTATAATCGCTATCACCAAATGGTGTTATAGCATATCTGAGCGACCACACCCCCTGGAGGGGGGTGTGGTGCAGGGCGTCACTCACCTAGGTGAAGTGCGCACTGAAGAGGGCTGGCATACGGGAAGAATGCGAGCCTAGAATAATTGAATTTAAGGAGCCATCGTCCAAATGAACGTGGGCCTGAGTAAAATAAGTAAATTATCGACTGACTCCCAGAAGGGGTGACAGTCGATTGAGAGGGCTGGGGGGTGACCTGAAGGGTCCTATAGGGTGGGGCTTAGTTAACCTGGGGCTTAAGACTTTTGATGGTTTTTAGACATCTTTCATGATGACTGAGAGTCATAATGATGTCTCGGGTGGAACGGGCATTTCGCAGTTTGTTTGCGATTTCTTTGACTTCATCTATATCGATGTTATCGATGAAATCGGACACCAGTGTGAAATCGTCGTCGTCACTGTTGTGCGAACGCGATTTTTTCGGTGGTGTTAGGACCCGCTCATGCGGGGTGAAAGGGGGAGGTTTGGGTAGTGAGTTGAGGGGTTTCCTCCAGCTCCCTGCCGGCTTAGTGGCCGGAGCTGCCTCCCTGCCGCCCGATTTCGGGAGAGCAGGGAAGTTGGTAAATGAGTGGGTAGGGGGGCCAACCTGCGACCTCATGGGAGGTTGGGGTTTCGGGCGCGGCGCGCGTGCACATCCCCGCCAGTTGGCGGGGTGGCCGATAAGGCCGCAGTTAACACACGCCGGTTCCCCGGGGGTGTCGCGAGTGCGTTCGCACTCTCTGGTGGAGTGGGAGCCAAGGCACTTAACGCACCTTGGTGGGGCTGTACAGTTGGCTGCCGCATGCCCATAGAGCTGGCAACGGTGACACTGGGCTGGGACCCCGCGGCTGCGCGGGGGTTCTACCCTGATGTTGGACAGGCCGCAGACTACAATTTCTTTGTGCCTGAACAAATCACGGGAGCGGGGACAGTTGGTCATGACGACCAACACCAGGGGACAACGACGTTTTCCCTGGCCGTACATTGGATGTACAGCTTCAACAGGGAAACCTTGTTTTGTGAGGTCGGCTTTGACCTCATCCGTATGGATCTCAGTTGGGACACCGCGGAGAACCGCGCGTACTTTACGCTCTTCAGGGAGAGCGTAAGTGTGGTAGGGAAGTTTCCTATGAGCTAGCAGCTCGATGAGGCTACGGAAGTCTGAGATGCTTGGCACCTCTATTTTGATAGCATCACCCGTGTTGGAAGCACGGGTGTATTTTATATTGCCCTCGATGCAAAGCCGGGACACTTCAGTCCACGTCTCTTTGCATCTAAGGAAAACCGGAGGGGGTGCCTTTGGCTTGGCGGGAGCGGGATTAGACCGCAAGAGTGGGCGAGCAGCGGGAGCAGGGGGCACCTTTGGTGCAGTCCTTGCTCGATGCGGAGGGATGTAGACAGTGGGGGAGACCGGGGGCTCCGGGGATGGTACGGGGGAAGGTGACGCGGGGGACTCAAGGACCGGTGAATTCCGATTCTTGGTGCGTTTCCCGCGCTTCTTCTTCCCTGTAACAGGCTGAAACGTCTCGTCAAGGGGGAGGGAGGAAAAAGAGTTCTGGGACTGAGTCGGAGAAGTGGACCTATCAGACAAGGTCCTCTTCATGGTAGGTGGGGCTGTACAGACGTACTCCATTCCATCTGTGGTCTGGGCGTCCGTAGGAGTGGTTTGACCAGTCAAGGTAGAGGGGTGAGTAAAGCCAGTAAATTGGGGAATAAGATCCCGGACATATTCAATGAAATCTGGGTTTGTGTCCAGAAGTCTTCTGAGGCCTTCTTCAGTACGGAGATCAACCATATTGGCTGGGACTAGTGGGCTAATAACTATAAAGGAATCAAGAGACACCCCCCACCAGAGGCAGGGGGGAGGGGGGGCGGCGAGTGAACAGGTATCCCTAATGGATAGCCGTTCTTCCCTTCCCCTTGGTTGTAGGCCGTGTATGTATAGTTGTAAGTGGGAGAGGGAGAGCGAAAGGGAGAGTGAGAGGGTGAGCGATAGAGAGAGAGAGAGGGAGAGGGAGTGGGAGAGGGAGAGGGAGAGGGAGAGGGAGAGGTAGCGGGAGAGGGATTGGGAGAGGGAGAGGGAAAGGGAGAGTGAGAGAGAGAGGGAAAGGGGGAGGGAGAGAGTGAGGGAGAGAGAAAGGGAGAGAGAGAGGTAGAGGGAGAGCGAGAGGGAGGGAGAGGGGGAATTAAAAATAAATTTAAAATGAAATAAAATTTTATTACAATTCCTTCACTAAAACTGAACTTCGTTCCATGTCCCTTGACACCTCTCAAGTTTTTTATTAAATGTTCATTTTATCCAATACTAGCTGTTGCCTGCGACTTCATCCGCGTCAGTTTCTGTTATATTATTATGATCGCGACTATTTTTGCAACATTTTTCATTCATGCTTCGCTCCTATTGGTCGCAGCGTGATGTTATATAGCCTAAAGCCTTCCTCGATAAATGGACTATCTAACACAAAAATATTTTTTCAATTCGAACCAGTACTTCCTGAGATTAGCGCTGTCAAACAAACACACAAACTCTTCAGCTTTATAATTTAAAGTATCTTCTATACTTTGGACGTTGTTTATAGATTTGGACGTTGGATAGCTTTCGAATAATTTTAAATGACTTAGATTTGTTAAGATTAAATGGTAAGCACCAAGATCTCTATATCAAATTTAACCCTTTTGATATTGGGATCAGAATGCAATCGAAGCCCATAAATCCACAGGTGCTATTCGTGCCGCTGCAAGGATCAAGATAAATTAGTCACTCTATAAAAAGCAGGGAAAAAACGCACCGAGTGCCAACGATCAAGACGGATTGTTCTAATTTAAAATTGGATGTAAAAATCGAGCGTTTTACTGAGATCTATGGGTAATTCGAAAAAGTTTTAAATGACATTAAACTTCTTCTTTGTAACTTATTCAAGGTAGGTACTGGCCGCCAAGAAAATGGTGTATTACCCAAAGGTTGAAAGACATTCGCGCATCATAAAACAATAGGGTTGATTTTCCCATGAAAAATATTCTGACAACTACTATTAATAATAATACGTCATAACTGCGCTCCTCTTTTATTATTGAAAAGGTAGCAAACACAATATGAGTTCAACCTTATCGCTATTTTACTTCACACACTACATTAAATTTGTTACAAACATACACACACACAAAAATATATATCTTTCATCTTTAAAATATTAGTGTAGAAGATGGTATCGCTAACGTGGCTTTCGCAAGAATATAACCTCGGATGGGGAGCCCCTAGAGTTTATATACAAGCCGGTTTAGAATACATCGTTTTCTTAATTGAATAATAATATGACCCATAACATGCCTCTGGAAACTCATCTGCTCTATTAGAATGGTAGTACCACGGACTTTAAAAATTATAAGCCGATTTAAACATGACGTCTGCCTACAATTTATAAGGTTCTTACATCATTGATCGACATTGAGATAATGTCACCCTCTCTGGATGTAGGAGCCTGGCCCGTGGTACTAAGGAGCTGCTTCTCATAAACACGACTGTTAGCCAGCTGGTTCGCCGGAACCGAAGGGATGTGCTGGATAGATTACAAGATGGCATACGACTCTGTGCCGCATACATGGCTCATGCGGGTTTTGGAATTATACAAAATACCTAGATCCAACTCTGCGCACCTTCCTTATGTCATGTATGAGGCAGTGGAGAACTATACTTCTCTATCCAGGATCTAATCAAGAGCCCGTCTTGGTAACTTGGTATTAAGAAATAAGAAATTAAAAAGAAAATACAAGTTGACCCAATAAGTTATGCGGTTTCGTTCATAACAACAACAATATGTATCGAATCGGGATCCTTTCCTGTTTTCATCGGTTAAAATTCATATTTCCCAGTGTGAACTGATTCTCAGCTCCATTTGCATACCCCGAAATGGTCCATCGAGTGGTCGAGTGGCCATTGCGCACAGTGGTCGTGAGTTACGGCGTAACTGTCCGACGCATCGTGCGAATCGCTGTATGGATGACTCAGATACAGTTTACATGTGTTTGTGTATTATTATTGTTTGTGGATTTCCTTTTTTAATAATGATTATTTATTATATTTGTCCCTTTAAAGGACACCTGATCTCTGACCTTCATTTGATTAAATGAGGTCGAAAACTAAAAACATTTCAATTTAAAAAATGCGTCATTCGGTCTATCTGGCTGTGTGACGTAGGTATTTATTTTGGTTAGGTACTAAGCATAGATTTATATACTAGGTAAGTAAATCCTTACAGTTTTATATTAAAACATAGCTTTTGAAGCTGTTTATACATTGACAAATTTATGTTCCACGAACTCAAGTTCTTGATTCATCTATGATACTAATATTATAAAGCTGAAGGGTTTGTTTGTTTGTTTGTTTGTTTGTTTGAACGCTCTAATCTCAGGAAGTACTGGTTCGAATTGAAAAATTCCTTTTGTGTTGAATAGTCCATTTATCGAGGAAGGCTTTAGGCTATATGACATCACGCTGCGACCACTATAAGCAAAGCATCAGTGAAAAATGTTGCAAAAATAATCGCGATCATAATAACAGAAGTTGATGCGTACGAAGTCGCGGGATCAGCTAGTAAAATAATAATTTTGTTATTTTCTTATCATCACCAACCCTCCTGGGGTGGTGCGGAGCTGTTGTTGTTGATGATGATGATGATGATGATGATAATATGATATTTACTAGATTAACAAAGCAAAATTCTCAAAGATTTCCTACTACAGATTGCTACTATTTCCTCGAATTCGCAGGCACCGTCTAAACCCGAACAAAACGCTTTTATGTTATTGCTATACGTTATACAAAATACCTTCTTTGAGCAATATGATAAATAGTTTCCCGGAAATGCCTTTTCGTACAGAGGGCGCGCTGAACACAATACCACATCCTTAAGGACCTTCATATGGGGAAGGTGGGACCGTGACGGAAAATGGCTTTCCATGAAGTGATATAAAGATATTATGTAAATTTTTAATAATAGGGGTTAAAGTATGAAATTGCCGATTATTTTCCCACTTTTTATTTTGTTTATAGCTCTTAAGTATAGTCATATTATTGCGTAATTATTTTTGTATTGTATCAAAAACTAAATAAAGTAACTTTTGACTAAAAAAAAATGCAGAACTAGTGCCTATTACTTCAAAGGAAGACGTTGAAAAGACCCCTTACAATGTGTCAGCTGACCTTCTTGATTCAATTAAGTATATTTGTATTATATACTTTGATTTTCAGAAATTTAAAAACTATAATGCGTAGCTTTATAACCATCTAACTTTCACCTTTAATTGCATCGAAAACGGTTCAGGCGTTTTCAAAAAAACTAAAAAATTGTTAGTATGGAAAAATTACTTTTCTTGATTTCGCCCATACAAAACGGAAATTTCATATTTTAACCCCTAATACTATTTTTTTAAGAATTAAGTATCTGGTGTAAAATTGAAAATAATTATCATTGTTTGAATATAATTTTAAAGTTATTGATTTTTGTTATTAAAGAAATTCTGTTTTAAATTTATACTAGCAATTTAATTATTGAAAAAAAACAGTTTCAAATGACTTTTTCAGGTTTACAGGATTCATTTTAGCCAATTGTTAATTCGTAAGAAGGTTTGTTACGAATTTGAGATACAATAGGCTTGAATAAATTCGTCGACTCTAAAAATATCTTGGTAGCTCAATGGTTAGGTTCGATTCCACCCATGGCAGTCGATGTTCTTATACGAAAAATCGTATTTTGTATGTCAAGTATTGCTACGTTTAATTGTATCTTTATTCTTGCACTGCGCTACTCCTATTCTTCAATATCTTAGTTTTTTTCTATCCTTAGGTTGTCTGGTAGAGATCGCTATTCAGTGATAAGACCGCCTTATTGTACCAATTTTATGTTTTCATATTATTTTTATTTTATATCTTGTTTTTGTGCAATAAAAGTGTACTAAGCTGTATTGTATTACATTTTAAATTTAAAACTTTTAAAAGCGTCCTGTTTTTACTCATAAATTTTAATGCAAAAGCATCAGAAGGGTTTTGGATGATACTTGTAAATTTTATGAATTTGTCAGATCAGCTAGACATAATTATATGACTAAATAATGAAGATGACTCGCATCTATTACCAATTTTGCCGTTGATATGTAGGTTTACGCCAAACGCCCCGTTGGTCTAGTGGTTTAAATACCGGACCAAGATCTCGGGGTCCCAGGTTCGAATCCCGGGTCGGGCAACAAAAAGTTTAGAATTTTCGAACGTTGCTCGGGTTTGTGATCACCAACCTGCATTTGGCAAGCGTGGTGATTATGCCAGTACCCATCATTGCTGTGGTAACTTGAAGGAGGCCTCAATGATGGAGGCCTTTTCCCTGCAGTGGGATGATTATAGGCTGTGAATTTTTACGTAGGTTTATAATGATTTAAGAGAAATACAAAATTTACCTTAAATCAATAAGTATTACTTACGAGTATTTCGCAGATTCAAGTCGATTTTATTTTGAAGGGATACGAATCTAAGAGTTTTTGGTCTATATTTGAAGTAGGTAATAACCACAGAAGTAAACCAGTCTCATTGACGATCCAACTACCCAATAATTAATTATTTTCTATAATAAGTCAAAGAAATTATGAATAAACCCAATTTTTTTTTTTCAGAAATAGTAATATTAAATATATTACTATTTTCTGAAGAAAAAAAAAACATTCTTGATTGTGGTTACCTACGTCCTTTAAAGTATTACTATGTCTACGGAACCCTAAAAATATACCTACACTTTTTTTATATTTCACTCAGTGTTACTATAAAGATATAAACAAATGTTTTTTAATTGAAGTTTAAGTTCTTCCTTTGCGATATAAAATACGGAATACAACCACAGCATTGCCATTATTCCATCTTCAAAGACCAATTAAGGGCAGAGGGGTCATAGGCGCGTGCGCACCATTATAAACATATAACCAACGTGCTTAGTGATGTCGGTTCGTCGATGATTCCGCCATCGATATTGTTTTGTTTGTTAAATACAGTTAATAATGTTTACGTCTTTTTTTGCTCGAATTACAATAGGTTTTTCATTCTAAACTTCGATTTATATTTTTGATTGTGTGATGCCAAAGAAATCACTGTTTAGGTGTAACTTATGACTACCATTATTAATTTGTCGATACATACAAACAAGTGCAGTAAAACGCAATACAATAACTAGCTTTTCTCGCGACTTAGTTCGCGTGGAGTTTAGTATTGAGTTCAGATAAAAACAAATAATTTTTTATTTTTATAATTAATATGTTATACGGATACCTAAGCAACATTACTGGAAAGTTTGATTAGAATCCGAAGTACATACTTTTGCATGAAAGAGTAACAAGAATCCATACACCCATAGAAACTTTAGAGTTTTCAATATTAGTAGAGATATCTTGTAGTAAATTTTATGTTCGTGTAGGATCGCAACAAACAGTTATCGATAACATGTCGATATTTTATTCGATAAGGGTTTTTTTAGTGGCATATGTAGCTGCAACTTGCAATAGATTTATTTATAATTCAAAGGTTTGCCCGTAAAGTTTGTGGAGTGTCTTCGCCTTAACGTGTTAATGATCTGCTTTAATGTGGCGTAGAAAACACTTATTTATAAGGAAGTGTTATGAAACATAGAATATAAACTAATTTAGAAATGCTTTGAACCTAGTATTGTGCCTAATATTTGAAATCAAGTATAGGGTTGTTTTAGTTTTATGAATCAATTTGTTAAAAGTTGTTTGAGTAAAAATAATTTTGATAGACTCGTACGGGTATGGCAATGCCAATGTAATTAACACTTATGTAAATTACTGATAAGATATACCTTTAAATGGAATATTGTAAATATCTGTCGCAATAATAATTGCAACCCTGATGCTAGCTTAATGTTAGCAAAAAAACTGTTTTAGCTCAGATAGAGACTCATAAAAATTAAATAAGTTAAGAATAATAACTTCTTACTTTGTTTAACTAATCCGAACAGTTGTGTAATTTGAATCTATACTAATATTATAAAGCTGAAGAGTTTGTTTGTTTGTTTGAACGCGCTAATCTCCGGAAATAATGGTTCGATTTAAAAAAATCTTTTTGTATTGGATAGTCCATTTATCGAGGAAGGCTTTAGGCTATATAACATCACGCTGCGACCAATAGGAGCGAAGCATCAGTGAAAAATGTTGCAAAAATAATCACGTTCATAATAACAGAATTTGACGCGGACAAAGTCGCGGGGAACAGCTAGTATTTTATACAATGCATTGAATAAGAGTTTCGTCTGTCTTGTTGTGTAATCTTTGTTTTAGGTCTTTAATCCATTTTTAAATGCAGTTTGTATACCCGATAACATTGAAATCGATTTGCTAAACATTACAATAGAGAAACATTTTTAGGCGTCTCGTATCAGTCCACTGCTGGACATAGGCTTTTCCAAAAGGAGGTTTCTACCATAATCGCCCCGTTAGGGAGGCCAAATCATCTGTCAATTCTCTATTTTCGGCTTTCAGGACATCAATAAGACGATAATGGGTGTGCGATTCTACTTTAGGCCGGTAACATCATCTATCTATAAAAATCAATTTCGTATAATCGATTTTAAACCGACAATACAAAGCTCAAAGATCAGTTTTATTTGACGAGCTGTAAATTACATAGAATCAAGTACTGAAGTCATCAACTTACAAATTTGATAGCGAATATGTAAAAAATACCTACATGCAGAAGATATTTAAAAAATATAAACCTCAAACACTTGGCACAGTAATTTGGCACCAAATTCAGTCTTGTCCACGCCGGAATGTGGCTCGCAGTCAGTGCCACTTTGCTGCAGTAACTGCCATTTTGCTAAATATACAGTTGGGTGCAAAACTGTGGACTAGGTAGGTTTAATTTAAGCTGAGCTTTCGTGACTATCTGGCAATTTATTTTGTGATAGTATGTTTAGTGGTTACATGCAAATGTTTTGAACCGAAGGTAGAAAGGCTTTAAAATTGTTTGAAGGCTTTAGAATTGCTGAAGGATGGGAGAAAGTATAGGCTGCTGGTACCTTGTAAAGAAAAAAGTTGTTAAACGTTAAAGATTCGTCAACGAAAATGACGTCATTTCAAACTAAACAGACATTTAAATAGGTAAAGAGAACGCTTACGATTAATCAATCAATTACCTAAGCGACCATAAGGTAACCGACCGTCAAGGATCAGCTCTCAATCTTTTTATTCCGATTTACTACAATTTTAATATGAATATGCTACATCAGTTAAAAATCAGTTAAAATCAGTTGTATTTCTGCTGATAGGCCCCTGAAGGCGCTTTTACATTGTCGATGTACTATAGACCTGTAATGTAGCGGTTCCATGCTCTTGTACACCTTATACAGAATGTTAGGTAAATGGTATATCAAGCCGAAACTATTAAAACTATTGTATTCAGAAATTTAATATTCAGAATATTAAAAAAAAAAGAAATTATATAAATCGCAATCTATTTTTTTATAATAAATCTAAAATATGATATCAAAGTTCTGACTTCACTATACTATTTATATGCATAAATGTTAACACAAGCTAGTTTTGGCTCAATATACCAATTACCAAACTACTCCAAACTTGTGTTGGATTTGATTTTCCATTGTCATTTCTGTAATTACTTGTTGATCTTTGACCATTCATAATGTACACTCGACAGCACATCAAGTTAAACAGTTGAACTGCGATAACAGCTTTTATTACGTAGGGCATAAAGGCGGTCTCAAGGTCAACATGTATAGTCTGATGTGCAGCCGTGTGTACGTTAGATCATTACACCTTATACAGTTTGTGTTATGGTTAACTTCATAGGAGATTCACTTTGATGTTTCTGACTTAAACCAGACTATGTAAAGTGGAGCAAAAAATCTAAACATAATTTAATTTCATACATTAAAACTGCAGTATCTATTTTCCCAATTTCTTTTCACTCCTTCCTTGATTCCTATAAAATGACATAAGATGTAAATAAAAATATAATTCTATCACCTATACTACAATGTAGTGTAATGTCGCCAGATTAAAAGAATAGCAACTCTCCCTATCTTCTTTGGGTGTCGTAAGAGGCGGCTAAAAATACTTCTAGAAGGCGAAGCGACCTGGTTCCGATGGCTTTTATTTGTCCGGTTTCATACAAATTGTTTAAACATTTTCGTTGTCTTACTATCTTACTGACTCATTGGTACCGCAAGGAGAAGAATTAGGTTATTCTTGTCTTAAATACGGTTCAAAGAGGCAATTTACATTTCGCCACTACTGTACCGACCACATACTTCTATTTAGGGATGCAATAGATGTATCATTTCGGACACGGATACAAATGAAGGATTGAAATTATTTAGGGCTAGGTTTTGGTTACTTAGATATTAAATAAACGCTCCGTTAGTCTTGTGGTTTAAATACCAGGCCAAGATCTCGGGGTCCAGGGTTCGATCACCGGGTTAAGCAGCAAAAAGTCTCGAATTTTCGAACATTTTTCGGGTTTGTGTTTACCAACCGACATTTTGCAAGCGTAGTGATAATACCAGTCAGTACCTACCCATCATTGCTGTGGTAACTTGAAATCAATGATGGAGGCCTTTTCCCTGCAGTGGGATGATTACTAAGTAGCACAGATAAGATAATTGTTTCTACTTAGATATAATAATTTCGAATTCGGATTATCCGTTCTGGGTATTAAAGTGTAGTTTCAGTTATAGATATTAGACTAACAAGTGTTATTAAAATCAATCTCAAATACCTTAATACTCATTCGACTTTTGTTATCTTTTGATATTAGGGGTTAAAGTTTCAAATTGCCGTTTTGTATGGACGAAATCGAGAAAAGACATTTTTCCATACTAACAATTTTTTAGTTTCTTTAAAAATGCCTGAACCGTTTTCGATGCAATTAAAGGTGAAAGTTAGATGGTTATAAAGCTACGCATTATAGTATTTAAATTTCTGAAAATCAAAGTATATAATACAAATATACTTAATTGAAGCAAGAAGGTCAGCTGACACATTGTAAGGGGTCTTTTTAACGACTTCCTTTGAAGTAATAGGCACTAGTATTGCATTTTTTTTAGTCAAAAGTTACTTTATTTAGTTTTTGATACAATACAAAAAGAATTACGCAATAATATGACTATACTTAAAAGCTATAAACAAAATAAAAAGTGGGAAAATAATCGGCAATTTCATACTTTAACCCCTATTACTTCACTGCTTAAAAATAAGTATATTTTTAAAGCATGAAAAAAATAATTTTATATCGGCTCAATTTGCCAATAACCTGTCATAAGCTATTAAAATAACCTAGACTGCGCTCTTTCCAAAACAGCTTTTCATCGTATTCGGTTACAGAGTCGGATATGTTTTTCTTCGGATACCTACGGCTACGGTGACGGAGCTCCCTAGCATCCTTTCAATGGTTCGCTTACCTGAGGCTGTGAGGCCATCCATTCGCAAAATTTAATAGCCCATCTCTCATCCTCGCGACATATACGGCCCTTGGCATATTAGTCTAGTCATTTAATTTGAATATTAATAACAGCTTCAGATGACACGACACATACACGGGTCAGGCTTTTGTGTTAATTTTAAGTGCTATATGGTTCATCAGATTCAGGAGATAGTTTTATTTTATACCGTTGCTCAAAAAGTGGCGTATTGCAGGGACGTATAGCGTTCGGGATCAGTCTCGCGAAACTCAGTTTCATAAAAAGGTAGTATGAAACGCATGGAAACTTTAATGGCGGCAGAACCCAGAAAAGTAGGGAAGTCAGTGCATATTCAAATGGTTGCTACGACATCTCTTACTCTCTTGTTTTAGCCGTATATATTACGTCGCAGCGGCCATCTTTACAATCCGTCAATGTCTGATGTCAGTCAGTCAGTGTCAATTTAATTCGCGGTTTGTTGTGCAGTTTTATCTGTTTAAAATATTAAATATTAATCAGTTTATTAGTAATTTGCGCAGTTTTCTTCTGTAATCCTGTGCAGTGATTTTAATGTTTGTTAAAGATGCCCATTGTAACGTGCGAGATATGTGGACTGAGAACAAGTCGGGTAGTAGACAAAAAACGAACATTTATGGCTCAATTTCCACTAGATGAAGATCGGTAAGTACATTTTACGAATTTAACTATACTCCTAATCAATGTGTTTTATAATTTATTGAATTTTAGGACATATTTCCAATTAAAAATGTGGGAATAATGTTTTACGAAAACACTAGTGCAGTGCAATTTTCTATCGACTATCGATGAACCCGATTTTAAATTAATGTTTTTGATAATTATGTACCTAAGACATATCTTTACTATTTAACTAAAATAACTAAAATATTAGTGAATAAGACATAACTAATTCCACAACTAGTGGTTTAAATACCGGGTCAAGATCTCGGGGTCCCAGGTTCGATCCCCGGTTCGGGCAACAAAGAGTTTCGAATTTTCGAACGTTGCTTGGGTTTGTGATCACCAACCCGCATTCGGCAAGCGTGGTGACTATGCCAGTTCCCATCATTGCAGTGGTAACTTGAATTCAATGATGGAGGCCTTTTCCCTGCAGTGGGACGATTATAGGCAGTTATTTTACTTTTACTTTTATTCCACATTTGTTGCAGAACTTCCAGAATCAACACACCCGGAGACCAGATCCTTCAGCGGCGGCGCTTTCTTCGCTAAACATTTGCTTGTCAGATTCTGTCTCATCATAGTCGTCTATATCTTCTAAATGTAAAACTGGCAAATTTTCATTTGAGGTTGAGAAATTATCATTTGTAACCAAAGGTTCATTTCCATGGGTATCTGGAAGTAGCAGATTTTTGCTACAAGATTTCTTTTTCTGGGTGTTTTTTTTCTCAGATATGTCTTTATATAATAAGTTAATTTATTGTAATTAAAAATTATAATAAAAATATTTTTAAATTAGATTTTTTATTTCACAAAATTAAAAGTATTAATTAGTAGTATCGATCCCATTTTATCGATAACACTAGTCCCATTTTATCGATAACACTACCCATCCCTACTTTTTTGGTTCATGTTGGCGACATTGGTTTTTTGAAGTTTGAGTTGTTTCGTTAAGTTGGCACTGAACCAATCCATGTGTTTCATAGATTGGTATTGTTTTTTTTTTTCTACTATGGGAGTCCCGTCTCTTAAACGTAGTGATTACTTGCTCAGTGTTCGGGATATGGGCATACACTCGTGCTTTTTCTATACCTTTTCCGAACTCGTGCGTTCTCTTTCCCAACTGTCAAAATAATGTCTATTAAAAAGAAATAACCAACCACGAAGTTTTTACTAAAAAAAATCATCGAAGTTTTTATGATTCATGCATTCCTAAAAAGAAGCTACTAATTTGTTACAATATCTGATTTAATGATTTGATTGAATGAGTTAGGTTAGGTTTCATTTCATTTTATCTCATTAAATTTCATTTTCCTTTCATATCAATAGAAAAAATCTGCTGAAGACTTGGCTGTATGGGCATAGTTCCCTTTGCCTACCCAGAATTGGTGAAGAAAACAAAAAAAATCTCTGCTTAATATTCTTTTAATTACGGTTGGCGCCAAAAATGTTGTTTATTTAATTGCTTATTTTTTTCGCAACTGTATTAAAAATAAATGTTCAGTACACGTACACGTGCGGAACCGTCATTGCAACTTGTTCCGACTGTCAACCCTCACCTTCGGCTGCGCCTCGGCTCGGGTAGACATTTGTCGGAACTCTTTGAATGACAGGCTTTCCGCACTCTATTTAACTATTATTAACCTGTTTGGGAATTGTACCTGGGGCCCGGGACCTCGGAGTAGGCGACACCTTGACAACCAGTGTGTTTAGTCTGTCTTTTTTTACCGGTCATCTTCTCATAAAATTTCAATTGAAATAAAAAAAATTACACCAGCTGTCAAGACTAAAGTATGCTGAGCGGGACCTTTTTGTCACTTCAATATATTTTTTTAAATGGTATGTGCTTTGTTTTTGTTATGGTGGAAATATAAATTAATCTTTTTTTTTCTTTATAAGCACATTTTTTAATTTGATCATTTTATTCTGTATGTAATAAGGTAAGTCAAAGAGCAGCCCCGTTGCTAGCTGATTTGCATTTGAAATTTTTTCCTGGACCTGAATTAATGATCTCTGTGACGGCCCCGGCGGATAATTGAGCGTGAAATATACAATTTCGCGATTTACATCGCGAGAGAGAAGGTCGGTTCACACTATACGATTTCGTTAGAATATTTTGTAACCCAAACAAGAAAATATCCTTGTTTAGTAAATGCAAGAAACGGCATATAATAATCCCACTGCAAGGCAAAGGCCACTATCATTGAATTCAAGTTACCACAGCAATGATGGGTACACCACGTTTGCCAAATGCGGGTTTGTGCCAAACCCAAGCTCGAAAATTCAAAACTCTTGTTGCTCGACCCGGGGATCGAACTCACGACCCCGAGACCTAACCCTTTACATAAACCACTAAACCAGCGGAGCGTTCCAGTAAATCAATGGCTAAATTTATAGACAGTATGTTAATGGTCCTTCCTTTCTAAAAGTGAGTCGTAATCGTCGTGGTCGCATCGCATCGTATCAACGTCTAATCCGTCTCTAGCGTTTTGTTGATGGAAGTCTGTCGGAGGAAAACGGGTATGTCATCGCTGCACGCTCCGCCGCCCCCTGGGGGTGAAAAATCTACAGTTCACGTGCAATTGATTCCGTTGACAGACTGGGAATTTGTTTATGTCGAATATCAGGTTTTTGAAATATTTATCCGACGAAGAATTGCTGCAGTACTTACTGATGATTAACATAATGTGGGTAATTCCAGACCTAAGTGGCGTGTAACTGGAGAGGCCTATGTCCAGCAGTGGACTGCGAAAGGCTGATGATGATGATGATGATGATGATGAGTTTAAGCGCTTATGGTACTCCACAAAACCAGTGCTCTTAATAGTCAGTGGTTATACTTTATTTGATATTTTAGCAACTTAATTGCACTTATAATATCAGTATATAAACTTGAAAAATTTTGTCTCAGGCGGGACTCGAACCCGCATCTCCTCGCATGCCGGGCGGGCGCCATACCATTAGGCCACCGAGACACTGCGACACGGCGCGAATTTTTCAAGCATATTCTTACGCTGTGAGCCAGCGTTGCTTCATCAAATGTTAGGAGTTTGCACCCTTAACACCCGAAAGAAACATCTTTGCAGATGTTTGACAGTCAGTTAAGATGAAACAGCTATTTATATACTTTATTTGATATTTTAGCAACTTAATTGCACTTATAATATCAGTATATAAACTTGAAAAATTTTGTCTCAGGCGGGACTCGAACCCGCATCTCCTCGCATGCCGGGTGAGCAACGCTGGCTCACAGCGTAAGAATATGCTTGAAAAATTCGCGCCGTGTCGCAGTGTCTCGGTGGCCTAATGGTATGGCGCCCGCCCGGCATGCGAGGAGATGCGGGTTCGAGTCCCGCCTGAGACAAAATTTTTCAAGTTTATATACTGATATTATAAGTGCAATTAAGTTGCTAAAATATCAAATAAAGTATATAAATAGCTGTTTCATCTTAACTGACTGTCAAACATCTGCAAAGATGTTTCTTTCGGGTGTTAAGGGTGCAAACTCCTAACATTTGATGAAGCAACGCTGGCTCACAGCGTAAGAATATGCTTGAAAAATTCGCGCCGTGTCGCAGTGTCTCGGTGGCCTAATGGTATGGCGCCCACCCGGCATGCGAGGAGATGCGGGTTCGAGTCCCGCCTGAGACAAAATTTTTCAAGTTTATATACTGAGTCAGTGGTTACTTTGGGATCAGAACAATGTATGTGATGCTTTTTAGGGTTCCGTACACAAAGGGTAAAAATAGGACACTATTACTAAGACTTCGCTATCTGTCCGTCTGTCCGTCTGCCTGTCACCAAGCTGTATCTCAAGAGCTGTGATAGACAGTTAAAAATTTCACAAATTGTGTATTTCTATTGCCGCAATAACTAAAATAAAATGAATATTTAAGGGGGGCATACGACAAACGTGATTTTTTTGCCCTTTTTTGCTCGATGTCAATAATGGCAACAGGTAGGCATTACGTTAACCATTAAAATTATGTACCTACTGTTGTTTACCTAGAAAATGGTACGGAACCCTTCGTGCGCGAGTCCGACTCGCATTTGGCAGGTTTTTTACTAGCTAACGACACGGTAAGAATAAGAAAGAAGTGATACAATTTAAAGTTCAAAAATCTTAACGCTGTAGACATTCTAATTAAATTGTACTTTAATTTCTGTTCCAACTGTAAGTAAGTTAATGAATTCCTAAACGAATTTTCTTAGTTAGTTCATTGTCACAGATTTTGAATCGGGTCACAGTTTATACATGTTTTATTTTTTTTTAATAATAAAAATTCTTTATTCACAATAGACTTTTACAGCGCTAGCACTTAATTAACATAGTAGATTAAGTACGAGTAGGTATCAAGTGAAATTATAAATACATAGCACAAAAATATAAGACCCTGATTTCCAAACTAGGCTAAGCCTGTGTTTCGAAATTCAGTGTTCGACTGTATTTGTAAAGAAGGAACAAGAGTGATAGACTTTAGTGCAGATTAAGTGAAAAGCCGAGTTAGTAGCTAGTGTTAGCGACACGAAATTGAACGTTTAATTGTACATTTCCCATCACTAATCAATTGATGCCTAGTGCACATCACTAGGAGCTGTCACTGTACTTTTTTCTGCTGATCGCGCGCTAAATGGTGAAGAGTTTTGTAAGTCTTGGAATTTAATAATAAAACAGTAAAACATAAGATAATTGTTTAATAAAGTTCAGAAGTGAGATAAATATAAACCCATAAACTATATTTCGTTCGATTTGTAAACAATTGTAGTGTGTATATGTGCGTGATATTTTAGTTGCTTAGCTGTTGAAAAGTACTTTAATTTACGTATATCTTCTTTAAGTGGACACTACCAGGTAAAATCAGCTTATTTTGTGTTCTAGTCTGTGTGTATGCCTAGTTTTCAGTGACATTTATTGCATAACTGATAAGTGAGAAACTAAAAAAAAAACTAATAACAAGTTGTGACAAGTTTCTGAGATGACTCTAGTTTTGTTAGTGAGTTATTAGAATAGCTGGCTGAGGTCATTAGATATTGTTTATGATTACAACAGTACAAATTACACATCTTAAAGTTGCAATCATTGATTTTGCTTGTCGGTGATCTGTATCATTTTGAACTAAAACTCTTATTTTCTGACATTATTGCTGTGAAATTACTGAATGAAACAGTAAAGAACATTTTAAATTCAGAGTTTTAAAAGCTTATTGCACATTTTCAAAAATTGAACAAATAATAATTATTAACAAAACTTCATTTTCATTATTTTTAATATATGTGGTCAAAGTAATGGCAAACAATTGACTGTATTCTAGTAAACTAAATCTGATCTTACTATAATAATTGTGTTTGTGTGAATTTTATTACTTTGTTTGTGTGTACAATGGGTAGATCAAAACATCATAAACGGTCACATAGCCGTTCAAGTACATGTTTGTCACCTGATAGGTACAAGAAAAAATATAAAAGAGAATTGAAGGATAAAGAAAGGCGTATTGATGTTTTAGAAGGGTTAATTAAAGAGTTAAGAAAGACCAGTAATTCTCATTGTGAATCAACACCACCCCCTCCGGAGAATTCATGTGAAATATTAAAACCAGTTGTGCGGTATGTAGGGCGTAATGACTTTTTACCTGAATTTAACCCCCAAACAACATCAGTTCCTGTTGAACATTGGATCAGAAACTTGGAGAGTACTGCTAAAATGCATGGATGGGATGAGCGTACTTTAATTTGTAATTGTACGGCCAAATTAAGTGGCTATGCTAAGGCATGGTATGAACAACAGGCATCTTATGAGATTAGTTGGATAGAGTGGAAGGAGAAACTTACAAAAGCATTCCCATTCACTAAAAATAAATTATCACAGATAAGGGAGTTAGTGAATAGAGTCAAGTTGCCCACTGAAGAGCCTATAGAATTTTATTACAATAAATTAGGCATAGGCATGTCATGTCAATTGAGCGATGAAGTGATCACAGAGGCCATTATTGGTACGTTAGGTAACAAATTGTTAGAAGTTGGAGCAAAGTCAGCTGGGTGCAGAGACACAGCTTCACTTCTTCAATATCTCGCCAGCATTAACAAATTAGATGCTACCGTAAGTCAAGACCAACAGATGACATCTTTAAAAAGTGTCAGTTCTAGCAAAAACATTAAATGTTTTGTATGCGGGAAATTGGGTCACAAGGCAAATAGATGCCGAAAGAGCAAGGAACACAGATATACACCTAAAATAAATAATGATACTAATAAGTGCTCATTTTGTAACAAATTAGGTCATTCGGAATCAACATGTTATAAGAAAAATATTAATAAACATTGTTCTTTCTGTAACATTAATGGGCACACTTTAGAAGACTGCAGAAAAAAGTAAGAGACTGGTTCTCAGAATAAATTAGTGCAAAAGATTCAAAAGAAGAGAACGGGTTGTTGTGACCGTTCCGATATAAAGTACTCTACTCGTTATTGGAATTTTGGCAGTGCATGTAATACAATGACACAAAACTTTTATGAGAAACAGAACTTAGAGTTACAACCTAACAATGATGTAGTAAGACAAGGATATGGGGATGCAATGATGACACCTTTATTAGGTAAAGTTACTGCAGCTATTGTGGTTGATGGTGCAAAGCAGTATAATTCATTATATTTTTGTTTCTGATCAAGTTCAGAATGTGGATGTTTAGATAGGACAGGCATTTACCGAATCTCCAAATACATATAGTGATAGTAAAGACAGCTACTGGTGTCAATATTTGTGAAAACGAGATGGCTCATCAAGTGTCGGAGTTATGTGATAGTTTTGATTAGATTTGGTTATAACTACAGTCTGTTACGATAGTAATTTAAAAAAAAAAAAGGGATGAATTTCAGTCCTTGCAATGCTCCTTTTAGTGAAGAATTCACCGATGCGCCGAGGTATACATCGACGATGTGATTCTGTGGGGCATTGACACTAAAGAATGCCTTGCCAATCTAGACAGGGTGCTTAGTTTGATTAAAAAGTTGGGTGTCAAACTAAGAAAAACAAAATTGTTCCTTTCTCACTGAGAGCGTTGAGTATTTAGGTCATGTAATTGCAGGAGGTGAAATAAGGCCTTCCTCTTATAAAATAACAGTTGTGTCAAGGATTAAAGTTCCGTCGAATGTCCTTGAACTACGCCCGTTCCTTGGTCTTGCGAGTTATTTCCGCAAATTTACTAAGGGGTTTGCGACTATTGCACTACCGCTTACCTCACAATACTGCAGAATGGCAATAGGGACCGGAACAAGAACAGGTTAGGCAAACTCTTAGCAAATACTTACTTCAGATCCTGTGCTGGTGATTTATCACCCAGAGAGAGAGACACAAGTTCACACAGATGCATCTAAATATTGAACTTGGTGGAGTATTCTCCAAAAGCAGCCAAATGGTGATACTAAGGTAGTTAGTAGTAGGTAGTACTTATGCGAGCAGACAGACAACAATTACTGGAGCAAAATATCATGGCTTTGTATTAGAGGCTTTAGCATTATTTTTGCTATTCAAATGTTTAAGGTGTACCTATCTGGAATCAAATTCCGAGTTGTTACGGATTGTTCAGCAATACGTATGGCTTGGCTGAAAAGAGATCTATCATCATATCGCATTGCCCGACAGTGGCTTGATCTGCAGGAATACAACTTTGAGGTAGATCACCGCCCAGAAAGTTCAATAGCACACGTTGATGCTCTCAGTTGGAACCCTGTGCCAGTATATCATATCGTAGAAAAGGATTTAATTGATGCGTTAGAAGAAGTAGATGAAAAAATTCAAAGATTGATTATAAATTTAACATTGGAACCAATAAGAAAAATAATGGTAGACTTTCTAAACATTATAAAGTTGTAGAAGGCAAGTTATGTCGTCTTGTGGATAACTGTTACAAGCCTGTTTTGCCTAACGGCGCAAGATTTCATATCCTAAAGTTGTATCATGACGAAAACGGTCATATAGGATCAGAAAAGTGTTTAGAAGCTATACGCACTAAGTACTGGTTTCCGAAATGTGAAAATGTGTCGGAAAATATGTTGAAACTGTCACCAGTGCGAATGCCAGAGGAGCTATCACAGCATTGACTAAGCTAAGTCAAGTTTCTGGTCACCCAGAACGGATCATCAGTGATCGGGGTACTGCTTTTACTGGAAAGGAGTTCGAGCGCTATTGTGCAGATAATGGAATTAAGCACGTATTAAATGCGGTCGCCTCTCCAAGGGCGAACGGGCAAGTTGAGCGCCTTAATCACACTATTCTCAGTAAGATAAGATAATAGATAAGATAAGATAAGATAATTCATCGTCGTGTCATATAAGTGAAGAGCAAAAAAAGGCTGGGATGCATATTTGCCAAAAGTGCAATTAGGTATTAATTCATCAGTCAATTCGGGGACAGGAAAGTCACCCTTAGAATTACTGTGTGGACTTAGGCCTCGCTTGGTAAATGATTTACAAGGTGCAGTTTAAAGTGGAAATATAGAGACACTACGAAATGAAGCTACTCAGAAAATAGAGATAAACGTGTTTAAAATGCAAGAACGGTAATTAGTCATGGTTGAGAGGAAAATTTTACGACCTGGTCTGTCCAGTTGAAAGTAAATTCCCAGGTATGCGGGACCATATAAAGTGACTGCCGTGCTGCCTAACGATCGGTTTGAAGTGACGTCGTTTACAAAGGGGAAGCGAGCTTACAAAAATATTGTTGCGCTTGTCAAAATTAAGGTGTGGTGTCACAGAGACAAAAGTTCTTCGTCCGGCGAAGACTAATTAAACAATATTTATTCTTTGGGTCAGCCTTACTTACGCTAATGATTGCCTTCGGGGCCTATATTAGCGTCTTGACGAAGTTGGTCATCTTCTTCCTGTTGATCGGTAATGTTTTGCCTTCGGGGCTTTATTACCTAGTGCCTGCTTTCGGAGCCTTACAGCACACAATCACAAACACAGTTGAGATTTGCTTACGAGAATTATGCCCATTGGCTTGACTTAAAGTTGACTCCGAAGTCTTACGATACTATGCTCATGTAAACTACGCTTGCCTTTGGGGCCTACATAGCGTGTGATCTCTTTATAGTACCTTAACTGAGGAACCTCCTGGTGCTTGTTGGTAATGCTTGCCTAAAGGGCCTTACAGCATTTGTTAAGATAATGCCTTAGGGGCCTATCATTGTTCTTTCATGCTTGCCTAAGGGGCCTTACAGCATTTGTTAACAATATGCCTTAGGGGCCTATTATTGTTCTTTCATGCCTGCCTAAGGGGCCTTACAGCATTTGTTAAGAATATGCCTTAGGGGCCTATCATTGTTCTTTCATGCTTGCCTAAGGGGCCTTACAGCATTTGTTAACAATATGCCTTAGGGGCCTTCCATTTGTTCTTTCATGCTTGCCTTCGGGGCCTAACAGCATTCGATAAGAATATGCCTTAGGGGCCTACCATTTGTTCTTTCATGCTTGCCTTCGGGGCCTCACAGCATTTTTTGAGAATATGCCTTAGGGGCCTACCATTTGTTCTTTCATGCTTGCCTAAGGGGCCTTGCAGCATTTGTTAAGAATATGCCTTAGGGGCCTACCATTTGTTCTTTTATGCTTGCCTTCGGGGCCTAACAGCATTTGTTAAGGATATGCCTTAGGGGCCTACCATTTGGTATTTCATGCTTGCCTTCGGGGCCTAATAGCATTCGACAAGAATATGCCTTTGGGGCCTATTATTTATTCTAATATGCTTGCCTTCGGGGCCTAACAGCATTAAACCAGTGTTTGCCTTAGGGGCCTAATAACACACTCAAAGTGGTTGCCTTAGGGGCCTCCCACTATCTGCCTGATTCTCTTCTCTGTAAGAGGATGCCTCATCATTGAAGATCGTGGTGAAGAGGGTCAGTGTACGAGGGTGTTGCCGCCTTCCAGACGCTGCTCGAGTGGATCATCTTCTTCGGAGGACCGAAGAGTTGTCAGGATGGCCGAACTGTTAGCGACACGAAATTGAACGTTTAATTGTACATTTCCCATCACTAATCAATTGATGCCTAGTGCACATCACTAGGAGCTGTCACTGTACTTTTTTCTGCTGATCGCGCGCTAAATGGTGGAAAGTTTTGTAAGTCTTGGAATTTAATAATAAAACAGTAAAACATAAGATAATTGTTTAATACTAGTTAGACAAAGATCAAAGATTGACAAATCAAACAAATATTAGGTAGATATACGAGTAATAACAAAAGGCAAGTACAAACATATGATTTATGTGAGTGAATGAGTGTGTGTGTGAGTGAGAAAGTGCATGAGTAAAAGAGTATGTCTGAAAGAGTGTGTGGGTGAAGCAGTGTATGAGTGAATGGGTAAATTAGTGAGTGTGTTAGTGCAAGTATTAGATGAAGTGTATTTCTTTGTATGAAAGCAAATAGTGGGTAATAATAATGTCAGATTCTGCTAAGTAACAGTTTTTCTGTGTCGTCATAATTTTGACGAAGCAACCAGTCGGTGAGTTTTCTTTTTATCTCATACTTATTTAGTTTTATAATGTTTAATGATTTGTTAATTTTATTGTAAATGATCAAACTGGAGATATGAAACTGTCGAGAAGCAAAAACAGTTCTGTAACGGGGGATCGAACAATTTCTAAAAGTTTTTCGTTTGGAGGAGTCTGGGAGAGGTACCTTAGTGTGTATGCGGAGGATAGCTTTGAGGACGAACAGTTGCCTAACAGTCAAAACAGAGTTCAGTTCATTTTAAAGGTTGTCTAGAAGAGAACGATTTTAGCTTTACAGCACAGCTTTTGTATTTTAAGTTTTGGTATAGATTTTGAAACAAAGTAAACTAAGGTGTCCCATAAAAGCTAAAAGTACTTGAGAAGAGTTATTTTAAAGTTCCGTATACTTAAAAGAAAAACCGGCCAAGTGCGAGTCGGACTCGCGCACTGAGGGTTCCGTACCAACTTTAACTGAATTAGGAGTCCACTTACTTCCACTTAGCCAAAATACCACAATATTTAATTGATTGCAAAATAACTTTGTTTTTTATAGTGTTTGTATGAAGGCCAAAGTTATATTTGCGGTTGTTAAAAATGTGCTATTTCTCAAAAACTACCGGTTTGATCTCGTTCAAACTTCAAACCAAATGTCAGACTTTTGAAAAGAATGGTTCTAGGAACCTCAATGTCATTTTAAAAGACCTATCCATAAATACCCCATACACCTACCCACCAAGTTTTAACTGTGTAATGCTAATAATTTCAGACGTGGCGGTGACATACGGACGGACAGACAGACAGACTTGACGAAATTATAAGGTTCCGTTTTTTGCCAATCGGCTGCGGAACCCTAAAAACGGAACCGTAATAGGATCACTTTGTGGTCCGTCCGTCCATCTGTCTGTCAAAACCGCTTATCTCGGGAAGGCGTAGAGGTATAGAGTTGAAATTTATACTATAAATTTGGTTCAGTTTCTTGAAGTTGCGAAAAATTTTTCAGTTAACAAAAAAAAGGATACGGCCGCTTACGCCGCATAAAACTTATATTTCTATTATTTATTAACAACTAAGACAAGTCGACTGCGAGAGAATGTAGATAAAATTTTTCTCGCAGTCGACTATTAATAAAAAAAGTAGCCTATGTTCATCAGGGATAATGTCGGCTTGTAATGGTAAAATATTTTTTTAAATCGGTTAAGTAGTTTCAGAGCCTATTCAAAACAAACAAACAGTCAAATCTTCCCTCTATAAAATATTAGCTGTTGCCCACGACTTCGTCCGCGCCAATTTCTGTTATTATGATCACGATTAATATGAATAATTTTCCCCGTTTTTGCAACATTTTTCACTAATGCTTCGCTCCTATTGGTCGCAACGTGATGGTATATAGCCTAAAGCCTTCCTCGATAAATGGACTTTCCAACACATAAATATTTTTTCAATTCGAACCAGTACTTCCTGAGATTAGCGCGTTCAAACAAACAGACAACCAAACAAATATTAGTATTAGTTTAGATGTCCTGTACTATTGTTGTGACCGAATAGTGTAGACATTGCAAGTAACTAAACACTGAGCATATTAAGGTAAGCGGCCAACCTAAACCAATTTTTTTTGCGGAATGCCTTACCCAGACAGCAAGAAAAATGTACTACCAAGCTCGAGAGTTTAGCAGAAACAATGATTACCAATTCTGCTGGACTGCCCATGGAAAGGTGTTTCTGCGAAAGAAAGAGGGCACCCCATCTCGCCGCATCGACTCACAAGCTGATTTGGATCGTCTACTCTCCCAGTCGGATAAGTGACTAGATTTAATAATACGATTTCGAATTCAACTTTTCAACTTAATATGCATGCTTAAATTATGTTATTTTTTATTTTATGATCATTTGGCAACTTGTTATCACATTTTATCACATCACCAGTATACATTTAACTTTAGTTATAATATCTCTAAACACCCACAAACACACACCTACACTAAAAACGCTGTTGAATCTGTTTATGCAAAATTATGCGTCATCATTATTTCATCTGTTTCGAACATTGTATTCAAAGTATATTTTCTTGTAATTTTAATTTGGGCCATTGTTCCACTACATTCAAATGTCTTTGGATGATATTTCAGATGAGATAGATTCGGCTACGGTATCTGAGGCCTTTATCTCTTGTCCAGAAAATGTAAAAAATTACATAGCTCAGTCGCAAAACTCCTTAAAAATTGTTCATACAAATATTCGCAGCATTAATTGTAACCTTGACGCCTTTGAAGTTATATTAAATAGAATTAATGTGGAATTTGACATACTCATATTGACCGAGTGCTGGCTAAGCAAAGCTACAATAGTGCCTCAAATCAATGGTTACATCTCATATTCCTCCGATTTTAAGAATCAAAATGAAGGAGTAGTTGTCTACGTTCGCTCCGATATTCAAAATTACAATATAACCACACCTCCAGTAGTTGATGCGAACTGTCTTTGCCTAAGTTGCGAGAACAAATATGCAATCATTGCCATTTACCGTTCACCTTCATACAAGAGCATTGATAATTTCTGTGATAGCCTTGATAGTTATCTCACAGCTCTAGAGTTAACTCAATCAGTAGCAATAATTGGTGATATCAATATAAGTATTTCCCCGGGTAGAAATGACTCAAATTATCACAAATACCTAAATCTATTGGCACATCACGGTTTATTAGCGGCACATGTATTTCCTACTCATAAAGAAAACTGCATTGACCATGTTATGCTTCGAACTACCAACAATGCAACAACTTTAGTACTAGACTCCCTTATTACAGATCATTCCCCAATAGTACTCCTCTTGAATTCTACAGTTAAAAGAAATGAAACTAGTAGTTACATCACAAAAATTGATTACCCTAATCTGAACAATTATCTTGCTAGCGCAGATTTTAGTAGCGTGTACAATTCGACTGATGCTAATGAAGCTGCTAAGGCATTTGTTGGCGTGGTTACAGAGGCCATCAGGATTTGTTCTATGAAAATAAAAATACCTCATCGCCTTCGATTTAAAAAACCGTGGCTAACCCCGGGATTAGTACGGTGCATTAGAAACCGCGACAAACTACATATGAAAGCTAAAAAAGATAGAAACAATGGAATACTCCAACTAACCTATACTAGGTACCGTAATTATTGTAACAACCTGCTGAAGAAATTAAAAACTCAGTATGAAAAAACGGAATTATTAAAGAATAAAAGCAACATTAAAGCTCTGTGGAACACTGTTAATGCTATTACAAATTTTAAAACACCTTCTCCGTCTTCTAGTGAACTAATCAATTCAAAAAATGACCCACTGGAATCTGCAAACCAGGTCAATGAATATTTTGCTAGAATTGGTGACACACTTGCTGAGGAGATTTTAAGCAAACAACCCATAGGAAACTACAGTGAGCCAGGGGGTATGGGAGAATTATTTGTATCGCATGGGAATTCAATGGCCTTATTTAACACTGATAGTAATGAAATTGAAAATATTATTACTGGTCTGAAAAGCAGCTTTGCTGCTGGTTTTGACAACATACCCACACTAGTAATTAAAAATGCAAAGAACTCTCTTATACCTCCTCTCACTTACTTTTGTAACCTTTGCTTGACTAACGGTGTTTTTCCTGATCTCCTTAAGAGCGCTCTTGTACATCCTATTTACAAAAGCGGCGACAGGGGCTGTGTTGGAAACTATAGGCCAATCTCGGTGCTGACAGTAGTTTCTAAAATTCTAGAGAAAATTCTAAACAGTAGATTAGTAAAATTTCTAGAACGCAACAATATCATTGCAGAGAACCAATTCGGCTTTGTGAAGGGTAAGTCTACTGAAGATGCAACTTTGTTACTTACCGAAACGATTGCTAAGCACCTTGACAATAAGTCTAAAGTTATAGGTGTATTCCTTGACTTAACGAAGGCGTTTGACACCGTCCCTGTTTCCCTTTTGCTTAGAAAAATGGAATCACTTGGCATACGCGGAATAGTGTTGAATATTTTTCGTGATTACCTTTCAAACAGAACACAGTATGTTAAATTGGACAATACACAAGTGAAAAAGCTGATATTTCTTTTGGTGTGCCACAAGGTAGTGTGCTGGGTCCAACTCTTTTTCTTTTGTACATCAATGACCTGTGTAGGAAATCTCTACCGAATTGCAAAATATTTACCTATGCTGACGATACTGCGCTCATTGTAAATGGAGGAAATTGGGAGGATACTTTTAGCCGCACCGAAGAGGCGCTTCACGAGGTAATGCTATGGCTTAGTTATAATTTACTAACTTTAAATGTAGTAAAAACTAAATACATCACATTTTCTCCAAGTGCCATTACACAGCCACCAAAAGAACTTCAGATAAGAGCTCATTCGTGTAACCGAAAAAATAAATGTTTTTGCCCTGAACTCTTAAGAACACCAAACATAAAATATCTGGGGCTAACTATAGATAGCTTACTCAAGTGGAAAGAGCATATAATTAACTTAACTTCTCGCATTAGAAAGCTAATCCCTGTTTTTAGAAAACTAAGGAAATCGGCAGATAAAGATACGCTACTGTGCGTTTATTATGCTCTAGTTCAGAGTATACTTCAGTACTGTATTGTTGCATGGGGTGGCGTCGGAGCTACATCTATGTTACCTCTTGAAAGAGCCCAAATGGCCGTACTGAAAGTGATGCTTGGAAAGCCACGAAGATATAGCACTGCTCTTCTGTATAAAGATTCTTCAGTGCTGACGGTTTAAATTTTCAAATATAATTATATCAACTATGTTTAGATTAAGAGGATAAATGCTGTAATTGAAATGATGAATAAAATTTATTATTATTATTATTATAACTACATTAATATTCTGGCAGTATAGAACTACGGATAATTAAATTCAGAACTAAAAGAGAGGTACAACACCTGGCCGAGTCATAAGGCGGTCTTGTTGGCAAATTGCCAGCCGCCATCAGTGTTCATTCCGCCTGGATTTAATTATGGCTACGAAATTTAAAGACTAATGATGCTACTGTTTTTGCTTTATAACAGAAAAGGTTTTTAATTGCAACAATACAATTAAAAACCTTTTCTAAATGTCTCAAGGCGAAAGTCTTCGACCATGTGCGTGTTTCCAGTGATGACTTATGGAACTGAAGCGTGGTCTTTCAGTTAGGTATCATAAGAAGGCTTAGGCTCCTTTCATTCTGCAGCGTGTCGCCGGTCGCGTGCGGTGCGAGCGGTCGAAAACTGTTAAAAAACGCAACCGGCCCGCACGCGGCACAGTGAAAGCCACTACAGAGTTTCATACAAAAAAAAAGTATATAAGTAAGTTTATCGGTTGTCTAGTACCCCATACGACAGGGTACTTAATAGTACCTTAATTTGGGACTAGATGGCTCTGTGTGGCCCAGTAAGGCATGTCTTAAATATTTATTTACTTATTTTTACAAATCGCGCCGGTCGCGTGCGCATACGACCGGCGACACGCTGCAGAATGAAAAGAGCCTTAATGTCGCACAGAGGAGAGAGCTGGTATTTCTCTGTATTATAGACTTAAAAATGAGGATATTCGTAGGAGAATCCGCATTTGTCAAGCATGATGATAATGCTTACCTGCATGCACTCATCATTGCTGTGGTAACTTGAATTCTAAGATAGAGGGGCCCTCGGCCTGTGGGATGATTATAGTCTGATAACTTGATTTTTATTTAAAAATAAAACTGGAAACTTTACTAATGAATAAAACAGATTTCTAGGATGTTGTGATACTAGGATATATCTCATTATATTTTCTCATATTATACAGAAAATACTTACATTTCTTCAAATACGTTTGGAGTGTAAATGTACATTTATTTTCTTCATACCGCGCACTTACATCAGAATGTCCCGTATATAACCGTCACAGTGCATCGTAAAGATGAAGAAAAATTGCCAATCACAATTTTTTGATGTCAAATTTACATACGAGCTCGTATTTTTTACGAAGCCTCCCCAAGGCTGTAAAATAGGCCCGGCTCAATCAGTTCGGGGGTTTGATTAAAATATTTAGTATTTCTTGTTTGATATTTTGTTAAATTTGAAACTTCATCATCATCATCATCAGCCTATCGCAGCCTGCTGGACATAGGCCTCTCCAGTTGCACGCCACTTAGGTCGATCCTCGGCTTCTCGCATTAAATTTGAAATAGCAGTATTAATGTAGAGTATCTAGTTCCAGTCAGATAATGCCCCGTAACGGCCGGTCCCAATAATCTATCTATCTTCAGTTTTGGCATATCGGAGATAGAAAACATCTTCTGTCTCTGATTTTGCCGTCCAGAGAAACAAAGACAAAAGTTGTTTTCTATCTCCGATATCCCAAAACTGAAGATAGATAGGTTATTAGGACCGGCCGTAAGTGTAGTGGTTTAAGTACCGCACCAAGATCTGTGTCCTAGGTTCGATCCCCGGGTCGGGGAACAAGAATTTCGAATTTTCGAACATTGCTCGGGTTTGTGATCACCAACCCGCATTTGGCAAGCGTGATTATGCCTGTAGGTACCCATTCCTGCTGTGTCCCAGGCCTTTGCCTTGCAGTGGAATGATTATACAGACCGTTAATATTGTTTTAGACAGTTTAGTATAAAAATCTTCGTTCATTTGGTTCCCACCTAAAATGGAATTAAACCACTTATTTTAATTCCATGGGTGTCGTGTAAGGCGACTTAAGGAGTAAGTAATGCTAGAAGAAGATAGACTGTCTACTGCTAGAAGAAAACGGGTAGCAGCGTCTTCACTCTACCACTGATATAGCCAGCGCTAAGCTGCGATTATAGGAAAATTCTTCTTAGGGAGTGGGTTAGTCCAGCTGTGGGTGATTAGATCTAATAATACTGATGACTGTCGATGGCATTCAAGCAATATTTGCGTGGGATAAGTTATATTGTAACACTGCATAAACACAGTCCAGCCAATACAGGTGAGTCGTAAACGCTGTTGACTGACCCTTTCAGCCAGGTGTTTTAATCTATGTCATTCCAGTACCACAACACAACTACTAATGTTATAATTAAATATGGATGGATTTCATTGCACTGAACGTGTAATTGACTTGAACTGAATTGTATTTGTGTATAACCATTTACGTATGTGTATTATGTGTATGCTGTTAGAAGCTTATATATTAGTTTATTATTCATATGTATGATATGTTAATTGTTTGTACCTAATCTATACTAATATTATAAAGCTGAAGAGTTTGTTTGTTTGTTTGTTTGTTTGTACGCGCTAATCTCAGGAAGTACTGGTCCGATTTGAAAAATTCTTTTTGTGTTGGATAGTCCATTTATCAGGCAAGGCTTTAGGCTATATAACATCACGCTGCAACCAAAATGAGCGAAGCATGAGTGAAAAAAGTTGCAAAAATAATCGCGATCATAATAACGGAAATTGACGCAGACGAAGTCGCGGGGAACAGCTAATTTTAAATAATTACTTGTAACTTTGCTTATACTTTGTCGCACCGCCCACTTTACATTTCTGCTTAACTTAATGGTCGACTGGCATAGAATGCCATACGGCATTAAGTCCGCCATTTGTACTTTTTTTGTTAAATCTGTGCAATAAAGATTAAATAAATAAAATAAATAAACGTGTCGAATAAATTAGGCTACACATTTCTTGTTCTTATTACGGCATCCATAAGACAGGAAAAGGTTGTGTTAATCTATTTTAACTACACTACACTACTTCTATGTAATAGGCATAGTCTTCTATAAACAAATTGCTTACTTCTGAGTTTCACGGTCCCCTCTCCAAAGGTGCAACATGAACATGGTATTTTTTATTTGTGTATATTTATTCTTGAATGTTAATGATTCTCTGATGATCTATGCAATAGATTTCTTTCCCTATGGCAATAGTTACCTATTATGGTTTATTTACAATTCGCTTTCTATGTGCGAGTACCTTTACATGGCTAAGTTTATAAGAAAATGTTTTCTTATGTAATGTATCAGTGCTGTTGGTGTTCCGAATAAAATAAAATAAAATTAAAATAAAATAGTTTAAACGTCAACAAATTTATTCTCAAATAAAATAGGCTGTAAACCACCTCATCAACTCAAGACACGTCCGAAGATAATTCCAAACAGGCCGCTAATTAACAAAAATCTAATAAACACGAAAAGTTAAACAATGTGCAAACGTCGGCGACCCATCCGCATACTAATAAGCACAACTAATTATCTGGCAGTTGACAAGGGATTAGTTTCACCGACAAGAGGGCGAGGATGCAGTAGCTTCAGTCATCCATCAGTAGGTACCTTGTTGACCGCCCCGGTTGGTCTAACGCCCAGTTGGTCTAGTGCAGTGTTTCCCAAACTTTGTTCTGCCATGGCCCGGTAATTTTCACATTGCTCCTGTGTGACCCACTTAAGGTACTTTTAAAACCAAACTGGTTCTTTTAGGTAAAATAATACACTTTTATAAATAGCATGAATGTTTTATTACTACTATTTAATTCTAGTCAATTTTAATGATTCGCACGCTGCCTAGGTTTAACTTAATAATTAAAGTTTCCCTAAAATGACGAATGTTTAAGAAAAATATTTACTATGCGTCCATCGATAGTAGATATTATTGTATAAACTAGGCGGGTGTTGCGACCCGGTATTTTGTTTTGATGGCCCGGGACCGGGTCGCGACCCGGGAAGTGGGAAACACTGGTATAATGGTTTAAGGGGACTAGTAGAGTTATATCCTGCCCCAATTGATTTAATTTTATTACTTCTATACAAAATCGATTCTCAAAAAACGCTCTTCTAGTTTTTTTACCTTAGCAAATTACCTCTGGTATTCATTGAATCACCTGTTAACTGCTTTTCATTCTGGTATTCTTTCGTATTGTACATTATTGCTAAAAGCGGCCGCTTTTGGCGTTAGCGACAAATTCGACTTTATAAACAACTAAATGAAAAGTTATCAAGGATATATTTTTTTTCTCAATCATTTTATAAATAATATCGATAGTAATGTAGCAATGTAACAACACTAATACAAAGTAGGCAACGCAAGGTCAGGGGAAGCATGCAAAACGTATTACTTCCTTCGCTAGACGAATGAGAATGTCAATGAATTGCATTCCGACCCCGCCGCCAATATCCTTACTTAATATTATAAACACAAACCTTTGTATGTATGGCTGTTTGTTACTCTTTCACGCAGACAGTACAGACAACAGCACGTCAACCTACCACAAAACGTCAAATTTTCTCAATTGATATCGATCTCTACTTGTTGGACTTAAAGTTGAAAATCAATTCAATGACCTTTAACTTTTTGGGTAGGTTGACCAGCCGTTGTCTGTACAAGAAGGATTTAGATCAACTTTCGTATAATGTAGATAAGACATAATAATTTAACATAAGTAAAGTAAAGTACAGGCCTATAATTATGCCACTGCTAGGCAAAGGCTGAGAAATGATGGACATTGAATTCAAGTTACCACAGTTATGATGGGTACAGGCATAATCCCTAGCCAAACGCAGGTTGGTGATCATAAACTCGAGCAATGTACGATCACTTGAAAATCTAGTTTCCCTCCCGGGGATTGAGCCTAGGACCCCAAGATCTTTGCCCGGTACTTAAACCACTATAATTTTTTTTTTAATAATCAATGGGCTTGGTCTTGACTACATACTCTACGGTTAAGAAAAGGCCTTAGATGGAGCGAGCTTACCCAGAGGCACTGGTTCTCCCTCACACCAGTGCAGCGGAACACAGAAAAATTGGACTCCGGCAGAAGGGTGGTAGCATCCAGGCGACCTCTTACGAAGCCTACCACCGCAGAGGGATCTGTTAGCTGTCAGCATTGGTTTGAAAACCAAAGATGTCTTTACCCAGGGTGGACCACTAGGAGATAGATCCCACCACCTTTAATTGACACAGACAATTGATGGCGCTGTCATAGATTAACATTTTTATTTTATTTTACACTGTTTTCGTTTCTCTCTGTATCATATTATGAAAACAACGCGAACGAAGCCGCGGGTAGAAGATAGTGATTTAATAAATGAGTATATTCAATGTTGATGTTACAGCACGTGATTGTTTTACTAAGTGCTTGTGATCCTAATGCATTCATGTTTCACCAAAAAGCCTCCATCATTGAATTCAAGTTACTACAGCAGTGATGGGTACTGGCATAATCACGCTTGCCAATGAGGAGTCTTTATTTATCAAATATATAAAAACTTCACCCTCCAATAAACCTAAATGTTTGCGACCAACTTTTAATTGTGTGTCCCATGTTCTGCCTTTAGTTTTATTATCCGCTATCTTTGTTTCGCCAACTTCCAACGTCATCTAAACTTGTTGGTGAAGTTTGGCAGTTTCAATTGTTCTATAGTGATTAAGATTCAGTTGGGTAGTTTGTAGAATATGTGACTTGGGAGTGATTCGCAAAAGATGTGTATCCGTTGAAAAAAAAGTAAAGTATCAGCTTATAAATCAACCCACTGCAGGGCAAAGGCCTCCATCATTGATTTCAAGTTATTGCAGCAATGATTGCCTACAGACATAATCACCACTCTTGCCAAATGAGGGTTGGTGATCATCAACCCGAGTAATCGAAAATTCGAAACTTTCCGTTGAAAACATTGAACCAATTTATTAATAATTAATCTAAATTACTTATTTAGGCTTATAATAACGCTCTATCCGGCTAACTTGTACCTTGGATAGGCGGCAAGATTCTTATTTTTATATAGAACTGCATTATTCAATATAAAATTATACTTAAAAAAATCACTAAGTTAATCGTAATTCACATTTTGCGACTATGTGCGCGCGGAATTTAGAAAAATACGCTTTTCCACTGGTTGCCAACTTGCTATTCCAGCCCAGCCCGCAATATATCTCAGCGCCAAATATCATCCAGATCCCTTAAGCTGTTCCGACGTTATTCAATAATATATTTAGTAAGATTATACGAAAAAAAAACACACAGTACAAACAAACAGGATGAAATTTTAATCGCCATCCAAATTTTATTACAACAATCTGCAAGACAGAAAACAAATTATGTATTCTTTCTTTTGGTATAGTAAAGTAAAAAATTGTCAAGTTAAAGCACCTAGAAAATGTCCGCCAAAAATCAAAAAATTTGGATACGTCCTCCTCGCAACACATTTTTTACGCGACGCGCATCTCACCCATTCATTGCGATACTATTCATAAGTACCTAGTTGATTTGCCCTTCATACCTACCTTTCGCACTTCACAGGCTTAGGACCGTAAAAATTTAAAACTACTCGTATGTTGCGAAAAATATTTTCGGGTGAAAACTTGACCAATATTTTTTACTTCATAAATGGGCTCTAAATACTATCCTTAACGCCTGTAAACATTTTGAAGGTGATAAGAAAGTCAACCTGTATACAGGGTGAAATTTTAACCACTTTCCAAAATTTTTATAGGCATTCGGTGTCGTATTTAGAGCCCATTTATGAAGTAATAAATGTAAATAAAGAAAATATTTTTCGCAATATAATTTTAAATTTTTACAGTTTTAGGCCTGTTTAGGTAAAAAGGGAAAATCAAAAACTTATGATTAGTGTCGTAATGAATGAATGTGATGTGCATTGAGTAAAAAAAGTGTTACTAAGCGGCCGTATCAAAAATTTTAGATTTTTGCGGACATTTTCTAAGTGCTTTATCTTGACATTTTTGTACTGGGCTATACCAAAAGAAAAAATACGTCATTTGTGTTTTGTCTCGTAGATTGATATATTAAAATTTGGAAGATGGTTAAAATTTCACCCTGTATATGTTTATGCACACAATTTTAACCACGAAGCGGTAATTTTAAGTTCAGTTAAAAGTGAGCTAATGGTTTTTCAGGCGGGAACGCCTGTACGGAGTTTACCTGTTGTTTACCTTGGAGGCACACAACTGAAGCGTGTTGAACAGTTTAAGTATCTGGGCCACTGGGTCACTGACAGTTTGTCAGACTCTGTGGATGTGGAGAGGGAGCGTAGGGCGCTGTGTGTCCGCTGTAATATGTTGCGCAGCAGATTTGCACGTTGTAGTGAACAAGTAACACTGACGCTTTTCAAAGCCTACTGCCAGTCATACTACACGTGCAGTCTGTGGGCGAACGTTACGCAGAGGGCATATAGCACGCTACGCGTCCAATATAACAATGCGTTCAGGATGCTTTTCAACCTGCCACGCCATTGTAGTGCATCCCTTATGTTTGCAGAGGCGAATGCCGATTGTTTTTACACAATCCTCAGAAAGCGATGCATGTCACGAGTGCGTGGTAGCTCGAATGGTATCGTTAGCGCGCTGGCTGACCGGTGGGACTCCCCACTTTTCAGACGTTGGCAGCAGCTCCACGCGCCTGTCGCTCAATATTTAGATTTATAGACAAATAGCTCTTGTCTAAATATGTACGAGTATGTTTTTAAATTATTTTTTTGTGTATTTTATTTTATTAATCTTATTTTTAGGTTGTATGGATTTTTATCTGAAATAAATAAATTGATTTGAAAAATTTGAATTAAGACTGTACTGTCTTGCTTCTATCTAGAAGCAAGACAGTACAGTCTTAATTCAGATTCGAAGTGTAAGTTAACTGACAGTAGCGATTAATTTAATTATGGTTACTTTATGGGCACTCAATACAATGTTCTAAGTTTTATGGCTCGCCAGATGGCGCTTTGCAACTATGTAAATTACCTTCTGGAGGAAATGGATGCCAATGTATGGAAACACTAGCTGTTACCCGTGACTTCATTCACTTTAAAATTCATTTATGGAAAATAATGATATCTTACGGCCCCCCTTTTATAGGGTTCCGAACCCAAAGGGTAAAAAAATACTATGGTATATCATTATCATCATCATTATATCAGCCGAACGACGCCCACTGCTGGGCATAGGCCTCCCCCAAGGATCTCCACAATGATCGGTCCTGTGCTGTCCGCATCCATGGTATATCTATGGTATATACTCAGGAAGTTTTAGATTTGAATATTTTAGTTTACCGGTGGTAGATTGAGTCCATAATTTTCTAAACTTCTTGAAAATTTACAAAAGTACAGTAATACTACTGATAAATGAATTAAAAATGAGATTTCACGAATATAAATGTAGACAGCCTTGGGTAGGCCTTAAACTTTTCACTTAGAATTTCAAAAGAACCTTCCACTTGAAAAAATGTTTAAAACAAATGATTTTCCTCTGAATTTCAAGTTCGAATATCATTTATATCCCACAAAAATTTTAACTTAAATTTCAGAAATGTGAAATACTAAAAAAGTAAATTCAAATAATGGATCATACGTCAAAACATAACAAAATATGTAGGGTTAATACAAAGAGTCACCCAGATATCGGACTTTTAGCGGGAGGCATTTAAAAGAGTTCTTTGTCGTTGATACAAAGTTGCATTTTCGTATTGAATCACCGTTTCATCAGCCTAAAGAAGTTAACTAGTGGACATAGCCTGCCCATAGAAGGAATTGGCCATAATTTGATTGATAGGAGAGTTATAAGGCGACCGCTTTACCTAGTTATTTTAGTGTCTCCTTACGACACCCATAGGAAGAGATGGGTTGGTGTTAACCTACTTATATGCTGATACCACATGTTCATATTATTGAATATTTAAATAGTAAATTTACATATGATTTTATTAATTATTTTGTTCTAACGCTTCGTCAGTTAAATCGCGTTCTCGATTATATCGCTCTGCTTAGAGATCACAATAAAATTGGATCTCTATCTGATCTAAAATAAGCCCCCTTAAAAATTTAATTTAGTATCTAACTCTATACCAAATTCCATCCAAATCGCTGAAGAAATTATTGATTCCCCATACAAACTTCCACCCCGTTGTCGCACTTGTAACAAGTGTAACCCCTTTAAGGATGATTTCCAGCATAAAATCAGTTAAAATCAGTTTTATTTCTGCAAATAGGCCTAATTAGGCGCTTTTACACGTCTCAATAATAATTATTCTATGTCTTTTGCCTGGGACTCAAACTATCTATACACCAAGTCAAGAGAAAACAGACGAACAGACAGACACTTCCGAATTTTTAATGATACTATAGATAAGTATGGATTTGCCATTAAAATAATTATTAGTATACATTTACGTTTGAACATTTCCCGTTAAAACCTTATTGAAACTGACTCCAATATAGCAGCTGTAATATAACTTGATTAGAATACCTGTATTATTGCATTGATAAACATTAGTTAGGGGTCGTACACATATTACGTCACACATAGAGATGCGCCGAATATTGGTTTCACCGAATAACCGAATACCGAATACTATTCGGTTTAACTTTTACCGAACCGGATTTCATTGGTTGTGGTTTTAAAATTAAAATAAATGTTGACTAAACATTCATTTGAAGAGGCCTATGTCTAGCAGTGGACTGCGATAGGCTGATGATGATGATAGGTTAAGAAATAAATATGTTGATTTTTGGTTTAAAATAATTAATGTTGACATGGAGCTTGATTGCTTTTATTTTATTAGCTTTATTCAACTAAATTCTTATAGTATTTCTTTGACTTATAACAGAAAAAGTTGTGTCGTTTAGTCGGGTCATGTCGCCAAGAAAATATAACCGAATATATTCGGCACCAAAACCGTATAATTCGGCCGAATACAAATAGTGGAAAAGATGCCGAATACGCCGAATATCGAATACAAAACGAATATTCGGCGCATCTCTAGTCACACATTAAGGGGGGGGGGGGGGTCTAACTTATTGTGACAATGGGCAAAATAGTAAGGGAATTTTCGTAGAAATTCGTGACAAGGGGGTGGGGGGGGGGGGCGGAAATCTTAAAAATCGTGTGACATAATTTATGGATGACCCGTAATATAATTATTACAATAATATTAAATATTTAAATTGATTTTAGTTCTAAAGTTATTGAGATTTCAGTCTAATTTACATCAAATAATGTCATATTGATAACACCCTGTTGGTCTAGTGGTTAAGTAGCAGAACAAGATCTCGGGCAACAAGAATTTTGAATTTTCTAACATTGCTCGGATTTGTGATCACCAATCCGGATTTAGCAAGCGTGGTGATTGGTTAAGAAGCGGAACAAGATCTCGGGCAACAAGAATTTTGAATTTTCTAACATTGCTCGGATTTGTGATCACCAACCCGGATTTGGCAAGCGTGGTGATTATGCCAGCCCTAATTGCTGTGGTAACTTGAATTCAATGACGGAGGCCTTTGCCCTGCTGTGTGTTGATTATAGGCTGTTACTTACCTACTAACTTATTTAATATTTACCTACATATATTTTGTTTTGTTCATTCTTTCCGCCGCCTTCACTTTTGAACTCTGATTCAACTGTATAGAATGCAATAAATATTATTTGAATGGGGACTACCGTTTCTTTGCTCACCAGTTGGCGCCACTGTAGACTGAGGTCCGTAGGTATAGCCGGCAAAGGCGACTTTATAAGATCGGCGCCGAAACAAAGTTTTAAATCTTGATCTAATTAAAGTTTATTATTTATAAATAACTATCTTCATATAAACAAAGTAACTTCTGAAATACTCGTAGTTGCTCTTTGAGGCCGTCTATTTTTGCGCTTTTTCTTAATTCCGCTTTCAAAGCGTTCACATTAATCGCCAAATAATCCATATTTGCGATAATTTTACGAAGGATATCACTTTCCAGCAGGTAAATTAAATACTTTATTTGATATTTTAGCAACTTAATTGCACTTATAATATCAGTATATAAACTTGAAAAATTTTGTCTCAGGCGGGACTCGAACCCGCATCTCCTCGCATGCCGGGCAGGCGCCATACCATTAGGCCACCGAGACACTGCGACACGGCGCGAATTTTTCAAGCATATTCTTACGCTGTGAGCCAGCGTTGCTTCATCAAATGTTAGGAGTTTGCACCCTTAACACCCGAAAGAAACATCTTTGCAGATGTTTGACAGTCAGTTAAGATGAAACAAGCTATTTATATACTTTATTTGATATTTTAGCAACTTAATTGCACTTATAATATCAGTATATAAACTTGAAAAATTTTGTCTCAGGCGGGACTCGAACCCGCATCTCCTCGCATGCCGGGCGGGCGCCATACCAAATAAAAAAAAATATAATTTATGTACCGAAGCCCGCTAAAACCAGTGAAAAGTGAATGATAATGGACCTCACGCGACACAAGCGCCTCTAGTGGCAAATTCACTAGCGATAGCTATTACCATTGAATTGATACGCAAGTAAAGATATTTCATTTTAGTTTGATTCCAATCGGAACTAAGTATATTCAATGATCTAGGAATAAATAAAGCCGTGCATTTACCGACAGGTGCAGACTGATTAACCACGCTAATTAACAAACTGCGCATCAATGTTGGGCCACGGAAACCGCGGGAAATCACTTTATAATCCGTATTCGCATTTGAGATTCTGGATGTTTTGATTGGATGCATCAAAAGTTATAAGTTACGTACCTCTAAAAGAAAAAACTGAACCCATATAGGACCACTCTGTTGTCTGTCTGTCTGTCCAGACCATTTATCTCGGGAATCGAAAATAAGGTATTTGGTTAGACTACGTAATAATCGAGGTTAAGCAACGGTGTAACATGGTAATACCTCAAAATTTTCCGAAACCTTCGTTTGGCGGGTCCGACTCACACTTGTTCGGTTTTTTAGTATGTTTCCCTTCACCGCGGCATTTTTTTTCTTTTTTCTCTACGGTAGATATCATTCATTTGCAAGTGCAATAGTATTTAAGGTATGGAACTGTTAAAATCATCAGTTTTATTTCTGCAAATAGGGGCCTATTTGTAGGCGCTTTTAACACGTCCCAATATTTAAACCTTCCACTGCTTCGGGACAAGTCTGGGCTAGTGCCGAGAAGAAGCAGCGCAAGAAACTCGGTCACTATTGTCAGTCTCTTTTTAAATATTTTTTTACAAAAGGTAACAAAAAAAAATTCAAAAAAAAAATTACAGATAATAATTTTGCACAGACTCAATTTGATGGCGTATCTCATACTCTACAACAGTAACTTTTTTGTGAAAATTTTATGTTATTATTTACATAAACTTTCTCTTATACGGATATTTCATATGGGTTTGCTGCAGAAAACATTTAGTACGGTTAATCTACTATACTTTATTTTATTATGACGACCTCCGTGGCGGAGTGGCGTACTCACCGGTTTTCAAGGTGTCGCTTGCTCCGAGGTCCCGGGTTCGATTCCCGGACGGGTCAATGAAGAAAAAATGTGTTTTTCTACATTTTCTCGGGTCTGGGTGTTTGTGGTACCTTCGTTGTTTCTGGTTTCCAAAATACGAACGCTTTAAATAGTAATTCAAATTGGGGTCAGAACAATGTATGTGATGTTGTCCACATTTATTTATTTACTTATTTATTTATTATTAGAACAGGACCCACATTATTGCAATGACTATTTCATATCATGTCGTAAATTTAAAATCGTGAAATACTCATTGCTAATGGCGAAGTAAACAAAATGTTTCAAAGTGATGACAACCAATTTCTGACTACTTAGTAGTTAAGCTTGTATTACAATTACTTATCACTATGTATATAATTTAGATAAGAATCACAAAATTAAACTTTTAATTATCTCAATTTAATAAAAATAAAACTCGTCAAATATTAGTGAATGCCACGTCAATCCTAATGAAGATTTCAGGCTCACTCATTTACTTGCACTAATTAAACGGGCACCAACTGTGCTCACAGTTGGGCCATAAAAGGAGGTAGAAATCACATGCGAAATATGTTTAATAACTAAGTGGCTATAGTTAAAACACGTAGTTACATAGAAGCTCGTGAGGATTTAGAGAAACACTACGCTATTTATTTATACGCTTCTATTGCTGTCGCGCAGTGCCAAACGCCTTCACCGCAGAGTGTGATAAAGACAACTGCTTCTTGGACCGAAAATACCTACTAAAAGCACACCAAATCAACGTTTCGTAATCCCCCGATTACTTTTCTAAGACTAGACCGATTTAAATACTTTTTTCATTAAAAATGATATAAAGGCTTTGGCCGTGTTTGTATGTTTCCTTTTTTTCTAAAATTTTGGCAAATTTGTTTTCTGGATGTTTAAACACAGCGGAAAATCTGGCGAATTTTTTCGATTTTTGAGGGCTCATATCTTTTTTATTAATTAATTTATGAAAAAACAGAAAACATAGAAACATGCTTATAGTGGCCATAGATTTTTGTAATAAAAATTATTGCTCTACTGGCTTTATCCAGGGAGGAAACAGGGGACTACGTTTGTATGGAAAAACGGCCCTTGTGTTTCCTCTTAAATGTTGGTGCTATCATTTAAGTTATTGTGTTATTATATAAGTTATTTGCTTTCGCATTACTGTTTCAATAAATTTTAAGTTAAACACCATGATCATTAACCTACGTAGCCCTAAAACACTGATGATTACTGGAAATAGAGTATTTTGCCATGAGGCATGATGACCTCACAAGGATTTTATTGGCAGTTCCAAAAATGTATATTTTCTTCCAGTTCTGAAAATCGCGATCACTGAGTAATGTTGCTGAAGTCGAAATTAGATACACATTTATAATAACAACCTATCAACAATGGGGGCTATCGCTAGTTAATTAGCCACTAGAGGCGCTAGTGTCGCGTGAGGTCTAATATCATTCACTTTGTACTGGTTTTTGCGGAATTTGTCGCATAAATTATAATTTCTTTAATTTACCTGCTGGAAAGTGTTCTCCTTCGTAAAATATCGCAAATATGGATTATTTGGCGACTAATGTGAACGCTTTAAAAGCGGAATTAAGAAAAAGCGCAAAAATAGGCGGCCTCAAGAGCTACTATTTCAGAAGTTAGTTTGTTGACATCAAGATAGTTATTTATAAACAATATAACCTTAATTAGATTCAAGATATAACACTTTGTTTCGGTGCCAATCGCCTTTGATAGCTATACCTCCGGACCTCAGTCTACAGTGGCGCCAACTGGTGAGCAAAGAAACGGTAGTCCCCATTGACTAATATTCAAATAATTTTATTGGTTTTGGCAGACTACCAAATAATTTATTTATTTTTTCAATGCATGACGAATTGATTAAAAAAGTAGTAAAGAATATGACATCGTATTATTACACCACCATTTTGATTAAAATTATTTTCAAACTTTAATCTTGAATAACTTCTCAAATTTTCGTCTTGATAATTCTGATTTCACTATTCATTTTATTTTATTGAGGGCAGTATCACTACATATTTTTACCTCAATTAATAATATTCCTCAATACCGCACAAAAAGCAAGTTGAAGTGATCATCAAGAGGCATATTTCCAGTAGTCCACGTCACGATTTAAGCGTATTTACAAACTCTGTTTGGCGGAAAGGATGACACGTCGCAGCGTATATTTAGAATATAAAGATAGAAAGAAAAAAGGAATTCAAATTCTGGTTTCGTGGCCTCAAAACCTAGGACCACGAATTAAATTCTAACCGACATGAGCCATGGATTCAGTGAAAATTACTACTTTGTACTGGAAAGGTTTATTTGGTGGATTCTTGTGGGGGCGGCCAAATATTTAAATTGGATAGTGGCGGTGGATTAACCGCTTGCCCACCGAATTGATACATTTCGGAATTTGTTACGTCAGAGGTTCGATTTGAGATAAAGTAGCGGTTGATCAGTGAGTAGTAGTGGATATAGGTTTTTAAATTTTCTTGTTGCATTTAAAATTTAATCATATAACTTAAAACTAAATGCACTCTTTTGATTATTTCGATATTTAACTGTGTCGTGTACCTAAATAGCAATAGAAATGTTTATTCAAGGAATTGTATCTATACTAATATTATAAAGCTGAAGAGTTTGTTTGTTTGTTTGAACGCGTTAATCTCAGGAGGTACTGGTTCGAATTATAAAAATATTTTTGTATTGGAGAGTCAATCTATCGTGGAAGGCTTTAGGCTATACAACATCACGCTGCGATCAATAGGAGCGAAGCATTAGTAAAAAATGTTTTAAAAATAATCGCGATAATCTTAACTGATTCACAACTACCTAACAAATTATAACTCCCATTTACTATTAAGATAAATTGGATAAATTCTATCACTGACACGAATTAAGCATTGCAGTCACAATCGCATCAAGACCAAATGAACCTTATCTCAACTCCCCTATGGAATATTTAAACCCTTCTGTAGGTACAGACGTCTCCTCTGGTCTAGATCTTATCAGTGCCCTGTCTCGACCATGAACAGTCTAGGCTGGACCCTTTCGAGGTACTAAATTGCCTTTTTGTTGGGAGATGAATGAATACGTGTAATGGGACGGCTCGGTTGATGTGGGGTTTCCACTAGAGTAAAGAATTGCGACGACAGCTGTGACAGTTTCTAGAAGAATGTAGAATTTTAGATGTTCGCGTTTTATTAGGAATGTTACCAATCTTCTTCTTTCTTTAACGGCCATTTCCAATAACCTATCTATCTTCAGTTTTGGCATATCGGAGATAGGAAACAGTTTCTATCTCTGTTTTTGCCGTCCAGAGAAACAAAGACAGAAGTTGTTTTCTATCTCCGATATGCCAAAACTGAAGATAGGTTATTGGAAATGGCCGTTATATGAATTAAGGGAACTACTAGAGCTATATGCTGCCTCCAACTGATTTAATTTTATTACTTCTACACAAAGGAGGGTTTTGACATATAACCGCCATGCTTGGTAGAGGTCAGCGATCGCAGTTAGGCCGATGGTGGACAGAAAGTGGTGTTCCGTCTTCTTCTGGCATTACTCCTTTAGTCGCCTCTTAGGAAACTCACAGAGAGAAGGCGTGTGTCCAGCCGTGCGCTTGCATGGGCTGTTGATAATGAACTGTATTCTAATATTAGGGGTTAAAGTATGAAATTGCCGTTTTGTATGGACGAAATCGAGAAGTCATTTTTCCATACTAACAATTTTTAGTTTTTTTAAAAACGCCTGATCCGTTTTCGATGCAATTAAAGGTGAAAGTTAGATGGTTATAAAGTTACGCATTATAGTATTTAAATTTCTGAAAATCAAAGTATATAATACAAATATACTTAATTGAAGCAAGAAGGTCAGCTGATACATTGTAAGGAGTCTTTTCAACGACCTCCTTTGAAGTAATAGGCACTAGTATTGCATTTTTACAATATAAAAAGAATTACGCAATAATATGACTACACTTAAGAGCTATAAACAAAGTAAAAAGTGGGAAAATAATTGGCAATTTCATACTTTAACCCCTATTACTATAAAGCGTAAAGTAACAGCCTATATGTAGTCATACTCATACCACTGCTCCATCATTCATTGGATTCAAGTTACCACAGCAATTATGGGTACTGGCATAATCTGTACAGTACTGGAACCCGGGACCCCGAGATCTTGGTCCGGTATTTAAACCACTAGGAGTTAGACCAACGGGGCGTTAGGCTGTTAATAAAGCGTCAAGGCTATTAAAAAAAAATAACTAGCTTAGGGCTTGAATAAATCCGTCAAGTGGAATACGTAAAAAAACATGTCTTGGTTTATTAAATCTATGGTTAGAACAGTTGTAAGGTATGTGGAAGGTTTTGGATTCAAGATCCAACAAAGGCAGTTGTCATTTTTATTCCATGAATTGTATTTCTAAAAGATGGTTTTGCTGTTCTATCAGTTCTGATGATGTGCAAGTACAAATACAACGATAATTTGTCCCGCACACAAGTGTGTCATTAATTTTCCAATCTAACTGGAGACTCGGGCAGTGAACCAACTGTACCTAAATCTCCAGGGTCCGAGGTTCAAGTCCCGGTCCGTTATGATAGGACAATCAACCCAAATACGCCAGACAATGCTATGTGACCTAGGTAATACCGTTAGCAAACGTTTAGTGATGTGCAAAACAGAGTTATGATTGATGATGTCGATTAATTTAAGTCATGACTCAACAAATGGTATGTAAGACGGTGCAACATGACGCTAATAATGACAAGTAACACCTCACGGGACTCCAGATGGGTACCGTTAAGACAGGATTGTGGCAACTGTCTCTGTCCAATCAATAGTCATGGCTTACAAATAAGAAGAGCAGCGCTTTGTGTGAAACCGTGGACTATCGCGCGTGTTATATGAATATCAAACCATAATATAAAGGGAAAGGTCATTTCACATTTGTAAGTAAAAATAGCAAGGATTTGGGTTCCTCGCATTTCGATTTCCTAAGATAAAAAGCGAGAAAATAATTACTCAACTCCCTGAGTTCTTAAAATTTTAGGCCATTTCTTTTTTCACTGATGTACACAGACCGCTCTAAGAGGAATATTGTGCTATAATCGGCAGCTTGGCAGGCAGGTTGGCAAGCGCAGTTTGGCCAATAGTAGAAATAAAACGCTGCTGGCCGTCATCATCATGTCTTATGGCTTCTGCTTGTCCTCATGTGTCAACAACTCAATCCACCGGAGCTCACGCATTTCTCCAGTGAAATGATAGGAAGGACATTCCTCTACGATATGCATCGTTTTCTAGTTTGGAGCCCCACAGTCACAATCCGGTGTGGCTGCTGCCCGTGTTCTCCTCGCAATACTTCTTTAACTTCTTACGACACCCAAGAAGGGAAGGGCACTTTTATTTTAATGTGCCGTCACCACACGACAAGTTACGTCCTAGCAACACAGCGAAACATTGCTGGCTTACAGTGCAAACTACTTGAAAAAGATCTTCAACACAAGTTATATTTTAATCGACATAAGTATCGATACTTATCTTAGCACATCACTACAAAAATTGACATTCAATGCACTTGGGTGCAATAACTATATCGCCAATTATGAACAATATCTACATATTATTGTCAACTGCGAATACTAATAGAATTATATGATTACAAATTGATTTCTTATTGTTGGGGCAAAGAGATTACAAATTAAACATGAAAACACTATTTTGAAGTAAGTAATGATAATTATAGGGTTTTATAATTTCTTTTTAAGAGAAAACACAACGGCCGTTTTTCCATACAAACGTAGTCCCCGGTTTCCTCCCTGGATAAAGCCAGTAGAGCAATAATTTTTATTACAAAAATCCATGGCCACTATTAACATGTTTCTATGTTTTCTGTTTTTTCATAAATTAATTAATAAAAAAGATATGAGCCCTCAAAAATCGGAAAAATTCGCCAGATTTTCCGCTGTGTTCAAACATCCAGAAAACAAATTTGGCTAAATTTTAGAAAAAAAGGAAAAGGCCAAAGCCTTTCTTTAATTTTTAATGAAAAAAGTATTTAAATCGGTAGTTTTGGAAAAGTAATCGGGTGACTACGAAACGTTGATTTGGTGTGTTTTTAGTTAGTATTTTCGGTCCAAGAAACAGTTGTCTCTTTCACACTCTGCGGTGAAGGCGTTTGGCACTGCGCGACAGCAATAGATTTTACAAATACCTATTTTTCAATTCTCTCGCCCGTAGTGTTTCCTCTTAATAATTTTACGGGGTTTACTGCAACAGAATTAATTATCAATTGTAAATTTCAGGAAGAGATAGCAAATAGAGCCGTTTGCCAGAACAGTATCAGTAAAAATTCTTATCCCAACCTTCATGTTTGTTTCACTAACAGTATCATACTAAAGTATATCCTGAATATATTTTAGTCATATTTTTAAGACTAACATATATACATATTTACTTGGCTTGGGTTTTTGAAGTCTGACATATATTTATGTTCATTATAAAATTCGCGTTTAGCTCTACGTCGCCTTAATACAGCGACATAAGCTTGGTGAAACCAAAAGTGTTCACATTATTTTGCAGCTGATTTTATGTTATACAAAAAGAAAATACGCGTCCAACTACTTACTTCCATGTTCTGTCGGTTAAAACTTTGAAAAACAAACCTTTTGCATATAATATTCCCACATATTTGACGATTTACAACATGAATATGTAATTCATCACAAGTATGACGCTATTTACTCGTACTTCATTTAATGTTTAATTTTAACGTAATTACGGTTAACAGTTCATTCAACTATGCAGACAAATATTGAATACATTTCACTCAATATTGTTTTTTGCACATCTGACATTGAGTTGAAAACCGGTTGTAATTACGAAACTAATGAGTATGGGCATGCTTCACAGTAATACTAGCTTTTCACCCACGGCCCTGCCCGCGTGAACTATAATTTTTATCGCACGGGCAAAAACCTATGCCCAGCGGTGGGATAAGAAATAGCCTATGTTACTTCTAATACTCGTACCTTCAAGAATAATTGTACAAAGTTTCATGATGACCAGTTAAGTAGTTTTCGTGTAAAAGCGTACCAAAAAAACTTACACACACATTTATAATATAACAGTGCCGAAATATCGGAAACTCATAAAAACTAAGGTACATGGTATATAAACCCCGTATCAATTAACTCTAGTGACAGTGACCATGGAAGTTTAAATCAGTATATCTAACGACCAGACGTCCCGTTTTGAACTTCCCTTTTTATAATTACGAGTCCCGGTGTCCCCGAAATGTACTCTTGGACGCAAAATTGTCCCGTTTTCAGAAATCGCGTGAAAATTTGAGTAGCATACGGTTATGTTTGCCTGCTACAAATACTCCAGTAGAAAGAGTATTGTCTTTTATGAACATTGAACGTTGTGGACATCTGAGAAAACCCAGTTACAAATTTCAGTTCTAAGTGCCATGCCACACTGGCGGATTACAAGCGTTTTCAAAGCGGAGCTGCCACGCCGCGGGTGCGCGGGGAAAACGTTGAGGCTACGCAGCGAACACGTTGCGGACATGGAGCGTACGCGTCGCGGATTCGCAACGTTTCCGCATTACTCAATGCGTTCCGCTCACTCAGCGGCGAACGATACACTCAGTAACAGAATGGATTCCGACGAGGAATATCTGCTGTTAGCTTTGTTACTTCGACGACGCAAGAAACGTAAACCAATACTTCGAAGATATTGGGAGGATCCAATAACAACCAATCGACTGAATGAAAGTGACTACTAGGTATGTGTTGTTTTGCAAAAGAATAAAAAAAATCTATACTAATATTATAAAGCTAAAGAGTTTGTTTGTTTGTTTGTTTGAACGCGCTAATCTCCGGAAGTACTGGTTCGATTTGAAAAATTCTTCTTATGTTAGATTGTCCATTTATCGAGGAAGGCTTTAGGCTATAAAACATCACGCTGCGACCAATAGGAGCGAAGCATCAGTAAAAAATGTTGCAAAATCAATCGCGTTCATAATAACAGAAATTGACGCGGACTAAGTCGCAGGCAACAGCTAGTAAAAAATATAACTAAAGTAGTATAAAACTAGTAGTAATAAAACTACTAGTAAAAAATAAAACTAAAGTAGCGCGGGGGCGGTGGTTTCGGTATGCGATTGTACAAAATGGCGGCCACGCTTCTCTTCGCGGCGAAATCGTTGCGCGTCGTTCGCTGCGTGGCCGCTCCGCTTTGAAAACGCTTGTAATCCGCCTGTGTGGCATGGCCCTAAAGGCGAGGTTCATAGTTAAGGAGAATACAAAAAAACGTGTCAAGAGTTTCATTATTACTAAAAATCAGCACCAGCATCATGATAAATATAAATTTAGCTAAACATTTTGGATAGGTTGTGATTCGTAACTTATAAGCAAACTAACTTTTTCTGAATAAATAATATGAAAAAAGTGTTTTGTTTGACCTCAATCACCGTTTTGAGTCAAACAATAAATGGTCACGTTAAGTATATCACATTTATAATGTTAGTAATAGGGATACGAAGCGATGTGAAATTATGAAATAACAAACAGTATTGCGACGGCCTCCGTGGCGGAGTGGCGTACACGCCGGTTTTTAAGGTGTCCCCTGCAGGACCCGGGTCTGATTCCCGGATGGGTCAATGTAGAAAAAAAGAGTTTCTCTACATTTTCTCGGGTCTGGGTGTTTGTGGTAACTTCGTTGTTTCTGGTTTCCAAAATACGAAAGCTTCAAATAGTTATTCAAATTGGGATCAGAACAATGTGTGTGATGTTTTCCACATTTAATATGTCTGAATTAGCGACGCGGACGTTCAAATAAGGATATCTATGGGGTTATACACTCATGTAAGGAAGTGAAAGTTGGGTATGGCAGAAAAAGCATGAAAGTAGAATAAATGCAGTAGAAATGAGAGCGCTAAGAAGTATGTTAGGAGTGAAATTGAGTGACAGGATAAGAAATAGTGTGATAAGAGAACGTTGTGGTGTGAAAGAAGATATTGTCACAAGGATTGAGAAAGGGATGCTTAGATGGTTTGGGCATGTAGAGAGGATGAATGAGAGAAGAATGACTAGACAGATCTACAAGACGAGTGTGAAAGGGAACGTTTGAAGAGGAAGGCCTAGACGAACCTATCACGATCAAATCGGGGATGTTCTGAAGGAAGGTCAGGTCAAGAGTACTCTAAACCGACGAGCATGCATGAAAAGATTGATGAATGTGGAAGAAGCGAAAGATGTATGCCAGGATCGTAGTAAGTGGAAGGCCTTGGTCTCTGCCTACCCCGTTGGGAAGGAGGCGTGATAATATGTATGTATGTATGTATGGGGTTATATATGCGTGGTGGTGCGTGGTTGGTATATAGAAAAACAGATTATGTAACGACAATAATTTTGATAATAAATAATAAATAACCGTTTGATGTTGAAATGGTTTGTACTTAAAATGTCTTGTTCGCAGAATGTCTATTAGTCAAAAAATTACGTTTTCTCTATACAATATTCGTATAATGTCTCTTCGGTGAATGGTCTCTTTCGCAGAATGCCTTATTCGCAAAATGTCGCGATTGTTACTTAGAATAAAATTTAGTTTATTAAGGGGACTACTAGAGCTAAGTGCTGGCCCCGATTGATTTAAATTTATTACTTTATTTGATATTTTAGCAATTTAATTGCAATTATAATATCAGTATATAAACTTGAAAAATTATGTCTCAGGCGGGACTCGAACCCGCATCACCTCGCATGCCGGGCGGGCGCTATACCATTAAGCCACCGAGACAATGCGACTTAGCGTGAATTTTTCAAGCATATTCTTAACGCTGTAAGAATATACTTGAAAATATGCTTTCTTAACGCTCCTAAACAAAACCAATTCTTAAAAAACTAGTGCAGTATTACCTTAGCAAATTTCCTCTGGTATTTATTGAATCCAATTGAATCACAGTAAACTTTTCATTAGTTGTTTATAAAGTCAAATTTGTCGCTAACGCCAAAAGCGGCCGCTTTTAGCAATAATGTACAATACGAAAGAATGCCTTGAAAGAAAACTTGACCAACGGGGCGTTATAATACTTTTATTAAATATTATATTCAGCGAAAGGAGCCGTTAGTTCAAATAAACTCTTGAGTCATTGAGTGATTTTATCATCTTAACAAAAAATAATAATGAAGTAATATTGAATTATATTAAGTAAAATGCACCGACCCTGCGGGCTACCACATCCCCGGAATACTCTGACGAAATTAAATACGGAATATAATTACGAATTTAATTTAACCAGTCTCTCGTGTGTTACATGATTATTTTTGTGGACAAAATTGTAAATAGCGTCCACATATAATTGCATGAATGGACAGTGTATACCGAGGTAAGCAAACTGTGGCCACTATTAATTAAAATAACGCGGCCATTCGCAAACTTCAAAGGTTTTAAAATGTTGTACTTTATGAGGGTTGGCGACAGTTTTTAACGGTATTACCGGCAGTAAAGTAACGATATTTTGAGTAGGGTTATTTTTATTGTATCCTTAACAAGAGTAAGGTAACTGTTAGGATGTTGTTGCAGAGGAAGAAAGAAACCAGAACGAAGTGAGAGCTCTTTGTCGTATTCAGTTTATATTTGTAAGACGACCATTTGGATCAGCGGTAGTAAACGCTGCTTCTGAGCCATGGGTCGCGGGTTCGATCCCCGCACAGTACAAATATTTGTGTGCATGAACATGTCTGTTTGTACTGGTCTAGGTGTTTTTTATGTGTATGTATTTACAAAAAAAAAGTATTTATGTAAGTTTATCGGTTATCTAGTACCCCATACGACAGGGTACTTAATAGTAGCTAATTAGGGACAAGATGGCTCTGTGTGGCCCAGTGAGGCATGTATTAAATATTTATTCTTAATGACAATTCAGACGGTTTTTCCGAGATATTTGTCAAAGTTCTGATTTTATAAAATCTAATTGAAGAAGAAGTGAAGAGTAATATTTATTAAAAAAAAAACACAGTTGCTTACTATTATAACAATATTAAATGTACCTACATTTAATATTGTTATAATAGTAAGTAATTACAAAATAACTGTTTAAAATATTTCCGTGTATTCGTTTCTGTCTTAGTATTCCAAACAAGATTTGCCTACGGTACTAAATACTCGTATTGTGAACAGACTTTTAGATTGAAGTATATAAATGTCAGAGTGTAAATTAACAGTAGGTAGTTAATGTAAAAATGTAACATAGTAAACAGAATTAGTATGATATTAGCGAAGTTGAAAAAGTTTCTTGCGTTGCTTCTTTTCGATACTAGGTCATACTTGACCCAAAACAGGATTAAATATGGGACGCAAAACGAATGTTTGTAAATCAAAAAAATACAACAAGCCTGATTGATTTCTACGTGTTTTTTTTCTTCTTATATATTAAACAATCTACATCTACATCTACGTAAATTATTGTATTTTTGTGTGTGTGTGTGTTTGTAATGAATAAACTCAAAAACCACTTAACCGATTTAGATGAAATTTTGTGCGATTGTCGATAAGACCCTGGGGAAGGATATAGGCTAACTAGGATTTTTAACCGACTTTAAAAAAGGGGGATGATGTTATTTTATTTAAAAAAAAACTACTACACGCAGGCGAAGTCGCGGGCAAACGCTAGTTACTTAATAAAACTGTATCCCAAAGTTTGAGCATGTCAGCATAAGCACAGAGTCAATTGAAATTATAGAAAGAATGTTATATTGAATATACCGGGTGAAACATTATTTATCTTAAGGGCAGATCGCTTCACCTAAGCCGCGAACAAAGTAGGTTCACAGCTCTGGGACGACCTGTACCCATGCAAAAATTGTTTCGCCCATTTAGGACATTGCCAAGAATTACCAAGGCCCAATAATTTCCTTACTCAATAGATTGAGGCACGAAAAATTTTTGCGCCGACACTAGGTACATTAATCCGAAAAATCTGAATGCTACCGCGATCTAAATGGGTACAGCGCCATCTGTCGACAATATTCGAAAACGTTGACTAAGTAGTAAGTTAGTAAATACTCGATTTAATCACAAAGTAAACAATGTAACAATGGTGTAAAGTAAACCATTATTTAATGCGTTGTGTAAACAATGTCTAGAATTTTCGCTATACTATGCCCTGAGTCGTCTTGGGATGTTATCAGCCAAAGATAAAAGCAGCAATTTACGTGTATTTACTTCCATAGCTACTCAAAAAAAAATAAATAGTGAAGAGGTCCAAGTTTAGTCTCAAATATTGTTTTTATAAGTTATGAATTATATAAAATAGAATTTAACATTTGGATCAGCGGTAATTAACGCTGCTTCTGACCCATGGGTCGCGGGTTCGATCCCCGCACAGTACAAATATTTGTGTGCATGAACATGTCTGTTTGTACTGGTCTGGGTGTTTTCTATGTATTATAAGTATGTATTTACAAAAAAAAAAGTATATAAGTAAGTTTATCGGTTGTCTAGTACCCCATGCGACAGGGTACTTAATAGTAGCTTAATTTGGGACTGGATGGCTTTGTGTGGCCCAGTGAGGCATGTCTTAAAATATTTATTTATTTATACAATAACGTGTAAATATTTCCTGTTTTTGATATTTACCTGTTATTTATTTTACGCAAGTAAATAATTTCATATTATCTTGTTACACAATCTTGTACACCCTATATTTCTAATTATGAGTTTAAATTAATATTCACCAATTTACCACCACGAATCAATGGTGCATTAAAACTGGCGTTATTTCTCCTCCCTCCCCTATTTTCCGTCAATTTTGGGGGTTTGGGGTGAGTCGAATACTTCCGTAGGGTTCCGTATCGAAGGGGGTTTTATCAGGTTTGTATATAGGAAATTGGATTGGGGAGAGGGATGATTAACATTAATTACTATCTGTGTTGGCATGGAAAGTAGATTGCTTACGTGAATTTCTAATAGTAATGTTGAAGTGACGGCCTATATCATCTCAACGCAGAGAAAATGCCTCCATCATTGAATTCAATTTACCACAGCAATGATAGCTACAGGCGTAATCACCACGCTTGCCAAGTGGGTTGGTGATCACAAACCCGAGCGATGTTCGAAAATTCACTAACTTTTTGTTGCCCGACCCGGGGATCGAACCCGCGACCCCGAGATCTTGGCCCGGTATTCAAAGCACTAGACCAACAAGGCGTATATATACTCTCGTACTTAGTATTTATATTTTATCGATGAGAATATCATATAAGACAAAGCACTTTCATATTTTCATTCATAATTCCATGTGAAAGTATGTTTGTCTGTCTGTTTTTTACCATGTCACGCAATAAACACCAAACCAATTTAGATGAAATTTGATATAGTTAGAGTTAGTTTGAGTGGGTTTGAGTCTTGTGAAAGGATATAGGATTTTTTAATTAGGGAGTAGTTTGTATGAACAATCTTATTATTCAACTGATTTAAATGAAATTTGCTATGAAGACTGACAGGAAAGGGGTAAAGTTTTCATCTACAAAATCTTTCTTTCAAGGAGTAAAAACAGGGGCTTAAGTTTGTACGGAGAAGTCTTAATCGAATAAGATAAAAGTTATGAGTTTGACTCCCTGTAACTCCTTGAAATCATCACATGTAAAGGACTGTAAAAAATTGTATAGGGAATCAATAATCCAAATCATTTATTAACCAGTTCTACACCGAAGTCTAGACATTTAAAGGTTTAGCATGTTCAAATCAATTAATTTTTTTTGGGTTATAAAAATTAAATTGGTTTGATTTAATTACAAAGATCAATATAGCGAAAATTTTAAGTAACATCTAAGAAGCACAATAACCGAGCTCGCGATATACCTAACAGGTGATGCGATATGAACAAGGACGCGATACAATATACTAGCTGTTGCCTGCGACTTTGTACGAGTGGAATTTTGAATTGATTCCACGGGAACTGTACCTTTTCCCGGGATGAAAAGTACCGTGCCAAATGTCATTCAGATCCGTTGGATCGTTTTAGCGTGAAAGAGTTACAAACATACATACATTCGTATAAACTTTCGCGTTTATAATAATAATATGAATAGGATGATATACCTAACCAGGAACGCGATATTCAACCATCATACTTTATACTGTTTTAAACTTTCATGGTCACTATCGTAAGAGTTAGTTATTTCGAGATTTCTACCATCTAAGAATGGTTAGAGAAGCGAAATCACCAAACATAAAAACTTTAATCGTGAAGATGGCTTTAAATTGTCGTGTGTCTGGAATCCAGTGGTTAAAATTTGTAATAACCAGAAAAATCCAAAAACTAATGTTTCGCGATCGGATACTGTGAGTGTTGTGTGTCGAGAACAGGTTCGAGTGAATAGTGAGTTTGAAAACAATAGTACCAGTGTCGAGTGCAATAAAAGACTACGACGGAGGGTAGATCGATATATCTACTCGTAACAACCACCCACCCGCAGTGACATCAGTTCTTCCGCGATCATGGTGCTTGCAACAGTGCCGAAATATCGGAAACTCATAAAAAACAAGGTACATGGTAGAAATCTCGAAATAACTAACCCCCATCATACTTTAGTTAGCTGCGTCAGTTAAATTTAACCCCACGTTTTAACCAAACCAATTAGCTGTAACAGACGCATAGCAGACGTCTTTTATGATATTTTTAAACATTCGTTGATCTAACAAAACCGTTCACTAATTAAGTGTTGATTTAAAAATAGTAGTCCGAAGACAAACTATATTGTATGATGTCAGAGTCTTTGAAATTTATATGGCGCTGTTTTGGTGAGTAAAGAATGAGTTTATCAACAAAAGAACTTTTAGTTTAGGGCAAAAAATATTTACTGAGAAATAGAGATTCTTTAATCCTCAAATAGATACAATTGGACGATGCTAAAATACAAGTTGTACAAGAGCATAAAACAGTTGTTTACAAAACGCCCCGTTTTGGTCTAGTGTCAGAGCCGTACGTGGGCCCCTATGCAGTTAATCGTGATTGAATTGGGCGATTTTGACATTTAGGTCATACTTAAACTGTTAGCTAGTTAGTTAGATTGTAATACGAGTACGATTCGGTTAGCAGAATTAGGGGCCGAGTTCTCGGGGTCTTAGGATCTAACCCCGGGACGGGCAACAAGAGTTTTGAATTTCCGTACATTGCTCGTGTGAGTCGGGTTTGTGCTCATCAACCCGTATTTGGCAAGCGTGGTGATTTTGCCTGTACCTATCATTGGTGTGGTACCCTGAATGATGGAGACCTTTACCCGGCAGTGATATGATTATAATTACTATTACAGGGTTGTAGTAACTATTATCGAAAATGTAACATCGTTGATATTTTGCTTTTCAGCTATTCAGAATTGGTAGTGATCCGGTTGGTATAGTGCGGTAGTTCGCTAACTACGCAAGGGTTGGGTTGGCCTCCCGGTCGGGTCACTTTAAAAAACTATCTTTTATCAACAGCCTTGCGTGTGGAAGGCCTGGGGGAGTATGTTTCGGAAGGCACATTGAACCGTTGCTCTCGGTTTGAGTCCCAAGATGGACGTCGTAATAAAAACAAGTTAGGTCAGAGTCATTTAAGAGGCGGCTTGGATTACTCTGACACCAGATTATCTCTGAAAGATAGTCGATAAGAACACCAAGGCATCAAACACAATTATCGCTCGCAGATTGTATAGAGTTGTCAGTAACAGCCTATTATCATCCCGATGCAGGGAGAAAGCCTCCATCATTGAATTCAAGGTAACCACAGCAATGATGGGTACTGGCATAATCACCACGCTTGCCAAATGCGGGTTGGTGATCACAAACCCGAGCAATGTTCGGAAATTCGAAACTTTTTGTTGCCCGATCCGGGTATCGAACCCGGGACCCCGAGATCTTGGCTTGGTATTTATACTACTAGACCAACGGGTCGTTAAAGAGTTGACAGAGGCATAATGTTTCAATATTCTCATTCCTTAACTAATTTAATCATTATGAACCAAAGGTGATTAACTCCTCTACTCAAAGTCGTTTTGAAACCTACATTAACTAACGATTAAAAGTAATCTCACTGATACGAATTCTGTGTGCAATCATATTACATATACAGGGTGAAATTTTGACCACTTTCCAAATTTTGATATAGCAATCTACGAGGCAAAAAACAAATGACGTATTTTTTCTTTTGGAATAGCCCAGTACAAAAATGTGAAGATAAAGCACTTTGAAAATGTCCGCCAAAAATAAAAATAAATTGATAATGCATCATAGTAGCACTTTTTTTACGCGATGTGCATCTCATTTATTTATTACAATACTATTCATAAGTTTTTATGTTTCCCTTTATACCATAACAGGTCTGGAACCGTAAACATTGGAAACTATATCGCGAAAAATATTTTCGGGTGACATCTTGATTTACATTTTTTACTTCATAAATAGGCTTTAAATACGATATTCAACGCATTTAAAAATTTTGGAAAATGGTTAAAATTTCATCCTGTATATGTCATCATAGGCCTTATACGTCTATGTATGTATTAATTATGTATGTTTATTAAATTTATGTGTAAGCTTATTATTAGTAGTTATTATTTACTTTCATTATCGTTTTCTTTTTGCACCACCTGTATCATTTCTGCTTGGCCCTATTGTTGACTGGTAAAGAATTATTTTAGCAGTAAGTCCGCCTATTGTACTTAATGTTGTTATTGTGCAATAAAGTGTAAATAAAAAAAATATAGAATACATACTTATGTGTCTGTTAGACGTTGGACTTAAATTTTGTAATTGATTGGACTTTGAAGGGTACTCTTAGATGAAGCCCTCATCATTTCTCTGCCAGATAAAGGCCTCCTACTGTTCGTTGATAAAATCCCTAAATTACAACAACAAGTTTTATCAATTTGCGTGTGAATTGTACTCTAAATTAGATGGTACTGAGACGAAATATAATAGATATCAACATTTTTAAAATTAAATCTGACAGAAGGGTTAAAAACCTTTTAACCAACCCCAAACACACAAAATAAAAAGTCCCAACCAAATGTTACACCATTTTGATTTACGTGTGAATAAAAATGATTTAACATTTAATTATGCTGGCGAATGATTTATGGCACACTTTCTTATTAAGGCGCCCTTACTGGACTTACGGGTCTGATGTTCGGAGAGCGTGACGTCAAGCATCTTAATAAGAACGAATATTTTTAGTTTTTTTATTACGGTGACGTATGGAATTAAAAGAAACGTTTGTCGTTTTCTTTTCATCTATGTATGCAATGAATTTTATAAAATAAATAAATAAAAAAATGAAGTCCAAAGGCACGTTTACTAAGATTATTAAAACAGGCATATTTCTATATTACTTTTAATGATTAGTTGATGTTGATTTCAAAACAACTTTACGGAGAGAAGTTTCCAGATTTTGGTTGATAATTATTAAATAAGAATAAGGAATGAGAATATTAAAACGTTATGTCTCTGTCAACTCTTTGCAATCAGAGAGTAATTAGAATAATGGTGTTATGATGCCTTGTTGTTCTTATCGACCATCTTTCAGGGATAGGCTGGTGTCAGAGTTATCCAAGTCTATTTATTTATCTATAATCTATACTAATATTATAAAACTGAAGAGTTTGTTTGTTTGTTTGTTTGTTTGAACGCGCTAATCTCAGGAAGTAATGGTTCGAACTAAAAAAATATTTTTGTGTTGGATAGTCCATTTATTGCTAAGGCTAAGGCTTTAGGCTATAATTATAACATCACGGTGCGACCGATAGGAGCGAAAAAAATTTTTTTTAATTTATTTTTCACCCAAATCACTTATATTTATTAGATCTTTCTCACATCTGCCAAACTACGTAGCAGTTTGTCGGCATCATAATAACAGAAATTGACGCAGATGTAGTCGCCGGCAACAGCTAGTCTATATATCTAAAAGAAAGCCGTGTTAGTTACACCACCTATAAGTCGAGAACGGCTGTTACATTTTTGTTTATTATATTTTAATTCTCTGACATTTTTACGTCTTCTATTCTTGCGACTGAATCTGGAACCGTCGGACCTCTCTCAGATACATAGCAATTTCGAAAATATCAATTCCTTAGTTGTATCAACCAGGAATTGAACTGGTTCCTAGGTATGTCCACCGCCACTATAATGGGGATGTAAATATTTTGTTAGTGGAACGGGATCGCCATGTTGGCCAGGCTTGCAGTCCGTGTGTCATACGGGTAATATGATATTATGATAAGTTATGTCACCCGTTATTTATGGTTTAAAATTATTTGTTAACTAAGCTTAAGGGGTTTAATTCCTGTTTACCATCGATTTTAATGTTTAACATGATTTATTAACGTTTAGGGTATCGTAACTGGGGTTTTTATGGATGAATAGTTTTTAATTGGTGTATCACTACATAGTATAAAACAAAGTCGCTTTCTCTGTCCCTATGTCCCTATGTATGCTTAAATCTTTAAAACTACGCAACGGATTTTGATGCGGTTTTTTTTAATAGATAGAGTGATTGAAGAGGAAGGTTTATATGCATAATAACATTTAGTATCAGCATTGCACCCGTGCGAAGCCGGGGCGGGTCGCTAGTATTATTTTAACTTATTTCATGTCTGACAACGCAGGTCCATTTTGATGAATTATACTAGCAAGCTATATTAGTTACAATAAAGCATACAATATTACTTCTTGTTTTATATTGTATGTGTAGGCTCCCGCAGAATATCAGAGTCGTGGCATGCCTTAAGCTGCCACCACAAATGCTGAGCGGGGGACCCTTTTGGCATCATTTTGTTATTTTATTTTTAAATGTTGTGGTTTTGTGTATTTTTTTTTACTGATATGTGTATTTTGTTTTGTCTGATGCCAAATAGAAAAAAAACTTTTCTTTTCTTAATAAATTATTACCCTGACGCCAAATTTGATCTAGTGGCTAAGCCATCGGGCGAACATCTTGGAGGCTCGATCCAGATTAGGGAAACAAAAGTAGCATTGCTCGTGATTGTAATTACTATCCCGCATTTGGCAAGCGTGTTGATTATGCCTGCACCCATCATCATCATCATTTTCGACCATTTGGATTAGCGGTAGTGAACGCTGCTTCTGAGCCATGGGTCGCGGGTTCGATCCCCGCACAGTACAAATATTTGTGTGCATGAACATGTCTGTTTGTACTGGTCTGGGTGTTTTCTATGTATTATAAGTATGTATTTACAAAAAAAAAGTATATGTCTAGTACCCCATACGACAGGGTACTTAATAGTAGCTTAATTTAGGACTAGATGGCTCTGTGTGGCCCAGTGGGGCATGTCTTAAAATATAATATCATTGCTGTGGTAACATGATTTCAATGGTGGAGGCCTTTGCCCTGATGATTATAGGCCTTTATTTACATTTCCGTCTTTTCCAGAATTGGCTCTACGTTTGCAATAAGCTACAACTTTCTTTTGTTTAATAATGCAAAACAAAATGATTTAATGTTAGGTTACAATAATTATTTATTTATTAACCTTTACCAACAATAGATTTCCTTTGTCTAAGCCCTATAGCAATCATAACAAGGCATACTGACAGGACTAGAACAAGCTTTAGTTATATCAGTTAAATACTAGCTTTTTACCTGCTCTTTGCTTGCTTTGACTTCAGCCACGTAGATTTCGGTATTGGGTTCAAAATGAAATGATAATTAATGTTTGATTAAGGTATTCAACCGACATGATCAGGAGAAGGTTTTTATGAAAGAAAATGTAATTGTAGAACATCTAAATGGATCTGAATAAAACTTAGCAAGATACCAATCTCCTTCTTATGCCAGCAGAAGGAGCTCGGTATCTTCTTGCTAAGTTTCATTCAGAGCCATTTAGATATTCTAGCATGATTGACTATCTTTCACAATTCATATAGTGAGATGACACAAAATTTTATGTAACCCTCCTTTAAATTTCTGAGGAATGATTTCTAAGCCAAAAACATTCCTTTTCAGGGTTTTTAACTACATATTTCCAACAAATTTTTACTAAATTAGTTCAGCGATTTATACAGGGAAATTTAACAACTTTCCAAAATTTTTATAGGCATTCAGTATCGTATTTAGAGCCTGTTTATGAAGTAAAAGATGTAATTCAAGATGTCAGCCAAAAAATATTTTTCGCAATATAGTTTAAAGTTTTTACGGTCCTAGACCTGTTATGGTATAAAGGGATAATCAAAAACTTATGAATAGTATCGTAATTAATGAATGAGATGCGCATCGCGTAAAAAAAGTGTTGCTAGGCGGCCGTATCAAAAATATTAACAAAATTTTTTTTTGCCAAAAAACAAAAGACGTATTTTTTCTTTTGGTATAGACCAGTACAAAAATGTCAAGATAAAGCACTTAGAAAATGTCCGCCAAAAATCTAAAATTTTTGTCTAGCAACACTTTTTTTACGCGTCGCGCATCTCATTTATCTATTACTATACTATTCATATGTTTTTGATTTTCTCTTTATACCTTAGCAGGTCTGGGACTGTAAAAATTAAAAACTCTATCCCAAAAAATGTTTTCGGGTGACAACTTGATTTACATTTTTAACTTCATAAATAGGCTCTAAACACGATACTGAACGCCTATAAAAATTTTGGAAAGTGGTTAAAATTTCATCCTGTATAAAAAGGTAGCAGCCCGACAGATTAACTACGCATTCATAATATTATAGTATTGTCTATATTATAAATGCGCAAGTTGGGTACTTAGTTTATGTTTATACTAGGACAGTTTTTCCCAACCATTGTTGGAACAAATGGTACATTTATTCGTTGTAGTTTGCAGGGACTATGACGTACAGAAGTAAAAAAGAACACTTTTGGTAGGTAAATGTTGACACTTAAAACGTCAGAAAGCTAGTGAGTGAAACGACAAAACGGGATTATAAGACGGGACAAGTTGGTTTTAATAGCGTATGCACTCGACGAATAGATACAAATATTCGCTATTAGAAGCAACTTGTCTTAGGCCGCAGGTACGAGTATGAACCTATTATTCATATTGATATTTATTTATTAACTAAATATGATTTTGCAGACAATACAGGCATGAAGATGTTAATTTAATTATAAAAAACGTCGTCTTCTTCAGGGCTGTTGCGACTAGTGCAAAGCACTTTTTTGGCATACTGCTAATTTTTATCTGATATTGTATGATCTTATAGTTTTTATTTCTATAAAATATTATAAAAATTATGTATATTCGGGTATACATAACTTTGTCGCTGTCTGAACGAGCCTAAATTATAACAGATTCCAAATAAACATAAAGTTGTATATTGACTGGCTCCTGTTAAAGGTATGTCGCTCGCGGCATTCAAAATCATTCGTGGACTAATTTGATTCTATCTAGCGGTCCTCAGGTGGTCCACGGCCTACCTGTTGAGAACCACTGTACTAGACCTAACTGGCCGTTGAACGCATATTTGATCAAAGCACAAAGAGAATATTCGATTAGGTTCGATTCCAGCTGTTCACTCTGTAATTACTATTATTTGGGGCGGGTTTTAAAGTACTTTGATACGATATTACAATGAAACCGATAATTTGATTTCTACTGATGTTTTTGCATTGATGATTTTGACAAACTATAATAGCGTCTGTAAATATATATTTTTAGTAAAAAACTAAGTCTATAGTCATCCCACTGCAGGGCTAATGAAGGCCTTCATCATTGAATTCAAGTTACCACAGCAATGATGGTTTGGGCATAATCACCACGCTTGCCAAATACCGATTGGTGATCACAAACCCGAGCAATGTTCGAAAATTCGAAACTCTAATCTTCTTGCCCGACCCGGAGATTGAACGTAGAACCCTGAGATTTTGGCCCGGTAGGTACTTAAAGAAGTATACAAATCTTAAAGTGTAATCTGTATTATTACTTTCTTATTAATAACGTGTATTAAAATTTGTAATCTAATTTTTCCTTTAAGATTTTGGTTATCCAAATTTGGGTTTAATAAATCAGTTAACATCAGTATTTAAAATTGAAAAATTATGTCTCAGGCGGGACTCGAACCCGCATCTCCTCGCATACCGGGCGCGACGCTTTACCAATTTGGCCTGAGACATGATTTTTCAAGTTTAAATACTGATATTCTAAATGCAATCAAATACTTATATATCAGTTAATGTTTTGTTTTTTTCATTAAGTATCTTTATATATTTTTTAAAAAAGTCCACAGCAGTTTGACGATTGAAGACGGCACAGTTTGACGACCATTTGGATCAGCGGTAGTAAAAACTGCTCTGAGCCATGGGTCACGGGTTCGATCCCCGCACGGTACAAATATTTGTGTGCATGAACATGTCTGTTTGTACTGGTCTGGGTGTTTTCTATGTATTATAAGTATTTATTTACAAAAAAAAAATGTATATGAGTAAGTTTATCGGTTGTCTAGTACCCCATACAACAGGGAACATAATAGTACCTTAATCTGGGACTAGATGGCTCTGTGTGGCCCAGTGAGGCATGTCTTAAATATTTATTTTTTATTTATTTAGTTAAAAAAAGTATTAAAATAAAATTGTTTAGATTTTACAAACAATCAACGTTGGATTTAAATTGTTTAATACCCTTTTTTTTATATTTAACTAAGTAGGTATTTAAAAAAAATGGTAACTTACACACAATTTAAGTTTTTAAATACCTACCTAGTTAAATAATTAAAAAACTGTATTATACGTATCACCATTTTGCACTCAAAAATAGTAATATAATAATAATAATAATATTTAAGACATGCCTCACTGGGCCACACAGAGCCATCTAGTCCCAAATTAAGCTACTATTAAGTACCCTGTCGTATGGGGTATTAGACAACCGATAAACTTACTTATATACTTTTTTTTGTAAATACATACTTATAATACATAGAAAACACCCAGACCAGTACAAACAGACATGTTCATGCACACAAATATTTGTACCGTGCGGGGATCGAACCCGCGACCCATGGCCCAGAAGCAGCGTTTACTACCGCTGATCCAAATGGTCGTCTTTTTTACTTTTACTATAGCCTATATCTGCATCAGTTTTAGTTTTAAAATCATTATTCAGTAAAAACTCGCCTCTTAAATACAGCTCAAGAACTTTTAAATCCACCCCCTGGGCCAACGTTCACCCCCCAATCTAAAATCAATCTAGCCTGTCGCCCGGGGAGTTGGTGTAGAAAATAATGTCTTATTAGCTTCGCTATTTGTGTTCACAGGCATTAGTCCCAGAAGCTGTGCTCTTGTATCTTGTAGTGATGTGCAAAGGGTCGATATGTTTTTAATCAGGGGTCTTTTTTTCCATTAACTATAAAGCACATCATGTTTTCTCGCAACTTTGTATCTCTCCCCAATAGTAGTGCATTTGAGATTTTACCCTTGCCCACGAAATCATATGTATTTTTTGTACAATAGGATATTGAAAAGTTTATAATGGTATTTATCGTTCTGCGCAGGTGTAGCGATGCGAAGGGAGTCGATTTTATAATTTCAAATAATCGCGCAACGAAAAAAAACGTGATATCTCTTTCATCACAACATCAAGGAGTCGCCTTGTCATATTTCGAGACTTATCTAATCAATTCTTTCCCCTTTCCCTCAAAAGGCAGTAGCGTCTACCAATGGCCAAAGTGCGATTACCAACTCGCTAGGCAAATGTAGCTATTATGGATAGTTCACCTTAATTACAATGATTTTTATATTTTAAACTATCTGTTGCCCGCGACTTCGTCCGCGACAATTTCTGTTATTATGATCGCGACTATTTTTGCAACATTTTTCACTCATGCTCCTCTCCTATTGGTTGCAGCGTGATGTTATATAGCAAGCCTTTCTCGATAAATGGACTATCCAACACAAAAAGAATTTTTCGATTCGAACCAGTACTACCTGAGATTAGCGCGTTCAAACAAACAAACAAACAAACTCTTCAGCTTTATAATATTAAGTATAGATTACGTAATTTAAAAAATGTATCTACTTAAAAAAATGTTTCTACCTACCAATATTTGTTTGTGGCTTTTGGTAAACGACTCGAAATCAGTTTCAATTAATCTCTGTGTTGATTTTCTCCTAATTTAATGAAATTATACGTACTACTTACTACGCAAAACCACAAATTTTCTTTTAATATATTTTTGTCGATGTGCTTCGTATATTTATATCAACTGTTTCTCATCTCTATCGTCTATTTACTGTCCTTGCGTGTACTGCTGGGATGCACCGGACGTCTCCGGAGAAATTCCGGAAAATTTCGACATTGAACCGTTTGCGCACTTGAGTAAATTCCGGTTCGGGGTTTGACCTACTTTTTTTACCTTAGAAAATGTCGATCAGAGGCTGATGGCAATTTGATTGTGTTTTGATCTGGTTTTATTGGTTTTTAGCTGTTGCATGCTACGTACACGAAGAATTTGAAATTGATTTTATCCTAAAGGAAATACATTGTACAAGTTTCCATAATAAAAAAATACATCCATTAACAAAAAAAAAAAAAGTTATGTTATTAATATTATTATTCCCACCATCACTCTTCTGATCTCCCATCATTGGGAAAACTGTGATCGTCAATCTGCCCGCCAACGTAGAGATAGTAATGTTTTTAAATTTTATTATAACATTTTTCCATAATTTTACATTTATTTTTATTTAATTTTTTATTTTATTTAGAAAGATAGTAAAGAACTTAGTTTCGTATTTCGCCTTTCACTGGTCCCACTATTAAAAAAACTTTAAAATAAGATAAAAAAACTAGTTTTACTTTCTCGAAAACAATATATTAATTGGTCAACTCATTTAAAAGTTATTTGTAGTTTATTTAAAGTACTTCTACTTCTAAAAACAAACCGTCTTACGGTCGATCCTAATAACCTATCTATCTTCAGTTTTGGCATATCGGAGATAGAAAACAACTTCTGTCTTTGTTTCTCTGGACGGCAAAATTAGAGACAGAAGATGTTTTCTATCTCCGATAGGCCAAAACTGAAGATAGATAGATTATTGAGACCGGCCGTTACTCGCAACGCCGCGAGCTAAGCGGTATTGTTCTTGATGTGTTCTCGACTTAAACATGCATTGAGATTTGGGAAATGCTGTAGCTAATAGCTAATAGGAAGATATAGGTACCTGCCTATTTTGTATTTAATAAAAGCTGCCTATAATCATCCCACTGTAGATTAGCCACCTGTGCTACACTGCGGAGGAGTCTCTCATTAGAATTTGATTAGTTTGTGGTAAGCCTAATGGCCTAACCTACATTTGTTAAATGCGTTACACTATCGAGACTAATACTCGTACTTTGCGTAGAATGGGTCGTGTGGGGCCGGAACATTGAAAGAATATCACCGCCCCTTATCTTCCTGTGGTTGTCGTAAGAGGCGACTAAAGGAGTACTGCCAGAAGGAAATTGGAAGCAGCGTCTTCTATCCAATACTGGCCAAACTGTGATCAGCAACTCCTTAAAAAACCGTGGCGTGGCATTCAATGTCGACGCGCATATACAGGGTGAAATTTTACTCACCTTCCAAATTTTAATATATCAATCTACGAGACAAAAAACAAATGACGTATTTTTTCTTTTGGTATAGCCCAGTACAAAAATTTCAAGATAAAGCACTTAGAAAATGTCCGCAAAAAATCTAAAATTTTTGATACGACCGCCTAGCAACACTTTTTTTACGCGTCGCGCATCTCATTCATTCATTATACTCGTACTATTCATATGTTATTGATTTTCCATTTATACCTTAACAGGTCTAGGACCGTAAAAATTGAAAACTACTCGTATATCGCGAAAAATATTTTCAAGTGACAACTTGATTTACATTTTTAACTTCATATAGTATAGGCTCTAAACACGATACTGAACGCCTATAAACATATTGGAAAGTGGTAAAAATTTCACCTTTTATAGAATGACTTTTTTATCACATTCCAAATTTTTTATAGGCGCTAAGTATAGTACTCGTATATAGAGCCCATTTATGAAGTAAAAAAAGTAGGTCGAGTATTACCCCAAAAATATTTTCCGCAACATAGTTTTCCATTTTTACGGTCCTAAGCCTGTGAAGGTCTAAAAGGAACAACAACTTATGAATAGTATCGTAATGAATGAATGAGATATGAGCATCGCGTAAAAAAAGTGTTGCGAGGAGGCTGTATCAAAATCTTTAGATTCTTGGAGGTCATTTTCTAGGTGCTTTATCTTGACCTTTTTGTACTGGGCTATACCAAAAGAAAAAAAAACGTCCTTTGTTTTTTATCTCGTTAGATTGTTGTATTAAAATTTGGAAGGTGGTTAAAATTTCATCCTGTATAAAATAGTATTGTTACTTTACCATATTAGTGGGATGGTTATAGGCACTTAGACGCCATTTCCCACTGCAGGGAAAAGGCCTCCGTCATTGAATTCAAGTTACCACAGCTATGATGGGTGTACTGGCATAATCGCCACGCTTGCAAATGCGGGTTGGTGATCACAAATCCGAGCAACGTTCGAAAATTCGAAACTTTTTGTTGCCCGGCCCGGGATTCGAACCTGGGACCCCGAGATCTTGGCCCGGTATTGAAACCACTAGACCAACGGAGCGTTGGATAATCATCCTACTGCAAAAGCAAAGCTAGTGCAAAGGCCTTCATCACTAAATTCAAGTTACCACAGTAATGATCGGTACAGGCATAATCACCACGCTTGCCATACGCGGGTTGGTGATCAGTGTTCACAAACCCGAGAAATGTTCGAAAATTCGAATTTTCTGACTCGGGATAGAACCCACGACTCGATCTTGGGCCGGTACTTAAGCCACTAGCTAGACAAACGGGGCGTTGCTGCACTGAAAAAAGCTGGCGATAATGTTTCGGAGCATTTCCACGTTGTATAAATTACCTCTGATTCAAATCCAAATAATGGCGGACTGCAGTACGGTTTGTGCGTGCAAATACTGCCCAAATGTAATTAATTTCGTATAGAATCAAAATTGCGCAATCCCTTTTATTCCTGTACTACGACTGTATTGACATAACGACAAATGTTACTAATTAATATCGAAATTGGACATATAAAACAACGTAGGTACTAATAATAAACTAGTATTCAAATAACTTGCTTTAGGAATACTACTCGTACAATTGCTTTATACCCAGTAAACCCATCGAAGAGACGGGTATAATTAAACTGACACATTCTGTCACAATTTCAATAGCAAAATATTTAATATTATTTATCTGTTTATTTTTTGGCGCAACAAACAGAACAAAAATAAGGTTAAATATAGCACTGAACTATATGTTAACGAGTCTAACTAGCTAAACTAAAATAGTATAGTGAAGTCAGGATATTTGATATAATATATAATAGCAAAAAGAGAAAAAATTAAAACAAATTCAAATATTTAAGCAAGCATACAGTACTAACAATAAACTTACATAAATATAATAAGTTATAACTAATATCTAAACATACATAAATACACATACATAATATGATTGCACACAGAATTAATGCCAACGAGATTCTAGATAGATATAAAAGAAAATTAGTCTTTAAAGTGACTTCGCAAAGCCTTCTTAAAAGAAAATTCAGAAGAAGATTGTCTAATTTAGGAGGGCAGTCCATTCCAGAGCCGTACAGCCGTCAGAACGAATTATGATTGAGACATAAAACCAGAAGTATGTCGAGGAGTAAACAACTGAAGTGTATCAGCAGAACGGAGAGGTCTAGCGTGCGTAGTGTGAAGAAAAGAAAATTTATCTTTAAGATAAGAAGGTGATTTAGGATCGAAGAGGATTGAGTAAAGGGCGCAGAGAGTTCGAATACTCATGCTGTGCCTGATAGGGAGCCAGTGCAGTTGGGAGCGGAACATGAAAAATTGATCAAAATTGCGATTTGGTTTCGACTTATTATACCATTTACCTAGCACCCGGTATAGATGCGTGGTAGAGTGTTTTTATGTAGTTTAGACTACCTAACACCTGTATATAGAAGCCACTACATTTTAGAACAAAGGAATGCATCTCAGAGATATGATGCAACTTAAGTCTCGGGCGTGACTTATCTGTATCGCGAGTCAGCCGACACACGGATAAAGCCCCTCTACACGTTCCTAGGTCAAACCAATTAAAACTATTTATTTTTACAAATTTAAAACTATCCCTTATATCCTAGGAACCGGTTCATTATTTGGAATAAAAAGTAGGCTATGTGCTGTATGTTCCAGCGTATAATGTATTTGCATTTTAAATTTCGTCGTTCTGGCGTAAATAAGTAACAGAAACCTTTCGCAGTTTAAATATAGAGATGGGTCTCTAGCAAATTGAAGAGTAATTATAATATCAGTATATAAACTTGAAAAATTATGTCTCAGGCGGGACTCGAACCCGCATCTCCTCGCATGCCGGGCGGGCGCTATACCATTAAGCCACCAAGACCCTGCGACTAAGCGCGAATTTTTCAAGCATATTCTTAACGCTACAAGCCAGCGTCGCTTCATCAAATGAATAAAGGACTTTAGAAAACAAAGTGCTTCGTTCTACAGGCAGGGCACACAATGCGCTCGCGATCGGGTAGGTTATATTTCCCATCGTTAGGGAATCCCTGGACTGAAGTTTTGGATCGGAATGTGTGTACGATGCATTAAGACCTGTATTTAGTATCTGTCGAGTGTTCTCGTGTGATACTTATGATGCTGTCGCGATGGAAGATCTCTAACGTCTTAACTTTAGGCAGACTATGAATTTGAGAGATCCATTTCATATGTGACAATGCAACAAGAAATTATGGCATTTTCACATATAAAAGTTAACACTAAACGGGATTTAATGCACTGTAAGCACTGTGCACTGCACGCTTATTTATTTAAAAGGTACAATGGAATTTTCTCCTGCAAGCGCTCTACAAGTGCCTTCGCAAGTTTTTGGTCTAAAATATAGTCTTCTTAAGCAACGGAATCTTGTAAGACTAATATTATAAATACCAATGTTTGGATGGTTGTTTGTTACTCAATCACTCAAGAGCTGAATGGATCTGGATGAAATAAGGCACGAAGATAGGTTATGGGCTGGAATAGCACATAGGTAATTTTTTATCATGAAAATTTTTACGGTTTAAGCATAGTTTCAAATTTTCTAAATACCACGCGCCCGAAGTCCCGGGCAATAGTTAGTTTCCTAAAATTTTGTATGGCACCTTCGGTGGGAGAGAATCGTACTCTGTTACTTTTTTCTTCAGATAACAAAAGTATTGCTAAACAAACGAGTTTGACGAAATGCTTCTAGTCCTGGCATACCGTTTCCAAAAGGGGTTTCGAATCGGAAATTACGTTCCAGGTGAAAACGCCATTACGCCAATAGTAGTCGAATGTCTCAAACTCCATTCAGTCGAAGAAGCCTAGAGCTATCCAATCTACATAATAGTGATAGTATTGTCTATATAGGGTGAACCTAAGAACAAAGGATAATAAATTTATATTACAAAATAAAATAAAAAAAGGCAAATGTTCTTTGAATACTAAATATTTGAAAAAAAAGGTACTGAATAGGTTATTGTGTTTAGTGTGAAAATAAAAAAAATACTTTATATGATATTCAAGCAATTTAATTGCAATGCGGCATGCGAGGAGATGCGGGTTCGAGTCCCGCCTGAGACATAATTTATAAAGTTTAAATACCTAAATGATGATATATTTTTTTTAATTCTGTATTCTCTGTTCTTCATATGGCGCCTTAAGTTATTTACCTAAAATTTTTATATATAACGTTACCATAACGAATAAAAAAAGCATCAAAACTTGTTTTATAAATTCACCAGTAAAAGACAACTTTCTTACAAAACGTAAGTGCGTTGTACAAGTAAATTGGAAATTTAAAAGTGTCAAGATTTCATACAATTCTATCTAAAACAATATATCAAAAAAAGCTCTCCTAAGTTCGCAACGTTGTGTGTGACTGACCTATATCACTACACTGCACGTCCATACTTGAGCGGTTTCCTTACACACCCTATATAGCACTTCCACACAAAGTTAGTGTTACTGATAAAACAACAGACAGGAACGACAATGACAAATTTAATAAAAGCCCCGACATGTCGAGTCGAGCAATAAAGCTTCTGCGACATGCCCGCAATAAGTTCACTTTTATGCCTCAGGTGACCTCTCCAGTGAGATGAGGAGAAAGCTATCCTGATGCTATATCTAAAAAACCTGTATCTTAGTATTAAGTTTTGTGAAAGAGAAAATAAAAAATGATCGCAAAGCTTTGTATATGCGGATGTTTCTCTGATGCGCTATATCCTAAACATTATTATAAACGTGAAATAGAAACGAATTAAAAACTACTGAAGTGATTTAAAAGAACATTTTCAGTGATGATAGATTAACCCTTAACTACCTACCACCTATTACTGTCACACAACCACCTATCGTACGTCTGTGGGACCCGAGATTAATAATAAATATGTTAACTATAAACATTAAGGGAGGGATCCAATTTGAATAAAAATTCTATTTTGAACATTACTAACCTCTTTATTCAATAAAAGAGGAACATTAAAATTAAGAGTACTTTCACAATAACTTGAAATAATTGGCCTATTCTCTTTTTTTTGCTTTCTTACTAACACTTAGATGAAATGAGATCTAAAAAAAATGTAAGTATTAGGAAATTATTCTTATATTTTTTCTATATAATTCAATTAACAAGGAACGTAAAAAAATAAATATATCACTATATTATAGTAATAATTTAACAAAATTGCGGGCTCTAAACTTAGAGCTTTTCACAACTGCGAAGACAATATTTTGTTCGAGCATTCTAAGCAAATTGGGGCTTTGCATTCGAACACATGTATTTGTGTTTTGCGTTTTTTTTATATTGTGCAATTGGAACAGTTTTTAAGAACCGCCAATAGCTCTTCACAGAGTTTATTTTTAATACAGTTGGCCCTTCGTATTGGGAATCAGACGCGCCACTTTCTTCCAGTACGCGATTAACTTCGACCTGTTCCACATCGCTGCATTCGTCATTTGCATTCTGCATTCGTATATCATTGTCTGATAAATCTTGTTTTGTTTTAACCAGCGATAAATTACAGCTTCACTAAGAACCATTATAACTAAAACAATAAAAAAAAATAACGTAACCTCCTAACAGGGGTCTCTCAGTCCCACGCCGGTATAAATTTACTCACCTGAGGTAAACGCGCGCACCTCTTACCTTGACAAGCCGTTGATCGGTACAAAGGGACGTGGGAAAAAGGTACAGGGTAGAACGAGTCGATGCAACTCTCCGGCGCAAAAATATTCACAATTATTATGTCAACAAGATCTGTGAGACGTATGGTAGGCGGTTAAGGGTTAAAAGTTCCAAGTAGTTTCGCGGGAAACGGCGTAATAGTTGTATTTTGTGTGAAGTCAAGTGATTCATATGATAAATAACGATCATTTCCTAATCTAACCCGAGAACCTTGTGTTTAGGTACCCCGTACAACTACGAATTACCAATATCGCATATTCCTAAAAATGTTACCGCGTCGGTCTAGTGGTTTTAGTACCGGGCCAAATCTCGGATTCCTAGGTTCGATCCCCAGATCAGACAGCAAGAGTTTTGAATTTTCGAACATTGCTCGGGTTTGTGATCACCAACCCGCATATTGGAAGCATGGAAGCATGGAAGCATAATTGCTGTGATAACTTGAATTCGATGATGGAGGCTAGGCTAGGCAGTGAGATGATTAAAATCATAAAATCATTTAAAATCAGTTTTATTTCTGCAAATAGGCTCTTGGAGGCGCTTTTACACGTCCCAATATTTAAAACTACCACTGCTTCGGGACAAATGTGGGCTAGTGCCGAGAAGAAGCAGCGCAAGAAACTCGGTATTCCATTATATACTCGGTATACTCGGTATTACATTATTCTCGGTATAACATTGTAGTTCCATATCCATTAGACGGGGATCCTAATACAGGTATGTGTCCCGTTCTTATTGCTTAAAAGCATGGTGGCCAAGTAGGAGTGGGACGGAAAATCTGGAAATATTCGAAATATTAATATCATTGCTGAATGACCTTGTAATTGAGCTTGTATAAGCTTTGTAGTAGCTTAATTTGGGACTTGAAGACTGTGTTGCATGTCTTGGAATATAATCATTATATTATTCAACCCAAACATAATCGCCATCAGATCTTACAAATTGAATAGGAAAATGTCTGCTGAATATAATACATTCTCAAAGTAAGTAATGTAAGTTTATTAATAGTAGTTATAATTTACTTTCATGATTTTTATTCTTTTTTTGCTCTGTCTCTCTTTTTGCACCGCCTGTATTATTTCTGTTTGGCCCTATGGTTGACTGGGAGAGAATGCTTTTAGCATTAAGTCCGCCTATCGTACTATATTTTATTATTGTGCAATAAAGTGTAAATAAATAAATAAATAAATAAAAGTATCGAGAAAGTGCACCATTTAAAATTGGTCTTTGTTTACTACAAAATTCCTTAGCTCAATAGATACTCTCTTAAATTAAGATGTTCTCTAACTAAATAATTTGTGCAAAGTCAGCTCTAGGCTACAATTAATTAAAGTGCAGGGAACAATAATTATTGCGATCGCTGATCGGCTTTAATGCTGGATTGCCATCGACCAGGACTAATGGCTAGAGCTGTCGCTAGAGCTAGATAGGGCTGTGAATGCAAAGATATCGACTGTCGATAAATGTGTAATAACAATACAGAAACTGATGGATCGACTTGAAGTTAGGCAAAAAGTGATAAGAAAGAAAGACAACATATTTGACACACATTTTATGAACAGTTACACAGAAACATTACTTAAACATTTAATACAAAAAACAATCAAGATAAATAAACCAAAGGTGTCAAAAAGAACTCTTGCTCAGCATTTATCGTGGCAGCTTTAGGCGTGCCACGATGCTGGTATTCTGCGGGAGCCAAGAATGATATCACTTAAGTTTAGAACTGCTTAATTTTTTTTTCATACAATTATCAAACTTTTATTCGATAGAATCCATCTCCTGACCATTATAAACATGACATAAAAAAAGATTTCACTAACTGAAAATAATTATTCAGTTTCAATTTTATGTAATGTTCGCGTTTATTCGAGAGACTAATAGACGTACCAGGATGTTAAAATCTCATCCAATTGATTTTTTTCCACCGTAATTAACTTAAAGGTTTCTTCATATTGGTTACACCCACAAGACACCGCCACTGAGTTGTAGTTTATATACAACTAGCTGTTACTTCAGCCGCGTCAATTTCTGTTATTATGATCGCGACTATTTTTGCATCATTTTTCACTGATGCTTCGATCCTATTAGTCGCAGCATGATGCTATAAAGCTTAAAACCTTCCTCAAAAAATATACTATCCAACACAAAAATAATTTTATAACTCGAACCAGTACTTCCTGAGATTAGCGCGTTCAAACAAACAAACAAACTCTTCAGCTTTATGATATTAGTATAGATTTATACAAACCATAACCAAACAGTAATTGTCGGACGCTGCAGCGCTGCTACCTGTCTTCTTGCGACAACCAAAAAGATTGGTAGGTGTTATTATATTTATGTATCGACAATACACGAGAATATACCAATTATAAGCAGTTCATTTTATTGATTCTGCTCTCATTACTGACTGGAAAATTCCGATACAAAAGGTACGCTAAACTAAAACTAGGCGCTCAATTTTTGCGCGAGTTATGTGTAACTGGCGAGTAACTTGTGCGCTTGCTTGTAATGCTTTGAATCTGTATTTTCCCTTAGACTCAAATATCTTCCCTCTATATCGCAATAAAACACATCTGTAAACCGTTAGAGTCAAGAACTACAATTTTCAGAAGAGCTACAGAATTTTCCATTAAATTTCGCTCAAACATCGATATTTTGCGAGTATCGATATTTATGACTTCCGCGTCCACGGCACTGGCCCGGTGTAAAATGCCGGATCTACGCTAAAAATGGCGGGAGGAAAATGCGGAAAAATACCGAGTATTCTCGACATTAGTCTGGCAAAAAGTTAAGTGCTAGGCTTTAGAGTTGTATGCTCTACGCATCGTAGATATAAGTTAAAAAAAAGATTATTCTGACAAATATTTGGGGGATTTGTCGACACATAAAATATAGTGGCAGCTATTGGTGAGAGTAAAGGTTGAGAGATAAATTCGATTTTTTTTATTCAAGCAATTAAATAGGCTACTTAACTTTTTTTGAAGTAATATAATAATAATATAATATTTAAGACATGCCTCACTGGGCCACACAAAGCCATCTAGTCCCAAATTAAGCTACTATTAAGTACCCTGTCGTATGGGGTACTAGACAACCGATAATCTTACTTATATACTTTTTTTTGTAAATACTTATAATACATAGAAAACACCCAGACCAGTACAAACAGACATGTTCATGGACATGATTATTTATTGCCTGATTAGACGACTTAATTCAAATTCAAATTATTTATTCAAATTCAAATTATTTATTCACAAGAATATTAAGAGAATTTAAGAATATTAAGAGCTTCCCCTTAACGTTTAGTTACATTATGGTCGGTCAGGTAATTGATTGTATCTTTAGTATTAACTTACATATATCTATGTTTGTATTGAATAAAAACCATACCGTTTATAAATTGTAAAATTAGTTACTTGACCAAAAAATATATTAAATAAAATAATTTATTGACCGTAAATTAATGTTGCCTATTAGTAGATTTATTTTGACCATCATATTATTACACTATACTTACACGGTGCATTTTCAACCTGTATTACGAAGCCTACGTTATGTTACCATTATGTATAACATCTTGGTAGTGTTATTTTAATTTACATACCAAACATCTTTTAAAATTAAAATATAAATTATTGGTTCAGCTATTTATTTTGAAACACGCTGTGACGCGCATAGGTGTAGCTTTGTAAGGTCCATTAAAATGAGACGACCGCAGCAAAATAATTAGTCTGTGCGCGTCACAGCATATTACAAAATTAAAAGTCTGAATCAAAATTTCATATTTTCAAAATATATTTTTAATCAAATAAAAAATAACACTGCCAGGTTGTTATACATAGTGGTCCCATAATGTGAGCTTCGTTCAACAGGTGTTTGAAAATACACCGTGTATATTTATAATGCATATACTTTGACATTAAAAAAACCTCGAAAACACGCAATAAGCTGTAAATTATGTACTTAAAGAGCTCTCATGATTTTTGTGGGTATTTTTAGTGAGAATAGCTTAGTTGTTTGAAAATACCTACCTAGCTACTCAGGAAAGCCCTAAATATATGTGACCTAACAAAAAGTACGTTCTTTTATGTGTGTAAAACCTTTATGTGCTAAGATAAGCCTATTACACACTTATACATTTTTAAACGCAAATATTTTATTTAACAGAAATATACCATTCGCTAGACACGCCGTGTTCTCCAATTTAAGGATTGTGCACATCATAAGCTAAACGAGACGATCGCAGTTTGGCCTTTAGTACAGAAAAGACCATGGTCTGCCCGTGATCAAGAACGGTGTAAAGCGAATCAAAAATCTTTCATTTAAATGTATAGTGTTCACGTAAACTCAAGAAAGCAGCAGAAAAGGCGCTGTTACCCATATTTTTCTGACAGTTTTCCTTTCTTACGACACTCGTACGAAGAGAAGGGGCGATGTTATTCTTTCAAACAGCACATGACGACCATATGCTAGCGCTTCCCAACTAGCACACAAGCAGCTTATACAGGCATTGCGCCGAAATACGGTGAATGTGGTAAATTAGCGCTACAAGGGCTCTTTTAAACTCTCATGACGCTAACCAACGCTTTTAAACTACTACTGTAGTGCTCTTATATGGGCCTATTTGGCACTACAGGAGATCTGTAGCCGCTTATAGAACCACTATACTTCTTACTAGTGGAACCAAGGCCGTTGCAGTTCTCCTTTCTTACGACACTCGTAGGAAGAGAAGGGGCGATGTTATTCTTTTAAATAGCACATGACGACCATATGTTAGCGCTTGTAAATACACTTTTCGTTAGTTGCGTTTCATACTGACGCTTTTTGAATCGCGTTACAAGTGAAACGCGCGCTGCTCGGGTAACGCTTTCCGAGCTACAGAACGAGCAATATTAAATTATCTGGTTCGAAAAGCATACTATGATATTATACAATATTATGTAAAAAAATTGAATTAAATTGTCGTAATACAATATTATGATTATATGCATACATATTAAAAATATAATACTTTTATGTGTTTACATTATACCGGCACTGCTTAACGAACTGATGTTATAAACCGATAAACAACTAAGTTTCTTTGCGATAAAATGCACTGGATGTGAATATGCCTTAGCATTATCAGCCTGTAGAGAAGACGCTTCTGTATTCTTCTGGAAGTGCTCAAATAGTCGTAGCCATTTACCCATAGAACGAAAAGGATGGTGCTTAACAACCATATCTTACTGTACATCATCATTACTATCGAATGCTATATTATGAATTAATTTAAACTTAATTGCACAGACATACATTTATAATATCAGTATTAAAATTTGCAAAATTATGTCACAGGCGGGACTTGAATGGAGATGCCTCCATGCATACCGGGTGCGGCAGGCACTATGATGCGGGTTTAAGATCCACCTGAGACATAATTTTTCAAGTTTACATACTGATATTTTAAATTGCAATCACATTTATTTACAAAAGTCGGACTAAATGCCGTATAGCATTCTCTACCAGTCAACCAATGGGCTAAACGGAAACGTTCTGTGGTCGGTGCGACAACGCAACAACAAAATGTCATAAAATTAGTTTTCCTATTTTTTCATTCACTTACGTTTTACTTTTTTATATGTTGTCATCGCATCAAATGCAGTGGTCGACAGGCTCATCCTCACCCAGGGTAAAGAGGCTGAGCACAAAATATTCATGACTCAAATCCGCATCAGATCTTGTTTCAAATTCCTTTTGAGCTGCTCTTTGTCTTGCCCGTGACGTAGGGCGCGTGCTCAGTGAAGCAATGTGATAATACTTGAATCTGACTAAAATAGCTTTACAACATTATAATGTTTATGTTTCAATGCTAATCATCTAAACGTATAACGAGTGCTGTGCCTTTAATAAAGTAGTAGAATCCTCTTCTTACGGGCATCGTCAAGGAAACACTTTACGAAACTTTCTTTCAAGCTATTGCTGATAAAAACATTTTCAAAAATATTTATACAGTTGTGTCATCTTAACAGATTTTAAAATATTTATTTTAGACGTTGGGGGTACATGACCAATAACATCGATGACACTCCGCTACCTAACTTTTAAATTTGTCAATACAAAAAATGTTATGGTAGAGCAGTGACCTAGTAAGTAATCTTTCGAGGTTGAGATTCACGTCCTACTTAAGGCAGTCTATATTTATATTCAAGTAATTTTATATTCAATTTACACCACTAATTTAATTACTTACAGTCAAACCGATATTAATATCTGAAACTGTTTTTACAGTCTAGAAATTAATATCGGTTTGACTCCGAACGAAAACGTTACGAAAAACATTATGAAACGGTATTTTTCAAACCAGTTTGCTTTGCCTGTGACACAAAAGATAGATCTTGCTTATGATATCGACAACAGAACAGACAAACTTCTTTATCTGTTATGTGATATCGGCCAATTAATACATTATATACCGGAATCTATTACAATAGGATTCCGCTAATGTGTCTCTTTAGATACAATCGGCCTATCTTAAATGTAGGTAACAGCTCAAAGCCTTCTCCCTGACATCGCGATAACAAAACAATCTGGAAATGATAATAACAATCGCCATTAATAGCCGGACAGATTGCCGTAAGAGCTTATACGCGGTCCGTCATGCCAACTGTCAGTAATATGATCGGACACAGGGCCAGAGTTGAAATAATTTGGTAGGGGTAAAATAAAAATGGGCTGGTGTTTTTTTTTTCATATTAAAAAAGTAAAATAAAGTAATCGATAATCATCCCACTACTGGGCAGAGACCTCCATCATTGAACTCAAGTTACCACAGCAATGATGGTACAGGCGTAAACACCACGCTTGCCAAATGCGGGTTGGCGATCACCAATTCGTAAGGTTCTAAACAGAACAATGAACGATGTTCTAAAATTCTAAATTCTTGTTGCCCGACCCGGGGATCCAACCCAGGTCCCCGAGATCTTGCTCTGGTACTTGAACCACTAGACCAAAGGGGCGTTTTTCATATTAATTTATACTTATTTAGAAGTTTAAGAAAGAGGGTAAGCAGAACAGTAATCGTAATGGGGGCTTCCCTTGTGGTCGAAGAATGACATTACTTTTAAAACGCTGTATGGCTATAATACTGTAACAAATGAGGTGATGTGGTCTGTGTATTGATTGATGCGGAGTTTTTATGACAATAAATTTAAAAGTTCCACAAAACTATTGCAATTACGGTTTTGATCATAGATCATAAGGAGACCAAAGGGCAAGCAATTAATTGAGATTTTGATCAGTTGGCCAATACATATACTAATTTTCACTGCTCGATGTGAAGTTCGAAATAGCATCCTTGTACCCATCACTGTTTAAGTTGAATTCAATGATGAAGGCCTTTTCTCTGCAGTGGGATTATAGGGTGTTACTTTACTTTTACCAAAATTATACTTTTAAATACGGGTACATACTTAAATTATAACTACCGTATTATACGATCCCCAAATATTTATGACTCCTCCAATAAGAACTAGTCTAGGGAGATACTTCGCCGTCTTTGCCCCTTGTTACGGCCCTGGCGACGATATGAAATCAATTGTGACCTCTGCCGTAATGTCCACATAACTATTAATCAGAGCGAGCCAAATTGCACCTTATGCCACAAGCATAAAGCGATGATTAATTTATATTGCTGGTTTGCGGACATTTGCAATGTTATAGTTGGTGCTTTATAGTACACGTTCTGTGAAGTATTAACATTTTGAGAAAATTGATACCTTTATGTTTATCCCTTTCAGCTACTCTTAGTAGCGGTATTAGTATTGTTGGAAATCGGCGAAAGCCCGCCAATAAAATTTTGGATCAGGCACAAATTGCTTCCAGTATTAGGTGGTTTTAATTATTAATAGTTGACAGGTGTCATAGATAAACCAATATAAATCATAATGTGATGGATGGCTGAAAAAAAAATTATGAATGATTAAAGGGCGAATTAAACGCCCCGTTGGTCTAGTGGTTTAAATACCGGGCCAAGATCTCGGGGTCCCAGGTTCGATCCCCGGGTCGGGCAACAAAAAGTTTCGAATTTTCGAACGTTGCTCGGGTTTGTGATCACCAACCCGCATTTGGCAAGCGTGGTGATTATGCCAGTTCCCATCATTGCAGTGGTAACTTGAATTCAATGATGGAGGCCTTTTCCCTGCAGTGGGATGGTAATAGGCTGTTACTTTACTTTACTTTTTTTTTAAAGGGCGAATGAATGAACGTATGAATAGAGAGTATTTGCTTCAAGAAAGGTTTTCTTCGTGTCTTATGATAAAATAGATTCAAGCGATATCTTACTTAAATAAATGTTTGGTGACGCCACAGTAGACTTAAAGAAAAGTAGTTACACGGTATGGGTGCAGGTGGATTGGGAGGCCCATGGCCTTTTTAGACAGAGTTTAAATGCTTACAACATCAACATGATGACGTATAACAATGTAATCATTCCAAATGTTTAATATCTTGTTAATCCTAATAATAATGGCGTACACATTCCACAAACCGCCTCATATGAAATGGAAATAAAATAATTATTTCATTCATGTCAAACCAGAATAACCCTTTGACAGATCGCACTAAATCTGGGTCAAACAAAGTCCACATTACATAAATAATCTAAACCTTTAACTTGTACGATATAGAGTTCAAATTCGCATAGCAGTTGTTATTGATAAGGTTTTAATAAAGGGGAAAAAAGTAATTTGCCTATCTTGTGTTTCTGGGTTAAGCCGCGGTAGGAAAATGTTCACAAATAGGTACTGATGGAGTGTTAACATAAACGAGTTACTGTTGTTACCCTCCCCTCATTTTGCCTTAGGTAATCGTGAAGGGAATTCAAGGATTAAATTAAATTACGTCTTATATTACGAGTATATTTGCGAATGCTAGTCGAACGATAATTTTAGCGGATTACGTTAAACATTGGGAATTTGTCAAATATACCTCCTTGATAAATATGAAACAAGCTAAGATGTTGGGTGTGTTTTTAGAGATATGAGCTCGTGGGTTCTTCTTCAGCGCTCGGAGAACTGTACTAAGAAACTGTGGAGGGCGCCACTTGCTTTAACTCAGAATCAAGAAAGAGTTAATTAAAGAATTAAAGATAGAAAAGAAAACAAGTTATTTTCAATTTGTCTCCCCTTGTTTATTTATATGTTTAATATAGAAAATTATTGATTGATGCACATACATGAGCTACATACATTACACTTACATTAGAGTTAAGAACTAATTACCACTATGCAATTAAACAAAAGTTGTGTGCTTAACTATAAGCTTAAATTCTCAGATTTAGTGAAGGAAAGCTGAGAAGCAGGAATTCCTTCACTCACGTCTGACTAAAACTAAGGTTGGCCTAACCTATGAGCTGAGGAGTATCACCAATGCATGAAAACTATCAAAAGAATAAATGTTCATAAATACCTAGTAGCATGTTATTAGATCATGTCACCGATAATTAATTATAACATCACCGTGGAGAACCACACATATCCCTCCGTCCCTGGAGCACATGCGCGCAGGATGCAGGAGTATGTCCTAGTAGCTAGGAGCGAGGAGGGCGATATTTCAAGCCTGGAAGGTACACACAAGCATGAGTACAGCGGTGATAAAGCCACATGCTCTTAGGGAGCGCACGTGGGCATGAGCAGATGGTATGTGAAAGGAAAACGTGCACTAGCACAGCACTTTAGACATGACTGCAGGTGCATTTACAGCAGGGTGAGATGAAGACATTCGCTAGCACGTTGTCCACACGTGGGCATAGGCAGATACACGTGGTGAAAAGAATCAAACATGCTTACCCATAAAAATGCAGCAACAATCACCAAGATGAGGCGATGCATCATGTAAATTTATCCATCAAGGGAAAGTAAAAAAAATGTTAGTCCATGAGGAGACAAATTGAAGAGAGAACAAAAAAAGAAAAGATATTAGCCCTTTGGCTTTACATGCCTACAGGCATTTTGGCACGCTTTACCGCCATTAAAAAAAATTACTTTTTCGCGAACAAGAAAACTCAGGAAGCGAAAAAAAGACTGGCCACCAAATGGCATCCGCTTATATATCCAATCCAACCTCTCCCCTCTATGACAAGACAGTTTTATTTTTTAATTCTTTGCATTCACGACTTGGAACCACTTGACTTGACTGACACATAAAGCCAAACAACGCAGAAAACTGCTCAGCCCTGAAAAAGTAGAAAACTACCTAAAAAATCAACATAAATAGCCATTTGCCTATTAATGTAACAATATAAAAAAATAACATTCAAATTATTAGATAAAGAAAGGAATTGTGGGATGACAGACACAAAGTTGCACCATATGGTGTTCCATCAGCCGGATAGATGGCGTTACCAGTAAAAATCCTTAGCTGCGCACGAGCTGTTGAAACAAGATTAATGCAAAAATGTAACGACGTGTTACAATACATCCCCACTAAAGAAAAAAAAAAAAAGGACAGAAAGTTAAACTACCAATGTAAAAATTTACTAAGTATTAAAGGTGATCTGTGAGGAGAACACTCGACAGCATCAGATAGTGAAATATCACTTAACACAGGCCGTCCAACTGGATTATCCACCTGCCTACGAGACCTATTGTAGAATGTCCTGCTGCGACTGTGGTATTTCTTCTTAGGAGATCGATCCCTGCGAAAAACATTCCTCAGTCGTTGAGGTATAGGATGGGATCCCCGTACTGATGGTTGAACTTTATTATTGGTAGCAACCACAGTCTTACAAGATAACATCAAGTTTGATGCAGGTCTAGTAGACGTCTGACATAACTTTCCTGTGTCAAAGATGTCCCCACATAAACCAAAGGAACGAAGAAAGTCAGCCCCTAATATAATAGGCACGTTTGTATCACGACAAACAACAAAGTGAATAAAGTTAAATCTATTAGAATAAGAAATGGGCAGTATAACTTTACCTACAACACTCAGTTGAGCATTGTTACCCACTAATAAATTTTCGTGGCAGTGAACCACATTAGGATTAACCCCTAATTGAGAAAGAGTAGATAAGGCGTCAGTGCTGACTAAGGATACAGAAGCACCACTGTCTGCCAGAGCACTGCATTTGATGCCTGAAACGTCAATATTAAGATAAGGCCTAACATCATCGAAGCCATGATTATTAAACAATGGTTTAACAACAGAGGTTTTACCACTAAGAAAAGAATTAATAAATTTTAAGTGGTTTTGCCATTCAAAGTCAGAAGTATAACCCTTCTTAAAAGAAACACGAAGATTTAAAATGTTGTTTACCCCTGAACGATTTGGACGTATCCTCTTCATACAAGGGCAATCTTTTGTTACAACACCCGGCTTCTTGCAATTGAAACAATGTAGACCGACATACACGTCGCAATCTTTGTAGTGATGTGCACCATCACACTTTAAGCACTTCACCACTACAGAGCTTACCCGTGAGTTACCAATGGGAGAAGTTTTAGGTTTTAGGAGTTCAGAAATGATGACATCAGGACCCGGATTGAGATAGCCCCTGTACTCACACCTGTGCTTGGCAATTTCCAAATTGACACAAAGCTCCTTCAAATGATCAATAGAGTAAACATTAGTTAAAGATAAACGAGATATATAGAAAGGATTCATATTAGTCATAATAATATCAAGTTGCTCCTTCTCAGACAAAGGCACAGAAAGTTGAGTAAATAAATATCTCATAGTATTAATAAAAGTTCTAATTCTTTCTTTAGGCTGTTGTAGCCGTGACCTAATTTGGTTCAATAAGGAGCGCTCACACTCAACAGATTGAAACTCAAGTTTTAATAATTGCAAAAATTGATTACATGTTAAAATAGAATGTTGAACAGATTTGAACCAAATTAAAGCCTCACCTGACAAGACATAAATGGCATTATTTAAGAAATCATTATCAGAAATTCTAGAAGACTTAATGTAATCTGTAAGTTTAATGATAAAGTCGTGTACTGGTGTTTCACCACTAAAGTTCAAATTCCATTTTAAAATTTGATTGAGCACAGGCTTAGAATTAACATTCGAGCATGAATTTTGATGATTAACCTCATCACCAAGGGATTGAATAATTAGAGGTTGAGTACCTACAGATACCGAAGGTATAGGTTCAGACACAACACTAGATGATGTGGTTCCGCACTTAATATTGTTAAGAAGTAGAAAGGCATTAGCAAGCAAGCTAATTTTAAGTGCCCTGTGTTCCTCACTGGTGACACTCACTCGCTCAAGTCTTAGTATAACATGAGTTAATATAGAACAACACTTTTTGATACAACCAGCATGGTTGGTATTCAACACTTCATTATATTTTAATTCACAAATATTCAGCTCATTAGCAGAGTCTAAAGAAAATAAAAACTTATTGCTTAATTCCTGATTGGTGATACCCTTACCAGAACGCAATAACTTCCTCAGCTCATCGACAGTAGTATCATCTGATACTTCAAGGCCCTTAACACGAATTTCATATAAAAGTTCGTTTTTACTAAGATAATTAATATCTAAAGAAAGAGACATGATTACAAAATTAAATTAGTAACCTAAGTTGAGACAAATTAAAAAAACACAGCTTCAAAGTACAAATCTCTAAAAGAGGCCCCACGTTGGGCGCCAATGAAACAAGCTAAGATGTTGGGTGTGTTTTTAGAGATATGAGCTCGTGGGTTCTTCTTCAGCGCTCGGAGAACTGTACTAAGAAACTGTGGAGGGCGCCACTTGCTTTAACTCAGAAGCAAGAAAGAGTTAATTAAAGAATTAAAGATAGAAAAGAAAACAAGTTATTTTCAATTTGTCTCCCCTTGTTTATTTATATGTTTAATATAGAAAATTATTGATTGATGCACATACATGAGCTACATACATTACACTTACATTAGAGTTAAGAACTAATTACCACTATGCAATTAAACAAAAGTTGTGTGCTTAACTATAAGCTTAAATTCTCAGATTTAGTGAAGGAAAGCTGAGAAGCAGGAATTCCTTCACTCACGTCTGACTAAAACTAAGGTTGGCCTAACCTATGAGCTGAGGAGTATCACCAATGCATGAAAACTATCAAAAGAATAAATGTTCATAAATACCTAGTAGCATGTTATTAGATCATGTCACCGATAATTAATTATAACATCACCGTGGAGAACCACACATATCCCTCCGTCCCTGGAGCACATGCGCGCAGGATGCAGGAGTATGTCCTAGTAGCTAGGAGCGAGGAGGGCGATATTTCAAGCCTGGAAGGTACACACAAGCATGAGTACAGCGGTGATAAAGCCACATGCTCTTAGGGAGCGCACGTGGGCATGAGCAGATGGTATGTGAAAGGAAAACGTGCACTAGCACAGCACTTTAGACATGACTGCAGGTGCATTTACAGCAGGGTGAGATGAAGACATTCGCTAGCACGTTGTCCACACGTGGGCATAGGCAGATACACGTGGTGAAAAGAATCAAACATGCTTACCCATAAAAATGCAGCAACAATCACCAAGATGAGGCGATGCATCATGTAAATTTATCCATCAAGGGAAAGTAAAAAAAATGTTAGTCCATGAGGAGACAAATTGAAGAGAGAACAAAAAAAGAAAAGATATTAGCCCTTTGGCTTTACATGCCTACAGGCATTTTGGCACGCTTTACCGCCATTAAAAAAAATTACTTTTTCGCGAACAAGAAAACTCAGGAAGCGAAAAAAAGACTGGCCACCAAATGGCATCCGCTTATATATCCAATCCAACCTCTCCCCTCTATGACAAGACAGTTTTATTTTTTAATTCTTTGCATTCACGACTTGGAACCACTTGACTTGACTGACACATAAAGCCAAACAACGCAGAAAACTGCTCAGCCCTGAAAAAGTAGAAAACTACCTAAAAAATCAACATAAATAGCCATTTGCCTATTAATGTAACAATATAAAAAAATAACATTCAAATTATTAGATAAAGAAAGGAATTGTGGGATGACAGACACAAAGTTGCACCATATGGTGTTCCATCAGCCGGATAGATGGCGTTACCAGTAAAAATCCTTAGCTGCGCACGAGCTGTTGAAACAAGATTAATGCAAAAATGTAACGACGTGTTACAAATATCTAGACTAAATTACCTTATTGCGCAAACTCCGATTCATTTAAGTGTACAAAGTGCTTTGTGTGTGACAAAGTTATGCTGGCAATTAATCCAAATCTTATCATAACAACAAGAACAGGACCCACGTAAATTTTCGATTCAGATCAGATATACCTAATAGACGAATAAAACTGTAATAGTTAGATGAATTAATATTCGTCAGAATAAAAACTTGAGATGTGTCAAGGGACACCCGGATGGAACTGAAATGAAAATTTTTAGTGAATGAATTGTAATAAAATTATATTTTATTATTTTTAATTCTATCTCCCTCTCCCTCTCCCTCACGCGCACGCCGCACGGCTTACAACTAATAATATAGCAAAAAGTGTCGTTACATTTTTTTCCGTCCAGCCTCCTTTCGCAACGCGCGATAAGGAACTTCGTTCCAAAAACTGATAAGTATACTTAATGAGGGTGCATTTTTAAGCAATGTTAAAAGTGTTAGTCAAATGGACTTTTGTATAACATCTTCTGAAAAGAAATGTAAGAAGCGGGTAATTCTCTTTCACGCCGTTCTAATTACCGAATCTCGGTTTATTTTCAAGCATCCCGGAACTATTTAAATAAATACAAAGAATAGGATTCGTTACTCGGAAGATAAAAATAGCCCAAGATTTTCGTAAAAAACACTGAAACCCCCTAAAAAATCAGTGCCAGTATAAGTAAAACAAACACATTTTCCCATGTTCGTTATAATTACCATAACAAACATATCCCATTCAATGTCGACGCGCATATAATTATACGAAACAAAAAACTGTGACCCAGAAATAGAATCTCTGATGTCCCTGTTGTTTTACTACCCAATATTGCCGGTCATAAAACGGCCTTATATCCTTAGTTTCTCTTTACGGCTTTTCAATATTTTTATGCGTAAAAAACTGGCCAGTACAAACCAATAGGTTCCGTAAACTTGCTTGCAACAATTCACATACAAATTTTGGGCTATACAAAAATTTTCGCGTAAACATTCAAACAAAAAGATATTTCATGTAAATCGTTTTCAAAGCACTAGTAAACTTTCTATCGATCCATAGACATACAAATAAAATAAAAAGGATACGGTCCAAATTCTTATGCGAAGAATATTTTTAATTTACTTAATGCCCCTTGGCTTAAAAAAACAAATTAGTTTAAGTTTTATTTATGCTACTAGCGGACCCGACAGACGCTGTCCTGTCTTAAATATGAATATAAATAAATATTTAAGACATGCCTCACTGGGCCACACAGAGCCATCTAGTCCCAAATTAAGCTACTATTAAGTACCCTGTCGTATAGGGTACTAGACAACCGATAAACTTACTTATATACTTTTTTTTTGTAAGTAATACATAGAAAACACCCAGACCAGTACAAACAGACATGTTCATGCACACAAATATTTGTACTGTGCGGGGATCGAACCCGCGACCCATGGCTCAGAAGCAGCGTTAACTACCGCTGATCCAAATGGTCGTCAAATTTGTATTGATTACATTTCATTTGGCCCCTCGTACGCCATCCAAAGGTCCGGGACTCCATAGTCCCGTGATTGGAAAATGACCAACAAAATAATAATAAATAATAATATTAGTAAGGATGAGGATATCAATTTATATATGTAATTGTGGACAACATAACATAGGTACAGACGGCGGCAGGTCAACCTACCCAAAACTTTAAAGGTCATTAAATTGATTTTCAACTTTAAGTCCAACAAGTAGAGTTCAATATCAATTGAGAAAATTTGACGTTTTGTGGATAGGTTGACGTGCTGTTGTCTGTACATTGTTGTGATCCCAATTTATGTAAACTTAAACCACTTGTATTTTGGAAATCAGAAACAAGAAAGGTACCACAAACACCCAGACCCGAGAAAATGTGGAAAAAACCTTTTTTTTCTACATAAACACGTCCGGGAATCGAACCCGGAACCTCGGATTCTACCTACGCCACTCCGCCAAGGGTCTTGTTGTTAACTGTATCACATCGGGATTCAAAACCAAGCTGAAAGCCCATTCTTTATAGCCAAAATGTTAGTAATGGTTACTTACTAGTTTCCTCGGAAACTTGAAATAGCCATAAGTTCCGCGCCACCATTCTTCGGGGATCCCTAAAAGCGGAAAGTTCTTAAAAGTTCTGACGTGACCACAAACAAAGGTCCTTTGTTTTATGTTATATTGCTTTATTTTGTGTCGCCTCCGATTTCAGGACTTCACTCTTTATTTTGTCAGTACTGAATCAACTTCATTGTTACAACCGGCTGATGAATATATTTTTAATCGGAAAACAAATGGACTATATTTTTGTAGAGCCAACTGATTTTGACAGTTCGTTTTATTCGTTAAAGATAGTTCAAGTCAAAAATGACAGAATTGACGAGGAGTTTGTTTCATTCGAGGAAGCGTAGCTCAAGTCAAATAAATAAGTATTAAAAACTTTCGAATAAAAGAACTACCTACGAAAATCGTGAAATAGGTGACCAATGGCAAAACAAACAATGAAATAGAACTATGCACCGAGATAATTGTAGCAATTATTCTATTTTCATATTTTTTTGTACAAGTATCTATATGTCCAATTAAAGTGTATTGAATTGAATCATTAATTATACCACTAATATATCGTGGATTTTCGTCTGTTACATCAGATATAAAAATAGTTTCCGTATAAAACTGTATTAGCACATTTGAAATTATTATTATTGTGAAGAGTAACCACATTGTACACTCGACAGCACATCAAGGTAAACAGTTGAACTGCGATAACAGCTTTTATTACGTAGGGCATAAAGGCGGTCTCAAGGTCAACATGTATAGTCTGATGTGCCGCCGTGTGTACTAGGCATTATGAAATATATTTTGTTAGTGCATTGTTCTCTGTTCTATTGTGCGAAGTTAAATTAGCATAGGTCTTCTATGTATACTACCATAAAGGGATTTATAAACATTAGAATCAAGGGGTGAAAGGATCCAACACATTACTGAAATATAGCTTTAATCACTTTTAATAATGTTCCTATGTACACAGCGCTTATAACTATAAAACTGGATCTCTACAGTAAACATCGTAAAAATTCAATACATTGTACATTTGCGAGAAAGCAAAATAGCACATGATAAACGAAATAACATACAAGTAACTAGCTGCTAATCAAACCATAAAATGTACTTTCTCGGTTAAAAACTAAACGGATATAAAAATAAATATTCACGTTTTAAAAATTATCAATAAGCACCAGTAAATTAAATGAACATAGCTGCTTACTTAAGTAAAATATATACCATAAAGGTATTCACGCTACTGATAAAACAAAAGGTTTAGGAACTATGTATGAATTTCATCACAAAAATGTTAAAAGAAAGCATGGTTTTAAAATGTTCGATAAAATTAGGTCTGAATCGATACAGCCTCAAAACTAAAACTAAAATAATGTTAACTTAGAAGGCGAAGTTAAATATTTTAGTGAACAATTACGATTTCCGATTTAGAATAGGCGTTTGAGACACTACCACTCTTAACAATGTATTGATGACAAAGTAATTCACATTCTTATATTAGGTCAAACAGTCAATTCTACGTCTTATACAATAAGATTTTACACAAAACAAACACATATAAAAACAATGTCATGTAAGTAAATTCTAATCAAACGCCTTACCAACAACAGTTGGACTTTATATCCATACACGAAGCATTCTGATTACAAACAAAATAGGTAACAAATATCTGTTTCACTATCTATGTTATTTATTTGCTTCATTAATGAGATCCTGCTATTTGTTCGTCTTAACTTCGTTGACCTTAATGTTATCGAAATTCCTTAACTATTTACATAAACTAATAAAATTGTCCAAGTACATATGAGTGAAAGCCGGATTAAAATACTGCTACAATAAAAATACAAACTTGACTTCAAATAAATAGCTGCTAATGGAAATGATGCAACGTGTACAGATATTTTAATGAAGATTAATAAGATACCAATGATACACCCTTGAGTGAATATTGACGTAATCAATAATCCAGAAGAGATTAATCATTTATCAGTCTTCGATAAATACGCTAAAGTTAGGCAAACCATTCTAGCAAAACTATGGTAAGCTAAACTGGAATTTGATTAGCACGCGAATGTATCCATGGGAATGTAAAAACAAACTGTCAATTTAGAAAAATCAGTCTTGAAAACTGCAGAAGAGTCGTTGTGACTGGCAATAGTAGCTACCGTATGCCTTAACCAATAGTACCACGAATAATAAATACTTAAAAAAGAAACTCATGTGTACAAATTGCTGTGTAAATTAATATGCTAATTACAATAAACACATAAAAACTCTCAATAATGGTCCATAGGGTTTTAATTGTACGCAATAGGTAAAAAATCTAGCACGATCCATATTTACACGAGCACCGTGAAGGGAAATCGCATTTCGATTGCACGCTGTCTCTAATCACTGATATCACTGTTTGTGACATAACTGCTAAGCTTGGCACTTTGGTTCGGTCACTTACTGTCCCGCACTCAACTACTACACTTCTGTGCCGTCCTCTCCCTCATCTTCGAATAGAGGCTCCGTAGGGTTCACCTCAATTGGAGGCTTTTTCTTTGGCTTTGGGGGAGGTCGCGGTGGAATCTTCCCACTTCTCCCCAAAGTCCCAGACTGGTTCATAGAAACGTTAGTGTCATTCTTTCTCGTATCTTCTTTGGACGGTGAGGACTTTACTGGGGATTGTTTCGTTACCTCATCCATATCCATCTTCGGGTTCCGTCTCAGAGAGCCAGTCTCAGGCTTTCCTTTTCTGCTCAAAGTGCTGCTATCTGATATGAGAGACTGGTTATCGGAGCCAGTGCTGAACAGAGCTTTTCTTGGCTCAGCTTGAGGCGTAGAAGTGTTTTTGGCGGTCCAACTCATTCTAGGGTTCGTTGGCTCTTGTGGACCTGGTGTGGACAGCTGAGACGCGATGCTGTTTCTGGGATTAGTCATATACTGCGGAACGGGGGACGGCGCTGGTTCTTGCTCCTCAATCGGGGCGTAGTATACTTGAGGATGGTGAGGACTTGGGTAAACATTAGGCGTAGCAGGTAACGGTCTATTTCTCATCGGCGAGAACTGCACTTCTAATCCAGTTTTATTCAGAGACAGTATAGAGCCGTCAGCTGTCGTTCTTAAGCCTAGGTTGTCATAAAGTGGCTCTTGAGCTTCACTGCTGGGAAGGATTTGGGTGCTCGCGGTACTCGACCAACTGGGAACCCTTGGTCTTCTTGGGATGGTGACGTATCCTTGTCTGGGGGTGACGACTGGCGGCGTAATTGGTGCCGTGAAAGGGGACTGTGACCGTGAGTACGGTAGCGTCCGGAATAAGTTCTGGTTGTTCGTCATCCCGTAGATTGGTGAGTGGATCGGACTAACGGGGTTGAGTTGCGGGGGAAGGCGCGTTGTATCCGGGACAGTGGACGCGTTGCTTGCCGCTGGCGATATCTGGGCGGCTCTAGGCGGGAATGATATAAGTAGATCGGGAGTACGTCCGTACTCCACGTTAAGTCCATCTTGAGATCGTTTCGTTGGATGATCGAAGCCAAGAGAGCGTTTGTCGTCGTCGTTATGAGCTGAAACAAAGAATTAATTTTTATGTTTATGGCACAGTAAAATCCGAGGTTTTACAAACAACAGTAATGGAATTCTTGTTGAAAAACCGCCATCCCCTGAGTGTTAACTACAAATCGATAAGACTTAAGCACTCGCTTATCGAGTTTCGTGAAAAGTGCTAGCGATATTACATATTTTACTGCTACTTTATTTAGAAGGTAATTTTTATAAAAAGGTTATCTGAGTAAAACATCTAGATGCGGTAAGTCACAAGTAAAGTTGCGATAAGGGAAATAAAGTAGACACAAAAAGCTACACTTGGCAAGCTTATATGGTGTCCGTCTTACAAACATGACATGTTTAATTTTAAACTAAACCCACTGATATTTTAAATGATCCAAATTGTTTAAGGTTGTAACTGATTTAAGCTTTCATAGCAAAGGGTAAGTATAATAAAAAATTACTATACCTTTACTCGAAATAAGCTGTAATTAATTTTTCAAATATCGTTTTATGTTCTTACTTCTTTAAAATCTGTGCTTCACAATCTTACAACTAAGCAATTGAAAAACATGACAATTTGCCATACATGATCATCATCATCATCATCAATAATACCTGGGTCATTAATTTGTAAGTACTACACTTAGCAGCTTCAAGACCATAATGAACACCAAATATGCAAATAAATAAATATGAATTTGAAGATTTTATTACTCACATTCAGTACTCAAGGACTTTTGCATTGGTGGATTTAATACAGCAGTAGACTGACATAGGCTAAAGATGATGATGATGAAAACATGAAATTAAAATCTTTAAAAGGTTATTTTTTCCCAGGAAAGTCTTTAGACATTCAGATTTTATTCTGATCTCATCAACCATTTCTTTGCTGCTATCATCCCACAAATAATGCATATTGTAAAATAATAACTAATGCAATAGGAATTTAAATTTAAAACTAATAGTTGTAGTGAAAATTTAAAAAGTAATTTTTTGTTTATAAATGATTTTTGCCCTTCGAAATATGCGATCGCTATCGCACGCACAGATTGACCAAAGCATTAACATTAATGACATAAAATATTCAACTTACTAAATACAGAATCATTGTCCAGCAATGTCTTATTCAACTCTGACATCTCGGTGGCGCCACTGGTGATCGACGGCGGGACATCGTACCTCCTCGGTGGCTTCGTGACCGGGTTGACAGCTGTGATTAGACTCTTCTCCATCTCCGGTATCACAGAACCCTCTATCAAAGCTTCTCCATTGTTCGCTTCAGCTTTCTTATCTGACCCTCGTCTTTTGCAACAACAATAGCACAATATGACTAGAATTATCAATAAAATTGCAGCCGTGCATGAAACACCTATCAGAACTGGTAGCATGTTATTATCCATTCCACTGGGAACTATTAAATCTGGTACAGTATGCATCACGACTAATGTCAAGTTCCTTTCTTCGACTCCGCCAGCGTTTTTGGCAACGCATAAATACTCCCCATTATCAGTGCTGCCAGCGTCGACGATAGTTAAATTAACCCATTTGCTACTTTCGTAACTGCTCTCAATCAAGTGGTATTTAACTTCGCCCTGGTACTTATAAGAGCCATCAATTATTTGGGCGTTTAATACCCAATTAACGTCGGGGAGCGGGTTCCCGTTGACGTGACAGGATAGGGTTATGTTTGTGTCGGCGGATCGGAGAGTTGTGCTTGTTGAAGGGTATACGATGCTCGGTCTACATGCAAAATCGCTAGAATCTAGCTCTTTCCACATTTTTCCTTTGACTTTCTCTGGCTCAGCACATGATATGGGGAACGTGTAAAGATGTTTACTGATGACCCAGTTTCTGAAAGGCTGGAGATAGCAATCGCATCGCCAAGGATTATCGTGCACATCTAGATTCGATAGAGTGGTCAATGCACTCAATGTGTCTATCTTTAACCTTTCCAATTTATTATTATTCAAACTCAAAGTATTCAGTTTAGGTACGTTGAGGAAAGTCTTCATTCCTATTGTGGCTATGCGATTATTGCTCAAATCCACTTTCTGGAGAAATTCGAAGTTGTTAAAGAGACCGTCGTCCAATTTTTCCAATTGGTTATCGTTTAAAAAGAGCCACCGGATTTTCGTTATGTTTTTAAATGTGTCCGCGTACAGCGTTTTCAATTCGTTTCTGGATAAATCTAATTCAATCATGATTGCGAGACCGCTCAGGGCGTTTTTTTGCAATGTTTTCAGTTGGCATTCTCTCAGAACGAGTTTCTTTAGGTTAATCAGTTTCGCATCTTCGAATGCGTACATTGTTATTTCGTGTAAAGCGTTTCCAGCGAGGTCTAAGTTTTGGATGTCTGGACTTAGCGTTTTTGGTATTTCTTGGAAGTTGGATTTGGAGCAGTCAGCTTGTTTGTTGCCGCTGGCCCAGACACACCTGCATCCTTGGGGGCAATTGATCGTAAAATCCGCTGTTCCTATCGCTGCTACTATCAGGTTTAAGATGAGTAGTTTCTTGAAATGCTGCCGGATCATCTTGGCTGGAGTTTTGGACCTGTAACAATAGAAAAGGATAGTTTTAGCTCGGCAATAAAAGCTATTACGTCGCTCGGAATAGAAAGCGTGTAACACGCAGTAGTTTTAATGGGCGCATTAAGACGCTGACTAGTTTTATGTTCTTTGTAAGTAGTAAAGTGTACGAATGTATGGCATTAACAGATGCGCTTTATTAATAAACTCTCAAAGAGCTCTGTTGTTTGAGATATCATAATAAATAACGGCCCGAGAGCGGTAAAGTTATCAACTGGCTGATGTTTTGCTAAAAATAAAAAAATGTAATCAACTTTGCTAGGTAATGGATTGATAAAATAAAATATAATGCTATTAAATGAAGTACCAGTAACGTTTAGGTGCATGCGTACACGTTCACTAATTAAAGATCTAAAACATATACTTCAGATAAAACTTTCAAAGTAAAACAGCGTGTGACAATCAACATTATTTGGTTATTTTGATTGTTTCAATATTCCGTCAATTTGGTTCGTTTACATTTCTAAACATTTTTTTTTTCTAGCCAGTCCTAATCTGTTTTAGTACTATGAACAAAAAATATTAACAACACTGAAGTACCTATTGAAAAAAATACAAGTCGACTCGTCGTCAACGACATAGTTCAGTGGCAACCAGTTTTAAACATTCAACATTACCAATACAATTCATGATATGTAAAACCTTAAAATAGTATGTTTCGAATTCTTAGAAAGATTCGGGAAAAATTTAAACGTTTCCTCTTCTCTTGAGAGTCTATAAAGTTAAAAGGTCCTGTCCTTCCCGACAAAGCCCTCGCTAAATGAAATTATTTCGCTCGGAACTCAGTCATGACGAAATTGGATTGAATTATTGAACAAGTAGATCTATCGAAAAGTCAGCTATGTCTTTTAAATATTATCAAAGCATTACAATACTATTATTATTTAAGTTTAAGTTAAAACAGAAAGGGCGACGGAACAATTCAACACGTATTTGTATGATTTCATGACTGTTTAAGCAGTAATGCGATCATAAATGATTGATTTCGTTGTCATTACGCCGCTGTATATTTAAAAAACCGGCCAAGTGCGAGTCGGACTCGCGCACTGAGGGTTCCGTACCAAGTTTAACAAAAATACCACGATATTTTGATGACTGCAAAAATAACTTTGTTTTTCATAGAGTGTGTATGGAAGACAAAGTTATGTTTGCTGTTGTTGAAAATGTGCTAGATTTTCAAAACTACCAGTTCGATCTCGTTCGAACCAATTTTCGTTGAAAGTACTTGTTAAGATCTACATTGTGTATTTTTTCCAAAATTTTCACTTGCTTATTTTAAAAGTTAGAGGGGGGACACTCATTTTACCACTTTGGAAGCGTCTATCTTCCAAATGTTAGACTTTTATAAAAAATGGTTTTAGGATCCTCTATGTCATTTTAAAAGACCTATCTATAGATACCCCATATGTATAGGTTTGAGTAAAAAAAAAATTTGTTTTAGTTCTATGTATGGGAAGCCCCCCTTAAATATCATTATTTTTGTTATTTGTATGAGAACCGTTAAGCGGTTAACAGGATACACCTACCTACCAAGTTTTACCTGTGTCATGGTAATACTTTCAGAATAAAGTGGCTGTGACATACGGACGGACGGACGGACAGACAGACAGACTTGACGAATCTATAAGGGTTCCGTTTTTTCCATTTGGCAACGTAACCCTAAAAAGACTGCACCAAAGAAAACGAAAAAGATTGGCAGATAGGTTTACATCATGAAAGAATATCAAATGCCAAGAGTGACGATTATGGCTTTTGTATCCATCAGTGGATTGATGTACCTTGTGATGTAGTCATTACTCTAACGGCCGGTTCCAATAATCTATCTATCGCTAGTTTTGACATATCGGAGATAGGAAACAGATTTTATCTCTGATTTTGCCGTCCAGAGAAACAAAGACAGAAGTTGTTTTCTATCTCTGATATGCCAAAACTGAAGATAGATAGGTTATTGGAACTGGCCGTTAGTGGGGTGGATACACTGTCAGTTACAGTACAGTCAAATCCTTTGCGTTATAGACATAAGTACAAAAAGAACCAAAAAAACATTCAAGTATTTTAACCTATTATTTCCACATACTAACTTTCCTGTCTTAATAGACCTGGTATTTTAGGTTTCTCAAGTACTCCTTAATCCCCAGAACCAAGATGTGCTGCGGAGGTTGCGAACACTGCTGCGGTGGACCTTGCTGCGGTGGCGGATGCTGTTGTCCATGCATCACTATCTACACGTGCTGTACCAAGATTTGCTAAGTGCTTGCCGTCGCGGGTGGATCATGGACGTCCGTGGTTTCGTCGGGTACCGACCCCCCCCCCCCCCCCCAAAAACTAGTTGCTTATTTCTGCGACAGAAACCAGGAATCAGACTCGGGACTTCGGAGCAGGCGGCACTTTGAAACCGGTGTTTACGCCTTTACCACGGAGAATACGGAGATAGTCAAGAAATCAAGTGATCACAGAATAAATATGAATAAATGTGGATAACATCACATAATTATTCAGATCCAAAATAAGTAACATGGTATTTTATATTTTACCTGTTTTACAGAAATCAGGAACAACGAAGGTACCACAAACACCCAAACAAGAGAAAATGTAGTTCTTCCGGGTCCTCGGAGCAGGCGACACCTTGATAACCGGTGTGAAATCAAGTCATCACAGAATAAAAGCTTCTCGTATTTTTATTGTCACGTCTTCATTAGTCCGTCTTAGGTGCGAGTCTAATTACATTCCCGAGTAAGGGCTCGCTTAACTGTAATTTGGCGTAAGTGCGTTCCGGTGTGTTCGGCGCCTTACGATTATGAGTGGCGTAAGCGACAGTACGATGAGAATGGCGGTGAATATTTTAGTAAATTGTTGTAGACGAAAGCTCTTGGATATTGTGCTTAAACTGAACGAAAGCTTTTGGGAATATGAGGAGTGATATATTTTTTAATTAATCTCGTTATATTTAGGAAAATTAGAAAAATGTAAAAACAAAAAGATGAATCTCGAGAGTTTGGATATTTGAAGACGAGATATTTACACTACCGTTACATCTTTTGTCATTTTATAATCTATTTTTATTTTTTGTAAGGGCAAATTGGATACAAAATGTTCGTCTCGTTTATAACTAACATGGGATACAAATCATTTTTATTCCACCACTATACGCCCAATGCTATCTGAATGAAAACTATTAAATTTTTATAAGAATGTTCTCAGCTTGGTACAGAGAGAAGGGAAGGTGTTATGACTAAGAACGCGGATTAGGAAACATCCAGAGGTATGTACTGGGATTTGATCTCATGAATTCACGATCCTTGGATGACGACAGCGAGACATCGACTTATGGGAAATTGTATTCGCATTTCCAACGAATTGCCACTGTCAATTGCTGAACTCCCTGTACATAAACTCAAAGTTACAAGTTTTTTGGGTTACTCATAAGGGTATGAACTGAATGAAGGGTCGTTTGCTTCGCGACAGCATTGCTTTAGGGTCAAAAGTAATGATTATGTCCTGAGCTATTCCAGTTTTATTGCTGTGTAAGTTAATTCAATGCCACATTAACCTTCTAAAGGAGACAGACTTAAGATTCTGTAGCCAAGAATGAAGCAATTTCAGACGCAATCATATTCTAGACAGAAGTATTTGTTTTTAAAATCAAACAGCTAATATAAAAGAGAAATTCTATTGAGAATATATTGTTATAAGGAGTTTAATCAAATCAAACACATTTGCTGAAAATATTTTTGTTCAACTACTAGCTTTTTGCCCGCGTATCTGCTCGCATGAACTACACTTTATATTATTATTGCGTGGGCGAAAACGGAGCGGATATCAATACTAATTTATATTTTTCAGATTTTCTCCTACACTTGTAGTAATATAGTAGTAGGTAGTGAGCAGTATAAAAACTTTGCCAAATTTTGTAGTTATAACTACCTAAAGTAACAGCCTATAATCATCCCATTTTCGAACGTTGCTCGGGTTTGTGATCACCAACCCGCATTTGGCAAGCGTGGTGATTATGCCAGTACACCCATCATTGCTGTGGTAACTTGAATTCAATGATGGAGGCCTTTTCTCTGTAGTGGGATGATTATAGGCTGTTACTACTACTACGGAAAATAAATTTTGATTCCCTAGTGTCGTAATAGACATGTTTTTATAACCGGCCGCATATTTTAAGTTAGAAATTTTATTTTTTACCTTTTCATAGGGCTGCAAACTTAAGAATATGGTTTTAATTTCAAAGTGTGGAGGTTTCGAACTGCACGCGTTCTTGAGAATGGTCTTGACAGACAGACAGACGGGCGGACAAAGGGACAACAAAATGATTCTATTATGATTTAAACTTTTTTTTTCTTAGGCGGGAATCAAACCCAAAGTACGCCGGGCGCGGTGCTAAAATATCATATAAAGTAATTCTATAAGGGTTCTGTTTTCTCCTTTTGAGTCATGGAACCCAACTTAAAAATAGTTTCCAATACAAAGTTGACGCCCTCTCCAGTTTTACTACAGCAATATAGAGAAGAGACAACATAATTTACTATTCCTAACTCCTCCAACCCTCCTCTGCTCGCCACGTGGTCGAAAGCACCAATAAATTGCAGTATAAACTCCCAGGGCCATCGTCCTGTCTCCCTCTAACATCTTGCACAGTAACTCTGTCTCGTTCTCAATTTAAAAACGCTTGAATTCAATATAAAAGTTTAACTGACGTACAGCGGCCTGCAGAACGGACTCAACGTTTTTGTTGCAAAATCGCATCTATTCCAACTGCATAAGTTGTCCTAGTGTTTAGCCGATGTGTTGCCGTCTGCACACACACACACATACACACACAAATGCAGTTCAAATAGTTCTTCTGCTAGTTTTAAAGAAAGTTATCATAGTTTTATTGGTTTAGATCACACAAAACTGTTGTATGTAGGGAAGATTTTAAAAAATCCTGACAATTTCCGTGAGGTGTCGACCCGAAATGTAATAGCACCACCTTTCTTGTCCTATCAATAAACCTATTTGGCAAGTATGGTGTTCATGCCTAAACCCATCATTGCTGTGGTTTCTTGAATTCAATGTTGGAGATCTTAGACCTGCAGTGGGATTATGATAGGCTGATTTACTTTACTTTTTTTCGTCATATGAGTTTTTAGAGAAGCGACTAAAGAACCAACTGTCATAAGAAAGCCATCTTCATTCCATAACTCAAAGAAGACAAATCACCGTCTTCTTTCCACCGTTGACCAAACTGCGATCGTCAAATCAAGAGTATCCTTAGGGGGGCCAAATTTAAAGTAGTTTTTTTGGCAGAGTTAGTTGTTACTGTAGTGTTGTTATTAATTGTACTATTTTCATAAAAATTACGACCCAGTTGGTGGAGTGGTGCAGTGCTCAGCCTTTTCTAAGCGTCTCTGTCGATACCGATACCAGGTTAGATCAATTTAGATCAACATTCTTTCCATAAATTTTGGGTCGCTAAGGCGATGGTGCCGGCATTTGTCGCAAAAAGAAAAAGTATAAGCGAGTCTCATCAGATGCCCGTAAAAGGGGGGTTGAAAAACTCTGCTATCAGATTTTTCTTAAAGGAAAGTCATGATAGGATAAGAAGAAGATGAACACATTATAAGGTATAATATGAAAGCCTGGAAGAAAGCACCCTAAAAATGAAATGGAGTAGAATCAATGTGAGCAATCAACAATTTGATAAATAGATGGTAGCAAAAACCTAGAAAATACTAATATAATCAGGCACATACTAATAACCGGGAACGCTATGTAATCAAGATTCAAACGGACAAAGTAGAGGGCGGAGTACTAGTATGTATATTGCGTCTTGATAACAAAAGTATTATGAATGATACCTTACAAATGAAAACAAGCAACTACTATGTGTTGATCACAATTTATCTCTATTGCAAATAAATTACAGTACAATGCTACGTCGTGTTTCAATAAGGAATGAATATGCGCGTACGCAACTCGGTCTCAATCAAGCACTGTTTAGGGGTCACGGCTCTGTTGACCCCCGTTAGCAGTTCAGGGTTGTATGTGGAGATCGGGGTGTTAATTGTTTAAAGTAAAGTAGATTATTAATAGGATTTAGTTGTTTTAAATCTTAATTCAAATACGAAACCGTGGAATCGCTACTAATGTTTCAAAACGATTTTTAAAGTAATTACGAGTAAATGCGCTAGCAAAGGGAAAACACAATCCAAGCCATTTTCTTCATACGACCGTAAGTTATGCTCGTACAGATTTTTTGGTGATTCATGTTTAAACTAGTTATAGTTACGAATGACCGGAATATCCGGATTCCGGGGGTAGACATTACAAATATCCATAAATAGAGTCTTGGAGGAGTTTTTAGTCGATTGGGCGTCTCGTGCGTTTCCTATCCCTTCGACACACCTGTGACTTTACCCGTGGACGGTAGTAATTGAATGGAGAAAGTCGTAAATTATAATGTTAGATGACATTGGGTGTCACATAGGCTATAACATACAATGCCACATTAACGATATAACTTCGTCATCATCATCTTGATTAGCAAGAATCATAAGCACGACTTTCCTATAAGAGTAAAAATAACATAAAGTTTGCATAAGTGAAAACAACATTGATTTTGAATAAACTAATACATAATCAAAGACCTTCGCATGTATGACGCATGCTGTTAGCTGCTTATTCAACTTGGACAGTGCGAATAGACATTTTCGCCAGCCTGTGTTAACATAATAATATGCATTTAAATACATAGTATGTAAAATCCTTCGTTTTTGAAAAATATACTTTCATACAAATCAGAATCAAAACATTTTGATTTATTTGAAAATAAAAAAAATAATACTATCAAATTTCTGGTCAAAATCAGGTGCTATTGTTTAACATGCCAGCGCCTCACGACACTGTATTTAGTTCCTGCGTTTCATGGGAGACGCTGCCTTCCTTCTTCTGGCAGTACTCCTTTAATATCCTTGCCACCCACAGGAGCTATTGTCTAACATGCTAGCGCCTCACGACACTGTATTTAGTTCCTACGTTTCATCGATGGCATACAACTATAAATAAGTCGTTGACTAGATAAGCTGACACGTTAAGAACCAGTCCTACCATTTAAGGGTTCCGAATGCCCTGGGAACTGCTCATACGTAGGAAACTTGGCTCATTGCTTTTTTTAATATAAGAACTTAGCATAGAGGTCACTGACTCAGCGCGCGTCTGAGTACCATTGAGCACGATTCTAGATTCTGGAAGACTGCATTAATTAAACACGGATCGAATAAGTCACCCATCACCTAACAACCGCAGCGGCGGTAGCTTAGCCACAGTTATCGTTACAAAAGCGCTGTTTAAGTTGACTATAGATTCATCTATTGTGCTGCAAATAAATGAATAAAAAAAATGAATATGGACAATATATACAATATAAAGCATAAAAGCTTTTATACAAGGAAAAGTTGTACATTTACGTAATTTCGCTTCATTTTCATGTATGACTTTACTTCATTCAATTACTATTGCAAACAATATCTAGCTGTATCTGATTCGAGGGGACCATTGATGTTCGATCGAACAGCGAACCCATCCTTCAATCTATACTAATATTATAAAGCTGAAGAGTTTGTTTGTTTGTTTGTTTGAACGCGCTAAATTCAGGAAGTACTGGTTCGAATTGAACAATTATTTTTGTGTTGGATAGTCCATTTATTGAGGAAGGCTTTAGGTTATATAACATCACGCTGCGACCAATAGGAGAAAGGCATCAGTGAAAAAACAGAAATTGACGCGGACGAAGTCGCAGGCAACAGCTAGTATCTTTATAAAGTACGGTCACAAGAAAGTAATAGAAGATCGCGAACTACGCCGAGCTAGGTTCGGTTCGTATGCGAACATCGCCGTCCAAATACTCCCATCAACATTACCTAGTACGCAGTCCCTGTTACTGCACTTGTCCCTAACTATACTCAAACCCGAGACTGATAATAATATCTATATATGAATATGATTATAAATATCTTTTATTTGTTTCGATAAAAGGTTAAGTTTTATTTAGAGATAGGAAACTTCTTTTAAGCATCTTTGTAATGTAGGTAAAGGGTATAACTAATTGAATAAACAAAAATTAAACTCAATCAGATGGCACTAAAGCGTATCAAATTAAACGAAATACAGTTTTTTAATACATCTCTTACACTAGCAACGTTACAAACTCTCCTGCATTACAACTACCAAATAGAGAAACTAGAAGATTATTCAGCGACGTCCAACTCTATTTACTCAGAATAGAAGAACAACATTGGAATATCGAAGCAGTGCTTGTGAAAACAGAATCGTGCTATCCTCGCTGCCGCCATTTTGCTTTTTCTGTTTATTTTCAATCCCTTTACGGGATGAGAACAGCAAATACCCGACAGGGGTCTAAAATAAACCGATTTAAGAACTTACAGTGCTGTTAATGTTTTAGTTTCTAGATTGCGTTAAATATGATGTTAAATGTAAGTAGTTATTGTTCCCACCTACTAATAATTCTTCAGATAACTACCTCCTCATTTTAGGAACACTTACGCACACTAACTTATCACGCAACACTCACTCTTACAGATGATGCTTGCACGTGATTGGTCGCGTCAAGGTCACGTCGCCGCTGTCCCTATTTCACACAATATATAGGTCTTTTTAGTAGATTATTTTTTTTGTTAATTAGCCTGTAGATAATTATTATATGCCACCACCAGACTACCAAATCAGGGATCGTGAGTTCGAATTAGAGAAAGAACTAAAGTGCTCGACATTGCATAGGTGCGTGAGGTTAGCGGATTATGATACTGAGTTTGAATCGACGAAAAAATAGGAGTTCCTAAATTTTGTTTAGCTTTATCCGATATTTTTGAGCCAAAACGTAATCCCGTATTTTGTTCCAACAAAAAATTCATAAAACCGTTTTAAAATCTTATCACATAAAAGTTATCACGATCCTTCATTTTAAATTATAGCTCTCGTAGACATTTCTACAGTAAAACTAAGTGCAAACATTGTATTAAATGGCGAAACGCATAAAAACGTCAAGTTCCCTCTAAGCGCCATCGCGATAATCGGATTTGCGTCGCCACGCTTTTTGCTACCGAAACTGGTTTAAAACTAAACTTGTATCTATCAAGCAAGTTTCAGCGTCTATAGTTTTCTACTCGAGTTGACAAATAGATTCAAATCGTAGTTGATTCTGTCGATTCTTTGTTAAGACAAAGCGATTCAAATCGTAACATGACCTGATGAATCGATTCACATGAAAATCAAGATCAAATCATTTGTAGGTCGAAATCAATTTACTGTAAATATTATAGATAGTATAGGATTTATAAAAATTAGGTTTTCAATGTAAAAATCAAAGATACATTTAATGATTTTACTCACGTTTAAAATAAGGGTTTTACATTATACAGAATGAAATTTTAACCACCTTCCAAATTTTAACATAGCAATCCACGAGACAAAAAACAAATAACGTATTTTTTCTTTTGATATATCCCAGTACAAAAATGTCAAGATAAAGCACCTAGAAAATGTCCACCAAAAATCCAAAATTTTTGATACGGCCTCCTAGCAACACTTTTTTTACGCGATGCTTATCTCATTCATTCATTACGATACTATTCATAAGGTGTTGATTTTCCCTTCATACCTTTCGGGTGAAAATTTGATTTACATTTTTTACTTCATAAATGGGCTCTAAATACGATACTGAACGCCTATAAAATTTTTTGAAGATGATGAAGAAGTCATCCTGCCTGTATTTTGGTTTCTAATATTATACGAGTACAGGGCTCGTGGTCACGCGTAGTCATTTCGAAGTCCTTTATTCGAAAAAAAAAACTATAGTGGCAAAGGAAACTAAGCAAACAGCCAGCACGCGAGTTTTGAATAAGTATTTTACAAATAGGTAAGTTAAAATTATAAAAATAAATTTATTAAAATATATATTCGAAAAAAATTATTCAGATTATCTGAAATCCGCATCTTATTCAACTGAAAATCAGTGTTTTTTTACAATCTTACCATAATTGACACGCTGGAAAGTTGGCTATCGCAGTATGGCATATTTACGACATCACGATGAGAAAATAGGTGCTATATATTATTAGGCCGGCAATATCTGAGTTTGGGTACACTTAATCATAAGTAAATTTTGTTTTTAGTTCTTATAAATATACAAATACCTTACCACTTTAAAATCATGTTATTTACCAAAACTAAATTTAAACTAGATTCAACCTATACGCTCTACCCACGCGTATCAAAAGTACTCCCAAAAACAAAGTAGTTGGAGCTTTTTTATCAATAGGCGCGTTTAACCGTCTGCCAACTTCGCGCGCTGAGCTGAGCGAGCGAATCAGGGTAAGCGGATTTTAACCGTTGCTTCGTACCGCTTTTTGCTCAAACTTATTCGCGCTGCGAGTTGGAGCTTTATTGTACACTGTACAGATACCGATAGGGTAAGGCGCTGCCTTTTAAAGCTCCTCTTTTACACGCGATGATGTTTAATCTTTGTTTAAGCGAAATCGAAAAGGTGGCCGCCTCAATTTGTGGGAATGGTTTTTGTAAGTGTGTTTGTCATCTAGGCGCCTGGACTATTTCTAACCGACTTAAAAAAATGGAGGAGGTATTAAATTCGAAGTAATATTGATTACATACCATTTTGAATTAAACCATCCTAAAGATATACGACCTTATACTTACTGCTATTGACAAAAAATATTGGGGCAACCTAGTGAAATGACAAAACTAAAAAATCATGTAATGTAACACAGCCTTTAATCATACCACTGCAAAGCAAAGGCCTCCATCATTGAATTCAAGTTACCACAGAAACTAAGGGCGCAGGCATAATTACTCCACTTTCTAAAAGGTGGGTTGGTAATCGCAAACCCGACTAATGATCGAAAATTCGAATCTCTTAAATCCCCGACCCGGGAATTTAACCCAGCACCCAAAGATCTTATCCTGGTAATAAAACCACTAGACCAACGTTGGGCGTTGTACACCCTGTATACGCGTCAAATTCAAGAACCTTCTCTTTTGTTTTATTGTATAAACAACACAAGAAACATTAAAATTAATGAACTGCTCTACCAAACTACAATTTACAAGCGATCAATTTGTCGAGATGTCCGTCCCGATCTGGCTAGCTTAGACAGAGATTGTCTGGATTTAGGACGATGCAATGTCTGCTATCTATTTATTGCAATCGTAAAACGTAGTGGGTAAACTACTGAAACAGAACAGAAACAATCGATTTAAGGTGTATATACTCGTACATAAATGTGTGACAGATAAAATCATTCGCCGATTACTTTTAGCTAAAGAAGTATTTTTTAGCTAGAGGCATTATATTTACTAGATATATTCCGATACAAACTGTTTTATAGTATTATTATCAATGCAAAAGATTGAATGAATGTTTGTTGCTAAATCACAACAGAACGGCTAAACGCATCTAAATGTAATTTTTCAAGCAAATAGATTGTATTCAGGAATATCACATGGGCCATTTATCTAGCAAAAATTAACGGTTCCGTGGGGTAATTTTACGCATGCAAAGCCGCGGGCTACAGCTTGTATTATAAATGCGACAGTTTGGAAGTATGTTTGTAACTCAATTACCCCAAAACAGTGAAACGATTCAGAATTAAATAGATTATGGGCTGGAATAGCACATATACATATGTGTCCCGTAACAAAGTACTGTTTCTGAAGGATGGTTTCTAATACAAAATTCACAAGTCACTGGAAGAAGCTAGTACTTAATAACCCGAATTACTATAGTAAGACGGTCATCAACATACCCCAGCCAAAATTATAGTTCATACCCATAACGATGTGCTATAGGCTGGAATTACACATGTAGGCTACATTGTGTCTCTAAAAAAGTACTGTTCCTGCGGATGGATTAAAATAAAAACTTCCGGGCGTACGAAGTCACGGGTAGCAACTAGTCCTGTATAACCCGAATAACTATAATAAGACGGTTGTCAACATACCCCAGCCGAAATTTCAGCTTAACGATGTGCTATACATCATACTCGGAAACTTAGCATTCTGGGGCTGATATCGTAAATGCACGTCCTGTTTATGCAACGTCAGCTGAGCCCGAACCGACTCATATACTTTCACGTAGCGACGCGCGTGAACAAAAATACTGACTACAGAATCTGAGGCAGGAGCAGCTAACATTTTCCAATTTGAAATTTTTGATCAAAAATATTTTGAGTCACCCCTCCAAATTGCGGCCTACACGTTGGCTCTAAATAGGTAGGAAAATACTGACTAGAGAATTCGAGGCAGAGGAAGCAAATGTTTCTGCATAATTTTTTATCAAAAATACCGAAATTTGTATCACAGTTATTTTAAAGCTTAGATCATATAAAGAAATAGATATGAAATGGGGGCGTGGCGCGTGCGAATCCAATATGGGCAAACAGAACTATTGCACTCCGCACCGAAATATTTAATGAAAACATCCATGTCCATTGAAGGCTTGATACTAGCTGTGTTGTGAGTACTATGCGACTGCGCAATGTATCGAGGTTTAATCGAAGCATTCACTGCCCGACGTGTGCGTCGCGACCTTTTGTAGCGACACACTAATTTGCACACACCAAATGACGCATTGTGTAAGCTAGTAAGTGGTAGCCGCTGTGATTCTGTCCATGTTTTTGTGTGCGCACCAATGAGCGTTGTAAATTGATATAGTGTGATCCTTATGCTTACAACAGTGTTATTTTAGTTGCGTTGCACACATAAATAATTCGGAGACACGGGTTCGCTAAGGATTTACGAGTAATTTCATATCTCCTTCTTTATATGATCTGAGTTTTAAAGAAACCCTTTCGTAACAAGATGTGTTTGCCCCTTATAGTCCGGCATTTAGTAACATGGTTTATAATGGGAAACCTTAACAAATGAAACTGCTTGGCAGAGGTATATCTGGCTATCTGATATGATTTAGCTTTGCACCTACGAGATAATCTGCAAGTGGATGGGGTATAATCTCTACAATCAATGAGATACAAAAACATGATTAATGAAATATCGATACATCGCAAAGTAATTCATTAGATGTTTTTTGTAAAACAAGCCTACTGAATGCATCTTTATCCTCTCATCTTCGCATCAGTCTCCTGTGAAACAAAGGTCTTTCCGAAAGAAGGAATCCATTATGATCATGGATATAAAAGTTTTGCTTACGGATTCCATTCGCTTATACATATAAGGATTTCACATATTATTTTGATTTATCTCGACGTTTCGCAAAAGTTTACAGCTTTCGTGGTAACACAATAATGTTTAATTTTCAATGTTGTTGTTTGCATAAATTACAGAAACGACCATGTTTTGCCTGATTGAAAAACTGCGTGATTTTACGTAGATATCAACAGTCTACTGCTGACCATACGCATCTCAAAATGGCGATAACAGTTTAGCCAGTGATGGAAATAAGACGCTGCACCCACCCTTTTCTGGAAAAACTAATCCCTTCTTCTATATAATTACTTCTTTATACATACGGGGGTAAGAAAGTGACAACGCACTAAGAGACTTGAAAAAAATATATTCACCTGTTCCCAACAGTTCGCTATACCTGCAAAGTCCACAGAATAGGACTGGCGCAGTAATATTTTATTTCGTAGATAAACCCTAAGTTTACGAGAACCGGCATCTAAATTAGAATCGTGGGCCACAACACGAGTGGATTGCTGTTTCGGTCATATTGTCGCAATGGGGGATCGTTGAATTAATCAATAGCACGTCGCCGAAAGCCGTGAATATTATCACGAGACCCTAGTCTTGTGCTATGGTGGTCGTAAAGGCTGACTAAAGGAACATAGCCATAAGAAAACGGGCAGCATCAAAGAAGACACGTTTACACTGCTCTTCCCTGCAGCATTTGCAAAATATCGGTCACCAACTCGCATATCAACCGTGACGGTTAAAGTAATATCCTCATTTTGTATAGGCTTGTGTTTAGATCATCATTTGATCGTTATGGAGATCCTCAGGGGAGGCTTAAGTCTATCAGTGAGCGTCGTTTGGCTGAAATTGGGATGATAATTATGAACTCAAGATCTTTAAAAAGAGTCTGACAATAGTGATCGAGTTTCTTGCGCTGGTTCTTCTCGGCACTAGTCCACATTTGTTCCAAAGCAGTGGTAGATTTAAATATTGGGACGTGTACAAGAGCCTCCAGGGGCCTATTTGCAGAAATAAAACTGATTTTACTGATTTTACTGACCCTTGTAATCTTGTAATCTATGTAACATGCACTTTATATAATGCTACCTTAGTATTTCTCTCAGTCAGATGACAACTAGATCAAGGAGTAGGCCTCTATAATGACTGGTAAACACTTTTATATAGGTCTTAATCTCTCTATCTTTCTCTATCAATTACCCAAGATACATTAAGATCTCCCTGTTTGGTCCTGCACGACCTACATCCAGCAGATCGTGCCAAACAGAGATTCTCACCAAGTCAAGTGTTTTCAATTAATGATATCAATTTTTTTTCCACATTGACCTATCTGAGAACAGAATCTAGGACCTCAGAGCTGACGTTACTAAGAAAACCGATGTCTACCACACTTCGACGGAGACCGTCATCTAGAATGCTTTACGACCGATCCCAATAATCTATCTATCGCCAGTTTTGACATTTCGGAGATAACAGTTTCTATCTCTGAATTTTGCCATCCAGAGAAACAAAGACAGAAGTTGTTTTCTATCTCCGATATGCCAAAACTGAAGAAAGATATATTAGGACCGGCCGTTAGTGATGCAATTACCAAGATAGCGCAACAGGCTTATTTACACTGTTTAGCAATTGTCGGTGGAAAGTAACGAATTCTGTAACGTTTAGCGTTAACTAATTAGTATAATTAATGAATCAGTGTTGTTTGCTTTTTAGATGCATTGTGTAAGATTTGGTTAGAGCTGATGAGTTGAGCAACATTTGGCACGGTGAGTATGTCGATTTGTGACCGGTAATAGGTATTTAGCATGTTTTGCTTTTTAATCAGACTATTTAAAGTGTGCTTTGGCTTTGGGTGTTGCTTCATTTAAACTAACTGTAGTGACGTACACAATTTCAATACCCGAAATAAGGATAAACTTGCCATTTAAGGATTCAGACTGCGAAAAGTGGGTAATTCGTTCATGGGAAATTGTATTCGTATTTTCAATAAATTACCACTGTCAATTGCCGAACTCCCAGTAGATAAACTCAAATCATATTTCAAAGTAATTTTAATGAAAAAGGGCTGTTATACTATTAATGATTATATAAATGATAGGAACGTGTGGCTTTAAATTGTCCCAGCTCGCACTGGCATATATCTTATGTAAACATATTTATTTGAAAAGAGGCTGACAATAGTGACAGAGTTTCTTGCGCTGCTTCTTCTCGGCACTAGCCCACATTTGTCCCGAAGCAGTGGTAGGTTTTAATATTGGGACTTGTAAAAGCGCCTCCAGGGGCCTATTTGCAGAAATAAAACTGATTTTACTGATTTACTGTCGACTGTGTCTTCGTACGTAACGCATGGAGTGATGGAGTTTTTAAATTGAAACTGTCTCAAATTAACCGGCAAGCAGCCTTAGTGTTATTTCAGCTTATAACATATCCTTCCACCGATTTTTTGCCATTTATATATTTTTAAGACCTTTATTTTTAAGCATATATTGCATAGCTTCTATCGCGGGCCTTGAGCGTGGAGACCGAATCCAGAAATTCCGTAACGAAAATAACCTAACCTAACACTCGGGGCGAGGCACGATCGAACAATTTTGAATTTCCGAAATTTAAAAGAATTTAGAAGAAAATAAGGATTTTGACAGTATGGTTGCCTATGGTAACCATATCTGCTAAAATAACAGAAAAATTTAATTACAAAAGTCAAAATTAGAAAATACATAAAATTATAAAATTAAGCTATTGCCTAAGGCTATTGCATAGCTTCAGACCACAGAACATTGAAAACCTCTTTCTATGTTCTGTGGTGGAGACCGAATCCAGAAATTCCGTAACGAAAATAACCTAACACTCCGACCGGCACAGCGGTAATACTTTTTAGTTTTATAATTGCATAAGCTGATAAAAAATGCTATGCAATTGCTTTACCGCGGCAGTCTCCGAGTGCCACACGTCTTTTTTTTAATGATTTCGTCTGCGTAGCCAATATTTGGTATTAGGACCAGACCAGAACTAATACCGAATATTAGGTCTAGTGAGAAACGAATAATGCTTGCAATTGAAAAAAATACATGGTAACCAACCGGTAGCTCCATCTATCATCTGTGTCACGTGACTTCATACAAAATACAACTGTATGCGCCGTTTTCTACGTAAACTACACGCGAGTTTAGGGATAAATTCTAGCCAATATGTTATTCTGATGTCTAAGCTATGTAGCTTTTCAAAATCCAAAAGAAATGTAGGTTTGGCTATAATCGCCACGCTTGGCAGGCGGGTTGGCAATCGCAGTAATGGTGGAGGAAGAGAAACGTGCCGGCACCACACGATACAAGTGTTCATTTCTAACGCCGTTAAAAAAAGATGCGGTGAAGCAATACTACTTACTTAAAAAACAAATATATTATAATATTTACCTACTACAAAGCCTAAATCTCCAACCACTTTCGATATAAATGGTACAATTAACTCCCATTTCGTAGATAACAATTTTATTTCTATTACACACAGAATAGCCCTTTAAAATAAAAGCTATTCAAACTTGGCCTTTATTCCATAGGAATTGGAGCGCCTCATTAGAATTTAATGTTAACCCTCTTAATTATTCGAACTGGTGATTAGCTTTGATAATAATAATTTGTTTACTCGACTGAGCCACAGATCAAAATGATCAGAAAGTTAAAATATTATATTTTTGCCCATAAATTACTGCGCGTGGAATCTGATATTATCCTATTGGAACCGTACTTTTTTCAGCGACAATAAATAATTTATGACCTACATAATATACACAAAAATTTACATAAGAATCGGTCAAGCCGTTTTAGAGGTGTTAACACTGTGACACGAGAATTTAAGGTTAGATACAGCGTTGCCAGTTTTTTTTTTTGGCAAGTCGGGATTTAGGAATTTTTTGAGTGAAAAAAGCGGATTTCTTTCGTCGTAATCGTAAGCATAGTAAAAAAACGTATATAATCAAAAGTTTTTGAATATTTATCTTTTTATTTGATTTCAAATTACGTTTACGTGACAATAGATAGTAAAAATATCCATAAAAAAATTATTTTAATAAATCCATAATATTTTAAATCAGTTAAAATCGTTAAAAAATTGAGTCTTATTCGTCTTCTGAATAAAACATAAATAAAAAATCGGAAATCAAAATCAAAAAAAGTTTTATTCATTATAAAAATATGGCATTTCAAATAATAGTCTGAGTAGTGACTTACAATAAGAGAATAATTATTCATAAGATTTCTTTTTATTCATAGTATTTTTGTGAAGATTTCTTCTTTTAAAGTATCCTTTTTCTCTTCTTCTCGCACGGTCGAGATTTTCCCGAAAAGCGGGACTGGGTTTGTCCCGCGCGGGCGTTTAATTTTGATTTAAAAATCGGGACGTCCCGCTAAAATCAGGACGTCTGGCAACGCTAGTTAGATACAAGACGAAGTCGAGTTCCTAACACAACTTATAAGGTTAAGAATGGATGGTCTATAGGATCAGTTGAATTTGTTTTCGTATAGAAGAAGATCTAATAAAACATCGTAAATACTAACTACAAAAATAAAATGAAAACAATGTGTTTCCTCATACATTGTTCCTATGCCACCACGCTTTATTTGAGGACATCAACATCAAAACAAAGCACCTAACTCAACCGAGCTAAGGTGCGCTCGAAATAGTATAATCTACGCAAAGCAATCTGCACTAAAAGACAAACTATTGAAGTTCGTAGTTTCATTAAAATATGGGTATTTACTTTAAACTGAAATTTAATTCAGCAATGATAACAAAACATTTAATTATTCTGTAACGAAGTTCTCCGTTTCAGCTAATTTCAGCTAATTGATATAGAGATCTAGTTATGTAAACAAAATACCGAATAAGCTATACCCAAGTTTTGCTCAATTGGCGATGCATTATAATTTATACAGAAGAGGGAGATAAAGTCACATGAGTCTAGTATATTACCACTGCGTCTGCGTCATGTATCAGAAGTCTTCCATTAAGTAAAGAAATACTTAAAATAAAAAGCAAAACAATGTTTGTTTGAAATGAACTGTTCAATTTATTCGACCTATGACCGAGTTAATAGATCGGAAACAAGTAATGTTTCCATCAACCTATATTGTGGGCAGCCATTAAAATCAAGGCTAAAAGGATTTTAATGACTTAAAACTGCAAATGGAAGAGCGAGATGCTTTGTATAAAATGGGGGTCAAGATTATGACTTACATTGCTAATTATTGGAGTAATTAGGTAAATAGGTATTGTTTATTATCAGACAGCGTCATGTGGTGACGGCAACAAAATAGAATATGACCATTCATTATTTTCTTATGGAATGGGCATTGGCTTGCATACCATGCATACCAATAAACACTACTATACATAAAACTTAGGTACTTAAAGATACATAGATAGATAAACACTTAATTGATCAAAATACAAGGCTAAAAAATTATACAAACAAGACATAACTGTAGAAACAATAAGGCTGCCTTATCGTTGAAAGCGATTTCTTCTTCTTTCTTTCAGTACTGCATACCCTTGACATAATTGCTGTGCAGATCTCTGGTTATGGTTGTCGTAAGTGCTGAGTACTGCTAGACAGAGGACAGATAGCAGCATTATCTCTTCACCATCAGCGAGACTGAGATAGCTAACTCTACTATAGAGAAAAGTCGCTGTTGCCCGTTTTATAGCAGCATATCTTTAGGCTACAACACCCATATGACGAGAACGGGTGGAGCATTTCTGTTATAAGTAGTCGCAACTCGACACATACAAATCACTCATGTCAGGCTCGCATTCTTCCCGAATGCCGGCCTCCTTCAGTGCGTACTTCGCCTAGGCGAGTGACGCCCGGCACCACCCCCTTTCCTGGGGGGTGGGCGCCTCAGATGCGCTACGTCACCCTTGGTGGTAGCGAATAAAGGTGGTGTTTAGTGAGTAGGAGTCTCACATAACCTCACAGCCGGCTGTGAGGTATCCATGAGGATTCACCACCTCCTTCCCCCGTGGGAGGGTTGCCGTTCGAGCGATCGTTTCAATAGGAAACGACCGGTCGTCCGTGTGCAAAAAAAAAAAAAAAAAAAAAAAACACATACAAATAGTTTTGTCTAAACAAAACTGGGAGTTCGGAACTCCATTAATCAAGTATGTAAAACACTTGATACGTTTCAACTCGGTTTTGATTAGGACGTAACAACGGGGGGTAGTTAACGGGGCTGGTAATGAATCCGCTGCCTCTTCAAACAATGGTACTTGACTGCCAACAATCCATTGATCGCTCGACGAGGGGTGCTCTAGACTCATACGATTTGAAATCTAATACCCTTTAGAATATGTAGGATGAAAAATGACATTAATTAGGAAAAAATGTGTAGTTATTTGTGAATACATATTATCTACAAAACGCCCTGTTGGTCTAGTGGTTTAAATACCGGGCTAAGATCTCGGGGTCCCAGGTTCGATCCCCAGGTCGGGCAACAAAAAGTTTCGAATTTTCGAACGTTGCTCGGGTTTGTGATCACCAACCCGCATTTGGCAAGCGTGGTGATTATGCCTGTACCCATCATTGCTGTGGTAACTTGAATTCAATGATGGAGGCCTTTTCCCTGCAGACGGATGATTATAGGCTGTTATTTATTTTTTTACTTTTTACTATCTACAATCTTTATACTTTTAATACTTTGTAACGTAATGGTATTTACTGTTTTCTTGAGTTTACGCGAACACTATACATTGAATTGGAAGATATATTACGAATTTAAAATTCGCGTTTATTTCGGCAGAACGTCGAGCTGCATAACGTCGGGTTAAGGCGACTACTAGACCTAAAGGCTTCGGCAGACCAAACGCGGGTCAGAAGCAGTGCGGGTCAGTTGCAGCGCGGCAGTAGGCACACTGAAGGCAGCAGCAGTTTCAAAGCAGTTGCAACGCGGGCCCGCGTTAAAACCGCGTTCAGTATGACGGGTTAGGCAGGCAGTACGTTGCAAGATGTCGAACTACACGGACTCGGATGAAGAAGAATTCCTACTGCTTTTGGTTCTAAGACGAAACAAAAGAATTTGGGTTCATGAATACAAGAAGAGAAGAATATGGGGAATATCATCGATTATGCAGGGAGTTAGAAAGTCATGAGGATAAATTTTTCACATATTTTCGAATGTCGAGAATTTCATTTGAAGATCTGCATCAATTATTGCTTGTTTTATTTACTTGTTTTTATTTTTAGTTTTACTTACTTGTCATATTTAGTGTCAGTGCAATTTTCTCCAACAATCGCAGCTTGTATGTTGTGTTTTTATAAGATTTGTCTTTAAAAATCATATGAACATTTATTTGTACGTGCTGATTCGATTAGTTTTTCATTAGTATCCATCATGCGGTTGTAAAAAAATACAATATTCGTCAACCGATTTTAACGCGCTGCGCTGCACTGCTACCGCCCTGCCTCCGGTGAGTCATGCTAATATGGCCACCATAGTAATACAACAGCGCGGGCCCGCGCTCGCGCCGCCTTTGCGCTGCTTCTGTCCCGCTCCCGCGCTGCCTGGTTTGTCGTCCGGCAGTTGCAGTGCGGCGCGGCGCGGAGCGATTGGAGCGCGGGCCCGCGTTCAAATTTGGTGTGACAAACTTCAAAGAGTTTCTTGTATTACAACTTGCGCGGGCCCGCATTCAAACAGCGCTGCTTCTGACCCGCGTTTGGTCTGCCGAAGCCTTAAGTGCTGCCTCCAATTGATTTAATTTTACTACTTCTAAAATAGATCAATTATTAAAAAAACTAGAACAGTATCATTTTAGCAAATTACCTTTCGTATTTATTGAATCACTCATTCTGTCATTCTTTCGTATTGTACATTATTGCTAAAAGCGGCCGCTTTTGACGTTAGCGACAAATTCGACCTTATAAGCAAATAAATGAAAAGTTTACTGTGATTCAATAAATACTAGAGATAATTTGCTAAAATGAGACTGTTCTAGTTTTTTGAGAATTTATTTTGTTTAGAAATAATAAAATTAAATCAACCGGGGCACTTAGCTCTTGTAGTCCTCTTAAACCAAAATAAACGCGAATTTTAAATCCGCAAATTTTAAAGTATTTTTTTTTGGTATTATTATGACCGGGAATCGAAACCGGGAATGGCGTAGTACAATCGATACGAGCTACTTCTTAGGTCAGGTTATTATCAACCTTGCAATGGGGCATGCATATGTAGTATTTATGCACATATTAAGCACTGTAGATACAGATAGAATGTAACTTTTTTGTTCACTGAAAACTAGATCTCAGTTCTATCAGCAAATAATACATAGGTACTCATTTTCTACTTGGTCGCTTTTAGGAAACTCTTTGGAACACAATTAATAGGCTTACAGCGATTTAAATGTATTCATACCTTACAATCTTCGCTCACCGGGTGATTTTTCTAACCAATGGAGCCCTTGCTATTGTGGACCAATTTATTCAAGGCCTTTTACGCTGTAAGCCAGCGAATTATCATCAATATATTTTAATATGTACCTCCAAAATCCGAGAGAAATATTTTTGAAAGTATTTTACAAACGGTTCAGATAAAACACCTTGCTATTTATTGACGAAATAAAGTATATTTTATTCTTTCCATTTTATTTTATAGTACCGATAAAAATAACCGCTATCTCTCATGACTTGTAAAGAATATCGAATCCAGCAATACTCTGCCTTCGATATGAGCCCATTGTCTCAGTCCACGGCTCTCTGACGGCCCCGAACCAAAGGCACAGCGTAAGTATATGCAGTAATCAATCTATTTAGTACGCAACGATGCACGTATAAAGGGTACGTGTCTCTATCAAATACTTTGGCATGAGTAAGAAGGACAGATGGAGTCATATAGACAAACATTCTTTCGGAGTATGGCCTCTGATTTTCGCTATTCTCATTAAGATGAATTTATTAAGTTTTTCTTTCATTATTTTTTTCGAACATATCACAGCATTCGTTTTCAGGGGTGTATTAAGTATGTTATACAAACTACTAAGTAACATACAGTTTTCGTATAAATTCAAGAAAACAATATTGTTCTTGTACGAGTTTGTTGTTAAAGACTCTCGTGTCCCAGGCCAAGTTCAATAAATATTCGGCTGTAGGGAATAGGCCTAGAGATAGTTTTCGAGTAAGAAGCCAGGCCAAAATAGATTAGTTCCATTTAAAACACATTTAATATTCCCAAAAGCCTACAAGTTCATATTGTCATGCGAGGGAGAGATAACGACTGCCTTCTATGACCCTACTGAATAAATATCAACTGTGTCGAAGGCTTTGGGATCAAAAACTCGCATTTGCAACGTCTTTGCAAACTCCACGATGGATTTTATGACTCGGAAAATGTGTTATGGCTGTCCCAAGTTCGATTTCAGTTGTAACGAGTTCTAGATTGTGAAGTGAATTATTGGGATTCAAATGTTGTAAATGGGTTTGTGAATAATGGATTATGTTTCTTAGCTTACTAAATTTCTCTGACACATTTCTTTGTTCGATTTTGAGATTTTCAGTTTATATTTCTGATAAATTGGTCTCATCATTATATACTTGGATACTTTAATCAGTAATATAAATTTAACCAAACACCAACCTTTATTTAAATTAACTCGTTACTTTAAAACTAAAAAAAAAAGTTCAGACAAAAACTTAGTAAAAAAACAAATAATATTGTCTTTTGGACCACCTATGTCAAGAATATTCATAGTCATTGTCAAATCATCAATGCAAAGGATAAAAGCAACCGTCATCGAGACCACAACATTTGCACAAGGGCTTGCATTAGTGCTGTTAACCGCAGGGTATCGATAAAACTAATGACAATAGTGAGAATCAACAGTGTAGAGTACTGATTAATCAAACCAAAAGTAGGCTAACCTAGGGTGTTTATATTCTAATGTTTTATAGATTCCTTTTTCTTTTTGATATTTTGTCGTTTATTTGCTTCACAAAATTTAATCTAAATTAATATTGCCTGCGGTCGTGTGGTGTCGGCATATGACAAGGATAGTACCACCCCTTCTATTCCTATACCAAGGTATCGTAAGAGGTGCCTAAAGAAGTACTGCTAGAAGGAGACGGGCAGCAGTTCCTCCTCTTCACTATTGGCCAAACTGCGATCGCCAAGCTACCTGCCAAGCGTGGCGATTACGGTATAATCATAGAGTTTTCTTCTGACAGTACTCTTTTACGCGTCTTTTACGAGACTTAACCGAAAACCCTTCCGGTGATGGTGGTGTTAAATTCCATAACTAAAAATCAAGCAGACATAAGTCGGTTTTTATGACCATTGTTGAATGAGGAGCTTGCTTATAATAAGCAAGCTCCTCATTTAACAATGGTCATAAAAATGTTTATAAGTAAGTTAGTATTACTAATACCATTGTTGTGTTGTTAAGACAATAGTTAGAACACTTAGAACTGTTAATTAAATATCAATACAATTATTTTGAACTCTTATGAACTTCACTTTCCTTATACAAGTATTACTAATAAAAATAAAAATATTTATTTATCGGACAACATAGATCCAGATGTGTTAGTAACATTAAAACTTAATCACTAGTGTTAGTACTTAATAACTAAAAGGGATCTAATGTCTGTGTTGTGTTATTTAAGAATAATAATAACTTTAAATTGCACATTAAAACAATTATTTTGACTCTTCAGAACTTTAGCATTTCTTACTACTCAAATACCCTACCTACTAAGCATCGATGAAAAAAAACTATAAAATCATTTTCGCAACACTATTTATCAGCGGTACAATATAAATTTAGCGTTATTGAACCAATGTTTACTCCCCTAATTGCGGATATTGGAAAAGTCATCAACACCCAACTTCGGTTGGGACGGTTATATTGCCTAAAATACTTAAATCGTGGTTGGTTTGGAAATTGTCGGAATGATAAATTGACACGATTTAGGCAAACAACATTCAAGGTTGTGTAATAAAACATTAGTTATCAGTTTCGATAACTTCACATTCAGATAGGCTGCCTTAAAATTATTATTGCGGTACCACTAACTTACTTTCATAAATAACTTAACCTGACCAGTACAAAAATTGCATTCGAAAAAAAGGCGTCTTCCATGATTAGACTTCATTGATATAAGATCAACGTAGGATATATCTCGTACGCAATGATGATGATGACGTCCTCCGTAGTGCAGTGACATACACGTCGGTTTGAAGGTATCGCCTGCTCCGAGATCCCGGGTTCGATTCTCGGACAAGTCAATGTAGTCAATCTCGGACTTACGAGTATTTAGACTTATAATACGTAAAAATATAAGAAAAAAACTTATTTAGTTTTTTCTTCTATTTTTACGGGTCTATAGTTTTGTAATTATTATCATCATCATCAGCCTATCGCAGTCAACTGCTGGACATAGGCCTCTCCAAATGCACGCCACTTAGGTCGATCCTCGGCTTCTCTCATCCAGCTCCTGCCAGCCACCTGGAGTTTTGTAGTACCTTCCTCGTTTCTGATTTCCACATTGTATATTTTGTTTTGATACTTTGTTGATTATGTTCATATAAAAACAGAATCACCTATTTAAATTACAACCGTTCTGAAGTGTTGCGCGTAGAAGTATTCAGTAATCCATTTGTGGGTAACAGATCTGGCAACCCTGTTGTTACGACTTTGATATATATATATTTTTTAATAAATAATGGGCTTGCTCTTGACTACATACTTAATTATACAGTTAAGAAGAAGCCTAAGATGGAGCGAGCTTACGTTCATTACCCAGAGGTACTGGTTCTCCCACACACCTGCGGAACACAGAAAAAACTGTTTGGCGCTGGACTCCGACAGGAGGGTGGTAGCATCCAGGCAGCCTCTTATGAAGCCTACCCCCGCAGAGGGATCTGTTAGCCGTCATCATTGGTTAGAAAACCAAAGATACCGTTGCCCAGGGTGGACCACTAGGAGGTAGATCCCACCACCACATTTTTTATTTTTGGTAGCCATAACAGTTCTTCATATTATTGTAAAAATAAATTGTCTATAAAACGTTGCCTCTTTAGTACAGTACACTATGTTTATGTTACATTTGTAAATATTAAAGACAAGTTTGCTGCATGTAATGCAAATACTTGAATACTTCTCAAGAAACGCTTCCCAGTGCCTCGGATTCCATATTTGTTCGTACAATTGAGTTTGCTGACGCGGAATCGACAAATGCAAAAATGTTTTATATATTGGTGAAGGGTATTCTGAATTGTTATTCATCCTACAGTGTCAAAAGTTTGAACGAACTATGAGAGTGTTAGACTAGTAACCAACCTTATCAACACTTGGCTCCCAATAGAAAAGTACTACGTCTTTATTTTAGCAAGAAAAATCCTTTAGTGGTTCTTGATTTTGGTACAAGATATAAACGATTTTCAATTTTCAACAATTCTTTGACCTTTATAAAAAAATCATTCACTGGTAAGTATAATAATAGTTAGACTGCCACAATGCTTTTGAGGTGTGTAAAAATCTAGAATAGATCTTGAGTTAGACACATTATATTTTTTACTTCTTTAATACCTCCTCTATACACTACTCACGAAGTTCCTCGGCGAGGTACTTCTACAAAGTCCGGCGAAGTTCGCGAAGCGCGTCGCTACACTACTCGTTCTACTTCGCGATGTGTGCATTCGCAACTTTGGGCCCTTTGACTCGGGCGCAAAGACCGACAATAAATGGAAGTCGCCCGAAGCGAGGTAAAGTTGGACGAGGTAAGCCGAAGTGCCTGTCTACACTATCGTATTCGTCCAACTTCGTTCAACTTCGCGAGTAGTGTAGAGGAGGTATGAAAAGTCCGGCGAAGTTCGCAGTGAGTCGCTACACTACTTGGTCAACTTCGCGATGTGCTCATTTGCTCTGTGGTGCCGATAGCCTCCGCATGTTTACTAATGAATGCTCAAGTAGCAGCTGCCGTAGCAATGTGCACGCTCGCGTATTATAACTATGAGCATATTTATCTCACGACGAAAATAAAAAGTTAAGTCGGCCAAGTAATGTAGAGAGGTACTTCGCGATCGCACTTCGTGCAACTTCGGGCCCTGTTTTCGGGTCGTGTGTAAACTTGTTGGTGATCTAGAATAATAAAAAAAAAAAAAAAATAGACAGTATACACTACGTTTATGGTTCATATTATTTTATTTAATACATTAAGCGCCATGGGGGTTGTCGGTGACCTCCAAACGATAAAATTTGGATTATGTTTAGTTACTCCGCATTTAAAGGTTTTTACAAGCCATTTATATATTGTGGACTAAATCGCTCCGCCTATGTTATCGCTGCCCCACCGCTTATAGCTTGAACCGCAAGGCTATTCCCAGAGCAATTTATTTCCAATCCGCGTTGATAAGAACAAATCTCTTGGGCATGTAACTAGTAAGAGGCCCTTGCACCCAGTATATACCTTCACTAATAGGAGAAGGGTATTATTAGATTTATTTTCTGTGTTAAAATCTCTTTGAAATTCATTACTGTCATACTACAGCGATCCACTCTTTACCTTGGATATCAAATGTAAAAAGGAAAAAAAAACCCTTCAATTATTCCCCTTTCCCTTAATTTTATAGAAGCATTAAGCGATAAGTTCGCCTAAATTGTACTTGTACTTTCTGTTAAATATTAATTTTACAAAGAGTAGGTGTAACAAAGAGTTTTCTACCTATTATTTCTATCTATCTATCTATTAACACGAGTGAAAGCGCGGGGCTCAGCTAGTAGTCGCATAAAAAGGCTTCTGAAATTGTGAATAGTATCTCAATACAGCATACTTATCAGGATTAAGCAAAACATATATCAGACAAATACAGAATACGCTTTGATGACTTTAAAGTACGCATTGTACATTGACTGGGGATCAGACAAATACAGAATACGCTTTAATGACTTAAAGTATTGACTGGGTTGCATCTTAACACAGTTGAAATACATGCAAGTTTGAAACAAAAATGTGTTGCCTGTAAAATACTTTGGTTAGGTCATTAAAGTTCAAATTCGAATACAAACGATCGAGTTTCAGTCCCGTCAAAGGCTGTTTGCGTACTACGAGCATCGGGACAACGGCAGCTGTCAAAACGTTAACGTCACTAGTGTTGTCCGTGGTATAGATTTTATCGATCGAATTGATTGGGGTTCACTAGAATCGTAACTGCTCGATGCAGAGTGCAATTTGCAATTGTTACTAAAAAGATAATTATTTGATCTTGTTTTAAAAATAAATGGTAATAACGAGTATTTAGACATTATATCTATTAAACTCATTACGATAAAAATATGTAGTGAATTTACACCAGACTGTTTTTTTTTAATTTTGATAGGCAGAAAGACATTGGAACATGAAATGGTTAGATACTCAAAATCGAATCGAGATTCAGGAAAGTCTTATAGTAAGTGTGTTCTGATGGGCACATAGAATAAGCACTTACCCTCCGGGTATATATCGGGATGCCTAATTATTTGTACTCCTAATTGTCATTGGCGCACAAACTATTAGCCTAAAATTTTTTCGCACATTTTTACAATTCCTAAACGTGTTTAGCCTATTTTGACTACGCTTAACTTTATATCGCCGTATTATAATTTCGCCGAATATATCATAACACCTACCCTTTTGCAGTTCCAAATTTAGATTCGCAGAAAGTTAAAAATTTTATCAGCATGCATGCATGCTTGCAAAGAAGTAAGCATGCATGCAAGCAAGCAAGCAAGCAAGCAAGCAAGCAAGCATGAATGCATGCATGCAAACAAGCATGCATGCATGCAAAGAAGTAAGCATGCCTGCAAGCAAGCAAGCAAGCATGTATGCAAACAAGCAATCATGCATGCAAACAAGCAATCATGCATGCATCAAGCAGACATGCATGCAAACAAGCAATCATGCATGCATCCAAACAATCAGACTTCCGTGACGGCTTCGGCGCTGCGGGGCTCCGGCGGTCCCACGCGTGCTTATCGTCACAGATGGCTTACGCTCACCACCGCAGCTTCGGCTTTCTGGCCGGCTGCGCCGGCCAGCCTCAGTCGCGGCGCCTCGCTTACAGCCTCCTGCTCCTCAGCCCGCGGGCCGCCTCGTCCCTCCGCGCCTACGCGCTTTTGAATTACACTCTAGGGGTAGGGCAGACAAGACTGCTTGGGGTCGGTTTGTGAGCGATTCGTTTCTTAAACTTTTCTGTTTAAAAAAAATAGAGCGTAATGATGCTAATACATTTTAGTGCTTTCGATATTAGACATACTGAAATTAGAGTTTTAAATTTTTAGACCAATCTATAATAGTGCGAAAACAACTGTTAGACTAGACAATAATTATACGTTATAAGTTTAGGCCAATACGGTTCGGCCAAATGAAATTAGGACTTTAAATTTTAGGCGAACCGAAGGGCACCCCTTACCCTCCATCTATTTTTATGGGTGTCGCAAGAGGCGACTCTGAAGGAATTCTGCTAGAACAAGACTGGCAAACTGCGATCGCCAACCCGCTTGCCAGGCATGGCGATGAAGCCAAAATCCTGTGGGCCTGTGTCCAGCAGTGGACTAACATGGGCTGGTGATGATGATGAGAAATGTATCATCGGTTGGTTCAGCAAGGAATGTAGATGGTATATTTTCACTACTTTAACAGAGTGTTTATAGCGCAAAAGAGATGCATCCGAGCTATGTGTGGGCCGCCTGGCGAGTCTTGTAGACGGGCTTTTGTTGACCTTGGCTTGCTCCCTTCGCCCGCACTGTACATTTTGGAAGTTTGCAGTTTTGTTAAAAACTATAATGAATTATTTATGAGAGCAAGGGATGCAAACGCAAGACGAGAGATCCTGATAGACTGTCACATTAGTATCATTGGAAAATCTGCTAAGTACAGATATATTTACAAAATTCTATACGACATTAAAAATTCTAATTTATTTATTTAAGAATAAATTTTATACTTGGTTACTTGACCAAAATATTTAGACATAAAATAATTTATTGTCCGTAAGTTTTTAGTTGACTATAAATGGATTTATTTTGACCACTTTATTATGTTGAAATATATTATTTTTAAATGATTTTAATTTAATTTAATGCTTATATTTATACGGATCGAATGTTGATATTTCCATGATGACAGCTTTGCAAGACATGTGCACACTATTTTAAAACATCTTTTATACCATGTACTTATGCAAATAAAGAATACTATTACTATTACTATTTAAGATATATTTTAGCCATATTATATTCAAAACATTATTTTATTCTTTGTTCTCATAAACCTTGTTTCTACGAATTACTGCAAAGTTGAATTACCAATCCAGAACTGCATTTGCATGAAAATTAGTTTGTATCATCCCCTGTATCAAACATTTCAAATCAAATTTGAATAGACCAGTGACGCATCGATTAAAAGCAGTGGACTGCATTCAACTGAACACGTATGCGATTGCACATTACATACATGTCCCTGATTATGACTGACTAGCTTGTTTCCCGCGGCTCTGCCTGCGTGAACTACGTGAAACTTGAGACCAGCAGTGGGATACAAGGTAGCCTATGTTATTTCTATTACCTTTGAAAATATTTGTACAAAGTTTCATGATTACCGGTTGAGTAATTTTTCGTGAGAGCGTAACAAACAAACTTACATTCACGTTTATAATTTTAGTAGGGTTTTACGCAGCATATTCGATGGAAGTCAAGCGGCGGCTCCGAATGAGTCCGTCATGTGAATGATGGATATATGGTAATGGAATGATTTAGAGCTAGTCTATTCTGTCGATGTTGGGTGTTTCCCTACCAGATAGAATCAGCAGGTTTACTCTTGACAAGTTCGAGTTACGATCAAAATCGAATCGACGTCGAGAATCAGTGATTTGGTACTCTAAAAAGTGAACCTAAGTCTTTGAGTCGATGGTGATAACGTTATCAACCGAAAATGTTTAACGGATCGCCATTTTAGATCGATCTTGACTTGATTTTGATTTCGATTCGATTTAGTTTGTTCAGATTTTGACTAGGTCGAATCGACATCGAACTTAAATCAAATTCAAGGTCAAGGGCCCAGAAATGGGAAGAGCTGAGATAACCGTCATCGAAGCCATAGGATAGGTAAGATTATAAATATACAGGGTAACCTGGTTGGTACACGAGTTTTTCAATGTAAAGACAACAGCACGTCAACCTACCACAAAACGTCAAATTTTCTCAATTGATATTGATCTCTAGATGTTGGACTTAAAGTTGAAAATCAATTCAATGACCTTTAACTTTTTGGGTAGGTTGACTTGCCGTTGTCTGTGCCTACTAGTAAATGTAAGAGAGAAAATAAATAACTGATAATTATAATATTATTATGATGATAGTCTTCGTAAGAGGCTGCCTGGATGCTACCACCCTCCTGCCAGAGCCGAACGCCAAACAGATTTTCTGTGTTCCGCTGATGTGTGGGAGAACCAGTACCTCTGGGTAAGCTCGCTCCATCTTAGGCTTCTTCTCAACCATATAGTTAAGTATGTAGTCAAGAGAAAGCCCTTTATTATTTATAAAAAAAAAAAACTACAAAAAAAAGAACTAACTTCTGTATTTAAAAACATGCAAGATAAAGATTTGATTTAATCTCTGTGATTCAGCTTAACACAGTCAAAGCCGTGGGCATGAGGATAGCAAAATAAAAGGGAAAACAAAACAGGACCACACAAACAAAGAGACGACCATTCCAACTTAGTTGGTTACGCTTGTTATCAATGGGGAAGAGCATAAAAACCCGGCAAGCGCCACAGTGAAAACACACATACAGAAATACTTATTTAACATTTGGGTTTTAAATCTGCTCTTAACAATTCCCAGACGTTTAGGCATCAGTTCTGTCGTGATCATGGCGCTTGCAACAACGTTAAAATAACTCATAAAAATCAAGGTACATACATGGTATCACAATTAACTTTTATGGCAAAGAGTAGTGCATGCAGCGATTTTGATTTTTCGATCGGCTTAACACTGCAATCCAGCGGAGTTTCATCAATGTTGTCGGTTATCATTTCAAATACAGGTTTTTTTTTAGGTTTTCACGTAAATAAACGAATTTCTCGAAATTGTAACATTGTTGAAATGAAAGATATGTTTACGGATTTATAGTACGTGCAGACCCGTGCCCATGGACGCTGTGAAGTGTTCGAAACGTCGGGTTAAATAATAAATAAACGCCTACAATAACCCGTAAACATATCTTTCATTTCAATGTATAGTGTTCGCATAAACTTAAGAAAATAGTATTGTAACATTCTATCTATCAAGATGCAAACCTTTCTCAGTTTTTGTTGTGTAGATGTTTGTCAGAAACAGGTAGAATTTACCCACTCAATAAGATAAATATGTACCTTACTAAGTGAATGCAGGTTTTATTATTATCACCATGATGGCTATAAGCCTTAGTAGTATAAAAATAAAGTTGTTAAAAAGTGTATTTAATCACGTAAATTTTTTTATACACATTTATTTTAGAAAAGGTTACAATATAGTGAGTCTACTGATCCAATGATACTAGTAGTAGGTCTACTGCAAATACCTTTTACTGTGTCCTCACTGATGAAAAACAAACAACCTTCCATAAACTTTCGCACACCATACCCAATTAAGTGGGGTTTAATATTTAAAGCAGTTTTTTGGCGCTTTTTTAGAGTTCCGTAATAAACGGTTAAAATCACGTTGGAGAAGTTGTAGGGGGGACTTTATACTGAATGAACAATTGTTACTTAGTTATCAGACGGTGTAGGGTTATTAAATTAAACCTAGGGATCACAACATTGTTATTTAGTAGGTATATAAAACAATATACTAACTGCAAATCAGGAGGCATTATAACAGGTAAATACTGACAGCAAAACTCTTATTTCAATTTACAATTCACGATGATTCATTAAAAATAGACAGATCCCGAAAAAGGTACACCAACGTTATGAATGAAAACGTTAAAAACAAACATTCTGACCTAAAAAAAAATCACCATCTTTATAACATCAAAAAAAAAAAATTATAATGTGTGACAGAAAAACGTCCTCATCAAATGAGCACCCACAGAATATTGGTCTTTACTTGTTGGAAAGTTGAAAATCAATTCAATGACCTTTAACTTTTTGAGTAGGTTGACCTGCCATTGTCAGTACATTTCACTTTGATTGTCTCTCAAAAAATAAACAGAATAATACGCTTATACGGCACACCTCTGTGTTTGACACAAGAGAGGTCCTTGACCGCTTTTTTTAACCGAACAAATTTTAAATCACCCCAGGGCATGAGGGTCGTTCAATCATTCCCCTGGGCCGCAGCCGCCACGAAAATGAGCAAAACAAATCCAGAATAACTGAGGTTTTTTTACAATCGACGAAAAATAGAGGAAAAAAAAAGTTAAGTAATGGCATAAAATCATCCCATTATCACAAGGCAAATGTTCCATCATTGAGTTCAAGTTAACATTGCAAGGATGGGTACAGGCATTGTCACCACGCTTGCCAAATGCGGGTTGGTGATCACATACCTCAGCAGTGTTCGAAAATTCAAAACTTCTGTTGCCTTACCTGAGGATCGAACCCAGAACTATTACCCAGGATGGTTTAAGCAGTTGCCGGGTAGGCGGATGGTTGTGGGATCAAGTAGGTACCACCAAAGACAGTCGAAAAATGTTATTGAAGGAATTGTATTTTAAGGTTATACTAGCCATTCATTTTTTGGATGGATGAGGAAAGCCCAGGATAGACAAATGTAGCACGACTTGAAGGAGGCGTCCAGCAGTAGACGGACAAAGACAATGGCTGTTGATTGATTGATTAATTTTTTTTATTGAACAGTCTAAAAACGTACGTTTATTTTCTAACAAAGGTAAAGATGAATGAAACTAAGGTAAAATGTTTGCCCAAATGTTCAATGGGTGCTCTTTCGGTGAGGACGCGTTTTTCTGCCACTGTTTGGGTAGGTATATGTAGTTTTTTATTTTATATCAATTATCACATTCAATCTATACTAATATTATAAGCTGAAGAGTTTTTTTGTTTGTTTGTTTGAACGCACTAATCTCAGGAAATACTGGTTCGAATTGAAAAGTTATTTTTGTGTTGGATAGTCCATTTATCGAGGAAGGCTATATAACATCACGCTGCGACCAATAGGAGCGAAGCATCAGTGAAAAATATTGCAAAAATAATCGCGATCATAATAACAAAAATTGACGCGGACGAAGTCGCGGGCAACAGCTAGTAATAAATAAATGTGGACAACATCACATACATCGTTCTGTTCCCAAGGTAAGTATCTATTTAAAGCACTCGTATTATGGAAATCAGAAACAACGAAGGCATCACAAACAAACACTCAGACCTGTGAAAATGAAGAAAACCTTTTTTTTTACATTGGTCCGCCCGTAAATTGAACCCGGGACTACGGAGCAGGCGTCACCTTGAAAACCGATGTGTACGCCACTGCGCCACGGAGGTGACGGAGGTCGTCGAAACACAATGTTTTGTATTAGTGAACGAAATTATGCACATTAAGAAACGGATGCAAAAACAAAACGCAACAATTGTTTATTTCGCTTGCACGTGCACGAAGCTTCTAATAAAAGACGATTTCAACATTCAAACATAGATTTTCTCTCAAACCCTTAAGATCTACATTCAAACGACTCAGTGGTAAAGTGCACTGTGTAGTGGCAACGCAAATACATTACCTATTACCAAAAACATTAAGTCTAAATTTGAAAAGCACTGAATGATTAAAGCTTTTAAAGCCAGTTCGTGCTATGCGCAAGATTCTATTTTGGTGTGTTTTCGAAAACGCGCCGGAAACGATTTGTGCGCGTTTGATATGTGTTCGCGAACGAATGCGACTGTCAATCAGTATCGATATTATCCAGGTTTAAATGGAATTAAATGGATTACTGACGTGTTTGGAATTTGTTTACTCATGTAGGTACACTCAAGGGATTGTCTAATAACTACGTGAGGCTCTTTAAGGGTTCTGAATTACATCACAACGAATTTTTACTTAATATTATAATTGCGAAAATATCTCTATTTGTCTATCTAACAGCTTTGATTTAACCTTTACACTTCTAGACTGATTGTAATGAAATTTGGTACGAAGATTAGACTTTGAGAAAGGATATAAGCAGGCCTGTGTAACTCCGCGCGTCGGTACCAAAAACGTACCTACGCGCGGCGACCCACCAGGGAGGGCTAGTTTCGCAAGCGAGCGGTGAAGTACGCGCCCGTTTTGCACTTGTTCTTTTACCGAAATGAAGAGAAAAAGAAAACGTGCAAAAAGATACTGTGCAGTGTTTAATTATTTAAATAGTGATCGGGATCCAAATTTAATTCTTAGTTTAATTCTAGTAGTAGCTTCTTGTAGCAGTCATCCCTAGCGCGCCGCATGATATAACGTCACTGAATAGGTTTAGTGTATTATTAATCATATTTTAGAGTAATAAGAATGAAATTATCTTGCAATGGATTTCTGTAGGTGTCTAAACGAAAATGTGCTTGACACTGAGGCAAACTAAATTACACCTTATCTTTGACGACATTGAGTTGACATTTCTTTGAATACCATTGCAAAGTCAAGCTTCTGTACGGAGTACTAGTACTTATTCTGTGATAGGGCACAGGTTTTTGCCCCCACGATGTAAAGTGTATCTCATGCCAGAGCCACGGACAAAAGCTAGTAACAATATTTTTTAACACAAGAACATCACATACTCGTATGTTGCTATGACCATAAGAATATAGTTAAAGCACTTGTTTCGTGAAAATAAGAAACAACGAAAGTACTCAAGAAGCATAGATTAACGGCCGGTCCGAATAATCTATCTATCTTCAGTTTTGGCTTATCGGAGATAGAAAACATCCTCTGTCTCTGATTTCTATCTCCGATTTACTATCTCCGATATGCCAAAACTAAAGATAGATAGATAGGTTATTGGGATAGGCCGTTAAAATACAAATCAATTATGGATAAGGATATGTAACAGCCTATAATCATCCCACTGCAGGGAAAAGGCCTCCATCATTGAATTCACGTTACGACTGCAATGATGGGAACCGGCATAATCACCACGCTTGCCAAATGCGGGTTGGTGATCTAATTAGGATATTATAACTAATTTCGTTGTATAAAATCTTTGATTTAATTTGACTACTATTAATGATTCATGATAAGTGGAAGTAGAATGAGATTTTCGGAGAACGCGCGATTTCTAACAGCCTACCTTTCTTGACTCGCCGTTGCCAGGCTACTTACCTGAAAATTAAAGATACAATTCTGTTAATAATTTCATATTTTTATACAAATTAAATACTATTGATTTTAGTGTCGGGAATATCTACCACCACATATCACCAGGTGTAAAAACATTTGGTAGTATCACGAAGTGACGTCACGAAAAAACTACCTTATTAGGCGTATTTGAGTCTTCACAATGCGCATAAATATATATATGCGAGTCTTAAATATCATTGATACGGGGTTTATACCATGTAAGTACCTTAGTTTTTATGAGTGTCCTATATTTCGGCACTGTTGCAAGCACTATGGTCACGGAACAACTGGTAATGTACAAACCCCGTATGATAGTGACCATGGAATTTTAACTAAATTTGCTAGTTTACTAACGTGTTTTTAAACCTTACAAAGAAATAGACATCATAATCAGACCACATAAAACCAACTTTTAAGATAATCTTATAAATTATGAGTTTATCAACGATTCCGATAGGGGGTGGAGAAGAGGGGAGCATTGAGAATTAATATGTAATAATTTAATGGAATTGGGGGATTGAAATATGCCCGCGATCTGCATACAAATGTTTGCGGAGCCATATTTTGGATGGAAATGTATGAGTAATGGAGCCGTAAACATACTGGAAGGGTACTTTATCATAGTGTGCATCGCGTATAGTAAAGATAAATGGGTAAAATATAATATAATTTAGTTTCATCGATATTTTAAACCGACAAAATATACAAAGGCATAGCTCTAAGTTGTCTTCATTTAGATATAAAAACAAAAATAACCCGCAGTGTAGAAAAATAGAGTAAGCCATTAAATAAAATTCTTCTGCCAAAAGCTGAAACGGCCAATAGTGTGAGTGAGTGTGAGTGACCAATTTTGGTCTGAGCCAAATATTAGGTGTTAAAATATGAAATTGCCGTTTTGTATGGACAAAATCGAGAAAAGTCATTTTTCCATACTAACAATTTTTTAGTTTTTTTAAAAACGCCTGAACCGTTTTCGATGCAATTAAAGGTGAAAGTTAGATGGTTATAAAGTTACACATTATAATATTTAAATTTCTGAAAATCAAAGTATATATACTTAATTGAAGCAAGAAGGTCAGCTGACACACTGTAAGGGGTCTTTTCAACGACTTCCTTTGAAGTAATAGGCACTAGTATTGCATTTTTTTTTAGTCAAAACTTACTTTATTTAGTTTTTGATACAATACAAAAAGAATTACGCAATAATATGACTATACTTAAGAGCTATAAACAAAATAAAAAGTGGGAAAATAATCGGCAATTTCATACTTTAACCCCTATTAATAATCAAACATAACACATCATCATCATTATCATTTCAGCCAAGTGACGCCCACAGCTGGACATAGGCCTCCCCTAGGATCTCCACAACGATCGATCACCGATTTTCTAAAGTGAAATCTAACCAATACATTTTATTTTTTCTCGAAAGAAAAACACAAAACTTTTTACGTTTTCTCTGTACGCATAGCACGGAATACGACACTATCTTTAAAAAAACACCAAATAAACTCCAGTCGCAAAAACACTACCTAACAGACAAAAATGAGATGAATTGTTTCATTAATTTTCCTTATTTTTTCCATCTTAGTAAATAATACAATACATCGACTTTAATTTAATAGCTTATTTTACGCTTTTCGTCGGTTAAATTTACTATAAAAATAAATGTATACCCAATCAATTCAACTGTTTGTTTAATTATTCGGCCTGAAATACACACCACCTTATTTCCTCCTTCTAATGTCGTAAGAGGAGTACTGCCAGAAAACAACGGGCATTAGAGTCGATCGCCATCTTCCATGTCAAGCGTGCAATTATCTCAAAATACTTCATTTATTACTTCATTCATTTAGCAGTCACTGCTGAACATTAATATCAAATATCACCGATATCAATATTGACTGAAAAACGAAGATGTTCACTCGTTTTACCGAACATGTTTAAATTTTGTATGCATGCTTTCCAAACAGAATAGAGAGACGTACAGCTAGGTATAGCCTATACTACAGATACATCTCCTACCTTCCCACACGGTACCAGCTCAATTGATATTAGATGTGACTAAGTGCCTGTTTCCACAAGAAAACAAACATAAGACTCTCGTGGCCAAATTTGTAGAGCAGAATCCGTATCACACGGTACGAAATTTGAGTAGGCAAAAATATTCTAAATTTCGCATCATGTAATTATTTCTCATCCTCTTCACTGAGGTATCCCTGACGACATTTCGATTGAGTGACATCGACTGTGTTCACAGATTGATTGGAACTTGTGACTGGAATGCCTTTCTCGGATTATAGTTGTGGTAAAAGGCGACTGAAGGAGTACCACCAGAAGACGGGAAACAGCATCTTCTTTCGCTGATCAGCGATCGGACCCCAAAATTGGCAGGGGCCATACGTGGCGACAATTGCAAAAGACGGCCGGGATACACCAATTACCCAACATACCATAACAGAATTCTAGCACCAATAAAATCTAAAAACAACGACACGCTTAATTAAAATCGAATCCGAAAATGTAGCACAAATACAGTCTAAAAACAACGACATGCTTAAAACCGAATCCCATTTCGGGCATTGAGGAAGGCGTTAAAATCTTTACAGATCGGTTAAAGGGTTCTAAGAAAATGTGAACGAGTCAAAACACCGAAAGCGTAAACAATAACAGCTTGACGAAAGAAAGTAATATGAAACTTCATAAAAACTCACACATCCAAGTGGAGCCAAAACAAGAACTCTTTGTTTTTGCCGACTAAATAAAAGTTGATGTTGAAACCTCAGGCTCCGTGACGAAAGGGAGACGCGAACACATCACAGGAACAATTTAAAGGTGTTATGTGAAACCACAAAAAAACACCATTTCCGAACCGAGTCGTAACCCAAAAGTTGGGTCACAGTACAATGGAAGGCGACAGATCAGTTTTTTTGCGATTATTTCCTATTTTCTCTTTTACCTTTGTTTTATAGAGATTATCAACATCTTCGTCTCTCTATATTTTTTACGAGATTTTCAAATATGATCTAAGCTAATAAGTCTCAAAGAAAGAACATATTTATTTGAAACGAATTATATTTTTAGATTATGTGAATCTAAAAAAATATAAAGAGCATCAAATATACCGTCCCAATCTGTTACAGATTTGTGTGCGAAAATATTAAAAAAAATATTTAGCAAATAAAGTAAAACCTCCCGTGAAGTAAAGAGTTCTAATATTAATATAATTTACTTACATGACATCACAACAAAGAACTCTAACATATACATAATTATAATTTTAACCTATTTTACTTGCTGTTATATTTATACCCGTGTAAGGCTGAACAAAGGAATAATACCAGTCATCTATCCAAAGAATCCTCCTGAATAATGAATCTGCGTAGAAATTTACCGTGAGGGAAATATGACGAAAGAAATCCGACAGCTTAATTGGAATGAGGTGTAAGGTACCAGATTAAAGGTGTTAGGAGGGGTTAGTAGGACTAGGTGACGAAAAATGAGGGATTTAAGGTGTTTGGGGTGTCTTCGTTACCTACTTTTGACAGCAGGGATATTTAGTATTAACGGAATCTTAGACGTAGGAAACTCAGAAGAGTACATAATATGTAAATATTGAAAAAATAAAAAGACCTTTCACTATCAAGACTGGTCTTCTAACATCAAGACTTTTTTTATCGAATTTTTTTTAATCGATGACAAATTTTGATTTCAAATCCCATATCGATTGGTAAAAATATACTATTTAATATTTAAATGTCCTTCTGTATGTTACAAGCTTAAACCCCACAAAATCTTTTAAGATAAAATTCCGCATGGATACAACTTGAGACAGCCTTCTGTCTCAAGTTGTATCCATGATTGATCATACATCCTTATGTATGATCAATTTTTATCAAAGAAATCATCAATTTACAATATTAATGTAGTATAAAGTACAAATTCAAATTCAAATTCATTTATTGTGAATCACAGGTAATAAAGGTCTTAAATATAACAAGTCAGGCCTCCAATTCCGCTAATTAACAAATGGCTCAATAGCATCACAACTGTATATTTTGACACATTTAATATGGAAGTAATGTCAAATTACACGATTGCGATGCTATTGAGCCATTTATAAACTAGCAGAATTGGGGCCCTGATCTTCTGTGTCTCGCCAATGGGCATACAATATTAGTTATAGTTCTTCACAATTTAATAATATGTTTCAACAATAATAATATGCGTCTTTATTAATAAATCGGACAGAGATTTTAAATCAATCAAAAAATCAATTATTTTGTAGTACAATTTCGCTAAAAGGAACTCATGAAGCTTTCGTTTAAAATGATTCAGATCTTCAGTTTTCCGAATGGGCTCAGGAATTTTGTTAAAAATATGTGGTGCAATGCAAAATACACTTTTTTTAATAAGGCCGTCTTACAAAAACTAAAAGTATATATTAAGACACAGCATAGGCTCACGGAGTTATGGGGAGTCTCCCTTCTTGATAGCATAACGATCGATAAATTGTACCGAAGCGTGTGGGTTGGAACGTGTTAAGATCCTAACAAGAGCCATACACACAAAATAAATTACTGAGAAAGCCCGAGGCGTTCCTTAATAATTGTTGTTGTGCAAACAGGAACACATCATTCTAATATTATTATATTCAAATATAATTATACTAGCGGACCCCGCGAATTTCCTATCGCCTATTAGATTTTGAAGTCTTAAATGTCATTATCTCGGGGTCCCGGGTTCGAATCCCGGGTCCGGCAACAAAAAGTTTCGAACTTTCGAACGTTGCTCGGGTTTGTGATCACCAACCCGCATTTGGCAAGCGTGGTGATTAAACCAGTACACCCATCATTGCTGTCGTAACTTGAAATCAATGAAGGAGGCCTTTGCCCTGCTATGGGATGATTAAAGGCTGTTACTTTACAAGTATAGTCTAACGGCCGGTCCCAATAAACTATCTTTCTTCAATTTTGGCATATCGGAGATAGAAAACCACTTTTGTCTTTGTTTCTCTGGACGGCAAAATCAGAGACAGAAGATGTTTTCTATCTCCGATATGCCAAAACTGAAAATAGATTGATTATTGGGACCGGCCGTACGTTGAAGTAAAGCCTAATTAAGGTTATTATTCTATCTACGTTAAATACAACAGTTTCATTGGAAGAGACACACATATACACATTTTTTCTTGTTTTTGTACCTACTAGTGTAACCTAGATTCAGACTCAGGAGTAATACCTACATATATCTTAGAGATGGGCCGATTTTTCTCGGCACTAACCCACTCTATAACAAGGCAGTGCTCACGTCATAGTACCTATAAAATAGTAGAAAGGAATTGTTGTTTTAGAGGCTTATTTGCAAAAATGAAACTACTTTTAACAGATTTTTATACTTCAGAACTGTCAGTTAAAAAGCGGGTTTTGCTGCAGACCCGTACTGAGAGACAACTCAAAGGAGCTCAGCCAAAAGAACGGCAGGAAATCCTTAAAGCTAAGCTAGAAGGAAGTAAAAAGCTCGAGGCCTGAAGCGATGCGGTCGGTGCCTTCGGGCGGCCTCCCGATTTGAACCGAAAATAACCGTGAAGAGCTAAACCACATTTCATTATGGACGAGTAAAGACGCAGGGAACTGCTAGTCAGCGATGTAGTACACATACATTAATAATAGGGGTTAAAGTATGAAATTGCCGATTATTTTCCCACTTTTTTTTGTTCATAGCTCTTAAGAATAGTCATATTATTGCGTAATTCTTTTTGTATTGTATCAAAAACTAAAAAAAGTAACTTTTGACAAAAAAAAATGCAATACAAGTGCCTATTACTTCAAAGGAAGTCGTTGAAAAGACCCCTTACAATGTGTCAGCTGACCTTCTTGCTTCAATTAAGTATATTTGTATTATATACTTTGATTTTCAGAAATTTAAATACTTTAATGCGTAGCTTTATATCCATCTAACTTTCACCTTTAATTGCATCGAAAACGGTTCAGGCGTTTTTAAAAAAACATAAAAATTGTTAGTATGGAAAAATTACTTTTCTCGATTTCGTCCATACAAAGCGGCAATTTCATATTTTAACATCTAATATTTAAATTTAGAATTATCGAAACCAGACAATGATATTCTTTGTAATATCATTGAAACCAGACGAAAATTTCTGCAGCTTGCATCCACATTCAGTGGTAGGTATGTTAAAGTTTGCGAATACGAATGAAAATATGTCGCATCTCTTACGGACGAATTTGAAAGAATGTTGTATATTGTAACTTTGGGATAATGGTCATTATTGGAATACGAATTCTTTGTTTAAATTCAGGATTAGCAGATAATTAATTATCTTTTTGATAATCAAATTTAGAAACACTTCGGTAAAAACAGACAAGCAGACGAGTCATAACGAATAGAATGTAGACATTGGACGGGCTTTAGAGGAAACAGGGGATGCCAATAAATTTTATAAGTGGTTTTTACTCTATTAATTACAATACATAAAATATTTTATTATTTGTAACAAAGCAAGAATCAAACTTTTTTGATTACAAATTATTACAAAAAAATATATATTCAAGAAATTGAATTTTCCGTTACAAAAAATCTAGCAAAAATCCATTTGTGATTCCGAACTATTGCCTACCGTACCATGTTGTTCGGTGGACAATGGTTTGGACATGCTCGTCTACATAAGTATGATATTTTAAGCAATTAAATTGCAATTATAGTATCAGCATTTAAACTTGAAAAATTATGTCTTAGGCGGGACTCGAACCCGTATCTCCTCGCTAAAATGTTAAAGCGCCGCGCCCGGCATGCGAGGAGATGCGGGTTCGAGTCCCGCCTAAAACATAATTTTTCAAGAGTTATTTAATTCGGGGTTTATACCATGTACCTTATTTATTATGAGTTTCCGATATTTCGGCACTGTTGCAAGCGCCGTGATCACGAGAGAATTGTTGTATCTGCGGGTGGGTAGCTGTTAAGAGCAGACAAAACGATCTACCCTCCGTCGTAGTCTTCTACTACGACGGAGGGTAGATCGTTATAAATTAGGTACATGGTATAAACCCCGAATTAAATAACTCTAGTGATAGTGACCATGAAAGTTTAAATCAGTATATAATTTTTCAAGTTTAATACTGATATGCTCGTCTACAGCCTGTGAATTAAGGCAAGATTTCAGCAGTTGCTTCAACTTGACCCTTCGGTCAAACATCCCCGATCTACCACTAAAAGCCTAAGACACGCCAGTGGTCACTAAACCTTGATCCGAGTTCCGAGGATTAGTAAGGTTTGCCTAAATCCATAAGGATTATGTTTAAATCCTGATGTGTGACGGAGATGGATATACGAGCGATTGGGATTTATGAACATTGGCAGTTAAGATTTTTTAAAAATAATGTATTTAATACTAGAGTTGACTACGGCTCTGCCCGCGTTAATTACTTACACGCTGTATCTCACATGCGGAAAAATGTGCCCAGCAGTGGAATACAAAATAGCCAATGTCCTTTCTTAAGGGCTAATCGATTTTAGGGTTCCGTACCCGAAGGGTAAAAACGGGTCTGTCCAAACCACAAATACTAAAAAAAACAAACAATATTTAAGGATCCCATAAAAAAAACGCCTATTTTTGCTCTATAGTCGTATCAATAAATGGTAACAGGTAGGCACTACATTAACTAAATTTACTGGTATTTACCTAGTAATGGTACGGAACCCTTCGTGCGCGAGTCCGACTCGCACTTGGCCGATAACATCAAAGTTTATTTAGTAGTTTATGCGTTAAAATGTAACAGACAGACATGTAGTCAAACAGACCGAAATCCTTTCACATTTATAATATTACAAGCATTTCGCCCGCGGCTCTGCCCGCGTGAACTACCCTTTATATCGCGCGTGCGAAAATTTTATTATTAGTAAGGAAGTAAGAAATTACGAGTCAGTATTAGCATGTATTAGTAAGCTTAAACACTTTATTTGATAAGAGTTAGTTATTTCGAAATTTCTACCATGTACCTAAGTTTTATGGGTTTCCGATATTTCGGCACTGTTGCAAGCGCCATGATCGCGGAAGAACGCAGTTCTAACGATAGTGACCATGAAAGTTTAAAACAGTATACTTTATTTGATATTTTAGCAACTAAATTGCATTTATAATATCCGGTCGCGGCGCTTTACTATACCGCCCAGTATGCGTGGAGATGCGGGTTCGAGTCACGCCTGAGACCTAATGTTTCAAGTTTATATACTGATATTGAGATTAAATACCTTTAAACGTACAATATACAGACGTTACATAGGTCATATTAAACGCAGAATAGTGTTTCGGGCAAAAGAACACAGCCGATATTTAAAATAAAAATTGTAGAGATCACTTCTAAGGCCCGAGTTCACCAACAGACGTTTAAGTTTAAACAGCGTTTAAAATATTATTTGACATATTTTGTATGGGAATTGTGTCAAATTAATCGTCACTCTTTGTTTACCGGCTGTTTAAATGTTGGTGAACTCGGGTCTAAATCATAGTTTACATGACTGTGATACGAGTAACAAGTGACACAATATAACCGAATTTCGTGAGGACAATGTCTCAGGATAAGCGCTAATCTTACCAGTATTATAAATGCGGAAAATTGAATGGATGTTTGTTCCTCAATCACGTCAAAACTAAACAGAACCGAATGAAATTTAGCAGGAAGATAGATAAAAGGCTGGAACTTCACATTGCTATTTTTTATCTCGAAAAAATTCACAGCTCCCGTGGCATAGTTTAAATTTAATCTCTCGATCGTGAGTTATTCCAGACACAATTGAAATCAATTGTTATCGTGGCACCCGGGTGCCTCGTGGGGTTCAAAGTATTAAAATTCAAAGGATGTCGCGGAAAACAGCTGGTACCAAATAGACAAAAAAATCAAGTGGTAATTCTCACTAGAAACAAGTCCTTTTATCTCGTAATACGACTAATTGCGTAGACATAAATTTCAATTAACAGAAGTAGACCAAGGACTTTTGAATCAAAGAAAGAAGAGGCTCGTGGGAAAAATAACCATTTACTTGTTTTTTTTTTTACTGAAATAGATTTTCTTTTGCAAGGGAAAGTAAAGAATAACGGACATAGTTGAAGGTTGAAACCAGTAAAGAACTCCTTAATGCTCTTCCACAGTGTAGATACATTCAGTATTTTATCTAAGCCTAGCCATGTTCGCATGGTCGATATTCTAGTACCAATTGTAACAATAGTATTTATTTACCATCGTAATTGAATTTCTTATCCACACGAACACCGAATTTTCTGTGATGTTCTGTTTTTTTGAGTTTACGCGAACACCATACATTGAAATGAAAGATATGTTTACGGATTTAGTAAGCGTTACTTTAAAACGAATAACACCTTAGTCTGCCCGTGACCATGAACGCTGTAAAGTATTCGAAACGGGTTAAATCAAAAATCCGTACTAAATCCGTAAACATATCTTTCATTTCAATTTCAATGATGCATTTTGGGACCATTTAATCGTTCGAGCAACTGAAAAGAAAGTTACCAATCCTTCCTGTACTGTGGCTCGTCTAATTGGAAATTCACAAAAAAATATCTTACTCGCAGATGTTTTTGAAGGCATAATCAATCAATCGTGATCCGCAAAATCATTTCGAAAACATCTCTTTTGAATCTCCATTTTGCAGCCTGTAATAGTGCTTCAATGGAGAAAAAGAACTACGTAGGCTTCCTATTCAGACCTGACATTAGTTTATTTCAATTTTCTTCAAAAAATGCTTTCTTATTTTTCAAGGGTTTCGTAGTCATGTCAAAGTCAAGTCAAAGTATTTAATAGGGGTTAAAGTATGAAATTGCCGATTATTTTCCCACTTTTTATTTTTATTATAGCTCTTACGTATAGTCATAATATTGCGTAATTCTTTTTGTATTGTTGTGGGCAACACATTTATTACAATACTTATTTATATTCATAATATTTATAACAACATATTTACAATATTAAACATATTTATTTACATAATTTAACACTAAACACTTATACTAAAATATTTATTTACAATTCAAAATACAGTTCATTTCAATATTACACATAATACATTCATTCATCACACTTGCACATCATTATTAACATTAAAACACTAAAACATAAATAAAATTAATTGCACGAGCAAACCCGCGCGATACTCGTAGTATGCGGCGAGTGTTGTATATCGATGCGCTATAGCTACGCGCGAACACCGCGCACCGATCGGAAGTTCGTTCGACTCCTGCGCATTGCGAATGCTCGCCAGTCGAGAGAACATCGTTAGACACATAACCCGTACTCCTCGCCGCGCGCCGCCGATGCCTACGCGCTCGGTTACGTAATTCGTATTTAGTCGTTTCATTGTGCGCGTTTATCTTCTTGCGTTTTGTGCATCGTACTTTGCTTTCTACTGTGTAAATTCGTCTCCTATATGTACTCCTTCTTGTATGTTCTGTGTATTGTGAATAAACAATATTAATAGTGCAGTTGGACTTGTTCACTTTAATACCACAATACACAACTAACCGGAAGTGCCTCAACCACTTCCATATTGTATCAAAAACTAAATAAAGTAACTTTAGACTAAAAAATGGTTGCCTGTAAAGTCGGTTTTACGGGCGAAGATTTTACGTGACAACGTCTTTTTCTCGGTAGAATATTTATTGATATGAATATAATTAAATTGCACAATAGGAACAAGGAATTGAATGAAAATAAGAATTGCACAAATTTTAAAATGCGCCTAATTCTCTAGTGCTGCGCGCGCGGCAGACCGATCATAGTTGAGTGGGAGAGAGACGCAAGGCATTCGGCGGGCCTCTCTCTCGTTCGGTGACTCATCGTAACGTTACCGAGCGTTACACTTTTTCATAAGTGACTCCCAGCCGCAACCTAATTTAAGACGTTGTCACGTCAAAAAAAATGCAATACTAGTGCCTATTACTTCAAAGGAAGTTGTTGAAAAGACCCCTTACAATGTGTCAGCTGACTTTCTTGCTTCAATTAAGTATATTTGTATTATATACTTTGATTTTCAGAAATTTAAATACTATAATGCGTAGCTTTATAACCATCTAACTTTCACCTTTAATTGCATCGAAAACGGTTCAGGCGTTTTTAAAAAAACTAAAAAATTGTTAGTATGGAAAAATGACTTTTCTCGATTTCGTCCATACAAAACGGCAATTTCATACTTTAACCCCTAATATTTGCGAAGAATAGGTACAATCGACCAAATTTAATCATGACCCACCATAAGGTCATTTTTCTACTGTCACTTTATACAATTAGGTTGAAATTCGCTTGAACATACATTTCCTAGTAATGAAACTGCAATTATTTTATTAGACACTGACAGTCACTGACAAGGCTATGATCGCTATAGTAAATAGATCGGATTCACAAACAGACGTTAAGGTTTTAAACAGCGTTTAAATATTATTTGACATATTTTGTATGGGAATTGTGTCAAATTAATCGTCAATCTATGTTTACCGGCTGTTTAAGAATTGGTGAACTCGGTCTTAGAGTACTACACGAAAATTTTGTATGAATATTTAAAAAAAAAAATGCAGGTTGACTACTTGAAATCTAACACACCGTTTTTTGATTTTTAAAATTCTGTTATACTTTTTCTTCGTAGTGAAAAGAGTTTGGATTATGGACTTATTTTAAATACTAATTAAGACGGGTTTATCTAAAACATGTCTAGTGCTGTGATAATAAAGGTTAATCTTGCATAGATCTCTGACCCGTAATGAAGCATTTTTATTCATATTTAAAACGTACTAAGTGCAGCATGCATGACAGCTAAGAAAACCTTACTAATTTTATGAGTTTAATCCCTCGATCGTGAGTTATTCCAGACACAATTGAAATCAATTGTTATCGCGACAACCGGTTGTCTCATGGGGCAATGATCGGCAAAGTGGGTCATGATTCAATTTGTTCGGCTGTACATAAGATGTCAGATACAATATTTAGATCTCAATTCAGTTAATAATATTTAACATGCAATATAAATAATGGGATGTAGAGGGGCGAACCACCATCTTCCGCCCCAAGCCAACCTCACCTGCACGCGGTGCATCCTGCTGGACGACGAACGAGGCTCTGGCGATTGACCGACCGATGGCGGTATAACCATCCAACGGAAGGCGTAGTTAAGTGTACCGGGCCGGTGACGGGCAGCAGCGTCATCGGTACAAGAAGCTACGCCCTGCGATCGCCAACCCGTCTGCCCAGCGTGGCGATTATGGGCATAACCTCCTATGCAGACGCACAAAAAGCCACGGCCCCCAGTTCCCGGCGGTCCCGCTATTCCTGGTCATGGTGGCGACCACGGTTACGGCGGGACGGGGGGTGCGAAGAATCTCCGGGTTACGGGAGGCCACCAAAAACAACTGACCCTGGCGACGTACAACGGACGCACGCTACGGCTAGACTCGCATCTGGCTCAACTTGAGGTGGAACTTGGGAAGATTAGGTGGCATATCCTAGGGCTATGTGAAGTCCGAAGAGAGGGGGAGGACACCATAACCCTCGAGTCGGGCCACCTAATGTACTTTCGTGAGGGAGACCAACAATCCCAAGGTGGCGTTGGGTTTCTGGTAAATAAGTCCCTTTCTGACAACGTTGTGGAAGTGTCCAGTGTGTCGAACAGGGTAGCGTACCTTATTGTTAAGCTCACTGAGAGGTATAGCCTCAAGGTGGTTCAAGCGTACTGTTATACCTAGCAACTGTTAATATAAAGGCTGACACGCCCGCTGTCGCGCCGCGTCAGCATCCCCACACCCTTAGGAGCCTCAGAGCTCAACTCCAACAGTCAGTTCGACTATAGCTCCCGGTCCATAAAGACGTGACTGCCCACGGGTTCCTAAATTTAATTTACTCAGTGAAAATAAAAGAGTGTTTGATTTAAAACTGTTTTTTTAAAAAGCCAACTCGAAATCCCGTTATAACATTGGTGGCAGCGGTGGGATTTTAAAATCCCCGGTAACGCATCCGAGACTCAATTGTGGTGAAAATCAGTGAGTGAACAAGTGAAAGTGACTAAAACTCTGCGACAATCTCTACTGACTCTCTGTGTCCCGCCGTGTCCCACTGTGTCCCGTCGTGCTTCACATGTCTACCTTGTCCCCACTGCATCTTGCTGTTGTTCCACTGTGTCACGCATCCTAAATCAGGAACCTGTTGGAAAAGCAAAACCAGAAACCGGAGCCGAACTCAAAAATACCATCATCGTTTCCCCTGCATCCGAGGGAAAAGGAAACCCTCATTGTCATCGTCGTCGAACTCCCCGAGTCCAGGTTGGTCAACACCGTGTCGCCGTTATTGCGCAATCTTGTGCGCGATTGCATCATCCCGCTCTGTATCCCGAGAAATCAAGACCGATGCGCCCACGCATGTCCCTAGCTCTCTGTGTGTGGTAAGTCTTTGGTCATTGCCTAATCTCTATACAATAAGGAACCAACAATTAATTCTTTTAGATCAATTCTCAATTTTAATTAACGTGTTTGTGTTAACAATCGAATTTATTTAATTACGATATCAATTGGTGTATTCAAATAACACTGATAATAATAACTCGTCTTATCCAAAATGACTTCAACCGAAGAATACGTGGACACCGAACCAATCACTGATCCCAATGCCCCTTGCGCATCAAAACCAGTCACACGTAGCAAGACCGCAAGTATTGCTAAATCTGAAGAAAATATTGAGCTTAGCGTGCTTCTCAAATTTATTAAACCATTTGACGGAAACCGCGAAAAACTAAACCCGTTTATCCTTAACTGCCAAAATGCTCTAGGTTTAGCTTCAGACTCACAAAAACCCATTATCTTCAAATTCATACTAAGCCAACTAGAAGGGAGAGCCGAAAGTATATGCAGTATAAAAGACTTTGACACGTTCAGTCAATTTGAAGAATTCCTGAAACAGCAATTCGGCGAACGAAAACACTATGCGCACTTACTATCCGAACTTCAAGACTCAAAACAGGGTTTTAACGAACCTGTTAACCAATTTGCACTCAGAATTGAAACTTGCCTCGCCAAATTATTAACTGAAATTAACATCTCCATCCCTACAAAAAGGAAAACCGAACTAGCAGGTCGTGTAGCCGCCATGGAAGACCTAGCATTACACTCATTCACAACGGGACTACAACCCCGCTTGTCTCAGATAGTACGATGCCGTAGTCCACCGTCCCTCAATTCCGCAATCAACTTTGCCGTAGCTGAAGAGAAAATGCTATCAAGCTTTAGTAAGAAAGCGCAACCTCAAATATCCACTTATCCCGAAAAACGTCAACCGCGTCGCGATATGCGCCCAAATAATCCACAACAGGGTTACCGTTCTGAGCAACCCCGGAATCAAAGTGATATTATAACCTGCCGATATTGCAAGAATATTGGTCATTCCATAGAAAATTGCCGTAAGAGGCAATACAATAACAGCAGATCCCAGTCCTGGTCTAACAATAATGCCAACCCAACCATCAACTCACAGCCAACTCATGGCCCTAATATCTCACGAAGAGTATTCACTGTTGATCCAACTCAAGCTGACGATTATCAGAATAACGAAGGCGTAGACGAGATCGATAATTTAAACTAAAAATGGGCTCCCGGTGGTGTCCCGTGAGTCCAAATCCTCATTCTATACAAATATTAAAAACAAAGACACCCACTGTATCCACTGTATCCGCCTCAAAAAAGGCATCCACTGTATCCACTGTATCCGCTTCAAAAAGGTCATCCACTGTATCCACTGTATCTGCCTCAAAAAAAGCATCCACTGTATCCACTGTATCTGCCTCAAAAAAGGCATCCGCCGCATCCACTGTATCTGCCTTAAAAGGAGCTTCCTCCGTATCCACCTCAAAAAAGGTATCCGCTGTACCCACCGAATCAGTCGCAAGAAAGACGTCCACTACTCCCACTGTGTCCCTAGTTAATGGACTCAATGCATCAAAATATGTAGAACCCTCTGTATCATATGCATCCGTAGTTGCTAATTCTAAATCTCCACCAACCCTGAAATCGGAAAATAATAACATTAAAGTCTATAAAATCAATAATAATTCAAACAAAAGATACTTACCCCATGTAGTTCTCAAAACTACATTAACCGATAAACCTCTCACATTTCTCGTTGACACCGGTTCAGCTGTAAGCCTCATAAAAAGACGTTCAATACAAAATCTACCCTTACTAAATCCTGAAACAATAAATCTCAAAGGCATCGACAATTCCGAAGACGCAACGCCTACATTGGGCCACTTCAATCTTAATTTATTTCCAAATTCAAACAAAAACATTTCATACCAATTCCATGTCGTTGATAAAATCAATTTGCCTTATGATGGCATCATAGGTAACGATCTCCTAAATAGCCTTGAATGTAATATCAATTATAACCAAAATACTTTGAAAATACAATCCTTTTTACTAAAACTCAAATTCTCTGAACCTACCTATGTAATTCCACCTCGTACTGAAACCATTATCGAATGCACCGTTTCGAAAACAAATCTTGAAGAAGGACTAATCCTTGACCAACATATCTCCGACTCATTATTAATTGCAAATTGCGTTGTAAAAGTTAAATCCAACAATAGGATAAACATATCCGTTGTCAATATATCAGAAACACCCGTAACTCTAAATTCTGATTTGAAATTGAAACTCAAACCCATTCCTGACTCTGCTAACATCCCAATCAACCACCTCCGTAACGACACTTTATCACGAACCACCCAAGTGCTGAACTTACTCAGAATCGACCACCTCAATCATGAGGAAGCTACAGCATTACTCGATGTATGTTCCCACTATTCGGATATATTTCACCTGCCCCAAGATAAATTATCTTCAACTGATGCCATTCAACATAAGATTCGAACAACTTCTAGCCAACCCATTAATGTAAAATCTTACCGATTCCCCGAAATCCACAAACAAGAAGTCCAATGCCAAATTAAAAAAATGCAAGATCAAAATATTATCCAGCCCTCACTGTCTCCTTGGTCTTCTCCAATATGGATTGTACCGAAGAAAATCGACGCATCTGGTCAAAAGAAATGGCGGATAGTCATTGATTACAGACGGTTAAATGACATAACAATCGGCGAAACCTATCCGATTCCTAATATCACCGAATTCCTCGACCAGTTAGGAAATTCTAAGTATTTTTCCACACTTGATCTCGCCTCTGGATTCCACCAAATCAAAATGGCCCCTCAAGATTCATGCAAAACAGCTTTTAGCGTTCCCCAAGGCCATTTTGAGTTCACAAGGATGCCGTTTGGCCTTAAGAATGCCCCATCAACTTTTCAACGACTTATGAACAATGTCCTTACTGGGCTTCAAGGAGAAAGGTGTTTTGTGTACCTCGATGACGTAGTCATTTACTCCCATGACCTGTCTTCGCACATCCAGAATCTCACAGCAGTCTTCCAGAAACTTCGTTCTTTCAACCTCAAGCTACAACCCGATAAATGCGAATTTTTGAGAAAAGAAGTCGGTTATCTAGGCCATGTCATCACCGAAAATGGAGTAAAACCTGATCCTAGTAAAACCAAGTCCGTAAAAGAGTTCCCTGTTCCTAAATCTCCCAAAGATATAAAATCCTTTTTAGGTCTCATATCCTACTACAGGCGTTTCATACCTGAATTTTCAAAACTATCCAAACCTCTAACATCCTTATTAAAAAAGGATGTTCCTTTCCTTTGGTCCAATGAACAACAACTAGCATTCGAAAGTCTAAAACACAAACTAATATCTGCCCCTATCCTTATCTACCCTGATTTTACGAAACCCTTCAACCTTACGTGTGACGCATCAAATTATGCTATTTCTGCCATTTTGTCACAAGGTCCCATAGGAAAGGACCAACCTATAGCCTATGCATCCAGGACCCTGAATAAAAACGAAATAAATTATAGTACGACCGAAAAAGAGCTCTTAGCCATCGTATTCGGTTGCAAAACATTCAGACCATATTTGTTCGGACATAAGTTTTACATCGTAACTGACCATCGTCCGTTGAAATGGTTATTCAATCACACAGACCCAAGCAGCAAACTACAGCGGTGGCGTCTCCAATTGGAAGAATACGAATACGAAATCATATATCGAAAAGGAAAACTAAACTCAGCAGCAGACGCACTCTCTAGGTATCCTGTCAACCCTGTACAACCTCATACACAAATTCCAAATCCTAACAACACTGAATCCCAATACTTACCCATTATCCCAGAAGAAACTGACCATTTTCCTGCTCCTCTAGAAAATCCAAATCCTGTCACACCAAACTCGAACCTCGACACTTTAGATCCAAACGAATTCCTTCCAAGTCCTGACCACAATCTACTTGATCTTGGTCCCATTGATTACAGCCCTCACAGCGAAGATTTAAACCTTGACTTTGATAACATACCGACCCCATCTCCACTAGATTGTGAAAATCAAATAAATCCTGAAAACCCACTGAGTTTTGAAAATGCACTGAATCTCGAAGATCTACTAAATCCTGATACTCCACTGAACACTGAACATCCAATTAACTTAGAAAATCCTAATTCCGATACTCCACCGAATCAGCCGAGTCCCGATATTCTACTAAATCCCGATAATCCACTGAATGAGGAAACTTCACTGCCTAATGAATCTCCTAGATCTGACAACCCTACATCAAATGATTATTCCAAATTCCTAAAATCAATCTCTAATAAAGAATTCACTCCAAACACAAATATATTTGAACATAATGAAAACCTTCTGAAAACCCAGCACAAAATAATAATAATTCCTACATCTATGGATTTAGATGAATCTAATCCATATATCGAAGAAATCCTTTCCGAATCTGAAAATAGCAATGAAATCCTAAATTCAGAGAAGGAACTTTACTCTTTCCTAGAAGTCGAAAAAGGAAACAAAAACATGTATTTAATTTTTATTAAAGTTCATTATTTCGACGAATCCTCTTATCCCGATATATATAATACTCTAAAACAAACAAGGGATAAAATCATACAAAATACAAATATATCCGACGTTGCTATATCCGATTTTAAAAGCCCATTTGATAAACATTCCTATACTAAAATATACAATATCCTCGCCTACATTTTCCACGATACCAACATCTCAATCCACATTTACCGCAATAAAATAATTTATCCAACCCTTAGTGAGAGATCTCAAATCCTCCGTGAAAACCATAATATTCCTATAGCCGGACATCTTGGCTCAGCCCGTATGTACAACAGAATTCAAGAACAATTCTATTGGAAGGGAATGAGAAGTGACATAGAGAACTATGTTAAGAAATGCAAAGCATGTCAAGAGAATAAAGCCTTAAGGCAAATAAATAGAGCGCCTATGGAGATAACCACCACTGCAACCGCTCCTTTTCAACGCGTTTCACTCGATATTGTAGGTCCCCTACCTGAGTCTGGGCCAGCCAAGCTTAAGTACATACTTACACTTCAGGACGATTTAACGAAATACTCTACGGCGTACCCTTTGCGCAGTACGACTGCCGAGGAGACCAGTGATTGTCTCATCCACTTTATTTCTCTCTTTGGAATACCCAAATCAATTCTCACGGACCAAGGTACGAATTTCACTTCCGACCTTTTTAAAACTACATGCCAATTCCTCAAAATTAAACAACTTTGGTCCACTCCCTATCATCCTCAAACACAAGGTGCATTAGAACGTAGCCATTCTACTTTAAAAGAATATCTCAAATCGTTTGTTAACGAAAACCAAGATAATTGGCCCACCTATGTATATACCGCCATGCTTACATATAATACCACTGTACATACAACCACAAAATTCACTCCCTATGAGCTAGTCTTCGGACATAAGCCTCTTATTCCAAATTCAGTTTATGAATCCGGTACAAGCGCGACCTACCCCGAATATGTTAAAATGCTACAACATAAATTTAAATACACCCACGAAAAAGCCTTAGAGAATATACTCAGATCCAAAGAAATTTCCAAATCTTATTATGACTCTCATTCTAGATCTCCTCCACGTTATAAACCAGGTGACTTCGTGTATCTTAAAAACCACTTAAGGTTAAGGAAGGCCTTGTCACCTATCTGGAAAGGTCCTTATAAAATCATCCGAGTTTATAATAATCATACGGCCACACTTTTAATCAACCGTCGTCATGTGACACATCACTTTGACCAATTCAAACCCGCCAACGTCACGCCCGTCACTGATTCAACCAGTTCATAAATTACTTATAATACAAGTTACTATTAATTGATTAAATATGCTCATATAAAAATTACAGCTTGTTGCATGAAACCATCCATGCGAGTTGTTAACGCCACGCTGCGCGTCGACACATTGTCTTGTCCCGATACGATAAGCCGGACCAAGCAAATCAGTACATAGAAATAAGACTGTAATCTATCTTTAGAATATGAATATGTAGTAAAATTAACGTTTGAATTTAAGTTTACTTTTAAACAGATAATTAGGTAAAATCTCATTTTTCAGTTTAATCATGCGAGCACAAGCAGATTTTATTGAACCAATCAACGCAAGTCCGGGAATTTATTTCGATTATATTGGCGAATTAAAAATAAACGGTGGACAGTTAAACATCCTGGCGCCAATTGACGTCTCATACATCGGTCCACACATTCTAAACTTGAAATCAATGTTGGATAAGGTGAATTCTTTTTGTAAATTAAGTAAGATACATAGTGATTTAGAATGTAACAATATTTTAGAACCCGTTTATATAAGGTATCAAGACATCATTGAAGAATACGACTCTTTGTCACATTTACTTACCCATAGAAATAAGAGATCCGCTTGGTTTGGTGGCATAGGATCCGCCTTAAAGCAACTGTTCGGAACATTGACCGAAGATGACGCCATAAGATATGATAATGCCTTAACTACTGTACAGGAAAATGAAAAGAGTTTGGCCTCTTTGATTAAACAAAATATTTTGGTAACCACTTCTACTTTACTGGCTCAAAATAAAACTTTTGGAAAAATCAGACTCAATGAAGCCAATCTCAAAACAGCTATTGACAAGCTCTCAGAAAACTTAAATAATTTAACCATCGCTTCTCAGGAAGTAGTAATTACATCAAACTTAAATACAGCATTTAATATATTAGATTCAGCAATATTGACAATATCTTTTCGCCTTGAGGATATCACTAATTCAATTTTATTCTGTTATAAAAACGTCTTACACCCCGCGGTGATAACACCATCAAGATTATATCAAGAGCTTGCCAAGAGCTATAGACATTTTCCAAACAATTTAAAATTACCTGTAAATTTAGATATAGATTTAATACATGTTATTATCCATACAGCTAAGTTATCATGTTATTACTTTAGAAATAAAATAATGTTTATTCTCCATGTACCCCTTGTAACCACAGAAACTTATTCTTTGTATAATAATATTCCATTGCCTACACCACATAATGTAAATAAGACAGATTCATTCGCTACTGTTATACCCAGTAGTAAATATATAGCAATGACCAAAGACAAAACACGATACTGTACCCTGAATAGTCTATCCCCGTGCTCAATAATAAGCCCGCAAACATACATATGCGATGTGACTAATACATACACCCCCAGTGCCCACGTTACATGTGAAAGTGAAATAATTACAAAAGTGCTAACAGAACTCCCCTCACAGTGTGAAACAAAAGTGTTTTATGGAAACATGGACATTTGGAAACCTCTCTTGAATAACCGCTGGATTTATATTCAGTCAAACCCATCTAAATTATTTATAGACTGTGTTAATTCGGAATTAATTATTGTAAATATTTTAGGTACAGGTATTGTTACAAACCTTATTTTGATTATTTTTGGTTTGTATTCCTTTTTTGATTTATATTTAAAAAGTACTGTTTTGGTTTAGTTTTTGGTTTGTCATTGTTAATATCGTTGTGTTACTGTCAATATATTTCTCTTGTGCTCTCCTTTTCATAATATATTATTTACATTTACATTCACGCCTATCATTTTATCACCACAAAATACAGTCCACTCCTTTTCATTTGGTCCATCGATCACGTAGAAATTTGAACCATTTCATTTGACATTTCATTTTTATTGATAGTTCTTATTATAGATTCAATATCGTTGTGCATTTTCACATGATCACTCGTAGTAAGAGCAAAGTCATGGAAACTCATAAATCACATGACATTCCTACATCTTCCCAGGCTCATTTTTCATCTCCTCACGATCACGTTCCGCTAGCAGTAGACCCTAATGTTGTGCCCGTAGGTGGAAACATTCCTACAGTTTGTGACGACGATCGCGTCAGTAGCATGCGCTCCGCGCAAGCAGCGTCCCGTCATTCGTCAGCGACGGTGAAGGCTCGCAGGGCCGCTGCCTTAGCTACACTCAAAAGACGCCAGCATGAACGCCAATGTGAATTGGAGGAAGCGGAACTCATTGCCAATTTTGATCGGATGGAAGCGGAGGACGAGGGAAGTAATCGGAGTGGACAAAGCTCGTGTAGTGTGAAACGCACAGAAAAGTGGGTACATGATTACAATACTAAATATATTGACAGGGTCGAGGTCTCGAAGCCTAGCCATTCGGTATCTCTACCGGTAGCTCCTCAGGCTGCTGCTCCCAATTTAGCAGCACACCTCCAACACCAAGTAACAACAGATTTTGATCCCCAGGTGCCCGGGTTGGCTCTCTCTTTTCCGCCACCCTCTCTCGTGGGCCCTGAGGCTCAACACTTAGACATGCCTGTCGTTCAAAACAGCTATGATTCTTCGGTGCTAAAATCCGTAGCTGATACAGCCGCTGCAGCTTTGGCGTTAGCTACTGCCATACCCAGGTCTAAAACGTCAAATATTCAGTTAATCACGTTTAATGGGCAAGTTTCACAATGGTTACAATTTAAAAAACTTTTTGACAGCACTAAATCCCTCTACACACCCACAGAGAACGTCGCGCGCTTGCAAAATGCGCTTCGTGGGCCCGCCCGTGAGGCCGTTTCGTCGCTTCTTATCTCTGCAGAGGATCCCGAAGATATCATGCGTGCCCTGGAGAGAAATTTTGCGCGCCCTGAGATGATCATTTTCGGTGAAGTGCAGACACTGAAGTCATTACCACGACTTGGCAGTGAGCTTAGGGAACTTGGTAATATTGCCAATAAGGTAGGCAACAGTATTTGTACCATGAAACTATTAGGCCAACGTGAGTACTTAAATTCGCCTGATATATATTACGCAGTTTTAGGCAAATTGAACCCTATTATGAAGTCGAAATGGTCAGACTTCGCCTCTCACAAAAGTATGACCTGTCCACTTCTATCTAAATTAGAATTATTTTCTGAGTTTCTGTCGCATGAATATGATAATTACGTTAGATTTGCTTTATCTCCCGAGAGTGCCACATTTACGACCAAGACTTGTGATATCACTTCTCAACGCAGATCTCAAAATATTCATTCCCTTACGGAAAATAGGAACAATACGAATAATAAATCGGCTTGCAGTTTTTGTAGCAAAAATCACAACATTAAACTGTGCAAAGATTTTTTGTCCCTAAACATAGACGATAGATGGCGTTGGTTGCGTGAGAACAAAGTTTGTTATAAATGTTTAAGGCGTAGCTCACATCAATGGAAAGCATGTAAAGTAAAACCTTGTGGCATTGAAGGTTGTTCCTTTCGCCATCATCCTCTTTTACATGGCAGGGACACCTCTTTCCAAAATAATAACGTTTGTACTTCGGCCAGTCAAGACACTTGTACTACTTCGGTACCCTTATCGCCTAGTATAAACGCGGACTCTGGGGAAGAAAGGGTGACGGTTTCTACCACTGCTGTGCCAAATATTAACAGTTCTTTGCAAACACGTGCACTTCTTAAGATCATACCAGTGACTGTTTCGGGACCTGACGGTGATGTTAATACATTCGCTTTGCTCGACGATGGTAGCACTACCACATTAATCGATGCGAGCGTTGCGTCTCGTATTGGCGTTACCGGACCTGAAGAAGCAGTCACTGTAAATTGTGTAGGAGGGCTTAGGAAAAGTGCGAAAATGTCTTACGTAGATTTTCAAATTAAGGGTAGGTACCAAAGTGAGACATTTTTAGTAAAAAACGCTAGGTCATTAAAATCACTTTCTTTACAACCGCAGTCAATTTGTAGAGACAGTATCGACTCCTTAGTATACTTAAATGATTTAGTAGAGGTTTTAACATACGTAGACGCCACACCAACTGTGCTCATAGGTGCTGATAACTGGCATTTATCTATCAGTAAGGAAGTTAGGAAAGGTAAACGTAACCAACCTGTTGCTTGTTTCACAGCATTAGGCTGGGTATTGTATGGATTAACATCTAGTAAAACCAAAGCAGTAAATTTTATTAATCATGCCAACTTTGACATCGTTTGTCAAAATGATTCTTTGGATTCGATCTTAAAAAAGCACTATAAGTTAGAGGCTTTAGGAATAACAAAACAGGAAACTATACATAGCAAACAGGACAGACGTGGTATTGAAATTTTGGAGTCTAGTGTCAAGCGTTTACCTTCTGGGCGTTTTGAGGTTGGTTTGCCTTGGAGAAACGACATCACACGTGTTCCTGATAGTTATCCTCAAGCGTTATCTCGGTTCCTAAGCCTTGAACGTCGTATGGCTAGAGACGCTTCATTCGCACAATCATACAGTACGTACATGCAAAGTATGTTAGACAAGGGTTACGCCGAGGAATGTTATAGCGATACATACTATGACAAATATTCTCGCAATGATAATTCTCCGGGCCTCAGGTGGTACTTACCTCACTTTGGAGTGTATCACCCACAAAATACAGTCCACTCCTTTTCATTTAGTTCGAACATCTGTATCCTAAAGCAGTAGACGCAGTGTTGAATAATCATTATATGGATGATTATTTAGATTCTCATGACAGTGTAGACGAAGCAGCACAGGTAGCAGCTGACATAGTTATCGTCCATAAAGCTGCATGTTTAGAGATGCGCGAATGGATATCTAACGATCAGGCAGCATTGAATCTTGTTCCCGCAGAATTTCGTGTTGCCCAATCATCAGAAATAGATCTTGGCTTAAATATGACAACAGTAAGAGCATTAGGTATAGTCTGGGATCCCCTAACAGATAAATTAGGATTTAGAACCGGCTTAGATGAGTGTTTACCAAACCCCCTTACAAAACGAAAAGCTCTCTCGCATTTAATGCGTGTGTATGACCCCTTAGGTTTGCTCGCACCTATAATTATTAAAGGTCGTATATTATTTCAGGAACTGTGGAGGTCCAACATCGACTGGGATGTTGAGCTTCCACCACCCGAGTCTGCAAAATGGATAGAATGGCTACAAGCCATAGGCAAGGTTGCGTCAATCAAAATACCGCGGTGGTATGCCTCTACTATGAAGTCAGAACCGCTACATCGTGAGCTTCATATATTTGCCGATGCTAGTGAGCTTGCATATGCCTGCGTCGCGTATTGGAGACTCATTTACGAAGATGGCTCAATCCAGGTTGTTCTGATTTCAAGTAAGGCTAGGGTTTCACCACTAAAACCTACTTCAATTCCACGCTTAGAACTTCAAGCTGCTTTGATCGCGGCGCGGCTCGCACGAACCATACATGACAGTCATAGGAAAAAACCATCTCGTACATTTTTCTGGACAGACTCGATGACAGTCTTGGGATGGCTTCGTAGCGACGCGCGGACATTTAAACCGTTCGTGGCACATCGGATTGGAGAAATTGTTGAAAGTTCAAGCGTTCTGGATTGGAAGTGGGTACCAAGTGACTTAAACGTAGCAGATGATGCAACTCGGGCACGCACGGTTCATTTGACGTCATCTAATCGATGGTTTACCGGACCACCATTTCTTTTAAACTCCACTAAAGACTGGCCTTTAGAGCCTCTCGCGACCGCGCCAGTTCAAGAAGAACTCAAATCTTCTAAGCTAGTGAGACTGCTAACAATAAACTTGTCAAAATTACCTACCCCAGTCACGGTAAATTTTGACAAATTTAGTAACTGGCTTCGATTACTCAGAGCCACAGCTCGCGTTATACAGGTTGTGTCAATATTTCGCGGAAATTTAAAACCAACATCCACTACTCTGGTTCCTCTTACAGCAGACCTTTTGAAGGCCGCAGAGAGGCAAATTCTTCAAAAGACGCAGTTAGATAGCTTCAAAGAAGAATATCATAGCTTACTGAATTCTGAACAAATCTCTAAGAAGAGTCGCCTTTTCAAGTTATCGCCTACTATAGCAGAGGATGGCTTACTGCGCTTACACGGCAGAGTGAAGATGGTAGAAGGTGTTGGTGTCGAGATGAAGACTCCAGTGATATTAGACGGTCGGCACCCAGTTGTACAATTACTGGTGCATCACTTTCATCAGCAACTTGGACATGCAAATAATGAATATGTAATTAATGAGATACGCCAGATGTACTGGATATTGCGGCTGCGAGACACAGTAAGGACTACAGCAAGGAAATGTTTACATTGTAAAATCAGAAAAGCGCGTCCACTAAATCCCTCAACCGGTGACCTTCCTCCTCAGCGACTGGCACACCACCACCGTCCATTCAGCTTTACCGGTGTCGACTATTTTGGTCCTGTTACTGTAACAGTTGGACGCAGGCACGAAAAAAGATATGTTGCCTTATATACGTGCATGACCACCAGATCAGTTCATTTAGAGCTAGTGCACAGTCTTTCTGCAGATGCTGCGATTATGAGCTTAAGAAGATTTATCGCCCGGAGAGGCTGTCCAAATACTATTTATTCAGACAATGGAACTGCTTTTGTCGGAGCTAATCGCATATTGAGAGAGTTTTACACCGAAAACGTACAAGAGTTTACTGCCAATAAGATGATAAAATGGAGTTTCATCCCAGCAGCCGCTCCATCCTTCGGAGGTTGTTGGGAGCGACTAGTAAGAACAGTCAAGATTGCTTTGAACGCTACTCTTCACGAAAAGGCCCCAAAAGAGGAAGTCCTCTTAACATTATTGGCAGAAGCAGAAGCAATCGTTAATTCACGTCCATTGAGCTATGTGTCAGTAGACCATAATGACGATGAAGCGCTTACGCCCTTCCATTTCTTAATTGGTACTTCTTCAAACCAGGTTCTACCTACGGTGTTGAATGACGGTGACCTGTTGCGACGTGCAGATTGGAAGAAGGCATTAAGACTTGCCGACCACTTTTGGAATCGCTGGGTCAAAGAAGTACTTCCCACTATGCAACCACGACATCAACCAAACAGCACAACTGATTGCGATTTAAAAATAGGCGACATGGTCATCATTGGAGACGAGCAACTACCTAGAGGTGTATGGCCCAGAGGTCGTATTACTGCTACTTACCCAGGAAAGGACGGAGTAACCAGAGTAGTTGATGTAGTTACTGCGGCTGGTACACTACGCCGCCCATTGAAAAAACTGGTCAAACTCCCTTCGTAGTTTGACTGGCTTTTTATTATTTTTTACTGATTGTTCGTACTTTGTAAGGTTCTGGACCTTTAGAAGTACTCATTTAATTTTGTGCACTTTCGTGCACAAGGGGCCAGAATGTTACAAACCTTATTTTGATTATTTTTGGTTTGTATTCCTTTTTTGATTTATATTTAAAAAGTACTGTTTTGGTTTAGTTTTTGGTTTGTCATTGTTAATATCGTTGTGTTACTGTCAATATATTTCTCTTGTGCTCTCCTTTTCATAATATATTATTTACATTTACATTCACGCCTATCATTTTATCACCACAAAATACAGTCCACTCCTTTTCAGGTATACTGAATATACCAAGCAACTGCACCGCATATTGTAAAAATACGAAGCTCATCCCTAAATTAAACATAATAAATATAACACTGCAAATTGAGAAATCTAACTTTAATATCGCCACTGACGCGTGTTGTCACATAAAATTAGCCAGTACAGCTACATCGCAAAATAATAGCATTAATTTAGAAAACTTAAATTTAGATAACTTAGAATCTTTTAAACAAATGACAAAATTAATAACTAAGGAAACAGAGAAAATCATTACTCAGCCTCATTTTACAAAATACGGTGCACATTATTCGATACTTACTTTAGTTTTGTTTATTTTAGTTATATGTTTTGTAATCTATAAAATAGTAATCTATGTAAAACCCAGCAGCAGTTTATTGAATAATTGTAAGAAAATTAAACCTAACCAAGTTGAAATTATTAACAGTAATATTGATAATATTTCTTTGAAAAGTTTAAATAAATCTATTAAAGAAGATATTTCTCCCTCAAAACGGGAAAACTCCTCTGGTCCCAGACTTAGAGAAATTGTCTAAATTATTACAAACTTCGGTCTTCTTCCCCGAAGTTTTATCTTCGGCGGGGGTTGTTATACCTAGCAACTGTTAATATAAAGGCTGACACGCCCGCTGTCGCGCCGCGTCAGCATCCCCACACCCTTAGGAGCCTCAGAGCTCAACTCCAACAGTCAGTTCGACTATAGCTCCCGGTCCATAAAGACGTGACTGCCCACGGGTTCCTAAATTTAATTTACTCAGTGAAAATAAAAGAGTGTTTGATTTAAAACTGTTTTTTTAAAAAGCCAACTCGAAATCCCGTTATAACAGTACGCACCGACCTCGAAACACTCGGACGAAGAGGTGGAGGATATGTTTGATGACATATCAAAGGCCCTCCACTTCACCACTAAGACTCACTACAGCGTTGTTATGGGAGACTTCAACGCTAAAGTGGGAGTACAGAATTGCAACGAATCGGTAGTAGGATCCCATGGATTTGGATGCAGAAACCATAGGGGGCAAATGCTTGTCAACTTCCTCGAACGGGAGGGGCTCTTCTTGATGAACTCCTTCTTCAAGAAACAGCCCCAAAGGAAGTGGACGTGGCAAAGCCCCGACACTATGACGAAAAATGAGATTGACTTCATCATGACCAACAAGAAGCATATATTCAGAGACGTCTCCGTGATTAACAGGTTTAATACCGGTAGCGATCACCGACTCGTTCGAGGCTCTCTGAATATTGATTTTAAGGCTGAACGTGTCCGTCTGATGAAGTCAAGGCTCCGACCTACTTTGCTCCAAACCATGATAGGATCTGAAACGTTCCAGACAAACCTGGAAAACCGACTCGCTGCCGTGGAAACCACAACAGACGTAAACCAGAACCTCGAAAATGTGGTTCGGATCCTCAGGGAAGAAGGTACGAGATTTTGTGAAATGCAGCGTAAGGGCAGGAAGTCAAAGCTTTCGGAAAGAACTTTAGGGCTGATTAAGGAACGACGTGAAAACCCACCCGTCACTTCGTCAGGAAAGCGCGCTCTAAACCGAGAGATCAGTAAGCTCGTACGACACGACCTCCGTTGCTCCAATACTTTTGAGATTGAAAGAGCGATCGAGCAAAATCGGGGGTCGAAAGTGTTCGTACAATCTCTTGGAAGAAGCCACCTGACGAAACTGACCACAGCAAGTGGAGAAGTCGTTGCTTCGAAGCCAGCAGTCCTTTCCGAAGTAGAACGCTTCTATGGCCGGTTATACGCTTCGCATGCATCTCGACCTGATCCCGAAAATGAGGACCCTAGAGCCGCGTTAACACGCCACTACACTCAAGACCTGCCAGAAGTCAGCATTGACGAAATCAGGATGGCTCTTAAACAGTTGAAAAATGGAAAAGCCCCTGGAGAGGATGGCGTTACAACAGAGTTGCTAAAGGCTGGAGGTAAACCCGTACTGAGGGAGCTTCAAAAGCTTTTTAACGCTGTCTTGTTTGAAGGGAGAACTCCGGAGGCGTGGAGTAGGAGTGTTGTCGTCCTGTTCTTCAAAAAAGGAGATAAGACCCTGCTGAAGAACTATCGACCCATTTCCCTTTTAAGCCACGTCTATAAGCTGTTTTCAAGAGTCGTCATGAACCGCCTTGCGCGAAGACTTGACGAATTCCAACCACCGGAACAGGCTGGATTTCGGAGCGGATACGGCACCATAGACCACATCCACACATTGCGGCAGATTATACAGAAGACCGAAGAGTACAATCAGCCCTTGTGTCTAGCATTCGTGGACTATGAGAAAGCCTTCGACTCGATAGAGATCTGGTCCGTTCTGGAGTCCCTGCAGCGTTGCCAAGTAGATTGGCGGTACGTGCAAGTGATGAGATGTCTCTACGAAGCCGCCACCATGTCCGTCCAAGTACAGAATCAGCAAACAAAACCTATACCATTGCATCGAGGAGTGAGACAAGGGGACGTCATTTCCCCGAAATTGTTCACAAATGCAATGGAGGATATGTTCAAGACGCTGCACTGGAAAGGACGAGGCATCAACATCAATGGCGAATACATCTCTCACTTGCGATTTGCAGACGACATCGTCATTATGGCAGAAACGCTGCAGGACCTACAACAGATGCTGAATGACCTGGCTGACTCTTCTGTGCGTATCGGCTTGCGAATGAACCTGGATAAAACCAAGGTTATGTTCAATGAACATGTACTACCGCTACCGATTGCGATGCACGGCGCCGTCCTCGAAGTTGTTCAGAAATACGTGTACCTCGGGCAGACATTGCAGTTAGGTAGAAACAACTTTGAGGATGAGGTGAACAGAAGAATTCAGTTGGGTTGGGCAGCATTTGGGAAACTACGTCGAGTCTTCTCATCGTCGATCCCACAATGCCTAAAGACGAAAGTTTTAAATCAGTGCGTCCTACCCGTCATGACATACGGAGCCGAAACGTGGACACTGACGGTACGGCTAGTCCACAAGTTCAAAGTCGCTCAGCGGGCTATGGAAAGAGCTATGCTCGGAGTTTCTCTTAGGGATAAAATCAGAAATGAGGTGATCCGGCAGAGAACTAAAGTTACCAACATAGCCCACCGGATTAGCAAGCTGAAGTGGCAGTGGGCTGGCCATATTAGCCGCAGAACCGACAACCGCTGGGGTAAACGAGTTCTTGAGTGGAGACCGCGTCTCGGCAAACGTAGTGTAGGACGCCCTCAGGCTAGGTGGAGTGATGATTTGCGCAAGGTGGCTGGCAGGAGCTGGATGCGAGAAGCCGAGGATCGACCTAAGTGGCGTGCAATTGGAGAGGCCTATGTCCAGCAGTGGACTGTGATAGGCTGATGATGATGATGATGATGATGATGAATATAAATAAAATAATAAATCAAGTAACACAATTACAAAATTCAGATAAATTATAATAATAACACTTATTTAGATGTCTATCCTAGAAATAAAAGAAATCCCGATCGACTGGTACTGCACTTTTCTCCCAGGACTGCACTTTATATGAAAAATGTTTTATATATGTGTATTAAAATTTGCAATAAAATACCAAATAGTATAACAACATTGAGACCAATATTATTTAAAAAGAAATTGTTTGAATGGCTTTTCGAATGTAATTTTTATAGTGTTAAAGAATTGACTAAATAATATCAGTAAAATAATATAATGTATGATAATAATTATAAAAATAATGTTATGTTTTATAATCTTATACATTTTTACATGCCATATAATGGCGAGACATGTCGATTTAATTTCAAACATTTATCCATCCTATTGTACCGTGTCTCTGAGTAAATAAATGATTTGATTTGATTTGATTTGATTTGATTTGATTTGATTACACTTATCCATTGGCGTAGTTTTAAGCTATTGCATAGCTTCTATTGCGGGCCTTGAGCGTGGAGACCGAATCCAGAAATTCCGTAACGAAAATAATCCTAACACCCACATCCACACACTCGGGGCGAGGCACGATCGAACAATTTTGAATTTCCGAAATTGAAAAGAATTTAGAAGAAAATAAGGATTTTGACAGTATGGTTGCCTATGGTAACCATATCAGCCTAAATAACAGAAAAATTTATTTACAAAAGTCAAAATTAGAAAATACATAAAATTATAAAATTAAGCTATTGCATAGCTTCTATCGCGGGCCTTGAGCGTGGAGACCGAATCCAGAAATTCCGTAACGAAAATAACCTAACACCCCCCCCACTCCGACCGGCACAGCGGTGATACTTTTTAGTTTTATAATTGCATAAGTTGATAAAAAATGCTATGCAATAGCTTTACCGCGGCAGTCTCCGAGTGCCACACGTCTTTTTTTTTGTCATTTCATACACAGTGTTTAGCGTGTGTTCATTTGATGAGGACTTTTAATTTCACTGATTTTGAACCAAAATCAATATTTGTATTTAACATCCTTAGAATAATAACGCTTATTCTAAGTTAACATCAATGTATCAAAATTTTCTTCAAAGAAATTCTACTTCGTATCAACCGCTTCATAATCTTTAAATTTTCGCGTGCACCCAATATTACCCGCTACGCTGAGAGCAGCACTTGGGATAAATCATTTTTCGATAAGTTTGTATCAACCCGCATATTCCAGGATAAACTTCTTAACCTGAGACGATGAACAAGTGGAAAATGAGTATTTGCGCGCTAAAAATATTACGACAACAGTTTGCATTGGAATATTTTGTTGGGTAGTAGGTAATTAAGTACTTTTCCAGTCCAGCCCCGCCTGAGACATATTTTTTTAAGTTTACATACTGATATTATAAATGCAATTCAATGGGGACTACCGTTTCTTTGCTCACCAGTTGGCGCCACTGTAGACTGAGGTCCGGAAGTATAGCTGTCAAAGGCGATTGGCGCCGAAACAAAGTGTTGTATCTTGAATCTAATTAAGGTTATATTGTTTATAAATAACTATCTTGATATCAACAAACTAACTTCTGAAATAGTTGCTCTTGAGGCCGCCTATTTTTGCGCTTTTTCTTAATTCCGCTTTTAAAGCGTTCACATTATATCGCCAAATAATCCATATTTGCGATATTTTACGAAGGAGATCACTTTCCAGCAGGTAAATTAAAGAAATTATAATTTATGCAACAAATTCCGCTAAAACCAGTACAAAGTGAATGATATTGGACCTCACGCGACACTAGCGCCTCTAGTGGCAAATTCACTATAGAGATTATAGCCCCCATTGCTAAAATATCATAAAAGTAATTATTACCAAACAAAAGTATTTTATTAATTAAAGACTTTTTCATATTGATTAAGTTGCAGTGTAATGACGGCAAATAAAAATAATCTTTATGGGTGCATATAAAGGGAAGGGGCGATTTTTACGTTTCTTTCGAAAGTAAACTATACCAGTCAAACAAATAAAGTATTAAAATCCGTCAAAAAAAAGCCTTAGCCTCCATCATCGAATGTAAGTTACTACAGTTATAATGAGTATAGGCATAATCAGGTGATTACAAACCCGATAATATTCGTAAATTCGAAAAGCTTTGCCCGACCGGGCATCCAATCCAGGACCCTGAGATCTTGGCCTAATTGGCTATACTTAACCACTAGACCAAAGAGGCGTTCCGACATCCCTAGAGTAAATGAACGCATCATAGAACAGACGACAGCACAACAATCTAAATAACGTGACATCTAGTATCTTTGAAATAGGTGCGATTTTACAACAAAAAATAATATACTGTGCCACTGTACATAAAACAGGGTTTAATTAAGGACTTTTGAGTCAAACCATTGTAGCGTCGAAGCGTCAAACGTCCATCGAAGCTTCTCGAAACATTGTGCACCATTCCCCCGGGACTAAACACGTACCCGTCGCACTGCCTGATATATCAAGGCAACATTTGTCCCGAAAGACACGTCAGCAAACAGCCCCAGAAATCATTTATATCCCGGATTGTGGAGCGAAGCTGGATGCATATTTGATCCAGGATTACCAAATTCCCGGGCGGCACAGTGATAGGATTTGGAAGGATTCGCTTTTGTTATCCGCTCTCTATAATAAAGAAAGTTTACATGATAAAAATAATGGTTTTTAACACGTTTCAAACACGGAGATTTTTAGTATGTGCCAGATACTGTGAAGTTTTAAACTTTTGAAACAACTCGCACTTGCAAAATGGTATGTCAATGACCATGTTTACCCTTACTCACGTTTCATGATAATATTTCTTATACCGTTTTTTTCCTATACAATTATTAAACTTTTTTTCCATAATCCATACCAACCTTTACAAACATGGCAAAATAGTTATTTGTTATACAAGAGTGCAAAGTACAACTTTGATGACCGAGCAAGCAAAGGATTCTAAAATTGAATCACGAGTGCAGCAAGTGATTCAAAAATTAGAATCCTGAGCGTTAGCGAGGGAATTAAAAGAGCAAAAGGTGAAAAATCTTTGCACTCGAGTGCAACACGTAACTTTTCATCCCTCCTTAGCGAGGAAATGACTAAATGCAAAATAAAACATTTACAATCACAAGATACTTTTATTACAGTTTAGGTACATATTTACTACAACATTATGATATGTAAGTGTTAAAATAAACTTCTTCGTCGCTAGAATCACTAATTTTCGTTTTTTTTTACTTGTTTTCAAGTTTCTTATTTATAACAATAGGAATTTGAAACAAAATGGCGAGCGCAAAGCAAATTGAAAACAAAAGTACACCAAGGAGGTTATGAGTCTGAGTTTTTAACAAATAAAAATAAATTTGTATGATAAATACGGCACCATGGATATGAAAGTAAATAGGTTTAATGATGTTTTGAAATCACATACCTAGTGCACGCGATGTTCTAAATTCAAATTTACTTTATCCTCTAGCGAATAAAAACCGCTTTTGCACTCAGATATCGAAGAGCAAAAATACTCTTTCCGAGATGGTGGGATGAAAAAGTATTATTTCGCGTTGCAAAGCGTTGAAACCATTCTTATGTTATGAGCGTATTACGTTTCGGTAATAGATTTTTGTTTATATAGATTCAAAATGGTCAAATTGGTTAGCTTTGAATAAATGTTTCTTATGCTTATTTACCTAATGCTGTGGAGCATTGGCTTTCTTGCTTAGACAAAAAGACAATTACTTTTTCAAATATAATTCTCAAAACGACCGATTCTTTGAATATCTAGTTAAAATTTAGTAAAGCTGATAAATAACAAGTTAATGAATGTAATTTAAGATAGCCTAAGTGCTTGCTCAGGTACATCATTAATATCAATAGAGCGTAACATGAATACGACGATAACTAACTTTTAAATACCTAATTATTCAAATTTACGTTTATTTTAGTTGGGAAAAACTAAGGCATATCTTCTAATTAAATAAATGCGATAGTTTGTATGGATGTTTTTAACACAATTACGCAAGAACGTCTTAGCAAATCTGGATGAATTTTAACAGAGAGATAAAAATAATAAATAAATATTTAAGACATGCCTCACTGGGCCACACAGAGCCATCTAGTCCCTAATTAAGCTACTATTAAGTACCCTGACGTATGGGGTACTAGACAACCGATAAACTTACTTATATACTTTTTTTTTTGTAAATATATACTTATAATACATAGAAAATATAGAAGGATAGATAGATAGATAGATTAAAGCCAGGAATAGCATATAGGCTATTTTATCCAGGAAAAACGGTATGGTACTTTCAAATTTGAAACACCACGCATGCCAAGTCGCGGGCTACAGATAGCCCTTACTAAAAATATAAATGCGCGAGTGTTGGGATCTACCTCCTAGTGGTCCACCCTGGGCAACGGCATCTTTGGTTTTCTAACCAATGATGACTGCTAACAGATCCCTCTGCGGTGGTAGCCTTCGTAATAGGCCACCTGGATGCTACCCCCCTCCTGCCGGAGCCCAGAGCCAAACAGTGTTTCTGTGTTCCGCTAGTGTGTGGGTGAACCAGTGCCTCGTAATCACTCTCTATCTTAGGCTTAACCTCAGCGTTAAGTATGTAGTCAATAGCAAGCCTATTGATTATAAAAAAAAAGTGTTTTTCTGTAACGCTTTCACTTCTAACCTCCAGAACCTATTTTGATGTAATTTAGTAAAAATATAGATAAGAATTGATATTAAACCGTCCGGGAATCAAACCCGGGACCTCGGAGCAGGCGACACCTTGAAAGCCAGTGTGTACGTCACTCCGCCACGGAGGTCGTCAAAATAGGCCCTTTTGCATCCCAATGCTGGGCATAACGTGTAGTTGTAGCCGCGAGAGAAAAGCTAGTGTAAAATAAAAAAGGAAAATGCTTCATAAATTTGATTTAAAATCTTTCATAATATGAACTAGGGAACTGTTTTCTTCGCATAATGTTTTGACTACTAATGGCGCCTAAAATATACTCTATCCCACTCAAGTTACGTTTTATCAGACAATAACGCGTCATGATGATATTGTGTTACTGTATCGACATAAAACCCAACAAAGAGACTGTTATTTGTATAACGGATAGGACATTCTTTGTTGCGTGTTATCATACCGCTATTGTATTGAAAACCATTGTTTTCTAAGTAAATACCAACATTAGTGTGTCAACTTGGGAAAAGGAATCAAGTACGCGATCCACTGTTCATGCGATGCTAATTAGTTTCGCGAGATGAAAACATGTTTAAAATTTTCATTACTTTTAAATTTTATAAGGTAATCATTAAAATTAGGGTATCAACCGAATCAGCAGCGGCCCACATGAGTCCAATGCTGGACATAAGGTTCATTAAAATGTCGATTTTGCCATAAATAAAACATTTGGATATGAGATGAGAGAAGGCGCTGTTGCCCAACTTTTTGGGGTGGTGGGATCTGGTCTGATTTAGTAAAAATCAGTTAAAATCAGTTTTATTTCTGCAAATAAGCCCCAGGAGGCGCTTTTACACGTCCCAATATTTAAACCTACCACTGCTTCGGGACAAGTCTGGGCTAGTGCCGAGAAGAAGCAGCGCAAGAAACTCGGTTACTATTTTAGGCCTGTACTATACGGTACAGTCTGCAGTCTTAACTGAGGTTTTGTGCTTCTGTCTTCTGTTCGAAGTGTTTGTGACATTATTGAAAGGATTACTACTAAGAGTGAATGTTGTGTATATTGGAGAATCCTCCAGAAGCAAGGTAAGCGATGGTCATTAAAAACAAAAAACAAAATTTTTTAGACCATTTAGCTACACACAGTTTCCTGAGTAATTATACAGTTTAGGAATATTCAGGTGATTTTTGATTTTTTTGAGAGAGGCACGAAATTAGCGCCAGATCCTTGTTCTCTCTTGTCGGATTTTAAAACCCTAGTAAAAATGTTCAAATTACTTCAAAAGCTAATTAATTGCTATCGTGAGTAGGCTATATCGTGTACTGTGGACGACACAGTCACAGTACTTTCATTTACAGTTAAGAAGTCGAAACATCTCTTTAAAGTGTTTTCAGTACTCGTATATGTTTTAAAGTTAAAACATACGAATTGTTTCGTCAAAACAATTAGCACAGCCGTCATCGGTTATTGCTACAAACAAAACAAAAATCCTATTCCAAACGCGTCACATACGAGTTTATCAAACTCGGCGTCGATCAATCCACACGCCAATCGCGCCCATATTTACAAATATAGCGTCGACATCTATCATCAGTGGACTAGTAGCTTTACCAAGTCGAAGGACTTGTTGAGTGACAGTGATGAGGCACTGCCTCTTCTGTACGCGATGGTATCGGGTGAAATACGGTTTATTTCAACACGCTTGAATGTTTCAGTAGTTATTTGATACGTGATACAGACAATTAAAGTGTAGGTTTGGTGTATAAAAGCTGTCTTGCTGCTTATATCTGTTTGTGTGCAATCCTCACTTCATTTGTGACGAATTGTATGAATAATGTACCTATATTCATTGAAGTTCAGATTGTAAATTGTGTTTTTGACGACCATTTGGATCAGCGGTAGTAAACGCTGCTTCTGAGCCATGGGTCGCGGGTTCGATCCCCGCACAGTACAAATATTTGTGTGCATGAACATGTCTGTTTGTACTGGTCTGGGTGTTTTCTATATATTATAAGTATATATTTACAAAAAAAAAGTATATAAGTAAGTTTATCGGTTGTCTAGTACCCCATACGACAGGGTACTTAATAGTAGCTTAATTTGGGACTAGATGGCTCTGTGTGGCCCAGTGAGGCATGTCTTAAATATTTATTTTACCCTAATTTATTGTTGTTCCGTGAAGTGATGACTTATGGAATTGTAACGTTGCTCGATTTTGGTTTTATAAGGCTCAAGGTTGCTCAGAACGACGCTCGGTATTTACCTACGATGTCATAAAACATAGAGAAAGGGAAAAATAGGAAACGCTCATAGTCCAATACCTGGAAGCGCTCATAGCCCAATGATTTTAAGGGATCCACTGATCAGTCTCTGTAACGAATGTTAAGCAACGCTGGGGGCGGTTACTAATTGGTTGGGTGACCGTTCGTGGCATCATACTATAAGCGCTTCCATGCTTCGGACGGCACGTTAAGCCGTCGGTCCCGGCTGTTGTCATGTCATGAGATAACAGTCGTTATAAGTCATGTTGGAGGCCTTCGGGCGGCTTTAAAAACATGCAAGCGGGATGATGTTGCCACAGCATAACCCTCGCCGTCTACCAACCCACACTAGGCCAGCGTGGTGAAACTAAACCCCACTTCTTCAAAAGAAGGAGAGATACCCGCGCTCAACGGTGAGCCACGGGTTGTTACTTTACTCTTTTTTACTTTATCGTAAAACAAAGACTGAATCACCAAATACGACAACCATATCGTACATTACTTACTAAACTTGCAATATTAAAAGAGTCACGTACCTATACAGGGCGTGTCATATTTCTACCCAATAAAGATTCCGTAAGAAAAACAAGCTATGGAAATGTGACTGTGATATCAATGCGGAAATCAGTCAACCATAACAAAATAAACAGTATCGGAATCCTCTTTGCTCGTGTATCTCAACCTAGTAAAGTTTCGCGGAAGCTGCCGCATTTATGAACAGACAACAGCACGTCAACCTACTACAAAACGTCAACTTTTCTCAATTGATATTGATATCTATCTGTTGGACTTAAAGTTGAAAATCAATTCAATGACCTTAAACTTTTTGGGTAGGTTTACCTACCGTTGTCTGTACAATTCAAACAATTTGAGCTTCTTTCTTCTTCTGAGAGAGAGAGTTCTTGCACAAATATTAATGGCATTAAGTTCCGTCAATGGTTAATAATACAACATCCGATACCCCGTAACCAACATCTTAATTTCAAAATTAAATTAATGTCCTGGCCATTAGGCTGGAATTGAGATAATCATCATTATCATTCAGCCAAATAACACCTGCTGCAGGCTGCAGGGCATAAGCCTCCAGTAAGGATATCAACCGAGGATCGATCTAAGTGGCGTGCAACTGGAGAGGCCTATGTCCAGCAGTGGACTGCAATGATGATTTTGATAATGATGAAGGATCTCCACGACGATCGGTCCGCTCTGACTGTATCCAGTGACCTTCCACGTCCATTGCTACACCGCCGTTCCACCTGGTCGACATTCCTGAACCTTTCCATCCTGCTGGACGTCAGTTCTTTTTGTTGTATCCCATCCACTGCCACTTTAGCTCTACCTACCTACGGTTTTCCTCATTTCGCATGTATCTCGCAGGGAAATACTCTCACCTTTGCCCGCTGCACGACCTTGAGACTTCTTATGAAACCCATATTAAGCGATAGCGACTAAGGGCAAAAGCAACCATATGTGAGTGAACCAGCCCAAACACAACACATGCACATTGCAATTGATCATCGTCAGACCTCATCAGTCCACTGCTGAACATAGGTCTCTCAAACAGATCTTTTCTTCAACTGGCTAAAGTTTACTATCGTAGTTGTATGGCCAATGGTCAAGAGAAAACGCTGCTGTCCATCGCCTCCTGGCAGGACTCCTTTAGCCACCTCCACGACACGAATAAGGCCATAAAGATCGATTATACTTCCAGCACCAAACGTTAAAAAACACTATTGTTATTTATACATACAACCATTGAGTGTCGCTTGTTTTTAACCTAATATACTCATTGTATCGAAAAGAAAAATAGGACACGAAACCGAGCGATAAATGGATGTAGACATCAGTTAAATTGGCGATACTTTGACAATTCGCTAGCAACAAATGCCGGGTATTCCGTCTGAATTTAGGCATCTCTTTCATTCTCGTCAATGTTCGATTTGAGAGATAGAGAGAGCTGAGAATATGTGTTTGTGTGGCCCCGGTGTACCAGTTAACCTTATGAACCCATAAACAAAGCAGAGATTGCACATACACAGCACGTCCATTTACACATGAATATCAAGATTGCACATGCAACAGCTCGTAATATCAAATATCAAATTCACATACTCACAGCACATCAATTTTCTCGTAATATCAAATATACCTAAGAAGAACGCGAACGGGACCCAGGCCTTTAGTGTACAATGTCGTCCCTTGATATTTTTTATTAGGAATTTATGACAGGTTTTTTTAATATTCGCTAAATTAATACAGTGGTGGTCAGAGGACGGTTAGAACCCCATCATAATAAACATCTTAAAGCTTCTGTCATACTGCCATATCAATGATCTTACATTTTTTCTTTATCAATTTAGTTATGAGGAAAATACAGATAACTTAATATTTATCCCAAATTGAGCACCACTGAATAAAAATGTGTTCCTTCGTGTATGTATGTTACGGATCTCTTTCCACCCTGTATATTCGTCATTAACAGTAACAGGCTGACGTATTGCTTAACTGACAATGAGACGACACAGTTGACATAGATGCAGTAGACTTAGCTTCTACACTAAAACGAGAAGCGTGCAAGCAACCAGTTTGATAATTATGACTGCAACACATCTATGCCATAACCATTTTGTGTCACCATCACGTTTGATGTGTCAGAGAGAAAAGTGGGATACGACTTGCTTCGACGCAGGTTTGTTATATTTTTTTCTTTGTCGTTTCGCCCACTCACTTCGATACTTAGCCCCACATAGATGAAGGCGATTTCGAAAGGCTGAAATGTTATACAAAACGGGGTTTAAGATGTTTAATTTTAAATATGATTTCACTGGTCATGTATGTACGACTCAAAAAAATCACCGAATCACTAATTATACAGCTACAGACCTAGGAACAAAAATAAATTAATGAAACATTAATCATAATGTCTTGTTAGCTCACTTCTTATTACTCTTACATATTATAACTGCGCAAGTTTGAATGGATGCATGTTACATAATCATACCAGAACAGCTGAACGGATCTACATGAAATTTGGCAGACAAATAGAACATAGGCTGTAATAGCATATAGATTTTACTACTTTTATCTAAAATTATATAAGCTGATACCGCATTTCCCGACGAATTACACGTCTTGTTTCTGAAGTAGTATGGATTAAGTGTACTGGTGTACAACTCTACTGTGGTGACAATGTATGCCTAATAGTGTAATGTATGCATGCTGTAATCAAGGAGCCGAGTAGACGTTGCTAAGTTTGCATAGCCAACAGCGTTCAAGTTAGACATCTTAGTCCAAATTAAGTTTTGAGTTCGGCAACGCTTCCTTTGTCATCGCACCAGATTAACGAGAACATAGTTAAACGGCAGTTAAAGTTAACTCTCTGTTACGATACCCTAGTAGAGCTTGGGCAGCCAAAACGGAAGTAAGACTGAGACGATGGGGTATCGCGTTGTATAGACTTAAAATAGCAAAGAGAAAATGAGAAACTGTTTTATTTCCGCAAATAGGCACAGGAGAAGCTTTTCAATATACCAATATTAGCCTACAACTGCTTTGAGACAAGTCTAAGCTAATAGTGAGAAGCAGAGTATGAAACTCGGTCAATATTGCCAGCCTCTTTTTAAATAATAATTGAGTCTACGCAATGATAAAGAATATAATTACATATTTACGTACGTATCAGTTAATTATTAAATTACGTTTTCTTTCTGTTATCAACAGGCCATAACAGTGCAATCTCACCAAAGGATGATGTGCCATAATCACCACACCTGGTACTAGGGTTATTGTTCGCAGTTTGTTCTTAAAACAGATGCTGACCACCCTTCTTCCTTTGGTATCAGTAACGACACCCATACAAAGAGAAGCGGTAGTGTTAAAATAAATCAGTAAAATCAGTTTTATTTCTGCAAATAGGCCCCTGGAGGCGCTTTTACACGTCCCAATATTTAAACCTACCACTACTGCACTGCTCCGGGACAAACATGGGCTAGTACCGAGAAGAAGCAGCGCAAGAAACTCGGTCACTATTGTCAGCCTCTTTTTAAATAAATATGTTTACATAAGATATATGCCAGTGCGAGCTAAGACAATTTAAAGCCACACGTTCCTATCATTTAAATAATCATTAATATATAGGTAGTTTTCTTGAGTTTACCCGAACACTATACATTGAAATGGAAGATATGTTTCGAACACTTTACTTACAGCGTTCATGGTCACGGGCAGACCTGCCCTAAAGTGTTAGAAATGTCGGGTAAAATAAATAAATAAATAAATAAATAAATATTTAAGACATGCCTCAATGGGCCACACTGAGCCATCTAGTCCCAAATTAAGGTACTATTAAGTACCCTGTCGCATGGGGTACTAGACAACCGATAAACTTACTTATATACTTTTTTTTTTTGTAAATATATACTTATAATACATAAAAAACACCCAGACCAGTACAAACAGACATGTTCATGCACACAAATATTTGTACTGTGCGGGGATCGAACCCGCGACCCATGGCTCAGAAGCAGCGTTAACTACCGCTGATCCAAATGGTTGTCAAATAAACGCGTACTAAATCCGTAATCATTAATAGTATAATAGCCCTTTTAATTAAAATAACTTTGATATATGATGCAGATTTTATGTACAATTGACATTGGTAATTTGTTGAAAATACAAATACAATTTCCCATGAACGAATTACCCACTTTTCGCAATCTGAATCCTAGAATGGCTGTTATCACAATTGGTGATGATACCACACAGGTCATACTGTATACACACTCCGTGATACAGTCGAGTTTATGTCAATTAGAAGAATGTGGGTCACATCCTACCTACGCCAATTAATGTGTCCCATGTGCTGCGATGGGAAAATGGAGCGGAAAAATAGCAATATAATTACACTGACTGTTACTTTAGCCAGTTTCATGTCCCAACAAGCTTTACATGAACCGGATAACAGGATGTTGAAGATACCGCATCATTGTTAAGGATTTTATTTTTTAATTTTATGTTATAAGGTACACTAACAGCAAAGTACTCAAATATCCTTACTAACCCATGAAAAAAAAAGGTTTTAAATGCGACTTTTCTATAGCATGTTTTTATAATATCACTTTTAACGCACTGTTGGTCTAGCGTTATAAATACCGGGCCAAGATCGCAGGGTCCCGGGTACGATCCGAGTCGGGCAAAAAAAAGTTTCGAATTTTCCAACATTGCTCGGGTTTGTGATCACCAACTCGCATTTGGCAAGCGTGGTGATTATGCCAGTACCATTGTTGCGGTAACCTGAATTCAATGATGGAGGTGTTTTCCTTGCAGTGGGATGATTATAGGCTGTTACTTTACTAGCGTTTCGCCTGCGGCTTTGCCCGCGTAAACTACGTACGTACGTATCCCACCGGTACGCCAGCAATGGGATACGAAATAGCCTTACCCAGGGTCTTTTCTATCTTTTTACCTTAAACATTAATCGGTTTAATAGATACACAGATAAAACACTTAATTGCTCACATTAAAGTAGGAACAATAAATTAATAGCCCCTGCGTTAGGTTCGGCGTAACAAAAATACTCACATTCACATCTATCTATACTAATATTATAAAGCTGAAGAGTTTGTTTGTTTGTTTGTTTGAACGCGCTAATCTCAGGAATTACTGGTCCGATTTGAAAAAATATTTTTGTGTTGGGTAGTCCATTTATCGAGGAAGGCTTTAGGCTATATAACATCACGCTGTGACAAATAGGAGCGGAGCATGAGTGAAAAATATTGCAAAAATAATCGCGATCTCTTAATAACGGAAATTGACGCGGACGAAGTCGATGGGAACAGCTAGTATATTATAATATTATAAAACTGAAGAGTTTGTTTGTTTGAACGCGCTAATCTCTGGAACTACTGGTTCGAATTGGAAAAATATTTTTGTGTTGGATAGTCCATTTATCGAGGAAGGCTTTAGGCTATATATATTTTTAAACTTCTTAATCGCGATCATAATAACAGAAATTGACGCGGAAGGAGTCGCGGGCAACAGCTAGTTTACAATACTAGTAGAGATGTAGAATCTAACCCCTGTAAAATTAAATCACTGACCTATATAACCTTCAGCACGCAATCAGACATATTGAAATAGATTTATTATCTAATTGAAAGCCCTTACCAAATTGTCCGTAATAGATAACAATTAATGGTCTGCTATGACATGATGGCGACTGTAACAATAATTGCTATAATAATTGCACCCTGTCGTGTAATGTTGATACAACTCTTGTTCCAATTTAGTCATTACTTTCGTATCAAATCGTAATGATGTATTGACGGTTGTATAGTACCAATCACGCTTTACATTTTGTTGAAAAATAGCACCTTATGTCCACTGAATAAGGCACCACATTGTTTAGCCTAATGTGTTGCTGTCTGTAGATAAGTTCTGTAGATATTTCAAGCGTTATCGAACAAAAATCGACGAAAAATCACTTCTGTTCTAATACTTAGGATATTTGAGTAATTTTGTATTTATTCGATTGATAAAGGTTGTACAGACAACGGCAGGTCAACCAACCCAAAAAGTTAAAGGTCATTGAATTGATTTTCAACTTTAAGTCCAACAAGTAGAGATCAATATCGATTGAGCAAGTTTGACGTTTTCTGGTAGGTTGAAGTGCTGTTTTGTCTGTAATTAAATTGCACCCTTAAATCACATGGGTGCACATTTAGTTGCGTCAATTTTTGAGGCTGATTGTGTATATAATAATAATAATAATATTTAAGACATGCCTCACTGGGCCACACAGAGCCATCTAGTCCCAAATTAAGCTACTATTAAGTACCCTGTCGTATGGAGTACTAGACAACCGATAAACTTACTTAAATACTTTTTTTTTTGTAAATACATACTTATAATACATAGAAAACACCCAGACCAGTACAAACAGAAATGTTCATGCACACAAATATTTGTACTGTGCGGGGATCGAACCCGTGACCCATGGCTCAGAAGCAGCGTTCACTACCGCTGATCCAAATGGTCGTCAAATTTATAGCAGCAAGATCTTTTCCATTTGCATTAAAACCGTTTACTATATAAGTACTTGAATCTTCTATATCTTAAATTTTGACGCCATAACCGCATGAAAACTTTTGTGATCCCGTGTTGAGAATTTGCCGTTTATCATCTTGGCTGTGTTATTTATTTTATGAATAAAACAATCTTAGAAAAATATAAAATATTGTTCCAGAATATTCATTATGAAACACGATGTGACGAGCACTAACGTATTATTTTGCTGCGCCCGCGTCCCGGGTGAATGAAACTTACACAAATACATCCGTGCGCGTCACAGCGTGTTTTAAAATGAATACTTAAATAATTATTATTATTTTTTTTACTAAAAATTAAAAATGTCAAGATTTTAGCCATAATGGGTTCATAACGTGGGCTTCCTTGTTAGGCGGTTAAAAATGCAAGGTGTGTAATAAATTATTACAGAACGATAACCTCGATACGTTACATTTCGTTGTAACGTTAGACGTATCCTCCAATGAGCTTTACAGATATGAATTTCACAATATTGCATATGTTAAATTAATATAACAGTGTTAAAGCATATTGGTCTTGCTGTAGGCGTACGTTCGTAAGTTTCAATCTAGATTTCTACTGTTTCTTTTTTTAAACTATTAGCAATCACAGACCACTTTTACAAATTTGTATTGTATCAAAAACTAAATAAAGTAACTTTTGACTAAAAAAAAAATGCAATACTAGTGCCTATTACTTCAAAGGAAGTCGTTGAAAAGACCCCTTACAATGTGTCAGCTGACCTTCTTGCTTCAATTAAGTATATTTGTATTATATACTTTGATATTTAGAAATTTAAATACTATAATGCGTAGCTTTATAACCATCTTACTTTCACCTTTAATTGCATCGAAAACGGTTCAGGCGTTTTTAAAAAAACTAAAAAATTGTTAGTATGGAAAAATGACTTTTCTCGATTTCGTCCATACAAAACGGCAATTTCATACTTTAACCCCTAATACTAAAAAAAAACCTTATTTATTTATACTAATAAAAATTTACCGTCCGCCCGTATTGGTACCGTCATTGCACTTACTAGATACTAAGTTTATTATAAGGAAGTTGCTGTTAGGCCTTAAAAAAAAAAATGTGGGATTGCCTTTGTAGGCTAGGCACATTTCATCTTCGACATTGATTATGCGGACCCCTGATACACATATGCTGCGGACCCCTAAGGGGTACGTGGACCCCAGTTTAAGAAACCCTGCTCTAAGGTTATCCACCATTAAACAATGTTAGAAGAATTGTTACCTGTTGTGTGTGTCAATAAAATAAAAATAAAAAACTAGTTTTTGCTACATAAATGCTTATATATCATCCAATTTCCAGCAAGACGAAGAAATGCGAACGGATAGAATTGTGTCCTCGCAATTAGGTGGTACCGAGTTCGATTCCGGCGAGTTTAATTGCGGACACCGCTAATTGTAGCTACCATTACTGTTTCTGACTCAGTTGGATAGTTCCAATAAGTATAGCAACCTCGTATTTTTATATATGTTAAAAATAAAGTATTTTTGTGTAAAGTTATGAACTATAAATAATATCGATAGACCTACATATTATATTTCGATATACAAATATATATTTAAGTTACTTTGATATTAAAAATAATTGAGAAAATGGTATACAATTGATAAATAAGTTGATCAAAACATTACGCGGTACTTGTACTTCCGTTGTGGTTAAAACCCCACCTTGTTTTGATCAACTTATAAAAAGGAAATACTTGGACTCGGGGGTAGTCGGATTGAGACATCGAGCTGTGCGGAGCTCTGATTCCTTTGAATGTTTTTTTTTACTTAGTGTGCGAATAAATACAGTGTGAAAATCTACTTTCGTGTTTCAATCACCGGCTGGTGTCTATTATATAAATCTTTAAAAACATAAAACTTACTGTATTTGTCTTGGAAATGGTATTGGAAATGAATTACCTGTAAACAAAAACAAAGACTGTCTGTAATTAATGAGTTTGAGGATGTAAAATGTAAAAAAATAAAGTTAAAAAAAATTATAATATTGATAAAAGTACATAACATCACATACATTGTTCTGACCAAAGAAAGTAACAACTCAAAGTACTTGTATTGTATAATAAAGATACCAAAGCCAGACTAGAGAATACGTAGCAAAAAGTTTCACGACTATTCCAGGAATTGAACCAGGCACCTCAGGGCAGGAAACACTTTGATAACCGGTATGTAAGTACCACATCACTACGACGGTTAAACTGAACTCTTCACAGGGTTTACTGCAACCTAATTATAATAAGGTAACCATAATTTTAAGGTAGATGGTATTTTACTTTCTCGACGTTTCGATCCGATTGTACGAATCATGGTCACGGGCAGACTGATTGCAGTAAATCACGTGATGTGGTGTGTTTTAAGTGTAAAACATGTACAATTTTTTTTTAAAATCCTATGTATATATATATAATATGTATGTTGCAGAGTACTTACAAATACACTTTATAATGTCCATTCATAAAGCTGAGATTGTAAGTGAATATAGACGATCTCTGCAGTCGAATGATTTAGACGTCAAGTTTGGATCTCGGACGGGTCAATGATAATATAATTTTTCTATATTATCATTGACCCGTTATGTCTCAGGTGTTTTTGGGTGTGAGTGCTTCAATAACTTACTTTGGGATCGAAACAATGTATGTGATAATATCAGTATATAAACTTGAAAAATTATGTCTCAGGCGGGACTCGAACTCGCATCTCCTCGCACGCCGGGCGGGCGCTATACCATTAAGCCACCGAGACCCTGCGACTCAGCGCGAATTTTTCAAGCATATATGCGAGGAGATGCGGGTTCGAGTCCCGCCTGAGACATAATTTTTCAAGTTTATATACTGATATTATACTAATTGCAATTTAATTGCTAAAATATCAAATAAAGTATAATGTATGTGATGTTGTCCACATTCACATCAGAGAAAATCATATTTCGCCAGCGACAAGATTCAGTAATAAAATAGTTTCGGCGTCATTAGGAGAAAACCCCAGACCCAAAACAGTTATATTGGAGAGTGAATTTTTCATTCTTATTGTTAGATGGAAAGTTTCATTGTTGTGAAACTATGGCTGGTTTAAAATTGAAGTTAAATTGCTTAGCTGTTAGTTCCACTAGGCTGGGCTCGTTAGGTTGACTTGCTAAATAATCCACAGTTTAGCGGCAAATGACAATACGTCATCACCATCATCTGGTGGTTTATAAGGCCACAGCTGAACAACTTACAAGCAGGTTGGCGATCAGAAAAAACGCTGCCTTTCCTTCCGGGATTACTCCTTTACTTGCCTCTTACGATACTCGTAGGAAGGGAAGAGGTGGTGCCATACTTTCAATGTGCCAACACCGCACGACATTACCCTCTATTTTATCCTAATCAGTTCAACGGTTATAGAAACCCCTGTAGAATAAACTATCACATCCTCGTCGTCAGCCTAGATTTTATCACCGAAATCATACAGTGTTTTATCACAGAAATCTCACTTTCAGGGAAAGTTTCTGTGATCAAAACTATCCTATATCCTTTCCCGGGACTCAATCTATCTTCAGAAGAAAATTTTGGTAAATTGTTTCAGCGTGAAGATGTATCAGACAGGCAGAAAGACAGAAAAACATTTGCATTCATATTACCTAGTATGAATAACCTAACAAACGAATCCCTTCACACACTTGAGATCTATCAACATTACACCCTAAATCTACAACAGCTGTTCTGATAATATATTAAAAAAAAACCCGGACAAGTGCGAGTCGGACTCGCTCACCGAGAGTTTCGATGTTAACTGCTATTCATTCTTGCATTTTTTCGTATTGTATTGTACAGAGTACAGACAACAGCCCGTCAACCGACCACAAAAGGTCAAATTTTCTCAATTGATTTTGATCTCTAACTTGTTGGACTTAAAAGGAAACACTACGGGCGAGAGAATTGAAAAATAGGCATTTGTAAAATCTATTGCTGTCGAGCAGTGCCAAACGCATTCACCGCAGAGTGTGATAGAGACAACTGCTTCTTGGACCGAAAATACCTACTAAAAACACACCAAATCAACGTTTCGTAGTCCCCCGATTACTTTTCCAAAACTAGACCGATTTAAATACTTTTTTCATTAAAAATTAAAGAATGCCGTGTTCGTATGTTTTCCTTTTTTTCTAAAATTTAGCCAAATTTGTTTTCTGGATGTTTGAACACAGCGGAAAATCTATCGATTTTTTCGATTTTTGAGGGCTCATATCTTTTTTATTAATTAATTTATGACAAATCAGAAAACATAGAATCATGCTAATAGTGGCCATAGATTTTACGATAAAAATTATTGCTCTACTGGCATTATCCAGGGAGGAAACAGGGGACTACGTTTGTATGGAAAAACGGCCGTGGTGTTTCCTCTTAAAGTTCAAAATCAATTCAATGACCTTTAGCTTTTTGGGTAGGTTGACCTGCCGTTGTCTATACATTATTGCTAAAAGCTGCCGCTTTTGGCGTTAGCGACAAATTCGACTTTATAATCAACTAAATGAAAAGTTTAATGTGATTCTAATATACTGTTTTAGTTTTTTGAGAATTGATTTTGTTTAGAAGTAATAAAATTTAATCGATTGAGGGCAGCACTTAGCTCTCGTCCCCTGAACCTAAATGATTGATTGCGAACTTTTAATAAAGAATATACTTTGTATGATATCATTACAAGTAGTATTCAAATTTGCCTCTTATCATAGTATAAAACGGTATTGCTCACCAAAAAGACAACGGAAAAATACCGTATAATTTATTCATTTGATTCCCTTGGGAGTGACGAAATGTATATTTTTTTAGGACGCTAACAGCCGTATCTTATTTTAACATTAACATAGAATTTTGATTATTTCACAGCTTCAAAGGACTGTAGACGCAACATGAGTCGAAATTAAAACCGTATACTCAGGATACGGTTTTCATTTCGACTCATGTTGCGAAGTCTTTATTAGACTGTGTCTATGATTTAAATTGACTTTATAAAAAACTATGTTTTGATTGATTGTCACTCCAAATTACAAAATTTTCACATCAAGTTCTCTTTTTATTTTGCTTATTATTTTCCCCGTATTTACAACATTTTCTGGCGACCGTGACAGGACGCTTATGGCGGTTAGTAAGTACCCGTACATATCAGCCCCAATCAATAATCCTACATCCGAGGAATCGTAGCCAATATCGGAAGGAAATATATTTAAATTATGAAGTTTTTGAATTATCGTTGAACAGTTCAACTTAGGCAATGGCCCCGTAAGTTTATTTAAACCTAAAGCAGACATAGAAAAAGAAAAACTACTATTTACACTATGTATATCAGAAAATGTTGTGAATACGGGGAAAATAATAAGCGAAATAAAAAGAGAACTTGATGTGAAAATTTTGTAATTTAGAGTGACAATCAATCAATACATAGTTTTTTATAAAGTCAATTTAAATCATAGACACAGTCTAATAAAGAGTTCGCAACAACTCAATACCACCCCGCGCTTCCTTGATTAACGGTCTTGACAGGACACTTTTTACTTTGTTTTCAAGTAAGTGTCATTTATGTTTTTATTGAGAAACAACAGGTACAAGACATGCCACACTGGGCCACACAGAGCCATCTAATGTCAAATCAAATAGCAAGCTATTGAGGTTATGGTTACTAGACAACCGATAAACTTACTTATATGTATACTTTTCTTTTTTAAATATACAGGATGAAATTTTAACCACTTTCCAAAATTTTTATAAGCGTTCAGTATCGTATTTAGAGCCTATTGAAGAAGTAATAAATGTAAATCAAGTTGTCACTTAAAAATATTTTTCGCGATATAGTTTTCAATTTTTTAAGTGCTTTATTTTGACATTCTTGTACTGGGATATACTAGAAGAAAAAATACGTCTTTTGTTTTTTGTCTCGTAGATTGATATATTAAAATTTGGAAGGTCGTTAAAATTTCATCCTGTATACTTATTATACATACAAAACACCCAGACAAACAGACAATATGTTCATGCTCACAAATATTTTTACTGAGCGGGAATCTTACCCGCGATCCATGGTTCAGAAGCAGCGCTTACTGCCACTGAAAAGACAGATCAACAATAAAAAGAATCTTTAAACCCTGACGGACAACAAACTAATCCTATAAGGTACTTTATACGGTATTTTAGTAATTTAATTAAGCTATAGTATAGCGCCGCGCCTGGTATGCAGATACGGGTTCGAGTCCCGCCTGAGACATAATTTTTCAAGTTTTATTTTTCAAGGGTTCCGGTTTTTCCTTATGAGCCACGGAACCCTGCAACACCGTTGTATTACGTCTTCCCGTCGCTACCCACGGGTTGGTTCGTAACCCTAATGGCGTTTTTATTGCCTCTCCATAAGAGGGCGTTATAGCCGCCACCACAGTATTATTAAACACCTGCTTATGACCGACATGGTATTAAGATGTATATTTGTTGCGGAGGAGTAGCCCAATGCTTCTTAGTGATCAGTTTCTGTCACGAATGTTAAGCAACGCTGGGAGCGGTCACTGTTAGTTTGGTAAATGTTTGTACCATATCTTGAGCGCTTCCGTGCTTCTGAAGGCAGATTAAGCTTTCGGTCCCAGCTGTTGTCACAAGATAACAGTCGTTAAGCCCTGTTGGAGGCCTTCGGGCGGCTTGAGGAACGTCCAACGGCGAGGTGATGTTGCCACAGCGTCGCTCTCGCCGTCCACCAGCCCGCACTAGGCCAGTGGTACCAAGGCCTTAACCACTCTCATAAAGAGACCCGTGCTTAACAGTGTGTGTGTGTGGGTTGTTACTTTACTTTGTTGCGGAGTATTAGTTTTTGTTAACACATGTTACCGAGGTTATCGCCCCGTTGGTCTAGTGGTTTAAATACCGGGCCAAAATCTCGGGGTCCTAGGTTCGATCCCCGGGTCGGGCAACAAAAAGTTTCGAATTTTCGAAAGTTACTCGGGTTTGTGATCACCAACCCGCATTTGGCAAGCGTGTGGTGCCAGCACCCATCATTGCTGTGGTAACTTGAATTCAATTATGGATGCCTTTTTCCTGCAGTGGGATGATTATAGGCTGTTACTTTACTACTTTTTACCGAGGTTATTGAGATCGCAGAAGTGGTATATATACCTATATTGATTTAAAATATAAACTAGACACACGATCAGTGATAGAAAAGTCTTTAAACGAACACCGACTTAACATTTGTTGTATTCATCTTGTAGTTATGTAACGTAGGGTTGAATTTGCATTGCTATGATACATGGCATTAGCTGCTTTGTACATGTAACTAAGCTAATTGAGTGGGTTAACAAAAAACCCAGACCCAATATATTGTAGAGAAATACTTATTTCCTACATTCCCATCTGGGAACCGAACTCATCCCTCCTTGAAAACCGGTGTTTAACCACTCCACATAATTATGTAGGTACACATATTGAACCAACGACCTTTAGCGTATCCAACTATTCTTTTAAGGCGAATATACTAGAGCTAAGTGGTGCCTCCAATTGATTTAATTTTATTACTTCTAAACTTCTAACAAAATTGATTCTCAAAAAACTAGAACAGTATCATTTTAGCAAATTACCTCTAGTATTTATTGAATCACAGAAAACTTTTCATTTAGTTGTTTATAAAGTCGAATTTGTCGCTAACGCCAAAAGCGGCCGCTTTTAGCAATGATGTACAATAACAAAAGAATGCCATAATGAAAATCAGTTAACAGTGATTCAATAAGTAATTTGCTAAAATGATGCTGTTGTAGTTTTTTGAGAATAAATAAATAAATGTGGACAACATCACACACATTGTTCTGATCCCAATTTGAATAACTATTTAAAGCATTCGTGTTTTAGAAACCAGAAACAACGAAGGTACCACAAACACCCAGACCCGAGAAAATGTAGAAAAACTCATTTTTTCTACATTGACCCGTCCGGGAATCGAACCCGGGACCTCGGAGCAGGCGACACCTTGAAAACCGGTGTGTACGTCACTCCGCCACGGAGATCGTTAATCAAACAAATTTTGTTTCAAAGTAAAACAATTAAATCAATTAGTAGCCCCTTTAAGAGAGTAACCCGGAGACATCACTTTTACATACATAATCTAAGTAAAAAACTAAACTGCAAACAACTTACGTTACGTTAACAACAAAAGTTACGTTCTAAAATAGCTACATCACAAAATTACAAGTATTTGCAATAAAGTAAAACTGAAAATCATAATTTTTTATCCTAACACTGTATTTACAAATAGGTGTCTTTGTGGGCGAAGAAAGAATCAAAAATACAATAGGACGAAAAATAATAAACTTTAGTAGTCTTCAAAGAAAGCTTTCAAGTTCCTTAACCTTCCTGTAACCTTTATATTACTGTAGAGATATCGTAGGCGTTACTTAATAACAGGGTTGCCAAAATATATTTAACGCCCCGTTGGTCTAGTGGTTTAAATACCGGACCAAGATTTAGGGGTTCCGGGTTGGATACCCGAGTCGGGCAAAAAAAGTTTTCGAATTATCGAACATTCTTTGGGTTTGTGATCACCAACCCGCATCTGGCAAGCGTGGTGATTATGCCAGTACCTATATTATCCGATATAAACATCGTAAAAGCGTAGGAGATAAGGTATCAATTAAAAATATGATTTTTGCTTGTAGGTAGTGGTGGCCATAATAATTATAGTAGTATCAGTATATAAACTCGAAAAATTATGTCTCAGGCGGGACACGAACCCGCATCTCCTCGCATGCCGGGCGGGCGCCATACCATTAGGCCACCGAGACACTGCGACTCAGGCTTACAGCGTTAAGAATATGATTTTTCAAGCATATTCGTAACGCTGTAAGCCAGCGTTGCTTCATTAAATGTTAGGAGTTTGCACCCTTAACACCCGAAAGAAACATCTTTGCAGATGTTTGACAGTCAGTTAAGATGAAACAGCTATTTATATACTTTATTTGATATTTTAGCAATTAAATTGCAATTATAATATCAGTATATAAACTTGAAAAATTATGTCTCAGGCGGGACACGAACCCGCATCTCCTCGCATGCCGGGCGGGCGCTTTACCATTAAGCCGAGACACTGCGACTCAGCGCGAAATAATTTTTCAAGTTTATATACTGATACATTATAATTGCAATATAATTGCTAAAATATCAAATAAAGTATAATTATAGTAGTGCCTCGCAAGGCACGTCAAGCTATTGGTCATTGTTACTGTTGGAAGATGGAATTCACAATGATAAGTCAAGCCAGGGGACTGTAATAGGCAAATGGCAAATCTCTAACACCAGAGTATTGACACAGGTTGCAAATCATTTTCATCCTGCGAATACAAGTCAGCGATATACATACCTCTTTTTAATTACAACTAACCAAAATAACCTACCCTTCGCCTGCAAGCCACAACTACATCGCGGCCTCATAGTCCTTCGAACCGGAATGTCATACAGAAAGAAGTAGAAGAAGGCGGCCATTTTGTGTTCAAAGCAGTAAATATGATCCCACTAAAAACATTCTGTAAAAAACTAGCCAAGTCTCGATGGAGCTGCTTGTTTATCTCTAAAAAGTAATGAGATCTAGACAAAGACGTGCCAAGTCTAAGGTTCCTTACTGCGATTTCTTTATTATTATAGTTAATGTTGTGTGACTTGGCCGTTGAACATTCTTTATACGTTAGTGGGTACAAGTCAATTTTGTTTACACGTAATATTGTATCTGTTGTAAGTTTCTGGCTCGCCTATACGTATTATTGAAATACGCAGCTTTATCAAGCCTACAATTGACTGGTTATTGAATCAACGTTTTCCAAGTGTTTCCATCGTCAATGGGTAGCGGTTCTTGCGACACATTAAAGGTGTCATGGAGAACCTGGTTTTGTACCCTTGTGTACCCTTCAAACCTATCAGAGACTGAGCTGAATTTTTTTCAGTGAATATATAGTTATTTAGCTTTAATCATTTTTTTAAATAATATACACTGTGATACTAAATTATGTTAAGTAATTGATTTGACATCCCTTAACACTATCCACCGTTATTGAGTAGGAGGATTAAATTAATTGCGTTATTGTCTTCCATATTTGAATTAGAATTAGATTTGATTAGATATATGGTTGGCGTCACAGACATTAGCAAGGGCTTTGTGATTAAATGCGAGAATAGAGCATGTAGAGCATAGACAACTAGGGCTAATACTTGATTGTTCCTCATAAGCAAGTCAGGAGAGGATTAATATGTTCTGGGGTAACATAAGTGATCTCAGTACTTGGAATCAAAAGTTAAAATTAAATTTGTTAAAATAAAAACTACAGTAAACTAAGCCCTTACAAAAAAGTGCATCTAAATAGGTCAAACAGTTCTAAAGTTTTATATTTTAACGTCTTCCTAAGAACTATCGCTGAGAACTTACGAATCTACTGCTGAAAACTGCATGTCAATCAGTCAAGCCGTTCTGGATATTAATGGGAACATTAGTTTGTTTGCACAAATACAACATCTCTCACCCCATACGCATATACCTTCTCCGTTTCGTCGTAGGTAAAAAATAAAAACTACTACGAACTTAGCCTGAAACAATAAAAACTCTTAATACCCATGGATTATCCGGGTTAAAGACTCTGGCTCCATCACGTACCAATGTCAGTGATTTACCCAGGATTAGGATTAGGAGGCCTCCTTATGACGCGCGTCAGCGCTCACCTTCACTGCCCGAGTAGCCTTGCTTGTCTAACTTTATTTACTTCGATCCTAGGAAAAAATGTTTACTGTATGTTAGCTTGCATTGTAGCTTTGCTACATTCAAATGTGTAAAACAGCTTAGTAACTGCGAATAGTTGGTAAATCGATGACACAGCGAGATAAGTATTACAAATACACATATTCACATGATCACGCTGGTTCCACTCCAGCTTGTGCATCAAGCCGCATTGGAGCATACTTTTGCACTCGGACACTGGCACTTGAAATGCAATCAGTAGGATTACCACACAACCATTTTTTTATTGATGATGGGCTTGCCCTCGATTTCACACTAAACCCTAGCATTGATAGGAAGCTACAATGAAGTAAGCTTACCCAGAACGCCTCGTAAGCGTTTTACAGTTTTCTGCATTTCTGAAGCCTTACTCTGCAACACGAAGCCCGTATTTACGGATATATCTGTCTATCTATTTCAGATACTCTAAGACAACAGTATGAGTGATAGGGACAGATGGATTCGAATATATGGACATAGTGTTGCGAAGTAAGGCGTCTGATTCCATAACGAAAGAAAACACTAAGTGTTACTCTCTGCAATTCCTTGACCCTTCCATTTAATTACTCCCTTTTAAGAAACAACGATGGCACCACAAACACAGACCCCAGAAGATATTGCAAAATACTTGCCGTCCGGGAATCTACCCCGGGATCTCCGAACAAGCGTCACCTTAAAAACCATTGCGCCGCGGAGGTCGTCAAACGGTCCTACTGTAACTCTCTATCATCCACCGGAAGTCCACTCAAACCGTCCCTATTGCGGGCGCGAGTAATCAATCAGTCCGTTCCGCGTTAGAGTTAACGGGAATTTTGTTTTGATGCCGGCCCGGATAAACTCGAATCAAAAGGGATCCTTTTACGTATTGGTCAATACTTCAGTGACCATTGGAACAGATGTGCGGAGTTTGCAGTGGCAAGAGTTTGATATGTAAATCCATGTGTGAAATAAGCGACAAAATGGCGTTGCGAAACTACCCCTCGGAAAATCTTAATTACTCTACAACCATATTTTATCATTATGTAAACTTCATTATAGTAATAATTATATTATCTTTCAGCAGTTATCGAAGCAAATGCGATCATTGAGACAAAAGACTAACCGGAACAGGCCGAAAGGAGTTCGTAGGGTTAAAAAAAATGTGATCAGAAAATATTTGCCAAAACCTCGCTAAGAATCAGTCAAATGCCTCTGTTGGACGTAGGCCTCCTTCATGTCACGCAAAGAAATGCAGGTACAAATGAATATCTATTTGAAAATACAATTCCTTGAATGGAAATTGTATCGAGACCACAAATTTGATCTGTGATAAACTAGCATCATACTACCCAGCCTATAAATAAATAAATATTTAAGATATGTCTCACTGGGCCACACAGAGCCATCTAGTCCCAAATTAAGCTACTATTAAGTACCCTGTCGTATGGGGTACTAGACAACCGATAAACTTACTTATATACTTTTTTTTTGTAAATATATAATTATAATATATAGAAAACACCCAGACCAGTACAAACAGACATGTTCATGCACACAAATATTTGTACTGTGCGGGGATGGAACCCATGGCTCAGAAGCAGCGTTTACTACCGCTGATCTAAATGGTCGTCTATGTCAGTCCACTATTGGTCCACTATTGGACACGGGCTTCTCCAAAAGTATGATTTTGCAGTAATCATCACACTTGACAAACGGGTTTGCTGACGCAGTTTAGTTTATAAATAAATAAATGTGAACACTATTAAAGTGGGTACCACAAACACCCAGACCCGAGAAAATATGGAAAACTACTTTTTTTCTACATTGGGTCAATGTAGAAAAAAAGTAGTTTTCCATATTTTTATGGGAACCGAACCCGGGACCTCGGAGCAGACGACAGCTTGTGTAAGCCACCCCGCCACGGACGTCGGCAAGATACCAATAGTGTAGAGGTCACTATGCTGGTCTTCCAATGTGCTGGCATAACACAACACAATGCTAATAAGCTATCATGTACGAGTAATTGTAAAAAAATCTATGAATAATTAGTTTAGTTTACCAATCCTAAATGTATAGGCTTCATGTCCACTCATGTAAGCGGCCTTCATTAGCCGGGCGAGGGTAATCAATCAGCCAGCGGTTCCCCAGTTGACAGAGGGGCTCTAATAAGCCCCACAAGCGTTTAATGGGTTAATATTGTTGCCTTTGTGAATGATAGTAAAATCGTGTTGTTAACAATATAACAATAATTTGTCGTAACAGTTAAAACTTGCAGATTACTTGTAGAATTCTAGCTTTTTGCTCGAAGCTCTGCCTTGCGCGGGCGAAAACCTGTAGCTTGCAGTGAGATCGATACAAAATAACGAATGTCTTTTAGAAACTGATTAAAAACAAATTGTTCCCAAACTGATGAGTCATTCGTGACATTTAGTTTTTTATCACTCGTATGATCACTTCTAACCTAGCAAAATCTGTTAAGCAATAATAATTATACCATCCTCAAGGTCTATCTTAGCACCTTAATTATAGGGACTCGGTTTTACCATTTAGGTATGGAACGCTTTAAAGCGACGAAAACTGCTCACGGATACAGATAATATAATATAGGTATTCGCCAGAGATCTGTCTATTGGGCAAAGCCAATTGACGAGGCTGAAAACTGAGACAGGTAGCATCATTACGTCAACACCTGAAATCCTGAGGGAGATTGAGAGTTTCTATGGACAGTTATACTCCACGAAAACACCTGTTGAAAGCAAGGCTAAAGACCCTAGAGCCAAGCTTACCCGACACTATTTTGAAGATATCCCGGACGTCAGCCTGTGCGAGATTAGAATGGCTCTCAAGCAGCTTAAAAACAACAAGGCGGCGGGTGATGACGGAATCACAACAGAGCTCCTTAGAGCGGGCGGTAAGCCGGTACTTAAGGTCCTCCAGAAGCTCTTTAATTCTGTCATCCTCGAGGACAAAACGCCAAAGGCATGGGGCAGAGGCGATGTGATGCTGTTCTTCAAGAAGGGTGACAAAACTCTCTTGAAGAACTACAGACCCATCTCGCTTCTGAGCCATATCTATAAGTTGTTTTCGAGAGTCGTTACGAATCGTCTCACTCGCAGGTTCGACGACTTCCAACCTCCCGAACAAGCCGGGTTCCGAAAAGGCTATAGTACCATAGACCACATTCATACGCTGCGGCAAGTTTTACAGAAGACCGAAGAGTATAACTTGCCACTTTGCTTAGCGTTCGTGGACTATAAGAAAGCCTTTGATTCGATTGAGACCTGGGCAGTGCTGCAGTCTCTCCAAAGGTGCCAAATAGACTACAGGTACATCGAGGTACTAAAGTACTTATACCAAAACGCCACCATGTCGGTCCGATTACAAAACCAGAGCTCTAATCCGATCCAACTACAGCGAGGTGTGAGACAGGGAGACGTTATTTCTCCGAAACTGTTTACAGCTGCGTTGGAGGATATTTTCAAGCTTCTGGACTGGAAAGGACGCGGCATCAACATCAATGGCGAATACCTAACACACCTGCGATTTGCTGATGATGTAGTTCTTATGGCTGAGACCTTGGAAGACCTGAACATTATGCTCGAAGATCTCGGTAATGCTTCTCAAAGAGTGGGTCTTAGGATGAACATGGACAAGACGAAAATCATGTTAAATGCCCATGTTGCACCCGCTCCAGTTAACGTTGGGAACATTGCACTCGAAGTTGTTGACCACTATGTTTACCTGGGACAGATAGTCCAGTTAGGTAAGTCCAACTTCGAGAAAGAGATCTCTCGTCGAATCCAGCTCGGATGGGCAGCGTTCGGGAAGCTCCGGCATATATTCGCGTCCGAAATACCTCAGTGTCTCAAGACGAAAGTCTTTGACCAGTGTGTGTTGCCAGTAATGACCTATGGGAGTGAGACGTGGTCGTTTACTATGGGTCTCATAAGAAGGCTCAAGATCACCCAGCGAGCAATGGAGAGAGCGATGCTTGGTATTTCCCTACTCGATCGAATCAGAAATGATGAGATCCGCAGGAGAACTAAAACAACCGACATCGCTCGAAGGATTGCATCGTTGAAGTGGCAGCGGGCGGGACACATAGCGCGGAGAACCGATGGCCGTTGGGGCGGAAAGGTTTTCGAATGGCGACCGCGTACCGGACAACGTTCCGTGCGCAGGCCCCCTACAAGGTGGACCGACGATCTGATCAAAGTCGCGGGAAGCCGCTGGATGCGGACAGCACAGGACCGATCGTTGTGGAGATCCTTGGGGGAGGCCTATGCCCAGCAGTGGGCGTCGTTCGGCTGATATGATGATGATGATGATGATTAGCAATTTATTTGACTTTAGGTTTTTATGGAACCGGCTTAGGTCTAAGGCCATTCTGCCAAGTAAAATCACAAATTACGGTACGAAGTAATATGTTTTTATTTACGACCATTTGGATCAGCGGTAGTTAACGCTGCTTCTGAGCCATGGGTCGCGGGTTCGATCCCCGCACAGTACAAATATTTGTGTGCATGAACATGCTTGTTTGTACTGGTCTGGCTGTTTTCTATGTATTATAAGTATGTATTTACAAAAAATATATATATAAGTAAGTTTATCGGTTGTCTAGTACCCCATACGACAGGGTACTTAATTGTAGCTTAATTTGGGACTAGATGGCTCTGTGTGGCCCAGTTATTATTATTATTATTATCTAGACTTAAAGAGCAGGATGCCAGACAAAAATAGCCAGATAAATATAAGATAAAGCACTTAGAAAATGTCCGCGAAAAATCTAAATTTTTGATACGGCCGCCTAGCAACACTTTTTTACGCGTTTTTATAAGTTTTTGATTTTCCCTTTATACCTTAACAGGTTTAGAACCGTAAAAATTAAAAAACTATATCGCGAAAAATATTTTCGGGTGACAAGTTGTCAAACTTGATTTACATTTTTTACTTTATAAATAGGCTCTAAATACGATACTGAACGCCTATAAAAATTTAGGAAAGTGGTTAAAATTTCATCCCGTATAACCGTGAACCTTTTTCTAAGAATATTCTGACACGTGTCGACGTTTTAATTTGTTATATTACAACTAACAGCCATCAAAGTCAAATATTGAATCCCTTGACTCAAAGTTTAATGATTTGTGATGTGGACTTCCTACTTCCTGTTAAAATATTTAATTAACAATCTCTACGATACAGAAACGGAATACCCGAAAGACGAAATTTCAAAGGGAAAGTTCTGGAGGCAACATCTTGTCAAACTTTTGTTGTTTATTCGGCAAAATGTAATTATCTAATAACGTTTGTTAGTTGGACTAAGATTTTACGAATTTAGCATCTTTATTAGTCTTTGAGAAAAGTGAAGGTAACAATTACAATACCGGAAATAAAGATATATTTGCCGTTATAGGTGTCAGACTGCGTAAGCTTTATAGCTTGTCACTTTAGTGAGAAATTTGTTTATGGGAAATAGCATACTTATATGCATTTTTAAGAAATTACCCCAGTCTATTGGTTAACTCCCAGTACCTATATGAACTGAAATTGTATGTTAAAATCATTTGGATGAGAAAGGGCGACTATACTGTTAATGATTATATAAAATCGAAATGTACTAACATAGTAAACACGAAGGTTTATATCTATGTATAGAAGTTTGTTACACCTTTACGCAAAGACTACAGAACGGATTTTGATGAAACTTTCCAGTAATGTTAGCTTAGACATTAGAATAAGATATAGGCTATAATTGATCCCAAAATTCCGTATAGTTCCCGTGGGAAACAGCAAACAGTTGTATTTTGTTTGAATACACGAACAATAGATGGCGCTGCCGGTTGTTTACCATATCATTTTTTAGCAAACTTTCGTTTCTCTATTGAAGTCCTTAGACGAAATTGGGGGAAAAGCTAGTTCAAAATAAGAGATCTGACTGAGATGACCGTACTTTCCCCAGTGCAATGGTACAGTAACCACGCTGAACTTACTTCGTGACGATGCGAGGCGAGGATAGCGATGAATCTTGTGTAGGGCGACAACGATATTACTTTTATTTAGGATGTAATTTAAGATGTTTTATTTTGTGCCTGTGTCTTGGTTCCAGCATGTTAAATTAAAAGCACCTCTTCTCTTCCTATGGGTGCTCCTAAAGAATGACTGATTTAAACTTCCATGGTTAGAGACTACATTGATAATAGTGTCACTAGAGTTAATTGATACAGGGTTTATACCATGAGTTTCCGATATTTCAGCACTGTTGCAAGAGTTCTCCCCTGATTATGGCGCTTGCGGTTGCTTGCACTTGCGGCGTGAAGGTACACACAGCGGCACATCAGACTATACACGTTGACCTTGAGACCACCTTTATGCCCTACGTAATAAAAGCTGTTATCGCAGTTCAACTGTTTAACTTGATGTGCTGTCGAGTGTACATCTATACTTAATATTATAAAGCTGAAGAGTTTGTTTGTTTGTTTGAACGCGCTAATCTCAGGAAGTACTGGTTCGATTTGAAAAATTCTTTTTGTGTTGGATAGTCCATTTATCGAGGAAGGCTTTAGGCTATATAACATCACGCTGCGACTAATAGGAGCGAAGCAGCAGTGAAAAATGTGGCGAAAACGGGGAAAATTATTCATATCATTTGACGCGGACGAAGTCGCAGGTAACAGCTAGTGGTATATAAACCCCGTATCAATTAACTCTAGTAAAGAATTACTGCCAGAACAAGACAGCAATATCTTCTCTCCACTAGCTTAAGTGTGATCGTTAACCCGCTTTCGATGCGTGGCGATTGGTAAATTCCTTCTATATAGGCTGTAAATGATGTATTTTAGACACTCTTTGAATGTTCGAAAAAAGAGACCATGGCTTTAACAATGCATTTTTTTAAATCTTATAAGCCTATTTTAAGAGTTAGTTATGTACCTTGTTTTTTATCAGTTCTTCCGCGATCATGGCGCTTGCAACAGTGCCGAAATATCGAAAACTCATAAAAAACAAGGTACATGGTAGAAATCTCGAAATAACTAACTCTTACGATAGTGACCATGAAAGTTTAAAACAGTAGCTTATTTTAATTCAGTCAAAGGTTTACAAAATATTTAATTTAAATTAACGAAATCGAAACTAACACATTGATTGTTGTGCGTGTGTTTCGCTAGTAACGTTTAGGGAGCGTTCAGTACTATTAAATTTAGGGAGCTGGTAATTCTGCAAGTATTTGGCCACTAAGAACATAATATATAACATGTACTATACTTTATTTGATATTTTAGCAACTTAATTGCACTTATAATATCAGTATATAAACTTGAAAAATTTTTGTCTCAGGCGGGACTCGAACCCGCATCTCCTCGCTCACGCTGGCTCACAGCGTAAGAATATGCTTGGAAAAATTCGCGCCGTGTCGCAGTGTCTCGGTGGCCTAATGGTATGGCGCCCGCCCGGCATGCGAGGAGATGCGGGTTCGAGTCCCGCCTGAGACAAAAAAAAAAAAAATTTTTCAAGTTTATATACTGATATAACATGTACTATGTTTAGCTATAATTCTTAAAAATAAATTAATTTGAATTGTATGTGATACTTTCTCTAAACTTGGCGCCACCATCTGCGCGTGATAATAACAGCATTTCTGTCCTGTATGTCCTGAATAACACAAAACGTGTGCGATCCCTACCCAGTAAGTGGAATAACGGTACCTTGACTCAGACATTTCGTTAGTTATTTTTGTGTTTGCTCCTAATCTTCGCATATTAGTGAGTGGATATATGATGGGCTTACTGCTTGAATGTGAACCTTAAGGGATGAATGCAATTAGGCTATTCTGGGACGTCGATTAGTAAAGGAGCTTAGGGGATCATTTAATTCTCATACTATTCGAATTAAGCTGCCGTAATCCTAAACAAAATAATTAGATAGCATATAAGGCATATTACATGTATTATAGAAATCAGTAACAACGAAAGTACCACAAACATCGAGACCCGAGAAAATATAGAAAAACACATTTTTCTACATTGACCCCAGGAATCAAACCCGAGACCTCAGAGCAGGCGACATCCTGAAAACCGGCGTGAAATGCTCATTTTGAGAAATGCACATTATAAGAAGTGCCCCTTGTGAGAAGTGCACATACTCAAAAATGTAAATTTTGAAGTAAGTGCTTGCATTTTGCAAGGTGCACATTTTGCGTCAGACCCTACGCCCCTCCGCTACTGAGGTCGTCAATAAAAGAAACAAGTTTTTAATTTAACAATAAGACAAAACAAATGCCATTATTCCGAAGAAACTTTCGCCGTACCGTTTCTCTTCCACATTCCGCTTGCACTTGTGCACTTATGTTGCATTCGCTATATTTGGACACCGCCTCATTGGTATTCTGGAGGATATATAATATATGTTCGCTATTACGTTATGGAAATGCAACCAAGTTGTTTTGACCGCGTGTGCATACAAATAAACCGTAATTTTAATAAGATATGTTCACAGATCTTCAAACTTTGAGTTAGAAATCGGCATTAAACTTATAAGCTTTCTCCCATAGCCTAAAATATTCCATGCTCCATGCATAACTTATGCAATATAGTAGGTTATGATTATTATTTTCTATTTTTCGAAACTAATTTTGACGTGACAACGTCTTATAAATTGGTTTGCCGGGTGACACTTCAAGAAACTGCGTTACGCTCCGCTCACGTTATGCGCTCACAATGAGAGCGAGTGAGAGGCACGCGTCCCTTCCACTCGGGCATGGTTAGCCCGCCTAAGAGCGAGAGAGACAGAGCGAGAGAGAGAGAGTAAGAGAGATAGGCATACACACCGGTTCATGTCTTGCGCTTCTATAAAATCCAGTTCAATAAAATGTTGTTAATATAAAATTCAGTGCGAGATTCTTTGTATAAATTAATGTTTTAAATATAATTCTTTGTATAAATAAATGTTTTAAATTGTTACTATTATTTCATCCTTCTTCCTACTATACGAATGAATATTCACATTAAAATCACGTAAAACTTTCGCCCGTATACCGACTTTACAGGCAACCAATTTTGTATGAGGATACACTTACCTACCATGTTTCAACTGTGTAGTGCTAATACTTTCAGAATAAAGTGGCTGTGACATACGGACAGACAGACAGACTTTTTTTTATTAGTTCTACATTAATTTTACTTCTAATGTGTATTTGTACTTCCTACACATTGAAAAATAATAGAAATATAAAAATTTTATAACTTACGTAATATTGTACTTTGATATCTTCAAATCTGTCCGTCAGTATGAATCTCTTGTAAGGCGCATATTCTTTTCTTGACACACCCCTCTATCCCGCGCCTACTTAAGACGCTGACTGCAGCCGATGACCTTGAGCAATGAACACGCCCACAAATTTATTCGTCTTTGAATTTCTTTGGAACGCGCCACAGCTATCACTGTCGATTCTCGTAGGAGTGACAGAGAAAAAGCACATGGAATAGAAGGGCCTAAGTGCCAAACAACAAAATTCGTTGTGCAATTTAAAATTGCCATTTTATTAAAAATCTAAATCAGCCATTTGCTTAAGCAACATGTAATATACAATATAGCAAAATTTTATTATCATTGTTATACGGACTGCTGAGAAAAATGGTAATTTATGTATTTTCAGAGGCTACTTTGAGATTTTTTTCTATCGAGAAAAGTTTTTAGAATCGTGTTTTGGAAACAGCCACCTGGTCGAAAATATGATCAATTACAACTGCATAGAATTTGGCAACAATACGAGCCATAGGCTTAAAGCAAAACAATCTTCATTGAACTCAATTTGGCTACTGTCAGCGTCTTAAGGCGTGGTACAGAGGGTGTATCTGTAGCTATAAGTATGCCTCTATCCCGATCAGTCTGGTAGCTGTGTTTTAATAGATCAGTCCTTCAGTCTCATAATTTTACACATTTAGACATAAATTCAACAAATCTAAATGAACCACTCATCAGACCAACACAACAATTTAAGCCCATATACAAATAAGCTATGAATAATATCATATGTTAGCACGAAGTCTGTAATGAAACGCGCGCCTGTGTCCGAGCCAATGACCTAGAGTACAAGAATAACTTTTAAAGCTATAAAGCTTTTACTAGAAGGGGCATGAACCTGACGAATTTTGAAACTAAGTTTTTTGCTGTTTCTATGAGTATATTAATTTTTTACAATGGCCTGCACTATAAAGCTTACAGTTTTTTTGCTGTTTCTATAAGTGCATTAAGTTTTGTACAATGACCTGCACTATAAGGTTTACATTTTTATTGCCAAATCGCCTCTACTTCAACTACATAAGATGCCCCAGTGTGCTTAGTGTAATCTACTGTCGTTTGTACGCTAAAATTAATTGTCTCAATATGAAATAAAATAACAAAAAATTGAGAAATATTTTCCGTATCCTTATCTCGTGCGAACTTTATAAAAATAACGTTATACTTTTATTATAACTTCTTCAGACACGCCTACAAGTTTTGTTTTTTAATGCTGTGAAAATTATACCAAAAGTATAACTTTTTTTTTACTTATATTTTAGACCAAATTTTCAGTATAGTGATCTAATTCAGCTGTTAAGGGCTCTAGCCCTCAGGGGACTGCAGACGTGAGTAAGTGGTTTCAATTTCACATCGATACCTTAACGCTTTCTCGAGATAAAGGGTCTCGATACACAGACGGATACACAAATGGACAGACAAAAAGTTTGAGTTACTTTTGCTTTTTAAATATTACAGCAAGAATAAGAAACTATTTTTACCTATGTGGCATTTTAACCCTGAAAAGCATATTTTAATTTTTTCTTCGACAAATCAAAGTTTGTCTCTTCCAGCAGGCCATTATCCAGACATCTCGTATAACGAATGTTCGTAAAAACGCTAACTCCACCTTGCGCTTCCGATGACGTCACGCCATTCATGAAACAATCGCCAGCAGCTGTAAGCGCTTATTATGATGCACTTCCTCTGTTTAATGGGCGGTTGCATTAACCTAATTAATGGGAGATCTTTAACGACCAAATATTATTGGACGACCAACTGCAACGTTTAGTGGTTGGAGAGGGTGTTGGGGGTGATGTAGATGATCAGGATGAGGTGGTAAATAAAGAGGCGAGCATGAATTGACAAAATATATTTATTTGCTCCGGCTAAGCTTACCACCTCTTAAAAGCTACACAGAAATCTCAGGCGTGAGTCCTTTGTAAGGCTCTGAATTACCCCTACTTCTGAGCGAGTTGTACCACCAAACTTATCATGTAAATTATACTAAACGGAATAATCTGAATTTAATTATGAACGGAATACTAATAAACGGCAACCGGAATGTAGACTGCTAACTGGATTAAGAAGATGTTACCACTTACTTCAACAAAGATAGGGTAGGGTAACCTTATGCATCCACGTGGCGTGGTACCAACCCGAATCTCATCGAGACAAGCTTCTTGCGTCTTTCATTTGATCAGCGGAAAGTCAGCGTAAAACGGTAAGGTAATGTGCTAAGCCTGGTAGCCAAACCAAGCGGCCATCAAAAGATGGCACTCAACCGGAACAAAATTCAAAATATTAAACACGGCGATTATAAGCCGGAAACAAAATTGAGGTGTCGGCCTCCATCCTTCTCTTTAGGTTTCCTGGCCGACAGCCAGAGCGAAGGTGTCCTCCTCGACATCTTCACAACACTAAGCCGAATACCAGAATCAAATCAATCAAATGAAATCCTCGAACGAAACCTCCAAATTGCAAAAATGCAAATCATTGTCACGAAGGAATTTCCGAGTGCCCAGTTCACTAACTCAAATCTCCCCAAAACAATCGAAACAACACAAAGAACTATTTCTTTGTAAAACACATATTAAACTAACAAGAAAACATTCAAACTTTTTAGGTTATTGATTTACATTATTTTAATATTCCAATTACTATTATTAACTAAACGCTGGTCGTTTATTTAAATTGTTTCTTTACCAACCAGTCCTCAAGACAACGTATTTTTCCCTAATCAATTCCCAATGTTTATAAACCTGCCATACTACTATTGTTTATTACCTTTTTTAAACATCTGTCTAAGGTCATAAACGTCATTCTGCCAGGCTCATGAAAATTACTTCGGCTGCGTGAAGTTTCATAAAATAATTTAATGTCAACACACAATCTTAAAAATATAGAAAACAAGTATTGTTATATTTATTAAAATAAATCATTCACGACATTTGTGAAATGAGTAAGTGTTCCGTGCGTTTGCTAAACGTAGACAAACGAACGTAACGTTATTATAGTCATTCGGAGCATACGGACAGCCGCATGCGCATCTGACAGCTCCTTGTCATTGAAAGATCAATAACCAAAACAACAAAACTCGATTATTATTGAAGTGAAATTAAATGTGTTTTAATAATGAAACAATGAATGTATTAACTAAACGTGAGTATTTAGAGATTAGTGCGCAGCTCAGAAATCACAACGTGACACAACAAGAAAAAACGGCCTGATGCAAGTCGGACTTGCGCACGAAAATCTGCATTCATCAGCTATACAATAATCAGATTTTTGTACAAATAGGTGACGCTTAAAGATGGTCTCGTTTAAATCTCGGGGTTCTGGATTCGATTCCGTGTCGGGCAACAAAAGTTTAGATTTTCGAACATTGCTGTTCCTGTCATTCAATCAATTCAATGATGGAGACTGGAGGCCTTTGGGATGATCACTTATAGGCCGTTACTTTACATCAATCATAGTTTACCGTCTCCAAATTAGGTGATATTATTAGTAAAAAAAAAAAAAAACTATGACGACTAAAACCAGGTATATGACAGAGCTTGGGCCTACATCTCTCTTTATTAAAGACCGCTAATTTGCGACGATTAATATTAACGAAGGGAATCTGTGTCCGTTGTTTGATCATGCCCGACATTGACGTGTGTTTATGTTTGTACAACATACCGGCATGGTGCGGTGTGGTACAAGACATAGGGAGAAGCGTTTGAATCAGGGGTTTTGCTATACTTATAATATATTCATGCACTAATAAACTAACATTATTCGACTCCATTTGTCTCTCCTCTCACTGATAGCAAGGTTTGAGTATGTAAAAGAGATAGTTAGTCTATCTCTTTTTAGTAGCGTTGCGTAGGATCTCAGTGTTGACGTCACCAATTCACAAAGAAACTATCGTTGTGCAACTAAGTTAAAAAAGCACTCAAGTTTAGTGGGTGCTTAATTGGTGATTGCGTTGTTCTGTCACTGATTGTGTATCTTAGTTTCTTTTTTTTCATTAATACTGTATTGTTATAGAACCATGTCGGCTGCTAGATCTTCACACCTTCTAGATACTACAGTTAAATACAAAAGAGACAACTAAAACTGTCTTCCATTGAATTATCGAAGTTGATTTGATACTGGCGGAACAGTGGAATCAACACAAGTTCATCGCGATTAAATGAGAAGAAGAAGAAGAAGTTGATTTTATGTTAGTGTCAACTTTATAACCCGGCCAAATTATGTCGACACGCAATAGTATGGACATTTATGTCATCTTGTATCTATTAGATTGATATAGGTTTTAAAAGTGTTCTTGTGTTAAGGCCCCAGTATACAATGGCCTGTGATGGGCCACGCTTTGCAATGCACAACTGTAGGCCACGATCACTTGGTGTTCACATGGTGTTCACACAATGGCGCATGGCTCATTGCTGCCTGGCAAACCACTTGCGATGGACGTAGAAGTAATTACGGCTGCAGATATTTATTCATATACTGTTTACAAGTATTACAGAAGAGTGTACCGTTACAAAGTCATAAAAAAATGGCGCAAAAGGCAATGGTTGATGTTGACCATTCACCGTAACAGGACAAGGGACGTAGATTTTTTAATGTTAGGTACTAATGTTATTTATGATATTATGTTAAGAATGTTAACGTAACATCACTGACTAGGTAATTTTTTATCGTTTTCAGGCAAACAATGAACAATCTGTTTAGGCGATCAAAAATTCTAGTTCTAGCACGCAAAAAAAAAGTGCACTATGTTGGTCAGCGGTCGGTGACGAACTAAACAATGACTGCGCGCCACGACTGACAATTATCGGCCATTATATACCATTACCCCCTGTACACAATGGCGATGGTCTGAAGTGGGCCAGTATACGCCAGTGTGTACTGGGGCCTTAAAATTGACGCTGATTGTAGAACTAGTTTTCTTTTATTATCAAAGCGAAGATCTTATCACTTGTGCCGTAAGGCGGTTTTTTTGCCGAAAGCAAACATTTTAACGTAAACAGCCCACGTAACGTGGCTACCCGTCAAGCGTCGGCGCACGTGCTACCATTTGTGCATCAGTTTTCTTTTGGGTGATAAAAATTAAGGTCCAGTATTTGAAATTTTGTTGTTTTGACGGTGTCTTAAACAATGCACCTATTCCATGGGTGACTAAAATTACTATTAAAAAAAGACGGTTTTTCTTCTTCTTCTCTACTATCTGACTGAAGTTAGTGACGGTTTATTTTTTCTCTATATCTTTATTTATTTATTTTACACTTTATTGCATTATACAAAGATAGTACAAATGGCGGACTTAATGCTAAAAGCATTCTCTACCAGTCAACCATGAGACCAAACAGAGATTTTACAGGCGGTGCAAACAAGTTTAGTGATAAGTAAAAATATCAACAAATGCAGAAAAATTATAAATTACAAAACAGGTATCAAAAGACAAAAAATTTAAAAAAGTGTATGTTATATATACATACGAACTAGCTACATACATATTATATAATAATAATAGATATATACATAACATATACAAAAAAAAAATACACATACATAATATGTAAATACACAGAAATTATGCCAGTATGATTCTAAAGAGGAAGAAGATAAAGTCAGTTAGCGAAGTGGCTCCGCAAAGCTTTTTTAAAGGAAAATTTGGTGGTGGATTTTCTAATTTTGGGTGGTAGTCCATTCCAGAGACGTACAGCTGTCACAGAGAAAGAATTGGACATAAAGGAAGAGGTATGTCGTGGAGTGAGCAACTGAAGAGTATCGATGGAACGGAGATCTCTATCGTGAGAAGTGTGAAGAAATGAGAATTTATCTCTTTCTATTGGGTACATTGAGATGCTTGTAACACAGCCACTTAAAGGTCGAAAGTTTATCTCTACTCGAAACCGCAGCTTTGGTGCTATTATGTAATTATTACGAATGTAAAGTTCTTTGAAAGTAATAATATAAACTGACATTATTAGGAAGACACTTATATTTGGTACCGCAAATGCCGTGTGGCCTTATAATGAAAACAGAGAACACCATGTGCCAGCCGAAGAACTAGGTTTTTTAAAACAATCTACATATCATAAAAACTGTCATTACGATAAGACACTGAAGTCTTAAAATACATTCCTGTAATGGTTCCGAAGTCGTGTTACTCTCGATGTGGTGTCAGCCATATTAAAAGCAACACCCGTTACCGTCATGTTGTCGTAAGAGGCGACTAAAGGAGTACTATCAGAAGAAGTAACGATGCCTCCCCACATTTACGCCAACCTGCCATCACACTGCCTGTCAAGTGAAGCGATAACAACAAAATCATCTTTCGAGAGACCTATAACCAATAACCATAACTTATTTTATTTTTACCAAGCGGAAGACGATGATGACCGCCATTACCATAATAACAAAACTCATATAGGAAACGTACAAAATAAATCCATTAACGTTAGCTACTGGGGCACTCAGTAAATTCATCATTTCACTCACTTACGAAAACTATAACTCATACACGCGAGTCACATTTGGACCGAAAGCGTTTTATGGCACCTGCGACATATAAGTACGAATATACTGTGACAGCTCTAGCACCCTTCTTAATACAAGTAGGTTGAGAGGGTACAGGAGACATCGATATATTATATGATCTAGAATTCTAGATGAACAGTCCGAATCTATTTTCAAAATTATATTATTCTTTTTAACAAAAATAATAATATAATTTTGAAAATACGAGTAGATTGACATTGTATTACAATCCAGCTGCATATGCCACTGGGTTTATATTTACTTATAATTGACTTTTAAAGAATTTGTAAATAAAATTATTCCAATTGACATACTAGTATGATGATGATTTGATTGGTTTTTCTATTTTGTTTGAGCATGTGTTAACATTATTGCAGCTATTTTATTACTTATTGTTACTTTCATGATAATAAATTATATAAAATAACCTACATATTAATTTGCATGCCCACTAAATAAGGCAGAACCTTGTTGAATGTAGAATCCACTGTTTTCCATCTCAATGTACCACACAACGTTGTGCAAATAAATGTTTCACTTTGACTCCAATACAAATATGATAAGTAAAACTGCCCTCGATTAATTGATTAACGTTGATATTTCGTCAAAGGTAACTTTCCCGGCCTAATAATGTCGACATGCTACATAGTAGCATTTTGACGACCATTTGGATCAGCGGTAGGTAACGCTGCTTCTGAGCCATGGGTCGCGGGTTCGATCCCCGCACAGTACAAATATTTGTGTGCATGAACATGTCTGTTTGTACTGGTCTGGGTGTTTTCTATGTATTATAAGTATGTATTTACAAAAAAAAAAAAAAGTATATAAGTAAGTTTATCGGTTGTCTAGTACCCCATACGACAGGGTACTTAATAGTACCTTAATTTGGGACTAGATGGCTCTGTGTGGCCCAGTGTGGCATGTCTTAAATAATTAATAGTATGGATATTTATGTAATTTGTATCCAATCGATTGGCAAAATTAGTAAATACACCCTTATGTCAAATGTGTGCATATTTAGTTGTGACACTTATAATGCTGATTGTGTATATAAGTCTCTAAGAGTATACCACAGAGACAAGAAGACGGCTGTGATGAAGACGGTTTCAAAAAAGTGGAACGGAAAAAGAAGCCCGCCCGCCGAAACCTTTGCGGCACCGCCCCGACTGGACACAACCAGCTGCTGCGGCCGGCTATTCCGACAACGCAGTTGTACGTGTCCCGCCTGCATTACTCCACGAAATCAGATGATATTGTGGAGTACATTAGAAATAGGCTGTACATTAGAAATAGCCGGTGAGGCTCTTCGTCCCAGCACATCTGTGGTGGATGGATAAAACACTCTGGTGTCAGGTCCTTCAGTCAGGCATACGCACTTACCATTTCGTGTATGCTAACTAATGCGTAATCTGAAAGTATTGACAATCTCTATAGGTTATTGTTACAATTCTTTGTGTGCTCAAATTTTGTGTTAAAATTTTTTTCGTTATACTTGCCTTCTGAATTAGATGTAGTTTACTTCTTTATTGACTCCAAGATGTGATTGTACGGAACATAGAATTATTTTTATTAAAATAATGCACTGAATAGTATAATAGGTTAAGTTCAGGGTTATTTATTTACTTTTCTTTCTTTTCTTTTTTTTTATTTTTGATTTGCGGCCTCGGTCCCATCCATGAAGCCAACAACTTTTTTTTTTTTTTCACTTTTAGTCTGTCAGAGTTTTTTATTTTTATTATAATGTACTTTTGTTTGTTTAATATACCGCGTAACGCCGGCAGTGGCGTGTTGACTCATCGGGACCAGCCGGGTTCCTTTCGGTCAGACCGACCAGGTAGTGGCCTGGTGAGTCTACCCGTCTCTGTCACACCCACGCTCCTGATCAGGGTCCCCGCTGAAAATCAGCGTCGTGATATGCCCCTAGCTGTCACGACTAATGCTGAGCGGGAACCTTTTTGACACTTGTTTCCCTTTTATTTATTTTTATTTTTGTGCTTTGTGTTTGTTGTTGTCAAATAAATATTTTCTTTCTTTCTTTTCTTTAAATAAAGCCAAATTCACTCTGAGGGTCGAACGGCTGGTTTCCCGCCATAACGTGAATTTTAATTCCTTTGTGGTGAGAGTACCGACCGAACATCTGTCGACCTTCATAAAAGAAGATTTTTGGCCGAAAGGTGTTTTGTTCCGACGATTCCGTGGTCGGATACCGGACACTGCATTGCGCAACACGTCGCCGCCTTCATTACGTGTTAATTGTAATAAATAGTTATTTTTAGTTGAGTTTATTATATGTATGTTAGTCTGTAAGGTATTTATTGTATGGGCCTTTTGTCGCCTGATATAAATGAATAAATAAAAATAAAAAAAAATATATAGTTTTTCTATTACTTTAATAAAAAAATCCAAGAATTAAAATAAGTATGTTAGATACAATCTAACCTATCCTACCTTTAGCTATCATGCATTAATTAAAGACTGACGGAGTTCATTTTACGGTGACACAAACAAAATGCTGCTAATTAATGACTTTAATCACAATAATTTCACCGTCGAAAAGCGAAGCCATCAATTTTAAGACGTCATCATCATCATCTTAAATCAGTTCACCGCTAGACACATGCCTCCCCAAGGAGAGGATATTGCCAAAGTAAAGTAAAAGTAGTTTATCAATCCATTGCGCTCACTGTCGAGCACGGGTCTCTCTCCTTTTTATGGAGAGGGGTTAAGACGCTGACATGAGCCAAATTCAGCTTAATAAAGATTGTTTTGCTTAAAGTCTATGGCTCGTATTGTTGCCAAACTCTATGTAGTTGTAATTGATCATATTTTTGACCAGGTGGTTGTTTCCAAAACACGATTCTAAAATCTTTTCTCGATAGAAAATAATCTCAAAGTAGCCTCTGAAAATACATAAATTACCATTTTTCTTAGCAGTCCGTATAACAATGATAATAAAATTTTGCTGTATTGTATATTACATGTTGCTTAAGCACTTGGCTGATTTAGATTTCTAATAAAATGGCAATTTTAAATTGCACAACGAATTTTGTTGTTTGGCACTTAGGCCCTTCTATTCCATGCGCTTTTTCTCTGTCACTCCTACGGGAATTGACAGTGATAGCTGCGGCGCGTTGCAAAGAAATTCAAAGACGAATCAATTTGTGGGCGTATTCATTGCTCAAGGTCATCGGCTGCAGTCAGCGTCTTAAGAGGAAACACAAGGGCCGTTTTTCCATACAAACGTAGTCCCCTGTTTCCTCCCTGGATAAAGCCAGTAGAGCAATAATTTTTATTCTGCTTTTTCATAAATTAATTATTAAAAAAGATATAAGCCCTCAAAAATCGAAAAAATTCGCCAGATTTTCCGCTGTGTTCAAACATCCAGAAAACAAATTTGGCAAAATTTTAGAAAAATAGGAAAACATACGAACACGGCCAAAGCCTTTCTTTAATTTTTAAGGAAAAAAGTATTTAAATCGGTCTAGTTTTGGAAAAGTAATCGGGTACTACGAAACGTTGATTTGGTGTGTTTTTAGTAGGTATTTTCGGTCCAAGAAGCAGTTGGTCTCTATCACACTCTGCGGTGAAGGCGTTTGGCACTGCGCGACAGCAATAGATTTTACAAATACCTATTTTTCAATTCTCTCGCCCGTAGTGTTTCCTCTTAAGACCTTAGTTCCTCCACGCTGGCCTAGTGCGGGTTGGTGGACGGCGAGGGCGACGCTGTGGCAACATTACCTCGCCGTTGGACGTTTCTCAAGCCGCCCGAAGGCCTCCAGGGCTTAACGACTGTTATCTGATGACAACAGCTGGGACCGACAGCTTAACGTGCCATTCGAAGTACGGAAGCGCTCATGGTATGATGCCACAAACGGTCACCCATCCAACTAGTGACCGCTCCCAACATTGCTTAACATTAGTGACAGTGACTGATCAGTAAGAAGCATTGAGCTATGAGCGCCATTTTGCCATATTCAAACAAATTAGCCAAACCATGGTAGACACAAAACTGATGATATCCGTCGTCTAGGCAGTACAGCTTTTGTCGCTTATTACGAAAACATAGGAAGAGAAGGGGTGGTGATCTTTTTAAGTGCCGGCACCTCACACGGAGTACCTACTACCACTGGCGAACCAGTGCAGTAATTATTTTTATTGTGACGTAAGTGTCTTATCGTTCTGACACTAATAATAACATGTAAATTTAAAAAAAAATTAAGGACCGCGCGGGGTGGAGTGCTGTATGTATATAAATTTCAATTTTAATTTGGTGCTTCACTGAAATACGTGTTATTAAAAAATGTTTCCAAAATCTACCTTTAGGAGCAAAGTGAATATTAAAACTTCTCAGTGAATAACTTATTTAATAAAAAGAATGGCATCTGTAATTCAACGATGCATAATTTATTGTAGCAATAATTTTTATTTTTGAAAATTGTTCTCTTCTGTAAAGTCAGTTACATTTTGTGTAGGGCTGCCACAGTTAGTACTTAAGCACGACACTGAGCTTTGTGAATTTAATTCCAGAATCAGTATTGTTTGCAGTCACTTTGCCTAGTACCGCCACGGACAAGTGTGGGTGGGCTAATGTTGTCAGCCAAGTTGAAATAATTTTGGTTACAAAAACTTTTTAACGTCATAAATTTTTATCAAGTATATAATTTTTTTTTTTATTGTTTATATAATCATGCAAAGTATTTGTTATAAAAAATACTTTAACATACTATTTAAGTTTATGTAGATACTACGGCAGGTCAACCTACCCTAAAAGTTAAAAGTCATTGAATTGATTTTGAACTTTAAGTCCAACAAGTAGATATCAATATCAATGGAGATAATTTGATATTTTGTGGTAGGTTGACGTGCTGCTGTCTGTACAAGGAGTTCAGCAATAGACTGTAAAAATTCGTTGAAAATGCAAATACATTTTCTCAGAAAGGAAATAAAATCTTTTCACTTATAATAAAAAAAACATTTAACATTTCAAATCATTGCAAAGAGAGAAAAAAAAAACTTTTTTTTTGTGTATGTGACAACCCTATACACAACATTAAACTGTCAAAGGACAACAAATGAGCGCGCGGCTTTTTTAGGGTTCCGTACCCAATGGGTTAAAACGGGACCCTATTACTAAGACTTCGCTGTCTGTACGTCTGTCCGTCTGTACGTCTGTCCGTCTGTCCGTCTGTCCGTCGCTCTGTCACCAGGCTGTATCTCTAGAGCCGCAATAGCTAGACAGTTGAAATTTTCACAAATTGTGTATTTCTGTTGCCGCAATAATAACAAATACTAAAAACAAAATAAAATAATTTTTTAAGGGGGGCTCCCATACAACAAACCCGTTTTTTTGGCCTTTTTGGTACGGAACACTTCGTGCGCGAGTCCGACTCGCATTTGGCCGGTTATTGAAATTATTGTTTACGTTTTCTGTTTCGCCGCGGGCTGTGATAAAAAGGTCGCGCTTTTAATCTTTATCCTTTGAATGCCGAGAATGGGGTGGCATATTTAGATAACATACTAGCTATAGCTGAAGGCTTCGTTCACGGAGAAATTTCAGTGTCCAGGATTAAAAATTTGTCTCTGTGTGGAAGAAAAAAAAGTATGTAACTGTTTTTTATTCGGGATAAATGTATCGTTAGGGCGTATTCATTTATCTAGATCCGTTTAGTCGTTCAACGTGATTAAGTAACAAACTATACAACGTGTAACAGAATAAACGCACACCCTCAGACACCCCAACTAGAAAGTTCGGTTAAACCCACATTACATACACTGAAATTTTACCATAATTTTTCTAAGCATTATTTATTTATGCAATTAGTTATACACATTGTAGGTGAATAGCATGGGCACATTAATCTACACGCACACACACAAACGCACGCACTCGAGCGAAAGAAATAACGCGCGAAAGAAGAGAGCCGATCAGCTGACAGTTAAATAGGTCAATAACATGAATTTTTAAATAAATAAACGAAATGCGAATTCGCCTAATTCGCATTTTATTGCGAATAGGGCAGGATACTTTTCTTCATAACGAAACCAGGTAACAATGTAAAGTTTAAAAGATCGTGAATCATGTTAACTAATCACTAATAATTAAAAAATCTAATAACTTACAGATTGCACAGGTTCCCACACACATGTAACGCTCCAGAGAAAATCTGCTTAATTTACACACACTTTCAAACCTTGTTCGGTGCATTTTGATGCCCGTTTTCTTAATTGTTGTTTTAATTTACGTAAAACTTCATCAGTCTCACTTTTAACTGTTTCGAAAGCGGCCACTATCTTACCCTTTAGGTCCTCAGCACTTGTTGCTTCGTCAAAGTACCTACACTAAAGATTTTATACGTCCACATAAAAAGAAGTCTTAAGGCGTCAAGTCAGCTGATCGAGGAGGCCAATGAACGGGTCCGCTGCGCGGGCCCGTCGTGTTGATAAAATACCACACGTAAATTAATAAGAGGTATGTCTTCGAGCAGATTAGGCAAAGTATCCCACAAAAACAGCAAGTAGGTACGTTTCACCTGTTAATCTTGGTAAGAAAACTGGCCCCACCCAGTACATATGAATCGATGACGCCCGCCCAGACTTTAACTGAAAAACGGTGCTGAAAGGAGTTCAGCACGCAAGAGCCACATTGTCATCACACACTGCCATTGTTCTCACCATTTCGGTGCACTGTAGATTTGAATACCGAAAAGCCATCGCGAACTAATTATTGTACATACTGATAGTTATAACGCCGGCGCATGACTGAGTTTGTTTGTTTACGCCGCACGCGCTTAGGGGTACTACTACGCAAATAGTTTTCAACATGTTAAACATTCGACCATCTCAGTTTCTGTCTGCGATGTATGCGGTTAACTGAAAGAGAAAGACAGCGCCGACCGAGATCAAAGTCGATTCGAATTCACTTAATAACCCCCTTGTGTTGACCATTTCCGGGCACTGCCGAGATTGGATGACACGCTAGTTATATCTCGTTCTTTCTCACCATTTTAAGTATGCGAAAAAGAGATAGCGTAAGGGTGAAGGAACTATCCTTTTGTATTTTGGCACGTACCTATTGTTGTGTGCGATTGTGTATGCCGCTGTTTTCGACAAAGTGTTAATTCTCTTGAAATAAAGCTTACTTTCTTTATTTTTTTATAAAGTTTATCAAATTTTCAATTGTCAAATTTTATAGCCACATTTTAAAAAGTGTTATTACCATGGTTTAGGTTTTATTTTCCTTTGTTTTGACTTTGTCGTTTCTATGTGAATAAAGAGGTGACCGTATTTTACTTAATTTTAAATATTTTTGAGAAAAAAAAAACCTATATAAAAATGATTGAAATCGATTCAGTAGCTGATTTTGAACAAACTAATTTCTCAGTGTGCGTTTATTCCGTTACACGTTGTATATAAACTTTTTGTTAATAAGTACATACCTATTATTTTAAACGAAAAAAAAAATTGTGTCTGCATATCTATTTTACTTTTTATAGTAGAGCACCACCCTTCTCGTCCTGTGTGCGCCGAAAAAAGTCACTAAACGAGTACTGCTAAAATAAACAGGAGCTTCTTCTCTGGGCTGGTGATTAATATTATTATTAATAATAACTTCTGACAAAGGACACCAATTTCTAAGGTTCCTTGAATTCGATAAATAGCTGAAAGTGTGTCCATCATTAAGTTCAAAATATAACTTCCTAAGAGTAGATCATCAATATCACCATCAGCCCACAGCTGGGCCTCTTTGACAATCGGACAACTGCAGTGGAGATAAGGTGCTGCTGTTCGTTTTGCAATACCTACGGCCGGTCCTAATAACCTATATATCTTCAGTTTTGGCATATCGGAGATAGAAGACAACTTCTGTCTTTGTTTCTCTGGACGGCAAAATCAGAGACAGAAGATGTTTTCTATCTCCGATAAGCCAAAACTGAAGATAGATAGATTATTGGGACCGGCCGTTAGTCGTCTCATACTCTCATTATGACACACTGTGTCGTGTGGCGTCGGCACATGGAAAGAATGGGTCCCTCTATTTGGCAGAATTTCGTTGTTCCGAATTTTGTTTGGCATAACGCACTTGCCATAACTTTATTTAAACTAATATGTTAAAAAAATTATAGTTAAATTTTCGGCAGTGTGATAATTGATACTTTAACTTAGGTTTCTTTATTATGGACTAGCGGCCCGTCCTGGCTTCGCACGGGTGGACCCTAAATCTTTTCTAGCAATACGAGTAAATATAGCGTATGTCACACGGGATGAATGTAGCTTTCCAATGGTAAAAGAATTTTTGAAATCGCCACAGTAGTTTTTGAGTATATTCATTACAAAAATAATAGGGGTTAAAGTATGAAATTGCCGATTATTTTCCCACTTTTTATTTTGTTTATAGCTCTTAAGTATAGACATATTATTGCGTAATTATTTTTGTATTGTATCAAAAACTAAATAAAGTAACTTTTGACTAAAAAAAAAATGCAATACTAGTGCCTATTACTTCAAAGGAAGTCGTTGAAAAGACCCCTTACAATGTGTCAGCTGACCTTCTTGCTTCAATTAAGTATATTTGTATTATATACTTTGATTTTCAGAAATTTAAATACTATAATGCGTAGCTTTATAACCATCTAACTTTCACCTTTAATTGCATCGAAAACGGTACAGGCGTTTTTAAAAAAACTAAAAAGTTGTTAGTATGGAAAAATGACTTTTCTCGATTTCGTCCATACAAAACGGCAATTTCATATTTTAACACCTAATACACACACAAAAATACAAATCTTTCCTCTTTATAATATAAGTGTACATAGATGTAGAAATGAAAAGTGTGGCAAAAAAACTTGCGTGGAATTATTTTATGTGCTGACACCACACGACACTTCGAACCAATTCGCAAAAACTTACATCGTATCGTATGATAAAACAGCAAAATGTAATACAACGCAGGTGTTAAAATATTAATACGTTTGAGTCGCAAATAATTGCGATTCCTCGTAAGCTGACCTGGCGATGATTTTATGCATACATTTTATGAGTAATTTTTAATATTTCTCTTTCGACGTGTTGCCATATGTTTTTGCATTGTCGCGTCGCCATTTTTGTTTTGCAATCATCATTTGTGAAATTGCATTGTAAGAATTAAATGGATATTGCACCATCATTACTCGTTTTGTATTGTTTGGTGAGATTTGCACCTGTTGGTAAATTAAGTGTCGTGTCAAGAAATTTGTAAGAAAAATGAAGTTGGCACTTGATAAACAATCTGGAGACGTATTTTGCGCCGACGACAAAACGAGGGTCTAAATTCGAAGCGTTTCTTTCCAATTGCATGTTGGAATTAGATTTTAAAATTTATTATCTAGTTATTTACTTGACGTGTTTGTTATTTAGTTTCAAACATTTTAAGGATACACCCAAAAAACAAAATGGTTAAATTATAAGTGAAAAAAACGGGAAGTTACTTCATTTTAACGAATTATAAATGAAATTAGTGAAAAGTGAAGGATGAGTGAGAGAAGTAGAGATTGGAGAGAGAAATAAAAGATTTTTGGAAAAATAAGATTTTTCCATGTTCCTCAAATATAGGTGTTTTGTTAAAATATTCGTGTTCGTTTTGAGTACCTAGTAATAGGGCCTCAGAACGGGTGACATTTTGGAAACAAGTGAGTATCTCACTCTACCACGAACTTCATAAAATTTATTAGCATCTTATTTTTTCTTAATACCAAATACTGTTAAGTTTAGTGTAGCTCAAATATAATAATAATAATAATATTTAGGACATGCCTCACTGGGCCACACAGAGCCATCTAGTCCTAAATTAAGCTACTATTAAGTACCCTGTCGTATGGGGTACTGGAAAACCGATAAACTTACTTATATTGTAAATACATTATTTTTTTTTGTAAATACATACTTATAATACATAGAAAACACATAGACTAGTACAAACAGACATGTTCATGCCCACAAATTTATTTCTACAAAAGATACCTAAACCTAAGATGAATGCTTACAAGATAAATATATTTGTCTAGACTAGACTCTAGACACATGTATCTCGAATTGGTTGAAATTATGTCATCGCTCAGTAGTTAAGATACTATTTTTATACCTAATGTTTGATTGTAAAATTTATCACCGATATTCCTGTTTTTGTGATCAACTAAAAACCTTTAGTTTTCTTGAATATACGCAAATTGTATAGTTAAAAAAAAGATTTTTCACGGATTTGAATAATACCTGAGAGTCAAACGTTGATATACCTAGATAGAAATGAATGTATTATCTCAATGGGGTCTACCGTTTCTTTGCTCACCAGTTGGCGCCACTGTAGACTGAGGTCCGGAGCTTAAAAAGGCGACTTTATAAGATCGGCGCCGATACAAAGTTTTAAATCTTGAATCTAATTAAAGTTTATTTATTATAAATAACTATCTTCATGTCAACAAATGAACTTCTGAAATAGTTGCTCCTTGAGGCCGCCTATTTTTGCGCTTTTTCTTAATTCCGCTTTCAAAGCGTTCACATTCATCCCCAAATAATCCATATTTGCGATAATTTTACGAAGGAGATCACTTTCCAGCAGGTAAATTAAAGAAATATATAATTTATGTCAGAAAGCCTGCTAAAACCTGTGAAAAGTGAATGTTATTGGACCTCACGCGACACAAGCGCCTCTAGTGGCAAATTTACTAGCGACAGCCCCCATTGAAGCGAGTGAAACCTATAAATAAGTATTTTACTTTACACTATTACATTACATCACAACCTCAAACTATATCAGTCCACTGCTGGACAAAGGCTTCTTCGAAAGGAGTATTTAGCCATAATGGCCACGCTTGGCACGATCCTAGTTTAGCCATTGGAGGAGAGAAGACGCTGATTTAGTCGCTTCTTTCGGTCGGCCAAGAAAGCGGTGTACTAGTTTTGACGGAATTTCATGTGTCAGTAAAATAGCGATAGGGACTATGACGTTTTAGTATTTAGTAGCTGTCAGAATATACGGATGAAATTTTAACCTCATATATCAATCTACGAGACAAAAAAACAAATGACGTATTTTTTCTTCTCGAATAGCCCAGTACAAAAATGTCAAGATAAAGCACTTAGAAAACGTCCGCAAAAAATCTAAAATTTTTGATACGGCCGCCTAGCAACACTTTTTTTACGCGATTCGCATCTCATTTATTCATTACGATACTATTTAAAATTTTCTCTTTAACCTTATCAGGCCTAAGACCGTAATAATTGAAAACTACTCGTATATTGCGAAAAATATTTTCGGGTGAAAGCTTGATTTACATTTTTTACTTTATAAATGGGCTCTAAATATAATATGATGAATACCGAACGCCTATAAAAATTTTGGAAAGTGGTTAAAATTTCACCCTGTATTTGCATGGGCAAATCAAACTTGTTGTTCTCGGACGAGCGAATGACTTTCAACCTTGGGATAATAACTGATAAACCACTTTTTTGGACGAGCGTACGACTCCTGATTCTTTGAATGTGCAGTCACCACACGACACGCGAAACATCAGATACTGCTATCAATTTCATTTTTATCGTATCATTCTGAATAGAAAAAAACACTTACACCAACTGCGTCTCACATTGTACAGAATATATGGTTTTATTTCATATGGGGAGAGTTCCGGCAAAATTCACAAGTCTCCATAAATTGCAATCTGTCCGGAATGATTTATGAAATGACTGATTCTGCGATTCTCCCGCGACATAATCCCCGTCCATTCCAACCTGGCACACCATACCAAACGAATTACACTGTCACAGAGATCCGTATGAATTGGTTATAATAATACATCTATCCGATATAATAAGATACGTGTCGTCAAACGTGTAACAAGTAAATAGGGTTCAAAATGGAATGGTTACCACGATGTAAGATGGAGGCATGCGTGGTAGTAATTCTTTCACAAATAAATCCTTCGTAGTTATTTGGGATGAATACGGTAGCATTATATTGTTTGTTGGCAATTCATCAGGTTGGGATGAGACGGTCAAACTAAATAACCCAATTTAGGCGCGGAGATGGTAAGAAAAGTTATGAGAGAAAACTCTTAGGAATGAGCTATACCTAGTTAACCCTTAACTACCTACCACCTATTATTGTCACACAACCGCCTATCATACGTCTGTGGGACCCGAGAAGAATAAAAAATATGTTAACTATAAACATTAAGGGAGGGAATCAATTTGAATAAAAATTCTGTTTTTACCATTACTAACCTCTTTATTTAAAAAAAGAGGAACATGAAAATTAAGAATACTTTCATAATAACTTCGAATAATTGGCCTAATCTCTTGTTTTTGGCTTTACACTTAACACTTAGGGGAAATGAGATCTAAAAAAAAATGAAGGAATAGGAAATTATTCTTATATTTTTTCTATATAATTCAATCAACAAGAAACTTGAAAAAATATATATATTACTTATTATAATAATTATTTAAAAATATTCTAATATATTCACAATTATTATGTCAACAAGATCTGTGAGACGTATGGTAGGCGGTTAAGGGTTAATGAATCGATATCGACACTAGCTCATTATTAAACACTAGCTGTGCCCGCGGCTATGTTCGCGTGACCTACAATTTGGATGACGTTCATATTTTTTTTTCACGAATCAAAACACATACAATTTCTAAAATAATGGCTGCTAAAGTTACTCCTTATAAAATTAGCTGTCTGCGAGTGAAAGACCTGCGCAAAACCGGAAAGTCAGACAAAACAATTAGCGCCTCGTTTGTCTAATGGTTAAATACCGGGCCAAGATCTCGGGGTCCTGGTTTCGATGCCCTGGCCGGGCAACAAAAAAAGGTTCGAGTTGCCCGGGTTTGTGATCACCAACCCGCATTTGGCAAGCGTGGTGAATATGCCTGTACCCATCATTTTTCTCCTAGCAGTACCTACTATTTTAGTCGCTTCTTACGACACCCATAGTAAGAGAAGAGATGTAATTCATAGAATCGTAATAAAAAATCAAAACCTTGAATAAGATCAAATAAGAAAATTGTTTCCTGTTTTAAATACCTAAGCAGAATTATTATTCTACTGTGACTAAGATAAATAGTGTTTAGAAGATTAATGTTCTGATTTCTAATATATTTTTTAACAGTAACACCACAATACTAGAACATCCATCACACACCCTCCTAACTCTAATTAGAGGAATGATTTACTCCCGCAATCTAAAATTAGTGACTATAATTATTTTTAAAGGCTCACTTAAGAAACAGAGCCATTTCTCAGTCTTATTGTAACAAATACATCTCGGAATGGTTAATTTCGGACGCTAAAAGAAGATATTATATTTTCGGAGGAATGTTTAGGGGTATTTATAAAATGGCCGGGAAGGGACGTCACTGTCATGTTAGGGTACTGTAAAGTATGTACTTCCTGTAAAAGATTGGTTGGCAACTAACGAAAAAAAGGAGGTTGTCAATTTAGCGCTTTTTAGGATTTTAAGAGAGAAAATAGAATCCTTATAAATTTACTTTGTTGTTCGTCCGTCCGTCCGTCCGTCTGTTTGTAAAGACCGTTAATCTTGGAAACGCGTGGTGGTGTCGAGTTGAAATTAAACTCATAGGTAATACACTCAGGTCTTATATGGGCCTGTGTTGCCTGAAATACTTAAATGATAAATAAATAAATTAACCGAATCAACGCCCCATTGGCCTAGTGGTCCCGGGTTCGATCCTCAGGTCGAGCAAGAAGATTTACGAACATTGCTCGGGTATGTGATTACTAACCCTGATTTGTCAAGCTTAGTTATTTTGCCTGTACCCATCATCACTGTGGTAACTTGAATTCAATGATGTAGGCCTTTGCCTTGCGGTGGGATGATTATAGGCTGTTTAGATTTTAGATTTTTTCACAGCTTCAATTATGGTACTGTAGACCTGAGTAAAATGAAGCCTTTACTCGGGTCTAAATTCCCTAGGAGCTGTGAAAAAACCTAACTTTACGCAACGCAAAAAAAGAGATAGCCTTTTATGCCGCAAAAAAACGATCTTTAAACTTTTCACACCATTTCCTAATTCTATAGATTGATTTGTTTAGGCCCATTTCATATAATTGTTCGGATCAGTTGCCCGTGGTTTGGATAAACCTATGGAATTCGGGTACAGCCACAATTCCCATTGTAGTTAGGGTTGTCAGGCATAAAATTTGGAAAATCTCACTGTAATTATACACATTCAGACGGTCATTTAGACCCGAGTTCACCAACACTTAAACAGCCGGTAAACAAAGAGTGACGATTAATTTGACACAATTCCCATACAAAATAATAGGGGTTAAAGTATGAAATTGCCGATTATTTTCCCACTTTTTATTTTGTTTATAGCTCTTAAGTATAGTCATATTATTGCGTAATTCTTTTTGTATTGTATCAATAACTAAATAAAGTAACTTTTGACTAAAAAAAAAATGCAATACTAGTGCCTAGTACTTCAAAGGAAGTCGTTGAAAAGACCCCTTACAATGTGTCAGCTGACCTTCTTGCTTCAATTAAGTATATTTGTATTATATACTTTGATTTTCAGAAATTTAAATACTATAATGCGTAGCTATATAACCATCTAACTTTCACCTTTAGTTGCATCGAAAACGGTTCAGGCGTTTTTAAAAAAACTAAAAAATTGTTAGTATGGAAAACTGACTTTTCTCGATTTCGTCCATACAAAACGGCAATTTCATACTTTAACCCCTAATATGTCAAATAATATTTTAAACGCTGTTTAAACTTATGCAAAATTTTGCAAAACCATTATTTTATTATTATGCAACTATGACGGTGCCATGTGCTGTCGCCTCATATTGAATAGCACCACCACGTCTCGTTTTATGGGTGTCGTAAAGATCAACTTTAAATAAGCCATATTTGAGTAACTTCGGACTGCCAACCCTAGCCAATAAATTAGTTCGAAGCCCAAATGTACGAGCATTTCTACAAAATTCATAATTATATTTAAGTTCCATTTGTCCGTACTCAAAACACTGTTATTCAAATCGTAAATCAAATTGCTTCACGTGTATTTACTGCCTACAATTAGCATTTAGTTAATTTTATAATGTAAATTAGGTTTCCTTTTGTAAAAATACTGCGAATCACGCTATATTTGCTGTTAAATTACTTGAGTATACTTAACCCTGTAAAAGCCACCAACCGCTAGGGCGTTCTAAGCGGCTCTATTAAAAATGCTTGGGCGCCGTTGACCGCCCGGGCCCGGGCGGTCGGCTGACCCACGTCGCCATGTCTTTGGGGAAAAAAATGAAAACGGTAGATTCATATAAGTAGGCAATGAGTGTTTAATTCTGACTAAAGGATACCTTGTTTAGAGCCGTTTATTCCGGTACTGAAAATACTTGTTGAGAGTTATCGTGTTTACTTTTACCCTTACTAATAAGTATTACTAATACTTGCGAAAATTACTCTATATGGCTGTTTTCTTACCTAAAATAAAAAGTAACTCTTTCACATCTAAAATACAGAACCGGTTTTGATAAAATTCTGATCAAAGTTAGATTAGGCCTTATAAAAGGACATAGTCTATCAGTATCTCACCGTTGGGCACAGTTTTTCGCTCGCGCGATACTTAACACGTGCAATTCATCACGTTCACGTTATTTAGCTATTTCTTTCTAATACCAAAAACTAATACCAGTGGTATTTGTCTGGAATTGTTATTAATTTTCTATTCCGGACGAATACCATGAGTCGCAAAAAACGATTTGTTTTTTTTTTTATTTGGTATTCGTTCGGAATAGTACCTAAATTAATTACAACAAAAAACAAATCCCATTGGTGTTAGTTTTTGGTATTAGAAAGGAATAGATCCGTTATTTCACGTGCAGAGCCGCGAGTGAAAAGCTGGTTACAAAAACTTTTAGATGAAACAATTTTAGTTCAACAGACAATTGTCAGAAAATAATTATTATTTTCTTACCTTATTAAAATCAGAGATCACCGTCAGGACTGGTTTTCATCTGAAAAGAAAGCACATATTTAAGTATTTCGAATAGAATGGCGCAATTCCTTGCAACAATAATAAACTTGAACTGAGCGTTGACAAATGCAAATGTATAACCTTCACTAAAAAAAAACTAATTAGTAAATATGATTACTCATTGTGTTACTCAAATCTTGAAAGAGTTTCCACTATCAGAGACCTCGGAGTTATTTTAGACGCAAAATTAACATTGGACAAACATATCGATCACATATGTAATCAAGCCTTTAAGATGTATGGTTTTGTTATACGTGCTAGTAGTGATTTCAAACGCCCAGTCACATATATCCATCTTTATAAATCACTGATTCGCTCACAATTAGAGTATGCCTCTGCCATTTGGGACCCCTTTTACAATATTTATACGGAGAAACTGGAAAGAGTACAAAGAAAATTCCTGTCATGCATGCATTATAAATGTTTCCGAAGTCGCCTATCGTATACGAGACTGCTACAAAAATACAATATGCCTAATCTAAGATGTAGAAGATCACAACTACAGGCAATATTGATGTATGATCTCTGCCACAATAAATATGACTGCATTGATATTGTAAATAGAATCTGTTACAATGTGCCGGTTAGACCGAGCATACGAACCTGTAGACCATATAAACTTTTTCACATCACGAAGTCTCGTACTAATGCTGGAAAACGTTCACCGATTGCTCGTCTATCAGCTATTTGTAACGGGTTTTTCAATGATGTAGACATTTTTAAACACAGTAAGTTCTCATATAAAAAACTTGTATTGCAGAAGGATTTAAATGAATTTCAATAAATAATTATTATTTATCAGATTTGAAAGCCCTCCACTCTAATCCTATTATATTGTCAATCTGTGGATTACGATGTGGGTTTCACACATAGAAATAATTAGTTATTAAGAATTATTTTTCAATACATTTTGTGAAACTGTTTGTTTTCCCGAATAAATAAATAAAAAAAAAAAAAATTCCTTAAGTGAAATATTGTAAACTAAAACGACCATTAAAAATACGATGCGCGGCCAAGAAGATAATGGTAATGCGGGGACCATGACGCGACATTTCCTCATATTGATATAATAGGGGTTAAAGTATGAAATTGCCGATTATTTTCCCACTTTTTATTTTGTTTATAGCTCTTAAGTATAGTCATATTATTGCGTAATTCTTTTTGTATTGTATCAAAAACTAAATAAAGTAACTTTTTACTAAAAAAAAATGCAATACCTATTACTTCAAAAGAAGTCGTTGAAAAGACCCCTTACAATGTGTCAGCTGACCTTCTTCCTTCAATTAAGTATATTTGTATTATATACTTTGATTTTCAGAAATTTAAATGCGTAGCTCTATAACCATCTAACTTTCACCTTTAATTGAATCGAAAACAGTTCGTGTGTTTTAAAAAAAACTAAAAAATTGTTAGTATGGAAAAATGACTTTTCTCGATTTCGTCCATACAAAACGGCAATTTCATACTTTAACCCCTAATATTATAAAAAAAAAAAGTTATTCATACAGCGTAAACCTACATCAATCGAATAGATACAACTTGACATAAATATCCATACTATTGCATGTTGACTTAATTTGGCTAGGTTATAAAGTTGACTCTGACATAAAATCAACGTCAAACATTCAATCAAGGATAGTCTTAGGTTTCATTTTTTACCGGACTATGTATCGACCTAAGTGGCGTGCATTTGGTGAGGCCTATGTCCAGCAGTAGACAGCAATAGGCTGACAATAATGATATATCTAGTTCTTAACATATAGAAGCTTACATGATACGGCTCGACCAACAGTGCTAATTCTCTCGATTATCTTTCTCTCGAGTTTTCTGCCAACCACGGCTATGTGCACTTCTGCCCACTACTGAACATATATGTATATTTCTCCAAAATGACAATACAAATAGTCTCCATCCATCCAGATTTGGCAATCTTAGTAAAAACGCTGCTGGTTTTTGGCAGTAATCCTTTAGTGCCTTTACGACAGCCATAGGAAGAGAAGTGATTGTAAAATTATTTTTATGTAGTTAATAGCAAAAATCCACTGCCCTATTTAAGACCATATTAGACGTGTTCTCCCGTGAGAGCGGATCTCTAGACAATAGCTTTCCATCACCGACGGGACATTAATGCCACGGCACGCGTGTCGATCGTTTGAAAGCTGTCACTTTCAATAATAGGGATGAGACTAGTCACACGTCACAGTTTTGATATCTGTGATTTAAATACTTGCATTATTGAAAGATTAAAACGCTAAAGACTATTAAACGATTCCTTTTTTGCGGCCAGTGTGCGTCACTAGAACAATAAATAGTACAACCCAAAAACAGGACACATTGAAGCTGAATGCGAAACGTAAAAATTCTTTTAGAAGAGACTTCGAAATAGGATACCTTTCAGGCACACTCAGAAATCTTTTTCACTAACGACCGGAACGGAAGCGGTATACATATGAGTTTCAGACTTGTATTCTAGAGAAAAGGCGAACGCAACGAAATATTTCACACAAATTGTTACTACACGTTTGTAAATTTCGTATGAATTTTGGCAATATTTTTGGTATTGGAATCTTTTCGGTTTGATTTGTTGGCATCTTTTCCGGTTCTAGAACTTTTGCTGTTATAATACACTGGTTAAAGAGAAATTTAATTATACCTACTACTAAAATAATGTTTAATCACGTAGCTTCGAATTATGCTTGAACTTTTAATTGATATGTGCGTGATTATTTCTACTTTTGTAGTATTATCACCGAGATACAAGGGTTAACACCGCGATTAAAATATTTTATGTTAAAAAATAAATGACCTAATTCAACTATTACTTGTTTTTACTTAGTAACTTTTAAAGATGAGGTTTTTTTGCGTAGCATAACTAACCGAAATAATTAATTACTCATTACTTTTTTACGTAAAACCACTTTATTGTCGTTATAATGTTAAAAACTAACCAGACATACGAGTATTTATTCAGTATGCTTTTTATTTACCAACCAAAACAAGATTGCCTAGATATCGTGGATATCCCTAAGGCCCCTACTATTGTGCAAAATAAATTCATTCGAAATTTCTTAACACGGCCCTTTCCACAATATTCATATAACACTGCAGACCTTATAAAATGGGTTTTTTATTGACCATTAAGTTGAATATCACATGACAATAATGGTACCCACATCACTACAGACTGATACATCGGCTCAATGGCGTATGATGATTTAGATGTTTGTCCGACGGATCCTATGAGGTCAAGATGGGCTATTATGAGCCGGGCTGCATTAGCAACTATGGATAAAGGATGTATTACTATGTACTTTTATTTTCTGTGTGCACTGTTATAGTGAATTATTAATAACGCTATAGCGACCTCTTTTTTTAGGAACTTATAATGGGATGTTTTTTGTCCTGTTTTGAAAAGTTTAAATGATACCCCGCTAAATGTGTGACTAGCTTTACCCGCGGCTCTGTTCGCATGAACCACACGTTACATCGCGATGGCGAAAATTTCTCAAAATCTCGTTTATCATCGTACCTACCGAATATCATCAAATTCGGTTCAGTGGTTTATGCGTGAATGTGTAAGATACAGAGTTACTTTAATTGCAATTATAATATTAATTTAGTCTGTATTGATTGACTTCCTAGACAATTGGACTGTCAACATAAAAAGATTTTTGTTGGACAGTCCAGTAATCGAGGAATAACTATTGATATAACGAAGTCTGCTAATACAGCTAGGTCTAAATAAATAAATATATTGTTACCACGGCCAGTTACTGACCGGCGTAGAATAGCCCTTGTTAACCTTTGCCTGGATGGCTCGACTAAATGGCCTGCGCAAGAACATAACACGTTGTTATGATGGTAATACTGGGGTTTAAATTGCAGGTTTTGTCCTGCAGGATAAATATATAGTCTACTTTTTCTTCTGTTTAATCTGTGATAAAAAATAGTGTCTTAAAAGCCACTGCGTTCATGCAGTGTAAAGGAAAAAACACACAGCTGGTGACATATAAACATAATATGTTAACATAACCTTTGACTGTATTTTACTGTAAGTTAGCATTAAGTTTCGTGTTAAGGTCTGTGGTGAGAAATAATTTTTTTTTATTTATTTTACCATTTGGATCAGCGGTAGTTAACGCTGCTTCTGATCCATGGGTCGCGGGTTCGATCCCCGCACAGTACAAATATTTGTGTGCATGAACATGTCTGTTTGTACTGGTCTGGGTGTTTTCTATGTATTATAAGTATGTATTTACAAAAAAAAAAAAAGTATATAAGTAAGTTTATCGGTTGTCTAGTACCCCATACGACAGGGTAATTAATAGTACCTTAGTTTGGGACTAGATGGCTCAGTGTGGCCCGGTGAGGCATGTCTTAAATATTTATTTATTTATTTATTTATTTATTTATTTATTTATAGCTCTTAAGTATGGTAATATTATTGCGTAATTCTTTTTGTATTGTATCAAAAATTCAATAAAGTAACTAACTTTTATGTCAGCAGCTGTGTGTTTTATATATTATATAAACTATTAAGTACTATAAATAAAAACTGTTATCTTGTCTGTAATGGCTTTACTAGAATTAGGTAGGTATTGGTATCAAACCCAAAACAATTAACTTTACGATAGTGTCCACAAAAGTATAAATCACTATGTTTTAACTATATTTAAAATGGAAATCATGAAAAAAATGTATAAATTACTCTTTGGGCATCCATTGTTTTCTTAAGACTGTTTACTCAGCTGCAAATATTAAAAAAACTTTAAGATCAGGGAAACAATAAAGAAAAAGTGAATGGAAATTTAATACTCTATGGACTAGAGGCCAAAGCCACGCCATAGATAGTTAGTCACAAGTTGTTATACCATTTCCACTGATAGCCTAGATAGATATCCAAAATGATTTCGATATAACAATACTATATTACACCACAGTGTTTTGCCATAAGACGAGAAATTTGCTATAATAGCATAACTTTGCAGCAGTGCGATTCTCTTAGTGCAAATGACATAACAGCTTTGGTTACAGCTGCTTTATCAGCAATGAAAGCACGATTGGTATTTTTTTTTAACGCTTATCGACAAAAGTCCAATGGCTCCCAAACAAAATGCCGTGACAACAGCAGTCGATGTGACGGCTGAGACATGAGTGAACACAGCCACAAGCGCAGCAACGAAGATTCATGTCTCCTTCTGTAGGTTCTTTGATCGCCTCCACGACGCCCTGAAGACGAAAAAGGTGCAATTCTATACCGACAGAACAATTTATGAATACAAAATATGAGTTTTACACGTAGCAACAAAACGAGCGATATTCTTGTACTCAAGTGCTCGTGGAGGGGGGGGCGGGGGACGCTAAAACGTTTATTGCACTCGCATATTGCATCTTACTTTTTCAATAACCACCGAGATTCTCGTTTAAAACTTTGCGTCCACACGAAGTTTTTACGTCGCATAAAGCTCGCTACAAATTGATATTTTTTGTCCGGAACTTGAACCTTCTTATCGTTAACCCTTCGGCTTGTGTTACAAGGTTGCCACCTGTGTAAAAATGGAATCAGGGGAGTAATAAGACGAACTTTTGACACGTGTTTTGGGAAAACCTTTATGATGGTAACACACTGATAATTTATATGAACTAGATACATAATTATAAACATACCTACAATAATGTCACTTCAAACTGTCTGTGTTCAACTACGAGGGCGGGTCAATAAGTCCGTGACTTTTGGAATAAAACACAGATTTTTTGATAAACAAATCATTTTATTTTTCAACGTAGTCTCCCTTGAGCTCTATACACTTTGTCCAACGCTTCTCCAATTTTTTTATCCCTTCCAAAAAATATGATTTGTCGAGGTCCTCAAAATAGGCCTTTGTTTGCAAGATGACTTCATCATTGGAGTCAAATCTTTTTCCACCAAGCCATTTCTTCAGGTTTGAGAACAAAAAGTAGTCACTCGGAGCCAAATCTGGAGAATAGGGTGGGTGAGGGAGCAATTCATAGCCCAAATTATGGATTTTTGCCATGGCAACTGCACATGTGTGCACCCTTGCATTGTCTTGGTGGAAAAGAACTTTTTTCTTGGCCAAATGAGGTCGGTTTTTTTTCAAATCGTCATTGAAGCGGTCCAATAAGTTGGCATAATATTCCCCATTGATTGTTCTTCCCTTTTGAAGGTAGTCAATGTGGATTATCCCACGTGCATCCCAAAAAACAGTCGCCATAACTTTATTGGCTGACAAACCCACCTTGGCCTTCTTTGGCGCCGATTCACCCTTAGAAACCCACTGTTTTGACTGTTGTTTGGTCTCTGGTGTATTGTGATGGATCCATGTTTCGTCCACGGTTACAAAACGGCGCAAAAACTCCTCCATATTGCGATTAAACAACGCCAAACCTTCCTGTGAAGTTGTTACACGATTGCGTTTGTGGTCGACTGTGAGCAAACGCGGCACCCATCTTGCGGAAAGCTTTCTCATGCCCAATTGATCTTTTAAAATTGAAACCACTGAGCCATGCGAGATCCCTACGGCTTCCACAATCTCTTGCACTTTCAATCTTCGGTCGGCCAACACCATATCGTGAATTTTTTCGATTGTTTCGGGTGTAGAGACCTCAACTGGGCGTCCAGGAGGTTCGGCATCTTCAGTGCTTTTACGGCCACAACGAAATTCAGTAAACCACTTTTTTACCATAGAAATCGATGGTGCAGAGTCCCCATAGTATTTATCAAGCTTAGCCTTGGTCTCGGTAATGGTTTTTTTTCGCAAAAAATAATGCTTAATAAGCACACGAAATTCACCTTTTTCCATTTTTTCCTCAAATTACTGGGTAGTCTGATAAAAATAGCTGTCAAACACAAACTAACTGACGCAGCAAGTTCAAATTTTGATAGGAATCAACTGACAGATACCTGTTGACAGGAGTAGTGTTGCTTTTTCAGTAAAAAGGTCAGAAATTCAAAAAGTCACGGACTTATTGACCCGCCCTCGTATATGCAACTAATGCCATGTGTCATAATAATATTACCTTTAGTAGAAATTTAACCTTACACGCTTGATTTAATGATGAATGCAATTAAAGTAAAGGTCTTGTGAAGACGTTCATCCGTCACTGTTTGCAGTTTTGCACCTACTTTTTATTTTACATCAATGTAGCAAAATGATTGTTAATTATCAGCCCGCTTCCGTCCACTGTTGAAAGCCTTATAAATTGTATCTTAATGCCAAGAATTGCCACGCTTGGCCCGGTTCGCTATGACGGTTTGGCCAATGCAGATGGATGCACTGCACTGGATTTTCGACACCCATAAAACGAGAAGTTAATTAGTGAGTAGCATTCAGTCTTTCTCTCTCCCTCTCTTAAGACGCTGACATGAGCCAAATTCAGCTCAATGAAGATTGTTTTGCTTTAAGCCTAGGGCTTGTATTGTTGCCAAATTCTATGTAGTTGTAATTGATCATATTTTTGACCAGGTGGTGGTTTCCAAAACACGATTCTAAAAACTTTTCTCGATAGAAAATAATCTCTAAGTAGCCTCTGAAAATACATAAATTACCATTTTTCTCAGCAGTCCGTATAACAATGATAATAAAATTTTGCTATATTGTATATTACATGTTGCTTAAGCAAATGGCTGATTTAGATTTTTAATAAATTGGCAATTTTAAATTGCACAACGAATTTTGTTGTTTGGCACTTAGGCTCTTCTATTACATGCGCTTTTTCTCTGTCACTCCTACGGGAATCGACAGTGATAGCTGCGGCGCGTTCTAAAGAAATTCAAAGACGAATAAATTTGTGGGCGTGTTTATTGCTCAAGGTCATCGGCTGCAGTCAGCGTCTTAACGGGATGTTTGTTTCCCTCTTAAAAAAATTTAATAATTAAGGGTGGGTAATTGAAATGAAAGATAAATTGATAAATTAAACTGACAATTATTAGGTTTTGATAATATTTTAATACTTCACAGTTTTCTTCGTTATAATATATGTATAAACTACATAGTTATTTATTTTTAAAAGGTTATATTCAAAACATATTTCAACCTACCGCCTCTCATTATTATGTGAGGAATTTTGCAGTATTGCCACGATTTGTGGACTTCATTGATATGACATCTTCAAATACCCAACCCAAGCAGCTGGTAGTTTCAAAACGTCTTGTCTAAAAGTTAGGGTATTCCTTATTTTTTATTCTAAATAAGTAACAATTTTCTTTAGCTAGTGTTTGGTGGTGTATCAAATCTAATAAAATGCTTTTCAAACGCATGACCACAAACTGTAGTATTACAAGCATGTTTTGATGTAGGATTTCTGTTTTTTTTTTCTTTATTTATTTGGGACTTTTTGATATAAACCATGCCAGCCCCATCGTACCTTAATCTATACAAACAGTTGCGCAGGCGGCAGGAACTCAAGGGTTCAAAATCATTTCTGCTAAGTATTTCGCAGCCTCTGACGTAGGGTCAGATAGAATTTTATTAAATGCACCTAAATCGTAAGGATTTGTGTTAATATACCTGAAATCCTGTACTGCGTTGAGTGTCTCACGTCAGTAAGACTACATTCACAGTAGAGTTTGTTTACGCCTGGTACTTCTAAAAACATATGAATTTACCACAGTCAACTAACATTTTTACTGTAGTTAATAACATTTACCAGTCTTTCATTTCTTTCATTTTGTTTTATGACGACCTCCGTGGCGGAGTGGCGTAAACCCCGTTTTTCAAGGGGTCGCCTGCTCCGAGGTTCCGGGTTCGATTTTCGGATCGGTTAATGTGAAGCCACCATAGTTTCTGATTTCTACATGTTCAATCATGTATGCTTCAAATAGTTATTTACTTTGGTGATGGTTGACAATGTAGTTTTGTGATGTTGTCCACTTATTTATTTATCACATTATTATTACTAGCTGTTTATTATTAAGACGCTGACTGCAGCCGATGACCTTGAGCAATGAACACGCCCACAAATTTATTCGTCTTTGAATTTCTTTGGAACGCGCCGCAGCTATCACTGTCGATTCTCGTAGGAGTGACAGAGAAAAAGCGCATGGAATGGAAGGGCCTAAGTGCCAAACAACAAAATTCGTTGTGCAATTTAAAATTGCCATTTTATTAAAAATCTAAATCAGCCATTTGCTTAAGCAACATGTAATATACAATATAGCAAAATTTTATTATCATTGTTATACGGACTGCTGAGAAAAATGGTAATTTATGTATTTTCAGAGGCTACTTTAAAATTATTATCTATTGAGAAAAGTTTTTAGAATCGTGTTTTGGAAACAACCACCTGGTCAAAAATATGATCAATTACAACTACATAGAATTTGGCAACAAAACGAGCCATAGGCTTAAAGCAAAACAATCTTCATTGAGCTCAATTTGGCTCATGTCAGCGTCTTAATATCTTTTCATGAGCCAGTTTTCACTACCTACTCAAAGGATATTCCTATACAAAAACTGCTAAGGACTTATCAATATATTACCGCCGTTTCACTTTACTTGGCGATGTCTTACATTATCTGACAAGGTGTCAACCCTATTTAAGGGTCGCAGAGACCTTGGAATCTATTTGGTTTATGTGATTGATGTCGCCTTAACACTTGGGCCATCGAATGTGTAAGAACGACATCAAAACACAGTTTGGCCGGGCTGGTCTTTGACATGATTTTTGGATGAGAAGCGGCAATTTTGTGAGTTTAAAAGCGTTTGACATGTACGATTAATATAAAGAAAAAAGAAAGAATTAATTATTCATATAAAATATTTACTTAATATGTGTGCTTCTAACAAACATTAACACCATTCTCTTCATTGTATGTGTGTTGGCAGTATTGGTAGTATGTGTAACTCAACAACAATTGCCTTATTGATGTTCTGTTCGTAAGAAAGAGAGATATAATCATCCATTTGTCAAATAATATTTCTTTCTTTTTTCCTCCATACAGCAACCGAACTCCCGCCTATCTTCTCTGCCATGTCTAGCAGTAGATTAAGATTACTAGACTACTGAGGGCTACATAAAACCACTTTTTACTTTAGAAAACATTTTAAAATGATAAACTAAGGCAGTAAATGTTGTACCTAATAAATCCGTTATCAATCTATTTCTGAAATTCAAATGGCGTTCAACAAATTAAAGATTTTTCGGATTAACTCACGTTTCAACATTGCACACTTATATTTATTTCGGTAAAATAATTAACACAGATACGACAGCAATATTATTGACACTACTTATCAACGCTGCGCAACTTGAATAAATAAAAACAACAAGAGAAAACTGAATTTAGTTAACTTAGCAAAAACATTAATTGTTACTTTTTATTCAGATTACAAGAGCCACAATCGAATACCAAAACATTATCCCCCACTTAAACCACAACGGTGAAACATTCAAAACCCGTTGATTATAATTATTGATAGGACCTTCAACCCTAAAATAACACCCCTGATTAATAAGACCAGATTGGCCTGATCCTTTACATCCCATCCCATCCCACATCATGGCATAATAAACAGATGTCATAATTCTACGTCACACATAACAAAAGTAAAGTAGGACCACCATTTAATTAAATTTATCTACTTGGATTAATATTGAAATTGATAACTTTAAACATGTATTTTTTTGCATGCCAGTGTCTGGTAAAAAGTAAGAAACCGCTTCTAATTCAACATCTGTACCTATGTGTACCACTTTTTATGCTAAATAAAGGAATTTGAATTTGAATTTAAAGATTTGTACAAATCTTTTTTAATTCGAATTGTATCTAGTGTACAACATAACAATAATGTAGTTTATTTAATTCGGGCTTTATACCATGTACCTTATTTATTATGAGTTTCCGATATTTCGGCACTGTTGCAAGCGCCATGATCACGGGAGAACTCCCGTGAGTTCTAAATAAATAAGGTACATGGTATAAAGCCCGAATCAAATAACTCTAGTGATAGTGACCATGAAAGTTTAAATCAGTATATAACAAATAATGTATTTTTTATACAAAAAAGCACAAATCTATTATAGAATAACCTGTTACGAGAATTGCTTTTTAATGTCTCAAACGTAAACATTCACTGTGAATGTTTACGATGGTATGTAAAAAACAATGTCACACTGTTTTTTTTACAGGGATTCCGCATCATTGCAGCTATGAGAATTAAAAATTATCGATTCCCTGAATAACAATTTTCACCATTTAGGCTGTAAAAATTTTTATTTAAGGAATTGTATCCAGAATAAAAAACTTTCAGACAAAAGCTTTGACAAGATAATTGGTGTGAATGTTAGAAGGGTTATTTTATATAACGAAACTGTCAATTTCTGCACCGAGCTGTGTCGGCAATTCGAAACACTCTAATAAATGATAAGAGATAGTAAAAACATGATATAACGTTTTCGAGGATCAATATCAAGAAAGATAAGTTTGTCAATATTATCAATGCGTTTTCTAGAATTGAGTTAAGGAAAAAATCTACAGGTGCATTTTGAAAATAATGTATTTAGATTTATTTATTAAGGACTATTTAAATAACTTGTTTTGTGAAACCAGATAGGTACAAAGGTACCACAAGGACCCAGGACCGGGACAGTAAAGAAAAATACTTTTGTTCTACATTGCCCAACCGAAAATCAAACCCGGGAAGTAACCTCTAGATGTCTCTCAAAAACCAGCGTGAACGCTACTCCACCATGCAGGTCATCAAAAAATATAGCATGTATAATACCGAAAAACGTGCGGTGACAATGGAGAATGCCTACTGTACTCAATTTATATTGTAACTAAACTCTGTTACTACGAATATTGGCTACTATAATGGTATTTTATCCGCAAGGATAGCCATTGTTCCGAACTTCGGGAAGTTTCTATCAAATTACTTCATGTATGGTATGGATTTCATGTTAGGTGATATGTAGATTAATGCTGATGTTAGAGGGTTTGCTATTATTAATGATAACTCAATACTGAACCGATTCACAGAATGAGATGGATTAGCGAGTTTAAGCTCGTTAGTACCAACACTAACTGGGTTTACATCATTCTAATGTAAATTTGATGGAGTAATATCAGAATTCAAACTTGAAAAATTATGATTTAAACTTCCATGGTCACTATTACTAGAGTTGATTGATACGGGGTTTATACCATGTACCTTAGTTTTTATGAGTTTCCGATATTTCGGCACTGTTGCAAGCGCCATGATCACGGGAGAACAGTTCTCCCGTGATCATCGCGCAACCAACTCTTAAAAAATTATGTCTCGCGCTGTGACACTGCGTCACACCGCGAATTTTTCAAGCTTATAGATGGAAAACCTTTACAGGTTACATCAGCGGTAAAGATGTTTCTTTCGGGTGTTAATAGTGCAAACTCCTACCATTTGATGAAACTACGCTGGCTTACACCGATAAAAATAAGCTTGAAAAATTCCCGCTGTGACACAGTGTCTCGGTGGCTTAATGGTACAGCGCCGCGCCCGGTATGCGAGGATATGTGGGTTCGAGTCCCGCCTGAGACATAAATTTATAATTGCAATTAAATTTCTAAAATATTAAACAAAGTATTCATGGAGGAACCTTCGATTCGATTCTCTTCAGCTTAAATCATGGACTGAATACATGCTTCTCTATAAGGAAAATTTTGCTGACAGCAACACTTGACAGGCACGTTAGCAGATTGGCCAATGGTGAAGATATGATGCTGCCTGTCCTCTTCTGGCAATAAGTACTTTACTACCTACATGTGCATGTCTTTCAGAAGACAAAAAATGTGTTTTCATCATTCATGAGGTGGATATTCAAGCCTTTTTTCTACATTTTAAACATTCCGTTCCGTTCGTTATAGGTGCATAACAAAAGTAAATAATTTCCCAAAACCAGAAAACTAATCTAAGTCTGTAATTTGAGTTCAGATTACTAGGTAATTGGATATATTCTTTTAGGAATAATTTGTCATTATTAAACTTCAAATTGAAATAACTTTACTAATAAAATTTGCATTGACACAGATTGAAGCAGCAACAGAAGGGACACTCCTTCGTCCACTAAATGTGTCACATATTACAACATCATGATTTAAGTATAATAAAGTTTTAATAAATTCTACGGAATCACTGTTAATTACAATTAATTGAAGTTTAATTGATAATTGTTATTTTTTTAATTATTTTTCTTTTTAGTAATGATATTGCTTAAAGAAATTTCAATTCTTTAAAAAAAATGTCTACCTGCTATAAGTGACACTCAAATTCACAATTTAATCGCTAAATAATGGTTCAAAATATTTAGTAAATAAACCTTGCAAGTCTCAATTATCAACGAAAGTAAATAAAGGCTAAAAAGCTGATATTTAGTGATTAGGTTTCAAAAGATCAGTTTTAATGGGACTGTAAGGGCCATTTTGAGACACGTAATATTATTTTGTCACATCATTGTTTAAACTACAGGTTCAATCTTATAGAATAAAAAAAACCCATAGTTAAGGCCTCCAACCTTCAGGGCTTCGATTCTAGTTATTCTAAGGCAACAACAGCATATTAAAAAGTCAAAGCCTAATTAAATTAGGTCATGTTAACTATTACTTAATGAACCTTCTGTAGCTTAATTTATCTGTGCTAGAATCCTTTAATTAACTTTGACGAGAAAAAGAATGATTCTCGTTTAGGTACTTCCCAAAAATATCGTGAACATATTTGATCAATTTTCAAAATATGGAATTTTGATGGAGTAACGCCTGAGGGGATTTAATATAAATGATAATGTTCTGCTCAATTTATAAAATCATTAATTCGTACAAAATAAATATAAGACCGCATCCTTCTTTGATTGTTATTCTTATACAAAATCCATGTTAAATATGTGATCAAAGGAGGTCGCTATAGATTTGCCTATATTTTTTATGTATTGAATCAACGATAGTAAAAAAAAAGAGTAAAAGGCCCAAGTTAATTATTTCGTTTTACTTTGTAATGAAAACATCGTCAAAATTGGATACATCAATTTTAACTGGTAGCTGTGTGGGTCGCCTGCCCACCTGATGGACTAATGACTTAGTGAAATCGCGAGAAGCCGTTGGTTGCAAACGGCTCAGAGCCGCTCATTATGACATTTTACAGGAGTGGTCTTAATCCCGCTGTTGACTTTTTGGGGCAGACGAAGACGATTACGTCATCTCCATCATCGTCAACATAGCCAGTCTATATCAGTTCACGATTTGACACAGCCTCCTGAAAAAAGAGGAATTTGCTATAAACACCACTCTTAGCAGGCGGGCTGTAAGTGCTGTTTGGCCAATGAAAGAAGATGCTCCACTGCTTCTTCCGATAGTACTCCTTTAGTCGCATCTTACGACACCCATAGGAAGACAAGAGGTGGTACTATTATTTAAATGCCGAAACCACACGACACCATAACGTCAATATACTAGTGTTTTTTTACGATAAAAACCTTTATTATGAAGTACGAAACCCTTATCCCAGTAAGCGAGTCCGACTGACACTTAACTGGTTTTTAGACTGTCACAACATTAAAAGTTACTACATTCAAGTTTTAATTACACTTAATAATCACGACCGTTAAACACAAGAAGGACATACTTCATCATATAATTAGCATTTGCTCTCTTAAAACTTCTAGGAACCGTTTGCATTGTTCCAACTTGCAGACGAAGTAAAAACATATATTAAAATTAACACTGCACAAAATACAAAACAAGAGAATCCTTTCTCTCGAGTACAATGAGGATAGGAGCAAAAACAATGAATATATACAGTTAGACATTGTTTAGTAAGATAAAACCATTACCAAAGTATACATACATAATGCTCGTTTAAGAAAATATGATAATTTCATTTTAATAAAATTCTATATTAATTATAAATAAAACAATCCATATTATATTTGAAGGCGCTTCCTCACTTCTATCACCAAGATCAGTCTCATACATAAAATTTGTGTAACATCTGTATAAATGGTTTGGCAAAAACTTATTAGGTATTCAGTATCTTTTATCTAACCTTCAAATGCACTCTGGGATGTTAACGTCTAACGACTTCGTGCAATCTCAAGCAGGCAATGACGACCTGGTGAAAAGCTTACTCTAGCGTCGTCTTCCAGTAAGTTACAAGGGAATTCATTTTCCAGTTGCTTGTTTTGTGGAAGAATTTACCAGCTCTTTGCTAGTTTCAAGAGTTCGGCAGTTCAGACAGCATTGCTATCGAGAAAGGAAACGCCTAGTATAACTCTTCATAGCCTGCTCGCAACTGAAAGGTACCTTTATGTGGACAAGACAGAACACCTTTGAATATAATTATGCTTACCGCTAGTGGAGCGATAGTCTTAAATAATAATTGGTTGGTCCTGCGCTCAAGAAAGAAGATTATCATAAATATACTACAGGTATTTAAAGAACTTTCTTTATAAAATCATAAGTTTTAAATGGTTTACAAATCTCCCGACCTAATCCAAGAGTTTCGCTAGTATGATCTGGCCCTAACACGGCCCCATCACTCAGTAATCCGTATAGAATGGATGGGGGCTGAAAGTGACCCATGAGACGAATAACTCCTCAACCCTAGTGTTCACTATTACCGAGATTATCTTGGAAATAACAATTGGAGATCCTAAGGCCTGATTGGGCAACGATTGAGGAAAGTGGCTTAAGTGGATGGTTCCAAAAGAATTGAGGGAGAATGGACAGTTATTAGTTATTGTCAACTTGGGCTTGATAGATATTTTGAAAGAAATTTTTGTGCAGATACCTCTACATACCATGAAAAATCAAAAGGTTATTTTGTGGAAATTCCTCAGTGGTATACGTTATATTTCTATTTTAAACTTAGTTAGAACTAATTATGTTTTTTCATGATTAAAGTTTTAGTACATAATAAATTAAATAACGGCTAATTGTTTCGAACTTTGTGCATTTTATGTATCTTGTTTTAATGAGTTCCAGATACTTCCTGTTTTTCCTTAATCAGTGCCGAAATATCAGAAAACACTAATTATCAAGGTATATTGTATTTCTTCGTAAAAACATTAACCGTTATGCTGATGATTATGAAAATTTAAATTAAATAATTACATTGTAAAAACATAATATCTGGGATGGGAGAGTATACCTGTGAATATTTGCTATCGATGTATCATAGCGACATTACGAGTCAATTTTTATTCTATATTCAGCTACGGGTGATTTGGTTATCATCACCAGCCACCACACACAACTGTACTGGACACAGACCTCTCCAAAAGGCGGTTTACTATCTTATTTCACTATTATTTGGGAATGCCACAGTTGTGTTAAGACGCTGACAGTAGCCAAATTGAGTTCAATGAAGATTGTTTTGCTTTAAGCCTATGGCTCGTATTGTTGCCAAATTCTATGTAGTTGTAATTGATCATATTTTCGACCAGGTGGCTGTTTCCAAAACACGATTCTAAAAACTTTTCTCGATAGAAAAAAATCTCAAAGTAGCCTCTGAAAATACATAAATTACCATTTTTCTCAGCAGTCCGTATAACAATGATAATAAAATTTTGCTATATTGTATATTACATGTTGCTTAAGCAAATGGCTGATTTAGATTTTTAATAAAATGGCAATTTTAAATTGCACAACGAATTTTGTTGTTTGGCACTTAGGCCCTTCTATTCCATGTGCTTTTTCTCTGTCACTCCTACGAGAATTGACAGTGATAGCTGTGGCGCGTTCCAAAGAAATTCAAAGACGAATAAATTTGTGGGCGTGTTCATTGCTCAAGGTCATCGGCTGCAGTCAGCGTCTTAAAGTAAAAACATTAAAACGTCACATAAACCAGCAAAGTCTCCACTAATAAGGTTTTGACATAATTCTTACGCTTGACAGACGGATTGGCGATTGCAGTTCGGTCAGTGGAAAGAAGACGATGCTTTCTGTTTTTCTCTAGCAGGACTCCTTTAGTGCCCTATTGCTTACAACCAATGCAATGGAAAGATTGGTCCTATATTATTATGCGCTAAGACCACACGACACAATACAAGGTCAAAGAGCAAACATTTTCGTTAAAATCATTTTAGGTTAGATTTTTTTCGATTAGGATGGTCAGATTTTCATAACATTTACACGCAATTTAAAACTCGTTCCCATACCAATATTAAGTTTCCATCTTACAATGAAAACGGGCTACTGACCCCCAAGAGCCCGTATACATTAGATGCAAGTCTTATAGGCTGTTACTTGAGTCCGACCCGCGCGATTTTCCTCGTAAAATTGGAACGGGGTGTTGACTCCCTCATTAATTATGAATATTCGCTTCTATTCAGATTCAATGGGGCGGAAGTGTTCTACTCCTTGTCACATAAAATGTATAAGGAAATAAAATTCCAATGATGTCCTTTGCGCCTCATTTATATCAGCAGCGGGTCGTTACAGTTCAGTCTAATCCATCAGTCTGAGCAAACTTTGAATGATGGCAGAATTTTACTGATAATATCATCATCATCATCAGCCTATTGCAGTCCACTGCTGGACATAGGCCTCTCCAAATGCACGCCACTTAGATCGATCCTCGGCTTCTCGCATCCAGCTCCTGCCAGCCACCCTGCGCAAATCATCACTCCACCTGGCCTGAGGGCGTCCTACATTACAATATAAATACGAGTAAGTGCTATCGACATGTTACTTAATCATATCAGACAAGCTGAAGGCGTATCTTAAAAATCTTATCAATGTTATAAACATTGGATGGATGTTTGTGACTCAATCACACCAGAAACGCTGCAAGAATCATGGTGTAATTTGGCACGGAGGTAGATTACAGGCTGCAAAAGCATATAGGCTACTCTTCATCTCGAAAAAAATCACGGCATGGTCTTAAGTTCATATTACCATGCTATGAAGTCGCGGCCACCAGCTAGTGTTACACAGCATTACGTCAGACTGATAGCATGTAGGTCAGTCAACCATCCGACTCCATTGTGGCTTTATCACTGATTGATACGTCACCGTAAAATTGAAAACTTCGTCAGTTTATTGAACGTCGATGGATTACAATCTAACCTAACCTAACCCACCGTTTGTTTGTAATCTCACGCGTTGTTTTGTAAACTGACAGGTATCACAATTTTTCAGTTTTCCATCAGTATTTCATCACTCACAACGGACCAAATATTTAAGAGAGGCGCAAGATGGCTGGCTGGAGCTGGATGCGAGAAGCCGAGGATTGACCTAAGTGGCGTGCAACTGGAGAGGCCTATGTCCAGCAGTTGACTGCAATAGGCTGATGTCGATGATGATGATGATGATATTAGCACAGGTCTGTGATAATTACATGACGCATGAGAAAGGACATAGACTATTTTGTATTTCAAAACTGAGCTCAGCTTTTCCCACGCGCGGTATGATTGCGGGCAGAGCCGCGTACGCAAAGTACGTAATTTTATGATGGTTTACTTTCTTTCTTCTTTTTTTGATACGTATGTTTAACGTAAATAAATATATAAGTAACTAAAAAAATCCTTGAAACTTCAAGATCAACGACCTTTAATTATATAAAGCGTTACTTAGACGTTCCTTATCTGAATCAGTCCATCGACTATAGAGTAAGTCATTCGATTAACTCGCCTACCGAATAATCGAGGCGGAGATAAATCGAGTGAACTCATCGATTTGAGACGTCCATTTTTGGGCGGGAAAGTGGAAAGATATCTGTGGATAGGTAATGAATAATAATATAAAATTACTTGAATAAGAGAGCTTTAAGAGGCTAACTAAATGAAAATGCAGTTAACGATCGTCCCGTTGGCCTAGTTGTTTTAATACCAGGTCAAAATCTTAGGGAATTGGGTTCGATCACCGGTTAGAATTTTCGAAGAGTAAACGGGTTTGTGATTACCAACCCGCATTTGGTAAGCGCGGTGATTATTACTATCATCATTGCTGAGGTAACTTGAATTCAATGATAGACGCCTGTGCCCTGCAGGGGGATGATTATAAGCCTTTACATTTTATACGAACAATTCCATGGTTTTTTATTTGTATCAAAATGTGGTGCATAAAAATCAATAATTAAATGAATTAATGTGGACAACATCACACACATAGTTCTGATCCCAACTAGAATAACTATTTAAAGCACTCGTATTTTGGAAACCAGAAACAACGAAGGTATTACAAACACCCAGATCCGAGAAAATGTAGCAAACACTTTTTTCTACATCTACCCGTCCGGGAATCGAACCCGGGACCTCGGAGCAGGCCACACCTTGAAAACCGGTGTGTTCACCACTCAGCCACAAATATTGATTGTTTAGTTACCAGTTGTATTTGGCCGATGCTCGAGATAAGACACTGCTGTCCGTCTTCTAATAGCATTTCTTTAGGATCTTCTTTTACGACACCCATGACGAGAATGTGTGTCCTATTTTAGGCCGGCTCGTGGACTCAACAGTTCAAATCAACTAAAATGTGTACACGATAAATAAATACCGCATACAGACCGACGTTACACAGACGTCTATATTTAGTTTGGTTCAGACAGAATAAAAAAATTCCAGGCGGATAGAGTCTACTGAAATTGTATTGGCCAGTTTAGAGGAAGGTTATGTTTCAGATACTGTAATGATATTTTAGTAATTTAATTGCAATTATTATATCAGAATTAAAACTTACCGGGCGCGGTGCTATGTCAAACATTACGTCAATGCGTTAATTTTTAATTATGTTTTATCCCTTCCGGTTAGGTTGGACTGAAATTCAAAATGGACCTGTCAGCCAGCGTATAATTAAGAATGGCACCTATTCATAGAAGAAAGTCTGTCCGTTTGGATATTCAAATTTTACATTTTAATCTACTTATTAATATTAAAATTTATTATACTCTTACGAAACGTGTTTTGCGTTACGATTATGTATAATAAATGATAAGATTCTGCTGTAATTTTCCTGTATGTGTGTGCTTATAGCTGTGCTTTGCAAAAAAGATATTATTGATATATTTTTGACGACCATTTGGATCAGCGGTAGTTAACGCTGCTTCTGAGCCATGGGTCGCGGGTTCGATCCCCGCACAGTACAAATATTTGTGTGCATGAACATGTCTGTTTGTACTGGTCTGGGTGTTTTCTATGTAGTATAAGTATATATTTACAAAAAAAAAAAGTATATAAGTAAGTTTATCGGTTGTCTAGTACCCTATACGACAGGGTACTTAATAGTACCTTAATTTGGGACTAGATGGCTCAGTGTGGCCCATTGCGGCATGTCTTAAATATTTATTTATTTATTTTATTATTATTTCTTTATATTACCGCCGTAAACGTGTATAAGTCACGTTGTATGTCAAGAGTTAACCTACAGTTGCCCGCAAGCAGTCTTAGGAACACTATCGCGACGACTCGGCAGTTTTTGATTTTCCTTTTATACCTTAACAGGCCTAGGACCGTAAAAATTGAAAACTAAATTGCGAAAAATAATTTCGTGTGAAAACTTGATTTACATTTTTTACTTCATAAATGGGCTCTAAATACGACACTGAAGGCATATAAAAATTTTGGAAAGTGGTTAAAATTTCAACCTGTATAACATCAATTGGATCAGCGGTAGTTAACGCTGCTTCTGAGCCACGGGTCGCGGGTTCGATCCCCGCACAGTACAAATATTTGTGTGCATGAACATGTCTGTTTGTACTGGTCTGGGTGTTTTCTATGTATTATAAGTATATATTTACAAAAAAAAAAAAGTATATAAGTAAGTTTATCGGTTGTCTAGTACCCCATACGACAGGGTACTTAATAGTACCTTAATTTGGGACTAGATGGCTCTGTGTGGCCCAGTGAGGCATGTCTTAAAAATATTTATTTATATCAATGGTAAAAACGTAAAACAGCACTTCAGAATTTTCTATTTTAGTCATATCAAACAAAAAAACAAAAATCAAAATATTGTTTATTCATGTACATTATAGTTTCATACATCAGTTGTTTATACATTCATAGCCAATTTTATAGACACACTAAGGGTAGAGTTCACCAACAGACGGTTGAAATTTAAACAGCGTTTAAAATATTATTTGACATATTTTGTATGGGAATTGTGTCAAATTAATCGTCACTCTTTGTTTTCCGGCTGTTTAAGTGTTGGCGAACTCGGGTCTAAGGGTTAACTGCACGTGTAAGGCCCGAGTTCACCAACAGACGTTTAAGTTTAAACAGCGTTTAAACTTAAACGTCTGTTGGTGAACTCGGGCCTAAGTGTCAAACACCTCGGTTACTTATCTAAGTAACTGATTGCGGTTATGGGCTATAGTATTTGTTCAGGATAGCGGGTAATGTAAACATTTAATATTGGGGATATGTCGACACAGTAAATAGGGTTTAATAGGAATGTACACGACTTGATACAATGTCAACTGTTGTTGCGGTTGATTCAAGAATAATAAATAAGTACAGTCTATTTATTATTAATTCGTATACTTTAAAAAGAATAAATAATAAATAATTTAGTTTGACATGCTGCCTTAAGCACTCCACCTTAACCTTCTTCATAGTTTTTTTTCATGTACCCAAAGGTTGTCTGGCAGAGATCGCTCTTTAGCGATAAGACCGCCTAAATTGTACATCTTATTATAAAAATTGTATGTTATTTACATATCAGATGACCATTTGGATCAGCGGTAGTTAACGCTGCTTCTGAGCCATGGGTCGCGGGTTCGATCCCCGCACAGTACAAATATTTGTGTGCATGAACATGTCTGTTTGTACTGGTCTGGGTGTTTTCTATGTATTATAAGTATGTATTTACAAAAAAAAAAAAAAAATTATATAAGTAAGTTTATCGGTTGTCTAGTACCCCATACGACAGGGTACTTAATAGTACCTTAATTTGGGACTAGATGGCTCTGTGTGGCCCAGTGTGGCAAGTCTTAAAAAATAAATATAAATATTTCGTTATTTGGTGTGCAATAAAGAGTATTCTATCTATTCATCTATCTTTTTTTGTAATTTGTTAAGATTGTTTGTTGTTCTTTCGTGATTATCGCGCTTGCAACAGTGCATCGGTAACAACTGTCGACAATTATTAGTTACATGGTATAAACCCTGAAACAAGCAAGCAATGAAATAGCAAGACATGTGGTCTCCTAAAATTGTTACACCTTCGAATACCATGTTTTAAGCAAATAAAGATTATGATTATTATTATGAACAATTAGCTCTAGTGAACTATCACTGATATCCATGAAAATTCAAATAAGTATACATTTTTTGGATTGTTAAAATAAACGATAATAAATCAAACCATTTCGTTCAGTATAATAATAGAATGGTTAGAACAAGTTTCACTCTGTGGGTAAGGGGCAAATAAATAAGTAACGTCCAAAGAAGATAGGCAGCAGCATTAATATACAATTATATTACAATACACTTTTATTACACAAAACAATATACAAAGAAACATGATAACAGAAAAATTGCTAGAATAAGGCGGCCTTATCACTAAAAGCGATCTCTACCAGACATTCTTTGAGTAGAGGAACACTAAAACTAAAAGGAATTTACTTATTATATACGAAAATATTATTTATATACATACATACACTTTAAAATACAATACATAGTACTAACTAAGCATAAATAAATAAATAAACAATTACTTATCTACGCAAACGCGATCCAATACACAGTATCATCGTGATAGGAATACTGTCTGGACTCTATTTTAAAAGAAGAAAAAAAAAATTGGTTGTTTGTAAAGTAGGTTTACGATCGAGATGTTTACGTGATAACGTCTTATTGGTGATATAAGTTTTTGGGAAGTAAGGAATTAATGAAGATAACAATTTTTTCAAATTTTAAATTACATCTTAAACATTCAACGAAAACTTAACCGCACGAGAAAATCTCCATTCGTTTGTATGCCGCTAGAGTGAGAGAGACGGAAGATCGGTCCACTCACTCGAACGCTATGCCAGCCTCCGCTCGTGAGGATTCCGCGTGACAAGTTTCACGGAATGACTGGCAGCGCTCGAGATGAGACGGGAGATCGGTCCGTCTCTCTCTCGTTATACCTGCGATCGCGCTCGTGAGGTTTTGGTGTGACACAAGTTTCTGAACATGTCACCCGACTAAAACGATTTTAAAGACGTTATCACGTCAAAATCAGAAATAGATACAAAATTTGATCTTCCTTGAACCATAGGCCGAGTGCAATCACCGACCGGCCTTCCTTTTGCTGAATCCTATGTCCAGCAATAGACTTGAGGGCAGAATGTTTACAGTCTAAGGTGAACAAACAAGTCTGTATAATACGAGATGGCCCAAATTACTAACCCAATAAAAAATATACTTTATTTAATATTTTAGCAACTTAATTGCACTTTTAATATCAGTATATAAACTTGAAAAAAAATTTTTTTTTTTTTGATCCCGCCGCCTGAGACAAAATTTTTCAAGTTTATATACCAATAAAAAATTTTTATACGTGGTACTCGTAACACAGAACCACTTTACCGTCGTTTTCTTACAAACGCCAACTGAAACGAACTCTCTCAACGAAATGATGTGCCCAAACAAGATTAAGTAAGTAAGCAATGATATTTAAAAAGTAATAGATATGTTACATGCGCTCTCAATATGCGTCCCTAAAACGTCACAATTGTGACGTCTTTTCAATTCCATGAAAGAGAAAGTAATTGTTCTTTTCACGAGTATGACAAGGACAAAATAAGAATTACGCATGTGTGCAGTTGTTCGCAAGCGGCGCAGATATTTCGATAGTTTTGTAAGGGCATAACCTATCTATACCTTTTAAATATCATTGTAAGTAAGTAAGTAAGTAAGTCACAGCCTATAATCATCCCACTGCAGGGAAAAGGCCTCCATCATTGAATTCAAGTTACCACTGCAATAATGGGTGTACTGGCATAATCACCACGCTTGCCAAATGCGGGTTGGTGATCACAAACCCGAGCACCGTTCGAAATTCGAAACTTTTTGGTTGTCCGACCCGGGATTCGAACCTGGAACCCCGAGATATTAGTCCGGTATTTAAACCACTAGACCAACGGGGCGTTTACAACAAGATTACAATACAACGGGTGCATATTTTGTTTTTCTACATTAAAACGAATAACGCAATTTCCGAGTCGGAATAGAGTTTGCAACGTTATCAATGCAAGCGTTGTTTCTAGGGTACGCCGTTGCCATGGTTACGTAATTCCCCCATAATTCCCTTTATTTTAGCCTTTCATCCCCTCGGCTTGCTATGGCAAGGGATGCCAGTGACACCGTACCGAATGGGAAGACAAAAATTGGTAATCATATTATTCAATGGGCAATTTCTTTGTAAAGCAAATAATTTTGCAGTGAATGCAAATTGAATAAGTGTGTTTCATCAGGTACATTTACGTTATACTTTGTATAAAGAACGCAAACATTTTATCGTATGTTTAAACGCTTATGTATTTAGAACAAGCTATGCTCACGTTTCAGATTATATTTAATCAAACAAACATTATACTCGTAATATCCCGCGAGTGGAGACCTGTGCAAAGCAGAGGAATTGCTATATCCTTTTCAAGGCTTAATCCAGTTTTGTACCAATTGTTTTCTTAAACGGTTCAATAGTTTAGGTGTGAAAGCGCAGACATACAGAGTTACTTTTCCATTTATAACTTAAGTAAGGATAAATTTCAGAATTTTGTGTGTTTCTTGCAGACCACAATAAGGCCAATTGCGGATAAGAAGCGCTGTTGTTTGTCATTCTCTAGCAGTTAACCGCTTTTAACACCCATAGATATCCTATGGGTGGTTCAAAGGGTGCCATAAGACACTGTTGAACTCTAAGTAGCGCTGCTGTCCGTCATCCTCTAGCAGATAACCGCTTTTAACACCTATAGATATGCTATGGGTGGTACAAAGGGTGCCATAAGACACTGTTGAACTCTAATTAGCGCTGCTGTCCGTCATCCTTTAGCACATAACCGTTTTTTACACCCATAGATATCCTATGGGTGGTACAAAGGGTGCCATAAGACACTGTCTAACTCTAACACCCGTATTTATAAAGAAGTAATTACTTATTGCTTAAGAAAGTCATAACTTAAAGAGTTCATACCTAGTGCTTTAGTGAAAGAAATTGGTCACCATTAATAGTCATATTATTTGGCTGAAAATGCTAATTTTTAGTAGTTATACTCGTATATAACTTCTAGTAATTTCTTGATTAAGGTCTCTCAAGTAATTACTTGTAGTCAAGTAATTACTTTTACTTGTTTATAAATACGGGGGTAGGTAATACTGCTAGACCCACAACCGTGTGATAGTCAGTCACCTGTCTAAAGTCCAGGGCAAGAATTTGTCTATTGAATACCCTCCGTCAACCCCTACGCCTGTCTGTTGCATTAACATACTGCGCGCCAGCACGCAATGGTGCATTAGGGATATAAGAAATACGCGCTAACTAGAACTATTAGGTTGACAGCTACATTTTAGGTACTTTCTGGACCTTGAAGTAGTACTTTTTGGATCTTGTTCTTAGTAAAGATAGTCAGTCTTTAGTGGCTTTTGGGCGGCCATATTGTGCTGTCTGAAGTCAAGGTTTTAATGTTAAGGGGCAGGTTTTTGTATATCTGATCAAATTTCACGAAAATTACACTTAATATTTCAACAAAATAATGGATTAGAAACAATTTTAATTACAAGTACAAAACAAAAATTAGTTTTGACATCTATGACACAATATCATAATAAATCTATGGGGAAATTTATTATACACTATTTTATTTAATTTGTAATATGTGTGTTGTAATGTGTTTTTTCTCAAAAGAAGTGCATAATTAGTCACTTGGAAATCGTGTGTGTTGTTATTTACATTTAGTTATATGGATGTGTTCGAGGCACTTCCGGTTAATTATGTATGTGTGGAGTTAAAGTGAACAAGTCCAACTGCACTATTAATATTGTTTATTCACAATACACAGAACATACAAGAAGGAGTACATATAGGAGACGAATTTACACAGTAGAAAGCAAAGTACGATGCACAAAATATAAGAAGATTAACGCGCACAATGAAACGACTAAATACGAATTACGTAACCGAGCGCGTAGGCATCGGCGGCGCGCGGTGAGGAGTACGGGTAATGTGTCTAACGATGTTCTCTCGACTGGCGAGCATTCGCAATGCGCAGGAGTCGAACGAACTTCCGATCGGTGCGCGGTGTTCGCGCGTAGCTATAGCGCATCGATATACAACACTCGCCGCATACTACGAGTATCGCGCGGGTTTGCTTGTGTTTTTTAATTTAATTTTATTTATGTTTTAGTGTTTTAATGTTATTTTATGTAAATAAATATGTTTAATATTGTAAATATGTTGTTATAAATATTATGAATATAAATAAGTATTGTAATAAATGTGTTGCCCACAAGTTATACATTTTTTATTATCTAACATAACTATTCTACTTAAATGCAACAATTTCCTGAGATTTCAAGTCTATTATCTATCTTCGCTTTATGAAATTCAAAAAGATCCAATCATGTGCTCTGACGTCATTTAGTCACGAACATACATCTAAACTTTCGCATTAAAATATTAATGAGATTGTACATTTTAATTGAGAGCAAATCAATCATTCATTGATTTCCTATTAAGCCAAGGAAAGTCAGACCATCGAAAGCGAAACGTTGGGCCGAAACAACAACAGACAACGTGTTTCAAATAACAGCTTACTACAACAGCTATAATAGGATTATGCGGAAGCAGTTGGGGCAGGCGTCTGCCAAAGGGCAATATACTGGGTCAAGTAATAAGTGTAAAATGTGTAAAACTTTAATTTGTAAACAAAAGCCATAATACATATCCATTTTATTTGACTGATAAGTGTGTGATGACTCAATGAAGTATGTTGAATAGGCCTAACCTACTCAACCATAGACTGACATTCAAGAATTTCATCTTAATCTGTTCGGAAATCAAAGAAAGGTAAATAAAGTCTATCGTATTTACAATATTAGTATGAATGAAAACCCTACGACGATTCCACAAAAGTTTAACCTACTCGTACCAGCTGCTTACATTCTTTTCAGCGTAATTTTTTAATGAGAAATGACAAATTTCTATCAACTCGGGTAGTACGAGTATTAAGGTATTCACTTCTGACAGGTAATCGAACCTAAGCCACGTGCTTCTGCGTAGCTAACGATAACAACTAATCCCCCAATGTTTTCCCTCGCCAGAGAGGGAATGCCCTCACTATTAATACATTGCTGGAGGTATTTTCGCACACGTTTAGATACCACAATGGAGGTATACACAGTAGGGCAGTACACTTTCATGTCTTGAACATACTTTATGCTAATGGTTGGTTTTTATTAATCGATGTCTCCTGAAGCTTTACTCTGCAACACAAAGTCCGTAATATCCGTCTCTATCTGTCTCGCTCACTCATACCATTGTGTTAGAGTATCTGAAAGAGACAGATAGATCTGTAAATACGGGCTTCGTGTTGCGTAGTAGAGCCTCTGATTTTAACTTGTCAAACAAGAAAAAATAACTTTTATTGACGACCTAATTCTCGTTAGGATCGGTTTAAGATATCGATCGTTTCTAAATTGTTTAAGGTCTGGAAGGGGTGGGCGCTAACTGTAATGCTACGGAAGATACACACAACGGCAGGTCAATCTACCCAAAAGTTAAAGGTCATTGAATTGATTTTCAACCTTAAGTCCAACGTGTAAGATCAATATCAATTGAGAAAATTTTACGTTTTTTGGTAGGTTGACGTGCCTGTACGTTAAGTTGGTCTTGGCTTCTGCCGTATAATTGAAGTCGTAAAAATAATTCAGGCTAGAATCCTTAACAGGAGTTTGCAAAATTTGACCCCAGGATGGGAAAGTCATACAAAAGAAAAAGAAACCAAGTCTACTGGAACATCGCCATAGACGACCATTTGGATCAGCGGTAGTTAACGCTGCTTCTGAGCCATGGGTCGCGGGTTCGATCCCCGCACAGTACAAATACGAGTATTTGTGTGCATGAACATGTCTGTTCGTACTGGTCTGGGTGTTTTCTATGTATTATAAGTATGTATTTACAAAAAAAAAGTATATAAGTAAGATTATCGGTTGTCTAGTACCCCATACGACAGGGTACTTAATACTACCTTAATTTGGGACTAGATGGCTCTGTGTGGCCCAGTGAGGCATGTCTTAAAATATTTATATTTATTTATTTATTTATTTATCGCTGTTGTCGCAGAATATCAACTGTTTCTCACATTTTGTGTGGTATTTTTTTTTATTGTACTCTCTTTTCTAACATACAGTGTTGCGTTCATGGTGGAAGTTTTTGGGGTAGTGTGATCTACCTCCTAGTGGTCCACCCTGGGCAACGGCATCTTTGGTTTTCTAACCAATGATGACGGCTAACATATCCCTCTGCGGTAGGCTTCGTAAGAGGCTGCCTGGATGCTACCACTCTCCTGCCGGAGTCCAGCGCCAAACAGTTTTTCTGTGTTACGCTGGTGTGTGGGAGAACCAGTACCTCTGGGCAAGCTCGCTCCATCTTAGGCTTCTTCCTAACCGTATAGTTAAGTATGTAGTCAAGAGCAAGCCCGTTATTTATTTAAAAAAAAACTTCTATTTACGGGAAGGTTTCATAAAACAATTCTTTTTTACGTAGGTACTTAGTTTCGGAAAAGAAAATTGTGTGTCGTGTTGTTCACATCAAATGAGGGAAACAGGATGCCTGATACATATTTTAAAATATTTTGAAAATTTATTAAATCAAAATATCTACCGATGCCAGCCAGCTAGTCTTTTAAAGCAAGCCTACTGTACATTATCATATAGTTACCTAATTATGTATATATTTTGCCAGGAGGTGTTTCTTATTACCGCCTACACACACTGTGGGTCCCTCACTCATCCAGGATGTCATGTCTTATAAGGCTTGTCATTATTTATTTATAACGAAGAGTGTTCGAGGAAAAATGGGTTCATGATACGAAGCATTTTCAGGCAATTATTACGCAGATATTTTCAACCGCCGAAAAAAACAAAGAGGTTTTTAATTCGACACGTTTATTTATTCTTTATGCAAGCATAATTAACAATAGAAAGGTAGAACGATATCGTTAATTCTTCTGTTAGGGTTAAATTGAAATTGATCCCATTTAAATTTGAAAAAAAAAACCAAATTGAATAACAAGAAAACAGGGATAATATCGTAAAAAAAAGCGTGCAACTATAAGTCACCAATGTTAAGTGCGTTGAAGTGTCAAACAAGAAATCGTCGACAATCATCATACTCCGACTCAAAAATGGTGGCTTAACGTTTACTTCTCTTTAAAAAAAAAGTTTAAACTATATTATGTTTTCATCAGAGGACATGCTACTATAATTAGGTATGTTTAAATGCTCATTCATATTCCTAACAGTTTTCAACAAGTACCTAAGTAAGTTTCAACTGACTAAAATACATGCGTTTACAAAAAGACAGCTACAAATTAAGAACCTATATTGAAAATCAGTAAATTTGCAAAGTCATTACTTCCTCTTCTTCCGTAGATTGATAAACAAAATAAAATTCGCTAAGCCATACATACTTGTTGACTGTGATGTTCTGATATTCAATTTCATTATACCTGTAAACAAAACAGAATTACTATTAGTGTTACATTGTGCCTTCATTATCATCTTCCTACGCTGTCAGCCATATTGGCATTTAAAGCATTTAATTTGTGACGTCATACGGATAAAAACAGACATTTAACCAACATTAAAATATGTAATATCTGCCTTCACACGAATCTAACATCCATGTTTTCTCGTACCAATAAAAATGTTGAAATGTTGGAAATGTTGGAAATGTTGGAAGGGGAAGGCCTCAACGAACTTATCTTGATCAAATCGGGGAAGTTCTAAAGAAAGGTCAGGTCAAGAGTACCCTAAACCTGCGAGCGTGTATGAAAAGATTAATGAATGTGGATGAAGCGAAAGTAGTCTGTAAGGATCGTAGCAAGTGGAAGGATGTGGTCTCTGCCTACCCCTCCGGGAAAAAGGCGTGAGTGTATGTATGTATGTATGTATGTAATAAAAATAGGTAGTAGGAGTAACAGTGACAATCGGAATAGGTGATTTTACAAACATTAAAACGATTACGATCACAAAAACTACCTCAATCACTGGAATTACTCAGTCATTTGTTATAAATCTTAATGTCAATGTCAATCAACGAATCCCTATGACGTAATGCAACATATTTGTTTTAAATTGAATAATTATGTAGCCATCTTATACTTTTATTAACTGAAATCGATAAATATTGGTTTCATAAGTGAAATACTAAAAAAGAAAGAAACATCTTTGCAGATGTTTGACAGTCAGTTAAGATGAAACAGCTATTTATACATTTTATTTACACTTTAGCAACTAAATTGCACTTATAATATCAGTATACATATAAACTTGAAAAATTTTGTCTCAGGCGGGACTCGAACCCGCATCTCCTCGCATGCCGGGCGGTCGCATTAAGTTGCTAAAGTGTCAAATAAACTGTATATACATTTATTCAACCAAATTTGATATATGATTTAAGTAGCCAGTCACATATTATCTCTTATATCACAAATATATTTTGTGCACTCTGATCAGTCAATTCAGTATTAGCTCTTTCGATACGCTGACTAATTGTGCAAAAGTTGATAAAGCAATAAAGGAAAAAAAAAAAAAAACTAAGCCTTCTTACTTCCCTACTAGGTATTGTATTAACATGACTAACCCCAGTGTAAATTGTGCTAAGACGGTGTGAGAGCAAAGCTAGTAGCTACCATAAATTCCGTGCACTTATAATACCTCGATTAAGACGCAACTCATGTCCCGGCATTAATATGTTTTTGTATAACCACTCCCATACAAATGTCCTTTAAGCAATATACAGGGTGAAATTTTAACCACCTTCTAAATTCTAATAATAGGGGTTAAAGTATGAAATTGCCGATTATTTTCCCACTTTTTATTTTGTTTATAGCTCTTAAGTATAGTCATATTATTGCGTAATTCTTTTTGTATTGTATCAAAACCTAAATAAAGTAACTTTTGACTAAAATGCAATACAAGTGCCTATTACTTCAAAGGAAGTCGTTGAAAATACCCCTTACAATGTGTCAGCTGACCTTCTTGCTTCAATTAAGTATATTTGTATTATATACTTTGATTTTCAGAAATTTAAATACTATAATGCCTAGCTTTATAACCATCTAACTTTCACCTTTAATTGTATCGAAAACGGTTCAGGAGTTTTTAAAAAAACTAAAGAATTGTTAATATGGAAAAATGACTTTTCTCGATTTCGTCCATACAAAACGGCAATTTCATATTTTAACACCTAATATATCAATCTACGAGACAAAAAACAAATGACGTATTTTTTCTTTTGGTAGCCCAGTACAAAAATGCTATGATAAAGCTCTTAGAAAAGGTCAAAAATATTTTTTTTACGCGTTACACATCTCATTCATTCATTACGATACGAGTACTATTCATAAGTTTTTGAGTTTCCCTTTATACCTTAACAGGTCTAAGACCGTAAAAATTGAAAATATTTTCAGGTGACAACTTGATTTACATTTTTTACTTCAATATACGATACGAATACTAAACGCTCTAAATACGATACTGAACGCCTATAAAATTTTTGATAAGTGGTTAAAATTTCATCCTATATAGGGTAGCACAGTTTTTTGGTTGGCATGGCACAATGCCAACTCTGATACTCTGATTTGGATACGGTAGTTTTGAAGCAATGAAAGCAAAAAGTGGTTTTGAGATTGTTTTTTATGCGCCACTTTTTACACAAAAAATGTTATGTCCCCTTTTATTTGTTATATTTTTAGGTGTTTTTACTTCTATCGTATGACTACCTTTCGAAAATAATCTGGTAAGTTTTTTAACTCGTCTTACATAACTCTGTTATGACTGGTACAACTTCAACCACAAGTGAACGTGCCACCCGAAGCATGACAAGAAGCCCCCCCCCCCCCCTTGACCGCTTGTATGTCGGTAATTCCAGACACAGTAGAAATCAATTGTAATATGGGCTCAGATCTGTGATCATGTGATGTGTCAGGCCCGAGCTGATTTGGGCAAGATCGTTTCCTAAATTGATCGAGCCGAACCCGACCGAGAATCGAGCTCAGGATTTTTAGAAAGCAGGCGGTACACGGCATCACTACACCAAACGGTTAATGTTTATACAACAACTTATGAGAACAAGACTACCGAGGATTCAGTCTAAAAATATCACCATTAAACTGATAAGTCAACCTTGAACAATCTTTTAAACTTTGCTGATAAGCTTAACGATAATTATGTTTAAAATTAAATATTAAACTTAACACCCTGTATGTGTGTTACTGACTCAAATAGAAAGTCACGTTCAGTTTACAACAGTGTTTGATTTGAGATATGAGTAATGTATACGTACGTTGAATTTCTTAGACTCAATTCTTAAGAGGAAACACTACGGGCGAGAGAATTGAAAAATAAGTATTTGTAAAATCTATTGCTGTCGCGCAGTGCCAAACGCTTTTACCGCAGAGTGCGATAGAGACAACTGCTTCTTGGACCGAAAATTCCTACTAAAAGCAAACCAAATCAACGTTTCGTAGTACCCCGATAACTTTTCCAAAACTAGACGGATTTAAATACTTTTTTCATTAAAATTAAAGAAAGACTGTGGTCGTGTTCGTATGTTTTCTTTTTTTTTTCTAAAATTGTGCCAAATTTGTTTTCTGGATTTTTGAACACAGCGGAAAATCTAGCGAATTTTTTCGATTTTTGAAGGCTCATATCTTTTTTATTAATTAATTTATGAAAAAACAGAAAACATAAAATCATGCTCATAGTGTCCAGATTTTTGTAATAAAAAATATTGCTCTACTGGCTTTATCAAGGGAGGAAACAGGGGACTACGTTTGTATGGAAAAACAGCCCTTGTATTTCCTCTTAACCTGGTCAGAATTTATAGCTTTTAAATTAATTGAGTTAGATGTTCCGGGATGTCGGCTTTGAAGGGTTGGTTATTAATAAATTCATCGCTGGTCATGGCTGCTTATTACGAACGTATTTAATGTTACACATCTGAATCTTAAAAATCAAAAAATGTTATAATAAATCAATCAAGTCTTGCGCGCCATGATGACAACGACTAGCGAATTATTCTGAATCATACTATCTACTTTTTTTAGGGTTCCGTACCCAAAGGGTAAGAACGAGACCCTATTACTAAGACTTCGCTGTCTGTCCGTCTGCTGTCCGTCTGTCCTTCACTCTGTTACCAGGCTGTATCTCAAGAGCCGCGATAGCTAGACAGTTGAAATTTTTACATATTATGTATTTCTGTTACCGCAATAACAACAAATACTAAAAACAAAATAAAATAAATATTTTAGGAGGGCTCCCATACAACAAACTCGTTTTTTTGGCCTTTTTGGTACGGAACCCTTCATGAACAAGTCCGACTCGCACTTGGCCGGTTTTTATCTAATAAATTTAAAAAACCAGCGGTGTCAAATGCTAAGTTGTTTTTTATGTTCTTTTCGGAACCGACTAAGGTCTGAGGCCATGCTGCCAAGTCATTATGTATCTGTCATTTTTAACAAATGCCTCTGTTATCTAACGACGATTCAGCGGCTTAGATAACAAACAGACAGACAAACAGACACAGTTTCACATTTAAGAAACTCATATTATGAAAAACGGGTAAAATTTACTATAATATTAAACTTTACCGAGTCAAACGGATCCTGATGAAACAAGAAGTTAACACGTGCTTGAACTGAGTTATCTTCCCAAACTTTTACACGACAGTGCGAAGCAGCCCACAATGCCTTTTACCTTAGAAGACGATAACCATAATAATAGGGGTTAAAATATGAAATTGCCGATTTGTACTGAAAACCAAAATTGATTATTTTTAAATTTTTATCAATCAATCATTTATTTCTGAGAATATGATTACAATAGTTCTTAAGTTAATTAAAGATACAGCATATTCTGCCATTATAGCATAGAAATACATTTGTGATACTACTCGTACATTAAATAGAACAGGTTACAAAAAAATAAACATTCAACTAGCTGTTCCCCGCGACTTCGTCCACGTCAATTTCTGATATTATGAACGCGATTATTTTTGCAACATTTTTCACTGATGCTTCGCTCCTATTGGTCACAGCGTGATGTTATATAGCCTAAAGCCTTCCTCAATAAATGGACTATCCAACACAAAAAGAATTTTTCAAATCAAACCAGTACTTCCGGAGATTAGCGCGTTCAAACAAACAAACAAACAAATAAACAAACAAACTCTTCAGCTTTATAATATTAAGTATAGATTAGATATGAATTATTATAAGTCGTTACGAAATAAGTCACCTAAAATTAAAAATTAACTTTGTCTATTTATTTATGCGAACATTGAGTCATGAATAGCCAAGTCAAGATACTCTTTTAGAGTGTAGAAGCAGAGATTCAGAAGCCAATTAGTCATTGTTGCTCTAAATTTATTTATTTCTAATGCCCTGAGATCAGAAGGAAGTTTGTTGTATATGTTAATAGATAGACATGGTACATTATTAGAGCACAATTTCAGTCGTCGTAGTGGAATAAATAATTTTTGGGGATCTCTCGTAGTTTTACCAAGTATCTGGTCTTTTAAAGGAATAAATTTCCTTATAAATAGACAGACTTCTAAAATATGTTGACATGGTAAAGGCAGTATTTTTAGCAGCTTAAGACGCTGACTGCAGCCGATGACCTTGAGCAATGAACACGCCCACAAATTTATTCGTCTTTGAATTTCTTTGGAACGCGCCACAGCTATCACTGTCAATTCTCGTAGGAGTGACAGAGAAAAAGCACATGGAATAGAAGGGCCTAAGTGCCAAACAACAAAATTCGTTGTGCAATTTAAAATTGCCATTTTATTAAAAATCTAAATCAGCCATTTGCTTAATGCTTAATATAGCAAAATTTTATTATCATTGTTATACGGACTGCTGAGAAAAATGGTAATTTATGTATTTTCAGAGGCTACTTTGAGATTTTTTTCTATCGAGAAAAGTTTTTAGAATCGTGTTTTGGAAACAGCCACCTGGTCGAAAATATGATCAATTACAACTACATAGAATTTGGCAACAATACGAGCCATAGGCTTAAAGCAAAACAATCTTCATTGAACTCAATTTGGCTACTGTCAGCGTCTTAAATAACGGCCTGCAGTGTTCTTGGTAACCTGCACCACATATGGCTCGTATACATTTTTTTTTGCACTATAAATGCACGCAGAATCTCTACTGAATTGCCCCACTTGCCTAAATTTAACAAATTTTATTAATCAAAATAGTTACCATTATTTATTATCTATACATTGCTGCTATCTAATAGGAAGGTAATTTATGCCTTTGTGATAGAATTCTGAGGATCTAGACTGCACAAACTGTGTGAAAGCATTTTGTACTGCCTCCTGGGAAGAAAACTTCTTGTCACGTAGATAATTGTCCAAATCACGAAAAAAATAGTAGTCCGTTGGAGCAAGGTCTGGCGAATACGGAGGATATCGAATGGTTTCTAATTGCAGTTCCTGAAGGGTCAAAACGGTTTCTCGTGCTGTATGAGGTCTAGCGTTGTCATGGAGCAATAATGGTGAAGATCGATTCATGATTCGGGGCTGTTTTACTGCTAGTTTTGCCAACATTGTTCGGAGTTCGGCACAATAGACATCTGCCGTTATTGATTGACCAGATCGGAGAAAACTATAGTGAATAACACCATGCTGAGACCACCAAACAGTTACCATTACCTTTTTATTGGTAAGTTTTGCTTTAGGACACTGTTGTGGCGTTTGACCTGGGGTCAGCCATTGCATTTTTCTTTTACGGTTATCATAAAGAATCCACTTTTCAGCACATGTCACAATTCGATTTAATATTCCTTCATTTCTGTACCGATTCAACAAGGCAACACAAGTTTCAACACGCGTTTCTTTCTGCACATCAGTCAAATCATGAGGCACCAATTTTTTTTTTTGATTTGACGCAAATGTGTCAATATTGAGGCTAAGGTTACGTTAAACCATGCCGCTAATTCCTGGGTAGTTTGACTAGGATCGGCTTCCACCATCTCTCTTAATTCATCGTTAATCACCTGTGTGGGCGGTCTTCCTCGTGGCTCGTTCTTCAAGTCGAAGTTTCCATCACGAAAGCGTTTAAACCAAAATCGCACGGTGCGTTCATTAGCAGATCCCTCTCCAAACGCAACATTGATATTGCGGGCTGTTTCTGCCGCGTTACTTCTGCGTCGGAACTCGTATTCAAAAATCACTCGAATTTTCGCAGTATCCATCTTTCTTGTCTAAGTTAAATAACAAAAACAATTGAAAGTCGATATTCAAATGTTTCACATTTTTTTAAAAGAAGAACATCATAGAAACCATGTGAAAAAAGTTTCATTCGAAAACCTCAAACCATGAAGATTCTATGTCAATTCAAAGAACCTATTACAAAAAAACGGCAATTTCATATATTAACCCCTAATACTAGTCGGCAATACTTGCAGAGTGTAAAGTTATTCAGCCATAAGATCAAGAGGCTTTAAACTAGATACCGTTTAGCCATTCAGCTGGGGAACCGCCGCTGGGAGCTGCGTGAATTTGTGATGACTCACCTCTTCGGACAGCGGGTCCCAAACTGTTTAATTACGTCCCTTTTTTAACGAGCTACGGCAAAGCTAGATTAATAGTCCGTATTATTTTAATATTTTAGTAATTTTTAAGGCTCTGTCTATCGATTGGATACCATGCTTTTAACCTCGTTTTTACTGAAAACAAGGTCTATAATAGGAATATTGCGGCTAATTAATACATTGTCGTGCAACTCGTGCAACACCCCGGACACGATAGAGGTTAAGAGTTATCATGGATATTTTTGCATTTATATATATTTTTTAATTTATTTATATATTTAGGTTTACAAACGTTTATAACTGTTTACACAACTATATAATAACAATAACAAAGTAATTAATAATTGGATAAACGAAACCTATTGAATTCAACACTATGCATACAATCTTTATGAAGCTAACTACTTTGTACCTTCTGCAAACGTGTTTTAAGCAAATAAAATAATTTATATTTATTTCTATTTCTATTAATCAAAGGCCCTACTTTTTTTTAATTCTTACCTTTACGCGAATGTTCGCTTGTTAATAATTACTTTAGAAGGAAACTATTAAAGTTATTAGAACCAACATACTCCTTGATCAATTGCGGCTAAAGTTTGGGAGCCACTGGCCTAGCCATAGATAGTTTATTGATCGCTTCCAAAACACGGCTTTGTTAATATTAAATGCAAGTACACCACTTTAGAACAGCACACAAGTGGCCGAGTTTCAGACGATAGCCGGATAATTATAGTCTTTGAGAACATTGGCTGGATAATTATATCCAGTTGATGGTTAATTAATAATGTTATTTAAGTACTATATTGATTAAGTTCAAATTTGATTAAGCGAGTACAACATGATTTACACAGTAATAACGATACTGGATCTTTCTTTTATACAAATGTATAAATTTAATAGCGGGCCTATTTAGATCGGATTTTTATCGTTTTTTTTTAACTATCCTTTTACCAGTTCAAACAACAGTACCGAAATATTCGAACCAAAAAAATCTTCAACGGTTAAAACCAATTTTAACATGTAAATACCAGAAGCCACGACATAATAAAGTCTCAGTAAAAAACATTTTAATTTTATATACAAATAAATATGAAATATATTTTATTTTGCTCAAAATGTGGTACATACAGCTAGTGGTCCTAGCAGACGCCACCTAGGAAAGCAGCGCACCGAATATGTTTTCACACCATCCAAGAACCAGTAAAATATCCAATTTTCACTCAAATCGGTCCAGCCTTAGGTGGACTTGGGTGACAAATACGAGTATGCCGAGTCTTCTGCACTAGGTTTAATTGTGCTTCGGATATTTCAAAGGTGAATTATTGCATGTCATCACGACACGCAATATTTTAGCGTAGTTCCAAAAAAGTTTGTTTCGCGAATTATTTTTCACGACATCCGATTTTCGCCAATTTTTTACTGTTCCAATTTATATGAATCCTCACGTGCTTTTTATTACTGATATTTAAAATCGTTTTCACAGACTAATCCATGTATGCTACATTTTTATATTTTATCTGGGTGTGAAACAGTTTGCTACTGAATAGACAGAGAGAACTGACAAAAAAAATTTCGAAACAATAAAAAAAGTTAAATTACACCTACGCAACATTTTGGCCTCGAAATAGCTTCGGAACTTTGAAGGAGTCGTGTCATAACATAAAGATATACGGTGAGGCCGACGACAAGACATCACAGCACTTGCATTCTCTTGAATACGGTTCGTCGTTGCGCTTGCGGCTGATATCAAAGATGTCTCAGCCGTCACATCAACCGCTGTTGTCACCGGTTTTTTGTTAAAGCTTAACTCTTTCGCAATAAAATTTTATGAAGTTAAAGAGTTTTCGATCATCAGCATGTTTATTAATCATCAACTGGTCTAGTAGCACACTGGGACAGGTAAAAGCGCCTTCTGGGGCCTATTTGCAGAAATAAACTGATTTTAGCATGATAGTACAGACAATGGTAGGTCAAACCTCCCCAAAAAGTTAAAGTAGAGATCAACAATATCAATGGGGGCTATCGCTAGTGAATTTGCCACTAGAGGCGCTAGTGTCGCGTGAGGTCTAATAACATTACCTTTTCACTGGTTGTAGCGGGTTTCATTACGTAAATTACAATTTCTTTAATTTACCTGCTGGAAAGTGATCACCTTCGTGAAATATCGCAAATACGAATTATTTGGCGATTAATGTGAACGCTTTGAAAGCGGAATTAAGAAAAAGCGATTAAATAGGCGGCCTCAAAGAGCAACTATTTCAGAAGTTAGTTTGTTGATATGAAGATTAGTTATTTATAAATAATAAACTTTAATTACTCGTAGATTCAAGATTTAATTAAAACTTTGTTTTCTTATAAAGTCGCCTTTTACAGCTATACCTCTGGACCTCAGTCTACAGTGGCCCAACTGGTGAGCAAAGAAACGGTAGTCCCCATTGAGAAAATTGGACGTTTTGTGGAAGGTTGACGTGCTGTTGTCTGTACATGATTAAAGTCAATTCAATGATAAAGTCAATTTTAATAAAAATGCGTACGAATCCCGCAGCATTTGGTCCTACTATTTACAGCTACATTATGGGCTATCCTTGTTAATATTTCCCTCATCTATAACTCGAAACTTGGACCTTTGGGCTGATCTAATAAAACCTAGGTAGTTTCTTCCTAACATTTAATTACAAGGACCCTGATTCGGTAAGTTTTAACTGAGTTTCCTTAGAACAAATTACTTTAATCTTACGAAGTCCGAGGAACAATTAGAGGTGTAATGTTGCTAAAGGCCTCTCCCGACTGGAGCAAATTTTGAGGAATGTGGGCTGTTTAACAAAGTAACTAAAACCTTCCCACATTGTATCCTACTGTTTTTAGGGTTCCTTACGTCTAAAACGAGACCTGTACAGGATCATTCATATTCATGATTATTTAAATGATAGAAATGTATGGCATTAAATTGTTCTAGCACGTACTTACTTAAACCTTTTGTAATAATTTTTTTAGAAAGAGGCTGTAAGTAGTGACCGAGTTTCTTGCGCTGCTTCTTCTCGGCACTAGCCCAGACTTGTCCCGAAGCAGTGGTAGGTTTAAATTTTGGGACGTGTAAAAGCGCCTCTTGGGGCCTATTTGCAGAAATAAAACTGATTTTACTGATTTTACTGAAATAATTACTTCGTAGTCTTGTCTGTCATTCTACTAAGACCGTCATCATTCATCATCATCATCAGCTTATCGCAGTCCACTGCTGGACATAGGGCCTCTCCAGTTGCACGTCACTTAGGTCGATCCTCGGCTTCTCGCTCCTGCCAGCCACCTTGCGCAAATCATCACTCCACCTGGCCTGAGGGCGTCCTACACTACGTTTGCCGAGACCCGGTCTCCACTCAAGAACTCGTTTACCTCAGCGGTAGTTGGTTCTGCGGCTAAAAATGGCCAGCCCACTGCCATTTCAGCTTGCTAATCCGGTGGGCTATGGCGATAACTTTAGTTCTCTGCTAAGACCGTATATGACCGGAATGCGTGATATAGGTGCTCAATCAAGCCAATTAGATGTTTAGGAGTTCCGATCTAATGAAACTCTGTTCGCAATTTGCCCACTGCACGCAGTCAAAAGCCTTAGTTAAGTCTATAAAACACACTGGGCAACTTCTTGCTCTTCTCGATGACTTGGCGTATATTAAGAATCTGTTTGGTTTTAATGAATCAGTAATTTCGCATAAAATAACGACATTTTTATTACCATAAACAAGTCACGATACGACGTGACACTACCAAATCTTACCGATAGTAATATGTAAGTACAAGAACAGTTACAAGAATTATATATACGCACACTATTTTCGCGTGGTGCCAATAAATTAAAACTAAATACAGTTTTATAGCTCGCTTTTAATGTTAATTGGTAACGTCATAAAGTCCCGGTGAAACGTATGAAATTAGATCGTTATTTTACTAAAACTTATTCCAAGAAATTATAATATCACATTTCGCTTGAGCTTAAAAAAAAACTTAATTCAACTTCCCTTGAGGAGGTTTTAATAAGATTTTCTCACTTCGGGTACTTTTAATTTTATGCTTTAATTAGTTCCGGCATAATCATTTTTTACTTTTACCGCTGCAAGAATTGGTATTCTTGAATCAGGGGTGCCAACTTAAGAGAATTCTTCTGAAGGCATCCAAAATACAGATTAGTAAGTCCAAAAAGAAGAACAAATGTATTTTGACGCCGGCACAGGCTAAACCGCCAACCTGCCTGCCAAGCGTGGGGATCATGGGAACAAGACAACACACAGCAGTGGGTGGCTCGTAGTATTATATATAAAATATCGGTAGAGTTGAATATAATTTTAGAATCCTTATCATCGCTAAGACGGCTTAACATGATTCAGTTTGTGACTTTTTGTCTTCTCCGGTCGCCTTACGGCATTTCCAATAACCTATCTATCTTCAGTTTTGGCATATCGTAATATAATATTGTTATCCACCAATTAAATTTTCCACAAATAATATACAAATAAGCCATTCTTCATCGAGGATATTCGCTTTGGATAAGAAATTTTCTCAGGTTCTGTTTGAACCCATGTTACTTTCGTCATGTATTTTTTGACAAAAAAAGAGCAAAATGGTATCGCAGTGATAGAGAATAAATCAGTAAAATCATCATTTTATTTCGGCAAATAGGCTCCAGTAGGCGCTTTTACACAACCTTCGAAAGTGTCGTTTGTGATTAGACCGCCTGATCGGATAGGATTTTCTTGGTTTAGTGATTGTTTGTGATTATAAAAGTTTATTTATAATATGACCTTAGTAATATACTCATAATATAAAAGATAGGTATACAATTAATAAAATATGAACAATACAAACATCCCCGAAATGTTAAGAAATAAAATACAAACGATGTAAAAATGTAGGCAACTCGAAATCGCGACAAAATGGCGACGAGTATGCACTAAGAGCCTTAGAGGCTTACGTATCCCATTGTAACACTTCACATTTTATTTTGAAGGCATGTAATTGAGGAGGAGTTCCTTTGTGAGTGCGAAAAGGACAATTTGCACGATCTCTTTGTAAAATAACAACAAAACATTTATTAGAGACTTTCTTCTTTCCTCGTTTTTGATCTGTGTCGTATTTTTATAAAGTCGACGGCCATTTTCGGTTGTTTATTAACAACAGCGTACCACTGTGTTGTAATTTTATTTTCAGCAAACAAAAAAAATACAATACCTGCATTACAATATTGTTTAAACATTGTTTTTTTTTGCTCAAAATAAATTTGGGTGATGCACACAGTAGTCCATAGCTTCTGTAAGAGCTGGAATCTGCATCATTTGCAGTTTGGCCAAAATAAGTGACCAAACGTCCGTCACCTATCAGTCATTTATTCACATCTTACAACACTCATTACACGAGATGCAGTGGTGCTATTCCACTGCGGACTGGCAACATACAGCATTTATATGTAACCGAAAACTATTTAAATTCATTCAAGTCGCTTTCATAAGTGCATTTATTTTTGATACGAATGATCAATTTTATTATACAACTGTGTCCAGATATGTATATGCACATCTAGATTCAACTAATTGATTGAAACAAACTTTATTTATTAAATGTAGTTAACTAATACTACTAATTGAGCAAAATATATACAGTACATACAATGCAAGTTCTACTAGTCTTACTACTAGCCCACAAACTAACATTTCAATATTTTTCAGTTATAACGTTTTTCATCTAAATGTGCAATTGGACTGAACTTTTGTGATACAAGTTGTATTATTAATAAAACTTATTTGGCTAGAAGCTTCGGTAATCCTAGGCTAATGCCTGAGAAAACTTGGACGTTATGACAAAGGGGATAGCTACGAGTATGAACTTAATAATTTGACAACGACTTCGGAAAGTAAGTGTATTTGTCTGTCATTTATTCACACATAATAATATTATGTAACCTGCTTTGAGTCTTAGGAGAGTTTGAGTTTCTTAAATGATTAAGACGCAATTTAGTATGGAGATAGTTTAAGACCTAAGTGTAGAATTTGGCCTTCAAATCATCTCTTTAAGTTGTTGAAATATGGGCATTATTCTCGAAATTCAGTGTAGTTTCCGCGGGAACACGCCATAACATTATTTATATTTTTTATGACTCACGTGACAAAGACGATAGACCGCATTGCCCATTGCTTTCTACTTTTTTTAAGCACATACAATTTGTTTTAACTCTAAGCCTGGTTCTAAAATCCACGCGATAGAAGTCCCAGGCTAAAGCTAGTGTCACAATAAATCTATATAGCATTTAACTAAACGCCCTTAACCCATTCCACGGTGTTGCTATCAGCTCGTCGGTGATTATCATAGCGCGAGCACCGGTCGTATTACGTGTTATGTCACAGCGACTGATGTTCATGAAATCGCTATTAAATAATTAAGTACACTAAAATTGGCGCAAGGTAACATACTATTACTAGTAATTGTGTTTTTTTTTGACGTGATAACGTCTTTAAAATTGTTTTAGTCGGGTGACATGTTCAGAAACTTGTGTCACACCAAAACCTCACGAGCGCGATCGCAGGTATAACGAGAGAGAGACGGACCGATCTCCCGTCTCATCTCGAGAGCTGCCAGTCATTCCGTGAAACTTGTCACGCGGAATCCTCACGAGCGGAGGCTGGCATAGCGTTCGAGTGAGTGGACCGATCTTCCGTCTCTCTCACTCTAGCGGCATACAAACGAATGGAGATTTTCTCGTTATCACGTAAACATCTCGATCGTAAACCTACTTTACAAACAACCAATTTTTATTTTTATTTTCAATAAGCATTACATCGTATTAAAATTTAAGTTAGTTGCAATTTCATCACCGTCATCAGAAGCCCGAATGATTCCATTGCTAGACACGGGCCCTTAAAACGAGAATTTGCCCTAATCACGGGTTGGCGATCGAAGCTTAAAACCCGCGGGAATATTATATTACCGGAATATAAAATATCTCGTGTGCTTTTTCAGCCCAAAATACAGTGAAGTGATTTACTACATTGACTCATCCGTGAATTGAACCACTCGATTACAGAGGTCAAAATCAAACCTTATTAAATGAGTTTTTATTACGTTTTATGGTTAATAAGGTTAGTGAAATGTTCATATTCATATTCATTTAGGCATAAAGATATTAATTTGATTATAAAATATTATGAACTCAATGAGGTGTTCGTGATTATCAGAATTTCATTACAAATTAAACAAAATAGTGTCACCGCAGTAGTCAGTAAATTTTTACAATAACAGTATGTCAATTATTAGTAATTACAGATGTCAAATTAGATATAATGTCAAAATTAAAAGTCAAAGATAAATCAATAATTCAAGATAATAATAATGAAACTGATCTTCTTCCGTATCTTGTTACTACTATACATTTTTAAGAAAATTTGATAGCAACCACAACGCGACTAGTTGCCATTGCAATTGCAATATAAACTGACGGCAACCATAACTGGTGTCACGCGATCTGTTCGCAGAATCGATTCATCCTTGACAGCCTTTTTAAACACCATATTTGTGTGGATAGAACTAGCGTAAATAGATAATTCATTGAGACCGTATTTAGTCAGCTGTATTGCATGATTAGTTGCAAACATATCACATATACCATTAGCTATCTAGCTTAGTAATCTAACGGCCGGTCCCAATAATCTATCTATCTTCAGTTTTGTCATATCGGAGATAGAAAACATCTTCTGTCGCTGATTTTGCCGCCCAGAGAAACAAAGACAAAAGTTGTTTTCTATCTCCGATATGCCAAAACTGAAGATAGATAGGTTATTGGGACTGGCCGTAAACCGACGAGCATGCATGAAAAGATCGATGAATGTGGAAGAAGCGAAAGATGTATGCCAGGATCGTAGTAAGTGGAAGGCCTTGGTCTCTGCCTACCCCGTTGGGAAGGAGGCGTGATAATATGTATGTATGTATGTATCTAGCTTTTAAATATTAAGTACAAAAACATACTTTACATAGAAAATTATAAAAGTGATATTTTATTAATTAGTATACAGGATGTTAATTAAATGAACGAAACTAGCTTATTAACATATGTTACAAACATCCATCTAACTAAACTTTCGCATTTATAAAATTACTAATTAGTCATACTAACAAAATTAGTGAGATTCCTTTAATGTTGAATGCTGCTAAAAATTACACGCCTTTCGTCATATTTTTTTTTGTCTCTTATTTCACTGCGATCTGTCGCCACAAGGACATTTATCAAGGGTTTGGTCGGTTTTAGTTTGCCATGTTCAGTATGCGGTAACGCATCCTACTTTACTTCAACGTTGCAATTGTGTGTCTTGGGGCATCCTTCGTTTCAATCCGCGAATTGTAGTGTTGTCATAATGATTTATTATAAATAATAATCATTTTCTGGTACATACAAGGGCGGGTCAATAAGTCCGTGACTTTTGGAATAAAACACAGATTTTTTGATAAACAAATCATTTTATTTTTCAACGTAGTCTCCCTTGAGCTCTATACACTTTGTCCAACGCTTCTCCAATTTTTTTATCCCTTCCAAAAAATATGATTTGTCGAGGTCCTCAAAATAGGCCTTTGTTTGCGAGATGACTTCATCATTGGAGTCAAATCTTTTTCCACCAAGCCATTTCTTCAGGTTTGGGAACAAAAAGTAGTCACTCGGAGCCAAATCTGGAGAATAGGGTGGATGAGGGAGCAATTCATAGCCCAATTCATGGATTTTTGCCATGGCAACTGCACATGTGTGCACCCTTGCATTGTCTTGGTGGAAAAGAACTTTTTTCTTGGCCAAATGAGGTCGGTTTTTATTCAAATCGTCATTGAAGCGGTCCAATAAGTTGGCATAATATTCCCCATTGATTGATCTTCCCTTTTGAAGGTAGTCAATGTGGATTATCCCACGTGCATCCTAAAAAACAGTCGCCATAACTTTATTGGCTGACAAACCCACCTTGGCCTTCTTTGGCGCTGATTCACCCTTAGAAACCCACTGTTTTGACTGTTGTTTGGTCTCTGGTGTGTTGTGATGGATCCATGTTTCGTCCACGGTTACAAAACGGCGCAAAAACTCCTCCATATTGCAATTAAACAACGCCAAACCTTCCTGTGAAGTTGTTACACGATTGCGTTTGTGGTCGACTGTGAGCAAACGCGGCACCCATCTTGCGGAAATATTCTCATGCCCAATTGATCTTTTAAAATTGAAACCACTGAGCCATGCGAGATCCCTACGGCTTCCACAATCTTTTGCACTTTCAATCTTCGGTCGGCCAACACCATATCGTAAATTTTTTCGATTGTTTCGGGTGTAGAGACCTCAACTGGGCGTCCAGGACGTTCGGCATCTTCAGTGCTTTTACGGCCACAACGAAATTCAGTAAACCACTTTTTTACCATTGAAATCGATGGTGCAGAGTCCCCATAGTATTTATCAAGCTTAGCCTTGGTCTCGGTAATGGTTTTTTTTCGCAAAAAATAATGCTTAATAAGCACACGAAATTCACCTTTTTCATTTTTTCCTCAAATTACTGGGTAGTCTGATAAAAATAGCTGTCAAACACAAACTAACTGACGCAGCAAGTTCAAATTTTGATAGGAATCAACTGACAGATACCTGTTGACAGGAGTAGTGTTGCTTTTTCAGTAAAGAGGTCAGAAATTCAAAAAGTCACGGACTTATTGACCCGCCATAATCACATAGGTACATACAGGTTAATTTTTAATTATTGACGGGCTTCCTCTTGATTTCAAACTGAACCCTAATGTTGAGAGGAAGCCAACGATGCACGATGGAGCGAGCTAACCCAGAAGCAGCCTATTCGAGCCCTAAATGATTTACAGAATTACCCTTGAACGAAATAATTGTACATAGAAATAACTGTTCATCGTTCATCGATACATATATATTTTTTTTACCGACAGCTCGGTTCGCCGAAAGAATGATATATTATATTTCTTTCGGCGAACCGAGCTGAAAAAAAATATTTGTATCGATGAACGATGAACAGTGATTTCTATGTGCAATTATTTCGTTCAAGGGTAATTCTATAAATCATTCGGAGCCCACCTAAAGCGGCTTGTACAGACAACGGCAGGTCAACCTACCAAAAAAGTTAAAGGTCATTGAATTGATTTTCAACTTTAAGTCCAACGACTAGAGATCAATATTAATTGAGAAAATTTGACGTTTTGTGGTAGGTTGACGTCTTGTTGAGTCACTCCACCACGGCGGTTGTCGAAAAAAGTATTTTTCGTTATGAAATAATGTACCTGAACGCTACTAATATAAACGTCAAAAAGGTTCCCCCTAACTAAACTCAATTACGGATCTTTTAATCATAATTTCAATCCGACTTATCATGAAGCCGATTATTAACGTATACCAAGGACAAATTTACTTTGATGTTCATAAATTCTTACTTGTAAATCTTGTAATTGTAACATAATTTGATTAGCAAGCAAAATTAAAATTCACAATTTAATTACTCGAGCTCTTGTTTGTAGACGAAAATTGACTGGCGATGACTCGGACTTTTATTCCCAAGTTAATGACACGACAAAGTTAATTACAACCTTTACAATGGAAGTGGGTACAATAAGCTCTGGAAATCCCACTAAGCACTAAAGCTTTAAAGCAGACTAAATACATTAGGCACTCGCAAGAAACATGACAGTTTAATTTAATTTTCAAAGCCTCGAAGTAAGGTACTAACAATATAACATACATGTGCTATGAATGAAGCTCATCTGTCAAACAATCTTGCCAAGGGAATTTCCCAAGTCATGTATAAATAAAAAATACAATAATACAAAAACACATGTCTCATAAAAAAGCTCAAGGTCGTAGGCCGCGGGCTACGGAGAGAGCAATGCTTGATATTTCCCAGCGGGATTGAATCAGAAATTAAGAAATCCGGAGAACTAATATACCGACATTGCTCGAAGAATTGCAGAGCTGAAGTTGCAGAGAACTGGATACATAGTATGAAGATCCAATGGTCGTTGAGGTGGAAAAGTTCTGGAATGGCGATTGTTCACCGAAAGACGATCTGTGGGTATGCCCTCCAATTAGTTGTCTGATCTGGTGATGGGAAGCCTAGATGCGGATGGCGCAAGAGCGATTGGCGTGGAGATCCTTTAAAGAGGTCTGCGTCCAGCAGTACAAGTCCTTTGGCTAAGATGATGATGATAATGGCGATAATACAGACACTTTAAAAAAATATGATAACCCTGTAACGGTATGTCCAATCATATTATAACTTGCTTTTCTAAATGGTCTACGCATTCGCTTATCAAGTCATTTATTGAATTAGTTCGCATTAATTTATAATAATAATAATAAAAATATCTTAAAACTGGATTACGAAAAATAAAATTGTACATCACTTGCACGCAAAGAGGAGTTCATACATTTGGAACATACAAATTAAGCGTAACAAAAAGAAACGTCTGAGGCAATTTGTCAATGTCTTGTATTACCTACTTGTGTTACGAGGTACCAGTCAATGATTTAGAACAAGGCTGCTCTAACTTTTGAAGAGTCGGGCCAAACGGTAGATTCAGTCGTTAACAACGGGCCACTTTCTATTCCTAAAACTCAATAATTAAGAAAATAAAATTGAATTATTGTTTATTAGGAACAAATATTCAACTCCATATCCTTTGATACTGACATTATAATTGCAATTAAATTGCTAAAATATCATATAAAGTAAATATCAATTTGTCCCACTTTAAATACGATAAAATTTTCAAACCACGGGGGGGCGGGCGGTCCACGTAAAATTCTTGGCCTGGCGGGCCTGGGGTTAAGCAGCCTTGATTTAGAACATGAACATGAAACTATATCTAAGCAATGGTTCTTTTGCGTCATTCAAGAAAGAATTAGCGTCAGAATTTTTCAAACCGCTTATCACACACACAGGCCATGTATTTACGACTTCCATCTTGCGTTAGTAGAAGACGGGACCAAACTCATAGGTACTTAAGTAAAATTTTGCAAAGATCCCTCACTAAATTGAGCTGACCGGATATCGAACCCAGAACGTAATAAGCACTACTATACCGACCGGGTCGTCAACATCCCTATGAACTAGGGAAAAACATGTTTAGGGTTGACAAAATAGGGTTGGTATTTCTAGCGATGCGAGCGATGACTGCGACTATTCGCTTCATGAATGGATGGAACCTGCTACATGAATATCAATTGTGTTCTAGACGACAACAATTTGAAGTTTTAATGACTTTTTCATAATTAATACTTAAACTCGGATGGAACAATCATTGTATACAACCGGTTTGATGACAAAAATCCTCGTAACAGGGGCATAAAATAATTGCTATGCAATATATTTTTAAAAAGGCCGAAGAGGTTCCTACCCAGTGAACCGATGACTAGATTACGGTACTAATCCTTTGTTCAGCAGTGGTCTTTCAAGTGCAGATGAAGATGATAACGAAAAATAAGTACAAGTACATGATACATATACGTCTACTAATAATGCGTGGCACTTTATTCGTATCTCTACTAAGATAAATCATTAAGGCGATAATGAACTGCATATTGTTTAAGTCCAGGTGTTTCAGTTACCAACATCTTAAGTGGCAACTCAAAACATAAACTCAGCGAGAAATTAACTGAATAAACTCCTGATTGCGCAGTCCCGCTTCTAAGTTCTGATTAAGTAGACGCGATGAGTTGACGCATCATGAATGCGCATCAAAGTAACGAGCTAACTTTGCACTACTGAACTGTATTTCGACTTGAACGCTAGGGAATCCAACACCGTAAACTGTGATCCCAATTGATACCTCAATAAGGGTTACTGAATTTTCGTATTTAAATAAAAGTATCATTTACAAAAAACAAACCGTTTCGTATTTATATTTTTCGGGAAATTATTTAATATCTATACTGATATTATAAAGCTGAAGAGTTTGTTTGTTTGTTTGAACGCGCTAATCTCAGGAAGTACTGATTCGATTTGAAAAATTATTTTTGCTTTGGATAGTCCATTTATCGAGGAAGGCCTTAGGCTATAAAACATCACGCTGCGACCAATAGTAGCGAAGCATCAGTGAAAAATGTTACAAAAATAATCGCAGTAATAATAACAGACATTGACGCGGACGAAGTCACGGGCACAGCTAGTAATAAATATTACAAAAACCCTACTATACTGCCCTGGGGTAAAGACATATTTGTCCTTTTTATTCTGATAGGTAAGTGTTAATGTTATTAATTTCAGGTTGGTGGTAGTTTTGCACATTTTATATTTTGCCATTTACTTAGGTGAAATGATCCAGCTAAATCTTACACCCCTTTTTCCCTGATTGTGTAATTTAGACAAAAGTTTATCGAATCGTGCTCTGTCGTAGGCTTTCTTCACATCTAATAAAATTACTATTGAGTATTTTTAGATTTAATGCATTAATAGATTGACCGCTCGAGACGTGGATGTGTCTTTTCCCAATCCATATCGGTTGTCATCCAAAATGCTGAATTTTTGGTCAAGGGGTTTTAATTGGATCCTGCTACGTTTGACGTAGCACATTCTTTTATAATATCAGTATATAAACTTGAAAAATTTTGTCTCAGGCGGGACTCGAACCCGCATCTCCTCGCGAGGAGATGCGGGTTCGAGTCCCGCCTGAGACAAAATTTTTCAAGTTTATATACTGATATTATAAGTGCAATTAAGTTGCTAAAATATCAAATAAAGTACATTCTTTTATATTAGAATTTATTAGCAAAAGAACAATGACAAATATGAACAACTAGCTGTTAGTTGCGACTTCGTCCTCGTCAATTTCTGTTATTATGATCGCGACTATTTTTGCAACATTTTTCACTAATGCTTCGCTCCTATTGGTCGCAGCGTGATATGTTAATAACCTAAAGCCTTCCTCGATAAATGGACTGTCCAACACAAAAAGATTTTTTTAATTCGAACCAGTACTTCCAGAGATTAGCGCGTTCAAACAAACAAGCAAACTATTTAGCTTTATAATATTAGTATAGATTTAAAATTTCAACATTTATCATTATTAAGAATATGTAAAATTTATTATTGGTTATGTTTTAACGTGATATTTGGTTACAGCTACATTGTTTGGACAAACATAAGAGATCTGAAAAAGGAAATCTTACTAAATGAAAGAGTAGAACAAGCAAATTAAACAACGAGATCTCTAAAGATTGTGCTCACAGTAAAAGATTAACTTAGAGCTGTTAACTTCCACTTTAGCATTCCTGATGTCCCGAGTTACTAACTTGATGTGAACATTACAAGTTGGGTTGAAGTATCTTGAAACTATGCGGTGAAGATGTCTGTTGGATTAAAGCAAAATGTGTTACTTTGTCAGTGAATCACTAATGGTACCTAAGCCATAATGATATCGCCTAGTGAATTGATGAATTGAAATACGTAATTGAGTCACAATAAAAAATGGAGTAAATTATATTTTGTCTTCTGATAAGTAAATAAAAAAATGTGGTCATCATATACATTGTTCTGATCCCAAAGAAACTATTAAAAGCACTTGCTTTGTGCAAATCAGAGACAACGAAGGTACCACAAACATCCAGTCCCGAGTAATGTAGAAAAACACTTTTGCCCTACATTGGCCTGTCCGGGAATAGAACCCGGGACCTCAAAGCATGCGACACCTTGTAAACCGGTATGTCAATTTAATAGATTTAAATATAAATCCATAATGTTCGACTGGCAGAGAATGCCGCAGGGCATTAAGTCCACCTTTTGTACATTTGTTTCGTAAATGTATGCAAGAAAGTTTAAAAAAAAAAAAAAAAACCCAACCTACTACAGCCAGTCAAAAAGTGTTTAGTGACATTTCACATTCAAATTAACACGTTACAAGTTTCATTCCAAAATCCCACATTCCCACACATAAACCTATTTTTGCGAAGTCGAAATTCCTTAACAGGCAGTCCCAAAGTTAGCAAGAATGCAAAAGTGTAACGAGCTAAGTTAAACCTTAGAGCTGCAAGTTAATCCGCTACTGTTGAGGACCTCGTTGCTTATTTGGAGCGATGTTTCTGGCGGTTTACTTAAAGCCAGCATACACTTGGTCGCAGGGATACGCATTTATAGGCAGATTTTGGTACGTCACGTCGTTTATTCCTTTTGTAGAGCCAGCATGAGAATAAGAATATTTTCTTTCGCTTAAATGTGAAACAGAGATGTTACAATTTAATTAGAATTTCAGATCACACATTTCACCACAAAATGGCATGCAAAACAATTTATTTATTATAAAATATAACGTAACATCTTATTTAAATCAAGCTATTTAGAATTAAGTGGGTTACAACATTCGGGTTTTTAAAAGAATCGAAATATACGAATGTCTCACTTACAGATATTAGTCATTATTTTTTCAAGTAAACTTATAAGCATTATTAATTAATTAGTTTTTCTGCTTTTTTGCGGGACTGCGTGAAGTATGAGTAGTAGGTGAGATACAAAATGGCCTAGGTCCTTTCTCAACGTGCTTATCTTTGCTTTCTTCTTGCTTATCTTTGAACCTGAAAACTTGGTATAGTAGTTTAAGCTTGAAAGTGTCACAGACAGCTGTCTGTCTGTTGTTACCTTTGTATTTACGAGTATAATATGAGTTAGGATAACACAGGATTATTGAATTACCAGTCAAGCGTCAGTTCGACGGTCGACTTGACAATAGTTTAGTCCATTGTCTCCTCTCTTCACGAACAGACAATTATTGCAGACAATTAAGAAATGCGTGGCAAAGATAAGAACTCCAACGAGTTTGTTGTGGACTAGAGAAGGCAATGGCAGAGCGTTCTGAGAAAACTGTTTTGGAGACGTGTAAGTTTCTTTGAACGATCTTTAAAAAGAACTGAGATGAAACTAGAAAATACACAGTATACAATAGCTATCTCATTTTAATACAGTTAATGCATTGTTTATACAGGGTAATACAATAAATCAGAAACTGAATCTATTTACAAACAAAAAAAGCTTTATTGGCTAGACTCCTTTTTAGGGCGCTCGGCGGTGTGGACTTCGTAAGGTCATTTGCAGGCTATATGAGCCTTTTTTGATCTTTGATAAATGAGTGAATGCCAGTTTTACTAAACCAGATTTGGATATTAGTTTTTTTACTATAAATATCAGGGTAGAAAGTAAAAACGTTAAAAACTCTCTCATATATATTGTTTAATTGAACGTACCCATGAGTTTGGCATATATTATAACAGCCGTGCTCTGGGTATCGTTTAAACTGCTTGTCAATTTTTCTGCGTGGAAAGAAGATACAACAATTTTATATCTACAAACTTTAAAACATATTGACTCTGACGCGATGGCAGACAATCAAGTGTATACGAGCCTTAACAGTAAGAACGTGTTTATATAAAGCACCTTTGGCTAAATGGAAAAGTTTTTGTAATAAAAGTACGCAATAGTTGTTTGTGTGGCTAATGGACTTTTTGTGACGTGAATTGGTGTGGATCTCAATAATACCACGCATTTCAACTGAAGCTCTATTTTGACACTGCCGTAAGTTAATTATTACTAGTCACTTTGTTAAGTTTACCAAGTATTGGTATTCAGGCTCCAGTCTCAAACGTAACTTGGACAATTTATTTAAAAACTGTTTCGTTTGGAAGAAATAAGAGGAATAAACAATTTAGCCTATGTCCTTTCTCATGGTTTTAATCTATCTTTGTATGTAATTTCATAAATCGGTTCAGTAGATAAGAGGAAACACTACGGGCGAGAGAATTGAATAATAGGTCTTTGTAAAATCTATTGCTGTCGCGCAGTGCCAAACGCCTTCACCGCAGAGTGTGATAGAGACAACTGCTTTTTGGACCGAAAATACCTACTAAAAACACACCAAATCAACGTTTCGTAGTCCCCCGATTACTTTTCCAAAACTAGACCGATTTAAATACATTTTTCAATAAAAATTAAAGAAAGGCTTTGGCCGTGTTCGTATGTTCTCCTTTTTTTCTAAAATTCAGCCAAATTTGTACTCTTGATGTTTGAATACAGCGGAAAATCTGGCGAATTTATTCGGTTTTTGAGGGCTCATATATTTTTCATTAATTAATTTATGAAAAAACAGAAAACATAGAAACATGCTAACAGTGGCCATAGATTATTGTAATAAAAATTATTGCTCTAATGGCTTTGTCCAGGGAGGCAACAGGGGACTACGTTTGTATGGAAAAACGGCTGTTGTATTTCGGCGAAAAACGTTACAGAGACACAGACAGTTACTTTCGCTTTTCTATTAAGTATTAGTAAGGATTAGGATAAGGATTTAAACAGTGAATCTTATTATTCTACTCTTAAGAATATAAAATCATATGTTTCTACCATTTTGATCATCATCATCGTCATCTCAGATAATTTTAAATGATGATGATAAGGTGATGTTAATGATCAGATCAAATCAGCCTACGAAGAGGGCTTTGCCAAAATCGCCATTTAGCCAAAAAAGAAGGCCAACGGTGATGCACGTCTTCTGACTGTTCTCCTTTGCCTTTGGTCGAGAAGAGGTAGTGCTATTCTACTTCAAGCCGGCACCATTCTGATCAGGTAAGACTTAAGTATAGAACAATAGTTTTGCTCCCCAATTTTCGTCCCATAGTAGTTATAACGCTCGATTTGTTGGTAATTTCCTATACTTGAAATTAATAGCAGATCGAGCAGATCGAGCAGACCTAAATCCTCGCTGTGTCAACGGATAATCTAATAGGCATTAACTGGCCGACGGTCACGACTGGCCGGGTAGACAAAGCCGATTTACATCGGTGTTGTTAAGCTGTAGTATAAACACAACGGTCAAATCAAAAGGAGAATGGGCAATATTTTTTTTTTTTTATAAATAATGGTCTTGCTCTTAACTATACGGTTAAGAAGAAGCCTAAGATGGAGCGAGCTTACCCAGAGGTACTGGTTCTCCCACACACCAGCGGAACACAGAAAAACTGTTTGGCACTAGACTCCGGCAGGAGGGTGGTAGCATCCAGGCGGCCTCTTACGAAGCCTACCACCGCAGAGGGATCTGTTAGCCGTCATTATTGATTAGACAACCAAAGATGCCGTTGCCCAGGGTGGACCACTAGGAGGTAGATCCCACCACCCCTAAATTTCATACCGTAGGACATCCTTGCTCTATTATTAAGGAGAATGGCCAATTTCATAATTTTGTTTTATAAGACTTCCTTGCTCTATTATTAAAAAGGAACTCACTCTCCAACTCAACTCAGCCACACTTCAATGTAGAGACGACAGCACATTAGTAAATACATTGAGGCATCGTAACGTAGTTGATGTAGGTGCGAGTTTGCAACAAAAATGTGTAGCTTGATGCGCAGGCCACTGTACTTAAAATAACTCACAATAATTAACATAGTGCAACAAACGTATTTTTTAAAGAGATATAATAATTGTAAAGCACAATAACATCTTATCGTGTAACTGTTGTTTAAGGATAGATTGGTGTCAAAGATTCTGCTACAGGCCCCTTATTCAGCTAACAAAATCGTATCACAATCGTAATTGAATAGCAGGTTTTTGACAGTTCTAGTTTGGGCTAAGTGTCAAAATCGCCCAATTGAAGCACGATCGATTAGCAATTTGCAATTGAAATAGCTGAATAAGGCCCCAGGTCTCTATGACTTGTTCAGAACAAGATGAATGACCTAAACCTATTAAGTCAGGTTAAAATATTTTTTTATTTAATTCAGTAAACCATATGCATTGTGTTTATATCTTAAACTTAATTATTATATAAAGGCAAATTAAACAGCTAAAAATCATCTTCGCTATACAAGCACTTTTCCAATAATAGTTTTTATAATTTAGTTATAAACATGTTAAACCTAGTCTCAATTTTTAATTCTTCCGGCAGTTTGTTGAAAAGAGTTGTAGCTCGATTACGTGGACAATGCTTTACAATTTACGAGATTAGGCGCGATATTTCTCTTCAGGTTAGTTTTTCGTATAAATTAAAAACCCTAGTTAACTCCGTAAATTTATCCTTCATTTAAATGACAACTATAAAGTTTGCGTAAATACAAGAAACCCATTTTTTAAACTTTAATTACGTTTTCAAAATGGTTACGACTACTTTAGGGTTAACAGTCACCAAAATAGCTAATTGGCATAGATTAAATTCCTAACTGCAGCTGCCAACGTTTTCTAAGTTTTATAGACATTATTATTAATGGGATCTATAAAATTCATTGAAACTTCCAGTTGTTAAATCTTTTTCATCTAAAGTGATTGTTCAACAACTGTTACTCTGTGCCGTGTCAACCGTTCTCCTTAGTCTATGTCTACAATTTGATAGACGATTATGGTCGGATAATGCTGCTTCGGTGGGCAGTTTATGATCTTATAACCGTAGTACATGCGAATAATGTGATATAGTGCAGGCTCGGAATAACACTGTGTTGTATAGATAACTCATAAAGAGGGTCAAGCTGACTAACCGTGTAAACTGCCTGGTTGGTGTTGAGGAATGCTATTAGGCATTATGCCACAGTTGTTTCCGATAGCAGTAATCTTTATTAATATTATCTATGCGAAAGTAACTCTGCCTGTCTAAAAATAAGTACAAAGAAAGATCAGATCTAAAAAAGGACATAATCTATTTTGTATCCCAATGTTGGTCACATGATTTCGCTCGCGCAATATAACGAGTAGTTCACGCAGGCAAAAAGCTAGTTTTGTACTCGTATTTGGGGCCTATGTAAACTTTTTTTATATCTAGGCACAATATCTTAAAATAACAACGACCAATTCTTGAAAAGCTTCGATAAAATATCACAACCGCCATCAGTTAGCTACTTCGTCAGGTAGCTTTAGTTTAGTTAGCCTAAAAGACAAATCTTTGTAACAGTTTGGAAAACAATGGTGTTTCGATGGCTTCTTTAATACGATTGGTACTGAATTGGCGTAAGTCAGAGACTACGATATCTGTTTATAGATACTTGGTACCTGACCTAAAAAAATACAGTAGTACTGTATTTTTTTCTAATACAAGTAATGTTACCGTCAAAACGTTGTTGGCAGACCATAGTATTGACTGAAGGCAGTTTAAACAGCCAAGATCTAATAAGGTTGTATTGAACAGTTCACTGATATGAAAAAATGGAATATAAGAATAATACAAGTTTACATAATAATATATTTAAATATACAAAACTGTCGTTTAGCTAGCACGTAAGACTTAAAACGGAAAGTTCCCGACTAAATCTCGCAGATCGCTCCGATTTGCATGCGCCCCCTACCGGTGATATATCACCGCGACGCGTTCGTTTCTACTATAGAGCTGTGTTAATTTGGCTGTAGGACCGATCGATATAACGTTTTGTACATTGACGATACTACTCGTATAACTTTGTTCCCAGGATAAGATCTTAAAGCCTGATTGTTTGGATTTTTTCACAATCACCTTATTTATTTAAAACTTAAACGCCTACAGGTGGAGCAAAATTCTTATAGGTGTAGTAATTTTTTTCCGAAATTTGTTAGGACTTTCCGCTCGTTATAAGACATTTCCTTTCAGTTGCTTTGTGTGTTCGTCTAGATCTACCTCGACTTACCTCTTCTTCTTCTGTATTCGATTTTGCTCACCAACATAAAAATTACAAAGCGTTTGCCAACCGTGGCCATTATGGAAATATGTTTTTTTAGAGGCCTGTGTCCAGCAGTGGACTGATATATGACGATGATGGTCCAACTGGTCGACTAATCAAAAATCAGTAATATACACCAACTTAGATAACACTCCTTTTCATATTAGAAAAAAAAACAAATAACTTCAAAAATACATGAGTTGAAATTCTGCTAAATAATTTGAACTTTTTGTTTAATCAAGCTAGGTTCATAATACGTACATGATTATATCTGAATGTACTAACTGTTTACATACCATACATAAATTATGAATCTAGCCTACCTATGTTATTTATACCTAAATGTTGTAACTTCTTCAAACACAAAACTACGTTACAATTCCTACTCATATGTGTTTGACTTTTCTTGTAATACTCGTACCAGTACCTATTACCTACCTTACATTTTATACCAACTGCATGTAACAATACTCATGTCCTACAAATAAACAATTTTTATCTTTATTAACGCATAACTCGTAACTTTGCTTTTAACACTTCGTTCTTTTCAAGTTAGAGTACCCCATCATATCCTCAAGATTTGGGAAGTATAGTTGTTTTATTTGGAGTTAGTCCTCTATATAGTATATCACTTAAAGAGAGGAACCGGACTATTGTTGTTGTTCAGATGTACAGTTTCATGTGTATTGACTTGTTCGAGATGTTTTATCGAGCAAGTGGTATAATTCGTCTACGGTTCATAGGAAACATAATAGAATAAAAAATAATATATATCAAACACCAGAAGCAGCCTGCAATTGAGCCCATATTGAACCCATAATAAACGGAACATCAACCTCTACAACAACCGGAGTTGATAGATACAGTTTTAAACCTTTACATATCTTTTTAAGTTTAATAACTATTGTTACATTTTCCAATAGACCAGAAAATATATAAGAGTGTGCCATTCTCCATACTTCCAAAATGTTTGTAAAAATTGCAAATTTCTGAACAGTTTGCGTTTTCTTATTTGGCTAAAGACATAAAGTAATATTGCCAAAAGGAACAGCAAAAAATGGTGCCAAATGCTAGTATCTGCTTTACACTAAGCCCTAATTTAGTATTTGGGACGAGTGTATCGAACTTCATAATTTTACTTTTTATTGCATTCTGTTGGCAAATATCCATTTGGTATCTACTAGTAGAATATTTTTTGACTAAGCGAAAAGATCTTGTAATAACATATTATGTTGTCATAATATTAGTTTCCATCACTTGAAAACAAACCTCAAAAGAAAGGAACCAAATATGAATGAAAACTTAAAAATATCTTTGATAAATAAAGCATTTTGTTTTATAAAAACACCTTAGTAAAATCCTTATTATAACTCAAGTTTTTTTCTAACACTTACAATGTTATCCACGTAAACCGGTAATTGGGGAAATCGTCATCCAGATTACAGCGAAGCGATTCGCATTCGGGTCCCGTCCGTGACGTATCACCGGTACGACCGATTTCACGGGATCAAAACCCTTCTTCATTTCCAAACTGAATTGATCAAAACGTTTTCATGATTCTTAGAGATGTTTCTGTTACTGACTTTCAAAAAGTGGAGGTCCTTGATTTGACATTGTCCTTTATTGTTCATTTTCCACATCCGTCATCCGTCATCGGGAGCTACAAAACTAGAAGTTGCGTATTGAAATTCATAGGATAAAGATTTGCTTAGTTTGGGCCAGGTAATAAGCGTGTGATAAATAAATGAATAAATGTGGACAACATCACATACATTTTTCTGATCTCAATTTGAGTTACTGTTAAAAGCACTTAGTCTTGTGTTCGCCGGCAGATAAAAACAAGAACCAAACTTTATTTTTCTATGAGTGTGGTAAGAGGAGAGTAAAGGAGAACTGTGAGGAGTAGACGGGCAGCAGCGTCTTCTCTCTACATTGGCCAAACTGCGTTCGCCAACCTGCTGTGTCGGACTGTCCAATTTTCGTTAGGATTAAGTGATTTCGTTCATTATTAGTTTTATAGATACGTAACCCTAAAAAAGCTAAAAAAATCATTAGACAAAAAAAATTTTTTTTTATTATGGTAAGAATGTCTCAACTGGTTGTAAGTTTGAAGACATTTAAAAGTCTTGGCTACAGGCTACCTCAATTAATTGTGCATCGAAGTTTCACGTTATACAAACGAATTTTATATTTCTTTGAATTCCAAACTTCTCCTTTTTCTAACAAACTCGCTTTCAACTTCGAAACCTTACAGTCACAATTTTAGTGAAGGTATTGTGTTGGTAGTCTTTCATAACAATCGTAAAAAGGTTCCAAATGTTTTTAACATTTCGGAGAATGTTTTTCTAAAGACGGGCAGTTTTTTTAAAACAATATCCGTATATCCGTATCCCAAATATCTCAATTTGAACTCGATTTGACAGGCAATAAAGTCGATTTTCGTCTGTCGAAATCCGATTCACTCCGGTTATATCCGGATGACACTTGACCTTAATTTTTCTCGGGAAATTCAATTCGTCGTTGTAGTGCTTCGATTGTAGTGTCAGAGCGTTCTGTGAGCGGTCGAGTGGAAAGTGACACAGGGTGCTGGGGTGACCATGAGTCCATTGCATTTATAACAAAAAAACGCCTTTTAAAAAAGAAAAAAAAAATGTCACGGATTGAGAAAGGGATGCTTAGATGGTTTGGGCATGTAGAGAGGATGAGTGAGAGAAGAATGACTAGACAGATCTATAAGGCGAGTGTGAAAGGGAACGTTGGAAGAGGAAGGCCTAGACGAACTTACCACGATCAAATCGGGGATGTTCTGAAGAAAGGTCAGGTCAAGAGTACTCTAAACCGACGAGCATGCAACATGAGATTGATGAATGTGGAAGAAGCGAAAGTTGTATGCCAGGATCGTAGTAAGTGGAAGGTCTTGATCTCTGCCTACCCCGTTGGGAAGGAGGCGTGATAATATGTATGTATGTATGTAAAAAAGAAAAGTTACGGCCTATGCTCATCCCACTGCAGGGTGAAGGTGAAGGCCTTCGTCATTGAATTCAATTTACCACAGCAATGACGGTTACAGGCAGAATGACGCTGCGAATTGCGGGTTGGTGATCACAAAGCTGTGCAACGTCCGAGAACTCGTAATATTTTTTGCCCAAACCGGGGATCAAACCCCGGACCCCGAGATCTTGGCTGGGCAATTGAGAATCGAACTCGCGTCTCTGACCTCTATGCCAATACACAATACTAAAATATGACAGTGATGTACATATTTATTTAACAAAATCGAGGTATAAGTCGGTATTGACCAATATTTATAACTAGCTGTTGCCCGCGACTTCGTCCGCGTCAATTTCTGTTATTATGATCGCCACTATTTTTGCAACATTTTTCATTGATGCTTCGCTCCTATTAAATTGGTCGCAGCGTGATGTTATATAGCCTAAAGCCTTTCTCGATAAATGGACTCATCATCATCATCATCATCAGCCTATCGCAGTCCACTGCTGGACAAAGGCCTCTCCAATTGCACGCCACTTAGGTCGATCCTCGGCTTCTCGCATCCAGCTCCTGCCAGCCTATCGATAAATGGACTGTCCAAACACATAAATATTTTTTCAATTCGAACCAGTACTTCCTGAGTTTAGCGCGTTCAAACAAACAAACTCTTCAGTTTTATAATATAAGTATAGATTACATAACAATTACTTAAAATCCACCTTTGGCTATCTAAGCTACGATCTTTAGCCCGCCTGCCCAGCGTGTCAAGTATGTCTATATCCTTCTTTTAGAGAGGCCTCTGTCCAGCAATGATCTAATATAGGCTGATGACATCTGTCATGTACTTTGCTATAAGCGACATAACTTATGCCACATCACACAACGAAAGTTATCTTTTGTACAATCATTTGGTCACACTACAAGCATTAGTGTTAAACGCGATACTGAACAGATGGCAAATAAACTCCGCATATAGAGGGTTATAATAGGCAGGATTCTAAGAACCTCTAAATTTGATCAGCAACCTTACTTTTGATGTTATCAAGCCTTATTACGGCTTCTGGGTACACCTCATTAACAAGACATTGAAAAAAAAAACAATATATACTTGGGCAACTGAGTTTCGTTTGTTATTTTGATAAATAATTATCAGATCAAAAGAAAATGAAGCTTGTAAAGAGCCATAAATGGACAAATATCAAACTCGTAGCCACAGAACATGGAAAAAGGTTAGAAAGGCTGTCATGCGCCATTTGTATGAGAACCAGTCACCACCACCAGTCGAATTATTTTGACCAAAGTCAAAAGTTGTCAAAAGAAACCAATCACAGCGCTCACTTACAAGCATTTGCTCATAACCTCTGTGGCGCGCCTGCCCCGCCTGCATCGCTTTTCTAACCTTTTCCCATGTTCTGTGCTCATAGCAGTAGTTATCTGTCGCGTAAAAGTAGTAATTTCGATACGTCAATAGATGCCAAGAATGGTTCTTTTCTTGTAAAATACACGTTTTAATACAAATTAGTAAAATTGAAAGAAAAACCTATCAATTCAAAATATAGTTCATCTTAGTGCCATTTCCGCGACACAGAATTTGACAAGCATTTTTTTATTAATAGAATTGCTTGCCTTTTTGAAAAAGACTAGTTTTTAGGGTTCCGTACCCAAAGGGTAAAAACGGGACCCTATTAATAAGACTGGTCTGTCCGTCTGTCCGTCGCTCTGTCACCAGGCTGTATCTCAAGAGCCGCGATAGCTAAACAGGTGAAATTTTCACAAATTATGTATTTCTTTTACCGCAATAACAACAAATACTATTAACAAAATAAAATAAATATTTAAGGGGGGCTCCCATACAACAAACACGTTTTTTGACCTTTTTGGTACGGAACCCTTCGTGCGCGAGTCCGACTCGCACTTGACCGGTTTTTTTCCCCTTTAATAACCTTTTTGTCAATTCTACTTTTAGCAATACTCATAGCAGCATAGCATATTACTGAGAACAACATTAAAAAAAATATTATTACAATCTGACCAATAGTAATACTAACAGCCCACATTTAGTTTTAGTGTGTTGTACCGGAGATATACGTTTAAGGATTTCGCCATAATCGCCATACTTGCTTGATTGGCGATCACAGTTTGGCCAGTAGTGAAGAGGAGACGTTGCTGGCCTTCTTTTGTCTCCACCCTAAATAACCCCAAAGACACACATAAACCGTGATATAAAAGGTTGCTATTCTATTTTAGACCTACAGTAAATGTTAGTAAACACCAAAATAAGTTTTTTTCCAGTTCAAGTATTCGCTTTGTATGCTCTTAGATAAAATGGAAATAATAATGCAGATATCTAGTATAAATATAACTTATAAGCATCTTACATAACAGTTTCTTTGGATAAGAAACAAATATTATATCTTTAATAAATATTTATAAGCTAAACAACGCCATTGTATTCTAAATAGAGTTATACCGTAAATAGTAGACTTAGGATCTCGACTGCAGACTAAAGTACAGTCGGGATATAATACATGGAGTCAATAGTCATTAAAGGTTTACACCCTTTTTTTTGGTTATTAATTAAAAAATAACTTTAGCTCGATGATAAAAATAAATCATGGTCATTCTAGTCATGTCTTTTGGCTCTTATTATAATGAAGATTATCTCAAATAATTTTACAAAGTTAAATCTTCGAACTCGTTATTTAATTTGAAAAAATATTATTGTTTGATGGCATCCATCATTGAATTCAAGTTACCAAAGCAATTTAAAAACGGGTACAGGCATAATGCTTAACAAATGCGGTTTTTTTAATAACAAACTCGAGCAATGATCCACCGTGGTGGTTTCGTCGTGTATTTCGTTATGAAAAAAACTTATGAAGTCTTCATAACTTTGTTAAAACAAATCTTTGTGACCGAACTGATTAAGGTTATCTCTCACCTCATACCCTTTAGGGTCTTGCCCTAATCCGAATAGTAATGAGCCGATATGAATCATCCTTATACTGAGGCGGACAATGGTAGTGACGCCCTAGATAAGTTTGGACCGAAAAAGTGGAACTCGGTCAGTGGATATTTTTTGTTCCGGAATATTTGGCTACCTTATCTCTCTTGGGTTCTTATCCTAGCACGTACAGCACGTCATCTTATTCATTAATGCCAAATTAGCCCGCCCACCCAATTTTCAACTTTAAAAACAAAGCTTAAAAATCATTTTCAATAAAATAAATCTGGTCAAATGAAAAATATAAAACTACAATGCAGCCCTGTATAGTTATTTTAGAATATACCGGTATTTATAAAGTTAAAATATTTATAGGCAACGAAGCCATTGTTTCATATTTGCATATACGTAGAACATTTTTAAATATTACACGTTCTAATTCTTTTTTACCTCACGTTATCGAGTATGACTGTACAAACAAGAACGCTGGAGTAAACTGAATGGTTGATTAGGTTTTTTAAACCCTTTTGTTATTTTAAACATGTTTTTAAGGAAAACAAATGAAGAAAAAAAAGTGTACTTAACAAAATTTACCTTAGTCATTAAAATTTTTCATTATTCATAAACACATGTATTGTTGTTTACCTGAAACAAAAACAAAAACACATTACATACTGGTTTAACATTTTTAAACATAAAAAATCTAGTTACCTACACAATCATTGATTTCGGTGATCTTTTAACTTAGTAGCAATCAACCTTATGTCATGTTCTTAAGGTTGAAATTTGATTAAGGCGATGTGTGACAATGGCTACCTCGATTAAATCGCGTACATATGTGTGCATCTAAATATTCATTTATTTATTTATTCATTTATTTCACTATAATATAACATTGCAGACAATACAGGCATAAAGATGTTAAGGTTGTTACATTATTAAGTGTTTAGACGACCATTTGGATCAGCGGTAGTAAACACTGCTTCAGATCCATGGGTCGCGGGTTCGATCCCCGCACAGTACAAATATTTGTGTGCATGAACATGTCTGTTTGTACTGGTCTGGGTGTTTCCTATGTGTTATAAGTATTTATTTACAAAAAAAGTATATAAGTAAGTTTATCGGTTGTCTAGTACCCCATACGACAGGGTACTTAATAGTAGCTTAATTTGGGACTAGATGGCTCTGTGTGGCCCAGTGTGGCATGTGGCATTTATTTATTTATTTATTTACACATTTACTTAAATTACAAAACATACCAACAACTACTTTTAGGTAGCAGATTTAATTGAACACCACAATGATTCAAAATTGAAATGACGGAAAGATATATCAATGCTAATAACTTATACAAAATTAAATTAACAATGTTGCATTTAATCCCCACGCACCGCTATTTGTTTATTTAATTGGAAATAACAACTTATCTTTTTTTAGGGTTCCGTACCCAAAGGGTAAAAAGTTAGACAGTTGAATTTTTCACAAATGTATTTCTGTTGCCGCAACAACAAATACTAAAAACAAAATAAAATACATATTTAAGGGGGGCTCCCATACAAAAAACGCGATCTTTTTGCCCTTTTTACCACGATTTTATATTAGCTTGGGTTGTATCTATGTATGAATGTATGTATGTATGTAATGGAATCTTCGAGCATATTTTTTACCAATTTCTAGAAGTTTGATTAATTTGAAACTTTGCACACGTATCAAGGACCGATGACAATGCAATAATTTAATAACAGTTTCCTAGTTTTCCTCTGTAAGAGGGAGTAAAAGAGATAGAGCTAGCGCGCGATCTGTATCAATTACGATTCCTGCATAGCTTTGGACTTACAGTCGATAAAGAAGGAATCAAATCTTATAAACTAAACTAAAAAGTAAAATATAAATTATAATTTAAAAAACAAAAAAACCACGCTTTGAAAACAGATTAAACTAAAAAAAAACAGTAGTAATCAATTGAAAAATTCATATTATTGTACAAAAAGCGTGGGGGGCTTGATTTAGATTGTTGTAAATATTTTATCAATAATATATATGTGGAAATCATAACAAGCACCTCACGCTTTTTGTACAATAATATGAATTTTTCAATTGATTACTACAGTTTTATTTTTAAATTTTTAGTTCAATCTGTTTTAAAAGCGTGGTTTTGTAGTTTTTTAAACTATAATTTATTTTTTACTCTTTTGCATGTTGTTTACCTAGTCAATGGTACGGAGCCCTTCGTGCGCGAGTCCGACTCGCGCTTAGCCGGTTTTTTTCTTCTATTAATATACTGACGCTTAAAATATAATTATTACCTACCTACCGCCCGCAGTCCGGGTGGAATCGCTACTTTTAAATAATCTTTGAGCGAATAACACAAGAACTAGTTAACCATTACATTTTTACATCCAGTACAGGAAATTAGTATTGTTCATGCATTTGTGATTTACATTTTAATTCCGGATGTTATTATGCAAAACCATCCGATGACTTGTTTTCTGTTCAGTATAAATTACATTGTTATAACTGGCCGTAAAGAAAACGCTCTTGATATTGTGTCATGGGATAATGGGGGCTATCGCTAGTGAATTTGCCACTAGAGGCGCTAGTGTCCAGTGTGAGGTCCAATAACATTAACTTTTCACTGGTTTATTTATTTATTTATTTAAACTTTGTTGCACAAATTAGTAAAATGTACAAAAGGTGGACTTAATGCCAAATGGCATTCCTTTGGGTCAGACAGAAATGTTTTGTAGGCAGTGCGATATTTAAAACAAAAAAAAAACTTTACATTTGATAGAAGAAAAAAATGAAGATCAGACGGAACCAAAAATAAAAAAACAAATCGCGTAAAATAAACTACATATATACAACAGCAATATACATAATATAAACTACATACTAATAATGATTACAATAATACAATACTATGTAATAATGTATGTTTAGCGGGTTTCGTGACTTAAATTATAATTTCTTTAATTTACCTGCTGGAAAGTGCTCTCCTTCGTAAAATATCGCAAATATGGATTACTTGGAGATGAATGTGAACGCTTTAAAAGCAGAATTAAGAAAAAGCGCAAAAATAGGCGGCCTCAAGAGCAACTATTTCAGAAGTTAGTTTGTTGACTTGGATGATTCGTCCAAGTTTGTTGATATCAAGATAGTTATTTGTAAATAATAAACTTAATTAGATTCAAGATTTAACACTTTGTTTCGGCGCCGTTCGCCTTTGACAGCTATACCTCGGGACCTCAGTCTACAGTGGTGCCAACTGGTGAGCAAAGAAACGGTAGTCCCCATTGTATAAGATTTGAATAAAATAAGTGGAACAGTAGCCATCTTGTTTCAAGGTCAAAGGACGGGGGCATTCTATTATGATTTTCAAACGAAAAACTGGTGAGTGAATTTTTTATGCAGATCGTTTTAGTAAATTGTTTTTGTTAGGTGAGTAGGTGGAATCCAGTCTAGGGCCCAGTTTTTATCACCCTTAGCTGCTTCCATGATGCTATGATACCACTTGAAATAGAATAAAATTAAGAACTATACGTACGAAAAAGTCACTTTTAAACTGTCCAATTGTAAAACTTATCCTTATCAAACCGGGATTTACAATGCAATGTTATAATTGTAAATCCCGGTTCAGTGATAAGTTTTATGTGTAAAAATGCATCAAAAATGTTCAATTTTATATAATATAAGCAGCAAATGTCATTGCAGTTTTTATTGATTCAAATTCAAATATCTTTATTGATAACACAGGTACATTTTTAAATTAAAGACTCTGATTCCCAAACTAGACGAATCTATATCTTAGGAATCAGTCGTCTCTCCCAGAAATATGACTGTTAGGTACCTACATATTTACTTTCGAAGAATTCAACATACAAAACAATATTTTCTTCAAAGTTATATAAAAGTAATTATTTTAACAGATTATGCCTGTACTAGCCTGTACCCATCATTACCGTGGTAGCTTAAATTTAATTTGCTTTAGCACTGCACTGGAATGATTATAAACCGTTACTTTTACTTTACTTATACATTCAAACGCACTCGTTCAGTTTTTAAAGTATGCAGAACCACGGAATTGAGGTTGATAAAAAAAAGTCCGAGGGTTGAAAGTAAAGCGCTCGCGTTCACCAATTTAAACATAATTCTAAGCAAACTCGTTTGCGCCATGGGGTAAAATAGGTAGACATTCACCCGTTTCGCTATAAAAAGTAATGAGCAACCATAAGGAAGTTTATAAAACGTTTAGATAACTATTCGTTGGGGATACTTTGATTATGGTGGATAAACTTCTAAGGATTACGCTCAATATATTTCATACATTCAGTAGAACTTCTTGCGTATAGTAATAAACGAGAATTTATGAACATACACACTGATGACTGTTAATATTTATTTAAAGGAGTGGCGCTAGTGTACCTTTAATCATTATTGTCATCATCAGTCCAGCCTTTTAAACCCTTGCGTTGTAATCACGCAGACCACCGAACCATAACACCGATTATCATTTAAAAAAAGACGAATTTATAGATAGTAACTACTTTTACTTCTAAAATTAACACTAATCAAACCTTGCACTAACTTGTCGACAAAGGCATTTTTTATTTCTCTTACAGACCCTACACAATCTACTTACATAATCCAAGACGTCTAATCTGGCAAAGCAAACCGAATTGGGTAAAAAAAGCATATTTTTCTACTATTCCAATTTGCATGAATCCCTCGGGACTTTCAATGCAGAACAATCAAAATGTTACAAAATGAAAAAGCCATTCCAGTCCAGACAATTTAAGACAGCCATCCACCGGTTCTACATTTCTAAAATCTGGAAACTTTCCAACATTGGCCGCATGGTAATGAGAAATAAAAGTACACAAAAAATATTATCACAGCTCAAGTGCACTTTCTCTGTAGTGAAACAGAGATATAGAAAAGTTATTTGGATTGGCCGTAACTTGTGAATGAGTATGGACTGGCTACCGATAAAATATAAGAACGAGATAAACAGACTTATACAAAAATGACACTTTGATCTGCCCATACGTTTGGGAGTCATGAGCGGGAGGCGAGAGGAGAAAAACGGTCTTTGTTCCTCAGATTTATAAATTTATCATAAGCCACAACTAAACTGTGTAAATGTGGTATGTGGTAGTCCGTAAGGAAGATCAATTAAATGAAAATGACTGATAAAGTAAAAAAAAACTGATTCGGATCGACGCGACACGGCGATGTTCCCGCGTTAAATTCCATTGGTCATTGTTGATGGCACGCTATCCAACATCACTATTTTTGATAGACAACACTAGTTGCTGTACTCGCTGTATTTTATACTTCGCTTTCTCCACGTTAGGCCACCGTACTATACGGACGTGTTCCAACCTACAAATATTTAATTCGGACAGAATTAGACTTTTGTAAAATAACCAGTGTTGTGTTTATTCCTACAACATACAGTCCACTACCAAACATAAGCCTTAACAATTGTAATGTGTCATTGTAACTTATAGAACCGGGGGGTTCAGAAGAAAAGTTATCCAGATTGGCCGCAGCTAGATAGTGAATGGATATATAGATAATATTACTTGATAACAGGATTTAAACCACAAACTCTGCCGATTTACTCGATCGAAACGTTATCATAAGCCTTTATCAGTCCTCTGGTAAACTTAGGCCTCTGCCATAAAATGCAAAGGTTGAAGATGTTGCTACCGTCTTGCCTGGCGGTTCTCCTTTATTCACCGTTTACGACACCAATTGAAAGAGAAGAGGTGATGCTATTCTATTTTATGGTTAGTGCCCTAAACTCATCACATGCCCTTTGCGGAATTTGAATCCGCAATCGCTAGTTTAGCAAACAGCGGCGTTAATTTAATTAAAAAAGAAGTGTTAAAATTATTGCAATTAAGTCGCCCTAGAAACGTTGACTAATGGCGTCGTTAACATTCATAATAAAACACTTAAATCTTAAGTCTTCGGAACTAGACCAAAGGCACAGCCGAAAATGATCAGCAAGCCGAGTCTGCTCAGTATTCAGCTATGAGGGGGTGGAAGGGGCTTTGGACTACCTGTCTAATCGACTTGATGGTTTATCTAGCAAAAGATAGACCCGGGCTATTTTTCTGTTACCGATATATTACACCGCTTTATATCAGGCTCGGCTCTGTGTAAAAAAACTTAGAAAAACTTTAAGTGGACTAGTAGTAACGAATTATTAAAAAAAAATGAAGTAAGGACTATTCTTATCTCTGTATGTTTAATTTTATATACGGATTTGCCACATTAGGTACGCTCTCGTAATTTTTGCTGAAACGGCATTTGTCTTATAAGATAAAAATAATTTTGCATAATTAAATACAATTAAATGAGACATACTTTACACATATACTTTATACATATTAAAATGTTTAATCTTCGATAAATATGTTTCATAGTGCATGTCTTGGCTGTTCTTGCTTGATGAAAAGATGGATTTAATAGAAGAGTATTTAATTATGCATTCAATGAAACTACTAATTGTTTCGACAATTAATTTTACATTAGAAATGGTATTCGCATTTAAGTGTATTTAGTGTTAAACTATTTAAGGCTTAAATTACTATTTCAGACTTCAAGCCTAAGGCTAAGGGTAGAATTCGGACAACAACTTCTTGGTAAAATTCAAATCTCTTTCTATTTAAGGAATAATATCCGGGATGTACTATATACCAAGACTATATAGACTATAAGACTATATACCAAGTTTAATTTAGCTTTATTTACCTTAGGTAATTTTTCAGCTGTTAACAATGGCGATCATGGCCAAATTTTCTTCTTGGAGGTTCAGCACTCGACTAAGGACTGATGGTGATGAAGACGTAACTCTTACGTGCCTTCATAGGCTTTCTAGTCATTAAGTCTCAATCATCCCTAGTCTATGAACTGACATAGATCAGTCCACTTACACACAGGATTTTTATATAATCACCATGCTTGCCAGGCGAGTTAGCAATCGCCATGGTAAAAAGAAGACGTTGCTGTCAGTCTTCTTGCGTCAGCTCGCCTTCAGTAGCCTCTTACGACAACCATAAGAAGAAAGGAGTGAATGTATTATTTTTATGTGCCGGTACCAGAGTATAATTCTTAATTATTTATTTTAATCAGTGTAACAGAGACGTCAAACTATAAACGTTGTAATTCGTTCCTATTATTGGAAATGTCTGGCATCCAATTAGGCAGCCATGTGAGCTTACGCCCATTCAACTTTCGTAGGGCCACGGGAATTCCGGCGAAATTCCTTTGCACATTGACGTGACGGCCGAAGGGCAGATACACACGTGTTAAAAAAAGTAACGTAACAGCCTTTAATCATCCCACTGCATGGCAAAGGCCTATATCACTGAATTCGCGTTACCACAGCAATAATGGGTACAGGAATAAGAATAAGAACTATTGCTCTGGTTTGTGATCACCAAAATGGCAACATTTTGGTGATCACAAACCAGAGCAATATTCGAAAATTTTTAACTTGTCTCCTGACCCAGATCCAGGACCCTGATATCTTGGCCTGGTTCTGAAACCACTAAATCAATATGGGGTTATTTTTTCGTATAGGCTTAATACACTACACACATGCCTTCTAAAGCTGTGTATGGTTCTGTATACTTAACGAATGGGTTTTACAAAGCAAACAGCAAAAATCCAATTTGTCATTCAATTATAACTCTGCCTTTTCGTGAGGCTCACACAGCCACCCTGCATGAGCAATCGTTTCCGTCTCCCATTAGCGCCGCTCAGAGCAGACGTACAATAATTTAATCTCCACGGATGAAGGGTTTCGCGATTCGCAAACAATCTCCGAGCTTACACCAAACTTAACTTAAAGCTGTGGACACATAAAGGACGACTGTGGAAATTTTTAGACACCGAGATGTATTGTGTATGGACTTAAAGGAAATAGGAAGAGTTGGGCCTGACTGTTACAAGAACCAAATTCTAACTAAAATTCATAAAATATTTTTTTAAATTTTGTCGTAAAACATCAATTACCTGTTCTATGGGACAAGAAATGTAACAAAAATAAAGCATTATTTGATATCTTCATATCCGTAATTCCGTACCAACCAACCATTGATTGAACAGGGCTGCCAACCACATAATACAATATTTTAATTCGATTCAGTTCGATTCTCACATTACCGATTTTTTTGTTTATTCTATTAATACCTTGCAACAAACTATTTTAAATAAACAGTTTAAGGCAAGTAGCCTTGCTAAAATACTTCAATATTTTTGCGAAAAATATTGAAATATTTTGCTACTATTGTTCGTAAAAATGGATTTATTTTTTTGTTATAATCGATTGCAAGTAATTAATTGCATTGATTCGATTATTTATCGTTCTATTATCTGGCAACAATGAAATGTCACCGTGACGTAGCAGCCGGCATTCGTTCGCTCGAATTATTCTTTGTTTGTGTTGTACTTATGTGTTTGTGTTGAGTGTTTTTGTATGATTTTATATTGTCTTCACGACCCTCGCTTCGATTACGGACTCTGCCAATTGCTACCATCATGAAAGACTTGCGCCTGCTCAACGGATACTGATTACCTGCTTTAGCGACAAACTACGGCTTTCTTCCTGGACTCTGAACTTTGCATAAGATTGGATCATAGATTTAATATGATTGGATTGTTGATTGCATTTGACAAGATGAGCACACCAAACTGTATTAACTGTGGCATCAGTTTTGCTCGTAGCAACGCTATAAGCATGCATTCGTTGGAAGATGAAGCCATACTAGCAATTGTTCAACAATGGACTGCTCCTCTTACGGTTAGTACCTTATCGGTAGGATTTCTTAAATATCCAAAAGGTGTTAGTAACCCTTAGGTTAGATACTTTGACTTTTATTGGCATTGATTAGTTTTCATGATGTTGGTTGTGATGACTCTTGGTAAACTACTGTTTGATTATCTTATTAGATTCAGCCTAAGATATATCAATAAAAGCTATTTCATATACCTATCTACAACTTACTTATTGTATACCCTGTCCTGTGGCGCTTGTCAAAATTAGAGGTCCAATCAAGTGGCAGACAGTAGGGTAAAAAAAAAAAAAAAAAAGTTTGATTCCGCGGTAACTAAAACCGCTAATTTCTGCAAATTTTTGTATGAAACATGGATTTCATTTAAATACCAACGTAATCTACACAAGATTTACAAGCTTTTACCTACATTTAATATTAATTTATCATGTAATTACTATAAGTTATTAATTGTTACTTCCAAAGTACCTCAGTTTCTAACCACATTTTCAAAAAGAAAAATATGCTTAAAATTAGTGACTGAAAGTTTTCTGATTCTAATTGTACAACAACATAGGACACTAAATAAGGTTCATTTATGGCTAAAAATATTTATTTATGGCTATAAGTAGTAAATGAATTGGGAAGTCTAGCTCACGATGCCGTATTCCAACCGCTCGCAAACTCGCTGCGGCGCTCCGCGCCCCTGGAATACAGCAGCGTGATCTAGCCCTCCCAATTCATAGGTAAAAAGGATTGACTTGTCTTTGTTATATCATTTTGTAAAAACCTCTGGTTCACAACAGTCACGTTTGAAGTCGAATATGAAATTTCTGAAACAAAAAGAATCACTAGAATTAAAACGTATTTGTCCTGCTTTACTAAATGAACAAAAACGACATGGAAACTTACTACCAAATACTATACGTAGCATTGTTTGTGGTCCATCTAATTGTGGGAAAACTAACTTAGTAATAAGTTTGTTATTACATAGGAATGGTCCATGCTTTCGAAACCTTTATGTTTATTCAAAATCTTTATATCAACCGAAGTACATATTTCTAGAAAGGGTAATGAATATGGTTGCAGACACTACATATAACAAGTATTCCGACAACAGTGAAATTTTAAGCCCGCATGAGGCATTACCAGACTCTATTATATTATTTGATGATGTTGCCTGTGAAAATCAGAATAATATACGAGATTATTTTGCTATGGGTCGTCATAAGAATATTGATTGCTTTTATATTAATCAAACTTACACCAAAATACCCAAACAACTAGTAAGAGACAATGCTAATCTTATAATATTGTTCAAGCAAGACGACATAAATCTTAAACACGTTTATGATGAACACGTAGGAACTGACATGACTTGGTCTCAGTTTCGTAAAATGTGCTCAACTGTTTGGAGTAAACCTTACAATTATGTCGTCATCAACAAGGACTGTGACCGAAACAAAGGTTGTTACAGAATGATGTTTGATACATTCATAGTAGTTGACTAAACTTTTTAAGTAGCTGCTAGGTTATTAACGAATCAGTTTCATTAGTGAAGTCGAAGTGATTGGAACCATTACCAATGGAACGAAATCTCAAAGAACAAATTGTAAAATCAGCATCAGCTGTAAAAAGAAAGGTAGAAATGCTAAAAGATTCAAAAAATACAAATGATATGGCTTTAGAAACAATATTTAAACCAATTGTTAGTCCACTTAAACTTCTAACAAGTAAAACTGATGGTAAACGTCATATAGGAGAAGAAATTAAGCAAACCCAATTACCGAAAAGAACTCGGCACGCCAAGAGTGAATCGTCAAATGCTTCTACTGAAGATTTAAATTACTTTAAGGAGGTTGTTGATGATGAAGAATATTCTGATACTGGCGAAGAAAATTCTGAAAATGATGTTTGTAAAACACCTAACAAAACTCTCACTACATCACCCTCCGAAGATCATGATGTTCATGAGAATTCATTTAAATCTCTTCAATCATCACCGAGTATTGCCAATGATTCTTTATCATGGTCCATGTCATCTGAAATAATGAAAGATATACCTTATGGTGTTAGAAATGTAAAAGGAAAACTTTTGCTCGGCAATACCCGTGTTCATGACGATGATCGCATTCTGAAAATTGGAAACCGTAGTTTGAAAAAAACTCCTGGCTTAAAAGAACTATTGTATAAAAAAATACCGAATTTAGATATTATTACAGACGAAGACTTACAAAATTATAAATTAATACTTATGGACACTAATGCGCACAAACGTAATTGCGATCCGTCCAAACCAATAAACAGTAACAAAGGATTTAAATATATGCACGTGATCAAACCATTGTTTAAGTTCTCTAGAAGTCATACGAGCAGTGTAGAAAGTCTCCCAACAGGAAAAGGCATCGATATTCTTAAGGAAGTTAAGAAAAATACTGATTTGGTTTACTGGGATGATCCAAACGAGCTAGTGGAGAGATTAAAATTACTACTTGCATCATGGGCAGCTGGTAACACAGGGGTGTATAACGAAATGTATGCAATAATCGAAGAATTGCATGAAGTTGGAATCATAAAAGACATCAGATATATAAAGCTGCCATCAGGAAGATTGGACAGTATTATTAAACTAAAGAAGCCGACAAGACGGCAATGAATATAGACAAATTTGGTCATCATGTTCACAAGCGTTTACGACTAACTGAGTACACTGACATTCTTAACGATACATTGGTAAAATCAGATTTAGGTGACTTTGATTTAAAATCATCAAGATTAAGAGGACTACTAATTCCTGAAAAAGAAGATGAAGCTGTGAATAAAGAATACGTGGACAAATGTGTTCAAGAACTAAGAAATGAGATGAAAATAATTCAAAGTAATATTCAGAAATATCTTAACAATCTAGAAAAATTGACTTCCGTCAATTTGACTAAACTATATTACACAAAAAAAGAAATTGATCACATCGTTGAAACAAAACCTGCTAAGAATGAGTAAGCAAGATATAGTAAACGAACTTCATAAATCTGTAAGAAGAAATTTCGTTCGTCGATGTACTATCATAAGGGGATTAGATGATCTATGGCAAGCTGACCTTATGGATTTTCAAAAATATTCTTCATGTAACAAAGGATATAAATATGTTCTGGTCGTAATCGATGTTTTATCAAAATTCGTATGGGTGAGACCATTGAAGTCAAAATCCAAACAATGTGTTACAAATGCAATGAATAGTGTGTTATCTGTATGTACAAGAAAGCCTAAAAATTTGCAAACAGACCTAGGTAAAGAGTTCTATAATGATTACTTTAAACAGTTGATGGAAAGATATAATATAAATCATTATTCTACATACTCTGTTAAAAAAGCATCCATTGTAGAGCGAGTCATTAGAACTTTAAAATCTCATCTTTACAAAGCCTTTAGTCTATGCGGAAAATATCAATGGCTCCAAAATAAATTAGATTCGATTGTGCAGGACTACAACAATACTGTTCATCGCATTACTAAATATAAGCCGAATGACGTTAATCGTTCAAATGAGCATATAGTTAAATCTAACATTAAGAAAACCCATCAACCAAAAATACGACAGGGATTTACTTTTCTGGTTGGTGATTTTGTTCGTATAAGTAAATACAAAGGAGATTTCTATAAAGGTTATACCCCTAATTGGTCTACGGAAATATTTCGTGTTGCCAAAATAAATCAAACCAATCCCCAGACGTATCAACTAGAAGACAAACACAACAAGTACATCTTAGGTTCTTTTTATGGATATGAACTACAAAAAACTAAAGTTCCAAACGTTTATCTTATCGAAAAGGTTATTAAAAGAAAAGGAACCAAAATGTTTGTAAAATGGTTGGGATTAAGTGATGAAGAAAACAGTTGGGTAAACAAAAGTGACTTAGTCGAATAGATATATAAACAACTTAGCTAATTCTTAAACTCACTTTATGTTTATCGATGAAGGAAGGTAGTGGTATAATTAATAACTTGATAGATCGTTTACCGTTTGAGTTACATTTGCCTGGCTATCAATTTTGCGGCCCTGGAACTAAACTTCAAAAACGGATAAGTAAAGGTCACCGAGGAGTGAACAAATTAGACGAAGCTTGCATGCACCACGATATCGCATACATTAACAAAGACTCAGGTTCTCGACGAAAAGCAGACTTAGAACTTTTGGATATGGCCAAAAGGAGGTTGAAATCAAAAGATGCTGGCAAAGGAGAAAAAATTGCATCTTGGATAGTAAAAAATGCTATGAAAGCCAAGATCAAGGCAGGCAGTGGCATAAAATCTTTCAAGAAAGGTGTTAAAGCAATACAGTCTCAATTGAAGAAAATTAAATACAAGGACCACCACTCTGCAATTAAATATGCTTATGCAGCTGCAAAAAAACTATTTGGTAAAAACAAAGGAATACGCTTGCCCCGCTATATTCCACTTCCAAAATCAGGAGGTCTTTTACCACTTATTCCTATATTTGCGGGATTGTCAGCATTAGGTTCTCTAGCTGGAGGAGCAGCTGGCATAGCAAAAGCTGTGAATGATTCTAAAGCAGCGCAAAAGAGTCTTCAAGAATCTGAAAGACATAACAGAATGATGGAAGCACTAGCTCTTGGAAAAGGATTATATATTAAACCTCGTAAAAAAGGAGCGGGTTTATATCTTAACCCATCAAAAAACTAATTGAGCGGCTACCCAGACGTGCACTTACTAACCTAGATATATTAGAACATTCCAGAGATATTCCATACTTTCGTGGTGTTTATATGAGAGATACATTGCCTTTGAAACCTAGAAAAATTGAATGTGGAATATTGAACTTGGATAGCAACAAAAATCCTGGCACACATTGGGTAGCCTTTGTCAAGCAAAACAATTACATTCAATATTATGATAGTTTTGGTAATTTAAAACCGCCGTTAGAATTTATTAAATATATGAAGAACTTTCCTATAAACTATAATTATGTACGTCACCAAGCTTTTGGCACTACTAACTGTGGTCATCTATGTTTAAAATTTTTAAGAAACTATTGGAAAAAACATTTATATAATAAGTGATTAAAATAAACATGTCAGTACAAAAATGTCTTTCACTGTGTCTATAACTGGGACAGGAACCTCTTTGACAACCAATTATTCCCCAACTTTGGATCTCCGAGGAGATTACGAATGTGGTCTTGTGTATTTTTCAACATTTAATTCTATTCCTAACATAGATGAACGGAATAATAAGTTTTACTATGGTGAAAATGAAATTATACAAATTCCTGAGGGATCTTACGAGCTTCAAGATATATGTGATTATTTGAAAACTAACATTAAAAACAGTGTGTTAAAATTAACTTGCAATAACAATACACTGAAAACAAATATATTTTGCTCTAAAGATATACATTTTAATAAAAAAGATACGTTAGGCAAAATATTGGGGTTTGGAACAGAAACAATAAAAGCAAATATAAGTACTGAATCTCAATATCCTGTTAGCATTCTATCAACAACCATTGTGCGGATTGAATGCGATGTAGTAAGTGGCTCATTTGTTAATGGAAAAGCAAGCCATATAATTCACGAATTTGTGCCTAACGTGCCACCTGGATACCGAATAATTGAAATACCAAAAAATTTAATTTATTTTCCTGTAAATCAAAATTCTATAAGTGCTATCAACATAAAGCTGTTGGACGCTGATAATAAAGAAATAAATTTACGGGGTGAAGAAGTGCAACTTTATTTACATTTTAAGAAAAATGATAAATTTTAATAAAAACCCTAGTGCAGAGACTTTTCAGACCAGTCTTCAAAGATCATCTCACAAAAGCACATCGCTTAAGCTAAAAAAGAAGCTTACCAAAGCTAATACAGATTTCCTTAAGCTGATTGGGTTGATAAAATGAATATTTTAAATATATCTCAACAAACGTCATATGACAATAGCATCGAAAGTTTTGAGTACCATTCTTACAAACCATATGTGTCAAGTTTTAACACGAATGATGAAATAAGAATTCCTATTAATCAACAAGACTTGTACGTGTTACCATCACTTAGCAGCCTTTACATCGAAGGAAAAGTGAATGTTTATAACAACACTACTAAGACCAAAGTTTCAAATGTACATTTTGTTAATAATTCAGTATTGTTTTTGTTTCAAGACGTGAGATATGAATTGAATGGAGTAGAAATTGATAAAATTAAGAATGCTGGTGTTACTACAACAATAAAGTCTTATCTATCTTTAAATGAAAATGAATCAAAATATGCGCGAGTTTGGGGTTGGTCAACTGAAGGAACAAATAATGTTAGTGGTGGAGCTTTTTCCGTATCGATCCCGTTAAACAAGATTTTAGGATTTGCGGAAGATTATGAAAAAATTATAATGAACTGCAAACACGAGTTAGTGTTACTAAGAAGCAACTCAAATCTTAATGCGATGAAGTTAAATACAGGAGAAGTCTTAAGTGATGTTACAATTAGTAAGATAGTTTGGAGAGTACCGCATATTAAAGTATCTGATCGTGAAAGAATTAACTTGTTAAAGCATTTAGAGAAAGATCGAGCTATTCCATTAGCTTTTCGTAATTGGGATTTATATGAATACCCATTACTGCCTAAAACACGTAAACATACTTGGTCCATCAAAACTTCATCCCAAACAGAGAAACCTCGGTTTGTTATAATTGCTTTACAAACCAACCGCAAACAAAGTAGCCAATTGTCAATGGCTGAGTTCGATCATTGTCACGTACGTGATGTGAGAGTCTATTTAAATTCGTCATATTATCCATATGAGGGAATGAATGTAAGTTTTTCAGATGACAAATTTACTTTATTATACGAACAATACACAAGATTTCAACAGTCTTATCATGGACGCCGTTCAGAACCATTGTTGAGTTTAAAAGAATTCAGAGACATCGCTCCTTTGTTTGTTATCGACTGCTCGCGACAACACGAGACATTAAAGGGATCGATTGACGTCAGAGTTGAAATTGAAACAGATCAAGAAATACCTGATCAGACAGCAGCATATTGTCTGATTTTAAACGATTGTATGTTCGAATATAAGCCTTTGAGCAACATTGTCAAAAAGGTATCATGAATAACAATACAATAATTGTGGATGTGCAAGGATTTATAAATCTACGCAATGAGTTCATTGTCAAAGAATTGGCTGTAGCTACTTTGCAATATACAGATATATTTATAGTAAAACCACCACATTCATTCTTTAATCTAACTGAAGAAGAAAAAAGACGTGTTCGATGGTTAGAAAGGAACAGAGGATATTCCTGGAGCGATGGATATATTGACTACAAAGAATTTGTAAGAATAATGAAGCTTTACTTTAAAGATCGAGTAATTATTGTAAAAGGTTTAGAAAAAGTGAAATGGTTGCAAGACTTATGCAGTCATCAAAATGTTAAAGATATCACTGATGAAGGTATTCCAAATCTAAGAGCATTATCTGAACTTTACAAAAACGATATATTTGTAACCAATTGTGTTAATCATAAGAATATTTGTGCACTGAAAAATGTTTTGTGTATTAGAAAATGGTATTTAGCAAACAATAAATAATTTTGAAAGTATACTGTTTTGTTGATATCACCCTTAAAAGTGTAATTTCGATCTGATTTTAGTATGTAGTTAAAAGAAAATAAATAAAAATCATGTTCATTTACTTTAATCATTTTATTTATTTCTCAAGTAAGATTATTGGCACTTATAATAATAATTTAAATTCATACATTAAACACTAAAATTAAACAATATGAAACAACTATGATAAAACATAATCACCACAGAGTTTTTTTGAAATCCTTCTAACTAAAGCTTCAGTAAGATCTTCGATTTCATCTACAGAATCCTGCACCACATACTGCGCACTAAGCACCACATTGTCTTCTTCTTCATTGGAACTCTCCACCGCTGATTCTTTCTGTAGATCCAATATTTTGATTTTGATGACTTTAATTCCTCGGCTCTCCTTACTTATAACAAAAGACTTGGAGACGTTCGACTTCTTCTTAAAGATTTCACGTTTTTGTCTTCGCTTTTTCTCATATTTCATCGGCTGATGCCTTAATAATTCTTGGTATTGCTGGGTAAAATTTTCTAATGGATCCTGAGCATATTGACTGAACATTATATCTGGTGAATCTTCCATTTTCTGAAACAATTAAAGTTATATTAGCTTGTTATGAACAGTGTTTCGCGAAAATAATAAATTATAAAAATTTACTAAGTTCCTAGTAGATACTTACATAAAATCATGAACTGATTCGCTGCTAACCTCAACGCTGCTGAATGAGGTGTGATTATAATTGTACTTGTAAATACAGTTTTAGTAGAGACAATGATCAGAAATTGCAAACCCAGCTCTTTTACAGTTGACCGTAAGACATGTGTACTAAATCAGCATTTTTTTTACTTTATACACGTTACAACTTGTTTATTGCACATGAGACGGTCCCGTAAAATGATACTATTGCAAAACTGATAGCTTTGTAACGTACCATTTCAGGTTTATTCACACAACAAGTTGCAACATGATTAATGTTATTTTGTTAGCGTGTGTAGGTAGTTATGCGTATTAGATCGCCAACAGATCAAATTCTAACAATGAACATGGTCAAATAAATAAAACTCTATATTTGTTTAGCAAATTTATTCAAATACTTTAACTTAAAAACTATACATTACAGTGAAATAAGACAAATAAAAAACAATAATGTTTACTTCATATTATGCTTATAATTATTCCTCCTTTTAAATAAATTACACAGTTATAAAATAATGCCCCCAAGACAGGGTGCTAATATTATTTTTTGAAATAAAGCGTTTATCATCTTTTCTAGACAAAGCCACTTTGTTTTGCTCTGTAGTAAAGATTTGATGTTTGATTGTTCTAAAAAGTACATTTTTACCTCTTAACTCTTTACCAGTTGATAATACATTGGTATAGTCAGAAAACTTTAATTTCATAGTAACATTTTTTTTAACACCTTTTGCTTTTTTGACTTCATTATTATCAGTTCTAATACTATACAACTTAGAACGCAGTCCTACAAACTCTAATAATATTTTGCCTCCTAATTCATCTTTAAACAACCCTGGGACTTTTTTGTTTTTAGGTACAATATCAAAACAATTATCCATGTCGTAATTGCTTGTATCAAAATAGGATAAAAAATTTTCTTTCAAGTCTGCATAAAAATCGTGTGTCTCTATGGAGTACAAAAGACTATCAGTATCAGTGTAACACAAAGACAATTTATCAGTGTAATGACTTTTCATTATCGAATAATGAAAATCATACATATGGTTTTTAGACAGCTCTAACACGGTAAATCCAATGTATATGGGTTTGTCAAGAACCACTTTTTCTCGTTTTAATTGTATAGCTACTAAATTTTCATCAAATATTGATGCGCTATGAAAATTAGGACGTGATATCAGTTGTTCGGCTGAGTAACATTTCTTAGTCTTATTTCTCTCATCCCGCCATGTACTAACTAGTTTTACATCTACTCTGCGTTCAGTATCTTCTAATGTTTTTCCGAAAATGCTGTTATTAAGCAATTTGAAAAAATCTTGTTCAAATAATGTAGTTGATTTTTGTCTCAAATGTGTATTTAAGTCGATGTAATCCTTTAAATATGGACTTTGTTTGAATGATATTCCTTTATGAATTTTTTTAAGACGTAATCCATGTTTTAAGCATGTCTTTAAGTGAACATAGTGGATAACATAGTTATATTTATTATACAAATTTGGTATAAGCTTTATATTTTTACCACCCGGAGGAGTAAAGTTCTCCGCACAAAAAGGAAGATCGTTATGTAAGTCATGCAAATTCTCGGGGTATTCCAAGTCAACTTCAAGGATATAACCATAGTCATTATCGTCAGCAATGTTTGTAACGATGAGTTCATTACAGTCCTGTTCATTGAGAAATTTAAAATCGGCGTAAGGCAAATATCCACACATAGCAAAGCCATATAAATTATTACAGTCCACATACATTAAATATCTGCTTGGTTGGGAGTGATCATAATCAGACTGATATTGATTATTCGATTTCGCATACCTTTTTGAACATAAGCAAATACCTCCGCGAATTCCCTTTTGAATCATTCGTATCATTTCTAAATCTGAAAGCAACTCTAATTTTACTTTGGTTTTTAATAACATTGCATCAAAGCTGAGACTTGGTGCTGTAAGATAAAATGCAGGATCTAAATCATAGTTAATCTTACACGTTTTACGAAACTTTTCAAAAATATCGCTTAAAATCAAAACATCGCTCTTTACATATAAATCCGTGTATTCACCTAGGTTTTTAATATTAAAACTATGCCACACTTTTTGTGCATGATCATAGTCAGAATTACTTATAGCTTCATCAGTTAGATTATTATAAAACTTTTCTTTTGAAGGTAAATTATTTTCTTCATACACTTTCCAATTTGTCATATAATTGTATGGATATACACCTTTTCTACTTAGCAATGTAAACTGATTTTCATTGTTACAATATGCACGCAAATTATTAAAATCGTTATGCTGTAGATTTTTAGCTAATTGTTCTATACTTGTTCCTAAAAATTTGAACGAGTCAACAAAACGAACTGCGATAAATTCTTTGGTTGAAAACGGAATAAACTTGGTAAAAGAAATGTAATTCTCATTATTTTTAGGAATTATTTTTATTTCGCCAGGAGTCCTACTTAGTTCGCGGATAAACAAATGGCAGTCATAACCCGATAAGTTATGAAAGAACACTGGGATAAATTTAGGTATTCTAAATTTAAGATTACAACATGAATGAGCTGCACCTCGGTATTCACCGGTAAAGTGGCAATGATCTCGTACTTTATCATCAATTAGTAAATTAGAACACAAATAACAACGCTCAGCTTTTTTAAAATTCAATATATCTTCCTCACTATAAATTATAGGAACTGGAGTTTCAGACGCAGATTGAATAAGTTTGTAAATTTGATTTATGTCTTTTTGCAACCGCTTAACAAATACAGTAGCACAGTCGGTTCCGCGATATGTCACCAAGCGATTAAGCGAGTTATCGTAATGACAAACAATGTAATAAGCAAACGCCGCAGGTAAATGTTTTTGTACTTTTTCTGTATACGCGCCTATGCTCTCGGAGCAAGGCTTTAATATCGTCTCAAAGTCAGCGTAAATAACGAAGGGTACGTTCTGCATGCAATGATAGTTTTTAAATTGCATTATAGTACCACTTTCGGGTAGTACCGTGAGTACTCCGCCGCAAACGTGTTTTTCATAATCTCGATCTGATTTAAAAAATAACAAACATTCTTCACAGAAATGTAATTTACCATGATGTTTTGTGATTTGATGGCGAACTAATTTTGTTAAATCCTTTATATGACAATAATGATATTTTGTTTCTTTTTCTAACAGAAGCATGTTGACATGATTTTTTTTTCGAGACAGTGTTTTATATAACGGTCCAACAATATTTTGTTTCTTGTCAATCCCATATACATTAACACTAATATCATTATTATTTTTCTCAAAGTTTTTAATATCTTTGAATGATACTGGAAAATTCATATTGTCGATATTCAATACATCAGTGAAGTGTGGATATGATGATACCCGATTAGCGTTTTTCACATCAGGATATAGAGCGCTCATTACAGTCCAAGCAAAACAGTATTCATCACTGTTCCTGATATTAATACAAGCCTTTTTTGCTTTAATTCTTTTCGGTAAATCTATAAAACTAGAACCACGCAATGGCGAATATTTGTTAATGTTGGTTTCGAGGTAAAGAATGTCCATAAGGGACCAACCACTTCCTTTGTCTTGGAAATCGTCTAACTTTTTATAAATTATCTGACAAACGTTGTTCAACAAGTCGTCAAACGAGTAATTTTGAAAGATAGGAATATTTTCTGTTGCAAACGATTTAATTTCTATCGTATCATCTTTAGGATAAATCATCTTAGCAAATAATTCAAAGTTGACTTTTACATTAGTGTGAGAGGCTATAGCAGAATCAATCACTTTACGCATCCTACATGAAATAGAATGCATGAAGTGCGGTGGTGAAGTGATAGGCAACTTCTGACCACCACCGGCTGTTTGTTCGCGATCAGCACTGATGCGGTATGATACAATGCGACCTCTAAAAGCTGAATTAACCGTTTCAATTCCTAAGTCATAGCTTAATGCGGTATTATCTTTATGAGTAATACTGCGCAAGTGGCCTGGAAAATCTTTCTTGAGTATAGATTTTTGACAAACTGAACAAAAGATAGTTTTGGAGCAATGCATATTGATTTTAATTATGTCTGGGTATGATAATAAATGTAACAATTTATTATAAAGTAAAACAAAATAGATTATTTGATGATTAAAATAATTACAATATTTTAATGTAGTATACAAAATACAAAAAGTTCTATTTAATTAAAACACATTCATAATATCTAGTAAAAGTCTATCTAATAAAAACTAATTGCTAAACAAAAAAAAAAAAAAAAAAAAAATTACCTACTTACTTCTTCTTATCAGGATAAAAAGTTGGTTCGATATTAACAAATAACCTACTACTATCTTTAAATATATTTTTAATTCCAACCCACAATGGATCGTCGTGATTCAGCCGAACTCTTAAGCAGCCACTCCACTTGTCGAAGCGTTCGCGAGGATTCACGCCAATGATTTCAGCGGTGTTGAACACTCGCAGGTCGATGTACACGTCACCATCGGTCTGGAGCGTGCCTTGCCGGTTGATCCCGCCCGCGACGCGCCGCGACAGTGACGACCAAAGTGGCTGCTGCTTCACATCCGGCTCATTTACGTCCCCAAATAATTCTTCGTAAATGCTGGCTTTACTGCTTCTACAAATAAATTAACATAAATTAGTATCATATCAGTATATAAACTTGAAAAATTATGTCTCAGGCGGGACTCGAACCCGCATCTCCTCGCATGCTGGGCAGGCGCTATACCATTAAGCCATCGAGACACTGCGACACAGCGCGAATTTTACAAGCATATTCTTATCGCTATAAGCCAGCGATGTTTCATCAAATGTTAGGAGTTTGCACCCTTAACACCTGAAAGAAACATTTTTGCAGATGTTTGACAGTTAGTTAAGATGAAATAGCTATTTACATACTTTATTTGATATTTTAGCAACTTAATTGCAATTATAATATCAGTATATAAACTTGAGATGCGGGTTCGAGTCCCGCCTGAGACATAATTTTTCAAGTTTAAATACTGATATTATAATTGCAATTAAGTTGCTAAAATAACAAATAAAGTATATAAATTAGTATCTATTGATTTTACAATGCATTAACTTTTTTAATTTTTAGTAAGGAAAAAATACATACTCAGTTTTCTTCTTAGGTTTCTCCTTTCTCGTTCCTTTGGACTTGCTTTTGCCAGCTTTACCTTTTTTAGAATGGCTGTAACAAAATGTAGTTTTGTAAGTAAGATTTTACTAAACTTATGTAATACTATTTTATTTATTACACTACTAAAGTTATGCTCTATAAAGTGATTTCATTTTAAGTATTGGTATCGGAGAACTAGATGGAATGAGAACTTAATTTTGTTGGAAGAAATATAATACTGAGGTTTAAAGCTAACTCTTACCTGAGATCTTCTTCGCCTGAGGATTCTTCCGACTCAGACTCCTCGCACAAAGCTGCAGCGCGTTTTCTGTTGGTTGAACTGCAACAAATAATTATTTGTAAATTGTATAAATAAAACATTAACGTAAAACGTTGACATAATTATAGGCACAAATTATCAGTATTAAAAATACATACCCAGACTTTTTCTTTGATTTTTCCTTCTTCGTCACTTTAGCCTTAGTTGCAGGTTTGCTTATTTTCTTGGGTGGGCTAAAACAAAATCGAATTTTATTATGATTGAAGCAAATAAAAATAATTTAAGAGTGGATTACTATAATTGGCCATAGAATAAGTAATACGTTGTAATATTTTTAAAGTTATTTATGGTTGCTGTTATCCTGAATATAATAAAAAAAAAAAAAAGAGTATCTTCTTACTTAAATAATTCAAGTTACTTAGTAACCAATATTTATTTACCTTGTATCTTCTTCTGCACTCGACGAGTACTCAGACTCCGACTCAAAGCAAGCAGCAGCAGCGTTCTTGTAGTCCGACCTGCAATATTAATTTATGTTTCAAAACGGTGATACTATAAATAACTATTAGTACCTACTACTGGATGCTTTGCATTCTAGAAAGTTAAGCACTGGAGGAACATCCAAGTTAACTGGTCAAACCCGCCAATAATAGCTGGTTCAAACATATCAGTTCAGTTCAGGATTCAACCACAATGATATTATTATTTAGTTTGTTCTAGCTCTACGAAAGCATTAGTACAGACGCTGAACTAATTATAACTTTTAAATGTGTTTGAAATAATATGGGTGAGCGATCGGTATCTTGGTTCATTGATTAATTAATTGAGACACAAAACAAACAGAGTTTCACTAGGTCATTTTAAGCTCAATAATAAAATAAAAAGAACTCACGAACATTTTTCCACGAGGTTGAAGAGGTGTTGCACGAAGTTTTCGACAGCAGAACGATCGGGTATTGACCACTGATAGTAATAGCAATTGATTTACTTACCGATCATTTTATACCAAATTCGCACTCACACATATTAGTGTAAAAACTGTCAAACTATACACACACATTGAAAATAATTCCTATCAGCAATTAATTAAAAGAACAAACAAGTTTCTCAAATTACTTATAAATTTATTACTAAATAGGAAAACTTCGAATCAGCAACTTTGCAAATTTATTTAGCCCTAAAGTAAATTATTATTTCAAATACTAGTGATTTCCCGCGGTGCGGCATCGTTTGAATTGGATTATAAATTACCTACTCACATAAATTGCTGGTCGTACGATTTCAGAATCATAAATTAACGAATTGACCTAATACAATTTATCTAACCCAAAACCGTGAATGATCCTAGTCATCAGGATATGTCAAGGCTTACCAAACTTTGGAAACGTCTTTTTTAGGTTTTCCAATGGAAACAGCGAAGTTGTTAAATATTATAAATGTGAAAGTGAGTTAGTTTGTTTGTTGAGTCGCCGTTACATCATAACTACTGAACCAATCGCTATGGAATTTGCATACACGTTGCTAGGGAAATGGAAAAAGTAGAATACCTACATAGGCTACCTTTCATCCAAAAATAATCGTTTCCGAGTTTGTGACAAACCAAATGCTACGCAGGCAAAGCCGCGAAAACATCTAGTTAAGTAATAAAATATATTAATTAATACTAACTTTGAAATAAAGTTTAGCCTGCTAACATTATTCTGTAAAAGTAATTTTATTTGTTTGTTGCACCTTTATCCAGCATAAAAAAATATCTGTTTCCGAGTTTTGTGACAAACCAAATTCCTCGCGGGAAGGCCGCGGAAAACGTCTTGTTAAGTAATATTAATCTAACTATTTTATATAATAAATAATTACTATGAAAATCCTTTGTTGATCATTGAAAATAGTTTACAGTTAAGAGCAAAGAATTTGAACACCAATTTAACGATAAAATATTAAAAACCTAAAAATATCTGTAAATTATGAATGAAAGTTCAAAAATATTAATAGTATTAATATTGAGTAACCACCCATTGCTTATAAGTAAATTATGTAATTTTATTTATGAAATCGGTGTACTACCAAATCATTTAAATAAATTCAACCCAAGAATTGAACAGACGAAGTAATTAAGACTAACTATTTAGTTAATTTTCATCATGGGCATAGCAACAAATTGTTAGCCAGCTAAATTCGTAGCCCGCAAGTGTAACATGCAACAAGATACGTCTTGTTAGCAGATTTAGGTTCACACATACTGCAAATGCTAAGGAAGCAAATTAGCGCGCTGACTTTAAAGCATCATATACACTGTCTGAAAATTATTGTCAGGAAGAACACCTACAACCACAAGTTATAGACTTTGATTGAAGATTTACTTTTGTAATACTGCCATAATAATTTTACATTCTCAATCCTTCACTTAATTTTAATGTCAGTAATAAAGCAATAATATTATCTAGTGTTTGATAAAAGCATACTTAATGCTAAAAATAATCTGTTAAGATATTAATATTCGTTTAAAATACCTTAACGATTGCACTTCACGGAGTGTTCCCGTAAATACATTTGATACCTTATACATATAATATACTTAGGTACTATTGTTTACTCATACTCTTTATTCTTAGATGTTAATACGAGTAGTGTGCACTCCCCGTTACATACACGCGCACGTCACGCTAACCTTAGCTACCTTTTAGTTCAAGTAATAATCCCGTTCGCGTCACATCTTACAATTTAATTTTACTAACTGAATTGTTTTGTCCTTGAAAGTATTCCATGTCTAAAATAACTTCACGTACCTAATATTCTTACTATTTAATTATGGTGATATTCTCAATATTTGTGTGTGCCCTGCAAGCCCGGGATACAGCCAAAAAGAAGTACCCATTACGGTATGGTTGTAAACAAATCATTGGGGATATACATAATAAAATTTTAAGTAATACATATAAGATTCGTAAACGTTTTGTTTTATTCTTAGCTCTTTGATTAAATTCATATTGTTATAATGCTAAAGTGTGTGCCCTGCTGGTCCGGGATGCAGCCAGAATTAAGTACCCTATTTGGTACGGCTGTAAACTGATGCATAAACGATACATCTAGTCAAATTGCATTATGATTAAAATTTAACGTTTACGTTTACCGAAAAACATTATTTTCATTGCCTCAGTGTGTGTAATTTGGTTCAGTTGTAAACTGAAGCATGATCAAAACACTAAGTAAATCAACATAAAACATACTCGTATTCAGAAACAAAACAGTTCAGTATTTTTTATAAATCTGTTAATTAGTGGTCAAATTAAAACGGTGATAGTGTTTCAAATAATGTGTATCGTCTATCAGTTGCTGAAAAAACAGGTACGTGTGCATGTATTATGAATTGGGGAGTCTCGATCAAGGCGATGTATTTCAAAGGTGCGGTGCGCAGCGTCGCGCCGGAGCGAGCATAGCGAGCGGTTGAAATACAGCGTTCTTGAGCTAGACTTCCCAATTCATTTACTACTACTGCTATACAAGTTTTTTATTTTAAACCGATTGAAGTAGTAGGTGAAAAAATGAAAAAATGATGGCCGAGTGCCGGTTCTTACAAAAATGTTTTTCTCTAAGAATTCACAAATCCTGGCGAATAGATTAATGCTTTAAATTAAAGCTTGATAACGAACACAGTTAATTAAATGTATTTAACCATAATACTTACCAAGATTGATGGAAATATCAAGTTTCAATGACAATTACGAAAAATTTCGAACAGCCACGGTTTTAGTACTATTTTGAAACCAAAACATGTCACACATCACATAATTAAGTTTAATTAGTTGAATTACATACTGGTTCATAGTTTACACTAACTTAACTATAAAAATCACTTCAAAATCCTCTATAAAATCGATCGATCGAGCACATTCGAGTATTAGGTGCTCACTAGTGGGCTCCGTGGCCTTTACTGACCCAACGGTTTTATATTTCACTTAGAAAAGATGTGTACAACTTTACTTTTACCGCTAGTTCTGTAAAGACATAGAGTTCTAAAATTTTAACTAAGAACAAAACCGACCGCACTAGTCGAGTGTTGGCCGAGGGCACATTAGAGGACGATATGCCACCTGCGTGATAGCAAGCTGTCATCCTCTAAAGGCCGGTTGCCAATCGAAGGGATATAATATGCATAGATTGCTGATAATAACATCAATGATATAATTACAGGTCAACCATTCTAATGCGTACAAGGTTCCATTTGCTGAGAACTGGCTCAGAACGTGAACAAAGAATTCATAATGTAATATCTGAGTGGATACTACCCCGTAGAGTAAGTTTTTTTCTAATTGGTGCTTATTATCCAAGTGTATTTATCTGAGTATAACTTTATATGTATGTTGTTTTTGTATAAGCATAAGTAAGAAACTATGCTTTTTTATCAATGCATGTATCTAAAATATGAAAACGCTAGTTTATTTTTTTTAAATATATTTTTATTTTACTAGCTCACATAGTACTCAAACTGATGACTCTTCACTATTCGGGCAACTGCTCTTCCACTAAACTACAGAGGCATTTGTTAGATCTGCGAATTTAATCAAGTAGTTTACACTAACTTTAGCCAGCCGGCACCGGCCGGCCAGTCAGAACGTCAGCATAAAATAATAATATGGCTTTCATATAAAATGGATATATCAAACTTGATATATATCAGAAATATCCGATATTTTGATATTTATTATAAATATCGGATATTTTCGAATCCTGCCGAAAATATTGTTTTTATAATTAATTTATTTCTTTTATTAAACTAGGTATGAAATTCATCATAGCATCATAGAATTTCATCATAGCTATGAAACATATCATGTATATTATTAAGTTCCATCTTAACCGAGAGTTAATTATTTCTTTCGAATGTCAGTACTTAAAAACCAAACAACCTGGCTTGCTATGTAAACTGCTTGATTTAAATTCAGAAGCAGTAGCCTAGATAAGGAATGGTTGTTGTTTCGAGTTCCACCAGAGGTACTTGTAATTTTTTAAGTGATTTAGTTGTATTAACTATAATCTTTATTTACAGATGGGTGCTCAAATGGCATACTTATGGCATTCTTGCTGGGTGTGAGCTGATAGAGCTGCTCCACACTTTCAAACAAGACCATCAACATCTTCAGCACCATAGGTCCAAGATTTAGATTGACTAAAAGAATTACACAGCCTAATTATATAAGGCCTGTACAAACTGAATCACATTGTTTTGTTCAAGGATGTGAGAGGCAAGAAAGAAATAGGGTTCCGATTAGTGTTAGGCAATATTTATTAGAAACATATATAATTACTATGTGCCAATAAATAATCTAGTATGTAATTATCACTTAAACGCGGAAACATGGGATTTCGTAAATAGAATATTAGATAATAATCCCTCAACGCCCAGAAGGCACGCGCGTGCCGCGATAACAATTGATTTCAATTGTGTCTGGAATAACTCACGATCGAGGGATTATAATGTATAAACGTATTTACTGCTGCTCATATTGAGAATATGATAAATCTTAAAGAAACCCACTCCAGTGATTTTACCAATTTATTTAACATGACTGAAGTGTCATTTCGGCATTGAATCGGATTGACTAAAGAATATAATTACTGCAACTGTTTAGTCGGAAATAGAACTGCAGGTTGCTGTTGTCATACAATGTCCATAATATGGTACCTTAGTTGGGCAAGGTATCAACCAGATTTAGTACTACGTGCACAATTTTTAGACGACTAATATAATATGATGACGATGATGAATAAATATCTTAACAAAAACTTTTTTTTAATGTACCGCCCTAAATATATGTATACACAACCTACCTCCCTCCCTCGTTCCTCAACCACGTACAATGATGTTGCCCTTCGATAGATCTCGAATAATCTCGATAGAACATTATTGATCAACAACTGATTTTAATGAGAAACAACATTTTCATACTGAATTTACTGAGAAACAACATTTTCATACTGAATTGTTTTGAAGACCTCCGTGGCTACACCAGTTATGAAGGTGTCGCCTTCTCCGCGATAATATCGGGTTCAATTCCCCGACGAGTTAATGTATAAAACTCAATTTGAGATCACAACAATGTATGCGATGTTGTCCACATTTATTTATTTATGATTTAATTATGTCAGGAATTTAATCATTTTGATCTGACCTGTAAGGCAACCTAAAATCATTATAACACTTTTCAGGGGGATGTCATAACCTTCTGAATTCTTTATTGCTTTCGACGATTAGACGATTAAAAAAAACTTTAAATTATAAAGTTATGTAACTAGGTTAAAAGTCACTAAGTATTGATGTACGAACATCTAAATTGTGATATACCTAGCTGTAGAGTTACCTAAAAAATTAATGAACATAACCTAACTTTCAACTAAATAACAATCAATATTTCTACTACCCCATTGAATAACCGTGTAATTTTAACACATATGAAATTCACATCCAAAAACCTATTAAACTGCTCAAATATTATCCATGTAACAGTCAGGCCCAAGGTACTATGGAAGACTACCCATCTCCTTTTGTTTGTTTAATTGGTGGAATTGAGATTCACGTGTATGGACTCCGCGGTTTGTTACTATACTGATAGAAACTTCTATGGTCACTAGCATAAATAAAATAAATATAATAAATGTGGACAACATCTATTTATTTTTATTTATTTAATCTTTATTGCACAGATTTAACAAAAAAAAAGTACAAATGGCGGACTCAATGCTGTATGGCATTCTCTGCCAGTCGACCATTTAGTTAAGCAGAAATGTAAAGTGGGCGGTGCGACAAAGTATAAGCAAAGTTACAAGTAATTAACAGATTGTTAACATAAACAAAAAACATCACATACATTTACTTTATTTGATTTTTTAGCAACTTAATTGCACTTATAATATGATATAAACTTGAAAAATTTTGTCTTAGGCGGGAAGTTTATATAATCACATACATTGTTTTGATTCCAAAGTGAGTGGGTAACTATTTAAAATGCTTGTATCGTGGAAATCAGAAATAAACCGGATACTAGATACTAGGAACACCCAGACCCGAGAAAATGTAAAAAAAACACTTTTTTTCTACTTCGACCCGACCGGGAATCGAACCCCGGATCCCGCAGCAGGCCACACCTTGAAAACCGGTGTGCATGCCACTCCACCACGGAGGTCATCACATAACAGTGGAAATGAAACAAATGCATGGCAGATGTCCCGAAATAATTAACTAGTGCCGTTTTCCTTTTTGTTGCATTGAGATATCTTAGGATAAGAAATTCTGCTTCGACTATGGATTATAGAATTGTAAGTGCTGTGATGCCGAGGTACTAAAAGTGATTACCATGGTATTTAAAAAACAGGTCCCCTCGCAGACAGTCCTATGTGATCGGATATAGTGACCAATTGTGTAAAGGATTATTTTTATCATTTAGGACTTCATCTCTTAAATGTATAAAAAGGGAATGGAAGGTTTGTATGGAAAATAAATACCTTTTCAATTTGGAATAGAGATAGATATTTAATTAAATTTCTTGCAGGCATAGCGCTAGCAAAATTACATTTTTAAGTGTCGACTCGAACCCTATCCTGACACCATAAGTGTGCGCCTAGCCTTAGGGATAATGTGTCACGCGGCATTTATCCTACTTAATTATGTAAAGGGATGTTGAAACAAATCTTGGGTGGCAATACTCGTGCCTTGGAATTAAGGATGTCAGTCAGTATTAATAAATTAAAATTTTAATAATTTCGAATAGGTAAACTGAGAGCTTAACTGAATCTTCTTTGTAAAACCATATACTGTACAAACATTCTTGAGAAAACACTTGGTACTAGACAATACATTTTAATTTAAATAAATCGTGTTCTGATTAAGATTCAATGGGAGTTGATCCCGGGTCTCTTTTGGTCAAGGCCAATCAAAGCCTAATCTACTCCAATTAAGACGATTATTATAATTACATGCATAAGTTCATGTATTTGTTTTTAACTAGCCGGGTCAATTAAATGTGGGTTGGCCCACAGGTGGAGCGACGACGTGGTCTGAACATTCGCACAGTAGTCTATATTAAAATATTATCAAATTCTGTTATCTTGTTAGTAACGCAAAATTTTAAAATAATAGGAGGAAATACAAGGGCCATTTTTCCATACAAACGTAGTCCCCTGTTTCCTCCCTGGAAAAAGCCAGTAGAGCAATAATTTTTATTACAAAAATCTATGGCCACTATTAGCATGTTGCTATGTTTTCTGTTTTTTCATAAATTAATTAATAAAAAAGATGTGAGCCCTCATAAAGCGAAAAAATTCGCTAGATTCTCCGCTGTGTTCAAACATCCAGAAAATAAATTTGGCTAAATTTTAGAAAAAAAGGAAACATGCGAACACAGCCAAAGCCTTTCTTTAATTTTTAATGAAAAAAGTATTTAAATCGGTCTAGTTTTGGAAAAGTTATCGGGGGACTACGAAACGTTGGTTTGGTGTGCTTTTAGTAGGTACGAGTATTTTCGGTCCAAGAAGTAGTTGTCTCTATCAGACTCTGCGGTGAAGGCGTTTGGCACTGCGCGACAGCAATAGATTTTACAAATACCTATTTTTCAATTCTCTCGCCCGTAGTGTTTCCTCTTAAACTACATGTTCAATCCTCAATATTACTATTTACATACCTATCTCCATCTGTCTGCAAAATGACCATCTAGTATAAATGGTTTCTAGCCTTAATTCGTCTCTGGAGAGCGATAAGAGAAACAAAAGGTAAAAATGTTAGTCTCACAAACAAGATATTAAATCACAAGCTTGAAATGAAAAATGTAAGTAAATCCGCTGCTGGGAATGCTAAGATTTATCTGTGTAAGGTCTAGATTAGCATATTTTATTTATTCTGGCTTAAATTCAATAAAAACGTACGAATGGTCGTCTTGGTATGAGGCATTCAATGTGTTTTGTGGCAATGCGACAAAGGAGAGACCAAAGCTCGCACGTAAACGAAATTAGTATAACCACAAATAACATACAAGCTGTTGGCCGCGACTTAATGAGTGTAAAATTTTGAGAAAATAATATTATCTTTTATTTAGCTAGGTACTTTAATATTCTTAAACGGTAATAGCCTTATCTTATCCCGTTAACGAAAGATACAAAAAGGAAAACCCTGAATATATCGCAATATTTTTTTACTTCCATTTAACGACCAAAAAACTGTTGGTTAACACGCATTCACAGCGATGACTGGTTTATTCCGTTTTCACCCTGTTATTTATTTATTTGCCGCGTCATATGGGGGTTGAAGGGGCGAGAGATGTTAACACAATCTTGTGTTAAGTTTCCATCTGTTATGGAGTAAAAGGGTAAGTACAATCCATTTGTTTGGAAGTGCTCTGTTGGGACAGTCTGCAGTTCAGATAAATGACAAAATTTTTACTAAAGTTTACTTTTTATTCTAGTTTGCCAGTGCCAAAAGTGTGTGTGTGTTACATAACAATATTCGCAAGCTTAAAGCTCTCAAATATGGGGGATTTTTCTGTTTGATGTGGGTTTCACCAGTGGTGCAAGGAAGAACGCTTGCATATTCGTCCGGCAGTACTACTATTCAGTCCCTATCGACACCCATACGACGAGCAGAAGAGATGATATTCCATTTAAGGACTAACCAACCAGCTAAAGTAAACGAAACGGCAAAGAAGTGGTAGTAGTACCAGTTACAAAATGTTTGTAGAGTTCAGTCCAGTTATTTTATTACCAAACTAGCGGACCCCGCGAACTTCGTATCTCCTTAGATATAAGATTTTGACGTCTTAAATGAGTTAAATGTCATTGTCATCAAAAATATGGCGGGGTCGGAAAATCTTATGTTTGTACGGGAGTATAGAAAAGTGTTGCTTTTTTACTTTTTTAGGCAATTTTCAAAAAATTTCTGTGTAAGAACCATCCTCGTACTTCGAGGAATATTATAAAAAAGGAATTAGCGAAATCGGTTCAGCTGTTCTCGAGATTTGCGCTTAGCAACACATTCAGCGATTCATTTTTATATTATAGAAGATATTGTCAAATTAGCTAGTTTAAGTTTGAAGTTACAGCTAAACACATGCGTCTACACTAACGATCGTTTAATTCATCGACTCGGTCCAAATGAAAAATCAGAGGGTGCCAAATTGGAATCCACCCCTTTGATTTATTCTTAATTCAAATGAGAGGTTCTCCGTCTCAGGTGTCACCCTACGGAGGGTAGAATTGAAATTCCTTTGGAAGTGACTCAAGCTGCAGTTGCGAGCATAACTGAGAGGCATCTGATGAGTCTCAGGGTTGCAGACTTGCGATTTAGTTGCAGCGTATGCTTCTTTTATTTTGTAAAAGAAAGGAAAATAAAAATAACAACAGGACTTCGTATAAATACATAATTTTACAGTAAATACCTTCCTAGTATTTTGTTTCGATTGCACGAATCTTGATCACAACTATGCTTCGTTTAGTGTGCAAATTTGTTTTGATCTGTCTTATCTTATGCGATATCGTTAACTGCGAGTAAAGTAAGTAGAATTAGACAATTATTCAAATCACCATTTGATCCAAATAGAACATTAATTTTAAACTTCGTAACAATCTAAAATTGCCACGATACCTTGAGCATCCGCAGATCACACACATTTCGAATAACAGACAAGTAGGACGAATGCGAGCTAAGCGATTCTAGTGCGACTAAGTTGCATGTGGCACAAATGCGACTAAGCACCCAAGAGACAAAAATGCGACTAAGTCGCAAGTCTGCCTATCCAAGACGCAGGCGCTAACAAGTTAAATTATGCAAAGCCAGGAGGCGAGTAAGTGTCGGCAATGGAACGACAGCGGGTATGTACTGACATGAACTGCTAACGTCATTTTGTGTGTTGCTATAGTTTAGTCGACTACACTTTAAGGGCTTGCAAGAAAATACGAGAAGTTTTGCGTTAGTTTACTATTGCTTTGGGTATTTGACACTTTAACCTATTGACATAATTTTGTTTGATGATCATGTGACGAACATTTGACCCAGATTTTGTAGGGGGAGAACTGTGACGAGTTACAGTAATCTAAACTAACCATTAATTTATTTCCAAGCAATTAAAAATCTTATTTGATTAGAGTACAATTGAAAACGGATTCTTCTGGACCTAAAATAAGATCTAATTCATAAAAATTGTGTTTTGGAATTATTTGTGAACGATGTCAACTCTACAATTCATTTTGCGGGCTGGTTAAGAAAACCCTTTCAAAATCGAAGCCCTATGATACCACTATCATTATTATATAGAGTGTTTGTATTATACCCGTGGTAAGTTATTATTGTTAAGAAGTTCTTAGTTACATTCTTAGTTGGCCAGAATAGTATGAACAACCCTTAATTATTTTATACTAGCTGTTCCCCGCAACTTCGTCCGCGTCAATTTCTGTTATTATGAACGCGATTATTTTTGCAACATTTTTCACTGATGCTTCGCTCCTATTGGTCGCAGCGTGATGTTATATAGCCTAAAGCCTTCCTCGATAAATGGACTATCCAACACAAAAAGAATTTTTCAAATCGAACCAGTATTTCCGGAGATTAGCGCGTTCAAACAAACAAACTCTTCAGCTTTATAATATTAGTTTAGATTTGTGATTTTAAAGGCTTACTGTGTCAGGATGTTATCAATTGACAACATTGAAGCAAGAAAAGCGGTATTGTGGAGACCACAGGCAGGTGACCCAAGGAATGTGACCTCAACGGGTATTATCAGCTGAAGTTATCGGGCGTGACCCAGTACAAACAACTTTGGAATTAAACCGACATTATTTCTGCAGACTGCGGCTTCAGGATCCGAGTCTAGAATAGTGTCTAGACCTAATTTAGGGTCAGCGGAGAATAGAGCCAGAATTAGAGCAAGATTAAAACGGCCTGAGGCAGATTAATTTGTACAATGAAAATGGCTTTTGCAAGGCAGTTAAATGCAAGATGAAATGAAATATGGAACATGCGAACCATATTCATACGCCGTATACATATTTTGTAGAATATAAGTTTTTGGGACTTAAGCTGGCAGAAGAATTTAAGATCAGGTAGATCTATCGCCTTACTTAAACAAAAAAAAGCAACAGAAAATTAATGGCCGTATTTTCACGACTAAACTCAATTAAAATGTTGCTTGTTTAGAGATCTCTACAGAATAGTTATTCTTAGACAAAAAAAGGTATTTAATCGTGAACCCACTCATTAACAGATAAAAAAGTTTTTAAATATGTACCTTCCAGTAATCACTCAGTTAGTAAAATAAGATTTAATCGCTGATATACCTAGACAAAAATAATATAGATACTTGCTGTGTCCCGCGACTTCGTTTGCGCGTAATTTTTAATGTTTTTCAAAGACAATACCAAATAGCACTGCTATCAGAAATGTTATTATTTGGTATTTCGATACAACGCTAAAATCAAACAAATCTCTAGTCAAATTACTGGTTAATTAAAATGATTTCCCTAATTAATAGCTTCTTATGACAAATACATAACTTTGTTTCTATACTCGTAGGCCACGTATTTGTTGACCCATTTAATTAATAGCATTTTAATTGCGTGTTGGGACTAGACTGTTTGTCTTTTAAGTTATTTGATTACAATAAAAATAAGATCAGTAGGGCCGTCTGCTCCCTTAGATACAGTCAACAGTAACCTATGACGACAAGTTTTACACAAAGTTATTGATGAAATATAGGTATATTAATGATGAATCCGATGGAGAAAATATTCATTTTCTCCATCGGATTATCCGTTGAAGTTAACCATCACCATCACTTTACAACTGGATGTAGGATTCTCCAAAAGGGAGAGTTTGCTATAATCACCACGCTACTGACCCACTACCAGGGTTAGCAATAAGTTTGGTAATGGTGAAGAAAAGACGCTAATCACCTTAGAATGAATGAATTACCTTAGAAACCAATAAATAATAAGAGACGACAAAAACCGTTTACTTTTGACCGATATTACACGGCGAGAAGAAGTTAAAGAGTAGGAGACTGTCGAAAATGGGCACAAAATTTTGAACGACATTATCAACAATAGACTCGTACTTAAATAACGTTATTTGTTTTAGCAATATCACAAAACTTTTTTTAACTAAGCAAAAAAGAATATGACGTCATAACCATAGAGAAAAATATTGATGTTACTACTTTTCCTTCCTCCCTAACACCATTTTGTATGATAAATTAAAGACCTTTAACATTCCAACCACAGTAGGCTGATTTGGGCTGGTGATTATGCTTTATCGTCATCGTCACTTGCAGAACCGTTCTTGGGTAGACAAAGGAATCAAGAAAAATCTATCAGCCAATAATCCTAAATGGTTCGTACCATATGTTGGTAATGTTTTTAGAGTATATGCGGAGGACCGAGTATTCTGAGTATCCCTGTTTTGTGTTCTTCAAACAAGTGACACAAATGTGTCTTCCTTAATTAATATTCGGTAATTATCGGAGATATTATTTGTGTACACAGCCATAGTATTTTATCAAAGCTTGCAATTATAAGATGTTCAAGGAGCAGAAAACGCATTTTGTAATGGTCTACTAAGCGTAGGATTGCAATCAATTCAAAAAAACATTACAGGCTTCTGTCACTTGTTCTACAACTTCCACCCGGGACAACGGCTATGAGGTACAGACGACAGCACATCATTCTTAAGACTGGGGTATCTTATGTCCTTGTAACAGGTGCTATTTTGCCAGATAACAAAATGTATAGACTTCCATTTTGGGGAGCCAGTACTAACGGCTATGAGGTAAAGACCACAGCACATCATTCTTTACACTGGGATATCTTATGCTATTGTAATAGGTGCGATTTTGCCTCATGACACCATGAACAGGCCACTGCACAAATAAAAACATTCTAACTTCCTCTTCATAACTTAACTACTACCAATTTGTAGTCATGTATAGAAAAAAACCTCGATAAACCTCACCGAACGCCGAATAAAAAGCATTGAAAAAGAAATTTCGCCAGTGTGAAAACGAAGGTAGAATCCAAAAGCGGTATCAATAAAAACCGGATAGAACTACGCGTACACCGGTCTGATGGGGAGAGTATCGCACAAAAGGTCTATAAAGTCCCTTCGATGTATGCGTGGGTGTTAGGGCTGTCACACACATTAGCAATTAAAAAAATTAAATTATATCAACTAAAAAACCGACTAAGTGCGAGTAGGACTCGCGCACGAAGGGTTCCGTACCAAAATCCAAAAAAACGGGTTTGTTGTATGGGAGCCCCCCCTTAGTTATTTATATTATTTAATTTTTAGTATTTGTTGTTATTGCGGTAACAGAAATACATAATTTGTGAAAATTTCAACTGTCTAGCTATCGCGGTTCTTGAGATACAGCCTGGTGGCAAAGCGACGGACAGACGGACAGACGGACAGACAGCGAAGTCTTAGTAATAGGGTCCCGTTTTTACCCTTTGGGTACGGAACCCTAAAAACGACCCAGCAGACGTCCTGCCCGATAAGAAATGATGGAAAACTTGGTATAAGTTTGTTTTGACCCAGACGTAAGTAGCAATTAGAACACTGGTTTATGTGGAAGTCGGAACCAAAGAAGGTTATTCCTTTTTTTATACATTAACCCGTCCGAAGATGGAACCCGTGATGTCAGACCTGACGACTCCTTATAAACCGGTGTCTAAGCTACGTGACCACGGAAGTCTACAAACGCAAAAAAGCAGCGCAACCGCGTTCAGATTGTAAATCTGTTATGTCAAATGGACCTAGCGTTCTGGAGGAGTTCAATGACACACGCACGTACCAAAGAAAAAGTAGATATGTGTACAGATAAAAAAGCGTGGATATAACTTCCATGGGTACTATAACCTACAACTTGCTTTGTAACTGTCTGTTTTGTATAGTTACATGAAACGGTACAACATTATTGCGTTTCTTCCGTCGCTTCTTACCAAACCAAATAATATCATTAAAAATCCGCCTATTTTTTCACAATTTGTAAAACATTTTAAATTTTAATGTTTAAGTATAGAAAAACATACACCTATAAGAAAGTAATGTCTATGTTTATGCAAATAAGTTATTAACTTACTCCATTGCCAACCCTACCAGACCCTTACTCGGTTGGACGCAACTAAGAGGGGATAGTGAATGAAATCGTTATATTTTTTACTACGCGACAAGCAAAGGTTCGATATTACAATCTTAAAATAAATACAAGTGGTAGGCTCTCTCCACATTTACGCCACTAATCTAACACTGACACAAATGCTGTGGCATTGGGCGGGATACATAGTAAGAAGAATCTATGGTGGCTGTTACCGTAATCATCATCATAATCGTTTATAAAACAATACATTATTTAGTTACCTATCTCGAAAATAAAACGATTTGAATCAAATTGGGCGTTAAGAAAATCTCTTAAATCTAGCCATATCGTTTGCATTTATTTTCATAATGCAATTCACAAAAAAACCTAGGAATTAATCAGTTATAAAACATCAACTGTACAAACGAATGGTTATGCTTGGTCGAAGGCTTATCTTCCAAAAATGTCTGAGTGAGCGGCCACTATTAATAAAATATTGTCTTAAATTATACTTTATAATTAAGCCTGCTTTTTATTCCATCTCTTCTCCTCATTACTACTGAAGAAACTGAAATTGCTTTAATTTAGGTAATAGCTATGCTGCTGTCTTAATCTGCGTTTCAGTACACGGCACCTGTGCATCTCATCTGTGAGGTAAGAAACTGGAAAGTGGCTCTTCTGTTCTTACCTCTTTTGTGACATAATCTTCGGATTTGTAGAACGTGTAGTTGCTACTCTATGGTTTTTCGGGATCTTCAAAAGATCACGATTATGTAGGATGTTTGACATTTCATTGTTGCCCTTCCCTATGATTCTGAATGCATCATTATCTGGGGTTTGTTACACGATTCCAGTCGAAAGAGACAAACTTAAGATTTGGCTTATTGATAGATCATTATTTTTGGGTTCATAACTTCTTTGCTGAACATGTATATCTACACATACTCGTACATTAAAACTCTTTTTTAAGGATTCAAGACGTTTTACTGATATTTAAATTATTCGCTTCGATTGGATGTTTTGTTTTATAATTTTAAAAGTTTGTAAATTTACATTTACTAACATTTTTATCAACAACTTTTTCGAACTTCAATGAAATTTTTCATTCTCAATACATTTTGTAAGCAGATCGAAACTCTGTAACTTGTCAACTCTACTTAGCTATGATACTGTAAAAATCTAAAATTACTAAATACGATGAAACTAACTTCGCCATCTTCGCCATTAACTAAATTGGGGGACACGTTACAAACCAATTAGTTACTCTCGGGTTTCTCTGCCTTGGGAATAACTCGAGCCATTCATCGATCAATAACTAAATAGATGGCCCTTCTGTAAGCAAAATTTAGAGACCTTCGTTTAGATGGATACTCTTTACAAGGTCATTAATAGAAAAACGAAAAACAAATAAATTAAGTAACTATCGAGTTACTCAATTTATTTGTTATTAGTTTTATTCTATAACATAAGTATTACAAAATTATTAACTTGAATCTACTCGGTCAGAGACTAGGTACAATCAGTCAGCAGAAATTCTATTAATAGAAAAAAAAGAAATCACGCATAACTTCAGATTGGCTTCTAACTATATCCAAAACGTCGGTTTGGGATATGGTCAAGAGATGGTTTGTATGAAGGAAAATTTTTGATAATTGTATGAAAAAAACTGTACAAAGGGTACACATGCAATGTCGGGACGGAAGAGAGAATTACATAGTGACCAACTAGCAAACTAGGTAAATTAATGAACTGATCTCAATTTTACAAACTAAAGTACACTAGGCCAAACACTGGAGCATCTTATTAGGTTGAAATAGATGCGATTCTGCAATAAAAATGTATAGTCTGATGTGCTAGTGGCAGAGCCTAAAAAAACTTACCGCGTTGACAAAAGATGTCATAAGTAGATAGATTATTTTAGGGATATATACCTGAAACAAAAACACGAATCGTAAATAATTTGCCGTCGGCCGTGTTGTGACGATCTTCCTTTAGGTGTCTTAAGAGACGATTTAAGGAGTATTGGTAGAAGAAGATGGATAAAAGCGTATTTTCTGCACCGTTGGCCAAACTGTGATCGCCAATCCGTCTGCACAACGTAGTGATAGTAAAAACCTCCTTCTGGAGGTGCTTGTTTGCAGTAGTGGACTTGAGTGGCGTGGCTCCGAGCGTGACGAGTATGGCAATAAAATATTACTATGTCCAGTAATGGACTGAATCGGAATGATAATGCTGATGATTATTTAAACAAATACTACTTTATTTTGACTACTGTTTTTAATTATCTTGAATGAGAGTGAATTAGAATAAGGCATTTAATATTTTGCCTTTTCTATATCTGCGCCACATGGCTTATTAATATAAATATCATAGTACCGCATTCATTAAAAAACTTGTTTCAATTTCTGTTCTTATCATATTTCACGAACAATAGGTATCACTTAACTAACTAAACGAATTATAAATTCCAAGTAGTTTGCAGACAATGTTTTATTTACTAGAAATTTTCGTAATTTCCCTAGAGAAAGCAACTTTATAACGTCATGACGTCTTTATAATGGAGACATTTTACATTAGCATAAATACGCAATGTCGCTTAGAATATCTTTTTTTATTATTAAGCTATTGCATAGCTTCTGTCGCGGGCCTTGAGCGTGGAGACCGAATCCAGAAATTCCGTAACGAAAATAATCTAACACCCACAACCACACACTCGGGGCGAGGCACGATCGAACAATTTTGAATTTCCGAAATTTAAAAGAATTTAGAAGAAAATAAGGATTTTGACAGTATGGTTGCCTATGGTAACCATATCTGCCAAAATAACAGAAAAAATTAATTACAAAAGTCAAAATTAGAAAATACATAAAATTATAAAATTAAGCTATTGCATAGCTTCTATCGCGGGCCTTGAGCGTGGAGACCGAATCCAGAAATTCCGTAACGAAAATAACCTAACACCCCCCACTCCGACCGGCACAGCGGTGATACTTTTCAGTTTTATAATTGCATAAGTTGATAAAAAATGCTATGCAATAGCTTTACCGCGGCAGTCTCCGAGTGCCACACGTCTTTTTTTCGTACGAAACACCCACCGGCTGTCACACATCACTGAAGTTTTAGCGAAATGGTTAAATCCCTTGGTCATCCAGGTCTTTCAGGCATAACAACACCCAGCTTTTAATTACATTAATGCACGTACTCAATCGTGTGGTACCTCATATAAAAAGAATAGCACTTCTCCCTTTTTTCATATGGTTATCGTACGGGATGTTGATAGTGTTAACTTACAACGACGACAAATTAAAATATAATTCAAGCGATAGAACTAAGTGTTAAATACCACCGTAAGATGGGCACTAGCGCCTTCTCTTCACCATTGGCCAAACTGGTTCTGGCCTGATGGCTGAAAGCCTGATATAATGGTATTGGCTCAACAGGCTTTACTTTGTGTAATGCGTGCCAACGTTTAAGTCTACGGCTACGTCTTATTGTCCACAATCGATCGTCCAGTGGCTGGATTCGATGGTATACCGGCGAAATCCTTTAAACACCACAAATTCTAAAGGCCGTGTACGCGTCTTCACGGTTCGAATAATTTGTCAATGGGTAGTCAATTCATATTTAAGGTAGGTGACATAATTCCTAAACTGACCAATTACCAGCTTGATCTCTCCATTGTTCGCTGTGGGATTTTGAACCTAAAGTTCAAAGTTCAAAGTTCTTTATTGCATCATGTTGTTTACAAGATGTTAGTTACCTTCTTATGAGACCCATATTAAGCGATCACATTTTAGTTCTATAAATAAGACTCATCATTCTCTTTGCCATTTTCCCAGTTTATCTAGGGTCGGCGCAGTATGTTTTTCTCTTCCACACCATTCTATCACTCGTCACTGAATCATCCACACCTTTCACACTCATATCTTGTTTCACACAGTCCATCCATCTCTTTCTCGGTCGCCCTCTTCCCTTCCAGCCTTCCACATTCATACTCATCACTCTTTTAGTTACATGACTTTCTTCCCTTCTCATTACATGACCATACCAAGACAGACGATGCCCCACCATCTTCTCGGTAATCGGTGCCACTTTCAGACTTCCTCGTATATATTCATTCCTTATCTTATCCATTCTTGTAACCCCACACATCCATCTTAACATTCTCATTTCTGCTACATGCATTCGCTTCTCATCCGTCTTCTTAGCAGCCCAGCATTCCGATCCGTACATTAAGGCAGGTCTAATCACGGATTTGTAAATTTTACCCTTTAACCGTAAGGGCATCCGTGGATCACATGTTGTTGCGGTGACCTGCCTCCATTTTATCCAGCCTGCATTGATTCTATGCCTGACGTCCCGATCAATATTACAGTCGTTCTGTACGAGAGACCCGAGATACCGAAAATCGGAACAGACTGGTAAGCACATTCCGTCAAGTTTTATTGGCAAAGAACTGGAGAGACCGCCAAAGTCACAGAACAGATACTCTGTTTTGGTCCTACTGACTTTTAGGCCAACGTTCTCCAGCCTTTGTCGCCATTCCTCCAGTCTGTCCTGGACTTCCTGGGCCTCCTCAGCAACAAGCACAATGTCGTCGGCAAATAGCATGCACCAAGGGGCCTCTCTCTGTATGTCCGATGTCAGAGCATCCATTATCATCAGAAAGAGGTAAGGACTAAGCGCTGAACCTTGGTGCAAGCCCACAGTCACATTGAAGCTCGTAGTTGTCCCGGCTGCGGATCGGACGTGAGTACTGCATCTGCCGTACATGGTTTGAACCAAATGCAGGTATTTCCCAGGCACACCTTTGATCTTAAGGGCCCACCACAGAACCTCGCGAGGTATTCGGTCGTATGCCTTTTCGAGGTCAACGAACACCATGTGTAGGTTTTTATGTGCACTTCTGTACTTTTCGCACATTTGGCGAATGGCAAAGATGGCGTCCGTCGTACCCCGACCCGGCATAAAACCAAACTGGTTCTGTGAAATTTCACATTCTTCTCGCAACCTTTTCTCTAAGATCTTCTCCCAAACCTTCATACTATGTGACATTAACTTTATTCCTCGATAATTGTTGCACTCTTGCACGTCCCCCTTGTTTTTAAAGATTGGTACCAACAGACTGTTGCACCAATCATCGGGTATCGTCTCTTCATGCAACAACTTATTGAAAAATAAAGCTAACCACTTCCTTCCCTCTGCTCTTACTAACTTCCAGACCTCCACTGGTATATCATCAGGTCCCACGGCTTTCCCTCTTTTCATACTATTCACCGCCCATTCCACTTCCTCTTCACTAATCTCCCTTACTAATCCCACGTTAATAGGTGCATTCTCTAGTTCCCCACTCCATTCATTCTCCTCGTTCATTAATTTTTGAAAATAGTCTTTCCAGCGTTTTTTTATTTGATTGTCGTCAGCGAGAACTTGCCCGGTTTCATCTTTTATACATTTTACATGTGTTAAATCTCTTGTTCTTCTTTCTCGGGCCTTAACAAGTTTATAGAGATCTTTTTGACCTGCAGGACTATCTAGAGTACAGTAGAGTTTTTCTTGCGCTTTTGCCCTTGCCACGGCAACTGCTTTCTTGGCTTTTTTCTTCATTTCTATGTACTCATTCTTCTTCTCATCTTTCATTCTTTCGTCATCATCTGCAACTTTCTGCCATTCCTTAAACCTAATTTTCTTTTTTTTTAGGACAGCTTGCACTTCGCTTGACCACCACCATGTTTCTTTATCGATCGCCACTTTTCCTTTAGTTTCACCTAAAATACTTATTGCCGCACCTTTTATACTTGCTGACATTTCTCTCCAACATTCATTTACACATTTTTCACTCATATCTCCCATTTCTTTAATTTTATTTATAATCTGACTTCCGAATTTATTTACACACTCTTCCTTCTCTAACATGTACCATTTGATTCTTGGTGGGGTCCGTTTCTTATTCTTACTCGGCTTTATTTTGTATTTCATTTCCATAATTAGGAGTCTATGCTGCGAAACCAACTCTTCTCCGGGTGTCACCTTACAATCCTTGACGCGGTTGAGGTTATGGCGTCTTACGAGGATATAATCGATCTGCGTTTTATGTGGACCGCTTTTGTAGGTAATCAAATGATCATCCTTTTTTTGAAACCACGTATTAGTTACAACCAGATCGAAAGCTAATGCAAATTGTAGGAGCGCTTCACCCTCGTTGTTTCTGTCACCAAATCCCCAACCACCATGTACTCTCTCATAATTGCAGTTTTCTTTCCCTACATGCCCGTTGAAATCACCTCCAGCAAAAACTTCTTCATGCGGTGGGATAGCCATCATCACAGAGTCCAGGTCTTCCCAAAACTTTTCTTTGACACTATCGTCACATCCCACCTGTGGTGCGTATGCACTTACGATGTTTAGTACAACTTCTTCTAGCATAATTTTTACCATTATCAGCCTATCGTTTATCCTTTTCACTTCTATCACTTTCTCTTTCAGTCTATTATCTAGTACCACTCCTACGCCATTCCTCTTTCCGTCTCCCCCACAGTAATAAAATTTGTACCCCTCACCAATTTCTCTTGCTTTAGCTCCCTTCCATTTCGTTTCTTGCAGGAATGCCAAATTTATCTTCCTTTTCTTTAGAACATTCGCTAACTCTCTAGCTCTTCCCGTCATCGTACCAACATTCCAACTTGCACACCTCAATCTCATCTCGATCTCCTGGACTCGCTTCTTACGTTGCCCCCGCCCGGGATGGTGCAACAACCCTCGTCCATTTCCCACAGGAGCCGGGTGCTGCTCCTGCGCGTCGCCTGCGGGGGACGCCCTAGCCCTATCGCGCATCTCAATTATACTTGTCATACTGCAAAGGTTATGGCTTATGTTTTTACAGTCGGCCGCCTGCCTGACACCAACCCTCCTTAGGAATGCTGTTGTAAGTGGTTATTCCTCCACTGTTAGGATGCTCTGTGGCGCTTGTTAGTATGCACCGAGCTTATTACCCTTAGTCGGCTTTTACGACACCCAAGGATTGAGCAGGGGCTGGCACATTCTAAGTTTTTCTTTCTCTCCCTGGCCAACAAGGAAGAAATCTATAAATAAGACTAAAAGTATAAAATGTAGCTATAATTACCGCATTTCGGATCATGGTTTACCTCGATCACCAGACTAGAAATAAGACAAAATGCTAACAGGCAAATTGGCTATCAGTAAGGGGAGTGACTACCATTTATTAAATTAATTAAGAAACATAACTTATCCGCACAAATCCAGCTTTGGCGCCATGGCCTTTTGATTTTCCAGAAATTAATGTGACTAATATTGTAGATATATTAATGGTTTTTTTGGAGATCTTTAACAGAATAAGTTTCTGGCGTAAACAGCGCTCACGTCATTGTTTAATTTCCAGTAAACATGTTCTTTTAGTTATTTTGAGGAAAAAAAAGAAGCACGTAATGTTTTCCATAATGTATTGTTTGGTGCCGGGGCATAAAAATAGCACCACGCTTTCTTTTCCTATGGCTGAACTAATATTATCTTTCGAATTTCATATTGACCCTGCAATAAAAAATCCGTTATCCTCTCCTGCTTCATCCCGTACAAAAGATTCGCTTTACTGCAGCTTGCAGTTGCAATAAAAATTCGCAATCCCAAAAACTTGCTTCTCCCATATCACCCCCACTTGTCCCCGTAAGTGCCGCATAAATACTAGCAAGGCCGATAAATTGGACCCAAGGATGTTATGGATACATTATTTCGGACCTAGATACGGAAGGAGTGAAATTATTTGGGTTTCGGATTCGGTTACGGGTATTTTTTTTATTTGGATAAACAGGGAGATTTACAATGGAGCTCACATAAACAGGTTTTCATGATGCTGACACATATAACATGTAAAATCTTATTTAAGGCGACTACATAATTAAATCGTAAAGTAGTTACAACAAAGTTAACTGTAAGTTTCGTTTCGATTTGAACGGATGTTAGATTACTAAAGAACTAATAAATTAGAATACAATTACCTAATTTTTCTTTCATATAAAAATACTATATTACCTAAAGAGTTATTTGAGTTATTTTCTTTTACTTTTTGGTACTTCAATCAGTCGTAATTGCTTGTTTCACTAAGTAACACAAACCAAAGTGGTTTCGCTATACTAAACTGCATACCACATGGTAAGTAACATTACTTAAATCTACTATACTTAGGGCCATTGAATTCGGATATCCGATAGTTTCGGTTACGGTTACGGAATATCATAACATCCCTGCTAGGACCCACTACCCTTCGTTTTGTTGAACATCCCGAGGGCCCCACATAATAAGTCAAGCCCCGAGAAAAGATGAGGGGCGCCATTGTGGAAGTTTGTGTGCGCTTATTTCGGGAATGTTCAATCTTTAAGCGCGTTTTCTATCGGACGATTAATTGGAGTCTGATAAGAGTTCGGGTTTAATTAATGAAAGTTTTATAATAAATCAGCAGACTCAAATTCTTACACATATATTTGATATTATTAAATTGTTAAAAAATAAAACAAAGTAAAGTAACAGCCTATAATCATTCCAATTTAGGGCTAAGACCTCCATCATTGAATACACGTTACCACAGCAATGATGGGTACAGCCATAATCGCCACGCCTACCAATTGCGGTTTGGTGATCATCACAAACCCGAGCAATGTTCGAATATTCGAAACTGGAGATCAAACTCAGGACCCTGAGACCTTGGCCCGGTACTTAAACCACCAGAACAACGGGGCGTAACCAACGTGAAACGTGCTGTAAAAACAGATAGCAACAAAAATGTCTCATCAACTGAACGTAACTTTGAATTTCCACTATGGCAGGCAATGATATTTAACAGTATAGATACATATCTATACTTTCATCATCAGAATTAATACGCAAATTACTATGAAGGTAACATTACCTTCTTAGTAATTTGCGTATTAATTATGTTCCGAGCATTCCAAAACTGCACACATTGACAAGTTCACTGATAATTAGAACAAAAGATGCGATATAGTATAGCACGCAAATGAAAGAGATAGCAATATTTTTTTTAATGATTACTGAGCTCGTGACTGCACTCGACGTGGACGTTGTAAAAAACTCCTAATTAGGGCGTATTTGAGTCTTCACAACGCGCGTGCTTATTAATTAAAAAAACATCTGCTCATCTGCTTCGTTTTAATATAATATCATTGATGGCAGGTATGAAACATGAAACAATACGTTTGATTCAATAGCGGACATCTAGATTTTTTATCTAAATTATTCTTTTCTGTAGGTGCGCGTGCGACTGTCTTCCCTAAATACTACAACGAAGATCTTTTTCGTTTGATCTTTGCAAACAAAACATAACATCAATCTCAGAACACGATTACCATCTTCCCATGCAAATGTAATGAGAACTACATAATTATATCATAACGACATCCGGAAACCGTCATTATAACATCCAGCCGAATCCGAATCAGTTTGACGACAAAATCATCATAATAATCATAATTTAACTGAGGAAACTAATGTCATGACTTCCGTAAATATAAGTATTGAATGTAAAACGCGCCTCACGATTTTTTTCTATAAACAATTACACAAAAGACATTGTAGAAAAACGGTCACGACAGTGAACATGATTTGAATATGAAAATTGCTACCACAGATAATGGAATAACAGCCAGGATAAGTGACCGCTAACATTAATAAATTAACAAAATACTAGTATTTTTTTATTTATTAAAATCATACACATAGTAATGCAGCCGAACGACATGATTTTTTCTGTTAATACAATATTCAACGATTCAATGTATGATTTTGTAACAGCATACTAGCTGAGCCAACCTCAGAGCCAGCCAAGGCATTATATAGGTTAGTAAATAAGGGTATTAATCGTAGAAATATTAGCCAGTAAGTCCATTTGTATCTGATTTTTGATATTCCTATGAGGGTGATATTTTCAAAAAGGAAAACCCTCTAAATAAATAAATTAAAAAAAAACAGTGATAGTATAACATTAATCATAAACCAGTATTGGTTATACCGTACACTGCGATTCGACATCAATCACTCAAATAGAGCTGATAATTACTCAGATTCACAACAATAGGTAGTAGAATTACGTTCCTGTCATGTAACAATTTCCGATGCCAGAAATTTTAATTTAATCGTATGTTGTATTGTTATATCGTATTGTGAGACTAAATTGATATTAGGGGTTAAAGTATGAAATTGCCGTTTTGTATGGACGAAATCGAGAAAAGTCATTTTTCCATACTAACAATTATTTAGTTTTTTTAATAACACCTGAACCGTTTTCGATGCAATTAAAGGTGAAAGTTAGATGGTTATAAAGCTACGCATTATAGTATTTAAATTTCTGAAAATCAAAGAATATAATACAAATATACTTAATTGAAGCAAGAAGGTCAGCTGACACATTGTAAGGGGTCTTTTCAACGACTTCCTTTGAAGTAATAGGCACTAGTATTGCTTTTTTTTTAGTATAAAGTTACCTTATTTAGTTTTTGATACAATACAAAAAGAATTACGCAATAATATGACTATACTTAAGAGCTATAAACAAAATAAAAAGTGGGAAAATAATCGGCAATTTCATACTTTAACCCCTATTATAAGAATACTTAGCATTTGCTTGCACCTTCAAATATTCAAGTAGAATACTGAATCTGAAACTATCACACATGGGATTAATAGTACACTTGTTTGGGATGCAAACTTGCCTACGACCCATTTATCAGACCCCAAATACATAAAAATTTTGTTTAGATAAATCGTAATGTAGATCAGACAAAAGGACTGATTTTCTGAATCAATCACTTCACTTCTGATCTTCACAGAAATCTGACCTGATCACTTGACAATATCCATCAGATTATTGTGTTAATAAATGGATTTGACCAATAAATCTGATACTAATATAATACTTTGTATAAAAGTGCACACACTCTTTCAAAAGACTCAATAAACTCAATGACCAGTTTATTGATCAATCATGGATTGGCTTCAAAAACATTATTATTAAACAATAATATCATAAAACTATTACTAAACTTTGCTCTATTAAAATCACGTTTTATTAATACGTCAATATTATATTTAACCAGCGTTTAACGTATGAAATGATCTGGTTGTTCTGTCTTGCAGTGATTTAGGTTATATTTATAAGGCGCAAACGAGCAGAATACTAACTTTGTTTGGTTAGTCTAGAAAAGGGTAAATGGAGTACTGGGTGTGTAATTCAGAATAGAACATGTAAAACATAATTTTAACCAACTTAAAAATACTAAAATAAAAAAATAGGTTATTAACGTAATATATTTTTTATTTGACGCACATCTTGTGCCGTATGGTGCCTGAATATAATAAGAACATCTCTACTTGTCTTGAAATGACGTAGCAGGCATAGGAGTAAGAACTGCATGAAAAGGATGAGAGGCAGCGTCTTCTCTCCATCATTTGCTAAATAAGAGTGAGTGCGATCATGGCTAAATTCGCATTTTGGAGAGATTTAACTGATATGGTCAAAAACGCAGAAAACATTACATTCCAAGAAAATTTATTAATTTCATTCAAACATTGACCCCTTTCTTCTCAATTCATCATCATCATCTAGGCCAAAAGCCAGTGCTGGATATAGACTGATAAGAATTTTAATAAATTTTGGTTCAAAAAGTGACACAAATTTTAGCGTGGAGCTGTTAATTTTTATATCAAAATTTTACTAAAGTTTCTCAGGCGGTTTAGGCGATAAAAAATATTGACAGACAGTTTTTACTTTACAATAAATAGTAGTATGAAATCTGACTTCATCTCAACACCAATCCCAATCGAAGTCCGTGTGATGTGACACGATTCCTTCATATTCTTATCCGAAAAGTATCTTTCCCGTCTTGAAATATGATACCCATATCTTACGTTTCATTCAATCGAAAGATTAACAGTCACTTTTAAAAATGGACTTTACACATCCTATGTTAAAGTCTTACTTCGTATGGTGCAGAAATAAGTGCAATGTCCTTTAATGAAATTTGAGCATTATGACGTGGGAAATAAGAAGCTATTTTGTATTGTGGACAGGTTAAACCGGTCTTAGCCGCAAGGGGAATGGTCTTAAGTGCACTTGCCGTATTGAGACTCGAGAACTTACTGACGGTTATCCGTCTGTTCGTCGATTCCTTTTGACACGGTGGAGTGGCGTACACACCGTTTTTCAAGGTATCGCCCGCTCAGAGGTTTCGAGTTCAATTCCCGGACTAGTGAGTGTAGAATATTAAAGTTCGATATTGTCTCGTGTATGTGTGTTTGTAGTGCCTTCGTTGTTTTTTATTTCCACAAAACAATTTAATAGTTACTTTGGGATCAGAACTAAATATTGTCTACGTTATTAAATTTCCTGTTTTTCTCCATATTTAAATTAAAGCATTAAAAACTGAAGAAACGCAAAATTAAGAAAAATATTAAATAAAAAACCAAATTTCAGTCATGCACCCCTAATCATTCTATGGGTATCGTAAAAGAAAACCAAAGGGGGTTCCACCAGATGCATCTTATCTTTACCATTGACTAAAGTGCCATCGCCAACTCGCGTGCGGATGGCGATTATGGCAAAATGCTTCTTTTGGAGAAGCATGTGTCCAGTAATAGAATAATAAAATAAAAAAATAAAAAAAAGCTACCTGCAATCTGTTTTACATTAGTTTTTGAGTCCTCCCAGTGGGTTATCAACTATTACATATAATAACTCATCATGATTATGCAGGTTGGTAAGTATAAATAAATAAATGCAGCGCAAGCCATTAGCGTCACACGTCACACTATTGAGGACTTCAAACTTAAATGTCCGTCGTCAACTATGTCAGGTTTTTCTCAACGTTTATTTATACGTGTAAATTAAATCCTCTATTACGCGCATAACTAACGATCGAATACCCCAAATTAGTTTTTTTTTGTTTTATCTGTATTTGTTAGGAGAACGAAGGTATGTATGAAATAAAAATGTTTGATATAGTATCTAAAAAAACTGTTTTGGAAATATCCACATCAAAATCGTGTAAGGCGTAAACATGGCCAGAACCAGACCATTTTATTGCATTATCTTTATTGGTAAACCCTTGCAAAGCCATCAACAGTTAGATATACATATATCTGCTATTTCAGCTAACATATATCTCCTATTGCGATTGCTCGAGCAGTCATATACGGCTTTCAGTTCAATTGGCCCAACAAATCGACCGAATAATCTTGACCCGATGCGATTGACGAAACATGTCGAGCGATGGAATCGCTTGTGGCATTCTATCAACTTGGGGCTATACAGGGTGAAATTTTAACCACCTTCCAAATTTTTATATATCAATCTACGAGAACAAAAACAAATGACGTATTTTTTCTTTTGCTATAGCCCAGTACAAAAATGTCAAGATAAAGCACTTAGAAAATGTCCGCTAAAAATCTAAAATTTTTGATACGGCCGCCTAGCAACACAATTTTTACGCGATTTGCTTCTCATTTATTCATTACGATACTATTAATTCGTTTTTGGTTTTCCCTTTATACCTTATTAGGCCTAGGACCGTAAAAATTGAAAACTACTCGTATATTGCGAAAAATATTTTCGGGTGAAAGTTTGATTAACATTTTTTACTTTATAAATGGGCTCTAAATACGATACTGAACGCCTACAAAAATTTTCGAAAGTGGTTAAAATTTCACCTTGTATACAGGGTGAACAAGAGCATGGCACAGCTGCTTTACAGGGTTATAGCAAATAGAATCTGTTAAACATTCTTGATATAAATGAATAAATAAATGTGAACAGTATCACATACATTGTTTAGATCCCAAAGTGAGTTACTATTCAAAAGTACTGTGGAAATCAGAAACAATGAAATAGTTTTAACCTCTGAGGTTTTAACTACACTTTATTGTGTGTGCCATGTCTGTCTGTCCGCGCGTCTCATGTGCGTCATTTATATCATCCTAAACTCCGCTGACTGGAGGTTTCTTTGAAGCTTGATTATCATAATTATCATTAACATTAAAATTGCCTCAGCTGTTCCATGCTCTGTTACATCTTTACTAATATTATACTTGACGACCTCCGTGGCGGAGTGGCGTACACACCGGTTTTCAAGGTGTCGTCTGCTCCGAGGTCCCGGGTTCGATTCCCGGACGGGTCAATGTAGAAAAAAAGTGTTTTTCTACATTTTCTCGGGTCTGGGTGTTTGTGGTACCTTCGTTGTTTCTGGTTTCCAAAATACGAATGCTTTGAATAGTTATTCAAATTGGGATTAGAACAATGTATGTGATGTTGTCCACTTTTATTTTTTTATTTATTATAAAGCTGAAGAGTTTGTTTGTTTGTTTGTTTGTTTAAACGCGCTAATCTCAGGAAGTACGGGTCCGATTTGAAAAAAATATTTGTGTTAGATAGTCCGTTTATCGAGGAAGGCTTTAGGCTATATAACATCACGCTGCGACTAATAGGAGCGAAGCATGAGTAAAAAATGTTGCAAAAATAGTCGCGATCATAATAACGGAAATTGACGCGGACGAAGTCGCGGGGAACAGCTAGTTCTATATAATTCAGGTATTGGGTTATTCCATTATTAATTACTAGTTAATTTCCCGTGGCTCTGCCCGCGTGCGGGCCACACAAAAAATCAGTGGGATATACATATATATATATACAAAAGCTTGTGTCAATTTTCAAGGTCAACTCTATAAAAAAAAGTAAAGTAACAGCCTATAATCATCCTGCAGGGAAGAGGCCTCCATCATTGAATTCAAAATACTACAGCAATGATGGGAGCTGGCATACTCACTACGCTTGCCAAATGCGGGTTGGTGATCACAAACCCGAGCAACGTTCGAAAATTCGATTTTTTTTTTTGTTGCCCGACCCGGGGGTCCGAACCTGAGACCCCGAGATCTTGGCCCGGTATGTAAACCACTAGACCAACGAGGCGTTGTTGTTGGGCTCTATATTTGTATTTAAAAAAACATCATAATATAGTTATTACTGATGAATTGAATTATATTTTTATAACATTATCCAGGTTTTCCAAGTGAAAGAAAATATAGGAAGATCATAAACAACTCAACAGAAACCCCTACAAGCGATTATAATAATAACACGAGGCATTCCCTATAATTCCCGCCTATTCCCGTGCATTCCTGTTTTCGTAGACTCTTCATTATCTTCCATTATTCCTGGAAAATTGCGGCACGCGGTTAATGAAGGCAGATTGTATTCAGTACGGGATATTAGCTTTTCTACTGTCTGGTAAAAATTAAAAATAAAACTTTTAATTGTTTTTATTTCTGCGTGAATTGTAGTGCTTTTTTTATTACAAGTTTTACTGCCTTGGACGCATCGATACAGCCAAGGTAGTGCACAGTAAATTATAGAGTATATCAAAATACACTTTATGTAAAAAATTTAAACGAAGATCACTTGTTCAATGTTAAAAAGTATACAGTTTCTTTTTTATAATAATTAACAGACCTGTCCGAATTCTTAAAGACAAATTTTCTGTAGTAGGTGTTATTTTATTTGTAATAAATATAATATCTAACATTACTTTCCCAAACATAATAATTAAACCTAATGTAACTTCAGTCCCTAAGGTTTTACGAGGTAATATTTATCCGAATCAGATGCCTCACTCTGCAACACTTTTTTTTTAAAGCACCTACCTATGCTGTGGCATAAGGTCGTTACAGCTTCACCTTGCGGGTTTTAGGCGAGTGCACTCTGCAACACGAAGCTCGTATTTATATCGGATATATCTTTCTCTTTCAGACAGTTTAAGGCATCGGTGTGAGTGATAGGGACAGGTGGCAATCCCCCCCTATATTTCGCACTCATATTTTATTTATCTGGCTTTCCAGAACATAGATAATGAGATATAACAACAAAACCTAACTATCACAATTGTAGTGAACGATTAATTTACAAACTAAGTAACAAACAAAATAAGTCTCTCTCTTTTCTTTTCTCGCGCTAAAGCGTTTAAGACATAGTGAATTGTTTATTAGTTAGCAATCCTTAATTAATAAAAACCACTGGTCACTTGTAAGATACTCTTAAATTCCAGATTCTGGCCTTCTTAGAAATCTTAAACACATTATGCGGATTTCCCAAAAGCATTGCAAGATAATACAGTTTATGTCAACATCTCTCGGTGTTCATAGCAAATAGTATAACAGAGCTTTTCAGGCTGAAAGTAAGCTGCTTACAAGAAAGCCTTTGCGGAACGGATGACGAGCTTCGAACAGGGGATAACAACCTTTGGTATTTAAATTTGTATTTTTTTTATCTGTTCGACGTAATTCTGTTTTGATTTCTTGATTAATCACGTATTTATTATTGGTGTAAAATAGAAGAGCGAGATACACTGTCAGTGACAGGAAAACGTCTTCACCGAACGAGCACTCATAGAAATTTGGTGAACCCAACACCAAAAATTATATTCATGTACCTATAATTAAACTCGCAGTCATCACTTCAACGTGGACAGTTTAAAAGTGTCATTTTTGTTGATTCTCGACTCCGGGGTAAAGCGGCGTACACACTGGTTCCCATGGTGTTGCTTGCTCTGAAGTTCAGGGTACAATTCTTGAACGAGTCAGTGTAAAAAAAATTTTAGGGTCTTTGTTTTTGGTTTCTTGGTCTTTCTGTTCTCTGTTATAAGACGAATATCACCTTAGTCTACTCGTGACCATGAACGCTGTAAAGTGTTCGAAATGTCGGGTTAAACGAAATATAAACGCGAATTAAAATCTGTAAACATATCTTTCATTTCAAGTGCTTTGAATATTTATTTACTTTGAGGTTAGAACATTGTATGTGATTTTATATGTCTCTGGTATTTATGACGATAGACACAAAAAAGTAAATTAAGGTCACACACATTTGAAAGTAAATATAAATCATAATAAATAAATAAATTTTATTCAGCAAATTAAAAGGTACAATTTCATTAGTGTACGATAACAGCGACATTAGTTTTATAACTGAGTTGCAGCTGTTAGCGCCCAACTCAAAAAAAAAATAATTAAGTGAACTGTGTGCCAAAGAGTTGTATATATATCTGTGTGTGTGTGTTCGTGTGTGTGTGCGCGCGTGTGTGTGTGTGTATCGTTAATTTTTATTATTATTTATTATTTTCGATCTTTAAAAAGTAAGTAACATATTAAAGTAAGGTCTAGCAACTGCTCAAGTGTTCCAAACGTAAATCAAGATAAAATGTTAACAGAGACAAACTTCTCAGCGTTCCATGGATTCACCGTGCGGGTGCCGGGTCCATCGTGTGGCAGAAAGAGAAACTCCGAGTAGCTCCCGGGACTTGTGCCACGGGTGTAGGTTTAAGGGGCCCCTTTCCGACGTACATCAACACTCACCTTCACTACTCATGTTTCTCTGCCTGCTCAGCCAAATCTGGTACGAACCTGTTAATGCAGCTTTAGACACTCGCTCTAGTATAGAACTTACTGCAGTTCTGGCCAAGCCAAGGTTTCTGAAAAGGTTATAGAGAGCTTTGCTGGTATACCTCTCGCTCCTACTTCAACAGCATATAGACTAATTATATAACCGTTTTTCGTTAATTCATTTAGGAGATCATAATATTAGTTTTCTTTCATTGCATGGTCTTTAGGTATGTTAGTTTCCTACGGCACGGTAAGCTCTACAAGTACAATCCGTTTAGTCTGTAATTATCGCCTATTAATTCCGTATATCTAATATGTTTTTTAAATTTCAATGCATAGTGTTCGCTTTTATTCAAGAAACAAAATCGTAAATGTTGTCAACTCCTGGCGTAGACCAATAAAGAGGAATAAAGGTCTTTATTATTGTGTTTCCTCATTTTATGTCTGGGGAATGCCATTTCTTGGCAAACCTGTATTCAAATAGTTTGCAAGTTTCACTGAGATTTTCCATTTTTTTCGTTAACATATTCTACCCTTAAAATACGAGCGGCAAATGGCTGCCGTAAATTGCTTTTTGTACTTTTTGCCAACTGCAGAGAGTAGTTTAAAAGTTCTGTTGAATAATTTTTAGTATGAAATTTGATATTTCGGAATATCACGCTCGAGGCGATGTTCTAACTTTAAAACAATATCATTTTATGTGTACGAGTAGTAAAATTTTTCATCTTTATAGTAGGTATTATGTACTCGCAATAACATATAAGCGGGTTACTTAAACGTGACTTGCTTTATTATTTATTGTGGTTCCATGATATTTTTTTGTTAAGAGGGCTACTAGAGCTTTGTGCTGCCGCCAATTGATTTGATTTTATTACTTCTAAACAAAATCAATTCTCAAAAAACTAGAACATTGCCTCTAGTATTTATTGGACTTTTTGATACAAGACATCACACAACAGGAATCATCATCATCACACTTTAATCAAATGTTGAACAAAGCCTCGTCAAGCTTAGGTTAAGTAGTAGTTAGTCTAGAACTCAATATAACTCTTTTCTAAAACTTGTGAAATACTGTGACATTCATAAAGTATTTACTAAGTCTATATTAGTGACACCTAACTTCTCCGGAACAGCTAGACAGATTTTTTTATTTTTTTGTGTACATTCCGTAGATCTGACTATAGGTCGTAAACAAATTTTATCCCGAAAAAGTTTGAAAGAATCTATAAATTTGTTGCTTTTGTAACTCTCTGCATTGTTTTGTCCTTTGTTTAGCTAGTTGTTAGTATAAATGTGTTTTAGATCAAAATTCTTTCCACTTATTCTCATTCAAAACTCGCTGTCATCTATAAGTTCCCTTCTACAGAGCACCGGCGCTAATGTCCAATAATCAAAATTTATTCCATCTTTTGTATCATTATTGGTTCCAGCCGACTGGCCTCGACAGGCCCGACTGGCCTGAAAAAGGCCTAATGTCTTAACTTACGGCCTTCCTTCCCGAGGGCTCTGTAGGGCTGCCAGTTGTTACCACCGTGAGTATATATATATCATCAGTCACAGTTATATCGTTGCTGCGCGTGCAACACCGCGGAAGAGCAGTATTTAAATACCGCGTATCTGCTTTTATAAAATTTTACAAGAGGTTTCCTCCTCCTTGCGTCGTATTCCTCAGTGCTGAGGGTCGTGACCGCCCTTCTGGATCACTTTTTCCCTTGTGGTTTTTCTCCAACTGTTTCTGTCTTCGGCAAGGACAAGAGGTTTAGAAAACTGGAAATTTTAGTCATTTGGCTATATTTTACGGACCAAACCAAGTAGTTACTTTTTTGTGGCTTACTTTATAAGAAAGTTACTAGTTAGTTCGGCCCGTAAAATATTGTCAAATGACTAAGATTTCCAGTTTTCTTAACCTCTTGTTAAATTTTATAAAAACAGATACGCGGTATTTGCAACCTGCATTTCCGTGGGGTTGCACGCGCAGCGACGATATGTCCGTTATTATTTTTGCTAAGATTTTTTTGACAAATCATAACAAACATTATGCAGGATAACTACCCTAATTTGAGACGAGCATGGCTTTAGCATGACAATTATCAATGATTTTATTTTCTTTAGCGACAGCGAATTACGATCACATATAGTTTGAATAAAGGACGATTTTGCATAATGCAGAGAAGAAAAGAAGAAAAAAAGAAAAAAAAACGGTTAGCCTGTTTTTTACTAGCAGTACTTACTCGTTTAGGTTATAATTTACATTATTTTAAAGTCTTAACGGTTGGACCAGAACACACTGTTTGTTGTGCACCAAGTAAAACTTGTCCGTAAAAAAATAATCTTAAAAGAGTTTTTTTCCTAGTTAATATGTTAATCTTATTTTCTTAACCATAACATTTTACATATACATTTCATAAATAAAAGTTTGAACTGTATCGACACAAAAAAACGAATATCACGATTTTAATCAGTTGTGTATTAATTTTTAATAAGGTGACCTAGCAACCCTAATATCGTGGGTAGTTTCAGAAACCCTAACGACACTGCGACCTTTAGGAGACCTTTTGGGACAATAAATCTTCGAAATGAGCACTTGATATTTGTATTTTAATTTTAGTATCGAACGATGTTTCTGTAGGGTTTATAAAGGCTTAAATACAAAACTATATCCAGACGAAGCCTAGCCTAGGGACAAGTTAAAATAACATGGTATAAACGTACAGAGAGGGATCAATTTTGGATTTATTTCGTTCATTAGTAGTTCTGTTGTTCATTGATTTCTATTATACCTATTGCTTTCTTACTGCGGTATGGGAATAGGGAAGATCACATTTAACAAAATTACCTGGTAAACTTTATGTTTTTTTCTGAAAAAGAAAAAAATGGTTTGTGCAATCTATCACCGCCGGCTTTGAATTAAAAATAACATCACCTCATCTTTCCCTATGGTGTCGTAAGAGGCGACTAAACAACTATTTCGCCGTGTTCCTCCGAAAAAACAATAGCACATCAACCTACCACCCACATAACGTCTAATTTTCTCAATTGATATTGATCCTTACTGGTTGGACTTAAAGTTGAAAATTAGTTCAATAATCTTTAACTTTTTGGGTAGGTTGACCTGCTGTGGTCTGTACATGAGATTTAAGCCGGCACCAAAGTGCAAGATTAAGTTAAACTTCCCTAACATCACCCAAAACCAAAATAATTACATTGCACACGAAATTCAATTTTATCCTTTTTAGAAATGCGAACACCGAGTAACTCAGGTCGAAACTACGTGTGACAAAATCCGTATTAAATTCCCAAACTTTTGCTTTGGTGTACCTATTATAACATAACTTCGCCCGTTATGCTAGGGTTGCTATGCATCTAGCATTAATTGCTGGCCATGCCCAACTTAAATACCTTACATGATATTTTAGCTACTTAATTGCAATTAATATAAGGTAAAGAAAACTTAACAACCCATTACGCTCAATTTTGAGCACGGGTCTCTCTCCTTTGTATGGAGAGGGGTGAAGGCTTTAGTTCCACCACGCTAATTAAAACTTTTACATAACTTGACAAATCAGAACCAAAATGTGCGGTAAAAACTCGGTTTTGGCGCAAATGGTCATTTTCACAAGATGTCATCGCGAAAAATTTGGTCACTTTCACACAATGTCATTTTCGCAAATGGTCACTTTCGCAAAATGTCATTATCTCAACTGGTCACTTTCGCAAATCGTCACTTTCGCAGAATGTCATATCCTAGATTTTTTTTCCTGTATATTCTTTGTACAGACGAGAGCATATCAAACTAAACAGCGGCACCTTCATCAGTTACTAGCTGTACCCCCCGACTTCGTCCGCGTCAATTTCTGTTATTATGAACGCGATAATTTTTTCAACATTTTTCACTGATGCTTCGCTCCTATTGGTCGCAGCGTGATGTTATATAACCTAAAGACTTCCTCGATAAATGGACTATCCAACACAAAAAGAATTTTTCAAATCGAACCAGTACTTCCGGAGTTTAGCGCGTTCAAACAAACAAACAAACAAACTCTTCAGCTTAGTATAGATAATAGGTGTGATTTTGCAGTAAAAAAATATAGTCTGATGTGCCGTCTACTGTACATTAAAGTAAAGGAAATTCTAATAATAACGTCCTGTCTATCAAATACATATTAGCAGCCAGCTTTAGGCTGCTGTGTTGTAGGTGCTGTTCGTGGACAAAAATGAAAAAAAAAATTGAATCCACGAAGAGCACCAAATATCGATGGGTGCTCTTAGTGGACTAGACCAGGTGCTATTCGGGTACCCGTGCTCTAAGTGGAATACACATCCTTAATCGAATTACGAACGCACTCGTGACTAGTAATTTCAGAAAGAATATTAAATTAACCAAGGAACATTGTGACACGATTCAGACCGAATTAAATCTTAAATATAAATAAATAAACAATTAAAATGACCTCAAATTTCGTCGTATATGATAATCAGCGTGGTATGATTTCAGCTCTAATATCCGGTTAAAGAAATGTATGTAATTTAGTCAGCTTTTAAAATTTTTACTCATGGCAACCTTAGTCGCGGCAAGTCCTGATTCAAGCATTTCTGGTTCTCATTCGGCCAATTACAGCGCAGTGATGGAAAATTATGTTCAATTAGGAACATCTGCTCTGAATACGTCTCACGGGTCGAGATAGGTCAACTATTCAAAGGGTTCGTCTATTTTGTAACAACAGCATTGTTCGAGAAATAATCCTATTAATATTTCAGGTTTTATAGTAACTTCGTTTGAAGTTACTGAAAAATCGAAGTGGCAAAGAAATTGTAGGACGCGAATTTCTTCTGAAAAATTTCCTCGTGTAAATCCAGGCAAAGAAAGATTCGATGAATAATAATTTAATAAGCCATTGTCAATAAAAATTGTAAGACTTCGATATTTAAGATAATATTCTACTGAATAATTCGAAGGCGCTTCTAGGAAATCCCACCCACGTTGATTCCATATCATAATTCAAAAATATTCAAATTATGGTTATGGCATGTATTGATATTCACGTCCGTGTGTTGCCAGCCCAAGATTAAATACCACCCCTTTTCATCCTTGGTGTCCTGTGTAGCACTACCACAAGGAGAGGACAGCAGCGTCTCCCCCCACCATTGGTTAAAATCCAATCCTAAACCCGCCTGGCATTCGTTCCTCCTCCTGAAATCCTGAAATCCTCTTTTAGAAGAGATCTGCTCAGCAGTGGACCATCGCTAGCTATGACGAATGGTGATTATCTTTATCACAAGCCACTCCGAGCGTCCAACTATAGTTGCCAAGTAAGTATCCTGTTTCCCAAAATGTGTCATGATAGGACAATACTAAATTAGGTGGTCCAGCGTCATACGATGATACAACTTTATGCGGTAGGCTCACCAAGGTCCACTTTAGACCTGGTGATCTAAGAGATCGATTCTAAAACGAATATCAAAAGAGCCATTCCTAGGATCGTAGAGAATCTGACGTCTTACTCTGAAACACGAAGCTCGTGTTTACGGATACATCTGTGTATTTCAGATACTTCATGACATCGGTATGAGTGACAGGGACAGATAGATTCGAATATACGGACATTGTGATGCGGAGTAAGGCCACTAAATAGAAAGTTTACTCGGGCAGTGGAGGTGAACGTTGACGCACCAGAAGGAGGTATACCTAGGTCGCAAGGTCGGGATTTTATGCAACGACAATATGAACTTAAAGTGAATAGTATTTATTGGACGAGGATGTGTGCGTTGGCCAAAAAGATGGGCTGTCGATCTGGCAAATGTAGCGGGAAGCTCCTTAATGAAAGTGGTGCGGCATCAATTACTGAGGAGTTCCTTAGGGGAGCCAACATCCATAAAGAGTTTACCTTCCACGTTTTCCGTTGCATGGATCATGGTCTGAGACGGTCCACTGAGTAAAGTTATGTAAGTATGAATAGTAATTTAAAAAAAGTGCATGAAATTTCCTTTGTGAAGGAAATTGCGTGTGGTCTATTGTCATGTTAGACATTACGTTTGTCTCGTGTCATATGGTAAGAACAAGTCACACCAGAGGCCTGCAGCTGGCCAATAGGTCAAGCGAGAGATTTGTAATAGTCGGCTAGGAAATCCCTGATACGAGATAATCTTTGAATGGTAATCATAAAAGAATATATGGTAGGAGTCTTCTGGCAAGGCGTGAGAGTACTGGATGTACCTTCAAGTGTGGCGGTAGCAGGCAATCTAAACTGCAATAGTTCCACTGTACCGCTAACGGCTTCATTATGGAAGTCTGTTACTGACTGGTTATGTCCTCGTTGGTACGGTTATTACTTGGGCTTAGTAGACGCAATTCCGCCAGTTTCAACCGTTTGAAAAGCCTTTTTTTTAATAGACTAGTGACACTTTTTTGTTTCAGATAAGTAAGTTATAACATTTGATGACGACTCCGTTGGTTTACTAGTGTTAATCAAGGAAGCCAACTTTTCTGAATGTTAAAAATAGGTAGGTATTTTCTGAGTTTGAATACCGTAAACTTTTTTGAATGTGTACTTACCGTCAATATTAATGATGGAAATCAGGTTGCAAGTAATTTTATGAAAGTTTTACCTGGAACAAATAAATTTAAAGATAAGTTTATGTGAATACATATATGCATTTTAACTAGCACACATATTAAAAACTTGACTATTATAATTTTGAGTGCTTGCCTGTCGTGTAGTGCCCGACTAAAATATACTGTAACTACCTCTTCGTCCCATGGGTGTACTTCAGACTTCAGTACTAATCTCTTACTAAGAGAGAGGTAGGTACAACAGAAAAAGGCTTCCTCTCTTCCATTGGCCGAGCTGCGATCGCCAACCTTATCAAACGTGGCGATTATAGCAATATTTACTTAAGCAAATCATTGATAAAACTTCGCTGGCTTACAGCGTAAAGCCTATGATGATAGATTTGTCGACAAAATTAATGTCTTGGTAGCTTAAATTGTTTGACCCATACGCGTGAGGTTGTTAGTTCAAGTCAAAGTTCCTAAGGCAGCCCTACTAAGGAACTTTATTTGTATTAAAACACTTAGACTCCCCGCAGACTACAGACTTTTTATCGGCCGATAGTTTGGTCGGGTTTTTATCAGTAGCAAAAAGACTGTAAACTGAATCACTGTAATGTGCGCATTTTCATATCTTTCTACTGATTAACATCCCGACCAAACTATCGGCCGATAAAAAGTCTGTAGTTTGCGGGGAGTCTTAAGGTGATGGATGAGTGATGACTTAAAAATACACTAACTTATTTTCATGAAAAACAATATAATACCACATTTAACTTGACAGCGTACTTTACTACGAAATACTTTCAATAAAAGAAGGCAATGGTCACATTCATAGCGATAGCAAATTGTTATTATTGTTACACAATAGGCAGGAGAGTAAACCACTAAATAAACAAACTTCAAGGGCCACAAACGCAGTGGGCTAACGTCAAAATGTTCTATCTCTTTCTAACGACAGATGGTCGTCCGCCGCACCTGGTGTTTATTTGGTTTGATCGCGACTCCTGCGCATCGTTCGTCTGTTAGAGCCGTGAACTGTTTTGTTCCCGGCAAACTTATCGCTACGAATTTGGGAACTTTTATTTCGACATTTTGAAACGTATATGGTGTTAATTTATGAAAACATCTTTATTACAATCAAAACTTAATACTTCACGGGGTTTACTGCAACCAAATTAATTACCTATTTAAAGGTGAAATAATAGTATTTTTTTCAAAAGTAAACTTTTCGAGTTAAGTGTAAAAAAAATGCAAGAACTTAGTAAAAAAACCTATATTTATAACTTTATATCATCTCGGCCAAATGACGCCCACAGCTGCACATAGGCCCAAAGTCTTACGGCCGGTCCCAATCATCTATATATTTATCGTCGCTTTTGACATTTCGGAGATAGAAAACAGTTTCTATCTCTGTTTTTGCCGTCCAGATAAACAAAGACAGAAGTTGTTTTCTATCTCCGATATGCCAAAACTGAAGATAGGTTATTAGGACCGGCCGTTAGCCATAGAGCAATACCATAATTATGAATTGTATGTTTCGAGTTTATAACAGACCAAAACACAGGCCTCTCTTTATTCAAATTAAAATACTTTATTTGTCATTTAATAGGGTATGGTACAAAAGAATAATTAAGTTATTAATTAAGTAAAAAATACAGAACATTATCACCGATTTAGCCATTTATATGAAAATATAAAACTAACAAATAAGTAGTATGGTAGTACTTTATATGATACTTTAGAACTTAATTGCAATTGTAATAATTCAAACTTGAAATTATCTTTTTTTTCCCATCTGAGACAAATTATTTCAAATTTAAATGCAGAAAGTATGGTAGTGAAAATAACATTAAAATGCGTGGTATTAAAAAACATCGAGTCAGGATGTTTTTACCAGGAACAAATGGTGTAATTTTGTGAAATTTTAGTGGTTGTTATCCCGCAACAGAACGATTTACCTTTAGTAGCACCATCGAATCGTGCGAGTTATTTTTTGAAAATAAACATATCGTTGTTCTTAATTAATCAAAAAAATAATCATCAACTCAAAAGCGTGAGATACGATAGTATCTTTACAAAATGTGACGTGTTTGGGTACTGCTTGCCGCACGAAATCAATGTTCAAAGCAAAAGAAGCTCTACGCACTAGGTAATACAGCATAAACTGCACTGCGCGAGGGGCAATGACCCCGGCAGGTGACTGGCTGCGGCGCGGCTAGTACCATTGGTTTGAGGTTGCTTTCGAGTTTCGTTTATCACAACAGTGAAACTGCTATTTTTTATTTGAATAAAAAAAACTGCACAAATCTATTGTACTACTAAGATAGAATCATTTTACTGGGGGAAAACAACCACTAAATTTCAGGGTGTATTTAACCACTAAAAATCTTAGCAACAATTATTATCATGTAAACTTATTCCAACTCTAGATACCAAGTTTACTTGTACATGCCAGGGCTATCAGTAGCAAAAACCATTCTGGCATGTTACCAGGCAAAGTTCGCGGTGATACATTCATTCGTATTATAGTAACAAAGATAATATAGCTGTTTAGTTGTACGGTCGGCCAAGAAAGAAGACTGTTGTGGCCTACTTCTGTTTTACATTAAACTATTTGAAAAATTAACCGTAACTTTTACCCATTCAGTTATTGGAAACACAATATCACATTTATTTATACACTAATAATCATCCCACTGCAGTTCAAAGGCCTCCACCATTGAATTCAAGTTACCATAACAATGACGGATGCAGGCATAATCACCACGCTTGCCAAATTCGGGTTGGTGATCACAAACCCGAGAAAGGTTCGAAGATACGAACTTTTTTTTTGTTGCCCAACCCGGGGTTCGAACCTGGGACCCCGAGAGCTTAGCCGGTATTTAAACCACTAGACCGACAGGGCGTTACATTATGTACCTACCTATATCTAAAATAATTATCTGAGTGTCTAAAGCTGCATTAGCAGGTTCATACCAGATTTGGCTGAGCAGGCAGAGAAATGCGAGTAGTGAAGGTGAGCACCTTAAACCTACACCCATGTCAGAAGTCCTGGGAGATGAGAATTTCTCTTTCTGCTACACGATGGATCCGGAACCCGCACGGTGAATCCATGGAACGCTAAGAAGTTTGTCTCAATCCTTAACAACAGTTTTTTATTTGAAGGTATCGCAAATCAATCTCATTTGTCTAGCTAGACCGACTCCGACTAAGTATCTACCTAAATATCACTGATCCTTTTCCTGCTGTGACAGAATCAACATCTAGGCCACTACAAGCACACTGACCACAGAATAACTAAGAGAGCAGTAAATCAATTGACCTGCCCTTTCTGTGGCTAAATTGTCAAATTAGATTTTACGACCTTAATATCCGTTCTTTTGAAGTTACATTAGATACTTACGGCCAGTTCCAATAACCTATCTATCTTCAGTTTTGGCATATCAGAGATAGATTGAGATAAAGATTTTTTGATTTATCTTTCAAATCATTTTTTTTATTTTTTTATTTGGTATTATCAATATTGCTATTAAGCAAGCAATCCGGAACCAAATAATTGGTATTGTTCCGGATTGCTGTGATTGTCCACGCCTATCTCCAAACATGGCAAAAAACACTGAGCTTATGCCTTTTTGCATCGCTGCGGCACACATAACTTAGAATAAGTAATTGTTATTTTTTTATTTGATGAGTGTTGTTATTATTTGTAATTTACTGCATGTGTGCTTTTATTTTCTTGGTGTGTGCCTTATTGCCATGCAAATAAAGATTTTATCTATCTATTATTGGAACCGGCCGTTAGACGATTTCTTTGTGTTATTAACTAGGCCGTGTGACTTACATATTATTATGTATAAGGCATGTGCTTTGTCAACCCGAGCGTTTTATTTGCGAACGAAATGTGTCATTCATACAAGATAATGTATGAGACTGCCCAATATGTGACGTCCTTTCATGATTTAAAATGGAGCGACTTAAAATGGAGACGTTTCCAAATAGACGGCTATGGTATGTTTTCTAAGGGTTCCGTAGTTAAGACAAGGAACCCTTATTGTTATGCTATGTTCGTCTGACTGACAGGCCGTTTGTCCGTGGTTCATCTCAGAGTCTATAAGTACTTGAAATTTGCAATTTGGCCTAGTCTAGCAGCTTATAAAACGTATTTGAAGTAAGAAAGTCATTTAAAAATTCGTTAAGTAACTTCGTTATTTTCGTAAAAGTGGTACCAGTCAATTTACGAACCATTTGCAACTATGGAACATATTTTCGTTTTGGGTTTAGTTAGAAATTAAAAATCCAAACCGAAAGGTTAGAAAAATAAGATTAACAATAAATAAATAAAATATATTATTGAAAAAAAAAACAGACGAAATGCGAAAAGTAAACAACAAGCTCGGAGCAATGGGACATATCGGATTTTGATGATGATGAATGCGTTGAGGACATTGTATGAGTACAGTAAATTTTATCTAGAACATTTATTGATGCAGGTGTGTTAAACAGTTGAATAAGGAACCAGTTCTTAAAATTAGTGCCTTCCCCACGGCAGGTACGCGTAACCCTTTTGCATGGATGAGTAAAGGTCCAAAACTAATTGCAAGCGGCATTTATTTTGTTGGTGTCACCGTTTTTGGGGTCATACTGCCCCCTTTTGTGCATTTTTACTACTCACATTACCGTGGACGGAATCCCCAAGGCATTTCTAAACCATTTGCACACTTCATACGATTATACCGTGGCGAATCATGACAAAGCCCGCTGTACACCCAATTTTTTTTAACAAAAACTAATAGTGAATAGACCTATCAAAAAAAGTTGATAAAAGACTGCAATTTTGAGTTAGTGCATGAATTTTTTTTTTGTTACTATCTACTGAAATTTATTGGTTTATTGCACACTTTTTGACGATTACGTATTAAAATAGATTGGAATATGCGGCTTGGATAAACTCTGACACCAGACTATTTTCGAAGGACATACAATAACATGAAGTCGTTTAATGGGATTTTATTCATTTTGATACAAAGATTATCTAAATGGCATTTTATATTGAGACATACCTATTTTGCATTATTGAGAGACACAGATAAACCGGTACCAAAGCCTCATCAGAGCATCCTCTGATTTTTCTCGGTTGAATAAAAATTATAACTCTTTCTTAAAGTGCAAATGTAAAGTCAATATAAGTATTATAAAACCCATAATATCCGTACGTGACACTTGGCAGAAGTCTCGAATATAAGACATGTGGACATCCGAGAATACCCGAGAGGGCTGAAAAGGCAGACTCGCAATTCGACCACAGAGGAAGCAGCGTGTTCGCTCCAAATCTTTAATGCCCCGTCCGTGTTTCTGTTGTTCGTTTTTAGGATTCCGCATTCATGGTACAGTACTTACGGAATCGCTTTCCGCTGTTTTGTATTGGAAGTAAACCGTGCTTTTCTTTGTGGCTCTTTTGGTGCGCTTTGGAATTGTTTCTGTATTTAACATTAAATTGTTTTGGGTTCTGATTTGTCTCTTAGCAGGAGAGAGACATCTAAAACTAGGTTTTACCCTTGACTTCGTACGCGTGAAATTTAAAATCTTATCCTCAGCATCAATCCAGTCAAAGCTCAACATAATAAATATAAATAAATAAATATTTTAAGACATGCCTCACAGGGCCACACAGAGCCATCTAGTCCCAAATTAAGGTAGTATTAAGTACCCTGTCGTATGGGGTACTAGACAACCGATAATCTTACTTATATACTTTTTTTTTTGTGAATACATACTTATAATACATAGAAAACACCCAGACCAGTACAAACAGACATTTTCATGCACACAAATATTTGTACTGTGCGGGGATCGAACCCGCGACCCATGGCTCAGAAGCAGCGTTAACTACCGCTGATCCAAATGGTCGTCAAAACATAGGCCTCATAGAGCTACATGCCAGCCACTATCGGTCCACCTCCTGCATCCAGTGGCTTCCAGCGACCTACACCAGACTGTGTCCGTTTGGGGAAGAAAACCTAAAGATTGTTGACAGGAACTGTGTGTGTATGTTCGAAGTGATGATAGAAACATTAAATAAACAGACATATTTTCTGAAACTGTTGATTTGGCTTCTGTTGTAAAAATATTACCTATTACAATTTATTATCTGTACAGAAGATACATTGTTATAAGGACCGACTAAAGAAGAACCAGCAGATGATGACCGACTGCAGAGCCATCTCTCTACCACTGGCCAAAATGATATCGTCTGTTAAACTTGACGATTATTGCAAAATCATCCTTTATGGGGAGGCTCATGTCCATCTGTGGACTATTGTATTTTGGCAGTATCGCATAGCTTATGTTTTCATTATACCTAATGTAACTTTTCTCACTGATGTGTAATAAACTAACCATGTATCACAGACATCACAATTCACAGTGCACTGTTTACTATTGTGATACGGACCTAATTTAGCAAACACGTGTAAGATGGTAAGTAACATTGATGACTAATAAACAATGATTCACACATCGTGACCACACTCATAGTTCTTTGTCTTACATTCGTTATTGACCTCATTACTGTCTTGCCTTTAATCGAAGGGATTAACTTCGGCGATGACAAAAACCCTGGCTAGATAATCTACAAATAGATCAGAAATTCTTAGCCTTTAATATTTGCGATCAGTCAGATGTTGTTATCTTATACAATATTAATAAATAACGACGCCGCTAGCAATATCATTAAATATCATAGCCGAAATATCATTAAATAGTACTCAAAGCCGCTATCTTTTGTATTTTTACATAAAGCAAGAAAAGATTGAATTCCGATCAAAGGGCAAACTATTAGAAGTTATCGGACGTGTCAACAAAAAACCCAAGTCTTTATAATAAGCCTGTTTGTTGGAGAAATTCAGGTCACTCCGGTTTCAAATTTCCTTTGTGGACACACAAAAAAATCTTATTGCTCGTCTAAACAGTCATGAAAACGTTTTAAATTTAATCCCACAGTCGCTGGGAGTAATTACGGCAATTCTGCAAGCAACAGACACTGAGATTATTTAGTTATGACACTTAGTGAACTCTTGACAACAATTTTGCATTAAGCCCGAAATCTAGAAACATGGGACCTTAAAATGATATTTGTTGGATTTGCTTAATTGTGTCAAATGGCGACGTTTCACTTTTTTCCCAAGAAATGCTTAAAAAGCGAAAGTAGACTTTAAAAATGCCGACATTTTACTAGTAAACCTTAAAAAATCTAAATCTACTAAATATACATAACCCGATAACATTGCTGACAAACCCAACCAACAACCGGAGGAAGATGTAAACATCCCCTCAGCATGGCTATTCCTTACGCAACTTTTCCAAGGGATAGATACGGATCTGGGCCCATTTCTCACATGTATTCCGTTGACGTATCTAGTAATGTACGCCGCTCGTGTCGGCATTTCATATTTATGAAGCCCAACTCTGACACGCAGTTTTATGAGAAACTAATGCTAAAAGACCTCAATATAATTAAAGACATGATCTGGCGGCGTGATGAAGTTAATCGAGAGTTACGTGAGATGGGTTTAAGATCTTGAGTGTTTCGACACTGAATAAAGAATAAGGATGTGTCAAAATCGAAAGCGCCTTCTCTTGAACTTAAACATGCTTTAAACATGCTATTTCAGAATTGAATTGACAGCGAAGGAAACAAAATGTATTAGATGTCAAACCACTCCACTGTGTACATTTCACGTTAAAATCATGTCGGCAAGCACCTTTCGAATTTGTGGAGTTCCCGACAAATATTGTTCTGCAAAACATATCTGTGGTGTCTGGGAGAACCCTGTTAGGTCCAAAAACGTAACTTTTCAGTATAAGACTTTTAAGGTTCAAGTTTAATTTATAAATCAGGTAAAGTAGAAAAAGCCAACCATTGCTTTAGTAACTATTTATTTATTTATCAGGTTTTTCTATTTATTTCTTTATAGACCAAAATAAAATATTTTTTTTTTTAATAACAACATAGTACCAAACTAAAAATGACGAAAATGGAGTTACCAGGTTTTTCCCAGACACCACAGATATTTTGTTAGGTTTTACAAATGCATACTTTTCAAAAACTTACTTGTACAAGATTATGTAACGTGTAATACTTGTAAATATTTAGGGGCAACATTTATATAGTCTGTTGGCGAACCGCAAAAGCCTTTGATTTGTTATCGCGGTATCACTTTTAAGGGCGAATAAACACATGATGGGATTTTTATGTGGTCTCCCAAGGGCCTGACCTGACATAGATAGAAACTGTGTCAGTTTTAGATGTTTTTCCACGGATCTGAATTATCGTATATTATACCAACAAACGATACGTTTGGTCTCTGACACAGTTAAATGTTTAGTTAGGACTAATTGGGTATGTTTAGTTCCTCTACGTACTAGATGACTATTTAAACATGACTAACAAACACTGATTTGTGCAGTACAATCACGGATGGACACAGATAGAACTAGACTTTGATAGCCTTAATGATCAAAACTATACGTCATAATAACAGATTCTAGACAGTAGGTAATAATCACTTAAATTAATGTTCTATGTTTGATTCAATGAAAGAAAACTCTAGCAGTTCAGGTATGACAAAAATTTATTGGAAGTTGTGTATTAATTTTAAATAATCTACACGCAAAGGAAATAAAAACAAACTAACGTGCACAGGCTCCTGGTGCTTAGGACTCTGAATAGTCATCTTAAAGTTGTATAATAAAAAAAAATAGTTTAATTAAACCACAGCTTTGATGCCTTAACACAAAAGCAGTGTAGTGGTTTGCAAGTTTTGCAACATGTTTCAGATTTTCTAAGTTAAATAAAAGTTGATGACAATATTTTAATAAGCTTAAATATTCTAATAACACCTACAGAAGCTTGTTGTTGAGACTTTTTTATATGGTGATTGCAGTTCTTATCAAATCTCACACAAAAGAGGTCTCGGCCCGGTTACAAACCGGTCATAGCAACCCTCTCACCTGTTTTTAATTTTACAATACTATCAGTAGAATTGTGTTTAAAACGTTTTTTTGGGTTGGATGTACTATGTTTTCTTTACGTCAGGTATGAAAAAAAATTGGCAAGCACTGGTTAAGAGTGTAACCATTTGCAGTTTTTCCTCAAGGTATAGGTGTGTCTTTTATGATATATTCTCAGAGCTTTAATGTGGTTTTGCTTAAAATTCGATCGAAACGTCTACATTAAATTTAAAAGTACCTACATTTATGATAATTCAGTCTTTATCTGAACTTAGGTTCCCTATATTATTATACTAGAGCTATATGAAGAAGTACCTATGTTTATGTTTTTTATTAAAATCTCATAGTAAATATTTAAAATGACAATAGGTTACATAACCTCGTCTCTATTTCCATTTCGAAAATCACAAAGCCACAATTTGCAAGCGGTCTACATTACCCGTTTTTTACCCGATAGCCGGTGTACCATGCCGCTCGGAGAACAGCCTACGGCCTGCAATCAGCATCGTAGTATGGCTGACTGCATATCTCTTAAGTCCACTTCAAATCCGTCTTTACCCTCTTAAATTTAAAGCATATAATTCTGTTCCGCTCAGCATGTTCCTCGACATCCGATGAGTTTATTAGAAAGTCATCCATGTAGCAACAACGTAGAGTCCAATTTAGGAAAACGTCAATCGCACGTGGTACCTTTTGTTTGCAGCGGCGCGGAACCGGTGAGACCACTGTCTGTCCAGTCTACACTAAAGCAGCGCTCCGCATAGCAAAAAAACAACTACAGAACAGTTTGAACTTATCACCGGTATAAGTTTCTGGCGTTTGATTTACACTCCCAACTGTTTCTAACGCTAACTTCGAATTGGTTGGTGTTGGCGGAGTTTGAATAGAGATTAAGTTGTTTGTGCACCGTACTGACGTTTTGCTTTGCCTATTTTAGAATGATGACTTGGTACAATATATTTAGAAATCAACAATTTATAAGCAATGTTGAGTATGACAAAGACATTGTTGAATGGTTGATTAATGTTTATATCAAATAATTCAATTTCAATATACAATACAGAAGTAATACCTACATCAGTAACTATCGTGGAAAGTTGTATTTTCTGCCTTCGTATTATTATTTATATTTTCTAATTCTAAGCAAGAAAAGAGGAAACATTTATTGCAAGAATATTGTTATTGAATTTGGGAGCGAAGGGAACTTACTAGCCAAAAGCAGTATTTTTACTGTTTAAGTAATTTCATTACAAACCACATCGAAATTAAGATATGTTTACATACCAACTATACCATTAAAGGTACAACTAACAAGAAGTAAAGGAATACGTATAACTGCACATTTTTGGGTTACCAAATAATAGGAAGATAGTTGTAAGGATTAACACATCGAAGTTGATCTTAAAACCGCATTGTTTGATCCAAAACAAAAGGCTTGAGATTAATAACTTTATGCACAGGATCTATAGAATTCCAAGAAGAAAGGACTTGCGAACGCATCGCAGGAGTTCGCGTTGCTCAAGGACTAAGAAATTATTCATGTAAAGCAATTAATATCTCAAAGATGCTCAGAACAAAGGCTTTCGCGATAAATGGGGCTAGGTATTAACGGTTCGGTAAATTGAAATTCAATTCTTCAATTCTTATTATGTTACATTTTGAGTAGGTAGCACGACTGTATCAACTAAAGTGCTTGTTTTGTTTGCGCCGTATAATCCAAATATGTTTCACTTAATTTGAGCCTGAAAATTGGACTAAATTATGTTATCTAAAGTAAATTTCGATTAAAGTTTCTAGAATATGCCTTGAGGGTACATTTATACATTTCATCTATCCAAATTACATTCGCTGATTCTGAAATATCTTTTATCAAAATACACCCACGTAAATTAAATGAATAAGTTTGTATCGATCTCACGTACCTTGATTCAGGAATTCATTGGATACAGAGTGAAAACCTTATGGTATTTGGGGTTTATTTCTAATAATATTAAACAGTGGTGAACAGGTGTGTTTCCATATTGAACGCATAGGTTATCAGTTTTTACGGAGTGAACTCCGCAGGAAAAAGGTTCGCGTCTGAGCTGAATATTGAGTGCGAGAGGAAAACGAAAAAGAACCGAATGGAGTCCGGAGAGGCTTTGGAGCAAGTTGCAAGCAGTTGGCATGCGGCAGACAAGTAACTGCAACTTGGGCTTAACTTTTTGTTAAATTTACAACCTCTCATTGGTTCAGTCGGAAGTCCAAAAGTTTCTAAGTCACATTGGTTTAACTTCTGCTAGCAGAAAATTCTATTGCACTCAGTAGTTTTTATATTTTTATACTTCAGACGTTTTTTGTGAGCAATTGGAACTTTCAACATTTAAAACACTTTTAAAATGCACTAGCATTAGAATTGCTTGAAACAATAATTTTAAAGTCGTTTTTAATCCCTACCCATCTAGAAGGTATTTAGTGCTAACATAACCAACGTTAATATAACTACTAAATCGCCACGCAAACAACTTGATATCCTCTACAGAAGTATTACACCCGTATATAAAAAATTAAAAGTATTTTTTTATCAAGTAAGTAATTACTAGAAATAAGAACTATCAAAAGTAAGCATTCTCAGCCAAATAATATGACTATTAATGGTGACCCATTTCCTTCACTAAGCACTAGGCAGTACTTAACACCTAAATTTATGACTTTCTTAAGCAATAAGTTATTACTTCTTTATAAATACGGGTGAAAGAGTAATCGTCTGGATAATAAAAGGTCGTGGATTGAAATCCCACCCAAAATCTTTTTTTTAATCCATTTGAATAAACAAACAACATAAATTGCAACATTAATCATCTTACAAAATATTGACTTCCTTGCAGTATTTAAATATATACTGATTTAAACTTTCATGGTCTCTATTACTAGAGTTATTTGATTCGGGCTTTATACCATGTGTTTAGATACATAATATTTATTTAAATTTACTCTGTTGATTAAAATACTATTAAACGAGTTGAATAAATCTGATTTTAATAGCAACCATGAATAAAATTCGTTTTTAAGCTTGGCAGAGCAAACTTTTATTCTCTTAATAGGAGAATCTTCCTATTTACATTTATTTCTCGAAAACCTCGATCCAATTAAACTTATAATTAATTAAGAACTAAATCGATAATTAGGTCCAAGTTATCTAAGTTGTTTCAAGTTAATTCCTGGGGGAATCGCTTTAGTTCAGCGGAATTTTCTTGCCAAGAATAGTTTCGTGTGGTCGGCAAGCCGGCCAACAAATGTTAGTGCATTTCCTAAGACGAAGTCTTCCTCGGGATATAACAGAAAATTTAATTATCTGGGTCAAAAATTGTACCTTACTATGTTATCTCAGAAAATTTTATAAGACGGCACAAAAAAATTATATGAATCTAAAAACGACCGATACCGATATAAAACAAATTTAAAGAACTGATACTTTCTTTTACATTTACATTATATTGTACGTCATCAGACCGTGCTTTTTGATAACGCATTTTTATTATGATTTACAGTCTGTCTTTTTGATCTTCGTTCTCTTTTGTAACTGACACCAACGTCAAAGACAGAATTTACATTATTGTGATCATTATTTTTTATTAATTTATCACAACAAAAATATTTTTAATATTGTATTATGTTAGAACTTAGATTCATATTAACTAGGGACAGCAACAAATTATTTAACGGTTCAGTTTCATATTCTGTTTTATCCCTTACCTGAACAGTTTAATCAATATAAATCTAATATAAATACGTCTAATATAGTCAATATCTTTTCCTTTTTTTGGCAACTATCTATACTAATATTATAAAGCTAAAGAGTTTGTTTGTTTGTTTGTTTGAACGCGCAAATCTCTGGAAGTACTGGTTCGAATGGAAAAATTCTTTTTGTATTGGATAGTCCATGTATCGAGGAAGGCTTTAGGCTATATAACATCACGCTGCGACCAAAAGAAGCGAGGCATCAGTGAAAAATGTTGCAAAAATAATTGCGATCATAATAACAGAAATTGACGCGGACGAAGTCGCGGGTAACAGCTAGTTACAAATATTTGTTTATTTATAAGTAGGTACCTAGTATTTAGGCTTGCAAACGATTGATATACTAATATATCAATCGTTTGTAACCCTAATACTACTTATAAATAAGCATCTCAATCAAAAGTATAAGACGAATCCTAAAATTAATGACCAGAGCTTTTGGGAGTATCAGCCCTCGCAAATTGTTACGGCGAAAGAGGCAAGGACAGTAAAGAAAAAATACGTGCGTTATCATGCCAGAACAGGGTCTAAGCTATGAAAAACGCAGAGAGGCACTGCAGGAGTGCCATTACTCCAGATTATATCTGTAGACGGTGAGGTTTACCGGCCTTATTTTACATTTTCTCTGTTTGTGTAATGAGATATTATACCTTCTAAGATAAACGAGGTGTTCATGGTTTGATTAAAAACAAAGAATTCATTAAATTATTTTGAATTCTTCCGTGATCGTGATGATTTTTTGAGCCTGACGAGTAGGTTTTGGAAGGCTTATAGTTTAATTACATCTTACTGTATTGAAATTGGTTGTTCTTTAAGTTGCTCTTGTTCGAGTTGTATACAGGGTGTTCGGAAAAACGTTGAACATACGAAAATGGAGGGCAGATAAAGTGGTCTGTAACTAACTAGCCCAAAAGATTTTGCCTAAGTCTAAATATGTTTTTTTAATTTCTGGAATTTTGTCGCTTTTGTACCTTCAAAGTCGTCTAACTTTTTTTATGCACTCAACTTTAAATACTTGTAAGTGTTGGATTTGTGGTTATTTGTGTCTCTACTTGTCAAATAATTACAAAGCCTTGGCTTTCTAATTACAATAGCGCTGAAATATTGGAAACTCATAAAAACAAGGGATACTACGGTAAAGCCCAAAATTAACCATATGTTACTACATATTCAGTGTCAGTAATACTTTACTGACACTGAAATTTTAAATCAGAACTGTTTGTAATTACAAAACTCATAATGTTCTGACATCATTACCATCAGATTATATCTGTCCACCGCTGGGCATAAGTCTCCAATAGAATTGTGCTAAAATCGCTTCGCTTGGAAGGCACCCGCCTTAAGATCATAAGTAATACAATAGTAGAAAGCAGACGATTCTGCCCGTCTTATTTTCATAGTACTACTATAGCTTCAAGCTTTTAGGATATCCAAGTCTCACAAGCTTGGCCAACGGTTATTTGAAACTATAATCATACAATTACTTGGTCATTTCATTTCTCGATCATTAATCAAGAGATAATTCTACACCAACGTAAAATTTCGCGATACTCTCCCGATCCACAAAGCGATCTATCTAACTGTTTAAACACAACTGGTACTCTAAATTGACATTAAAAGTTAAAAGCACGTTTTACAATGACTTTTGGACGTTGAAAAAATACCTCGTGTTCTATAAAAGTAACCCAGCGAATACTTCAGTCAATAGTTAATGGCTATTTGCAGAATTCAAAAGGGAACACAAAACCTAAAATCGGTTCTATTCTGCAAATACACCCCCAAAAGGCGCTTGACCATGTGCTTTTTTTTTGTTTTGATGACAGAGTCCTATCCTATGGAAAAAGTAGTTTTTACGATTAACCTCCATCATCTTTAAATCTTCATACACGTGTTTGGGCACGGCAAAGAACATTGGCAGACAACCATGTAATTTCAGTACCACTTATAGGCGTATCGTTTCTTCTAGTAATTATGAGAATTTCAATCCTTTAATTACTCTTAATAAATTAATAATTATATTACACTAGCTGTTTCCCGCGACGTCGTCCGCGTCAATTTCTGTTAATAAGAATTTGATTATTTTTGCAACTGTTTTCACTGATGCTTCGCTCCTATTGGTCGCAGCGTAATGTTATATAGCCTAAAGCCTTCCTCGATAAATGGACTATCCAACACAAAAATAATTTTTCAAATCGGACCAGTACTTCCTGAGATTAGCGCGTTCAAACAAACAAACAAACAAACAAACTCTTTAGCTTTATAATATTAGTATGGATATATCGCAGTTAGCAATTATAACAACCTGAATACAGTATAACCTAAAAATTTTACCAAGTAGGTAATACTCAAACCGTCACAAGAGCAGTGTAGCATGTGTCAAAATATTATATTGATATAATAATCTTGTTGACTGTTAGCGCATCAATGCGTTTATAGCGTTTTTTACCTAGCATGGGTTTAAATTTATGTATTAAAATATTGTATATATAATTCCCAACAACAATTGTTTGTACTTTGTAACCATCATCAACCTAATTAGTCCACAACTGGACACAGGCATCTCCAACAGGTGGATTTTGGTGGTCATCTCGCAGTACTTCTATAGACGGCATTTAAGACACTCTAAGAAGGGAAATGGTGGCACTATTCTTCATGTCCCAGCACCACACGACATTTACGTATTATATTTATACTAATGTAGGTATAAGTGTGTAATCTTCAAGCTATATCTTAAAACGTTTGGAATTAATGTATTTAAGGAAATGGTACCCAACTTGCCATTGGCCTTTTGCGATCATTTAAATTTAATAAAATTACGTAAGTGTTCTTCTTTTCACGCCTATAAAGGATCCAAAGGCCTTACTCCGCAGACCGCAACACAATGTCCGCATATTCGAATATGTACATCTGTCCCTATCACTCATACCGATGTCTTAAAGTATCTGAAAGAAACAGATATATCCGTAAATACGAGCTTTGTGTTACAGCGTATAGCCTCAGGTTCAAAACTATGTCCTTCTCATGGTCTCAAAATATGTAACGAAGTAGGTTTTGCTTTAGGGTTAAAAATGTAACACAGAGACAGAGTAACATTCGCATATTAGTATGGACATATGTGACTTGTGGAAGTTTACGGAGCTTACTGAGATGGGAGGGGGTAACCGACTTAACTACTTTACCAAAAGTCTCTTGGTTTCTGTTTTAGCTCGTTACCCGTGCGTCATCTACGGAGCTTAATATAAGAGTTACGTAATTGGCAAAGGTTTATGGTGTTACGTTATCAACCGACGAGAAGTAGTAGAGTATTTCATGTCAGTGTAATTGTACTTTCTGTAATTGTACTTTTAGTGTGGTGGGATCTACCTCCTAGTGGTCCACCCTGGGCACCGGCATCTTTGGTTTTCTAACCAATGATGACGGCTAACAGATCCCTCTGCGGTGGTAGGCTTCGTAAGAGGCCGCCTGGATGCTACCACCCTCATGCCGGAGTCCAGCGCCAAACAGGTTTTACTGTGTTCCGCTGGTGTATGGGAAAACCAGTACCTCTGAGTAAGCTCGCTCCATCTTAGGCTTCTTCTTAATCTTATAGTTAAGTGTGTAGTCAAGAGCAAGCCCAACATATATAAAAAAAGTGCGATAATAACGCATAAGTTTTAACAGTTTTAGTTTTCAAACCGACGGAAATAAGGTTTGACCACAATTCGGGACAGTTTTCAATATTTACGTCGATACATAAAATGTTTATTATTGATAGAAAAACACTTCACTAGAAAATTGACAGACAAAAAGCGCGAAATAACCTATTTTGAGTAGATGCCAAACAAGGGATTGCCGATAATCATCATACATCACCTCCAAATTTGATGTCTGATGATGGCGACTACTGTACAACGGAAAAGGACACTACATATAAATAGAAGACTTCGTAGGAAAAGGCCACAACAAAATCTCCCTTTATCAGCCTAAATTTTAACATAACCACCTTTGAAAAAGCTCTGCATCTTCGCTAAACTAGTAAATGATAATTCTTACTAATTTATTTCTGCCAAAAATCTCTTTTTCGCACGTGTCGCAACGAAGAGAGCTTTTGACCTCGATCTTATCTGGCAGTAAGCGATCAAGTCTCAGATAAGGCACGCTCAGTAGTCGAATGCTTATTGATTCTAATGTTGAAGACACTTGGATATAGCTGGCGAGAAAAATGAAAAGACAAAAGATTCCTGGTTCGTTATTTTTAGAAATATCAAAGAACATTATTTAGTACTTGATCTGAAAGTCTGCGATGAGGTAGGTGTCGGGTGGTGCAGGGTGTCATAACAGACGGCCAAAGGAATATCGCCAGAAGATGGGCCAGACGGGTTGCCAATCGCAGTGTGGCCAATTGAGTAGGATTTTTGGCATATTTCGTCCTTTTGGGAATCCCTATGAACAGCAGTGTGTGTATCGGCTAATAATTATAAACTTACGGCTAATATTTCAATGACAACTGTTAGCACACTATTTGCTATTTGCTAATGATAATATTTCTACTTATAATCTAAGCATGTAACACATCGCTTTACTTTATCTTTTTTTTTCTTTATAGCACTAATTAATTTGGTGGTAAACAATCAACCAAAAACAAATCGTCATGTGCTATTTCTTCTAATTTTCATTTTTCTGTTGATTGATTCTTAATAATATCTCATTTAAGTAAATATTTTTTTTAAGAAAAGTTTATCTTTATCAATAAACATCAGTGATCTTTTCTTCCACTAGTAAATAAACTCAACACAACTTCAACACAATATTATTTCTTCGATAAACAAGATGAGTTCGATTATCATCAATATTATTTGTACAAATAACAAAAATTCGCAGAACTCAAAACTCTATAAAAGCAAGACAACTATTTGCTACTGAACCAAAGCATCGTCATAGTGTACAGCCTTTTGTTGTACCGATATTGGACCAATAACTCACTTTGAGAGAGATTTAATATGTTTTTGTCTGAGAGAAAGTGCCGAGGATCGAGCCGAATGTTTCGGAGGTAGCAATCGATCATACGAATATTCGAGATGAATTGTAGTCGCCGAATAAATGGGGCAAATTATGCAAGACATTAGCATAATGTATTGGTTTGGTTGGGTTTGGTGCCGACATAAATTGAATAGCACTCTCTCTCTTCCTATAAGTGTCGGAAGAACCGACCAAATACGTATTGCTAGAAGAAGACAAACAGCCTCTTCTATCTTCTCTCCACCATTTCCACCTGGAAAGCGTGGTGATTTTTGCAACATTCTCCTTTGAAGAGGCCTGCATTCAAGCACTGATTTGATATATAGGCTGACGGTGATAATGTGTACTTGATATACTTATTACCAGGCAAGACTGCGTTTGCTACGTTCAACTTCGGAACCCAAAACTGCGAGTGGCTTCAGACGCACTTTGCCAGTTTTTTGAGCCTGTATTTCGCAACGATAAAATGGCCTTCAGGACAATTCGGACATTAACGACACCGATTTTAGCAACATTGGTTGAAGTTTTTGCTCACGTACTACCGAAACTATAACACAAGTTACATAAGCCACCAAAATTACGGTCGTTAAGACCCAAAAGGTCCAAAACGCGGCCACAATCTTAAGTACCTTAGGCTGTCTTATGGGCCGTTGAGAAAATATGAGAGCTCCATTCCCGATCTTCATTGATGATTACAAATTGTTAGAGAGTTTTCTTTACCGACCTAAAATGCTATCATCTTCTTTTCATATGATTATTTTTAAGGCAGGGATTCTTAAAGTGGGGTCTACAGACGCCTTAGGGGTCCGTAGCATGTGCATCAGATGTCCGTAGATGGCATGTGCCTCGCCTCCCACAATTTAACAATCTTATTGAGGCCAAATAGCAACAACTTCCTGATTTGCTTAGATAGTACCTAGTAAATGTAATATTTTTTTATTAATATTCTTTTATTAATATAGTAGGTACGAATAAGTTTCTGTTATCATCGTTCCAAAATATTTTTGACAAGTATCCGTGGAATTGTTTAAATTGTTAAAGAGGTCCGTGATTGCAAATAGTTTAGGAATCCTTGCTTTAAGGATGATCCTGGGTCAGTTTTCCAAGCCGTGACTCTTTGAACTTGCTTCAAACGCCAAGACTAACGACTTAAAGTGCCTTTAGAAACATGATCAACAGTTCCAAGCTGAAGAGAGACTGTCCCATACGAACGGTCCTTTTTTAGCCTTTGTGCTAATGCTATATATGTTATCTATCTCCGTGCTTACTTTATCCAAATGTTAGCGTTTAAAATGTTTCAGTGAGATTAGTCAGATATAACAACCAACGTTAAACATGAAGCAATAAATAAATCTACATACCCTCTATCCCTAGTTGCTGAGCGAGGCATAAAGCCTGTACGTGTGTTTCGGTAGTTAATTTCCGCCTGTTGAAGTGAAACTTGTGTACTTTAGCTTGTTTATTTCATGTACTCCGGTGCAAACTGGCAAAAACTAACATTTAGATATACGCAAACAGAATTTAGACGACCTCCATGTTTTTACGAGCTAAGTGCTACGGCATAGTTAGTGTACAGACAACAGCACGCCAACCTACAAAAAAACGTCAAATTTTCTCAATTGATATTGATCTCTACTTTATTTATTTATTTAAGCTTTATTGCACAAACGAACAGTTATTGTACAAAAGGTGGACTTAATGCCACGAGGCATTCTCTGCCAGTCTACCGTCAGGCTAAACAGAAATGTTTAGTAAGCGGTGCGATAAAAGAAAAAAAGTAGTTATTAAATAAAATTATAAAATTATGAATAAAAAAAAATACTAAACTACAAAAAGTACATATAAACTATACTAAACTAAACACTAATATTTAGACAATTATTATACATACTAAATACATATAAAATATTAATATATACATACATACATATACATAAATAGCTCAAACAATTAACTAAATGCTCTAAGATAAATAGTGACAAAAATATATTAATATAAATGACGACAAATGACGACGTACAAGTATGGTGAAAGCAATGTTCATGTTGATGATTCCAATTGCTTCAGAAAATGAGACCAGACATTTTTCTTAAAAGTGTATTTACAGGACGACTGTTCGATACTTGTTGTACTTAAAGTTGAAAAACTATTCAATGACCTTCAACTTTTTGGATAGGTTGACCTGCCGTTGGCTGTACGAAATTCGAAACCATCCCGCTTGGAATCGACTCCCTAACCTTCAGTCCTAAACACCTGAACTTATTAAAGTCTACCACGAAACAGTTTGACCTGACCTTGTTAGCTAAACATATAAGATAGCGGGAGCGTGGATTTAACGCAATAACCTGAGTAAAAATCAGAACTTTTTTATCACTTTACCTATATGATATTTTAGCAACTTAATTGCAATGATAATCTCAGTATTTATACAAAAAAAATGTCTCAGGCACGCTTTTATCACTGTAAAATAATACAGTGATAAAAAAAATATATATCGACGACCCAGTTGGTTTGGTGGTGTGTTCGTCCGTCTACTTCGCAAGGATTTATTGTCCTTCAGAAGACACGTTAAGTTACAAATTACCGTATTTTAGGAGAAGAATAATTCTACAAAGAGAAGAAATATTATTAACAAGTAACTTGGAGGCAACAGCTGATTTTGTGCCAGTAGTAGTACGAGTACAATGAATGCTACTTGCTCCGATATAATAGAAATCGCTACCGCGTCAACTCCCGCTACCTGCTGTGCTTGATCAATAAACATTTACTTTTATCAGCAAAATTTTCCGTAACGATTCTTTTTATACTTTGTAAAGTCTCTCTTTATTTGATCATATCTTCATATCGGATAATAGGCAGCAGTAATGACCTCATTTTAAAGTTTAATAAGAAAAGGATTATACGAGTACTAATTTAAACTTTCATTTCCCATCATTGCAGTGGTAACTTGAATTCAATGATGGAGGCCTTTTCCCTGCAGTGGGATGATTATAGGCTGTTACTTTACTTTTTACTAAACTTTCATGGTCACTATCACTAGAGTTAATTGATACGGGGTTTATACCATGTACCTTCGTTTTTATGAGTTTCCGATATTTTGGCACTGTTGCAAGCGCAAAGCGCCATGATCACGGGAGAACTCAGTTCATTTAACTCAAAGAAAAGAGTTATTATAGATATCTTAAGGAATATAACACGGTATCATTAATGAGTTAAGTGCATAATCCTTGTGCCTTGTAATAGTAGCTGTGGATTCCAATCCTACAAGGCACAAAAATTACTTAAGTCATAGATGTGATATTAATGATGGTGAACGTACTATTGATGGAATATAAAAAACTAGATAAGTAAACAATCAGTGTCAAGAAAGTAAAAGTGCACCCATTTGACATAAGGTTGCACTTTTGTTACACCATAACTCAAGCGAATAGTCACAACATGACATAAATATCCATAGTGTTGCATGCCGACATAATTTGGCCGGGTTTTAAAGTTGACACTGTCATAAAATCAACTTCAATCATTAAATTGAGGACAGCTGTCTTTTTTTTATCGTACTGTGTATCTTGGTTCTTACTTCAATGTTGTACACATATTAAAATGATAAAAAATGGGTAGTACAGCCAACGGCAGGTAAACCTACCCAAAAAGTTAAAGGTCATTGAATTGATTTTCAACTTTAAGCCCAACAATTAGAGATCAAAATCAATTGAGAAAATTTGAGGTAGGTTGACGTGTTGTTGTACATACCAGCCTAAAATAACACAACCTTTTTCGTTCTATGTTGTCGTATAAGGCGACTTAAAGAGAAGCCAAGAGAGAGAATCCGGACTGCAGCGTTGCTTCTCTCCCTTTGGTAAAACATTCAATATGCCTGCTTAGCGCGATAGTTATGGGAAATCCTCTTTTTGGAGAGACCTGGACTCCGGCAGGAGGGTGGTAGCATCCAGGCGGCCTCTTACGAAGCCTACCACCGCAGAGGGATCTGTTAGCCGTCATCATTGGTTAAAAAACCAAAGATGCCGTTGCCCAGGGTGGACCACTAGGAGGTAGATCCTACCACTCAAACCCTTGAGTATGGAAATAGTAACTTAACGATTCTAACTTAGGCTTAGTGCTAACTTTGTTACGGTGACACACACGGGCCTTTGGAGGAGGCCTTTGTCTAGCAGTGGGCATGTTAACGACTCGTGACAGTTAAATCCTTGAGGCTAACGGTCCAATAATAAAAAGGTCACAATAATAAAACTCTTACAATAATTCTGCCCATGACTATCCAGGATATGAGGCCAGACGTTATATTAAACGGTTTATTTGAACGAGATATTGATTAATTGCAGTATATTAAATAATCTTCCAGGAACCAGGCTGTTATGGATCTAGATTGATTCGACCTTAATCGTTATTAAAACAAACTTCACGACCTCGCGGCGGAATGGCGTACACACCGGTTTTCAAGGTGACGACTGCTCCGAGGTTCTAGGTTCGGTTCCCGGACGGGTCAATGTAGAAAAAAAGGGTTTTTCTACATTTTCTCAGGTCTGGGTGTTTGTGGTACCTTCGTTACTCCTACCACAATACAAGTACTTTAAATAGTTACACACTTTGTTAAATTATATATCTGGCAAGTGTTGTGGACGCATGCTATTTGTGTATGTACTAGAATAAAAAAATAAAGTGTTAAGCTACATGAATGATAACCCTAAACAGCGTCTCATTTTGAAGGTAAATAAATAGGGAATCTTGAGTCATATCGTGTTGCCGTAATTGGATGAACTTATAGCCGCTATCTATAATATTCTTGGCTGTATGTTTTGTGCGTACGTAGACATGTCAAGTAACTAAAGTTCTTCCCTTTTTTATGAATTTCTACTTTAAGAAACAATTGAATAGATATTTCTACTGTGTCTTCTATTTCTTCCTTCGTAAGACTATCTCTTTAAGACGGTCTGGTGCTCGTATTTTCCAAGCCGTTTATCACGGGCCTCTAATTTGTCTCGTTCTTCGACCTCTAATGATACTGATGATTAAAATGTTATTGTTAAAAAAATGTAGTGAACTAGTTTTAAGGTAGCCATAACAAAATATTGTACACATTAAATGGACAAAATTAAAAATTAAAAATACAAGGTTCGAACTTACGACCTTTCGCTATACTTACTTGTTTGTTGCCCAACAGTTTACACAAAACTTTGTTAGGTTTTGCGGAAAAAATAATAGGTATTGTATTATAGGTCAAAGGTTAAAGTCGTTATATGGAATACACAGGCTTAAAAATAAATATTTTTTAAATGTTGGACCGACAGGTAGGTCTTTTCTTCTCATAAATACGTATTAAAGAAAAAAGGAAACAAGCTCGAATTTCAGGCATGACATGACCTATTTCAATGCGTAATTAATTATTTAATTAGGTAAATAATTTTTCTCTGTGGACAAAATTTTTTGTTGTTTCTTTTTGTTGGATTCAGCATTAATTGAATTCCAAATCTAATTTCACTACTTACGCCATTTCTCTGGCGAAAGGTGGCAGGCAGATTTTGTATGGGACAATCCAAAGACAGGGTAACACGGCACGTATTTGGGAAAGGCCTATGTCCAGCAGTGGACTGTTATGTGCCGTTGATGCTGATGAATTCTGTGGTCTATTAATGTTTAGGGTGGTAACGTGATAGAACCAGAATGAGGAAATCCGTAAGAGAACTAAGATAACCGACATCGCTCGAAAATTGGCGGTGCTTCTTTGGCAGGGGGTGGGTGGGACACATAGTAAGTAGAACCAATACGGGTTGCAGACCAAGAGCTAAGTTAGTTTAGTTTAGCTCGCACAGCTGACGAAGTTTTTCATACTTGTGTGCAGACTGCAAACTATGCAAATTAAATTATACATATATTATGATAATCATGCGACAGCTATGCGAGCTAAACTAAGCTAACTTAGCTTAGCTCTTGGTCTGCAACCCGCACAATAGCCGAAAGATTCTGGAATGAGGACCGCGCATCTGATTATTATGATCTATGGGATAGACCCCCACCAGTTGGACCGATAATCCGGCGAAGGTCACAGGAATGGCCGAGATGACTGGTCAATGTATGTATAAGATAATAAAAAGGTGCCCGCCATATTTGCGTCTAAAGTAAAGTTTTCCACATAATTAATCAATTCTGCTGATTATTTACAATCATTGAATTCTCTAGGCATTAAATTGGTACTCTCGATATAACGTAATATAGTAAAACACTGCATTATTAGCGTATCACTTTGATAAGCAGAGGTCATTAATAACGATAGCAATATTGCTTTGTACCTTGGATTGATTGGTCTGCGAAATGGAAGATAGCCATTTAATTAATTAACTGTGACAGGTATAGTGAAGAGAAATGTGCGACAATAGCAAACAGGACTGAAGCTAATCCCACTACGTTCCAACACTGCTCGACAGCCATTTTAAAACCATACTGATAATACTAAGGACAGTTTTTTGAGCTACTTCTTCTTGCCACTATTCATGATTATTAGTAATATTATAAATTTTAAAGTTTGTTACGCAATCACACCAGAAGGACTGACCGGAGTTGTAATTCTTTCTATAATATTATTAATTGGAAAGTGTGTTTGGAATTTGGCAAGGACATAGATAGGCTCGAATAGAACATTTACAGAAAAAAATTTATGGTTCCCGCTGAGTAGATCCAGCAATACGAAGTCACGGGAGATCAACTCGCTTAAATGTAAAATTTTAAGCTTCATTGCAGAAGTTACATAGTAAAATTTTGTTTCTTTTTGTTGCATAGCCTAGGTAATACTTCATTTTCATATTTTCTACCACTTATAAGAGTTTATTGACGACTGAGCGCTTAAACGGTCGACTTTCTCAGTATTCCGTGTGAGGAGGAAAGGCTACAGAGTCTCGCCAAGTGCCCTAGAGTGACATCGTATTTTACCATACAGCCATAATCGCCACGCTTGACAAATGGTTTGGCGACCGCAGTTCAGTCAATGGAGAAGAGAAGACACTGTCACCAGTCTTCTGGCAATACTCCGTTAGTCGCCTCTACAGCACCACACAAATCTGAACCAAAATACCCTGACATTAAATTACTTTTAGTCAACATCAACGTCAGCCTCATCTGCTGTAGTAATTGAACTCTTCAGTGAATAAGATTTGTCGTTAACAGCCGACTGTCGACTGAAGGCCTAATTAAATTTCAACTTCTAAATGTCATTCGTCACTGAACAGGCGAGAATTTCACTTCGCGGCTGAGTTCCGAAGGCTGTTACGGAATCATGAAAGATTCGAGTCTCAGGGATGAATTATTCCGAGTTTGAAATCTTTATTACGGTAACGAGGGTGGAGAAACGTCTGAGTTGGTAATGTAGTTCCACTTAACTTTATAAACAGGGAATGCCAACTTTTAGTGTCCTAAAATTTTCGCCAAAGATGCACTGAATTTGTAAGCTACGAAAATTATAAACTTCTGTAGCTTAGTAACGCAAAACCTGGTGGAAATCCAGCTTTAAAGGATCACATTGTTTATAGGCTCGGGGTAATATTTCTCGGACACGGCTACAAGGTGTCCAGTTAAATTCTATGTCAATTTAAGCTTCTAAGACAGATGTTCTTGAAGGAGGCTCTTTGTGAAATCTGGGAGACTTTGAAGCGATATAAAGCGTAAAATAAGGTAGTGTTAGTAATGTCATGCTTAAAATTATTTGACATTGTTATTCATTGTTAGCCGTTTGTCTTGTGCTACAGCAAAACTATTAGAATAGCACCTCCCCATTTCTTCCTTCGGGTGATGTGGGAAGCGACTAAAATCCTACCAGAATAAGACAGGCAGCAGCGTCTTCTCTTCGCCATAGGCAAATTTGCGGTCGCCAACTCTCCTTAAAGCGTAAAGATGGCAAACACCTTATGTGAATCCCAGTCTAGCATGGACTGATATAGGCTAGTAATTATCATTGTATTAGCATGATGGCTAAACATCAAAAATTTAATCCTATACCAAACATAGTTTTAATTTATCTTGTTCGGTGTGCAATAAAGAATATTCTATCTTTCTATCTATCTATATTGAGGTAGACAACATGTGGGCGGACTATATTAGTGTTCTGTGTCAATGCAACCACATATATGGTTGGATGACCTTTACTCTCGTGGAACTAGAATCATGTGATTTTACACAACACTCTAAGTATACTACAAGTCACTAAGAAACAAAAAAGGATACTTTAATGAGGATGTCGTCAACAGACATTCCGCTGCTAATTAATGCTACTCCACTTGATAAGAGTTATTAAGTGCGATAATATCAGACATTCCACTTGCGGTGTTGCCAATCACTTGACATCATTATCTCGAGTTCACAATGCAAAATGGAGGTTGACTTATTAACTACCACAATTCGAGGGAATCCAGTAGGCAAGTTCAAACCAGTGAGACATTTGAACACAGACACAAATCGTAAGGACGATCATAAAGGTTCTTCACCATCCATCTCGTATACGAGTAGGCTTACAGTGTAATGCCTTGAATAATTCGTCGACACAAATGTTTTTGATAGCTCTATTGGTTATCGAGCAGTTGCCAGGTAAGCGCAAAGTTATGGATATTCTAGCCCTAATTGTATTTTCAATTCTCAACAGAAATTTAACTGTTTAATAATAAAAAAACATTACAAACAGGTAAACGCTTCAAAAGGTGAGTAATCGAGTATATCAAATTTACTGCATACATGCCATACTGTGTAACGTCAAAATTGGCACCGGCTTATCTATCTCTGCTTTGCGGCTTCACAATCCATTACATGCAATACTATAATAATCATATTTTGGGAATCCATGCCTTGATCTATTTTAGGACATCACTTCCATTTTAATCATTATATTACCTTAGTTAAAATTAATACGATTACTCCACTTTGATCAGAAGCGTAGAGGTAAATCCGAGTTTGATGTAGGTAATTTAATTTCAACATAAATTTCTCTGAGAGCCTTGCAGGTTTTAAAAGCTTCTGATGAACCATTTACATTAATAATTCAGTTCATTTTATCAAAGAAAGAACTGCTGCAATGGAGTTTCGTGAAGATTGGAGTTGTCTGATAGAATTATCACAAATAAAATGATAGTCGTATCATACCTATAAATTATTATTGTCATAAAGTAATACATTCTATATTAAACATCGATGTTCTAATTACGTCTGATCCCAAATAAAGCAAATAAGGTAAAGAATATCACAAATTTTTGACACACAATATAAAGTACAAAATGGCCATGACCATGGGGCCAAAAAAAAATATTACAGGCGGTACAAAGAAAAAATAAGTGAAAAAGACATAATACAATTCTATAGAATATAGGTTACTACTAACTAATGCTTAGACCAGGGACATAGACCCGGAATCGAACTGGGACTATGGAGCTGGCGATATCTTTAAAACCGGAGTGGAAGCCGCGTTGTTATGTGGTAGAGGAATTCAATGAATAAGTATGAACATACGAATATGTAAAATATAAAAGGCAGATATATTTTTTTTATTGGATAATATTAAAGCCTCACATTTTTCTATAATTGGACACGATGCTTAGTCCATTCAAAAATTATAATGATAACGAGGCTCTTTTAATAACCCAATCAACGCGAAATGTGAAACTTAATTGACGTACACAGGCTTTCAAATCCCATACAGGAATGACATTCTGGCATCAAATCATAAAAACTTTTTTTAAAAACAATCGGGAAATGATAACGTAAAATTAGAATCGCATTTATGATTTATTTTGTTAGGCACTGACAATAAATTATAAATTGTTCTTGTGCTCTAGTTACCTACTTTAATATTAACTAACTAGATAATTAGAATCATTAGGTTATAACAGATACATTCTTCCAACTTTGTTTTTCTACTATTGCCTGATGTCGGAACTTAAGCCTTCATCGGGACTCGAACCCGAGGAGATGCGGGTTCGAGTCCCGCCTGAGACATATTTTTTCAAGTTTATATACTGATATTATAATTGAAATTAAGTGGCTAAAATATCGAATTAAGCCTTCATTTCATAACTGACCACATCTCAGTTCCTTTAGTCATCTCGCTCCGTATCACACACCATAGTTGTTTAGTGCAAGCAGAAACGAGTCACCGGCATTTAGTCTATAAGAGTGTTATTTATAATACAGGTCCTAATATAATACGCCTGGGACTTGTAATATTGTAGACTAGTTAAGATGGAACGCCCGAGAGACTAGCCTTACTAAAATTGAATATTGGTAACTTAGGGTCCACCTTACTTGTGCAAGTCTCCATTGAAATGCAAACAAAGTTTTATATCAATTAAGATCAGGTGGCGCGGACTTTCTAAGTGACGTTCTAATTTACCTATAATATGTCGAAGTATCTTGCACCTCAATCTATGAGGAAAACATTATCGGTAGATTGACCTATACTTCCACTCAAATTAAAGTTTGCCGTAAAAAAAACAAGAAGTGCACTCTGGCAAATCCAGAAAGTATCTTCTGGTAAAGTTTTTAAAACAAACATAAGGTTTGTTATCATTAAAAGTAATAAAAAAATAGGTGCGACTTGTAGTCTTGTAAAACAGTGTTCATAGATAAAAAAAAACATATTAATTAAAATTTCGGATTGTGCGAAGGTAAAGTACTAACAGTCGCGAATTTATAATCTGACATTAAAAGTCACAGTGTGTGATAATTTGTTATCAAATTAAACTCCTCTGAAACGACTTGATCGTTTTTTATTATTTTTGTGTAAGAGAGGCCTGAGAATAAGTCTTAGTCTATTTTAAACACGAACAAAATATGGTTCCCGTGGCATAGTTTCATATACAAAGTCCACGCATACAACGGTTGAACTTAATAATATAAAAACCTTGTATCACGGTATTTTATTTTTTGTAGGTAATACATTTGCTAAAGCCACACTAGAATCAAGCATTATTCTCATTAATCTGACATTTCCAAAGGTCCAAATCTAAAACACTCCAGCTGAAGTATTCAAAACATCCCACACCATTATTGACTTTGAACATTTAATTGCCTTCCAGCCTCAGGTACGCAACAAAGAATAAATCGGTAACTGAAACTCGTTATAATTAGAAAAGTTAATGTATTGTACCACCAAAGGTCCAGGTCAAACAACCGCTCAAATATTCAATGGAGGGCATTTTAATTACTAGGCAATAATGTAAATACTCGTACCTGGACCCTTTTAAATCGACCGTCGACAGGAGGTTAAGTCGGCACGTCGTATATTTTTATGTTAACTTTGCTGTTGACATTAGACGACCAGTTGGATCGGTGATAGTAAACTCAGCTTCTGTGCCATGGCAGTAGTAGTAGAAATTGGGGGACCTGGATTAACAGAGATCCAGGTACCCCCAATTTCTACTACTCATCATTTCACCTTTCATCAATTCATCTTAATTACAATTCATTTTGTATTACGTATTCCCTAGTTCGATAATAGATATAATGATAAAGGTATTATCACTACCTACCTACCTACTTTTATTAACTTTTTGGTTGAAAGGAATAAACAATGAAACAAAATATCGTATTTTAATAAGTCATACATTTTCAATTCATTTTAGACAGTAAATCTTTAGCATTTCTATACACTTCATCAGTAAATGTGTTTTCAGCCACAGTGTACCTGGATCTCTGTTGATCCAGGTCCCCTAATTTCTACTACTCATGGTCATGGCCCGAATTCGGATTCGATCCCCATTACCATACCAACTCTACCTACTAGGTGGGTTAGGTTAGGTTAGATTTAAATCCATTGAATTGACATTATGAACTGACAAGGTTTAACATTTTTCGGTTATCACCGTGACGGTAAGGTGGACCCGAAGTTATCACGGTGACATATATTACCAAACAGCCTGTTTAGATCATAGATTTAATATACTTATTAAGACCCGAGTTCACCAACACTTAAACAGCCGGTAAACAAAGAGTGACTATTAATTTGACACAATTCCCATACAAAATATGTCAAATAATATTTTAAACGCTGTCTAAACTTAAACGTCTGTTGGTGAACTCGGGCCTTAATCTATGGATTAGATAAATATTGCTTATTGTCCAAACACTCCTCGCTGATATTACCTATACTATCACCCTTACAACAAACAATGTATAGGACAAATTGCAGTTTTGCAATAGCCGCACCCAGCCCCGTATCAGTGAGTAAGCAACGCTATCATGTCTCACTCAGTGCGTTCTGCGCTATCAGTATTATCGGACGTTATCACGACATTTCGTAGCTAAAATATTAGGTGTTAAAGAATGAAATTGCCGTTTTGTATGGACGAAATCGAGAAAAGCCATTTTTCCATACTAACAATTTTTTAGTGTTTTTAAAAATGCCTGAACCGTTTTCGATGCAATTAAAGGTGAAAGTTAGATGGTTATAAAGCTACGCATTATAGTATTTAAATTTCTGAAAATCAAAGTATATAATACAAATATACTTAATTGAAGCAAGAAGGTCAGCTGACACATTGTAAGGGGTCTTTTCAACGACTTCCTTTGAAGCAATAGGCACTTGTATTGCATTTTTTTTTGTCAAAAGTCACTTTATTTAGTTTTTTATACAATACAAAAAGAATTACGCAATAATATGACTATACTTTAGAGCTATAAACAAAATAAAAAGTGGGACAATAATCGGCAATTTCATACATTAACCCCTATTATTAATGGTATTAAAAGATGGACGATCGATGCCACTGATAAAGTTACAAACTGTTCTGTTGAATCAAAGAACATAGTTATTCGTTTTTGAGGCATATAGGTATTTACGTATTGTATTTTAAATTTCAAGTCAATTGTAATTTCGTCTTTGGTTTTAGTATTTTGTCTTTTGAGGTTTAGTGCAATAAAGTGTATCTCTATGTATTTAGTTGCATTCAAGAAAGTAATCCTAGAATTCGTTTAAGTTTTTTCCAGATATTGTAGCTTTAGACTAGGGTTTCTGAAACTGTTTGAAATTGCGGACCATTTAAATAATTTCACGGACATGGCCAAAAATATTTTTAGAAAAAAAAAACCTTATTTTTATTACACTAATTAAATACCTAGGTATATAAAACTACTTAGTGAGTGGGTGGGTGTTGCTATTTGGCTTCTATAAGAACATTGAATTGTGGAATTGTCATTGAAGGTGGAAGGTGAGGAACATGCCACCTGTGACGTTCATTCTGCGCACACCTGAACCACATGTTACGGATCCCGTGGATCAAGGTATTTAAAGATTTTAAAGTAAGAAATAAATGATGCAGATACCGTATAAGGCTAGCTATGGAATACTATTAATGATTTCAAATAAATTTTAAGAGCCATATTAGAGCACTATAGCTGTTGCCCGCGACTTCGTCCGCGACAAATTCGATTGCGATTAGTTTTGTAACATTTTTCACTGATGCTTCGCTCCTATTGGTCGCAGCGCGATGTTAAATAGCCTAAAGCCTTCCTCGATAAATGGACTATCCAACACAAAGAGAACTTTACAATTCGAACCAGTACTTCCTGAGATAAGCGCGTTCAAATAAACAAACAAACAAACTCTTCAGCTTTATAATATAAGTATAGACTTAGAATCGTTGTACTATCAAATGTAATATAGTGTCCATGACTTTCACAGTATTTCGATCAGTCTAATTATAATGTAAAAGTACTGAACTCCTGATATCAATATGACATTTCATTTTCTTTTTGATGACCTAAGCTACTTTTTGAAAACCAATATTATTCCTGCTGACTCAAATCCAACTGCCCACTGAAAATCCGTACCAAAATTATGAACCTTCAAAATGTTGCGTTGTAAATTCTAATTAGGTAGCTAATTTACCGTTCTAAGCTGGTAAAAGTTTTGGCAGTATCAACTTAAATTAGCCCGTTTCTGAGTTGGACAAACATTAGGTTTTGGGCTGTGGTCGGCCATTTTTTGGAAGGGTTATGCTGCTGTTTGAGTATCTTAGAGCGGCGTCACATTTATTATTGTTAGCCCACATTAGAGAAAGATTGTGACTAGGATTTGCAACCCAAGTGAAGCTGGAGGGCAAATTTTAGCGCAGTGGTTTCCAAACGTTTTCTGCCATGGCCCGGTAATTTTCACACTGCCCCTTTTTGACCCACTTAATACTTTGAAACCCATTAAGTACCTAAAATAATATACATTTATCAATATTAGAAATATTATTATGCACTATTTATATATTAGAGCGAAGTATGGAGCTGCAGCTTATTTTTCACTTACTAAAGAAACAAAGTTCGCGGAAAATGACGCAAGAAGTTTTTTTATGCGTCGATCGATAGGTATTATTTTTAAAACAAGCCGGGAATGTTGCGACCCGGTATTTTATTTTGATGGCCCGGTACCGGGTCGCAACCCGGCAAATGGGAAACGCTGTTTTAGCGACTGGCCCGAGTGTCTTTCCCTGACTGATAGGAAAGATGGAACTTGGTCACCTACACTGCGCGAATAACCTTTCCTGCCAATTCAGATTTGGTACAATCCTACTATGCCTGATATTGGCTGTCGATTATCTGTATCATCATCGACAGTCTATAATTATTATCTTCAGATTTTACGAGACAAAAACAACCCTCTAATTATTTTAAATTATAATTAACCGACACAGTTCTACATCTACACCTCTAGTCTCTAATGAGTAATTACAAATTGTTCTTTTTTTTCTATTCCCAATAAGACGTCTATTGTAAAGGCACCCTTATCCTTGTCGGAAGATCGCTATGCAAATTAGTCGTCTTTATCTACAAAGCTAAGCATTTTCAACAAGGGCAAATGATTTTTATAAATTACTGTGAAATTAATAACTTTTTTTTCCTTTGCAGAGTAACCCTGAATTAGCCTAGAAAGATCCGCCAGGTAATTTAGGTTTTGAGGTATTATCTTTTGTTTACCGGCTTATCTGTGGAAACAGCAAATGATTTATAGACCTTAACGAACGGAATTATCTAGATTAGTTTAGTTCCCGTTATTTTCCTCTAGTTGTGGACTATAGGATGCTTGGCATGACTCTCTCCCTTTTTAATTCATAATATTAAATAAGATTTATAAAATAAAAGTATTTAAGTTACTCTCTATAACATCAGCTATCTGCGAGTGAAAGTCCTGACAAAATGGGTTCAGTCGTTTCAGAGATTAGCCGAACAAAAAAACAGACAAAAAATGATGAAGCATATTTTGTCATGATAATTTCATAATGTATAAAAATTTTGTGAAAAGCTGTTAAATAATAGGGGTTAAAGTATGAAATTGCCGTTTTGTATGGACGAAATCGAGAAAAGTCATTTTTCCATACTAACTTTTATTTTTTAAAAACGCATGAACCGTTTTCGATGCAATTAAAGGTGAAAGTTAGATGGTTATAAAGCTACGCATTATAGTATTTAAATTTCTGAAAATCAAAGTATAATACAAACATACTTAATTGAAGCAAGAAGGTCAGCTGACACATTGTAAGGGGTCTTTTCAGCGACTTCCTTTGAAGTAATGGGCACTAGTATTGCATTTTTTTTTAGTCAAAAGTTACTTTATTTAGTTTTTGATACAATACAAAAATAATTACGCAATAATATTACTATACTTAAGAGCTATAAACAAAATAAAAAGTGGGATAATAATCGGCAATTTCATACTTTAACCCCTATTATCTACACCCAGACACTTCAATTTTACTTATATTTCTTCTCGTATCTTCGTTAGTAACAAACATAGTCACTGAAAAACTTGTCCATTTCAATTGGATTTGATCTGTGAAATACAATACCATCGATACAAGATGTGGGTGTCAAACATCCTTAACGCCTTCCGAAAACTTGAAGCGTGATTCGCTACGCAAAAAAATTACAAGCACTCCAGATTTTAGGTGACAAAAATCTTTCACTCGCAAAGTTTTTGGGGCAGTTTTTTTTGGACCTCTACTATTTTAGTGGGGAATGCGGGACATCTGTGTTAAGGTAGACTTCGGAGCAATGCGGCTTGCGGCTTGCGTCGTGCGACATGCGACACTTGCGGCCCACGCGGCCATGCGGCTGTACTTTGAATTAAAGGAGTGTATGAAACCCTTTCCGAGCGAAGCGTCGCGGCCGCATGCGTCGGTCGGAAAGGGTTTCATACACTCTTGGCCGCGTGGGCCGCAAGTGTCGCATGTCGCACGACGCAAGCCGCAAGCCGCATTGCTCCGAAGTCTACCTTAACACAGATGTCCCGCATTCCCCACTAAAATAGTAGAGGTCCAAAAAAAACTGCCCCAAAACTTTGCGAGTGAAAGATTTTTGTCACCTAAAATCTGGAGTGCTTGTAATTTTTTTGCGTAGCGAATCACGCTTTAAGTTTTCGGAAGGCGTTAAGGATGTTTGACACCCACATCTTGTATCGATGCTTGAGCACGTTTATGTGCTTGAGAATTCACCAGATAAGACTACAGCCGGCTTGACGCCTGATCACAATAGCAAAATTAACACTCACTAACAGTCTCTTGATATGAGGTCATACCAAAGAAGTAACTTGACAACGGCAAATTAGTATATTATATATACAAATTTACGGCTTAATACTGTAATCTTGATTGATTCAACTCATGTTTTAAGGGTTTACATTATATTTAGGTTCATCCTGACGTTTCAAATCATTCAGTTTGGTAGACATGATTGAATATGAGATTGTAAGTAGGTAGGTAAAAATCCTTTAATTTAATAGTATTCTTTATTTGTACTCGAGTACCAAATAATAAAAATCGGAGAACTGGCTAGTGGAGTATTGTCATAATAATAAAAAAAGTATAATACTGGCACGCAAGTCTGCTGATAGAGGGCGACTGTCATGGAGGGATTCGTAAAATAATTTTCCATATTTCGTCCCGCCCCTGTGGTCAAGTTTTTTTAAGTACAGGGTCAAACAAGTATTGTCTCGGGGTATTGTTCGACCCCCCCGTCGGGAAACAGCTTCTAATTTGCGAACATTGCTCGGGTTTGTGATCACCAACCCGCATTTGGCACGCGTGTTGATTATGCCTGTGCCCATCATTGCTGTGGTAACACTGGTAACTTATAATTCAATGACGGAGGCCTTTGTACCGCAGTGGGATGATTATAGGCGTTTTATTGATTTTATTTTTTATACCAACCATTTAAATAGGTTCGGCGATTTAACCGTAAAGGGGCAACAGAACGTCAGACTGGTAATCTGTATGAATTATCTAATAAAATATCATGACGAATTAGGACTCTCATTTGTTATCGCCGGTTGTAAATGAATAACTCAAAGGATTATTAAACTTTGAGTACTTCGTTAATTTGGCAGCAGACCAAAAGTAATTTGCTCAGATTAAGCCGGGCATAAATCCGTTCGTAACTTTGCGAGTTTTGTTGTCAAAAACAACGAATCGAGATGTAGTAGGAAGGTTGTGGATTTTTTTAAAAGCTTTCACGCCACTAAGCCGGTAGTCCTTTCCAAGATAGAGTTGAGTAATGCGCAAATCTGGCATTAATATTTAGAAGCGATATCATCCTGCAAAGCATTGTAATAAAAGCAGGCTACGAAAAATTTAAGAGAAATGTGTTAAATCGTGATAATGCTTCTGATTTTCATCACTTATATGACTTTTTCATCACCTTCAAAATTTTGTGCAGTTGTTCAGTATCGTATTTAGAGCCAGACATTTTTGTAATGGCCTATACCAAAAGAAAAAATACGTCATTTGTTTTTTGTCTCGTAGATTGTTGTATTAAAATTAAGGTGGTTAAAATTTCATCCTGTATATATGCTAATTAGACCCGAGTTCACCAATTCTTAAACAGCCGGTAAACATAGATTGACGATTAATTTGACACAATTCCCATAAAAAATATGTCAAATAATATTTTAAACGCTGTTTAAAACTTAAACGTCTGTTGGTGAACTCTACCCTTAGAACTAGATGTAGGTACACAGTCCCAACACAAAAATGACACAAAAAAATACTGTCCTCCATTGAATGACTATTTTTATGACAGTGTCAACTTTATAACCCGGCAAAATTATGTCGGAAAAGTATGGATAATTGTCATGTTTTGACTATTCGATTGATAAAAATAAAATGGGTGCATTCTATTTTGTAATAGTTTTTTAAACGATATATTTTTTATGTCAGAGTTCTTTACCTACGATATTTCTAAAGATAAATTATGTGTACGACTTTGGACTTACGAATGATCTCGTCTAAATAAGCTCTATGGTACTCGATTAACCGTATCAATCGATTGAGAGGGTTCAATAAACTCTAATAGAGAACAATGAAGATAGATTATGATCGAGATAGATCAAGTTCGAGTATGCGGTGCAGCGGTCTTAAGTATGACGCATTCATAACTGACAAAAAAAAGCTGTTGCGTTTTTTTTTAAATTACACGCATACTTACCTAGGTGGTTTATTACGGACTTGACTGATAACGAAATTTTTTGCTTTGCTTCAAGTTTACTATTCAAAAATAAAAACTAGATCATCATAACATGGCTCATCATCATCATCATGTCGTATGGCTTCTACTTGTCCTGTGTTTGTTAAGAAGAAACACTACGGGCGAGAGAATTGAAGAATAGGTATGTAAAATCTATTGCTGTCGCGCAGTGCCAAACGCCTTCACCGCAGAGTGTGATAGAGACAACTGCTTCTTGGACCGAAAATACCTACTAAAAGCACACCAAATCAACGTTTCGTAGTCCCCGATTACTTTTCCAAAACTAGACCGATTAAATACTTTTTTTTATTAAAAGTTAAAGAAAGGCTTTGGCCGTGTTCGTATCATGTTTTCCTTTTTTTCTAAAATTTTGACCAATTTGTTTTCTGCATGTTTGAACACAGCGGAAAATCTGGCGAATTTTTTCGATTTTTGAGGGCTCATATCTTTTTTATTAATTTATTTTTATGAAAAAACAGAAAACATAGAAACATGCTAATAGTGGCCATAGATTTTTGTAATAAAAATTATTGCTCTATTGGCTTTATCCAGGGAGGAAACAGGGGACTACGTTTGTATGGAAAAACGGCCCTTGTGTTTCCTCTTAAGCAGTGAAGACACCGGGAGATTCTTAAAGAACAGTCCGGTGAGCCAATATGGTACAATATCCTTTTGCCGGCCAGCCACTCCGTTACCGTGGACCAGACGTTGCCCAAGGGACGCGACGTGGACGCAGATACTACATGGCTAGCCACCACAACCACCCACCCCTACCCACGTAAATGTAAGTGTTTGTTTTATTTACCCGACCGGGATTCGAACCTAGGCCTACCTACTTAAAAGCTCGCGACCCCTTTAAAAACCGGTACCTAGCCACTCGATCACGGAGGTCATAGTCTTGCACGAAGGTTTCGTTTGATTAATTCGACAATTAACCTTTCTAACGCCAGAGATTGTTCTCTTCAACTTTAATGACGCCCCGAGGCGATGTCTACCACTAAAAGTAATTTCTAAAGACAACAGCCGAAGCATTGTATCTTAAAATTGATGATACGGTCTTTGAAAGAAGTTGCTTGAATGTTCTTTCTTCCTTAGACAAACTTTTATAACGTTCGGATCAGAGAGGCCGTTTAAAAAGTTAAGCTATAAAAAGACTAAATTCCTTGGCAGTTGGCACATTTTGACATTCAATTCTGTGGCAATTGGTGGGTTAAACTTTGATGTTTAAATTGTAGCTATTAGAATATTTTGGAGTCCATTAGCAACCTAACGTAGCAGACTTTGTTTTAACCGACATCAAAAGTGATCTCTTGTCATGTTTTATACCTAAAGCAGGTAATGGAAATTAAACCTTATTAAGGTACACATAAAGATAATATTTACATTCGTGTCTTTATGTTACATGGTAGGCATTGAAAACACTCATTAGTAACATAACATCAAAGGCTTATTTTTTTTAATCAATATAATGGCTAATCCGATTTAACCAGTAACTTACCATTTGAGATTGACTTGCCACTTAAGTAGGTACAGTATGTAGGTAAGTAAGTAAGAAAAAATATATAAAATATACCTACATTTTCAAATTCACAAAAATTTAAAACTTCATAGGTATCTGTTATCAATTCTTAATGATCGAGAGTACAGACAACGCAGGTCAACCTACCCAAAAACTTAAAGGTCATTGAATTGATTTTCAACTTTAAGTCCAACAAATAGAGATCAATATCAATTGAGAAAATTTGACGTTATGTGGTAGGTTGACGTGCTGTTGATTAGTAGATGCATTTAGCTAGTTTAACCACACGTGCCAAGCCGGAAAAAATGTTGAATAAGCGATTAGTGATCAAATACCTACCTTTCTAAGCGTTACATTGATCGAATTTCTATATTTACAACAATGTAAGTAGGTAGGTAGGTAATAGGTATTGTTCTTTTTGCTGAACCTTATAAAAGTTACAAGTATTTTTTTGATAGTTTGACAGTTTTATTACCCATTTTTGAAACGAAGCTTGAGACAATTTTTTTCTTTGTTAATGACCTATTTCTATCTCATAACTTTTTTGCGAGATCTTAATTTATTTTAAATGTATTTACCGATTTAGGTGATAAGTTATCAATCGTCTGCAGCGTAGCTGGGCAATAAATATATACCTACTTGCATTCATTTATTTAGCTAGTTGTCAGTGGTGATCAAACTGCCTGTAAACGTCGTACCTATTTCTAATCCGATTTTTAACTTAATACGGAAATATGATAAGTATTGTATGGTAGGTTGCTGCGGTAACTAAGATTCTTACCTACTAAGACAAAAAGTCCTGTCATGAAAGACATTCAACTCTTCCAATTCTACACATCTAATGAATAAACAACTAATAATTCGTCACCGCAGTTGTTACTATGGCATTTTATACTTAGGTACATTAGATTGAAACAAGAAGAGTCTTCTTGTTTTAGATAAGTAGGTAGGTACAGACCTACCTACTTACCTAGTGTCGATTGGTGTTTAATTTATCAATATACTTTAAACTGATAGGTAGGTATGAATACCTAGATAAGACAGTAGGTACCTACCTACATATTGGCTAAGCGATATTGAGGTCAATAAAGACCAACTAAGTTTATATAAAACGTTATAGGTAGGTAGGTACTCTACAATATTTAAAGATAGGTTTTTAGGCCACAAAGCGACCCTAAAAGCGTCAAATATTTTAATTCTTAGTCATACTACAATATGAAAATGTTTTAATACCTCTAAATTAACAAGCAAAATATGAATATAAAAGAAACACGTACCTTTTTTATCAATCCTTGACAGAATAGTTATACGGTGGGTCCAAAAATGCCAACGTTCACAAAATACTTTCGTTGTTACACACCATTATACCCATACTAGATCTATGACGAACAATTTCTCGCTCAACAGATGAATCACTGAGGAAATGCACTTTAAATCACTTGTAAACATACACACTAATACACAATCACACGTCGAAGAATCACATTAGAACTACACAGATAGTTTTGTGACAATTTTATTAACATTTCTCGGTATTTAACGACCGAAGTTTAAGTTTACGAAGATAACCGCGACGCGGTAACACCACACAAAACACTCCGGGCGACTGGTTAGACGAACTCCGAGATATAACCTAACAAAATGCAAGAAACCCACGCGCGCGCGGCATAGGAACAAACTGTTGCGCTCCCTAACTTAGCAAGGTAGCCGCGGCGACTATTATAAACAGACTAAAAACTTAGTTGACACTAGTATAACAATACAATCCGCGATTATGTTGGTATGTTTTAGGTTTACTCATGAAATTATGGTGCTTTGCGTGTTGGTAAGTTAGTTTTGAACGTCAATAAACGAGTTTGTTTTTGTTACAGTCACGGACGGCCGCTCGTATCGCGATTCGCGATTCGCGAAGGAGCGAGCGAGTCAGTCACTTCAGTCAGTCAGTCAGTCACACAGTTCACTCAGCATGGGCACGTGTTGTGAAGTTGGCGCTAAGTTATCTTGCAAAAACTCAGTCTGTTAACTTCATTCATAATAGGGAGGGACAACTGCTCAACTACCTGGCTTTTGTTAATAGCGTTAAAAAAAAATTTTGTACGCACGTTATATTTTAACTTTTGACTTTTAAAAATATCATGAACATAGGTAGATATCTAATTATATGACAATATGAATATTTTATAAGACTGCTTTCAAATAACATGCAATACCGCAATACACAAATAATGAAAAAGTAAAATTTACGTAGATCCTTGGTGAGAGATTCAGGAGTAAAAAAACTTTTGTGGCATAGATATAATTTTACTAGTCTAGGTATGTAAATAAATAAATTAAATTGAACAATTTCGAATTATGTAACTTAAAAATTAAAATGTTTTCAAAAACACATCACAATACTGTCTTTTAAACTAATACAGTTATTTAATACAGTTTACTACTAACAATAGTTGTAAACTTGTAACAATAATAATACTATCTAGGTGTTTATTACCTAATATCAAATTACCTAGATACCTACATATGTATATGACACAATAACATAAAAGTAAAAAAAAAACAGAATTAGAGATTTTTATTTGCTTTTAAATCAACAAAATGTAAGTTATTTTAGTACGGTAATCGTGACGTCATAGGTATGTTTGTCAATTTATTGATTGAAGTATCAGTTTCTCAAATATCTCATTGAGCACAGATGTCCTATATGACTTAAAAACGATTACGTGTGAATTTGATGGTAGAAATTTTGCGTTTTTTGAAAAGGCGTATAATAATCGAAAGAACGCTGTATATCGTTTTAGTAAGGCCGATTAAAATGAGACGCGGTAGTTTTATCAGAAAAGGTTACATATCAGTACAGCCTCAGCCAGTACCAATATGCTGCAACGAGGATAACACTAAGGCCTCAGCCTCGAATTTCGTGGGCAGCGGCGGGCGAGGGCACTGCAAAAGCAAATGTATGCGCCCGCCGCTCGTCCGCGCGATTTGTCTGAGGCCTTAGTTTTATTCTCGTTGCAGCATATTGGACCGTAATATGCCTGGGATCCATGTGTTTTTGCGTAATTAATATTTTGTTTAAATATACGAGAACAATTCCTGGAAAAATAATTCAAATGGTTAAGGTGGGTCTTGAGCCCAAATCCTTCTTTTAGCGGAAGGTCGTGGGTTATACATCAACCTCAGTCAGTCGAAATTTTGTAATTAATTTTTTTCATTAAGTACTCCATGCTTTATTTTCTTTTACTTTTGTTTAATACTCTAAATCATTTATTTATTTGTCATATTTGTATCAAAGAAAGTAATACATCAAGAAAAGGCAACTTGTTTATTTTAAACATAGACGTACGTTTTTTTGCAATTGGCCATTATTGGAATAAAAACAGTATTTTCTATATTTCAATATTTGATTCAGCTCCACACTGCTATGATGGAACGTGTCAGTAAAATTACCTATGTAGTCAGCATTTACCAATGCTTAGCTTTGGCTCTAGATGTAGCTATTAGCTAACACAAGCATTTACAGATTGTATTATGAGTTAAAGTATACAGTAAGAGAATTCAATAGTTTGGCAGACTTACGAAAATAACTTAGCCGTGTTTTTAGAAGGTACAATGTCCTACAAATCGGGCCATATGTATATTTTTGTTGCAAAATGTCACCTATTTCGACTGAATAAGATGCCCTGTTAAGATGAACTGTTTATCTGATGAGTCTTTGTCCGTACATATCGAAGATTATACGAATACGACTGATGACAATCAGCACAAATGATTCATTAGTCTCATAAAGAGAATAAATTAAAGAAGCTAGAGTCTGCAAAGCATATACATTCCATTACAGTAAACTTTGGACTGCGCCCTAAACGTAAATATTTCGGCTCGAACAAAACTTAAATATTTTCAACGTACAAAAACTCTAACTCATTTATCCACTGAAATCCTGAACCATTTTAAGCGCACCTAGATGAACTTTGAACCTTAACATCTCACAAAAAGGGGTGACAAGAATGTGCAAATCCACCCGTATGCCCATACGCATTTACGTTTAATTAGAGAACGTGGTTCCGCAACGGCCGAAAAGGTTTACCCACACGTCACAGAGTGTTAGCAACCCTAATTAGTCACCCACTGCTCCGAATGAATGGGGATGAATGTTTTTAGCACCTAGCGCGGCCATTTTGAGAATTTGAGAACGAACCTTTGATATATCGTTTCGTTCTTTTGTCAACTTTTGGCGGGCATTTGATTCGAGTGAAATTGACTAATTCCACTCATGATTAAATTCTGTTTAAATTAGTTTTCACGGAAATAACGATCAAATTAGGATTTTAGCTTAGAATAGGAAAGAAGAATCAATTCGCCTAATTTAGACAGCTTTTAGCTCTATAAATTAAGTTTTCTTCATCCATTCTTTTATTAGTGTACCTACATGAGGTGGTCGAAATGAAGGACCAGGGCCCTTACTCTTGAATTTGATTTAAGTGTGATCTCGATTCGACCTAGTCAAAATCTAAACAAACTCAATCGAATCGAAATCAAAATCAAGTCGAGATCGATCTAAATTGGCGATTCGTTAAACATTTTCGGTTGATAACGTAATCACCATCGACTCAAAGGTTTAGGTTCACTTTTCAGAGTACCAAATCACTGATTCTCGACGTCGATTCGATTTTGATCGTAACTCGAACTTGTCAAGAGTAAGCCTGCTGGACAGATTTATTATTTAATCGAACCCAGGACCCCGAGTTCTTATCAGGTACCTACCTAAACCACTAGACCAACAGTGCATTGTTATACGGTAGGTATGATAGAAATTCTACCTCACGTTTGAATTTAAGATAAATATTACAAAGTAAAAGAGTTTTAATAACTGATTGTGTATCTAGTTTTTAGGGTTCCGTACCCAAAGGGCAGACACGGGATCCTATTACAAGACTTCGCTGTCTGTTCGTCTGCCTGTCACTAGGCTGTATCTTAAGAGCCGCGATAGCTAGACAGTGAAAATTTTCGCAAATTATGTATTTTTATTATTGCAATAACAGGAAATACTTAAAACAAAATAAAATATTTTTTAAGGCCTACTTTTGCCTATTTTTGCAGCGTCAATTTCCGTCATTATGATCGCGAATAGGCATTTTATTTTTATATATATTTATTGGTTGGGTAACTTGAACCGTTTACGCAGCGTACACGGACGCCTTTAAATATGAATAATTTTCCCCGTTTTGCAACATTTTTCACTGATGCGTCGCTCTATTGATCGCAGCGTGATGTTATATAATAATAAATAAATGTGGACAACATCACATACATTGGTCTGATCCCAATTTGAATAACTATTTAAAGCATTCGTATTTTGGAAACCAGGAACAACGAAGGTACCACAAACACCCAGACCCGAGAAAATGTAGAAAAACACATTTTTTCTACATTGACCCGTCCGGGAATCGAACCCGGGACCTCGGAACAGGCGACATCTTGAAAACCGGTGTGTACGCCACTCCGCCACGGAGGTCGTCAGATATAGCCTAAAGACTTTCTCGATAAATGGACTATCCAACAAAATGAAGAAAGAATTTTTCAATTAGAACCAGTACCTACTTCCTGAGATTAGCGCGTTCAAACAAACAAACAAACAAAGCAACAAACAAACTCTTCAGCTTTATAATATTAGTATTGTTTAAATGTAGGCACTAAGTAGGCACTACTTTAACTAAATTTATGTACGTACTGATGTTTACCTAGTCAATTTGACGACCATTTGGATCAGCGGTAGTTAACGCTGCTTCTGAGCCATGGGTCGCGGGTTCGATCCCCGCGCAGTACAAATATTTGTGTGCATGAACATGTCTGTTTGTACTGGTCTGGGTGTTTGCTATGTATTATAAGTATGTATTTACAAAAAAAAAAAGTATATAAGTAAGTTTATCGGTTGTCTAGTACCCCATACGACAGGGTACTTAATAGTACCTTAATTTGGGACTAGATGGCTCAGTGTGGCCCAGTGAGGCATGTCTTAAATATTTATTTATTTATTTATTTATTTATTTAATGGTACCGAACCCTTCGTGCGCGAGTCCGACTCCTACTTGGCCGGTTTTTATGTTATATCAATACATTAACATCGGTACCGTGGATTTGTTCTACGCGTCACAAATCACAATGTCTGTCACAAAATTACTTAAACATTGACGTATTATGCGAAGACTGGGTTATAGGTATACAGGATGAAATTTTAACCACTTTCCAAATTTTTTATAGGTATCCAGTATCGTATTTAGAGCCCATTTATCAAGTAAAAAATGTAAATCAAGCTTTCACCCGAAAATATTTTTCGCAATATAGTTTTCTATTTTTACGGTCCTAGGCCTGATAAGGTATAAAGGGAAAATCAAAAACTTATGAATAGTTATGTAATGAATGAATAAGATGCGAATCGCGTAAAAAAAGTGTTGCTAGGCGGCCGTATCAAAAATTTTAGATTTTTTGCGAAAATTTTCTAAGTGATTCTTTCTTGACATTTTTGTACTGGGCTATACGAAATATATATATATAAAAAATACGTCATTTGTGTTTTGTCTCGTAGATTGATATATTAAAATTTGGAAATTAATTAAATTTCAACCTGTATAAATATCCCTGTAATACTCTAGTACATACAAACACAAGATCTGTCACCTCACAAGAAAAACCGCAAATGGAGAAAAAACCGGTCTCGCATCAGAAATCTGTACGATTTGCGTAGATAAGGCTCACATTTGGAAAAAAATTAACATTTTTGTTGCGTTATGCAAATTCTAGGATTACATCCCTTTTGGTAGATATGGGAGTTGTAACTTGTACATATCTGCACTTTTTTCTTAAGCCAACAGGGTAAGGTCCATAATGGAATGGCCGTAGCGTGTATTCATGATTCCGACTGTACAAAAAGAGGCGAGTAGTGATCAAAGTGAGTTATTGTTATGTGGGGATCGAAATAAGGCCCATATTATCAAAACAGTCCTGTTATTGGGCTAAGCGATGCCGCGATGCAAATAACATGGAAATTTCGGCAACATTTATAATTTCAGCCATTTTGTTTTTAGGTATATTATTATCATAGGGAAATATTTAGTTATGTATCTACAGCAAAATATTAAATAAATATAATTATCTAACTCAGGGTTTATTAAACTGTTTTTAATCACAGACCACTTTAACAATTGCATCCATTCTCACGAATCCCTGTCAAAAATATCAAGTAAAAAAGCCTTATTTGTGTATTTTACTAAAAAAAGTACTTTTAATCACACTACTGTTAATACAAGTTAATGAGAAGGGTACTGCTGTTTGGCATCTATGAGAACATTGTCTTTGACAAGTCGAGGTACATGTCATGTGGGACATTCTGCGGACCCCCTATACACATGCCACGGACCCCACTTTAAGAAACCCTGGTCTAGCTGTTGCCTGCGACTTCATACTGGTAGAAAAACTATCCCACGGGAAACACACGATTTTACGAGTCAAAAAGTAGTGTATGTTCGTCCGTTCTATTCCAGCTTTAAATATAGATTTAACGAAGATAGCTTCGTGCTAAATTTCGTCTAAATCCGTTAAGCTGTTTAGACGTGATTGAGTGACAAACATCGATCCACACTTTCGCATTTATAATAATAGACTAGCTTCTGCCCGTGACTTCGTCCGTGTACGCATCCTTGGGTATTGGGTTCGTTGGGTTCAGAGAGAAACAAAATAATGTTAGCTCACAACAATGTTATGGTAACCAACCGGCAGCGCCATCTATCGTCAGTATCACGTGACTTTACACAAAACACAACTACCTACTAAGCAGCATTTAAGGCGACTATTAGAGCTGAGTGCTGCCCCCAATGGTCCTATTACTTTTACACCAAATCAATTCTCAAAAAACTAGTACAGTATCATTTTAGCTAATTACCTCTAGTATTTAATTAATCACAGTAATCTTTTCATTTAGTTGTTTATTAAAGCCGAATTAGACGCTAATGCCAAAAACGGCCGCTTTACCAATAATGTACAATACAAAAGAATGCCAGAATGAAAAGCAGTTAACAGTGATTCAATAAATACTAGACGTAATTTGCTAAAATGATACTGTTCTAGTTTTTTGAGGATTGATTTTGTTTAGAAGTAGTAAAATTACGAGTAAATCAATTGGGGGCAGCACATGGCTCTAGTAGTCCCCTTAAGCCATGTTACCGCGGTAACTTTAAGGAATTTCAGGATAAGTATATCCTATAGGTTATTTTGATATCTAAGCTACGTTATTGGATAGTTTCTGCAGTCCTACTCCAGTACTGTGTAGTAGTGCCCGTAATAGGAAAGTTTAATAAATAAAATATTAATTTCAAACTTATTTTAATGAAACAGTTTAAATTATCATTACCTATCAATAAAATCGCGTTTAAACTGATGTTTTTGTATCAATATAAACGATATTTACAAGCCTTCCTTATAAATATTGATTTAATCATCTACTTGTTTAATTGAGCTTGATTGAATTGATTGGAGTCTGAAAGATAGGGTTCGGTAGTTTGTGAACGTGTGTATTTGAATTCACATATTTTCAATTGATTGAATTATGTAAGCGTACGCCATTCAAAGGATGTCACTGTTTCTTAGTAGCTTTATTGATATTGCCAAGACGTCATCATCATCATTACAAACTCAGCCATACGACGCCAACAGCTGGTATCAGTCAAGCCAAATGCCATTAAATATATGAAGAGTCAAGAATGTATCAACCAATAATTATAAATGTTATAGGCAATAAGGCTAATAAGAAAAAAAAAACTTTTATACAGTATTATCATACAAAATAGACGCTTCCAAATATCCGCGGTTAAATCTACGTAGCTTACCTATGTCATGGATACTCATTCTTACGTATGTCGTAGATGACATATGGTTGAATAATACTACGCTGAAAGAGCACCCAAATGTTCTAATGGGCTCTCATTTTGTGAAGACGTTTTTCTGTCACTGATTGTAGATCAAGTTTTGGATTTACCTATCTATCTATGTATAGGCGATACATAAAGAAATATTACGCTTGTGCATGCGTCCATTACATAAAAGACCTGACAAAAGATACAATGCACCCATACTCTAAACAAGCATATGATTAGGTTAATATAATATTACCTGCATACTCATTAATAATTTATAACTTGCATGCTAGCTGACCAAACATTTTGCTTTGTGAGAGCACGCCCTAAAATTCCCGGGGCATTTAATTTCATACAAAACGCCAAAAGTGCCTTTATTGTATAAATTTTATTCGAAAAATTTTCATTTCGGCAAAATCATTTGAAGCGGGAACAATCAACTGTTTAATACTGCTACGAAATACGATGAAACATAAATTATTTCGTTACAAGTTCCGTTATACTCGTATAGGGGAAAATATTGTGATTTCAGCGTATACTCTTCTTCCTACGTTTCGTTATACGTACTTATAATCTTTAAGATAACAAGTCAGCCCTTTCTAAGTCTCATGAACAATTAGGTCAAAGAAAATCCTTATTATAATAATTCAGTTCTGCCTCGCAAAGTTCGCAAACCTTTAATGTTAATACGCCTGACCGTTTAGTAACAGCAACAGTGTTTACGCATCATTGCGGTTTTGCTATTAAAACGTTGTAGGCGCTTTTAATTTAGACTCGTTAGATTGGATTGTTTGCCGTAATTTGTGTCAGTTTGTGACATGTTAATGGAATAGAGCAATATCAGTACCACAAAACTTTGGTTTGGAATAGTGTAATTATATGTGTAATGGTTTTCAATTTGTAATACTTAGTGAATTACGTATATCTTATCTCTAAAGGTCGTAACTGTCATAACATTAGTTATTGCTTTTGTTTGCTTTTGTTTGTTAGATAAGACAAATATTACATTCTTTTGTAATGCTGAGTATGAAAGTCGTTTTGTTTAATTCAGTTATTTTGTATTTTGATATTTACAGTAACAGCAGCTCATCGACTACAGCATCATCACTTTGCCCGCTACCATGATTTGTGCAACCGAAATTGATGATAAATACCATTTACCATAAAATTTAAAGTATTTTAAACGAGGTACTCATTGCATTATATTATATATTATTATCCCGTCATGGTGTTAAGATTACATATAAAAAGCTGTTATCATCAGGCCAAATCAGTCCACCGTTAGGCATGTGAGCGCCAATGGTGGAGAAAACTGGGCTGTTGCCCTTCTTCAGGCAGTACCTTGTCATCTCATACGGCACCCGTTGGAAGAGCAAGAGTGTTTAAATACATTGAAATGAAAGATACATTACCATTTCAACTCAACATAGGCCTCCAAGAGGAATGATATAATTGCACGCCTGGCTAGGTGGATCGCAGTTTAGGCAATAGTAAAGAGAAGACGCTGTTTCCTCCTTCTTCTGACAGTAAGCCTTTAGGAGCCTCTTACGATACTCATAGAGAAGGGCGATGAAAGCCGTGCTATTTTTTATGTGTTGCTACATAAATTACTATACAACGTGTTCCTTTTGATATCCTATAACTCTAAGGTTATGTTCTAAAGGTAAAAATAATATAAAAAGCCCTAGAACATGTGGTTCAAAAATCAATAGTTTCCAATATAACATCAATTTTAGTGAAAATTGTTAAAAAAATGTAACCAGTATGGCGAATCCTTAGTTTTGCGAGACGTTGGCAAACTTACACTAAAGTGTAGTAGTAAAGTAGCGGGAGAGCGTAACTTGTAAAAAACATTGACGTGTATTCATAACAAGGTAAGGGTGTTTTACATAAACAGTCGTGACTTTTTAGAATTATTATTAGATATAAAAAAATAATAATTGAAAAATAATTCATATGCAATTTGATTCTTACCATGGTCTGTTTAATATCTTAGAGTTATGGGATATTAAAAGGAACACGTTGTATATCGGTAAAAAACCCTAATATTAACTTTTAAGTGATATTAGGTAATTTAAAAATACACGCGTACCGTTTTCAAGGCGGAAAAAGGGTGCAAAGCCTTAAAGGACTAATTCTGGTGTCGTGACGAGGGTCCATGTTCACGGCAATTTGACATCGTAATAACCGTACCCTTGTCAGACATTCGGTTATTGTTACCGTGTTAGGATACACGGATGCTGGTGGAAGGTACTGAAATGATTTGAATAAGGATTAGGGAGTCCAGGTTGTGGCTTGCGGTTTGTCTCTATATGTATAAGGGAAAGCAGTGTTCCTTGTATGTCATACATAATCAATCTGCAGTTTATGCTATGTTTTGCAAATTCAATGGACTATAAACTATCTTTTTTCATACAGGATGAAATTTTTACCACCTTCCAAATTTAAATATATCAATCTACGAGACAAAAAGCAAATGACGTATTTGTTCTTTTGGTGTAGCCCAGTACAAAAATGTCAAGATAAAGCACTTAGAAAATATCCGCCAAAAATCTAAAATTTTTGATACGGCCGCCTAGCAACACTTTTTTACGCGTTGCGCATCTCGTTTATTGATTACGATACTATTCATAAGTTTTTGATTTTCCCTTTATACCTTAACAGGGGTAGCACCGTAAAAATTGGAAACTATATCGCCAAAAATATTTTCGGGTGACAACTTGATTTACATTTTTTACTTCATAAATAGGCTCTAAATGCGATACTGAACGCCTAAAAATTTTGGAAAGTGGTTGAAATTTCATCCTGTATATTGCGTATTTTGGTGTGGCCACTAGCGAGACTGAATTCGATATTTTATTTGTTCCATAAGATGTAACTAAAATACTGAATTAAACTTTCGTTGTCACTATAATATGAGTATTTTGTTTCGAGAGTTTATTTCGAAACTGTTGCAAGCACCATGGTCACTGAAAAACAATGTAGTACATGGTAGAAAATTCGAAACAACTCACTCGTATAAAAGTTATTCTAAAAGTGTGTCCCATATACAACATTCAAAAGATACTAAATGAATAAATAAATAAATAAATATAAATAAATATTTAAGACATGCCTCACTGGGCCACACAGAGCCATCTAGTCCCAAATTTCGTATGGGGTACTAGACAACCGATAATCTTACTTATATATATTTTTTTGTAAATACATACTTATAATACATAGAAAACACCCAGACCAGTACAAACAGACTTGCTCATGCACACAAATATTTGTACTGTACGGGGATCGAATCCGCGACCCAGGGCTCAGAAGCAGCGTTTACTAGATACTACTAGAGGTAATTTGCTAAACTAGTCATTATACTAGATACTACTAGAGGTAATTTGCTAAAATAATACTGTTCCAGTTTTTTGAGAATTGATTTTGTTTAGAAGTAATAAAATTAAATCAATTGGGGGAGCACATAGCTTTATTAGTCCCCTTAAGTCGTTCTTTCGGCCCATAGGAAGGGAAAGGGCGTATATTACTATACCACTGTTTTTAAGTGGCGGCACCAAAAATTGGCTAATAATAGGGGTTAAAGTATGAAATTGCCTATTATTTACCCACTTTTTATTTTGTTTATAGCTCTTAAGTATAGTCGTATTATTGCGTAATTCTTTTTGTATTGTATCAAAAACTAAATAAAGTAACTTTTGACTATAAAAAAAATGCAATACTAGTGCCTATTACTTCAAAGGAAGTCGTTGAAAAGACCCCTTACAATGTGTCAGCTGACCTTCTTACTTCAGTTAAGTATATTTGTATTATATACTTTAGAAATTTAAATACTATAATGCGTAGCTTTATAACCATCTAACTTTCACCTTTAATTGCATCGAAAACGGTTCAGGCGTTTTTAAAAAAACTAAAGTATTGATAGTATGGAAAAATGACTTTTCTCGATTTCGTCCATACAAAACGGCAATTTCATACTTTAAATACTACAAAAAAATTAAAAAAAGTGGTACACTGGACTGCGGTGCTTCCAGCAGAGTGGAAGACATTCTAGACGTCCGATATCATGACCTGTGCTCGGGGACCGCAGTCAGGAGCATTGTGGGAATGCTCGCTTTTAACGCGCGACCGTCGAAAACTTTGACACCGCGATTCAGGTTACACTAGCGACATCTGTTGGCATCGATTCGGAACTAAATTAAACAATCACTCAGCTTAAAAACTTTGTGAAAAGTTTTTAAAAACTGGGATTTACTGTAACCGACATAATTAATAAAATGTAATTGTCTTTCCAAATATGGGTTGTTGCCCAGCCCGGGATCGAGCCCAAGACCCCGAGATCTTAGCCCGGACTTAAACCACTAGACCAAACGGGAGATAGTTCTATGTAGTAAGGATATAGGCTACCTGCTCCTGCGCGTATGAATAAATAAATAAATAGAACTGAGTACTTTGTAAGGTCATTAATTTATTAAGTAGGTATTTTCATTTTTTTTAAACTTATAATATATCACAGACTTTTTGTTGCCGTGAGTTGCTTACAGAATAAACAATAATAATTAATGTTAATTAAATAGATTTGATTTATTATTAGCCCCATATCACACCCTTTGACAACAAAACTATGCAACTCATAAATATACAAAATTTAGATAGTTCTTTACATTAATGGCACGCGCTATTGATTACCTATATTCATAATGTTTTTGAACAAGTACTAAGATTGCATACAATTTTATCAATAAAATTGTTAGTAAGAACATCTTTAATGTATTGCAAATATGAAGTTTTTGATCAGTTCTGAATAGACTGTTAGTTTGAGTTCCTTCAGTTTTTGTCTAGTGTTTAGTATGTGTTATACAGGATGTAACGAAAAACGACGGACGTACTTCTACAGAGTGTTCTTCAGTTAAAAATATTTTTTCCTATTGGTCCTAACCAATGGTGAAAGATTTACAGCTTAGCAAAATGGAAAAGAAAGGTCGAGTCATCTAAAATGTGAGTAAAATTGTATGTTTGTCGATTTTACCATCGGTGGTCTAACAGAACAGATGAAGGTGTAAGAAGTTAGTTAGAATACACATTAATATTCCTGTTGGTCATTCATCATCATATCAGCCGAACGACGCCCACTGCTGGGCATAGGCCTCCCCCGAGGATCTCCACAACGATCGGTCCTGTGCTGTCCGCATCCAGCGGCTTCCCGCGACCTTGACCAGATCGTCGGTCCACCTTGTAGGGGGCCTGCCCACGGAACGTCGTCCGGTACGCGGTCGCCATTCGAGAACCTTTCCGCCCGTTCCGAGAACGGCCATCGGTTGGGGCGGAAAGGTTGGTCATTGTTATATCTGTATTACACACATTGCAATACAAATTGTATAAGAAACAGTATTTGTGTGCGTACCCAAGCGACACATACAAGTTTAGCTACTGATATTATAATTGCATACAAATTGCTTAAATATCATATTAATTAATTAATTTATTTTCGTCTCGTCTCGTCAGGTTAACACTTGACTCATTACTCAGAAGTGTCATTTTCAATTCACGCTACAGTATCGAAAAATCGTCAAAAAACACAAACTAAAAATAAATATGTGTTGCTAAAGTGAAGTCGATGTTTACATTTCGCTGAAAGAAGCTCTAAAGTCTTCGAAATGAAATGTATTTTATGCTAACAAAATATTGGTCAGAGGTATCGGTACACCGTATCTACTGCTTCATTGATCTAGTTCTAATAAATACAATCATACAAGCTCATGATAATTGCCATTAGCTTGATATCAGCCTCAAAATTTGTTTGTTATTTAATGCTTTTCATCGTTTTTTTATTTATTTTTTATTTTATTTAAACTACTACTCCAAACACGCTATTAATACTCCCGGCAACACTTTCTTAAAAAATAAATTTACATAAACTAGCAGTTATCTGCCATTAAACAAAATTCTAAAATTCACTTTAACAATGTTGCAAATGTGAGAAGCTCACCCTTGACACTCTCTTTTGTTAGGTAGGTATTGCGATCGAAATCGAAATCTTGAGTATTAAAATTTGTTTCTCTTGAACTATACTAGCGTCAAATCGTACTCTTGTTTGCGTAATTTAATGGAACTAAATGAACTTGACATAAAAAAGGCATAGAAATGGAATCGAGTGTCAATAGTAAGCCTACTAATATCGTTATTTGCTTAACGGCATATTTTTCCAAAAATATAATTTAATAAAAAAAAAAAGATATTTTCGTCATCAAATGTTTTTTGAAGGGGTCTATGACCAAACTTTCATAGTTTTTATGGCTTTTAAGAAAATTTCTTAGTTAGTGTTAAGTGCAAGATAAATTGAAAACCAGAGGCCACCATTTACTATAAAAAAAAGAAACTGCGTGTATAATTATTGAATTATCTTTACCTTTATCTTCTAAAAAAATTGAGATTTTTTCTTTTAATTTGTAAAATCCTCAAAGTCACACAACTTCTGTAAAAATTACCATTTAAAATGCTTAGCTGTTGTGATTCTGTACTTCATAGTGGCCTCTGGTTTACGTATTATTGATAACTTAAAAACTAGCAAGTTATACTGGAAATTCTAGAAATTCAACAAACTATCAATCTCATAAAGCTGGACTTCGTCCATTCTAATTTGATTGCAATAAACTTTGATTCAAATGTAACTCGAAAAACATTAGCACAGTTTCCTATGAGTAATGGAGCAAAGATATATGAGACAAAATATTACTTATTTACATATACAACAAAGTAAAGTGATTTTTTTACAAAATTAAACTAAATACGTCTTACATACTTGACATCCAGGTTGCAGTTAATTATACAGGATGTCCCATACAATTATTACCATTTACAATAAAAGTAAAATGGTATAACAAGCCGAAATTTCGTTTATTTTCATATTAACTTAAATTTTCAGATTCCGATTTGCATGAATTTTGTTTTCAAAAATGATATTATTTTGACTTCACCATAATAGTATTAATATGTTAACATATCTGCTGGTTTTGATTTGTTATACCATTAACATGTATTTTAGGCAAATTATAATAAACAAATCCAAGCGAACAAAATCCCTTTCAAAGTTCTAGTAAATCATAAAGCAACAATGATACCACAGTCTAGCTGCCAAGCGTATGACAGTAACACATTAGAAATGACATTAACACTAAATAATACTTAAATGTTCAACTATAATTCGGTTTTAATACCACATGTGGTGTAGAATTCTCTTTCGGGCAACAAGAATTCTTTTGTCATCCCTTTGAACTTGTCGAAGTTGCAGTATTCTTCGGACTCGCAGCCGTATATGTGGCGAGGAGTGGCTGGGAATTCACCAGCTTGTGGGAGGTATACGGGCTGTGAAAAAAAAACAAAGAGTCAATTTAGATGTTAATACCTGTATGTACTCGTACCTTATTTTTTATGAGTTTTCGACATTTCAGCACTGTCGCAAGCGCCATGATCACAGTAGAACTCTTTAGCTAACTCTAGTGATACTGTGATAGTGATAACGAAATTTTACATCGGTAAAAAGTAACGGCCTATCATTGAATTACAAGTTACCAATAGCAATAACCAGTACAGGCATAACTCCCACGCTTGCCAAATGCGAGTTGATGATCGTAAACTCGAGCAATGTTAGAATATTCGAAACTTTTTGTTGCCCGTCCCTGGGATCGAACGTGGGACCCCGTGATCTTGGGCCGGTATTTAAACCACTAGACCAAACGGGGCGTTATTATGTAAATATTATTGTAGCAAAATTGTTTGTCTGACTGTATCATCATCATCAGCCTACATTAGTCCAATGTTGGACACTGGCCATTTCAGGAGGGGGATTTAGCCATAATCGCCACGCTTGATAGACGGGTTGGTGTCGTTGGCGACAGTTTGACGTTGCTGCTTGTTCTTGTGTACATTGTGTACCTAAATTGTAAAATTGTAAGTGTATATCCTGTGTTACATTTAATTTGTTGGTCTGCAATTAAGATTATCTATCTATCTATCTATCTGTCTTGAGGATGTACTCGTTAAGTCGCTTCTTACGACACTCATATGAAGGGATCGATTGGTGGTTTGTTTCACGCTTTTAGTCAAGATCATTAGTTTTTTGTGATATTATTATTAAAATATTTCTTAGAACGACGCTAACAGCTGCACATAGGCCTCTTCTAAGTTTTTGCCTTAATCAACACGCTTGGCAGAAGCGTGGAATTGAGAGCTTTTTGTTTTGATAGTTGGAAAGTGGTTTTCTACATTGTCCGGTAGAATCCAGTACTTCAGAGCTGACGTCATCTTTATAACCGGTGTGTACCAACCACAGAGATCATCTATAAAGTGGTTTGCGATGTAACTTACCAAAACCCCCAACTCCCCAGTGCTTCTAGATTTGTACAACTCCAACGCAAAGACAGCTCCATACTCAGGGATGTTCTGGTCACCTTTGACCTTGGCCACCTCCATCAGAGCCCCGATGTTGAAGTCGTGAGCGGAGAACAGGCGGAGACGTTTGCTGACACTCTTGCCTTTGGAGATGGCGGTCGCTGCTTCGATGAAGTTGTTGAGGAGGACCCCTGAAATAAAAACATTTGTATTTAGTTACACAATGGTGACAAATAAAAGTAGCTTTTTAAGCAGCTAGACAGAGTATATCACAGAAGGCGTAGGCCGGCGTAGCGTAGTGCTCCACACGCATTTGACAATAATAAAAATTATGGACAACGTTGTTGAAGCGTTTTCAAAATCACCGATCCCGTTTGATATATAAAGAGATATGCTACCTGTCATGGCATATAAGCATAGTATTAAGAACTGCTTCAAGATACAGTCTACAAGGTGTATCAGAGTCCAGAGCACGGGCTAGCCTGGCGATCCGAGGTGACTAACGATGAAATGTTAGAAGCATTTTTCCTTTAGTCGCCTTGAGCAGCAACGTCTTTCTTTTATCATTCAACAAACTGCGATCGATTATGGTGAGATACCTCCTATTGGAGAGGCCTATGTCCAGCCGTGGACTGGTACAGGCTGATGATGAAGCAGTTCGTGTGCGTAAATGGAACCGAAGTTAAATTGAAATTGATAATGTTCTTTGTCAAAGAAAACTAAGTATTTTCAATCACTTGTGTTTTTTGTTGTCCACTTAGATTAATATTTCCGAAATCAAATTTTGAACTCGTCAATTATCGTGACAGTAAGTAAACTAAAAAGTATGATGGCGGAACTTACCACCACCGATCTTTTTCATTTCATCGGTTCTGAAGTACAGTCTGTACGCCAGCCTGGCGGCTTCTCCCAGCCTGGGCAGAAGTGGTTTAGCCCACTCTGGAATGTCTAGACCCAGTGCAACCTGGAAACAAAAATAGACTGGCTTCACATGACAGTTAGGAAAAGGAACGCAAATACGTCGCTTACCGTAGGTCACACAAGAAGGCTCAAGATCACACATCGGGCAATGGACAAAGCGATACTTAGTATTTCTGTGATTGATATAATTAGTAATGATGAAGCCCATAAGAGAACTAAGATAACCATTCGCTCAATGCTGTTAAGCTGAATTAAAGGTTTGGCGGAAAGGTTCTGAAATGGCGATCACGTACCGGACGACGATCTATGGGTAGTGCTCCCACCAGGTAGATTGCATTGAATCGAATGTCGCAAGAATATGCTGATCGCGGGTCGACCAATGGTCATGGAAACTCTTACGAAAGACCTGCAGTGGGCGTAGTTAGACAGAGAAGATGAAAGAAAAAATAATACTACGCTGACCAGCACCGTCTCGTCATGGCACCTAATCTGTCGACGTGGATTGCCATCTCTAGACATAGGCCTCTAGAACCATGGATATTCCAAGCCTCTTTCTCAACTACAGCAAAAGCTCTCTCACCTGACTCCTAATCAAATCGAACAGAGTCTGGAACAGCAGAGGGTCGTCAGAACCTATAGTCATATCAAAAAGCGCTCTTACCTGACTCCTAATCAAATCGAAGAGTGTCTGGAACAGCAGAGGGTCTTCAGTGAAGTTCCTCCCGGTGCGGGCCTTCAGCTGAGGGATCAGGTCATCGAACTGCTTGAACTCCTCCCGCACTGACTCCTGCTTGGCTGTTGTCATAATGCTGCGGAATTTGGCGCAGTTGGAGTAGTAGCGGAGCTGCAAGAGCAATGTATAAATATATATCTAAGCGGCCAATTCTTTGTGACTCAAACGTATCTTTCGTCATTTAAAGACATTGTATCATGATTAGACTGAATGAGGCATAGTGTTCTCTACAAAAAAGAGTCAAGTAACAACCTATAATCATCCCACTGCAGGGCAAAGGCCTCCATCATTAAATTCAAGTACCTATCACAAACCCGAGCAATGTTCGGAAATTCGAAACTCTTATTGCCCGACCCGGGAAGTGTACCTAGGACCCCGTTGACCCGGTACTTAAGCCACTAGACCAATGGAGCGTAAAAAAAACAACGTGGCTGCGTTTGGCTGGCGGGTTGGCAATCGCAGTTAAGCCAATGATTTAGAAAAGACGCTGCTACCCGTCTTCTCTGACAGTACTCCTATCGTCGCCTCTTACGGCACCCATAGGAAGAGAAGGGGTGCTGGTATTATTTTAATGAACCAGCACCACACTTTAGAAAACTTCTTTTATTGTCACAATAATAATATTAATAATAAAAGATATTATGACAACATCTTTAGATCAAATCACGACGTGACGATCAAAACCAGACAGACGTGGCAAAAATTTATTTCAAGATCATTTCAATGCACAAAACCGTTAATTTGACTACTAGGTTACGGGATTTAGGTTAAAGAGATACGGAAAAACACACCATCTTGATGGACAGATTTTATTCGATTGTTTTACAAAACAAAAGTCTAGTACTATTCGAAATTAGCTTTTTAAATCCAGCGCCATTTAGAAACTACGTTTGAAAGGAGGTTAGAAGTGTTTTATGATGACCAGTAATTTGGTCTACGAGTCAACTCAAACGATGAGAGATAGATGTCACTACCAATTAGTAAATATAAAAAGGTCTAGATGGCGCTGCTGTGTTAACAGCTTTAAATATCAGTTTGAATTTGACGAAACTTTCTACATATGTATAACTTAAGTTTGTGTAAATAACCAACTTATTATACGCTTCTAAATCTATTTCAATCTAATATTTGCATAACACTTCATTAGGTACACGCAATACTACTGATAGCGCAATTATAACATTTTTAACACGTTATCATTATGTTTATGAAACAAGAATGATTAATTTGTCATTAATGTTCACGTTGGCTGCGCTGGCGCATCAAATAATTCCTTTTAATTCGACCGGTCATTAGCTCATCTGCTGTGTGTGTTAATTAATCATTTTATTGACTAGTTTAATGCTAATTGGACGATTAATAAATAATTTATGTAACGTGGTTTACATGTGAAGCGTATAATTGTATTGCATCGATTTATTGCTACTGTTTAATTATTCATATTTCCTTCATGATACAGATAGGACAGAACAACTTCACAGAAAGCAGTGGGAGGAGCTAAAGGATTGCAGGCAAAGCTAACTAGCTCTAAAAACCATAAATAAAAACCTATCTCGCAAAATTCTGCACCAGGATAGAAAGAGCCTGAGTATAATAAATAACAGGTATTATAACCGGTTACTGTGCTCTAAATAAGCACCTCTTTAATATAGGCATAACAGATAGTCCTCTTTGTAGGGGTTGTCTGATTGAGGAGGAAACACCAGAGCATGTGATAGCACAGTGTAACAGCGTAAGTACACTACGGACAGAATTCCTTAAGGAATCTCAGTCCATACAAGAGGCACTCAAAGATATACGAGGCCTAGTGAGTTTCTGGACTGACCTGAAATGGTCGCAATGGAAAACGCACAAAGGCCCAACTTAAGAGGCTAAGTGCGAAAAATTAAGTCCAACTAACTAACCTACATGATACATGAGGACAGGCTGATGATGATCATCATCCACCAATCTACCGCTGGACACGGGCCTGTCATAAGGATGATTAAGCCATAACTTCCACGCTTTGCAGGACATTGCAGTGACTGGTGGAAAGAATACGCAGCGGTTCGTCTCCTTCTGACAGTACTCCTTTAGTCGCCTCTTACGACACCCATAGAAAAACTGGTTTAAATGTGCCGGCATCCAGAGTTATGTACAGCAATTTTGGGTAAGTTTTAAATATCCTTACTATAGGAGTAATACAGCGGTATTTTATTTAGTTAGAAGTAGTAGGCAGGGTTTTTTCTGGTAGGTATATAAATAATGGCTATGTGCAAAATTCAGTTTTTTTACCTTCTATCTCAGAATAATATTAAGCCTTCTATTTGACGATGTTTGTAGCACGCATTTTGTCAATGTTATGTCAAACGCCAAACATTAAAAAAGTTTAAATTGTCAAAAGCGATAAGGTTACGTTACAAATACTTTAGTAGGGTGATTAAGTTTTCTTAAATTTTCTAATTTTCAGCGCAATTTTCTTATTTTTTTCTTTCATAAGAACATTCTCCTGACAATAACAAACAAAACAAAAAAAGAATTAGCGAAATCGGTCCAGCCGTTCACGCGTGATGCGATGACCAAGGGAAATAAGGATTCATTTTTATATTTATATAAATAATAATAGATTTGGTCGATATTCCCCTTACTTTGTAATTAATACCTACATTCTGTACACAAAGGCTGTTTTGAAGAGATTGCTTTTGGAGAAAACATCGCCCAAAATGTATGTTTTAAATTCTAAATTATATTGACCGTGTGTATTAGAGAGTCTGTCTTTTAACAATATTTATGTAATCCTGCCAAGGCGTGGTTTTTATGGCAAAATCTTTTATCGGAGAGGCCTGTGTCATTTCTTTTCGGCACTAGCCCATGTCCCAAAGCAGTGGTAGGTAATTGGGACGTGTAAAAGCGCCATGGGCCTTTTTGCAGAAATAAAACTGATTTTACTAATTTGTGCTGATGATGAAATTTTATAAATAAACACTTGAACATTCAATATCTGCGTGTAAAAAGTAACGTGAATGTAGGTACTTATACAACAAAGAGTTATTATTTATTATTGTTTACTCAATGTAATCTTATTTGAATATTGATAAGTTAAAAATAGAAATGTTATTAGAGAACAAGAATAAGAATAAGAACATTTATTTGCTTTTGAACTGGGTGCACAAAAAGTTGTTATGGTAAATAATATGATCACCTATCCAGCCATTAACAAATAATAGGGGTTAAAGTATGAAATTGCCGATTATTTTCCCACTTTTTATTTTGTTTATAGCTCTTAAGTATAGTCATATTATTGCGTAATTCTTTTTGTATTGTATCAAAAACTAAATATGGTAACTTTTCACTAAAAAAAAAATTCAATACTAGTGCCTATTACTTCAAAGGAAGTCGTTGAAAAGATCCCTTACAATGTGTCAGCTGACCTTCTTGCTTCAATTAGGTATATTTGTATTATATACTTTGATATTTAGAAATTTAAATACTATAATGCGTAGCTTTATAACCATCTAACTTTCACCTTTAATTGCATCGAAAATGGTTCAAGCGTTTCTAAAAAAACAAAAAAAAATTGTTAGTATGGAAAAATGACTTTTCTCGATTTCGTCCATACAAAACGGCAATTTCATACTTTAACCCCTAATAGCATGCAAATGTTAAACAATTTTAAACATTATTAGAATTTACATTGTATATTTATGTCTAAAATTCGAAATACTTATAAATAGAAAAAATAGAGAAATAAATGATTAAAATAATAAAATGTCATATATCAATAATTTACGATTTCCTGATCGTCCCTGTTAATTAAAAATTCTTGAATTAAGTAAAATGTGTGTGGCCATTTGTACACAGATGTTTTAAATTTATGAAAGGGCAGATCTTTAATATTTTGACTAATCTTATTATAAACCGCCACACACATGCTTAAACAGTTCTTGTGGACACGAGCACTTTTTGGTTTGAAATCAAGGACTAATCGATTGCTGTTCCTTGTATTCCGAGGATATAAATCTTTCTTAAGAAAAAAAAGTTAATTACGTAATAACTATATGTTGGCCCTGGTGCTTCGAGCAACGCGGCCTTCCTTCCGGGACGGAAGGCCGCGTTGCTCGAAGCCCTGGTGTGTTATGAGTAGATTTGTTATTTATACAGGGTGAAATTTTAACCCCTTTCCAAAATTTTTATAGGCGTTCGGTATCGTATTTAGAGCCAATTTATGAAATAAAAAAATGTAAATCAAGGTTTTACCCAAAAATATTTTTCGCAATATAGTTTCAAATTTTTACGGTCCTAGGCCTGTTAAAGTATAAAGGGAAAATCAAAAACGTATGAATAGTATAGTAATGTATAAATGAGATGCGAATCGCGTAAAAAAAGTGTTGCTAGGCGGCCGTATCAAAAATTTTAGATTTTTTGCGGACATTTTCTAAGTGCTTTATCTTGACATTTTTGTACTGGGCTATACCAAAAGAATAAATACGTCATTTGTTTTTTGTCTCGTAGATTGATATATTAAAATTTGGAAGGTGGTTAAAATTTCATCCTGTATAGATGTTTATACAACTCAATTTAAGTATAAATGATATTAAATACCACGAAGTCAATATGGTGTCATGTGGTGCAGGCGGATAAAAATAATAGCACCACCCTTCTCCTCCAATGGGTGTCGTCGTCTAAAGGAGTACGATGAAGAGGCGACTAAAGAGTACTGCTAGACGATGACTGCAGCGATTCTTTCATGGCCACGCTGCCATCTGCGTGATTATTTATGGCTAAATCTTCTTAAATTTTACCAAAACACAAGGTCCTGGATTCGATCTCCGGCTCGGACAATAAGTGATTCGAACATTGCTCGACATTATGATCACCAACCCACATTTGGCAGGCGTGGAGATTATGCCTATACCCATCATTGCTTAACTTGAATTCAATGAGGACGCCTTTGCCGCATTGGGATGATTATAAGCCGTAACTTATAAATAATAAATAAATAATAAATGTGGACAACATCACATACATTGTTCTGATCCCAATTTGAATAACTATTTAAAGCATTCGTATTTTGGAAACCAGAAACAACGAAGGTACCACAAACACCCAGACCCGAGAAAATGTAGAAAAACACATTTTTTCTACATTGACCCGTCCGGGAATCGAACCCGGGACCTCGGAGCAAGCGACACCTTGAAAACCGGTGTGTACGCCACTCCGCCACGGAGGTCGTCAAACTTATAAGTACTTACGTAGTCTTCACTCAAAGGTACAGCGGTGTAGGGCACTGGTTGCCAAACTTTGCCAATACCCTCATCCCACTGCTGCTCAGTTTCTGGGGGGTACAGGGCTGCCATCGCCACCTGTATTTACATTTAAAGATGATAATAATATTTTGGGACTCTTCGCCGCCTTTCCTTCTTAATTCAAAATTCAACTGTCGTCTACCTAAAGGTTATCTGGAAGAGATAGCTTTTGGAAACGACTTCATAAGCCTTTAAAAACACCGCGTAAATTGTAGTTCTATTTAATTTCTTACTAGCTTTTACTCACGAATATGTCCGCGTGAACTTCGGTATTGAGTTCAGAGAGAAACAAATGATAACCAACAGGTAGCGCCATCTATCGTCTGTATCATGTGACTTTATTGGTGTAACTAACACGAATTTATTTTAAATACATAGATGTTATTCTGATATCTAAGCTACAACTAGAAAGTTTAATCAAAATCTGTTAAGTAGATTTTGTGTGAAAGAGTACCTAACAAACATCCTTTCATACAAATGTTTATTTTATAATATTAATATGGATGTTGAATTTGTTTTGTTTGTTGTGAACTTGTGAATCTATCTAAAGATATTAATATTTAAAAATACAATCGTTGATTAAGCAACGCTGGGAGCAGTCACTAGTTGGATGGGTAAACGTTTGTGACATCATATCTTGAGCGCTTCCGTGCTTATTTAAATTAAAAATACAATTCCTTCATTATTTTTTTCGACTGACTGAGATGTGACATGAAACCAGGGCCTCAATTCTGTTAATTTACAAATGGCTCAATAGAATCGCAATTGCATCGCAATCGTATATTTTGACATTACTACCATAATTAATGTGTTAAAATATACAATTGAGATGCAATTGCGATTTTATTAAGCCATTTTGCCCAGAACCTTTCAGCTTACCGCTTCAATTAACACTAGCAATTAATTTGTTTAAGAATAGTTTTAAAAGCACCAAATTAGATTAAGTCATATACATATCAATACCTGTATTGTCATCTTAGTCCTCTCCTTATCTGTGCTTCTGATTAAGATCTCATCTCGCAAGTAAAGGTTGGAGATGATGTCCTGACCCTGGGACCCGTACCGCTGACGAAGGAATTTGCCGATTTGGTACGCTCGCCTCTTGCCGACCTGAAAATTATGTATTATTTGACTGACTCAACTGACACGTTACAAATGAGTTTCCTAAATTCAATTTTCAATGATAAAGGAAGGTACTAAACATGACGAAAGTTAGAACAATCACATCATCGTCATTATTTTATATCTGCGATGTGGTCGTCATAAAGAGGGTATTTAAGTTACTCCGAGATTTATACCATACTAGCTGTTGCCCGCGACAATATATTATAAATAATGTTGAATGTCTTTATAGTATGTGATTGTTCTAACTATCGTCATTTTACATGGTACACCAACGACAGTTACAATAATACAATTACATTTTTAAACCATATTCTATCATTTAAAGGTATACACAACTTGCTTAAAATATAAATCGTTGCCTGGTAGTATAGGCTATTATGAATAGTGCAACTAAAAACTAAAGTTTATCTTTATGTAACAATGTAAAGGTTTGAATTAATCTGAAAAACAGTTTTAAATGTAAAAATTTGCTGCAATGGCCTTGAACTTGTGCAGGGACATGAAATTTACGTCAAGAGGACCGCTTAATTTGTTATAAATATCATGTTTAGCACCTTTCAAATTAATTGAAAATTGAATTTAGGAAACTGTAAGGGAACCCAAATGTTTCAGTGGGCGCTTATGTAGGTATTTGGTGAAGACTTTCTTCATTAATTGATTAATGATATATTATATACCTACATGATGACCATGCATTACTTCTTCATCATGATTATCATCAGACCGCTCAGTCCACAGCTGGACATGCACATGCCTCTTCAAAAGGAGGATTGTGTAATTGATACGCTTGGCAGGTTTGGCGTCTGGTGCCAACTTGGCGATTGCAGTTTGACCAATGGTAGAAATAATAAATCAAATCAGGGTCCGCGCTGAAAAACAGCGTGGACAAACAAAGTGGAGAGTGTCGTGACAACTAGAGGCATATCAGCCTCTAGTTGTCACGACAAATTCTGAGCGGGAACCTTTTTGACACTTGTTTAATTTTTTTCTAATGTTTCCCGACCGGTGAAGCTGTAACGGCCTTCTGCCACAGCATATGGTCCATTCATAAAAAAAAATTTTTTTTTATGTTTGTGCTTTGTGTTTGAATGAATGAATGAATGAATACTCTTTATTGTACACAAATAAAAAACAGTTATTAACAGATGATTTTACACAGAAATATGTACAATATAGGCGGTCTTATCGCTTATGAGCGATCTCTTCCAGACAACCTTTGGGTGAAAGTAATTTTTATAGAAAGGGGAAGGTATATACGATGATACAGTAAGAGAATAATTATACTATATATATATACCTATTATTTATTACATAAATATCTATTATAACTATATATAAATACAATAAAAATACATATACCTACTTAAATAATAAAATTAAAGATACGCACGAAACGACGTCATGGCCAACTAATAAAGTTTAATAGTTTACCAAATTAATGTAGCTTTATCAAAGTGCCAGATAGTGCATTTTAAAACGCTTTTTAAAAATTGCTATCGACTCTGATTGTCTGATAGCCAAAGGTAGAGAGTTCCATAAGCGAATGGACTGAACTGTAAACGACTTTTTTGTTGTGTGAAATTAATATTTTCTTTCTTTCTTTCTTTAAAACTATATTTTTGAAAAAAAAAAGGTAACAATTAGGTGTCAGATATGGAGCAAAGTACAAACACATTTACAATCACTGGCATGCAAATTTTTGATATAAAATTAAAATGTCAAAGGAAATAATAAATATGTCAAATACTAATCTATACTAATATTATACAGCCAAAGAGTTTGTTTGTTTGTTTGTTTGTTTAAACGCGCTAAATTCGGGAAGTACTGGATTGATTTGAAAAAATATATTTGTGGTTGATAGTCCATTCATCGAGGAAGGCTTTAGGCTATATAACATCAAGCTACGGCCAATAGGAGCAAAGCATCAGTGAAAAATGTGGCAAATATAATCGCATCGCGATCTTAATAACAGAAATTTACGCGTACGAAGTCGCGGGCAACAGCTAGTTATACAAATAAATCACAAGCAAACCATATATATACATCATAACATTTCACTCAAAGACACTCAATGAACTAAAATATTATATATATATATATTTTAGGCTTGACCTATCCGAGGACAATAACATTATTCTTAATTCTCATTAAGATATCCTAATTTACCAGAGTAAAATGTAAAGATGATAAAATACACAAGTCAATTACGTAGGCACCTAATTTCATAATATAAAGTAGACTTTAAATTACTAAGTCATTCAGTATAATGATGGTTAGAAGGAAAAACATACAATTTTCCTCTATTTTTTGCCTACAGTATAAATAGATTTTAGTTGGCTCACTTTTTTCATATTTTCAATGTAATATTTTATTGTACCAAACGTTTTCTTATCGTATCTTATCTTCTTTAACATTCAAATTTTTTTTGTGTTATTTATATTTAAACAATAAATAATACGTATATACTACTGGTATTACGAATATTTACTTCCTCCTCATAATATGCGGAATATTTACACAAAGTTAAAGATTCTTACCATTTGAACGTATAAAACAAGCCTTGATTAAACAAGCGGTTTTATCAGACATCCAACTACAAGTCTGTACTCAGATATCTGATATATGTTACGATTCGCACGGGTGGACCCGTTAAGTTTTAATAAGGATCCCTAATCTTTTCTAGCAATAAATATAGTCTATGTCACTCAGGGTGAATGTAGCTTTCCAATGGTGAAAGAATTTTTTAAATCGGCGCAGTAGTTTTTGAGTTTATGCAATACAAACATACACCCAAACAAAATAAAAATCTTTTCTGTTTATAATATTTGTGTAGAAAGTTGTACATATTTCAAACTGTGCAAGGACAAATTGTCCCCTTATATAACCCAAGGATTCAAACCAAAAGGACTTTCGCTAGTGTAGCTCGAATTTGCTAGTTGGCACATAATATACCCAATGATACTGTTTTTAAATATTTACACAAACAAAGTAGAGTATGCTTCTAGCATTAAGTCCGCCATTGTAAACGAGTAAAATAAATAAATGTTTTTTGGAGCAGTCACCTTGTAATTGGAAGGTCGTGCTTTCGAGTCCCATTTAAGGCAAACGATATATTTATTGAAGCAATCGTGTTTTCAATTGACACTGCAATTTAATGGCTTAAATTCCAAAAGAAAATTTTAAACGCAGTGGAAAGCCGTTTAATTATCAAGGCTCAGAATCCCATGTTTTAAAATTATATAAAGACTAACACCCTTATTTATAAAGAAGTAATTACTTGTTTCCTATACTTACAGGTACTTTAGCATAAGTGAAGCTTAAGTAGAATTGGTCACCAATAATACTCATTTGGCTGAGAATGCAAACTTGTGATAGTTCTCACATCTAGTATTTAGTCAAATATTTCATCATCATCATCATCATCATCAGCCTATCACAGTCCACTGCTGGACATAAGCCTCTCCAATTGCACGCCACTTAGGTCGATCCTCGGCTTCTCGCATCCAGCTCCTTTACTTTGAGGATGAGGTGAACAGAAGAATTCAATTGGGTTATGCAGCATTTGGGAAACTACGTCGAGTCTTCTCATCGTCGATCCCACAATGCCTCAAGACGAAAGTCTTCAATCAGTGCGTCCTACCCGTCATGACATACGGAGCCGAAACGTGGACACTGACGGTACGGCTAGGCTACAAGTTCAAAGTCGCTCAGCGGGCTATGGAAAGAGATATGCTCGGAGTTTCTCTTAGGGATAAAATCAGAAATGAGGTGATCCAGCAGAGAACTAAATTCTAATATTTATTGTCACATATTTAATTACTTTTACTTGTTTATAAATACGGGTGTTAAACTAGCGAATGACTTCTAGTTTTTATCTTATAATCAAAACTAAGGCTTCTGCATCCAAATAATTTGTGATTACACGTTTGCATAAGAAGCAAAGTTAACTTTCCTCATTGCGCTAAAATATGGTTGCCGACTTGGTTAAAGTTAGTCTCACCTGACGGTAGTAAAATACTGACTTTATTATTTCATACAACAAATTACTTCACCTCCTTCTTCATATAACAGGAAAGTCATGTTTACTAAGAACAAGACTGACTATTATATAAGGTGAAATAAGTAACTGCTTTCAAGGACCGTCTATACCTGAAAAAGCTGTAGGGAAAAAATACTCGAACGCTTATTAAAAGCCTATATTTGACAGTGCTAATATCATCAATAAAATCCATAAACCATGGCAACACTGCAATACTTAGCTCATATTGCGTGAAAAGAAACTAGTGACGATAAAAATTAGAGGAGGAGAAATTAGTTTTCATATTTTTTTTCTGATCACCAGCATTTGGACGAATAACATCTTAGTCTGCCCGAATACTGTAAAGTGTTTGAAACGTCGGGATAAAAAAAAAATAAACACAAATTTAAAAACACAGGCTAGCGTAACTTGTGATTTGGGTTATTCTGTGCCTTGGCTCTTTCAGTGGAGCCTGCAGATTTATGATCAGCGACTTGCAGATATTACTCACGTTGGTAAGTCCCTCCAGCCCCTCTATAACGGTCAGGTTCCTCAGCTTATCTTGTTCGTTCGATAAAGAAAGCTCGTCAGCATCAGGCGTCCTTTCTCCGTGTCTGTTCACCTGAAACAATACATAATAGGATTGTGAAAGAGAGAAAGAAACAAATAGTAGCACACAAGGTTAAACAATAGCATAATAGAACACATTATAATACAAAAGACTTTTTAGTATCCTTTGTTTTATAGACGTTTGTTAATTTAATGGTATGCGGACTATTTGTGACTAATAAAAAAAAATTGCATCATTTTTTTTTAATTCCGCCCCCAACCCCTTTAAAGAGGCGGTGAAATTTTATTGTCACCCCGAATTTAACGCGTATATAATGTAAAATCCATCCATCCATTATCATATCAGCCAAACGGCGCCTACTGCTCGCCATAAGCCTCCCAAAGATCTCCACAACAAACCTAAAATTCGTCGGTATTCGTTATTCGGTATTTATTCAGGTGTAGGTGGCAAGCTTCAAAACACGCCGCCTCTCCTCTCTTATGACCACAGAACATAGAAAGAGGTTTTTCATGCTCTGTGCTTATGACTCTCTAAAACCCTAAGTCCCTTGTATTCAAGTATTCCCAGAACTGCGTTGAGAATGTATAGCTGCCTCACCATGAGATATTATCCAGTAGTTTTCACTAAAAACCGGAAGACCTTGCCTTCAAGTTCAGGATTGCTTGGAACAGTATCATCAAATCCCCCTAATCCAACTTAAGACGCAAGCGCTTATCATAGTTTATCACGTCACACATTAACAATAGGATAAGGTCGTTAGTACAATTAACCCCAATTAAAATAGCTGTAAACATTGACAGCTTTGTTTTGGATGATATTTGCATGACTATACTGAAACTAATTGCATTTAGGGATGGCACGGAATAATATTATTTATTGCTTGTCATACATATTCATAAAACCCTGTTTGGTCTAGACCAACCACTAGTGCTTAAGTACAAACATTTCTAGGGTTCTAGTTTCGATATCCGGGTCGAACAACAAGGGTTCCGAATTTTCGAACCCTGCTCGGGTTTGTGATCACCAACCCTCATTTGACAAGCGTGGTGATTATGCCTGTACTCATAATTGCTGTGGTAACTTGAACTCAATGATGGAGGCATTTGCTCCGCAGTGATATGATAATAGACCGTTACTTTACTTTGTCATACATGCTGTGTTCTCAACATAAAAGTAATGTCGATATGAGCAGACATGACAATGTAACAGCGTTGAGGCTGCGTTCTGGACACGTTCCTTTAAACAGCTTTGCCTTCTTGATAAGGAAGATATAATCTCCTAACTGCTCAGACTGCCATGGTTTAGAAGATGCGTATCACATTCTCACGGGATGTGTTCGTAATGTAAATACACTATACAACGATTCGATGTAGGATTTTGTTACAGCATACTAACTGAGCCAACCTCAGAGTCAGCCAAGGCATTATATAGGTTAGCAAATAAGGGTATTAACCGTAGAAATATTAGCCAGTAAGACCATTTGCATCTGATTTCTGATGTTCCTATGAGGGTATAATTTTCTAAAAAGAAAAAACCCTCTAAATAAATTAAAAAAGAAAAAAGAAAATAAGAATAAATGTGGACAACATCACATACATTGTTCTGATCCCAATTTGAGAATCCCACGAAAAGAGTATCGTAAAAGGCGTGTAAAAGAATACTGTCAAGAGAAGGCAAGCAGCGTCTTCTCTCTTTTATTGGTCAAAATGCGATCGTCATTCCGTCTGCGAAGCGTGGCAAATGTGGCATACCTCCTTTCAGGAAAGCGTGTGTTCATTAGTCGGCGTTGATTGGCTGCGGTGATAATGATGTTTAGCTTTGTAGATGTAGTAATGATGTTGAAAGACCATACAACTGATGAGGGTTGAAGAAGCACAACACGTGTATGAAGCAATCAAATTAAAATTGTATGATGGTCAGATTTTTGATAGTTCAATTTACCCGGATATACAGTATGAAATTTTAATCATCATCTAAATTTTAATGCGACTATCTGCAAGACAAAAAATCAATTATTTCGTATTTTTTCTTTTGGTATAGCCTAGTACAAAAATGTTAAGAGAACCTACCTAGAAAATGTCCGCCAAAATTTAAAATTTGTATTATGGTCTCCTCGCATCGAAACACACCTTCATTCTCTCGCATCTCATTCATTCATTACGATACTAAATATATAAGTTGTTGATTTTCCTTTTAGTCAAGAAGTGAAGGCATCACAGGCTTACTTACGACCGTAAATTAAAAACTATGTTCCGAAAAATATTATCGGGTGAAAACTTGACCCAGATTTTTTACTCCATATACGGGCTCTAAATACGGTACAAGACTTAACGCCTACAATTTCTTTTTCAGTTATAAAGTCATTATCTATAGCAGACACTTATGGCATAGATGTGGCAACCCTTTTAGATGAATGTTTCACAATGCCGATGCGTTTGTGTTGCCAGAACACAATTAAACTGATGAATAAATCATTTATTCGCAGGACATTGTGGTGTAATCAAGATAGAGGGTAATTTTACTGTATTATATCCGGCCTAAAATAGCACCACCTCTTCTCGTTCTATGGGTGTCGTAAGAGAAGACTACAGCAATTTTTATTAACAGAAGAAAACGAGTAGAACCACTGCTTTACCTTTGGCAAATTTTGTGTTACTACAAAGACGAACTTTACCCTAAAAGTAAACTTAAATCTTACACAAATTTATTTGTCCAGAATTCGAGTGTTTCTAACGTAAATTTTTCAGATTCATCAATCAGTTTTAGTTCTGCAAATAGGCCCCAGGAGGCGCTTTTTCACGTCTCCATTTTATCTTGCCACTGCCTCGGAACAAGTAGGCTGCCGAGAAGAAGCAGCGCAAGAAACTCGGTCACTATTTGTCAGCCCCTTTTTATATAAAACTAAGTACCTATATTCTAGCGCAAACCAAACTTTATAATTTCTGAAATTATCTATTGTTGTTGAGAGTAATATGATATCACTGATTAAAGGTATTATAGCCCTTTTTCAGTAAAATTGATTTAACATGCGATATTTGTTTATATTTACAGTACTGTATGTAAAGTTTGAATATACAATTCAGCAAAAGATATTCCCATAAAAGAATTTTCAACTTTGCGCAGTCTGAAAGGCATGTTTAGCTTTATGTAATAAATAAACATCACTCACACACTCAACCAAAGAACTTGAAGTTAATGTTAGTTCATGATAATGACATCTGATTATCGGCATTATTCAAGTTTAATCGTATGTTATCCTGACCTGTGATATGTTTGCAACTTCTATATTTCACGGTTAGCATAAAATCAAACGACGAAATTTAATCAAATGTTTTCATAAAACAATTAACGTATAAAATATACAGGTTGAAATTTTAACCACCTTCTAAATTTTAATATATCAATCTACGAGACAAAAAACATATGACGTATTTTTTCTTTTGGTATAGCCCAGTACAAAAATGTCAAGATAAAGTACTTAGAAAATTTAAAATTTTTGATACGGCCGCCTAGCAACACTTTTTTTTACGCGATTCACATCTTATTCATTCATTACGATACTATTAATAGCTTTTTGATTTTCCCTTTCTACCTTATCAGACCGTAAAAATTTAAAACTATATTGCGAAAAATATTTTCGGGTGAAAGCTTGATTTACATTTTTTACTTCATAAATGAGCTCTAAATACGATACCGAACGCCTACAAAAATTTTGGAAAGTGGTTAAAATTTCACCCTGTATACACGGAGCAATTTAAACCACCTGGAAAACGAAGCCCACGTTATGTCACCATTATGTATAACATCATGACAGTGTTATTTAATCTATCAACAAAAATTTTTTTATTTAAATATTAAATTTTTTTAGACTTTTAATTTTGTAACACGCTGTGTCGCGCACATACGTATTATTTTGCTACAGCGGGGTCCCGGATGAATGAACCTTACACAGCTACACCCGTGCGCGTCACAGCGTGTTTCAAAATAAATTATAGCTGAAGCAATATTTTATATTTAAAAAAAAAAAAAAACACTGCAAAGATGTTATAAATAATGGTTACTTAGCGTGGGCTTCCTTTTACAGGTGGTTAAAAATTGCACCGTGTATAGACTAACGAGCGTTGTGTAGGTACAGCGCCAGCCCGAAGTAAATTTTAGAATGAAGCTAGATCCAATTATGGCGCCTTTCTTGTTTGCTCCTAATATTAAATACTATACTTTCTTTACCATTTAGGCGCCCTCTAGGATTTGGCGCCTGGAGCGACTGCTCCGTTTGCCGTATGGACGGGCCGGCCCTGGGGCCTAATTTGCGTAACCGAATCGCAGTTCGATCGTGATTGAATGGGGACTACCGTTTCTTTGCTCACCAGGTAGCGCCACTGTAGACTGAAGTCCGGAGGTATAGCTGTCAAAGGCGATTGGCGCCGAAACAAAGTGTTATATCTTGAATCTAATTATTATATTGTTTATAAATAACTATCTTGATATCAACAAACTAACATCTGAAATATATAGGCCCTTGAGGCCGCCTATTTTTGCGCTTTTTCTTAACCCGCTTTCAAAGCGTTCGCATCCATCGCCAAATAATCCATATTTGCGATAATTTTACGAAGGAGATTACTTTCCAGTAGGTAATTAAAAAAATATATAATTTATGTCACGAAGCCCGCTAAAACCAGTGAAAAGTGAATGTTATTGGACCTCACGTGACAGAAGCGCCTCTAGTGGCAAATTCACTAGCGATAGCCCCCATTATGGCGCCTTTCTTGTTTGCTCCTAATATTAAATACTATACTTTCTTTACCATTTAGGCACCCTCTAGGATTTGGCGCCTGGAGCGATTGCTCCGTTCACCGTATGGACGGGCCGGACCTGGTTGTGTACGCTACTTATCCGTAGATACGTACGGTACGTTGTTAAGCAACGCGTATGCCGCCAAATCTCTTTTAACTGCTCAAAATGATTCAAGTACCAGATTTTTATCACTATGTAATTATTGCTATAGTTTTCGATAGAGACCTGATTTATGACAATACATAATTATATCGCGATGCAAATGCATACAACGCCATCTATTAATACATTTCGAAACTAATTGTTATATGCAATCAATTTTAACACAGATCTACAGGGCTCGTATACCCTGTCAGATATTGGTGCAAAAGCAATTGTATAACGAGTGCACTGACACTTAAGTTTGCTGCGCATTATATTTGATACTTACATAACCAAATTATTACAATATATTATTTTCAGAGATAATGAATCCGTATTCAAGATCATGAGGTCAGCAATCCGAATCTAAGATAGCGTAAAGTGCAATTGTAACGCTGGTTATACGATTCGTTGATTACATAACAAAAGATGACCTTAATAACAGTTTTGCAATTCATGTGTGTTATATTTCATAATTATTGTAAGTTGAATTTTTTATCAAAGTATTTTTACTACAAAAATAAATAGTCTAGCATGTGAAAATTTCGTGACACACAGTGTTTGCTAACACCTCCAAAAAGGTTTTCTGATTTGTTTGTGTATATTTGGCATAATATAGGTCGTAGGCATATTCCAAAACAAAGTACGCTTCCTAGATTCTTCGCATACGAAGTCACAGGCAATATATAGTCTAATGTAAAAAATCAAGTGTCACAATGTTTGTAACCTAATTCCTCGGAACAACTCAACCGATTGTGATGCATTCATGTAAATAGTCGTTAGGCTTGGTCGTAAACTATTTTTAATCCAAGAAAATATTACTTTTCCTGTAAGATAATATCAGATTCCACGCACGAAATCGCGGGCAACAGTTAGTAATATCATAATAACATAGTAAGTAACACAAGTTATAATCCTCCTTGTAGCATTGACAGCAAATAGAAAAGCACCCAAGCTAAGCTAACATTCTTGTATGGGTGTTGTAAGAGGCGACTAAAATAATACTGACAAAAAAATGGCCGATGGCAATTATCTAATAAGATAGCCAATCCAGTACTGAAAAAAACATGATTGGTTGTAAATTCGGCTACTCACAACAAAAGCCAACACCAGTTGTTGATCGTCAATGATTTCGTTCTCGATGGGGTTCCCGTAGGATGAGCTGACAGCCAGGAGGCACATAACTCCTAAATACTGGAACATGGTTCTGTAACAAAAGAAACGGCGTAAGTCATTACATTTGCAGTCCCTTGATGCTAAAATAAAAAAAAAAGGTTTCCCGTGATAAACCCTAGATGGCGTTGCTTGTTGTCCAATTATGCTATGTTTTGTTGTTTGTAGTTAAATGACGCTAGATGGCAATGTTTGCAGTTAAATGAATAACGCTTATTGGCATTGCTTGTAAGTAGTTTTAAATCAAATCAAATCATATCATTTAATTTGAAAAAGAATCACATGTTTCGCCAACTTGATGACATGCAAAAGATAACACAGAAATTACATAATAACAAAATTAGTGACAATCTATTTTCTATACTAATATTATAAAGCTGAAAAGTTTGTTTGTTTGTTTGTTTGTTTGTTTGAACGCGCTAATCTCAGGAAGTACTGGTCCGATTTTAAAAATTATTTTTGTGTTGGATAGTCCATTTATCGAGGAAGGCTTTAGGCTATATAACATTACGCTGCGACCAATAGTGAAAAATGTTGCAAAAATAATCGAATTCTTATCAACAGAAATTGGCGCGGACGACGTCGCGGGAAAAAGCTAGTTATTTATACAATTTATATATTTATCTATTTTAATAGACCCAGAGCGATCAATCAAAAACAAAAAAGGTTAGAAGTTCATACAAATAAAGGAACACAAATAAGTGGCACAAGTCTACGAGTCTGAAGGTCCCGACAGAAAAGCATCCACCATAGGTACCTATCCTAAAGCTGGTCTTCCGTTGGAGCCACTTAATAAACTATGGACAAAAACAACCAAAAAGTGCTTAATAGCAAGGTCCAATTATTGGGCCATGCTAACAGTTAACACTATATTGCGAACCTTAAGCCATCGAATACACAAGTAAATATAAATCAGTTAAAATCAGTTTTATTTCTGCAAATAGGCCCCAGGAGGCGCTTTTACACATAGTACCCACCCAATTAAAACATGGTGAACATTTAAAGAGATCTATTAGGAGTCCGGACTACCTAAACGAATTCCACGCAAACAAAGACGCGGGCAGAACGTAGTCTTTGTTTAAAATTTAAATACTTACATAACCAAGTTAGTGTGACGTCAAAGAAACATTTAAATGTGCCTTAATGGTCGTTGACTTTTTTCAAATCATTTTTTACATCACCTAATTGATATTGGCAGTTCAAGTAATTACATCCTTTTTATGTCAGTTTAAATTATACCTACAACAACACATCAAACATCAATTTCGTGATTATACCTACTGCCAGAAAAAGCCTATTTAAAAACCCATATAAGGATATTGGTTTAGAAATGTCAAACTGGTTTTCGGTCATATAAAAACAGAATTACGTTTAAAATATCATTTTTACTACAAGGATAACAAACAACATAGTGAATTCACTTTTAGTAAGTTGTTTTTGGTATTTTAGCTTAGTTTAGTTTTCAATATTTCCGGAATGTTGCAAGCACCATGATTCCGCATGAACTGATCTATCACATGGCATGGGTCATTGACAATGTATTATTCAACTTTTCCGTCAGTTTTTTTTCTAGGTGCTAAGTAGGTATCGTATTTAGAACTCATTGTTGAAGTAAAAAATGTTGGTAAAATTTTCACCCAAAACATTTTTGTAACATAGTTTTCAATTTTTACGGTCCTAAGCCGGTGAAGGTTAAAGGGAAAATCAAAAACTTATGAATAGTATCGTAATGAATGTATGAGATGCGCATCGCGTAAAAAAAGTGTTATGAGACAGCCTTATCAAAAAGTTTATATTTTTGGCGGACATTTTCTAGGTGCTTTACATTTTTGTACTGGGGTATATAAAAGAAAAAATACGTCATTTGCTTTTTGTCTCCTAGTATGTAGTATTATTTGGAATTTAAAAGTTCATCCAGTACTATTTATACAGATCACAAATGATTATAATTCAACACCTCAACACTACGTACTTACTGGTTTACTAACATATATTACATGTCTAAAGCGATACGAATACCTACGGATAATTTTAACATATACCTACTTACACCGATCAGTTTACGTAAAGAAGATAAACTAAAATAGATCTTGCAAGCAAATACTTGCGTAGGTATCTAGGAAGCGGCCTGGTTCTATTATCTCATTGTGAACTTTGAACTTACGTGCTATCTTTACCGTTATATGTAATAAGAATTAGGTAATGAGATGTTTTGATTTATAAACAAAAAAAAAACAGCTTAATACCAGTAGAAATAACGATTTTAATAACAATATGTCGACGAATATGGAAAAACAAGGATTAACGCTGTAAGCTAACGTTGCATTGTTTCATAAGCGATTCGGTTTTTACCGTCAAAATCCGATGAAAATATTTTTACAAATATTCAACAATCGGTTAAAATAAAACAGTTATGTATTTAGTTTGAAACCTTTTTATAATAATTGAAATTAAATATTAGGGGTTAAAGTATGAAATTGCCGTTTTGTATGGACGAAATCGAGAAAAGTCATTTTTCCATACTAATAATTTTTTAGTTTTTTTAAAAACGCCTGAACCGTTTTCGATGCAATTAAAGGTGAAAGTTAGATGGTTATAAAGCTACGCATTATAGTATTTAAATTTCTGAAAATCAAAGTATATAATACAAATATACTTAATTGAAGCAAGAAGGTCACCTGACACATTGTAAGGGGTCTTTTCAACGACAACCTCTAAAGTAATAGGCACTAGTATTGCATTTTTTTGTAGTCAAAAGTTACTTTATTTAATTTTTGATACAATACAAAAAGAATTACGTAATAATATGACTATACTTAAGAGCTATAAACAAAATAAAAAGTGGGAAAACAATCGGCAATTTCATACTTTAACCCCTATTATATGCTTACGGATTATAGCACGCGTTTAATTATGACTTAACCCGAGAAGTTTTGAACACTTTAAAGCGAATCATAAAAACTCAAAAAAACAGTATCTTTTAATAACCTGTTAAATAAAAGTAAAGAGTAAAGTAACAGCCTATAATCTTCGCAGTGCAGGGAAAAGGCCTCCAGAATTGAATTCAAGTTACCATAGCAACGATGGGTACTGGCATAAGCACCACGCTTGCCAAATGCGGGTTGGTGTTCACAAACTCGAGCAATATTCGAAAATTCGATTTTTTTTTTGTTGCCCGACCCGGGGATCGAACCCGACCCTGAGATCTTGGCCAGGTATTTAAACCACCAGACCAAGGGGGCGTTTTCAATTTTAAATTTACACTATATATTTATCTAGTGTAAATTTACAATTCAATATTTACAATTATGAATTCAATTGGTACGTAAGCTTAAATCGAAACACTTGTATGTTTGCAAGTAAGCTTTATTATCAAGGAGCTTTTACACGTCCCAATGTATCATCCTACCACGATTTCAGAGTCCCTAGTCTTCCAATATACAGGATGAAATTTTAACCACTTTTCAAAATTTTTATAGGCGTTCGGTATCGTATTTAGAGCCCATTTATGAGGTAAAAAATGTAAATCAAGCTTTCACCCGAAAATATTTTTCGCAATATACTCGTAGTTTTCAATTTTTACGGTCCTAGGCCTGATAAGGTATAAAGGGAAAATCAAAAACTTATGATTAGTATCGTAATGAATGAATGTGATATGCATTGCGTAAAAAAGGGTGGCTAGGCGGCCGTATCAAAAATTTTAGATTTTTGACGTACATTTTCTAAGTGCTTTATCTTGACATTTTTGTACTGGGCTATACCAAAAGAAAAAATACGTCATTTGTATTTTATCTCGTAGATTGATATATTAAAATTTGGAAGGTGGTTAAAATTTCAACCTGTATATCATCATCATCAGTCTATTGCAGTCTACTGCTGGACATAGGCCTCTCCAGTTGCACGCCACTTAGGTCGATCCTCGGCATCTCGCATCCAGCTCCTGCCAGCCACCTCGCGAAAATCATCACTCCACCTGGCGTGACGTGACGTGACAGACGTGGTCTCCAATAATGTATGCTCATATTATAAAGAGGTTGTAAGGTTAGAAAGGGTGATCTCTGAATACACTGAACCGATTTTAAAAAGTCTTATTCTCTTTTTTTGAAAAGCACGTTAAGCTTTTGTAGCAAGATGGAAGTCGTAAAAACATGTCACGTCAGAGGACTGCAATAGTCGAGTTGAAAAGCTATTATTAAGATCAGCCTTGGAGGACAATCACCTGATAAGAAGAAGATTGTATTAATAATATATATAATATCAATTCAATTCAATTATACAATTTAAACAATTTTAAACTTATTAGTTAAACGTAAAGTAACAGCCTATAAATCCCACTGCAGTACAAAGGCCTCCATCATTGAATTCAAGTTACCACTGCAATGATGGGTACAGGCATAATCACACTGCTTAAGAGGAAACACTACGGGCAAGAGAATTGAAAAATAGGTATTTGTAAAATCTATTGCTGTCGCGCAGTGCCCGAATGCCTTACCGGAGAGCGCGATAGAGACAAACTGCATCTTGGACCGAAAATACCTACTAAAAGCACACAAAATCAACGTTTCGTAGTCCTCCGATTCCTTTTCCAATACTAGACCGATTTAAAGACTTTTTTCTTTAAAAATTAAAGAAAGGCTGTGGCCGTGTTTGTATATTTCGCTTCTTTTCTAAAATTTAGCCAAAGGAGATGTCCCAAATTGTATGGAGGCCAGGCCCAGAACCTGTACACCCCACCAAAAGATAGACCAATACACCTACAAGATTTTGTTATTATCCAATTCTTTTAAATTGGCTTCGTTAAGTGGTTCAAATAAAGAGTTAAGTAAGAAAATAGCAATACAAAACAACAAAACCATCATGGCGGAAGATGACATTTTGATGACGTCTGTCAGTTTTGGTTTCATAATCGCGCATCTAGGAGTCGAGTGCGTGCCATCGCTTGCTGTAGTAACAACAAACATTATGAAAGTAATGTGTCGATCGATACCAAATCCAGAAATCGAAAATGAGGTCGTTATAATGAACTATATTTATAACACGACAAGCAGAACAAAAACTTGAAATGAATGATTATGCCAAAGTGACAATGGGTATCTGACAGCTACTGACATTTAAAGTTTTTTTTAGATTGACGCCATCTTGGAATGCCTATGGAGTTTGATAAATTATTCGATCTTGTTTATTTTTGAACCACTAAATTATACGTTATATAAATTAATATGTATTTTTTCCAGAAACAGTAATTTTTTATTGATTTTTGTAAATGGTGTACTATGTCTGGGCCTATTATGGGACATCTCCTTTTTGTTTTCTGGATGTTTGAACACAGGGGAAAAAGAGATGTCCCATAACAGGCCCAGACATTGTACAGTATTCTAAAAAATCAAGAAAAATCTACTGACTTTGAGAAAAATACAAATATCTGTATATAACGTATAATTTAGGGGCTCAAAAATAAATACAATCTAATAAATTTTCCTTAATTAGGCATACAAGATGGCGTTTGACGAAAAAAAAAGATAAACCATAAACTCTTAAATGTCAGTAGCTGTCAGATTTCCTTTGTCAATATTTGACATAATCGTTCTTTTTAAGTTTTTGTCCCTCGTCATAATCTCACATGAAAAGCTAGTATTATATCTTTCGCAAATAAATATCCTTTAGGCATTGCATAAGTTAAAACTCTTTGTTTTGTTTGTTATTAATACAACAAGCACAAGTGTAAGTAAATAATCGAGATAAGCGATTTTGAAATTGTCAATACTGACATGGTTCATTGAATGTCATCAAAGTGTCATCTTCCGCCATGATAGGTTTTGTTGTTTAGTATTGCTATTCTAATAAGTTTATTTTTGTTTGAGCCATTATACGAAGCCATTTTAAAGAATTTGGATAATAACAAAGTGTTATAGGTATATTGCCCTAACTTTTGGCAATGTGTACAGGTTCTGGGCCTAGCCTCCATACAATTTGGGACAACTCCTTTGGCGAATTTTTTAGATTTTTGGAGGCTCATATCTCTTTCATTAATTAATTTATGAAAAAAAGGAAATCATTGAAACATGCCAATAGTGGCCATAGGTTTTTGTAATAAAAAATATTACTCTACTTGCATTATCCAGGGAGGAAACAGGGGACTACGTTTGTATGGAAAAAACGGCCCTTGTGTTACTCTTAATGTGGGTCGGTGATCACAAACCCGAGCAATGTTCGAAAATACCCGGGTATCGAACTTAGGACTCCTTAATCTGAGCCCGGTTTTAAAATTAGTAATATAGTTATGTAGGTTAATTTAATTCTAGTAGAAATTCGAACTGTCTCATTAGTAGTCATAATAACTGCTATCTCCATTAAAGCCGGAAATGGAATCATATTTATCCAAGAATAAGACCAGATTTAGCAATTAGTATTTCTTATCTGTTAAGACCTTGGCTCTTTTAAGAGCTTTGATAACGTACACGAGCCTTTATCACTTACGTGTTTACTCTTAACAGATCCGTTTAATGATAAACTTTTGCTAAAACCAATTAATGAAGATACACATCTTCAAGTTGTTGCTGTTACACTTCAGTTTTTTGTTTTTCACATCTATATGTATAAAAATGAATCCCTATTTCCCTTGGTCATCGCATCACGCGTGAACGGCTGGACCGATTTCGCTTTGTTGTTTTGTTTGTTATTGTCAAGAGAAAGTTGTTATGAAAGAAAAAAATAAGAAAATTGCGCGGAAAGTTAGAAAACTTCATCACCATACTAAATTATTTGTTAAAATGTAACCTTATCGCTTTTGATAATTTAAACTTTTTTAATGTATGGCGTTTGACGTAACTAGGGGGTCAAATAGGGGGTGAAAAAACTGAATCTTGCATATGGCCAGTAATATTATGTCGCGTGTTACCGTATTGGAATACCAATAAAACTATTTATATACGCGCCTGAAAAAAAATTACAATGAGTAATGTTGTATATTATCATCATAAAGCATTATAATAATAAACAATGGTTAACATTTTTTTTATTAAAACCATTTCCAAAATTTCATTCAAAAACCATCCTTTCTCTTCATTGGTGTCGTAAGAGGCGGTTAAAGGAGTATTGCCAGACGAAGGAGGGCAGCAGCGTTTTCTCTCCTCCATTGGCCAAACTGCGATCGCCATCCCGGCTGCCGATCATGGCGATTATGGCACGATACTACTTTTGGAGAAGCCTGTGTCTAACAGTGGACTGGTGATGGTGATGGCTGAGTATAGTTTCTTTAATTAAATGATGCCCGCGGAATACAGTAAACCCGTAAACCGATTCACATGATTTTTTGTGTTGGCATAGCTTTAGTTTCGGAAAAGAAATAGGGTTTATCTAGGGTATCGCCTATCCCATCCCAATACAAACTTCTATCTCCCTTTGCACATTATTACTTTTTAGTGGATCCTAAAGTGGTAAAAAAATCGGCCAAGTGCGAGTCAGACTCGCGCACGAATGGTACGAGTAACCATTGACTAGATAAACAACAGTAGGTACATAAATTTAGTTAATGTAGTCCCTATCTGTTACCATTTATTGATATCGAGCAAAAATAGGCAAAAAATTGCGCATTTTGTATGGGAGCCCCCTCCTGAAATATTTATTTTATTTTATTTTATTATTTATTATTAAAGTAAAAATAAAACTGAGTGTTTTGTAAATATTTCATGTGCCTACCTATTGCCATTATTGATATCGAGCTAAAAAGAGCAAAAAAATCGTGTTCGTTGTATGGGATGATTTATTTTACATATTTTGTTTTTAGTATTTGTTGATAATCCGGCAACAGAAATACATAGATTGTGAAAATTTCAACTGTCTATCTAAGCTCTTGAGATACAGCTGGTGACAGAGCGAAGGACAGACGGACAGACAGCGAAGTCTTAGTAATACCTAAGGTCCCGCTTTTACACTTTCGGTAGGGAACCCTAAAAAGGGGGTTGGAGTTTGTAAGTATTGGGAAGTAATTATTTCTTAACCGATTTAGAAAACATTTGGTATGGGGATAGCTATCAAACTACGCTATTTTCTTGGAAAGTACATAGGTTAGTGTTGTCTAGAAAAACATTTCCCAACGGGATGTAAATGCGGCGGGAAATTAGTGAGGGCACAAATAATTTCCTATTTTAATTATTAAGATAGCGAATGCGAATTTTCTGAGGAATAATAATAAAATAAAATATTTTTATTTTATTTTATTTTATTTATTTGGACAACCAACAAAACAAACACTGATACAAGAGCAATGAGTTAGATCATAAATGGACTTAAAGCTAAGTGCCGTCTCAATTACAGGCTGCCACGGCTTGCAATGTGGACTACAATTATATTACGTAAGACTAAGACTAAGTATAATTTAAAAAACTATAACAAAATTAAAAATAACCGAATGCCACGCGAAATCACGGGCTAAGCGCAATATATAAATTAATTAAGTACAAACAAACAAACACATTCACCTTTTGGTATGCTTGAATGGTCGGTTTAACCTCGTAACAGTACTGGTACTCGTATATCAAATTCGGAATGCCGTGTATACTGTTACAAATAAATCACAAACGCATAGCTGTGAATATTATTTTGTCGGTTTAAGAATGGACATACGATTGATGACAATCAAATGCCACAAATAACTCATCTGTTTATAAAACAGATGAGATGAGTCGGCGACTCGGCAAAATTAAAGCGACTTGAATTTGCTAAACATTTGAATTACAATTGGCTCAAAAAAATTTACCAAAAAGGTTAGTGGGATAGGTATATGGATGTCATAAGATGCAAAAATGATGAAGAAGGCAACAGCATCTTTTCCTCACTAATGGCCAGAAGGTTGCCATACCGTCTGCCACTCATGGCAATAGTGGAAAGTCTAATAATAGGGGTTAAAGTATTAAATTGCCGATTATTTTCCCACTTTTTATTTTGTTTATAGCTCTTAAGTATAGTCATATTATTGCGTAATTCTTTTTGTATTGTATCAAAAACTAAATAAAGTAACTTTTGACTAAAAAAAAATGCAATACTAGTGCCTATTACTTCAAAGGAAGTCGTTGAAAAGACCCCTTACAATGTGTCAGCTGACCTTCTTGCTTCAATTAAGTATACTTTGATTTTCAGATATTTAAATACCATAATGCGTAGCTTTATAACCATCTAACTTTCACCTTTTATTGCATCGAAAACGGTTCAGGCGTTTTTAAAAAACCTAAAAAAATATATTAGTAATAGTTAGTATGGAAAAATTACTTTTCTCGATTTCGTCCATACAAAACGGCAATTTCATACTTTAACCCCTAAAATTAGGAAATAGAGCAGTTGACAGTTGTGAACTGCTGATGATATTCAAAACAACGTCCCGTTGTTCTAGTGGTTAAAATATCGGACCCAGATCTCGGGGTCCCGGTGCAACGTTTAGGGGTTGGAGGGTGTGTTGGGGGTTGATGTAGATGATCAGGATGAGGTGGTAAATAAAGAGGCGAGCATGAATTGACAAAATATATTTATTTGCTCCGGCTAAGCTTACCACCTCTTAAAAGCTACACAGAAATCTCAGGCGTGAGTCCTTTGTAAGGCTCTGAATTACCCCTACTTCTGAGCGAGTTGTACCACCAAACTTATCATGTAAATTATACTAAACGGAATAATCTGAATTTAATTATGAACGGAATACTAATAAACGGCAACCGGAAATGTAGACTGCTAACTGGATTAAGAAGATGTTTCCACTTACTTCATCAAAGATAGGGTAGGGTAACCTTATGCATCCACGTGGCGTGGTACCAACCCGAATCTCATCGAGACAAGCTTCTTGCGTCGTTCATTTGATCAGCTGAAAGTCAGCGTAAAACGGTAAGGTAATGTGCTAAGCCTGGTAGCCAAACCAAGCGGCCATCAAAAGATCTGAAAGAAACCACTTATGTTATAGAACTGCAATAAGCGACTCAATGAACAAAATCCTGCCAAATCAGCAAATATACTTACGGCACTTAGACCGGAACAAAATTTAAAATATTATATACGGCGACTATAAGCCGGTATCAAAAAGGCGAGGTAACGGCCACCGTCTTCTCCTTCGGCTTCCTGGCCGACCTCTTCAACAGCAAGCAAGCAAGTCCCTTCCTCGACATCCTTGCAAATAAAAGTCGAAACTCGAATCCAATGAAATCGAATTTGCAAATCATTGTCAAGAAGGAATTTCCGAGTGCTCAGTTCACTAACTCAAATCTCCCCAAAACAATCGAAACAACACAAAGAACTATTTCTTTGTAAAACAGATATTAAACTAACAAGAAAACATTTAAACTTTTTAGGTTATTAATTTACAATATTTTAATATTCTAACTATAATTATAAACTACAGACTGGTCGTTGAATTAATTTGTTTTCTTTACCAGCCAGTCCGTAAGACAAATATTTTTCCCAAATAAATTCCCAATGTTTGTAAACCTGCAACACTACTATTTTTATTAACTTTTTTAAACATCTGTCTAAGGTCAAAAACGTCATTCTGCCAGGCTCATGAAAATTACTTCGGCTGCGTGAAGTTTCATTAAATAAGTTATGACTTTAACATACAAATCGTAAAAATATAGAAAACAAATATTATTATATTTATTGAAATAAATCATTCTCGACCTTTGTAAAATGAGTATGTGTTCCGTGCGTTTGCTAAACGTAGACAAACGAACGTAACGTTATTTTAGTCATTCGGAGCATACGGACAGTCGCATGCGCATCTGACAGCTCCTTGTCATTGACAGATCAATAACCAAAATAACGAAACTCGACTATTATTGAAGTGAAATTAATTGAGTTTTAATAATGAAACAATGAATGTATTAACTAAACGTGAGTATTTAGAGATTAGTGCGCAGCTCAGAATTCACAACGTGACAATACACCCCCCCCAACGAAAAATCGCTGCCCTCAGCGATACTAAGGCAACACAGAAAATACCGGAATAAAACGAAAAATAGTGTAGGTGAACTACTCTTGGCATTTTGGATAAAAGCGTCAAAAGCCTTCGAGAAGACAACCTTTAAAATACACCGAAACTAAAACATAAATGATGTTGGTAACTCTCTTGGCATCGTGTATCACGCATCTAGGCCTACGAGAAGCTAACCAAAACATCACACGGAAAAATAACGGAAAACCAAAAAAATTACTCTTCTGGCATAACGCAAAAATAACACGCCCTTGAGAAGTTAATCTTAGTTCATTCTAAATTAACGGAAAAACTCTTGATCCATAACAAGGGATCAAAGAGTCGGAAAAACTGCACCAATGCAGCAACGGAAATAATCTAGAAATAAACCAGTACAAATGATTACTCTCTTAGTATCGTGCAATAACACGCATGTACGCCTTTGAAGAGTTAATTTTACGTAACTCTAGCTCATTCCAAACCAACGGAAAAAATCTCTCTATCCATGACACAGGATCAAAGAATCGGAATAAAACAAACGGAACTAATCTAAAATGAGCCAGAACTAACGGAAAACCACAGAACACGGAAAATTAACGGAATATGTATAAAAAAAAATTTTCTTGGCATCATACCAAAACACGCATCTAGGTCTTTGAGAAGTAAATTTTTCGCAACTCTAGTTCATTCCAAACTAACGGAAAAATCTCTCGATCCATAACAAACAAGGATCAAAGAGTCGGAAACACAATATCAAATTTTATTTCAGCGACACCATAATTGCAATTCTTTTCAACAAAATACACTAAATTAAGACAAATGAGGGTGGTATGATGGTACAATGCTCAAAAGAAACCTCTCCAATCACCAAAGTTACAGAAATTTTATCAGAAAAAATTACAAGAACGGAACGGAATACAGAAAAATATTTAAATTCATCAAAATTGTACCGGAATCCTTAAAAAAGTGGGCGCCACTGCAACGTTTAGGGGTTGGAGGGTGTGTTGGGGGTTGATGTAGATGATCAGGATGAGGTGGTAAATAAAGAGGCGAGCATGAATTGACAAAATATATTTATTTGCTCCGGCTAAGCTTACCACCTCTTAAAAGCTACACAGAAATCTCAGGCGTGAGTCCTTTGTAAGGCTCTGAATTACCCCTACTTCTGAGCGAGTTGTACCACCAAACTTATCATGTAAATTATACTAAACGGAATAATCTGAATTTAATTATGAACGGAATACTAATAAACGGCAACCGGAAATGTAGACTGCTAACTGGATTAAGAAGATGTTTCCACTTACTTCATCAAAGATAGGGTAGGGTAACCTTATGCATCCACGTGGCGTGGTACCAACCCGAATCTCATCGAGACAAGCTTCTTGCGTCGTTCATTTGATCAGCTGAAAGTCAGCGTAAAACGGTAAGGTAATGTGCTAAGCCTGGTAGCCAAACCAAGCGGCCATCAAAAGATCTGAAAGAAACCACTTATGTTATAGAACTGCAATAAGCGACTCAATGAACAAAATCCTGCCAAATCAGCAAATATACTTACGGCACTTAGACCGGAACAAAATTTAAAATATTATATACGGCGACTATAAGCCGGTATCAAAAAGGCGAGGTAACGGCCACCGTCTTCTCCTTCGGCTTCCTGGCCGACCTCTTCAACAGCAAGCAAGCAAGTCCCTTCCTCGACATCCTTGCAAATAAAAGTCGAAACTCGAATCCAATGAAATCGAATTTGCAAATCATTGTCAAGAAGGAATTTCCGAGTGCTCAGTTCACTAACTCAAATCTCCCCAAAACAATCGAAACAACACAAAGAACTATTTCTTTGTAAAACAGATATTAAACTAACAAGAAAACATTTAAACTTTTTAGGTTATTAATTTACAATATTTTAATATTCTAACTATAATTATAAACTACAGACTGGTCGTTGAATTAATTTGTTTTCTTTACCAGCCAGTCCGTAAGACAAATATTTTTCCCAAATAAATTCCCAATGTTTGTAAACCTGCAACACTACTATTTTTATTAACTTTTTTAAACATCTGTCTAAGGTCAAAAACGTCATTCTGCCAGGCTCATGAAAATTACTTCGGCTGCGTGAAGTTTCATTAAATAAGTTATGACTTTAACATACAAATCGTAAAAATATAGAAAACAAATATTATTATATTTATTGAAATAAATCATTCTCGACCTTTGTAAAATGAGTATGTGTTCCGTGCGTTTGCTAAACGTAGACAAACGAACGTAACGTTATTTTAGTCATTCGGAGCATACGGACAGTCGCATGCGCATCTGACAGCTCCTTGTCATTGACAGATCAATAACCAAAATAACGAAACTCGACTATTATTGAAGTGAAATTAATTGAGTTTTAATAATGAAACAATGAATGTATTAACTAAACGTGAGTATTTAGAGATTAGTGCGCAGCTCAGAATTCACAACGTGACACCGGGTTCGATCCCCGGGTCGGGCAACAAAAAGTTTCGAATTTTAGAACATTGCTCGGGTTTGTGATCACCAACCCGCATTTGGCAAGCGTGGTGGTTATGCCACTACCCATCATTGCTGTGGTAACAAATTAATAACAAGAAAACAATAAATGTTTTGAAATGCTAAATATTTAATATTGCTCGGTCTAGGGTTCATCGACCTACACAGATCTTTTCTCAATTAACATAGAACTCTATTCGTTCATTTTTAAGTTTATATTAGGTTGCAGAAACAGATTTTTTTTGGTATGTTTACTTTACCGTTGATTGTCATAAAAAACGTGTTTTTATTAACTTCCTCGTCAATCAAAGACGCGTTTTTATGACGATTAAAACATTCTGATAAAACATTCACAAAAAGTTTACCTTCGCAAAGCAATTATGCCAGGCGTTCCCAAACTTTTTCAGCCCGCAGATAACTATAACTTTAATATTTTTTCTCGCCGCCTTATCCTTATTTAAAAAAAAAAATACTGTTGGAAGAAATAGGTAAATGGCCCAAACTTGTAAACCGCTTAGGTACCTTACTCTGTGGCATTTAGATGTAATGCTCTGTCTAAGTATGCATATGAGACCAAATCTATGACGTTTTTTATAATTTTCTGTGTTAACGGAAATAAATTTATAACATACGAAACTGTATTAAATACATTGTAATTAAATAAATAAAATGAATACATGTATACTAAGAGTTAGTTGTTTCGAGATTTCTATCATGTACCTTGTTTTTTATGAGTTTCCGATATTTCGGCACTGTTGCAAGCGCCATGATCGCGGAAGAACTGCGGTTCTTCCGCGATCATGGCGAACTACCGCGAAACAATAACGCGAAACAACTAACGCGAAAGCGAAACAATTAACTCTTACGATAGTGACCATGAAAGTTTAAAACAGCATATATACTAAAATAAGCATACAATAATAATGTTTTTATACCCTTGCAAGGTGCTTTTCATATTCACTTATACAGGATGAAATTTTAACCACTTTCCAAAATTTTTATAGGCGTTCAGTATCGTATTTAGAGCCCATTTATGAAGTAAAAAATGTAAATCTAGTTGTCAGCCAAAAATATTTTTCGCGATATAGTTTTCAATTTTTACGGTCCTAGACCTGTTAAGGTTTAAAGGGACAATCAAAAACTGATAAATAGTATCGCAATGAATGAATGAGATGCGCAAAGCGTAAAAAAAGTATTGCTAGGAGGACGTATCAACAAGTTTAGATTTTTGGCGGACATTTTCAAAGTGTTTTATTTTGACATTTTTGTACTGGGTTATACCAAAAGAAAAAATACGTCAATTGTTTTCTGTCTCGTAGATTAAAATATTAAAATTTGGAAGGTGGTTAAAATTTCACCCTGTATATGTATATAGTTATAATTACTTACATTCATTCTCTTGTGATAAATACATAAATACAATTTTGAATTTCAATTGTTTCAGTGAGTGCTCAGCAAAGACCCGTCGTAACTGAATATACGATGCGAGCGTAAGAGAAAAATATTTTTTTACTTTATTCATAATTGAATCGTGCGTTTGTTTCTGATAATGCTGGAGGATTGACTCACAGCACCCCTTTTATTTTCTATGTCACAACAGGGCGCTCGCGCCGCACAGTTTGGGAACCCCTGAATTATACGATTGTCAAAGCAGAATTGCCTGCGGATAATCAAGGCTGAAATTAACGTTATTTTTCCTTAATCTTGTTGTAACTGTAAGGCAAAATCAAATGTTGACGACCCGGCTGGTGTATTAGTGGTCCGCTGACTACGCAAGGGTCTCGGATTTAATTCTCAGTCAGAGTCTCTATTTGAGAATTAATTTCTTTTTTAATAATTTGGATCTAAAAAGGGGCCTAGTTGTGCTTTGGAAGGCATGGGCTAACCCCTTCGAGCAACGCGGCCTTATTGAGGCCTCTGCGTCTGCCCCGAATTTTGCGGGCTGCGGGGCGAGAACGGCGCGGCACTGCAAATGTATGCGCCCAAGCGAGAATACTGCTGCCACCCACCCCGCTGCCCGAAAGAGCAGAGGCCTTACAATACCCCTATTGCTATTAGAGGTGGTGCTTTCACACGTCCACACATCCACAATAAAGCATTTCCAATCATATGGTCCATCATCCGTCATTCCTAAAAGGTTTTTATGACCATAGAAACGATTGATATTGATTCGTTTAGGTTTATGACCTCAAATAGACGATTTTTTTTCTATATAGTCCATTGGTATTGTGAAGAAGCCCTTAAGTCCAGTTTTAACCAGTTCACAGCACGAGACAGTCACGTGTCTGATTACATTATCTAACAAACATGTCTTCGTGTCGCAAAAATGGAGGTCGCGACTTTAATAATGGAGATATAATTATCAATTAAGTCAAATTAATGTCGTAAGACACTTCAAAGTAAAAGCAGATATTTTATTATGATTACATAAGCCTTAATTTCTAGTCTTAATAAGGTTTATTAGTTGTTAGCTTTACGCCCGAGGGTCTGACCGAGTGTAGTGCAAGTTATATCACGCGGGTGGAAATCTGTGCTCAAAAGTGGGATACCAAATAGGGATACAAATAAAACACTTCATAAATGGGCTCTAAATACGATAGTGAACGCTTATATACATTTTTAAAATGATGAAAAAGTCATTCTGTATACAGAGAATTCAGCAATACAGTGGTAATTTTTTGAAGATACGATTGCAAGTTCCCATGAACGAATTTCCCACTTTTTGCAGTCTGTCAGTTTTAACGACCTTCATCTTGCGACAGCCTTCTGAAGGACAATTAAAAGTATAACCCACTCGCTCCTTACAGACCCAAGCTAATTTAGAAAAGATAATTTTATAGGGTTCCGTACCCCAAGTGCATAAACGGAACCCTATTACTAAGACTTTGATGTCTGTCCGTTTGTCCGTCTGTCTGTCACCAGGCTGTATCTCAAAAGCCGCGATAGCTAGACAGTTGAAATTTTAACTAATTATGTAATCTGTTGCCTCAATAACAACAAATACTAAAACCAAAATAAAATAAATATTTATGGGGGGCTGCCATAAAAAAACGCCACTTTTTGCCTAATTTTGCTCGATATCAATAAATGGTTACAGATAGGCACTACATTAAATAAATTTATGTATCTACTGTTTTTTGGTCAACGGTTGGCTTGTTGGCTTACGGTCAATGGTACGGAACCCTTCGTGCGCGAGTCCGACTCGCACTTGACCGGTTTTTAAATTAACACGACTGGGAATCGAAACCGGGGCCTTTGCGTAGTAGGCGTAATATACTACTATACGCACTACACGAACCAACTCAATACAGTCTTAACCATGCACATTACACATGTATGTGATAAAATCGTCGGCTAAAATCGGCGCTGACGCTCACGCTGCATACCCTCAATATAGTAGCGGAACATATTGACCTTTTTCACTATTCTCTGAGTTAATTCACGAAGACAACTCTCTTTAAATTTTGTTATTGTGTATAAGTTATTATTGTCAGTGTATAATATGTTTGTTTTTCCTTTAATTTCTTTTTGCTTGTCTATTGTATTGGGTATTAACTTGTAAAAATAGAATTAAGCTTTGAATAAAAATAAAATAAAAACAAAAGGAGAATTTTGCAAGCGGGTTGGCGATCTGTTTGGCCAATCTTGAAGATAAGCTGCTGCAGCTGCTGCCGTTTCTCTTCATTTGTAAAAATTCAGTTTAACCGGGCAGATATCGGCGAGCGCTGAGGGCGCTCAGCCTAGATCCGCCGCGCTTGCGGATGATTGCCCGAGGAATTTATCCAGGGCGCTAACCCGTAGTTCTGACTTACTTAATGGCACAGGAGGACACAGAGGTTAGGTTTAGTGGGCAGTGTCCGTTAGATAGGACGAGCCCCACACCCCCCGACCATGGCCCCCGCCATGGCAGGATGTGCGTAAATGCATTCCCCTACTCCTACTTAAAAAAAAGGTCCGCCGCGCTAACGGCCTCCCAGTACGGCCGAAGGTGAGGCTTCAAACATGCTCGCGCCGGGACCAAACTTTTTTTATAGTCAATGGGCTTGCTCTTGACTACATACTTAACTCTACGGATAAGAAGAAGCTTTAAGATGGAGCGAGCTTACCCAGTGGCACTGGTTCTCCCATACACTAGCAGAACACAAAAAAACTGTTTGGCGCTGGACTCCGGCAGGAGGGTGGTAGCATCCAGGCGGCCTCTTACGAAACCTTCCACCGCAGAGGGATCTGTTAGCCGCCATCATTGTTTAGAAAACCAAAGATGCCGTTGCCCAGGGTGGACCACTAGGAGGTAGACACCACCAGCCCACTAGCGGACGAGATCGGATGATGTACCGTTAGTCGATTTATATGACACCCAGGACGAGTAAGGGTATATCCAAAATTTTTTTTTTGGTAATACACAGTAAAAAGATGACAACATCAAAATTTTACCGGTAAAAACAGTTTAAATGGAATAAGTATTTTGTAAAGGTTTTATTTCAAGGCACTAAGTACGCGGAAGCCATTTTGTATTTATTCCCTAAATGATGATATCAAACGTTTGACATCTCCAGAGTATGTTTAGAAAAAGACTTAGACTAAAAGAAAAAGAAAAAGCCTAATGAAATCTAAATTTTCAATGAAGAAATCGCATTTCAAGTGGCCGTATTATTTACCTGAGTTTAAGATTACATTTAAGATGGATGATTACAATGACCTATGATAGCTAATTCTATAAAGTAATTAAAATTAATGATAACTTAACAAAATTTTAAGTCAGAATGATTTAGGTAAGTCATCTGTCTATCATGTTTTTATCTGCTCACAAAAATTGAGTTTAATACTTACCTGCGTTTTTTTATGCTTATACAATAGATTTAATAATATGAAAATTTAACCATGGCTGCTCCACAGCTGCAAATTGAAATGTTTAACCTACCAAACACACGCGCACACGCCACGCACACACACACACACACAAACACACCAATGCGCGCGCGCAAGTACACCTGCGCACACACACACACCTCACTTATTTGCTTTAATATAGGAAAAAAGTAAAGTAATCATCCCACTGCAGGGCAAAGGCCTCCATCATTGAATTCAAGTTACCACAGCAATGATGGGTATAGGCGTAATCACCACTCTTGCTAACTGCGGGTTGGCAATGTTCGGACATTCGAAACTCTTGTCCCTACCATGGGATTCGTACCCAGGATCCCGAGATCTAGTACGCAAACCACTCGACTAATGGGGCGTTGTTTAACGATTAAAAAGTGTTTAGTACTATTGTATTATTAATATACTCGTATTAGGGGTTAAAGTATGAAATTGCCGTTTTGTATGGACGCAATCGAGAAAAGTCATTTTTCCATACTAACAATTTTTTAGTCTTTTTAAAAACGCCTGAACCGTTTTCGATGCAATTAAAGGTGAAAGTTAGATGGTTATAAAGCTATGCATTATAGTATTTAAATTTCTGAAAATCAAAGTATATAATACAAATATACTTAATTGAAGCAAGAAGGTCAGCTGACACATTGTAAGGGGTCTTTTCAACGACTTCCTTTGAAGTAATAGGCACTAGTATTGCATTTTTTTTTTAGTCAAAAGTTACTTTATTTAGTTTTTGATACAATACAAAAAGAATTACGCAATAATATGACTATACTTAAGAGCTATAAACAAAATAAAAAGTGGGAAAATAATCGGCAATTTCATACTTTAACCCCTATTATTATGAGTCATTAATTAAACTAAAAATGCGAGTATTGTTTCAATCAAATAACAAACTAGTTTAGTAGTCATTAAGGTTAACAATTCGATGAAATGCTAATGATATTTTAATCGATTGTAATTAATACAAACACAATATGTGAATTGTAAAAGACAAATTACATTTAAAGAATAAATAGGTACTTAAAATGTAATTTAACTGTACCAGTCAAATAACATTTCCATGTACATTTCAATGTCAACTAGTTATTGCCCGCGTTTAATACGTGTGGAATTAAAAAATACGTTAAAATTATCCCACAGGAACCGCACCATTTCCCAGGATAAAAAATAGCCTATACATTATTCCAACCAATAAACTAACGCCGTGCAAAATTTAATTTAGATCCGTTGAGCAGTTTTAGAGTGAGAGAGCAACAAATATTCAGACATTTGTTGCTTTTAGAGTGAGAGAGCAACAAATATTCAGACGTTTATAATATTAGTAGAATAGTAGGATTAATTTAATCTTATAGACTTCTTACGTGTGCCATGTTCTGCCTAAAGTATAGCACCAACTCTTCTCGTTCTATGGGTGTCATAAGAGGCGACTATAGAAAGAACCAGAAGAAGAGAGGAACCAGCGTCTTCTATCCAAAATTGGTCAAACTGAGGAGAATCTTCACATTAAAGAGGCCGTGTCCAGCAGTGGACTTATGTGGGTTAGTGGTGATGTCGTTTTGAAGAACATGAAAGAGTGTAGCAAAATTAGCCTGCCTTCCATATATTTTTTATTTAATCGCATTCGTGTGGGTCTAATTATGTAATTTAATTAAATGCTACATACTTATTTGCACAGAACAGACATTTTGGTCTATATAATCTTATGAAATAAAGTTATTCCTAACTATGACAAAACAATTAATGATTGGATAATAAAAGCACAGATAATATAATACTAGTTGGTACAGATACCTCATGCCCTACAAAGAAGAGTGTTGTAGTTTTTTTTATTGCTAAGTACTAGTAACTAAGTACCTATGTGATATGTGTTAAGTGTAAAAATGCAACAAGAAAGTTTAAAATCCTATACAAAAAAATGTAGTAAGACTAGTACCAAGGACTTCATTAGCCTATTTGTATACCCTGACCTCTAGACTACTATGAGAAAGAAATGTCGATCCCTTTAATTTAAAAGAACAAACATGTTTATCCTACAGGAACGAAATAATTTTTGGGATCAACGTAGCTTATGCGCTATTTCACACTATTACCAAGCACTGTGTTAAATTTAAACCATGCGTTATGCGTTTTGGCATGTTTGACGAACAAACGTACAAACAAATTTTTATATGTATAATAGTGGTATTCGTAAGATAATGATATTATTTACCCCTTTTATTTACAGTAACGCGTCGTAAAAAGAAAACAGGTTGAATTATTGTTATTGAGACTATTTGCACTAGGGCTAAGCAAAAGGTCTTACAATCATGCAAACCAATAAACTAGTCCTAGAATAAATAAAAAAAATACTCACATAATATATCTTCTAAATTAACACTAGATTAAATAATAAATAAATATAAATATATGCTAGTTAAGTTAAAACTGAAAGGCTGTTGCCCTAACGCGGTCGCCCGAGTTACTGACTGACTGACACACGGACTGAACGACCTTTATCTGTAGAGATTTGAGCTCAAGTCAACCGAATCACTAGGTAAATAGATACAGTAGACTTGTTCCGAAATACTAGCATGTTAAAATATTGGGACGTATAAAGCGCAACCTACAGCCTGTTTTGCAGCAACGGGACTAAAGTTTTCTTCTTAAAAAATCAAAATGTATATTTTACAGACAAAGCAATTACAATGGTCCTTAATTAAGATAGCTTTAAACCTTTGCTAGACACTGTGGTTTTGCGCACGCGGACAATTTTAAAAAGTCGAGAATGGCGGGATTTCTGTTCTTGCCGTCATCACCATGCTGTAAGGAGCAGACTAACCCCCTTATTTATAATAACGCCAAATAGTCTAATAAATCTATTTAGCTACTACACTGTTTTGTCACTTTCTTTCAAATGATGACAGCGCTAAGAAAGAACGAGACAAAACAGTGTAACAGCTAAAATAGGTTTATTAGACTGTTTGCGTTATTATAAACAAGGGGTTAAAGGAATAAGTTTTACTAGAATGAGATGTGTAACATTGTCTTCCCTCCAACATTAGCTATATTGCGTACGCCAACCTGCCTGCCAAGCCTGGCTATATATTTTTTTGAAAACTAGCAGTGCGAATGACCGATTCAGGCTGATACCGTTAAACCAACTAAAAGCACCAAATGGCTAATGTACAGACAACAGCACGTCAACCTACCACATAACGTCAAATTTTCTTAATTGATATTGATCTCTACTTGTTTGACTTAAAGTTGAAAATCAATTCAGTGACCTCTAACTTTTTGGGTAGGTTGACCTGCCGTTGCCTGTAAAAATTTTGGGTCACTGTCAAAAACGAGAATTATTATAAATTTTTATTTGAATTTGAGCTTCTTCCGATCCAATAAGACAAAAATTAACAAAATCAACCAACATCCTAAAAATAGATGTATTTAAAAACCTCAAAGTCTTCGTTTAATCGTCGTCTGTCTTCCAAAGTGAGTTTACTGTATATGTTTTTACTGTGACAATAGTGATTATTACGCAGTATGTGAGCGTAGTTACATTCTTAGTTCATTAAGGAAAGATATAAACTTACTTTTTGGTTCGCTAATAACCAGAGAGGAAAATGGGTTTTCAAACGAAGGAGGATTGCGGTTCGACGCGTAGTGTTGTTACGAGTACATTTGTATTTTCCAATTGACTTTAGATAATGTTGTGCGATGCGGGCAATAAACATCCTTAACGACAACACGTTAAGACCAATTAAAAATTACGAACTTAAAGGTAGTTAACCAGTAATGGTTTACTAGTTTTATTTTAAATATGCGGTAAAAGCAGAAGTGTGTTTTTTTATGTTTTTATTTAAGATTACCAACAAGTTAACAACGCTATTAATATGCTTTATAAATAAACTCATTTCAGTTTTAACAGACTGAGCTAATTAAGGTGAAACCGCATGCTTTAGAAATAAAAACTATAATTAATTACTGAAAGAAAACTTTTAAAGTATTTAACAGTTCAATTTCATGAAATATGATTGTCTAAAATGTGGGCTGGACCAGATAAGAAGATCTCAGTCTTATTTCAGTAAACTCTCTCGTATAAACGCCACAGAGATTGACGTGTCATACACACTACGCTCAACTGTTCCGAAATTACTAGGTTAGTTTTTTTTTAAATTAAATTATTTAAATTTAAATTTAAATATCATAATACTTTGCGATAATATATTATGTAGTGTAGGTTACTATAGTCTGTTTTTGACTGCAATTTTTAATACGCATGTCGTGGCAGCCTTTAATTAAGGCAACACTGTAAACTACGAGTATGTTATCATTGCCTGTATTTATGAATGTGATGTGTATGCTTTGTTGGTTGTCCTTAATAAATAAATAAATAAATAAATCTAATGCGAATTATACTTTATGAGGGAGAACAAACCTAATTTTGATTTGAAGCTGATCGTTGTAAGTAATCGTGTTGTGTGTGTATTTGTGTGTGTGAGTAACATAACAGTGAATTCTCTTATATGTATACTACTAAAAGACTTTGGTCTATCAAGAACTGAAATAAGCCCTTTTCTAAAACGAATGTTGGAAGCGGCATTGATAGGATCATACTGAACATGGTTAAGCAGAATAGACAGAGAAGGTTATTGGGCCAAAGTCACCATCATTAACATCAGGCCACAGCTGGACATATGATTTTGCAATACCAAGAACCACGATAGAAGGCAAATTGGCGATAGCCATCGTAGAATAAAATAAAATTTTATTTGGCACTTCAAAAATTAATAAAATAAAGAAAAATAAATTGTGATAGATAGAAAATGGTGAATATAATACTTTTTAGATGCTACTCGTATTTACGGCACCCTAAAGACAAAAAAGGAGTACTGCTATTTCATTTAAGGTTGTAACCACATAGTTTTAACGCTTATATCTCATGAAAACTAGAAAAATTACAATAGTTCCAAAAGAGATAGATCTAAAAAAACCACATTGGAATTATTATTCCCTATTTTTTTAGACAGTACCTAGTTGCAACTGAAAACAGTTTTATTGATTATCTGGTCTGGACCCCAATGAGTAATGGTTAGACAAAATAAAAAACTGTAAGAAAGCCCTGGGAAAGACATATTCTTTTTGCTTTTCTTGTTTCTTAAAATTCTTTTCGTTTCTGTTAAAAAGTATTCTGTATAAAACACTTTCTACATAATGGTTATTGATTAAAAACTATGTATCTGCTGTGAAGTTTACCATACGAATAATAAATATCTCTTAGTTAGAGATAATTCATTTTGTAGACATGATTAAAAAAAAAAGATGACAATTGATGCGGAATGATGATATTTTACTATCACGTATTTCATTTTATTCTTATGCGCAATTGAACAAACATAATAATGTGACGTGTTATTATTATTGCTCCTTTGTTCATAATATTATTAATTACTTAGGCATATCGCTATCTAAGTTAAAACGTATATTTTGATTTGTAATAACTTCTTAAAATAAATAGAAAATTTAAACAAAAAAGCAAAAAAACTGAAGAATCATAACGAAACACAACCCAAATACGTAAAAAAAAAATTATACTATAAGCTATTCTAAATATTACCATATAGTGAAATGAAAGATAAGTTTACGGATTTAGAACGCGTTTATTTTTAATTTAACCCGACGTTCCGAACCCTTTACAGCGTTCATGGTCACGGGTAGACTAAGGTGTTCAATGTAAAGTGTTCGCGTAAATTCTAGAAAACAGTATTACCATTAAGACTCAAAATGATCCCAAACAGGTAATTTAATTTTTTCTTACTTGATTTATTTTTTCTTTTAGTATTTTAAAAACGGTTTGAGAAATAGCGCGATAGATATGCCTATAGAAGTGGTGAAATTTTAGTGCAACATTTGCTCAGTTGCGTTTTAATATCACAAATTGAGAAAAATAACAATTTAATGCAACACTGATTTTACTGTAGGTTTCAAAGCACTTTCATTGTATTATTTTTTTGCTGCATAGCTTGGAAAATGGTTGCATTGTTACTTATTATTTGACTTAATTAAGATTTTATAGAAATTAAGATCATATTATTCTAGAAATAAACAAATATAAAATGAAACAAAAAATATTTTGAAGATGATTTGGCTCAAAATCACCAAGGTGGGAAATTCTGAATTCTGTTTTATGATGCTATAGAGTAGAAGCTAAATATATTGATAATTACTTTAAATCATAACTAAACTTGTGTTTAAACTTTACCTTGGCAGAGCATAGAATTAAATACTTTTGTTGAAATTTCAATTTTTAAGTGTACTATCACTAAAATTGATCATTCGGGGAACGTTATTCGGAGGTTTATAATTAAATTAAAAAAAAAATTATATATTCCATTTTTAACCTTTACGATAGCGGATAATGTCGCCAATAGTACGAAATTAAAAAACTTTGTCAAAATTTGGAATTAAAACGTTTTTAAGGACAATGTCGCTGTAAATTAAGTTATATGACTATTTCATGTTCTTAAATTAACTAAATAAGTGAATATCGCTCACTTGCATATAAATAAATCTGTGGTAGCTATAGGGATTCCGCCTGTTTCCAATATTAACAGGCTTTATTCCTAAATACCTTATGTTATAATGGCATTTCTTTGATTTTAATGGTGTTCCCCGAAATGATGAGGGCGTTCATCAAATGATGCGTGTGTTCTCCAAATGACGATATGCAGACAATTAGGGTTAAATTCACAGTTAAATTGAATTTTAAGCCAAATTATAGGAACTAATTGTTATTTATTTATTTGCTATAAGGTTTATCTTAACAAAAACTTAATCATTACTAAGTTAAATCACTTTGTTAGTCTTATAATTGATGACACACAGCCTAGTAAAACTCTTAACAATCATATTAAACTTTGGATATTCCTGGAGATGATCAAACCATCTAAACTAAAATAGACCATCACACACCATTCATACAGTCGTAAGAAATTACGTTGCAACTATAACCCTCAATAGTTTTCTCTCTCTTAATTTTGGAGCTACCACCCAAAACGGCTTTGCTCTTAACAATGTCGCTTAATCCCTCGATCGTGAGTTATTCCAGACACAATTGAAATCAATTGTTATCGTGGCACCCGAGTGCCTCCTGGGGGTTGAGGGAATAAGACAAATTAATTCCAGTTTCGTTAGCAAATTTTGACGTCAGTGCTTTAACTGAACATGAAAGGAGGCGTTTTTGTTTCTTAATCCCGTTTTTCTTTACGAAATCTCTCTTGGCTGGACACATCCTACTGACATCATCTCTTTGGAAGAACTCTTTGACTTCTTTATTCAAAACAACCTCACGAATTTTGGCGTCAGATTTGAGAATAGTACTGGTTTTCTCTTTTGGCAAAATACTCTTAGCCTTATGAAGCAATCTGTATTGCCTTATCATAGTGCCGCTAACACATTTTTGAAAAACTTCCCTCTCCTTGGAATTTTTTCTCAAAGTATTGGCTTTATCTTGTAATTGGGCAGTCAATACTTCGTTAAATAAAAGATTCTTGCGCACTTCAGGAGGTACGTCAACGTTTTCTAACAATGCGTTAACTTTGCTGTTGGTAGTTGTAGGTTTCTGAGACTTCACTTCTTTTCTTTTTTCTTGTCTTCTTAATCTTTTCTTTAAAGTGTCATACTCGTATTTACGTTTAATTTTAGCAATGGTTTTCTCTTGTTGTTTCATTTTACGATATGCTTCGGCTCTATCCTTCCGCACAATTTGTCTTCCTACTGTTTATCTCACTAAAGCTGATGCAGCTAAATAATCATCGGAATGTGGCGGTGTATTGTGTAATATGCCAGATAATGCCTTTTTCTTTTCTCTGTATTTTTTGAAGCTTCTTTCCACATTTGTCTTTGCTTTCGCTTTTCTCGTTCAGTCATCTTAGCTATGTTCTTCACTTTCTTTTCGTGTTTTTTTTTATGATAGTATTCTCTGCCCTTAGCCCTTTTAATCGCCTTCTCTTCCTCTGTCATCTTATCTAAAAATTTTCTTTATCTGGCATTCGCTTTTTCTCTTTGGCGCAAGTAAGCTGTACTGTTTTTCTTTATTGGCTTTTTCGAACGGTTGTTATTTTTTTTAACTTTGTGAGACTCCATATTGCTGTAAAAATAAAATAATTATACTCGTACCTATTGATAACTTTGTAAGCACGACATACACAAAATTGACAGTTAGTAATAGAAAGTACCACTTAGTAACTAAATAGTCATTTGGGGAACAACAACATCATTTAGAGGACGGTCCATCAATTCGGAGAATGTTTCCCAAATGACTGTTCACCAAATGATATTTTCAAATAACCGTGCATTTTTTAAACGGCAGCCATATTTGACAGCAATTCTCGCTTCCTTATTGTAAAATATTTAAGGTTAACATTTGATAAACAGCACTATAAAAGCTATTATTGCACTATTTTGATTGAAAAACGCGTTCCACATATGACGACCTATTGATGTACGCTCTGTAAATAATGAATTGAAAGACACTTACCACTTATTTTAATTTCTTTTGGCGAACTACTTTTTTCACAGCCACTTTGTTTACAACTCTCTCTACAGCTGTTCCATAGACTAAAGAGGGATGCGTTCGTATTATTTTTTTTCGCGCAATCAAAGCTGCGTTCTCTAAAATGATGCTTACATTGTCGGACATTATATTTTGACTTACATTTTTTAAATTCGTTTTTCTTCTTTATTAATTCTTGCAATAATTTAATATTAGATAACACTGAAGGTGAATGGGTGTTAATAACTGTTAAATATGTTTTATTTTATGACTATTTCTGGTGTTAGCTTTTAAGAATTGCTACTTAGGACGCGTTCTCCAAATGATTTCTTGTACTTATTTGTCCATATAAAATGTAATAGATAAGACTTTTTAATTATTTTGTGTGATGTGTGGTTAAAGTAAACACAGTTAAGTGTTTACTAATGCTAGAATGTTTAAAAAAAACAGAATTTAGGCATTTATATGCTGCCGAAGTGGATTTACCACCTTGGTGATTTTGAGCCATTTAAATATTAAAAAGGATGATCTGTAAAATATACAAAACAACAGTTATGCCCATTTAGCACTGCAGGTGTGATCAGGCCGTTAGTTGATTCAACTGGGAGTGAAAACTGACGTGTTGTGACTTATACACCGGTTATCAAGGTGTCGCCATCTCCAGGACTCCGGACTCCGGGTTCGATACCCGTATTCCAGGACATGATAAATAAAATAAATAAATAAATGTGGACAACATCACATACATTGTTCTGATCCCAATTTGAATAACTATTGAAAGCATTCGTATTTTGGAAACCAGAAACAACGAAGGTACCACAAACATCCAGACCCGAGAAAATGTAGAAAAACACTTTTTTTTCCCACATTGACCCGTCCGGGAATCGAACCCGGGACCTCGGAGCAGGCGACACCTTGAAAACCGGTGTGTACGCCACTCCGCCACGGAGGTCGTCAAAAATATATTAATAGCTGTTGCACGCGACTTCATTCGCGATATAATGCTCTCATGAAAAAATAATAATTTCAGTTCATGGGATGTTAAGGATGAAAAGTATATAAATATTTTTTGATCCCTAGACGACGGCTCACCGCTGTATAAAAAAATATGATGATCACATTAAGTATGAAAAACAAACAGTAATCCCATGAAAACCGTACAATTTTATGTTACTGTAAGTATATGATATTTGAGCAACTTAATTGCAAATATTTAATTTAATTTGAAAAATTTCGGCTCAGACATGTCTCGAACCCGCACAAAGCACCACGCGTATGCATCCCTATGCATACGCGTGGTGCTTTGTCCAATTAAGCTACCGAGACATTACGTCACAGCGCCAAGATAAGATTATTGTCTCGGGTTGTGTTTGTATTACTTTCGCTGTCTGATTTCCTTAAAACAAGTGATTTAAATGTTACTTACCTTGAGATCAGGAATAACTGTTGACAATATCCAATTTTTTAAATATTTTAGTAACTTTTCCTTGGATAAATTATTTTAGCTAAAAGTGTTTTGTAGTATACATGTGTTATATACGCCCCGTTGGTCTAGTTGTTTAAATACCGGGCCAAGATCTCGGGGTCCCAGGTTCGAATCCCGGTTCGGGCAACGAACGTTGCTCGGGTTTGTGATCACCAACCCGCATTTGGCAAGCGTGGTGATTATGCCAGTACACCCATCATTGCTGTAGTAACTTGAATTCAATGATGGTAGCCTTTGCCCTGCAGTGTTTTTTTTTTATAATCATTGGGCTTGCCCTTGACTACATACTTAACTCTACGCTTAAGACGAAGCCAAAGATGAAGCGAGCTTGCCCAGAAAGTGGCACTGGTTCTCCCACACACCAGCGGAACACAGAAAAACTGTCGCGCTGGACTCCGGCAGGAGGGTGGTAGCATCCAGGCGGCCTCTTACGAAGCCTTCCACCGCAGAGGGATCTGTTAGTCGTCATCATTGGTTAGAAAACCAAAGATGTCGTTGCCCAGGGTGGACCCCTAGTAGGTAGATCCCATCACCCCAAAATATGATGATTAAATGGGATGATCATAGGCTGTTACTGTTTTTACTTTACTTATCTTAGCCCAGGCAATAGAACACGTGAGGGACACTCATTAGGGCTCATTATAGTAATATTGTATATATTCTCTTCCAATTCTTTTGTCTCAAGTAATTTGAAACGCTAATGAAACGATTAGAAGTCATTCAAATTGCAAGCATGTTTATCAAGAGACAAAATAGACATTAAATTACTTCCAACCAACGAAAAAAGGCATATTGTTTTTTGAGACTGTTTTTAAAACTAATATTTGCTGGTTTATTTTGAAAATACAATTTCTCATCGGGCGACTAATCTAATCAATACTATGCTATGAGTTTCTATACGTTTTGAATTCAGGACCTCCTTTTTTTGTGTCGGTTTGGTAAAATTATGAAACTACGCATACTTACCTACATCGTAAGTATAAACCACTTGAATAAATTCGTGTGCACAAATATTGTTTTGGTAGCTAAGTTGAAGAGGCACTCTATTTTAATTAAAATTGAACGTTACTTGCAATTATTTTACTAACATTTATGTTCATGTTACAATGTCAGACAAAATAACAGATCTAGTGAGAGTAAAAATTTATCTGTTAGAGGTTAGAGAGGTTCTGTTTGCTCAAACCATTCAGGGAGGTAAGCCGAAGGATACTCTTTGGGATGGAACGGGATTTCACAGTTTTCACACAGATGGCGCTATTGGAATATTTGCTTAGTGCTTCAGAAAATTAATATTTTTGCTGACAAAAACTAAATAATCTTGTAAATTTAAAGCTTTTAATAAAAAAACATTTTATTTTTATTTTTTTAGTTTTAACAACATTATAGCTACTTTTTATATTTTATAGTGCAATAGCTTTTGGCCCGCAGCTCTGCCTGCGTGACTACACTATATATTACGTATGCGGAAACCTGTTCCCAACTGTGGGATACAAAATCTTTCCTAAAGTTTAATCTAGCTTTGTAATAAAATTTATAAAAATTACTTCAGTAGTTTTTTTACTTCAGTAGTCACTTTTTTGCGTGAAAGGGTAACAAACACACATTCTAATTCATAGTATTATTAGGGATGTAAGAGACATGTGTTAGGTAAGGCAAGTCCACCCTTAGGCAATTATGTGGACGGTACGATAAGGAAGAAATTATATCTAACAAATAATTGTTTAATATACCGTTGTACTGAAAATGACGCCATAAAAACTCACTATTATCCTTATAAAGTCAATGGAGACAGATAATGATTTCGCAAAATGATCCTATTATTCGTAAAACGTATCAAACTGAGTCATTATTGTTATAGGTATTAACCTAATGAAATAATGACTTTGTCACATGCTATGCTATGTCGTGCTATGTCGAAGTAAGCCGATCAACAATTATTTTTTCTATTGGTCGTCAGGTATTTATTTTTTAAGATCTTAGTTAAAGTTGTGCAATGACGGTATTTTACAGGTTGTACTCGTACCTCTGAGCTTCTGAGCTGCATGAACTCATTCCGCCATCCTTCTTCTAGCATTGAAAAAGCAGACGAACCCAGTTATCACCCCTTCTTGATAAATATTCCGCAATTGCGTACAAAACGCTTTTCTTCCTCTTTCGTGATGCGTACTGCCAAGGAGTGGAACGCCTGCCTACGTCTGTTTTCCCCAATGATTATACAACTAACATTTTTAAAGCTAGAGTGAATAGACTGCTTCTGGATATGCTGCGCACTACCAAGTAGTGGAGCGCCCTGCCTGAGTCTGTTTTCCCTAATTACTACAACCCCAACATTTTTAAATCTAGAGTAAATAGGCTGTTTTTCGGTAAGCTCGCTCCATTGTACGCTCCCAATGTCTAGGGTTTAGTGAAAAGCCAAGACAAACCTATCATCGATAAAAAAAAACTTGAATTATTTAGGCGGTATTTGTAGTTTCCTAACCAAAATATCATACAATCAACGCGAGCGAAAAATACAAAACCTCATTAGTGGTATCATTGTTACTTAAGTTAACAATTGTCTTTACGAGTATTTATATTTGAGCTACGTGACATGTGAAATAACAAAGATGGTAGGAAATATAAAAATATTGAATTATTTCACGTACTAAAGATTTGCTTGCTGGTTTTCATACAAACTAGAACAGTAGAACTGGTGTCGTATTATTAAGTCGAAACAAAATGGAACATGAAAACTATTCCTGTATTTATTTGTCTTCCAACATAAGTGTTTCAGGTTCGATTCTCATTATCATGAGCTCATGTCAGTCCACTGGAGAGAACCCCGAGACTTGGCCCGGTATTTAACCACTTGACCAACGGGGTACATCACTTAATATCTTATATAAGTATAGTGTATACTAATCGTATATATATAAAAATGTTAGGTTGGTTTGTGTACGCTTCAAAAACTCAAAAAGTTCTGCACCGATTGAGCTGAAATTTTAGCATGATACGAGTATATAATCCGCATCGAGGATTGTTTTTATCTATTTATCCGCGACCGCAAAAAAAAAACATACCACAGCGAAGCTTGGCAGGGAACACCTAGTATAAAATTAATAGACTCAGGCGTTACTTTGCGGAAATCCATAACTAATTATGGATTTAGAAAATTATTTTGCTAATGATTTCCGCTTGTTAATATACCGGCCTAGATACCTTCACCACACTACCCGCACTAACACTGATTGAGCAAGCACAATTTCATGCAGGAAAACCACCCGCCCTCCCTCAAAAATGCATGCAGTACAGTTAAGGGTACTAATAATTGCATTAACTGTACTGCATGCATTTTTGAGGGAGGGCGGGTGGTTTTCCTGCATGAAATTGTGCTTGCTCAATCAGTGTTAGTGCGGGTAGTGTGGTGAAGGTATCTAGGCCGGTATATTAACAAGCGGAAATCATTAGCAAAATAATTTTCTAAATCCATAACACCTAGTATAGTTTAAGAAGTTTCTTGAACACCAACTGAATATCGCCTGAACCATCCGTTTCATGCTGCAGCTCTATACTATATCGAAAATGTGACATATTGTTGATGTAAAGTAACGGGCTATAATCATCCCACTGCAGGGCAAAGGCCTCCATCATTGAATTCAAGTTACTACAGCAATGATGTGTAGTATTATTATTAATATCGGTATAAATCCTATCTAAATGCTTGTTGACCCGGCAAACTTTGACTACCTTAGTGAATAAAATATATATTTTTTAATTATGAAGAATAAACTTAAAAGTCATAAGAATCGACCCAGCCGTTCTGGAGTTATAAGTGGATAAAGATTCTTGAAATTGTAGTAATTCGAAATCAAAAGATTAAGAGCTTTCTGAGCTTTTCCTTAGCGTTTCGTTGCATTGTGGTGGTTCAGGTAATTGATTCGTATCGTCCACGTGCCCTGTAAATACATTTTTGATTCATTTAAAGTGACGTCATTTGTGAATGTTATTTATGCTTATTAAACATTTAATAACTTTGTAAATGGTATTTTCCGTAAATTTGCATATCAGTAAATCTCTCTCTTTAGAAAAAAAAAAAAATAAAATAATCTATACCCTGTAATATAATACAACATAAGTATTCTTATCGTATGACTTTCCTTTAAGGATATTCAGATGACAGAACTTCTTAAGCCTAGATGGCTTAAAGCCTCTGACATGACATCTTTCTGTTAACATCTCGTCTGTTAATTACTTTGTATGATGTACAATGAAGAGTTCATGAGCCCCGAATCAATTCTACCAACCGGGTTTCAAAAAACAACTAGAAACGCTCAGCATATCAAAAACAAACTCACAGCTCCCTTTATTTGTTCTGCGGTGCAATCCCACTAAATGTTTACTTAAAACTTTGTTCTCCAACTCGGTGTCTTTACAACAAATTGGAAAACAAAGCGGTTTTGACGGGTGTGTTTATAGTGTTAAAAGCAGCGATTATACCTACTTATTTAATTGACCTAAGGATGTAAGACGTGGTCGTTTACTATGGGTCTCATAAGAAGGCTCACGATCACCCAGCGAGCAATGGAGAGAGCGATGCTTGGTATTTCCCTACTCGATCGAATCAGAAATGATGAGATCCGCAGGAGAACTAAAACAACTGACATCGCTCGAAGGATTGCATCGTTGAAGTGGCAGTGGGCGGGACACATAGCGCGGAGAACCGATGGCCGTTGGGGCGGAAAGGGTTCTCTAATGGCGACCGCGTACCGGACGACGTTCCGTGGGCAGGCCCCCACTGGGTGGACCGACGATCTGGTCAAGGTAGCGGGAAGCTGCTGGATACGGACAGCATAGGACCGATCGTAGTGGAGATCCATGGGGGAGGCCTATGCCCAGCAGTGGGCGTCGTTCGGCTGATATGATGATGATGATGACCAAATTTAAATGAGTCAGACAATCTTTAGGAGAAGGCAACCGACTTCGCTGCAAGAATTGCGGAGCTGAAGTGGCAGTGGGAGACAGTAAGTAGAACCGATGGCCGTTGGGCGGAATGGCTCTGGAATGGCGACAGAGTATCGGTTGGATTAACGAAATAATAATACAAGTATTGTAATGAAAAATACATGATTAATTAATATTTTATCTATACTATATTTTAATATTATAAATCTGATGAGTTTGTTTGTTTGTTTGTTTGAACGCGCTAATCTCAGGAAGTACTGTTCCGAATTCTTTTTGTGTTGGATAGTCCATTTATCGAGGAAGGCTTTAGGCTATATAACATCAACCAATAGGAGCGAAACATTAGTGAAAAATGTTGCAAAAATAATCGCGATCATAATAACAGAAATTGAAGTCGCGGGCAACGGCTAATTATATATAAACTGCAGCAATGTAATGAAACATAGACCAGTAGGTCTGTCAAACCAAGCTATCCTTATTTAGATTACGATATTTTATGTTTAGTAGTATGTATAATACATCTAATTATTTTTTTCATAAATAAAGGCCATCCAAAAACCTAAACAAAATGTTTCTTAAAAAATCTTGTTTGTAATTATCTTATTCCAATTCCTTATACAATTCGCTAGTGAATTTGCCACTAGAGGCGCTAGTGTCGCGTGAGGTCCAAAATCATTCTCTTTGTACTGGTTTTAGCGGAATTTGTTGCATAAATTATAATTTCTTTAATTTACCTGCTGGAAAGTGATCTCCTTCGTGAAATATTGCAAATATGGATTATTTGGCGATTAATGTGAACGCTTTAAAAGCGGAATTAGGAAAAATCGCAAAAATAGGCGGCCTCAAGAGCAACTATTTCAGAATTTAGTTTGTTGATATCAAGATAGTTATTTATAAACAATATAACCTTAATTAGATTCAAGATATAACACTTTGTTTCGGCGCCAATCGCCTTTGATAGCTATACTTCCGGACCTCAGTCTACAGTGGCGCCAACTGGTGAGCAAAGAAACGGTAGTCCCCATTGAAGGGCCATCATGATTGTGCTGTGAAGCGTGATCCAAGGTTTCATAAAACCAGTTCTGTCAATGACCATAGACCAATAATTGGTTATGCGTCATTAGAATTTACAAACCTTTTTTTTTCTTTCACAAAAAAAGAACCTGGCCATAATAACTAGTTAAAGGTATCAAGTACCTTTAAGATTGGGTTTGTAAAAAGGCCTATTATTGAATTAATGTACTTCTTATGTTGTTTGTTGGCTAGTTGACGGTTTTTAAAAGTGGTCCTTCAATGATTGATAATTGCCTGTTAAGACGGATACAAACAAACTCTAAATACATCTATAAATAAATAAATGTGGACAACATTACATACATTATTCTGATCCTAATTTGAGTAACTTAAAAGCACACGTATTTTATCAATCAGTATAAAAAATAAGGTTCCACACACAAAGAGACCCGAAAAATTAAAAAAAAAATCATTTTTTTCTTTAATGACCCGTCCGGGAATTGAACCCGGGATTTCGGAGCAGGCGACTCCTTAAAAACGAAAAAGTCTTGAAAACCGGGTGCGTACGCAACTTCGCTTAGGAACTCGTCAAATATTTTTGGAGACTGAAAAGACCAAAATTTTAAAAGTTCACTTTAGTAAACCCGTAAATACAGTGTCAGCCATATTAGTTAATTATCTGTTTTTTGTCCTCCTCTACTGGTCAGTGGTCTATTGATTATTATTTTGTTATCCTACTCTATTCGCTTTGTATTTACTAATTCGCTCCTCTGGTCAACATGTCCTTACTTTAACTGGAATACTTTAAGTATGCGGCGGAAGCAGGCTAAATAAACATACGGAACCTGGATATGGTAAAGAAACTGCAGTTTGCATGTATTTGTTATAATTTATACAGAGTTAATGTAACTATCCTTGTTTATACATTTAAATCGATTACAAAAATACAATCGAACACTCACATAATTCATTGTACAAAAGAAATAGCACAAAAGCATTCATTCGCTTTGGTATCGGTTAAATTGAATTGCGAAAATCGATTGTATATGTCTTTGTTGGGAAAAACAAGAACTACGAACTTCAGGTACAGGGGACAGGGTCTTTGGACTAAAATACATCCGATGTATTTAGTATAGTGACGGCCTATAATTATCCTACTGCAGGGCAAAGGCCTCCATCCTTGAATTCAAGGTACCACAGCAATGATGGGTACAGGCATAACCACTACGTTTCCAAATGCATTGATGATCACTCACCCAGTAACGGCCTTTAATCCTCCCACTGCAAGGCAAAGGCCACCATTGAATTCAAGTTACCACAGCAATGATGGATACAGGTTTAATCACCATGCCTGCAAATGCGGGTTGGTGATCACAAACGCGAGGTAAGTCCGAAAATTCGACCTTTACCTAAGCTTTACAATTTTTAGCCATAAAAATATCCGAACAAGCCAACACCATTACATCAATATAATAATTATGCCCCGACTCAAAAGGCTTATTTTACGATTTTCGTTGGAAGGTCTAATTGTTTTTTTTATTTTATTGTAAATTAAAGTTTTTGAAATTGATCTTCAAGTATTAGTACTGTAGCCCTTAGACTATTTCCTCAGGTACCGTATTACAGCTTTTCAGGACCGGGGATGCTACAAAACGGATGTACTATTTTTACTGTCTCACTACAGTCTTAAGACTTTTATGAAAGTGAACACCGTAATTCAAAGCTTTTTCTGTTATAATACTCATTTATAAACTTAACGCTAAAGCGGGATTATATGTAACTGTAACAGAGCAAAATGAGAGACGAACGCAAAGAACGCAATAGTTACTAAGGCTACTAATAGATGGCGCTGTTTAAACATCTCGAAAAGTTGAAAAATATGATTGGAGATGGAATTTTATCAATGGGTTTGGTTATGATAATATGAACCTCTAACATCTAAAAGAATTTTAGACAAACATTTAACAATCAGTTTTGAAGTACCTAGGTATCAACATATTTTCTGTTTTGAAGTTTGTTTTAATCATTATTTTAACGGTAAATGAATGCCTAAACGTGTTTAGAATTAGTGTTACTATATTAAAAAATTAGAGAAAATATGTTTGTTTGTACACTACTGTTTGTTTCAGTGGTGAAATGATTAAAATCAAGAATAAAGCGAGCGAAGTCCCGGGTACACACTCGTTTCTCTCAAGAAAGTTTCTTTCGTTTCTTTTGTAAGGTCCTTTGTAGCAAAGAAAATTATCTTTATTTTCTTTGTTTGTAGCAACATTACGTGATACAGATCGTACAGGCTTGCTTTGTTTTGCTAGTAATCATCTACGCCCTAGATTTTTCTATCAAAGGAATATAAGACGTTTCTTTAGATGTCCTTTTAATCTTATTTTTACAAATAGCGTTCCAATGGTCGAGTGGTTTAAGTGAAGTATAATTAGCCTATAAACATCCCAGTATTTAAAGGTGAAAAATTGAATCTAAGGCGGGACTCGAACCCGAATCTCCAGCCATACCGGGCGCGGAGCTTTAACAATAGCTACCGAGACACTACGTCACCGGCGTCAATTATTCAAGCATATTCTCATCGCTGCTGTAAGCCAGCGTAGTTTCATCAAATGTTAGGAGTTTGTTTGTTTTTATTTATTTATTTATTTAAGCTTTATTGCACAAACTAACAGTTATTGTACTAAAGGTGGACTTAATGCCACGAGGCATTCTCTGCCAGTCTACCATCGGGCTAAACAGAAATGTTTAGTAAGCGGTGCGATATAAAAAAGTAGTTATAAAATACAATTATCAATTAAAAAAAAAAAGATTAAACTACAAAAAGTAAATATACTTCCTTACATATAAACTCAGACAACTTTTTTATGTACTAAATACATATAAAATATTAATATATGTTATAGTTTGCACTCTTGACACCCGAAAGAAACATCTTGACAGATGTTTGACAATCAGTAAAGATAAAACAGCTATTTAAGTACTTTTTGTGATTTTTTAGCATGGGCGCGCCCGGTACATGGATATGCGGGTTCGAGTCACGCCTTAGACATTTTTTTTTTAAGTTTAGAGGTTATGTGCAAATACTTATACTTCTGCCCAAACATAAATGTAAGTGAGCGCTGTGATTAACCAATCAACAAGATTCTTTCAAAAGAAACCTCTTTTGAAAGAATTTTGATTAGCATTTTTTGAACTCTTAGTACTTAGGGCGCAAGTGGCAACATTGAAAGGCGGTCGTCCCATTGTTGGTTGGAATAAATATGTACGGGATGTTCACCGGGACGCTAGACAGAAATTCCTGACCTGGGTATGGTATAGAAGACCCTCACAGGTTTCTATTTATGATGAAATGCACAGGTCCAGGAAACTTTTTAAGGATAAACTTAAATTTTGTCAAAAAAATCAAGAATAAATTAGAACCAATATTTTGGCTACTCATCACAAAAATAAAGATTTTCGAAGCTTTTGGAAACACACTATAAAAATTAAGTTCAAAGCCTAGTGTACCGGCGAGCGTTGATGGAGTACAGGATCCCAAAAAGATAGCCGACCTGTTTAGTTCTCATTTTAGGGTACAAGCGCCACTGAGCAAACAGAGTTCTGATGTTGGGGCCGTCGTGTCCAGTGTACCAAAACGTATTACAGGTAAAGAGGTTGAAGTGTTAATAAAAGGCATGACTAAAGGCAAATCACCTGGTCATGACGGCCTCAGCATTGAGCATTTCCTGTACGCTAGGCCACTTCTTCCGAGACTACTGGGACTGCTGTACACTATTTGTATCAGACACTCATATCTACCGGCAGACCTAGTGAAATCGGTCGTTGTGCCAATCATCAAAAATAAAACTGGCGATATATCCGATAAAACTAACTATCGGCCGATTTCATTAGCGACTGTTACGGCTAAGGTACTTGACGGTTTGATTGAGAGACAGCTTATATGTCACTTAGACCTGCATGACGGTCAGTTCGGATTCAGGCCCAAACTGTCAACCGAATGCGCTATCCTGGCTCTCAAGCATACTGTCAAGTATTATATAGACAGGAAGACACCGGTTTACGCAGCTTTTCTAGACCTGTCAAAGGCGTTTGACCTGGTTAGGTACGACATTCTTTGGAATAAACTCCTAGATGTTGGTGTGCCAGGTGAAATTATAAATATTCTTAAATATTGGTATGGCCATCAGACTAACCAGGTCAAATGGTTGGATCAGTTTTCTGATAAATATGGGTTGGAGTGTGGGGTGAGGCAGGGCGGCCTGACTTCCCCGACACTTTTTAATCTGTACGTAAATGAGCTAATTGTTGGGCTCAGCAGCGCTGGTGTCGGCTGCTCCATAGATGGTCAATGTTTAAACAGTATCAACTACGCTGATGATATGGTCCTGCTGAGTCCATCAGTTGCTGCTCTCAAAAGGCTGATCACAATATGCGAGGAGTATGCGAGATCCCACGGCCTCTTGTATAACAGTACCAAAAGCGAGTTGATGGTATTTAAAGCCAAGTCTCGCAAAGTCCTGTTTGTACCACCTGTTAAGCTCAATGGTAATGAACTTGTTAAAGTGTCGTCCTTCAAGTATCTCGGTCACGTGGTTACCGAGGATTTGAGGGATGACAAAGACATTGAAAGGGAAAGGAGAGCGCTAGCAGTCCGCTGCAACATGTTGGCTCGCAGATTTGCACGTAGCAGTCCCGATGTAAAAATAACGTTATTTAAGGCGTACTGCCAAACACTTTACACGTGCAATCTGTGGGTCAACTATACGCAGGGGGCTATCAACGCTCTCAGAGTACAATATAATAATGGTCTTAGGATGTTGTTGGGGCTTCCGCGCTACTGCAGCGCATCGGGGATGTTCGCGCTGGCACACACGGACGGTTTTTACACCGTAGTGCGAAAGCGAATCGCATCACTTCTGCGCACGGTGCGTGGGAGCGCCAACAATATTCTAAAAACAATAAGCGATAAGCCTGACTGTCCGATTCTGCGGCACTGGGTGTACACACACACACATGTGGCCGGGGTGTCGGGCAGTACGGGCAGATATTTAAATTAGTTTTTGGATATATATTTTTTTCACATAATGATACTACTAACATAAGTATAAGTTTTTTTTCCTTTCTGTTACTAACAAATATATGGACACATCGTCTGAAATAAATCAATTTTATTTTTTATTTTATTTAATTTTATTGATTCTCATACAAATGGCGCATGACAGCCTTTCTAACCTTTTTCCTTGTTCTGTGGTGGTACATAAACAAAAGCATTGATGAGACGCTTACAGCGTAAAAAGCCTTGACATATTCGTCAAGACAATCAATGTCTTGGTAGCTCACTGTGTTTGAGCAGTCGGCCGCTAAGCAGAAGCTTGTGGGTTCACATCTCACTTGAGACATTCCTTTTTTTAAGTAATTTTATTATCAGTCCACCCGATGGTTAAAAAATATGGCAGACAGCCATAATTAACAAATTATTTTGACAATAATTTTAACCGATAAAAATCGTGAATGATGCCACAATTAATAGATATTTATTAACATAATTATTATAACGAATAGAGTAATAATAATAAAAATATAAATATTTACATAACAAAGCCTATACTAAATACCTACATGTAATTAAACAGATAATTTATTTATAGGTAATAACCTATAAATAGAATATCTGTTTAAGATCACTATCTTGTGGAAAGGTGCCCAGTAGGCTGGCCACATTACCGCGTTGAATAGCCAAACTTATTCTTTGGGCCAGGTACAGGCCAGCCTTGGTATCGTGAGATGTCTCGATCAACCTTTTAGATAACTCACGATACAGTTTGTGGGCGCTTGGTCCCCACGGTCCCAAGGTTTCTACCCCAAACGGTTCAAATATGTAAGTCTCACCAAGACTTTCATATTTGCGCCGTTTGAGGAGCTCCGCAGAAGCGGCAGCTGAACCTGCCCTGTTGCCAGTCGATGAAAGATGAGAAGGCGCTAGAGTATCGACACATGTAGCATCCCACACCAGAGGCCTACCCATCTTCCAAGGAACGAGAGTCATACCATCAGGACGCTTGCCATCGCTACGAGCGAGACCGTTTGGTTCCAAAACGGCCGGTATACGCGCGCTGACAAGAGCCCGACGGATGACATCGTTTAAACTGGCATGACGGGGGATTCTGCCAGCACTTCTGCAGCAAGAGAGACCGTGGTGAGCAAGCTGATCTACAACCTTTCCACAAGTACAGAGATGTGGAACAGAATTGAATGCTCCTAATCGAAGGCAACTCTAAAAGAAACATTATCTATTAATGTGCCTAGGGCAGGAGAAGGGAGGGACTTTAACCATAAGCCTGATTCCCATTCAGTAACAGCTAAAAGACGAGCACGGTCTACAGAGTTGGTTGTCGTTTGTAATAAATTATCACGCACAACTCTACAAAGCGGCTCGTCCCACAGCCGCTGAGCTGACTGGTTGCGAGGTAGCTCATCTGAGGTTTGGGTTCTCCACGCGTCAATAGCATCGGCCAAAAAAGGAATATAAATGGAGTTTGACTGATGGGAATTTCTGAGAATTTTGCTGATTAGGTCAAAATTACGATGAGTTGAAGACAGATAGGCTGGAAGACTGACACTGGATATTAACCTAATTCCTAGGCCTCCATGCCGAATAGGTAAAGAAGCTTGTGACCAAGTCCGGCCTTCCAGCTTAATGTTCAATGTTGATGAAAGAGTATGTTTTATGATATTGTCTAATTTAGATAGTAAATCCGTATGCTTCCAAAAATGTGATGCACGAAGATCGTACATGAATTTTGGTACAAAGAGGCAGTGCCGAATGATGGTGTAGGCGATGTGGCTATTAATTTTCAGTAACCGATCAGTAACTGAGTTAAATTTTGTTATTTGTTCAAAAGTATAATCCGGAAAAGATTCATTAAAGATTGGAGAACCGAGAAGACGAATGAAGATTTAGTAATAAGTTTTATGTTTGGAGCCAAAAGTCTGAAACGGTTTATTATATCCTCACGCTGCGTGCAATTTGGAGGAATATAAAGTTCGCATTTAGAAAAATTTAGTTCTAAACCGCAAATTTGAAAAGCTCGTATTAAGGTCTCAAAGTCTTCTAAAACTACTGAAGGATCACCACCAAGGGTTCCGTCGTCTAAGTACCAAATGTTAAATTTAGATTTTAATTTTGTTATAATGGGGTGAATAGCCAGGCTAAAAATTGCTGGACCAAGAGGGTCGCCCTGTTGGCACCCAACAGAGGAAGAGAGTAGGTGCTCCTTGTACATTAGTTTTGTGGGAGTACTGTAGCCCTGCCACAAAAAACTAAACAAAGAAGGCACCTCTCTTTGAATCTGTGACAAAAGAACTCCTCTGTCGACAGAATTGAAGGCATTCTTGACATCTAATTTTAACAATATTTCATTAGGCTGAAAATTTAAAAACGATCGAGTGGCATGGATAGCAGCTTCACATCCACCAGCAACTCCAAAACCTAACTGAATGGGCTGAAAGAGATCGCTTAGCATACTAGATATCGCCCGGCAACCGATTTTGGCTGCTAAACGGCGATATGTAGTACCCACAGCGATCGGTCTTATGCCTCCGTCTTTCTTTTTAAGAGCACAGAGATTGGCGCCATAAATAGTCTCAAGAATGCCCTCATTAACCTGGCCAGAAAGCAAAAAATTTACAAAAGATGTCAGTACCTCGAGCAAGCTTACGCTGGCCTCACCACCAGCGTTCTGAAGATCCTTGAGATGCTGTGCAGAGAGGCCATCAAGACCAGCTGCGGTACCGCATCGAAAGCCATTGACTGCTTGGAGAACCTCAGTAGGAGATGACTGCAAGTTTGTAAGAGTGGTACTAGGAGGATCAGGAAGAGAAAGGTTATCAGCGGGAAGAGGGTGCTTATTATGGAGTGCCAAAAGTGTGTCTGGAGTGTCAGGTGCCAATGTATCGTCCGAAAAAAGGAGACGAGCTGCACCTTTAATGTCTCCTTCGCATAATTTTGCTTCAATGTGATGGAATGGAGACCTATTGCTTGAATTTCGAGGATGAATACATGTAGTTGCACTGGAATTACTTGAAGAGCAATTGTCTTTAATTTGAGAAGTAAGGGATCGAGTGCAGCTTTTGGATGAATCTAAGTGTAAAATTCTGTAAGGAAAGGTTAGAAGATGTTCCCATGCCTGCGTAGAATTCAGATTCACTACAGATCTAAGTTCTGAAGTCAATTTCTGAGCCACACAGATACGGGCACCACGGGGAACTCTTTTGAGCACCGGAACGGTATGCTTTAACTTGGATAAACGTAGCCAAAATGGGTCCGACGAAGGAAATTGTAAGGGATGCTGGTTTGATCGGTCGGATAGTGGTAAAATGGGTACCTCAGAAAGCGGGGCCTGCGAAACATCAGGAATAGTTTGTCTTACCTGGTGATGACACCGACTTATATGAATATTAAGCCCTCTCTGCCCTTTGAAAAATCGCTGGGGGTCACATATATTACACGCCACATAAGGAGTATTCATAAATGTTAAAAATATATGCTAGACAAAACTTAAAGTAAAATATTAACAGAATATGATGGATAGTAAACAAATAAACAATAACAAAGAATATATCTTATCGATGACATCAGTCAACAAACACAAACAATCCGCTTTTTCACTCCGATTCACAAAGCTAACAATTGCTTTATTCTACCAATCCATGGAAATAGCAGTCGTAGATGTTGTAAAAAGTTGTCTGAACGGCAAACAGTATTTAAACTTTAGTAAAATACTCTTCTCTTCTGGAGTCTCTGACAAATGTCAACGGCAAAACAGCTGTTTTCATGTTAGAGCGTAGGATACCGGGCAGTTGTCCGCACATGCCAAAAAAATATCATTGTTCGGGATCCAATCCTTATGAAATTAAGTAGTTTTAAAACTAATATTAATATAATTTCATATTTTAAATATTGGGACAATTTTGTTGATAGAGATGTCAGCTGTCAAAATTTTTCATAAATGACCAAATTTTAATGAATGTATTTTCATTCATTGAATTTCCAGTCGGTGCGATACAAGACTTCACCGTCAATCATCATACAGGGCAACAATTTTTTTTTTTTAAATGTGGACAACATCACATTACATTGTTCTGATCCCAATTTGAATAACTATTTAAAGCATTCGTATTTTGGAAACCAGAAACAACGAAGGTACCACAAACAACGAAGGTACCACAAACACCCAGACCCGAGAAAATGTAGAAAAACGCATTTTTTCTACATTGACCCGTCCGGGAATCGAACCCGGGACCTCGGAGCAGGCGACACCTTGAAAACTGGTGTGTACACCACTACGCCACGGAGGTCGTCAAATTGGTGATCTTTTTCCGTTTTTTTTAAACCAGTTTAAAAAAATAATAGAATGATATACTCTATCTCTTCTAATAACACTCCAAAAGTACAAAAAGCCTAAGGAGAACTTTCAAAACAATCCAACTTACCTTTGCTATTGCAAACGTCAAATTGAGCCGAAAAATTGGCCGTTTTCAGAACAAACTTTGATTGTTTTCTTTTCTTTAGGATTTCATTGTCTTTACGTGTTATGACAAGGGGAGTTCAAACGATAAGACTACTTAGATATATAGAAGCTAATTCGTTCTCCGATTTAAACTTATGGTCAATAACGAAAGTGTTAATTGACATGGGGTTTACACTTTACTTATTAATATTATAAATGGGAAAGTGTGTGCGTCTGTTTGTTTGTCCGTCTTTCACGGCAAAACGGAGCTACGAATTGACGTGCTTTTTCAAGTTGAGATAGTTGAAGGGATGGATGGATACTTTGACCTTTAAACTAACACTTTGCAAAATACCATGTCGATGCGTTACAACATGAAAAAAAAACAAACATAGTAACTAAAAACCAACATCCCACGGAAACCGTTTATTTCTCGGGGATTTCAAGAAGCCTATATGCTATTCCTGACTAAACACTATCTCTCTGCCAAATTTAATTTAAATCGGTTTAGCCGTTTTGGCGTGAATAAGTTACAAACATCCATCCAAACATTAATATTTATAATACATATTAGTATTATTAATATTAATGTAGTAGTATGTGTAGTTGGCAAGATGCAACTCTGCTACACGAAGCTCGTATTTACGAATGTATCTGTCTCTTTCAGATAATTTAATACATCGGTATGAGTGATAGAGACAGATGGATTCGAATATACGGACATTGTGTTGCGCAGTAAGGCCTAAGTACCGGGCCAAGAAGTCGAGGTACTGGTTTCGATTCCCAAGCTGGGACACAAGAGTTTTGAATTATCGAACATTGCTCGGGTTTGTGATTGATTTACCGACCTACATCTGGCAAGCGTGGTGATTACTTTAGAATAGTACAGCTATTCTTGTGGTATTCAATGACGGAGGCATTTGCCCTGCAGTGGGATGATTATAGGCCATTACTTTTCTGTGGCGTCTATGAGAGTAAGTAGTCTGCAATAGATCGAGATAAAGTGGCTGTGTCAATGGTACTGACAGTGGGAAATGGGAGATTTAAGTTTTTGAGGAGTTTTGTTGGAATAGCTTAGTAGGACGTATGAAGATCATATTATGAATGAAGTTGGCGTACCAGTTTTCCAAACGGCGAAAACTAAACGAGTTTCTCATTTTGTAATGTTAGAATTTATTTTATTTGATTGGTTGATATTTTTAGGGTTCCGTACGCAAACTGTAAACACGGAACCCTATTACTAAGACTTCGCTCTCTGTCCGTCCGTCTGTCTGTCACCAGGCTGTTTCTCAGGAACCGCGATTGCTAGACAGTTGTAAATTTCAAAAATGATGTAATTCTGTTGCCACTAAAAACAAAATAAAATAAATATAAGAACACATACAACCATACATCAATCACGATTTTTTTGTAATTTTTTGCTCGATATCAATAATGGCAACAGGTAGGCACTTGAAATATTCACTAAATACTCAGTTAGCAATCTATACTAATATTGTAAAGCTGTAGAGTTTGTTTGTTTGTTTGTTTGTTTGAACGCGCTAATCTCAGAAAATACTGGTTGGAATTGAAAAAATCTTTTTGTGTTGGATAGTCCATTTATCGAGGAAGGCTTTAGGCTATATATATATAAAATCACGCTGCGACCAATAGGAGTCAAGCATCAGTGAAAAATATTGCAAAAATAATTGCGATCATAAGAACAGAAATTGACGCGTATGAAGTCGCGGGCAACAGCTAATAAATAATAAAATTTTATCCAAAAAACGCCATTTTTTGCTTATTTTTGCTCTATATCTTTGCTTTTGATAAAAATCTTACAATATGAAAGTGTACCTATTGTTGTTTACCTAGTCAATGGTACGGAACCCTTCATGCGCGAGTCCGACTCGCTCTTGACCGGTTTTTTTATTGGTTGACCTCCTCCTTTTGGAGAGGCCTGTTTAAATTTTAAAAGTTATACGTCAAGTAATTTCCATCTCCTGTATTATCTCCTTGACTCTATGATAGGACACGACATAAATTTTTTGATGATGATAATGATCAGTTGTCTTAAAACCTCCCAGCAACCATGCGGTCGATCCTATTCGCTTGGTTTGATAGCATGATAGAAACTCTTTGGTAAAATATCTGATATCGAAATCTTGAAGTTATCCAGTCCACCATATTAAAGTCTAGTTTGAATAAAATCTCATGTGGCAACAGCATAGTTGATCTCCTTCTTACATATAGATATATTTTCCTTCGATATACTGCATTACCTTGCCCCGATTCGACGGGGAATAGGGAAGGCGAAAATTCTATCGATAAAAATCTATTTGAGTTTTTTATTACTTGATTAATATATGGTGAGCGGTGCAGTCCTGAAACAGGACAGAACTGCCCTTAAACATTTTATAAATGTAATAATCTTTTGACAACCTCCGTGGCGGAGTGGCGTACACACCAGTTGCCAAGGTGTCGCCTGCTCCGAGACGGGTCGATGTAGGAATAAAAGTGTTTTTATATAGGTACATTTTATTAGGTATGTGTGTTACTTATTTCCAAAATACGAGTGCTTTAAATAGTAACTCAAATTAGGATCAGAACAATGTATATGATGTAGTCCATATTATTCATTTCTTCAATTATCTACTGAAAGAGTATTACAATCTTCTTTCTACCAGTGGTGCAACTGCAATCGTCAACCTGCTGTTGCCGATTAAGACAATTATATCCCTGTTGATCTAGTGGTTTAAATACCGGGCCAAAATCTCGGGGTCCCAGGTTCGAAACCCGGGTCGGGCAACAAAAAAACAAGTTTCGAATTTTCGAACGTTGCTCGAGTTTGTGATCACCAACCCGCATTTGGCAAGCGTGGTGATTATGCCAGTACAACTATTGCTGTGGTAACTTGAATTCAATGATTGAGGCCTTTTCCCTGCAGTGGGATGATTATAGGCTGTTACAGTGGGATGATATCCAAACGTGTACCAATGATAGGGATATTGTTGAAAGCGGGCAAAAGTTGAACATTGTGAGGGTAAATATAATTCTACCTATTACTGCATTTAATCCCCTTTATTGTTATGTAAAAGCGATAAATTTTAAACACATCATCACTAGTTAAAAAATATCGATTACCATTTTTTCCCATCCCTAACACCTTTGTAAGGCAATCTCCCTATTTACGAGACTGCATCGGTGCAGGCTCTATTAAATTGACTCGGCTCCATGTCACCTGAATTAATATCGATTATCGGCGCAGCACTACGACATTATCCGATGCGGGTAATGTTTATTGTCGGTATTACCGAACGCAGGCAAATGAGGTTTGTATAGCGTTAAAATTTTAAATGATATGGGAAATCTGGATCGCTTTATGAATATGTCAATGAAAAGTAACGTACTCTGCCTAATTAGCTGGCTAGCCTAACTAGCGTTATACACGGTGCATTTTCAATCACCTGTAGACCGAAGTTCACGTTGTACAACCATTATGTGTAACATCTTGGCAGTGTTATTTATTTTAGTTTACCAAATTTTTTTTTTATAAAAAAATAAAATTATTTGTTCAGCTATTTATTTATTTTGAAACACGCTATGACGGGCACAGATTTAGTTATGTAACGTCCATTCAATCGAGACCCCGCCGCATCAAAATACGTCTATGCGCGTCACAGCTTGTTACAAAATTAAAAGTATGAATCAAAATTTTATATTTTCGAAAAATTATTTTTAATCCAAAAATAAATAACACTGCCATGATGCTATACATAATGGTCCAATGACGTGGGTTTCGTTTTCCAGGTGGTTCAAAAAGCACGGTGTATAGGGTGTGTGGTATATTGTTTGCTAAGTTGTTTGGGGTGAAAGGACTTCTACAATATGTACTTATAATATTCTTGGCTATGAAAGTTTTGTTTCGGGTTTTCTATTACCAGGCCAGTCAAAAAGTATTGCGGCAAAAAGTTTTTATTTACAAGAGACTGGCCAGGTATAATTCGTTATGAAAAAATGTTTTTAAGAAAAACTAGTGCATTCCAATTTTTAAATATCTGCCGACATTGCGAGCTAATGGAGGCTATCGCTAGTGAATTTGCCGCTAGAGGCGCTAGTGTCGCGTGAGGTCCCATATCATTCACTTTGTACTGGTTTTAGCGGAACTTGTTGCATAAATTATAATTTCTTTAATTGACCTGCTGGAAAGTGATCTCCTTCGTAAAATATCGCAAATATAGATTATTTGGCGATTAATGTGAACGCTTTAAAAGCGGAATTAAGAAAAAGCGCAAAAATAGGCGGCCTTAAGAGCAACTATTTCAGAAGTTAGTTTGTTGATATCAAGATACTTATTTATAAACAATATAATTTAATTAGATTCAAGATATAACACTTTGTTTCGGTGCCAATCGCCTTTGATAGCTATACCTCCAGACCTCAGTCTACAGTGGCGCCAACTGGTGAGTAAAGAAACGGTAGTCCCCATTGAATTTATCGTTCCTCATGATCCGCCGGAAACATTTTCACGCTACTTTTCGATTTGAAATGTCACCTGACGAATCGTATGATAGACTTCAAACTTCAAATAGCATTTATGGTTTAAGGCACTTTTGAGGCAATTGTTTGTGTAACGAATTTAATCGCTTTTGAAAATTTGGGTGACATAAATTACAATATCAGTATAATAATAATAATAATAATAATATAATAAGTTAATTAAGTGCAATTAAGTTGCTAAAATATCAAATAAAGAGACATAAATTAGGATATATATCGGGATGCCTAATTATTTGTACTCCTAATTGTCATTGGCGCACAAACTATTAGCCTAAAATTTTTTCGCACATTTTTACTAATTCTAAACGTGTTTAGCCTATTTTGACTACGCTTAACTTTATATCGCCGTATTATAATTTCGCCGAATATATCATAACACCTACCCTTTTGCAGTTCCAAATTTTTATTTGCAGAAAGTTAAAAACTTTATCAGCATGCATGCATGCTTGCAAAGAAGTAAGCATGCATGCAAGCAAGCAAGCAAGCATGAATGCATGCAAACAAGCATGCATGCATGCAAACAAGCATGCATGCATGCAAAGAAGTAAGCATGCATGCAAGCAAGCAAGCAAGCATGAATGCAAACAAGCAATCATGCATGCATCAAGCAGACATGCATGCAAACAAGCAATCATGCATGCATCCAAACAATCAGACTTCCGTGACGGCTTCGGCGCTACGGGGCTCCGGCGGTCCCACGCGTGCTTATCGTCGCAGATGGCTTACGCTCACCACCGCAGCTTCGGCTTTCTGGCCAGCTGCGCCGGCCAGCCTCAGTCGCGGTGCCTCGCTTACAGCCTCCTGCTCCTCAGCCCGCGGGCCGCCTCGTCCCTCCGCGCCTACGCGCTTTTGAATTACACTCTAGGGGTAGGGCAGACAAGACTGCTAGGGGTCGGTTTGTGAGCGATTCGTTTCTTAAACTTTTCTGTTTAAAAAAAATAGAGCGTAATGATGCTAATACATTTTAGTGCTTTCGATATTTTAGACATACTGAAATTAGGGTTTTAAATTTTTAGACCAATCTATAACAGTGCGAAAACAACTGTTAGACTAGACAATAATTATACGTTATAAGTTTAGGCCAATACGGTTCGGCCAAATGAAATTAGGACTTTAAATTTTAGGCGAACCGAAGGGCACCCCATAAATTACCTGTAATTATTGCACTTAAAATATTTTCTTAATTTGAACGTAGAAATATATTCAACCAGAAAACAATTTAAAGCAAATTTTTGTTACACACAATGTGTTTTAAATACGATACAAAACAAATAATGTTTGATGTATCTTTGACAAACCCAGATCTAGACCAACACGTTTGCTTCTCCTCCCTTCAAACATGACAGTATCGTACCTTATCCCTGTAATAAATTAGGTCTACACAACAAAAGCCTTCATTTCGCATTTAAAATCATCCGTTTTGTGGATAGACCAAATTGCGTGGAACATAACGCACCGTCGCCTGCGTGGGACGGAACGCAAATTATGCGGAACGAGCGCCCTCTGTGTTGCATATTGGGATAACATTACACTTTTGTCACAGACGTCTACACCTGATCGCATTTCTAGGCACTTCAAGGGTTCAAGATGGAGGCTTTATTGCGTAAAAAATAAAGTTAAGTAACGACCTATAATCATCCCACTTTAGGGCAAAGGCTTTCCATTGAATTTAAGCTACCACAAGATACGAAACACGACTCCAATACAGTAAAAAAAAAAAATATATATATAGATTGTGAGACATTGCGATGGTAAAAATGTGCATTCGTTAATACAGGTTGGTTTTTGCTTATGTAACACGCCGATAGATGTCGCCAGCCTCGCAGCCACCCTAGCCGAGCCAACCCGAGCCAAGCCATACGTCACTTCCCTCCCTGTCAACCCCGCCGAGCAAGACTATGCCTAGAGGGGAGCGTAGCCAACCATTTAAGCCAGTGCTCTAGCATAACCATGGTCTAGCATAACCATTCTCTGCTTAAACATTGATTGTATGGGTCGAATCTCTGCCCGAATTATATACGACGTCATTCAGATTGGAGTTTGATTTCCATGACTACCTACACCCGCTTTTAGTTTGCAACACTTGGCATACCATTTAGCACACATCCTGTATATTAAAAACCACAAGCTCTTGGATATGCTGAAAAACATTAAATAAAGTAATATTCTAGTTATGTTTAGTAAAAGAATAGTTTATTTAGGTCTGCTCTTTTAGCTCACACAACAAAGCGGAGCTTTGTGAGCGCTGAGCACTAAAATATGAGTGTAACTGGGGACTCCCAGCTTTTAGTTTTGTTCAGGACAATTCCTGTATCTTCCTTGCTATGTGCTACCAATGCAGTCGACATGTTTCAATTTAGTCTGGTTCTATTGCCTTGGTTGTAAATAAAATAATAGAACCATCTTTGTCTTCCTCTGGGTGTCGAACAGATGCTCACCTGACCGTCTTCTTTTAACTGTACTCCTTAAGGAGCTTCTTACAAAACCGATTAGACAAAAAGGTTGATTCTATCTACATGAATGTCTATCTACATATTAGGTTAAAGGTATAATATACAATTAATTAAATTTAAGTGTCTGTTTGTAAGTACAATTTGAAATTACAAACAAGCACTTAAGTTTTGAAAAAAAAACAGTTTTTAGCTAAATGTATATGCTAGTAATACGGTATTTAAATTTGTTTTTATGTCTGTGTTGTACTATATTTATGTTGTAAAAATCATAATTAAAAAAATATTTATGAAAAATTGAACTATGACTAGAATATTTCGATCTATTGAAAAATTTGGTTTAAACAAAAAGTTTGGACAACTTAATGCCAGCGCTCATTAGTAGTCCTTCTGAAAAACACAAAGAGTGGCTAGTGCGACGGATTTCCTTGACAACAATGGTGTTGATGATACTTCTTAAATTTAAATTATGAGGATAAGTAATTATGAACATTTACAGAGGCATTACTGATATCAAAATTGTCAGAATATTTTTAACATCATAATCAACAAAACACCTTATATCTGAAAGTACCTGCCCGTTCCCGGCTCGGGTTTACCAATGAAGCTGATGCAAGAAAATCATCTGAACTCTGAGGACTACTAGAACTAAGTGCTGCCTGCCCCCAATGGGGACTACCGTTTCTTTGCTCACCAGTTGGCGCCACTGTAGACTGAGGTCTGGAGGTATTGCTGTCAAAGGCGATTGGCGTCGAAACAAAGTGTTATATCTTGAATCTACGAGTACTTAAGGTTATATTGTTTATATATAACTATCTTGGTATCAACAAACTAACTTCTGAAATAGTTGCTCTTGAGGCCGCCTATTTTTGCGCTTTTTCTTAATTCCGCTTTTAAAGCGTTCACATTAATCGCCAAATAATCCATATTTGCGATATTTTACGAAGGAGATCACTTTCCAGCAGGTAAATTAAAGAAATTATAATTTATGCAACAAATTCCGCTAAAACCAGTACAAAGTGAATGATATTGGACCTCACGCGACACTAGCGCCTCTAGTGGCAAATTCACTAGCGATAGCCCCCATTGATTTAATTTTAGTACTTCCAAACAAAATCAATTCTCAAAAAACTAGTCAGTATCATTTTAGCAAATTAGCTCTAGTATTTATTGAATCACATGAAACTTTACATTTAGTTGTTTATAAAGTCGAATTTATCGCTAACGCCATAAGCGGCCGCTTTAAGCAATAATATACATTACGAAAGAAAGCCAGAAGGAAAATCAGTTAATAGTGATTCAATAAATAGTAGAGGTAATTTGCTAAAATTACACTGTAACAGTATTTTAAGAATTGATTTTGTTTAGAAGTAATAAAATTAAATCAATTGTAGGCAGCACTTAGCTCTAGTAGTCGCCTTAAACACTTTTTATGTAGATATTTCTAAAGCAGTCTAAAAAAACAACGTCCTTCGGTGATATCGTGTTTGGCACCGGCTAAAAAATATTCGTTTTTCGTCGGTATAAATTGCGGTGAAAAGTTTTTAACTTACGAATATATTTTGTTATCTATTTTCTTTAAACAATTATAGGTGCAATTTTCTTTTTGTTTGTGTGTGATAGAATGTTTGCCAGTTTAATTAATTTTCCTTTAAAAAAATATGAGTGTATTCGGTTAGCAAAAAATCGGTAATCCAAATCCCACTGGAAAGAGTGAATCTGCTGAAAATTGACGGATTTCGATGTTTTTATTTAGGTTGATAGGGTATAGTTCAAAATTAGGTCGATAGTAGGGTACTTATAGTTTAAAATTAAATTATCACACACTCCGATGGGTAGCAAAATAATGTTAATGCCTCCGCAAAAAAAAAGGTTTTTTCGATGCCAAACAACAAATTAACTAAATCTAGCACCGACTCAAAGTTATATAGGATGCTTATAATACATTTAAAAAAATATTTTAAATTCTAAGCTTAAAAAAAAACTTGATTATCCCAAAAACAACAGTATTATCATCCACCAAAGGTGAACGACATTTAAGCGTGAATTTTTCACTACTAGTTTGCCTCGCCAACTCCGGATCTCCGTACGGTCGTAAATTTGACTAACTGTGCTAAGTTCGGTAATCGCGCCGCTTGGCAATTAGTAATTTGCGCTTCGAGACGAGCCGTGTATTGTTCCTGCCAAGGACGGGGAGCGTTGTAGAGGGCAAGTGAACTTGCTAAACTTATAAAAGTAAAAAAATAATAGGAAGGGCCTATATTATCCCACTGTAGTGCAAAGGCCTCCATCATTGAATGCAATGTTAGGGGCAGTGGCAGGCATAATCACCAGTACCTCTTGCACAAAAAACTATCGACTTCGAATCGTTTGCGTATCGAAAGCAAACGACACAAAGTTCGTGCTTTGTTTTGTAGTTCTCGTTTTGACCGCGCGAGCGCTGTTTAAGTTTTCATACTAAATATTTCGATGGCGATACGAACATGCAAACGATTCGAATTCTATAGTTTTTTGTGCCAGACCCACAGGTCTAATGCGGCTTGGTGATCACAGAGCAATGTTCGGGAATTCGGAACTATTGTCGCCCGATCCGGGGATCGAAACCAGGACCCGGAGATCTTGGCTCGGTTCATAAACTACTTGATCAACTGGGCTGTAACTATGACAGTTACTACACACTTCATTTATAACAGTTAATTATATCACTGTTACTGTCGTAATTTTGAGTTTGTTTAAACACCTGTTGTATAGTCGAGATACCTAGGTTAGGCGGGAAGCAACGAATAAAGAATAAACACTGAAGCTAGTTTCATACTCCTTTATCGGTGTCGCAAGATGCGACTAAAGAAGTACTTCCAGAAGAAGACGAGTGGCATCGTCAGCATCAGCAGTGGGGACCAGTAGACAAATACGATCATCAGGCGCCTGTCAAACGTGACAAGTATTTTAATAATTATAATCTGGCTTACCTTTTTTTGGATATAAACGGTGTGTCTTCTGGTGCGCTAAGTTTTCTAGCTCGTGAGAGTGTTTTGTGACACTAGTTTTTTTACTGTAATTTGAATAATATTTGACTTGTAAACTGGTCCTGCTACTAGATTGTACAAATCAATGAATAAAGGAATGAATGCGGATAGCATCATATACATTGTTCTGTCTGATCCTAATTTGAGTAACTATTTAAAGCACTCTTATTTTGGAAATCAGAAACAACGAAAAACTCATTTTTCCTATATTGAGCCGTCCAGGAATTGAAACCGCAGAGCAGGTGACATCTTTAAACAGGTGTGTAATAACTAATATGTACCACTCCACTACTCCGCCACGAAACTGTGTTGTCAAAGATTAGGAATGTTCAACAGTAATACGTTTCCTACTACCTGAATGCGCTAGTGACTTTAACTAAATACAATTTTAAACCATTATTCATTCATTCCACTTTTCGTATGACTTTTCTTTTAGGGTAATCTGTTGTCAAAACGCCTATTTCAGGTCTCTTGCGGTATTTGTACGATTTTTATCTTGCTACAAAAGCCAGGACTAATGGACTAACGTGCCTTCCAAGACACAAATGACCTAAAGACAACTACCCAGCCACCCTTTGCAGCACCGAGGAAATTTAGAAAAGATCAATGTAAATACAATTGGTCGAACCTAAAATCGTATCCAGAAACGTTGCGTAGAAGCCGGTTCGCACCATTATACTAACCGGGTTGTTAATGATTACAAGGGTCGTTAAACATTACAAATAATCATTAAATTGTTAACACAAGTTTTGTTTAATGCAAGTTAACTCACCTGTTTGAACGAAGCACATGTAAATTACAGAATAACTTTTGTTCGTGACCGGACCGCCATTACCGACTTAACAGCTGGGTAAACCATTATCTGGCATTATTACTCTGTGACATAAAGAAAAATGCTTTAGAACCACTGGTTTTTAAAACACGAGCAAAAAACATTGTAATCGTAAATAACGAATAACAGTCATACTTACGTAATGTATTAATAATTTAACTCTTTATGTTGTGTGTATAGATTTACTATAATTTATTTATAGATATACCTTCAATTTATCTGCTTTATAGGCACTTTAAATGTTATGATAGTCAGAATAATTATGTAAAAATGTTATTCTTTGGGATTGTAGTGACATCTATCGGCATAAGACTGTTGTTTTTCAGTTCTTTAGACAGTGCAGAGATGGCGTTGCTAGTATTAAACGTATTGTGTTTCAAGCTAGGAATTTCCTTCATTTTTGTTTCAAGACAGAATTAAATTTGTATTTTTTTTGTCTCGTTCGGTTATTATAACATAGAATTATATGTTATAATGTTTTTTTAATTGTTACATTACTGCACTAAATGAAGTATATGCTTCTTAGTTGTAAAGTATTTTTATTAATTAGTGTGTGTAGCGTTTCAGTAAAGCAGAATAAATGGTAAAAAGTTATTGATGTTGAACCGACGACCCAGTTGGTTTTCAGTGTAGTCCCACCACGCATGGCCCCGGGTTTGATTCCCGACCTTTTCAGTTTAGGAAGTAATCTTACTAAATTGGTTCGGGTTGACGGTGGTGGTTAGGTTAGTCTTGAATAACTGAATTGACCTCCGTGTCGGAGTGGCTTACACACCTGTTTTCAAGGTGTCTCCTGCTCCAAGGTGCCGGGTGCGATTACTGGACACCCGTCCAATGTAGAAAAAAAGTGTTTTTCTACATTTTCTCGGGCCTGGGTGTTTCTGTTTTTCTACATTTTCTCGGGCCTGGGTGTTTCTGTTTTTCTACGTTTTCTCGGGCCTGGGTGTTTCTGTTTTTCTACATTTTCTCGGGCCTGGGTGTTTCTGTTTTTCTACATTTTCTCGGGCCTGGGTGTTTCTGATTTTCTACATTTTCTCGGGCCTGGGTGTTTCTGTTTTTCTTTATTTCTGACTTCCACAATACTAGTGCTTTATCCAGGATGAAATTTTAACCACTTTCCAAATTTTAATATATCAATCTACGAGACAAAAAACAAATGGCGTATTTTTTCTTTTGGTATAGCCCAGTACAAAAATGACAAGATAAAGAACTTAGAGAATGTCCGCAAAAAATCTAAAATTTTTGATACGACCGCCTAGCATCATTTTTTTACGCGATTCGCATCTCATTTATTCATTACGATACTATTCATAAGTTTTTGATATTCCCTTTATACCTTAACAGGCCTAGGACAGTAAAAAATGAAAACTATATTGCGAAAAATATTTTCGGGTATAAGCTTGATTTACAGTTTTTACTTCATAAATGGGTTCTAAATATGATACTGAACGCCTATAAAAATTCTGGAAAGTGGTTAAAATTTCACCCTGTATAGCTGTCTACAGTTATTTATTAATTTAATTTAAAAAGAAAACATCATCAACCCCATCACTTGTTTTTGCCAAAATCGCCACACTTGGCAGGGTTAGCGATTGCAGTTATGCCAATGGTAGACCGAAGTCGCAGTCTGTCTCTGTCTGACAGTAAGAGTACTATAGTCGTCTCTTACATATACAGAGTGTCCAGTAAGTACCACGACAAACTTAAAGAGAAGCAAGGTCGGCTATCATACAAAAAAAACCTCTGTAAAAGTGTCATAGATTTCGAGATACTGCTTTTTTTGAATATGTCGAAATAAATAATTCTTTCGTCTGTTTTGTACTGTTGTTGAGTAAGCATCATATAAAAAGGTCTGAAGCTAATAATTATCTTATGTTCTATTATAAACCACTTCCTTTGTCAGTAATAACAGCAGTTTCATTAAAATCGTTAAAGAATTTAGTGAATCAGAGCCCCTTACTTACGAAAATAGGTAAAACTTGTACTTACGAAAAAACCGGTCGGCCCCGGGCGGCGAAAAGCCACGCTACGCCACTTAGATGCTATATAGAGTGTGAGTAGGGAAGCGTCTCTTTTTGAAATACATAACCTTAATAAGAGTACGCTGCGCCCTCTCTAACTCAAGAAATTGAGTTTTTGCTGCGCCACCCCAGACAGGAATGTTATGTTATGTTACTATGTGCAGCAATAGTTCAATACATTTTATTTTCCACCACAGTAGGTCAAGTTGAGGATAAGCAGTATCTCGAAAACTATGACACTTTTTGTATGATAGCTGATCCTTACACCTTGCTTCTCCTTAAGTTTGTCGTGGTACTTACTGGACATCCTGTAGACGAGAAGTGGTAGTGCTATTCTAGTCAAGGTCAGCATCAAGCACCCCACTTTTAGCTCGGCACCGCATGGCGCTGAGTTAAGTCATTTATACTCAGAAAGTTGCAATTTGTTGGTGTAAAATGCCTTTATCTCGGAACGTAGTCAGGGGTGGGGGTAAATTATAGTCCTCATCGGGATTGGGTCAAATACCGAACGTTCTTTCATGCAGTGGGTAGAGATGCGATGTATCTTTTTGTCGATATCGATAAAACTTATTTTAACCACAAAAAAAATATTTACAGCGTATATCAATGATGGCCTTTTCCTCAGGAAGGAAAAGGCCATATTGAATTTAAATTACCACAGCAATGATGGGTATAGGCATAATCACCACGCTTGGTGATCACAAACTGGTAAACATGCTGAGGTGGATGTCTTTCTACCGGGACCTTGAGACTCGCAGGCGTGTGTGTCTTACTTACTTGTGTTACTGTATTAGTGTGTATTTTATTTACCTTTTATTATTGTTTTTCTTTTGCTACCTGTTTTTGTACACTTTTATCGGCCTAGCGCTCTGGGTCTCGAAAAGCAAATCTTTCTTTCTTTTTTTCTTTCAAACCCAGGCAACATTAGAGAATTCGAAGTCATGTGCCCGACCCAGGGATCGTACCCAGGCCCCGATATCTTGGTCCGGTATTTAAACTTGTAGACCAACAGGGCGAGGTTAAACACAAAAATATTATATCGATACATTTTCCGATCAAATTGACATCCCTGTTTTAGTCAACATAGTTAATAAACTGCGCTGCCGCCATTTTGCCACTATTTTTTAGCTGACGAAATGTAGAGTCATGATCGCAGTTTTTATAGGACTGCTGGTTTTTGCTACCGTATAAATATAAGCTTTTGAGGCCTTTTTGTATCCAAAGTCATCAGTAAAATCAGTTTTATTTCTGCCAATAGGCTCCTGGAGGCGCTTTTACACGTCTTAATATTTAAACCTACCACTGCTTCGGGACAAATGTGGGCTAGTGCCGAGAAGAAGCAAGAAACTCGGTCACTATTGTCAGCCTCTTTTTAAATAAATTTGTTTACTTACTGGGCATAGATATCTTTTGAGGAAGTAGAAGCAGCAGTGTGACCAATAGGATAAAAAGACGGTGCTGATCAGTTTCTTCTCGTATGACTCCTTTAGTCGCTTCGAGACCTATTGGATGAGAAGAGGTGGTGGTATATTGACTTTAGCACAGTACACTACGTAAACTGGATAATGTGTTTATATAACATATTATTGCTATTTGCGATAAGCGTAAAGCCTTGAGTAAATTCGACATAAATATTGTCCTAACAGCTCAATGGGTACGGTCACCCGTCAGCGGAGGGTTGTGGGTGCGAATCCTACCTTAGGGAGAACATTTTTATTTTAAATGAATAACAATTCTTTTTCAATCAATTTGTCGTATAGAAGCGCTCATAGCCCAAATGCTTCTTATTCACTAATGTCAAGTAACGCTGAGAGCGGTCACTAGTTGGATGGGTGAGCGTTTGTGGCATCATACCATCGCTTCCGTGCTTCGGAGGGCACGTTAAGCCGTCGTTCCCGGCTGTAGTCACGAGATAACAGTCGTTAAGCCCTGTTGGAGGCCTTCGGGCGGCTTGAGAAACGTCCAACGGCGCGGCGGGGTGATGTTGCCAAGCGTGGCACTCGCCGTCCACCAACCCGGACTAGACCAGCGTGGTGGAACTAAGGCTTTAACCCCTCTCCATAAAAAGGAGAGAGACCCGTGATCAACAGTGAGCGAAATGGATTGTTACTTTTATAGATTTTTACATTAAATACTTACCTACGAACTAATAGCACGGGCTTATTTTATAAAAATGAACGCTTATTTTACCACTATCAGTGTGCTACCTACAGATGCGGTTTTAAAATTATGCAGTAATTTTTAACGAGACTTATTTTATTATGTAAATCATTGGCACTTAATTTAAAGTAAATGTTATTAACACGATCCTCAGGGTTCATATTTGACGACTATTTGGATCAGCGGTAATAAACGCTGCTTCTGAGCCATGGATCGCGGGTTCGATCCCCGCACAGTACAAATATTTGTGTGCATGAACATGTCTGTTTGTACTGGTCTGGGTGTTTTCTATGTATTATAAGTATGTATTTACAAAAAAAAAAAAAAAGTATATAAGTAAGTTTATCGGTTGTCTAGTATCCCATACGACAGGGTACTTAATACTACCTTAATTTGGGACTAGATGGCTCTGTGTGGCCCAGTGAGGCATGTGTAGTGTGTGTATACATGTTTGATTGTATGTGTTAGGCATACTAATATATAAACACTCTTATGCTCTATTGTCTAGCTGTAATTTCGTCTATGCCTACTGTAATGTGCTTGTGGCCAATTAAACGTTTCTTTCTTTCTTTCTTTCTTTCTTTAGAAGTACAAGAACTTTATTTTAAAGAAGACAGCTGTAGCATAATCTCTACATGTCTTTATCTTTGGTCAAACTGTGATCATTAACTTCCCTGATAAGAGCCAAATTCTCATGGTATACAGGATGAAATTTTAACCACTTTTCAAATTTTAATATATCAATATACGAGACAAAAAATAAATGACGTATTTTTTCTTTTGGTATAGCCCAGTACAAAAATGTCAAGATAAATCACTTAGAAAATGTCTGCAAAAAATCTAAAATTTTTGATACGGCCGCCTAGCAACACTTCTTTTACGCGATTCGCATCTCATTCATTAATTACGATACTATTCATAAGTTTTTGATTTTCCCTTTATACCTTATCAGGCCTATAGGACCGTAAAAATTGAAAACGATATTGCAAAAATATTTTCGTGTGTAAGCTTAATTTACATTTTTTACTTCATAAATGGGCTCCAAATACGATACTGAACGCCTGTAAAAATTTTGGAAAGTGGTTAAAATTTCATCCTGTATACACCACTACTTTTTAACTATATCTAAAAAAGTAAAGGGCGTATCTCTACCCTTAACTAACTATATAATATGTGCAGTTAAAAGTTAAAAATTTACATATGTAATTAAGTTATTAAGGTTTATTTGTGTCCCATACTTTGGACAAAATTTTAGACTGTGCGTTTGAATCTCATTCATTAGTCGCGCGTAAAATCACCACGATAGCGTACATACATGCTCTCTCGCTCACACCCTTGCCCCGCCCACAATAGTTAAAATAATATTACTTAGGTAATAATCATAACATTTCAAAGACAATTATAGGACATTTTTTTAAACTTTTAACTGCACAAATATGTTCAGTAACGTGTTCTGATACCCCCATTTTTTTTAGATATACTTAAAAAGTATTGGCGTGGTAATATAGAGGCTTATGTGCAGCTGAAGACTGATATTGGCTGATAATGATGCGTGTAAAGCTGCGGACAACAGCCAGCACTAAATACATATGAAATTTATCAAACATTTGCGTATTTTCTTTATTATGCACGTGCTATTCATAAATACATAACTTAACATACAGAAATTCCTTTCGATGAGTTCTAATATTTGGAATGTAATATAAATATTTTCTTTTTGTTATGTTAAGGAATAACACACACTGAAAATGAAAATGAAAACCAGAAATACAGTAGCGAACTCTTCTTACTTGTCATCCACAAATAAAAAGACGACTTGCATTTACAATGTTGACTATTTCTCAACTCTCTAAATGAGCCGCTGATAAGTTGAAAAAAGATAATTGAACCGACAAAAAGCATAAACAAGCAACCAATGGGGACTACCGTTTCTTTGCTCACCAGTTGGCGCCACTGTAGACTGAGGTCCTAAAAGTCGTAAAAGGCGACTTTATAAGATCGGCGCCGAAACAAAGTTTTAAATCTTGAATCTAATTAAAGTTTATTATTATAAATAACTATCTTCATATCAACAAACTTAATTCTGAAATAGTTGCTCTTTTAGGCCGCCTATTTTATCACTTTTTCTTAATTCCGCTTTCAAAGCGTTCACATTAATCTCAAAATAATCCATATTTGCGATAATTTTACGAAGGAGATCACTTTCCAGCAGGTAAATTAAAGAAATTATAATTTATGTAACGAAACCCGCTAAAATTATGACGTGTTAAAAAGTGGTAAAAATAATTTTGTTTAAGTTTAATAGTTGATGAAAATTGCAAAAATTGTCTCATTGTACGACATTCCTAAACTTTCCACGTGTATTTATCTATATATACACCGTTAGCCAGTCAGCGTGCATTTACATGTTGATTTTCCCCACCACAATGTTAATACCAATAATTTTGGTTTCTATCGCCCAGGTGATTGAAAGCCATAACTCTATAGCGATATACGCAGACGTGTTTAAGGACAAGGAGTTTTTTAAGACGACCTTCCCTTGGATAATAGACAATATTGGGGGGGAAATACAGGTGGAGTACTATTTGTTAGGAAGTGGGAGGTATTCTGTGCCTCAAATGTGCACCCTAGAACAATTGCAGGACAATCCTTTTCTCCAATCGCAGTATTTGAAGTGCGAGGCCGAAGGTATGTATTAAGCTTAAAAGTTTATTCCACAGAACATGGAAAAAGTTGAGAAAGGCTGTACGCCATTTGTATAGGACCGGTGTTACCGCTTCTATAAACGATTTCAAAGAACGCCAATCACAGCGCTCACTTAGAAGCATTTGCTCATAACTTCTGGGCCGCGCCTGCCCCGTCCCGCCTACATCGCCTTTCTGACTTTTTTCCATGTTCTGTGGTTTATCCCTCTTCTCCTGATGACTCTAGAACAAGGATATTCTGGTGTCAGAGTTTTCTAAGCCGCCTTAAACAGGCCTTTGACTTAACTAGTTTTTACGACTTTTATTTGCGACAGAAACCTGGGCTTAACATACCTTTTGTAGAATGATTATAACCCGCCTCTTCCGGACTGGAACTTATTTTGAAAACATCTTTCCTAATACTTAATAATATGAATAGCAACTTCATCATCATCATCATCATCAGCCTATTGCAGTCCACTGCTGGACAGAGGCCTCTCCAGTTGCACGCCACTTAGGTTGATCCTCGGCTTCTCGCATCCAGTTCCTGCCAGCCGCCTTGCGCAAATCATCACTCTACCTGGCCTGAGGGCGTCCTACATTACGTTTGCCGAGACGCGGTCTCCACTCAAGGACTCGTTTACCCCATCGGTTGTCGGTTCTGCGGCTAATATGGCCAGCCCACTGCCACTTTAGCTTGCTAATCCGGTGGGCTATGTCGGTAACTTTAGTTCTCTGCCGGATCACCTCATTTCTGATTTTTTCCCTAAGAGAAACTCCGAGCATAGCTCTTTCCATAGCCCGCTGAGCGACTTTGAACTTGTGGACTAGCCGTACCGTCAGTGTCCACGTTTAACCTGCAGCAACGTTTAGCAACTTAATTGCAATTATTCCATCAATCCATATTTTCATGTTTTTATACTAATACTTTAATTGCAATGAAGTTGCTAAAATATCATAATATGAAGGATACCTGTTTCATCTTAACTGACTGTCTAACATCTGTAAAGATGTTTCTTTCGTGTGTTAAGAGTGCAGACTCCTAACATTTGATGAAACTACGCAGGATTACAGTGATAAGAATTATATCCTTGAAAAAACATTCACGCTGTGACGTAGTATCTCGGTGGCTTAATGGTATAGCGCCGCGGCCGGTATGCATGAAGATGCGGGTTCGAGTCTAGCCTGATACATAATGTTTAGGCTTACATACTGATATCGTTTCCTGATTGAACCCGAGGTATCGAACCGAAGACCTTTGCGCAGTAGACACCCCACTACTATACCAACTTGGTCGTCAAGAATTATTTCATTCGGGACTTTTACATACTTTATTTTTAATGAGTTTCCAATATTTCGGTTCTTCCGTGATTATGGCGCTTGCAACAATGCCGAAATATTGAATGCCCATCAATATGCCCATAAAAACAAGGTACTATACAATACCTCAAATAATTTAATTCTTGTGATAGTGATCATCAAAGCTATAATCCATGATTGGCAGACAGAAACCCAAACACCAGATTATCTTTGAAAGACGAGATGAAAAATAATGTAATGTCTTTATTTCTACCTTTATCATTTTTCAGATAAGCCAAGTGCTTACTGCCTCTGCGAGTCTGGAGTGGACCCCGATGAATTCAAAATTTGTGTCAGGCATGGCGCCAAATTAGCTTCAGAAGCTACATCCAGGTTTACACAGCTGAATCTCGATACCACTCCCATAATAGAAGTAGGATACAGAAGCACTGTCTTCCAAGTATCAGATACGTGGTATTTGAAGAAGATCTGCACTATTTTCGGCGAGTACCCACCTTTGGGTTGCGTGAAACCTTTCGCTTGTAACGCGACAGAAGGGACAGTTGATAGACAAGGTCTAGCACAATTTGATAGAGAGTGTAAGTATGGCATAGACGACGGCAGGTCAACCTACCCAAAAAGTTAAAGGTCACTAAATTGATTTTCAACTTTAAGTCCAACAAGTAGAGATCAATATCAATTGAGAAAATTTGACATTTTCTGGTATGTTGATGTGCTGTTGTCTGTAAAAGTACCGTAAGGTGCTGACACGAATACATTATGTCTGGAAGGTGGGCGTTAATAGCTGCGACTCAGTTTCAACTAAAGCGGCTATTATCGTTTCACTAACCTCATAAAACTTGTCAAATGTTTTCAAATAAAAAAAATTATACGAGTATTAATGAACATCAGCGTTCGCGTACTAACTACCGTCGAAGCGTTTTCCTATATAAGGTTAGCAAAAGTTTCAGCGAGGCAGTGAACGCACGTGATTCAAATAAGACATGATAACAGTAATATTGGTGTGGTAGATGCTTACAAATTTCTGGGCATTACTATAGATAAACATCTTAACTGGAAAGGACATGTAGATAAAGTATGCAATCGATTAAATAGATTCGTTTTTGCTTTGAGAAAACTGAGACAAACGATTTCTGTTGAAGCTGCTTTGACAGCTTATCATGGCTATGTCTCAACAGTGCTAAGTTACGGACTGATACTTTGGGGAAACTCAGTTGATGTAGACAGAGTGTTTAAAATTCAGAGAAAGTGCATTCGTGCTATTTGCAATGCAATGTTTGATGACAGTTGCAAGCCACTATTAAAAAAACTACAGATCCTTCCTTTGCATTCCATGTACATCAGGGACGTGTGTGTGTTTGTGATTTCCCATCCAGATTATTGGAAAAAACGAGCAGATGTTAATCTCCGGCAAACGCGAGCTAAAATAATGAACCGGTTGTACCACCTCCTAGTCGCAAACAAATATAAGAAAAATGTATATAATATGTGTATTGTGTTGTATAATAATCTTCCTGATGACATAAAATTGATTAATGACGAAAAAATGTTTGGAAATAAATTGACAAAATGGATAGGGCAAAATTGCTTCCATAGTGTTAAAGAATACATATATGGATTGTAGACATAAAAAATAATGATGTAGTTATCCACAATTAAAAAAACATTTGCATGCTATTGTTACGAACGTGGAGTTCGGGATTTGGATAAAACACCGTTGACTTATTAGAAGAATTTAATAGGCGATGAACAGGTCGCAAACACTATCACAAAAGCCAAATCACAAGAATCGTAGTCCGGTGGGTCGCTGAGGTCGTTGGTTCCAAAACACTATTAGCCAATCCGTAGAGTAGTCCTTAGATCCGTTGGTATCGCTAAAGTCGTCGTTGCTTCGCACTAGATCACTTTCCGCAGGTATCGCACCGAAAGCTCAGAATGAACTGACTGCGGCGTCTTAAGTCCTGTTATTTATATATCTCAACATCGATGCCGGTCGTACATACTAGAATGTTCATTTTCCAGATAAATCACAAGGACGTTTAAACGTAAACAACTCTAGTGAGTTATACCATTTTGCTCCTTAATCTGTATACTTAAAGTCCAATGTCGCTTGCACTAACATCTTGTTATTACTTTGTGGCCGAACATAGGTAGTTATGTACATTCCTCTAGCGATATCTCGAAGCATCTAGCATGTCCGCGACACTATTTTTGCCTGAATATATTGAACTATACTCAATTTTAAACATCATAATACGTACTGTATTCTTGCAAATAAACTTTTTTACTTTACTTTACTTTACTTTACTTTACATACCCACATTTAGTTTTTTTATGCACCAACACCACCTTGACGTCTAGTCACTAGAGATTCTACTGACGCGTTTTAACTCGAATCTCGTGTTGTTATTTCTTCCCGATACTACTTCTACAAATAATAAGGTAGTGGCGAACACCACCGCCCAAATTTTAATTAATAAGTTCATCACATGCTGGTATTAACAATCATATAAATGAACACAAAACTGTACAATCACTTATAAACAAACATATCATTCACTGTCCTAGTCCTGGTAGGTCCAACGAGTATGTAAACGAGTACATCCTAACTCAAGGATCAAAATCAGTTAAAATCAGTTATAATCAGTTTTATTTCTGCAAATAGGCCCCAGGAGACGCTTTTACACGTCCAAACAGATAGAAAGCGTCCAGCTCATCGATTGTCATTTGTTATTGTTAATATTATTTTTTTGTTTTTTTTTGTTTTTGCATCCTGTTTGATTCTTCCGTTTAGGGGGCGTCCATGAATTACGTGAGATGTTTAAGGGGGGGAGGGGGTCGAGTCAAATCTCATCTAATCTTACGTTGGAGAGAGGGGGGGTCTCGGCAAATATCACGCAATTTTTTTTCTGATGGAAACAAAAAAAAATATTTTGGTTCATTAAGATCCAATAGTCTCTCTTGAGACCGCGCATGATTCCCCATGGACTGAATTAGAGAAGATATTCTTTTTTTAATCACAGTAGTTACGATTTAAATATTCTATTGTTGAATTTTTATTTACTAGTCTTAACTAGTCGTAAATAAAAGCACGAAGCAAATTTTTTTTTCTTTTTACAGTAACAATTTAATCCAACGCGTTTTCGTAAGAATTTCACAATTTGAAAAATCTCACGTGAGATTGGGGGATGGGGGAGGGGGTTGAATAAGATCTCACGACATCTCACCAGGGGGGGAGGGAGGAACAGAAAATTCAAAAAAACACCTTACGTAATTTATGGACGCCCCCTTATACGATTGCGTAACTTTTATAATATGCTATTTTTTACTTATTGGTGAACACTTTAGGATTTTTCTTTTCAATAATGTCCTCGCGACATGTGTATTGTGTAGTTTATAAGCTGTTTGTTTTCCTTTTAAAAAATCGAAGACAGGCAGACGGATAGCCTTTGATGAAATCATTTTTTATATTTACAGGTACTCTTCCAACATCACTGTGGTCAACCACAAGTACTACCACACCGTCAACAAGACAATGGAATGTATAACACTAATTTTGTAGTTTGATTAGCAAATGATGGGTACAATAAACTGAAATACTCAGTATTATAGTCTTTGTTTTAAGAATCGCTGATATCCATACCGATTCTAAACTCTATTTTAATCCGTGACTGTAGCCAAGTAAAGTAACTGCCTATAATTATCATCCCATTGCAGGGCAAAGGCCTTGTTGGCCTGCAATGGGAGGAGGCATCATTGAGTTTAAGTTACCATAACAATGATGGGTGCAGGCATAATCACCACGCTTGCTAAATGGTTGGTTATCACAAACCCGGGATATGTTCGAAAATTCGACTGTGTTGCCTGTTCCGGGAATCGCACCCAGGACCCCAAATTCTGGGTGTGGTACTTAAACCGCTAGACCAACAAGGTGACTGGTAGTGTCAGCTCAAAATAGAATCAGTCTTTTCGTTTTTTGGCTCTTTTAAGAAGTGCAAGAGGAGTAGGTACAGATGAAGAATAAGTGTATTATTAATAATATTATCTCTACCATACGCCATACTGCGATCGCCTATCAACGCTCAAGATGTTATTGCACAGTTCTCCATTGGAAAAGGTTTGTGTTGGCTATAGGCCACAACTGGACGTAGGCCACGGACTTTGCTATCTCAAGATTCTAATACAATTGACGAAAAAAGAAGGTTTTTAAATTGACGCGTACCTAGGTACTCTTAAAGACTCTGCCGAATAATACATACAATCACAAGTAAAACTTACTCTCATACGTGAATTACCGGAACTGTGTTGTCCTATGACGTGCGACGCTGCGGGCGATGCGAGCGAGGATTTCAATGCAATTGCTTATTTGGATGTCATAATGAGGGGTTAAAACCTCCTTTGAGAGTCTGAAAATAGAAATAATCTATCTGTATAATTGAGAGGATGAATGAAAGCAGGTTGGATGGGGAAGGCCTCGACGAACTTATCTTGATCAAATCGGGGAAGTTCTAAATAAAGGTCAGGTCAAGAGTACCCTAAACCGGCGAGCGTGTATGAATAGATTAATGAATGTGGATGAAGCGAAAGTAGTCTGTAAGGATCGTAGCAAGTGGAAAGATGTGGTCTCTGCCTACCCCTCCGGGAAAAAGGCGTGAGTGTATGTATGTATGTATGTATAATAATCTTTTTTGTTTCGGTAAAAGTAACTAAACTAAAATAACGGCCTATAATCATCCCACTGCAGGGCAAAGGCATCCATCACTAAATTTAAGTTACACATCAATTTTGGGTACTGGCATAATCACTTACTCGTGGTTTGCCAGATGCAATCACAAGATCACAAGCCTGAGCAATACAGGTTGTAAAAAAACTAAACGCAGACCCTGAAGTTACGCAATCTGAAAAGCAAACCAAGCCATATTACAAAATATTATAGCTGGGAAATGATTTTTATTCATGGGACTCAAAAAAATATTATAATTCGTAGCGCGCAATGTATAGCAGCCGTAGCGTAGGCCGCTGCACTGGAGATGGCTGTAAGTTCAAAAGTCGTCCGCGCTGAGCCGTACATTGCGTATTGTAATTAATAAAGCCTTATTGTGAACGAAATAATAAAAACAACCACTATGTTTGTATGAAGAAAAGTTTTTAAGTATCCTTTGGCAACAGATTTTGTAATATAATAGAAAACAAAATTGTGACTTTGACCCTCAATATCTTCGGAACCAGCTGTTTCCCAGGTATGGTTCTTAAGAGAAAAATGATCCTAATGATGGGGACAATACGTGGTTTTCGGATCTGCGTTTGGTTTTTTTACACCCGTTATTTGAAATTTCAAAAGTTTAAATTAATTAAAGTTTAAAATTCAATAATCACATGAGACACTCTTAATTAAATCGAAAATTCTCAAATCAATAAGATCTCTAAAGTATATGTACTTATATCAATCTATACTAATATTGTAAAGCTGAAGAGTTTGTTTGTTTGAACGTGCTAATCTCAGGAAGTACTGGTTCGAATTAAAAAAAACTTTTTGTGTTGGATAGTCTACATATTTATCGAGGAAGGCTTTCGGCTATATAACATACCGCTGCGCTCAATAGGAGCGAAGCATCAGTGAAAAATGTTGCAAAAATAATCGCGATCTTTAACAGAAATTGACGCAGACGAAGTCGCAGGCAACAGCTAGTACTTAATAATATAAACCTGAAAAGTTTGTTTGTTTATTTGAACGCACCAATCTCTAGAACGTTTCGTGGGCAGGCTCCCTACAAGGTGGACTGACGATCTGGTCAAGGTCGCGGGAAGCCGCTGGATGTGGACAGCACAGGACCGATCGTTGTGGAGATCCTTGGGAGAGGCCTATCGTGGGCGTCGTTCGGCTGATATGATGATGATGAATCTCTAGAACTACTGGTTTAAATTGAAAAAGTATTTTAGTGTTGGATAGTCCATTTATCGAGTGATTCTTTAGGTTATATTCTTTTTAAAATTTCTTAATCACGATCATAATAACAGAAATTTACGCGGACGAAGTCGCGGGCAACACCTAGAAGATAAATACATACTGGTCAAGCTAATAAAAGCGTGCAAAAAACATACTGATGTACCAACTCTATGTAGGTCTAATGCGGTACCAAATGCCCGCATCAAGCTCACTTGGGCACTAGACCAGCCCAAACAGATACGGAGCCGCAATGCCTACCTCCGGAACGCGTTCACGTCAGGGCTGACAAAAACAGAACACGTTGTTTTCTATATTAATCTAACTACTCTGATACTATTTGTACCTAACTATTTCATTTAAATAACTACTCCTATATTTAACTGTTATCTAGTTAATGGACACGTATGATAGCACTATGAAATCCCAGAGGATGTGTGTGTGTTTCATCATCCAGATCGGCCATTTTTCTTTTTTCTAGAGCTACAAAACGGATTGTACTTGTAGAGCTTACCATGCCGTGGAAAACTAACATACCTAAAGACCACGCAATGAAAGGAAACAAATATTAGGATCGCTTGTGTAGACCAGTGTTACAAGAGAATACCGATCTTGCGTTCATTGTTGTCACAGCAGCTGTATGTAACCAAAGCTGTTCTAACATTTGCGCTAGGAGAATCGCACTGCTGAACATGCTAAAGAGGAAACACAAGGGCCGTTTTTCCATACAAACGTAGTCCCCTGTTTCCTTCCTGGTTAAAGCCAGTAGAGCAATAATTTCTATTACAAAAATCTATGGCCACTATTAGCATGTTTCTATGTTTTTTGTTTTTCATAAATTAATTAATAAAAAAGATATGAGCCCTCAAAAATCGAAAAAAATCGCCAGATTTTCCGCTGTGTTCAAACAACCAGAATACAAATTTGGCTAAATTTTAGAAAAGGAAACAAACGAACAGGGCTAAAGCCTTTCTTTAATTTTTAACGAAAAACGTATTTAAATCGGTCTAGTTTTGGAAAAGTAATCGGGGGACTACGAAACGTTGATTTTGTGTGCTTTTAGTAGGTATTTTCGGTCCAAGAAGCAGTTGTTTCTATCACACTCTGCGCTGAAGGCGTTTGGCACTGCGCGACAGCAATAGATTTTACAAATACCTATTTATCAATTCTCTCGCCCGTAGTGTTTCCTATTAAACATTGCTGTGGTAACTTCAATTTAATTATGGAAGCCTTTGCCCTGTAGTGAGATGATTATAATCCATAACTTTACTTTCATTTGTTGTTATAGCGACAAAACTAAAGTCAGACAACAGCACGTCAACCTATCACAAAACGTCAAATTTTCTTAATTGATATTGATCTCTACTAGTTGGACTTAAAGTTGAAAATCAATTCTGACCTTTAACTTTTTGGGTAGGTTGACCTGCCGTTGTTTGTACGTCTGTTAAATTTCAACTGTCTATCTATCACGTCTAGTTACACAGACTGATACCAGAAGACAGACAGATAGACGAACAGTGGAGTCTTAGTTATAGGATCTCGTTTTCACCTATTGGGTACGAAACCCTGAAACAGAAATTGTAATTTTGCACTAAAGTTAATGAGAATAATAAATAACAAAACAAATCTTAGTTACAACCCTAATCTTCATCCATCTGGCGCAGTAGTTAAGCTTATGCTCTCTTTATTCAACGCAGTGAAACCTATTTTCGCTTGCACATTTCGATTCAGTCCTCGAAATCATCGGATGTTGAATTTGTAAACGGATCTTAGTGACTGTTTAAAAAATTATAATAGTAAATAATAATATTTAAGACATGCCTCACTGTGCCACACAGAGCCATCTAGTCCCAAATGAAACTACTACTAAGTACCCTGTCGTATGGGGTACTAGACAACCGATAAACTTACTTATATACTTTTTTTTACTATGAATACTTAAAATATATAGAAAACACCCAGACCAGTACAAACATACATGTTCATGCACACAAATATTTGTACTGTGCGGGGATCGAACCAGCGACCCATGGCTCAGAAGCAGCGTTTACTACCGCTGATCCAAATGGTCGTCAAAATGTTTGGCTTTAGATAATTAATTCATTCATCACTAGCCAATAATCAGCCCACTGTTGGACATAAGACTCTCTAAATTAGACATAATCACCACGCTTGGAGACGGGTTGGCGAAAATCAATTTTATTTCCGCAAATAGGCCTTATACACGTCCCAATATTAAAATCATTAATGCTTTGGGACAAGGCTAGACTAGTACTGAGAAGAAGTAGCTCAAGAAACTCGGTCACTATTGTCAGCCTCTTTTAAAATAAATGTTTATGCAAGTACGAGCTAGGAAAATTATTATTAATGCCATACGTTCCTATAATTAAATCATTAAAAGTGTGTCTTTTTTCATGAAACTTAGGCACTTTCACATAAGATTACAGAGAGTTCAGCAAAACCCTGTGATAATTTGTCGAAAATACGAATGCAATTTCCCATTAAAGATTTTCCCACTTTTCGCAGTTTGATGTCTATGGGAGTTTTCTTTCAAACCCCCAAGCTACGTTCGGCCCCGGCGTTCCCTGTTATTGGCAGAACTCATTAATTTGATCGATGGCCCGGGACCGTGCCATGCATTTGTTTACCGAGAACATTACTGGCGTAACGAAGCGAATATCAATGGGATTGGGTGGAAGATCAGAGGGTACGGTAATGATGAGAAATTTTGACGGAGTATCAACAAACATGTAATAAAGTAACGATCTATAATCAACGCACTGCTAAAGGCCTCCATCATTGAATTCAAGTTACCAGAGCAATGACGGGTATATACAGGATGAAATTTTAACTATCTTCCAAATTTTAATATATCAATCTACGAGACAAAAAAAAATGATGTATTTTTTCTTTTGGTATAGACCAGTACAAAAATGACAAGATAAAGCACTTAAAAAATGTCCGCCAAAAATCTAAAATTTTTGATACGGCCCGCCTAGTAACCCACCCTTTCCTTCCGCGATGCATATCTCAATACCTTAACAGGCCTAGGACCCTAAAAATTGAAAACTATATTGCGAAAAACATTTTAAGGTGAAAACTGGATTTACATTTTTACTTCATAAATGGGCTCTAAATGCGATACTGAACGCCTACAAACATTTTGGATATTAGTTAAAATTTCATCCTATACAGGCGTAATAACTTGGCGTTACCAAATGCGGATTGGTGATCACAAACCCGAGCAATGTTTTAAAATTCGAAACACTCCTTGCCTGACCTGGGGATTGAATCCAGACTCCGAAATCTTAGTCCGTTACTTAAATTTAACCACTAGACAGATGGGGGTGACAAATAAGTTGGTTTATGTTTATAAATACGTGTATTAAATTCAACTGTACTTTGTAAGCATCTCGTTGGCAAATAATTTACAAGTTTAAATTTTTATTTGTTAAACTTTGTAGCCCTCTTTACACTTTTTCTTTGATTTTGTATCCCTCTTCCTAAAGCCATTTTGTATTAGGGGTTAAAGTATGGAATTGCCGTTTTGTATGGACGAAATCGAGAAAAGTCATTTTTCCATACTAACAATCGTTTTGTTTTTTTAAAAACGCCTGAACCGTTTTTGATGCATTTAAAGGTGAAAGTTAGATGGTTATAAAGCTACGCATTGTAGTATTTAAATTTCTGAAGATCAAAGTATATAATACAAATATACTTGATTAAAGCAAAAAGGTCAGCTGACACATTGTAAGGGGTCTTTTCAACGACTTCCTTTGAAGTAATAGGCACTAGTATTGCATTTTTTTTTTAGTCAAAAGTTACTTTATTTAGTTTTCGATACAATACAAAAAGAATTACGCAATAATATGACTATACTTAAGAGCTATAAACAAAATAAAAAGTGGGAAAATAATCGGCAATTTCATACTTTAACCCCTATTATTATGTTATAACTGCACGTATTAGTCTGCACCCTCCTTACAATTCGTGCTGTCTGATCGAATGCCTTAGCTCACTTTGCATAGTACTTTTTTATTAACTATAAAAAACACAGTACTTTCCCTATACATATACTGATAGTTTTTATTTCTTTTTATTCTAACATCCATTTTACTTTTCTCTAAAAAGTTGCGGTATTTATACATATAGAAACGTTATTTTTTATTTTTTAATGTAGGTATAACGTTACGAATGCAAATAGCAATTTATCTTTTTTTTTTCTCTTTATGCGTCTGTTGTGTCACTCATATGGGTCCCACCAGAATACCAGCGCTGCAGCGGCCCTTGACTCGTTGCAGCACATGCTGAGGTAGGACCTAATCGGCCATATTTCCTTGTCAATTTGTTTTTTTTGTATTTTGTTTTGTCTCTTATGTTCTATTGTCTAGCTGTAATTTCGTCTATGTGTACTGTAATGTGTTTGTGGCCAATTAAATGTTTCTTTCTTTCTTTCTTCTTTCCATTTGCGACGTTGGTGAAATAGTGTGGCTCTTGCTAAAACACGCAGATTGTTTTGAACTGATTTGAAGAAATTTTTACACCCGGAATAGAATCATTATCATTGCCAAATGACGCCCACGGCTGGACATAGGCCTCCTTTAAATCCTTAGAGTGATTCCGGATATCCATCCGGAATAACATAGCATCGAAGTTAAACGTTCTTGGTCACTATCACTAGAGTAAATTGACACGGGGTTTATTTGCTTTATTTCAAAGATATTGCGCAAATTAATTAGACTAGTTAAAAAAGTTGTAAAATAAAATAAACTAAGTTTTATATTTATTCGTCACAGGTCATTGCAGTGTAAGCCCATGTGAAACTGCACTGCAATGACTCAAATACGAACACTCCACCCTGTCAGCAATCATGCTCAGGACGCTGTTGGGGCTGGTCCGCACTCTGCTCACCAGGGATGCGCATCTTCATAGTGGCGTAAATACAGTCTATGCACGCTATACCATGTACTTTGGTTTTTAGGGTTCCGTACCCAAAGGGTAAAAACGGGACCCTATTACTAAGACTTCGCCGTCTGTCCGTCTGTCCGTCGCTCTGTCACCAGACTGTATCTCAAGAGCCGCGATAGCTAGACTGTTGAAATTTTCACAAATTATGTATTTCCGTTACCGCAATAACAACAAATAATAAAAACAAAATAAAATAAATTTTTAAGGTGGGCTCCCATACAACAAACCCATTTTTTTGACCCTTTTGGTACGGAACTCTTCGTGCGCGAGTCCGACTCGCACTTGGTCGGTTTTTATGAGTTTACGATACTTCGTCACTGTTGCAAGCACCATGATCACGGGAGAACTGGTGTTTCCCATACAATTAAAAACTACTGTCAGAAAAAGACTCCGGTCGACAAATCCGGGAATCAAACTCGGTACCACCTATAACATCAGTTCACCACGGAAGTTTACAAACAGTCAAAAATAATGTATATACCATATTGTTCATACTTCATTGAGTAAGCCATCAATGGGAACCGCTCCATATATTTCGCCATAAATGTCTTCATGTTTCATTTCACGTAACGACCATCTCGCTGAATTGGGGCTCAGTTTTTATTATATTAAGCAAATAGATATCTGAGCACAACAAGCAATGACTCTTGACTTGTGACTCAATTCTTCGAAAAACAGGTAACGTTTCTTTAATTTGAAAACTTTCATCAAACATCCCTTGGATACTCAGAAGTCTGGGTGTTTGTGGTTACCTCGCCGTGGCTAGCCTAGGCTGACAACTTGTTTAAGCGCGCAAACAGGGCATCTCTCTAAAAATTTATATGTATAATAAATTACCAATTAATATTACAAGGATTCATTTTAACGCATTTCAACAGGTAATTAAGACATTTTTAAAAAATAATGCCTTCTACAGTATAGAAGAGTATATGAACTGTTAATTTTCTAATATGCTCACATGATTTGACTCCTGTATTGTTTGTTTGTTTGTCCTGTATTAGTCAATTAAATTATGTATAAGATAAATTAATTGTAAATTTTGACTTACCAATGTTATGAAATGTAACGAAAAGGTGAATAAATAAATTGAATTCAAATTGAATTGACAAAATCTAGCACCTCAAGCAATATTTATTAAATCAAACTTGAATTTGTTTACATTTAAGACACGCGCTCGTCATCAAGACAAGTTGTGTACGGTGGCCAGTAAGACGGCCTTATTAAAAAAAGTGTATTTTGCATTGCACCATATATTTTTAACAAAATTCCTGAGCCCATTCGGAAAAATTAAGATCTGAATCATTTAAGCGAAAGCTTCATGAGTTCCTAGCAAAATTGTACTACAAAATAATGGATTTTTTGATAGTTCGCAGTATTTATATCTCTGTCCGATTTATTAATAAAGACGAATACTATTATTGTTGAAACATATTATTAAATTCTGTAGAACTATAACTAATATTGTATGCCCATTGGCGAGACACAGAAGATCTGACTTGTTATATTTAAGACCTTTATTACCTGTGATTCACAATAAATGAATTAAAAAAAAATAGGTTTAAGTACCGACAACGGCAGGTCAACCTACCCAAAAAGCTAAGGGTCATTGAATTGATTTTCAACTTTAAATCCAACAAGTAGAGATCAATATCAATTGACAAAATTTGACGTTTTGTGTCCTCCAATTGATTTAATTTTATTACTTCTAAACAAAATCAATTTTCAAAAAACGAGAACAGTAATACCTTAGCAAATTACCTCTAGTATTTATTGAATCACAGTAAACTTTTCATTTAGTTGTTTATAAAGTCGAATTTGACGCTAACGCTAAAAGCGGCCGCCAATAATGTATTACGACAGAACGCCAGAATGAAAAGCAGTTAACAGTGATTCAATAAATACTAGAGGTAATTGGCTTAAATCATACTGTTATAGTTTTTGAGAAAAGATTTTTTTAGAAGTTATAAATATAAATCAATTGGAGGCAGCACATTCCCTTCCCTCATCTTCCTATGGGTGACGTAAGAGGCGATTAAAGGAGTACTGCCAGAATAGGACAGGCAGCGGCGTCTTCTCTCTATTACTGGCTAAAATGCGATCGTCAACCCACCTGTTATGATAAATAAAAATGAAATGATTTGTTCTTCAGACAAACGTCTTACTGCAAACGTTTTGGTTTGGATGTGATAGTAATCTCACACAAAAAGTGATTGTAATGTGAAATATTTGCATGAGAAGCAGAAATAATACACCGTACGACTCCTTATCGCAAACTCTTGCTACATACATTACAGGAATTGCATAAAAAATCCACAGCTACCTAATCTGGTTTTGCATTCTGTTTTGTAGAAAGACCAGTATAATAAGAGCCACCTACAGAACCTCCCAGTATAAAGTTATACGCGTCCAATAACCATTTGATTTTATTTCGATCACGTCACATAGGCCTATTTCGGCGCCATTGGGTTTACATACGAATCCCTGGATGTATATAAAGCTTGGGATGCCTGTCTGTGTTAATGTAGCCTAGGCTTTGAATTTTCTATTTCATCAATACATATCTTTAATGTATCAGCTGTTACTCGTGTGGAATTTTGCATTTGAATTTATACCTCGAGAACCTTCTTTTGCAGGAAAAGAAATAGAATAAGATGTTATCTCAGACCAAAAATCATGATAAGTATTATTTATAGACCATTACTTTACTTTTTTTATCTCAATTTGTTTTTAACCCGATTACGGCAAAGTCAACAGGAAGGGTTATGAGTTTAGCAGTCTATGTATGTGGGTACGAGTATTTATGCTGGTTCCACATTCGTGGCTAAGCTACTGAGTTTGGTGATTGAGGGTTTCAATCGATTCGTTATTATAATCCGAGTAACTTTTTTTATTTTTTTTAAATAATAAGTGGGCCTCTTGACCACATACTTAACTCTATGGTTAAGAAGAAGCCCAAGATGGAGCGAGCTTACCCAGAGGTACTGGTTCTCCCACACACCAGCAGAACACAGAAAAACTGTTTGGCGCTGGACTCCGGCAGGAGGGTGGTAGCATCCAGGCGGCCTCGTACAAAGCCTACCACCGCAGAGGGATCTGTTAGCCGTCATTATTGGTTAGAAAACCAAAGATGCCGTTGCCCAGGGTGGACCACTAGGAGGTAGATCCCACCACCCCAAAACTACTTTTTGTTGAAAAACCCTACATGACGAATGCTACAAAAATATATTAGGGTTATTGGGGTATCAAATGAAAGATGACAAAATTCTGAGTACAAAAATTATTGAACAATACAGAAAATATACAGGGTAAATTTGAAATCATTGCATTTTCGTACTCGGGTAACAGTTTTATAAACTACTAGCTGACCCGGCAAACGTTGTTTTGCCATAAAAATGATTAAATTACTAAAATGGCTAACAAAAAATAGGGGTTGGTGGTAAAAGGGTAAAAATTTAGGGTTGTATATATTTTATAAAATTTTAATATTTTACTACCCTACCCCTACCCTACCCCTACCCTACCACTACCCTACCCCTACCCTACCCCTACCCTACCCCTACCCTACCCCTACCCTAAACCCTTCCCTACCCCTACCCTACCCTTACAAATAAGACGATAATTGATCAGTTATCGAGCGGGATTTAGGGGTTGGTTATAAAAGGGTAAAAATTTAGGATTGTATGTATTTTTGTATGTTGTATCATAAAAAAATAGAAATTAAAAATTTTGTCTAAAAATAAAAATAAAAATTTAGGGTTGGACTACCCCTAACATTTAGGGGGATGAAAAATAGATGTTGGCCGATTCTCATAGATACCGGATAAGCACAAAAAATTTCATCAAAATCGGTCAAGCCGTTTCGGAGGAGTATGGCAACGAAAACTGTGACATGAGAATTTTATATATTAGATTTATTATGTTTACTGGTGGAATTCCACATATTTCAGCTTACTTCAAATCGCAAGCAAACCCGGGCTTACAGCAACAATCAATAATGCTACATCGAATATCAATTTGGCAACGCTCCTGCTAAAAAAACGCTCCCGGCACGAATTCAAATTCAAATGGTACGCAATCATTTGAAATCGTTCAGGAATGTATATTACCAGGTATCGATAGGAGTTTTGAGGGTGGAAATTCCGAGTTTGATTTCCCAAAAAGAATCTTGAAAGTTTGTAAAAAATATTATCGGGAATTATATTCTCTACAATATTGAGCATATATACATATACTCTATATGGGCCAAGCCTGAAATAAATACTTTGAATTTAATTGAATATAGCACAAAGTCTATAGGGATCGATATATTTAAAAATATTATGCAAAAAATCGATTTCTGTGATCTTTGACCGACGCGTAAAAGTAACAACCCATTAACGCTCACTGTTGAGAACGTGTCTCTCTCCTTTATAAGGACAGGGGTCATTTTATTTATGCAAGCTTATAGCTGGGTATGTCCAATTCCAACTGAACCAAACTAATCATCACTGCAACTGATTAGCAATACGTTCCTAATTTTTTCTCCTATTGGTGTCGTAATAGGCGATTAAGGTGTTCTGCCAGAAGAAGATAGCAGCAGCGTCTTTACTCCATCATCAGCCAAACTGAGATCGTAAATCCGCCAAACTTAGCGATTATGGCCAACTCCTTATGGGAAAAGTCTCCAGCAGTGGACTGATTAACTAAGTTACCACAGCAATGAGGAGTATAGGCACAATCAGCACGTTGCCAAATGCGGGTTATATATTCGAAAATTGGAAACCTTTGAACCTTGAACGACCCAGGGATCTAACTGAGTGATCTAAGTGAGACCCAAGATCTTGACCCGGTGTTTAAATTACTAGACCAACGAGGCGCTGACCAAACTAAGGTATATCCACCCGACCTGGACCACCGGAAAAAACAAATGCACGTGCGTGATTATTATATGAACGATGTTTGTTATTAAGCACATAATAACTTGGTAAAGCTTTGCCTGCTGAGGTCACAGTATCGCCATGACGAGGCTTTTGAAATGGTGGTAGTGCAGACGAGCTACTTTTATACTAATTTAAACCTTATGGTCACTAAGTACCTATCCCTAGAGTTAATTGATACGGAGTTTACATGTCATTAAGTTAGGAACTGACAGCTCTTCCATGATCATGGCGCTTGCATCAGTGCCGTAATATCGGAAACTCATAAAGAACAAGGTACATGGTAAAAACCCCGAATCAATTTAATCTGACTCATTGTCTCATTTATCATGATCATATTATGACATATGATAATTAGTATTTCAGTAAAGGAGTTTTACCAAAATTGGCAGGAGCGTCTTTTCTCAACCAATTGATTGGTCCAATTGCAATCTCTTATGGCGAACTGCTAGGGCCAAGGCTAATTGCTCTAGCAATAGAGTTAAGAGGCCTAACTATCATAAACTGTCATAAACTGGTGATAATTCAAACTTAATTGCAAAATCAAAAATGCCATGTAGCATTCTATATCAGATAACGGGCGAAACTATAAAAAAGTAAGGCTTATTTATGCCCAGCAGTGGACGTCGTTTTGCTTAGATGATGATGATGAAGTACAGAATTTCATGAATGATTATATAAAATAAAATAAAATATAGTTTTAAGTTACTATTTAAAACATCTTTGTATACCAAAATGGAGGAGCTTTAAGAAGCAGATACTAAGCATGTTTAGCCAGGAAAAAATATTACTAGTCAAAATAAAGACAAAATTTGTCGCTCGTCCACGCGTGCCCTAATTAACGCCTAGTGGGGCATGCCTTGACTTTGATAAATTACCTTCCGATATTTACTCGGTAAGATATAATGTGGATATGACAGCATTAGTGCAAAAACAACACAAAATATTACGGAGCCATTATGTAAATTTAATCGTGTACAGTAATCGATTAATCGATGTCTAGCCCAGTCTAGCCCTACGAAATGACCACGAGTCCTTTAGAACCTGTATCGGCACTAGTAAGCACTTTTACACGTACAATGTTTTAGCCTACCCTACCACTGGTTCGGGACAAGTGCGTCCCGAGAAGCAGCATTATGTATGAATCAGTAGCAGATTATCTTTACAAAAAGATATATGCCAGGGCGCATTTCTATTGTTTATTTTATCATTATTATGGTACCTATGGGAGTGAGACGTGGTCGTTTACTAGGTCTCATAAGAAGGCTCAAGATCACCCAGCGAGCAATGGAGAGAGCGATGCTTGGTATTTCCCTACTCGATCGAATCAGAAATGATGAGATCCGCAGGAGAACTACCCGACATCGCTCGAAGGATTGCATCGTTGAAGTGGCAGTGGGCGGGACATATAGCGCGGAGAACCGATGGCCGTTGGGGCGGAAAGGTTCTTGAATGGCGACCGCGTACCGGACGACGTTCCGTGGGCAGGCCCCCTACAAGGTGGACCGACGATCTGGTCAAGGTCGCGGGAAGCCGCCTAATGCGAACAGCACAGGACCGATCGATTGTGGAGATCCTTGGGGGAGGCCTATGCCCAGCAGTGGGCGTCGTTCGGCTGATATGATGATGATGATGATGATGATGGTATTATTTAATAGCTCTTTTTTATTTTTTATCATCTCAGACAGGCCTTCCCGAAGAATCTCCACAACGATCGGTCCCGCGCCAACCTCATGCAACGGCTTCCGATCGACCTTCGCCCGATCGTCGGTCTACCTGATCGCCTGTCCACAGATCGTTATCAGGCCCACGGTCATCATGCCAAAACCAGAACCTTTCCGCCCCAACGGCCATCGGTTCTTTTAACTATGTGTCGCTTCAGCGCCGCAATTAATCGAGAGATGTCGGTTATCTTATCATCGGGTTATTCTTTATTCATCCTATGACGTGTCATCCCATTTCCTCACTCATCCCAAACTAGTGTTCCTAGCTCAACCAATGTTACATTTTCTTAAATCAACCTAAATGCATTCCTTATTCATCCCAAGGTGAATATTACAAAAAATAATTATAGATAGCAAACAGATTAAATGGATATGATATTAATAATAATATATAAGAAAAATAAAAACCTTTTCGGCCTCATTTCTATGTTATTATTAGACACTTTGACAAAATACTTTCACATCCGAAAAAAAGACACTGTAATAAAAAAAAAGATTGTAAATAATTATATTTATGTGTAACATTAATTGATTTGTATCCTTTTGTGAAAAACATGATTTTAAAATATATTATTCAATCAGAATGCCCACAGTTTTTATAAATGACTTCAAACAAAATTTAACTGATATAAATTTCTAAAAATTATAATTTTATTCCGACCGTACAAAAGTCTTATATTTTTTAAGTGGTTTTGCAATAGGATGAGCTAGGAATGTTTTTGAGATAAGTAAGGAACTTAAAATAAATAATTGTTGTGCGTTGAGTAGGGAACATAAATGGGATGAGTGGGGAAAAAATAATGAGTGGGATGAGACGTCATAGGATGAATTAGGAATAACCCTTATTATTTTACTTACTTTAATTTAAGAACTATTTAGGTACGTCGAGTCCTGTAACTTCGCCCGGTTTTTGACACATTTTCCTAAAAATCTTCAAATTTAGGTGCATGTCAGGCCAAGATGGTAAAAAATTCGATGTAAGGTATTCCTAGCTATCATTATAGACCGTCAAAGCTTTGAATTTCATTAGTAAACTTGCTAAAAAAATACGTAAAGGTGTTAGGCGAAGTATGGGTATTTTCCCCTAACTTCGCCTATGGTATGCCTTACTGCTAATAATAAACATTTCCATGGCATACTTACGTTAGGTCTAATCGACTAAGAATGTGTTAACTTATTATGCACTTTAAACAAGCCGGAGTAGGTATATTTAAAAAAAATCGTAGTAGGCGAAGATAGGCACCAGTCTGAAGTTGTTTACATACATTTTTTATAATGATGCTAGGGTTGCCAAACATATTGTTAAGTATCTACTCTACTACTACTACTATATCAAATGAGGGGGGGATTATAGCTTGTACGCAAAAAAACAGTTTGTTTATTTTTAATTTATTAAACACAAAACTTATCTTAATAGTAAAATTTTCGCTTTTACATTTCCTCAATTTCGTATATGTGATCAAATTGAGCTTTGGTATTTTTAAATTATGTATTATTAAAACTGAGATATAAAAATACCTATAAATAAATGAGTATAAATATCCTGGAGTCTTAGTGTGTTTATTATGTAACTTGTCCAATATGGTGCGACGAGGTATGCCAAACGCCTTTTCAGCCTCGTACGACGACATCGTTTTTTTTTTAATGCTTCCACAACTAGATCCATCAAATCTTGTGAATTTTTTGTAGTATATGCTCGTTTTCTGCGTTTTTTTGGTAAATCTTTTATTTTCGCCATAATAGTCTCTATAAAATATTTAAAAATGAATTTAATTAATATAACATTGACTGGTGAATGAAATAACTAAATGGCGACATCTGGTTTTACAGATAAAACTATCGATAAACTTGGAAGACAACCATTTTGTCCGCTTACTTTGTACCATGAAGTGTCGATGATTTTTTTATTTGAATTTAAGTAATACAAGTGGTCTGAGTAAAGTAGTCCACTATAATTTTTTCAATAAACGGTAGAATACATTTTCCAACCCTAGGGGTAGGCGAAGTTTAGCAACAAAATAGTCGTCATATACCCTCACCAACGTTTTGTCTAATTATTACTTTTAATCGTAAGCTAGCAATAAAATAATAATGTAATATAAAAGACAAATAGCTATAGGATATAATCGTATAAAAATTTGAACATTACCTGGTCAGTAGCACAGTTTAAAACTGAAGTTAAAACATTGGCGTAAAAAAACGTGTCTTTGGTGTCGCGAAAAAACCTCACTGGGCGCTAACCATGTGAAGTTAGCCACAATTTGTTCGCAAAATATTGCCACCCGTAAAATTTGCTTTTTATTTGGTAGTTTTATGGAAAGCCTTGCCTAGAAGTATTTTGTAAATTTCAACTTCGTAATTTGTTGAAACTGCGAATGCGATGACTGAATATTTTACTTTGCGGGGTTCGAAACCTAAAATGGCAAGATTATCTGCAAAAATACAGACGACAGCACAAAGTTCAAAGTTCTTTATTGCATCATGTTGTTAACAATATGTTAGTTACAAATTTAGACTCAAACATGACCCTGCAAGGGCTCAGCACATTCGGCCATACGTACCATAAATAAATATTTAAGACATGCCTCACTGGGCCACACAGAGCCATCTAGTCACAAATTAAGCTACTATTAAGTACCCTGTCGTATGGGGTACTAGACAACCGATAAAGTTACTTATATCCCTTTTTTTTGTAAATACATACTTATAATAGATAGAAAACACCCAGACCAGTACAAACAGACATGTTTATGCACACAAACATAGCACAAGACATAGGTGCGAATTTACAACAAGAATATGTAGCCTGAACATACAGGCCACGTATGGACTGACTTAATATTGGATGCGTGTCTTATCCATATATTTTTTTATCATGTCAACAACAGACTAAAAATAGAAACTTGTTATGATGAAAGTTACATGCAATAACACATTGTTAACTTGCTCTATTCATAGACTAATATAAAAATAGTTAGGGCTGAAGTTAGTGCCTTCGTTAGTTTAATAAATAATTGATGGTTAAACAAACTTACCTGAAGTGAAGTTTGACCGTAATTGTACGAAACGTTGCATCCGAGGAGATTTATATATTCACTATGTAGTCCACTCTTCAATGTACTTGGCATCGAAACACTTTTAGAGCTTTATCTAAAATATTTTTGTTATTATAATAAACATCAAAACTTTTTCATTACTCATATTCGGCCTCTTTACTGAACTCTACTTTGACTGTTGCGTTGACCGATGTCATTCATCTTTAGAGTTAGTTCTTTCGCAACTTTTTTTTTTTACTTATACACATTATCAGTTAACTACAAGGGTAATTTATTTGAATTAGTAGGGAAGGGTGGGAATTTAATATAAATCTCCTCGGATGCAACGTTTCGTACAATTACGGTCAAACTTCACTTCAGGTAAGTTTGTTTAACCATCAATTGTACTTCAACGTTGCATCCTCCGAGATTTATATATTCACTATGTAGATGTTTAGAACAAAAAAAGCAAGAAAGAACAATTAATTACGAAATGAAAAATTCAATCAGCTTTATTATATATGTGTCGCCTGAGTGACAGTAGTTTAACATCAACTTAAAATAATTATATTTAAGTATTGTAAATAGCCTCTGCAAGAGGCATTACTGTCATCGACCACTAGCGGTCTGTTATAAAACTTGCTGAATATTAATGAGTTACCACTCCACCCCGCGGTTTTCTTTATGACTTCTATCGAGATGCCGTTCCTGTTGGCTGCGGAGGTAGACGCATGTCTTACACTGTGCGCCGAAAAAATAGATGTGTCAACACCGCTGTTGAATAATGTATCTTTTATCCATCGACTAATGGTAGAACTGCTTGCATTATGAACCGGTTTTTTATAAGTTAACAATAATCTTTCAATTATAGGTTCATTTCTAAAAATTTTTGTCAGTTACAAATATGACAATAAAGTTTTTGCAGGGCATTTGAGCTTTTTTTGAAAAGAAAGGCAAAGTCAAACGAGGTGGTCTTCGTTCTGGAGCTGATGTTTTAATCAAATCATCGATATGAATCTCGACACTTGTCGTGTTATGTTTAATGTTACATAAACGGATTAGAGATAACGTCTGTACACTCGTTGTGCTGTAAACAATGCGAGCAGAGTCACTAGTTTTTTAGTAATCAGCTCCAGGGCCAGGTCTTCATTTGGGTACAAACTTAAATGATCAAGAACTATGTTAGGGTCCCATGTTATCGCGTATTTTGGGAGACAGGGTTTCATCCTATAAACGCCTCTAAAAAAACGGGATACTAGATAATTTTCACTAAATTGTTTACCGTAAATAATTGCTAAGGCTGATCGGTAAGTATTCATAGTTGAATAATTAGCAGAGTTTACCGAAAACTGTTCTGTAAGAAACTGCAAAAAAACTGGTAGTGGAGCTGTATAGAAATTGACGTTATTTCTAATACAATAACTCCACCATTTTTTAAAGGCCACGCTATATTGTTTTATTGATGATGACGATAATGATGCGATCATAATGTCAATCGTATCACTATTTATCGATTGTTTCTGAAATGTTTTCCTGATAACTTGTATGCAACCAGGGAAAGATTCTTGCAGAGGGGATGTTGAGTATTGAAAGGAGACAGAACCAGATCATCACTAGGGCAAAAACGAATTGGAGGCAAGATTGACAGGTCGCTAAGAAGACGGTACCAAGGTTGGCTTGGCCAGTGTGGAACCACCAGCATACCCGTCGCTTTATCATTAGCAATTTTCCTCGAGCACTTCAAAATAAAAGAAAAGGAGAGAATAGAGTAGAAATAAAATTCATTCCAATTCAAAGTAAATGCATCAATATCATAAGCATGAGGATCTCTTCTCCAAGAATCGTATCTTTTGCATTCAAGTGGGTGGCAAATAGGTCAATATCAAATATGCCAAAGGTTTCTACTATATTATCAAAAATTGTTGACGATAATTCCCATTCTAGTCTAGACTATTCATCTGCCTCCACGTTGTCTTTGGATTTGATATATGACGCAAATACAAAGAGGTTGCGTTTCTCAAGCCATTGCCATACCTTACGGGGTGATTTCGTTTAAATGAGCGTATTGTACCCCACCCATTATATTTATGTATGATAGGGCAGTCATATTGTCAATTCTAATTAAGACTTCCTTATTATGAAACCAATTACATAAGCATTTTAGGCCCCTCCAAGCTGCTTTGAGCTCTAAATAATTAATATGCATTTTTGTATCAATTGCGTCCCACAAACTGTTAATACGTTCCCCTTTATAGTAGGCGCCCCAACACGAGAGCGAGGCATCCGTATTTTTTTTTAAATAGTAGTGTTCCTGGCGTATCGGGTTATTGGTCACCATAATATGTGTTCTCCACCACGAGAAATCGTCCCTGAGAAAATTCGGTAAGTTCATATTAACATCATAATCATCTTTACTGTCTTTAAGTGCCAAAAATTTTGTTCTTTCAAATTTTTTTGTATAAAACCACCCATAACATACAGAAGGACAAATGGAAGTCAATGTACCTAAAAACTGGGCAAATTCTCTGATTTTAATAGATTTTTTTTCTTTTCTATTTATTTAATTTTCTCAAGGATTTTTCTGCGCTTTTCTATAGACAATTGTAGACACATGTTTTTTGAGTTTTATTCAAACCTCAAAAAACTTTTGATATTTTAGGTTCCAAATTAGATTTTTTATAGTTTATAATAAAACCTAGGTATTGTAGTAATCTAACGGTTTCCTGGACACAATCTTTACATTCTTTGTAGCTATTGCCGATACACAAATTGCCATCGAGATATATTACAATAAGGTGTCCCTTTTCTCTTAGGTGTGTCGGTGTCTGGTTTTAATAGTTTTGTAATGACATATGGCGCAGAACTTAATCCAAACGATTAAAAGCATTGAAATTCATATGTTTCGTGTAAGAAATTAAATCTTAAAAGCTTTTTATAAATATCGTGAATAGGGACGAAAAAGTATGCGTCCTTAAGATCGATGTCAGCCATGAAACCATCTTGAGATAATAATTTGGCTGCCGTTCGGATATCTTCCATTTTAAAATGATGAGTATTAACAGATTTGTTTAATTTTTTAAGGTTAAGAATGAACCTAGACAAGCCATCACTTTTAGGTATAAGAAATATAGGTGAGATGAACTGATCTTCAACGTCATCATATTTTACAATCTGCACCAGATTGGCACAGTTTTGAAATAGCTAAAACTAACATTTGAACTTCTTCGTGAGAGAAATTTGAATTCTTAAATCCTGTTTGTTGTCTTACAGGGCCATTAAGAGGAATTTTGTGACCAGTTACATACTGTAAAATTATAGGATCATCCGTAATAGAATGCCATGCACTTATAAAATGTTTTAAGCGACCGGCGTGAGCCATTACCTCGTGAGCTATTTGCTTGTATGACGGTCTCGTCTGTGATTGGCCGTAATAACGGTTCGATGATAGTGCTTGTGTTGGTCGTTTAGGATGTGGATTCAAAATCCGTTGTTTGTTTCCACCCTGTCGGACAGCTCGTTGACCTTGCTGTCGCGGTGGGCCTCGCCAGCTTCCCTGAGTAGTGTATTTCTTAGGCGTAAAGGCTTGCTGTCCTATGTTAGTGGGGTTACGAATTTGTAAGCCAGATCTCTCGGCTGCCTTGGTAGCTCTTATCTTTTCGCCTAAGTTTTCTCCGAAAAGGTATAAATCTCTTTTGACATCTTGGGTCATCATAGACAGGAATTTCTTGTCTAAAGTAGGCAAGATAAGCATTCTTCGATTAACGGTATTTTCGTAATGTAAATCTAAAAGAATTTGGCCAGCCTCTGATAATTTCTTGACCATTTCTAATGTGTCAATATCTTTGCCTTCCATTAAAGAGGACATTAAACTAGTCAGCCCTGCAATACCGACTCCTAAATGGTTCTGAGAACGTTTAAGGCGTTTATCCCTATTTCTGGAGGATTCGGTCATCGCAGCTGCGATTTCCTGATTCAGCAAGGGAGCTTTCAATAATTGAAAATTTTCGGGTATTAGGGTTGTTGTCAAGAGGTCCTTTTTATTATCTTAATTCAGAACATCTGTCAGGATTCTACCCCAACGTTTAGAGATCTCTTCAGGAACTTTTGTACCTGCGGGTATTTCTTTCATCTTTGATTCTCCAAGGATTCTAAGAAAATCAGAGGCAAGAACCGAGGTGCCCGTTTGATCAGTAGGTGTGGTTTCAATTTTGGCTATGTCCCCGATATCTTGAATTGCCTGAATTGGCTCTGTTGCAGATGGCACATTTCTAGAATGCAAGTCATCAGATTCATATAATTTAATTGTCTCTGGTTCTTTGTTAGAACCACAGACTAGGGGGAGGCACTGGTGAGGATCTTGCCGAACGTGCCGAACAATCATCATCTAGAAGAACGACCATATTACTTTAGGCTGTAATCGCGTCACAGCACTCGGTGGAACACCGTATTAAATCGATCGTAATCTCGTCACGATACTAGATTTTTTGGTAATATTTGACCGTAATCACGTCACGGTACTACAATAGTTTTGTAAATTAGCTGTAATATTCAATCTCATCTTTGTTACGGAACTGTCTTGATAAATGTTGGTATAAATTTGAACAACCATTTGTGTGTACCTATCCGGCACCTTCTTTGTTTAAAGGATTTCTACGTTAAGTCGTACTAGCAGATGCCAAACGACTATATTTTACAAAATATAAATAGGTTTTAGATTTATTTATACTTTCAAAACACAAAAACAATTGTTTCTTTAATACCTGATCGATCCACTTGATGAACTTCGATTACGTTCCAATTTTTGTTCGAGTTTCCGAATCTTCTTACGTTTATGATAGTCTGAGTCCTTATGCTTGTGGTGTTTACGTTTTCCCATAGTTTTCAGCGATATGAACAACTTTTAATCTGAATTATGTTTTCAACTAGCGTCGATGCCGAAACACGAAAAGCGAATGACATCGGTCAACGCAACAGTCAAAGTAGAGTTCAGTAAAGAGGCCGAATATGAGTAATGAAAAAGTTTTGATGTTTATTATAATAACAAAAATATTTTAGATAAAGCTCTAAAAGTGTTTCGATGCCAAGTACATTGAAGAGTGGACTACATAGTGAATATATAAATCTCGGAGGATGCAACGTTGAAGTACAACTGAATTTGAGTATAAAAAATATGTGTATAGGCAACGGCCTACAGTTATCCCACCGTAGGGAAAAAGCCTCTATCATGACGATTGACGACCTCCGTTGCGGAGTGGCGTACACACCGGTTTTCAAGGTGTCGCCTGCTCTGAGGTCCCGGGTTCGATTCCCGGACGGGTCAATGTAGGAAAAAAAGTGTTTTTATTCATTTTCTCGGGTCTGAGTGTTTGTGGTACGTACCTTCGTTGTTTCTAATTTTCAAAATACGAGTGCTTTAAATAGTAATTCAAATTAGGATCATAAGAATGTATGTGATGTTGTCCACATTTTTTTTTTTAACAATAACAAAAGTCTTTATTTTCTCCACAATCTTTAAGTAATTGTAACTAATTATAAAAATACATAACAATGCATAAAACTATATAAGATTGTGAGAGACTGGCGACTGAACTAGGACAGCCTGTTATTATTTATCATCGAATTCAAGTTACCAGAGTAATTGATGGGCACAGTCGTATTCGTTAAAAGAACATCCAGTATAGAACGATAGGAAGAAGAATCAATACCAGTACGTGTGTAATGTGTATCCCCAGAAGGAAATTTTCCAGCAATCTCCACGGCTTTAAGGTAGTACAGGAACAATATAAATATTTATAAGATAATAATTATGAACTCGTTTTAAAACCTATTAAAATTAATCATATCTTTACTCACTCGTATCTTAAGACCGAAGCGGGTAGAGGGAATACTTAGGCCAAGTTTGGTATTGTTTTGCATTTTAATTACTGAATCAGTAATAATATGCTAATTGTACACCAAAACTTCTGTGTCTATCTGTTTAAAGAAAATAAGCTGACGTTAAATGATTCTGAGTTAAATTGGAAGGTTAAATAATACCTATGATACTCGTAATACGCAGCTGTATAATGTATTAAATATTCGACGACCATTTGGATCAGTGGAAGTAAACGCTGCTTCTGAGCCATGCTGAGCCATGGGTCGCGGGTACAAATATTTGTGTCCATGAACATGTCTGTTTGTACTGGTCTGGGTGTTTTTCTATGTATTATAAGTGTGTAGTTACAAAAAATAAATAAATAAAAGTATGTTTATCGGTTGTCTAGTAGCCAATACGACAAGCTTTGTAGTAGTTGCTTAGTTTGGGACTAGATGGCTCTGTGTGGCCCAGTGTGGCATGTCTAAAAATATTTATTTATTTATTATTATTTATTTATTTGGTACAAAGCGATGCATGGAAATAATATTTTCTAACATTTAAAAAACCAAGCCCAAGTTACCATTATGTATAACATCATGGAAATGTTGTTTTAATCTTTTGTCAGTACAAAAAATCGTAAAAAAATATAAAATATTTATTCAGCTATTTAACACGTTGTGACAGACACGATTGTAGCTGTATTCTGAATTAATTTTTAACATTTTACTAAAATTATTTTTATTGATAAAAGAAATAACACTGCCACGATGTTATACTGAATGGGTACATAACTTGGGCTTCGTGAAAATTCACGCTGTATATTTTGAAAGATAAAATCATTTTTTGTTTCACTCATTATAATCCCTGAGTAATTGAGTTTAGTATGGATTGAACATTTTTAAATTGTATATATAAGATGTTTGAGTTCGCTAAGGCATTTGTAGATCTCTTTTTTTATTAATAATGGGCTTGCTCTTGACTACATACTTAACTCTACGGCTAAGAGCCTAAGATGGCGCGAGCTTACCCAGAGGCACTGGTTCTCCCACACACCAGCGGAACACAGAAAAACTGTTTGGCACTGAACTCCGGCAGTAGCATCCAAGCAGCCTCTTACGAATCCTAGCACCGCAGAGGGATCGGTTAGCCGTCATCATTGGTAAGAAAACCAAATAAGCCGTTGCCCTGGGTGGACCACTAGGAGGTAGATCTCACCACCGTTCTCTCTCCCATCTTTTTCTGGCAATACCACCTGCGCATATCCGATGACCATAAGACGAGAAGAGACAGTGCTATCAATAATAATATCGTCCTAATTGCAGCTAAAGTCAGGATAATACAAGTCCAAAGTGCAAACCCACCCGCGGTCCAGCCCGGCTGCGAACGTTGGCGCATTAAATTACGCGTCAAGCGCTTGTGTGCACACAGCGTGAAATGCGCCCAGTACCGCGCGTACATGCTACACACAGACACACAGATTGTCGCATCAATAAATATTATGCTCATCGATATTTCACAAGATTAAAGAAATTGGAAAATCGAAAACTGGTATGTAACTGATGTCGCTTGAAATTTTGAGCTGAAGTGACAGTAAACGCGGGGCATGTAGTAGGAATAAGCAATGGTCGAGGTAGACAGATTCTGGAATGGAGACTGATGCGAACCGATGGTCTGAATTATCCCGAAACCTTTTCGGGAAGCTGCTAGATACAAAAAAGTTGTTTTGTTAAAGGCGAGGAAAGGAGTACTATCAGAAGAAACGGGCCACAGCAACTTCTCTCTCACCATTGGTGGATGCGATTACCAATTTACCTACAAGTGTAGCTGTTATGACAAAACCCTCCTTATCGAGTTTTCAAGGGGCATATGTCCGGCAGTAGATTGATGTGGGCTGTGACGACAATAATGAAATATGGACTCTATTCTATATAAAATATAATATGAAAGTTTTAAGATAGCTGAAGTTATGCACATAATCTAGAATAAAAAGCTAGTTATCTACTCTTCGGAGAGTTTTTTATCAAACTTAAATGGGACCAACTTTAAGCTATACTCTATCGAATAAGAAAGAACCATTGAAGTCGGTCGACGTAGTGAAAATTTATGCGTGGTTATACAATAAACAACTAGTTATTAGCGTACCCAATGGGTAAAAACGGGACCCTATTACTAAGACTTCGCTGTCTGTCCGTCTGTCCGTCTGTCCGTCGCTCTGTCACCAGGCTGTATCTCAAGAGCCGCGATAGCTAGACAATTGAAATTTTCACAAATTATGCATTTCTGCAACAAATACTAAAAACAATATAAAATAAATATTTAAGGGGGGCCCCCTAACAACAAACCAGTTTTTTTGCATTTTTGGTACGGAACCCTTCGTGCGCGAGTCCGACTCGCACTTGGCCGGTTATATATACGTATCAAATTAAGAAATTCTTTATTTAATTTTTCGTTAAGTCACAAATTGTTCACCGAACTTAGCGTCTGTGTGTCCACACGTCAGAGCTAATCGCAAATTAGATAATGCCCATTGCTCAGTGCACCGTTCGCTCTGCTCGCTCCGCTTACATCTATTATAGTATCATAAACAGTGGCCGAAGGCTTTGACGAACTTTGGTTAGCCGTACAACCTTAAAACGTGCCATTAATCGGCATGTTTGTATGGAAAATAGGGCAATTACCGAACTAAGTAACACGCTATGGTCATTTAGAATGCTTTAACTAATAAGCAAGAGTTTAAGGCTGCCCGCCCACGTCCGATAATCGGTGACCGATTTTTTGTAGGAGAAAAATAGAACGTACTGAGAGCAATGGAACAACGCACACGTCCTACAAAAAATCGGTCATGATTGTGTATGCTGCTACCTACTATAGTAAAATTGGCCCAATTATTGGTCCTACAAAATGTCGGACGTGGGCGGGCAGCCTTGTTTTATTTTCAACCGACGATAAATAGAGAAGTTTATATGCGACTTTTTTTTAAGTAATAATTTTCTTTTACAATATTAATTCGACTTTAATGGTCACTATCATAATTAAGTTGTTACTTGTTCCTCCTATACCGTTTTTTATGAGTTTTTGATGTCTCAGCAGCATGACCATGAAAGAGCTGAAAAAAAAAAACTAAGACAAGGTATAGACCACAGCACGTGAACCTACCACAAAATGTCAAAATTTCTCAACTGATATTGATCTCTACTGGTTGGACTTTAAAGTTTAAAATCAATTCAGTGACCTTTAACTTTTTGGGTAGGTTGACCTGCCGGTGTCTACATGGTAGAAGAGAGTGTAGAATAAGGAATAAGAAATATTTATTGAGTCCAAAAAGTACAAAGTTACAGGCTTAGTTACTGTTATAGTACAACAATATCATGACATAATATTGTATCGACGACCTCCGTGGCGGAGTGGCGTACACACCGGTTTTCAAGGTGTCGCCTGCTCCGAGGTCCCGGGTTCGATTCCCGGACGGGTCAATATAGAAAAAAAAGTGTTTTTCTACATTTTCTCGGGTCTGGGTGTTTGTGGTACCTTCGTTGTTTCTGGTTTCCAAAATACGAATGCTTTAAATAGTTATTCAAATTGGGATCAGAACAATGTATGTGATGTTGTCCACATTTATTATTTATTTATTTATTATTATTAAATATTTGCTTAACATTATTAAAATACGTAATCATATTTTATGTATACCTATATACTGTGTCAATGAAATAACGCAAAACCCCCCAGGCGGCAGCTCAGACCACGAAACCGAACAATTTGAACCCTCATACAAACTGATCAGCTGACCGAGTCAACTAGCACGAAAATCCCAATTTTATTCCCGGCATTTTGGGACTGCTGTAAAACAAAACCTGCTCAGCTTCACGGGCCAAGCCACCACCAAGAGCTAGGCTCCGCGCCACTTCACTAACAAGTTTCATAACTTATCACTATTAATATACAACAGTAGCACTGGACTCCACACTGGGATTTCCTGTGTTGTGGAGACCAGTCTTCCCATTTTAATTAAATCAATCTTTATTTTTATACATTTTTAATGCCTATTCACATGTTTACATAGAGATTCACAAAATTAAATCTTAAGGTAAATACGCAGTTCAACATAACATTGCAAAAATTTGAGTCCTTGCTCTTCTTCTCTGTCGTTTCGCTCTTGGCAGAGCGGTCGTGGTCACGTTGAGGCGTCCGTGTTAGTGTTAGATGCGGACACAGCTCTCTTCTCGATCTCCCGCCACCCCTCTCGGTTTGCAGACTGTCTGGCACAGTCAGACACGCGGCCTCCCACTGCGGACTTCACTTGGTCAGTCCAGCGCATCGGTGGCCTGCCGCGCGATCTGGTTCCTTCCACTTTTCCCTGTACAAGCAGCCGCTCTATGGAGTCGTTATCACGTCTTGAGACATGGCTATGGGGTCGTTATCACGTCTTGAGACATGGCTATGAGTCCTTGGGTAAAAAGTTTATAGGCTGTACTTATTAAAAGAGTGAACCAACTAGTATTGAAATAATAGCATATAGCAATAAGAGCATTAAAATCCGAGTTGGAACCACCACAACAACTGACTATGTGTATAAAACAAAATATTATCTGTATGTAAGTAAACACAGAGTAATGGAATCAAAATAACTGTGCACATACTCTAATAAATACTCAATCATGATTTAAAATTATAATTAGATCAAAATTTCCACAATTTATATCGGAAATTGGGAGTGCTAACAGCGTTACCGCCAGAGTCCGAATTCTCAACTGTTTCATAAATTTATATTTTTTAAACCAAAGTCAACATGACAAGGCCCCTAATTCGCGTAACCGAATCGTATCACAATTGTAATTGAACGACAGGTTTTTGACAGTTCTAGTATGGGCTAAATGTCAGAATCGTCCAATTCAATCACGATCGAACTGAGATTCGGTTACGTGAATTAGGCCCAAGGCCCCTAATTCGCGTAACCGAATCGTATCACAATCGTAATTGAACGGCAGGTTTTTGACAGTTCTAGTATGGGCTAAATGTCAAAATCGTCCAATTCAATCACGATCGAACTGCGATTGAAATAGCTGAATAAGGCTCCTGAACTTTTTAAGAAAATCATCAGATTTCGTTGCATGTATGTATGATGATTATAGGTCGTAACTTTTTTTTATAGGTAGTTAATTCAGAAAACTGTGATGAAAAAATGAAGTAACGTTCTATAATCATGCCACTGCAGGACAAAGGCGTCCATTGTTAAATATATTTAAGTTACCATAGTAATGATGAGGTGCGTAGGCATAATCACCACGCCAAATACGGGTTGAATATCTTAAACCTGAGCAATGTTCTCTTGTTTCCTAACTCGGGGCAAAGAAAATTAAGACAATAATTTTCTTTGCTCGGGGATCGAGCCGCGAGATCTTTGCCCGGTACTTAAACCGAAAACAGTATTAATTAATGCAAATGCGAATGAAATGACCCATGAAATAATACCTACTTCATTGATAACAAGTGCTACTGTCAGTACTTGTCATACCAGTTGATAATCCGTCCCCGCAATCAATCAAACACGATTATTCCAAACACGTCTAAGACTGAATTAGGTACTTATATTTTATTTTTACTCAAACGAGACTCGAATGTCGTTACGGGAATTACTTAATGGCGTTTTATTAAGTTATTTGATATTTCGGTAATTAATACGCTTGATGTTTCGACAGGTGATAAATAGCTATTTTCAAACTATTAAACGTGAAATTTGTTAATTCAGAGCGTTTTTGATGTATGAGGCGTGGCGTGGCGATTGAGGTAAATTACTAGTACCAAATCGCTTAACCGTAGCGATTAATGATTCATAATAATATGCGATCAGGCTAAATGCGATTTTCATCTAACTTAAGCTTTAAAAAAAGAGGAGGTTCTTTGTTCGTCTGTTTAAATCTTTTTTTTTATGTATGTTAATCGATTTCTTCGTCAACTCTGGACCGATTCTCAAAATTATTTCTATATTCGAAAGAGGACACTTCCGAGGTGGTCCTATGTTAACAAAGTCATGATCTGATTTTGAAATCCGGAGAAATCGAGTCAAACCCTCAAATTTTGTAGGCACGTATCACGTTTTTCATATTCTTCTTAAGTTATTTAAGTATTTGCGTCTGGTAGTCATCATCTCATGTTGATTAGCTGATGATTTTTTTATTTTATTTTCTTTTTTTAGGGATTACAAACAAATGCGTTACATAGTTAACTTATTGCTAAACTTAAGTAATAAAATTAGTAACACATCCCACTACGTAATCCACGTGTAGGTGTATGGATTTAAAAAGCGTAAACATAAAACAGCAATGATTTTTTTTTAAAATTTTTTTTAATTTTTTTTTGTATTAATGATGGAAGGTACAACTTCTTAACGGTTAGGAGTTGGAGGAGAATTCTTTAAATATTATAGGCATATATAGACAGACAGTTATCTTCCTTCTGATTATTTAGGTGAGCTGATGATGATGAAGGTCAAACTCCTAAGCAGTTAGGAGTTAAATGATGATACATAAGATTATACAGCTCGGAGAGTTTCTTCAGTACCTAGATATTTGACTAGTATGTAACATTAAGGGAATCCCATATGAGAAACTTGGCATTAAGCCGGGATAATAAGGAATAATAGTTATGCTGTACTTATATTAACTTCCTTCCTGTACACATTATCCTTTTATTGGCTGAAATCTGCTCATAACTAATTAATTGTTAATTACTACAATTTAATATTTATCACGTTTTGCTATGGGTTTGTCATGCAAGTGCTGCATTTAACTTTTAAGTTAATTGTAACGATTTTCCGGGTATAAAATAATTTCAATAATTCATAATAATTATGGTTTCGTTGTCTATCTATTTTTATTAAAGTACCTATCTGTTTGTAACATCAAATTAAAAGGTTTAGACTAAATGTATATGAATGAATCTAGGAATACGGTGGTTAGATACATCCAAAAATCAATTTATTCTATTTTTGTCTCTCTGTCTGTTTGTTCCAAACTTCCAACTAATGAAACGGTTAGACTCATTTTGACGGAACTTTCAGATAGTTATTTATTTGATAGATAGACATATGAATAAACTTAGGCATTCGTTTATTAATTTTATATATAGGTACATATTTTTAAAAAAGAATTTGTGAGACATGGAAAGTATCCTGTAGTCCACGTGAAGTCGCGAGCTGATGAGTAACTTGAGTTCAATGATGGAGGCCTTTGCCCTGCAGTGGGATGATTATAGGCTGCTACTTTACTTTTTTGTAGAAAATAAACATCCGAATACAACGGAACCCACCCCAGTCAGTACGGACTTTCAATCAACCGCCCCCGATCTGTTCGGGAACGAATAAAAATATACCATTACCACAAATTTTATGTCGGTCCCAAGTTACGAGATGTAAGAGATTTTAAGAATTCTAAAATGGATTTAATAATTTTTGATGACCTCAGTGGCGGAGTGGCGTACACCCCGGTTTTCAAGGTGTCACCTGCTCTGAGGTCCCGGGTTCGATTGCCAGACGGGTAAATGTAGAAAAAAAAAGTTTTTCTACATTTTCTTGGGTCTGGATGTTTGTGGCACCTTCGTTATTTGTGGTTTCCAAAATACGAGTGCTTTAAAATAGTTATTCAAATTAGAATCAGAACAATGTATGTGATGTTGTCCACACTTAGTTATTTATTTTATTTTGTTTATAATAAAAAAGTATCAAATCTTAGATTCAAATTACATCAACAATCTTTGATTAATACTGTTTTTAGAAAAAACAATAGCTCATTTATTTCAACCCATAATCTTATTGCAAGCCTAATTTTACTTTGATACGTTCAGCTGTTCTGGTGCGATTAAGAAACAAGTAGTCATACAAACTTTCGCATTTATAAGTGAAGTGATAAATAAATATAATAAAAATTTCATTCATCCTGAGAACCTCTTCTTCTTTGTTGGTTTATAATAACTACTACTAATAAACCAATACGATATTTTTGTTACCCTAAAAAAAAATGCTAAAAACTATTATAATTTTAATTTGTATGCTATAATACTCGTATAATGTAATAGGGGTTAAAGTATGAAATTGCCGATTATTTTGCCACTTTTTATTTTGTTTATAGCTCTTAAGTATAGTCATATTATTGCGTAATTCTTTTTGTATTGTATCAAAAACTAAATAAAGTAACTTTTGACTAAAAAAAAAAAAATGCAATACTAGTGCCTATTACTTCAAAGGAATTCGTTGAAAAGACCCCTTACAATGTGTCAGCTGACCTTCTTGCTTACATTAAGTATATTTGTATTATATACTGTGATTTTCAGAAATTTAAATACTATAATGCGTAGCTTTATAACCATCTAACTTTCACCTTTAATTGCATCGAAAACGGTTCAGGCGTTTTTAAAAAAACTAAAAAAATGTTAGTATGGAAAAATGACTTTTCTCGATTTCGTCCATACAAAACGGCAATTTCATACTTTAACCCCTAATATATCGCCTAATATATCGATTGAAATTATGACAAAAAACAATTTGCGTCTCAAAGTGTGACTGATAGAAAAATATTCAAAAAGAATCCATTTCTCGCTTTTTCAAAATCTTTAGACCATTACCAAAGAATTTATTAAAGAATTTGAACGACTGGCCTCACTCAAATCTAATTCAAGAAATATCCTTCAAAATCCTTATAGAAATGAAAAGGTGGGATATTGGATCCTAGAGTGTAATTGAATGATTCTTATCATAATATTATTTCTCCGATATTCTTAGGAATCGGTTTCCTCATAAATGCTTTTATACCTTCTGCTGTGTGAAATTTTCAACACCTCACATTTGGAGTAACAATCTACCAGACTTTTGATGTCGTGACGAATCAAAGACCCGATTGGTATAGTGGTCGTTTTGGTAGTTTGAGTCCTGGTGGGACCATTTAGAAATCTTTTCTAAATTGACTTGGGTTTGAAAGGGGTGAAGGGTCAAAGTCATGCTTTGAAAGGCACCTTAAGCCCAATTAAAGAATTTTCGTACATTGCTCGGGTTTGTGATCACCAACCCGCATTTGGCAAGCGTGGTGATTATGCCTGTAACCATCATTGCTGTGGTAACTTGAATTCTATGACGGAGGCCTGTTCCCGCAGTGGGATGATTATAGGCTGCTAGCTTACTACACACTTTATAATAGGCATTCGTACGAGTAATTTGAAAACAACATCCAATATCATCAATTATTACGTAATTACTTCCAAGTTTCAAAGGTTATCGAACGTCTGAAATAATGTAGATTTTAGTTTGAATCTTGCAGATTAGTGTATAATATCCAAATATATTTTCATCAAAATTTTAATTTAAATTTCTTTCCACAATGAACAATCTTTTTATGCAAATCCCAAAGGTTTTACAGTGTTAATTTTACTGACTGTTTCTGTCAGCTGTTATTCAAATGATCATCGTAAAAAAACGTTAAGTGTGAATGGACTTACGCATCGAGGATTCTGTACCAACGATCGAATGAACGATTATTAAAGCCTATAAAAATAGCAAAGGTTCTCAATGAGAGTATTTATTAATCTAAATATTTAATGGGTTCATTTTCTCATAACAAAAATGTCACCAGCCCTGTTCTCCCTATGGGTGTCTTAAGAGGCAAGAAGATGCGTCGTCTTTCTGGTACTGGCCTAACTGCGGCCGTCAACCCATCTGCCAAGAGTTACGAATAGTGCAAAATCGTCCTACTGGAGAGGCTAGCAGTGAATTGATACAGCCTCATGACGTTGTATTCTACATATACTCAGTGCAAAGCAAACAATGAACGACGATCATTTTACGATGGCTCGAACTCAGTTTCCTACTTCATATCCCTATATTATTATGTCGTGACAGCTTCTAATTAAGGCAACACTGTAAACTTGTACAATTGCGAATATTTTTATGCTATTTAATGTGTACCTATGTTTCGTAAGCTGTCCTTAAATAAATATATTAGTAAATATGGATATGATTTGGGAAATAATATTTCAAAAGACTTGAAAAACTAAGTCTTTTAAAATATTAGTCCAAAGTGGAGGTACCTACCCTGCATCAACATCATCTTCAGCCTATGTAAGTCCACTGCTGGTGACTTCAAAAAGAAGATTTATCGTAGCGTTGGCTTGGCTACCGCAGTTTACCCAATGGCGAAGAAAAGACAATTCTGCCTAAATGTTTATGGCCGTATTTCTGTGGTCACATTTTTTTAAGACCTCCATGGTGGAGTACGTATATACTGGATTTCAAAGTGTCACTTACTCCGTAGTCTCGGGTTTGATTCCCGGTCGAATTATAGTAGGTAGATTTTTTAAAATCTTTTTAAACTGAGTGACTTTTGTAGCTTTTCTCATTTTATCTAATTTCTATAAACTACTTTTAACTTTAGAGTGAGAACAATGTATGTGGAGCCCACATTTATTTATTTATTGTTATAAATTGGACCTGCACCGCACGGATACGGAGAAACTAATTTCTACTTAAGACGCTGACATGAGCCAAATTGAGCTCAATGAATTTTTTTAGCTTTAAGCCTATGGCTTGTATTGTTGCAAAATTCTATGTAGTTGTAATTGATCATATTTTCGACCAAATCTCAAAGTAGCCTCTGAAAATACATAAATTACCATTTTTCTCAGCAGTGCGTATAACAATGATAATAAAATTTTGCTATATTATATATTACATGTTGCTTAAGCAAATGGCTGATTTAGATTTTTAATAAAATGGCAATTTTAAATTGCACAACGAATTTTATTGTTTGGCACTTAGGCCCTTCTATTCCATGCGCTTTTTCTCTGTCACTCCTACGAGAATCGACAGTGATAGCTGTGGTGCGTTCCGAAGAAATTCAAAGACGAATAAATTTGTGGGCGTGTTCATTGATCAAGGTCATCGGCTGCAGTCAGCGTCTTAATAACTTAACAAATATAATTATATAAGGTCACCTTCTTTTAGATAACATATTTAAATAAGCTCTCCGTTTTAAAATAACTTTTTTGCACGGAACCCTAAAAATTACAAATTAACTTTAACAAAAATTAAAACACCACATAATCATACAAGCACGAGTCACGTAGGATCAGCAAAATTGATACGCATAGCCAGTATTACTCGAAGCAATTAATTTTCGTTAAAAACCTTTGTACCGTTAGCAAAAAAGCTAAGTTGACAAGGATAAATTAAATGAGAGAAAAATTAAGTACAGGAGTAAAAACCTGTGATTGATTATGGCGGTCTTATCAAAGGCGGAGACAAAAAAGTTTTTTTTGTTTATTTGCATATTTGTTGCAGGAAAACCATTCGAAGGACAGAGTTTGTAGAGCAGATGCTTTTTTATTATACTTATGAGTAAATAGAAATTTTTAATTATGCATGTTAAGAGAAGCTGGGTCTCCTTGGGCTTCTTATACTCTTCAGTTCTGAAAGAATGAAAAAAAAAAACGGTTATTAGACATGAAAACCCGACTCACGGTTCGTCCGGTTTTATTTAAATACTAGCTGTTGCCCGCGACTTCGTCCGCGTCAATTTCTATTATTATGATCACGACTATTTTTGCAACATTTTTCACTAATGCTTCGCTCCTATTGGTCGCAGCGTGATGTTATTTTATTTTATTTTTCTTTTTTCTTTTTAGGGATTACAAACAAATGCGTTACATAGTTAACTTATTGCTAAACTTAAGTAATAAAATTAGTAACACATCCCACTACGTAATCCACGTGTAGGTGTATGGATTTAAAAAGCGTAAACATAAAACAGCAATGATTTTTTAAAAAAATTTTTTTTTTTTTTCTTTTAGCTCAACATTGATACTACAATTATTGCAACACAAGTACAGTTTTGATACAGCTTTGAAAATGAGAAAGAAACATAAAAGAAACATAAAATTTTGCAATTCTGTGTTAATTTAGGATATCTATAATAAGTTTTTTAAATTTTTAAGGACTCTGGGAAAAATCGAGTTCATTGAAGTTCTCGTTGAAATCGGACATCAATCTATGTAGTGGGGCTCGTTTGCCCGCATTGGTTTTACAGCAGTTTACATGAAAGGTCTTCAGTCTGCGCGTGCTTCTTAGCATGGCACATCTAGGGACGCAATAATTGATCAAGTTACGGAGGCTTATGCAATCAAATTTGTTGTTTACCAAATTATAAAGAAACATAACGGACAGGAGCGACCGTCTGGATTCAAGGCTCAGGAACCTAAATTTAGTAAGAAGCTGCTCATAAGTGACCCGAGAGCTACAACACTTAAAATTGACTCTGCGCAAGAATTTACGCTGGACCCCTTTAATGGACTCGGTGTACTTTTTGTAAAATGGGTTCCAAACTGGTACCGCGTACTCCAGCTGGGACCTAACAAGGGAACGGTATAGGGAGAAAAAAGTTTTTTGTTTTTTAAAATTTTCTGCAGACCTAAACACAAAGCCGTACATCTTAAAGGCTTTGCTGATTATGGCGTTGATATGAATATCTAGGTGAAGTTTAGAGTCCAGCAAAACGCCAAGATCGCGTATTACTGAAACTCTATACAAAATATTATTGTTTAGCCTATAATCGAAGATGAAAAGGTTTTTCTTTTTTGTAAAGCTAATACAATTACATTTAGGAATACTCAGGAATAGTTTATTAGCTTTGCAGTATTCGCTTAGTGTGTCCAGGTCTGACTGGAGAAGTGAGCAGTCATTAAGTGATTTGATTTCTTTGTAAATTTTTAGGTCGTCTGCATATAATAAAAATTTTGTACTAGTAAAGCATTTTTTGATGTCGTTTATATACAAAAGGAACAGCAACGGACCAAGGATTGATCCTTGGGGTACACCGGAAGTTGCAAGGGTATTAACCGATTCAAGTCCATTAATTGCAACCCTCTGCGTCCTATTAGATATATAAGAAGCAAACCAACGCAACAGGTCACCACGAATACCATTAAATGCCAGCTTCTCCAATAGCAATTTATGGTCCACCTTGTCGAAGGCCTTCTGGAAGTCGGTATACACTGCATCGACTTGTGCCCTCCCATCCATGCTAGTGAACAGGTCGTTTGTAAATAAAGTTAAATTAGTGCAGGTAGAGCGGCATTTAACAAAACCATGCTGTTCAGGTATTAAAACGGGATGCAACGCCGGGTATATTTCATTACGAACCAGTCGTTCGAAGACCTTTGACAAGGCAGACAGAACAGAAATGGGCCGATAATTCTCAACGTCACGCGCGTCGCCTGCCTTTGGGATAGGAGTGATGAAAGCGGATTTCCATACGCTAGGAAAATGTCCCTCATGTAGACATCCATTGAATATCAGGTGCAATGGAGTACTAATGGTTTTATATGTGAGTCTCAGAAATAATGGCGGTATACCATCCGGACCCTTGCCCTTGGAAATATCGAGCATATTCAATACTTTTTTTATGCTGTCAAGAGAAAAACTAATATTTGCAATACGAAGATCATTGTCTCGATTATCTGAATACTGCGTGTCAATTAAAAGGTCAAGGCTCGAAGGTTCGTAAACGGACTTAAAGAAATCAGAAAACAGATCACATATTCTTTTCGGATCACTGGATGTATTAGTTTTAAAATACATTGTAGAGGGGTAACACGTAGTATTATTACGATTCCTAATATATGACCAGAAGAATTTTGTGTTGAGACCAATGCTATCTTCAACGTTATCGATATACTTTCCATAACAAATCGAGCATTGATCTTTAAATCTCGATCTGTATATAGAAAAAGTTTCGTAGTCCGAGATGTTCCCATAAGTTTTCCATTTCCGCCAGGCTCGCTCCTTGTTATTATATATGTGTCTAAGAGCTGGGGAGAACCAAATAGGGAAACGTGGCGACCTAAAATTTGACAGTGGAATGTGTTTTTTAATAATTTCATTGATCCTTTCATAGAACACGTTAACCGACTCATCAGCGGAGAGGCCGGACAGCAATAATTCCCAGTCTACGCCCTTGATTGCCGCGTTAATATCCTCGTAATTACCTTTGCGGAAGTTAGGTTTGGAAGGATGAAACCGAGGCAGTTGTTTAGCTTTTAAGTTTACGAAAGTAAGCGCGCAGAATGGTGGGTGGTGATGATTGACGGGTACCAAAGGGGGACAAAGGGTCGAGCTACTTTCAGTATTAGAAATGAAAAGGTCAAGAATACGGTCATTATCATTTTTCAGCGAATTGAACTGTTTAGCGTTCAGGGTTGATAAAAATTTGTAAAGGTTATAGCTAATGGAAGTAGGAGCGCTAGTGGGGGCAGCCAATTGGAAGTTTGACCAATCAACGTGGGGTAGGTTATAGTCACCTATGATGAAAAATGATTCAATGCTTTGGTCGTTGACAAAATCTTGTAATATATTGAAATGCTCTAAATATATATCTTTGGGCGTTTGGGGCGGTATATAAACAGCACTAATGCAGTGCTTTTTTGCTGGGTCAAAGGCAGGTATGGATACTAGGACATGCTCAGTCACTGAGTGGCTATGATTTACTGGTAATCTAACTGGTCTAAGGTCCTTTTTTATAGCTATAAGCACACCCCCTCCGTCACTCTTACCAGTAGCAAGTCGATCACGATCACATCGAAACACAATGTAACGACAATCGATAAATTCTCCATCAGAGATTTCGGGTACAAGCCATGTCTCCGTCAAAACTATGATATCATAGGCCAAGGAAAGAATATTCATGTAAATTGTGTGCAATTTAGATCTGATACCGGTACAATTTTGGTAGAATATGGTAAGATTGCTATCCATTTAATAAGAGAAACAAGACACAATAACGTGTTACTAAGAGAGTTTTCGCTAAATATATGTCCGTGATAGAAACATATAATTCAATTACGTAATAATGGTATTTAATTCCCAGAATCCCTGAACTATCAAAACAGAAGTTATATAATAAGATTACGTAAGAGCTGCAAAAGTTATTGTTCATTGGAACCGCTGTGTTAAAATAAAAAAAGTAAAAAATTAAACTAAAATAGTAAATTACAATAGTGATAATTAGGTAAGAGCTCACAGTAAATGCAGTGTAACAAACGGCATCCAAACAGTTACATAGATTTTCGCAGTACCCTGAGGGAAAACTTGGCAGAAATAACAGAATGAAAATGAGATAATTAATTACACTTATCGGAATTGCCAGGTTGACCCTGCTTGCGAGTAATTTTTTGGAAGTCATTTTCCGACCGTATAGCAATCGCAGGGGCCGTATCGGTTTCGCGAACGAGTATAGTTGCGTTTTTAATCCAAATGTATTTAAAGTTGTTTCTTTTAACAAGTTCTTTGCAAGCACGAAACAATGTCTTCTTTTTCAATGTTAAATGCTCGTTCATGTAGACCGTTAAGGGCGCGCCAGCGACTCCAAGCTGGTCGGATTTCACCTCTTTGCGTTTCCTAAATGCGCTTAGTACGTTATCTCTTGTAATTCGGGACGCAAACTTAACCACGATGTTTTTCGGCTTTTTGTCTTCGTGGCTCGCATGTGGGACCCGGTGGACCAAGACGATATCCTTGGGAGTAGTCGGATATTTAATAAAGGTTGCGATAGATTCGATAACCCCCAGGAGGTTTTCGTTGCGCCTTTCTGGGATGTTGCAGATTTCGACGTTGCATTGTCTGGCTTGTTGCTCTAAGACATCCAGTTTCGTCTCCAGGGCCGCCATTGAGGAGTCACATTTATCAGAGCATCGGGTGTTCTTGGCGAGGTCGTCAATGTGATTCTTGAGGTCCACGCACTCTTCCGATTGAAATTGGGCAGACGTCTGCAGTTCGGAGACGTCTTTTGTTAAAGCATTGATACGCTGATTCATGCCGGCCTGCTCCATCCGCAGTGACTTGAGCTCTTTTTTAATGCCAGTGAGTGTGTCCTTAATATCGGCTCCTATACTATGCATGCAGGTTTCCATATCGGCGCGCCAAGAAGTCAGTGTAGCCATTAACTCGCGCCCAAAATTGTTAAAATCGTTTTTCCAAGGCTCAACGTCAGCACGCCGTGTGCCAGGCTCGCTAAAAGTACTGTTTTGAGCAATATTATATGAGGTATCCATGGACTCGTCGTGTAACGGCACCTGCGCGCCGCGAACCGGCGTGTTAAGGTTGGACTGCTTGCGGTTGGTTACATTGCTGCACGAAGGACACCTCCATGTTGCCCTATACTCTTCACTGAGCCCCCGGTACTGCTTTTTACTTAAAGACAAGCACTCGCAATGATATTTATGATGGCATACATGGCACTGCAAAGAGCAATCATCAGTCGAATCCAAAGGATTATAGCATCCATAACATGTATTCATCTTATTTGGGGCCGGGAGCGCCATCTAGTTTAGTGTTAGATTGACGTTTGTAAGCGTAGGCCAAATAGGTGCGGATAGTATGGCACTGTAGCAATTACTTGTCGTACCAGTAGTGAAGCGTAGATAGCGCGCAATGGAATATCAGCGGCTGCGTGCGAGTTACAAGTTAGCGGGCGGCACGGGTAGATTATTATGTACGTAGGTACGTAAGATGGTCACTCACACAGAGGTACGAATGGAGCCTCGCAGTCTGCGCGAATGTTATATAGCCTATAGCCTTTCTCGATAAATGTACTATCAAACGCAAAAAGAATTTTTCAAATCGAACCAGTACTTCCAGAGATTAGCGCGTTCAAACAAACAAACAAACAAACTCTTCAGCTTTATAATATTAGTATAGATTTAGCAGTTGTATAACTGCACACTGTAAAATATCTGTAAAGTTTCTTGTTATAATATATAAATAAATAATAGGCCTTATTGATTTTATAAAGACGATAGGTCAATAAATAGTTTCAGATATTAAACATGTTACTTATCATGCAAACAGATTAATATCAGTAACTTGGCGTAAGTAAACAGAATGTTTGTTATATACTACGGTAAGGATGAACCATTTTTTAAATAAATATTTTCTTACAAAAAAGTTCGTAACACAAGACTCAATGGAGTCTTGTGTCTGTCGGTTACGCTTTCACACCTAAACTGCTCAACCGATTTTGATGAAATTCGGTACAAAGGTAGATTAGATCTTGAGATTGGACATAGTTTAGTTCGTATACAACTGGCATAGGTATCCGCCTGCGCGATATAAAGTGTTCACGCAGCCAGAGCAGCGGGTAAGACGTTAGTTAGACATACTTATTTATTCGCAAATATTTAATTTTTCATAAAAAGAGCTTGCGCTGCTTACCATACATTGTTTTCGTTAATACAAACACATCGAGGTTTAACTTAGCCGTTGAAAGATAAAACATTTTACTAATGACATGTGTCACGTGGAAATATGGCGGGTTAAATAAAATGTTTAAGTCTAACGGCTTTGATGAAGACATAATTTTTATGGAATTAATGGTAGCTCAGTGACCTGTGGTGAATAAGATAGAAGAAAAAACACTTCTCGTCCTATGGACACCCATAAGTAAAAAGCGGTTAATTTGATTATTTATTTTTAGTCTAATTAAAATATGTAAGCATTCAAAGTACAATTCATTTTTTTGTATATAACTAATCAAACATTTAAACATTTTTGAGGCCTAAGTCCAGCGTTTGCAGATCGAAGAGGAAATACAACGGTCGTTTTTCCATACAAACGTAGTCCCCTGTTTCCTCCCTGGATAAAGCCAGCAGAGCAATAATTTTTGTTACAAAAATCTATGGCCACTATTAGCATGTTTCTATGTTTTGTCTTTTTTCATAAATTAATTAATAAAAAAATTCGCCAGATTTTCCGCTGTGTTCAAACATCCAGAAAACAAATTTGGTTAAATTTTAGAAAAAAAGGAAAACATACGAACACGGCCAAAGCCTTCCTTTAACTTTTAATGAAAAAAGTATTTAAATCGCTCTAGTTTTGGAATAGTAATCGGGGGACTACGAAACGTTGATTTGGTGTGCTTTTAGTAGGTATTTTCGGTCCAAGAAACAGTTGTCTCTATCACACTCTGCGGTGAAGGCGTTTGGCACTGTGCGACAGCAATAGATTTTACAAATACCTATTTTTCAATTCTCTCGCCCGTATAGTTACCTCTTAAGTCAGACACTTACTAAGCGTAAATTACGGCAAAATCTTACCATTGTAGGCCTGTGTCCAGCAGTGGACTGATGTAGGCATGATCATTATTATTAGTATCACCATATCTATTTCTCCACGTACCGCATCGGATTATCCAATGAATAATCTACTGAAGCTTATTAAATTGATCCAGATGCCTTACTCTGCAATGCGAAGCTCGTGTTTACGGATATATCTGTCTCTTTCAGATGCTTTAAGACATTGGTATGAGTGGTAGGGACATATAGATTCGAATATACGGACATTGTGTTGCGGAGTAAGGCCTCAGGCCCATTTCGCTGAGTAGTTATCTTGGATATCTCTGACATTTATTGATGCCGCTGAGTTATAGCAGTTTACAGTTGCGACCACGATAACATCTCTGGAGAGTCTGAACTTGTGGAATGATTGGTTTACATGGAATTTACTTGAGGTATTTAAACTTAACTAAATAATTCTGTTTTATAGCGGACCCCGCGAGCTTCGTATCGCCTCAGAATAGGCTAGTTGACTCTTTTTGGAAATAGGTTTTAAATGATTATTTAATGTCCAAATAGACCAAAAAAAATATTTTCAGATTTTTGTAGGACCTAGAAAACCGCAAAACTTAAGTTTAAAATTCACTTTTCGTGCGACGTATGAAAACGCTGAAAAGCTTTAGACTATCTGTGGCCTGTGCTGTGACGTCATACGAGTCAAGATAAACGAACACTACTAGTCCTACCTCATAGTGTTATTTATTTACTTGTGTCATAAATGTCAATGTCACGCTTAAAATGACGCACGCAGTTTGTTTAAAGATGTATGACGTCACAAAATAGCCGACAGCGTTTTCGAAGCTTAAATTTAAAAAGTAAAAAATAATAATTTCATTTTAGAAATATTTAGCAATCTCAAACTTTTAACATCTGAAAATGATAAATACCGGTTTCTTAACCAATATACTAAAGATAATATGCATCAACTGAGCCAAAATTGATAGCAGTCAAGTAGCCTATAGTAAGCTTCGATTTTGACGTCATAAGTGTCATTGTCGTCAAATTTTAATATAGCGTATTTGGAAAAAAATTATCATAACAAATATATTTTCTTTATTATTTAACGTTAATATTCCAACGTTTTTAATACATATTATCCTATTCGCGATGAAGACAAATCCAAAAACACAAAAATAATAAAAATCGGTCCCGCCGCTCTCGACTTATAAGTGGTGGTACTAACATATACTTGATGTAGTTTTGACCCTAGCTAAATATTATTTACGACGACCTCTGTGGTGGAGTGGCGTACACACCGGTTTTCAAGGTCCCTGATTCGATTCGGACGGGTCAATGTAGAAAAAAAAGTGTTTTCTACATTTTCTCGGCTCCGGGTGTTTGTACCTTCGTTGTTTCTGATTTTCTCAATACATGTGCTTTAAATAGTTACTGGCTTTGCTTGGAACAATGTATGTGATGTTGTCCACATTTATAATCTTTACTAATATTATAAAGCTGAAGAGTTTGTTTGTTTGTTTGTTTGAACGCGCTAATCTCCAGAAGTAGTGGTTCGAATTGAAAAAATATTTTTGTGTTGTATAGTCCATTTATCGAGGAAGGCTTTAGGCTATATAACATCACGCTGCAACCAATAGGAGCGAAGCATCAGAGAAAAATGTTGCAAAAATAATCGCGGTCTTATTAACAGAAATTGACGCGGACGTAGTCGCGGGCAACAGCTAGTTTATTTATAATTTTACTAAGTAACCAATTGTCAGAGGGAAACCACGGGTATATATCGGGATGCCTAATTATTTGTACTCCTAATTGTCATTGGCGCACAAACTATTAGCCTAAAATTTTTTCGCACATTTTTACTATTCATAAAAGTGTTTAGCCTATTATCACTACGTTTAACTTTATATCACCGTATTATAATTTCCCAATTGCGAAATTTAGTCGAATATATCCTTTTGCAGTTCCAAAATTTTATTCGCAGAAAGTTAAAAACTTTATCAGCATGCATGCATGCTTGCAAAGAAGTAAGCATGCATGCAAGCAAGCAAGCAAGCAAGCATGAATGCATGCAAACAAGCATCCATGCATGCAAAGAAGTAAGCATGCATGCAAGCAAGCAAGCAAGCATGTATGCAAACAAGCAATCATGCATGCAAACAAGCAATCATGCATGCAATCAAGCAGACATGCATGCAAACAAGCAATCATGCATGCATCCAAACAATCAGACTTCCGTGACGGCTTCGATGCTTTCGATATTAGACATACTGAAATTAGGGTTTTCATTTTTTAGATCAATCAATAATAGTGCGAAAACAACTGTTAGACTAGACAATAATTATACGTTATAAGTTTAGGCCATTACGGTTCGGCCAAATGAAATTAGGACTTTAAATTTTAGGCGAACCGGGCACCCGGAAACCACACAATCTTTTAATTCCAAATTACTACAATTTCAATAAAAGTACCACCCCCATGGTCTAGTGGTTTAAGTGCCGCGCTAATTTCGGGGTCCTGGATTCGATCCCCGGATTGTGAAACAAGAGTTTTGAATTTTGGAATAGTGCTCAGATTTGTGATCACCAACCTGTATTTGGAGAACGTGGCGATTATGCCTGTACCCGTGATGGTTGTAGTAACTTCGATACAATGATGAGGCCTTTGCCCTGCAGTGGGATACTATAGGCATTACTTTAATTTTAATTTAAAAACAAATTGGTCGGCCTGGCGTAGTGAAACTAAGGTCCATTGCACTGGCCTACATGTCCGGTTTTTTCATACACTAGCTGTTGCCAGCGACTTCGTCTGCGTCCATTTCTGTTATTAAGATCGCGATTATTTTTGCAACATTTTTCACTGATGCTTCGCTTCTATTGGTCGCAGCGTGATATTATATAGCCGAAAGCCTTCCTCGATAAATGGATTATCTAACACAAAAATAATTTTTCAATTCGAACCAGTACTTCCTGAGATTAGCGCGTTTGAACAAACAAACAAACAAACTCTTCAGCTTTATAGATTAAATTCGATTACTTCAAATAGTCTTTTAGCGCGATGGTTAACAGAATAAATTAGAAGTTATTCAAATTTTTGTCAAGGACAGTCGCAAACAGTTTAGAGAAAGTCCACAGGAAAACCTTCGAACAACAAACAGTCTGTCTCAAGGCAATTAAATTAAAAGGGTCCAACTCGTTTGCCCATTCTGCTCAAATGATGGCTTATTACTTCTGCCCTCTAAATACCAGATATAGTGACTTGTTTTCGACATTCAACCAAGAACCTTTCTATGCCGGAAAAATTGTTATTGCATGTGTGTGAACTTGAAGGCAGTTAAAAATATTCCAAATAATTTCAAGATCCATACAAATACAGATTTGTGACGACAATAAAAATAAAACATTAAAAAATGTATCAAAAAGGTCTCCTGTTACTGACTCGGTCAGTGATTCTCGTTGCGGTAAATTGTGCCCAACAAATGAATGGGCTATCGCTAGTGAATTTGCCACTAGAGGCGCTAGTGTCGCGTGAGGTCCAATATCATTCACTTTGTACTGGTTTTAGCGGAATTTGTTGCATAAATTATAATTTCTTTAATTTAGCTGCTGGAAAGTGATCTCCTTCGTAAAATATCGCAAATATGGATTATTTGGCGATTAATGTGAACGCTTTAAAAGCGGAATTAAGAAAAAGCGCAAAAATAGGCGGCCTCAAGAACAACTATTTCAGAAGTTAGTTTGTTGATATCAAGATAGTTATTTATAAACAATATAACCTTAATTAGATTCAAGATATAACACTTTGTTTCGGCGCCAATCGCCTCTGACAGCTATACCTCCGGACCTCAGTCTACAGTGGCGCCAACTGGTGAGCAAAGAAACTTTAGCCCCCATTGTATCCCCACAGAAAACCAGCTTAGTTGTTAGTCTTTCCTCTCGTTCTTACCTCTTGGATGTCTCTGTTTTGCATACTGGGCGCATGGAGATGCGGGTTCGAGTCCCGCCTGAGACATAATTTTATAAGTTTTAGTACTGATATTATAATTGCAATTAAGTTGCCAAATATCATAAACTTTTTCTTCTGTCATCTACTTGTTTTTCTTTTATTATTTGTACTGTTTCAGTATTTCTTTGACAGTTACCTTAAATCAGTTTGTGTGTTGTCATGGGTTCCACATCATAGAGTGAGTATGTCTATGGCCTAGTTAGAAGGCTGCAGCAACAGTCCAGAAATGCACCGTAAATCAGACCAAGCATGGGACCGACGGTAATGACCCTTCACCCAATGTGACATCCCGTCAAGTGACGTTACTGCACTACGTCGCATTGGGCTGCACTCACGCTGCAGATGCGTCAGACAGGGTGATTGATCCCGCTCATATGCATTGAATTATCAGACCGTTGCAACTGAGACTGATTAATTTAGGTATTACTCGGTTTCGGTGTGTAGCTCTGATTGAGATTAAAATTAATATTAACGAAATGTGAAGGCATTATACTTTGACCCTAAAAGTATGTCATGTGCCTCTAAAGGTTTAAAAGGTAAAAAAACTTTGTTTAATAAAGTTTAAATTATTATTTGAATGATAACGGGGAATTAAACGCGATCATACCTTATTATTCCCTGACGTTTCGGTCGGTTTGCGCCGACTAAGGTTACAGGCTGACGATAAGGTACGATCGGATTGAAAAAGCCGTGGGCGGGGCAGGCGCGCCACTGAGCAATTCAAACATGAATGTAAGTGAGCGCTGTGATTGGTTTCTTTTGACGTCGCGCGATAAATAGCTAGTTTGATTGGTGTTATCTGAAGTCGTTTATGTGTGCGAAAGCTTGTGTTTATGTGCACAAGTAGTAGTGGTGCGCAAGCGGCGACATCGGTTCTCATACAAATGGCGCATGACATCCTTTCTAACCTTTTTCAATGTTTCTGTGTTCGATGCCAATCCGCTTGCCAAGTCGCGAACTGGGGCCTTATTCAGCTATTTCAATGGGGGCTACCGTTTCTTTGCTCACCAGTTGACGCCACTGTAGACTGAGGTCCGGAGGTATAGCTGTCAAAGGCGATTGGCGCCGAAACAAAATGTTATATCTTGAATCTAATTAAGGTTATATTGTTTATAAATAAATCTATAATAATCTTGATATGAACAAACTAACTTATGAAATAGTTTTTTTTTATTTTTTTATTTCTATTTTTTATTTAGGAGCTTTGATCGATTCTTTCGATCATGACAGCTCCATTGTATCTTAAACTTAAATTATTCCAACTTAAGGCTAGAGATAACAAAATTAATAATAATCTTAGCTGCCTCTGAAGAAGGGTCAGCTAGGATGTTGGTCAATGAACCAACGTCTTCTTTATTTATTTTTAATAAATTATAAACTATGGCTCTCAAGTGGCGATTCCGTTCACATTCCATTACCAGGTGATGCACGTCTTCCAATACTCCACACATTGCACAATTTGGATCCTCTGTTAACTTCATAATAAACTTAAATTTATTTAATGGAATATGACCGGTTCGGAGCCTAAGAGCCGTAATAATATGCATTCTGCTTAAATTGGTATTTAAAAACCAGGGGATATGAGGAGGTTCCGACTGTAGTGTTTTATACCAAATCCCTTTTTCACGAGATATCTTATTAAAATGTTCTTTCCACATATTATAAATTTCTTTTTTATATTTGGTAAAAATATCTGCACTGTTTGGTTTTATATGTAATACGGTACCTTCTGTGACTGCCGATTTAGCAAGTCGATCAGCCTCCTCATTTCCCCCAATTCCTACATGCGCTGGAATCCATTGTAGAACAATTTTAGTATTACAGTTCTCATAATCCAGAAGTTTCTTCAAAATGGAATAAGCTATCGAAACTCCTCTTTGCCCAGAGGAGCACCGAGCTATATGTTGGAGAGCGCTCTTACTGTCTGTTAAAATAACAATTTTTTTAGCGTCTAATTTTTCGGCATAACGTAATGCTTCATTTATGGCAACTAATTCTACAGTCATAATATTAATACCACAAGTACTTTTAAAAATGCCAGTTTTTCTGAGTTGAGGATCAAAAAAGGAGGCACCAGTAATGTTAGTGCTCTTGGATCCATCTGTAAATAATTTCCACCAACCACAGTATTTTTGATTAATTTCTTGTAAAACCTCTGCTTTTAATATATTTTTATTTAATTTAGACTTGGCAAATCCCAGACAATCTAATTTACTAATGATAAGTTTTGACTCTATTCTCGAACTCCAGGTTGGCAGATCATACATTTCATGACGAGGTGTTTTGTAAATATCTTCATGCTTCAGTTCGTCAAATATCAATTGCAGCAAAGGTTTTTTTTTGTTATTCCAATAATTATTTGAACCTAGAGCACTTAGTTCCTGTAGCAAAGCAACTGTAGTATTATTTGACCACGACATAGCCCTTAAACAGTATTTGTAGCCTAAATATTTCCTTCTTAGCTGTAGAGGAAGCAGACACAACTCACTCTCCATCGTGTAAATTGGAGTAGTTCTAATGAACCCACCGACCACTCGCAAGGCTTTATTTTGAAGTTTATCTAATTTTGAAACATTGCTGTTTGCACTATTGTCGTAAAAAAAGCATCCATAATCAAGACGACTGCGAATAAGCGATATATATAGACGGCGTAGGTGAATTGGTTGTATGCCCCATCCAGATCCGGCTAAGATTTTAAGAATATTAAACATCTTATGGGCTCTCTCGTACACTTCATTTAAATGTTTTTTCCATCGTAACGCCGAGTCAAGCCAAAATCCTAAATATTTTATATTTTGCACCGACCCCACTTTGGTGCTATTAATTTCAAGAGTGTGATGTTGTATTCTATAACCGCGACTAAACATAATATATTTAGATTTAGTAACAGACAGCTGTAATCCCAATTGGTCTAATAAACGAGTCATAATATCAATTGCGCCTTGCAGCAATGCAAAACTTTCGTTTAAGTTATTACAGCTAATATACAAAACAAAGTCATCGGCATACTGAGAGATACACACTTGTCTTATAGTCCAACAAATGCTTGAGGTGATTATGTTAAAAAGTAAAGGAGCTATGGGATCCCCTTGGGCCAGTCCGATATGTGTCCATCTTGAAATATATTTATTTTCGTCCATCTCATCAGTTATTTTTAAATGCCTTTCACGTAAAAATTCCCAGAAATATTTACATAACTTTTTACCAACGTTAAACTCGTCAAGAATGCCCACAGCCCGCTCCACAAGGACATTATTATAAGCGTTCTCAATATCAAGAAAACAAGCTATCACTGGAACGTTTTTCGTTAGACCTATCTGAATTTGTGTTATGAGCCTAGCTAGACTATCTATGCATGATCTTGATTTGCGAAATCCAGTAGATTCCGACGATATAATGTTACTGTTTTCCACAAACCATTCTAGTCTTTTTCCTAGTATATCATGAAATATTTTACACAGGCAAGATATTAATGAAATGGGCCTGATGTCAACTGAAGTTCTAGTATTACCAGCTTTAGGGATTGGTACTATTTTAATGTTTCTCCATTGTATAGGAATCTCACCAGTATCCAAAATAACATTATATATCTGTAACAAGTATAACTTTGCAAGTATCGGGAGGTTCGATATCATGGAGTAGGAAATAGCATCATCTCCTGGTGCTGTATCTTTTTTCTTTTTACTAAGAGTTACCTCTAGTTCACTGAAAGATATAGGAGCCTCCAAGGCATTGTTTGACGATTCAAATGCAGGCATCGAGTTTAGAACATAATCTGGAGCAAGTTTGCACAAAAGTTCTTCCTTTCTTTGGTCCGTTACATAAAACTTTGGGTTTTTTATACCTTTGATCCATCGCATACGTTTCCATACCTCAGAAGCTGACACTGACCCGTCAATGCCGTTACAAAATTGCTTCCAACTTTTTGATTTAGCTTTTCTGATTTCTCGTTGAGTTTCGGTATTTTTCTCTTGCATTAATTTTAAATTTTGTGGTGTGGGATTGCGTCTAAATTGTTTTAGAGCTAATCTACGTTCTGCAACTAATTTTGATAATTGTTGAGTCCAAAAAACTTTAGGTTTAAATTTACTGAGTGGATTATTACAGATTTTGGTCATAGGAATACTTTTCTCGGCTGCTAAATTTATTTGTCCTGTGAAAAAGTTGTACATCTCTTGTGTGTTGTTATAAGGTAGGTTATCAATGGAAAAATAATTTGTTAATAACTTTTTATATTCGTTCCAGTCTGCCTGTTTAAAATTGCGCTTTTTAGTAAATGTTAATTTGTCCTGATAATTCAACGTAAATTTAATAATAAGGTGATCACTTCCAAGACACTCATTAGTAACATTCCATTTGAATTGTACAGCTATGTCAGATGAAACAAATGTTATGTCAGGTGAGCTCTGTTGTAAAACCCCATTTACCATTTTAATCCGAGTTGGACTACCATCATTGAGATAAATAAATCCATTGTCGAAAGAAGAGTCTGCTATACAGCCACCTCTTGTATCATTTCTATTTGACCATAATGTATTATGACCGTTGAAATCACCAGCAATAATAGTTTTACGCGGTTGATTAGAAAATAAGCTATGCCAATCAGAGGGGGCTGTAGACACTGATGATGGACAATAAACTGAAATTACTTTATGTAGGCTAACACAATTTAAAATTTTAATTTCTATGACTTCTATACCTGGATTATTTACGTGTGTCTGGCATACCTGAGTCTTAATACTTCTATGAGAAATGATTGCAACTCCCCCGTAGGAATCCCATCTATCCCGTCTGTGTATATTATAATCTCGTATATGCAGAGGCACCTCTTCTTCTAACCACGTTTCGCTCACAATGGCAATGTGAATTTTTTCTTGATTGAGTAACGCTTCTAGCTCAACTAATTTAGGACGCACACTTTGTGAGTTCCACTGTAGAATATTTACCCCAAACACTTGTTTATAGCTAGTCCCCATTCACAACTAAAGAAAGTAGTTTTGATATGACGTCACTGCTACGGAAATACTGCTTCATTAAGATCTTAAGTTCTTCAAAGCACATTATAATCACGTGATGAATTTTTTCTTCAAGGGCAGAGTCCGACAGTATGATATCCCTAGCTTTTTGTAACAGCTTATTTAATGAGAATGATTTTTGTTTGGATTTTATGTCTTCACGTGTAATTCCTGCCTCGTTCGAGTATTGGGAATATTCTGTAGTTAACAATTCTTCTTCTATGTCTTGTTGCTGTCGTTTGTTTTTTAATTTCTTCAGGTTCTCTCTGTTTGAGGTATCTGTTTTCTTTTTGCAAACATTTTCGCTATTATTATGCATTTTATTCAATATTTCCACTGATGGTTGACTGTCATCTTCTCGGTGTACGACTGCACTAGTTACTAAAATATCTCTATATGAACCAGTTAAATTATAATGATTAGAGGCAGGTGGTCTAAATGTATCATTTTCTTTCGTGTAACACACTCCGTTCTCTTTCTTTTGTGCTAAGTGAATCCAAAGCGCCTTCCGATAAGTACAATTTTCCTTGCACATAATAGACCTTATGTCTTTTTCTTTCAAAAAATATGGGCATTTTTTGTCAAAAGCCGTGTGTGCACCTTTGCAGTTTACACATCGAAAATGTATTATCCCACAATTGGCATGTTCATCACCACATTTTGGACAAATTATCTTTCTTATTGGGCAGGCGCGTATGAGATGCCCAAATTTCCAGCATCCTGAGCATTGGGTTACTGGGAACGTATATGGCTCCACCTTAAAACGACACCCGTGTGCTACAACATACGGGGGTAAGGTGGGGCTTTTGAAACACAGTCTCACGGACTCGCTATCTATCCATTGTCCTTCGTAAGTCAATCTTTTTAGCCTTTTAGCCGATAAAATATCAAAATCACACTGAAATATTGTCTGTATTTCAGTGTCATCAATGTCAGTTTCTACCTGTTTAACTATCCCAAATGATAAATTTATTTCATCTGTATATCGACATCTATAACCCAATTCAACAATAGCTTGGTTATTGAGGAGTTTTTCTGCATCATCTTTTAAGTTAAAACGAATTAGCGCCTTATATGGATTTTTGTATTTGATTCTTAATATATTTTTAATGCTTTGAGACTGTAACAGTCTAGCCATAGCTATTTGCTTCGGTAGTAGTTCCTTTGAAGTCATGCAAATCTCAGTAAACTCGTCATCATACTCATTGTTGATTTTTGTGGTCCCAGTCGCAGAACTTCTAGCAGATAGAATTAACGAATTACTGCGGGCTATGCGCTTGGATTTTCTTCTCGTAACGGTTGTAAAACCTTCTTCATTTTCATCGCTATCCTTTCTACCTCTCTTATCTGGGCGGTTATCTCGTGGCAAGATATCTGTATCTGTATTATCCCATTCAAATTCCTGATGTTCATCACCAAATTCACCATAATCAACACCATCTTCACTTAACTCCGTCGTATTGTTTTTCTCTTTAGAACAATTTACTTCACTCATTTTTAAAACATTTAGAAAATGTAGGTAGTTGCAAAAAAGTCGTAGCGAAAGATTGTGGGCCGGTCCCAGGTACGTGTGCTCGCTACGCTACACCGCGCGCAACTGTTCTGAAATAGTTGCTCTTGAGGCCGCCTATTTTTGCGCTTTTTCTTAATTCCGCTTTTAAAGCGTTCACATTAATCGCCAAATAATCCATATTTGCGATATTTTAGGAAGGAGATCACTTTCCAGCAGGTAAATTAAAGAAATTATAATTAATGCAACAAATTCCGCTAAAATCAGTGAAAAGTGAAGGATATTGGACCTCACGCGACACAAGCGCCTCTAGTGGCAAATTCACTAGCGATAGCACATAAGTAAATATTTATTCATGTGGCGATAGCCCCCATTGCAGTTCGATCGAGATTGAATTGGGTTATTTTAATACTTAGCCCATACTAGAACTGTCAAAAACCTGCGATTTAATTACGATTGTGATACGATTTGGTTAGCTGAATTAGGGGCCTGTAAATCAGTTGGTTATGACTATGATACTGGAACCTCAAAAAATAATGTTGTTCATACTGATTCAGCTGCGCCATTATGGCGATCATACAAGCTACATTAATCATTGTGTCGCGTGTGTCCGACACTGGCTGCAGCGACACTAATTGGAGACACAGACACATTACGCATTTTGAAATTAACAGACATATTTGGGTAAGCAATGTTGTCAAATTGTCATGTTAGTTTTGGGAAATGCAGAATTAATTCCGGAGCTCTGTTGATTAAATAAACTTCTGGAGGCGCCTAGAATGACATGGAACTCGTATAAGTTCCATGCCATTCTTGGAGCCTCCAGAAGTTAGGCTAGGATTATTCCTAGCTGCTTCAAATGAATTAATTAAGCTAGCAGAGTTGTAAAACGGCGATATGTAGAAAAACTGTGTCGTTACATTCCAGTCAGTCCAAACAGTACCTTTTATAAGGGTCAGTCCACTGACATTATGTAACGGACGAACAGACAGAAGACTATAAAATTACTTAGACGGTTGCGAATCCTAAGTATATTTTAATTCTAAAAATTAATTTGATCACATAAAAATACATGCTTAATAAATAAATAAGTAGTACGGTTAAAACAGCTTTGACTCTGATAATAAAGTAAAAAATAATACCCATTTCCTTACAAGTCTTTTGCCGCCTACCGTTGTTAATAAATTACCTATAAACCCTTTGTTGCGTGATTCGTTTCACTATAATTACTAGTTTATCGCTTCGTTAAAATTATTTTTTCTTTTTGTATGCCATTATGTATACGCATTTCCATTAAATGTAGCATTGAATTTTATTACTAAATAACGGATATTTTTTTTGAAATAAGAAACAGCTCAAATTTTATACAATTTAAACTAGAAGAGTAATTGTGTATTGAAAACGTTTATTTTAATACTTATAAAATGTTTCTTTCGGATGTAATAAAATGGAGATTTTTTTGTATGAAACTTAGTGTAGGTTGTAGGTACAAGCCGACCATGGACTTCCTGAGTGGACTGTATGCGGACGAAAACACTTGTTGATTTCTTCAGAGTTTATTTCTTTTCTTGATAGGTGACCGTGAGAGCAGGGACAATTTTCGCCTGATCACGTCCTATTCTTATTTACATTTCTTAAATTAGCCTAGTGACTATACAAAATTCGTGATTTTCCTTAGATAGACAAAGATAGAACACACATAGTCTCTTTTACTCTTTGGACACTTTCTCGATCCACCCACATAATAACTTCGGAGAAAAGAGAGGTCCGATATGTGTATTGCTATCTCTGTCTTACATATTCTAAACCTACCTACAGGCTTCTTAACATTTTTTCCACTTACAATCCTACCTACATGGGTTTTTTTCTACCGACCTTCAGAATCTGTTAGGGGGACAGGGACAGCCTATAGGATACCTCCGCCGCGCGTGAGCGGGACGGCCTACAGTTATTTTCCTTCACCCCAGTACCTTTAAACAACCATACCAGATCCTACCTAATACTTTAGATATTGTAAGTGGAAATAAGAAACCGGTTTGCTATTTTATTGAAATAAAACAAGCCCTGCGCTAATACATTTCCTTATAAACTAAGGCCCTAACAGAAATTACGTTTATTGTGATAAAATATAAAATCTTTACATACATACATATTCAAAGCTAAAATAATACAGTAATAAGGTTAATTACATAAACTAAATATTAAATTAAACGAGATTGACGTGTGTCCGTAACAGTCTCCCCCCGGTGCAGCGCTGCGCAGTGCGGAACCTCTTCATTCTTCTACCGGCAGGACAGCCAATCTCGACGTCGGTCGACGAAACACGCCACCCTTGGTCCTTACTTCAACATTTCTTACTCCTCCGTCTGGTCCGGGATGAACACGTGTGACGACCCCTCGGGGCCACACGTTGCGTGGAAGCGTGTGGTCCACCACGATGACTAGATCGCCTGGTTTGATAGCGACCTCGTTGACGTCACGAGCCCCTCTTCTTGGTATGAGCTCGGGTAGGTACTCCTTCAGCCATCTGCGCCAGTACTCGTCGGCTAGACCTTGCGCGGCCCGCCATGTCTTCCTCGACGATTGCTCACACGGCCCGGTGATGGGTAAGCCGTGCGAACCACCCAGCAGGAAGTGATTAGGGGTTAGCGCCTCGGGATCGTTAGCGCTAACCGGTACATGTGTGAGTGGTCGAGCGTTCATGGTGTGCTCGACTTCCATCAACAGCGTCAGTAGAACTTCTTCTTTCGGCGCCTTCTCGTTAAGCGTGACACGTAGAGCGTTCTTGACAGAGCGTATCATCCGCTCCCACGCCCCGCCCTGATGTGGTGCTCCCGGTGATATGTAGCGCCAGTCTATGCGCTGGGTGAGCGCGAAGTCGCGCAGAGCCGGTTCCCACTCCGCCATTGCCATACGTAGCTCGCTGTCTGCGCCCCTGAAGTTCGTCGCGTTGTCTGAGTACATAACTTGTGGCCACCCTCGCCGTGCTCCCATGCGCCGTAGAGCCATTATAGCCGAGTCGGTGGACAGGCTAGCTACTAATTCTATGTGCACGGCCCTTGTGGTGAGGCAAGTGAAGAGCGCTCCCCACCTCTTTTCATGTCGGCGGCCTATAGTCACTGTCATTGGCCCGAAAAAGTCTAGGCCACAGTTTGAAAATGGTCTAGTGAAAGCTTCTAGTCGAGCTCGTGGTAGATCTCCGAAGACTGGTCTCCTTGGCTTCGTCTTCCTCATGCGACAGAAAGCGCACTTGTAGGCTACAGCGCGTACAGCCGGTCGTAGTCGTAGTATCCAATATCTTTGTCGTAGGTCGTTGACGACGCGTTCGTTGTGCGAGTGGTGGGCGCGACGGTGTTCCCTATTGCACAACAACCGCGCATACGGGTGGCTGCCGTCCAATATTACGGGCGTAGTATCGGGGGCAGACACACCCGCTGCCCTCGTACGTCCTCTAGCCCGCAACACACCATCCCCGTCGATGAATGGATCTAACATCTTAATACGACTGCTCGCCTTTATGTTGTAGCCTTTTCTTAGGCGTTCTAAATCTTCGCGGAATGAATCTTCCTGTGCTTGTTTCACTAGCCACGTCTCTGCCTTTTCTATATGTCGTATAGTCAATTCTCTAGTACGTTTACGACATTTCTCTATGAAAAGTAATACATATGCCATTGCTCTCACTAGACGTTCATAATTCGAGAAACGTCTCGCATCTGGCACGCTCCATAAGTCATTTGTAGTTACGTTACATATGACTTCGTTGTTTTCTTCATTATCGCCGTCTGCTGTCACATTCGGTGATGGCCATAGCTCTTCGTTTGAGTATAGAAACGACGGTCCGGTGAACCATCGGTCTTCTCGAGACTTTATATCGTAGTCGATTCTCGTTGCGTCGTCGGCTACATTTTCTTGCGTCGGCACCCATCTCCATTGGCTAGGATCGGTCAACTCCGTAATTTCACTCAGTCGGTGCGATACGTACGGGGTGTAACGCACTCTCTCGTTCTCTATCCAATGTAGAACCGTTCTAGAGTCCGTCCAGTATGTAACTCTATCGGGTTGCCATCTGTGCTCTCTCGTTATAATTGACGCAAGTCTTGCGCCGATCAGACACGCCTGTAGTTCCAGCCGTGGTATCGTCTGAGCCTTTATCGGCGCTACCTTCGCTTTAGCGGCGGCTAACATCACTCGTTTCGACCCATCTTCGTATTCCACGACCCAGTATGCGGCCGTAGCGTAAGCAGACTCGCTGGCGTCGCAGAATACGTGCAGCTGCTTTCTAGTCACTCCCCCCGTCTGAGAGTATAGACGGGGTAGACGCAAACTGCTTAGAGCGTCCACACCACTCAACCATGTCTGGAATTCATTGGCTATTTCCTCGGGTAGCGCTTCGTCCCAGCTTGTGTCTAGGCGCCACACCTTCTGTATTAGTATCTTCGCTCGGATGGTGTAATAACTCAGTAGTCCAAGTGGATCGAATATTGACATGACTGCGCTCAGTGCTTCTCGCTTCGTAGGCGTTCGTTTCAATGTCTTCACTTCTTGCGGCACTTTGACTAGCACCGTGTTAAAACTTAGTTCGTCGTTGTTAGCGTCCCACATAAGTCCCAGCGTTCGTCCATATTGAGTCATAGCGGCACCGAGCTTTTTCGGTGTCGTGGCACGGCTATCAATTGGCAGCTCACGCAACACGTCCGGCCCGTTTGTATTAAAGGCTGTAAGCGTGAATCCCGCCTGCGCGTGTACATGACGAACTTCTTCGATGACGTCACTTGCTTCTTGTTGTGTATCGAAACAGTCGACCCAGTCGTCCATGTAATGGTTCTTCGTTATCGCTTCGTGTGCTCTTGGGTACGTACTGGCGTGTTTCTGAGCGTTGTAATCACGTACGCTATGTGCTAAAAACGGTGAACTCTTCGCTCCGAAGATCATTGAAGTCATTTTATAACGCTTTGGTGGTGACGTTCTGTCGTCGCCTCTCCATAAAAACATTTGCGCCGGCTGATCTCTTTCTAAGATTTTTATCTGTAGAAACATCTCACTGATATCCGCGGTCACTGCTATGGCTCGTTCTCGGAATCTAAAAAGCATTCCCGCCAAATCTCTCAGTAAATCGGGACCTTCTAGTAGTGCGTCGTTCAGGCACACTCCATTGCTTCTAGCGGCAGCGTCGAACACTAATCTCAGTTTACCGGGTTTGTTCACATTGGTTACTGCGAAGTGTGGTAGATACCAAAGCCGTGGGCTATCTATCTCGTTGTCTTGGCTCTCTTTGGCGTAACCTTTTTCAAACATATTATTCATCTGTTTCGTGTATGCTTCTTTGAACTCTTTCGATTTGTCCATCTTTTTCTCGATTGCCATGAGTCTGCGCCGTGCTAGATCGTAGCTCGGTGGCATAACATTCACATTTTCCTTCCATGGTAATCCGACTTCATACTGTCGTTTGACATATCTTACTGAAGTTTCAAAGGCTTCTTTGGCACGAATCTCATCTGGATTTTCACGTTCTTTCTTTAAGATACCCAATGAATCTATTTCAAAGTGTTCTTTCACCATATTGTGTAACTCGTCATCCATGGCACGCGTCGTGCTCTGAGTTAAACTTTGCTTGCCGTTGACATATAGCACCGTATTTTTCTCCTTTATCACATGAGACGGCGCTATTCCATGAATCACCCACCCCAGAGTGGTAAGTGATGCTACTGGTTCATGACGTTTGCCTATTAGCAGCCTTCTGCTGACTATCAGGTGCCAATTATCCGCGCCGATCAGGATACGCGGCTTGGCGCTTACATAACATACGTCTTCATTGTTTAGTACACGCATGTGTTTATATCTCAAACAACTTTCATTTATCGTTTGTCTATGAAGTTGAAGATTCTCCATTGTTCTCGCTCTCACCGCGTGCTTCTTATTGCCTTTAGCGATGATTTGAATCTCCACTTCCGTACTTTTATGTGGCACGCTCTGTGCATTCACACTGCAAATGTGTAAATCTCGAACTGGCCCTTCTGCGCCGACGTAATCTGCTAACTCTTTATCGATCAGTGTAATTGTTGACCCCTCGTCAAGTAAAGCGTACGTACGTACTCTACCCATAGGTCCTTCTACAGTGATCGGACATACTTTTAACAATACCTTGGACGCGTCTATCGAATGATTGACAGATGCGACCACCTCTTGGTTTTGTTCTGGACTCTTGCTGTCCCTTTCTAATGTATGTTGTGGACTCTTGCTGTCCCTCTCTGACATATGTAGCATTCTGTGATGACGTCGACCACAACCATTCTCATTACATACTTGCGCTTTGCATTTGAGACGCCGATGTCTATCTGATAAACATAGAAAACATAATCTTTCTTCCTTTAACCAGTTCCATCTTTGGTTAACTGTCATAGCTATAAACTTTTTACACAGTGACATCTCATGGTCTCCACCGCAACACAAACAGGGTTTCTTTTGTGCCGTCCTCCTTTCTTCGGCTGTGACGTACACTCCCGTATTTTTCTTTCTTATGTTTGTGTTCGGTTTGACTGACACGACTTCTCTTTTTGTAGCGGAATAATTCGACTGCGGCGTATATGCGTAGCGTAGCGCTTTGTTAGCCTCTTCCATTAGGAAATGTGACAAAGTGATTATCTCTGGCTCCGAATAGCTTGAGTATTGTACTGCATAGTCGCACCATCGAGATTTCAAATGCGGGCTAAGTTTATCAATTATCTCCCGTGTTAGCATTGGATTTCTCAGGTATCCTCTGTTGTCTATGGAGTCCAGCGTGCAAACAATATTCTGTACTTTGATTGCAAATGTATTCAAGTCACTGGCAGTCGGTCCTAGGCGCGGCAGACTCTTCAATTCATTTAGCGTTCGATCAATTATTATCTCCGGCCTTCCGTAGCACTGTTCTAGAGTTTTCATAATTATGTCCGGATCGGATGCGTATGATAATAAAGCCGCTACTGCTTCTTTGGCTTCTCCTCTTAGACAGCTTCTTAATCTAGCCAGGTTCTCAGCTTTAGTGTATGCGCCTGTCATGGTTGATTCTTGCATTGCTGCCTTAAAAGAAAGCCAGTCTGTCGGTGCCCCGCTAAATATCGGCAATTCTATTGCTTGTCGTGGTGTCGGTCGTCTTGACATGATTTTCTCTAATGTCGCTGCGAGTACCTCCGCCCCGTCCATCTTCATTCGAGGCTCTTCCTCCTTTTTATTCTCTTCCGGAGGTTGTGATGGATTCAAATGACGGTTTCTAACCATCTCTGTCATTTGAACATCTTTCTGTCTTTGTCGCTCTTGAGTAAGAATGTCGCAAGGCTCCTCTGTGGTGGGTAGCTGCGTTTCTTCGCGACGCCGGGACTGCGACTTGTCCAGCCAGTCGTCCACTCTGGCTTGACTGTCACCGGCGGGTATGCTCTCACGGTCATCGTCGTCGGTTTCCATAATTGTAGCTATTTCATATTCTAATCGTTTTTGAATTAAGCTTTTCTCAAGTGCGGCGAGCTTCTCTGCGGCCAATAACTCCGCTTGTCTAATTCGTGCGGCAACGCTTGACCCCCTCGATGACGGTGCCTTTGTCCGTGGCACGTCTGTGTCGGCGTTGGCATCTTGACGCTTTGCTATCGGTGCTGGGTCCGTCTCCATAATATATCCGCCTTCTGCGGGTACTTGACTCTTTGATGTTTGCACCGATGGCGATGCAGGTGGCTCTTCAAAATCACATCGTCTTGAGTTTTCCATTGCTTGACTCCCGGCGGCCTCAGCTTGTCTTCGCGTTGTTGGCATCTTCTTACTTGCAGCCCCTACTCCTAACAATCCCGGACAGGTACGCTACCGTGGGGAGCCTGTCTGGGGATGGATGGTCGTGCAGGAGTGGAAAGGGAGGAACCACCCAGCAGAGAATGTACGCAGCCGTAGGGTGCTCTGTCCTGGCTGGAATCACCAGAACCCTCAGCAGTGCCTACAGTCCGGCCCCTACGCTTGCGCACACCGTACTGGCGTGGTCGGACTAGTTCGTAATCGTTTGCACGATATACGGCAGCTCGTCCGTTGACTGCACCGCCTGGGAACGGCGTTAACTCAGAACAAACACCGTTTGACACCGTTAGGTGGTGAATGCCCGAGCCGCGGTACACCCGCGTCTGGTTACACTTTCTTCTCTTCGTTACACGATGAACGGTTACGATGATGTTGCTTCACTGTTGCACTGATCTTCAGACTGATCTTGATATCTTGCTGGCTTCACTTATCCGGATCGCATGGACCAGACCTTGTAGGTTGTAGGTACAAGCCGACCATGGACTTCCTGAGTGGACTGTATGCGGACGAAAACACTTGTTGATTTCTTCAGAGTTTATTTCTTTTCTTGATAGGTGACCGTGAGAGCAGGGACAATTTTCGCCTGATCACGTCCTATTCTTATTTACATTTCTTAAATTAGCCTAGTGACTATACAAAATTCGTGATTTTCCTTAGATAGACAAAGATAGAACACACATAGTCTCTTTTACTCTTTGGACACTTTCTCGATCCACCCACATAATAACTTCGGAGAAAAGAGAGGTCCGATATGTGTATTGCTATCTCTGTCTTACATATTCTAAACCTACCTACAGGCTTCTTAACATTTTTTCCACTTACAATCCTACCTACATGGGTTTTTTTCTACCGACCTTCAGAATCTGTTAGGGGGACAGGGACAGCCTATAGGATACCTCCGCCGCGCGTGAGCGGGACGGCCTACAGTTATTTTCCTTCACCCCAGTACCTTTAAACAACCATACCAGATCCTACCTAATACTTTAGATATTGTAAGTGGAAATAAGAAACCGGTTTGCTATTTTATTGAAATAAAACAAGCCCTGCGCTAATACATTTCCTTATAAACTAAGGCCCTAACAGAAATTACGTTTATTGTGATAAAATATAAAATCTTTACATACATACATATTCAAAGCTAAAATAATACAGTAATAAGGTTAATTACATAAACTAAATATTAAATTAAACGAGATTGACGTGTGTCCGTAACACTTAGACTATAAATAGTAATACTATTTTTATTACCAATACCTATTTTCAATTTAGTACCTAAAATCGCCTTAATTTAGTGTTATTCTTTTTTCTTTAATTTTATTAATATTTTATGACATAGTACACTGGGCAATAAAGTCATTAATTCCCAAATTTACTCGTAAGCTTATATACTTATAAGTCTTAAAATGTCTTCATGCATTTATAATTTCCTCAAGGAAAACTTTGAAGCACACTAGTAAGATAATAATAGACATAGAACATAATTAATAGTATTTTAATCTATTCGAAACAAGTAAATAGTTATAATTAATGTATTAATTACATATAATAATAATGATAATAATTTATTTATTCAGATAACAATTGATCCATTCGTTAGTACAAAATTAACTTACAGCTATGTTAGTAGAAAATGCATTTATTTATTTAAGAGCTAATCAATTTATAAAATAAATATGCTGCGAACTTGGGTTAATCAGATCGGTAATCCAATGCCTCTTTAGCGCACTGTCCCACCTGCTAGCCATAACCATTAGAATACTATTGGGACTGCCGATTATTCTGTTTTTGATGGACATAATTTTCTTCCTAACTACCTACTATTATGGCGTTACAAAACTGTTTAGTATAGCAATTTTACATCCGCAATTATAACCGGTTCAAACCATAAATGATTTTGAACTCTCGCGATTTGAACACATAATATTGTTATTAAGTCTACTAACGGGTCGTTATCGCGTATAATATTTATAAAGGTATACAGGGTGAAATCTTAACCACCTTCCAAATTATAATATATCAATCTACGAGACAAAAAACAAATGACGTATTTTTTCTTTTGGTATAGCCCAGTACAAAAATGTCAAGATAAAGCACTTAGAAAATGTCAGCCAAAAATGATTAATTTTTGATACAGCCGCCTAGCAACACCTTTTTTACGCAATGCACATTACATTCATACATTACGATACTAATCATAAGTTTTTGAATTTCTCTTTACACCTAAACAGGCCTAAAACTGTAAAAATATAAAACTATATTGCGAAAAATATTTTCGGGTGAAAACTTGATTTACATTTTTTACTTCATATATGGGCTCTAAATACGATACTGAACGCCTACAAAAAATTTGGAAAGTGGTTAAAATTTCATCCTGTATATACCTATTTATTTACCCGACGTTTCGGCTGGATCGCACCAAGCCGTGGTCACGGGCCGACTATCCGGTTAAAACCAGTTTTGACAGCAAAAGTTAGGCAAAAGATTTTTACCCGTCTCCTTCTGGTAGTTTTCCATTAGTCGCCTCTTTCTACAAACATAGGAATAGGTACATACTTATATTAAATTACAAAAAAAGCTTTTTGACTTTTGGCAATTATGCCACTAGTTTGATTCTATAGTAGTATACTTGATAAATTTATGTCTAGGCAATAAAGATAATAAAAAAAACATTAATTTTTTTAATCTTATACGAAAGTTTTTGCCAAAAATCAGAAACTAACCACAAATGTTTGGTGATAAACTCTACGTGTACAAACAAATGGGTAGAATTACATACTTCACAGCAATACCTATATTTTTGTTGCGATGTATATTCTGTTAAAATAATTTGTGGTGAATCAGTATCTATGCGAAAACTAACTGGAACTGGATTCATCGGGATGAACGATAAATGCACAATGAAGAGCAAGGATCTCACATTGCATTTTACAGAAAAGAAAGTAAACCAAATTAACTACTCTCCCAACATCTTTTTGCCAGAGTTGGACCAGATAAACCACCTCATAAATATTCAGATTCCGACGGAGACCAAGTCATCAGCAGAAGATGAAGACCTCAAAGCAGCTATGGTGAAATTAAAAAATCAAATCGAAGATCTAAAATCCGCAAAACCAAAACTTGATGACCTATCATCTCACGATATTCATCATTACACCATTTCGTATGGCCTGGTCATAGGAGCAATTTTTGCAATAATTATATGGATCTGGCGAAAGAAGCGATGGTGTTTCCGAGCGAGTGCAGGATCAAGCCTGCAGCCTCCGCGGCGCCGCGCCCGGCGCGAGCAGTCGCAGACTCCGCCCGCGCCCCTCCCGAGGGCGCTTCGCCGACCAGTGTACAGTGTAGTGCAATCGCGAAAGCAGAGTACAGCTGACCGTCAGCTTAGTGCAAGTGCATTAGGTGAAAGCAGTCGAGTCAGTGTACGTTTGCAAAATTTAGCCGAGCGATGGCCTAATATTAAACGCAGTACGCGCGATGGAGACAAAGCTGCGCCCAATCAAAGTGTTTTCACTATAGCGGACTCCTTAGTATAAAAAAAAAGTGAAATATTTAAGTTTGAAATTTTTAAGAATTAATTGTTAACATAAAATATTAATAGTGTTGATAAAATTGTTTACACAAATTATTTAAGTAGGGGATTATTGGGCATTCTAAAACAGTTTTTTCACATCATCGATCTCACTATCGTTCGATCAATAATGTTAAAAAACTTTTTTAGAATCCCCAATAATCCCTACGCATAAGCGTATTATGGCGATAAATACGTAAATCTCACTTCCGATCAAGACCTCACTCTGTGCGATAGATTGCTCAATAAAACAAATGAAAGTACATCGCGCTTGCAGTAGGTAAATGCATTTGATCATGTTTTGAGCTACACTTTTTAATCATCGACGCGAGAATACTGTAATCAGTTCGTTAAAACCCACTATTCACGACGGTCAAGTTAAAAAATCTGTTATGAAATTTCTAAAACAAAAAGATTCACTTAAATTAGAATGCATCTGTCCTACGACATTGAACGAGGCTAAGCGTCATGGGAATTTATTGCCAAACACTATACGCAGTATTGTGTGTGGTCCATCAAACTGTGGAAAGACCAATTTGGTTATCAGTCTTTTGTTACATAAGGATGGACCACGTTTTCGTAACCTTTATGTTTACTCTAAGTCTTTATACCAACCTAAGTACGTATTCTTAGAAAAAGTATTGGAGAAGGTTGCAGGCACATCTTATAACAAGTATAATCATAATACTGAAATTTTATCTCCACATGAAGCGTTGCCTGACTCAATTATCATATTTGACGATGTTGCTTGTGAAAACCAAAACAATATACGTAGTTATTTCGCCATGGGTCGACATAAAAATATTGATTGTTTTTATATGAATCAAACTTATACTAAAATACCCAAGCAACTAGTAAGAGATAATGCTAATCTTATTATATTGTTTAAGCAAGACGATATAAATCTAAGACATGCTTACGATGAACATGTTGGGTCTGATATGACATGGCCACAGTTTCGTGAAATGTGTTCAACTGTATGGAGTAAACCTTACAGTTATGTGGTTATCAATAAGGATTGTGAACGTAACAAAGGCTGTTATCGAATGAACTTTGATACATTCATAGTAATGGACTAACTAAACCCTTTATAAAGCTGATAAGTTACTAACCATTCAGTTTTATTAGACAAGTCAAACAGAGTGGAATTCTCAACAATGGAACGGAACCTCAAAGAACAAATTGTAAAATCCGCTGCAGCTGTAAAAAGAAAGGTAGAAATGATTAAAGACGTAAAAAATACAAATGAAATGACTTTGGATACAATATTTAAACCTATCGTTAACCCACTGACATTGTTGACAAACCAAACTGATAATAAACGTGTTACAAATAAAGAATCGGAACAAAACCCTAAAACTGAACCTAAAAGAACTAAATACGACGAAAGCGAAGCATTAAGTACTTCTACTGAAGATTTTGAAGAATCTGGTGATGATGAAATCAACTCGGATACTAATGTTTACAAAACATCTAACAAAACCCTGACCACGTCGCCCTCGGTGGATCACGATGTCCATGAAAACTCATTTAAATCTCTTCAATCTTCACCAAGTATAAACAACGACTCTTTAACATGGTCGGTCTCATCTGAAGTGATGAAAGATGTACCTTATGGTGTTAGAAATGAACGAGGGAAACTTTGGCTCGGCAAAACCCGTGTTCATGATGATGACCACATCCTGAAAATTGGAAATCGTAGTTTGAAAAAAACTCTAGGCTTAAAAGAATTATTGTATAAAAAGGTACCTAATTTAGATATTATTACAGAAGAAGACTTACAAAATTATAAATTGTTACTTACGGATACTAATGCACATAAACGTAGTTATGATCCATCCAAACCAATAAACAGTAACAAAGGATTTAAATATATGAATATTATTAAACCTTTGTTTAAGTTTACAAGACATCATACAAGTAGCTTAGAAAGTCTTCCAAGAGGAGAAGGTATCGATGTTTTAAAAGAAGTTAAGAAAGATACTGATTTAGTCTACTGGAACGATCCAAACGAGTTAGTGGAACGATTAAAACTACTACTTGGATCCTGGGCAGCTGGTAACACCGGGGTACACAATGAAATTTATGCAATAATCGAAGAAATGCAAGAAGCTGGTATCATAAAAGACAAAAAATATATAAAGCTTCCATCAGGAGGATTAGGCAGTATCATTTCACTACAGAAACAGAGAAGACGGCAATGAATATAGATAAATTTGGGCATCACGTTCATAAGCGTTTACGATTGTCTGAATTCACAGATATTCTTACAAATACATTAGTAAGAACAGATGCAGGCGATTTTGATTTAAAATCATCAAGATTAAAAGGATTACAATCTCCAGAGAAAGACGATGAGGCTGTGAATAAAGAATACGTAGATAAATGTGTTCAAGAACTAAAGAATGAAATGAAAACAATTCAAAGTAATATCAAAAAATACCTCAACAATTTAGAAAAATTAACTACTATCAATCTGAGTACATTGTATTACACTAAAAAGGACATCGATCTCATGATTGCAGCGAAACCTTTCAAAAATGAGTAAACAAGACATCGTAAACGAGCTTCACAAAGCAGCGAGAAGAAATTTCTCTCGTAGGCATACTATTATAAAAGGAATAGATGATTTATGGCAAGCGGACCTTATGGATTTTCAAAAATACTCATCATTTAATAAAGGATATAAATATGTTTTAGTTGTAATTGATGCTTTATCAAAATACTTATGGGTTAGACCATTGAAGTCAAAATCCAAACAGAGTGTCACAAATGCAATGCACAATATATTAATAGAATCAGCACGAAAGCCTAAACATTTGCAAACTGATTTGGGTACAGAGTTTTATAACGATTCTTTTAAACAGTTAACAAACAATTATAACATAAATCATTATTCAACGTACTCGGTTAAAAAAGCAGCTATTGTGGAACGAGTAATAAGAACGATAAAATCTCTGCTCTACAAATTATTTAGTTTATGCGGTCGATATCAATGGTTTAGAAATAATTTAGATACCGTTGTACAGCAGTATAACAACACTTTGCATCGTATTACAAAATTCAAACCAATAAATGTTAATAGTTCTAATGAGACTGTTGTCAAATCTAATATTATTAAAAGCCAAAAGCAAAAAACGCGTCAACGAACAACATTTCAAGTTGACGATTTTGTTCGTATAAGTAAATACAAAGGAGATTTTTATAAGGGTTATACACCCAATTGGTCTACCGAAATTTTCCGTATCATAAAAGTCAATCAAACAATTCCTGAAACGTACCAAATTGAAGATAAACACAATCAAATTATTCTTGGTTCTTTTTACGGATATGAATTACAAAAAACTAAATTGCCAGACCTTTATCTTATTGAGAAAGTTATAAAGAGAAAAGGAAACAAACTTTTTGTAAAATGGTTGGGTTTAAGTGATAAGGAAAATAGTTGGGTTGACAAAAGCAAATTAGTGGTGTAGGTATATAAGTAGCACATTATTAACCTCTAAAACTCACTTTATGATTATCGATGAAGGAAGGCAGTGGTATAATTAATAGCTTGATAGATCATTTACCGTTTGAGTTACATTTACCTGGGTACCAATTTTGTGGTCCTGGTACAAAACTTCAGAAACGATTACTTCAAGGTGAACGAGGGATAAACAAATTGGATGAAGCTTGTATGCATCACGATATTGCTTACTTGAATAAAGATTCTGGTGCTCGACATAAGGCTGACTTAGAACTGTTAAATATGGCTAAGAGAAGGCTTAAATCAAAAGATGTTGGGAAAGGGGAAAAAATTGCTTCATGGATAGTTAAAAATGCGATGAAAGCGAAAATCAGAGCAGGTCATGGCATAACAACATTTAAGAAAGCGATAAAGAAAATAAAATCAGGACTAAAAAAAATTAAATCCAAAGATAACCACTCTGCTATAAAATATGCCTATGCAGCTGCAAAGAAACTTTTTGGTGATAAAAAGGGAATACGTATACCTCGATTTATTCCTCTTCCAAAATGTGGAGGACTTTTACCACTTATTCCCATTTTTGCGGGGTTATCAGCTTTAGGTTCTCTTGCTGGAGGAGCGGCAGGTATAGCAAAAGCTGTTAATGATTCTAAAGCCGCACAAAAGAGTCTTCAGGAATCTGAAAGACACAACAGAATGATGGAAGCGGTGGCTCTTGGAAAAGGGTTATATATTAAACCTCATAAAAAAGGGACAGGTTTATATCTGAATCCCTCAAAAAACTAATTCAGCGGCTACCTAGACGTGCGCTCACTAATTTGGATATATTAGAACATGCCAGTAACATTCCATTCTTTCGTGGTGTATTCATGAGAGATACATTACCTTCGAAACCTAAAAAGATGGAATGTGCAATCATGAATTTGGACAGTAACAAAAATCCTGGTACGCATTGGGTAGCCTTTGTAAAGCAAAATAATTACGTGGAATATTATGACAGTTTCGGTAATTTAAAACCACCGCTGGAATTAGTCAAGTATTTGCGTAAAATACCTATATACTATAATTATGTACGACATCAAGCCTTTGGTACTGTAAACTGTGGTCATTTGTGTCTAAAATTTTTAAGGAATTATTGGAAAAAGCATTTATAAAATGAAGATAATTAATAAAATTGTCAGTATAATGATGTCTTTCACTGTGTCTATAACCGGGAGAGGAGCCTCCCTAACAACAAATTATTCACCAACGTTAGAACTTCGAGGAGACTATGAATGTGGTCTTCTATATTTTTCAACCTTTAATTCCATTCCTAACATTGATGAAAGAAACAACAAGTTCTATTATGGTGAAAATGAAATCATCGAAATTCCTGAAGGGTCTTATGAGCTTCAGGATATTTGTGACTTTTTAAAAAATAGCATCAAGAACACTGTATTGAAATTAAACTGCAATAATAACACGTTGAAAACAAATATTTATTGTTCCAAAGACATTCATTTCGAAAAAAGTGACTCACTTGGTAAAATTTTAGGTTTTGGAATGGAAACAATAAATGCAAATATAAGTACCGAATCGCAGTATCCTGTAAGCATTCTATCTACAACCATAGTGCGGATCGAATGCGATGTAATTAGTGGTTCATTTGTAAACGGGAAGGCAAGCCATATAATTTATGAATTCGTGCCTAATGTACCACCTGGTTATCGAATAATTGAAATACCTAAAAATTTAATTTATTTTCCTGTTAACCAAAGTTCTATAAGCGCTATTAATATAAGGCTGTTGGACGCTGAAAACAAAGAGATAAACTTACGAGGAGAAGAAGTACAACTGTATTTACATTTCAGAAAAATATGATTAATTTCAATAAAAGCCCTTCTTCATCATGTACTCTGCTCAGTTCTAACAGAACATTGAACAAAGACAGATCGCTTCAGCTTAAAAAGAAGCTAACTAAGACCAATAAAGAATTTCTTAAGATAATTGGTTTAATAAAATGAATATTTTAAATATTTCTCAACAAACATCACATGATAACAGCATTGAAAGTTTCGAGTATCATTCATACAAACCATACGTAACAAGTTTTAACAAGAATGATGAAATACGAATACCTATCAACCAACAAGACCTGTACGTGCTACCTTCACTTAGTAGTTTATATATCGAAGGCAAAGTAAATGTGTTTAACAGCACCACTAAAGAAAAAATATCCAATGTACATTTCGTTAATAATCCAGCACTATTTCTTTTTCAAGATATTAGATATGAACTGAATGGAGTAGAAATAGATAAAACTAAGAATGCAGGTATTACTACAACAATGAAATCTTACCTATCCTTAAATGAAAATGAATCCAAATGTGCTCGAGTTTGGGGTTGGTCAACCGCAGGAACAAAGAATGTTAGTGGTGGAACATTTTCCGCGTCCATTCCGTTAAACAAGATATTGGGATTTGCAGAAGATTATGAAAAAATAATTATCAACTGTAAACACGAGCTAGTGTTATTAAGAAGTAATACAAATCTTAATGCAATCAAGTTAAATGCAGGCGAAATCGTAGAGGATATTATAATCAATAAAATCATTTGGCGAGTCCCACACATTAAAGTATCAGATAGAGAAAGAATTAACCTATTAAAACATTTAGAGAAAGATCGAGCTATTCCATTAGCGTTTCGTAATTGGGATCTGTACGAATACCCTTTATTACCTAAAACACGTAAACATACTTGGTCTATAAAAACGTCATCACAAATAGAAAAACCACGATTTGTTGTCATTGGCTTACAAACCAACCGCAAGCATAACGCTGCATTGTCAATGGCAGAGTTTGATCATTGTCACGTACGAGATATAAGAGTCTTTTTAAATTCATCATACTATCCGTATGAAGGACTAAATGTCAGTTTTTCAGAAGACAAATTTACTTTATTATACGAACAGTATGCAAGATTTCAACAGTCGTATCACGGACGTCGACCAGAGCCATTGATGAGTTTAAAAGAATTCAAAGACGTTGCTCCTTTATTTGTTATCGACTGTTCACGACAGCACGAAACTTTAAAGGGATCGATCGATGTTAGAGTTGAAATCGAAACAGATCAAGCAATTCCAGATCAGACAGCTGCTTATTGCTTGATTTTAAACGATTGTATATTTGAGTACAAGCCTTTGAGTAATATTGTAAGGAAACTATCATGAATAAAAATTCAATAATCGTAGATCTGCAAGGATTTAAAAATAGTCTGAATGAATTTATAGTGAAAGAATTTGCTATAGCTACTCAAGAGCATACTCACATATTTTTAATAAAGCCTCCATACCCTTTTACTTCATTGAGTGCTGAAGAAAAGAAACAGGTTTGCTGGATCGAAAAGAACAGAGGCTATCGGTGGAGCGAAGGATACGTCGACTATAGAGAATTTCAAAGAATTATTAAATCCTATTTAAAAGGTAGAAAGATTTTTGTAAAAGGAGATGAAAAAATTAAATGGGTGCATGATCTATGTGATAACGAAAATGATATTTCAGACATAACTTCTTTAGGCGCTCCCAATTTAAATACTCTTTGTAAACTTTATTGTTTAAGCAACCCTATATTATATAACTGTTTTAATCATAAGAAAATATGTGCATTAAAAAATGTAATATGTATAAAGAAATGGTGTGCTGAAAATAAAGTAACTGTTTGATTTTTAAGAAAACTATTATGTTATAAATAATGATACCTAATAAATACATGCCAAATAAAAACTCTTTTATTATGAGGATTCCTTTTAGAAGTAAAACAAAGTGTTCATATAAAGTTTACATTTATTTAGAAAACAAACTTATCTAATACATAAATACAAAAAGCAGATTTCTTACTTAATAAAAAATTATGCATAATATTATTTATTTAAATTTAAAAAAAAGACTTCTCTGTAGGTTATGCGTGACTAAATACCTGAGAAAAATTATTTAATTTATAAAATATGACATTTTATTAAAATCCGTAACTGTAACCACATAATTTTTTTGAAATGTTATTTACCACATTTTCTGTTTGATCCAATATTGGATCGATGTCATCGGTCACTATGTACTGTGCACGAAGTCGGTCTCCATCTTCCTCCTGCACACCAGTTGACTCTAAATTAATTATTTCTATTCGAATCAATCGTCGTCCAGTAGCCGGTTTGCTCTTAGCCACAAACGATGTGTTTTTGTTGATTCGATGATGGATGTACGTCTTTTTCTCACTCGTTTTCTTCTTATTGATTGCTCGCCGCACTTTGTGCTGCAACGAGTACATTTGGTCAAACCCTTCCAGAGGGTCTTGCGCATCTTGCAAATACCTTAAAGGTACCTCTTCACTGGAAATGCCGTAGTAAGGAGTGTTGACTTGCTGTGTATTCTAAAAGAAAAAACACATTCCTAATTTAGAAAACACATAAATGGATTTAAAGCACTTGTGATAACAACAACAAAAAGACAACGAAAGTATTACAAAACTTGTCTCAGCAACAATCATTTTGCTACACTTTGCCGGAAAAGTGAAGTTGTTGTTATCATAAAAAAATCATACTTTTACTTACCATTTTGCTAGTTGCAGGAAGTTGACAGTTGTCTATAGATCGCTGACTCAAATTGAAACTAGTATAAAATAAACAAATTTTAATAGCTATATATACGTGTTCTAAATGCTGATACAGCAACAAATATTTGGATTTCATCATGTCACAGGTTTCTACAAGTTTTTAAATAAAAATGCTTATTAGTCAGTAAAGTAATTTATTTTCATAAGTTAAATATCTGTCGAGTACATGAAATCTGAGGCTCTTAACCTAATTAAACTAGTACATTATTACTTTAGCCACTCATACAATATTGCTGCCTAATAATATATTTATTTTCACAATCACAAATATGATGAAATATCTGTTATGTACAGGAAATTAGTTATTAAAACCACTGATTAAATAATTTCGTATTTACAAAAAGTGATCAGGTATCTACTGAGTATAGACAATTTAAAATTGGATTCCTACATGTTAGTTATACAAAAGTTGTCTATTAATTCAACCACTATACATCATATTACTACCCATGTTTTATTTTATTAATACCATCACCATTAGTATATAGTATCACAATGACCCCATGACATAGTGGAAATTTTGTTTTTTAAAATAATACGTTTATCATCATTCGCTGACAAAGCTATCTTGTTCTGTTCTTGTGTAAATATTTCATGTTTTAGAGATTTAAATATAACATTTTTCTTTCTTAAGTAAACATTTTCATTTAATATCCTGTAATAATCTTTAAAGTGTACATTTCTTAAAACTTGTTTCTGTATACCTTTTGCTTTTTTATACTCATCCTGAGTTGTTTTGATACAGTACAATTTCGACCTTAATCCGACAAATTCAGAAATTATATTCCCACCTAGCTCATCTTTGAATAGTCCTGGTACCTTTTTATTTCGACTTGGAATATTAAAGATGTTGTTATCAGGATAATTACTAGTGTCAAAATAGGGAAGGAAATGTGACTTTAAATCTTTGTAAAAGTCATTACATTCTATTGAATAAAGAAAACTGTCAGTATCCGTATAACAAAGTTTTAACTTTTCCTCATAAAAAGGTTTCATAATAGAATAGTGAAAATCAAACATATGACTTTTAGATATTTCTAAAACGGTAAAACCAATGTATATAGGTTTATCTAGAGTAATAGTTTCAGGTTTCATTTGAATAGCTACAAAATTTTCTGAAAAAATTGAAGCACTATGGAAATTTGGTCGAGCAATTAATTGCTCAGCACAGTAACTTTTTTTCGTTTTATTTTTATCATCACTCCATTTATTTACCAATTTAATACTAACTCTTTTTTCAACGTCTTCAAGAGTTTTACCAAATATACTATTATTTAAAAGTTTGAAGAAGTCTTGTTCAAATGTAGATTTTGCCTTTTTACGTAATTCAGTATTCATGTCAATGTATTGTTTTAAATAAGGACTTTGTTTGAATTTAATCACTCTATGTATTTTCTTTAACAATAATCCATGTTTAAGACATGTTTGCAGGTGAGCAATATGAATGACATAAAAAAATTTATCGTACAAATTTGGAATTAATTTTGAGGTTTTAGAACCTGGTGGAGTAAATTTTTGCACACAAAATGGAAAATCGTTATGAACATTATGCAGATGTTCGGGATACTCTAAGTCTACTTCTAGTATGTAACCAGTATCCCCGTCTATCGAGATATTTTTGAAATCAATTCTAGCGATTTCTAAATTGTTTAATAACTTAAAATTTGAATGAGGTAAATAAGCGCACATTGCATAACCATATAGATTATTACAATCAATATAAATTAAAAAGTTATTAATTTTTTTAGAGTCATGATTCTTTAAGTATTTGTTATTAGCTTTTGAATACCTTGTGGAACACAAACATATACCACCACGTATTCCTTTTTGAATCATTCTTATTATTTCCAAGTCATTTATTAACTCTAAATTAACACCCGTCTTTAATAACATCGCGTCAAAGCTGAGACTTGGAGCAGTAACGTAAAAAGTTGGATCTAATTTATAATTTGCCTTACAAGTTCGACGGAAACTTTCAAAAACGTCTGCTAGTAAAAGTACGTCAGATTTAAGATACAAATCAGTGTATTCGCCAAGGTTCGATAGTTTAAAAGTTTGCCAAACTTTTCTCGCATGTTCATAATCCATGTCTGATATTTGGCAATTGTGTAATTTACTAAAAAAACAATCTTGGGAAGGAAGTTTATCTTCTTCATATGAACTCCAAGCAGTCATGTATTCATAAGGATACACTCCTTTGCGTTTTAATAAATTCAAATGCTCATTAGAAGGAAAAAAATATGGTAGATGTTTGAAATCATCGTTAATTAGGTTTGCTACCAGTTTTTCTAAACTGGTACCTAAAAATTTATAAGAATCGACAAATCGAACAGGTATTATGTCCTTTACATTAACTTGAAAAAATTTTGTAAACGATATATAATTTTCCTTATTTTTCGCGATCACTTGTATTCTACCAGGTAATTCTCCTAACTGACGTATAAAAAGATGACTGTCATAACCAGCTAAATTATGAAAAAAAATCGGTATGAATTTAGGCAAACGGTATTTTATATTGCAATAAGAATGAGCTGCACCGCGATACCGCCCAGTGAGATGGCAATGATCTTTTACTTTATCATCAAATAATATTTTATCACACAGAAAACAATTTTTAGCTTGAGAAAAATTGACAATATCTTCGTCTGTTAAAGATATTGGCACTGTTGACTGCAAAATGTTATGAATATCAGTTAAATCAACTAACAAACTTTCGAAAAACTTATCTACACAGTTAGGACCTCGATAGGATACGTATTTATTCCGCGAGTTATCATAGGAACATACAATATAATAAGCAAATGCAGCGGGTATGTGTTTTTGCAACGATACTGTGCAAGTTGTTCCAGTATTGGATTCAGTTGGCTGTAACAATGACTCAAAGTCTGCGTACAAGACAAAAGGCATATCTTGCATTCGTTCGTAGTGATTAAAACGTATATAAGCCCCTTCATTGGGTAAAATGGTTGCGACACCACTACAAACATGAGCTTCTAATTTTTTATTGTTATCGAAAAATATCATACAATCCTCGCAAAAATATATTTTTGAGTGATGCCTAGTTAATTGCTTGCGTATTAATTTAGATAAATCTTTAATAAGGCAGTAATGAGTACGATTTCCATGTTCAAGATAAAGCATGTTTATGTGATGTTTTTTTCGCGATTCACTTCGGTATAAAGGGCCAACAACTTTGTTTTTTTTAAGACCGTAAACGTTGATACTTAGACGAGGGTTATTTTTCTCAAAAATTTTAATGTCCGCGAAACCCACTGGGAAGCGCATGTTTTTTACGTTAAGCACACTTTCAAAATGTGGATAAGCTGATGTTCGATGAGCGTTTTTCTTTGCGGGAAAAAGGGCTGCCACTACACACCACAAAAAGCAATAATTATCAGAATTTTGTATGTTAATACACGCGCGTTTATATTTAATAGTGTCAGGTAAATCTACGTAGCCCGAGGCTCTCAAGGGATTGTATTTATTTATATTTACTTCTAGATATAAGCTTCGCAAATAAGCCCAACCGCTATCTCGCTCTTCAAATTCTTCAATTTTTTTACAAAGCAAACGTATAACGTTTGAAAACATATCTTCAAAATTAAAATTTTGATACAAAATAATGTTTTCAGTTGCAAAAGATTTAATTGAAATCATATTATTCTTATGCTGAAAAAATTCAGAAAATAGCTCAAAGTTAACTTTAACATTAGTATAAGTTTCTATTCGTGCTGAAACTAATAGACGTACGCGTGTGCGCAAGTGCGATAAAAATTGAAAGGGTAGGTTCGTGACAGAGTTGTTGTCCTGGCCGACGTCCACGCCTCGAAAACGATAAGATACGATACGACTGCGAAAAGCGCTATGAATCTTTTCAATGCCTTCGCTCTCAACAACCGAACTATTATTCTTGTGTAAAATACTTTTTAAGTGGGCAGAGAAAACTTTGTTATTTACGGATATATCGCAAACTGAACAGAAAGTAGACTTAACCATGATAATAATGTAGATAGTAAAGCGGCTTAAAATTATTAAGTAAGATCTACCTTATTAAAAGATATTTATTAAACTAGCTAAAGCATATTTTAACGAAAAAAAAGGAAATCATTAAAAAATGATTTATTTTTTCTTTTTGTGAGCTAAATAAACCCCGTCTTCGTTAAATTTTGTTTTAGCTAATTTAACAAACTTTTTTAGCGTATTAAATTCTGGTGAGTCCTCTTCGCCCTGCAAGCGGACCCAAACAATCGCCTTCTCACACCTGTCCAGACCTGTTAAGGCTCGTACCTCGTCCGCGTTGTAAAGACGGAGTTCTGCCAACAAACCTCCGTCTAGCTGTGCAGTCCGACGTGTCACTCCACCAGGAACTCTACGAGTCAGGCAACTGGTTGTTGTGATGTTAGCCGTCGTGTGTTGTGGCGGTAACTCGTCGTCAGATTCCGAGTCAAATAACCAATCTGAGCCGTTACTCGTTGATGGTTGATTTTTGACTGTCTTTTGGCGCTTGCTTGATTTTGCAGGCTTACTCGTTTTCTTGGAACTGAAAAGATAAAAACTTACTTAATTAACCTATCTTTAACAGACATATTAAGAATAAGTAATAACTTAACATAAGTTAATTTGTAATAATAATCAATGTAAATTGTAAATTACCTTATAATTTCCTCATCTGAATCAAAGTAAAGATTTTCACTGCTGCTCTTTGCAGACCTTTTAATTTGCTTGCTTTCAGCCCTGCAATAGATAGACACACCAGTACTGTTAGAGTACCAAAAGATAATTTTCACAAGAATATATACATAAATATGTAAAACATACTATAAAATGCAAATAATAAAGACAAAATAAGGTAAGAGTATGTTAGTAAAATAATTAATATGATAAAAAACTTACGAACATTATTTGGGCAGCGTTGAAGTTCCTGGTGATTTACTTGTGAAGATTTACGAGCAGTACCTTACTGCGGAGAACTGATACAATGCCAAGCATTTTTCACGTTTTTATTATAGAAAAACGCAAAACAAGCAATAATTTTTCAGAAGTAGTCAACCTAAAATTATGTTATTATCATCTACAGGAAAGTAATTGAAAAAAAATTCTAAGTAGAATGTGTAAAATTTCAATCAGCCGTTCAATAATGGTGTTAATTTAACTTATAGTTAAATGTATATAATAAATAGGTATTCACCACATAATGTATATAGAATAAATAAAATTTCGTTTTAGTTTCTTTTACTTATCGTTTTTCAGAATAGTATGTGTAAACTTATTTCAAAAAACATTATTTTGTAGAAGAATCAAATGCTATTATTATATAAAACCTCTCAAATATAACTATCATGTTTAAATCATATTAATTGCTAAGGCATTGTAAGTATTTGAATAGCACTTATGTACATTAATAATTAGGTAAGTTAGGATTCAGTTCGTATCTATAATATTAATAGAATAATTCAGAATTTCATAAAGTTGACTACTTCTGAATTTTACAAAATTCAGCATAATTATTTGTTTAGTTGTTCATACTTGTGAAACTAACCCCATTTGTAATAATTGTAAGCATTATTTGTATCCGCTGACTTACGCAACGCGAAAAAAACTCGGTTTACACTGAACATGAAAATTATTCCATAAATATTTTAAAATATCAACCGAATAAAAATATATAAGTATTGCATTAAACATACATTTATATTTACAACTACTAGGTATTAGTCACATAGAATCTTTTTTAAATAAACGTAAACTGACTTCAAGACTACATCTACGCACAACTGTTTTGTACTTAAACTATACTAAAATGCGAACTATGTGTTCAAAGATTTTAGATTTTCTCGTAAAGTATTGAATCGATTTCAACAAAGTTCATATGGGGCCGCTTCTAAAGTAGTATGTCTTATCCAACGAAAAAAAATCATCAAAATAGTCAGAACAATCGCAGGATACACATTTAAAAAACACACTCACGAATGGAAAACCCTCATTTTTGAAGTCGGTTTAAAATATGAATATGAAAAGACAACAATTAACATGGTTAAAATATTTGCATTACCCCATGGCTAACGGGTAGAGAATTTGTTAAGGCATTAAGTCTGTCATTATGTAGTTTAAAGGCGTAATAAAAATTTAATTCATTTATTTATCCAATAACGATAGGTAATACCGATAACATTTTGTAACTTCTTTCATAACCATATGAACCAACCTTCATGTATTAATGCCTAGTCAGACAACTCGTAACCTAATTAAGATGTATTGCGAATAATATATTGTGCAAACCAAATACAAAATTCAGCAGTATTTATTTAATTTTGACTTGATTTAATTTGATATTATTGATTTGGGGTACATTTAGCTTATATAAAACCTTTAGTAGAATGAGGAAACTATTTTATGATTCAATTAAACATAATGATCTGCTATAACGTCAGTTGTTTTTTAAGTATAAAAAAAAATAACTTTCATAATTCACGTTTGATACTAAGTAATACTTAACTATAACTTTCCTATTGTTGCTTCCTAAATTTGCTTAAAATGTATTCGGTTTGTTATTTTATTGTTATACAAACGAGATTAATGATAGGTACTTAGAATATTATATAAAGTTAGATTGATAGTTTCATAAGTAACCAATAAATAAAATTATTACTAACTTCTAATAAAAAGAATAAATTTTTTGTAGAAACTTATAAGTAGATACCTATTTGAACGTTTGAGACATATGGTCTATGTACCTCATTACGTAAGGTAAATATATTTTACAATATAGGTATTTTGCAGGCATTTTTTGTACAGGCGTATTTTTTTTTTTATTATAATAGTTAGAACAACACACTTACAAAACACACAACACACAAGCTTTATTTCCGTGTGTAAATTAACTATGACAAATTTTAGTTGCGTTAAAACATATGGAACTTTAATAAATATTTTTACTTACGAACTTGATGTGTGGCGCGTGACGTAGCTGTCGCATAGCGACAACGGGTATATAATGTTTGAACATTCACATTTAAAATCGGAGAACAATGTGTACCTCTGTATGATGTGCAACTTATTCGGGGATCCAGTCCTGGGAGGCCAGGAAGCCCCATCCAGCTTAAGTTGTATTATCTATAGGCGTATTCTGTTTCCCTACTTTGAAACGAAGTGTTAGCGCAAGTTGTACAGATTTTATTCGGGGATCCAGTCCTGGGAGGCCAGGAAGCCCCAACCAGTTTAAAATCTATATTCATATTTGTGCTGCACAACGTCGAAAAGTTAAAAACGTTTTATGAGTTTCAGTGAAACCGATTTACATCTTTTTGATGTGCAACTTATTCGGGGATCCAGTCCTGGGAGGCCAGGAAGCCCCATCCAGTTTAAGTTGTATTATCTTTTGGGTGTATTCTGTTTTCTTACTTTGAAACGAAGTGTTAGAACAAGTTGTACAGATTTTATTCGGGGATCCAGTCCTGGGAGGCCAGGAAGCCCCAACCAGTTTAAAATTTGTATTCATATTTGTACTGCACAACGTCGAAAAGTCAAATATGTTTTTATGAGTTTTACTGATACGGATTTACATCTTTTTGATGTGTAACTTATTCGGGGATCCAGTCTTGGCAGGCCAAGAAGCCCCATCCAGCTTAAGTTATATCATCTTTTGGGTGTATTCTATTTTCTTACTTTGAAACGAAGTGTAAGAACAAGTTGTACAGATTTTATTCGGGGATCCAGTCCTGGGAGGCCAGGAAGCCCCAACCAGTTTAAAATTTGTATTCACATTTGTACTGCACAACGTTAAAAAGTTAAAAATGTTTTTATGAATTTCAGTGAAACCGATTTACATGTTTTTGATGTGCAACTTATTCGGGGATCCAGTCCTGGGAGGCCAGGAAGCCCCAACCAGCTTAAGTTGTATCATCTTTTGGGTGTATTCTATTTTCTTACTTTGAAACGAAGTGTAAGAACAAGTTGTACAGATTTTATTCGGGGATCCAGTCCTGGGAGGCCAGGAAGCCCCAACCAGTTTAAAATTTGTATTCACATTTGTACTGCACAACGTTAAAAAGTTAAAAATGTTTTTATGAATTTCAGTGAAACCGATTTACATGTTTTTGATGTGCAACTTATTCGGGGATCCAGTCCTGGGAGGCCAGGAAGCCCCAACCAGCTTAAGTTGTATTATCATAAGAGTGAATTAGGTTTCCTTACTTTGAAACGAAGTGTTAGCGCAAGTTGTAGATACAGATTTTATTCGGGGATACAGTCTTGGGAGGCCAGGAAGCCCCAACCAGTTTCAAATTTGTATTCACATTTGTACTTCACTACGCTAAAAAGTCAAATATGTTTTTATGAGTTTTACTGATACGGATTTTCATCTTTTTGATGTGTAACTTATTCGGGGATCCAGTCTTGGCAGGCCAAGAAGCCCCATCCAGCTTAAGTTATATTATCTTTTGGGTGTATTCTATTCCCCAACCCAACCAGTTTCAAATTTGTATAAATTTTTATGTACTAAACTACGTTAAAAAGTTTAAAACGTTGATTGATCGGCAGTGAGATTTCAACTTTGCGAAGGGATTATTGGGGATTCTAAAAAAGTTTTTTGCATTATTGATCGAACGATAGTGAGATCGATGATGTGAAAAACTGTTTTAGAATGCCCAATAATCCCCTACTTATTTAAGTTAATATATAATCCTGATAAGATAAATGTCATCTTTTCTCAGGCTCCCGAATATGTTCAGTGCACTGTGTGCAACTGAACACCTCAGCATTTTATTTGGCCTACTTTGTGTCATTACATGTTAAGTAAAATATCGTTTACACTTTAGTACGTAATTAGCTACCATACGCGACGCGTGCTCAAAACCATTGTACCATTTTTATAATATAATTAATTTAACCATACGCGAAGACTCGTTATTTCAGTACCATCTTAAGCAAATAGATCTGTTAGTCAACCATAACACTGGCAGAACTATTTTCATGGTCCTTCGAGAAAAAAGGGACCTCGGTTCGCGGGTGAATAAATTCGTGTTTCGTGTGATCGAGGACTGATAACCAGTAACCAGTGACTATTGTGAATAGTGTACCAAATAAGGATTGCAGTGACCATTGCTAAGGAGTATCGTAAGGAGATTTCAAGGTCAGATCATACCATTTTAATTACCATTTTACCAAAAGTTTACCACAAACCAAACCAATATGGATGTTCTATTTACCAACCAAACTGAAATTTTTGAGTCTATGCAAAAACTTTTGATCAACTTCAAGAAAGATGGAACTGATCGAAAAACCATTGATTATTGTAAAAGAAAGATTGGTTTATTGGAAAACTATTGGACAGATTATCAGGAAAATCATAGAAAGCTTTGCGAAGTAGCGGAATTTGACCATGTTTATTTTACCAAATGTTGTTTCGATACAGCACAAGAACTTTATAACGTCATTTATGAGTTAATTAACCAAACTCTGAAACGCTTGACAACTCTGCAACCACCACCAGTCAAACCAGCAGCAACTATACCACCACCAGTTAGACCCGCAACTGTTCAACCACCACCAGTCAGGCCAGACGAGCAGAAACCAGCAGATCGTTCCCATGGTAGACCAGATCCACCAACTCGTTCTGAATTCAGTCAACCAAATACTTCTTCGACTTACCAAAATTACAGTAAATTAGATGAAATGATTAAAAAGCAGTATATTAATTTTAAAGCCTTTATGCGAACAGTGAATACTATACAGATAGATCTATTGCAAAATAAATGGGAATTCGATGATGCGCTGCGGTCAATCCAAACACGATGGAACACCATCGATAACTTACATTGGGAGATAGAAGGTGAAATTGATGATGATGAACTTAGTTACCAAACAGAGTTTACTAGATATGAACAGATATACAACGATTTAAAAAAGAACATCAACACAAAGATGTGGTCTGTATCCCACCGCGAAAAATCAACACCGCAAATGGAGATACCGACATTCAGTGGCAATTACCAAAACTGGACATCATTTAAGGACTTATTTAGTGAAATTATCCACAAAAACCCTTCGTTATCAAACGCTCAACGCATGCAGTTTCTGAAAAGTAAGGTGACTGGAGAAGCTGAACGCCTTATTCACCATCTGCAGATCAGCTCTGACAATTATGAAGTGTGTTGGGAGCTTCTAAACCATCGTTACGGCAACAAAAAGTTGATATTCACGTCTCATCTTAACACTTTATTAGGGCTTCCCAATATACACCACCAATCAATTAATATGATCAAGAAACTACATGACGTAACCAAGGAATGTTTACATGCTATCCAAAACCTAGGAGTGGACATAAGCAGCTGGGATCCACTGCTAGTACATTTACTATCACAGAAGTTAGACGGCGAATCTTTTGCTGAATACATTGAATCTATAAAAAACCCTCGGGAACTACCAATTCTACAGGAGTTCCTAGATTATTTAGAAACCAAATTCACCACGCTAGAAGCTACACGACGTAAACAGGAACCAAATAATCAAAAACCAACCATTCAACCCCAATTTCAAACGGCACCACGTAGCTTTCCATCAAATCACAAACCATCATTTTATTCTAATGCCAATAATAACGCGACAAAAAACACACAAATTGAAGGAAAATATGCGAAAACTTTTCACGTGTCGCGATCATTAACCTGTGCATTGTGTAACGCCGACCACGGATTATGGCAATGCAGCAAATTTTTGCAAATGACGGACGAGCAGAAATTGAAGTCGGTCAACCAGCTGAATTGTTGTCATAATTGCTTATTTAATCATTTAAATAAACCTTGTTTTTCAAATAAGCGATGTCGCAAGTGCTTTGATAATCATAACTCGCTATTGCACGATGCATTGACGAAACAACGCCCGAATGCGTCATCATCAAAACCAAATTTTAAACCATCTGCTCCAATTCCAATAAAAAGAGAAAACCCTTCTACGTCAAACCATGCATCTTGGGATGATTTATCGGAGATACTTCTAGCTACTGCGTTAGTAAAAGTAACTGGCTCAAATGGAGTCAACTACACCATGAGAGCATTAATTGACCAGGGCTCACAAATATCTTTAATTAGTGAGCATGCTGCACAGCTTTTAGGATTAAAACGAAACCATTGTAGAGGAAAAGTTTTTGGAGTGGGCGAAAAGGAAAGTGACTGCAAAGGGATGATGTCTATCCAGATTCAGTCAACTTATAATAGTTTTTCTATAAATACGAATGTTATAATTATGAATAATTTAATTAAGAACTTGCCAAACAAGACTTTTAAGCAACCTACATGGGCTCATATTCAAAATATAAATTTAGCCGATCCCGAGTACAACGTAAGTCGACCAGTAGACTTACTTCTGGGTGCCGACGTTTACAGCAGAATAATGTTAGGAGGCATACTAAGAGGAGAGAGTGATGACCAACCAATCGCTCAGCAAACTCACTTCGGATGGCTTCTATGTGGTTCGATAAAACCACATTATTTATGCAACGTCATCCTCCACAATACTAGTGATTTAACTAAATTTTGGGAAAATGAAGACATTAGTCAGCAAGTTGAAATGTCCAGTGAAGACCACGAGTGTTTACAATATTTTTTATCAACCACCAAAAGACTAGAGAATGGAAGGTACGAAGTCCGGCTTCCGTTTAAACCAGAAAATAAAGAAAAATTAGGATCGACCAAACCAATGGCAATAGCACAATATAAAAATTTAGAAAAGAAACTTGAGAAAAATTTAAACATGAAAACCGCTTACCATGCATTTATTAATGAATACTACAATTTAAATCATATGCAACCATCTCTCAATACCTCACCCGAGTACTACCTCCCACATCATGGTGTCACTAGAGCTGAATCAACAACCACGAAACTGAGAGTAGTCTTTAATGCCTCAGCAAAATCTTCATCTGGATTAAGTCTCAATGACGTATTATATAGAGGACCAAATCTGCAACAAGATCTGCAAGAATTAATAATAAAGTGGAGACAGTTTAAATATGTCTTTTCATCGGATATTGAAAAGATGTACCGTCAGATAAATGTAAACAGCGAGGACCAAATATATCAAAAAATTTTATGGAGAGAGGAACCAGAGAAACCATTATTAGCATACCAATTAACCACTGTAACATATGGTACAAAACCCGCACCGTTTTTAGCTATGATGTGCCTAAAACAGTTGGCTACAGATGAAGGCAACCACTTTCCCGAAGCAGCAAAGGCGTTAGAAAACAACTTCTTCGTCGATGACTACTGCGGAGGTCACCATAATTTCGAAAGCGCCATAAAATTACGAAAAGACTTGATTGAATTACTCAAATCAGGAGGATTCAATTTAAGAAAATGGAAATCTAATGAACCATTTCTTTTAGAAGACTTAGAACCAAACCAACGTGATCAACAATCATACGAATTTAAAGAAATGGGATCCACAAAGACCTTAGGACTTAGTTGGGACCCGATAAATGACCAATTTACTTTTGAATCTAAAGTGCGTTCAAAGTCATCAGTTGCAACTAAAAGAACATTGCTTTCAGACATCTCAAAACTCTTTGACCCCCTAGGGTGGCTCACACCACTCAGTACCACCATGAAAATTTTATTTCAAAACGTATGGCTATCTAATTTGGATTGGGATGATGCACTACCAGAAGACGTAAGTAAAGAATGGATAGCATTAAGAAGTGATTTGAAAGATATTAACAACATCAAACTAAATAGATGGATGGGCATCAAAGAAAATCAGACTATAGAATTACACGGATTCTGCGATGCGTCGAAAAAAGCATATGCTGGTGTAATTTACTGTAAAATAACCAACGGTAATAAGGTCACTATTACATTGATCGCGGCCAAAGCCAGGCTAGTACCTATCAGCAAAGAAGTTTCAACCCCCAGGTTGGAATTAATGGGCGCTCAACTTTTGACAAAGTTGCTGAAAAAAGTTCAAAGTTGCTTACCAAATTACAATTTAAACCTATTTGCATGGACCGACTCTACCGCCGTGTTAGGTTGGCTACAAGGCGACCCAGCACGGTGGAAACCATTTGTAGCAAATCGTGTGAGAGAAATAACCACAACAATACCAGCAGAAAAATGGTTATATGTAAAGACCAGCGACAACCCTGCCGATTGTGCTAGTCGTGGTTTAACGACTCAACAACTGATAAACCATGATTTGTGGTGGAAAGGACCATCTTGGCTTCCATCACACAACCTAGAACCGGAAAAAAACATTTATAAAACCAATTTAGAATTAAAAACATCCGTTTTTAAACAAACTAACGCAGTGACGCGAACACAAGATAATTCACTCCTTACCGACATAGTATCACATTTAATAAATACCTACAGCTCTATCAATAAAATCATTCGTATTTTTGCATGGATATTGCGCCTAACTACCTACAAGAATAAAGGTCAACAGCCGTACCTCATGTTACACGAGTTACGCCGCGCAAAAATGCTGATCATAAAGAATGTACAACAATCGGAATTCGCAGAAGATATGAATAATATTCGAAAACAAGAATCAGTACATTCAAAAAGCAAAATTTTAAATTTAAACCCGATCATTGACCAAGATGGAATGTTAAGAGTAGGTGGCAGACTAAAAAATGCTCAAATCAGTATGAATATGAAGCATCCTGCCATTCTTCCACCAAACCATCGCCTTACCACTCTTTTGATTCAACAAGCTCATGAGCTAACCTTTCACGGCGGAGCGCGCCTCACGTTAGCCAACATGAGACAACAGTACTGGGTAATGAATGGATACATGACCATTAAAAAGTTCATTCGGCAATGCGTTACATGCAAGAGACAGGATCCTATCAAGCAGTACCAGCTTATGGGAGACTTACCAGCGTCCCGAGTAAATCCTGAAAATGCGTTCCACCACTGCGGAGTAGACTACACCGGCTTCGTAGAAATTAAGGCAAATAAAGGACGCGGGATTAAAACCACCAAAGGTTATATAGCAGTCTTCATCTGCATGGTAACCAAAGCTGTTCATCTAGAGCTCGTTTCGGATTTGAGCAGTTCAGCTTTTTTGGCAGCCCTAAGCAGAATGGCAGCCCGTCGCGGAGCTCCGCGTCACATTTACAGTGACAACGGGACCAACTTCGTAGGCGCCAACCGTGTTTTACAAGAGGAGCACCAACACCTACAGGAAATGTTCAACGACAGTTTTCTATCTGAAATTACAGAAATGGGCATAGAATGGCATTTCCTAGTACCATCCTGGCCTAACGCTGGAGGACTTTGGGAACGGGCCGTCCGAAGTCTCAAACAGCACCTAAAAAGAGTAATAGGAGCTCAAAAGTTAACTTACGAAGAGTACTCCACCTTGTTGGCAAAATTAGAAGCTTGTATTAATTCCCGACCACTGTGCTCACTAACAGAAGATCCAGAGGATCTGGATTTTCTAACACCAGCTCATTTTCTGACGGCAAAACCAGGCTCAACCATTATCGAAACTGAACACGATGCTAGAACCCGATGGCATCTTACAGTAAAATTATTCCAAGACCTATGGAAAAGATGGAAAAATGAATACTTGACACAGTTGTCTGCCAGAAACAAGTGGATGACGTCACAAAACAATATCCGTTTGGGCGATCTCGTAGTTATTCATGATGAAAACTTACCCGCAGGGAAGTGGGCTATGGGTCGCGTCATAGACTTACATCCCGGTGACGACGGATTGGTAAGAGTTGTCACAATAAAAACTAAAAATGGAACCCTAAAACGTCCAATCGTGAAACTATCAGTCCTACCAGTAAACCATAACAGTTCACCAGAAGAAAAAAGTCAAAAACGTACACCAGAAGTAAGAAAAAGAGTGGCAAAGAAATCTTCATTCGCTACAATAGTAGCTACATTGCTATTTTTCGTAGCTCTTTTCTCACCATCATACGGAACCGAAATTATTCAAGACATATCTAGTAACCAAACTCTGTACTTTGACCCCATTACCAAAATGCAAATTATTCGAGACAAGTGGACCTTAGTAGTTTACTACGACCTCAAACCATACTGGACAGGCCTGGAAACTTATGAAAAAATATCGAAATATTTAGAAACACTTTGTTCAAGTGTTGATAAGCATAGTAATTGTAATTTAATCATTTTACAACAACAGCACGAGTTCCAGGAAATCAAATACTACAATGAACTTATACTTACGCAGCATTTTGATGTACACGCCAGACACCGGCGCAGACGCGGCCTTATCAACGGTGTCGGATATCTTGCTAATGACCTCTTCGGCGTATTGGACTCTCGATTCGCAGAAAAATATAGTCAAGATATAGCTACTATTCAAAGGAACGAGAAACACTTAATAAAACTATGGAAAAACCACACGTCTGTTATTGAAGCTGAGTTCAATTTTATGAAAAGGCTAGAATCAAATATAGACAAACAACATAAAATTGTAAACCAAAAATTTAACATGCTAGAAGCAGCTACGAACACTCTACAAAAGGAAATTCAAAACATGTCCTTCGTTCAAGAATTTACCTTGTCTGCCATGGCCGCAAATAATATACTTCAAGACTTAAAACGGTTACAAGATACACTGCTTGATGCCATAACTGACGTTTACCAGGGCCACATAAGTATACATTTACTAACACCAGTGCAAATAAAAAGAGAACTTACAGTTATTATAGGAAAGATACCTCAAGAACTTACACTACCTATAAACGATATTGAGTCAGGTCTACAATACATTTACCAGCTGTTAAAAGTGAAAGCTAGAGTAACAGAAAGTTATCTTATTTTTGAAGTAACGTTCCCTCTCATCGACAGAGAAAATTACCAGCTGTATAAATTAATACCAATTCCGAAACAAATTGGTAAAAACATGGTCAATATATTACCTGTATCAGAGTATGCCGCAGTCAACCTACAGAAAGACGCTTACTTTACTATCACCAAACCAGAGCTAAATGAATGTCAATTGCACAAAGAGGCATACATGTGTCATCTAACTCAACCAATCATTAACTTGGAAAACGACGAAAGTTTTTGCCAAAAATCAGAAACTAACCACAAATGTTTGGTGATAAACTCTACGTGTACAAACAAATGGGTAGAATTACATACTTCACAGCAATACCTATATTTTTGTTGCGATGTATATTCTGTTAAAATAATTTGTGGTGAATCAGTATCTATGCGAAAACTAACTGGAACTGGATTCATCGGGATGAACGATAAATGCACAATGAAGAGCAAGGATCTCACATTGCATTTTACAGAAAAGAAAGTAAACCAAATTAACTACTCTCCCAACATCTTTTTGCCAGAGTTGGACCAGATAAACCACCTCATAAATATTCAGATTCCGACGGAGACCAAGTCATCAGCAGAAGATGAAGACCTCAAAGCAGCTATGGTGAAATTAAAAAATCAAATCGAAGATCTAAAATCCGCAAAACCAAAACTTGATGACCTATCATCTCACGATATTCATCATTACACCATTTCGTATGGCCTGGTCATAGGAGCAATTTTTGCAATAATTATATGGATCTGGCGAAAGAAGCGATGGTGTTTCCGAGCGAGTGCAGGATCAAGCCTGCAGCCTCCGCGGCGCCGCGCCCGGCGCGAGCAGTCGCAGACTCCGCCCGCGCCCCTCCCGAGGGCGCTTCGCCGACCAGTGTACAGTGTAGTGCAATCGCGAAAGCAGAGTACAGCTGACCGTCAGCTTAGTGCAAGTGCATTAGGTGAAAGCAGTCGAGTCAGTGTACGTTTGCAAAATTTAGCCGAGCGATGGCCTAATATTAAACGCAGTACGCGCGATAGAGACAAAGCTGCGCCCAATCAAAGTGTTTTCACTATAGCGGACTCCTTAGTATAAAAAAAAAGTGAAATATTTAAGTTTGAAATTTTTAAGAATTAATTGTTAACATAAAATATTAATAGTGTGATAAAATTGTTTACACAAATTATTTAAGTTAATATATAATCCTGATAAGATAAATGTCATCTTTTCTCAGGCTCCCGAATATGTTCAGTGCACTGTGTGCAACTGAACACCTCAGCATTTTATTTGGCCTACTTTGTGTCATTACATGTTAAGTAAAATATCGTTTACACTTTAGTACGTAATTAGCTACCATACGCGACGCGTGCTCAAAACCATTGTACCATTTTTATAATATAATTAATTTAACCATACGCGAAGACTCGTTATTTCAGTACCATCTTAAGCAAATAGATCTGTTAGTCAACCATAACACTGGCAGAACTATTTTCAGAGGTCCGGAGGTATAGCTGTCAAAGGCGTTTGGCGCCGAAACAAAGTGTTATATCTTGAATCTAATTAAGGTTATATTGTTTATAAATAAATCTATAATAATCTTGATATGAACAAACTAACTTCTGAAATAGTTGCTCTCGAGGCCGCCTATTTTTGCGCTTTTTCTTAATTCCGCTTTTAAAGCGTTCACATTAATCGCCAAATAATCCATATTTGCGATATTTTAGGAAGGAGATCACTTTCCAGCAGGTAAATTAAAGAAATTATAATTTATGCAACAAATTCCGCTAAAATCAGTGAAAAGTGAAGGATATTGGACCTCACGCGACACAAGCGCCTCTAGTGGCAAATTCACTAGCGATAGCACATGAGTAAATATTTATTCATGTGGCGATAGCCCCCATTGCAGTTCGATCGAGATTGAATTGGGTTATTTTAACACTTAGCCCATACTAGAACTGTCAAAAACCTGCGATTTAATTACGATTGTGATACGATTTGGTTAGCTGAATTAGGGGCCTGTAAATCAGTTGGTTATGACTATGATACTGGAACCTCAAAAAATAATGTTCTTCATACTGATTCAGCTGCGCCATTATGGCGATCATACAAGCTACATTAATCATTGTGTCGCGTGTGTCCGACACTGGCTGCAGCGACACTAATTGGAGACACAGACACATTACGCATTTTGAAATTAACAGACACATTTGGGTGAGCAATGTTGTCAAATTGTCATGTTAGTTTTGGAGAAATGCAGAATTAATTCCGGAGCTCTGTTGATTAAATAAACTTCTGGAGGCGCCGAGAATGACATGGAACTCGTATAAGTTCCATGCCATTCTTGGAGCCTCCAGAAGTTAGGCTAGGATTATTCGTAGCTGCTTCAAATGAATTAATTAAGCTAGCGGAGTTGTAGAACGGCGATATGTAGAAAAACTGTGTCGTTCCATTCCAGTCAGTCCAAACAGTACCTTTTATAAGGTTCAGTCCACTGACATTATGTAACGGACGAACAGACAGCGGACTATAAAATTACTTAGACGGTTGCGAATCCTAAAGTATATTTTAATTCTAAAAATTAATTTGATCACATAAAAATACATGCTTAATAAATAAATAAGTAGTACAGCTTTGACTCTGATAATAAAGTCGAAAATAATACCCATTTCCTTACAAGTCTTTTGCCGCCTACCGTTGTTAAAATTACCTATAAACCCTTTGTTGCGTGATTCGTTTCACTATAATTACTAGTTTATCGCTTCGTTAAAATTATTTTTTCTTTTTGTATGCCATTATGTATACGCATTTCCATTAAATGTAGCATTGACTTTTATTACAAAATAAATGATAATGTTTCTTTCTTTTATTATGAAACAGCTCAAACTTTATACAGTTTTAAACAAGAAGAGTAAGTTTGTTTAGAAAATTTAATTAGTGAAATGTTTCTTTCGGAAGTGATAAAATGGAGATTTTGTTGTATGAAACTTAGATACTACTCGTATAAATAGTTATACTATTTTTATTACCAATACCTATTTTCAATTTAGTACCTAAAATCGCCTTAATTTAGTGTTATTCTTTATTCTTTAATTTTATTAATATTTTAAGACATAGTACACTGGGCAATAAAGTCATTAATTCCCAAATTTACTCGTAAGCTTATATACTTATAAGTCTTAAAATGTCTTCATGCATTTATAATTTCCTCAAGGAAAACTTTGAAGCACACTAGTAAGATAATAATAGACATAGAACATAATTAATAGTATTTTAATCTATTCGAAACAAGTAAATAGTTATAATTAATGTATTAATTACATATAATAATAATGATAATAATTTATTTATTCAGATAACAATTGATCCATTCGTTAGTACAAAATTAACTTACAGCTATGTTAGTAGAAAATGCATTTATTTATTTAAGAGCTAATCAATTTATAAAATAAATATGCTGCGAACTTGGGTTAATCAGATCGGTAATCCAATGCCTCTTTAGCGCACTGTCCCACCTGCTAGCCAGAACCATTAGAATACTATTGGGACTGCCGATTATTCTGTTTTTGATGGACATAATTTTCTTCCTAACTACCTACTATTATGGCGTTACAAAACTGTTTAGTATAGCAATTTTACATCCGCAATTATAACCGGTTCAAACCATAAATGATTTTGAACTCTCGCGATTTGAACACATAATATTGTTATTAAGTCTACTAACGGGTCGTTATCGCGTATAATATTTATAAAGGTATACAGGGTGAAATCTTAACCACCTTCCAAATTATAATATATCAATCTACGAGACAAAAAACAAATGACGTATTTTTTCTTTTGGTATAGCCCAGTACAAAAATGTCAAGATAAAGCACTTAGAAAATGTCAGCCAAAAATGATTAATTTTTGATACAGCCGCCTAGCAACACCTTTTTTACGCAATGCACATTACATTCATACATTACGATACTAATCATAAGTTTTTGAATTTCTCTTTACACCTAAACAGGCCTAAAACTGTAAAAATATAAAACTATATTGCGAAAAATATTTTCGGGTGAAAACTTGATTTACATTTTTTACTTCATATATGGGCTCTAAATACGATACTGAACGCCTACAAAAAATTTGGAAAGTGGTTAAAATTTCATCCTGTATATACCTATTTATTTACCCGACGTTTCGGCTGGATCGCACCAAGCCGTGGTCACGGGCCGACTATCCGGTTAAAACCAGTTTTGACAGCAAAAGTTAGGCAAAAGATTTTTACCCGTCTCCTTCTGGTAGTTTTCCATTAGTCGCCTCTTTCTACAAACATAGGAATAGGTACATACTTATATTAAATTACAAAAAAAGCTTTTTGACTTTTGGCAATTATGCCACTAGTTTGATTCTATAGTAGTATACTTGATAAATTTATGTCTAGGCAATAAAGATAATAAAAAAAACATTATTTTTTTTAATCTTATACAATCAAATGGTAAATTATACGTATTGCAAAAACAATTTAAGTTTATTTAATACATAGGTAACAATAAGTTTTTGTTGACTAAATTCCATCATTATTAACTTAAGTTGTATTAATTTTATATTTTGTCTTGAGTACTTAGCACCACCTTCCCCTTTCTTTATAGTTTTTCCTGTAAAGGTTGTCTGGAAGAGATCGCTGATGGCGATAAGACCGCCTTAGTTGTACATCTTACTGTAAGAATTAAATTTTGTAATTTCATTGTGGTGTGCAATAAAGTGTATTCATTCATTCATTCATTCATTCATTTATTCATTCATTCATTCATACATTCATTCATTCATTCATTCATTTATTAAATATAAATACTTTCTAATATAATGTTCAGTATGGATAGCAAAGGTTTAAAGTTGAAATAAGATAACAAATCATTTTAAATTATAAATATATTTATTTTCTGTCTCTTTTTAGTTTAATCGAACAAGACAAGGTGGTCAAAAATACGTTTCAAAAAATATTTTATTATTTAGAAAAGAACAAATACATATAAGATTATTAATTAGATTTCAAGAATTTGAATAAGTTCCTAAACTTATAGATTAGATACAAATACACAAAATACCAAGCCACAATGCCACCAACTAAACATTTAAAAACAAATCAGCCTAAAATATTTAAACAGAAAAGAGTTAAATTTCGCGTTAGATAAACATGTTATTTCATAAGTTAACTTTAAGAACACAAAGTTAATAATATAAGAGTTTATTCTTTCAGTATTTTCAGCCTGTTTGTGCCATGACTACGAAATAAACTATAAAACAGTTTTCGATAAGTTATTCGTATATTGGTCTTGGCAAACTACCAAAATGTCGAAAATTACTCAAATAGCAGAGATCGAATACCGACACAATCTAGGTTATCAACTAGGTATATTGTTTTAAATATTTTAAAGAAATATCTATTCTATTTTATCCCAAACCTTATCTTAACACTATCAAATTTCAATGCAGTATAAAATATACTATCACAAATCACTTTCCTTGACGCAAAACGATGCAACTTTTACATATCCTGTAGGACACAAACCACCTTTTATTATATGTTTTCCTTGTCGATTTGTATCCAAGAACATACTTTGTTTTTCTGTTATTTGTATTTTATCGATTCCGGTGTCATTAGCATCGATTGTTTTGTTTTTGACAATTGAAACACCAGTTAAAATATTGACAAAACTACTTTTTATGTCATCTAAAGATTTTACTTGTATTTTAGTAACTTCGGCTTTGTTTTTGTCACTTATATTAACGTCACTTTTATCTCCATCCAATGTTAAAACTACATGTCTTGTAATACTATTTTTATCCGATAAAGTGGTTTTAGCACTTATATTTGAATTCAGGTTATGTACGCTTTTAATTAACACTGTTATGTAGGTATAACAAAAATGCTGCGAAATACATATTTGCAACTTTATTGATAGCACTACTTCTTCTGACACTTTATTTGTAAATGATCGTATTTTTCTTGGGTAATCTTAATCGTCTGTTGTTTCCTGGCGTGATTTGTGTTTATTATACAAAGTCATATTCTTATCAAGTAAGGTTAAAGTACTTTAAAAACAATATTAAAATATGGATCACCGTACTACTTTTATATAATGTTACAAAATGGCATCTGAATTGAATTTGTGTTTTAGAAAAACCTAAAGGTTTTTCCTTCCTAAAAGAAAACTTGAACTTGAATTATTATATTACACAAAGATTAATTTTCATCACATTTCTTCATAGCAATTTCGTCGTACAATTCGTCGTTTTTCAGACAGCACTTTTCATTATATAACACATAATCAATAGGGCAAACAATATCCATGTCAAACAAACTTCTGAAATCTGTAAAGTCCTCAGCAGGTCCTTGGGTTGTGGCAGTGTTAACATTCCGGGTTTCAGTTGTTTTACGACCATATTTTTCAGTGGTAGCAGCTTTAAGACCATGTTTCTCTGTATTGCTTCTCAGTATGTTATCTAAGGCAGCATCATCAAACATAATTTTGGAGTTATCAAACGGCCATTTAGTTGTAGCTGTATTTCCATTTTTTATACTGCAAATTATAACTAGCACGAAAATGAGGTAAACTATCGCTTTCATGTTTGATATAGACACGAGTATTATTTTGCTATGCTAGCAACTAAATGAGCTGATGTGTGTATCATTTTATGGTGCTGGGTTTATGAGTCAAACGGGTAAAACAATTGAGTAATGTGGGATTTATGATTTATTAAACCATAATAATTTACCTATTTAAACATTGTGTAACGTAACTAATTAATTGTCTTCATCGGATGAGAAACTGCATATGATACTAATCTATACGATATTTACGAAAGAAACTTCATCACCCTTGTCATCAGTCCACTGCTGTACTCCAGCTTCTTCTAAACTAAGATTTTACCATAAGCGTCACGTTTGTTAGGCCAGTTGGAGTGATGATTATTAGCGCAAGATGGCTGGCAGGAGCTGGATTCGAGAAGCCGAGGATCGACCTAAGTGGCGTGCAACTGGAGAGGACTATGTCCAGCAGTGGGCTGCGATAGGCTGATGATGTCACGTTTGTCACGGTGGCGATCATATTTAGGCCAATGATATAAAGAAGACGTTAACGCCTATCTTTTTTGGTAGTATTCCCTAAGTTGCTATCTACAACTCTTAAGACCATAGGACTAAAGAGATCGTGATATTATTTACTGTTCGAGCACCTAGTTTCACAAATACTTGATAGGTATTGTTCAATTAAAGATATCATCCTTGATCGAAAATTTACTGCTTCAGATGAGATTTGGACAAGTTATCTGGACTTCTTCAGAGTTACGGAAATGTTACTGGGTCTGCGCCTTTGTATACCTTCGTTATTTCTGTTAAAACAAATTCTTACACAGTCACTTACTTTGAGATCAGAAAAAATTGTCGTGTGGATAAAATTTTAATCGTTGACCTATTATATAATTTCTGTATTGCCATAATAGTAACACTTGTAACATGAGCATAACGAAGACGTGGTTTAACATGCATGAAATAGCAGTCAAGCCGAGAGCATGGAGCATACCGTTCTCGAGATTGCGCTTGTGGATCGTGAACCAAATGTTCGTTTGACACAAATGACGAATGTCTGAGTCACTGGTAGCTGAATAATTGAAACAAAGTTTGGTTTATTGGCTATAAGGGTATTCCAAAGCAAAAAATAAATAGATAAAGAAGAATAATAAAGAATCCCAATAAAAATGGTTTATCCTTACCTTACCTTATCTTTTCTTATATATAAGATTTGATTCCTTCTTTATCGACAGTAAGTCCAAAGCTATGCAGGAATCGTAATTGATACAGATCGCGCGCTAGCTCTATCTCTTTTACTCCCTCTTACAGAGGAAAACTGGGAAACTGTTATTAAATCATTGCATTGTCATCGGTCCTTGATACGTGTGCAAAGTTTCAAATAAATCAAACTTCTAGAACTTGGTAAAAAATATGCTCAAAGATTCCATTACATACATAGATAGATACAACCCAAGCTAATAAAAGCGTGGTAAAAAGCTAAGAGCATGAAAGCTAAGATAGCATTTAGGAACAAATTCTTCAACCTTTTAGAGGAGTTGACAAAGAAGGATAATAATATAATACTTATATAGGCTCCATTGGTCTAGTGCAGTGTTTCCCAAACACTGTTCTGCCATGGCCCGGTAATTTTCACACTGCCCCTTTGTGACCCACTTAATACTTTTAAAATCAATCTGGTTCCACCAGGTTATATAATTTATTATAGCAAAAATATTTTATTAATACTACTATTAAGTCACTATATTTTAGTGCGAATATCAGTATATAAACTTGAAAAATTTTGTCTCAGGCGGGACTCGAACCCGCATCTCTTCGCATGTTGGGCGGGCGCCATACCATTAGGCCACCGAGACACTGCGACATGGCGCGAATTTTTCAAGCATATTCTTACGCTGTGAGCCAGCGTTGTTTCATCAAATGTTAGGAGTTTGCACCCTTAACACCCGAAAGAAACATCTAGCTCACAGCGTAAGAATATGCTTGAAAAATTCGCGCCATGTCGCAGTGTCTCGGTGGCCTAATGGTATGGCGCCCGCCCGGCATGCGAGGAGATGCGGGTTCGAGTCCCGCCTGAGACAAAAAATTTTTCAAGTTTATATACTGATATTATAAGTGCAATTAAGTTGCTAAAATATCAAATAAAGTATTTAGTGTGAATACTTCGCACGCTGCCTATGTTTTACTAAAGAATTCAAGTTTCCCGAAAATGACGAAAGTTTCAGGAAGAATATTCACCATACCTTGATCGATAGTAGGTATTATTTTATAAACGAGTCGGGAATGTTGCGACCCGGTTTATTATTTTGATGGCCCGGTACCGGGTCGCGACCCGGCAAATGGGAAACGCTGGTCTAGTGGTTTAAATACCAGGCTAAGATCTCGGGGTCCCAGGTTCAATCCCGGGTCGGGCAACAAAAAGTTTCGAATTTTTGAACATTGCTCGGGTTTGTGATCACCAACCCGCATTTGGCAAGCGTGGCGATTATGCCTGTAACCATCATTGCTGTGGTAACTTGAAATCAATGATGGATGCCTTTTCCCTGCAGTGGGATGATTATAGGCTGTTACTTTTTTAAATTTACGCTGCTATTTCCACAGTGATCTCTAGAATGGAAATAGATCTGAATTGGAAATGAATACATATTTATTGAAAACAAAGTGGCGATAAACAATTTTCTTTCAATTAATACGTCCGAGTTTTGATAACGGGTTTCAGGAATAAATAATGATAAAATGTTTGGAAACAAAAGAACTGAAATTCACATATGGGAATTGGATGTAAAGTAAGTAAAAAACAAGTGAAGTCCGTGTTGGTACACCAATAGAGTAATGACAGCAAAAACAGCAATAATAATTTTGTGGTGTGATAATTTTTTGTTCTTCATAACTTACGTCATATGTGCAGCCAAAGAATTCAATTGCTTGGCAGATTCTAATTGCTTAACATTTTGATATTTGCGGATACAAAACACGAGACAGGGTTGAATTTTCATATTTGTGGTGATATCACGTCTAAATTTTAACAAATGCTCAGGGAAATAACGCTTTATATGTTATTTTATTGTTCTTTTTTTTCCTATCCTTTCTTTTTGTTTCATTTTTCAATATTCTTGTTACTAAATTTGTTATGAATGGTTTGATATAAGATTTTCTTAATGCAAGTAATGTAAACAATTTTTTCTTGAATTTACAGTTGTTTTATAATTTTCATCTTCCCGACAGTGTAGTGGTTCAAATACCGGAGCATGATATTAGGGTCCTGGGTTCGATTCCCGGGTCGGGCGACTAAAGTTCCGAATTTTTGAATATTGATCGGGTTTCTGATCACCAACACGTATTTGGCAAGCGTAGTGATTGTGCCTGTACTTACCTATTATTGCTATGGTAACTTGAATTCAATGATGAGGCCGTTGCCCTGTACTGGGGTCATTATAGGCCCTTGCTTAACATTTTATATAATTTAAAAAACAAATCGTTGGATAAGATCCAAAACATCCAAAAAGAGAATTAAACATTACTGAAATTCAAAATTATTTTCCTAACAGTGTTTTACCAACCCTACCTCATCAGACGCGTGCATCTCTTTCGCTCATCAATCAAGTTTTTGTCCCTTTTCCTCAATAAGGCAAATTGACATTCCTCTCCCGACGTATCGACAGTTCATTGATAACGTTTCTTCTACTTTATTTTCTTTGCACCTGATGTTTCAGCACAATACAGAAGAATACAGCAGAATTCCGTGCTTCGGATGGCACGTTATACCGTCGGTCCCGGCTGTTATCATGATAACAGTCGCTAAGCCCTGTTGGAGGCCTTCGGGCGGCTTGAGAATCGTCCAACGGCGGGGTGATGTTGCCACAGCGTCGTCCTCGCCGTCCACCAACCCGTACTAGACCAGCGTGGTGGAACTAAGGCCTTAACCCCTATCCATAAAAAGGAGAGAGACGAGTTTCTACAGTGAGCGTAAATGGGTTGTTACTTTACAGCAGAATGACTGCTTCATGTGTTGATATGTCAGATACATTTATGGATTTAGCTTTAGGTTTATTAGGATTTTATTTCATGTTTTAGTTCATCACAGGCAGATAAGTACATGTCATATTATACCTTAGTAAACGCAAGAATCCAAAACGCTTTATGTGGCTAAATGCTGTATGCTTTTTAAAAAACTTATTGCTTACTTGGGTTACGTCAATAATTACTTATTTGGCACTAAAACTAATTTGAATTGGTAATAATTTTTGAACGAAAAATTACAGTTATGTGATTGGTATTATGTATTTGAATTGTTTCGCTTAATCTTAGTTGATAAACTGAGCCTTCTGTATTACTTTTACTGGTTTCAGTGTCCCTAGAGACTCAGCTCGTACTATCCAGCGTTTTAAAATGTAGATCCACTACGGAATTTACATTTGCGGATTCTTTTGTCGCTTCGGTAGCTGACTTAATAGGTTACCAGAGGTTTTTGTTATTTGCGAAGTAAAACGTTTCGAAATTTCCCTATACAGAACAATCACTGTAGTGGTGCGAATGTCCTATGCAAGGATTCTGCGTGGGATTCCCAGTTGGATCAGTTTAAGATCATTCTTCCTCAATTTGTTTCGGTCTTTGAAAACTGTGACACCATAGTCCGGTGTCAAAGTTTTTAAAGCCATAAAATTAGGGTATAAAAAAGGAGAAGACCCAACTTATAGCTCAAACGTTTTTAGCGATGAACTTATCCCTCTTTAGAAGTAAGTTTGATGACCATTGTGGAGAGGCTTAAACCACGCCCCCTCTGAGGTCCCGGGCTCAGTTGTTTCTGGCCTGCTAACCAATTGGTTTTAATAGTCACTTACTTTTGTCAGAAAAATGTAGGTATTTTAAATGTTGTCTACGTTTATTTTATTCAATGGGATATAACTCTTCTCAAACCCAACACTTTCTTGCAACAACTTTACGTCCAGCAGTTAAATTTAAAGCTCGAGATAATCCACAGCTTATCTTCGACTTAACTGACTGAAAACAAGAATTTAATGGCCGTTTGCTTCTTGCGAATACGCTAATGCTTTACGGCTATTAAAGCCTTTTTTTCACGTTATTCTTCTTCTATTTTAGTCTTTAGATATCATGGTTTTGCACTTTTACAGACTAGTTTGAAGTTCCAGTAAGTTTGTGAGTCCGATAAAATATCTCCTTCACAAAAAAATGGTATTTCATTGCTTAAAATATAACGAGATGAGAGCCATATTTATAAGAAATGTTTATAACCAATTTGCTCAAATTAGGGTTCGCCGGGGTGTACCTATTATTAATTTAAATATTCCGTCTCCCGTTAATAAAATACTTGCTTGCCCACCTGAACTACATGCTATGTCACGCTGGAAACTAGTGCCCAGCAGTGGGGATACAAAATAGTTTTTTTCCGATCTAATCTATGTTTTAAAAAAATTTCTTCAAAGACAGTTCACTTTAAGCCTGAAAGCATAACAGACAGACAGATAGACAACCAGATAGAGTTACTTTTGCTTAATAATATCATGGAGAATAAGTAAATTGATTCCACTTTGATCAAAATGGTCTAAACAGATAATAAAGATTCATGACTGGTAAACAAAAAATCAGAATCAGAATTCAAAACATATTTTCAATGAACGAAAAAACTTTTTTGTTTCTCGAACTTTCTTAAAAGAGCAAAACTTTGCGATTTATATCGTCCCGTTCATCGTATGGGCTTGTTTATATTTTTCTCATAAGAAACTTTTAAGCGAGGCAGTGGGATAGCGTAACTTCGGATGATATTTCCTTCATCGCATGCCTGGTGTATAATATAGGGTAAAACTTACCTGTATTATTTATAAAATAAATAAAATACTTTATAAAAAATATAAGTTTTATATAAATTCTTGTTTTAATATAATCTTTTTTTCATCATTTCAGCCAATCTTCTTTCACTACTTATTGGAGTGTTCAGTTGTGGTGTATAGAAAAGTCAAACCTTTCTCTCCCACACACCAGCGGAACACAGAAAAACTATTTGGCGCTGGACTCCAGCAGGAGGGTGGTAGCATCCAGGCGGCCTCTTACGAAGCCTACCACGCAGAGGGATCTGTTAGCCGTCATCGTTTGTTAGAAAACCAAAGATGCCGTTGCCCTAGGTGGACCACTAGGAGGTAGATCCCACAACCCTAAACATTATGCCAGTCATCTCTACTGTACCCATCATTGCTGTGGTAACTAGAACTCAATGTTAGAGGCCTTTGCCCTGGAGCGGAATGATTATAAGTTGTTACTTTACTTTACTTTACTTTGTCATTACAATGTTCTGCGAATAACGAAGACCCTATATCAGCAATAAGGGAGCCCAGCTATCTCAACAGAAATGTATCCACATGGGATCTGTCACAGTATACATCATTCACTCGATATCTGCTCTGTGACGTGTAACTCGATATCTGACTGTGACGCGTTCCTGAGTGGAACAGTGACGTTGATACTATTGATAAGTTTTGTTATTTAAACAAGCTGCGTTGAATTTGGAGAATTATCGTTTGTATATCGTTTATTTATTGACCAATTTGGATAATCAGCTGTAAAATTTGTTTCCTATTAAAAAACATATCAATTCTAATAGGGTTCAAAGAAGAAAAATTAAAAAAAAACTGGGTAACTACTCGTATAAATTTTAAAAAGAGGTTTGACAGAAAGTAATAAATTTTTTTTGGAAAAATGAAAATCAAGTAGTACGAGAAATCGTTACATGAATTTATTACTACCGTTGATTGCTTGGCTTTTCCATGCTAAGACATTTTTCTTTATTTTTATAAAGCCTTTTTCTATGACAAACCTTCAATTTTTGGTCAATTTAAAAATCACAGCCAGTCTTATCCTAACAAAAGGTTTTTTTGTATTCCTCAGAACAAAAGGAAGGATTACAGCACTCCAAACGGTTTAAAAGTGTAAGCACTATTGTGGCTTCTTTACAACATTGTGGAGCGTCCTCTCGTCATCCTTTGACGCAAAAGGAACTACTTCAGGTACTTTATTCTTATCTTCACTGACTTTATTCAAAAACACGTCTGCAAAGAGGAATGGCGAATCTGCCTTGGTTATAATCACCCTGTGTATGTGTGTCATTTTGTTTCTTTTATTGGCCAATGAAAAAAGAGGTTTTTAATTCGAAGAATGTATAACAACGCATAACATTTTACCAGGAGAACAGATTTTACTGTTATTTTCTGTCTAACATGGCAAAGTTAAAAAGAAAACCATCCTAGAGGAAAAATAAATAGGGTTGACGTTAGGTTTAAGAACAGGTCTTAAGCTATTTTTCATCCTGGAAAAATACGCTCCTGTAGGATAAAATAAGATGGCACGCGTACAAATTCGCAACCAACATCCATACTTTTAATATTATAAATGGGAAAGTGTGTGTGTCTGTTTGTTTGTCCGTCTTTCACGGCAAAATGGAGCGACGAATTGACGTGATTTCTTAAGTGGTAGAGATGTTAGATAGTTGAAGGGATGGAGAGTGATATTTTGGTCTCTTTCTAATTCCTCTCTTCCCTAAAATGGGGGGTAAAAGTTTGTATGGAGCATTCCGCAATTTTCAAGGTAGAAAGCTAAGAATTAGTGTGCGGACTAAATGTAAATAACAAAAAAATCGTGCATAATTTTTTTGGAAATCCGCCCCGACCTCTTAAAAAAGCCTCGGGCGAAAGCTAGTTTTTAGGGTTCCGTACCCAAAGGGTAAAAACGGGACCCTATTACTAAGACTTCGCTGTCTGTCCGTCTGTCCGTCGCTCTGTCACCAGGCTGTATCTCAAGAGCCGCGATAGCTAGACAGTTAAAATTTTCACAAATTGTGTATTTCTGTTACCGCAATAACAACAAATACTAAAAACAAAATATAATAAATATCTAAGAGGGGCTCCCATACAACAAACCCGTTTTGTTGGCCTTTTTGGTACGAAACTCTTCTCGCGCGAGTCCAATTCGCACTTGGCCGGTTATTTAATGAAAGTATCCTATGTTATTAAACTTCTATTAGTTCCAAAATATGTGCACAAAGTTTCATGATGATCGGTTAAGTAGTTATAGCGTGAAAGCGTAACAAACATACACATTCGTAATATTAGTGAGGATAATTGATCTTCCGCCTTTTAGAACTCTATTGTATTACCCCTTTCCCGCGGGTTCGCACGTCACGTAGGAGACTGTTCAAAGCCGGTCCCGATCCCGAAGGACAGTGCAGAGCAACGCCATTACCGAACCGGAAACACGACCATTTTTCCTAACTCGCACTTCCTGTCGCTCGATTCCGAGATGGTGTATGGTTCAAGCTAGGTTTAACTGACTACTATTCTGTTTAAATTTCTGTAGTCAGTATTATTCTGTCATAGTAAATTCAAAAATATTAATGAAATGTTATCTGCAGCTAGTTTCTCGCAGTTCTTTTTTTTATAAAGAATGGGCTTGCTCTTGACTGCATACTTAACTATACGGTTAAGAAGAGGCCTAAGATGTAGCGAGCTTACCCATAAGCACTGGTTCTCCCACACACTAGCGGAACACAGACGAACTATTTGGCGCTGGACTCCGGCAGGAGGGTGTAGCATCCAGGCGGCCTCTTACGAAGCCTACCACCGCAGAGGGACTGTTAGCCGTCATCATTGGTTAGAAAACCAAAGATGCCGTTGCCCAGGGTGGACCACTAGGAGGTAGATCCCACCACCCCAGATCATTCAGATCATTTGCTGGACAATACCTTTTTAAAAGAGGGTTTTGTCATAATCTTCAGGATTTGGAAAACAAACCAGGTTTTGTATTCGGGTTGACAATTGCAGTGTGGTGTAGAGTTGATATTGCTGCCTATATTCTTCTGGCAGTACTCCTTCATTCCATTCTTACGACACCCACAGACAAAGAAGAAGTGGTATTCTTTTAATGTGCCGACACCACATGGATAATTTTAAAAATCGCCACGTAGATGTTAGCGTTCGTAGTTTGGTCAGTGGAGAAGTGAAGACGCAGTTGCCTGTCCACCATTGTTAAAATTCTGATTTTGTAAATGATGATGACAGTGCTCCCTTAGTCGCCTCTTACGACACTCATATGGATGTCGTGTAAGGTGAAGAATATATCATCGTAAGTTCAAACCGGTCAATAAAATATTATCACCATCATCATCATCATCTTGGCAAACGGGTGACGTTTGCCTGCTGGACATAGGCCACCCTTAAGGATGTTCACAACGATTAGTCCCACGTCACTTGCATCCAGCGGATTCCCGCAACCTTCGTCAAAATTTTAGTCCACATAGTGGACTTTTAGTAAATGCAAATTATCTAATACAAACAAACTAATTTCGTTGTATTCTGAGGTTGACCCGCGGAATAACGTGGTACGCACCATTCAAAACCTGACTGTGGTTTTATGGCTCTTAAATGGCCACCCATTGCCGCGACATTATTACCACAATACTTACTATTCTGTGATAGTTTAATAGAACATTCAAGTATTTTGTAGTGTGTATTATCATTTAGTATTGTGGTTTTTGAGGAAATCGTTTCGTGGCCATTTGTGGCCATTTGTGGTTCATATACCTAACGCTCAGGTTTTAAATTGGACCACGCCATTCCGCGCTGAGATTCAAGACTCAACGACAAAACAAAGATCGCTGGAATACTGTAGATGGCGACACATTGCAAATAGATACAGCAGCCTTATTCCACAGAACGCCCCATTGGTTTAAATACTAGGCCTCATTCGGGTCACGGGGTCCTGGGTTCGATCCCCGGATCGGGAAACAAAAGTATCGAGTTTTCGAACATTGATCCGGATTTTGATCACCGACCCGCATACGGCAAGCGTGGTGAATATGCCGGTAACCACTGTTGCTGTAGAATTCAATGAGCCTTTGCCGTGCAGTGGATTGATACTGTTACTGTGCCACACAATATATATTTCTGATATACAGTCATCATTATTATCATCAGCCCATATCAGTCCATTACTATGGGACCTCTCCACAATGATGACTTCATAATCCATACGTTTGGAACGGTTTGGTCAACGGAGAAGACGCTGATGCTCGCATTCTTCTGGCAGTTTTACTCATTTAGCCGGCAAACGTAGACCCGGACAGACGTATTTGACTCTATTCTGTACAACATAGAATGCAATATCCTTACAAAGATTATAAATGCCAAAATAACTCGGTCTTTGAGAAAGGACATAGATATCCTTTGAGAAAGGATACCATTTTGTATACCACAGCTGGGCACAGGTTTTCGTCTGCATGATACAACTTGTAGTTAACGCGGGCAGAGCCGCGGGGAAATGCTAGTATTCAATGTTTGTAATATAACATTGAATTTTTTTTTAATGTAAATAATAGTCTTGCTCTTGACTACATACTTAACTATACGGTTTAGAAGAAGCCTAAGATGGAGCGAGCTTACCCAGAGGTACTGGTTATCCCACACACCAGTGGAACACAGAAAAACTGATTGGCGCTGGACTCCGGCAGGAGGTTGATAGCATCCAGGCGGCCTCTTACGAAGCCTATTACTGCAGAGGGATCTGTTAGCCGTCATCATTGGTTAAAAAACCAAAGATGCCGTTGCCCAGGGGATTGAATTTTTGATGGAAGGGAATTAAATTTAATGGAAAAATAACAGTATCTGTTTAACAGCTTTGTATGCTACTGCATCCCATGTATATTGTGGATTCAGTCTGATTTGACTTCCTTCAGGATTCTTATAATTATTTTGGTTCTGCGAGTAATACGCTATTTGTAGTAGTCGCCGTTCCGAATTTAATGTAACGGAAACGCAACTAGGAATTGGTTTTTAGTTTTAAAGTTGGAATAATGTAATATTAAAAAAAAAAGTTAATTAACTATTTTAGTTAACAAATTGTTTAAATTAATTATCCTCATATATAACAGAGTTGCAGAACTATCGATAGTTTGGCTATCGATAGTTGACCTCAAAAACTAGTTACAGTATCGATAGTGCTATCGATAGTACTGATAGTATGGAATCAATCAATACTGTCGATACTATTGATAATTGTAATAGTATCGATACTATCGATAGTATTGCTACTAATCAGTAGTATTAGTAAAATTGTAATATCGATACTATCGATGGTATTGTTCCGAAGCAATATATTGGTCTTCAATAGTATCGATACTATCGCTAATATTGATACTATAGATAGGCCATCAATACTACTGCAATGACGTTAGCTATCGATAGACTATCGATAGATAGTCGATAGTAGACTATCGAACGGCAACTCTAATATATAAGACTAGCTGTTACCCGCGACTTCGTCCACGTCAATTTTTGTTATTATGAACGTGATTAATATGAATAGTTTTCCCAGTTTTTGCAACATTTTTTACTGATGCTTCGCTCCTATTCGTCTCAGCGTGATGTTATAATAAGGCCTTAAGCGATATTATAGTTGAAGGCCTTCCTCAAAAAATGGACTATCCAACACAAAAATATTTTTTTAATTCGAACCAGTACTTCCTGAGATTAGCGCGTTCTATCTAACAAACAAACAAACAAACAAACTCTTCAGCTTTATAATATTAGTAATTTAGTATAGATCTAGATAGACATACTGTATAACTTTTGCAATTATAATGCAAAAGTAATACAATATGTCTGTCTGTTACGCTTTCACGCCTAAACTGCTCAATGGATTTTGATGAAAATTTGTTCAAAGATTTAACCTTGATGAAGTGTATAGGTTTTTATGTCTTACACATTTTATTCATACCTCCTTATACGAGTACCAACATCTTTAAATATTAAACGATATCAAATAAAAATACATAGCAAAATGATTTCAATGAAAACAAAAGCACAAATCTATTCTGAGGATCTCAATTAAATTGTTTGCAGTCCTCATTCGAGTTAAACAATTCTAACTGAACTTTACATTCAACTTTGCAATTGCTATAAAATTTACAATCCCGCACTTAAGTATAGATAATATTTATAGCTGTATATCGCCAACAACAGAACGGACTACAAACTTTGGACCTTAAAAGTATGGACTTTCAAACTGGAACAATGAGCAGGCAACTTATATTACTCCTCTAGCTTAACTATTCAAAGTTTCGCCATAAATTTAAATATGAATATGTCGTTTCACAAGGCACTATGGAACGAGGTCTGAATAAAATTGATCATTATTCACATGGTGATGTAATGGGCTTTCAAAGATAACAAACAATTGCGTAATAAAACATAATTAAACAACTTTCATAGAAAAAAGAAGTAAATAATTACGCAACTAACACCATTATCCTCATAGTAATATAGATAATAAATAAATAATAATTTGGTACAAGCAAACCTTAGCGAACAAACATTGCTAATATTTATTTAAAGTTATGAGAAGTATATTAATTTAATACTAGTTGTTGCCCGCGAGTTCGTCCGCATCAACTTCTGTTATAATGATCGCGATTATTTTTGTAACATTTTTTAACTTATGCTTCGCTCCTATTGGTCGCAGCGTGATGTTCTATAGCCTAAAGCCTTCCTCATTAAATGGACCATCCAACACAAAAAGATTTTTCAATTTGAACCAGAACTTTCTAGAAGAAGATTAGCACATTCAAACAAACAAACTCTTCAGCTTAATAATATTAGAATAGATAAAGAAATCACTTATGTAATATTTTTTAGTTTTTTTAAATATAATTAATGAGCTTGCTATTGACTACATACTTAACTCTACCGTTAAGAAAAAGCCTAACATGGAGAGAACTTACCCAGAAAGTGGCCCCGGGTATTAAGGATACACTTTTTAAATTGTATATAAGACAAATCAAGTAAATCAACAGTTACATGTATAAATTAGCCTTATTATTGCGCGTAAAATAATGAGAGATCCTGTGTTTTAATATCCAGAAATAACGCGTCGGTGATTCTGCCATAATCGCCACATATGGCAGGCGGTTTGGTTATCGCTGTTTGCCTAGTGGTGGAAAGAAATCGCTCCTGCCCATCTCTTTTAGGCAGTACTCATTTTGTCCCCGCTTAAGACACATGTAGGCCAAGCATGAGGCGCTATTCTTTTGAAGTTTCAGCACCACACAACATCTTCACTTGTGGACACAAACTTTTTTACCACGCTTGGCAGGCTGTTGACAATCGCAGTTAGGCTGATAATGGAGACAAAAAGGCTGCTACGTGTTATGTTTAAACTGTTTTTACCACGCTTTTATTAGCTTGGGTTGTATCTATGTATGTATGTATGTATGTAATGGAATCTTTGAGCTTAATTTTCACCGATTTCCAGAAGTTTGATTAATTTGAAACTTTGCACACGTATCAAGGGCCGATGACAATGCAATAATTTAATAACAGTTTTCCCAGTTTTCCTCTGTAAGAGGGAGTAAAAGAGATAGAGCTAGCGCGCGATCTGTATCAATTATGTTTCCTGCATAGGTTTGGACTTACAGTCGGTAAAGAAGGAATCAAATCTTATAAACTAAACTAAAAAGTAAAAAATAAATTATAGTTTAAAAAACTAAAAAACCACGCTTTTAAAACAGATTGAACTAAAAAATTAAAAATAAAACTGTAGTAATCAATTGAAAAATTCATATTATTGTACAAAAAGCGTGGGGGGCTTGATTTAGATTGTTGTAAATATTTTATCAATAATTTACTATATCTGTGGATATCATAACAAGCACCCCACGATTTTTGTACAATAATATGAATTTTTCAATTGATTACTACAGTTTTATTTTTAATTTTTTAGTTCAATCTGTTTTAAAAGCGTGGTGTTTTAGTTTTTTAATTTAATACTGAATTAAGATACTACTTAAACCTTTCGCTAAACACAATAAAAAAAATGTTTGGAGGCCACCCCGTGGCACGAAATGTGTTAAGGTTGCGAGTAAGTTATTTCTCCGGATTAAAAAAGGGTGTTTTTGTTACAAGACTAGATGTGATTATTAATGAATAAATAATGTAATTTAAAACAGTGGCATACATTTAAATTTTAGGTAGAATTTGCAGTATAAACCTAAAAACTAAATAATCCATCTTAAGAAATCTGGATTAACGATATTATTTGCCTAATGCAGGGATCGTTATTTAATTGAATGAAGCGTAGTGTGCAGATTATGCAGTGCTTATTTGCATGTATAAAGTGCCACGCCACTGCCACACCGTTCGCTTCGGTGCAAATAAGGCTCGTATCAAAGCGTCGAGCTAAAATTGTTTTCTTTACAAACTTTCGACCTGTTTCAAGCGCTAATGGCTTAATCTCTAGACCTTTTGTGTGCTTCCCGATGCGGTCAAAGTTAGATTGAGCCAGGACCGGGATAAAATAGTTACTTGCGTCTAGAAATTACAAAGTTGTTAGGGGCATTTAGTATTTCATCGGTAAATGCCCGGTGAATTACAGTTGAGTGCATTTTTTTACCGACCAAATAACTGTTATATAAATAAAATAAAATAAAAAAAATAAAAAATTAGTAGAGTGGTTATTTTATGTTCGACTGATCTTTTACAATATTTTGAAGTATTATAGTTTATATTGTTAGATCGATTTTTTTTTACTCCTCTGAGCTATTTTTATCTTAAATCCTAATGATCCTTCTTTGTCTGACCGATTGATCAAATTGATAAATTAAAAAAAACATTTCATCTTGCGGAGATGAGCTTACCCTAATCAAGACTTAGACATTATCAACAAAAATTTTAAATTAAACATTTCGCAGGGTTGTTCGATTCCCGGACATATCAATTGAGGATATTTTGTTTACGATATTTTCTAGATTGGCTCGAGTTTGAAAATGTAGTCGTGCGTCAGAGACATGTTAAACTATTAGCCAAGGCTTTGCTTCTGTTGCAAGATGTAAATCGTAAAAGCATCAGAGGTAGTAGACAACAATCTATACTAATAATAGGGGTTAAAGTATGAAATTGCCGATTATTTTCCCACTTTTTATTTTGTTTATAGCTCTTAAGTATAGTCATATTATTGCGTAATTCTTTTTGTATTGTATCCAAAACTAAATAAAGTAACTTTTGACTAAAAAAAAAATGCAATACTAGTGCCTATTACTTCAAAGGAAGTCGTTGAAAAGACCCCTTACAATGTGTTAGCTGACCTTCTTGCTTCAATTAAGTATATTTGTAATATATTCTTTGATTTTTAGAAATTTAAATACTATAATGTATGTAGCTTTATAACCATCTAACTTTCACCTTTAATTGCATCTAAAACGGTTTAGGCGTTTTTAAACAAACTAAAAAATTGTTAGTATGGAAAAATGACTTTTCTCGATTTCGTCCATACAAAACGGCAATTTCATATTTTAACACCTAATATTATAAACTCCAAATTAAAATCCTTTTAAAATCTTGCGAAAAATACACATTTATTGCTTTTTTTTATCATAATTTGATATTCACTCACATGAGTTATCTAAGTTAAATTCTCACAAACATCTATAAAGACAATGATCTGAAATATTTATTTTTTCATTTCATACTAATGTAATAACTTTTTAAATAAAGCCATTAACTCTATTCGTAGAGTTTCAACTCTTAGCAATTTATTTATTTGCATACCGTTGCGTACGTAAAATTACTTTATCATTCTATTTTAGTCTCTATTTCAGGAAAGATAAAGTCTAACTGGCCTCATCTAACCTTCTTCGCATCACCGCTTTCGTTTATTGGGCGACATTTTATTGCAGGTCTAAAGTGTTTCAGGAACCTTTTTCGGTGCACAAAAATGGCATTTCTATGCCATTTTTGGTACAGTTATGTGGTCCTTGTTTAAACTTAGACAACCGTTTGTCTTATACTTGGTTAGGTACGTAGTTTCATTGTCATGTATGTGGTCAAAGATAATACGAATAAACCAGTATTAATGGCTAACAATGCGTAAAAATATCGCACAAAAAATATTGAAAAAAAAAAAAATTTTTTTTAATAATGATTGCAGACAATTCTATTTCTTTAATAAAAAGTTCTAACTGTGTAAGTCCTTAGATAAATTCGTCCACATACAAACAATTTTTGTCAGTGCTGTCGCGTCGCCCGGTAAACGAAATGTTGTGGGTTGTCAACTGAGGCAGTAGAAAATTTTATTAAAGAACTTGTATTTTTAATGAACTCTATATAACTGAAAGCACTATTTAAACAGGATGAAATTTTAATCACCTTCCAGAAAATGTCCGCCAAAATTTTTATACGGCCACCTTAAAACCCTTTTTTTTGCGCGATGCACATCTCATTCATTCATTACGATACTATTCATCAGTTGTTGATTTTCCCTATTTACCACCACAGGCTTAGGACCGTAAAAAATTTAAACCATGTTGCGTAAAATATTTTCGGGTGAAAACTCGACCTACATTTTCATAAAGAACAATGGCAAGATCCCATACAATGTTTTACCTGAAAAATATTTGAAGCGTCTACGATTGAAAAAATGCTTAAATTATAGCAGGTGCACAGCTTAATCATAATCAATAAGAATTTTGTTTAATCGAGGCCACAAAAAAAATGTATTTTTTTTTTTAATTTTGAGGTTATATTGAAATAATCAGCAATTTTTATTTCCTGTAATACCTACAAAAATAACGTTCCTTAAAACTAGGTAGTCAAAAATAAAACAAAACTGCCAAAAAATCGGGCTTTGTAAAACTAACTGTTTAGTACATAAACTTGAAAAGCTGTTTGGTTTAAAGATTATTTATTCCCATCTCGATAAAGATGTTACATCACTTACTTAAGAAAAAAGCTTTAATAAATATTGTAGGTTGACTGTTCGTCGTTTACACTGAGGTTATTATATAAAATAAAAAGTAAATTACATAACTTATGTCATTCTAACACTTCTAGATCATATTGAGCCAATGTTGTTTTAAATACATTTAGCGAATCAATATTTCTTATGAATGTCGGTAGTTTGTTAAAAAGCTGTGCTCCCGCAAAGGTAAGCGTATATACTTATATTCATATATTTACTTATATACTATACTTTCTATTCGATACCGTGTCCCTACTGTCAAAATATCGTTTAGTTTTTGTTTTGTTACGTTCGAAGGGTTGATTTTTTTATAATAAATCTTTTTGCATTCTGATATATATTTAAGATACCTTGATAGATGTATAATAGATTTAAGGATATATTTACATCTTTCTGCATATAAATGCAATAATAATATATATTATGTATTTTATTTAAAGTAGAATCGAATTGAATAACATATTACGTACACAGTATTTTTTTAACGGCAATACTAGCAAATTCAACAAACTTAATCAATTAAGTGCTTTTTTTAAATTACAATTTAATTCCAGCTTTCACATTAAAAACTGTTTACGTGAGAAAAAACATGCTAATAAAATGATTAGTTTTTGTATAAGTCACATTTTTAGACGCTTCAAAATACATTCAGGTAAAATCTTGCCATTGTTCTTTTATTACTAAGTACTTCATAAAATGGGCTTTAATTAAAAAATAACGTTTTTCACCTTTAAAATTTGGATTTGAGAATTTTTTTTTATTTTTTATTTTATTTATAATGATTTTGTATAAACGAAAGCGCAATATAATTGAGAACGGTATATTATCGAAAGTGCGATATATCAATATGCTATATAACCCCAAAAATCCACGCAGACGAATGGTATGTAATATTGTTGATATACCTTTATAAATAAAGTAAAATAACAATAAAATAAAGAACTGGCAAACAAATTATTCAAGTTATATTTTTTTGTAATTTAGTGAATATTTTTATGGTTATATTTAGGGGTTTCCTTAAGGTTGGATTAAAAATTGAATGAGTGAAGCTGAAAAATGTGATGGTACAAATTAGTAACGCAGTCCAAGATGGTTTGTTTGTGGCGCAGTATGATGGTTACACTAAATGTGGATTTTTTTATGACGTATTTTATTCAATGCTTAGTTATTTATACAAGAAACACGTATGTGATAAGATACTGAAAAGTGAATCTATACTAATATTATAAAGCTAAAGAGTTTGTTTGTTTGTTTGTATGTTTGTTTGTTTGTTTAAACGCGCTAATCTTAGGAATTACTGGTCCGAATTGAAAAAATCTTTTTGTGTTAGATAGTCCATTTATCGAGGAAGGCTTTAGGCTATATAACATCACGCTGCGACCAATAGGAGCGAAGTATCAGTTAAAAATCAGAAATTGAGGCGGACGAAGTCGCGGGCAACAGCTAGTGCTTAATATAGGTCTAGTATTGGCTAAAGTTATGTGTCATATTTACCCTAATGCAATTCAATCCTTAAGAAGTAGGTACATGATTTAAAGATGAATGCACCTAATGTAAAAGAGCATCTATATGTATGTTCAGTGGGTGTGCATGAATCATTTATTTATTCATATGAATCTTGCAACATTACAGGTTAATTCCAAAGCATAACGATAATTTTCTCCGACATTTCTCCACGTACATTCCTCAAAAAATTCGTTCTGACCCTAAATATGTCACTTTCAGGTACCGGTAAAGGTTAGCACCAGGGCGCATTTGGTTTTAATGTCACCGATTGTGTTTCGTGTGGTGCCGGCATAGCACCACCCCTTCTCTTCATGTGGGTGTCGTAAGAGCCGACTAAAAGATTATTAGGTTTAAAGACATTTATTCTCATAAAACATGATGTTCATTTACAATGAGATAAAATTATTACTTACTAATACAATTTTTTAAATTTAATTTACCCCTGGGGCTGAAAATATAAAAATAAAAAACATTTAAATGAAGGTATGCAGATGCAGACTCGTGCACACACACATCTGAACCTTTAAACTCGTACTTAGCTAATGTAATTTATAACAATGTATGTATTTCTTTAATTAAGCCTTGAATGTATCTATGATTTTGCATTCCTTGATGTTGTTAGGTAATTTCTTCTCAAAAGAAGATGGGCAGAAATCATCGAACTGCGACTGCGTTACAGATAACGATCTCTGCCCCTGCGATAATGTCTCTGCAAAATCTGTTAACCATCTTTTACAGTGTTATCCTCGCTTCAACCGTAAACGCCAAGATCATGTAATAGTATCTCAAATTCATAAAATTCAACTACATATTTAATCTAATCGAACTCATAAATAAGCAGCGGCCTTAGACATGTGGCTTTTTAATATCGTTTACGCCGGACGAATAGATAACAAATGTATGAAAATGATATTAAAAAACGATGGAATGATCGTAAGGTTATGTCATTTTCATACACTTGACATCTATTTGTTTAGCGTAAACGATACTAGAAAACCACTTGTCTAGGGTAGAGTTCACCAACAGACGTTTAAGTTTTAAACAGCGTTTAAAATATTATTTGACATATTTTGTATGGGATTGTGTCAAATTAATCGTTAATCTATGTTTACCGGCTGTTTAAGAATTGGTGATACATTTTTTTGTCGCTCTCCTAACTCATATCGTAGAAAAGCTAAAAGACTTCATTAAATAAATGTGTGAAAAACTATAATTATTGAAAAGAAAAACATAACTCACATAATAATATGTGAAAAACCATAATTATTAAAAATAAAAAATTTAACTCACATCCACTTTGATTTACCAAAAAAATATATATACTACTGCGAACCTGCCTGCCAAGCTTACCTTTGGCAAATTCCTTCTTTTGAAGAGATCTATGGCCACCAGTGGACTGAAACAGGCTAGTGATTATTGTAGACTTTCTATGTATTAAATGTAGATATTTAGAAAAAAAAAATTTTATAGGTGTCAAGAGACACCCGGATGGAAGGAAGTTCATTTATAGTGAAGGAATTGTAATCAAATTTTATTTTATTTTAAATTTATTTTAAATTCTCTCTCCCTCTCTCGCTCTCTCTCTCCCTCTCTCCCCCTCTCCCTCTCCCTCCCTGCCTCCCTCTCTCTTTCGCCGCACGGCTTACAACTATAGCAAAAAGTGTCGGTCAAAAAGTGTCGTTACAATTTTTTCCGTCTAGCCCCCTTTCGCAACGCGCGATAAGGAACTTCGTTCCAAAAGCATATAAGTAAGTTAATCGGTTGTCTAGTACCTACCCATGAACTAGATGGCTCTGTGTGGCATGTCTGAAGATACTTATTTTTTTATATTTTTTATTGTGTTTTTTTTACATTCATTGTTTTTAATGAATTTTTTCATAAACAATCGGTTCCTCCATTCGTGTACCGCGTCATGTTAACCTGTGTAATGCTTAAATCATTATTATGGGCCGGCCAGTTCCGTTGCGGGAGTTTTAATTGCGTCGCTGTACCCATTGTTGTTTTATGCAATCGCAAACTTAAAGGTTCCGTACCATTATGACTGAGCTTTATTGATGTAGATTATAACGCTTTCAGGATGCTGATGGGCCTTCCTAGGTACTGCAGTGCTTCATGCATGTTTGCTGAAGCTGGCGTCGTAGATTTTTATGGCATCATGAGGAAGCGAACTGCGTCGATGCAATGCAGGCTACGGAAGAGCACAAATAGCATCCTCAAGGTGATTAAATATAAATTTGACTGTCCCATTCAAAGGCATTGGACTTTGTTGCATATGAATGGAACGATCAAATTTCTCGACTGATTTTATAAACCTAATCTATTTTTATTGTTAGTATTTAATTTAATTTAATTTAATTTTGTATTTGATTTCCTTTATGAATCTTTGTAATAAATATAAAGTTATATGTACAAATATGGTTAAAAACTGAAATATATGATATTACTATTACTATTTATTGTTAATGAGCTTTGTGTTTAAAGGTCAATTAAGATCAGATCATTCTTGTTTGTTAAAAAACCTTTAAGTAATTGTTTTTTGAATACATATACATACACTAACACTATAGGGGGTTAGGTAAATGGTATCACAAGCTGAAAGCAGCCTTTGTTAACATAAATGCTTAAATAAATACTAGCAGTACTAGTGAAGTCAGAAATTTGACATTATCATTTCGAAGTTTATTTATTTTTGTACAAATTAAAATTTCGAGATTCCGATTTGTATGAATATTATTTTTTCAAAAAGTATGTAATCAAATTTCTGTCTTGACCAGAGTATTTATATGCATATGTTACATAATTAAAATACAGAATAAATTCGTAAGTATACCTTTTATTTTATAACTATTTATGGTTATTTCATAAAAATCATAGAAAAAGACCGTTTTCCTCCTCAGGGGCCTTATTCAGGTATTTCGATCGCAGTTCGGGACGATTTTGACATTTAGCCCATACTAGAACTGTCAAAAACCTGCAATTCAATTACGATTGTGATACGATTTGGTTACGTGAATTAGGGGGCTGGTTCGTGGCGAGAAGTCGCTGCTGCCCGTCTCCTTCTGGCGGTACTTTTATTTTAGCTTAATACACCTATAGCTCTTGCAGAGCAGAGATTATGCTATTCTATTTTTGTGATACCTTACGTCTTAAAAAACTAATCTATGTTCAATTTACTTGAATACTTTGCTTTTGGAAACAGAGACAATCACCCTATATCTATTTTACTTTTTATACAAAAAGAATATAGCAAGTTGTCTGTGAATTAACCAATTAATTATTCATTATCCCAAAACCTTATTACAGTTCTATTACTGCAAATAGGCTTAATGAGAACCTTTTTCATGTCCATTTTTTACATGGCTATATTTAATCTTATTTTATAAGTTTTAGTATTAACATTCCCGTGAATTCAAAATGGGGGCGTAAATATTTGTCACTGGGCAAAGTTTAGCAGAGGGACTGTACAGTGACTGGTCGTTGTGTAGTGGGTTGGGGATTGGCTAGCTACTATCATCATTCTACTGCTGAATAGCTTTCCAGAAGAAGAAAGTTTTCATTTTTGCCATGCATGGCGATGGATCACATGAACCTATATCATCTGGATCTAATCTTCGGTTTTACTACCTAGCAAGAGCTAGGATTCGAAACCCCAACCCACTTCAGAACGACCAGTCACTGTACAGTCCCTCTGCTAAACTTTGCCCAGTGACAAATATTTACGCCCTAATTTTGAATTCACTGTAATATTAATACTAAAATTTTCACCGGGAAAACTGAATAATTTCAAAGAAAGTATCTCTCCACCGAAATTCAGTCCTTTGTATCATTTGGCGGATAATAACAAAACATAATTAGGTTTCTGCTGTGAAAGGAATTTCTAAAACTGGTGCCACAGTGAAAAATTTCATTGCGTAGGTCCTACCTACCTGTCTGAGGTGTAAAATAAGTACAATAAATATTTTTTTATTAGGTGTATAATTATCGTTTGTTTTGCTCCGATTTATGAAATGCCGTTGGTAATCTTTTTTAAATAATTAATAAATATTTCAGACATGCCACACTGGGCCACACAGAGCCCTCTAGTCCCAAATTAAGCAACTATTAAGTACCCTGTCGTATAGGGTACTAGACAACAATAAACTTACTTATATACATTTTTTTCTGTAAATAAATACTATTAATACATAGAAAACACCCAGACCAGTACAAACAGACATGTTCATGCACACAAATGTTTGTACTGTGCGGGGATCGAACCCGCGACCCATGGCTCAGAAGCAGCGTTTACTACCGCTGATCCAAATGGTCGTCATTCAATCAATCTTTAGTACCAGTATAGACAGCACTCTTTGAGTAGGAGTATTTCAATGAGGATGATTGGTATTTATGAATTTTTGTAAGTTTGGAATAAATAATATCATAAATTCTAGCTTATTTAGATGTAATTTTGGAGTACCGAGCAATAACACAGAGTTGTCATCCCAGAAATAATCATTTATGGGGTCGAAATGAAAGGTGGAAGTTTGTATGGTGAATCAAAAATTCCTTCACCAAGTTATATGAAATATGGTATGGAGTTTGAAATCCTTAAAATTTAAACGACTGCGTCCATTTTTAATAGAGGTAAAGTTTTACTTATAAAATCATACCTTCAAGGCATTGAAAGGGGTGTCGAACCGTGTTTAGAGAATTAAAAATTTACCTAACTAATCTGACGACCATTTGGATCAGCGGTAGTAAACGCTGCTTCTGAGCCATGGGTCGCGGGTTCGATTCCCGCACAGTACAAATATTTGTGTGCATGACATGTCAGTTTGTACTGGTCTGGGTGTTTTCTATGTATTAAAAGAATGTATTTACAAAAAAAAAGTATAGAAGTAAATTTAACGGTTGTCTAGTACCCCATACGACAGGGTACTTAATAGTAGCTTAATTTGGGACTAGATGGCTCTGTGTGGCCCAGTGTGGCATGTCTTAAATAATAAAAAAAAAAAAACTGCTTCAAATAAAAAGATTGCAAGCATTTTAGTTGATTTCTGAGGAGAACTATTTTATTGGGAACATTATATAAGCGATTCCCATGCAGACAAAGTCGTAGTAAGACCGATAGTAATATACGCAACATAGTTGTGATGTAAGAGCCGGACAACCAAATTTTAATTATTATTAATTTGTGTAAAACTAAGATTAACATCAAAATATCATAAAGTTGTAAGATAAAAAACAAATTAGCTATTGAAAACATATTAAATCCTCCTGGTAAGGTGCTCAAAATACTGTCGCTTTGTGATATTTAGTCGCTGTGAAAGGTCGCCAACTTTTAAGCCTGCGCTGAAGTCAGTTGATGGTTTAGCAATCTCTTTCAATGCAAGGAGAGAGAGAGAGAAAGAGGCGTTTGGAAATTGCAATACAACATACAATCTCTTTAAACAGGGACAGTGTATTTGTACCAGACAGACCTAGCCATCCGGATCCAAACGTTGTAAATATATTTTTTCAAACGTTAGAGTCTAATCAACTGATGTTGTACGGTATTAACAAGAGATTTTTTCATGGTAGGTATGACTATTCTGCCTACATGTTTACTGTGGCTATAATATTGAGTTTCGAAAGAGGTGTACATTCTCAACAATAGCAAAACAATTTCATAAATACAAGCTTTGAAATTCTCAAGAAAGTTGTATGTTGTAATCTTCAAACATCATAATCATTACGCGTACTAATAACAAAAAAAAAAACTTGTTAAAATAAGTGGTGTAACTAACACGAATTTCTTTTATAAGTATAATAAAGATTTATACTAGTGAGTAGATTCTATTGTGTAAAAATGCTATTTTCATCTCTAAAACTTACACTTTACTAAGTTGCCTGTTTTGTTAAGGTGGAAAGAACAATAAAGTGTGAATGAGGAGAGATAATCCAAATTAGAAAAAATATATTTCAAACACAAAAAAAGGGAAATATTCCAGCAGTCTCAACACTTTAGGATACCAAGCAAACAATCAATATCGTTTTTTTTTCTATTAGTTACACATAAGGATTTACAAATAAACAGAAGAATCTTGCGCTTGCGCCTGATAATATGTAGTAAGCAATATAATATTTTGTGAAATATTGCTTAGGAAAAAATATAACTTACGTATCTTGAGCCGACTTATGATATTAATTAATGATGTAATAAACAAAAAAAATCTGATCTAAGTGTATTGGAATATTTTTGCTTTGCTTTTACCATTGAGTGGGATTTCCTAACCCAAGCTGTGCTGTGTCACTTCCTAACTTCGAGATTAGGAAAATTAATATAATGAAATCGTCATACAGTGCCGAATCCAGGAAAGGATGGGGGAGAGTTAAGGGTCTCAAGCCCCTAATAGCGTTTGAGCCCTGACATGGAAAATCGAATTTTGGTAACTTACAAAATTATCGGGAGTAAGTATTAACATTTCATACATACCCAGTCCCTCCCAAACATGAATACGCCACTGAAATTGACTGATATTTTGCTAAAAGCAAAATCTTACTTACTTTAAATAATATTTCAGAAATTTAATTGTAATTATAATATCAGTAGGTATTTCCCATCTCGTATCTCCTATCACACCGCGCTTTATCAAAATTGGTAAAGCGCCGCGCCCGGCATTCGAGGAGTTGCGGGTTCGAGTCCCGCTTGAGACATAATTTTTCAAGTTTAAATACTGATAAAATCTTACTTTGTAACAATTTTTAATACCAAAAGTTCGCTCATTAGTGTTATTTTCAAACATATTAACCAGAGAAAAAAACGCGAGTTTCACAATTCAACAATTTTTAAAATGTTTTTTTTACCATAGATTTTTTTGTTCGTAGTGAAGATCAACGATAGTCCCATTTAAATCTGAGAAAAGAATCATTAAGAATGACAGACTTCAAAAAATTAAAATCACAGCCTTTTTTTTAAATAAAAAAGATGAAATTTATTTACTTGACCATGGATTTTATACACATTAAAAAGCTAGCGACATCTATATTTGGAAAGAAATAAGTCAAATAAGCTATTTGATGCAAACAACTTACGCTGCTATTGTACAGATGGCGCTGTTTAATAGGTGCCAAACAATAAATCACACCGAAAATGATGAGTTACCTAGTTTTTTTGCCGATAAAGTTTTTTGTGAACAAAGTTAGGTAAAATAATAACATTTTGTTACTTCGTTCGTTATCTCGCGCAACACAATAGTGACGTCATCTTATTGTAATTCCTACTACAAAAACCACGCGTTGAAAATAACTCTTAATAGAGAAACTTGACACGTCTCATTGTGAACCTTATTTCGTAAGCATTAAGAACAAAAAACGTTCGCTTAAAAATAACTCGAAACCGGCTCGAGTATTCCGACGAAAGGTATTCTTAATTTCAATATTATTTGTAAGTCTTCGGTAGTATAGTGGTCAGTATCCCCGCCTGTCACGCGGGAGACCGGGGTTCGATTCCCCGCCGGAGAGATCTTTTTTGTCATATTTTTAGATATTTAACACTTTATTTTTTCAGAAAATGGGATTTGTTTATTTAAGAAACATTTATTTTGCTTAATGATACTTTACAACGCAGCATGTTAAACTAATTAATAGTGTCTTTTGGTAGGGAACTGATTGTGCAATTTTAAAACCTGATAAGCGAAATTATACTGATAAATGTTATTTGAACGTTTTTATACGCATCGTTAAATCATGCTGATAATTTACATTGTACACAAGCTCAAATGTTTATTGTCGTTATAAATAAATTTTAATAATAAAAATAAATCAGGATGAGAACTTAAAAAGATTTAAATTCAACCATTATCTTTTGTAAAAAAATATTAGAAGGTGCCGATAAAATAGAACAACACCAACCCTTATCGTCATAAATGAACTAAAAAGACAAATAAAGATGCTAGTCTGTGTTGCTTTGGTCGTTTTAATTCATTTTCAAAATCCTGTTTTAGTTTTGTTCTTCTATATGTTCCTTGGAATACTTTCCTTAAGGGGACTCCTGGAGCTAAGTGCTGCCCCCAATTGATTTAATTCTATTGCTTCTAAACTAAATCAATTCTCAAAAAACTAGATCAGTATCATTTTAGTAAATTACCTCTAGTAATTATTGGAAATGTTGGAAGGGGAAGGCCTCGACGAACTTATCTTGATCAAATCGGGGAAGTTCTAAAGAAAGGTCAGGTCAAGAGTACCCTAAACCGGCGAGCGTGTATGAAAAGATTAATGAATGTGGATGAAGCGAAAGTAGTCTGTAAGGATCGTAGCAAGTGGAAAGATGTGGTCTCTGCCTATCCCTCCGGGAAAAAGGCGTGAGTGTATGTATGTATGTAATTATTGAATCACAGTAAACTTTTCATTTAGTTCTTTAAAAAGCCGAATTTGTCGCTAACGCCAAATGCCAATATACAATACGAAAGAATGCCAGAAGGAAAAGCAGTTAACAATGATTAAATAAATACTAAAGGTAATTCTCTAAAATAATACTGTTCCAGGTTTTTGAGAATTGATGTTGTTTAGAAGTAATACAATTAAACAATTGAAGGCAGCACATAGCTCTAGTAGTCGCCTTAACTTAAATTAAAAGTTTCATATTCTCCTTCTTTCAATCAGGGATGTATGATTTTGAGTCTGAATTCGGATACGGATGTATTATTGAAAGTATTTCGGATTCAGTTTCAGATATACTTTTGACTTTTCACGCACCACACAGACTCACGTACTTAATCTTTCACACATCCTCACTCACGCACACACTAAATACATTACACATGTTTACACAAACCTAATTATACATATAACAAATATTGTCTCCTTTTAGACTAAGTTTTTGTTTTTCTTTACCTTAATATCTCTGCATCATGAGTCCCGAAATGCTTTGTAACGGTATAATGCTTATTCATAATACATAATGATCAATCTGGAGGGGGCGGAAAGGTTCTCGAATGGCGACCGCGTACCGGACGACGTTCCGTGGGCACCTTGTAGGGGGCAAGGTGGACCGACGATCTGATCAAGGTCGCGGGAAGCCGCTGGATGCGGACAGCACAGGACCGATCGTTGTGGAGATCCTTGGGGGAGGCCTATGCCCAGCAGTGGGCGTCGTTCGGCTGATATGATGAATCTGGAGGGTGGGAGCCTGATGACCTGTACATCAGATATGTGTATTCATATCTCTCACAGGCGTCAGTATCACACAAACTATATTTAAGCTAGCCTGTATAATGAATATACTAATTCATGTAATTGTTTGTGATGAGAGAATAAATTACTTATTACTTATTACGTAACGCCAGAGTCTAAAATTTTATGTTTATGGCATTGCTAGATGTCAGAACGGCTAAAATAATCTAAATGAAATTTAGCACACATTCTGGAATAGTAGTACATAAGCTTTTTAAACTCTTATCCCAAAGGAATACTCGGTTCATACCCGCCCGGTGAAGCTGTAACGGCCTTCTGCCACAGAATAGGTCATTTAAAAAAAAAACTCGGTTCCTGTATAAAAACAATAAAGTCAAAACGCTTCCAAAGTCGGGGGTAACAACTAGTCTTAAGACATAGTAAATCATTACACATTACATGAAATACATATGTTTATCTATTTATTACGTTTATATAAAGATTGTGACCACTAAGCCGTGAGATAAAATTTATAACCTGAAAAAAATATTCCTACTTACTTAAGAGATATGGCTTGGACAGTATCAAAGACAACATGAAAATTGTTTTCTTAGTGTTATTTGTTAATTTCCTGTACGTGGTGGGGAAATACAATGGGGATTATATGGGGTGAGTTTGTAAGTCACTATATTTATCTTCTTCTTCTTCTTCTCGAGTCAATGGCAACCAATTAAACTCTCTGCGCCCAGAAAGTGGCCACATCAATGGCCCTCTGGTTGGCGTTGTAAAGGTCCTCTTGCGTGCAGGTGGCAGGAGAAGTAGGGCACAACATTAAGTGTGGCATAGACTGTAAGGCGCCACACTCGCACGTGTCGTCCTCAGTGAAGCCCCACTTTTTCCTGAGTTCATTGCACCTGCCTACACCTGAACGAAGTCTGTTTAACGCCTTCCAAATGGGCCAGGGAAGGTTGTGACCAGGTGGCAGCTTCTCAGCCATAGGGATGGATGGGTTGTTGGGGGCGAAATTATCTGACCACAGCTGTTCTCTGGCCTTAGGTGTGTTTATTTATCTTACAAAAAGATTCCTCTCACTTCATTGATCAGAGTTTTGTTCGTAAAAAAAACTTGTTTGGCGTTTGCCATCGGGGAAGAGCAGATTCGATTATCCGGTCTGCAGTAATACATCATTGCTGTGGTAACTTGGGGGTAAACGAGTTCTTGAGTGGAGACCGCGTCTCGGCAAACGTAGTGTAGGACGCCCTCAGGCCAGGTGGAGTGATGATTTGCGCAATTTGGCTGGCAGCTGTATGCGAGAAGCCGAGGATCGACCTAAGTGGCGTGCAATTGGAGAGGCCTATGTCCAGCAGTGGACTATGATAGGCTGATGATGATGATGATGATGATGATGGTAACTTGAATTCAATATGGAGGCCTTTGCCCAGCAGTGAGATGATTAAAGCCCGTTACTTTACTTCATTTTACAGTTGTACGAATGTCGATTGTCCGAACTACCAAATGCGTCCAATTATATTAAATAAGTACCTAAATATTCATGAAAAAAAGGAGAAACGTCGTGAGTTAGATGAGAAACTAATGAGTATTTCCACGATAAGAGGTGTTAAGAAAAAAAACGCATCATTTTGTTGCACACCTGCAAAGTAGACAGAAAGATAGATACAATATCTCATTATTGCACTCAATAGAAATTGTTGTTGTTGTTGTTTGTTTCAGCAAGATCAGGTTTAACACGTTCAACAGTGTAGATAAACTTCTGATAGTTACTCGATTGTTTACTTTGTTATAATGAAAAAAGATTTTATATTACCTGATTTTAAGATTGTTTTCTATCGAACAAAATTATTTGTATCGTGTTTTCGTTGTTACCATTGTATAACAAATATCTTGAAGATTACTTTATATGATAAAGATATAACTTTTACTATACAACGTTTTACGTAACCTTTAAAACATTTGACAAGGGCTTTAAGCGGTCATAATGCAAAGAACGATCTCGTCCAGACAACTTTTGGGTAATGGATACGGAAAAGAAAGGTGAAAGACAGTAGGTACTTAACGTAAATAATAGATAAATAGATAAATTAGATAGTGAAGAGGGAAGTAAACATCGGAAAATGATGAAGAAACCATAAATAAAATTTTTGAATACGCTTTGTATTATCAGTATATAAACTTGAAAAATTTTGTCTAAGGCGGGACTCGAACCCGCATCTCTCCCGCCTGAGACAAAATTTTTCAAGTTTAAATACTGATATTATAAGTGCAAGTAAGTTGCTAAAATATCAAATAAAGTACGCTTTGTATTGTTCGTTTTACAAAAACTATTAACATGGCAACCGACATCTGGTCCCTTGGTGTATAGAAAAGCATTTCAGTTATATACTACTTATGCACAAAGCTCGCTTTTATTCATACGTTTGATTATCCGGACTAACAAAATGGTAGTGAAATATTCTATAATACCACCTAAACTGTGACCAAAAGAGGCCAGAAAAAAACAGAAAACAGCCTCCTATTTACACCATGGGCCAATCGATCGCTTATCCACCTTCCAAGCGTGGCGGATATGCCTATGTTCATATTCAACACCTTAGTCTACCCGTGACCATGAACGCTGTAAAGGGTTCGAAACGTCGGGTTAAATCAAAAATAAACGCGTTCTAATTCCGTAAACTTATCTTTCATTTCAATGTTCGTGAATTCTAAACTCCTGTTGCCCAACCCGGGGATTGAACCTTTGCCCGGTTGAATTGAGATCTTGGCCCGGTACTTAAACCTCTATCATTAACTAACTCTTGCCCGCGACTTCGTCCGCGTAAAGGACAAACCCGTTTCCCATACAATCTTGGGCCTGACGTTACAAGGCTGGGAATTGGCCATAAATTAAAGCATATTGAAAAGATTCATAAACCCTATTTTCACAACTTTCTACAATGGGAAAGTTACTTAAATCAACCAATGAACTTATTTTATTTAATAACCTATATCATGTATTATTATTACTACAACCGCATCTAAGGTACTTGATAGTCTGCTTGAGCGACAACTCAAAAAACATCTTATTCTACATGACGCGCAGTTTGGCTTTAGACCTGGACTCTCAACTGAATGTGCGATTATGGCGCTCAAGCAGACTGTCAAATACTACACGGATAGGCACACTCCTGTGTATGCAGCCTTTCTTGACCTCACTAAGGCATTTGACCTGGTTAGATATGACATCCTTTGGTCTAAACTAAAAGACACTGGTGTGCCGGGTGAGTTTATCAATATTTTTAAATATTGGTATGACCACCAAACTAACCAGGTTAAATGGCTTGGAGAGTTCACTGATGAATACAGTTTGAAGTGTGGAGTGAGACAAGGGGGGTTAACGTCGCCTTCACTCTTTAACCTGTATGTCAACCAGCTGATTGTTGAGCTGAGCGACACAAGAGTTGGCTGCTCAATCGATGGTCACTGCATCAACAGCATCAGTTATGCAGATGACATGGTGTTGCTCAGCCCATCAATCGCTGCCCTCAGAAAATTAATTGGTGTATGCGAGAAGTACGCAATGTCACACGGTCTCCTGTATAATTAAAAAAAAAGTGAGCTCTTAACCTTCCAAGCTAAGGGTCGTAAGATGGGTGATATGCCAAGTGTGTTGCTCAATGGCGTTGCACTAGGCAGTGTTAATTTTTTTAAGTATCTCGGTCAAGTGGTCACCGAAGATTTAATTGATGACGATGACATTGAAAGGGAAAGGAGGGCGATGGCGGTCCGCTGTAATATGTTGGCACGCAGATTTGCGCAGTGTAGCTTAGGGATAAAAGTGACCCTTTTCAAAGCTTTTTGTCAACCCTTATACACTTGCAATCTGTGGGTCAACTACACACAGCGGGCCATCAACGCTCTCCGAGTACAATATAATAATGCGTTCAGGGTGATGGTGGGGCTCCCGCGCTACTGTAGTGCGTCTGCGATGTTTGCGTACGCGCACACAGACGGCTTCCACACAGTGCTGCGGCGCCGCATCGCTTCGCTCATGCTCCGCGCGCGCGGGAGCCCCAACTGCATCCTGAGCGTGTTGAGCGACAAGCCGGACTGCCCCCTTCTGCGGCACTGGGTAAAAGCACAAGTGTGTGTGCCCGGCGCCCCAGACCGGGGCAGATATTTGAATTAAATATTTGAATTAAATTTTGTACATTCATACTTTATTGTTAAATATAGACCCTAAAGTCTGAAATAAATTGATTTTATTTTATTTATTTTATTTATTTTATTTATTTTATTTATTTTATTTATTTTATTTATTTTATTTATTTTATTTATTTTATTTATTTTATTTATTTAATTTATTTTATTTATTTTATTTATTTAATTTATTTTATTTATTTTATTTATTTTATTTATTTTATTTATTTTATTTATTTTATTTATTTTATTTATTTTATTTATTTTATTTATTTTATTTATTTTATTTATTTTATTTATTTTATTTATTTTATTTATTTTATTATACAAAAAATACCATTTTTGTCCTTTACCTGGATAAGATCTAGGTTCCTTTTCTATTTATGGGCAAAATAGGTAGTAAACAGAGCACTTCAGCAGGGCAGGGAGAAAAATCCAAACCATATTAACTTGCGCACGAGTACGAAACATGTTAAAAATGTACTCTATGTACGAAACGAAATGTGAGGGAATTGGAGTGAATGACAAATGACAATTAACTGTCATGTCAGCTGATATTTTTAATAATAGTGTAGCCTGTTACATCAGGAATTGAACTATTCAAAATGTTCAATTTTTTTATCAATGATTACTTATTGAACTGCAAAGCTCGTGGAAAAAAATATTAATTACTTTCTCTAAGTTGTTTATATTTATATCAGGCTTTTAAAATGAATTATTTAGCTTATTCCTTCAAAAATACAATTGTAAAGAAGTATTAATATGAATCGATTAAAACGTTAAAAGTCCCGCTCTATGAAGTGGCAGAGCGTTTACGGAGATAGTCAAGTTTTAATTAAAATGTGTGTAAAACGGTTTATAGAGACTGTTTAAGTATTAGAAAAACAATATATATTCTATCCATTTTCTCCACTTGTCCATTGCCAATTCAACTATATTTTGGAGAAATAGGCAAGTAAAATAAAAGGGATTTTTTGGCATAGTTTTCATTGTTGTAACGTCGGACCCAAAAATGTGGTTCTCCTTTCTGTTATTATGATCGCGATTATTTTTGCAACATTTTTCACTGATGCTTCGCCTCTATTAGTCGCAGCGTGATGTTATATAGCCTAAAACCTTCCTCGATAAATCGACTAATCAACACAAAATAATTTGTCAATTCAAACCATTACTTCCTGAGATTAGCGAGTTCAAACAAACAAATAAACCAACTCTTCAGCTCTACGAACGTACAAACTCTTCAGCTTTATAACATTAGTATAGATATCATCCATACCATCAGTTATGCTCCCTTATAGGCTACGTTAGCAAAATATTCCAATATCCAATAGTATTTACCATGTTATTCTAAATCAATGTTTTATTAACAATATTCTACTATCAACAAAACGATCAATCACGAAGTATTATAAGGATACTTATCATCTGAAGTATGTAATCCCAAATAATAAAAGTAATATCGTAATTAAGCAATAATTATTGCCCTTGCAAGGTTAGGCTAATGATAATAAGTTGAGATGCTAGAAGTATAGCACCACCTTTTCTCTTCCTGTGGGTGTCGTAAGAGGCGACTGAATTAGTACTACCAGTAGAAGACGGGCAGCAACGTCTTTTCTTCAATTGGCCAAACTGTGATCGCCAACCCACCTGCCAAATGGGGCGATCATGGAAAAATCTACGATAAGGATCCTGTCCTGTTCAATCCTGTGTAAAACTATGAATTGAAATGATGATGATGATGATGACATTGTCCCTTGCACTCAGTTTTAAGTGTGGTTTATGCCTGTACCCATCATTGCTATGCTAACTCGAATGCAATGATGGAGGCCTTTGACCTGCTGTGGGATGGTTATAGGCCGTCACTAGGTATATTCTTAGAATGAAGATAGTTCAATGAATATTACTAATGTGATTTCTTGTAATACTGAATTGAAATTTACTGTAATAGTGTTTTTTTTATAAATACATAAACTAACGGTCTATAATCATCCCACTGAAGGGCAAAGGTCTCTCATTGAAATCAAGTTACTCATCCCATTGTAGGGTAAAGGCCACCATGACTAAAACAAAGTTATCACAGCTATGATGGGTGCAGGTATAATCACCACGCTTGCCAAATGCGGGTAGTTGATCACAAACCCAAGCAGTCTTCGAAAATTTGAAACCAGACCTCTTGTACCCGGGAATCCCAGGCCCCAGGATTTTGACCCGGTACTTAAACGACTAGATAAAAGGAGGTGTAAAATACATAAACAATAAGTAAATCTTGTTAATGTTACCAAAATTCCAGGCAGAAAGTCTACAACGTGAAACTCACAACAGAACACCAGCAGAACCAGTTACATCTCCTGAATAGTGATGCAGTGGACTTCTGGAGGAAGCCATCTTTGAAACATGGATTAGTCGGCCAGGCAATGGTGCCTCCTTCACATGTGGACTGGTTTGAAGAGAAGCTGCAAGATTTGGAAATAGAGAGAGAGATCGGCATCGAGGATGTTTACGAGTAAGTTTCAAATAGCGAGATAAATTAGTTACTGTTTATTGCACACCATATTTTTGTTTAAATCAAAAAACATTAAGGACTGCAAATTTCAGGCAGTCCTATTGCTGGAAGCGATCTCTTTCAGACAGCCTTCAGGTAGAGGATCTTTGAATATATGCAGAAGGAAAGATGGCAAAAAATTCCCGAAATGCGGATATTACAGTGCAGAAGATTAGATAATTTTCTACCGAGTTCTCTAGTCAAACATATTGACAATAATAAAACGTAAACTAGGTGATATTGATTGTCCTGAGATCCACTCGGAGTTTCTCTTTCTGCCACACGACGGACCCGGCACCCGCACGGTGAATTCATGGAACGCTAAGAAGTTTGTCTCTCTCTTACATAAATAAATATACATACAACATTCATTAACATACCCCTAAATATTGTTTTGAAGGATCCAATGACCAAATAGTATAGATAGATATTTAGCAAGTTGTGTAATAGTTGTTCAAGTTACTTGCAAACAGCGTGCTGTATGGTGCTAGAACATTATAAGAATAGCACCCTTTCCCTTCATGTGGGTGTCGTCAGAGGCGACTAAAGGAGTATTGTCAGAAGAGGATGGGCAGCATCTTCTTTCCAACATCCTGCTAATAGTAGCGATTATGGCGAAATCCTTCTTCTGGAGAAGCCAGTGTTCAGCAGTGAACTGATGATCTAACTGCCTAAATAATAAAACAGATATTGCTCATACAAAAAAAAAACATTCGGAAGTGGGTTTTCTTTCATTTTTTCAAGGTTGAAAAAGACAATGTCACCACATTTCGGCGATATTATACTTTGTCTTTTTCAATTTATAGTGAGACGGTGCAAGTAAAATTTTGTTGATTTGTTGTTTGTCATCAATTCAAAAACAGTGAATCATATCATACTTTTCGTTGTTTTGAATTTCAAAGAAAATTTCCTTTATATTTACTTAGATTTTATAAACCTTCCGTACAGTAAAATCCTTATAGTTTATCTTCCTTTCCATTGAGGTTGCATGCAAGAAATTAGTTTTAAAGATCTACCGATAAGATTACCTTCGTCATGTTACAAATCAGCTTCCTTTTTGAAGTGAAAACTTCTTTAGCGGCGCTGAGCACTTTTTTGTTGGATGGGTAAAAACTTCCAAACTCGCGTCAGGGTCACGTGATGCTGATCGAAAAAGCGTAAGATCGAGGGGAAGGGAGAGGAACTAGTATCTCCCACTCTTTCTACCGTGCCTGAGTGTGCTGTTTTCTATTATTTTTGAAGTGAAACTTCTTTATCGGCGTTGGAAAAAATTTACCGTCACGTTTTGCGTCAAATTTTCGTCACATTTTTCGGTTACGCGCCATCTTTTTCTTGCCCCTACCACGGTTGGTTCAGACGATAGCAAAAAGGTAAAGTGAAATAATATTTAACCAATTTAACCAATTTAACCAATTTAACCAATTTAACCAACTTAACCAACTTAAACAACTTAACCAACTTAACCAACTTAACCAACTTAACCAACTTAACCAACTTAACCAACTTAACCAACTTAACCAACTTAACCAACTTAACCAATTTAACCAATTTAACCAATTTAACCAATGTAACCAATGTAACCAATTTAACCAATTTAACCAATTTAACCAATTTAACTAATTTAACCAATTTCTGGAAAGTTGCGTCAAATTTTCGTCACATTTTTCGGTTACGCGCCATCTTTTTCTTGCCCCTACCACGGTTGGTTCAGACGATAGCAAAAAGGTAAAGTGAAATAATATTTAACCAATTTAATCAATTTTACCAATTTAACCAATTTAACCAATTTAACCAACTTAACCAACCTAACCAACTTAACCAATTTAACCAATTTAACCAATTTAACCAATTTAACTAATTTAACCAATTTAACCAATTTAACCAATTTAACCAACTTAACCAACTTAACCAACTTAACCAACTTAACCAACTTAACCAACTTAACCAACTTAACCAACTTAACCAACTTAACCAACTTCACCAACTTCACCAACTTAACCAACTTAACCAATTTAACCAATTTAACCAATTTAACCAATTTAACCAATTTAACCAATTTAACCAATTTAACCAATTTAACCAATTTAACCAATTTAACCAATTTAACCAATTTAACCAATTTAACCAATTTAACCAATTTAACCAATTTAACCAATTTAACCAATTTAACTAATTTAACCAATTTCTGGAAAGTTGCATGTAGATCATTTTTCGAAAAATAAGGCCATAAAGAAGTTTCACTTCTTACGTGTGTACACTAGTACACGCACAACTTTTTTTTTTTTATTTCTTGATAATTATTAGGGCTTACCTACCATAAATTAAAATGCCAGTCTAGTTATCCTAACCTTTAACTATGAGAAAGTTACGAGGATGACATAATACTTAAATCTGCTTTCCACAGTTGAATTTGTTTAGTGTGGTGTTCAGAATTAATTACATACATAACGACCATAAAACCTCGTTTTTGCAGACAAAACAGATTTCCTTATAATCTTAGAATCACTCACATTGTTTCACAAAAGTTAAAAGCTTACATTACAACGTCTTTGCGTAAATGGAAGCCTAAACCGTTTGTAAGCTTTTGCACGAGACTCGTAAGCTCTGCGAAATGAAGCTCTGTTACGCATCGCTACATTTAGAGTGATACCCAAATTGACACTGTAAGGGTAGAAAAGAAAGTGTCGTTTGGTGCTGGCACATAAAAATAATAGCACCACAACTTCTCTTCATACGGGTGTCGTAAGAGGTGACTAAAGGAGTACTGCCAGAAGAAGACACGTAGCAGCTTCATTATATTATTATTCGTTCCTCTCGGAATAATATTAAGTATTTAAACTTGAAAAAATATGTCTCAGGCGGGATTCGAACTCGCATCCCCATGCATACCGGCTAATTTCATTAAAAATTAAAGAAAGGCTTTGGGCGTGTTTGTATATTTTGCTTTTTTCTAAAATTTAGCCGAATTTGTTTTATGGCTGTTTGAACACAGCGGAAAATCTGGCGAATTTTTTTGATTTTTGAAGGCTCATATCTCTTTTATTAATTATGAAAAAAAGGAAAACATAGAAACATGCCAATAGTGGCCATAAATTTTTGTAATAAAAATTATTACTAGGGAGTAAACAGGGGACTACGTTTGTATGGAAAAACGGCCCTTGTGTTTCCTCTTAAGCAGCGTTCTTCTTCTTCTTCGTCTCGATGACGAACTCTGTCATTTTTACAGGCCCAGTACTCTGCCACTTTGATGGCATTATCCGTGGCCTCCATTAGCTCCTCCTGAGTGCAGGTAGTCGGGCACGCGGAGCAAGATGGTAAATGGGCCATGATCTGCGGATTATAACCGCACTGGCACCGCAGGTCCCGGCCCTGCGAAAATCCCCACCTGAAGTGATTTTCTTTGCTCCGGCCGACCTGAGTTCGGAGCCTGTTAAGGGACTTCCATGTCGACCTCGGCAGCTTGTGTCCAGGCTCGTTACAGCGATAAGAATATGCTTGTGAAAAAAATTCGCGCTGTGACGCTGTGTCTCGGTAGCTTAACAGTATAGCGTCGCGCCCGGTATGCAGGGAGATGCGGGTTCGAGGTCTGACCTGAGACATAATTTTTCAATTTTAAATAATTATATTATAATTGCAATTAAATTGCTAAAATATAATTTAAATTATCCAATTCTGAAGTCTACGCGGACAAAGGCGCAGCCAACAACTAGCTAAAAGCTAAAATATGAATGCCAATGTCTGTATAAATGTTTCTCAATCAATCATGGCACAATAACTAACCGAAATTGTATGAAATTTTGCTCTTAATAACTGGTTAAAAAGCACATAGGCATACCTACTGTTTATCCTAAAATTTGTGTGATTTGTCGGAATAGTAACAAATACAAAATTAAACAAGTATTAGGGGTTAAAGTATGAAATTGCCGTTTTGTATGGACAAAATCGAGAAAAGTCATTTTTCCATACTAACAATATTTAAGTTTTTTAAAAACGCCTGAACCGTTTTCGATGCAATTAAAGGTGAAAGTTAGATGGTTATAAAGCTACGCATTATAGTGTTTAATTTTCTGAAAATCAAAGTATATAATACAAATATACTTAATTGAAGCAAGAAGGGCAGCTGACACATTGTAAGGGGTCTTTTCAACGACTTCCTTTGAAGTAATAGGTACTAGTATTGCATTTTTTTTAGTCAAAAGTTACTTTATTTAGTTTTTGATACAATACAAAAAGAATTACGAAATAATATGACTATACTTAAGAGCTATAAACAAAATAAAAAGTGGGATAATAATCGGCAATTTCATACTTACCCCTATTATAATGTCGAGGACAGTAGGTAGTTAATGTATGTATACATTTCATACAACTTAAAAATAATTGCTAAATTATAATTTTAGGTACAGGGAAGGTACTTCATAAATATACCTAAATGTATGAACCATGTGATATTATGAAACAAGAAAATAAATAAGTCGGTATTTGCTTCGTTAAACTTTTGAACGCCCCGTTGGTCTAGTGGTTTAAATACCGGGCCAAGATCTCGGGGTCCCAAGTTCGATGCCCGGGTCGGGCAACAAAAAAAGTTTCGAATTTTCTAACGTTGCTCGGGTTTGTGATCACCAACCCGCATTTGGCAAGCGTGGTGATTATGCCAGTTCCCATCATTGCGGTAACTAGAATTCAATGATGGAGGCCTTATCCCTGCGGTGGGATGATTATAGGCTGTAACTTTTTTTTTTTGTAGATAGTCTATACAAACTTGGTCGGATTTTAGCAATTAAAATACTACTAAGAAGTAGCCTCAGATTATAAATTAATTATCATATAATGATTAACTCAAAACCTATCTTCTTTCACTCTAAGTTTTTATCCTAAGTATGTGTTTTAATTTAAGTATTTTCCTGTTCTGATACTTTGTAAATCTCCTATATAACATCTATCTATAAGTATTTTTTGGGTATTTATTTATATATGTCGTATTGATATGTATAGTTTATGTAATTTATTATGTATTATATATGTATATTAATTTATATTTTGTAATTTTCACTTATCAAAACTCTCCGCCGGCTTCCCCTCTCAACTCTATTTCTACTTCGTTACCTGAAGGTTGTCTGGAAGAGATCGCTTTCTAGCGATAAGACCGCCTAAATTGTACAATTCTTGGTTCATATCCTGTGTAACATTTAATTTGTTGGTTTGCAATAAAGAATATCTATCCATCTATCTATCGATGTTTTTTTTGCAGACACTTATTAAGGAAAGATCCATACATGTCAGAATCTTCACGAAATGAATCTGAAAGTGAATTTGACTTCAAGAAGTATTACAGATTTAATAAGGTAAGAACAACAGGGTTATTAAAGGCTTCCTTGCATGTTAGTGCTTAACCACGCTGTTTTGGTGTAGGTATACGTTCAGCCAAGAAAGTGGTGTATCAGTTTTGACAGAATTTCATGTGTCAGTAAAATAGCGATAGAGACTATGACGTTTTAGTATAATCATTGTCAGAATATATTTGCATGGGAAAATCAACCCTATTGTTCTGTGACGCGCGAATGACTTTCAACCTTAGGATGATAAACCACTTTCTTAGCAGTATCTAGGCCGGTGTTGACCGGCGTAACGCCGTCTATTAATTTTAATTAAGTGTAATATTTGAGTGTGTACTGTAAGTGTGTATTTTGTTTTGTCAGCATTAAATAAAAATAACACCGATCTTTTTCCTAATATGCCTAACCATATGCCAAGCGTGGCGAATCTTAAAATCATCAAAATCATCCCCTTAGCAAGGCCAGCTGTGGATTTGGGTGAACTGATGATCATGATGATGATTACTGTTACAGATTCTTGACCATCTATACCGTCTAGAAGAATCTTACCTTAATTCCACTACATTATTGGAAGTCGTTGAATTTGGTCGCACAGAAGAAAACCGACCATTGGTCTATGTGAGAGTGACAAACGCTAACAATCAAACGACCATACAGAAACCAATAGTGGTAATAGAAGCAGGAATCATACCCAGAGAATGGATTACTATACCTACATCTCTGTACGTGCTGGATAGAATCTTGAATCAGACTGTGTTCTTGGATGAGTTTGAATGGGTCATAATACCAGTACTTAATCCTGATGGTTATGAATATACTTATACCAATGTAAGTACTTATCCTTTTTTTTCGACGACTTCCGTAGCGAAGTGCCGTACACACCAGTTTTCAAGGTGTCGCCTGCTCCGAGGTCCCGGGTTCAATTCCCGGACGGGTCAATGTGGGAAAAAAGTGTTTTTTAACATTTTCTCGGGTTATGTGTTTGTTCGTTGTTTCTGATTTCCAAAATACGAGTGCTTTAAATAGCTTTTCAAATTGGGATCATAACAATGTATGTTATAATGTTGTCCACATTTATATATTTATTTATTTATTATTATAAATAACAGCAGCATACTGATTTAAACCTCCATGGTCACTATCACTAGAGTTAATTGTTACGGGGTTTATACCATGTACCTTAGTTTAATGAGTTCCCAATATACAAAAGCAAAAGTCATGTGTCACCTACCATGAGAACTCGCTCCCAACTCGAACTGTCGTGAATATGACTAACACTGAATTGTCTGACGCTGCGTTATCAGTTTTAGAAAGAGGATTGAATTTCGCCATGACACCATCACGCATTCCCTATGAGAAGGTGATTGGATCGGTTGAAGAAAGTATCGTACGCAACAAAATACCATCAATAGATGCGGACATTTTAAGACAAGATATTGCCGTAGCGTTACGTCATGCTAAGCCACCGAGACAGAACATTACCACTCTCGAGCTGAACGCATTAAACGAACTCCGGAGCGATGAAGGCATAATAGTGCTGAAAGCGGACAAGGGAAATGCGACTGTTGTTATGAACTCCGCTGAGTATGAGACAAAAATCTCAAATTTGCTGAGCGATGAAGACACGTACAGAAAGGTAAATTACAATCAGACAGCTCGGACAGATCGCAAAACTCAGGCTCTAATTAGGGAGTGCTCGCATGTCATTGATGACGACATTCTCAATTTTCTACTGCGTCCCAGGAATGTCCAGCCTCCAAAACTACGAGTATATGGCCTGCCTAAAATACACAAGCAAAATGTGCCGCTGCGGCCAATCGTGAGCCAAATTGGTTCACCTACACACGAATTGGCGAAACACGTTGCAAGTGTATTGCAGCCGTTAGTGGGACAAACGTCATCGCATGTCAAGGATTCTCGCCATTTTATAGACATTTTGCACCAAACTAAGGTGATGGTCAGTTTTGACGTAGAATCGCTCTTCACTAATGTACCAGTAGCCGAATGTCTGGAAGTGGTAAAGGTGAAGCTACAAAACAACGTCATCCCTATAGAGTATGCCAAGTTGATGCAACATTGTCTGTCGACAAACTGTTTTTTGTATAGGGGTCAGTACTACCTGCAAATAGAGGGGGTCGCTACGGGTAGCCCCGTAGCTCCAGTTGCTGCTTATATCTGGATGGAACATGTGGAAGAGAAAGCCATCGCCACTGCACCCACAGAAATTAAATTATGGAAGAGGTATGTCGACGACGTGTTTTGCGTACTGAAATGTGACAGGGACGATGTTGAAATTAATTTAGCAAGTATTAATAGTATCCACCCCAAGGCTAACTTCACCTGTGAGATTGAGAATGACAGACAGCTGGCATTTTTAGATGTTAAAATTGGAGTGCAGAAAGACGGTTCACTTAGCCATTCAGTGTAAAGAAAACCTACACATACTGACCGTTACCTTCACGCTACTTCGCACCACCACCCTAGACACCTCAACTCCGTAGTAGCATCCTTGACCAACCGTGCATATGATCTATGCGATGAAGAACACCTGCAGGAAGAGCTAGATCATGTACAACATGTACTACGGAGAAATGGATACACCGGACGATTTCCTACCAGAAAACTGTTAAAACACCAAAGGTATAAGGTTGACAGGCAACCTGTGTTTTTGCCATACATAAAAGGAGTGACAGACAAGATCTCAAACATCCTAAAGAAATTCTCATTAAATACTGTCTTCACTCCCTTAAGAAAGGTATCACAGTGTCTAAGATCACCTAAAGACAATCTCGTTTTAGAAAAACCAGGTGTCTATAAGATTGACTGCAGTTGTGGAAGTTCGTACATCGGCCAAACTAAACGCACGGTGGCTTGCCGGGTGAAGGAACACATTAAAGCGGTCAAAAATAACGACACACATAAATCAGCTATCGCTGAACACCTCATACACTCGGGTCCTAATCACTGGATTGAGTTTCACAACGCGAAGATAATTTCTACAGAACACCACTATATACCAAGGATGGTCAGATAAGCGATTGAAATTACCAAACACAAAAATTTCAATCGCGAAGACGGCTTTAAATTATCTAGTGTATGGAATCCAGTGGTTCAAATTTGCGGAAACCGAAGAAATTCAATGATGATGATTTTTTTACTGATATAACTGGTAGACCGATTTGCCTGCTCTTAACAACTACCCACCCGCATAGACATCAGTTCTCCCGTGATCATGGCGCTTGCAACAGTGCCGAAATATCGGGAACTCATAAAAACTAAGGTACATGGTATAAACCCCGTATCAATTAACTCTAGTAACAGCAGCAATTTAATTGCTAACAAAATTAGTTATAAAATATTTATTAAACTATTTTATCTGAATTGATTGTAAAATATTTGTAAAAATGTTTCTCTCGGATGTTGATAGAAAAACATAGATGATAATTCAGTGGTGTACTAAAAAAGCCTTGGAAAATATGTCGACACAAACAATGTTTTGGGTAGATCAATTGGTTAGTGCAGCCCGGTAATTGCAAGATTGTGGGTTCGAGTACCACCTAAGGCAGTGAAATTTGAAACATTTTTTTTATTGCCACATGTTTTGACCAAGTCCAAGTTACACCGACCGTGGTTACAGGCTGACTGGAACAGCAACTTCTCAGGACTCTGTGTGGAAGGTCGATCCATTTTGAACTACTACAGAATACTGCAGTCCTATTAAAAAACCTTCCTTTTGAGTCAAATTTACTGCTGATATGCGGTTTATACAGGATGAAATATTAACCACCTTCCAAATTTTAATATAGCAATCTACGAGACACAAAACAAATGACGTATTTTTTCTTTTGGTGTAGCCCAGTACAAAAATGTCAAGATAAATCACTTTGAAAATGTCCGCCAAAATTTAAATATTATTGATACAGCCACCTAGCAACACTTTTTTAAGCGATGCGCATTTCATTCATTATTTTACGATACTATTTATAAGTTTTTGATTATCCCTTCATACCTTAACGGGATTAGGACCGTAAAAATTGAAAACTATGCTGCGAAAAATCTTATCGGGTGAAAACTTGACTTACATTGTATAATCGGGGTTAAAGTATGAAATTGCCGTTTTGTATGGACAAAATCGAGAAAAGTCATTTTTCCATACTAAAAATTTTTTAATTTTTTTAAAAACGCCTTAACCGTTTTCGATGCAATTAAAGGTGAAAGTTAGATGGTTATAAAGCTACGCATTATAGTATTTAAATTTCTGAAAATCAAACTATATAATACAATTAATTGAAGCAAGAAGGTCAGCTGACACATTGTAAGGGGTGTTTTCAACGACTTCCTTTGAAGTAATAGGCACTAGTATTGCATTTTTTAGTCAAAAGTTACTTTATTTAGTTTTTGATACAATATAAAAAGAATTACGCAATAATATGACTATACGTAAGAGCTATAAACAAAATAAAAAGTGGAAAAATAATCGGCAATTTCATACTTTAACCCCTATTACTTCAAAAATGGGCTATAAATATTTTGAAGGTCATGAAAAAGTCCTGTATAGATTTAAACATAAAGCCGAAAACGACTCTTTTTTATGCAAGTAAAGACATTGTGAGAGCAATAATCTGAAGCGTAATGAAATTGCGTAATTGCTAAAACCTTTGTATCAGGCGGTAGTGTGTACCACAAAGTCTCTCTTCCCGGCTATGTATCCCATATGGTGGTGGGGTCAGCCTTCCTTATCATTCTTCTCCACTTCGCTCTATCCTTGACATCCTCTTCGGATAGCTGGCACTCACCCACGTCCCTCAGCACCACATCCCTCCATCTTACCCTAGGCCTGCCTCTGGATCTTCGGCCTGGGACAGAAAGATTTAGCGCCAAATTCCCTGCGTGTGTACAACAGTGTGTACAACAAAGTAAATTAGAATATTAATTTCGATAATTTGTAGGTATTTTTTGTTGCAAATCTACACGTAATGTAAACAAACGCTTTAAATTATTCGAAACGTCGTAAAACCCTAGTAGAAGACTTTGTAGTTAGAGCAATTTTATCTATGCTATCTGTACTTAATAAAGCTGAAGAGCTTGTTTCTTTGTTTGTTTGTTTGAACGCGCTAATCTTTGGAAGTACAGGTTCAAATTTAAAAAATATTTTTGTGTTGGATAGTCCATTTATCGAGGAAGGCTTTAGGCTACAAACATCACGCTGCGACCAATAGGAGCGAAGCATCAGTGAAAAATGTGGCAAAAACAATCGCGATCATAATAATAGTCTAAGATCCCACCATACAACGACCTTCACCGAGCTGTTTATTGGATGAGAAGTTTTTTATATACTAATAAATATGCCAAAAAATATATTGCAAAAAGTAGTATAGTCAACCTAACGTTTGCATATTCTTTGGGCTTCATATTTTCGATTGGTATGAAATTTGTCTAATAACCAAACCAGAAAAAAAAATTAAATAAAATAAAAAAGTAAAAAAAAAATAATCATACTCTGGACTGAAATTTTTTAGGCAACCCATTTGCAATATATTTTTTGGCATATTTAATTGTATATAAAAAACTTTTCATCCAATAAACAGCTCGGCAAAGGTTGTATGGTGGGATCTTATACTATAACAGAAATTGACGCGGACGAAGTCGCGGGCAACAGCTATTTAGTAAATAAAGAAAAACATTGAAAAGATAGTTACACTATATTGGTAGGTACGGAGACAATTTGAATTTATGATAAGTTACAATTTCAATTGCTACTTTAGCGACAATATGAGTTTACTGTATTTTTTGTACCTACCGTATTAAAACTCAGGGATAGCGGATATTTACGCAGCATCATCAGCCTCCATCAGTCCAGTATTCAATAAACAAGAGTTTTTGCCAGAACCCCTATAGCTTGATGACCGCAGTGTCGGCCTATGATAAACAGAAAACGCTTCTATTTTCAGCAGATCCATCAGTATTCCTCTTGTCGCCCTTATCTTTCTCGACAAGGATTTGAGATGCTTATTATGCAAGCACCAAATGACACACTTTGAATACTATTACCATTACCATTTGGTCCCCACAGTACGAAACATACAAGGATAGACTGGAAAAAAATCAGAAAATTTTCATCAACCACCTTTACTGGCGCGATCGGAAACTTACGATACGTACGAATTGAGTTGCAAAGAGCATGGCCTACTTCCTCTTGAACTTAGGCGAATCTCACTAGACATGTCATTGCTCTTTTACATTGTTAATAATAATTTGGACTGCCCGGACCTAGTTTCTAGAGTAATTTACAGCACTCCTAAGAATTGCACACGCCACACATCTTTATTAAATCCTCCTAGACATCATACTAGATACTTCAAAAATGCTGTCATGCTTCGGCTGGCACGAACGTATAATTCTGACTTTAGTAAAATTGATATTTTTTGCACGAAAAGATGTAAGTTTAAAAATGATGTTTATGACATTCTCATTGAGCGTTTACCTTTACCTTGAATTAATTTAAATCATTTGAATTTTGTCTTGATTTGCTATTATCTATCTTATATTGTTTATTATATTACCAGTGATTCCTCGCCCGTGTAGGAGGGGTCCGACGTATCACTTTGTGGAGTAGTTTATCTAATATAATGTTCATCATTCTAATACATGTACAGAGTAAGCAAGTTGTTCGAGCCTAATCAGTCTGCCTGACGATTACCTAATGCTGTATTTGTCCTTGCCTTTTGTAATTAATTATAATTCTCAAACATGTTATTTCTCATCATTTTTTTTTCTTTTATTTTGGCACAAACAGTCATAAAGGTACAGTACAATAATCTTAATTATGATACAGACAAAATAGTGCCGAAGATTACTCATCATCCAACAACATTTGATTTTTTTAACTTATGGAAAGCCTATTATTGGCCTTAATATTTGTTTAATTATCATTGTTACATGCTCATGTATTTGCTGTTGGTTTTCATATAAAATAAAATAAAAAAATAAAATAAAGATTCCCGAAAAAGTGCTTAGAGAAAACATATAAATTAGTTCCAATAACCTGCCCGGCTTCGTCTCAAAGCCTCCGCATAAGCACTCATTACGCCAGTAATATAAACATGACACAATGCTTTTAATGGGACAATTCGTGCGAATATTACGTAGAATGATAAATGATATAGTAATATGTGTAGCCTTGTTACAAATGAGAGAACCATGTTCACCAGCCACCACTAATCCCGTTCCGAAATTAGGGACTTAAATTTGTAAGCGTTTTCCGACCTTCATTGTGGAAGGGAAACGGAAATTTTATGAAATTATGGTAAAAATTATATAAGAGTTTATTCCCGAGAGTGTGAGATGGTTACTAAAATATATTTTATGACCATTTAAATGTAACTTTAGTTTTGCGAAAATCCATACTTAGGTCCTTCTGAGAAAAATACTTTAGTTAATATGAAGCTCCTTGCAAGCTTTTTAACAGCACACTATTTCCATACTAAACTAAAATATTCTAAGAATTGTTACTATGTATTTTTTTATAAAATCGTTTAGTGATCAAATAAAGTGATACTGTGTTGATTTTTTTATTTAACCCAACAAGTATTCGAAAAAAAACACTATATGTTTTGGTATATAATTCACACCAAGAATTTTGTTCACGTCTTTGTATCGTGAAGTAAAGATCATTGACTTGCATCTATCTTTTTCTCAGCTCCGCTACTGGACCAAATCCAGGAGTACTAACAGTCACCTCGGCTTCATCTGTCCCGGGGTCAACATAAACAGGAACTTTGATATCGACTGGTCTAACTTTGATTCCAGTTCAAGCCCTTGCAGCCATGTCTTTGCAGGCACCAGTCCTTTCTCTGAAATCGAAAGTCAGTTCATTAACTCCATCATCAAAGAGAGTGGATCAAGATTGCAGCTGTACATCTCGTTACAAAACTCAGGAGGATTTATATCTTACCCGTGGCATTATGAGAGGGCAGCCAGTGGAATGTTCAGGCAACATTTGCTTTTAGGACTTGACATGGTTGCAGCTATGAAAGACGATTATGCTTTAGACGTTTCTGCAGAAGTGACTGGTGGTAGAGCTTCTGGAACTAGCGCAGATTATGCTAGAAATGCGACTGTGCTGTATACTTATAACTTAGATATAGTGCCTAGAGGTGATGATGGAGTTTTAGTTCCTGAAGAAGAAATAGTTGATATAGCAGAGGATGTATGGAGAGCAGTATCCGTTGCCATTAGAGGTCTTCATTAAGTCATACATAGATCTAAAGTACAGAAATGTTTGTAAATGTAATCATGTATTTAAGAAACTTCTAGTAAACGCTACTGATTGCATCAATTGTCTGCAACATTTAGAAGAAAAAAAGAATATAGAAAGTTTTGAACTTGTATTGAATATTATCAAAATATTGTCATAAGCTGTGAAATACTCAAATAAAATTATAATTACTGTCCTATATTTTTGAGATATTCTTAAATCATTGTAAGTCATCTTCAATCTGGAATGTGCAACCTTTTGAATAGATGTATTTAAATATCACCGTATTATAATATTATGACTAGATGTTCGTTCGCGTGTTCTACGGGATGTTTGGCTTGTCTCACCTCATTAATAAATTCTTAAATAAAAGTAGCTTAGTTACTCTTTAAAACATTTGCTTATTTTTTAAAGTTATCTACGAGTGAAAGTCCCGTCAAAATTAGTTTAGATTTTTTTTACTTTGATTATATTTAATTGTATAAATTAAAAAAAGTCAGTATATATGAGTATACCTATTCAGTTTAGCACAGCTGTATGGTACCGGCCTAAAAGTTCTTTCGGCCCTCCTTAAGTTGTCTCTCTCAACAAGAATCTAGTTTATTTTTATCAAAAGCTTCGTAAACGTTTAAGTACACTTATTCCAATCATTACTAGTTACAATAAACTCAATAAAATAGAAATTCAGTTCCATATTCCATATTCCAGTTTATCGGTTGTCTAGTACCCCATACGACAGGGTACTTAATACTACCTTAATTCGGGACTAGATGGCTCTGTGTGGCCCAGTGAGGCATGTCTTAAAATATTTATTTATTTATTATTTATATTACGTAAGTACTTTCATCATTCTCCAAGATGGCTACTAAATAATTTTATAATACCCAACATTTTTTAGCTTTAACGCACATTTAACAATTTATTTCGTGCTCTCTGCAATCACTAAAGCAATAACAATAAAACCTACAGACGTGAACTAAGCGAGCAGTAGAGAATACAGTATTAATTGAACTAAGACAGCTAACCTTCTAGTGAAATAATATTTGCAGTTATAATTTACTGTGTTATAATATGCTTAAGGGTCTCATTAGAAGGCTCAAGCTCGAACAGCAAGCAATAAAAAGAGCGATTGAGAAATGAGGAAGAGAAACTTTTCACTGAATCTTATTTTTTTTATGAGTGCCCTAATAATAAATAGCTAAGATCAGTTACAATGGGAATAATATTATAGTGAATACAAACAAGTTACTGATTCAACGTGAAGTTGCTCACATCGTAATAAAAGCCAACTGAATCACAATGCGATACTTAAGAGGAAACACAAGGGTCGTTTTTCCATACAAACGTAGTCCCCTGTTTCTTCCCTGGATAATGCCAGTATAACAAAAATTTTTTGTTACAAAAATCTTGGTCACTATTAGCATGTTTCTATGTTTTATTTTTTTTTCATAAATTAATTAATAAAAGAGATAATTATGAGCCCTCAAAAATCGAAAAAATTCGTCAGGTTTTCCGCTGTGTTCAATCATCCAGAAAACAAATTTGGCTAGATTTTAGAAAAAAAGCATAATATACGAACACGGTCAAAGCTTTTCTTTAATTTTTAATTAAAAAAGTATTTAAATCGATCTACTTTTGGAAAAGTAATCGGGGGACTACGAAACGTTGATTTGGTGTGCTTTTAGTAGGTATTTTCGGTCCAAGAAGCAGTTGTCTATCACGCTCTGCGGTGGAGGCGTTCGGCACTGCGCGACAGCAATAGATTTTACAAATATCTATTTTTCAATTCTCTCGCCCGTGTTTCCTCTTAACGTTGCTCACACTTAAAAAATAAGATTATTGGAACTTGTTACCCTGTACATACGTTTACCATCCGCAATGGTCCTTTTAAAGTTTGTACTCATCCGTATTTGACTACGGAACTATAGGAAGCATTTGATGTTCCAAACGACATTTTCCAACCGAAACTGTGTTACGATTCGACGGAAGCATTGGCATAGTATAAAAAGGATGAGTATCCCTGCATAGCAAGACCAGACATATTTTTACGAATGCTGTGTTGCCGGCTTATAATTACGAGTATATACCACGACTACCTCTTCTCGTAGTCGGTAGTGTCGTAGCCGGCAAAAGGAGTACCGCCAAAAGTAGACTGGAAGCAGCGTCTTTCGCCACTATAGGCAAAACTGCAGCTGCCTATGAATTTGTCAAAATCATTGTTTGAAATACCTATGACAGGCTGGATAGATAAATGATTTAAAGGAGAAATTTTTGGCGTGCTAAATTACATATTGAATCATTCAAGCAATAAATGAAAGAACTTAGTCTAGGCTCCAGTCAATGGTGTGTTAAATTTTTTAAACTATTATTGTCTTTTCATCATTCTTATACCCACTGAACAAGTAATCACTACGTTTTACTTACGATTTAAGGGTTTTTATTTCATATCTAACCTAAGAAATTGTTTCTGTCCAATAAACATTATTTTCACGTACTAATTATTGTGCCACAGGCAGTAATAAGAAAAGGTAAAAGATATTAAAATATAATAAGACTAGCTGACCCGGCAAACGTTGTTTTGCCATAAAAATGATTAAATTACTAAAATGGCTAACAAAAAATAGGGGTTGGTGGTAAAAGGGTAAAAATTTAGGGTTGTATATATTTTATAAAATTTTAATATTTTACTACCCTACCCCTACCCTACTCCTACCCTACTCCTACCCTACCCCTACCCTACCCCTACCCTACCCCTACCCTACCCCTACCCTACCCATACCCTACCCCTACCCTACCCCTACCCTACCCCTACCCTACCCCTACCCTACCCCTACCCTACCCCTACCCTACCCCTACCCTACCCCTACCCTACCCTACCCCTACCCTAGGGGTTGGTGATAAAAGGGTAAAAGTTTAGGATTGTATGTATTTTTGTATGTTTTATCATAACAAAATAGAAATTAAAAATTTTGTCTAAAAAATAAAAAAAAATTTAGGGTTGGACTACACCTAACATTATCCCCGACAAAATTGTGAATCTAAACCATTCCGAGATCCCCTTGAACACACACAAAAAATTTCATCAAAATCGGTCCAGTCGTTTGAGAGAAGTTCAGTGACATACACACTCACAGAAGAATTATATATATAAAGAAGATAACATGTGAAAGCATAACGGAGATGCGATTGTACCATTTTTTATTACCTGTCGTTTTGGTCGGTGTCACACTGATCGTGGTCACAGGTTGACTTAGCTTAAAATAAGTAATAACTTTTGCTTTTAGTCCCATTTTAATTTTTAATTTGATAAAATAAAAATATAGATGTTTACGAAAAGATGTGCAATAAAAAAACTTAGCAAGCTCTTTGCTTTATTTATTCTTCTTATTTTTTACTAGTACGTAGCTTAATTATTTAGCTTAGTGTTGAGTGTGGATACTGTTCCTCTCTATCTTATGCCAAAACTGGATTCCGTCCGATTCAACACGAGCACTAACGTTTTTTGGCTTCCAAGATGTCCGCTTTAACGTTGTGGAATATCTTTTATCGATAATTTTCAATATTATTGAGTTTCCATACAGCATCCCATCATTGTTTTTTAATTGAATTGACAATGTTACAAGTCGTTATCCATAGGACGAGAAGGGGTGGAGCTATTTTAATTTAAGTTATCACTACAGTGCAAGAGCTCCTATCAATACAGGCGACTAAAGATGTAGGTACTGCCAGAAGATGATAAGCAAAAGAGTCTCAGTGACCGCTTTCTACCATTAGTTTAATTGCGATCTCGCGCCGAATAAGCGTGACTATAATAATCCCACAGCTGGACAAAGGTCTACTCAACCATGACAGGTCGGCTAAACGGATCTGGATGAAATACAAAGATAGATAGGCTGAAATGAAAGTCGCAAGCAACAGCTGGTATATTATAAAAACAATTTCGTAACATCGATATTGATACGGTACTTTCCCAACACTAGTGTCCAGTGGCTGTCACGTCTCACCTCCGGGCAATAAGGGGGGTTCCCCCCAGCGCGCTCAGGTATCCGGCGAATTCTTTGCTTATTACTTACCTTGACTGAAAAAACAATGCCTTTTCCGCTTTTGTATGGAGTTTTTAAATCTGAAGAATTAGGTTTGTTTAGTAGGGATCTCGGCTTTTTGGATTAGTTGTGTTATCGCGAGGAGATTGTGTTTAACATATTGTTATTTTGGTTTTCATTAAATCGCGTTTTGCCTGCGTTATTAGCGTTTATGTAAAGGCAACCATAGCTTGTTAAAATTCTGATAGATATAAATGAACCACCAAAATGTAGGTCTGCGCATAACTTTCTAACAACTGCGCCAAATTGTATGATTCCTTTTTTTGTTATATTTTTTAGGGTTACGAGAAAGATTGTATTGACAACGCGCAACGGCAGGTCAACCTACCCAAAAAGTTAAAGGTCATTGAAGTGAAAACTTTTGTCTCAGGCGGGACTCGAACCCGCATCTCCTCGCATGCCGGGCGGGCGCCATACCATTAGGCCACCGAGAGGTCTCGGTGGCCTAATGGTATGGCCCGAATGGTATCGAGTCCCGCCTGAGACAAAATTTTTCAAGTTTATATACTGATATTATAAGTGCAATTAGTAAGTAAAATATCAAATAAAGTCATTGAAGTGAATTTCAACTTTAAGTCAAACAAGTAAAGATTAATATCAATTGAGAAATTTTTACGTATTGTGGTAGGTTGACGTGCTGTTGTCTGTACAAGTAGACCAATTGTTTGCATAATCTTCGTTGGTAAGCCCATGGTAGCTTCGTTGGTAGTAGATAGAACTGGGAAAGATAGCAACTTTTCGAATAAATGGCATTTTTTTTTACGATTTTAAACAGGTTTATAATCAGTAAAAATCTGTTAAATCTGTTTTGTTACCGCCCCTGGCCCCTGGAGGCGCTTTAACACGTCCCAAGATAATATTCCTATATCCTATTGATTCTATGAAAACTTAAATTATCGACATCACTACATCAATCCAACTTTTCGAATAAATGGCATTTTTTTTTACGATTTTAAACAGGTTTATAATCAGTAAAAATCTGTTAAATCTGTTTTGTTACCGCCCCTGGCCCCTGGAGGCGCTTTAACACGTCCCAAGATAATATTCCTATATCCTATTGATTCTATGAAAACTTAAATTATCGACATCACTACATCAATCCATTGATCGCAGTTTAACCAATTATGAGGACAGATGCTGTTTGCCGTCTAACTTATTAATATTATTTTAGTCACCTCTTACGACACCCTTAGAACGAATACTAGTATACGAATAGTCTTGGGGTGATGGGATCTACCTCCTAGTGGTCCACTCTAGGCAACGGCATCTTTGGTTTCTGCGGAGGTAGGCTTCGTAAGAGGCTGCCTGGATGCTACCACCCTCCTGCCGAGTCCAGCGCCAAACAGTTTTTCTGTGTTCCGCTGGTGTGTGGGAGAACCAGTAGCTTTGCGTAAGCTCGCTCTATCTTAGGCTTCTTTTTAACCGTATAGTTAAGTATGTAGTCAAGAGCAAGACCATCTATATATATAAAAATGAATCCCTATTTCCCTTGGTCATCGCATCACGCGTGAACGGCTGGACCGATTTTGCTAATTCTTTTTTTGTTTTTTTTATTATTGTCAGGAGAATGTTCATATGAAAGAAAAATTAAGAAAATTGCGCGTAAAATTTAAAAATTTAAGAAAACTTAATCACCATACTACGAGGGCGGGTCAATAAGTCCGTGACTTTTGGAATAAAACACAGATTTTTTGATAAACAAATCATTTTATTTTTCAACATAGTCTCCCTTGAGCTCTATACACTTTGTCCAACGCTTCTCCAATTTTTTTATCCCTTCCAAAAAATATGATTTGTCGAGGTCCTCAAAATAGGCCTTTGTTTGCGAGATGACTTCATCATTGGAGTCAAATCTTTTTCCACCAAGCCATTTCTTCAGGTTTGGGAACAAAAAGTAGTCACTTGGAGCCAAATCTGGAGAATAGGGTGGATGAGGGAGCAATTCATAGCCCAATTCATGGATTTTTGCCATGGCAACTGCACATGTGTGCACCCTTGCATTGTCTTGGTGGAAAAGATCTTTTTTCTTGGCCAAATGAGGTCGGTTTTTTTTCAAATCGTCATTGAAGCGGTCCAATAAGTTGGCATAATATTCCCCATTGATTGTTCTTCCCTTTTGAAGGTAGTCAATGTGGATTATCCCACGTGCATCCCAAAAAACAGTCGCCATAACTTTATTGGCTGACAAACCCACCTTGGCCTTCTTTGGCGCCGATTCACCCTTAGAAACCCACTGTTTTGACTGTTGTTTGGTCTCTCGTGTGTTGTGATGGATCCATGTTTCGTCCACGGTTACAAAACGGCGCAAAAACTCCTCCATATTGCGATTAAACAACGCCAAACCTTCCTGTGAAGTTGTTACACGATTGCGTTTGTGGTCGACTGTGAGCAAGCAAACGCGGCACCCATCTTGCGGAAATCTTTCTCATGCCCAATTGATCTTTTAAAATTGAAACCACTGAGCCATGCAAGATCCGGCTACGGCTACGGCTTCCACAATCTCTTGCACTTTCAATCTTCGGTCGGCCAACACCATATCGTGAATTTTTTCGATTGTTTCGGGTGTAGAGACCTCAACTGGGCGTCCAGGACGTTCGGCATCTTCAGTGCTTTTACGGCCACAACGAAATTCAGTAAACCACTTTTTTACCATTGAAATCGATGGTGCAGAGTCCCCATAGTATTTATCAAGCTTAGCTTTGGTCTCGGTAATGGGTTTCTTTCGCAAAAAATAATGCTTAATAAGCACACGAAATTCACCTTTTTCCATTTTTTCCTCAAATTACTGGGTAGTCTGATAAAAATAGCTGTCAAACACAAACTAACTGACGCAGCAAGTTCAAATTTTGATAGGAATCAACTGACAGATACCTGTTGACAGGAGTAGTGTTGCTTTTTCAGTAAAGAGGTCAGAAATTCAAAAAGTCACGGACTTATTGACCCGCCCTCGTAAATTATTTTTAATGTAACCTTTAAGTATCGCTTTTGAAAATTTAAACTATTTTAGCGAATTAGCGTTTGAAATAACATTGACAGGAAGCGTGCTGCAAAAATCGTCAAATTGGGGGTAAAAAAACTGAATTTTGCACATGGCAAGTAATGTCGCCTTTTCCCATGTCGTAATACCGACAAAACCATTCATATCAATATTATAGTTAAGGCAGGACAACGTCTGTCGGGTCCGCTAGTTATTTATAAAAAAATAGTCCTATTCTAATTTAGGTCAACACCACATTGCAATAATCAAATTTCAAAGACATCCTGTATACAGGGTGAAATTTTAACCACTTTCCAAATTTTAATATTTTAATCTACGAGACAAAAAACAAATGACGTATTTTTTTCTTTTGATATAGCCCAGTACAAAAATGTCAAGATAAAGCACTTAGAAAATGTCCGCCAAAAATATAAAATTTTTGATACGGCCGCCTAGCAACGCTGTTTTTACGCGTAGCGCATCTAATTCATTCATTACGATACTATTCATAAGTTTTTGATATTCCTTTATACCTTAACAGGTCTAGGACAGTAAAAATTGAAAACTATATCGCGAAAAATATTTTCGGGTGACAACTCAGACGACCATTTGGATCAGTGGTAGTTCACGCTGCTTCTGAGCCATGGGTCGCGGGTTCGATCCCCGCACAGTACAAATATTTGTGTGCATGAACAGGTCTGTTTGTACTGGTCTGGGTGTTTTCTATGTATTATAAGTATATATTTACAAAAAACAATGTATATAAGTAATTTTATCGGTTGTCTAGTACCCCATACGACAGGGTACTTAATAGTACCTTAATTTGGGACTAGATGGCTCAGTGTAAAAAAAAAAAAACTTGGTTTACATTTTTCACTTCATAAATAGGCTCTAAATACGATACTGAACGCCTATAAAAAATATGGAAAGTGGTTAAAATTTCACCCTGTATTTGCTGTATTGTTTAAACATTTTTGTACTCATTATTTTGTCTTATTTCATTTGATATCCCTCGTTATGACTGCAAAATTCTATTATTCAAAGTACCCCAACATATTGTTGTAGCATTCGCCATGTAGCTTTAACGAAAGGTAGTTTTTGTTACCCGGACTTTTATAAGAAATTGATACCTCATCCACCAAAATCGGCTGAGTAGTTTAGCCGCAAACGCGGAACCCACATAAATACACAGACAGCTGAAATCATAACCCTGCCTGTTGGTTTTACCGTAGTCGGGTAAATGGTAACATGTCTTTGATTTCAATACGACTCGACTGAAATACAAAATCGCTTTTAAAACAGACTAGCGCCCGACTGAGTATGTTAAACAGGAATTACTATTCTAATTACTAAGAAGCTCTCACATAGAATGAATTAAGTAAACAGAGTACGACTAAATTACGCCTATTAAAATGCAGAAAATAAAAAGGGAAACTTAGTTCCTAAGCAAAGCTTGGAACGTTAAAGCTATGTCCTTAAGTAATTAAATTTCTATATAATAGAAAGAGTGGCATAAAGTGATTCCTTGCGGTATCCCGGCATTGGTGCAATATTCCAAATTCATTGAAAAGTTGAAGCATACGGATTACGGACATTACCATTCCAGCCTGCTCAAAACTCACACTAGAAAAGATAGTGTGGGACATATATTTTGTCGATAAAGTATTTTATTAAATCTTAATGTCCTAATCTTTAGATAGAAATCTATTTCCCTGCCTAAACATACCAAACATACCTATATCAACTTTAATTGTGAAGCTCTGTATGTCATGTTTTATGTTCAACCTTCAACTGCTATAATAGTTTATGCAATATTTTCACTATTTAATACTGGCCCGTTGGTGTACACCAACGAGCTACCACCACTAGTGGTTTAATCGCCGGGCTAAGATCTCTGGGACCTGGGTTCGATATCCGGGTCAGGCAACAAAAAATTTCGAATTTTCGATCATTGCTCGGGTCTATGATCACTTAATTGCTATGCATTGGGATAATTCTATAGGCCGATATTTAATTTAGTTTTCTTTGTTATCCATAATAAACAAAATAAAATTATAATTACTATCATGATTGTTTATTTGTTTTTTCAATCATAAGATGATAAGATCAGGAGGAAATTGAGGACAATAGCTGAAGTGCAAAATAAAACTTGCATTGACTAAAAGCCATTGATAATTCCAAAAAACCTGCAACGTCTATATTACATCGACTATAATAAAGGCTTTAATGTATTCAGAAATTCCGTCTAGATACCAAGGAAAAAAGGTATATCAGTTGCATTTTGCTTAATATCACGTGACACAAACGATAAATGACGTTAACGTCATATACACCTTATCATTTCTTTATCCATAAATGATAATGATGATGATGATGATGCTTTATGAAGTATCGGGCTAAAGCCAGTATTTAATATTACAGTAAGTAAACACAAAAAGTAATTTCATTTCTTTAATAAGATAATACCTAATTATTTTTGGTCTTATTTACATTTGTAAACAAAATTTCCTCCCCTTTTGGTGTGGTAAGTTGTTTACTTAGGCTAAATTTATAAATTTTTGTTACTCTAATGACAAAATGGCGAACATTTTCAACGAAGATAATTATCCCTGCTTAAACTGTCTCGAACGAATCTCACTCCAACTTTGATACCTTCCCAAGTCTCGAATCCGGCTTGTCTGATGAACTCTGGGTCAACTAGAAAACCGTTCAATGAGCCTCCTACTCCTCTAAAAGCGGGTAGTTCGTAAGTATATGACAGAGGAATGCCAATAGCTTGAGCATAGTCACTAGAGCCTCCTGATGCTGCATACAAAACGTGGAAGACATTGCCAACAATGTAGTTAGGTTTGCTGGTCCATTTAACTCTGTCAATAGCCCGAGCCATGTTCACTCCAACTAGATTGATAGTCAACGCGTTTGGGGGTAGAACACCGTTGGCGTACCCGTACAAGATCATGCTGCCAAAGCTGTGGAGGTCCATGAAGATCTCAATGCGACCTGAGTAGGTGCTGAGTATGCGTCTGATGTTTTGGGTCTCAGGTTCAGAGAAAGGACCTCTGCCGTGGAAGGTATCGGAGCACACATTGTTACTGGAAGCAGTTCCCCAGAAGATATCGAAGTTTCTATTCAGGTCTACTCCTAAGCAGATATTGCCAGCCATCAAACCGTTGCGGCGGTTTTTACGCCAGAAACGACTCTGAAAGTAAAATAAATGTTGGAATGGCATGTTGCATTTTAATTTAAATAATTCTTAAATAGATAATGGCCTTCGTCAAGAAAAACACGTGAATTGAATATGACTTTGCAGCATACTATATAATAGTATGTTAATGTTTGTAACATGTTAGTTATTTTAGATAAAGTTAAAATTATATTATTGTATAGAGTACGGTAAGTCTCTCGCATCGGACTACATTATTTTCTAGGTTATGTTTGCAAAATACATTATTCAAGTTACATATTTATATTACCACTGGTTTAGAAGCATATGTTTTTTTTATATATTATTACAACAAACTTCTTTTAGTCATGTTTCGGCTCTAGGCTAGTATTTGATAGCTTATTTCATTATTTTACTAAAAAAAAAACTTAGTTTTTAAATAAAATTAGCCCAAACATTTTGAAGACAGCAAATTGAAAAAAAAAGACAGTCTGTATTCCGGTTATCTCCGGTGTTAATATAACCAAATATTTATATTATTCTTTCTTAACTCTTCCAAAAACCAAAACGAACAGCTTTTGTTGGCATGCAAAATAACAAAGCCAATAAATGGGGCATCAATTAATTATATCAGCACTTACATTGGTGTGAGTGAATTCATATCCATCGGGGTTAGCAATAGGCAGAATGATCCAGTCAATATCGTTGATCAAGTCTCTTTCTGTGACATCGATGACCAGCTTCTCTATAGCGTAGAGTGCTGCGGGAAGAGTGACCCATTCACGGGCATGGAGGAGGGACATTAAAAAGACAATTGGCTTACTTCTATCCTGGAAATTGATAATGATATTAGTAATAATTGTATTTTAACTTTGTTGGCAGAAAATAACAATCCTTTTGAAATGTTAACGCAAGCACTAAAATTGCTTGGATCATAGTTTTATTTAAATATCTACACTTTTTGTTACTTTTACATATTTTTAAATTTTACTTTCGTCATTAGTAGTATCGGTAACTATTAAACAACTAAACTAAATTAATATGTGTATTTTTGCACCACAAGAATAATTCAATTGCAAATTTTACACTGTTAACCGGAACCGTTATTTTCATTCATTATTATGAATTTTAAATATAACGAATTTTGTTGTTGTAATAATTGTAACAATAATTTAATACCACGAATTAAAACTTTCACGCAAATAATTTATTTATCAGTTTATATCAGAATTTTCCTCCATTTCTGTGTCGTTCTATTAGATCTGCTTCAACACAACTTCCTCACATTATTTCACAATTCGCAAATACCTGAAAGTTCGTAGTAGAGATTTTGAGGTACTTCATGTCGCGTCCTTGGAAACTCCTTCCTGCTGATTCCACGGTGACCAGGTGTGGGTAAGAATTGGCCAGACGGACCAAGTATTCGTCAACCTAAAAATACATAAAATAGTTAAATGGCCGTAATGTTCTCTCTTAAATGAAGATTCATTCATTAATTGAGTCAGACGACTCACAGAACAATTAGAGAATCCTATATGGATATGCAAATCTAAGGTGTGTAGTAATTGTCGAACAACGAATAATTGTGCCAGGCTAACAGGCGTGCCTTGTATACAAATCGACTTTATCATCTGGACTTGGAAGTGGGAAAAGGAGAACAAGTTCTCATGTACCCAAGTTTTCGTATGACATTTTCAACAGCCTATAAATATTAGTCCACACAGTGTGGAAACAGGCTCAAGGAGAAATTTACCATAACTGCCATGCTTGGCAGGCGGGTTGATGATCGTAGTTTGTTTAATGGTGCCTCTTACGACACCGAGAAAAAGAGAAAGAGTGAAGAAATTCTTTTAATTTGCCGGCATCACTCGATACGGTGCTAGCAGCATCATCGTGTATTCAAATACTAACCACTTGGAATCTGTGAATCGTGTCGAAAGAAAGACCGGGAGTAGAAGAACGGTTACTCTTGGATGTCATTTCAGCCAGAATATTATCTTCCATTTCTAATTGCCTGTAAGTAAAATATGTATGATATTACATACATCTTCATAAATTCAACTTTTAACTAACCTACTCGGTCAGCTGTTATTTTAAGAAAGTAATGTAAACTTGTAAAAGTATTATCATAGCTATAATTTTTATCCTAAAATACAAAAAGATTCAAATATAAGGTAGACTTTCTATGCTGATACTGACTCTTTAATGTTTTCCACTTGAATCCTGTATTCTACATTCATAGTTGCCAGCATTGATTCAAAGTACATCTGCTGCACTTTGGGAACAAGGATCTGCCCTTTGCGATCTGTGTGTGCGTAGACAAACACATCGATAGGGATCTGGTTTTCTAATCCATTTACAAAATTTGCCTGCTCTTCGGTTTCCACTGTGACTTCGTAGAGTGAGTGTCTGAAAGTAGATATTATAATATCAGTTATGTTGTTTTCAAAATTTTTTTTTTTCGGAAATTTACCTACTTTGTGTGATCTTTTAGCAAATTAATTGCAATTATAATATGCTAGTATGCAAGTTGCAAGAAGAATCCTAGACAGTTATGTTAACGTGCGTCTAAGTTGACCTTCTCCGATTTATTATTTGTTGGTTTCAAAATCACTGGCCAAAAACTTCATTCAGAGAAACATTACTATGATATGATCAAGAATATATTAGTAGCTTTGATATAGACCTTAATTACGTACGGGTACTTCCGTGTGTGAAGCCAAAATGTTTTTATCAGCTTTTACGTACAAAAAGGAATTTGACCTGTACATGTTTTTAAAAACGTAAATATACTGTATAAACTTTTATATCACGCATGGTTTTCTGTGACAAACTAAATTTTCTTCGTCTCAGTTATCCAAGCAATTATCTAGTAAAAGAAAAGTTCTGGAAAAAGGTGGACTCTACTAATATTTTATATTAGAAAATAATATTTGCTTGGTTAAGTTTAGGATGTGTGAGAGAAAAACCTATAATTTAATATAATATTTCTATTTCCAGCAGTGAGTAATGATTGGGTATTATTATTAATTGGTTCTATCAAAATATGAGTAATGGATGAATATTTACCCATCATACTCCTCGTGCTTAGCACAAACTATGTAGAAAGTGGCACATATCACAAAAACAATTTTACAGATGTTGGCCATATTGGTGAGGCCAAATCCAAAACTACAATTGTTACTAAAATGTTTGACTTTCAAGTTTAATACTGTTTCAAGATATTATATCTTTATGATAATCCGTCTTCTTAAGCTCTAGATTAAGTACTATATCAAGGGTAAATGTAAAAGAATGCCGCCATCTTGAACTAAATAATTTTGACGACGTCCGAGGTCCTTCCGAGAAGGAAGTATTTTCTACATTTTGTCGGGTCTGGGTGTTAGTAGTACCATCATTGTTTATAATTTCCACAAAATAAGTCCTTTATAATAATATTAGGTTTTTAAGAAGAAATTATACTTAGGCACACAAAACAAGGCTCCTAGGTTTTAATACCGGTCAGGGCAATTAAGACCATATTTTCTAAATTCAATTGGGTCAGGTAAGAGCCTACAGCAGAGATTTAGATTTACTTAGGGCCTTTAACATGATGACAACTCTGAACAGAGCATATTCTGATCTGAGTGACCCTGAGCAGAGATTTAAATGACTAAGATAGCTAGCTGTAAAGGTGACCAGATTGGGGTAGTTGTGGCACACTAAGCAAAAGTCCTATGTTTTATTCCCGGTCGGGTGAATTTATATGATATTTTCTAAATTTAATAGAAAAAGCAGTGGAATAGGCGCGTTGGTATAGTTTTCTTCAACCCGATATGTTGGTATAGCTATGAAACCACCTGATTGACTTTTTTTCTGTCTTATGTTTTGTGCATCATAATCATCAGCTTGACACAAGCCTGTTTAAAAGGAGGATTTTGTCATGATTGCCACGCTTGTCAGACGGGTAGACGATCTTAGTTAGATAATGGCGGAGGAAAACATTGCTGCCCATCTTATTCAGGCAGAACTCTTTTAGATAGGTAGAATTCAGGCAGTCCTTTTACAATACCTTCAGGTACATCCAGTAGAATAATATTAAATACAATAATACACATACAGTTAGCAAAAATATTGCACACGACTTAAATATTGTGTAATAAAGTGTAAACTGTGTAATTTTCTTCATTAATTATATTAACAATAAAGTACAGCAATTTGTGTAATATGTTTGACTTATTAAAAGCGTTTGCATATGAAGGTTCCATTGTATACCTTGGTTACAGTGTACTGAACTCTAAAAAACTCACGTGCCGTTAAATAAATTTATCATGCGATTTATGAGATAACATAATGCAGACTTAATTCACTAAACGATAAATGAAATATAAAAAAATTGACAATAAACTGCTTTTTATGTTTTATAATCCGAAAACCTAGAACTGCTAATGTTGGCTGTTACCGTTTGTTGAAAGAAAGATTAATTAATTATGGTTCCGTAGATCAAGTTGTTGGAATGATGGGCTTAAAGTGATCCCTTATTCCCTACAAGAATATGAACTCTTAATTGAAGTAAATACGATTAAACAAAACTCTTCAGAAAAAACCCAACAAAAAACTTAAAATGTGACTCAAATCACCACTGTTGGGGCAGGTGCGTAGACCCATCTTTCGTATCTGCTGACACATTCGAGCGTGGATGTATCTCCATTATTACCCCTTAGAAGAATCCTGGTCTTCAGAAGCGCCATTGAATTAAACCACTTCGATAAACTCGCTCCCAGATTAACAGGAACTGAAACGACACAAATCCGCACCCATCCAATCATTAATGTAACATTAAACAGCAACGAAGCCAATGAAGATAATTGTGAATTTTATAACCGGCTTTTAGTCGGGAATAATTTGATCATAAAACCAATATTTGTTCGCCACTTTCCAATTGTTATCTTTTAATTACGACTCATAATCATTTAAGATATCGTGACGCAGATTATGAAATCGATGTACAACTGGAAAAAACACAAATAATCATACTGATTGCAAAGCATAATATAAAAGATAAAGGGGTTTTTCAAGTAAAAGTATTATGAGTTTAGTTATCAAACAACCAGAAGTAACGAGACTCAAAACAATTACTTAAATAAATAAATGCTTTCTATACACACACGGCAAAACAAGTCAGTGCTTACAAAAATATGATTATCATCACCGGTCCATACCAGTCCATTGCCAGGCCTTTCTAAAAGGATGCAACTATAGGCACATTACAACACCCACCCAGTAGGAGTGGGGCAATTGTTTTAATGAAATATTCCTAATTCAGAATACAACCTTATTGCTGAGCATAGGTAAATGCCCTACATCTAGTGTCGAACCTTTGTGTCTGATGGTTATTTTCGGATACAAAGGTATTGCTGGCGGCTTTTAAAATGGCCTTCTCTGTATTAAACCACATCAGCCTGGACACAGACTTCTTCGATAGGAAGATTATGCCGTAATCACCACGTTTTGCAGCAGTTGGATAAAAGACACTGCTGCTATTATTTTACTGTCAGCACGCCTTTGGTTACCCATGGGACGATAATGGATGGTGGTATTTTTAGCACATGTATTTTATTGTTTTTGTTTTATTTTTTTGTCAAAGACATATTCCGATACTACGCCTTTATAATACCAATTTGCCTTCGCCCTGAATGTCAGTCAAAAATGTTTTCAAGCGATAAAATTTGTTGAGGTCTGAACATAATCTTGCATTATTTTCTCCAGCTTGAACTCTCCGAAAGACCTCTCCAAAAGCTTTCCGTCTTTTTTTAGTAGTTTTTAAAGGAGTTTCCAATTCACCTGTTACGAGTGTTACGACATCCATACCAGGAGCTGGAGTAGCACTATTAGAATTGGATATAGATATCAGTGCCCTGCCGGTACGAGCTAAATTTAATAATAATATTTTAATTAAAGTAGGTATTCCTTATCAGTACAAATAATTAGGCACAAGCTATCGCGTTATTACCTGCTTATGATAGCACAAGCTGATAGATTCAGATTAAAACGTAATTACAGAAACGGATTATCACCTAATCAAAAACGTGTGTGAAGTATTTATTGTAAATTAAACTTAGGTACAGAAAATATTTGGCCAGAATTTCAAATCAACTCTACAATTCTCTGGTGAGGCCTCGGAGAACCGGTTTAGCTGTAATCTAGGGGATTCTTGTCGGGTAGTATTCACCGTGCCAATTTTAAGGTTTTGGTAATGGTCTACTTAGAAACACATGTGCGCAATAATTGCAATAACCTTATTCCATGCCGACGGAAAACCAGTATAAATTGTAGAACTAGATTGTCAGAAGTTGAAAAGATCTGATATTTTAAGAAGTAATTTGACATTTCTAACAAAGTACAGACCAGCGTCGAAAGCTCTAGTGGTCAGTAGTCAAATTACCTTGCAATCCTATGACATGAGTTATGTTATTTTAAGATCAGAAATATAAACAATATTTTTTTTCAGCAACCCAAAAGGTTTTGCATGTTTAAAAGTATTTTTTTCTCTTCCAAGACATTTAATTTTATATTTGTTTTGATAATGAAAATACAATTGTTTTTCAAGTTTTATCTAAGGATTTTTTGTTACACCAGCAATTGTCCTGTACACGTCATTGCTGTGGTCACTCGATTTCAATGGTGGAAGCCTCTACCTTGCAGTGGGATACCCTACGGTGGTTTTACTTTACACCAGCGATTTATCTGCTTAAATTAGTCGTAAAATACGTTTTTCATCATATTTGTCATAGATTTCTACTCGATAAGCAATGTATTTACCATACGAAACCACATTAATTCTGATAGTTTTATCACTTTAAGTTTGATAAGCCTTATCAATTGACAACGTTATAAAAGTGTCAAATGATGTCAGATCGAGTAAGTGGCCGAGATGAAGCTGTTGGCGTTAGTGTTTGTTTTTGTGGCAGTTCATGCCAAACATGAGCAGTATGCAGGGTCGGTCAACTTTTTACGTTTTTACAATAGTTATTGTTTAGAGAACTAAATTATTCTGTTTTGTACGCAAAAATCATCAATATAAATTTTAGTGATGTTAATCTAACATTAAATTTTAAAAGGTTGACTTTAGGATTGATTCATTAATATTTTTAGATTCTGTTTTAAGTCTTCAGTTTAAGTTAATTGTTAAATAACGACCTGCTATCGATCCGGGAAACTCATTAGCATAAAATAATATTTCAACCTTTTGTTTGACTGTTCTTCACAGAATTTGACAAAATTACATTGTTAATTAGACTTTCGTTTGTCGTTCATAACAAGGATTCAGATGCCATCTTTCTATTACTTTACATCCTGATCTAAAAAATTGGAAAGCTTTTTATGATTTCCACAATCTTTTAAAAACATCGTACATTCTTCTACAGGTACAAATCCTACTTTGTAGGACCCCAAACACAAGTTGAGCTGAAGGCTTTTGGGACTCTCATTCAGGACTTGGAGCTGGACGTCCTCGGGTACCCTGCAGTCGGTCGTGAGGGTCTAATCCTTGTAAAGCCGGAGTTCCAGGCTGAATTTACGCAGACTCTGGATGATATTGGAGTCTCTTACAGGGTTCATGTTGATGATGTCGTCAAGTAAGTTTTAATATGTGTTTTTATATGTATGTAGGTGTGGGTCTAAATGAAAACACTTTTTCGGTGATATAACTCGGTATATTATTAAATTTTATTATTACACGCAACAGTCCTGCAGTCATCGGTAATGGCGGCGTCGTAAGAGAGAGACCTCTCGTTTTTAATCATTCATCCATCCCGTTCACACACATGCTTCGTTCAGAAATCATTGACAAACTCTTTAAATCCTACAACTCGGCCTTCCTGCAAACCAGTCTGGCCTCAGACTGAAACCACTCTAAGTTATAACACTAATGTCTAATCTAAGAAGCATTACTAAACCGAAAAACTATGTTTGTTTTTATTTAATAAGTTCAACATTAGTAACCAATTTAGTCTAAGAGATTATATTTCATGCCTACTATAAACTGCTCTATACAAATGCAAAACTAACATCAATAATAACCTAAATTACATTAACAACATGGATTACTAACTTACAAATCTAAACAACTTACACATCTTTTACTAATTGTTACAATATACAAGAAATGCTATTTATTTGGCATTTGCTATCCTTATGAAGCTACTAATTACTACAAAACATAATTAAAATCATTTTGTAACAAGGTAGTGTACAACAACTTACAACCATAACAAGAAGTACAATTTTCTCTAAGTGTTTATATAAAATAGTAGATTATTTATAAAATTACAGCTGACTTTTACACACATCAACAAAGATAGTATAGTAAACTATCTATGACTTATGCAGTTATTCACACTTAAACGAAATAATAAATTAATAATGTAATACCAGGTTGAACTGAAAACACGTTTTTTTTTTATAAAAGTTAAGTACAATTTAATCAGAATAAAATTCAGTTGAACTAAGGCCACCTTTTCATGCAATCTATACCTGATGTAGTTCTTATTGGTCCTTCCTTACCCCTGTCTATTTTCTCTACCCCATACCTCCCCCTTCCTAACTCTTTTGTGATTTGATATGGTCCAAAGAATTTTTGTTTTAATTTTAACGCATTTCCAAATTGCGTTCGTTGTATGGCCACTAAGTCTCCTTGCTTATACTGCTCTCCTTCTTTTCGTTTCTTATTGTAAGTTTTTCTGTTCTCTTCTTGGATTCTGAAAATTTGTGCTTTAGCTGCTCTCCTTGCTTCATCTCTACTATTCATGAAATTCATTCTCTTTTCCTCTTCAAGAAACTCTAAAATTGATAGATCTTCTTTCAGTTTACTCACATGCTTATACCAATGACTAGGTTCTTCGATACACATCTTTGTCAAGGTGGAAATAATAATACTGTTCATACGTTCTACTTGGCCATTTCCCCTAGGGATTCCGGTTGTGATAGTGATATGTTCTATGCCTTATTCTTGGCAGTATTCTCTAAACTCGTTCCCGGTAAAGGCTGTTCCACGATCTGTTATGAATCTTCGTGGGTTGCCAAAGTCTTTCTGATGTAACTTCAGTTTTTCTACTGTCTCCTTTGCAGTCACAGTCTTAACAGGATAAATCCAGACAAACTTTGTATATCCATCAATTACAGTAAGTATATAATTGTACATTTTCTTGGTTGCATCTAAAGGTCCTAAGTGATCACAATGTAAGGTATCTACATTTGCATTAGGATTGCTGCATAGCCATACATAGAAGCATCTGTATGTAATTCAGTCTCCATTTGTAGATCAAATATCTTCAAAACTAGTTCACAACATAATTTTGATATTAATTCTTCGAAAGCTCGTCTTTGCGCATCTTCAAATCTAAATTCACCTTTCTTTATCAAATCGCTTAATGGTTTTGCTATCAATGCATAATTTTGTATGAATTTTCTGAAGTACGAAGTAAGTCCTATGAAGCTGTGAACTTCTTTCAAACTTTTAGGAATTGGGAATGACATAACAGCCTTCGTCTTCTCTGTAGATGGTTTCACTGTTCCATTAGAAATTATATAACCTAAATATTCAACGGACCTTTGTAGTATTTGTGATTTTTTCCAATTTAATTTCAGTCCATATTCTGCAGCTACTCTCAGCACATCTTTAAGCCTTGCTATTCCTTCTTCTTCATCTTTGGAAAGTATAATCAAATCGTCGATAAATATTAAAACCACTCCGTTCCTAATAAAATCTGCAAATATTATGTTGATGTATCGAGTGAAGTACTTTGGGCAGATGGAGAGGCCAAATGGAGCTCTTAGAAATTCGTACTGGCCCTCAGGATTACTCGTAACGAATGCTGTATATTTTACAGAGTCTTCTTCAATTGGCAGATGAAAAAAGCCGTTCTTTAAGTCGAGAGTACTAAACACGTTCACTTTACTTAGTTTGTCTACTTGGTCTTCGATTACTGGCAATGGATATTCATCTTTTACCATCTTCTGATTTAGCTTTCGATAGTCAACGCATACTCGTGTACTACCATCTTTTTTCTTCACTAAAACCAGGGGACTTGCATATTCGGAGAAACTTGGACGAATAATACCCTTCGTTAACCAGTCTTCTACTTGATGCTTCACCAACAGTTCTTCAGTTAGCGCCAATCTTCTAGGTCGTTGAGTAATTGGTACATCATCTTTCAATACTATCTTTAACTTAATGGGCGCATCTTCAAAGTTGTGTAGCTATCTATAATTTCTTTCACTGCTGTACACTGATCATCACAACTGGAAAAAAGACAGATAGAATTTTGATATGAACTATCATAATAGGTAGGCCTGACTTCAACTGAACCCCTGTCAATAACTGTGATAGTATTTATTAAAAATGGTTGTCCTAATATTACATCATATGGTATCACATTAGTTGGCACAATATGAAAACAAATATTGTAACAGTGTTTATCAATAACTAATTCTGTGTCGAACTTACCAATTGAAAATACTTGTGAACATCCCAACCCAGTAAGCAACATTTTCTCGGGTTTGTATACACTATTTAATTTGGAAAACATGTCAAAAGTTATTAAATTCAAGTCGCTACCCGTATCAATTAAACAGTTCGTCACAAAACCACTTAATTTTATACTTTTCAAACTCATATTAATGGGATCGCTTTTGTTTACATTCAATATATTTGTCGCTGAATGAAGTTTGCAAGGTTGACACAAGCTGTCACTGTCACACTCCGACCGAATGGAACGAACCCTAGACGAATGAACGAACTCATCCTGGCCGATACTGACCGAATGAACCGAACCAAAGTTTGACGTATGTTTACTCACTCTCACTCGTTCTTCCGGATCGCTATTCACTTTATTCCGTTCGCCGTTCTCGTTTGCAGCGCCCTCTGCTGACGTCTTGTGTTGAACAACAAACATCGACCGCCGATCTTGATTAGCTCCGACTTCGCCATATGTTTTCTTCACAGATTGTGTTCGTACCTCGTGCAATGCCTCGTTCTTCGTACATTGCGCACCGATGTGTCCAAACTCGTTGCAGCGGAAGCACTTAACGCCTTTGACACAGGAATTCGACAAATGTCCTTTCTCGCCGCAATTGTAACAACGTTGAAATGACTTCACTGCGGTTTCACGTGGAGTTTTCTGCTTCGATACTGCTTGAGCCGCATCCCGTAGTTTCATAGTATCCGCCCTCTTTGTTTTCTGCTTAAAACTTTCATATAATACAATCTTCTCTTTTAGCACGGAATAGGATGTCACACCGTAAAATAATAGTTTATTCGACTCATAGTCGGTTATCCCGTCTACTATGTATTGTATGGCAACGTAATCTGGAAATTTAGCCCTTTTACCCAATTCTTTCATTACTAACATATATTGGTAGAACGTCTCATTGGGCTGCTTCTTGCGCTTACTCATGATCTCATGCATCTGCTTGCTGTCAATAGCCTCTGGAAATTCCTTGATCAAAGCCCCTCGTAGCTCATCGTAAGTTTTGAAAGCTTTCTCCGTCTTAACCCATAGTGCCGCCGTACCAGATAAACACCGTCGTGCTATGACAAGCTTTTGTTTCTGGCTCCATCCAAAAATATCGGCGTTGTCTTCCAGATCCTGGGTTCACTTTACGGAGGAATACGTCATATCATCTCCGGTGAACATAGGTATGGAATCGATCATGTGGAATGGATTGCAATTGCCGTCTTTGCTATCGCTCTCCGCCATTGTAGTCGTCGTCCAGCAAGTAATCCAGCAGTGTAACTAGTAAACGTGTAGTCGTCGTCGTCCTCGTCGTAGGTTATAATAGCGGCCGGCACATGCGACCACGCGGTGACTCGATGCACGTTATCTCGAAATACGCGAAAATACTCCGATTCATTTAGACCCTTTAATCCCGGACGAGAAATTGTAGGTGTGGGTCTAAATGAAAACACTTTTTCGGTGATATAACTCGGTATATTATTAAATTTTATTATTACACGCAACAGTCCTGCAGTCATCGGTAATGGCGGCGTCGTAAGAGAGAGACCTCTCGTTTTTAATCATTCATCCATCCCGTTCACACACATGCTTCGTTCAGAAATCATTGACAAACTCTTTAAATCCTACATGTATCTGAAATTCGATCGGTATGATATAGTTTTACAGAAAAAAATAATTTAGACCCGAATATACTTTTATACATTAAGAAATAAATCATTATTTCGTCATACCTAGTTCAGGGTTTTTTAACAGTGTTTTGTTTATGATGCCAGTAATAAAGGTTAACTATTTTTCTATTAATATGCTTCTTTTTCAACTAAATCCTTAACTTAATTTTACATGGGACTATAAATAAAGGAAAAAATCATGTTTTTTACTGTCATAGCGAAAAATTTATGAATATTTTTTCGATTGATTCCCCACTGTTAAGAACAAGCTTTCTCTTTTGTTCCTACTAATGGGTAACTATTTATACTAATAAAAAAAGTAAGCTATTTAGTAAAATTAATTTAAATCATGCCCTCGCTGTATGTAGCGTTGAAGTTATAAATCAAACCGCAAAGCTCCTTACGCAAATTACGTCTACCTGGAAAGTATTAATAAAACATTTAAATTCACATCATAAAACTTGCAATTTAAATTTTAGAGCCCTCCAAGGTGATGATGAGGCTATTGAAGAAGTCAACAAAGAAAACCTGGCGAGGGATGGAGAAGCCAGGATTCCGTATAACAATTACCAGCCCTTAAGAGTTGTAAGTATTTCACATAAACAAATTTAACATTTTAACTTTCAACTGTGCTATTTGCATTGGCAAGAAAAGTTTCTAATCAAGATTTCTGGAAGCTAGAGGCTGCAGGATCACTTGTATCAATTATTCTTAAAGGGTTAAGAGTCATGAATTGACGTCTTAAGTCACCTATTTAATTTGAGTATGTTGATAAAGCCTGTTGGAATATTAATTTGCAAAATCCAAAACATTATTGAATTGAAAAAAAAATACATTATGTAAAAATAGGCAATTTAAGAGTAAATATTATCTATTTTTACTTTTATATGACATGTAACTTACATTACTCGTATGTAATGTACGAATAAAGTCAGATCTTGTAAAATCATTTAAGTACGGTATAAGGCAGATTACACATATTATTTTATTTACAATATGTGCAAGCTTTGCATAATTTATAACGAAACTGTTCTGAAAAAAATGAATTATTGTTATTATTTTGGTAAGAGTAGTAGTAAAACAGTTTCATTCTCCTTCTTCCAGTACGACGATTACCTAGACAGCATTGCGCGTCGTTTCCCCAACGTAGTTAAGTTGGTCTCCCCTGCAAACTCTTTCGAAGGTCGCCCGATTAAGTATCTGAAGATTTCCACCACCAACTTCGAAGACACGAGCAAACCCATCATCTTCGTCGAAGGAGGCATTCATGCTAGGGAGTGGATTGCACCACCTACTATCACTTGGGCGATTAAAAAGCTGGTCGAAGATGTTACCGAACCTGATCTTCTCGAGAGATTCGACTGGATCCTTTTCCCGATCTCCAACCCTGATGGTTATGAATTCAGTCATACAAATGTAAGTGTAACTTTACAGTTTTAAATAAGCTAAGAATAATCTGTTGTTAAGAAATAATGAAGTTCTTGGGGTCAATTGTGGAATGAATTTTTCATAAATTAACATAAATGTTAACAGTTTTAAAATTTAGAACACTGTCTTCACTTCCTTTTTATTAAATGTCTCTTGTCTACCCGTGTTAGAACAAACAATGAGCCAACTTTGTCCAAGTAGCTCTAAATGTAATAACTAGACTTTTTTAAGCTATTGCATAGCTTCTATCGCGGGCCTTGAGCGTGGAGACCGAATCCAGAAATTCCGTTATGAAAAAAAACCTAACACGGTACTCGGGGCGAGGCACGATCGAACAATTATGAATTTCCGAAATTTAAAAATAATTTAGGAGAAAATAAGGATTTTGACAGTATGGTTACCATATCTGCCAAAATAACAGAAAAATTTAATTACAAAAGTCAAAATTAGATAGTTAATTAGATTAGAAGTTGTTAAAAAAGGCTATGCAATAGCTTTACCGCGGCAGTCTCCGAGTGCCACACGTCTTTTTTTTTTCACTTAAAACTGTGATCAAAAAGGAGGGAAAGACTAAAATAAATGCGAGAGAATTAATAGGCAAAATAGCTGAAATCTTTACATTTATGGCTTAGAATATAATTCTAAGTTTTATGGTGTCTTTTAGCAAGTCTTATTCCAAGGTTTTGGTACACTCAGGCATAAATATAAAACCAAAATTAAACGGCATCCATCTCTGCTAGCAACTTGGAGTCACTTACTTCTTGAAGTTCGGGGACATAGTTTTTCAGAGTGTTATTAAACAGATTTTGATAATATTTTTTATCTTTTCAGACCCGCTTCTGGCGTAAAACCCGTTCGACCGACAGCTCTCCTTTGAGTTCCATATGCCCAGGAGTCGATGGAAACCGTAATTATGACTTTGCGTGGAACACTGTCGGTGTCAGCAGCAACCCTTGTTCTGACACCTTTGCCGGCAGCCGAGCATTCTCAGAAATCGAAACCAGAGTTGTACGTGACATCATACACGAGAATCTGAGCAGAATGGCCTTGTATCTGACAATGCACAGTTTCGGAAGCATGATCTTATACCCTTGGGGACATGATGGTACACTTTCGAACAATGCGTTCGCGTTACAAACTGTGGGCGTCGCCATGGCTGATGCTATCTTCGCCAACCGTCTTCCTCACTTTCCAAGATACGAAGTTGGTAACTCTGTCCTTGTTATTGGCTATGCTGCATCGGGGGCTTCTGAAGATTACGCTCATAGTGTTGGTGTACCTTTGTCATATACCTATGAGTTGCCAGGTTTAAGCAATGGACTTAACGGCTTTAACCTTAACCCAAGGTACATCGAACAGGTCTGCCGCGAAACCTGGGAAGGTATTGTTGTGGGAGCGAGAAGAGCTGGAGATTTGTACGTGCCTCCTCCTTGATGAGACTTTTAGAGTAGTTTATCGCCATGATCTTTTAATTTAATTATATCTATTTATAAATAATACGATTGTTTTTATGTTTGTCGGCATCATAAATAAACTAATAGTGGTGAAGAAATAATTAAATCTTGTACTACGATTGATCACAGAAATCGATACCCCAATGCTATAAATACATAGGATTTTGTTCAACAGTAATTAATACCACTAGCCCCTCGATTGTATTCAGACAAAATTAAAATCAATTGCTATCGCGACAGCCGGCGTTCCTATGATCCTGTAGGAGTATAATCGATATCTTTAAACAGATGCATTGATGTGTCAATGTGTCGATATATTGCGGCTTTCCATCGACCTTCCCCCATCTCTAAGCATCCTAGGAAACGCGAATAGAATACTCTGAATTGGAAATTGATCCGCAATGCGCGGAACTTCTTGAGATGAGAAAATTCCAATTAAAACCAAGTTTACATGCATCGCAGGGCACCGAACAAAATGCTAATTTGCGCCTCGGCAGAAAACTTGGAGTTCTGGCTTAATCAGTGTTGCTTAAGCTAGAAAATCTTTTGGGACAGGTACACAGAGAAGTTAAGTAGGTATACATTAGAATTGTTTGACCATTCTTGAAAGATGGTGTCAATGATTTTCTAGTCGCCTATTACATACCTCTGACGTATAAGAGCAGGAATCAACAGCTTAAATGTGCCTCCCAAAGCACGACTATATAGGTTGTTGAACCGATGGGGAATCGAATCTGGTATAATTGCTTAATAGGCGGACCACCGCGACACTATGCCAAAAGGAGCGTCAAGTATATATTAAAATATCTAATATTTTTAACCGACGAGTTACATGAGTCAGTAGTTTCATTTCAGTACTTTCACTGCATCGTATTCTGTTCACCAACCCGCCTGTCACGAGTCGTGGTTATGGGAGAAACCTTTTTTTTCCATCAGTTGACTGATGTTGATTGAAAATGATGATGATGATACAGAAAGGTGCCTGATGGTCCCTATTTAGTCAATTCAGTTCTCTACGAAACTTCTCGTTGCACAAAGCGCCGTTACTGCAGGTTATTTAAGTCTAAGTGTTATTGTTTATTTATTTACTTGATTGGACAATCTAGGAAATTTATTTTAGACAATCGTTTAAATTATAAACTCAAGATAGCACGTAACAAAGGTATACAAACATCTTTTAAACGCGGCCACATCATGCTTATACAAAATGGACGGGGGTAAGATATTAATTAAAATTTACCAAAGTTATTAATCACATGCCTATGTCCTTTCTTAGAGTCTAATCTATCATTTTATCTAATTTCATCCAAATCGGCTTTTTACTTTAGGCGTGAAAACGTAAAAGACAGATATACCTTCTAATTTATAATATTACTAAATATAACTGTTTTATGTAGTTCCCTAGCCAACGACACATTAGTATTCAGCCCCTGTAGTTTTGTATTTTCTAGACCAGACAATATTTTTTCAAAGCGACGGACGGACATGGCTCCCGTGGGAGAACTGGTGCGACGAAGACAACTATGATAATTTCTTTACGACTTGCTACTCTGAATAAATATAAGCGAATACTGTGGGCATAACAAAGGCTTGAAGACGCTTAAAATGAAGTTATTTAAATAATGTTAAAAGACGCTCTTTTTTTTTAATATTCTTTATTGCGCAAACTTTAAATTAAATAAATAAATAATAAATAAATAAATATTTAAGACAAATGCCTCAATGGGCCACACTGAGCCATCTAGTCCCAAATTAAGGTACTATTAAGTACCCTGTCGTATGGGGTACTAGACAACCGATAAACTTACTTATATACTTTTTTTTTTTGTAAATACATACTTATAATACATAGAAAACACCCAGACCAGTACAAACAGACATGTTCATGCACACAAATATTTGTACTGTGCGGGGATCGAACCCGCGACCCATGGCTCAGAAGCAGCGTTAACTACCGCTGATCCAAATGGTCGTCGGTTTCGTTTGAAAGAAATACATTTGTCTTATAAGAGGTAATTGAAATAAAAGATTTTACAAATTTAATATACGTGTTATACGAGTTTTATATTAAACAAGCTGTTGCCCGCGACTTGGAATTTTGGAAATTGAAATCTATTCAACGGGAACCGAACATGTTTTCGGGATTAAAGATAGCCTGTATCAATGTTATCAAAGTAAAGTAGAAAATTAGGTACAGATATGTTACCTTCATAGTAATTTGCGTATTAAATCTGTTCCGTCAAATCCAAAACAGCACACATTGTCAAGTTTCACTGATAAGCAGAACAAAAGATGCGAAATAGCATGCAAATGAAGGAGATGGCTATAATTTATACTGATTACCGCTCGTGTTTGCACTCGACGTGGACGTTGTACAAAACGTAATATCATAATATCATATATGCTATTCCAGCATAATTATGACCTATTTCCGTGCCAAATTTCACCTAGATCCTTTCAGCCGTTCAAGATTCAAGATTCATTTATTTGCATTAAATATGGTACATAGAAGATGTTTGATAAAAAAAGTTTCACATATTTAGCCATTTATATATAGCATGCAAATTGAAAAAGGGTTCAATTAATCAATACACTTAGAAGTCAAATACAATTAACCTACAAATAAACAATACAAATTCCAATCATAGTCAAGTTACTCAATACACAATTTATTATTAATGTCAATTTTGCACTCAAGAAATTCCTTGACTGAGTAAAAACATTTGTCTCTCAGCCAGTCATATAATTTATTTTTGAAAATATTTAAAGGAAGCCTAGTCAATGAGTGTGGTTTGTAAAAATTCTAATGCAACTTGGATAACAATTTCGCTTAAAATATTGGGTTTGTATTTTGGGCAGCAATAGTTTCCCCCGATGTCTTATAGATTTTATGGCATAGTCATCCTTATGTACAAACAAATGTGGATGAGTTTTTACAAAGACGCAACACTCCAACAAATATATTGACGGAAGAGAGAGCAAATTTAAAAAAGTGTTTTCACTTCAAAGTGTTAAAATCATTTATTGATGATCTATGACACGTATAGATTACGTCAAGGAGTACTAAATTAACCAAGCCCGCATGAATGGTTGTAAGACCCTGATTTTATTTGCTAAGTAAAAATGTGTGAATGATTTAAAATGTCGCATCGACAAATTCCATTTATTGGACTGACACACATACACACATTTAAATTAAATGTATTAACTTAAAATAGTATTAACCTTTCCAACGTTCCGATGTGAATGCACAAATCATGGTCGCAGGCAGACTGGAGGCGCTCTGCGTCGTCTGGTTGAGAAAAATCATTTTCTTCCACCCGCATATTCTCAACAATTTCGTCACGCGTACAGTCAGCTCGACACAGTACACTTAGTATCCGAGATTTTTTGGGAAGCATTGCATAAACATTTCATCGGAGACTATTTTATTGTTTCGTACTTTTTAAAGCGTGTTTTCAGTAGTCGGTTTAAACTTTATTTTTATCAATTTTGATAATGACTAAATAATTATTTAGTTAATAGAGGTCAAAATCATTTAAATCATTTTAGCGCTAATGTCATAACAGCTTCAGTTACAGCTGTTGTAGCAGCAATGAGCACACATTAGTAGTGCACATCAGGCTGTACATTTTTGTTGCAAACTCACACCTATATCTACCTATATTAAGATGACCCAGTGTATAGATGTGCTGTCGTCTGTACTGTCACTTAACCATATACCAAACTGTCGAAATATTTGTAAAAGGCGTCCTAACATTAAACAACAGTGTTTGTTTTTAATTGTTTAAAAAAATATACCTTTGTACAATTTATTTTCAACTTGGATAAAGTTAAATCCATTCTGGTAGAACTTGTTCTTAGATCTCGAGAAAGTTCTGAACTTAGGCGATGTTGTGGCTAACACTACAAGCAACCACAGAATAGTTAAGGAGTTTCCTCTTCATCTGATCTCTAGTTGTAGCCATGACGACATCGGTTTGACTAAAACCGGATACAGATTTATTTTAAATTACTTTAAAACATATTTATTTGACACACATTTGATGAATAGTTACACAGAATTATATGTTTATATTATATTAAAAATGAATCCCTATTTCCCTTGGTCATCGCATCACGCGTGAACGGCTGGACCGATTTCGCTAATTCTTTTTTGTTTTGTTTGTTATTGTCAGGAGAATGTTCTTATAAAAGAAAAAATAAGAAAATTGCACAGAAATTTAGAAAATTTAAGAAAGTTTAATAACTATACTAAATTATTTGTTATGTAACCTTATCGGTTTTGACAATTTAAACTTTTTAAAGTATGGCGTTTGACATAACACATTGACAGAATGCGTGCTACAAATATCGTCAAAGAGGTAAAAAAAACTGAATTTTGCACATGGCCAGTAATGTCGCCTGTTCCCATGTCGGAATAACAACAAAATTATTTATAGGTGTACCCGTATCAATACCATACTACGTGCGGAATCAACATTCATAGTAAGACAGGACAACGTCTGTCGGGTCCGCTAGTGTAATATAAATTTCCTTTCCAAAAATTGCATACTACAAAATGTCGGACTGCATAGTCAAAACATGCCAAAAACAACAAAACTGAATTCCTAACTACTCACATCATTTATAGAAAACCCGAAACATTGATAAGCCTTTCTCCTCTCGATAAGCTTCTGTGAAATCTAGCCATTTAGCTGATTAAATTCCATCAGATAAAAGGCTAGGCTAGATCTCTTTGAAACGGCTCTTAGCTTATACCTGAATAGGTTTTGGTGCGGGCTTTTTAGTTATTAACTGTTTAGGTTTAGAAATGCGATCCCAGTTTTGGCAACTTTCCGTGAACTTGCAATGGTATCTTATTTTGAAATTAATAAACTTCTTAAACGCTTTTAACATTGAATGAGAGATATACAGAATGACATTCAAATCACGATCCAAATTTTAATACAACAATATACGAGACAAAAAACAAATGACGTATTTTTTCTTTCGGTATAGCTTATTACAAATATATCAAAATAAAGCACTTAGTAAATGTCCGCCAAAAATCTATAATTTTGGATACATTCTCCTCGCAACACATTTTTTACGCGATGCGCGTCCCATTAATTCATTACAAAACTATTCATAGATTGTTGATTTTCCCTTCATACCTTCGCGGGCTTAGGACTGTAATAATAAAATTGTAAACTAACTAACTTAAAAAAATATATGGTATTCATGTGTCGTAATATATGGATGGCCTTATATCTGGGTGAAAATCTGTGTCCAGCGGTGGTATAGAAAATAATCTGTGTCCTTTCTAACAAACCCCGTTAGTCTAGTGGTTTAAATACCGGGCCAAGATCTCGGGGTCCCAGGTTCAAATCCCGGGTCGGGCAACATAAAGTTTCGAATTTCCGAACGTTGCTCGGGTTTGTGATCACCAACCCGCATTTGGCAAGCGTTGTGATTCTGCCAGTACACCCATCATTGCTGTGGTAACTTGAATTCAATGATGGAGGCCTTTTCCCTGCAGTGGGATGATTATAGGCTGTTACTAATTTACTTTCTAAAAAAACATTGCGATCAGTTTATATTACGACCTCCCTTATGTTGTAGCGTACAAACCGGTTTTTCAAGGTGTCGCTAGCTACGAGGTCTCGGGATCGATTCCCGGATTTCGGGTGTTTGAAATTCCACAAAAAGAGCTTTGATATTATCTTACGTTGCGATTGGAACAATGCATGTAATGCTCACGTTTTTATATTCCGTAAAGACCTAACTAAAGTAATTATTGTATTTTTCGTTAAAAATGCAATGTCAGCAGGAATTAGTCAAATCTCTCCCTCCATTAAGTATAATTTGAAACCTATTTTACGGAAACGGTAATATTTGGCTCAGACCGTCTTGGACTGGCACAAAATGCATTTCGCTGAGCTACGTACGACGGCACTTGAAGACGCTTTCAAATGAGAAATTTTAATGAATTCTTGCCATCTTTAGACGTGAATAAGATTTTCTGGATGTGGTTGTAAAACCTCAAACAGTTTATGAACTTAAGTGACCCTTACAAGCTTACCTCGAGTTACCAGGGCCTTAGAAAACCAGCGTCTTGGCACAAAATAAATAGGAATAGAAGTCAATTTCATGTATGCGTATTACTTTTTAACACCCCGTTGGTAGTGGATTAAGCACCAGGCCAAGACCTCCGAGGTCCTGGATTCATCGCTGTCAGTAATAAAAAATTATGTGCATGGAAAATATGACATGCATTGTTCTGATCCTAGAAAAGTATTTAAAGCACTTGTTTCGCTGAAATTAGAAACAACAGTAGTACCACAAACACCCGAAAAAAATTATAAACATATTTTTTACTACAGGCGAATCGATCCCTGGATCTAAGGATCTAAGGACCAGACGACACCTTAAAAACCAGCGTGTATGCCACTCCGCCACGGAGGTCTTCAATGTGGATAAAAAATATTTTTCTATACAGCCTCAGGTCTGGGTGTTTGTGGTTCCTTCGTTATTTCTAAATTTCACAAAACCGGTCCAATAAATACTTAACTATTTGGCGAAACCTTTAGAAAAACGAAACATAGGAGTTGCTAAAAAATATAATTAATTTAAACTGTTTTCAGTCCCTTCTAGATTCATTTAAATCATCCCTAACGTTGAGAAGCAGGTAATTAACTGTGGGCGATTTTAATGAAAATTATTATCGGTTGCGGAGACAACTGTTTAAGTATGATTATGTAAATGAATACTGAACAGATTGGAATTATGGAGTTCTATTCAATTACAGAACAGGTATTTAAGATCTATTTATTAGTTGTTTTTACCCTTAAACGTGGGAGATGGTTTACAAAAGCATGGTCGTTCTATTTTGGAGGCTTTCTCGCCAAACGTATGCGTGGGTGTGTCTATCTCCCACCGAGATCAAGACAAATAATTCAAAGACGAACTTACTTTCAGCGCCTTTAAAATACGAACTTACTTTTACGACTAGCTTATGACGTACTCTTTGTAAGTGACTTTAAAGATAACTATAATATAATCAAATAATCAAATAATCAATAATTTATTTGCGAGTAAACATGGTATAAAAAGATGTTACAGACAATGTTTAGCCAAAATTAATTAGCATACAAAATTACAAAATATACAAGATTACAAAAATGCTTATTTCACAAAAGCTTATCTAATAAAGGCGGTGATAACCTATAAAATTACATTTCTACCCGACACTCCCAAAGAACTCTTTTAAGTCATAAAGAGTAAGTGATAGTAACCATTTACTCAATTGTTTTCTAAAGTTATTAAAGTTTAAATCTAGTAATTCCTTTGGTATTTTATTATAGATTTTGACACACATAGTTAAGCAGCTATTTTTGTACTGCATTGTTTTCGAGGTGACTTGTAATACCAATCTGTGTCCATTTCTACTATTTCTTGGATAGTAATCACTCGCTCTTTTAAATAAGTGCTTATTACGCATTACAAATACGCATGTGTCAAGTATATAAAGTGAAGTCAGAGTTAATAACCGCGTTTTATTAAATAGAAGACGACAAGAAGTAAGTGGGGGAACACCATACATAGCTCTCAAAAATTTTTTTGAGCAATGAAAGCTCTATTTACATGAGGGCTATTGCCCCATATTAGTAGCCCATAACGCAACAGGGACCCTACATAAGCGTGGTAGGCCGTAATTGCAGTACTTATATTTGTAATCTGACACACTTTAGAGCATATACAAATGAATTGATTCAAGTACAGATATTATCTATGTGTATTTTCCAATTCAGGTCTTTATCTATTGTTATTCCTAGAAATTTAATTTGATCTACTTTATTAATGTCAATGTCTTTATATTTAATGTCAAGATTAATATTTTTATATTTATTGAAGTGTATATATTTGGTTTTAGTCAGATTAATTTTTAGATTATGCATGTCAAGATATTTTATTAAGTTATTAATAGTCGTATTTACATCATTTTCATGTTCTGTCACTACATTACTTGAGGTGACCGTAATAGATATATCATCAGCAAATGCGATGCATTGATGATGTCTAGTTGAATTAAAAATGTCATTGATGTATATAATGAACAAAATTGGGCCTAATACGCTTCCTTGTGGTACACCACATTGATTGTATTTATATTGTGATGAATACGCTGTTATTTCTTGTTTATCATTAAGTTTTTCCACGACTACAGTCTGTTTTCTATTACTAATATTATATGACATTATCCATTTTAATACGAGACCCCTGGCACCAATATTTTCCAGTTTTGTTGCCAGTAGTTGATGTGACACATGATCAAATGCTTTAGAAAGATCAATAAATATACCAGTTGTCAATTTTTTATCATTAATACCTGTTAAAATGGTTTCCAAAAATTTATGAATAGCTAAAGTGGTGGATTTATTTTTTTGAAAGCCGTATTGGTTTTCATGTAGTAAATGAAACTTGTTTCAGTACTCAATCAATTGTCTATATAAACACTTTTCAAATATCTTAGAGAAAACTGATATGATGGCAATAGGACGATAATTGTCAATTTCATCCAACTTCCCTTTTTTATGCAAAGGTTTTACAATAGTGAGTTTAAGTTGCTCTGACAATACGCCCGTTGAAAAAGACAGATTAATTAAGTGAGTAAGAATGGTAACAAGTTCACTCACACAATCCTTCAGAACTATAGTACAAATTTTTATAGAGATGTCCCCTACTTGAGGATTTTGAAGATGCATCCCTTATCCGGTGCGAGGTCGCCATTCCAGCGTCTGCCTCATAAGCCATCGGTTATTCTTGGTATTTCACTGCATCTTCAGCTTTTATAGTATCTGTACGGTTCTGTTCGTTACTTTCTGAAATTTGTATTATCTGATCAAAAAATTTTTACGCATTTTTTTTCTTTGAGTAACAGCCTAAAATAAATAATCATCCCACTGCAGAGAAAAGGACTCCTCATTAAACTTAAGTTCCCACAGCAATGAGGGGTACAAGCATAATCACCACGCTGGGACCACGAGAAAGGTTTGAAAATTCCAAATTCTTGTTGCCCACCCGTTGATCGGACCCAAGATCTTTGCTCGATACATAAACAGCTAGACCAATAATAATAATATTTTATTAATAATTTTTATTTATTTATCTTCCACACTTAGACACTAAAGTACAAAATATTAAGAAAAAAAAGTAAAAGTTGTAAATTAAACGTCTTCACTGTTTATAAGTTTGTTTTTGTAGTAAAAACATGGGTAAAGTAAAGTAACAGCCTAAAAACATCCCACTGCAGGGAAAAGGCCTCCATCATTGAATTCAAGTTACCACTGCAATGATGGGTGTACTGGCATAATCACCACGCTTGCCAAATGCGGGTTGGTGATTAGATCACAAACCCGAGCAACGTTCAAATATTCGAAACTTTTTCTTTTTTTTTCCGACCCGGGATTCGAACCTGGGACCCCGAGATCTTGGCCCGGTATTAAAACCACTAGACCAACGGGGCGTTATAAAAACATGGGTAAAAAAGTTATTTTAGTTTGAGGATCCTGCCAAGTTCCTCTCATAGTAAAAATCTAGGCAAGTATCTAGCCTCCCGCTCGCCAATGTTCATTTCGCTATATATTTCAACTGAAGTATTCATAAGGTCCCGTCACACTACGGTTATCCGCGAACTGATAAGCGGTATCAGCCCGTTTGCAGCGTTGCTGATAATTTCCGTCGCAAGATGGCGCCGTATGAGGAGAACGCTTACGGACGGGGCTTGAGCGAGAGCGGGATTCTATTTTAAAATATTTTATTTTTAATGAAAAGTATTTGGTAAGTGATCAAAACAATATTTTTGTTATTTTGTTATTACCTTAGCTTACCTTAGAATTAAAAACATTTTTTTTAATAGCTACATGAACTGTCAAGTATTGCAATGCGGTGCCTGTCTTTAAAAATACTGGGAGAAGCTTGTTACCTCTCATCATTATCAGCCTATATCGATGCTAGATAAGCCGGGTTGGCGATTACAGTTTGGTTAATTGTGGAGAGAAGACACTGTTGCTCACCTTCAGGCAGCATTCCTTCAGTCGCCTAGTACGACATCTACTAAACTGCCCTCCCAAATGCAAACGCAGCCCGTCATTATCTAAGGTCATTATCTTCTCTAAGTCTACTTTGTCCACTTGTTTAGGATGATACTACACCGCGTGAGCCTTGATAATATTTTTATAGAGATAAAAGTGCGTATTTTTATTTGCTCACTTGACAATCCTGGTCAACAAGAGTATTGTATTAAGGTAGCTCAATGGTAAGAGAAGTCAATGGGTAAGCAGAAGGATTTGCATTCGAGTCCTAGGCAGTATACAAGGAATTGTATTTTTATTTGTATTGTAATTAAAAGGTGTCATTTTAAACATATTCGCCATGACAGTATTCCAAGTAGCGAAATATTATACAAAACGCTTTCAGTCAAGCGCTCTGTAGAATCAATAATAATTTTGAAATTTAATATTCAACCGAATCCCCACATCGTAAGGTTCATATAGGCGTGCTAACTTAGTGGTCGCCGCTGAGATATTAGGACTTGTACACAGTCAACACTTTTAGATTTCTTGTTTTTTTTTAATAGATAGATTTATTAATATTGATTCTAGTTTGGTTCATTTAGCCATAAACTTTTAGCTTTTAAAGTTAAACTTAAAACTAAAACTTTGGTACTAATATTTATTTTTAAATAAGAATTTAGGTTATTTAGGTTTTTTTTAATGGACAGTCATACATTATAATGTGGTAAAATGTCTATAATATAATAAGCAACAAAACGTATTGTTTAGCCTTAAAATATTAGTTTATAAATTATATACGACCTACCATACATTAGTTTCTTGCATTTAAATACTAGTTTTTAAAATACAAGAACGGGGCTCTTAAGGCAATTATATTATCTTGTTATCTAGACTCCCGCAGAATACAATGATCGTGGCAAGCTTTAAGCTGCCAAGCTATTCTGTTTACAAACAGCTACCTTACAAGGTATAGTAACCTACTTAGAACATTCAACATTTTAATTGTAAGCTATTCTAATTTTAGTTGTTATTTTAACTGTTATCTAATTCTTATTAAACTTGCAGCTTATTAACACTATTAAATATTAAGAGCTTTCCCTTAATGTTTTTTTTTCTGTCATTGTCAGTCAGATAATTGATTCGTATCATCTCACGTCCTATACATTTTTAATCTCTGATTAATTTAAAGTTACGTGATCTGAAGGTGATGTTTTACCTTTGTTGTAATCATCTTTAAGCCATGTGCGTAAGGTTGCATTTGCAATACGATAGTAGTATTAGTACATATATCTACAAAAATAGAACCCGAGATGGGCGGAGCGTGAAACAGGGACAGGCAGCGTACGTTACTTAATCATAATACAATTAAAGCTGTGCAACGTATTCCTGATGCATTTTAGGTTATATGAAGTTGCTAAACATATCATATTAAGTGCTTAAACAGCTGTTTCATCTAAACTGATTGCCAAACATCTATAAAGATGTTTCTTTCGGGTGTTAAGAGGAAACACAAGGGCCGTTTTTCCATACAAACGTAGTCCCCTGTTTCCTACCTGGATAAAGCCAGTGCAGCAATAATTTTTATTACAAAAATCTATGGCCACTATTAGCATGTTTCTATGTTTTCTGTTTTTTCATAAATTATTTAATAAAAAAGATATGACCCCTCAAAAATCGAAAAAATTCACCAGATTTTCCGCTGTGTTCAAACATCCAGAAAACAAATTTGGCAAAGTTTTAGAAAAAAAAGAAAGTATACGAATACGGCCAAAGCCTTTCTTTAATTTTTAATGAAAAAAGTATTTAAATCGGTCTAGTTTTGGTTAAGTAATCGGGGGACTACGAAACGATGTGCTTTTAGTAGGTATTTTCGGTCCAAGAAGCAGTTGTCTCTATCACACTCTGCGGTGAAGGCGTTTGGCACTGCGCGACAGCAATAGATTTTACAATTACCTATTTTTCAATTGTCTCGCCCGTAGTGTTTCCTCTTAAGAGTGCAAACTACGCTGGTTGACAGCGCTAAAAACATACTTGAAAAATACTTGCGGTGACGTAACTCAGAAGCTGCAAATGGACAAAGCATGGCGCCCGTTATGCATAGAGATGCGGGTTCTTGTCCCACCTGAGACTAAAATTTTCAAGTTCAAAAAACTGATATTTTAACTGCAATCAAATTGCTAAAAATATCAAATAAAGTAAATAATGTAATATTTTGACTGTACCAAAATGCTATTTATAAACTGATCGACATTCAGTGTAACCTTGCCTTTAGTTCTCAAAGATTCACACGTTATTGAACGCAGTCATCTGCCGTGATAGGTATGTTGGTGGCAGTTCATTTTGAACTCTAGTCGGTCTAACTTTTAGAGATTTTAAGCGAAACTTCTGATATTAGTGTTATCAGGCTTTGCTTAGTGTTAGGCTTAGCTTAGTATTAATTAGTAGTAACATTCTTAGAGGTAATGTTTAGTTACACATAAAAACAAGTAACAGTCTATATTCATCCCACTGCAGGGAAAAGGCCTCCATCATTGAATTCAAGTTACCAAAGCAATGATGGGAACTGGCATAATCACCACGCTTGCCAAATGCGGGTTGGTCACAAGCCCGAGCAACGTTCGAAAGTTCGAAACTTTTTGATGCCCGACCCGGGGCTTGAACCTGGGACCCCGACATCTTGGCCCGGTATTAAACCATTAGACCAAGGGGCGTGTACACACGTGGGGCAAGTTACACATAAATTAATTAATTAGTATGTGTAAGCTAAGAGAATAATGTCTACTAGTAGATAACGGAGAGATTAAATGTGGACAACATAAATAAATATGTGGACAACATCACATACATTTTCTGACCCCGATGTGAGTAACTGTTTCAAGCACTCGTATTGTGGGAACCAGAAACAATGAAGGTACCACTATTACCCAGACCCGTCCGGAAATCGAACCCGGGACTTTGGACCCTTGGTGCAGGCGCCTCTTAGAAAACCGGTGATGTCCTTTAAAAGTTACCAGCTAACTCATTAAGTTTTTTTTATCCTATACTCTATCACTGAAACCTTATATGGAAAGCTTTATTCTGTTAAAAACAGACAGAAATTTGGCGAGCGCTGAGGGCGCTCAGCCTAGGTCCACCGGCTAGCGGGCGTGATCTAGTGTTGCCGACCTATCGATAGTTTTAATCGAATATCATGTACCCTATCGATAGTTTCGATACTATCGATGGTACAGGACAAGGCAATACTATTGAATAAGTTCAATACTACCGATAGTATTGTATTTTGTTATTAACAAACTATCGATAATATCGATAGTATCGATACTATCAGTTTTATTTGCAACGATACTATCGATAGTATTGATACTATCGATACTATCGATGGTTTTGGACTATCGATAGTTTAATAGTCGCAATAGTATTGTTCAAAATTTTAGATAGGCCGATCGATAGTCTTACGATTGTTTGGCTATCGATAGACTATCGATTAATAATCGATAGTCGACTATCGATCGGCAGCACTGATCGGGCCGGTGTGGGGTGCAAAAGGCACCCTACTAAATGGCGAACACTCTTTTACGTCACTTATTGACTAAAACTTTGACTGACGACCTCCGTGGTGGAGTGGCGTACACACCGGTTTTCAAGGTGTCGCCTGCTCCGAGGTCCCGGGTTCGATTCCCGGACGGGTCAATGCAGAAAAAATGTGTTTTTCTACATTTTCTCGGGTCTGGGTGTTTGTGGTACCTTCGTTGTTTCTGGTTTCCAAAATACGAATGCTTTAAATAGTTATTCAAATTGGGATCAGGACAATGTATGTGATGTTGTCCACATTTATTTATTATTTATTTATTTATTTATTTATTTTCAAGCCAGTTTCAATAATGTTTTTGTTTATGAACAGACAACAGCACGTCAACCTACAACAAAACGTCAAATCTTCTCAATCGATATTGATCAATCTTCCAAAAATATATTTATAGAACACAAAATTGGCTTAGACTTCGCAACTTTTTTATTTAAAAACTTATTTTAGTTATTAAACGAAAAACCAATATCAGGAATTCTTAAAAACTTCTTCAACCAAACGAACTGGACAATACACAAAATGGCGGAATTTCTTATGAAGTTATTATTAAAATGATTCCAATAAGAGTTTTTAACTTGTCTGATTATCGGAAAGGTTAAATTCTTCCAAAGGTTTTTAATAAAAAAATACTGGAAAACTTTTAATATGGATTTAAGGTATCAATAACGTGTATTTGTATTGAGTTGTTATAACCCGACGATAAAAATGACAATGATTTCAAAGTCATAGACTGCCCTCAGCTTCTTGCTGAGGTGCCATTAACGGTTCCACGGTTGCCTCCCCGACACCCCGTTGCTAGAACATTCTGCCCTCCTCGTAGACGAACTAATCTGGGAGCCTTCCGCCCTATCACTAGGATGATGGCAGAATACAACGCATTGAATAAAGCCAACAAATTCGATATTTTCCATGATAGGTACTTTGCCCGGACTCAGGGCACGAATGATTAAAGGTTTCATCCATGGCTGATTTTAGCTGTGTCAAAGGAAATATTACCTATCATTATTTTTTAATTGTTTTGTATTAGGATTTTTATTTTTGATTATGATTAAAATAAAAAAAAAAAATTAGGACAACACAGAGTCATCTAGTCCCAAATTAAGCTACGTACCCTGTCGTATGGGGTACTAGACAACCGATAAACTTACTTATATACTTTTTTTTTGTAAATACATACTTATAATATATAGAAAACACCCAGACCAGTACAAACAGGCATGTTCATGCACACAAATGTTTGTACTGTGCGGGGATCGAACCCGCGACCCATGGCTCAGAAGCAGCGTTTACTACCGCTGATCCAAATGGTCGTCAAATAACTTTGACGACCATTTGGACCACGACTTGATTGAAATTACTTATTTAGTTTCATGTGTGTTTTCTAGGATTAGTTTTGTATAAATTTAATCTCACTATCCATCGGCTAATGTCATATATACCTTTAATTAGCCAATGTATAAGAATGAATTCCTTGCTAGTTTTAAGAAAGTGATGTATACATTGTTGGTGTACTTTAATAAAAAATAAAAAAAAGCCATCCTATACATATATTTGCTGTATTGTTTCATCATTTTTGTAGGTACTCATAATTTTTTCTTTTTGCATTTGACAACCCCACTTATTATGACTGCAAACTTTTCTTGTCAAGGTATTGTTGTAGCATATTAGCATTTTTTTAACATGTTACTCGGACTATAGTAAGGAAACGATTGATATCTTATTCCTCAAAATCGACTTAGTCTATATACTCTAAGATCCCACCATACATCGACCTTCACCGAGCTGGTTATTGGGTGAAAAGTATTTTCTATTCAAATCCCTCGATCGTGAGTTATTCCAGACAGAATTGAAATCAATTGTTATCGTGGCACCCGAGTGCCTCCTGGGGGTTAAGGGATTATATATGCTAATAAATATATTACAAATGGGTTGCCTAAAAAAAATCAGTCCAGAATATGATTAATTAACAATTTTTTTTAAACTTTTTACTGGTTTGGTTAATAGACAAACTCCATACCAATCGAAAGTATAAAGCGCATAGATTATGCAAACGTTAGGTTGACTATTTTTTTCTCGTCACAACCCTTGAGTAGGCAGGTATAAACAGGTAAATCGATACTAGTAACTTGCACCGGTCTGGTTAATTAAATAAAGTTAAATGCAAATAAATATTATTTAATTATGAACACGGTGGTATAGGGTTGAATGCGAAAAACCAGACCTGAAATTCGGTTGTCAAAGTTAAAAAATTCTACTCTGGACTGAATTCTTTTGAATTTGAAACTGAATTTTGAGTAATAGTTATACTAATAGTTAATCCGTAAATACTTCCAATAAATACCCACACAAATACATAGACTGCTAAAATTATAACCCTTCTTGTAGGCTTTGCTGTAGTCAGGTAAAACCGTAATTTTTCCTAGTCAGGTAATAACATAATAGTATTATGACACTCCTCTAGGTCGAGCGGTTCAAGTACCGGGCTAAGATCTTGGAGTACTAGGTCCGATTCCCGGGTCGGGCATTAACCCCCGTATTTATAAACAAGTAAAAGTAATAACTTGACACCAAGTAATTACTTGAGAGACAATTTGTATGCATTAATCAAGAAGTTACTAGAAGTTATGACTACCAAAAGTTAGCATTTTCAGCCAAATAATATGACTATTAATGGTGATCAATTCCTTTCACTTAAGCACTAGGTATGAACACTAACCCCCGTATTTATAAACAAGTAAAAGTAATTACTTGACTAAAAGTAATTACTTGAGAGACAATTTGTATGCCTTAATCAAGAAATTACTAGAAGTTATAACTACCAAAAGTTAGCATTTTCAGCCAAATAATATGACTATTAATGGTGACCAATTTCTTTCACTTAAGGACTAGGTATGAACACTTTAAGTTATGACTTTCTTAAGCAATATGTAATTACTTCTTTATAAATACGGGGATAAGTTATGACTTTCTTAAGCAATAAGTAATTACTTTTTTATAAATACGGGGGTAATAGTTACGAATTTTCGTACATTACTCCTATTTGAGAACACCAAACCCACATTAGCAAGCGTGGCGATTATGCCTGTACCCATCATTGCTGTGGTAATTCGAATTCAATGATGGCGGCCTTTGCGGGCTGATTCTAGGCTGTAACTTTACTTCTTTTTATATTAGACCGTGCATAAAGCAGAGGCCTATAAAAATCCTTCATGTCTTTTCCTTCACTCTTAGATTTAATAATAAAAAACAAGCAAAGCTCAGTTGTCTAGATACTTCCAGCAAAATTAAAAAAATAAACTGCTCGGTTTTACCAGCTCTCTATATGTCCCTTCCTCCACCTCCCAGGGGATATCGGGCCGATTGTTATTAAGTTTTTTCTTTAGTTAGCTCTCGTGGCCCGATACCCGTTATTATAAAACTCACTTCTACGTTGCATCGTATTTGAAATTGGATCTTACTCAGAACTTGTTAGGATTATTGATTCTATTATTTTTAAATACTGGATTGGTAGACCGGAGACCCGTGACATGAAAAGATCTATGGTCTTTATGACAAAGGTATGGTAACAGAAAACCATCGGTAAGTAACCGTACCAGGTGGACCGACTATTTGGTGTAGGTCGCAGATATGGGCTGCGCTAAATCGATCTTCGTGGAGTTACTAAGGGTAGGCATATACAGATGTGATGACCTAGTTTCGATGTAATAGTTAGCATTTTCAAGTACAAATACGAGTATTTTAGGCATAGTTTGTAATTTTGAAATAATTATTACTTTATTGTCTCACCTGCATCGATAAAAAGTTTTCGATGAAAATCGGACCGGTTTTTGAGATTTTTGTGTTTTGATTTGCCTTTCTCAAGTTATTCTTTCGTTCATATTATTTGAAATTATACTAAATTTTAATTTAAATAACTCTAAGCGAGTCGAGAGTATACAGCGCGTTTTGTTAATTTGGTGGTATTGTCTAGTCAAACTCAGCCAATGTAAAAATATGCATAAATAAATTTTAGAAAAATAAAAACAAAAATATTGTAAACATTAATTTCTATAGAAAACTTTATTACCTCGCATCCATTTTGTTTGATTTTAGATAGATTCCAGTCTTGATAATGTTTTGGAATATTTCGTTTTGAATATAACAGTAAATGACATGACATATTACAAAAGTTAAAACAACTTTTATAACGGTAATGAATCAATTAAAAACATTTGACTGTCAAGAAGTAAAATGAATCGTATTTTAATTGATACATGTTAAAAATTCTATTGACCTAAGTCATAGAAATAATTTTAGAAAATGTGAAATTAACCAAAACGTCAGACGATCGAATTTGTTTGTTTATATAGCGCCTACTTAAATTTGGTTACCTATTACGACCTCCGTGGCGGAGTGGCGTACACACCGGTTTTCAAGGTGTTGCCTGCTTCGATACCCGGATTATGTAACCATTTATATAGCAAAATGAATTTAATAAAACATAGATTCATATGGTAATAAAGTTTATTCAAAATGACCCCCGCGATTTTAAATACAAGCCTTCAATCTGCGCGGCCAGTCGTCTATCGCAGCACGAACGAGGTCCATGTCAATATAGGCAGCTGCCTTAATCAAGGATGCCTTGAGTGACTCCAAATCAGGATGAGGCTTTGAGCAGGCCTTTTCCTCTAAGTGTTGCCATATCTTGTAATCTAACGGACTCAAATCTGGACTGGAGGAGGGCCAGTCTTCGTGCCGGATGAAGTCGATTTCACGCGCCGCCAGCCAGTCTTGTGTGCTTTTCGCTCTATGAGCTGGCGCAGAATCTTGTTGGAATACCCAGAGCCTGTTATTAAACATGGTATGAGAAACAGGTTCCACAAGGTTCTTGAGGACTGTATTTTGATACACAACTGCATTCGTTTTTACGTCTTTCTCACAAAAATGTACCTCAATTAAGCCCCAATAAGAGACTCCTAACCAAACAATGAGCGAGGATGGAAAATGACCTTGTTGGACACGCGGAATACGGTTGCTCGCTTCTTCACTGCTGTGTGCGTACACCTTATCATTTTGTTTGTTGTAGCTCTCTTCCACCGGGTCCCGGGTTCGATACCCGGACGAGTCAATGTAGAAAAAATGTGTTTTTCTAAATTTTCTCGGGTCTGGGTGTTTGTGGTACCTTCGTTGTTTCTGGTTTCCAAAATACGAATGATTTCAATAGTTATTCAAACTGGAATCAGAACAATGCATGTGATGTTGTCCACATTTATTATTTATTTATTACTAGCTGTTGCCCGCGACTTCGTCCGCGTCAATTTCTGTTATTATGAACGCGATTATTTTTGCAACATTTTTCACCGATGCTTCGCTCCTATTGGTCGCAGCGTGATGTTATATAGCCTAAAGCCTTCCTCGATAAATGGACTATCTAACACAAAAATAATTTTTCAAATCGAACCAGTACTTTCGGAGATTACGATTTCATTCCATTTGTCAGTAAAATTGTGCTATTATCCTTATAACTATCAGAGATCAATCAGTAAATCAGTTTGTACTGAAAATAGGCCTCAAGAGGCGCTTTTACATACAACGTCTCAATATTTAAGTACCACTGCTTCGGAACAAGTCAGGGCTAGTGGCAAGAGGAAGTAGCGCAAGAAACTCGGTCACTATTTGTCAGCCTCTTTTAATATTATGTTTTAAAGAGGCTGATAAATAAAGTTTAGAAAATTATTATACAAGTGCGATCTACGAAAATTTTGCCAAAATTTTTACTTTATGCCACCGGTTTGGCGATTGTGGTTTGACCAATGGTGAAATAAAGATGCTGCTGACGATATTCATTCAGAGGTGGATCTATTCCATTCTACGACAACATCACAGATAACCACTTAGCGATTCACAATCAATTTAACCTTCAAAGTCTCACAAACAAATTATCCGACGCTGGATAATGATGGATCACGGTTGGAACATGCAAAACAAATCGGTCCATTAGGAGCAAGCAGCCAAAACAAAGAGAGCCCATCGCACAAAGCACGACGATCATTCCTAATTCATTTGAACAAAAGATCCGCTTCAATTGAGAATTCTGGAGAATTCCAAATAGACAAGCGGTCACGGGTGAAGGCGCCACAGAGAATAGACATGCGATTATTATGGCAAAGAACGCGTAGTGGTTGTAAGAATATAATTTAATTACGACACACCTTTTAAACCTCCGGGTAACCTAAATTCACTTATTAAAATTAATAAGTCTTAATTAAAAAAAAGTTAAGTTTCAGACTATAACCATCCCTCTGCAGGGCAAAGACCTCCGTCATTGATTACAAATTACCACAGCAATTATGTAAAGTATATCTAGGATAGTAATATCCTTAATACTTTTTCTTTGAAAAAATAAACTAGTATATAAACCTAATAATATTTATCATCAGAACGACTTACGAAAAGTATGTTCTTTTAAAAAAAAGGGTAATTAAAAGACTATAATCATTCCACTGCAGGGCAAAGACCTTCATCATTGTGAAGTTACCACAGAGTATTTTCAAAAAAAATATTCATTTTTCCTGTTTAGCGTGCCTAAGTTTAATGCTTGTTTCACGATAGTACTATTTTTTGTGGTACCGATAAACGTCACTAAAGATTACCCGAAAAAACAGTCAGCAACTGCATATTTTCTTACCACCTTAACCGTGCTGAGAATCCTAAACAACGTACCAAGCCTGATGATAACAGAAAAATCCTGCATTTGAAAAGGTAGACATTGCCTTTCCAGGTTTCAGATAGCGTGAAGTACCTAGGAATTTCCAAAATTTACCACAATCTATTGCTGTAGTAATGCTATAGTTCCAACCGGTACATATTTTCTTGTAAGAGGGGCGGCGGACGGGCGGCCGGTTCTTCTGCTACCCTCGAACTCTCCGATATTTGTTGTACTTGAACTGGAGTCAGTAGGTTCAGTGCGACACACAACACTTACAGTATCCAGGTTAATCCCTCAACCCCCAGGAGGCACGCGCGTGCCGCGATAACAATTGATTTCAATTGTGTCTGGAATAACTCACGATCGAGGGAATATGTTTATTAATAACGGCGACTCACGCGGTTTGCACTTATTAATCACTGGATTCCAGGCCGCGGACAATTTGAATATTCAAATTGATAGCGATCCAGCGATGCAGACGGAGACACCGCGCACCAGTCCCCTCGTGACCACGGTCGAGGAATGTAAGTAGTATCAATACTACTACATACCACACCTACGTCACGTTCAGACCCGCAATTATAAGTTTTAGTTATAATGCAACGTGAAAGTTTAAAAGTTTATCTTGCATAATAAAATCTGATTTTACTGGTTTACTTATTTACCACATCAAAAGATCGCAGGCAGCACGTCTGTGGCGTCCCAGCGATCATTCTTCTGGGCAATATCTTCAAAGAAATCTCGCCAGGGGCCGCATAACCACCGACACTTACTTAATGTCCGATCATTTCCCGAATCGCCCTTATTTCTTCGGATGAGCTCGTTTGCCCCACTTCCCTCTTAAAATGACGGAGCTTCCGAGTTTTTAGACTTTCAGTCCTATTAACGTCATTAGTGGATAAACGAATTTGGGAGTTTGAGTTTTTTTTTTTGTTTCTATAGGATTTTTTTAATTAGATTCTTAAAGCGGCTTGACTGTAGGGACTGAGTAAGTTTTTATAATGGGCGCTTGCATCATTAGATAAAGCGTTTAACGGCCAGTTCCAATAACCTATCTATCTTCAGTTTTGGCATATAGGAGATAGAAAACAACTTTTGTCTTTGTTTCTCTGGACGGCAAAAACAGAGATAGAAACTGTTTCCTATCTCCGATATGCTAAAACTGAAGATAGATAGGTTATTGGAACCGGCCGTAAGGGACTATTTGAGATAAGTGCTGCCTCCGATTGATTTAATTTTATTACTTCTAAACAAAATCAATTCTCAAAAAACTAGAACAGTATCATTTTAGGAAATTATTCCTAAGTATTTATTGAACCACAGTAAACTTTTAATTTAGTTGTTTATAAAGTCAAATTTGTCGCTTACGCCAAAGGCGACCGCTTTAAGCAATAATGTACAATACGAAAGAATGCCAGAATGAAAAGCAGTTAACAGTGATTTAATAATAATACTAGAGGTAATTAAAATTTGCTAAAATGATACTGTTCTAGTTTTTTGAGGATTGATTTGGTTTGGAAGAAATAAAATTAAATCAATTGGAAGCAGCACATAGCTCTAGAAGTCCCCTTATTAAATTGTACTTACACCAGTATTTTTTTTATAAAAAAACAGTTTCTTAATAAGCTTTGCATTAGTATGTAACTCTGTATTGACATTACCCTTGGTTTGAATGTTTTTGACAAAATTCACACTTTCTTACTCCTAATGCTAATAAATGCAATTTATACCCAAATCACGTAGCCCTGTTGTTTTAGGGTTCCTTAAGGTTCCGGACCATTAGCTTGTTTGGATAGGCTCTGAATTCATTATGGATGCTCCAAGATTCGTCGCCTTAGAACAAACCAAAACATTTATAGTTTCAATTATGAATAGGATCGCTGAATATTTCTGAATAGTATAGAAAATTCGTCGATATAAATCATTTTTTTTTTATAGGTGTGTTCAGTATCGTATTTAGAGCTTATTTTTGTAAATCAAGTTTTACCGAAGTTTACCGAAAATATTTTTCGAAACATAGTTTTCAATTTTTACGGTCCTAAGCCTGTGAAAGTAAGGAAAATAAAAAAAACTTATGAATAGTATGCATCTATCGCAATGAATTAATGCGATGCGCAACGCGTAAAAAAGTGTTGCTAGGAGGCTGTATCAAAAATTTTAAATTTTTGGCGGACATTTTTAAGTTTATCTTGACATTTTTATACTGGGCTATACCCTGTAGATTGCTATAATAAAATTTGGAAGCTGGTCAAAATTTTATCCTGTATAATTCAATTGGTAAAAGCAGCCCGGTAAGTGGCAGGTTGTGGGTGCACGTCCCACCTAAGACAGTTGAAAAATTTGAGTTTAAGAAATGTATTTCAATTATATAATTGCTTACAGAATAGTAAAAAAAACCGGCCAAGTGCGAGTCGGACTCACGCACTGAGGGTTCCGCATCAACTTTAACTGAATTAGGGGCCCACTTACTTACACTTAGCCAAAATACCACAATATTTTGTTGACTGCAAAAATAGCTTTGTTTTGTGATAGTGTTTGTATGAAGGACAAAGTAATAATTGCGGTTTTTGAAAATGTGCTATATACCAAAAAGTACTGGTTTGATCTAGTTCAAACCAATTTTCGTTGAAATTATTTGTTAAGACCTACAATATGTATTTTTTTCAAAATTTTTACTAGTTTAGTTTTAAAGTTAGAGGTGGGGGACGCCTATTTTACAACTTTGGAAGCGTCATCTTCCTAATTTTAGACTTTTGGAAAAAATGGTTCTAAAAACCTCTATGTAATTTTAAAAGACCTATCCATTGACTCCCCATACGCATAGGTTTGAGTAAAACAATAATAATTTTGTTTTAGTTCCATGTATGGGAAGCCCCCCTAAATATCATTATTTTTGGGTTTTTGTATGAAAATCGTAAAGCAGACAACATGATACACCTGCCTACCAAGTTTCAACTGTGTAATGCTAATACTTTCAGAATAGAGTGGCTGTGACATACGGACGGACAGACAGACTTGACGAAACTATAAGGGTTCCGTTTTTTGCCATTCTGCTACGGAACCCTAAAAACTGGGTAACTTTTGATGGTATTGACAATTTTTGGTGTATTTTTGACGTAGGTTTTATTTTCTGTTGATTTAAAATTTATATGCATTGCAAATGATTTTAAGGTGTTCGGTGTTATGTGTATGGAATGGTCCTTGTTGGCTTGATTTCAGCTATTAATATCTGATCACAACGTATGAACATGTTTTCTTGGCCTTAATTCTGATATTTCAAAGCTTTGTTTAATGTTTTAAAAATACACGATTTATGGAACACCTTTTTTGTGTCGGTAAAAAATCAACCATGTCCTGTTTTGCTTTCGTATACCAATTTCAATTTAGTAGTCATCTCCCGTATGGTCTAGTGGCTAGGATACCTGGCTTTCACCCAGGAGGCTCGGGTTCGATTCCCGGTACGGGAAAATTTTTGTATTTTGTTGTTTTTTTTTTAAGAAAAAACTTCATGGATGTTCTATTAAATTATTTTCAACCACAATAAAGATGGTTGGTTCTTAGTTGAAGCCATTATTTTATTATGAGTTTGATCACGCATAAATTTTTATTTAAGAGAATTACCAAAATTCACGATAATTTTTTGTTTCTTAACTTTATGTTTTATTCCCAAAGAAGAAGTATAGCGGTCCATAAAAAAAAATCTACGTCCTACATAGAAGATAATTTATTATCACAAAACATTAAAATAAAATGGCAACTTTTCGAACATCATCCTTAGGCTGCAGTTAGACGACGCAAAAACTTTCACGCGGCCGCGTTAGACTAGTTACTAGGTTACGTTCATAGAAAATTTAAACTCTATTACCTAGGCCAAAACATTAAAATTTATTTGGACAACCACACCGCGCGGTCGCCTCCTAGCTCTCTTGCCCGAATTTTCTGGATGATGCGCCCCCGCGCCCCTCAATAGCGCGGCGACAGCGCGGCCGCGCCGCGCCGATCGCAGTTGCTCGAGTTTTCTGGCGCCCGCCGCTCACTTCGCAGTCATTCAAGTAACAACACGTATAATTCGTATTTCTTTTTCTTCTTTGCATTGTCGATACAAGTAATATGCAATCACCACTTTTTTCTTCTTTGTCAAGTAACTTATGACAAACACGTGTGTATTTAGAGAAGTACCAAAAGCAACTGAATGAGTCCAGGCCGCATTTGTAGCGTCAAGGGATTCTTTGCTAAATTAATTTTAACTTTAAATGTAGTTACTGAAGAGCTTATTTTACTATAACAGTCGATTCTTAAAAACGCGTACGCGGTGGCCACGAGGTGGTAGTACGCGTTAGCCGCGCGGTGGCCGCGCGGCAGCTACGCGGCCTTTTGACGTACCAAATAAAGCTATCGCCCGGCCGCCGCGCGGCCTCTCAGCATCCCATATAAACGGGCCCTTACAGTGTAGATTGATAAAAAAAAGAGAATTTGTTCTGGGGCACCTGAGTACATTGAATGAATTAAAATATCTAAATAAATATTTCTATTTCTTAGTAAATCGACTGAGAATGAAAGTTTGTTACGTACAATATCTGCTTTTGAGTCTTATTTAATTTTTGAGTTACCTACTTTAACTTGTTGTGGGGTGAACTTATAACCATTGAAGAACAAAAAAAAACATACTTAAAGTAATATGTTTCATTCGGAAACTAATGAAGATGAAATGAGTTTTTTTTTTAACTCACAAATCCCTCATTTGAACGCAAACAAAACTTTCGTTTTGCAGGCGACTGCTCTTATCAATTTGCGCTGTTATCGGAAATCAAGTCCCACCAAATATAGTCCATGAAAATTTTCATTTCAAGGAATTTAATTACAAAATTACACGAGTAATTTGTTTACTTAAAAACAGTCTTGAGACTTATGAAGATACCGACATACAGGTAGAAACCAAGGAACAACTAACTCTTACATATTTTAGTAGGTAAGTATTTGAAGAAGCTATATTATGTACTTATCCATATATCACCACACTTTTTACCTCAAAAAAGGTCTGAAGTTACTGCCATCATAAAACCATACTATCAAAAGTTTGTTTAGGTATACTGAAGTTTTATGATCCCGTAAACTGACCCGGATAGGCCTGAATATCCCTGCCCTGGTTATGAGAAACTATAGTATGAATTATTTATAGTTATGTTCATACCGCGCGATAACTTTGCGAGCTCTTCGGGTCTTTATGAACGGATCATAGTATTTTAGTTCGATACCAAAGTATTTCTCATCAAATTTCGAAATTTGATACCCGAGCCATTAGTGCCGAGTCATATGCATTAACTACATAGATCTTTTTTTTTATTTGAATGTACGCTGTCTATACCGCTATTGTTTAAAAAGAAAACGTATTACCTCTAAAGAAAAAAAAGATATGGCTACTTTGTTACCGTGAAAATCATTCCCTCACCTTGTCCCTTAGTTCAAAAATATTACTAAAATGCCTATTTATCTGAAATATATCAATATTTTTAATAATAAAATTATGCAAATATATAAGAAAGATGTTTGTTATTGTCTATGAAAGCTTCCATCTTACAACAACGAATTTATAAAAACAATAATTCGATTTTAAATATGTCCCGCCAAATAAAATCATTCCCTCATCCTATTACGAATATTCGATTTCTGAACGTGTCAAACGATATTTAGGAACGCAACCTTAAGTTTTTAGTACTTGGCAACACTCTCAAATGATTCAAGATGGCGAACATTAGGTTTAGTTCATATCATAATCAATAGATGGCGATGCATGTATGTAATATCAAAAATGAAAAGATTACTTACTAAACTAAAATATGAAGATTTCGATTTAAATTATTTTTTATGCGTTTAGTTTCGTATGCATGACATTTTGAATCTTAAACAATTTAACGGAAATTATAATTTTCTAGCATAAAAAGTAGCTTATGCCTTAAAATAGGCTTTAACCTACTTCCTTGCTAAGTCACATCTGAAGTTTTAGGTTAATTAAGTAACAAAAATTCATACAAACTTTCTTATTATATCACAGATGAGGTAAATAAATACTGCACGTTGTTTGTAATTCTAAATTTCGTTACTATAATCATCTCCCGTATGGTCTAGTGGCTAGGATACCTGGCTTTCACCCAGGAGGCTCGGGTTCGATTCCCGGTACGGGAATTATCTTTGATAAATGCTTATTGCTTATGTATTTGTTCGTTTCTCTTAGATATATTACTATTTTTTGCCTTGTGTTAGACATAAATAATTAAAAAAAAAAACAGAACGGTTATACGGTTTCTTGAGCTCGATTTTCGAATAATATCGTTTGATTATTACCCATAATCAAGCGATATTATTGTTAAACTTTAATTTTAATATATAAAAATTTATAACTCTTGTTGTCCAACCCGGGGAACGAACCCAGGACCCCACCAACGGGGCGTACGTATAGCTTTGCAACTTAAATACATTTTGCATAAATTTTAATGTTCCCCAACTTTTTGCCTAATCTAACCTAGGGATAGGCTATGGGATAATCTTGAGAGGGGAACGTTGTCCACTACTCCATAGGGTATTCAATAACATAACACAGTTATCCAACTATAATTAATTCCTGAAGGACGTTTGGTGCATGTCACGCCAAATGCGTCCCACTGCAAGCTTGCTGTTGGGTGTACGCCGACTTATGATCTTGATACTTGTGACTAAAATCTTTTTTTTTTCTGTCCAAGGAATTCTACTTTTAATGAAATTGACACTTACAAGTCAAATGGGTATACGCCGCAATATGATATTTGTGACGTAGTAGGGAAACCACGTAATAAAATAAATGTATTAAAATTACTATTTACAGTATTTACAAGGCGATGGCTACCAAAAGAGAACAAAATCTAAGCTATTTATCATACGTCCCTGTTGCTAGGCAAAAGTCGCAGATAAAATACCAAAAAGTAAAAATGACTATGAACTTTATAGGGCCTTCGATAGGCCTTCATAGTATGAAGGCCTAACGAAGTACAATCTTGATACTTGTGGCTAAAATTTTTTTTTTTCAAGGAATCGTACCTACCTGTCGTACCATCACGGGAGAACTCTCTCGTGATCATGGCGCTTGCAACAGTGCCGAAATATCGGGAACTCATAAACACTAAGGTACATGGCATAAACCCCGTATCAATTAACTCTGGTGATAGTGACCATGGAAGTTTAAATCAGTATAAAGTATGTACATGGTTTAAACCATTTTATATATGCATATATACATGTATTAAATCCTTGGTTTAAACCTCGCATTAGTCAACTCTAGTGATAAAGACAATGAAAGTTAAATTCAGCGTGTTAATTTCGTCAGTTATTAGGTTATTATCTAAGATTTAGGTAACTATAAAGGTATTTATCTTTAAGCCGAGCCATCCTTTCTTTATCTTAGCATGGATCACTGAGTATCGTAGCAATTAGTTATTGGATATCTCTGAAGTCTTTATTGATTTGATAATTCTCGTCATTTTCACCCTTCTGTTCATATTGCTCTTGCATTTCTAAAGCTTGGTTATTGATTTGTTAATTTCTATATATTCAATTGAAAGGATACCATTAGGTCAAATCTATAATTCGAAACATTTAAAAAAAAATCGTTTATTAAGTTGATACAAATTATAACAGTTGTTAGGCTAGCTAAATATATATACACCTCTAGTGCAAGACTTGCACCTTATCTAGTCAGAATAAGAGTTATTTTCCTTGATTATTTATAACCTCCCAAAAAAATTATTTTTATTTAACATCTACGAAGTGTGTTGACGAAAATGAATTTAATTTGTTAGGTGACAATTACATCAGCAAATGACACCAATTCTTTCATGACTAAAAATTTTTAGGTCAATACATTTATCTATAGTTTATTATTATTTATCTCTGCAAAAGCGACTAGTGAAGCCATTTCCAGCATATTTTGAAAACACTAGAGGTACAGCAATAATTTTGCCACATTGACCAGCCCGAAAATAGATCTCAGAACCTCGGAGCAGGCGACACCTTGGAAACTTGTGTGTACGCCACTCCAATATGAGAGTCGTTTAATTTGAATAGATCACAATACTACGAGTAATATAACTAAATGTGATCAAGATGAACTGCTCTGAAAAACAGCTTTCTGTTATTGGAGGAAAACATCGTGAGAAAACTGGCACATTTGTTAATTATTCACTTTACCGCTAAACGAAATTCCAGAGTCCTCTGTTACGACCGTCTATTCACAAGTTTCATTATCCGTAATGACCGCAATAAATGTTTGTTTTATCATCATCATCATCATTCGTTCTACCTCGTTTCGTATAGAGACCAAAAGTAAGATAGTTGTATTGTCTGCAATAAACATGGCTGCAAAATTTAAGGATTAAACTCGCGTTTCTTAAAGTTCTTCATTGTTAGTGGTCATAATGAAAAAGCCTTGGATGAATTAAAAGCGTAATAAATCGCGAATTAAATCTTTATAATTTATATGTAATAATCCCTCTCCATAAAAAAGAGAGAGAGAAACGTGCTCAACAGTGAGCGAAATGGGATGTTACTATAAAATATACTCGTTTTAAATTATATCGATGGTTTTACGTCATTTACTCTTTGCCGTAATAGCAATATTATTTACAACTTACTAGCAGCAAATTGCACGCGTTGATGGCGCAAAGAAACTATGTACCATGCTCGTATGTGTGGCTATATCACGCTTCCGATTTTATGGCTTTTCTTAGAAATGACAATTTTTTTCTATATTTATACCAAATTAAGAAGATATTGATTGTTCATAAAGTTTTCAACCCATTTTAACACATTTAAATGATGAGTAGAATATGATAATAGCAGAATAAATTGGATCTGCCTCAGACGAGTTTTCTGTTTTCTTTTTCAGGGATACAATATTATTCAAACTTTCTGATCCCTGAAAAATATTGTAATATTGACTTTTTGTTTTAAGAATCACTTATATTTTGGACTTGCTTAATTGTAATCTTTATCAATGTTGAATTTAATCTACACTAAAGACGGTGGATTTTCTCTACGATATCAAATTACAAAGACATATTAAAACGGATTAGCAGTATTCAAATAATCATTTGCTTTGAGTCTTCAATGTAGCCTTAGCAACATGGCCTACTTGTACAAGTGTACTTTTGTTTTATGTGTCGTTTTTTACATGGTGTGTGCTAAGCACGAAGTGTATGATGGGTAAACATTATGTTTTTACAGTTAATTCATTCGGGGTACCATGTACCTTGTTTATTAGGAGAATAATACTTGAAAATTGGTACAAGTGCCATAATCATGAAAGAACTGATAGTGTTTGTTATTAATAAAGTGATCAAGCATAAATCTTCTAAAAATTGTGTAAAAAGTGATATTCCTGCTTTCAGACACTCACTGTACGAAGTCATCGCAAAGAATAAGGAACAAGCCAAATTTGTCAATGGCCTCGAAAACGAAATACCCGTTGATATTTTTGTATACGCCAACACTGATCGTGCAGGACAGATCCTTGTTCCTAAGGAGCAAAAGCTGAACTTTGAAAACATGTTGGTTTCGATGGATTTGGAGTACAGTGTGCAAGTAGATAATATTAGAGAGTAAGTCCTTTCAACACAGTTTTACAATTACGGACATTAGTATTTTTCATAAAACGGCAGCATTATGAAATTTGTGTCTATTCTTCCGATTTATTAACGAAATCAATCAAATGCTATACCTTTATAACTAAAGTAACAAATACTTACTTAATGTTTCATAGCAATCAAGTAAGAGCAGCCACTTGTGATTTTGGAATTGGATTTCACCTAAAGAACTTAAAAATTAATGTTGCAACATAAATCTTTAAAAAAATCTCATATTGGACAAAATATATTATTATGATGATCATGAATTTAACTTATCATTTTTTATAATAATTTAAGGCAATTAGAGCTGGAAGACAAAATTCTGGCTGAACATGAATCCGAGCTTGCTGACATATCTACTTATGGGGTTCAAGCGCTACCGTACGATCAAATTCATAGATACGAAGTGGTAAGTTCTTCTCCCTATTTGTAAATATTCTATTTGCACAAAGTAATTAAGGATTCATGGATAACAGATCCAAATTTAACGTCGACCAAAACAAATTTGCTTTATTTTGCAGTGTTTCAATAATTGTAACATCTAATACAAAACTAAATTGATAAGATACACTTCAATCAATTTATTTTACTCTCGTATATGATAGTAGTAAGTAATAGTATTGTTAATAGAAATAATTTTATCATTTTTTTTTAACTTTGCCTATAGATTAAAATTTTCTTCTTTTCAGGTTGACGACTATCTCGTCCATTTGGCCAATGCTCATCCCAAATTGGTGTCTGTTGAGTCAGCAGGAAAGAGTTTCGAAGGTCGCGATGTGAAGTACCTGAAAATCTCCACCACCAATTTTGAGGTACGTAACATATGCAACATGGTTTCTTGTCCTTGAAATAAAACAACATATAACATTCAGAATGACATGATATTGGAAAGTAGGTCTGTCTTATTCTTTTTCAAATGGTTAAAATGTTGTTTGTTTGAGGGGACAGGTACAGGGCACCGCACCGGGAGCAGTACTTTTAATGACTGTACTTGATATCAATGTGTTTTTCTTCCAGGACAGAAGGAAACCAGTTATATTCCTCATGTCATTACTCCACGCCCGCGAATGGATTGGCCTTCCATCAACACTTTACGCTATTGACAAACTGGTCCTCAACGTCACGGAACATCATTTAGTCAACGATATTGACTGGGTAATTCTACCCATTGCAAACCCAGATGGATATGAATTCAGTCACACCGTAGTAAGTTTAATATTTAGATTCCAAATTATTGCAAAGTCTGGGGGAACAGCTAAAATGACTTACACATTCTCCTTATCTTCCAGAACCGCTTCTGGCGCAAGAACCGTCGTACTGACTTGACGGCTGATAATTCCTGTGTAGGCGTTGACCTCAACAGAAACTTTGACATCTTCTGGGGAACCGCATCCAGCAATGATCCCTGCATGGAGACCTATCACGGCTCTTCCGCCTTCTCCGAACCAGAAACTAAGAACATTAGACGCATCCTTGATGCTTACTCCGATCGCATTGAGCTGTTTGTTGACTTTCACAGCTACGGAAGCATGATCCTCTTTGGTTTTGGCAACGGCTTTCTCCCACCTAATGCCTTGACTCTTAATCTGGTTGGCGTCAACATGGCTCAAGCAATCGACAGGATCAAATGGGTCATGAAACCTAATTATACAGTTGGAAATATTTTCTACGCATTGTATCCTTTCTCGGGTGGATCTAGTGACTTCGCTCAAGCGATTGGAGTACCTTTGTCATATACATTTGAACTGCCGGCTATGAGAGGTATACCTGCTGGTAACCTAGGTTTCTTAGTCGAATTGGCTTTTATAAGACAGGCTGGCTCCGAGTCTTGGGAAGCCCTCAAAGTCGGCGCAAGATTTGTCAGTGGATTAAACAGGCTTAATCAAAATTGATAATTTGTACCAGACTCGCTGTTACATCTATCTTCTAGTTATGGAAGATACTTTAGTGATATTCAAATGGAATGTGAAATGGTTTTAAAATTGTTAAACTTTTGAAAAAGTTTTTGCAAATGTTTAAAAAAACATGACAATGTGTTTTATTTACTACTGTTCGGTTAAGAGACAGGGAACATTGGATACGTATGTCTTCTTTAACACTGTAATCACACGAGAGTACATAATTAAATCCTGAATCATTCCGATAGAAATTTGGTATGTTTTTAGGGTTCCGTACCCAAAGGTTAAAAACGGGACCTTATTACTAAGACTTCGCTGTCTGTCCGTCTGCCTGTCACCAGGCTGTACCTCAAGAGCCGCGAAAGCCAGACAGTTGAAATTTTCACAAATTATGTATTTCTATTGCCGCAAAAACAACATATACTAAAACCCATACAACAAACGCGTTCTTTTTTGCCCATTTTCGATCAATATCAATGATGGCAAGTGTCAATGGTACGGAACCCTTCGTGCGCGAGTCCGACTCGCACTTGTCCGGTTTATTAGTAATACTGTCTCACACAGAGGTCAAATCAATGATCTAAAAGCCCTAGTTTTCTCATAGTCAAACAGTAACATCAAGTACCAAAACCGTTTCAATGCATTATGCACTATGGAACGTGGATTCCCGGGAGCCTAATCGCTTCATTTGGCTGACAGCTCATAATTTACGATATGAAACGAGTGCTATCCAGCTAATATATTGTTAGGATTATTAATCCTCTGTTATTACGCGCTTGAGTTGTAGCTGTTGACTCTGCGCTATGATATTACAGCTTTTATAAAATACTAGCTCTAAGCCCGCGGCTCTACCCGCGTGAACTCCACGTCATATCGCACGATCGGAAACCTGTGCCTAGTGGTGGCATATAGAAAGATAGATTAGGTAGGCTTAATACATTCATGTCTGTGAAACAATGGAAATACACATACAAAACTTCAACCCAATCGGTCAAGTTGTTCAGTAGGAGACATACCGACAGCAGCGCCACCTACCGGGCTCCGTATTAAAAAGTAGCCTATGTTCATCAGGGATAATGTCGGCTTCTAATAGTAAAATATTTTTTCAAATCGGTCCAGTAGTTTCGGAGCCTATTCAATACAAACAAACAATTAAATATTTCCTCTTTATTGTATAAAATTTAATGAGATAATTGTCAAGGATAAGCTGTGCCGCTATACGTTTTGCCAAATTTTAGCAACATGGAATTAAAAACTTTACATTAAATTTTAGCAACTTAATTGCAATTATGACATCAGAATTTAAACTTGAAATATTTTGTCTCAGGCTGGATTCGAAACCACATCTCCACCCAGTTTGCATGAATATTTCACATTAACTGACTATTAAACATCTGTAAAGATGTTTCTTTCAGGTGTTAAGAGTGCAAAACGACGAAAGTACGATGGCTTGCAGCGATAAGAATGCTTGAAAAATAGGCGTTGTGACGAAAAATGGGTGCCTCATGATTTGACTGATGTGCAGAAAGAAACGCGTGTTGAAACTTGTGTTGCCTTGTTGAATCGGTACAGAAATGGAGGAATATTAAATCGAATTGTGACATGTGATGAAAAGTGGATTCTTTATGATAACCGTAAAAGAAAAATGCAATGGCTGACCCCAGGTCAAACGCCACAACAGTGTCCTGAAGCAAAACTTACCAATAAAAAAGTAATGGTAACTGTTTGGTGGTCTCAGCATGGTGTTATTCACTATAGTTTTCTCCGATCTGGTCAATCAATAACGGCAGATGTCTATTGTGCCGAACTCCGAACAATGTTGGCAAAACTAGCAGTAAAACAGCCCCGACTCATTAATCGATCTTCACCATCATTGCTCCATGACAACGCGAGACCTCATACAGCACAAAAAACCGTTTTGACCCTTCAGGAACTGCAATTAGAAACCATTCGACATCCTCCGTATTTGCCAGACCTTGCTCCAACGGACTACCATTTTTTTCGTGATTTGGACAATTATCTACGTGACAAGAAGTTTTCTTCCCAGGAGGCAGTACAAAATGCTTTCACACAGTTTGTGCAGTTTAGATCCTCAGAGTTCTATCACAAAGGCATAAATGACCTTCCTATTAGATGGTAGCAATGTATAGATAATAATGGTAACTATTTTGATTAAAAAAATTTGTTAAAAATTAAAAAATAAACAATTTTGATTTTCAGTACAAATCGGCAATTTCATACTTTAACTTTGGAATTAAAATTGGATTATTAAAATTTGGAAGGTGGTTAAAATTTCATCCTGTATAAATAAATTATACAGTGACTGTGACAGTGCACATAAGATGTAAGGAAGAGGGCGCTGCTCGGCTATAGACGGCTGATGTGTGAATCAAGTTAATTACTATTAGAGTTTTTGTAGGCGTTCATACAACCTACACTTTTTCGGCTGATCGCGCGCAAATAGTTCGTTAGGATTTGTAAAATAAAGTAAAGTAAGTAAAGTAAAGTAACGGCCTATTCCACTGCAGGGAAAATGCCTCCATCATTGAATTCAAGTTACCGAAGCAACTATGGGATGGCAATAGGTGGAAAGTCTCTGCTGACCACTTTTTTCTAGCCATACTTCTTCAGCCGTCTCTTATCATTCTATAAAATTAAATTGCCGACCTCTTTTTTGCTCGTCGGTTTAATACGAGCGCAAAACTTGCAACTACGAAACTAATCATCCCACAGCAGGGAAGATGCCTCCATCATTGAATTCAAGTTACCGAAGCAACTATGGGATGGCAATAGGTGGAAAGTCTCTGCTGTCCATTTTTTTCTAGCCATACTTCTTCAGCCGTCTCTTATTATTCTATAAAATTAAATTGCCGACCTCTTTTTTGCTCGTCGGTTTAATACGAGCGCAAAACTTGCAACTACGAAACTAATCATCCCACAGCAGGGAAGATGCCTCCATCATTGATTTCAAGTTACCGAAGCAACTATGGGATGGCAATAGGTGGAAAGTCTCTGCTGACCATTTTTTTCTAGCCATACTTCTTCAGCCGTCTCCTATCATTCTTTAAAATTATATTGCCGACCTCTTTTTTGCTTGTCGGTTCAATACGGGCGCAAAACGTGCAACTAACCTATCTAAAAGATTATTTAATCCAAAACCATAGTTTACGATAACATCAATTAAATAATAATACTGATAGTATTTTGTTTGAATGTTGTCTTCTTTATCCTTTTAATTATTAGGATTAACAATTTTTTATCATACGTTGATTAAAATTAATTTATCATTAAAGGATTAATTTTGAAGCAGTATTAAAACGTGTAATTATAAATTTATATCACATTTGTGATTTTTAATTTGGCCACAGCATCATGGCCAATTTTAAAAGTGTTTTTGTGTTCTGTGCAATTTTATATGTTGTATGTGCTAAACATGAAGAATATGACGGGTAAATAATTAATATTTAAAGTTTTAAAAATAATGAAACATGATCTTCCTCATTATTGACAAATGAAACGTAAAACAGCCTGTCTGATGGTAATTTTTCAAACTTATAATATTTAAACCTTAAAAGAGCATTCTTTTCTAGAAAAGGAGGATTGTGCTATGATCGCCACGCTTGACAAGCTGGTTTGGCTAATGGGAAAATAGAGCTCTGCCCATCTTCTTATGATCCTTAGGGTAGAGTTCACCAACAGACATTTAAGTTTTAAACAGCGTTTAAAATATTATTTGACATATTTTGTATGTGAATTGTGTCAAATTAATCGTCAATCTATGTTTACCGAATCGCCTCACTCGCAGGTTCGACGACTTCCTACCTCCCGAACAAGCCGGGTTCCGAAAAGGCTATAGTACCATAGGCCACATTCATACGCTGCGGCAAGTTATACAGAAGACCGAAGAGTATAATTTGCCACTTTGCTTAGCGTTCGTGGACTATGAGAAAGCCTTTGATTCGATTGAGACCTGGGTAGTGCTGAAGTCTCTCCAAAGGTGCCAAATAGACTACAGGTACATCAAGGTGCTAAATTACTTATACCAAAACGCCACCATGTCGGTCCGATTACAGAACCAGAGCTCTAATCCAATCCAACTACAGCGAGGCGAGGCGTGAGACAGGGAGACGTTATTGCTCCGAAACTGTTCACAGCTGCGTTGGAGGATATTTTCAAGATTCTGGGCTGGAAAGGACGTGGCATCAACATCAATGGCGAAAATCTAACACACCTGCGATTTGCCGATGATGTAGTTCTTATGGCTGAGACCTTGGAAGACCTGAACATTATGCTCGAAGGTTTCGGTAATGCTTCTCAAAGAGTGGGTCTTAGGATGAACATGGACAAGACGAAAATCATGTTAAGTGCCCATGTTGCACCCGCTCCAGTTAACGTTGGAAACATTGCACTCGAAGTTGTTGACCACTATGTTTACCTGGGACGGATAGTCCAGTTAGGTCACTATAGTCGAGCGAGCGCCGAACAGAGCAGACGTGTCGCAAAATATATTTTTTAAATTTAATTTGTTTACTCAACCAGAAACAAACCCTAAAAGGGACAACGTAAGATAATTTTTCTGTCGACGGTGACCTGTGTGTTATTACCATTGTCTATTGAATCGCAGAGCACTTGCCGCAAGTTGACGTCAGTGGACCAAAGATCAAGATGAGCATACTACGCTCACCTACTGGAAGTGGCATAAACGAGAGACGTAGTGGATCACAACCCAACTTATTTACTGGAGATGATGAAACTACGTCAGAACTGTCTACTGTCACTTTTCGCAACAAGCGCAAACACGGTTCCGAGGAAGATATGGTTCGTTCACAACTTGCAAATATACAAACTCAAATGACAGCAATGATGGAGCTGCTTACTACGTCGATAAATGCTCAGAATGAGGCTACCATGAAAATAAAAGAAGACATGGCGTCTATAAAAGACCAAGTGCTGGATATAAAAAAAGGCATGGGACTCACTGAGCAAAAACTGGCGAGCCTAGAAACTAATCAGACAGAAACCAGAGCAGATATACAACGTTTGGTGAAATCAATACATACTACAGACCAAAAGTTCTTGTCTTTGGAAAGTGATTTTCAATCGCTAAAGCAAAACTCAAACCCACCATCTACGCACAGTGTAATTCTCGAATATGATGAACTCCTGGCCGAGCTTGCCGATCAACACACAAGAAAAAATAATATTATAATAGCGGGAATCCAAGAGCCTAAATCTAGTAACAGCAAAGAACGTCGAGACTGGGACAGATCTGAAATTATACAAGTTATCAATAATGCTATCGAGAACTGCCCTGAACCCATTAAAATTATGCGAATTGGTAAATATAACCCCGATAAAACTCGCCCAATCAAAGCAAGTTTTGAAAAAGAAGAAACAGTCAAACTGATATTGCGGAATAAAAACAACCTGACAAATCCTGCTATCAAAGTGTACTCTGACCAAACACCGTATCAAATAAATAAACTTAAAAACCTAAAAGACGAATTGGCTCTTCGGATCTCAAACGGAGAAGACAATATCACAATTAAATACATAAAAGGAATGCCCAAAATAGTCAAGAAGTTGCCAAAAAACTCAGAAACCCTGAAAATCTCCACCGATCCCAGCCAAAAATAACATATCAAGCTCTGGACTCATACGATCAACTAAACTACAATATTAATTCCTTAAAATTCTTGTACGCAAACGCTCGAAGCATTGTTAAACCAGGGAAATTTGATGAACTGTGCTGCGTCATAAACTCCTTCAACACCCCCATTCACGTGATAGTCCTGACGGAGTCTTGGATCAAATCGGATGCTGATGCCAGGTGTCTTCAGATTCCAGGTTTCACGCATTACTACCACTATAGAATGGGTACAGTTGGAGGTGGAGTCTCAATCTTTGTGACTAATCAAATTGAACACCGTTTAATTGAAGAAATGACTGATGATGACGATAACAATTTCCTTTGGATCTACCTTAAGAAGTTTTCTATCGAGATAGGTGCGGTATACAAGCCTGGTCGGACTAATAGCAAGCGTTTTTTGGACACCTATGCGCTGCAGCTAAGCCGGAAAAAGCGAGCAATTGTAATAGGAGATTTCAACTATGATCTTTTGGAACCGGACACCGAAGTTAATGATTATAAGGCAACTTTAGAAGGGAACGGCTTCAACATACTTAATAAAGTTAGTCTTAAGTATTGCACAAGAGAGACAATGAATAAAAAATCTTTATTGGATCACGTATGCACAAACCTTAAAGAAACCCAATTCCATATGGCTATCATAGAATCGAGCATGTCAGACCACAAACAAATCTTTTTGGAAGTTAAAAAATACCAACCTCCGTTGAAGCAAAAAGTTGAATACGAATCTATAGATTACGAAAAATTATACAAACTGATGAAACTGAACATGGCCAACAGCAACAACGATAAATTTAATATTTTTGAAGATATTCTCTGTAAAACTATACAAGAATCCAAAAGCTTTAAAACGAAAATTCTTAATCCACCGAAACAGGATTGGATAAATGCAAAAATCATAAATAAAATAAACAAGAAGAACCTGTTATATAGAAAACACAAGAAGAATCCAAACAATGATCACCTCAAAAACCAATTTATGACCGAGAAGAAATTGGTGACTGACGAAATACGAAAAATGAAGAAGGAATACTACTACAAACAATTCTCTACGTGTAAAAACAATCCAAGAAAAATGTGGAGCCTCATTAACAACTTGACTCATAACAAAGTGAAAGAAATCTCATCACCAACGACGCTGATAGATGGGGTTCGCACAATCACTGATGGACACGAAATTTGTGAACACTTCAACAAATATTTTGCCACGATTGGACTACGTCTGGCGGAGGCTATACCGAGTAAGTATCATAATAATAGGACGAGCACTGCTGCGATCGTTAACTGTAACCAAAACTCCTTTGGTCTTGTTTCTTTGGCTCCTGTAACGGCCGACGAAATATTAAAAATTATTAATAATTTGGATCCCAACACTAGCTCTGGCCTTGACAAAATAAATACAAAATCAATCAAATGCGTCGGTGAACACATTGCTCGCGAACTAAGCAATTGTATAAATCTATGTCTCGATGCAGGTGAATTTCCGAATAGTCTGAAAACTGCCAAAGTCACACCGATTTTCAAATCGGGCTCTCGTTTGGATCCAAATAACTATCGGCCGATATCGGTACTCCCAGTGTTATCCAAAATTTTTGAAAGGGTTATTTACAATCGCCTTGTGATATATCTAGACTCGATAAATTACCTCTATTCTCAACAATACGGTTTCAGATCTAAGTCAAGCACCCTTTCGGCAACAGCTGACTTAGTCACTAAAATCAAAAACAGCATTGATGAAAAAAAAATCTGTCTGGGGATATTTATAGATCTAAAAAAAGCATTCGACACCGTAAGCCATACAATCCTCCTAAACAAACTTCGGGATATTGGTATCGAAGGCAATGCCCATAAAATTCTAGAGTCCTACCTCACGGCAAGGTCACAAGTGGTGGAGATTCCTAATTTTCAAAGTTCACCTGAGGCTGTAACGTTTGGGGTCCCTCAGGGATCAATTCTGGGCCCCCTATTATTTCTTACATATATAAACGGTATTAGTAATCTCGAACTAAAAGGCGACTTGTCACTGTATGCGGATGACACGTGCTTATACTACTTTGGGTCCGAAATTGACTCAATCATTCAGGATGCCCAAAGTGACCTTGATCTGCTTGATAATTGGTTTCAGTACAATTTATTAACAATTAACGTTGCAAAAACACATTATGTAATATTTTCAGCCAAAAATAAAAATATACCAGATTTTGAGCCTCTCAAGATCAATAATATTACCATAAGTAAATCAGAAAGCGAGAAATATTTGGGTCTAGTTCTGGATAACCGTTTGACATGGAGGCCACATATTGAAAAACTAAAAGCTAAATTACTATCTCTTAGTGGCGCTCTCCGCGGAATAACCCGATGTCTACCACTTAGTATACGTTACACTATTTACAATTCTATGGTCAAGCCGCACATAGACTACCTTATTGAGATTTGGGGCTCAGCTGCTACGACACACATCAAAGATGTTCAAATATTACAAAACAAATTGATCAAAACACTATTCCAATACGACTACCTTACACCGACATTAAAACTATATAAAGAAGTAAGACTAATGAATATTGAAACTACTTTTAAATATTATTCCTGCATTTTAATAAGAAAAATTGTTTTAAAGGAAATACATTCGAATATTAATTTCAAAACTAAAAATGAGTACCTTAAGCGGCTAAGGAGTGCGAATAATTTGATATTGCGCCCCCCTCGAACTAATTACGGAAAAAATAATATTACATATCAAAGTGTACAGATGTATAATAAATTGCCAAATAGTATTAAAAACGCTAAAAATATTAAAGAATTCAAAAACTTCTTAAAAAAACATCTGTCGGGACAAAATTATACTTAATAAGTGTAAATTTAAAAAAAAAATACAATATAATAAGTACCTAAAAAAAAAACTATTAAAATATTTATAATAAAATAAAATAAAAATAAATCCTGACTATAATATCAATATACATTATATATAACAAATCAATCTCATAAATAAAACTATCATGAATAAAACTCCCTATTATTGTTTCATATGCAAGTATGCTGTTCGCACTTAGCTCTGCGTGCCACATCTAGTTGCGCTTATCCGTGTTCCGGCCGAAACCAGTTTCTTTCTATCGCGAGCCCGGTTACTTCACGCGCACAATAACTGAATGCAGTGCTCGTCTTGTTATTAATGATACAAACAAACAAACCACTTTAGGATTTTAATTTAACGTGTTTATATTGTTCGCTCGCGCGTTGAAATTTGTAATGTTTAATATTGTTTAATTTATGTTCTCATGTAAGTGAAATGTATTTTGTTTCTTATGAGAATAAATCATCTATAAACCTAGGTAAGTCCAACTTCGAGAAAGAGATCTCTCGTCGAATCCAGTTCGGATGGGCAGCGTTCGGGAAGCTCCGGCATATATTCGCGTCCGAAATACCTCAGTGTCTCAAGACGAAAGTCTTTGACCAGTGTGTGTTGCCAGTAATGACCTATGAGTAAGACGTGGTCGTTTACTATGGGTCTCATAAGAAGGCTCAAGATCACCCAGCGAGCAATGGAGAGAGCGATGCTTGGTATTTCCCTACTCGATCGAATCAGAAATGATGAGATCTGCAGTAGAACTAAAACAACCGACATCGCTCGAAGGATTGCATCGTTGAAGTGGCAGTGGGCAGGACACATAGCGCGGAGAACCTATGGCCGTTGGGGCCGAAAGGTTCTCGAATGGCGACCGCGTACCGGACGACGTTCCGTGGGCAGGCCCCCTACAAGGTGGACCGACGATCTGGTCAAGGTCGCGGGAAGCCGCTGGATGTGGACAGCACAGGACCGATCGTTGTGGAGATCCTTGGGGGAGGCCTATGCCCAGCAGTGGGCGTCGTTCGGCTGATATGATGATGATGATGTTTACCGGCTGTTTAAGAATCGGTGCACTCGGGTCTTAGTCGCCTTATTAAGGTAACTAAGAGAAAAAGGGAGCCAATTTAAGACGCTGACATGAGCCAAATTGAGCTCAATGAAGATTGTTTTGCTTTAAGCCTATGGCTCGTATTGTTGCCAAATTCTATGTAGTTGTAATTGATCATATTTCGACCAGGTGGCTGTTTTCAAAACACGATTCTAAAAACTTTTCTCGATAGAAAAAAATCTCAAAGTAGCCTCTGAAAATACATAAATTACCATTTTTCTCAGCAGTCCGTATAACAATGATAATAAAATTTTGCTATATTGTATATTACATGTTGCTTAAGCAAATGGCTGATTTAGATTTTTAATAAAATGGCAATTTTAAATTGCATAACGAATTTTATTGTTTGGCACTTAGGCCCTTCTATTCCATGCGCTTTTTCTCTGTCACTCCTACGAGAATCGACAGTGATAGCTGTGGTGCGTTCCGAAGAAATTCAAAGACGAATAAATTTGTGGGCGTGTTCATTGCTCAAGGTCATCGGCTGCAGTCAGCGTCTTAATAATGATTCATATTCATATTAGATTTTTTTTAATCACATTAAATTTGTAACAAAAGTACATTAATACTAATAGTTGAAGGTCAGATTAGTTAAAAAGTTTCCTTTACTAGGCATTTTGAAGTTTGGTGTTAAAAATCATGCAATCATTATTAGATATGTCAGTACCTATTACTCAATACGATAGTTAAATCATTTACCGAATTTATCGTTTCGAACTCCGCGCATTGATTTTAATTGTGTATGGAATATGGAATAGCCCACGCTCGAAGGGTTAAGTAGACGAATATTTAAAGCACAATTGTTATAATAATGCATGTACCTTGTAAGGCTTGAATTTGTTTTCTTTTTTTAACACTAGCTTTGACATTTGTTTTTCTTTAATATTGACATTAAGTATAATTGATTGATTTTATAAGATTGACATTAATTTACATAAAGAATCTAAATTAAAATTTAATATAAATAATGCATGATTGAATTCATTAAATAATTATGTACTGTAGCTAAATTAAATATATTTGTATGCAACATTGGTTAGCTGAGGAAGAGGTTCGCAACTCTATGTAACAACTAAAATGTACCTTCTTCAAGGACAAATAAAAATATTTCATTTCATTTCATTTCATTGGGCTGTTTTAAATTTGACAATTAAATGCCGAAACTCAAAACGAACTTCTATAAGTGCCATCTTTTTCTTAAATCATTTTCAGACATTCGCTCTACCAAGTCGTGGTGAAGAATTCAGACGAAGCTCTCTTCGTTAACGGCATTGAAAACGAGTTGCCTGTCGATGTGTTCGCGTACGCGCATTCAGGTCGACCGGGACAGATCCTGGTGCCCAAAGACCAGAAAACGGAGTTTGAAGCCATACTGACCTCTATGAGCGTCGAATATAGCATCCAATCAGAGAACATTAGAGAGTAAGTATATTGTACGTCTATTTTTTTCGTAGTTCATCGAATTAATTGAAATGATGATGTCCGACCGATTTCGGCCATGGCGACCACTTCGACTCCTAGCTGGTGATTTGGCGCTCATGCACCCGAATATGGCTTATGTAGCCTATCTTAGCGGCGAAACTTCGTGCACATTCAGGGCATGTAAGCACGCCGTTGTCGTAATTGTATGTGGTGGCAGCAGGTGGGCGGGCCTTTAACTGGTCGCGTCTGGTGTCGAGGTCAGCTTTGCGCTGCTCCTCAAACTCGCGCACTTGTCCGTTCACCTTCCTGCGCGATTCTGGCCGCTGTGCCGCAAAACGCTCCCATTCAGAGGGCTCTATGTTATATCTCTTCATGTGTCGTTTTAAGCGATCCTTGTACCGAAGGAGTTGTTGTTGATCAGTTTAAGACTCTCGAGAAAATCTCGGAACCTGGTTTGAATATGGGTTGGGTAGAAAAAAGATCGAACATTGCTCTGGCTTGCGATCACCAACCCGTATTTGGGAAGGGTGGTAATTATATAAGATAAGATAAGATAAGATAAGCTTTATTTCTCGCCATAACCGTTACAATATAGTGGTACAGTTGTGAATAACTAGGGATATTAACTTAAATTAATTAGATTAAGGTAATTGGAAGTTGCACATCAAATTGGAATATAATAACATTGTAGTTGCACAAGTTAAATACACAATAGAAATTATGGCGGGCTAACGCCTGAATTAGGAAAGTTCTTGCTAGCCCTCCACCGCATATAAAACCAGTTAAATCTCTTTAAAAATAGAAAAAATACTAATCAAATGTAAGTAAATACATAGTAGCAAAGCAACAAAAAAAATACATAAAAAACTAAATACATAGAACAGCACATGGAATATAATATTCATCTATTAATCAAAGAATAGCACAGACATTTAGTTAGCCGAGCCCTACTTAGAAAAAAAAAAGAAAAAAATATCTGTGTACCCATTGCTGTGGTAACTATAATTCAAAGATTCAAGGCCTTTGCACTACACTGGAGGCTGTTGCCTACAATCAGTTTAGTATAGTATAAGTTAGTAACAAAGAGAACTCAAAACCGACGAGCATGCATGAAAAGATTGATGAATGTGGAAGAAGCGAAAGATGTATGCCAGGATCGTAGTAAGTGGAAGGCCTTGGCCTCTGCCTACCCCGTTGGGAAGGAGGCGTGATAATATGTATGTATGTATGTAGTAACAAAGTATATGTTGAAAAATTTTGAAAACCTATAACATTATATTATTATGTGTTAAGGCAATTGGAGTTAGAAGACAAAATCCTGGCTGAATACGCGTCCAAGAGGAACACTTCAAGGGCCGAGGCTCTGCCACTTGATGACATTCCAAGGTTCCAAGAGGTTTGTAATTAGTTATCAGTTAGTATTACATACATATTTGACCCGTGAACTCGTCTTATAGTTGAGACGAATTTAAGTAATGTTGACTTTATTTTACTCATTATTTAACATTACCAATTAAAAAATAAATATTGTAACACAATAAAATATATTTACATGAATATAACAAAGAAAACTGAACTACACCATGCATACAAAGGTCGAAACTGAAACAATCTTGCCGGAAGTCAATAACAGATGGCGTTGCACCTTACCTTGTGGTAGCTTTTCGATTTTCAATTATTATAATTGTTCAAGACAAGGTTTCCTCCTGTACCCAAGAGATGGCGTTGCAAGTACCTTGCATCACAGTGACTTTTGTATTTCGAATTTATATAAGTACGTAAGAAAAGATTTGATGTGGATTCATTCAATTCATTCGATTCAAACAATTCATTCATTTGATTCGATTCGATGTAATAATCCCTTTATAGTATACACTACTCTTCTCGCACTGACCTCAGCACGATTCACTATTGTCTTTGGTCGGTCATCAGAGCGGTTATACTCTAAGGCTTGTATTAATCTTTGTACATACGATATAGTCGTAATTTGATTAAACTCAATGATCTTCAAATTCTTCCCGTACCTTCAAACACCGTGGTCTACAAAATTTCGTCACTCCCACCTGTTACAATATTATTCAAATTCAAATTCAAATTCAAATATATTTATTGCGAATTAAGAGTATATCTTACAGAGATCTTAGAAACTAGACAATGGAGCTTAACTACTTAATTACCTTATTCAGGTGTTGCAATCATAAAGGATAAAAAGTAAAGATAACTTAATATTATAATTTTTAATTTATACAGTGAACTTATTTATTATAGGTACACGCTAGTTGACCTTATACTATATTTTTATTTTATTTTTTGATTTGGTATTCTTTATTTTGTATAAAAAACACTTCAAGGGTGTAAAAACAGTTAGAGACTAGAAATAATTTTAATTTTTTTGTAAATGAGATCAAATTTGTTTCTGTTTTTATGTTGTGAGGTATTCTATTGTATATTTTTATAACCATGTAATAAGGACTACAGTTGAGCATTTTTATTCTTGAGTATGGCAAGTAAAGTCTGTCTTTGTAGCGAGTGTTTACATTGTGAGTGTCTTTAGTTTTTTGAAATGAATTAATATTTTTAAATACAAATATACATATGTCATGTATGTATATTGATGTAAGAGTTAATAATTTATGTTTGATGAAATAGGGTCTACAACTTTGTGTGTTTTCAATTTGGGATAAAATTCTAACACATTTTTTTTGGAGTAAAAATAAATCGTTAGCGTTTACACTGTTGCCCCATAATATTATACCATATTTTAACCATGAGTAGGCATATGCGTAATATGCTGAAATAGCTGTTTCCGTGTTAGTACTGTTATTTATTTCGTAAAGGGCATAGGTAAATCTTGACAGTTTGGTTTTAATTTTTTCTATATGGGACTTCCAGGTTAAGTGACAGTCTATAGTTAGTCCTAGCAAGTTATATGTATCTACAGTGTCAATTTTTTTATTGTCGTAGGTGATATTGATATTTAGGGGTATTTTATTATGGGGTAGGAATTGGATTATTTTAGTCTTACTAAAGTTAACTTCTAAATTGTGATCTGCAAGCCATGAAGATATGTTTTTTATTGTGTCATTAATAGAGTTGTTTTGGTTATTATTACATTGGGTTCTTAGTAATATGGATATGTCATCTGCAAATAGCACAGGCAGAGTGTTTTCTTTGTTTAGGCATTTTGGAAGATCATTAATGTAGAGTAAAAAAAGCACACATCCTATTACGCTTCCTTGGGGGATGGATTTAGTTAATATTTTTTCTGCTGACTGTACTTTTTCTATCTCGTTAGTTTCACTGTTGTAATACTCTATTTGGACTATTTGTGTTCTGTTGTGTAAATAAGATTTGAACCAGTTTAGGGCTGGTCCCCGGATGCCCGATCCTTCTAGCTTATGGAGTAAGAGATCATATCAAATGGAGTGATATTTTGTATAAAAATATACAAAATATCACTAAGGGTAAAGTTCAAACGAACAACTAACGAATGAATAACAATTTTAAGGAATTCACATAAATTTTGAATATCGAAACAAAAAAATAAATTGAATGAAGAATGACAAAAAAATCTAGCAAATACAGAAAATCGATGAAAATTGAGATGATGCAACAGTAGATAATTTATAATTCGAAAGAAGTTTACAACTTGTTTACAATATCTATCTCTGAACACACATATCTATCTCCTTTTTAAATTTCATCTAGATCCGTTAAGCCGATCTGGCATGTTTGAGTAAGTAACAAATATCCATCCACCATCACATCCACTTTTACATAATTTAATATTAGAAAGTTATAAAGAATGAGATAAATATACTGAAGAGCAACCCTTGCTTCTTATCCCCATAGTACTCCCGTCGTCGCCCCTTACGAAGCTTAATAGAACTGTTTTGTGTTTCGTTTCAGGTTGACAACTATCTCGTTCGTTTGGCCAATGCTCATCCGAACCTGGTCACCGTTGCGTCAGCTGGCCGAAGTGTCGAAGGACGGGATATGAAATACCTAAAGATTTCCACGTCAAATTTTGAGGTACGAGTATTTGCTATTTAGAAACTCAAAGATTCAGATACATTAGACCCCTGTACAGACAACAGCACGTCAAATTTTCTCAATTGATATTGATCTCTACTTTTTGGACTTAAAGTTGAAAATAAATTCAATAACCTTTAACTTTTTGGGTAGGTTGACCTGCCATTGTCTGTACAACAAGCTAATAATGACTGAGTAAAGAAACATGTGGAAGAGTATAATGTCTTTTTCAGACCCCAATAATGGATAAAGATTACTGGATAAAGATCTCCTCTAAAGATTCCTACGGTTACGTACTGCAGTTTCCTGCGACCTTCAACAGACCATCTTTAGATGCATATCAAAACCTTTCTACCCAACACCCATTGGTTCTTTTTGACATGTCATTTCAGACGAGCAATTCAATAAGTGTTGTCGGTTAATAGCTGGCTGTACTTATTGTGGGTTTGCATGTACTGTTTCCTGACTTCAAAGTGAATACAATTTTCATTTTCAAACTCGTGATGTAATTTGCAACAAGCGATAAATGTTGAAGGGTAAATTATCAAAAATATGTACTTTATTTTAACTTTGTATCAGCTTATTATGTATTTTATAAGCTAAACATCTGTCACGTTTTTGTAAAGATACTCGTAATACTCGATATCGGACGATAAGCGATAAACATGTCTTAATACTGTTTGGTTGGGGATTTCCAGTACGATAAAAATCTCGTTTTCTTTATCGTTTGTCGAGTGGTGCCGTTAACTTTAAAAGATAGCACCACCTCTCCACTTCCTATAGGTGCCCTATTCCTATATAGCGTAAGAGGCAAAAGAAGCACTGCCAGAAAAAGACGGAAAGCAGCGTCTTTTCTGTATCATTGGCCAAACTATGATCGCCAATATGGTGATTATAGCAAAATTATCCTTTTGGAGACGTTAATATCCAATAGACTTTAAAAGGCCGGCTATAATAATGTTGATGATGTCATCAGACCTTAGCAAAATAAGTTTGAATGTCGGAAGACAGCAAATTTCATGTAACCATAATAAATTATTTTCAGGATAGAAGAAAGCCCGTAGTCTTCGTTATGTCGCTTCTCCATGCCCGAGAATGGGTCACCTTACCTGGTACTTTATACGCCATTGAAAAGCTGGTCGTAGACGTCACCGAACATGACCTGATCAATGACATTGACTGGATCATTATGCCTATCGCCAATCCTGATGGCTACGAGTTTTCTCATGTTTCTGTAAGTATATTTATTACTAGCTATTGGCCGCAATTTTGTATGCCTCCCACGGAAACCATATTTTTTTGGATAAAAAGTATCCTATGCGCTGTTCTGAAGAAATTATTTGCTTTATTTTAGTCAAGGTTCTGGCGTAAGAACCGCCGCAGCAACAACCTCGGCAGCTTCTGCATGGGTGTCGATCTGAACAGAAACTTCGATGTTTTCTTCGGCACGGCATCCAGCAGCAACCCTTGTATGGAGACCTTCCACGGCGCTGGCGCCTTCTCCGAGCCTGAGACAGACAACATCCGTCGTCTCCTTGACCAACACTCTGGACGTATTGAACTCTTCATTGACCTCCACAGCTTTGGTAGCATGATCCTTTTCGGTTGGGGCAACGGGCAGCTTGCACCCAACGCTTTGGTTCTTAACCTCGTTGGTGTGAATATGGCCCAAGCTATCGACAGGGTCAAATGGGCCTCTAAACCCAACTACGTCGTCGGTAATATCTTTCATGTCCTGAACTACCGCGCTTCTGGGGGATCCAGTGACTACGCAGCAGCAGGAGCAGACATACCTTTGTCGTTCACTTATGAACTGCCCGCATTCCAAGGTGCATCGAGCATCAACGGATTCCTTGTTGATCCCGAGTTCATTAGACAAGCTGGATTTGAGACTTGGGAAGGTATCAAAAATGGAGCCAGGTTCGTTCGTGATGCTTTAAGCAGAAATAATCTTAAGTGAATAATTTGTGATATCGTTCAAGATGATTAATGATTAAACAGATTTTTTTGTTAAAGTCGTTTTTATTTTCATAAATGCTACCATAAAAATTCAGCTTTGCAAATCATGAACTGGATAAGCTCTTATTTTGTGATATTGTCTCGTGACTTTATACTAAACACTAACTATTTTGCCGTGTTCCCGCGGAAACTATACATAAACGTCTAAATAACTGGAAAGGTTCGTCATTGTTCAGTAGTCATTTCGTGAAAGAGAGACAAATACCTATCAATCCAATCAAACATTCTCACAGACTTTGATATTTATAATATTAGTAACAAAAATATTTTTAAAAACCGTTCTTTAAACAAATTAATTGCAAATGAAAAATTCTTTAAATAAAAGATTTTTAGCTGCTGGAGGTGGAATCCGAATCCAGAATCTGCCGTTTACCGGACGACTGTTCTAATCATTGAGTTACCCAGACATATATTCGACGAATTTATTCTAGACGAATAAATTATGAATTTACGTACAAATTTTCATCAATGTTTTCGGTTAGTTGAATAAATTCAAATTCGAACCCCACCTCAGGCATGTGAAAAATCTTTATCCAAGGAGTTGTAATTTCAACATACCAACACCTTCCGCCATCTTGTTTTATTACTTATTTTTATCGATATAATTTTCGACGTGGTGTAAGCAAAAGTGACGATAAAAACACTGATTCTTAAGTATGTTAGTGCTTTAAATGCTTTCTATGATACAGCAACATACCGACGCTCACAGTAACTCACCCACATGTCAAATAACAAAGTTTCCCCACATTTTTCCAACCTCCCCAAAGATCAATACAATCAATGTTTACGGAACAGCTCATGATTCCGAGCTTCTCATTACAGTTGCGGAGTTACGCGAGCGTTACAACACTTACGCTCGTAACTCTACGTGTGCTCGCCCGAGATAACGAGAGCAAACAGGCTATTAACGGGGACACACGACCGTGGAAATTGGCGAATAGTTGAGACCGGTTGGACATTGATAATGTTGATCTCACGGATAGGACAGTGTTGCCAACAAAATGCTGCTACTGAAGTGCTGCGAGAAGAAGAGGGCCAGCAGTGTCTGTAAATCGTGGCGATAATAGTAGAAGCACATATCCAGCTTTAGACTGATATGTAATGAAAAATACCTCATGGGTAGATATTAAAAAAAAAACAGTGCAGACCTTCGTGCTTGAATAACTTGGAGACTAGTTTTTTTAGAAGCACAATATCTAAAGTTTTGAGTTAGATTCTTGAACTTTTGTGTCTTTTGTGGTACGTTCGTTTAACGTGAAAATAGGTTGGGGAAAATCATTAAATGATTTTTTAGATAGATTGATGTGCTGGCTACTTGTCTAGGAGCTAGCTGGTAATGTAGTGCCAAAAAAAGTTATGAATTGTGATTTTGTTCTCAGCTTCTGTCGCAAGATGGAAGTCACAAGAAGAAAAAACGTGGTTTGCTTAGAGGATCCTGTTGGAAGACTCTGACACAAAACTGCCTTGAAAGATAGTCATACGATAGGAAAACTAAACTAAAGATTGATACTCGTACATAAAGTCAGGAACGAAACCGTACTCCAGCGTGTCAGCAGAACCCAACAATTGATGCGGACAGTCAAAAAGCGCAAAGTCGAGTACTCAGGTACGATAGATACAGGCTGTTTCAACTCATTATGATGGGTAAGGGTAAAGCGAAGAGGCGCGTTGGACGCCGGAAAAAATCGTGGCTGAGAAATACCCGAGAGCGGACTGGGATCTAATCCGTCGAGGAACTGTTCCGTCTCGCAATGGATAGAAAGAAGTTTGGGAATCTAGCGAGAAGAAGACCCAGAATCCCAATAGCAGAGAAGAAGACTAAAGATAATGATAAAGTCAAGTTTCTATATAGTCACCAATTAGTCAACGTCCCTTAATAACTGTCATAACTTGACTGAAGCGCGAAGTCTCCTCATTCTTGTCGTCCGTGTGTAATATTTATAACTAACCCTCAACACCTATAACATCGAGATTCATTAGCATAATAAATTGCAAACAGCCTCTAAACGTAAACTTTGTCAACATAACACCTAATTAAAGCTTAATCGGATTATTTATAACAGTTTCCAGGTTATGAAATTATATCGATTTTAATAGGGGTTAAAGTATGAAATTGCCGATTATTTTCCCACTTTTTATTTTGTTTATAACTTTTAAGTATAGTCATATTATTGCGGAATTCTTTTTGTATTGTATCAAAAACTAAATAAAGTAACTTTTGACTAAAAAAGAAATGCAATACTAGTGCCTATTACTTCAAAGGAAGTCGTTGAAAAGACCCCTTACAATGTGTCAGCTGACCTTCTTGCTTCAATTAAGTATATTTGTATTATATACTTTGATTTTCAGAAATTTAAATACTACAATGCGTAGCTTTATAACCATCTAACTTTCACCTTTAATTGCATCGAAAACGGTTCAGGCGATTTTAAAAAAACTGAAAAATTGTTAGTATGGAAAAATGACTTTTCTCGATTTCGTCCATACAAAACGGCAATTTCATACTTTATCCCCTAATATTTAAATACAACACAAAGTGGTAACAATTTGTTTTATACAAAACTTATTTTTGCTTAATTTTTATTATTTTAAACGAATGTACTTTTGTATTGGAGTTTGTGTATTGGTAAGGATCTCGTTTAAAATCTTCTAGAATAATTCAGAAATTCTTTGACCAGTTTAATAATTATCTTGTTGGTGAGTTACATATGTGTCTCAAGACAAACTCTGTGACCAGTAAGTATTGCACGTGATGACTGATGGAACTAAAAGGGGATCAGATGGGAATAACTCGCTTAATGCTTAATTTTTATTATTTTCAGCTATAAATCAAATGAAAATCAAAAATATTTTATTCAGTAACAGACCATTTGGTTACAAATATTTTGGTGACATTCCTGGTAAGTAAAAAGATACCTGTATCAGGTAGTCACCGCCCAACTTGACCTTATTGTTTAATGGTGCAATATAAATAAGATAATCTAATCTAAGTAAAATCTTAATTTACGTCTATAGCAGTTTTATTATACTAAATCTTAAACTCTCTGAGAGAAACTGTGTGTGTTTGTGTGCAAGTGTGTGTCTGTGTGTCTGTTTTGTGCTTGTTGTGTGAGTGAGTGTGTGTGTGATTATGTATTCGCGCTCGCGTGTTTGGTGAGGAGATAAGTTATTGGTTTTTATGAAGTGTATGTAATGCTGAATGTTATAATGTAATTTGGTTTATTTTAGAAGGTTCTCAGTTTCCAAGTAGCTTAGAGTTTTTAACCATGGTATAAGTTCCTTCTTACAGTTGTAATAGGTGAGTGGATAAATATTTAGAAATTTATTTATTTTATTATACAAGAAGCTAGCTATAAATATTCTGTGATTTATGCTTGTTTTAGTTATGTCATATTTATATTTCTTTGTCTACAATAATTTAGGCGATATGCCACCAATATCCAAAGGAGACACGTAATGATTTGCCACCCTTAAATTATCATTATCAAAAATATTTTTCTGTGACTAAACTAGACTAGGCACCTATACCTAAAAAGTACCTGTAAAACAGGGCATCGGGTTCTACCCATTCCTAGAATCATTTCAGTATCCTAGTGTACCTATTTATGATTCACAAGACAACCTGTGAAAACCTATTACTAACGCTTGAATTAATCAAGGTGGTACTAGAGATTTATTAATCAAACCCGAAGCCCCTAAGCCCCTTGTCTCACTAACCGACCCAGTAGGTAATCTTAATATAAGACCATTCAATATACGCTATTTGTAATATCTGTGTATTTTATCGTAATGTTGACTTTGAGCAATCATGACAATACTTCAGGGTGGCAACACCCTGCAAAAATTATCTAATCAATATTTTAAGACATGCCACGCTGGGCCACATAGAGCCATGTAGTCCCAAATTAAGCTACTGTTAAGTACCTTGGCGTATTAGGTACATAACAACCAGGAAATCATCTTTATCTTGTTGTATGATTATCCTTCAAAGATGATCTGGTGTCAAGAGCTGTTTTTACAATTTCTCTCTTTATGACAGAAGCTGGGCTGGAACCAACGGCTTCTAAAACATCTTTCTTATATTGCATAATCTTTTTTAAATAGTGGGACTATTTAAAAAATATTGTTTTCACAAATTAAGCTACTTCTAAGCTTAAACTATAGGTACTTGACAACCCATAAATTGAGTATTTTTTTTGTAAATATACTTTTTATATATAGAAAACATCCAGACCAGTACAAATATGTTCATGCACAAAAAAAAATTGTACTGTGCGGGGATCAAACTCGCAAACATGGCTCAGAAAAAGCGTTTACTACCAATGAGCCAACTGGTAACACAGTCAAATGTTAAAAAAAATTGATTTCCTTTTTTTTTAAAACTAATGGGCTTGCTCTTGACTACATACTTAACTATACGGTTAAGAAGAAGCCTATGATGGAGCGAGCTTACCCAGAGGTACTGGTTCTCCCACACACCAGCGGAACACAGAAAAACTGTTTGGCGCTGGACTCCGGCAGGAGGGTGGTAGCATTCAGGCGGCCTCTCACGAAGCCTACCACCGCAGACATAAAAGTCGAGATAAATCAAAATAAAATGCTAAATCCTAATCTCGCGCGATAAATCTATAATATAAAAATGAATCGCTGAATGTGTTGCTAAGCGCAAATCTCGAGAACGGCTGAACCGATATCGCTAATTATTTTTTTAGAATATTCCTTGAAGTACGAGGATGGTTTTTACGCAGAGATTTTTTTTTTAAATTGCCTAAAAAAAGTCAAAAAACAACAATTTTTGCCAACCCCGCCATATTTGATGACAATGACATTTAAGCCGTCAAAATGCAATATCTGCGGCGATACGAAGTTCGCGGGGTCCGCTAGTTATTAAATAAATGTTGCATTTTAATTACCAGAATTTGATAAACCGTTAAAGGTGTTTGAATTTCAAACATCTGAAAATACAGAAACATAAAGGCTTGACCATTCAAATCCTATTCCAACAAAATAACAGAACGCGTTTCTCCTCATCAATAATCTACTTAATCCAAATTACTATATCATAGCGTTAGTGTTAATAGATGCTCGCTAATCCTCTTTATGAGTGCGTGAATGTAATTGAATAGAACCTTTGCGACATAAGGCTTTGCTTTGCCGACTTAAGTGGGCTATGGTGATTGGCGGCAGCGGAAGCGGAAGTGGTTGTGATTATTTATTTATTGAGAAAATCAGCAGCACATAAATAGCAATTACTTACGTCGAGTATAAAATATAGAGTATGGCCAATAACAGATTTCCCTCTGAATAAACAATAAGTACTATGGTAGCAAAAATTTTTAGTGACATTAAAACAGTTTTGATAATAAAGGATTTAAAAAAGGCGAACAACATAATTACACAAATAATATACAGGGTGAAATTTTAACCACCTTCCAAATGTTTATGTATCAAACTACGAGACAAAAAACAGATGACGTATTTTTTCTTTTGGTATAGCACAGTACAAAAATGTCAAGATAAAGCACTTAGAAAATGTGCGCCAAAAATCTAAATTTTTTTTACAGCCGCCTAGCAATACTTTGTTTACGCAATGCACATCACATTCATTCATTACGATACTAATCATAAGTTTTTGATTTTCCCTTTATACCTATACAGGCTTAAAACTGTAAAAATTTAAAACTATGTTGCGAAAAATATTTTCAGACCAAAAATTGATTTACATTTTTTACTTCATGAATGAGCTCTAAATACGATACTGAACGCCTACAAACATTTTGGAAAGTGGTTTAAATTTCATTCTGTATATATATTTTATAATAATGCAAAAGGTAAACTTAACTTGTATTTGATTAAAAAGTAATGTGACAGCCTCTCAATCTCCCAACGCTTGCCAAATGTAGATTGGTAATCACAAACCCGAGCAATGTTCGAAAAGTCGAAACTCTTTGCTCGACCCGGCAATCGAACCCGAGACCCTGAGATCTCGGCCCAGTAATTAAACCACTAGACAAATGGGGCGTTATAGCTTTTCTGGCAATTACAAGCAAAAGCTCAAGATGATGATCAGCCTTCATTAGTCCTCTGCCGTTTTCCAAAAAAGATTTTCTTGTAAAGTTTGGTAGTAAAGTAAAAACTATTTTAATTTATAATTATCACGCCCCTTAGCCAAGATCTTGAGGTTTTAGGCTGGATCCCCTCTGGAGTGTTTCGAATTTTCGAACATTGCTCGGGTTTGTGAACTTGCATTTGGAAAGCGTGGTGATTAGGCTTCTGCTCATCATAGCTGTTGTAACTTGAATTTAATGATGGAGGCCTTTGCCCTGCATTGGGATAATTATAGACCGTTACTTTTTTAACTTTTAATATACATAATTTAGAGCGGCATTGTAAGGCAAACGAACATAACACCTCATTTAAAATGTCTTCTACCCATTGAAAACGCTAACATATACGAATTATAGAAAAGGGATAAAGTTGAATACACTGTGAACACACCGCAAATGATTTGTAGATTTTCAATAAAATCAGATTGACGCATAAATCTCATGGATTAGGTAATAGACAGAAGGTATGATTTAGGCTTTTGTACTAGTATTGACGATGCCTTTAGTTGGATTAAGCTCTAGATATTAAGATACATCTTACTAGACGATTTAAGTATACAGAAAGACTTTTTCATCAACGTAAATTCTTTATAGGCGTTAAGTATCGTTTTAGAGTCCATTTATGTAGTAAAAAATGTAGATCAAGTTTTCACCCGAAAATAATTTTCGCAACATACGAGTAGTTTCCAATTTTCACGGCCCTAAGCCTGCGAAGGTAAAGTTAACATTATGAATAGTATCGTTATGAATGAATGAGATACACATCGCATAAATAGTTTGTTGCGAGGAGGCCGTATCCAACCAAAATTTTAGAATATTGGCGGACATTTTCTAAGTGCTTATCTTGACATTTTTGTACTAGGCTACATCAAAAGAAAAATCAAATTTGGATGGTGATTAAAATTTCATCCTGTATAGATAATCATTATCATCATCATCATTTCACTGGAGCCTTCTCTACGTCAGTCCACTGGACAGGCTTCTCTGAAAAAATATCCTTTATTAAAATATAAGTATATAGAAAAACTTTGTTCTTATTAAAAGGGATGTATCTTACAAGTAGTTAACTTATTGGTGTAACCCTGACTCCTAACCCTTTTAAATCCTGAATCTTAGGCAGCAGTGATTCCTCCAATTGAACATTTTACAAGGTTATAGTTAAGTATGAGTGAGCATGTACGTGTGTATTAAGAGATAAGAGTTGTATAAATAAGCCCCACGCTTAGTATGCGGGTTGGTGGTCGCAGTCTGGTCAAAGGGCAAGAGAAGACATTGCGGCCCATCTTCTGATATTACTCTTTTAGTCGCATCTTAGAACACCCCTGGCTTCGCTGGCTCTAGAGATCCCGCCCAACGACAGAAGACAGCGAGTGCTGTTTGGCGTCAGACTCCGACAGGATGGTGATCGCGAGCCAGGCGGCTCCTTGCAGAGCTTCCACCTCTGAAGGGATGACTCAGCCGTCACCACAAACCGGTACAGACTGTGGAAACGTTTCCCGGGGTGGACCGCTAAGAGGCGGATCCCACCTACCCCCAAAAAAGATCTTCATTAAGACGGTATCACATCAAATTTATAAAATGTTAAATAATAAATCCTCAGTCATGTTATGGAGTAAAGCATCGGATACAATATGCTAAGGGAACAGTAGTATTGAAATAGAAGTTATTTACGGAGTTAACTCTCGGTTAGTTTTACATCATATTTTGGTTTATCCCTTAGGTCCGCCCCGTTGGTCTAGTGGTTTAAATACCGGGCCAAGATCTCGGGGTCCCAGGTTCAAATCCCGGGTCGGGCAACAAAAAGTTTCGAATTTTTGAACGTTGCTCGGGTTTGTGATCACCGACCCGCATTTGGCAAGCGTGGTGATTATGCCAGTACACCCATTATTGCTGTGGTAACTTGAATTCAATGATGGAGGCCTTTGCCCAGCAGTGGGATGATTATAGGCTATTACTACTACTACTACTTAGGTCCGTGTGATGAACTTAACGATTTAATTTTATTTGACAAACCTAAGGTTCTTAGTAAAGGAAGAATTTAAAAAACACCCTAATTTCAATACAGAAGATGGTTGGAAATTACCAGTGCTGAGGATCCTATAATCCCAACAATGAAGTTCACAAAACATAGCAATACTGCAAAGACTCAGAACACAGTTAACTCATATATAGCGTGGATAACTGACGAATTCTGACTATAAAAATTAAAAGCTTTAAAAATTTAAGTACCTTCTATACGAGTCTAACAGTGACTACGAACGCTCTGTGTGAAGTTTCAAGAAATCGGAAGAAACGAAAATATAATGTGATACCCTAATATGAGCGAATAAAACTCGTAAATATATAATATACCTATATATATTTTTTCAATGTAGGTACACTGAATGTTCGCAAAAATTCAAGAAAAGAAAACGAACGTATCTACAAAGTCGGTTTCAGATTACAATGTCTTCTAGTGCACTTAAAACATTTCCTGATGGAACCTTATAACCTATTACTTGAGCAGTTCTATACGGTGAGTGTTCAGATTCGTAGAGGTAACTAATTCGGATCTTAGTTTTAACTGGTAAAAATAAACAAATGTCCTAAATTTGGCGCTTATATACGTTTTTTTAGATGTTATAACCTCGCATAGCTTATTGTCAGTTGAATTCCTACTTTCTATGAATCGATATGGTACAAATTGTTTTCCATGTTCTGCGGTACAAATTGAACTTGATTTCATACAAAAATGCACTCTATACAAGAATACAAAAATAAAGATGACATCTTTCAAAAACTGAAAAAAAAATCCAAAATAAGCTACCAATTTTGCGATGGTAGCAAACTTGAAAATACTTACAAAGGTGGATTATTCTACGTAATTTTTTTGTAAATAAAGTTAAATAAATTAAGATTAAAGTATTGTTATTATTTTCAGATATTTATTGCCTGAACATGCGACTAATAACGACAAAGCGAGTAAAAGCCGCAAATTAGCACAGTGCTATCCATTCTATCTTAACCGAGGAATGTTCAGTTATAGGTATTATTTGTGTAGTATACACAAATAATATATTTTTTTTTTGTAAATGTTTCATTATCATTATGATCTCAGCCAAACGACGTACACTGCTGGACATAGGCCTTCCCCAAGGATCTCCACAACGATCGGTCCTGCGCCCGCATCCAACGGCTTTCTGCGACCTTCACCAGATCGTCAGTTCACCTGGTGGGCCTACCCACAGAACCTTTCTGCCCCAACGGCAACATCATCTTTTCAAACGATGAACAACATGTTTTCGAACGATATGTCCGCTCATAACTTTGTGGACCAATTTTGAGTCAAAAATGTTCTTGACTTCACACTGAACCCTAGAGATGAGGAAGCCTACGATGGAGCGAGTTTGCCCAGAAGCAGCCTATTCACTCTTGCTTTTAAAATATTAGGGATAAAGTCATTGGGGAAAAAAGACTCCGAGAGTTACATTCCCTATCAGCGCGCTACTTAATACAGAAACTTATTACTTATTACTTCTTTTTCTTTTTAAAGAAATGAGTTGATCGTTCAAGTCGCAATCAACAAACTGAAAGTTCCGATATTCATTCAATAGATAAGTGGTCTGTGCTTTGAGTCCTATCAAATCTCAAAGGAAAGTATAACAAGCAGACAACTCTGTGACCTGACGCCTCGTTTTAAGAATTTCCAAGACTGCAAGTTTGCATCTTGATAGGAACTCAATTTGAAATCTTTACTAGGGATACTTAAAGCCCTGTTGGTAAAATAAAAATAAATAAATAAATAAATATTTAAGACATGCCTCAATGGGCCACACAGAGCCATCTAGTCCCAAATTAAGCTACTATTAAGTACCCTGTCGTATGGGGTACTAGACAACCGATAATCTTACTTATATACTTTTTTTTTTGTAAATACATACTTATTATATATAGAAAACACCCAGACCAGTACAAATAGACATGTTCATGCACACAAATATTTGTACTGTGCGGGGATCGAACCCGCGACCCATGGCTCAGAAGCAGCGTTTACTATCGCTGATCCAAATGGTCGTTGGTGTAGCGGTATAAGTACCAGGATAGTTCGTATACCAGTATAACGTGTAGCATACGGGTAGAGCCAGAGACAATGAAAAGGGGTTAGAAGGCGATGTAAGCGGGGCAGGCGCGCCACAAAGGTTATGAGCAAATGCTTGTAAGTAAGCGCCTTGGTTGGTTTCTTTGACGTCAAAAGAATTTGCTTGACTGGCGTTCTTTGAACTCTTATGACGTGTAGTAGAGCGCAAGCAGCGATATCTGTTCTCATACAAATGGCGCATGACAGCCTTTCCAACTTTTTTCCATATTCTGTGGGTACTACAGCCGCGGTCGAAAAGCCACTATGCAATAACAGCGTCAAACGATAAGTTCAAGTTCAATTTCTTTTGAGTATGTATTCGTTTTTTTACACTTACTGGGACTGTGACTAATTCTTATTTTCTTCTAAATAAATTTTATTGTACTAACAAATCATTATCGTTTAGTCTATTTATTTCATTGTAAAAGTAAAATATTAATTTTAAGCTCCCGATAGCACAATTGAAAACCTCAGTGGTTTTAGCTGCTGTCGTTTATGCCATATTGAATTTATATCACCGGGAACCGTAAATTTTTTGGGATGAAAAAATAGTTTACCGGAACTACTCGTACCTTAAAAAAATTATAATAATCGTTCAAGCCTTTCCGAAGGAGTTTGGTAGCAAACACTGTGTGACGAGAATTTTATATTAGACTGGATTCTGGTATTTACGCGCATTATACATTGAAATGAAATAATAATTTTATGGATTTAACTTAATGTAGCTCATTTGAAGTGTGAATATCATATTATTATGAAATTTGTAAAATATGTTTTTAATTCTGTCAATGGTCGCCACAAAATGTATGGAGTATGAAAAGGTAACCTACAAAACGCTACTTTTGTGTAGATATTAAAATAATGAGGGTTACGAAACGGGAAAGTGTTCAAACGGGAAAGACCCGGCACTGATTTTTTATAAAAACACACCCTTACATTTATGTCATTACAAAATATTTACATTTCGCAACACAATATTCGCTGTCTCTTTTACTCCTTCCGATGTCTTAAATTACATGACAAAGTCAGATAGATCTGTATATATTCGCTTTACGTAGTAGGGCCTAAGATCCGCAAAATGGCGCCTAAAAGCTCTAAATCGCTAAGCCGCTGCAAGTGAATTTAGCTCTAGATTTCGTATTCAAAGCTTAGCTAGAAGCCTCTTTAGTAGACATCGATAGCCAGGCTATAGTGTAGGCAAACGGCTTTTAGATTTTGATTAAGACCTTGCTCCTTATTTACGTACCTTTATTAAAACGAGGTGGGAATTAAAATCATAGATCTAAAACTAAAACACAAACATATTTCCTGTATTACAATTTTATTTAATTATCAATTACTGTCATTGTAATATACATTTTTCCCTGTCGAAACTCGTCTGTAATCTTCCTCCAATTCCTTCCATAAACTTCCTTCAATCCAATTCTGTAACCTTCCTTCCTGGTTTTTACTTGATACTCGTACGTAGTAATATCTACGTAATATTTTTTCTGATTATGCCTTGGGTTACCACCATACTACGAATATTTTTCTTGAAGTATTCTCATTATTTGGTATATCTTTGTATACCGAGTAGCACAGGCATTCATCTCCTGATGCGATTCGCATTTGCGAATTATAATCCATCATATTCTTCATAAACATTACCATGGAAATATAACTCATTCAAAGTATTTGACACTAAAAGAAATAATAATAGTTAATAGAAACAATACAATATGGTTGCAAAATAGAAAAAGCTTTATAAATATTCAAAACATTATTTTGTTATCATTGTATACGTAATCGCATCAAAAAAATACTGTTTATAGAAAAAAAAGCCAAACTTTATAAGACCACTTCAAGTCTAGAAAAATAATTTTAAGAAAACATGGCGTCTTCCAATAATTTGTTAATATCAACAGTTTACAAAAAATATGTAAGTGGATCACTATGATAATGAAGATTTGAACCGATCGCTATAAACGGTAGATAAAATAATTTTGATAAAATATAAAAATACTGCGAACATACTACACGTGCTAATAAATAGAGAAAAACAAATGACAAGACGAAATTTTAAACAAACATGGCGTCTTTCAATCAATTGTTCTTAAAGTTACAACTATTTGTAAAATATATATGAATAAAAAGGAGTATAATAATACGTACATGAAAACATATAAATAAATAATAAATACATACGTCATATCACTTCAAACTGAATAGCATCGCGGACCCTTATCTACCACTACTCTCTGTAAAAACACAGTTGCAGTTTGATCCTTATCCTTTGAACAGCACGGTCTATTTTCCTTGGCAGGACTGGTAGAGCGATTATTTTCAGTACAATTCCCCTTGCAGTGTTTGTTATGGCTCGGCTTGTGTCCAAAAGGCCCATGGCGGAACGGTCCATGACGTCCGAATTTTCCGTGACCTCTGTGTGGGCCATGGTGACCATGATGGGGTCCATGGGGGCGACCGTGGCGGCCATGTCCGTGTTTGTGACAAGCACCGTGATACCAAGGACCGTGAGGTTGGGGTCCATCTTGAGTTACAAGCTCCCACGGGCCGTGGCTATTCCAACCGTGGTCGTGATGCCCGTGATGATCGTGGCCGTGATGGCTGTGGCCGTGATGGTCGATACCGTGATCTTGCCATCCGTGATGGGGCCCATGGCAGTGCCGGCGATGAGCTCTCATCCCGGGTCCAAAACGTCCGAAAGTACAATGCCTCGCAAAATGACCTCTCATTTTGATAATTAGTTTTTTGCACTAATGTTTTCCTCGAAGTTTTTAAGTCGACTGAAGCAAAGTTGTCGAGGAACTATTTATATAAACAGTATTTACATCACGTTGTGAAATCGCCTAACTGTACATACTATAATGGAAGTCCTAGCAGTGAGTTCACTTTATGGTATTGCAATGAGGGCTATCGCTAGTGAATTTGCCACGAGAGGCTCTTGTGTCGGGTGAGGTCCAATATTTTTCACTGGTTTTAGCGGAATTTGTTGCATAAATCATAATTTATTTAATTTACTTGCTGGAAAGTGATCTCCTTCGTAAAATATCGCAAATATGGATTATTTGGCGATAAATGTGAACGCTTTAAAAGCGGAATTATGAAAAAGCGCAAAAATAAGCGGCCTCAAGAGCAACTATTTCAGAAGTTAGTTTGTTGATATCAAGATAGTTATTTATAAATAATAAACTTAATTAGATTCAAGATATAACACTTTGTTTCGGCGCCGATCGCCTTTGACAGCTATACCTCCGGACCTCAGTCTACAGTGGCGCCAACTGGTGAGCAAATTAACGGTAGTCCTCATTGGTGTTGATTTCTACTAATGATGATGTATTTCCTTCACAAAAAAAAACGACATATAAGCGTGAAATAAGCCATTAATATTTAGTTGGTCCTTGATCAACTGCAGTATTTTTTGTATTTTTTTTTACAAATTCATGTTTTATTTTCATATAAGACAACCCTTTAGCTACACCCGGGTTATTTATAAAAAAAACAACAAAACTATCCTACCTGTTAAAAGGTATACAGAAAAGAATATACACGTCGATTTGAGAACCTCAATTTTCGTCGGTTAAATTAAATTATAACCGCACAAATTTAAAGTTTGGAAACTTTTAGTTCTATTTTATTTGTTTTACAGTGATAATTAATCATTTAAAAAATCTTCATACTTAAGAGTTAGGTACTACGGCATTTTAATGTTACGATGTTCAATAAAATAAATTTCTTCACGCTTAGTTAAACGGAACTAACTGCCACCCTCTCTTTATTATTATGATTATAAATTCCTAAATAAAACCTCTATTGCTTGTCTGGTAAAACTAAACCCACTATGTACATTTATGCTGTGGCGTAATCGAGATTAGATATAATAGGTATAGTTCAGTACTTACTGGCAGGGTGAGTCATTGTCGGGGCTTCCACGATGAGTAGGACGGGTTTAGGCAACATGGAGTAAGCCAAAACATCAATAAATTAAAGTTATTATTATAAATTAAGAAATCAAGTTATCACAGCAATGATGGGTATAGGCGCAATCACTAAGTTTGCTTAATGCGGGTTGGTTATCACTTTAACATTTCGTAAAAAACTCGTAAGAAACCGCAAGATTCGATTCCTGAGCTATTTATGTTACCTAATTTGTACGGAACCCTTGGTGGATGAGTGTGACTGTCTGATTTTTTAGGGTTCCGTACCTAAAGGGTAAAAACGGGACCCTATTACTAAGACTTCGCTGTCTGTCCGTCTGTCCGTCGCTCTGTCACCAGGCTGTATCGCAAGAGCCGCGATAGCTAGACAGTTGAAATTTTTACATATTATGTATTTCTGTTACCGCAATAACAATAAATACTAAAAACAAAATAAAATAAATATTTAGGAGGGGCTCCCATACAACAAACTCGTTTTCTTGGCCTTTTTGGTACGGAACCCTTCGTGCGCAAGTCCGACTCGCACTTGACCGGTTTTATTATAATCTTACTAATATTATAAATGTGAAAGTTAGGATGGATGTTTGTTACTCAAGCACGCCAAAGCGGGTGAATAGATCTGAATGAAATTTGGCTCAGAGGCACATTATCTAAGGAAATAGCATATAGGCTATTTTCTATCCCCGATAAAAGTATATGGATGGCATCAAATTGTAAAAATTATATGTATTTATTTATGTATGATTTATATGTATGGTCGTATGTATTTTTATTTTCAGTTTATTTATATTTAATAAGTTAGATACACACTTATTACTTTGCACCACGTCACCCCTACTCCACTGAGACGTAATTATCCTTTTCTACCCAAAGGTTGTCTGGTAGAGATTGCTTTTAGCAATAAGACCGCCTTATTGTACATATGTGTCACATTGTAATTTATGTTACCTTTGTTTTGTGCAATAAAAGAATTATCTATCTATCTATCTATCAAATGTCATGCATACAAAGTCGCGGGCATTAGTTAGTTATTCATTTAACTTACAATAAATACAGAAAAAACTATTAACAATCTTTATCTCTTTGGTTCTTGGTTACGGTTTGCATAATGTCGTATTTCGCAATATTTCGCAATGTGATGCAATATTGTGCAATAGTTTATTTCTACTGTCCCACTGTTGGGTTAGGCTATCTATTGAACAGGAGGTGCTTTAGCACTTTTAGGTCTTAGTGCAATGTTAACACATTAACAAGTATTTCATAAAGTGACGAAATATTGCGTAATTGTTTTGCTTATATTGTCCTACCGCTGGCTTATACCGCGAAAACAATACGGTTGGTGTAATGGTACGGAGGTCCATACACTATACGGTATAAGATTTACGGTCGGATCAATTTAAATAAATAATAATTAATTGTGGACAACATCATATACATAGTTTTAACCTCAAATTAAGGAACGTTTTGAGAAAATCAGAAACAAAGAAAGGTAAACACACAGGCCCCTAATTCGCGTAACCGAATCGTATCACAATCGCAATTGAACGACAGGTTTTTGACAGTTCTAGTATGGGCTAAATGTCAAAATCGTCCAATTCAATCACGATCGAATTGCGATTCGGTTACGCGAATTAGGCCCCTGCCCGATAAAATATAAAAACCACGTCGTTCGATCGACTAGTATTTAGTTCTTTATTTTAAATTATCTTGGGTATTAGAAAGGTTGGGGGGGGGGGGGGTAAATTTTAACGCCTCGTTGGTCTACTGGTTTAAATACCGGACCGGGTTCAATTCCAAGGTCGGACAACCAAAAAGTCGAACATTGCTCGGGTTTGTGATCACCTCGGGTTTGGCGTTTGGCAAGCGTAGTGATTGAGCCAGTACCCATTATTGCTGTGGTAACTTGAATTCAATGATTGGGGCCTTGTCCCTGCAGTGCGATGATTAAAATCTGTTACTTTACTTTTAGATTTTTTTAAATATTTTTTATTGCTGCTATATTTTATCTCTTGCATTAGCATTCTCAATCATACTGTTTTGCAGTAATTCTTAATCCCAAAAACCGATTGGCTTGAGAATGTCAGTGTTTGATCCCCTTTTGTATATTAAATTTCGTGCAGTTAAATTTAAGTCAGTAACAACAATCTAAACTAATCCAAAGCACAATATGCAACCGCCTTGATAAGTTTAAATCCTCCTTGGAGAATAGGAGATACGTGGTTAGAGGTAAAAGACTGTCTATGCAGTATTCCATTGTTTTTCTTATTCCAATCGCAATAGAGTTCACATTTGTTATAAACAAATATTTTATATCAGAAGGTGCTGAATTCACATTACGACAGTCATCACGTAAGAGGACTTACGTATCGTTTTTTGATGACTTAATACTTAGTGTAGTATAAGGGATAGGCAAAGAGACTGAAAGGGGATAGGGGATATGACTACCTTTTTTAACTTTTTTACACCAACAGTTGCAGCTGCTTTTAGTGCACAAACTGGCTAGAAACACAAGGCTTTATAATAATACAAACACTCGCATAAAGCATGGAAAGCTAAAATTTACCTTTTTATATGGGACTGCGTATCTATTTCTTATACAGGTGAAATTTTAATTATCTTCCAAATTTTAATACAACAATCAACGAGACAAAGAACAACATTTTTTCTGGTATAGCCCTGTACAAAAATTTCAAGATAAGGCACTTAGAAAATGTCCGGCACAATATCAAAAAAATTTGATACAGTCTCCTAGCAACACTTTTTTTACGCGATGCGCTTCTCATTCATTCAGTTTTTTTCCCTTTATACCATAACAGTTAAAATTGAAAATGATGTAGCGAAAAATATTTTCGGGTGAAAGCTTGAGCTACATTTTTTACTTCATAAATTGCTCTAAATACGATTTTTTACTTCACAAATTGCTCTAAATGCGATACTGAACGACTCTAAAAATTTTTGAAGGTCATTCTGCATTTCTCGGTGACTATTGCAGCGAGCCACGAACGCGACGTTTAACCGCGCGGGTGCGGTTAGCGCCGCTGCGAGCGATAACGAGCGAGCTTCTCAGAACTATTGTAACTGTCTTACCATTGAACTGACACAGAATGATTTAGGCTGTAATTATTCTAGTTTAGTTTAGCAGCCAATAGTTAAGTTGTGCCTGAGTAGCCTTAAAAGCCATGAATTATATTTTCGTAACGGACAGTGTTTCTAGTTTTTTCTTACTGTCGGTGACTAACGCAGCGAGCCGCGAACGCGACGGTAAACTGCGCGGGTGCGGTTAGCGCCGCTACGAGCGATAACGAGCGAGCTTCTCAGAACTATTGTCTCGGCGCAACCGAGCAATGATTTAAGCTATAATGATTTTAGCTTAGTTTAGATGGTTAAAGTATGCCCTATAACGCCTTTTTTACAATATTAAGTGCGGTGCATAATACTTTCAGCTATAATTATTTCAGAAGCCGATAGTTTAGGTGAAATCAGCCATCCTAGGCCTATTTTGCAAGACAAAAGTTTGAGGTTTCAGCCACAAGGAATTGCTGAAATTATGTAGCCTAAAATATTTATATTTCACACAGTTAAATTTTACAGGTTTTTTTTTTAAAGACGAATCCATTGATATTTGTAAAAAGCATGTCTCCCGTTTTGCAATTACTAAAACAAAATTCTACACGCTTATACGGACATTTCCTCTTGAAATGTGTCTCACTTAGATATAATACATATCCCAACTAACTACTTACCTTTTACCTTTCTGCTCTCTCTGCACTTATATTCCCATTGGCGCGGACTGGAAATTTCGAGCGCTGTGATTGGTTAATTAACGGATCGCTACGCTAAACTCTGCGTCAGTGGAAACGCACCCTTATCATCTTTGAGCTATGGACAGCAAGATGCTTGGTATGAGCTTTGGGAGATGAATCCTCTCAGAGAGTGGCACAAAGAGAATAGGGTTAAGTTACTCAGTCTACCATTGTCTGTCAAAAGTCAAATCAACTCATATGATCAATATTATGTAGGTAGGTACTACCCATATTTTTTTGATTTTATGGTTGCCTTATTAATATTTCGAATTCCTAAGGTTATAGAGATGCGTTTTTATTTTAAATAACATAAAGTCTGGTTCATCCTAAAATGCAATTAAAATGTTACATGTGTACGTGTATGGCTTTAAATGTGTGAAAAATAACCGTAACTCTTAGAATCTATGTTGAAAGGTAGCAAGCAAACGATTTACAGAAACATTAGATAATAACATGTTATTGAACTTGTAACTGTTGCATTTAAACATAGCCTTAGGGCATTGGTTAAGGCATTGGTAAGTAAGGCGTTAATGCTTTTAATACGAAAAACGTTTAAAAAAACTGTTCAATCCAAAAATACGAATTATTGTTAAAATGACAGTGGCACTTTTTTATTTCTGCACATAACGTCCGGTCCAGTGCATGAGTTAAAATGAAAAAATGATTTTTTATGCTCAAAAAGCACATTAATCCCGATGTAGCTGTAAATAATTAACTGTACGCATCCCGTCGTGTGGCGTTCTGTACTTCATTAGTGATGTGCTGTTGTGGGGACACGTATGGTAATAGGGGTTAAAGTATGAAATTGCCGATTATTTTCCCACATTTTATTTTGTTTATAGCTCTTCAGTATAGTCATATTATTGCGTAATTCTTTTTGGATTGTATCAAAAACTAAATAAAGTAACTTTTGACTAAAAAGAAAATGCAATACTAGTGCCTATTACTTCATAGGAAGTCGTTGAAAAGACCCCTTACAATGTGTCAGCTGACCTTCTTGCTTCAATTTATCAAAGTATATTTGTATTATATACTTTGATTTTCAGAAATTTAAATACTATAATGCGTAGCTTTATAACTATCTAACTTTCACCTTCAATTGCAGCGAAAACGGTTCAGGCATTTTTAAAAAAACTAAAAAATTGTTAGTATGGAAAAATCACTTTTCTCGGTTTCGTCCATACAAAACGGAAATTTCATACTTTAACCCCTAATATTTACAGCGGCTATTTGTAGCCCGCTACAAATACCCCGTTTTAGTAAATACCCCGGTATTTTTTATTTAAACAACGCGTTAGATTCTCCCATTGAGTCAGGATTACAACAACATTTACATGCTGCAATACAACAATAAATGTGAACAAAATCATTTCGAGTAACTACATTGTTCTGATCCCAAAATGAGTAACTATTTTAAGCAATCGTACAATGGAAAACAAATCAACGAAAGTACGACAGAAACCCAGACACGAGAAAATGTAGAAAAACACTTTTTTCCTCCTTTGATCCCGCCGGGAATCGAATCGAGACCTCGGAGTAGGCCTCGGAGACACCTTGAAGACCGGTGTGTATGCCACTCCGCCACGGATGTCGACAAACACTACAATTATTCATTAAATTGTAAACATACTGTTGAATATCAACTTCACGCTTTGTGTGTAGAGAGAGCTGGCTGCAATCGCTATGATCAGGTTGTCACTAAAAGAATGTGTTGACATTCGCTGGTTGTTATTATAATCCATCTCTCGTATTGTATTCTATGTTATTCTATGTATGTACTTTTCTATTAATATATTTTATGTTACTGCACGCTCCTTTGTTCTAATTGCTCTGCCATTCAAATGTTGTGCCTTAAGTTGGTAATCCTGTTAATAAATAAATAAACGAAAAATTTTATCTAAGAAAATTATGACTTATAAGACGCCAAATTTTTATTTATTGTTATTATCGATATACTTTGCATTAGTAAATTTTTGTGTGAAGAAAGATTAAGTCAATAGTTAATTTTTTTTCAATTTAAACTCGAGTTTTTTCTTATACTAGAAAACGACGACGAGTAGTTGTCCGGGTCAGTCGTTGGTCTGTGACAGTAGTTAAGGAAATATTCTGTGTATCATTTTTGTCACTAATAGGTATGTACTAATTTTAGCCGCAGTGTCCCATCACTATAACGAACCGCTTGTTAATGACGGACGGACGGACAGTGAATCAGTCGAACAATAAAACTGCCACAGTGCCCGCAATCTGGAAATTAAAACTTTAGCCCATGAATTAATTATCATATGTCACCATCACTTTGTGGTTAAAAGAGTATAAAACCTTTTTTAAAAGAAATAAAAAATAAAAACCAACAAAATATTACCGGAAATCATCAGAAACAGATAGACAGTTATGTTATGGAACAGAATTCAGTATCCTCTTACTCGAATCCGTATAAAAAGGAAAAAAAAATAAAAATGTGACAGAGACACGTAGATCTGTAAACACGATAATCTCGTTGCGTAGTATAGGACCTCTAGAGTGAGTTTTAAGTACCTAAATATATCATTGTGCAGGCAACCCCTATATTTTAAAGCTAGAGTGAATAGGCTTTTCTGTGTTTGTTTGTTTGTTTTATAATGGTCTTTATTTGTCACTGTCAATAAACACAAATAACAAATGTATTAATAAACTAAAAAAAAATACATTTACATGGCAAAACTAACTACTTTATACAGGCTAGACTGGCCTTTGAAAGCTAATAATTACATAAATATTAGGGGTTAAAGTATGAAATTGCCGTTTTGTATGGACAAAATCAAGAAAAGTCATTTTTCCATACTAACAATTTTTTAGTTTTTTTAAAAACGCCTGAACCGTTTTCGATGCCATTAAAGGTGAAAGTTAGATGGTTATAAAGCTACGCATTATAGTATTTAAATTTCTGAAAATCAAAGTATATAATACAAATATACTTAATTGAAGCAAGAAGGTCAGCTGACACATTGTAAGGGGTCTTTTCAACAACTTCCTTTGAAGTAATAGGCACTAGTATTGCATTTTTTTTTTAGTCAAAAGTTACTTTATTTATTTTTTGATACAATACAAAAAGAATTACGCAATAATATGACTATACTTAAGAGCTATAAACAAAATAAAAAGTGGGAAAATAATCGGTAATTTCATACTTTAACCCCTATTATTTGCTTAAGTGGTAAATTAATTATGACAATTTGGAAGTATTATTGAGGTACTGAAATAAGTAAGTAAAGATATAACATTACTTTAGTGCCCCATTTGTATCAGGTACTTACACTTAAAAAAAAAAGTCATTAATTACTTATTACATTATCTAACATCTATGTTAACCGATTGTGGGTAGCAAATAAATATTACGTTACGAGTAAACAGAACAATGGTCAACCCGTCTAATTTTCTGTGTAAGCTCACTACATCGTAGGCTTCCTCACAATTCTAGGGTTCACAGTAAAGCCAAAAGAAAGCCCATCGATAATTTAAAAAAAGAGCAGTTCTTTACACGCGAAACTTAAGCGACGTCACACTCACACTATGGGGGCTATCGCTAGTGAATTTGCCACTAGAGGCGCTAGTGTCGCGTGAGGTCCAATATCATTCACTTTGTACTGGTTTTAGCGGAATTTGTTGCATAAATTATAATTTCTTTAGTTTACCTCCTGGAAAGTGATCTCCTTCGTAAAATATCGCAAATATGGATTATTTGGCGATTAATGTGAACGCTTTGAAAGCGGAATTAAGATAAAGCTCAAAAATAGGCGGCCTCAAGAGCAACTATTTCAGAAGTTAGTTTGTTGATATCATTAGTTGTATGATTAGTATGATTAGTTTGTCAGAATATACATGAGGGATATACGATGTAAAAAGAACCCATGTTTTAATTACAACCAATCTACACATGTTTTAATTAATACCAGTAAAATTTTTTGGTTTATAATTTACTATCATGAAACTTGGCATACGCATATAATATGATTATACCTATCGTCAGAATCTTATTACCAAAAAATCCCCGAAACGTGATACCGAAATACATTACTGTGACGCCATAAAATCGGATTCGTTGCAGACGAGAACGTCGCTTGTTTTACTGCACACGTAAGGAGTCAGCTGGGTGGTACCGCCACAGAGATGCGATTTTAAAATTACTTAATTGATAGACTTTATATTATGCAATTATTCCTTGGTTTTGCAATCAAATTGTTGAAAGCGATTACGTCAGGCTTCATTATAACTGCCTAGACCATTCGAAGAAGTTATATGGTTCCTTGAGAAGTGGAATCTACAGTGTCTAATGGCTTATACAGGTGACTTTAACATCACCTTCAAAAACATTTTAGGCATTCAGTATCGTATTTAGAGCTCAATATGAAGTAAAAAAGTGTAGGCCAAGTTTTCATCCGAAAATATTTTTTGCAACATAGTTTTCAATTTTTACGGTACTACCTAAGCCTGTTATGGTTTGAAGTATCGTAATGAATGAATGAGATGCGCATCGCGTAAAAAAGTGTTGCTAAAAGGTAGTATCAAAAAAAAATGATTTTTGGCATACATTTTCTAAGTTCTTTATCTTGACATTTTTGTACTGGGCTATACCAATAGAAAAAATACGTCATTTGTTTTTTGTCTCGTAGATTGTTGTTTAATGATTTTGAAGGTGATTAAAATTTCATTCTGTATATTCTGTTACAAGCTGTTACCTGCAAATTTGTACGCGTAGAATACTACATTGGAAACTGTCTCAAAGGACCTGTAAATTCCATCGAGATAAAAAGTAGGCTATGTTCTATTCCAGCTTAAAATATATTTGCGAGACATTTCCATCTAGACTCGTCTGGCCGTTGGCGTGATTGAGTGACAAACATCCATCCAAATCTTCGCATTTATAAAATAAGTAAGAATTTTTCTTGGTTTTCAATCTAAAATAAAACGATAGCCTGAAGAACCTTATTTACGCCATTTCGCTATCCGACTGCGCTTTCAAACAAGTAATTTATAAATGACCTTCCGAGTGAAAGGCTTTAATGCCCACTTGAGGCTGATTTTTTCAAATGTGAGTAAGAGGCAGAAATCATTTAATCAAATACAACGTCATCATCTTAAATTAGCCAACTGCTAATCATAGGCTCAAACAAAAAGAAAGTTAGTCATAATTGATGCAGGTAGAGTTGTTTATCACAGTTTGGGCAATAGTCATGAGAAGACAATGCTGCTCATCTTTTTCTAGCAGGGAGTACCCCTTAGTCGCTTCATGTGGCATTAATTAGACGAGAAAGGGTATTGCTTTTCTATTTTAGGCAGGCTGGCAATCACATCATTCTGATATAAAATAGCCCAGAGAGAGAAGTGACGATTTCATCTCTAATTTTTTTTCTTTTTCTTAATAATAATTATCATGATTTATCACTACTCGTGTTTATCAATCGCTCGTGAATTTTGAATTCAAATTCATCATAACTTCCAACCATTTTGTTAGTGATTTCTTACATTCTTGTACTTTCTAGTACAGAAGCTGAATATGTGTCAATTTCAGAAGCCTGCAAAAAGGCAGTATATTTAAGAAACTTGCAACATGAAATAACACAGAAATTGTATAAAACTGTTATTTACAATGATAGTATGAGTGCACAAAAGCTATTACTCAATCCTGTTTTCCATAATAAAACTAAGCACATTGATGTCAGATATCACCATTATAGAAAAATCGTAAGAAAACATTGTTATTATTGATTATACGTGTATATCAGATATGCTCGCAGATATACTCACTAAGAGCTTAGGTGCTGACAAACACTATAAACATTTGAATACCTTAGGTATTGTTAAAGTTTAGCTATTCTAATTATGTTGTTTAATTTAAAAATATCTATATTTTGAGTGGGAGTGTTGTAATATCAAAATGTAGATACAACTAGCGCCATCTATTGTAGCTTATGTTAACTGATCTGTGGTTTCCTTGTCCTATACAATAAAATCGTTCATTCGATGATCATAGCCATATCACGTTGTTTTATTTTATTGTTTTTAGCAACTCAACTGTAAAGATGTGCTGCACATTACAAAAAAATTAATAAATTTTTTTTAACCTCTCGTTCCTCAGAATAACTTAGTTCATAGCCCAGAGACTATAAAACGTAACGCTATGGCGCACCACCCCCGCCCGTTGGTTATTTCATTCGGAGCGTGTTTTATTGATATTATCGATATGAAAAATCACTTCGTTTATTGTTGCTTGAGCTATTGGTCCGACGGATGATTGCTGTCCCATTGCTGAACCCATGTCGCGAATATAGCGGAACGCAAACAACATTTGCGAAATTAATACGAGAATTGTGTCATTGCACGATTTTCTGTGTACTTTTGAACGAATCAATTGATAAAACAGCTAGTGTCAAAGTAAAAGGAGTGGTTGTTTGCAAGAAATCAGTAAGGGGAATGGTCGGATTGTTACTTTGACATGGTACTAAGTTAGAGCATAGCTTCGCTAAGCGTGCGCAAGAAGCGGGTGCAGTTGTATTGAAATATACTGTAATAAAATTTGTATCTAATAGAGAAACTATTTAGTGGTTTGGGTTGGTTTGGTTATTAGGTAACACTTAGTTCACAAGTCACATTTGTGTGAAAGCTGTACAAAACGTTTTGTAATAAATAATAGGGGTTAAAGTATGAAATTGCCGATTATTATCCCACTTTTTATCTTGTTTATAGCTCTTAAGTATAGTCATATTATTGCGTAATTCTTTTTGTATTGTATCAAAAACTAAATAAAGTAACTTTTGACTAAAAAAAATGTAATACTAGTGCCTATTACTTCAAAGGAAGTCGTTGAAAAGACCCCTTACAATGTGTCAGCTGACCTTCTTGCTTCAATTAAGTATATTTGTATTATATACTTTGATTTTCAGAAATTTAAATACTATAATGCGTAGCTTTATAACCATCTAACTTTCACCTTTAATTGCATCGAAAACGGTTCAGGCGTTTTTAAAAAAACTAAAAAATTGTTAGTATGGAAAAATGACTTTTCTCGATTTCGTCCATACAAAACGGCTATTTCATATTTTAACACCTAATAACAAATATTTGAAGACTTCCGTGGCGGAGTGGCGTACACACAGGTTTTCGAGGTGTCGCCTGCTCCGACGTCCCGGGTTTGATTCCCGGACGGGTCTCTTTACATCTCCTCGGTCGGTTTCTTTGCATTTCCTCGGTCTGGGTGTTGCTGTACCTTCTTTGGTTCTGATTTCCACAATTCAAATGCTTTTAGTAGTTACTTACTCACTTTGGGATCGGAGCAATATCTGTGATATTGTCCACGTCGTTTTTACTTCAGTTCAATGCATTTTGGACGTCCTCAAGGGAGGCCTATGCCCATTAAGGTAGACTTCGGAGCAATGCGGCTTGCGGCTTGCGTCGTGCGTCATGCGTCACTTGCGGCCCACGCGACCATGCGGCTTTACTTTGAATTAAAGGAGTGTATGAAACCCTTTCCGAGCGAAGCGTCGCGGCCGCATGCTTCGCTCGGAAAGGGTTTCATACACTCATGGCCGCGTGGGCCGCAAGTGACGCATGACGCACGACGCAAGCCGCAAGCCGCATTGCTCCGAAGTCTACCTAGTAGCCACACACACGATCGCACACCCACGTGTACTAACAAACAACTGCTTTTTGTTTTAAAATCCTTTTTGATTCAGATTGTATAAAAACCACTATTTATCTGCACTTGACCACCATCAAGAGAGGGGAGTACTGGAGCCCTGTATGCCAGGCCTTTGCCTAGTTCAGACTCCAGTCCTCTCACAACCTATTGTAAATAGCTACGCATTTAAATATGTATTCTACCAATGTTGTTATTCCAGATTGTGAAAGTAAAATAAAGATTTTTATTATTATTACTAGCTGTTGCCCGCGACTTCGTCCGCGTCAATGTCTGTTATTATGATCGCGATTAATATCAATATTTTTACCCGTTTGAGCAACATTTTTTACTGATGCTTCGCTCCTATTGGTCGCAGCGTGATGTTATATAGCCTAAAGCCTTCCTTGATAAATGGACTATCAAACACAAAAATATTTTTTCAATTCGAACCAGTACTTCCTGAGATTAGCGCGTTCAAACAAACAAAAAAACAAACAAACTCTTCAGCTTTATAATATTAAGTGGGTGTCGTTGGCTGCGATAATGCTGATGATGGCCAAAACACGATACGCCTAAAAACGGTTGATCGAAATTAAAAAGCAAGTTCAAGCAACAAAGAGGTAACCTTAATGACCTCTGGTAGTTTTATTTCTAAAACACAAAATCTCACAGCTCCAAGGTAACTAGACTTGCACAAAGACGTAGTTTGTGTACTAAGCAAGAACAAAGCTATCGTAATAAAGAAATATTAAAATTCACTTGCAGACATTTTTAAAGGAAGCAGCCTTCCTGTTGGTAATACAGTACTAAAATGTATGCCATGTTTTTTACTTGTGGAGCCACAAAATTGATTTTATAGCACTTTTATAAATGTTAAATATATAAAAAAAGTATTTTGCTCTCAACGATTATAATAATTACGCGCAATATGATGCACAAGAAAAGATAAATTATAATATTAATACAGCCTGAAGAACACAGACTGCCGTCAGAGTACCTACTGTATTTTCTTCTCACCTTTGGCTAGAATGCGGTCGTCAACTCGGGCATTTCCGCAAGATCCTTAGATCCTCTATAAAGATTACTGAGAAAAGACGACTGAGATGAACTGATGATGAACTATATTACATTCAATTGATTAACTTACATTAATAAGTACTGAAGTAAGTTTACGAACAATTTATTAAAAATTCAAAACATAATGCATAAACCAAAAAAAATGTTATGTCACCTGCCAATGTTAGAATCACGTCCGCGTGACATAAAATTGCCATTTTGTTAAAATTACAATTTCCCTTATACAATATGTTATAAAAACCCTGTCAGATCCGAAAGGGTCATAAAGTTGCTATATTAACATAACCAAAATAAGTATCAAAATTACGTAATTCATGAATACAAATTTTTTATCGATTTTTAAAGTCAACAGGTTTATCACCCATTTACCCTACAACGGGGAAATTTTCAAAATGTGTTAACACTCCCCGTCGCGCGGCTCTATTGTCAGCATTGACGCAAGCAAACTACTCGCTTTTCGGCACCGCAATAAACATAGGCGGCGCCTTTGACATAGCGTAAAGGTAGCCGCCCGCTTTGATTCAACTCGTCGCGCGGCACGTGTCGGTGGATATATCCTGATCATGCATTATTATTTATTATTACGACAGGTCAGTTTCGCGAAGACATTACTTCCGAGTGGTCGTACCGTTCTGCTCCGCGAAATGTCGTATTCTACAAATAGTTTTAATAAAATTATGTGACAGTGAAGCAAAAATGCGTGTGCGGATTGTTGCGCTTAAAGCGGATACGAGTGTGTTACAATCGGTGCGGGACAACCTAGTGCGACGCTGTGAAGCCTGTATTTCTGACGGTGGCAGAAATATGGAACAACATCTTCGCCACATTAACCATCAAATCAGTGTCCTTATTGAGTGACCTCATACTACCAAATAAAAAAGCTACTTGCAGAGCTACCAAGAAGTCTCAGTTTCGTACAATTGACACATTATTATCTGACTAATAAGTACCGGGGTCAACTGGGGTCATGACTTCGCTACCTGCGAGTGCGAGCGCTGGCGCATCTCCGCGCCTCCCGCGCGTCCGGTCACCGCCTCTTGGGATTACCATGTAAGCTTTTTTAATGTAGCGAATTTTGTAATTTTTTTTCATGGGGTAATTTCTTTCTAATGTTTCATGAAAATTATTACACAAATAGAATCTTATATAGATTCCTAATAACACCTTAATGGATCTGACAGGGTTTTTATAACATATTGTAGAATACTTATAAGTACTAACACAACTAGATATAAGTTTACTAACACAATGGATCATATAGCTGTCTGAAAATAAACATTTATTTTTTTATTCTTATTTTAGTATCCATTTATGCCAAAATATCCATTTATAATTCCATTTCAGATTTTCTATATTCGTCATATGATCTTAGCATATGATATCATATGACAACAATATCGTAACCGAGCTCACTGATTGCCGATCGTGACATTGTACCGAAGAGGCAGTGCACCAAGTTAGAAGATTGTGCTCAATTTCACTGTTAGTGCACTCTCGTTCATACGCTGAAGCGACTTCTGATAGCGAAATTGAATTCTTGATTTTTTTCAAGGTTGATATGGTGCTAAAGTTCTTACAGGCTTCCTACGTGACTCGGTCCCAGCTTTAGTCGCGAGATTTAAGCTGTAAAAATAGACTGCAAACATCGTGCTTTTCAAAATACGATTAAAATGACCCAATAACATCGACAGCATTTTAAACTTTTAAAGGTTCCAATCCATCTCAGATCGGGATGAATCATAACCTGTTGCCTGGTTCCTAAACTAAGGCAGTCAAAATGTTCTCATCAACAGCCTACATTATACCATTGGATTGCTGCAGGTTGGCTTGGCTGATATGTTTCCTGGACAGACTTTTTCAAATGGCGGATATTTCCATAATGGCCCCGCTTGGCAGCCCAGTCAGCGATCACATGGTGAACATTGATGCTCGTCTTCTTCTGACACTCGTAGTAGGAAAAAGGCTGATGCTATTCTATTGTCGTCCGGCATCATACGGCTTTTGTTACAAAAATATTATAACAGGTAAAAATAAGAGATAAATAAATAATAAATAAATAAATAAATGTGGACAACATCACATACATTGTTCTGATCCCAATTTGAATAACTATTTAAAGCATTCGTGTTTTGGAAACCAGAAACAACGAAGGTACCACAAACACCCAGACCCGAGAAAATGTAGAAAAAGGCATTTTTTCTACATTGTCCCGTCCGGGAATCGAACCCGGGATCTCGGAGCAGGCGACGCCTTGAAAACCGGTGTGTAAGCCACTCCGCCACGGAGGTCGTCAAAAGAGATGTTACTAAAATAAACCTACTAATTATTTTTTTACAGAAGTTGCCTTAATTTTTAAAGAACCCGCTACCTCGTATGAATTGCGATCCTATAAGTTACGCATTCGCCTGTGGCAGTTCCTTCATAGCGTGTATCGTGTCGAGAAGATGGACCTTAATTTCCGTTACCAGAAGACTCTTATAATATAACCTTTTATATTTCAGCCTTTATGCCTTCGAGATAGATCTGATGAATGTTCTAGATAGTTTATCTTAGACGTTGCTTGAACATGTCATTTTATGGGTGAAGTATCTGTATGAGCAGTTTGATAGGAAATGATATCATTTTACGATCGATTGAAAGTAGAGTAACAGCCTATAATCATCCCACTGCAGGGCAAGTTACCGCAGCAATGAATACCACATTGTATCGGGCTAAGACCTTGGAGGTCTGGGTTCGATCTGAGAGCTGGGCAACTAGAATTTCTAATATACTTTATTTGATATTTAAGCAACTTAATTGCAATTAAAATATCAGTAGGTACGAGTATATAATCAATCCGGGCGCGGCGCTATACCATTAAGCGCTTAATGGTATAGCGCCGCGCCCGGATTGCGAGGAGATGCGGGTTCGAGTCCCGCTTGAGACATAACTTTCAAGTTTATATACTGATATTAGTTTTTTTTTTCAGACTTTCGAATGGTGCTCTGGCTTGTGATCAAAAACCCGCATTTGCGTGATGATAACTCTTGTACCCCTCATTACTGTGTTAACTTGACTGTAATGATGGATGCCTTTTCCTTGCAGGAAGATGATTATAGATTGATACGGTCCAGATTCCTTACTCTGCAACACGAAGCTCGTATTTACGGATATATCTGTCTCTTTCAGATACTTCAAGACATCGGTATGAGTAATAGGGACAGATGGTTTCGAATATACGGACATTGTGTTGCGGAGTAAGACCTCTGAAACGAAGGCATAGTCAACGACTTACGTATCTATATTAAAACGAATCAGTGCGATTATGAACGCGAACGTTTTTAACTTTGTGTCAATTCCTTTACGAAACAAATGACTTATGGTGTGTTTCCAAATTCTTGGCATAAGTTTTCTATATTGTATGGGCTCCACGGGCTACTGCTCTACTACTCGTAAAATTAGTTTAATTTCTACTAATAGTCCCTAGGAAAGATTTTGAAAGTTATTTTAATTTGTTTGGCATTAATCCGTCAGGATTAATGAGATAGTTAGATAATTTATTACCTAACTATCTAATTACTCGTATTTAACTACCTAAACTACTCTCAGAAACGCGTGAGTTTCTCTTTGAAAAAATAAACAGACTTTGCGTTTCTTCTTTTAGATACAAAAACTTATGACCATCCTTTACACTGTTCAATTAAGATTGACTTAAAATCCCTTGGTTGGTAGTTCGCCCATACTTTCCGGACCTTGTACAAATTACACATTATACCCAGGAATATCTCTAGACAATTTCAGCATCCAGTTCATAGTATACTACGAATACATTAGAGGAAAAAACAGTAGATTTACTTTCAGCGGTATTACTTTGTGAGTAAATATTTCGAATTTTCGAGTTCGGGTTTCTTAATACCAACCCGCATTTGGCAAGCGTGGTGATTACTTATGCCTTTTCCCTGCAGTGGGATGATTAATAGGCTGTTACTTTTGCTTTATCGAACATTCTCGAGTTTGTAATCACAAACTCGCATTTGGCAAGCGTGGTGATTATGTCTGTGTCATCGCTGTGGTAACGTGAATTCAATGATGGTGGCCTTTGGCGTGTATAGTGCAATAAATAAAAGTGCAGCAATTTTTTTTTTATAAATAATGGGCTTGCTCTTGACTACATACTTAACTATATCTACGGTTAAGAAGAAGCCTAAGATGGAGCGAGCTTACCCAGAGGTACTGGTTCTCCCGCATACCAGCGGAACACATAAAAACTGTTTGGCGCTAAACTGCGGCAGGAGGGTGGTAGCATCCAGGCAGCCTCTTACGAAGCCTACCACCTCAGAGGGATCTGTTAGCCGTCATCATTGGTTAGAAAACCAAAGATGCCGTTGCCCAGGGTGGACCACTAGGAGGTAGATCCCACCACCCCAAAATCTCTCTATCTATTGACCATTATGTAGCAGTAAGTCTACTGCAAGTACATACAATGTGCCCGTATTCATTTCCCACATTCCCTAAGCTGAATTTATGGAATCCTTTGCCAAATCTCATTTCGACTCGTTTCGTAATAACAATAAATTGGTTAAGCCAAGTCACTGTAGTATGTATTTACTGTTATCACCGTTTTACACAGAAGTCATTTCTTATGATAAGAGAGAAGGAGAAATTTCAATTTTGGGCCTACAGATCCGGCTGCGGTAGGTACAACATTAATATTTTATTATGAACTAGTTGTTGCCCGCGAGTTCGTACGAGTGGCATTTGAAATTAAAAACTAAGTATTAAAATTATCCCACGAGAAGGTACGGCCTTTGCCCGGGATAAAAAATCAGTAAATTCAGTTGTATGTATGCAAATATTAACCTACCACTGCTTCGGGACAAGTCTGGTCTAGGGCCGAGAAGCAGCGCAAGAAACTCGGTCACTATTGTCATTGAATAAATATGTCTACAAAAGACATATTTTATGCCAGTGCAAGCTAAGACAATTCAAAATACGATCTTATCATTTATATAATCAATAATAGTATGTATCCTTTTTCATTAAAATTACTTTGACATAGGATTTAAGTTTATGTACAAGGAGTTCAAGTATCACCTAGCGTGCAATAGAGAGAGCGATGCTTGGTATTTTCCTACTCGATTGAATCAAAAATGATGAGATCCGCAGGAGAACTAAAACAACCGACATCGCTCGAAGGATTGCATCGTTGAAGTGGCAGTGGGCGGGACACAGCGCGGAGAACCGATGGCCATTGGGGCGGAAAGGTTCTCGAATGGCGACCGCGTACCGGACGACGTTCCGTGGGAAGGCCTCCTACAAGGTGGACCGACGATCTGGTCAAGGTTGCAGGAAGCCGCTGGATGTGGACAGCACAGGACCGATCATTGTGGAGATCCTTGGGGGAGGCCTATGCCCAGCTGTGGGCGTCACGTCGTTCGGCTGATATGATGATGATGATGATGACAAGGAGTTCAGCAACAGTAGCCTATAAACACAGTGCATTTTGAACCTTTTGACAAACTAAGCCTTCAGTTACCACTATGTATAACATCTTGGCAGGGTTTAATCAAAAAAATATCCTAAAATAATATAAAATATTGATTCAGCTATGCATTTTGAAACACGCTGTGACTCAAACGGACTTGCAGGTTCATTCATTCAGGACCCGACCGAAGCAAAATAATACGTCACAGCATGATTCAAAATGAATAGTCTTATTTAAAAAAAAAATCTAGACTAATTTAACTAGTACTAAATAAAACCATGCCAAGATGTTAATCATTGGTAACATTAACATAAGCTTCGTTTATAAGGTGGTCAAAAATTGCACGGTGTATTATTCCAGCCAATAAACTAACACCGTGGCAAAGGAGATGTTCCAAATTGTATGGAGGCCAGGCCCAGAACCTGTACACCCCACCAAAAGATAAACCAATACACCTACAAGATTTTGTTATTATCCAATTCTTTTAAAATGGCTTCGTTAAGTGGCTCAAATGCCACAGCAATGATGGGTGCTGATATACTCACCACGCTTGCTAAATGGAGGTTGGAAATCACAAACCCGCGCAATGTTCGAAAATTCCAAACTTTTTGTTGTCTACCAGGGGATTGAACCTAGGACCCTGATATCTTGGCCCGGTATTAAAACCACTTGACCAACGGGGCGTTAGGAGTTATGTACTAGCATTGAAATTGTAGCTAAAGTTATGTGTAGTCTACTTAGTCAATGTATTAATCCCTCAACCCCCAGGAGGCACTCGGGTGCCACGATATTGATTTCAATTGTGTCTGGAATAACTCACGATCGAGGGATTAATATCTATGCGTTTTGTGAAAAGTCCTATGGTGATCTCATGTATTGCTTTCATGTCATGTATTTATTAAATAAGCTTGTTGTTTTTTTGTACCATACAACAAAATGCTAGCAGCAAAACTAAATTCAATTACTTATAGACACCAATACATCGCCTACCAGCAAATGTTCTTTCAGAATTTTGAACTATGTATAAATAAATAAATAAATATTTAGGACATGCCAAACTGGGCCACACTGAGTCATCTAGTCCCAAATTAAGCTACTATTAAGTACCCTGTCGTATGGGGTACTAGACAACCGATAAACTTACTTATATACTTTTTTTTTGTAAATACATACTTATAATACGAGTACATTGAAAACACCCAAACCAGTACAAACAGACATGTTCATGCACACAAATATTTGTACTGTGCGGGGATCGAACCCGCAACCCATGGCTCAGAAGCAGCGTTTACTACCGCTGATCCAAATGGTCGAAATTATATTATATTGGAATGTATTGTTTCGTTTTTAAGCGTTTTGCTGATATGTCTTATCGATGTGATATTACTCTATAGAAATGTATGTAGTATTAATTAAAATTTAGTGTAAAAATTGGTTGTTTGTAAAGTAGGTTTACGATCGAGATGTTTACGTGATAACGAGAAAATCTCCATTCGTTTGTATGCCGCTAGAGTGAGAGAGACGGAAGATCGGTCCACTCACTCGAACGCTATGCCAGCCTCCGCTCGTGAGGATTCCTCGTGACAAGTTTCACGGAATGACTGGCAGCGCTCGAGATGAGACGGGAAATCGGTCCGTCTCTCTCTCGTTATACCTGCGATCGCGCTCGTGAGGTTTTGGTGTTACACAAGTTTCTGAACATGTCACCCGACTAAAACGATTTTAAAGACGTTATCACGTCAAAAACATAATTTTTATTTTTAGATGGGTCAATGTTTGTAACAGCTGTGAATGTTTTACATCATAATATGATTTATTATTATTGCTTATAAATACCTATTCCTAATAGACATAACAGAATAGTTATCAAATTATTCAAATCATTACCACAAATAACTCATTCTTGTTTAAATGATATTAATTTCCACCTTACATAATTACTCTACTCTGTCATTAACGGCTAAACTACTGAGTCGATTTTAATATATGAGGTATCAATCGATTCCTTATTATAGTTCGGGTAACATAGGCCACCTTGTTTAAAAAAAGCTACAAGGCGAATGCTACAACATTATATTGGAGTGCTATGAAAAAAAAATTGCTTGCAGACAAAACGAATTTTTTATTTTTTTATTTTATAAATAATGGGTTTGCTCTTGACTACATACTTAACTATACGGTTAAGAACAAGCCTAAGATGGAGCGAGCTTACCCAGAGGTACTGGTTCTCCCACACACCATTGCAGCGGAACACAGAAAAACTGTTTGTCGCTGGACTCCGGCAGGAGGGTGGTAGTATCCAGGCGGCCTCTTACGAAGCCTACCACCGCAGAGGGATCTGTTAGCCGTCATCATTGGTTAGAAAACCAAAGATGCCGTTTCCCAGGGTGGACCACTAGGAGGTAAATCCCACCACCTTAGTGGGGTATCAAATGAGAGAAGCCAAAATTCTGAGTACTTACAAAAATGTGTAAACAATGCAGCTATACAGGGTGACTTTGAAATTATTAATTTTGTTAATCGGTTTACAGTTTTTTATACGATTTATACTTGTTTTAGTTTATTTAAGTAACTAAAACAGTTTTTATTACAGTGTTGTTCGATTTTGGTTTTGAAAACAATGTCGAATTATGCCTTTAAGTTTTAAAATCTAATGGCACAATTTTATCTATCTTCACCTTAGTGTGATTATGCCTGTACCCATCATTGCAGCGGTAACTTTAATTCAATGATGGAGGCCTTTTCCCTGCAGTGGGATGATTATAGGCCGTTACCGTACTTTTTACTTTAACATTTTCATCATTCATTTTAATGTATTCCACCATAGAACTCAAGTTACCATATAAATAATTGGACGACCATTTGGATCAGCGGTAGTAAACATTGCTTCTGAGCCATGGGTCGCAAGTTCGATCCCCGCACAGTACAAATATTTGTGTGCATGAACATGTCTGTTTGTACTGGTCTGGGTGTTTTCTATGTATTATAAGTATGTATTTACAACAAAAAAAAGTATATAAGTAAGATTATCGGTTGTCTAGTACCCCATACGACAGGGTACTTAATACTACCTTAATTTGGGACTAGATGGCTCTGTGTGGCCCAGTGAGGCATGTCTTAAATAATTATTAATTATATAGGATGCCAGTGAGAGCTAGTATTTAAAAAGATAAAATAATTTCATTTTAATGTCTTCTACCATAGAACTCAAGTTACCATATAAATAATGGGAACGGTATAGTCACCAAGCTCAATAAATGCGGGTCGGTGATCACAAACCCGAGCAATACCTATTCGCAAATTCCAAAATCTTGTTGTCCGACTCGTGATTTGAACCCAGGACCCCGAGGTCTTGGACCGGTACATAAATAAACCATTAGACCAACTGGAGCGTAAAAAATATTAATAAATAAAAAAAAAGAAGTTTAGTGCATGAAGGTATACACTGCAAAATTTATGGAATAGGTAATCTTAGAATAGTAGCTACTCTGTCAACACTCGTTCCACAGTTGATACAAGTTTCTTAAGTACTATCACTAGCCTACATCATACCAAAATAAAGGTTTTGCCATTCTCGCCATGCTCGGCAGGCAGGTAACTTTCTTTAGTATAATGGCGCAGAGATGACGCTCCTGTTCCTTTTCCTTCCGTACTCCTTTAGTCGCCTCTTCTGACGCCCATAGGAAAGGAATGGGTGACGATAAAGAAAAACAAAACCAACTTTTACAATGAAGTGCTTAGAAAATGAATTTTTACAACGAAGTGCTTCTCACACCTCAATATATAAATAGGGGTTAAAGTATGAAATTGCCGATTATTTTCCCACTTTTTATTTTTTGTTTATAGTTCTTAAGTATAGTCATATTATTGCGTAATTCTTTTTGTATTGTATCAAAAACTAAATAAGGTAACTTTTGACAAAAAAAAAATTCAATACTAGTGCCTATTACTTCAAAGGAAGACTTTGAAAAGACCCCTTACAATGTGTCAGCTGACCTTCTTGCTTCAATTAAGTATATTTGTATTATATACATTGATTTTCTGAAATTAAAATACTGTAGTGCGTAGCTTTATAACCATCTAACTTTCACCTTTAATTGCATCGAAAACGGTTCAGGCGTTTTTAAAAAACCTAAAAAATTGTTAGTATGGAAAAATAACTTTTCTCGATTTCGTCCATACAAAACGGCAATTTCATACTTTAACCCCTAATAGAACGGGATTAACTTGAAACATTTTCATTTAAAAAAAAAACCATTTATAAATAAAATAAAGGATTTAGTCCGTAAATTTTAATCACACAATTTAGTTACATAGAATAGTACATAGCCGGTGGGTATTGTTGTTACTAAGTATATAACAATTAAAATTCCAAAAAAACATTATTTAGAAATCTAACATCAAAAAAAGTGTGTTGAATTCCAAAATTATTGGTTTATTAATGCAAATCTTACTAATTGGTAAAATAAAAAATACTGAAAAATCACTTTTATTTCTGCAAATTATTGGTCCCCAGGAGACGCTTATACAAGTCCGAAATCTTACTAGGTTATTTAAAATAATAAGAGTAAGAGTTTGAAAGTTATAAATTTACTTGAACAAAAACAAAAAATAAAATTTACAAAAGACTATATACTATATAGTATGTATCTTAGGTACTTATGTTCATAATATTTGCATGCTTTTAATATACCTGAGCAAGTCATGTTCTTTTACGTATGAATACCAAATTGTTTTAATTCAACTTATTAGCAAATGCATAAATTGAATGGAATCACTCAAAAACGGCGAAAGGATCTGCATGAAATATTTGATATTGAATGCATAGGCTAATTCTTATACCGTAAAAAGTAGTACAATAATTCAGAAGTTGCGGTAACGCTAATAATTAAATGACGACTTACAAGTACTTGCTAATTTTAATAGAGTGACGTCAGATATTAGTTGTGGTTATTCAGTTTTCAAGGTATGATTTATTGTTTGTTTGTTTGTCATATTAATATCCTTTTGCGTGCCCGACAGGGTCCATAATGCTCATGTTGTATTTAAATTTAACATCACCTGTACCTACAATGGTTGCAAATAAAGTATTGAGTATATGTTAGTATTAATAGAGGTAATTGGAAACATATTTAAATAAGATTCCTAATAAATAATGTATCTATTGACTTACTCAATAGTTTGCTATGTTAGTTTCACAAAAGGTATTATTAATAGAGATAAATTGAAAAAGTAAATAAAGAATGTTAGAAATTTTACATAAAAATGTAGTACAATATGTCCGCAATAAAAAGAAAATGTTATCAGATTTCTCATTCAATCAAAATTAACGAAGTTACACTAGATAAAAGTTTGGAAGTTTTTAACTTTTTATACAAAAAGGTTTTAATATGACGTCAGAATACTCCACATATATTGAAAAAAAAAACATAGCATAGTGTTAATGATAAAACATAGGTTGTCTATTGTATATTATGTTCAATTTTGAATCAGTAACATTACTTATTGCCAGAATAACTAATTTTTTTTTTTAACTTAGATGACTATCACAATCACTAGAGAAGATAATTCGTTGTTACAACAATATCAAACGCTATTATAAAAACTAACACTTCATTTCACTTTTAGCAATCACTGCGATTACCATAATCATAATAGTCGTTTTTTAGGCAACATTTACCGACTCTCTCGTATCCTTTGGGACAATGGTTATCCTTGAATGCATTCCTGTTCACCAACTCCAACTCTCCAGTTCGTCTTTGAGGCAACATCAGTTTTCGGAGCCGATTCAGTCTTGGCTTCGTTGTATGTTTCACTTGTACTAAATCGTTGAGAACGTCATCACTGAAAAATATGTCTTGGCTTATAACACTGTTTAAAAGTATTAAACTTATAATGAAGACGGTTTTTGGATTAATCATTTTGACAGACAATGACAGTTGACTGCCGCGTCTAATATCAGAACACAGACTGAATTAAATTCGTTATGGTTGTAGCCATATTATTGAATATGTTGTAGCGTACGTACCAGACCGACTCATTTATTGTTATTAATGACAATAGGAGAAATGAGGTCATTCTGCTTTATACTTTATCTGTATTTTGGTGGGGTTTACCCAGAAGCCATTGTGGGATGAGCAAATCTTCTTAGACAAATGCTATTGGTTCTTACTGGCTTCATCTCAAAATCTTAAGGTAGGTACTTCTTAACTCCGTATTCGGAAATCACTGCTTAAAAATATTTTAAAAGCGCACAGTAAATTTGCTTTTAGGACTGGTGTTGATAAATACGTTAAATGCAATCATTATCATGAACGTACTAATAACTAAACATACTATTCGCTATACAATACAAGTTATTATAGTTACAATACATTTCATATACGAATGATACGAGTAATATGGAATCTGATTCTTTGTCTGTGTTCAAAATTAAATTAAAAAATATGTATGCACGCAAATTAATAATGCTCGAGATAAAGATATAACATTATTTACTTAGATCCCATTTTAAATAAAACTATAATGTTTTTAATGAATTAAATAAATTTCTATAAACCTATTATTGCTTCCATCACAGTCGTCGCCATCTGTATTTTTATTTAATCACTTAGTATTATATTAAAATTTATTTTGTCTAGTATGTAGTTTATAATATGTTTATTTTAGCTGGGTATGTAGTTTATTTAATTAATTTTGAATGTCCTTTTTATCAGAACTACCTACCTGGACTTATTTTTTGGTAAAATTAGTTTTGTTTATGGAAATTTAGTGTAGTATTTCAGTAGTAATTCAGAAATCTAAACTAAACCTATACTAGCTTCTGCCCGCGGCTCTACCCGCGTGAACTGCGCTTTATAACTCTCAGGAACCTGTGCTTAGCAGTGGGATACGAAATAGGCTATGTACTTTCTCTTGAGTCTAATCTACCTTAGTACCAAATTTCATCATCAGTAAGTAAGTAAGTAAGTAACAGCCTATAATCATCCCACTGCAGGGAAAAGGCCTCCATCATTGAATTCAAGTTACCACAGCAATGATGAGTGTACTGGCATAATCACCACGCTTGCCAAATGCGGGTTGGTGATCACGAACCCGAGCAACGTTCGAAAATGCGAAACTTTTTGTTGCCCGACCCGGGATTCGAACCTGGGACCCCGAGATCTTGGCCCGGTATTTAAACCACTAGACCATGGGGCGTTCATCATCATTATTACATTCATCATCAGAATTAGTTGTAAATAGTTTAGGCGTGAAAGCGTAAAATACTGACAGACACCTTTATTTATTTTATTTAATTTAATCTACACCTTATTTCATTATACAAAGATAGTACAAATGGCTGGCGGACTTAATGCCAAAAGCATTCTCTACCAGTCAACCATGTGACCAAACATAGATTTTACAGGCGGTGCAAACAAGTGAGTAGTTAAAAATAACAACAAATGCAGAAAAAAAACACAAAACAGATATCAATTAAAAGACAAAGATAAACACTTTCTCATTTTTACACTAGCTGATACCCGCGACTTTGTTCGCGTTGAAATCCTCTGATGAAAAAGAAACTATCCCATGGGGACCGTTTTCCTGGACGAAATGTTGACCATGTTATTTTTGGACCATTGCATTAAATCGGATTATTCGCCAACACAAGCAACTGGACACACGTGTTGGAGAAATTTAAAATTTTATCACATATTATCTCGTCACCTGGACACATCAAGACGTTTACGTGTGTCCAAATCCACATGGTGACACTAAAATTAAATCACTCTTTATGTTTTTTTTTCTTATAAATAATGGGCTTGCTCTTGACAAAATACTTAACTATACGGTTAAGTAGAAGCCTAAGATGGAGCGAGTTTACCCAGAGGAACTGGTTCTCCCGCACACCAGCGGAACACAGAAAAACTGTTTGGCGCTGGACTCCGGCAGGAGGGTTGTAGCATTCAGGCGGCCTCTTACGAAGCCTACCACCGCAGAGGGATCTGTTATCCGTCATCATTGGTTAGAAAACCATAGATGCCGTTGCCCAGGGTGGACAACTTGGAGGTAGATCCCACCACCCCAAACGCGAAGGATTCTAATGTGTCTAGATGACGTAATAATTAGTGATAGTAATTTTAAGTTTCACCAACTGTACACACGTTTGTCTAGTCTCTTGTGTCCAGTTGGGAAATAACCCAAAAAAATGATGGCTGTGAACTATGAAAATTAAAACATATTTTTCCGGAATTTAAAGTAGCACATATGCTACCTATTCCTGGTCATATACTACCTCCCTGCCAAATTTCATTCAGTTCTGTTCAGTAGTTTTGGCGTGATTGTGTATCAAATATCCATCAAAACATTCATATCTATTTATCTATATATATCTATATCTTTATACAGGGTGAAATTTTAACCACCTTCCAAATTTTAATATATTAAATGAAGTATTTTCTCTTTTGTACTGGGCTACAAAAATGTCAAGATAAAGCTCTTAGAAAATGTCCGCAAAAAATCTAAATTTTTTGATACAGCTACCTAGCAACCCTTTTTTTACGTGATTCACATCTTATTTATTCAATACAATACTATACATAAGATTTTGATTTGCCCTTTATACCTTATCAGGCCTAGGACCGTAAAACTTTAAAACTATATTGCGAAAAATATTATCGGGTGAAATCTTGATTTACATTTTTTACTTCATAAATGGGCTCTAAACACGATATAACAATTTTTGGAAAGTGGTTAAAATTTCATCCTGTATAAAAGAAAGTCAGTTACTTACACCATTTACGAGTCGAGAACGGCTCAAAAGGTTTTTATGATTTTTGTGTTTTTGGATTTGTCTTCTTCAGTAATAGGATTTTATAAGTAGGTTTATCCTTTTTTTTTCTATTTGCATAATATTATTATATAATTTATATTTAAAATTAATGAAATTTGCAGTATATTAGAGTGTAGTTTAAGTAGGTATATTTTTCACTATCTTATGCTAGTCTATTTTTATTTTTGTTAATTTTCTTTTTACACTTCTAAATGCACATTACTGTGCCCGTTTAAATGTATTTTTTCTTTCACACCAGTTAGGTTGGCTGGAAGAGATCTCTTAAAGGGATAAGCTCACCTTTGTAAACTATTGTATTGTAACAATTTTTATGTAATTTTGTGCGCAATAAAGAATATATATAGGATAATAAGTATTAAAGAGGTTGGAAAATTAACGTAAACAAAATTAAGAAAATGAGTTTCTTGATATTTTTCTCTACTCACGATATATTTAATGAGACTATACAAAGTTCCCGGAGTTCGCTAGTTTAAAATATTAGTAAGGGTAACGATTTTCTGTTGAATGCTGCAGACTAGCAAGTTTTAATTGCAATATCCCTGCATTATAGCCTAGCCGGCGTCATAAGCTAATGTTTGCGCCCGGCGTTGCTTGCTCTCCTCTCGAACGACGCGATCTAGTTGAAGTAAAATATTTGCTGTTCCCAGCCTACTGCTGCAGGCACACTGCTTGTTTCGTTTCACGTATTTCCAGCGTTGCTGAAAACGGAAGTCTTTTACACGCTACCATCGCTGTTTGATCCCAAAATGAACTTTATCTTAACGGGTTAGGGTCCACAAAATATAGGTTGTAACATCGTAAATTTTTGCAAGTGTGAATGCAATATGCGGAGTTATACTAGTGATTGAGTTACAGTGCATTTTTTCAGTTGAATAGAGTTTGTTTGAACCTACTTTAAGACTGTAGTTGACTTGAAAACTTTATAATTTTAATAAGTCCGTCCAATGTATGTTAAATTTATCAACTGAATAGAGGGTGATATACCCAAGATCTTGGGGTCCTAGGTTTGATCCTTGAGTCAGGCAAAATTTTAAACTTTCGAACATGGCTCGGGTTTGTAGTCACCATCCAATTTGGCAAGCGTGATGATTATATGTACCCGTCATTTCTATTGTAAAGGCTTCCATCATTGAATTCAAGTTACCATAGCAATGATGGCTACAGAATCACTTCGCTTGCCAAATGCGGGTTGGTGATCACAATCTCGGGCAATGTTCGAAAATTCGTAACTATTTGTTGCCTGAGGCCTTACTCCGCAACACAATGTCCTTATATTCGAATCCATCTGTCCCTACCACTCATACCGATGTCTTAAAGTATCTAAAAGAGACAGATATATCCGTAAATACGAGCGTCGTGCTGCAGAGTAAGGCATCTGACCCGGGGATCCAAGCCGGAACCCCGAGTTCTCGGCCCGGTAAGTATTTAAAACACTAGACCATCCAACGGGGCGTCACAAAGTTTATAAGTTTGTAACTTTCTTATTAATCTAAAACTTGTAAGACTGATTAATTAATCATGGCACTGTGTAATGAAAGCGTGAAATGTTTACAGATCCAGATTTAATTACTTAGGGCAGGAGTGGAGTTTAAGAAGGGATAATTCGTTGTTATCTCCCCCGAAATTCATGGCCTTTTCAACTTTGGATGGATGTCGTAAGGGTTGGAGGAGGCACATGGTTTTGGTATTTGATTTTATTAAAAACCGGTCTTGACAGACGTTGTCCTTCCCGGAAAAACAGATCTAATTGTGTTTTCTAACTATTCAGGAACTTTTGAAATATAAACACGAAATGTTATCTACATTGGTCCAGCCGTTTCCGGCATTGCACTTTACAAATAAGGATAATGCAAGGAAATGATTTGTTTACGAGTATGACCATTTTTGCCTATTGTACTATTTTGTGTGGTTATTTGCACAACAGCTTTTCATACGATTATCAAATAGTTACTTCTATGCAAACCTTCTCCTGACAATTACACACAAAACAAAAAACTTTTGAAGTATTCTGATCGGTCGGAATTGATGTGCGTACAAAATTTCGGTGATTCATTTTTATTTATAAAGATTGTAGGGACACTTAAGTCTGAAAGAGGCGTTCTGCAAATTGTATGAAAGATTGACGTAATGTGAAGAGAAGAGGCCTTTTACTGTGCTAGAAGAAATTCAATCGAAAACAAATAATTGTTTCAAACATTATATAAGTCTTAATTCAAAAATGTCAGTGGTGAGACCATACTCGTAAATAAAATACTCACACAAACGTTATGCAGTACGTTTTATTAAATAATCATATAAACAACTAAATTTTCAATAATATAAACTAGGATTTGCATACAATATCAGTATGTTTTGTGTAGTAGATTAGTAGAAGACAGCTCCATTTCGAAAAGTGATCAAATTTATAAGATAAACTTTATCTAAGTAATTCGTTTAGTTCTGAATCGGAGCAGGATGATTATCGGTTTTTTCTTGTTTTGCACAGACACAAAGTGGTTTATTTCACGTTGAAGTCATGTGCGATCAATCTACGAGACAAAAAACAAATGACGTATTTTTTCTTTTGGTATAGCCCAGAACAAAAATGTCAAGATAAAGCACTTACAAAAAGTTCGTCAAAAATCTAAAATTTTTGATATGGCCGCCTAGCAACACTTTTTTTACGCGTTGCGCATCTCATTCATTTTACGATACTATTCGTAAGTTTTTAATTTTCCCTTTATACCTTAACAGGTCTAGGACCGTAAAAATTGAAAACTATATCGCGAAAAATATTTTCGGGTGACAACCTGAATTACATTTTTTACTTCATAAATAGACTCTAAATACGATACTGAACGCCTATAAAAATTTTGGAAAGTGGTAAAAATTTATATAGTGTAATACTTATATCAAATCAAGGAACTAATATTTATTGTTTCGACTTTGATATTTCGCGGGGATTGGAAGTAATGGATATACTGTTTAGTCTTGAATATTTGCGACACTTGAAGTTTGAGTTCTGTATTACCTCTGTATTCTGAGCATCTTGCATACATTAAAATGTTAACAACCTTCTCCGAATTCGTTTTCCTTAATCCCAAACATTGTCGTAGTCGGCAGTCCTGCTGGAAACTTATTTAATTAGTACTCCGTAATGAGCAGGACTCGCGACACTTTGGGTCGGTTTAATTTTTCGTTAATCGTTCTGAAAAATTGCAAAGCAGGACTAAACCGTAAGATCGCTGGTTCAGTCCAGATAAGAGACAGATACCTAGATAAATCTTTATATATATAATTCCTCTGTGAGTGTGTATGTCACTGAACTTCTCTCAAACGACTGGACCGATTTTGATGAAATTTTTTTTGTGTGTGTTCAAGGGGATCTGGGAATGGTTTAGATTCACAAGTAGGGTAGGTTAGGGTAGGTTAGGGGTAGGGTAGGGGTAGGGGTAGGGTAGGGGTAGGGTAGGGGTAGGGTAGGGGTAGGGTAGGGGTAGGGTAGGCATAGGGTAAGGGTAGGGTAGAGGTAGGGTAGGGGTAGGGTAGGGTAGGGGTAGGGTAGGGGTAGGGTAGGGGTAGGGTAGGGGTAGGGTAGGGGTAGGGTAGGAGTAGGGTAGGGGTAGGGTAGTAAAATATTAAAATTTTATAAAATATATACAACCCTAAATTTTTACCCTTTTACCACCAACCCCTATTTTTTGTTAGCCATTTTAGTCATTTAATCATTTTTATGGAAAACAACGTTTGCCGGGTCAGCTAGTAAATATATAAATATGGGCAACATCATACATTGTTTTGATCCCAACTATTTAAAACACTAGCATTGTGAAAATCGGAAACAACAAAGGTACCGCAAACCCGAGGAAATGTAGAAAAAATAGTTTTTTCTACATCGACCCGTCCGGGAATGGAACCCGGGACCATTGAGCACGTGTACGCCTCCGCCTCGGAGGTCATCATTTTTAAGACGCTGACATGAGCCAAATTGAGCTAAATGAAGATTGTTTTGCTTTAAGCCTTTGGCTCGTATTGTTGCCAAATTCTATATAAGTAGTTGTAATTGATCATATTTTCGACCAGGTGGCTGTTTCCAAAACACGAATCTAAAAACTTTTCTCGATAGAAAAAAATCTCAAAGTAGCCTCTGAAAATACATAAATTACCATTTTTCTTAGCAGTCCGTATAACAATGATAATAAAATTTTGCTATATTGTATATTATATGTTGCTTAAGCAAATGGCTGATTTAGATTTTTAATAAAATGGCAATTTTAAATTGCACAACGAATTTTGATACTTGGCACTTACGCCCTTCTATTCCATGCGCTTTTTCTCTGTCACTCCCACGATAGCTGTGGCGCGTTCCAAAGAAATCCAAAGACGAATAAATTTGTGGGCGTGTTCATTGCTCAAGGTCATCGGCTGCAGTCAGCGTCTTTATTTTATGTTATGACTTCGACGAGGTATTCGTGATTTACACTGCAAATTAACATAAAATATCATTAAATTTAATTATTAAAATAGAAGAAAACTCCGATAAATAAAATACCTTAACTGCAAAAAACACAGTTGATAAGAATTTAATCGTCCTGATCATGACAGAGTCGGAAAAGACGGTAACATAACTGCATTAGTCCACATAAGTGACAAATTTATAATATAGATTAATGCAGCCAAGGTAAGAGCACCCAAATGTTGAATGCTTTTGGGTGCTCTTTACCGTTATATTGAGTCTAGTTTTTACTTCACAACGATGTATGTTTGTTATTGATTCAGTTATGGGAAGCAATGACACATCATGTGTGATAAAAGTGGTTTACTACGGCATTGTTATTATTTTGTTTACATATTTGAAAATTGTACAAATATGTAACGCTATCAACGAACTCGAGTATTTTACCTCTAGCCTCTGACTCAGTAATTACCACAACATTGACCACAACACACAAGTACTTCCTGTCCAATTTGATGACTCAATTATTTTCACTCACTGTTGTGGTATGTAGATACCTTTTGACATATGTAAATACCTTACCTTTCATTGCTTGTTCATTTCATCATCAATTTTGCTAATTTAGCTTATAATTTCTTGTAATTTTATTTGTTTACTAATTTTGACACTAATGTTAAAATTTTCTTGTTATTTTGGCAGACATCGTTACCGCTGGCAACCACCTTGTCAAACGTTATATGTATATATCTTTTAATTATGTAAATTCATCTAAATTTCGGTTAGGAGATACTGTATTTTGGCCAATTTTAGATTAAACTTACCTTTTTTATGTAATTTTTTAACTACAATGTAAATATAGTTATAATTTTGAAATATTTAAAAAGAAATTATGGTTCCATCAGTTTTGATATAAGTAGACGTACTTGTCAAGGAGCCATCACTTCTATTCTTGGCTTGAAATATTATTATTCTCGGCATCGAAGAAAATCTATTCTTGGCTTTGATTTTTATTCGGGAGACTTATCTTGGAAACTCCTATCAAATTATTCGATACTTCTGGACCCTGGTACGGTCACGTAGACCGCCGGGCCTTCTCCACTTAGTGCTGCCGGATCCTGGCGGTCACGTAGACCGCCGGGCCACCTCCATCCCGCGCAGTTGGACTCCGGTTCGCCCAGGCAGACCGCTGGGCCACCTCCCCTCCCATGCGCAGATCCTGGCGTGGTCGACCACCGGGCCATCTCTCCCCAATTTGGCTCTCCTTATATAAATTTTAAGTTACGTATTTTTATTTCTTTTAATTTTAGTTTCTTTTTTTAATATATTAACTGTATATAATCTTATCTTTTGATTTATTTCTTTTTTTAGGGAATAATTATAGGGAGGTAGGTTCCCATTAACTTCCCTCTTTCTAAATTTTCTTTTGTAGCGTAGCAGAACCTAGGTTTCTGAGGGTATTCCTCTTCAAGGGTACACCAGATATTCTGCAACGTTATACTGTGCTTCAAGGATATGTAGTGTAGGACACCCCGAGATTCCATGGACTGATGGGGAAAGCCGGGGCCTTATACAGCTATTTCAATCGTAGTTCGATCGTGATTTTGACATTTAGCCCGTACTAAAACTGTCAAAAACCTGTCATTCAATAACGATTGTGATACAATTCGGTTACGAATTAGGGGCCAGGACAGAGATTTTTGGCGTAGCCAATGGAAGCCTACGTCCAACAGTGGATGGACAATTGGATGGACTGTTGATTACACTGCAAATACTAAAGGTAATGTGCTACAATGATACTGTTCTAGTTTTTTGTGAATTGATTTCGTATAGAAGTAATAAATATAATCAATTGGGGGCAGCACTGAGCTCTACAAGTACCCTTAATCCCTCGATCGTGAGTTATTCCAGACACAATTAAAATCAATTGTTATCGCGGCACCCGAGTGCCTCCTGGGGGTTGAGGGATTAATCATCAATTGTACGCAGCTTTGTCCTTGGAGATTAGGAAGTAAAACACATGTAGTAATACCTACTGTCTCGTCCGTTATGTAATGTTAATAAAAACTGTTTATCTTAGTTAATCTGAATAACGGCTATTTCCAATGACCTTTCTATCTTCAGTTTTGGCATATCGGAGATAGGAAACAACTTCTGTCTTTGTTTCTCTGGACGGCAAAAACAGAGATAGAAACTGTTTCCTATCTCCGATATGCCAAAACAGAAGATATATAGGTTATTGGAAACGGCCGTAAGTCAGTTTGCTGTGTAGTAAAGGGATAACATTTTTTTTAATACTGCAGGATATCAACCATTCCTACCCTTTGGTTATTGCATAGTCAGTGTTAGCAACTTAACATCCTTCAAAAGTAAATAATCTGTTTTCAAATCATTTATGAACCTACTAATTAGTTGGAATGATCATACAAAAAAACTTGTTCACTCCAAGCTAATTTCTAGATTAAAATTCTCAAAGAAAAGTAGCAATATTAACATACTTATAGCAGGACCCTGATGTCAATAAAAGCGGATCGAAATTCTTTTAGGTCATAACTCAACCTGGAACTTTATAGGCAATTGTAACTTTTTTGGGAGTCATTCGGTTGGTGGGGGACGAAATTCAGGACGAAAATTATCAAGATTGCTTAGTCTTATTTTTGTTTGTATCAGTATATTGGTTGGAAAATGATAAATGTGGGCGACATCGCGTACAGCCAACAGCACGTCAACCTACCACAAAACGTCAAAATTTCTCAATTGACATTGATCTCTACTCGTTGGACTTAAAGTTGAAAATCAATTCATTGACCTTTAACTTTTTAGGTAGGTTGACCTGCCGTTGTCTGTTCATTGTTCTAATCCCAAAGTAACTGTTAAAGCACATGTTTTGTACAAATCAGAACTCTGACACTAGACTTAAAGGATATTTAGACGATAAAAAAGCATACATTCATTGTTTACAGCATTATTTTTTGAGTTCTCAAAGCCTTTTGGTAGGAACGATTATTTATCGTTTGTATGTTTCGTCGTGCTAAGTTCCACCACGCTGGTCTAGTGCGGGTTGGTGGACTGCGAGGGTTACGCTGTGGCAACATCATCCCACCGTTGGACGTTTCTCAAGCCGCCCGAAGGCCTCCAACAGGGCTTCACGACAATTATCTCGTGACAACAGCCTGGACCGACGGCTTACCGTGCCCTATTAAGGACGGAAGCGCTCATGGTATGATGCCACAAACGATCGCTAATCCAGCTAGTGACCGCTTACAGCGTTGTTTAAAATTAGTGGCAGACACTAATCACCAACAAGCATTGGGCTATGAGTGCTTAAGTACAACTGAATAAAACCGGAGAAACTTGTTGAAGCCACATAAAAATCTAGCTATACTTGTGGCGAGGCAATCTGGACCACACAGAGCCATCTACCCCCAAATTAAGCTAGTGGGCTACTTCTAAGCTTATACTAACGCTCCGTTGGTTTAGTATTGGCTTAAATACCGGGCCAAGATCTCGAGGACATAGGTTATATACATGGGTTCGATCCCCGGTTCGGGTGACAAGAGTTTCAAATTTTCAAATATTGCCCGGGTTTGTGATCACCAACCCGCATTTGTAAATTCTAGTGATTATGCCCATCTTTGCTGTGAACACTTAAATTGTAAGATATGGAAAAGCCATAGGGAAATCATTCACTTGCGGTGAGGCAATTTAAACAGTCTTACACTTGATGGAAGGGTGTTGGGTGTTCCTCGACAGGCTTCTTTTCTAATGTCACCATGATAAATCAAAATCATACGTGAAACCATTTAAACTAAAAGACGAAGTTACGGTAGGGACTTACGTTCCACGAGAGGTCATACATGTAGACTTATGTGTCGAACTATGTTCAGGTTAGCGACGAGTCTGTAGCTCCTTTATTTGTGCATTTATTTAAAGAAAAAAACACTTAGATCACCATAACAAGATATTTATTTGTGGTTTTCCGCACAGAGCATGGAAACAGGTTTCCCGTTAAAAAATAATTTTGACGGACAATGCAGACAGAGCATATAGTTTTCAAGTGTTCCCTTTCAGCTACTGAATGCACTCAACTATATTCACATACCGACGGTGACGTGATAAAATGTCAAAAGTGCGAAATGAAATGTTTGTTAAAAATAAGTACTGAAAAGTATTAAAGCAATATAAATATTGTATGAGGGTACAGTTACAAGCAAAAATCATGCGCACGATAACGTTGTATGATGGTTTAACATTTTCAGTATTTGCAATTCAAATCGGAGGATGGCGAGCTAAGTCACAGTAGATTGAGATTCAGTAAGGTTACTGTACAAAAACTGTGGTGCAATGTGCTACAGGTAAAAACAACATAAAACAAAAAATAACATAAAAAAAAATATTAGTTGCTGGAGTTAATAAACACCGTTGTAATTAACTGACCATAAAAAATACCATGGATATTTAAATCAGTATATTATTATAAATAAATAAATATTTAAGACATGCCTCACTGGGCCACACAGAGCCATCTAAATTAAGCTACTATTAAGTACCCTGTCATATGGGGTACTAGACAACCGATAATCTTACTTATATACTTTTTGGGGGGATCGAACCCGCGACCCATGGCTCAGAAGCAGCGTTTACTACCGCTGATCCAAATGGTCGTCATATTATATTAGTTGGTTTTTAATAAATGTATGCTATTGTAGTCAAAGAGTGTTCAGGTTACTAGGTAAGTCTTATCAGTAAATCTCCTGAGTGCTTATGAAATAAAATTTAAAATAGCTTGATTTTGATCACGCATGCGATGGTCATTAGTTGTTGTTTTGCTTTGAATCCGTGTATTGTATCCATCAAGAATTGGTAATTTTTATTTCATGGTACCCGACAGCATTATTTGTGTTTTTTTATTATTTCAAACTTTGCATAGCTTCTGTTTTTTTTAAATGATGATTTAGAAAAAAAAAACTTTGTAGAAGTTGATTTTAGGGGCATTTGAAGCACTACTGTACCTGTAACTGAATTAATAGTAATGTCATGTTCGAAAGAGCTCAACGAGCGGTTTTAAAAGTTCTCGCCAAAAAGCCCATTCGCTTTCCTACAACGGAACTGTATTCCATATGCAGGGTTCCCACAGTGCGTCAGCTTTTCGTTCTTGCCACTGTTCTTCGAAAGCACTCCCAGCTTCCGTACGACCCTAAGTTTACAGAGCTCCATCGTCGATCCGACAGGGTCTGTAAAATTGTACCTCGTCGAACTTCTCTTGCAGCTCGTCATTTTTATTATGTAAGTCCCACTCTGCATAATAAAATAATAAAAAGTTAAATATCTACCCGTTACCCTCCTACAAGTGTAAAATTAAATGCCTGGATTGGCTTCTCACTCTATCTTATGAAGATACCGAGGCCTTAATTAAAAAATCCTTTTCAATTCCTGACAAACTTACAAACTTACAAATGCCTATTTCTACACGCAGTTATATAAATACACACCTATGTACGCATACACACACATAAACACATATACGCACATTTCACACACACACACTCATACACCACACATACACACACACACCACACATGTCACACTAAATTTTAAAATTAGTTTGTATATGGAATTGTATAACTTCTCAGGAGAGGGGCGTTGACTTCTGCGCCGCAGTTTTAACTTTTGCAGAGGTCGTCGTTTTTCCCGATTAAATTAAGAAGCTATTTTAAAATTCCTAATAAAGATATATTTATTATTATGTGATGTAATTGCAAAAGCTGAAGGTGCATTAGTTAGGTCCAACCCAAAGCATATTCGAACGATTTTTCCCACCAATCTTTCCCATACATTAAATATTGGACTCAGGCAACCAAAGGGTGGTGTGTGGTGCCGGCACATTAAAAGAATTTTCGGGTGTCGCTAACGACGAAAAGGTGAATCAAGAAGAACTGTCGGAAAAAACGAGCAGCAGCGTCTTCTTTCCGCCACGCCAAACTGCGGTCAGCAACCTGCCTGCCATGCGAGGCGATTATGTCGAAATTCCCGTGCACCAGCAATAAAACAGTTAAACTGTAGTAGCGGCCTCTTAAGCGTTTCAGAAGCACTCCTATTTGAAAAAATGTTTTTAAGATAACTTTGGACAACGCCACACAGGTTGTTCCGATCCAAAAGCTAGTAACTATGAAAGCCAAACAACTCAAAAATGTGACGACAGTATGTTCCGCCAGTTAATTAATGAAGCTTCTGCTTCAACTTTGACTGGGACATAACAGTGTGCGTATGTCATAAGGACTGACACGAATTTAGAATTAGGTTGGCAAAGTACTCGCATAGGCTAATTTATATTCAGTAAAATGCTGGTTATTAGACTGGTGACTAAAATACAATTTTAAGTATTGTCGGTGTAAAAGAAAAACTTCGTAAGTACAATTTTTATAACATTTATTTTTTATCAATAAAGAGCACAAAACATTTGATACCATTCAAATTTGATAAAAAACCAACAGTTCTTAGCAGTCCTACCATGCGACTGATTTTAAATTAATTAACTCATGGACTTCTTTATGTTTAATTAATATTATGTTTGTGTAGGTAAGTAGGTATATATTATAATGGAGATGTTATGTTATGATATTATTCGCATTTCATGCTTGGTTTAGTATTCCGTCGAAATAATATGCAAACCGTAAGTTAATATGAAATTTACTAACAATTAACAATTACAATTTAGTTACCATATTATTTTTTGAATATTGAAACTTGAACATTGAAGAAACTACGTTGGCTGTCCAGGCAAAGCACTAAAATAAATTAAATACGTCGTGGGTTCCAATTCAGCTTGAAACATACCTACAAATACAGATACCTAAAATTACAGAATAATATACTTCCGTTCCTGAAATTTAAATTACCTTCCAAATTCTAATACAAAAATATACGAGACAAAAAACAAATGACGTATTTTTCCTTTTGGTTTGCCCAGTACAAAAATGACAAGATACAGCACATAGAAAATGTCCGCCAAAATTCTAAAACTTTTGATACGGCCTCCCAGCAACACTTTTTTACGCGATGCACATTTCATACATTCTTCACGATACTATTTGTTGATTTTCCCTTCATACCTTCAAAGGCTGGGGATCGTAAATATTAAAAACTATGTTACGAAAAATATTTTCGGGTGTACACTTGACCTACATTTTTTATTACATAAATGGGCTCTAAATACGATACTTAACGTCTATAAATATAACACTTTTTAATATAATGATGGAAAGACATAATTTTAAATGACATACCTAATTTTAAAACGTATTGATAACAATTGGATAAAATCATTTAGTATATCAACCGTTTAATATAATATTCACATGATCTAAAGCTATAAATAAATACAATTTATTTAGTATACATAATAACACTTAGTATAACGTTTATTTACGATAACACACTTTTTGTATAACATTTAAAACAGATAATGATTACTGGATACAAAATTGTCAGAATGCAGAATTGAAAGATACCAAATAGTGTAAACTCCGAATCTATAATAGTACGAAATGTCATAAATAGGCAGGCAAGCAGCATGCAAGCAGGCAAGCAGCATGCATGCAAGCTAGCAAGCATGAATACAGGCCAGTAAGCATACAATCAAGCATACAGGCAAGCAAGCACGCAATGCAGGCAAGCACGCATGAATTCAGGCAAGCAGGCAAGCATGCATGGGTTCAGGCAAGCAGAAAAACATGCATGCATGCAGGCAAGCACGCATGCATTTAGTTTTGCTCTTCTCTGGCGCTGCGAGAAGTGCAGTCCTTCCGCCCTTGCATAACAGATCTCTGGCACGCACACTCGCTTTCGCAGCTTCGGCTTGAGTTTTATTTTAAACGGTTTTATTTGGTTTGTATGTTATACTAAATGGTATGAAATAAAATTTATTTTATGTAAAGTAATCGTTATATCAAACAAAATTATATCATGTGTTGTTGTAACAAATAATTATTATGTAAAGTGTTCGTTATTAAAGTTTCATTATATGAAATGTTTGTATATCACATGGGACGCACCCGAAAAATTCATCCTGTAATAGTGATGATGACAATGAATGACGTTGACGACATACGCAATTAAGCTCCCACAGTTTGTTTCCTAAAAATAATCGCGCTAATCATTATTATTTGGTAGTAAATATTTATTAATCTATGCGTTTTTATTTATTTTAAATACTAACACACAGACCCCATTAAATACCTAAGCCCTATTAGTTCTATCTTGTACTCTTATCAGATATACGGCGAAAAGAGGCAGTGCTATTTATCCTTCTATTTTACGACGGCATCCATCATTGAATTCAAGTTACCATAGCAACAATGGGTACTGGTATAATCACCACGCTTGCCAAATGCGGGTTGGTGGTCACAAACCAGAGCTATGTTCGAAATTTCGAATCTTTTTTCTTGCCCGACCCGGGGATCGAACCCGGGACCCCGAGATCTTGGCCCGGTATTTAAACTACTAGACCAACGGGGCGTCTAAGCATAGTCATATACATATAAGCTAGTTTCTTTGGTCTGGGTGTTTGTGGTGGATCCCTTGTTCTTTCTGATTTACACAATACGTGTGCTTCAAATAGTTACTAACTTTGGGATTAGAACAATGTATGTGATGTTGTCCACATTTAGTCTTTTTTAGGGTTCCGTACCTCAAAAGGAAAAAACGGAACCCTTATAGGATCACTTTGTTGTCCGTCTGTCCGTCCGTCCGTCCGTCTGTCAAGACCCTATTTCTCAGGAACGCATGGAGGTATGAAGCTGAAATTTATATCAATTACTCAAGTCTACTGTCCCTTGAAGCTGTGAAAAAATCAAACTTCTAAGCCAACGCAATCAAAAGATACAGCCGTTTATGCCGCAAATTTTCGACACTTGCAAGGGAATCAAAACCTACAGGGTGCTTCCCGTGAACTCAGAATCTTGAAATTTAGTACGAAGCAACGTCTTATAGCATAGATAAAGGAAAAATTACGAAAACCATAAATTTTTAGTTACATCACATAATATATATTTTTTTAATAATTTTAAACTTACTACCCATTTCCTCATAAACGCGTAGAGGTATTAAATTGAAATTCATACCAAATACTCAGGTCTATAATACCTTTAAGCTGTAACAAAATCAAACTTCTATGTCAACGCAATCAAAAGAAACAGCAATTTAAGCTGCATATTTTGAAACTCGCAAGTACTCGCAAGGGAATCAAAACCTAAAGGGTACTTCCAGTCGACCTAGAATCTTGAAATTTGGCATGAAGCAACGTTTTATAGCACACATAAAGGAAAAATTCCGAAAACCTTAAATTTATGAACGAACTTTGTAAACCTTGCAGGTTTGTACGGAACCCTCGGTGCGCGAGTCCGACTCGCACTTGGCCGGTTTTTTTATTATTTATTTCTTTTTATAAAAAATAAAAAAACAGTTCAAGCCAATAAGTAATAAACACAATAGCTACTAAGTAGATTAAACTTGCCGAATTAATTATACAGTGACAGAAAATTCTTCTTCCCGCCAAAACTCGCAAAACGCGCAAACAAAATGGCCGTCCCACCAAAATGGCGGTCGTTCCGAATACCGTTGTTGCCGCATTCCTGCGGCTCTCGCAGGACAGGATTTATTTAGGGATTACTAAATAAAACAATAATTAACTTTTTTACGCAGACTGTAAATTATTTAATAAAGTAGTTTCATACAGAGTATGTTATTGAATATTATATTGCTGATAGTTTCCGCTCGTTAACACCGACCTACACCACACAGTGTGAGCAAGGACTGGTATAAGCAACGAAGCCACCCCCGCAATGGGGGCTATCGCTAGTGAATTTGCCACTAGAGGCGCTAGTGTCGCGTGAGGTCCAATATCATTCACTTTGTACTGGTTTTAGCGGAATATGTTGCATAAATTATAATTTCTTTAATTTACCTGCTGGAAAGTGATCTCCTTCGTAAAATATCGCAAATATGGATTATTTGGCGATTAATGTAAACGCTTTAAAAGCGGAATTAAGAAAAAGCGCAAAAATAGGCGGCCTCAAGAGCAACTATTTCAGAAGTTAGTTTGTTGATATCAAGATAGTTATTTATAAACAATATAACCTTAATTAGATTTAAGATATAACGCTTTGTTTCGGCGCCAATCGCCTTTGACAGCTTAACCTTCGGACCTCAGTCTACAGTGGCGCCAACTGGTGAGCAAAGAAACGGTAGTCCCCATTCCTCAGAAATTGATGCAGTACAAAAAATTAAGTTAGGTACTAGCACCCAAAATCGATATAAGAGAAACCTAGTTGCGTTTCGCCATTACATCTGATATTGTAGCCTTCACTGCTCTTCGATTTTTTATAGATGACGATTTAGTAATAAATTGCCGAAAAAAAATCACCTTCTTTAATCTGACATTATTGTAGGCAGCATTATTTCTAAATTAACTAGATCTTATCTGCAACCTCAATCAACAGTTTATCCAATCTTTTACATTTATAATGTAAGGTAAGGCTGTGCTAGTCTACCTTATGTTAATTATTCATGCTGTATTAAGCGATAGTGTCCTCTACTGTTTACATACACTATATTTTATGGAATTATATCGACGCTATGGTCTCACGGGAGAGAAAACAGCTGACTACATAGCCGAGCACAAGTTAACCAAGTACCAGCACTACTGTATAAGATATTCACATAGTTGAACAGTAAAAGCGATGCCAGAATTTAGTAGAACTAGTAAAACATTGTAATTTTAAAAATAATAATAATTATGAATATACTCGAATATAGCGAAATGTTTTCACGTCTGAATTACTAAAAACGAAAGCCTTCGACCAGTTCGTGTTGCCAGTGATGACTTAGGAACTGAAACGTGGTCGCTTAGTATGCGTCTCATAAGAAGGCTCAAGGTTTCACAGCGGGCAATTTAGAAAGCAATGCTTGGTGTTTCTCTGCGGGATAGAATCAGAATTGAGGAAATTCATAGGAAAACTGATTTGACCGACATCGCTATAAGAATTGTGGAGCTGAACTGGCAGTGGGCACATAGTAAGAAGAACCGATGGCCGTTCTGGCCCCCCACAAGATAGACTGAAGATCTGGTGGAGATCGCAGGAAGCCGTTGGATGTTGGTAGAGTGAGACCAATCATTGGTGAGGTTTTTTTATATAAATAATGGACTTGCTCTTGACTGCATACGGTTAAGAAGAAGCCTAAGATGGAGCGAGCTTACCCAGAGGAACTGGTTCTCCCACACATCAGCGGAACACAGAAAAACTGTTTGGCGCTGGACTCCGGCAGGAGGGTGGTAGCATCCAGGCAGCCTCTGACGAAGCCTACCACCGCAGAGGGATCTGTTAGCCGTCATCATTGGTTAGAAAACCAAAGATGCCGTTGCCCAGGGTGGACCACTAGGAGGTAGATCCCACCACCCCAAAAAAGTACTTAGTGGTGTCCTATATTCAGCAATGGGTGTCGTTTAGGTGAGATTATTATGATGATGATGACTCTTCAATTTAAGAGTTTCTGTTTCCTTGTTTAAAGACTTTATAATATGATATTTAAGCAATTTAATTGCAATTACAGTTTTAGTATTTAAACTTGAAATATCGGGTGGGACTCGAACCCGCATCTCCTCGCATGCCGGGCGTGGCGCTATACCATTAAGCCACCGAGACTATGCGTAATAGCTGTACCATCTTAACTGACTGTCAAACTTCTGCAAAGATGTTAAAAACGGCGTTAAAAGCGCGTTAAAAGAATGTACCTACAGTCTGAAAAGCTTAGAGGCCTTACAGTGGATTGATTAAGTATACCTATTAGCGGGCAGGTTATTCATATAACATTGGAGTATTTATAATTGTCGCATAATTAAACTCAGAAAATGAAGCATTGCATAAATATTTTCGCTTATTTTGTGAGTGGTTAAGGGGCTACATCTTGACTATTTGGCATTTTATTTTCCGTGCCTGTTTTTCCTACGACTGAAGTTTTTCAAATTAATGTTATTATAACTTTTTTTGTTACAAAAGCCAAAACGTTGTTTTTTGCCCGGACTTTGAAATTGTGAAATTTAATAGAATCTCACGGTGTTCTTTCAGACAATCATCTATCTGCTAAATATTACCAAAATCTGTGTGAATAACAAACATTTATTCAAACTGTCACAATTTTAATATTAGCTGTTTAATGTTCGCGTAAAATTACAAATTCAAAATATCACACGGGATACAGATTTCTTTATAAACAAGAAGCAGGCTATGTTATTCCAGCTTATAACCTATCTGTTCACCAAATTCCATTTACACTCGTTCTACCGTTTTGTCGAGATTTAATCACAATTATTATCCACCCAAACTTTGATATTAATAATATTAGTAATAATAGGGGTTAAAGTATGAAATTGCCGATTATTTTCCCATTTTTTATTTTGTTTATAGCTCTTAAGTATAGTCATATTATTGCGTAATTATTTTTGTATTGTATCAAAAACTAAATAAAGTAACTTTTGACTAAAAAAAAGCAATACTAGTGCCTATTACTTCAAAGGAAGTCGTTGAAAAGACCCCTTACAATGTGTCAGCTGACCTTCTTGCTTCAATTAAGTATATTTGTATTATATACTTTGATTTTCAGAAATTTAAATTCTATAATGCGTAGCTTTATAACCATCTAACTTTCACCTTTAATTGCATCGAAAACGGCTCAGGCGTTTTTAAAAAAACTAATAAATTGATATTATGGAAAAATGACTTTTCTCGATTTCGTCCATACAAAACGGCAATTTCATACTTTAACCCCTAATACTTGCTTTTAATGTTATTAAGTAGGTTCGTTATTCTTTCTTACTTCGCACAGGGTAATCAAAATTTCATCGACAAACGATACATTGTTCGTCTCATGAGGTATCGCCTAAAGATTGAAGAGTTTCTCGCAACGGCGGAATAGTTCCTTCGTCGTCTTGTAAACAAAGTTATCAATAACAAGGTTTGGACTCAATTCGTAGAGTTTTCAATTGTTTCCGCTTTTTAGATTTAAAGGATAATGTAGTTTCTAACACCATCTCACATTTTAAGATAGGATTGGAGTCAGAAATGAGGAAATCTTTAGAAGAAGACTTATAACCGACATTTCTCGAGGAATTGCGGAGCTGAAGTGGCAGTGGGCGGGACACATAGTACGAAGGACCGGTGGCTGTTGGCCGCCGGGGCGAAGAGGTTCGGACGCCAATCTGTGGTAGGCTCCACCTTCACCAGGTGGACCGATCTGGCGAAGGTCGCAGAAAGCTGCTAGACCCGGGTGGCGCGAGACCAGTCGTTGTGGATATCCTATCCTAAGTGGATATACTTAAAGTAGCAGTAAAAATAGTTTGGCTTTAGCCAAACGGAAGACGTTGATTATGATGATGATTGACGACCATTTGGATCAGCGGTAGTTAACGCTGCTTCTGAGCCATGGGTCGCGGGTTCGATCCCCGCACAGTACAAATATTTGTGTGCATGAACATGTCTGTTTGTACTGGTCTGGGTGTTTTCTATGTATTATAAGTATGTATTTACAAAAAAAAAGTATATAAGTAAGATTATCGGTTGTCTAGTACCCCATACGACAGGGTACTTAAATTAATACTACCTTAATTTGGGACTAGATGGCTCTGTGTGGCCCAGTGAGGCATGTCTTAAAATGTCTTAAATATGATCGCATATCTATAAAATATGTATACCTACAGAGCGTCATGTAAATGGTATATCAAGCCAAAACTGGCCTATGTTACATACTTATTAGATACTATAGTAAAATCAGAAATTTGAAATCATCATACTGCCCGTCTTCTAGCAGTACTTGTATAGTCAGTTGTCACAGATTATATACCAACATTATATTTTTCAGTATGATATTTCACGATTCTGTCATATTGCGTTTCTGTCGTATTACGTTTCTGTCGTATTACGTTTCTGACTTATTGCGTACCTGTAATTTTGCGTTTCTGCCGTATTGCGTTTCTGTCATATTGCGTATCTGACGTATAGAGTTTCTGTCAATCTGCGAAATCTGACGTCATGCGTATCTGAAATTATGCGTTTCTGGCATTATGTGTGCAAATCAGCAAACATGAGATGTGAAGAGGTTGTACTATTCTATTTTAGACCGGACCTTTAGGCATAGTTCTATATCAATTATATTCTACTTAAAATGCTTTTTCGTTGCTTCATCTTGTTAACGCAGTTAACCGACTGTTTAGAAAGGCTGGCTGATGAATAGATGTTTCAACTTATTAGAATAGTGTATCCATAGTGGAGGGTAAATTCAAAATTAGTTCACAAATTTTTAGAGTAAATAAGTTTTAGTAGTAGACTACTACTAAAACTTATTTACTCTAAAAATTTGTTCTATGCAGTCGCATAGAACGTTGCCGCGTTTCTAAGCAACCGAGCGATCGTCTTACGCGAGTAAAAGTAAGCACTTTTTTATTTATTTTGTAGTGGTAATGTGTTTGTTGATTGATTTCGTGTAATGAGTCCGAATAAAAGAAATAACATTTAAAATATTAACTTCCGATTTTTATTTAATTTCATAAAATGTTTGTTTACCCATTACCGATTAAATTTGTCGATATTTTTCATAATCACCGTGTAGTTTTGTTTCACACAAACACATGTCATAATAAAAAAACTTTGTATAACAAAATAATAAATGAATCATCTAAAGAACGACCAAACAAAAGTCAAAAGATTAATTTGTCTCATACAAAAATTGACTAAAATTAAAAGGGCATTTCATAACAAAAGTCGTAAAATAGAGTAATGCGTTTGCCGGTGGGCCTGAAACCGCGAACGGAAGTTTTGAGAAATTTGTCTCTGCCCAGAAGTTTGGACTTGTCTCCGTGGATATTACTTCGAGACTGGCTAAACATAGGCGGTAGCGGTTACGCCGCAGTGGCAGTGTGCCAGGATAATGTTTTTTGTAATTTCCTTTTTTGAAAATGGAATAAATAAATAAATATTTAAGACATGCCTCACTGGGCCACACAGAGCCATATAGTCCCAAATTAAGCTACTATAAAGTACCCTGTCGTATGGGGTACTAGACAACCGATTAACTTACTTATATACTTTTTTTTTTTTGTAAATACATACTTAAAATACATAGAAAACACCCAGACCTGTACAAACAGACATGTTCATGCACACAAATATTTGTACTGTGCGGGGATCGAACCCGCGACCCATGGCTTAGAAGCAGCGTTTACTACCGCTGATCCAAATGGTCGTCATAATTATACAACTGGAAGAAACTTTCATGTACAAAAAAAAACATTTTTTCAATATTCTCTTTGGTCTCTGGGGGTTTGTGGTAGGTACAAATCAAGTGTTTTACTTTAGATTAAAACAATGTATATGATGTTGTCTACATTTATAAATGTATTTTTATACCTACTGCACCGTGCATGACGCGTTTGAAAAGTGGAAGTGACAAATTAGCTTTACTGTCATCTCAGGAAACGGTGCACCTCCATTCCTTTGCTTGTTCAGCGTTAACAGCTTCGCGGGGTTGTTGAACTGGTATTACTTGTAACTATTGTATTGCTTAGACAAAAGTTACAGTTTAACATTGAAATATATATTATTATACTTTATTCCTGTTTATTATCTAACACAAGTATATTTAAAAAAACTTACATGTAGACGTTTGCTCTGAAATAAGTAAAATTTAATGTTATTTAGTTCACAATTATTATTTCAATGTTCCGGTAATTTTAAATGGTATAATATACAGGGTTAAATTTTAATCACTTACCAAAATTTTTATAGGCGTTCAGTGTCGTATTTAGAGCCCATTTATGAAGTTAAAAATGTAAATCAAGCTTTCACCTGAAAATATTTTTCGCAATATAGTTTTCAATTTTTACGGTCCTAGGCCTGATAAGGTGTAAAGGGAAAATCAAAAACGTATAAATAGTATCGTAATGAATAAATGAGATGCAAATCGCGTAAAAAAAGTGTTCCTAGGCGGCCGCATCAAAAAGTTTAGATTTTTAGTAGACATTTTCTAAGTGCTTTATCTTGACATTTTTGTACTGGGCTACCAAAAGAAAAAATACGTCATTTGTTTTTTGTGTCGTAGATTGATAATATATTAAAATGTGGAAAGTGGTTAAAATTTCATCCTTTATTTAATTGTAGCTAATAACAATCAGCTCCGATTGAATTTGTTTGTTTTGAAACATGAATTCACTGCAATTGCTGTTGCAAACGCTACCTCTTATGATACCGCTACCGCTATTCTTCCGCAGTGTCTTCACTTTGCTGAAATAAATGGATCTAAAGGTTCCTCATTTACAAAGTTATTGCTGTTAACTTGGCAGGACCTTTTGTTGGTTAAAACAAGGAAGCAGAGGTGGTAATTACAAGTAATATAATTGCTCTCAACGGGCAGCGTCGCTAAGAAACGTTTGTTCATTGTTTCGGCGATAAACTGACTGATTAACATACCATTGTGTAAATCTGGTGGTAAGTGGTATCACCCTAAGGTTGAAACTCATTCGCGCGTCAGAGAACAACAGGGTTGATTTTCCCATGCAAATATATAACAGTACTAATACTAAAACGTCATTAGACGACCATTTGGATCAGCGGTAGTTAACGCTGCTTCTGAGCCATGGGTCGCGGGTTCGATCCCCGCACAGTACAAATATTTGTGTGCATGAACATGTCTGTTTGTACTGGTCTGGGTGTTTTCTATGTATTATAAGTATATATTTACAAAAAAAATGTATATAAGTAAGTTTATCGGTTGTCTAGTACCCCATACGACAGGGTACTTAATAGTACCTTAATTTGGGACTAGATGGCTCAGTGTGGCCCAGTGAGGCATGTCTTAAATATTTATTTATTTATTTATTTATTCCCTATCGCTATTTTACTGACACATGAAATTTTGTCAAAACTGTTACACCACTTTCTTGACTTGACGGGTCATGATATGACGTAAGGTAACTACTATAATAAAAGGTAGTTACCCCTTCTCTTTGTTTAGTTCTTAGAAGAGGCAAGTATTAAGCTATTGCATAGCTTCTATCGCGGGCCTTGAGCGTGGAAACCGAATCCAGAAATTCCGTAACGAAAATAACCTAACATTCGGGGCGAGGCACGATCGAACAATTTTGAATTTCCTAAATTTAAAAGAATTTAGAAGAAAATAAGGATTTTGACAGTATGGTTGCCTATGGTAACCATATCTGCCAAAATAACAGAAAAATTTAATTATAAAAATCAAAATTAGAAATACATAAAATTATAAAATTAAGCTATTGCATAGCTTCTATCGCGGGCCTTGAGCGTGGAGACCGAATCCAGAAATTCCGTAACGAAAATAACCTAAGACCCCCACTCCGATCGTCACAGCGGTGATACTTTTTAGTTTTATAATTGCATAAGTTGATAAAAAATGCTATGCAATAGCTTTACCGCGGCAGTCTCCGAGTGCAAAACGCCATTTTTTTTTTTTTTTTTTTTTATAAACAATGAGCTTGCTCTTGACTACATACTTAACTGTACGGTTAAGAAAGAGCCTAAGATGGAGCGAGCTTACCCAGAGGCACTGGTTCTTCCACACACCAGCGTTACTAAGAAAAACTGTTTGGCGCTGGACTCCGGCAGGAGGGTGGTAGCATGCAGGCAGCCTCTTACGAAGTCTACCACCGCAGAGAGATCTGTTAGGCGTCATCATTGGTTAGAAAACGAAAGTTGCCATTGCCTAGGGACTTACTGCCAGAAGAAGACGTCAGCGTCTTCTCTAGCATTGGTCAAACTGTGATCGTCAACCCGTCTGCCAAATGTGGCAATTACGTCAAATCCTTCTTTTGGAGAGGCCCATGTCCTGTTGTGGACTTATGATGATCATGATGAAAGTAAGCAGTACCATGCACTACTCATTTTTAACTGTTTTATTTGAAATACTAGCTTTTTGCACGTGGCTCTACCAACGTGGATTACGGTATATCAAACTGGGGAAAACGTGTGCCCAACAGTGGGATACAAAACAGCTTACGTTCCTTCTTAAAGTTTAATCTATCTTTGCATCACATTTCATTAAATTTTGACGTGTAATTAATGCATGAAAGCGTGACAAACAGACAAAGTCACTATTTAAATTTTAAAATTTGTCTCAGGCGGGACTTGAACCCGCATCCCTTCGCATTCCGGGCGCGGCGCTATACCATCAAGCAACAGAGACACTGCGTCACAGGCTGTGAAAAAAATGCTTGAATAATTCGAATTATTCAAGCATTTTTTTCGCTGTCATCCAGCGTGAAGACGGACAAAGTCATTTTCGTATTAAAATATTAAGTAAGAACTGCTGTCACAGCGCACCCAAACTGAAACCAATTTAAAAACAATTCATCTCAACAAACGTCTTGTATCGCTGAATATCAAAACAGCAGTAAACCGCGCTATTTAACATCGTACAATATCTACTCAATAGTCCAATTTCTAGGTCGAACTGCTGAATTGCAGATGAATCGGTTCATTAGATCTAGGCTTCGGCCGGATGACGAAGGGTAACAGGATTCCGTAGGCAAATTGGCATTTGAATGCAGAGGCTTGTGATTGTCAAATTTCCTGTCATAAGTCAGGGTTGAGTTGAGTCGCTTACTGGTTTTCGTAATTTTCTGCGATCCAATAAGAGTACTCGTTTAATAGAATCAGATGACCCTTTTTGCGTTTTGGCGAGGCAGCGTAATAGAGAGCCTTTAAATGACCAAAGTCTCCAGGGGAATATTTAGTATACTTATTCATAAGGAATTAATTACCTACTTGTTCCTAGTGCAGTGAGTTACTTAACTTCGATTTGTCATGGGAGGAGTCAGATATTATGGGGGTGGGCTTGGACCTCTTAGCCAAACTATGATCGCCCACCTGCCTGACAAACATGGTGATAATAGCAAATCATACTTTTAGAGAGACCTATGCAGTGTGTCAAACAATGTAATTAATATGGCTCCAGATATTATATTACACGATAAAAAGCTAGCGACATCTATATTTGGAAACAAGCTATTTGATACAAGCAGTTTAAGTTACTATTGCAACAGATGGCGCTGTTTAACACAGTGTTACATGATTGTGTAAATAAAACCAAAATTAAACCATGCTTATAAGAGAGTTACTGTTAGTAACATTCAATGTTATTCCTTAGTTAATACTCGTAGTTATATTAAATGGGAATGTAACTTTGTTCGTTACGCTTTCACGCAAAGACGTCTTCCGATCATCATGAAACTTTGTACACATACTCTTGGAGGTATTAGAAGTAACATAAGCTATTTGGTATCCCACTGCTAGGGACAAGTTTCCGCACGCGTAACATAAAGTGTAGTTCACTTGGGCAGAGCCGCAGGTGATAAGCTAGTTCTAGAAGGCTAGAAGTTCAATTAATTTTATACTTAATCTCATACGTTTTCCATGTTCTGTGGTCCAGCCGATTTTTATTGTGAAGCTTTCGCACGCAAACAATTCAAATGCTGCTTTCTGCCCAACAAGGTAATATTCTTCACTCAAAACTCACTATCATCATCACTGCTGATCATCCTAAGGATTTCGACAAAGATTGCTCCCGCACCACTCACAAATAGCGGTCTTAATCGTAACTACCTTCGGTACCAGATGGTCGGTCCACATTGTGGGGGGCTTACCCATAGATCGTTGTCAGAATCATTACACCAAAAGATTCACGCAAAGCTATTAGCTGAAAAAAACCGCATACCATGTATTTTAAAAATCCTGATAATGATGGGTCAAATCTGCATGTTGATGAACATCAGGATGCTGAACTATTCCATCTCTTTGAATGGCACAAAATGCATGTCACAAAGTAATAACCCGCACGTTCAGTATGTTAATACGAGTAGTCCAACAGAAAACTGGTGATTATATTTTGGACAGCACAAAGACTGTTGTAATTATGCCATGAAGACACAGTTGGGTGAAAGCAGCCAGTTCATTTGATAGGACTGCATTATGATGCAGTTTTGATCACATCATATCTGCAATGCGCACAGTATGTGTGTACATTTATAAACTGAAAAGGAAATTTATCTGTTACTACAGATAAATTTATTTATCTGTAGTGACTTTAATCTTCTTCTTATTTGAGAAATAATTATTTACGCCACATGTAAATACACACATACACACACCAACACACACTAAACACATTTAAAAAACATACAGGATATTTAAGCTTCAAAGTTATATCAATATTAGCTAAAAAGCAAATCTTAAATTTTAATAGAAACAAAGCAACTTCATTAGAAATAACATAGCAGCAGAGCAGAATAGCAACATAGCTCAAGTTTAACTTATTAGAACAATTTATTTATACAGAAAGCTATCAAGAAACACGTACTTTGACGGTATACAGGCAGGTGGAAGAAATACTTTTGTTAAAAAAAAAGCTTCTAATAAGTCTTTTGTTTAAGCTTAGATAATTTAAATGTCTGAGTATATGAAAATAAATATACTTAAAGGCAAAATTTGCATTTTTTTTTCATATAGTAAAAAAATAAAAGTCGAGTTAGTTACACTAGTATGAAGTAAAGAACGGCTGGGCCGATTCTTCTTCAGAAATAGATTAAGTAATAAGTATTAAAAAATGGAAAGTTGAAGTCAAAAATAACTACCTTATTAACATAACATTTTATTTAGACAATCTGCAAATGCATCACAAATTTTTGTAACTGTCTGTTCTACCCCTGCTTTGAGACGTACGAATTTCCTGCCTTTGAAATCACAAGCTCTGACGCGCAGTACTTGTTAACTTGTTGTAGAAACTATTTGGCTGTCCCAAATTTTCGGGACAAAGCGAATATGTTTTAGTTGGCATACGGGTGACGAAGTGTCGATGGACGTAAAACTCCCGCTTTGGCATCGTATTTTGTACGGGACATATTTGAAACGGTTGTGATAACGTTTCAACTGTTTTTGAAATATTAAAGCTTTAAGCTTCAGAATATTTACTTATAGCTTTTTTGAATCAACTAACCGTTAGATATACTAATGTTAATTAAAAGTGATTTAAGGATTTAATTTTGTATTCTTTGGTAACGACCTATAATCATCCCACTGCAGTGAAAAGGCTTCCATCATCGAATTCAAGTTACCACTACAAGTATGGGTACAGGCTTAATCACTTGCCATATGCGGGTTAATGATCACAAACTTAAGCATGTTTGAAAATACAAAACCTGTGTTTCGACCTTGGGATCGAACCCTAGACCCCGCATATGGCCCGGTACTGAAACCATTACACGAACGGGGCATTAAAACTTGATTTGATACTCTAGTAGTCTTGGTTAATTGCTCAAACTTTTAAGTAACTGTGCTGAAAAAAAATTTTTTTTGATATGCTATTTGATATCGATACGCCACGACAAACTATAGAAACATACTCAAACCGCATGCAAGATGCCTCTTCATAACCCCGTACAGACATCACAGAATACATTGAAGCCACCCTAAAGGACGTTCGAGCCGTGTCGTGAAATAAAAACGCAGTGAGACGTAACAATAAATTCTCACTTGACGAGGCTCCCGCGAGCGGGCGATAAAACGTTCGTCACGCGTGCTGGTAGGGCTGGCTGTTTTTACTTTTAAATTTATTACCGTTTTTAAAAATAAAAATAAACTGCGTGCATTCAGTAATTTTTCTTTTGACATTATACAAGGTAGTTTTTAATTTTTACGGTCCTAAGCCTGTTAAGGGTATGAAGGGAAAATCAACAACTTATGAATAGTACCTTAATGAATGAATGAGATGCGCGTTGCTAGGTGGCTGTATCAAAAAATTTAAATTTTTTCGGACATTTTTTAGATGTTTTATCTTGACATTTTTGTACTGGGCAATACCAATAGAAAAAAATACGTCATTTGTTTTTTGTCTCGTAGATTGTTGAATTAAAATTTGGAAGGTGATTAAAATTTTACCTATATAAACTTGCACATATTTGTTGTACAATGTTCAGCAAAACAGTTTTGGTAAGGGAATTTATTTGGCACAGCCTTTTTAAAGATTTAAGTAGGTACCTTACCTTAAAACTATAGTTTGGAAAAGGCTAGGGATTTCAAACATTAAATAGGAGTACCATCATAATAACCTTAGTGATAAAATGCGATGGAGTTAATTTGGTGCAGTAAAATACAGAGTACCGTTAAATTAAATATTTTACAACCTGCTGTACGATATGATGTTGTTTTCGAAATAAATCTCTCGCCCTCATCTGTGTATGTACTGAGCCGTGACAGACCATGATTTTATAGGCCGCTGTAATGGGTCTTACTAAGTAAAACAGCAAACGATTTAAGTAGGTATTAAAGTATAGAGTGAGAGCTGTGATTTGTATTTATTCTTTTTTTTAAACAATATTGTGACATTGAAGAAAGTGAGGAAGTATAGCCATAAGTTTCGTTTATATTTTTGACGACTGTCAAGGTGGATGTCATCGAAAATATACCCCGGTTGTGTCACCTGCTCCGATTTTCTAGGTTTGAATTCTAGAAGGGTTAATGCAGAAAAAAAAAATATTTTGGACCTATAATATTATGATTACTCTGTGTGGTACGTTCGTTGTTTCTGATTGCTATAAAACAATTGCCCTAGATAGTTGCTTACTTTGGAAACAAAACGATGTATTTAATTATTTATTTAGGGTACAGCAACAAAATACAAATCACATCTTACGTCTAAAAATACACGATAATTCACAACCATATCGAATTTTTAAATCGATTATAGCTGAACACAGCATTTGCGTAAAGTAAATACGCACTATATAATGTTATCTACATTTATTATTTTTTGTGTAATTTTCCGTACAAAAGGGACTATCCTATTAGATAGCAAATCATATTTGTTGGTGCCCAGTTGTATCTAACTGTGTGCAGCCGGCACGTTTAAGTGCCGTGTGATACAAAAAAGCATCGCCACTTCTCTTCATATGAGTGTCCGGCATGTTTCAAGTGCTTATGGTACTTCACAAGAAAGCATTGCCACTTCTCTTCCTATGGGTATCATAAGAGGCGAGCAAATAAGGACTGCCAGAAGAAAACATGCAGCAGCTCTCCACCGCCGAACTGCGATCGCCTATACCCCTGCCAATCTTTTCAACTATCAAGATATGCTCCTTTTAATGAGGCCTGTGTGCAGCAGTGGACTAACATAGGCTGGTGATGATAATGAGTTAAAAGCCTATAAACAATTCAATAGCAACTAGGTTGCCAGATCCGTCGCCACTGGCCTCCAGAGCGACTCAAGTGATGTGCAAGTTTTGACAACCCTGACTGAAACGGCTTGATTTATGCTGGTTACATAGTGGACGAGTAACGTTAAGCTTTCTATAAAGATTGTCGAAAGAAAAGTTTGTCAGATAAAAACTTTATTGTGAGAACAAATAAATAAATAAATAAATATTTTTTAAGACATGCCTCACTGGGCCACACAGAGCCATCTAGTCCCAAATTAAGCTACTATTAAGTACCCTGTCGTATGGGGTACTAGACAACCGATAAACTTACTTATATACTAGAGTTGATTGATACGGGGTTTATACCATGTACCTTAGTTTTTATGAGTTCCCGATATTTCGGCACTGTTGCAAGCGCCATGATCACGGGAGAACTGATGTCTATGCGGGTGGGTAGTTGTTAAGAGCAGACAAATCGGTCTACCCTCCGTCGTAGTCTTTTATTACACACGATACCGGTACCACTGTTTGAAAACTCACTATTACTACACTTCTGTTCTCGACACACAACACTTACAGTATCCAATCGAGATATAGCATTTTTTGAATTACTTCTGTTTCCGCAAATTTGAACCACTGGATTCCATACACTAGATAATTTAAAGCCATCTTCGCGATTGAAATTTTTGTGTTTGGTAATTTCAATCGCTTCTCTGACCATCCTTGGTATATAGTGGTGTTCTGTAGAAATTATTTTCGCGTTGTGAAACTCAATCCAGTGATTAGGACCCGAGTGTATGAGGTGTTCAGCGATAGCTGATTTATGTGTGTCGTTATTTTTGACCGCTTTAATGTGTTCCTTCACCCGGCAAGCCACCGTGCGTTTAGTTTGGCCGATGTACGAACTTCCACAACTGCAGTCAATCTTATAGACACCTGGTTTTTCTAAAACGAGATTGTCTTTAGGTGATCTTAGACACTGTGATACCTTTCTTAAGGGAGTGAAGACAGTATTTAATGAGAATTTCTTTAGGATGTTTGAGATCTTGTCTGTCACTCCTTTTATGTATGGTAAAAACACAGGTTGCCTGTCAACCTTATACCTTTGGTGTTTTAACAGTTTTCTGGTAGGAAGTCGTCCGGTGTATCCATTTCTCCGTAGTACATGTTGTACATGATCTAGCTCTTACTGCAGGTGTTCTTCATCGCATAGATCATATGCACGGTTGGTCAAGGATGCTACTACGGAGTTGAGGTGTCTAGGGTGGTGGTGCGAAGTAGCGTGAAGGTAACGGTCAGTATGTGTAGGTTTTCTATACACTGAGTGGCTAAGTGAACCGTCTCCCCGTACTCCAATTTTAACATCTAAAAATGCCAGCTGTCTGTCATTCTCAATTTCACAGGTGAAGTTAACCTTGGGGTGGATACTATTAATACCTGCTAAATTCATTTCAACATCGTCCCTGTCACATTTCAGTATGCAAAACACGTCGTCGACATACCTCTTCCATAATTTAATTTCTGTGGGTGCAGTGGCGATGGCTTTCTCTTTCACATGTTCCATCCAGATATTAGCAGCAACTGGAGCTACAGGGTTACCCGTAGCGACCCCCTCTATTTGCAGGTAGTACTGACCCCTATACAAAAAATAGTTTGTCGACAGACAATGTTGCATCAACTTGGCATACTCTATAGGGATGTCGTTGTTTTGTAGCTTCACCTTTACCACTTCCAGACATTCGGCTACTGGTACATTAGTGAAGAGCGATTCTACGTCAAAACTGACCATCAGCTCATTCATCTCCACCTTAGTTTGGTGCAAAATGTCTATAAAATGGCGAGAATCCTTGACATGCGATGACGGCTGCAATACACTTGCAACGTGTTTCGCCAATTCGTGTGTAGGTGAACCAATTTGGCTCACGATTGGCCGCAGCGGCACATTTTGCTTGTGTATTTTAGGCAGGCCATATAGTTTTGGAGGCTGGACATTCCTGGGACGCAGTAGAAAATTGAGAATGTCGTCATCAATGACATGCGAGCACTCCCTAATTAGAGCCCGAGTTTTGCGATCTGTCCGAGCTGTCGGATTGTAATTTACCTTTCTGTACGTGTCTTCATCGCTCAGCAAATTTGAGATTTTTGTCTCATACTCAGCGGAGTTCATAACAACAGTCGCATTTCCCTTGTCCGCTTTCAGCACTATTATGCCTTCATCGCTCCGGAGTTCGTTTAATGCGTTCAGCTCGAGAGTGGTAATGTTCTGTCTCGGTGGCTTAGCATGACGTAACGCTACGGCAATGTCTTGTCTTAAAATGTCCGCATCTATTGATGGTATTTTGTTGCGTACGATACTTTCTTCAACCGATCCAATCACCTTCTCATAGGGAATGCGTGATGGTGTCATGGCGAAATTCAATCCTCTTTCTAAAACTGATAACGCAGCGTCAGACAATTCAGTGTTAGTCATATTCACGACAGTTCGAGTTGGGAGCGAGTTCTCATGGTAGGTGACCCATGACTTTTGCTTTTGTAGTAGCGATTCATATTTGCGATTTTGTCTCAAAGCACTTATTTCTTGTGAACGTTTAGCTTGTAAGTAGGTTACGCGATCGCAAACATCAAAATCACTAGCTAAAAGAACCTTGCTGCATTCGAGATGCACTTGGTATAGTTCGCACTGCACTTTGTCAATTTGGTACCTACAGTTTCGAATCGATTTGCGTAAAAGTTTGACACTGCGTTTCGTAGAACACTTGCGGAGCCATGGATGTCCAAGCGAGGCTTTATGCGAACACATACAGGAATAATGTCCGCATCACGACACTTCACTAAAAAGGATAGCGATTCCTTCAAACACCCACTCTTTTTCCGCGCGCGTTCAAGATGTTTAATTAACTTGGAAACTTCCGGCCCGTACCGGTTAGTAATATACTGATTTAAACTTCCATGGTCACTATTACTAGAGTTGATTGATGAGAGAGGTGGGGAGTGTTAGGTTATTTTCGTTACGGAATTTCTGGATTGTGTCTCCACGCTCAAGGCCCGCGATAGAAGCTATGCAATAGCTTAATAAAAGTCGTGTTAGTTACACCACTTATAAATAGAAATCGACTGAACCGATTTTTATGACTTCGTCAGTAATAGGTTAAGTAATAAGTATTAAAAAAAATTGAAAGTTAAAGTCAAAAATAACTACCAGGTAACTGTTTTTTCATTCATTTATATAAACTCGCCATATTTGATGACAATGACATTTCAACGTCAAAATTAAATAATATTTTTAGGCGGATGAAGTTCGCGGGGTTCGCTAGGTATTTCTAAGAATAAAAATTTCATTACTGAAATGTATGCACGCGCATAACTGCCAACTGCACCGAATGTTTTTTTTTATTATGTTTGTAATGGACGGAAGGTTTGCATAGAAGACAATGTTTGATGATTGCATAAAAAAAAAGACGTGTGGCACTCGGAGACTGCCGCGGTAAAGCTATTGCATAGCATTATAAAACTAAAAAGTATCACCGCTGTGCCGGTCGGAGGTCGGGTGTTAGGTTATTTTCGTTACGGAATTTCTGGATTCGGTCTCCACGCTCAAGGCCCGCGATAGAAGCTATGCAATAGCTTAATTTAATAATTTTATGTTTTTTCTAATTTTGACTTTTATAATTAAATTTTTCTGTTATTTTGGCAGATATGGTTACCATAGGCAACCATACTGTAAAAATCCTTATTTTCTTCTAAATTCTTTTAAATTTCGGAAATTCAAAATTGTTCGATCGTGCCTCGCCCCGAGTGTTAGGTTAGGTTATTTTCGTTACGGAATTTTTGGACTCGGTCTCCACGCTCAAGGCCCGCGATAGAAGCTATGCAATAGCTTAAAACAGTTGAAGTAATATCTATACATGACCTTCATATTAATTTAATCTAAGAGAAGTGTGTAAAAGGTAAACAATAAACATATCATTTTCTTGCATTATCTTAAGGGGACAACTAGAGCTAAGTGCTGCCCCTAATTGATTTAATTTTATTACTTCTAAACAAAATTAATTCTCAAAAAACTAGAACAGTATCATTTTAGCAAATTACGAGTACCTCTAGTATTTATTGAATCACAGAAAACTTTTCATTTAGTTGTTTATAAAGTCGAATTTGTCGCTAACGCCAAAAGCGGCCGCTTTTAGCAATAATGTAAAATATGAAAGAATGCCAGAATGAAAAGCAGTTAACAGTGATTCAATAAATACTAGAGGTAATTTGCTAAAATACTATGTGTGATACTGTTCTAGTATTTTGAGGATTGATTTTGTTTATAAGTAATATAATTAAATCAATTGGGGCAAGCACTTAGCTCTAATAGTCTCCTTAACGGGTAATCTCATGCAACGCCGGGACGATCAACTAGTCAAACATTAAAAAACCGTAAATTCTTTGCTTGTGCAATCAATTATCCAGCTCCATCCAACCACTTGTTAACTTACAGAACAACAACTAAACTTGAAAAGCTCAAAAGCTAAAAGGTTTCCAAGAAAATACCTAGAAAGCCTTTTTGTCTAACTATTCTGGTCTGAGAAAGTCTGCGTTTCAGGCTGAACTTTGATGAAAGCTTTCAGACTATAGCTTGAGAGAAATTCAATTAGTAATTGAATTATTTTGTTTACCTTAAGTTATGTTTTGATCCAGTTTAGAAAAACCTGCCCATCCACCGTGAACAAGCATTAGTACACGCAAAAAAGCCCGACCACAAAAATACATGCAGTACCTAAACCACTTATTAGCTCTGATAAGTTTAGATAGAAGCAGAGTTGGAATTGATACGAAACCCTTCAACTGTGGCGGCCATATTGCGCGAATCGGCGCATCTGTGTCGCTACTTACGGTAGTCTCCCGTGATTACGGAGCGTATGGTTAAAATAACGATTACTCTAAAGTTCTGTATGGGAACTGTATATAAAACTGATGTCATTGGAATTGTTATGAATTAAGCTAAGCTAATAAACATGTATGATTCCAGTTTTGCCTTGTTATATTTTATTAATTTTAGTTTAAAATCGGGATACGCGATTTTTTTCCGTTTTTTGTTTAAAAGTCGTTATAAATTAAAAAAAAAAACAATTATTTTAAAACCTTCTTATAAAATTTACATTAAAATACATTAATTCAGATTAATCAATAACAAAAACACTTCGCCATACATTTTTTTCAACCCTCAAGGTTTAAAAAAACGCCTCGATGAGGTGAACCGAGCGCCCCGTCAAAAAAAACCTTTTGTAATCGTCGTAGGTGTGTTTTAGAGTCTTGACATGTGACTTGATGCTATATTTGTTATTTTCCCTACACTCTGTGGAAGTTAGAGCAGGAAATATACAGTTAACGATATACTATGGTTAAAATAAACGTTGACGAGATTTTCGAACTCCAGGAGCGGGGTACACAGATGCGGGTACTTTAACATCGCGCTCCTGGAGCGGCGTCAACAGTTGAAGGGGTTTAATACAAAATATATTATTTTACAAACAACTCCATTGACTCCATGACAATGTACGAGTAATAACAACAGTACATTCTTTTTAAACTACATAAAACTGACATCACAATTCCTATATTCAAATAAAAAGAACAATATCATTGTGGCCAGGGTTATACTCTTACATTAGCACCCAACACCGATATGAAAAAAACCTCGAGGCGTTTCGTCACTTCACATGGTATTCACAGGCAATATTAAGTTATGGATTTCTGCAAAGTAACGCCTACAATAATTCTATTTGTTTTTTATTAGTCTAACTTTTGGAGCCACTTACATATGAATAAGTTGCTCAGAAATATCTGTTCCCTGTTCGATAACCATAAAAAACAAAGTACCTACTAACATGGTGGAATTCTCAAAGCAGCTAACTTTTATTTAATTAAGCTTCCATGGATTAGAATTTTCTGTTAACTTGAACATTGGTTCGAAAAACAAAACATTAATTTGAATTGAGAACCTTGTTTCGTTCAAAAATACAATCGAATCGTCGTAGCGGCACACGGCATTATTGATGAGGCGCTTGTGCCAAATTTGTCAGCGAATATAGAACATAGTATTGTCCTGTTTTCGGACGGCACGGCCATCAATATTGTAGTATTTGCTGCTTCTGAAAAGAATTCAATGAGTTCTATTTATAATGGAAATGTCTGTATTTTTTGGTACGTGCTCAATGTGAGATCGTTTTTATTGTGACGAAAATAAAGTTCTCGTTTGATGCGTATCTTTTTTTGTATTGATGTAAATAGAAGCACAGATAAGATCCTACTAATAGAAGAGATGTTTGTTGCATAAAGTTGAAAAGAATATTACTTAAAAAATACTATATAGATTTGAATTTTGAAGGATATAGATTTAATCTCGAAAAATTATGTAGTTTGATTTAAATTTGGGCATCGTCCCTTTAACGAGTCAAAAGTAAATTTCTTAACCGTTTTCGGTGAAATTGTAAGGATATAGTTTAAGATATTAAATATTTTAAAAGATATTTTTCGTCCTTGACATCACCCCTAAAAGACCCCTTTTAAATGAAATAGAGGTAAAAATGCGTAAAAATCAATAATAAAACAAGCTTTTCCTTGCAACTTTGTCCGTGTGGAATAGTTACTTGAGCAAGTTTCTTTCCCATGGTCTATTCTAGAATATAAGTAATAGAATAACATTTATTTGCAAGAGTACATTTAAGATTGAAACATGGTGTTTGTTCTATCTTTGTTGTAAATGTTATTTATATCATTCTATTCAGTAGACTGTAGCATATGGATATTATTTCCGACATACCTAAAAATACCGGTTTGATTTACATCTATATAAGACGAATTCTTGAGTGGAGACCGCGTCTCGGCAAACGTAATGTAGGACGTCCTCAGGCCAGGTGGAGTGATGATTTGCGCAAGGTGGCTGGCAGGAGCTGGATGCGAGAAGCCGAGGATCGACCTAAGTGGCGTGCAATTGGAGAGGCCTATATCCAGCAGTGGACTCTGATAGGCTGATGATGATGATGATGATGATATGATGTCAGATGTTCAGTTCACCTAAATTTTCGACTACGATAATTGGAACTTCGAAAATTTTCTTTTATACATTTTTCATTCTATGTGATCATTCAGCTTACAAATCAGCAGGAAGCACAATTTGAAGCTAAAAACTTGGGCCAATATGGACCCGTTTTTAAAACGTGTGCGACAAAGGTAAAAGCGGGAAGAAGCTTATATAAAATATTACCAGCAAATCATCATATTTCGTGAACATCCGACACCGAATAAATCCTTCTAATGAGATCTTTGGGGAGAAAACTGAAACCTGGACGACTTTGAAATGACATGTTTCATGTGTCTCCTAAGAACGTGTCGCTTGGAAAATGAACCTTATTCCTATCTCAAAATATGGTAAATGTTCCGAGAATTGGATCATACGGATAATAATTTAGCAAAAGTAATCAACAGTAATTCATTTTGAATTAGTAAGCAAAAGAAAAAAATTATGTAATGGCCTATAATCAACCCATTACAGGGCAAAAGTCTCCATCATTGAATTCAAGTTACCACAGCAATGATGGGGGTACTGGCATAATCACCACGCTTGCTGAATGCAGGTTGATGATCACAAGCCCGAGCAATATTCAAAAACTCTTGTTGCCCGACCCGGGGAACGAACCCTGGACCCTGAGATTTAGGCCCGATACTTAAACCAATGTGGCGTTATGTGAAAGCATTTGGAAATTGTTTTTGCAAAAGTAACCAACGTTAGTATTTAATATTAAAATAGTATGTGTCTGACAGTAATTATTTATATCTAGCTAGGACCCAAGCTCTAAATGTTTGATCTTTCTTTGACGACCTCCGTGGCGGAGAGGCGTACACACCGGTTTTCAAGGTGTCGCCTGCTCCGCGGTCCCGAGTTCGATTCCCGAACGGGTCAATGTAGAGAAAAGTGTTTAACTAGATTTTCTCGGGCCTGAATGTTTGTGGTAACTTCGTTTCTGTTTTCCAAAACACGAGTTCGTGCTTCAAATAGTAACTCAATTTTGGATCGGAGCAATGTATGGTATGTTGTCCACATTTATTTATTTACTAGCTGCTGCCCGCGACTTCGTCCGCGCCAATTTCTGTTATTATGATCCCGATTAATATGAATAATTTCCCCCGTTTTTGCAACATATTGTTCGCAGCGTGATGTTATATACCCTTAAGCCTTCCTCGGTAAATGGACTATCCAACACAAAAACAATTTTTCAATTCGGAGCAGTACTTTCTGAGATTAGCGCGTTCAAACAAACAAACAAACAAACTTCAGCTTTATAATACATACTAGCTGTTGCCCGTGACTTCGTCCGCGTCAATTTCTGTTTATATGATCGCAATTAACATCAATATTTTTTCCCGTTTTTGCAACATTTTTCACTGATGCTTCGCTCCTATTAGTCGCAGCGTGATGTTATATAGCCGAAAGCCTTCCTCGATTAATGGACTATCCAACAAAAAAACAATTTTTCAATTCGGACCAGTACTTTCTGAGATTAGCTTATAATACATATTAGTATAGATAAACTTAAACCTACACCCGTGTCACAAGTCAACAATAACATTTTTAGGTATCGTTATTGACAAACATTTGAACTGGAAGGAGCATGTGAATCTAATCTGTAAAAAACTCGCTCGCTTTGTCTTTGCTCTAAGGAGATTGAGACAAACTGTTTCCTTAGAAGCAGCTCTATCAGCCTACTTTGGCTACGTTTCGTCTATACTTAGCTATGGTCTTATTTTATGGGGAAATTGTGTGGAAGTAGATAAAGCATTCAAATTGCAGAAAAAGTGCATACGTGTCATTTGCAATGCATGGTATTTAGACAGTTGTGTACCCCTATTTAAAAAACTTAATATACTCCCTCTACCATGCTTATATTTAATAGAAGCGTGTTGCTTCGTAAAACAGCATCCTGAGTATTTTAAATTTTTTGCTGATATTTCTAGGAGACCCGTTAGAGCTCATTATGCGTTTAACTTATATCAACCATCCATTCGCAAAGATATTTATAAAAGAAATGTATTTAATATGTGCATAAAAATTTATAAAAGCTACCTGAAAACTTAAAAACCCTGAATGGAAATATTTTTGAAAGAAATGTAACGAAATGGCTAAGTGAAAAATGTTTTTATAGTTTGAATGAGTACATGGACTTTGAGGGATAGTTGACTTTATATTGTTTATTGTTTATGACTAATTTTTACAATTTGTGCTTTGTTTTAGGCCGTTTTAATTTATTTAACATTTATTTTTTACTTAATTTGACATTTAATTTAGAATAGGTATTCAATGTTTATTCCATGTGACATAAAATATTTTAATTTGTTATTTAATAGCTTCCAATGACAAACATTTGCACGCCTGCCAGCAGGTTAAATACAATGACTAAGAAAATATTTTGTAACATCTTTGTAATACGTATTTATGCAAATAAAAATATTTGATTGATTGATTGATCGATTTGAAGTCCCGGGAGCTACTCGGAGTTTCTCTTTCTGCCACACGATGGACCCGGCACCCGCACGGTGAATCCATGGAACGCTAAGAAGTTTGTCTCTTATAAACAGTTGTATGTCCTCATTTTGGAAAATGGAGATAATACGCCGCTTCCTATTTCCTCATGTCAGTTCTCCCTAGTTACCCCAGTAAAAAGTGAAGAGGTGGTGTGATTCTATTTTGTGCCGGCACTACAAGGCACAAGCATATTTCCTAAATAATCTCACTAAATTCCTTAGTACATAGTCTGGATACCACATTTCCCTGCTCATTTTCTTCACAAAGAACTGCGGCTAGTTAGAATTTGTAAGGAAAACTTTAGTGTCTAAAGACAAGATCACACTGCCGTTGTTTTATTAAAATAGTAAGAAATATAATGATGTCTGTCTGTCTTTATTCTATCTGAAACCTAATAGCCGTATTATAATTGTTTACATCAATGAACAGAAAATTATTTCTTTTTCCTTCAGCATATCAACGGTCTATCTACTGAAGAAATATTTTTAATAGAGAAGAATAATTTAGAAGAAATATAATTAGATATATTTTCATTTCCGAGTTTATATATTATAACGTAGCAGAATTTTCTGGGGTACCCTTGAAGAGGAATACCCTCAGAAACCTAGGTTCTGCTACGCTACACAAGAAAATGAAGTAAGGGGAGAAATCTAATAGGACCTCCCTCTCTATAACTATTCCCTAAGAACGTAAAATAACAAAACAAGAAAGTATAAAGTAAATATATTATAGTTAAAAGGAAAGATAAATAAAAACGTAACTTCAAGTATAATTTAGAGGATGTGGAGAGGAGGTGGCCCGGCGGTAGACCACGCCAGGACCTAACTGCGCAGCTAAGGGGAGATGACCCGGCGGTCTGCCTGACCAAGCCGGGGTCCAGCTGCGCAGGATGGAGGATGCCCGGCGGTCTACGTGACCGCCAGGGTCCAGCGGTACTAAATGGAGAAGGCCCGGCGGTCTACGTGACCATACCGGGGTCCAGAAATACTGAATAAAGATGTGTCACTTTTAAATTAATAACATATTTTATAAAAGCCGAGAATGGTGTTTGCTGAATGCCGAATGTCAACTGACTGATTGACGTGCTCGCCCGACATGGGCGAGGCACGATCGAACAATTTTTAATTTCAAAATAATAATATAAAAATGAGAGAACCAAAAAGTTTCTAAATAGAAATTTAAAAGAATTTAGAAAATACATAAAATTATAGAAAATGTAAAAATGACAATGGGATGAGAAGGTAATGAGAGATGAGGTATCTACATGCCCCAATATCTACTCTAGAAATAAAAAATGATATTTTTATTTATTAGAATAATAGGAATCTATCTTAACATTTAAAACTTAACACATAAAAAATTGAATGTTTTTTTATTCTCAATTCCATGTGGGCGTTTGCGGAACGCTAAGATATATTACGTCACCGCGACATCACAATGGCGGCGAACTACGAGTAGTTTGACTAAAGCCTTAGCAAGATCTCAAAGCGAAGTCCTCAAAACTCTTTGTACGAGTTTACTAATGATTGTTGCATATAGTTCAAGGTTTTTGAATTTGAAGTATATTTGCTATGAAAAATAAACGTTACTAGTTTTTACCCGCGGCTCTGCTCTCTGTTTACGCATAAACATTATGCTGTATACACCTGTACCGAAACTCTTATTTTTATAAATCGATCGACAAATAATTAATTCCCAATAAATACTTCCATCCTCTTATTCACTCATTAAAGTGTTATTTATGGTGATTCTGTAATTGAATACTATCCCATATAATTTCTCAACTATGGGTTAATTTTATGGGGAAACTCTGTAGACTTGGATAGGGTTTTTAAACTCCAAAAGAGCTGTATTCAGGCACTGACAAATGCGTACTTCAGGGAGAGCTGCAAACCTTTATTCAAAAAACTGAACATTTTACCTTTGGCCTGTATGTACATACAAAGTGTTTGCTTATTTGTGAAGTCTCATCCCGGTTTCTTTCAGAAACTAAATGAAGTCAAACGAAGAAAATTGAGGTCTCAGTATGTGAATCTGTTGTACCAACCTCGATGTCGCACTTACATATTATATAAACAGAACATCTATAATATGTGTATCACATTGTATAATAATCTTCCAAATTGTATTAAAAATCTGGATAGTAAGGAATTGAATTCGATGAATAAATATTTTTGAATTTGAATTTTGAATTTTGAATTTGAATTTGAATTCAAGACGAAGTTGACTAGATGGCTATTTGACAATTGTTTTTATAGTGTAGCTGAATTTATGACATGAATGATTAATAATTTAATAAATAAATTTAATTTCAATTACAGCATGTACCTATTACTGTATACATATAGATTTGCATACCTGCATGCAGGTTGAATACGTGTACCTAACAATATTTCTAAGACCTTTATAACTAACCTGTATTCCGGCAAATAAACGTTTCATTTCATTCATTTCATTTCGAGCCTTTATACCATTATTGAAATCTGTAAAAAAAAAAGTTTTGAGATTATTTGTCCCAAACGTACCTACAATAAAAATCATTCTTCTTCATAAATTTTTATTTAAAATGTCCGTAGTTTAGTCGTGAAATTGAAAAAACATTTCGAAGAGAGGTAGGTTTGTGATTTTTTTCTATCGAGCGAAGTAAATCAAATCGTGTAACCGTTAGCGACTGTGACTAGAATAGATTCTCAACTAATACATATATTTTTTTAGACTTTCATACGCTGTTTTCAGAAACTCAAAAACGCTGCCTCATAGACCCACCCTGCCTTCAATAATGCCGTGTGCCGCTACGATTCTTTATTTGAACCTCAGATGGCCGTGTGATTGTGTTTTCGAACGAAACATGTTTTTAATTCGAATAAATTATTTATTATTAGTTCTTTTTTTTATTATTAGTTCTAAAAGGCATACATACAAGTTCTCTTCAGAAATTAATGTAACATTCTAACAAAGGACTCAGTATAAAGATGGGGATTGTTGACGTCTATGCTAGTTTACAAAGAAACTGTGTGACAGACGTCAGTTCTTCCACATATTGTTACAATAACTGATGTTATAAAAAGTGAGCAGTAATGCCAAACAATTTTTTAAGTACGAGTAAGACAATAAAATTAAATAGTTGAATTAAAGGTAAGTACTACTTGTGTGTATGTGTGTGTGTGTGTATGTGTGTGTGTGTGTGTGTGTGTGCGTGTGCGTGCGTGCGCGTGTGTGCGTGTGTGTGTGTGTTCATGCATGAGTATGTGCGTATGTGCGTGTGTGGGTTCGTGAGTGTGTAGTATGTGTATAGTGTAGTATAAAGAGAGTGAGCGAATGCGAATAAGTCTTCTTGGTATTAAATAGTTTTATCTGTAAAAGAAAAGGAAAAGCAACCACCCTAATCTCTTTTGATTTGGCTAATATACATCATTTTAGTCCCTATGCTGCCTTCAGAAGGTGCTCTGTTTCAAGGTAAGTAAGTTTTTGTAACCAGGATTTTAGGACGTATTTTACCCTTGTGAGTGGACAGGTGTAGATATTTAGAATTTTATTTAATTTGTTGTACATATAGCAACTACGAACATGGTATTGATTGCCTGCAAGAGCCGTTCTATGGGGTACACTACGACAAACTTTATGACTCAAACGGCGTTTTAAAAGGGTCACATCCAAGGGAAGCGAGGAATGTTTTCGTAGTATTAGTTGAAGTACATATAACTTCCTGACAGAGAGGACTTCGCAGTCAGCATACAATTGAACAGTCGGATAACGATAGGGTTTTTTGGTCATGACCTTTAACACAGCCCTCTGCGCTCTTTCAAGTCGGAGAAGGTGCGTAACACTTGAACCACCCCAAGCTGGGATGCAATAAGATACAATCGACTGTGCTAGGGCATAATAAACCATCCGAAAGGTGTTTATATCAGCCGAGTTTCTGAGTTTTCTTATTACTGGCATTACTTTGCGTAATCGTTTTGTCAAGTTCTCAATATGCGTGTTCCATTTAAGAGTGCTGTCAATGTGAACACCGAGATATTTAATATCACTAACACGGGTCAAAGAAAAGCAGTCACAGGTATGGTCACGGTTCTGCTCTTCACAAGTGTGCATTTTAACCTTGAAATGTTCGCCAGGCTGTGAAGTCATTGAAGCGGAAAAGGTAATATATTTGGTTTAACTTACGTTTAGACTAAGTAGGTTAGTTTCTAGCCATTTAGCGACATTTCCCAACGCATTTTCAGTCAAAATGCGAGCATTTTCCCATGTGTCTCCTTTTACAAGCAGAACCGAAATCAAATCAATTTAATGTTTTGTTTGTCGAATCACTGTTAAAGTTTAAAAGTAAGTTCTAATCTTTACTAAACATTGATCAGATTGGAGTTTGATACATATTTATTCATGTGTTGATACTTCGTAAATCACACCACTTAGGTCGATTCTCGGCTTCTTCGACTTAAGTGGCGTGCATTTGGAGAGGCCTTTGTCCAGCAGTGGACTGCAATAGGCTGATGATGATGATGATGATGATGATGAAATCACATCATGATTTTTTTGAGTTTCCTATACCTAATTTTAACAACCAAGGTATATGGTATAAATTAATGATTATATCATATTTCGCGTCAATTCAAACCAATAAAGGCTTTATTCTACTGAGCGTGTACCACTTTACTATAGTAACAATATACTCATTCATAAATTGTTTAATGTCACGACAAGGCAAATTAAGACAATGCCCTTTAATAGTATATATTTACCTAAGGAATCCTTACATTTTACTGTCATGATAAAATTAACATATTGACTGAAACTAACACTAACTAGTTATATCTAGTCGCAACTAAAACAAGTACAGGCAACAGCACGTCAACCTACCCAAAAAGTTAAAGGTCATTGAATTGATTTTCAACTTTAAGTCCAACAAGTAGAGATCAATATCAATTGAGAAAATTTGACGTTTTGTCGTAGGTTGACGTGCTATCGTCTGTACAATCAAGTACAAAACGATTTATAAAATATTTCTTGCGAGTTTATTTTTTATCATACCACTGTCTAGTCAAGTCCTCCTTTTGACTATGCCTATGACTACTCGGTTAGTGTGCTGGTCCACCTACTATCCAAGGGTCTAGGTTTCGATTCCCGTTCAGGTCAGTTTAGGTAACCACTTTTTCTATATTGCTTTGGGTCCTAGCAGAGGTAGGGAAGTCGTTTTTAGTAGACACTTAAAACCGTTGGTTCACATTTTCTGTTGCAAGCCAAAGTCTTAAAAAAAGACACGACAGATGTTTGTAATAGGCCACTTGGAAAACTCAAACACAAGACTGGTGTCCTTAAAGCATAGCCATACGATAAAAACTGTTTCAGACTTTATACGCGCGTATAAGCTCGTTTTTGGAACCCAGTTCACGGGTGTGCAGGTTTGATTTTGTTTTCTTCTTGCGTTGACGCCCATACAAGACCGTATAGGCGTGAGAAAGAACATTGTCCTAAGCTATTTCATGTTTCGAGCAAATCCGCCGTCATTCGCGCATACACACGCCTTCGTTTTAATGTAGCGCGCGAGTAAGCGCATATGCTCAAAACAAGCGTATACGCGCAGAAAAAAACGTAAGTTTGAAACCACCCCAAGAAGAAAGAAGGAGGCTAGGTTCAGTGAGCTATGATTGAGAAATAATCTACATAAATAAATAAATATATAAATGTGCACAACATCATACATTGTTTTGATTCCAACTTGAATAACTATTTATTTAGAGCACTCGTATTTTGGAAACCAGAAACAACGGAGGTACCACAAACACTTCAGACCCAAGAAAATGTAGAAAAATACTTTTTTTGTTTCTACATTGACCCGTCCGGGAATCGAACGCGAGACCTCGGAGCAGGTGACACCTTGAAAACCGGTTTGTACGCCACCCCGCCGCATAATAAAGAGGAAAGATTTGATTGTTTGTTTGTATTGAATAGGCTCCGAAACAACTGGACCGATTTGAAAAATTCTTTTACCATTAGAAGTCGACATTATCCCTGAAAACATAGGCTACCTTTTACCGTGGAATCCGGTAGGTTGCGCTGCAGTCGGTATGTCAACTACTAAACGGCTTGACTGATTGGGTTGAAATTTTGAATGTGTATATCCATGGTTTCACAGCGCGCGATATGACGTGGAGTTCACGCAGGCAGAGCTGCGGGTGAAGAGCTAAATTATAACAAAATAACATATTTGTAATTATGAACACAACTGTACATATCCCGACGTTGTAGTGCAAATACCGTCATTATAATAATGGTTGTAGATATACTTTATTTCAGCTACTAAGTAGACGGCGCTGACGTCGCAATTTGTACGAAAATGAACTTTATGTAGAGGACGTAAAACTATTAATATAGTTCAGCTAAACCCGTGCAACTTAGAATGGACAGATGTAAGTGACGATACGACGAGAAACACTTTAGGATGTTACTGTGTGCGTTTCATAAATATTAAAAAACGGGTTACTTAAACTATTTATAACTCAAGAACGCGTAGAAAGATTTTGATCATCTATGATTTATTGGATTCGTCTGTGCCCAAAATAGCAGAAGAACCAAAATTTTTTTTAATATGACATAAAATAAGACCATTTCGAAATTAGGTAAGTCGACTAAACATTTAAAAGTTACAAAAGACTAATAGTTACATAAATTATTATGATAATTGATGATTGGGTATCACGTCATGATTACGATCGTCAAAATCGATACCATTTTCATTTAGTAATACCTAAGTTAGAATAAATAAATGTTGAGTGATTATTACAACATTTATTTATTCTAAGGTGATAAAAAGTTCAAGTCCCAAGTTCTCAATAAAAATATTTCGGGTACTTCCTGATTAGTGACGAGACGACATAAAAATGGCGTTTTAAGTGCTATTAAAAAAAAAAAAAGGCAGTGACCTCTACGTTGGGTTAAGAAGACGAGCGAGAGTGCGGAGCAAATTGAGAAGCCCACGTTCAGCAGTGGAGGGCGAAAGGCTGCTTATAATGATGATGACCAAACCACGTCTATTTTCTTAAACTATTCCAAACATTGTTACATATTATAATATGAGTAGGTACCTCGAAATGACAACCATCATGGAAGAAGCAAAACGATACTCAGCCAACTACAGGGACCGCCTGACAACTCACCCTAACCCGTTGTCCAGCGTACTTTTGCATCTAAATCCGATTGGAAGACTCAAGAGAGCTGACGTGCTGACTTAATGAGGGGAGATGGAGCACTGGCTCTATCTCGCCAAACCGTCGGGGTTTGGCAAGATAGAGCCACTCTTACTCACCTGATTATAGTCTTTTAGTATAACTAAATGGTTTTTTTTCATACTGAAACGCAACAATAACGTGCCATGTCAAATAACACATCTCTAGATGTGAGTAAGGTAGTTCACGACACTTGTGCCACAGACGGACCTACTTATTGTCTGGTGTAATGTGCCTTTGTTTAGCTAGAGATATTATTGGAATACTAGCTTGCAGTACGAGTTTGTTTGCGTTGTTTTAAAAGATTATTGACGATCTAACTTATAAACTTGATAGAAGTGATATTGCCCGTCTTGTTGATCTAGTGGTTTAAGTTCAGATCCAAGATCTTGGGGTCTTATGTTCGATCCCCGGGTCGGGCAGCATGAGTTTCGAATCGTAGAACATTCTTTGGGTTTGTCAACACCAAACCTCTTTGGCAACGTGATCAGGCCCATAACTATCTTAGCTGTGGTAACTTGAATAATGGCGGCTTTTGTTATCTAACCTAGTCTTAAGATCCCACAGCTCTGCAAAAACATCTATGGGCATAGATGGGCATTTCTTCATGTGATCCTACGCTTTGATAGGCGAGTCCTATCCAAAAGTGTTCGGTACACACCTACACCTCTTGGTCAGCCATAACACTTAGTTATTTCGAGATTTCTACCATGTACCTTATTTTTTATTAAATCAATTTCTTTCACGATCATGGCGCTTGCAACAATGCCGAAATATCCGAAACTTATGAAAAACAAGATTCATGGTAAAAATCTTAAATTAAATAACTCTTACGATAGTGACGAAGTTTAAATCAGTATATTGGTCAGCCATTTTGATAACCCCAAAAGTGGCAAACTCTCCCGAGCCAGATACCATTATAAAAAAGTACGTTCCCATAATATTGGCTATTGTATTACTTATGCCCCTTTTAATAATAATTGTGAGAAACGTATATGAATTTTATCTTTGTGTACCACAGTTATAATATAATGAATAATGAATTAGTATCAATAGGAGAAGATGCAGGTAGGGGATTAGTTCGTCTGAATTTTGGAAACAATGCAGCGTAATACATAATTGTTTCTGTGTTACAATAACAAAAATAAAAATCTTTCATTTTTCTATGACATTGCATTATAACGAAAACATTTATCAATATAATCTAGGATACAGTTTAGTTAAAATCTAGTCTAAGTGAGAGACTAGTCTCTGTACAAGGAGGCCTGCATAGCAGACTACCAGTCTCTCCAAATCCGAACCAAAAGGTGCAATAGTTTTTGATCAATCGTTAGCACTATTTTATCATTAAAAATATTGTAATATAGGTACCTAATTCAACATGTATCCTAATTCAATGATTTTACAATGGAAATCCCGTTACAGATGGTTTTTAGGTTGATAAGCAACAAAATTAAATAGGTATTGTAGAAACATAGTGTAAGACGCCCTCAGGCCAGGTGGAGTGATGATTTGCGCAAGATGGGATTTGCATTTTTTGGGGTGGTGGTATCTACCTCCTAGTGGTCCATCCTGCCCAACGGCATCTTTGGTTATCTAACCAATGATGACGGCTAACAGATCCCTCTGCGGTGGTAGGCTTCGTAAGAGCCCGCCTGGATGCTACCACCCTCCTGCCGGAGTCCAGCGCCAAAAATGTTTTCTGTGTTCCACTGGTGTGTGGGTGAACCAATACCTTTGATACCTTTAGGTAAGCTCGCTCCATCTTAGGTTTCTTCTTAACCGTATAGTTAAGTATGTAGTCAAGAGCAAGCCCATTATATGTATAAAAAAAGACTAGAAGATAGCTGGCATGAGCTGGATGCGAGAAGCCGAGGATCAAGCTAAGCGGCGTGCAACTAAAGAGGCCTATATCCAGCAGAGGACTGCGATACGGTGATGATTAATGTAGAAGAGTTCATAGTTTTAAGATTTATGTAGTTAGGAAAGTAAATGATTTTGCAGGTGGTTTGTGAGTCATTAAATTGATGATTCGATAGTATTGTTACGAACGTGGAGTTCAGGATTTGGATAAAAACACCGTAGACTTCTTGAGATAATTTATTAGGCGATGAACAGGTAGCAGACACTATCACAAAAGCCAAATCACAAGAATCGTAGTCCGGTCGGTCGCTGAGGTCGTTGGTTCCAAATCACTATTAGCCAATCCGTAGAGTAGTCCTTAGATCCGTTGGTATCGCTAAAGTCGTCGTTACTTCGCACTAGATCACGTTTCGCAGGTTTCGCACCGAAAGCTCAGAATGAACTGACTCGGCGTCTCAAGTCCTGTTATTTATATATCTCAACATCGACGCCGGTCGTACATACTAGAATGTTCGTTTTCTAGAAGAAATTACAAGGACTTTAAACGTAAACAACTCTAGTAAGTTATGCCATTTTGTGCCTTAATTTGTAAACTTAAAGTTCAATGTCGCTTGCACTAAGGTCTTGTTATTACTTTGTGGCCGAACTTAGGTAGTTATGTACATTCCTCTAGCGATATCTCGAACCTTCTAGCATGACCGCGACAGTATTATTTGATTGTCATGTTTATACATGACGAGCATATTTATATACTTATATATTCGGGGTATAATGAGATCATTCTCATAATATCCCGATAAAATACATAAAATAAATATAATTTGCGTAAAATTGCTAAACGACAAAATTCTTTGACTGTACATGTACGTACACAATATAGTTGCGTAATGTAGAAGTGCTTCGATCATTTTTGTGTTCTATTGTAATCACAGCGATAGTGACAAAATATCACGAAACAATTTGAATGAATTCTAAAACCAAATTAATATTAAAAAAAGGAAGGTAAAGTAACAGCCTATAATCGTCCTACTGCAAGCAAAGGCATAGATCACTGATTCCAGTAACCATAGCAATGATGATTACAGGCACAATCACTAAGCTTGCCAAATGCGGGTTGGTGATCACAAACCCGAGCAATGCTCGAATACGAAACTCTAGTTGCCCGACCTGGGATCGAGCCCACGACCCCGAGACCCTGGTACTTGAACCCCTAGACCAATGGGGCGTTAATTTATCTTAATTTAATCATTCAGATAGTGAAATATTTATAAACAAAAGAAATTTCAGAAAAAGCTGCTAAAAGTTACATTTATTGATAGTGTAGGTACATTACAAATTACCATGTTCAAGTACTGACAGGAACTGCTTCAAGAAATTAAACGACATTCAGATACCTTGTTTTTGAAGACAATTAGCATTTTATAGAGTATTAATTATCTTTAACCTCGATATTCCACAACATTAAAATCATCAGTGAAATCACTTTTATTTCTGCAAATAGGCCCCAGGAGGCGCTTTTACACGTCCCAATATTTAAACCTATATACCACTGCTTCGGGACAAGTCTGAGCTAGTGCTGAGAAGTAGTAGTGCAAGAAACTCGGTTGCTATATATATTGTCAGCCTCTTTTTAAACAAATTTTTACAAAAGGTTTAAGTAAGTACGGATTTCTATCATTTAATTCAATTCAATTCAATTCAATTCAATTTATTCAATGCATCATGAAGTACATAAGATGTTATAAGAGCTTAGATCTATACATGAACCCTGCGAGGGTATTGCAACATTTTTGTATAACATGCATTATAAATTATAATGTATCACAAAATAAGTATTTAAGTATAAAAAAAAATACATTCAATACATTTTCAAACATCTTTTAAATATTTACGATTATGTATTTAATATAATAATATCAACTGCAAATTAAAATTAAAATTAAATTGTATTATTTTAAAACTAAATTAGATTATTTAAATAATCATTAATAGTTTAATTAAGTCCTTTTTCATGAAAATTACTTTGATATACGATTTAAGTTTATGTACAGGGGTTTCAGCTGAACAAAAGCTTGACAGGCGGGTTGGCGATTAAGCTATTGTTGAAGGAAAAATCTGGTACCTTCTTCTAAATGTAAGTCACTTCTTATGACTCGAGCGGAAAGAGAAAGGATGATTCCATTTTATTTTTGTGATGGCGCCACAAGTGTTGTTCACTGTTAACAATTTAATTTGGACGGTCAATTAAGGTCAATTTAATGACAATCATGGTATTAGGTTAAATGAATTACACAAATGTATGTGAGAATGACTGGAAGTGAACATTACTAGGGAAATTGTTGGCTATCTAAGATTTTTTTTAACTGGTTCAGGAAATTCTGAGAATGATCACCATCATAACTCTATTATACTATATTTCGAGTCTTTTGTTAAATCATCTTTATGACTTTCTTAGTCATATTTCACGAAACATTACACAAAGTACATAGACAAACTTTGAAAATGAAATCATTTGATTTTTAAATAAATGTGTACATCATCACATACATTGTTCTGATCCCAATTTGAATAACTATTTAAAGCACTCGTATTTTGGAAACCAGAAACAACGAAGGTGCCACAAACACCCAGACCCGAGTAAATGTAGAAAAACACATTTTTTCTACATTGACCCATCCGGGAATCGAACCCAGGACCTCGGAGCAGACACCTTGAAAACCGGTGTGTACGCCACTCCGCCACGGAGGTCGTCAAATGGAGACAAACGGAATACGTCAAATATTATTTATTCAAAAAACACTGAACATAGTTCAAAGTTTTAACTGCTCTCGTAAAAGATTGTTCTTTACTAGAGACAGGCTCCTTAAAACATTATTACAGTAATAATTAAGTGTTATATTTCTAAATTAAAAATTCCATGTAATAAAGTTGTTTATAAACATACATATTATGAAAGCTGAAATATTCCGAGTTTCGAGCCTATTAAAGACATCTATAGAATATTGTCTTCCAATAATTTCTCTTATGAACATGACCAATTCAAAATCAGTTAAAAAATCAGTTAAAATCAGTTTTATTTCTGCAAATAGGCCCCAGGAGGCGCTTTTACACGTCCCAATTTAAACCTACCACTGCTTCGGGACAAGTCTGGGCTAGTGCCGAGAAGAAGCAGCGCAAGAAACTCGGTCACTATTGTCAGTCTCTTTTTAAATACATTTTTACAAATTACCTTAATTTTTACAAGGTTTAAGCAAGTACGAGCTGGGACAACTTAATGCCATACATTTCTATCATTTAAATAATCATTAACAGTGTAATAGCCCTTTTTCATTAAAATAACTTTGACATACGATTTAAGTTTATGTACAGGGAGTTCAGCAATATCCTTTGGTATTTTGTTGAAAATACGGATACAATTTCCCATAAACGATTTTCCTACTTTTCGCAGTCTGAAGCCTGGAACGGCAAGTTTATCTTTATTTCTGGTATTGAAATTGTGTACGTTACTTTTCTTAAGGAATAAATGTATGTTCTTACGAACGTAAACAATATTCTCGAGAATGTATTGAGAAGACACTGTAAGTATATTAATCTCTTTGAAGAGCTCTTTCAGCGAGTCACGGGGTCGAAGGCCGTAAGTAGCCCGTACAGCACGTTTTTGTAATATAAAAATTGACTCAATATCTGCCGCTGAGCCCCACAACAGAATTCCGTATGACATTATGCTATAAAAGTAGCTAAAATATACTAATCTTGCCGTTTCAACATCAGTCAATTGCCTTATCTTTCTTACAGCATAAGCAGCAGAACTAAGTCTTCCAGACAGCACCCTAATATGAGCACCCCATTGAAAATGAGAGTCTACAGTTATACCTAAAAAGGTAGTTAAATCTACAGAGTTTAGTGGTTCATCTTTAACAATTATATGAGTAGCAGCAAATCTTACATTGGGCATGGTAAATTTTTCACATTTTGTTTTATTTGCATTTAGTAAAAGATTATTTGTTGTAAACCAATGTAATAATTTAGAGAGGGTATTGTTAACATCATCAAATGAACATTTGCCCCTCTTAGTTTTAAAAATCATTAATGTGTTATCTGCAAACAATACCATCTCACAAAGATTATGTAAATAACACGGAAGGTCATTTATACATATAAATTAAAAATAGCAGGGGTCCTAATACTGATCCCTGAGGGACACCCATAATAAGGGCAGACCCTGAAGACTCAGCTCCATTTATGCAAACCTTTTGTTCTGTCCTTAAGGGAAGAACTTATTAGATCCAAGGAATCATTCGATGCACCATAATGTTTAAGTTTTTTAAGTAATGTTACATGGTCTACACAATCGAAAGCCTTTGAAAGGTCACAAAATACACCTATGGCATCTAGCTTACTCTCCCAAGCATTAAACACATGTTGTAGAAGAGCAACTCCAGCATCGGTAGTATTTCTACCTTTTCTGAAACCATATTGGTTGCTATTTAATAATTTATTTACACTAAAGTGTGATAAAAGCTGATTAAACATTATTTTCTCGAAGATTTTACTTAGCATTGGCAAGATAGATATAGGTCGAAAATGTGACCCACATTTTTCGCCAGACTTAAATAAAGTAATGATTTTGCTAAACTTCATTAAAGTTGGAAACTGTCTATCATCAATACATTTGTTAAAAATAATAGCGAGTTGAGGGGCTAATGAACTTATAATTTTATTGATAATGCTGACAGAAATTCCCCAAAGATCCTCCGTTTTTTTCATATTGAATTCTCTAAAAGTTTTTGTAATTATGTCAGGGTTTATATGCCTAAAATTAAATAAAGAATTGCACTCATCGACAACAGACTTGAGAAGGGATTCAGCTAGATCAGCAGAAGAAGCAAGCGCTTTAGTAGTAGAGGGTGCTATATTTGAAAAAAAATTCTCAAATGTATTTGCAACCTCTGTGTTCGTGTTTATTAGCTTATCCCCTAACTTGAGAGAGTAAGTAGGATTATTTGGTTTTACTCTACATGTCTCTTTATTAATAATATTCCAAGTAGTTTTTGCCTTATTGTTGGAAGCCGAAATTAAATTATAAAGATAGATTGACTTCGCTTTTGCACATACTAATTTAAATAACTTAGAGTATTTTTTAACATGTTCTATAATATGTGGGTTTTGAGAATCTGCCTTTAAACTATATAAATCATATAATGTTTTTCTGCTTTTATAAATACCAGGTGTACCCCATTCATTAAACTTACACTTCTGTTTATTTATTTTTACTTTTTTCTGTTTAAAATGTTCATCAAATTCATTTTTAACTAAACCAAAAAGATTCTCATATAATTCATCAACATTCAGATCATCATGCTTTAGCAAATTTACACCCTCTTTAATTTTTTCTTTAATTTTTTCTATTTTATTAATAGTAAATTGCCTATACACAGAATCTACTTTATTAGAGACATAATGGTGCTCAAACGATGCTTCTTGTCCACTGTGGTCCGAAATAAGACAATTTAAAATGGATTTTTTTAACACTTTTTTCATAAAAGGTGGGACTGAAGAACCAGTCTATGAACTTTCAATCTCTTGAACGGTATACTTTTTAGACGTTTTGCACAGTTTAGGTATAATTTTAATATATTGATTAGCTAAAGTGATCAGTTTAAGATTTTTATTAAAATAACTTATATGCATTTTGAAGGTTATTAGGTGTCTAGGTGACTTTTCCATGCAACGTGTAAACTAGTAAGTCATTTCTCAGTGTCGTGCTATACTATTGATATCAATAAACTTTTGATATTAAGAGGAAACACAACGGGCGAGAGAATTAAAAAATAGGTACTTATTGTAAAATCTATTGCTGTCGCGCAGTGCCAAACGCTTTCACCGCAGAGTGTGATAGAGACAACTGCTTCTTGGACCGAAAATACCTACTAAAAGCACACCAAATCAACGTTTCGTAGTCTCCCGATCACTTTTCTAAAACTAGACTGATTCAAATACTTTTTTAATTAAAAATTAAAGAAAAGTTAACCAAGATTATTGTAATAAAAATTATTGCTCTACTGGCTTTATCCAGGAAGGAAACAGGGGACTACGTTTGTATGGAAAAACGGCCCTTGTGTTTCCACTTAATTTAACATCTATCTATAAATGAGTTTGATAACCAACATCATCACCAGCTTATATCTGGTAAGTACTGCTGGGAACGGACCTCACCAAAGTAACAAAAGGCCTCCATCATTGAATTCAAGTTACCACAGCAATGATGGGTGTACTGGCATAATAACCACGCTTGCCAAATGCGGGTTGGTGATCACAAACCCGAGTAACGTTCGAAAATTCGAAACTTTTTGTTGCTCGACCCGGGATTCGAACCTTGGACCCCGAGATCTTGGCCCAGTATTTAAACCACAACCAACGGGGCCTCACAAAGCAGAGCATAATCAGCACGCTTAGTAGGCAGGTTGGCAATCTTAGTAAAGCCCGCAGAACATGGTAGTCTAAGATCCCACTATACAACGACCTTCACCGAGCTGTTTATTGGATGAAAAGTTTTTTATATACAATTAAATATGCCAAAAAATATATTGCAAATGGGTTGCCTAAAAAATTTCAGTCCAGAGTATGATTAATTCAATGTTTTTTTTAAATATTTTAATTTAATTTTTTTTTCTGGTTTGGTTAATAGACAAAGGAGATATCCCATAATAGCCCACACATAGTACATCACTTTCAAAAATCAAGAAAAAATACTGTTTCTGGGAAAAATGCATATAAATTTATTTAACGTATAATTTAGTGCTTCAAAAATAAATAAGATCGAATAATTTATCAAACTCCATTAGGCATTCCAAGATGGCGTCAATATAAAAAAACTTTAAATGTCAGTAGCTGTCAGATACCCCTTGTCACTTTGGCATAATCATTCACTTCAAGTTTTTTTTCTGCTTGTCGCGCTTTAATTGTAGTTCATTATAACGACCTCTTTTTTTTCTGGATTTGGTATTGATCGACACATTACTTTCATAATGTTTGTTATTACTAGTAGTAATCAGGAGTCGAGTGCCATCGCTTACTGTAGTAATTTACTACAGTAAGCGATGGCACTCGACTCCTGATGCGCGATTTCGAAACTGACAGTCGTCATCAAAATGTCATCTTCCGCCATGATGGTTTTGTTGTTTTGTATTGCTATTTTCTTATCTCTTTATTTGAACCACTTAACGAAGCCATTTTAAAAGAATTGGATAATAACAAAATCTTGTAGGTGTATTGGTCTATCTTTTGGTGGGGTGTACAGGTTCTGGGCCTGGCCTCCATACAACTTGGGGACATCTCCTTTCATACCAATCGAAAATATGAAGCCCAAAGAATATGCAAACGTTAGGTTGACTATTTTTTTCCCGTCACAACTCTTGAGTAGGCAGAAATAAACAGGTAAATCGAACTAGTAACTTGCACCGGTCTGGTTAATTAAATAAAGTTAAATACAAATAAATATTATTCATTTATGAACACGGTGGTATACGGTTGAATGCAAAAAAAAAGTCATGAAATTCGGTTGTCAAATTTTAAAAATTCTACTCTGGACTGAAATTTTTTGGGCAACCCATTTGCAATATATTTTTTGGCATATTTAATTGTATATAAAAAACTTTTCATCCAATAAACAGCTCGGTGAAGGTCGTTGTATGGTGGGATCTTATACTGTGGCAAAAGGTTAGAAAGGCGATATAGGCGGGGCCGGCGCGCCACAGAGGCTATGAGCAAATGTTTGTATGTGAGCGCTGTGATTGGTTTGTTTGACGTCAAAAGAATTCGCTTGATTGGCGTTCTTGGAACTCGTTCATGTGTAGTGGGACGCAAGCGGCGACATCTGTTCTCATACAAATGGCGCATGACAGCCTTGAGCCTTTCGAACCTTTTTTCCATGTTCAATGGTAGAGAAATGATGATGCTGCCCGTCTTCTTATGCTGTACTCCTTCAGTCGCCTCGACGACACCCATAGGAAGAGAAGAGGTGCTATTCTTTTAATGTGCTGACATCACTCAACATGATAGATCATAGCTAGAAAAACCACTAAAAGGGTAGGAAAACGATTGACAACCTTCAATTGCTCCAACCAACATAATATATAGTAATAAAGCCACTTTACAAATTAATACAATAATTAGACTATTATGTATACAGAGTGTTACCTAGGTAAATGGTATGTCTGTTTGTTTGTCCGTCCTTCACGGTGAAAAAGAACGGCTGATTGACGTGATTTTTTAAGTGGTGATAGTTGAAGGGATGGATAATGACATAGGCTACTTTTTGTCTCTTACTAACCTCCTACTACCCTAAAATGGGGGGTGGAAGTTTGTATGAAGCATTCCGCAATTTTCAAGGTAGAAAGCTAAAAATTGGTATACCGACTATTTGTGACTAACAAAAAATCGTGCGTAATATTTTTTTGGAAATCCACCCCCAACCCCTTAAACGAGAGGGTAAAATTTTATTGTTACCCATAATTTAAAGCGAGCGAAGCCGCAGGCAAAAGCTAGTAATAAAGTAATGTCAGAAATTTGATATCATCATTTTAATCTTTTTTTATTTTCATACAAATCAAAAATGTTTGATTCAGATTTGTACGAGTATGAACATATTTTTTACAAAAATGATGATATCCTGACTTCACTATAGTATTTGTAATATGCATAATTATGCAACATGGGCTCATTTTTGCTTGTTATCAATTTACCTAATATGCTTTAAACCATGCTTTTGATGTACCTTAATAATAAATAAATAAATATAAAAATAAACTTCTCGTTTGATTCCACCCTTTCAAACCATCTGAATATCTAATACCATGAAATGGTTCGTTAAATTCTCCTACACGATATTGTCATTTTAATCATTAATTTCCCACAGGAGTCATGTTCTAAACAATCCAATTTTAGATGATGACAAACGCCCGTAAACATGCCTAGCTTATGAATAACAAATATTGTATTACAACATTGATTCAAAACCACAAAGCCGATTAGATGTGTTTTAAAAAATTCTAGTGACTCATTTAACTGAGAAATTAGGTAGATAACTATTGTGTAACTAACGAATATGGTTTATTGCTAAAATTATACTTAAAACTGCGGTTATTCAGCCGTTGGTCTGTAGTAGTTTATTCAAATAGTATGTTTTGTTGTCTCTTTGAATCGTACTTATATTCTTAGTAATTAATATTATAATACGGTGCCTCGTTATCTAAATAATAGGGGTTAAATTATGAAATTGCCGATTATTTTCCTACTTTTTATTTTGTTTATAGCTCTTAAGTGTAGTCATATTATTGCGTAATTCTTTTTGTATTGTATCAAAAACTAAATAAAGTAACTTTTGACTAAAAATAAAATGCAATACTAGTGCCTATTACTTCAAAGGAAGTCGTTGAAAAGACCCCTTACAATGTGTCAGCTGACCTTCTTGCTTCAATTAAGTATATTTGTATTATATACTTTGATTTTCAGAAATTTAAACACTATAATGCGTAGCTTTATAACCATCTAATTTTCACCTTTAATTGCAAAGAAAACGGTTCAGGCGTTTTTAAAAAAACTAAAAAATTGTTAGTATGGAAAAATTACTTTTCTCGATTTCGTCCATACAAAACGGCAATTTCATACTTTAACCCCTAATAATTGGTAAGCGCCGCGCCCAGTATGCATGGAGATGTGGGTTCGGGTCCCGCCTGAGACATAGTTTTTAAAATACTGATATTGTAATTGCAATTAAGTTACTAAAAATCTATACTAATATTATAAAGCTGAAGAGTTTGTTTGTTTGTTTGAACGCGCTAATCTCTGGAAGTACTGGTTTGAATTGAAAAATTATTTTTGTGTTGGATAGTCCATGTATCGAGAAAGGCTTTAGGTTATGTAACATCACGCTGCGACCAATAGGAGCGTAACATCAGTGAAAAATATTGCAAAAATAATCGCGATCATAAAAACCGAAATTGACGCGTACGAAGTCGCGGGGAACAGCTAGTATCAGATAAAGTAAATGATGATTTAATGTTTAGTTCAAAGATAGACTAGACTTTGAGAAAATGAGATAGACTTTTTTGTATACCACAGCTGGACAGGTTTCCCTTAAGAAAACGCACTGCTTCAGAGCCATGGGTCGCAGGTTTGATTCTAGCACATTAAAAATATTTGAATGCATGTTCATGTCTGTTTTTACTGGTCTGGGTGTTTTTCGTGATTAATAAGTTACACAAGAAAGGAGGTAATTACATCTAGTGCTTATATCCCCAAGATACTAAATAGTAGCTTAATTTAGGCTCCGTGTGGCATGTCCTAAAATATTTTAAAAAACTTAAATCTGAGTAAGTAGGTATAAGTAAAAAAAGCAGGGATATAGCAGATTGCTCAAATTTAGGATCATGGGTAGAATTAACTTCTGACACTAGGTAAGGACCTAGCGTTAGAAAAAAAAAATCTCTTGAAGACATCCGTGGCCGTGTAATGTATTTACCGATTCTCAAGAGGTCCCGGGTTCGGTTCTCGGACGGGTCAATGTAAAAAATGTTTTCTCGGGTCTGGGTGTTTGTGGTACCTTCGTTGTTTCTGATTTGCACAATACGAGTGCTTATATAGTTACACCCTTTGAGATCAAAACAATGTATGAGATGTCGTCCACATTTATCATTTAAAGAGTTAGTTTTAGTCGGATCTGAAATCGATATTGCCCAAAATGAAAACACCTAATTTTTACCGTTAATTAACAATCTTCGGAAGTGGTCCCTCGGGAGCTGGGAGGGACAGACGATCCAATTAGTGTCGATGACAAATGAGCGCCCAGTATTGATGGGTTAGATAATAGTGAGTCCTATTACTTAAAGTGAAATTAAATTCTTTCAATACTGATACTTTATAACACAAAGTGTTCTCAATACTGAATGTGTAGGTACTCAATTTCATTGCATTTCACCTCTGAAATGCAATGACATTGAGTACCTACACATTACCATTTGTAACCTTTTACAAATGGTGTTACACAATACATGGAAAAAGGTTACAAAGGCGATGCAGGCGGGGTAGGCGCGCCACTGAGGTTATGAGCAAATGCTTGTAAGTGAGCGCTGTGATTGGACCAACAGGGTCGAGCGACGTCAAAAGAATTCGCTTGATTGGCGTTCTATGAACTCGTTTATGTGTAGTGGGGCGCAAGCGGTGACTCGGTTCTCATACAAATGGCGCTTATGCGCAAAATAAAAAAAAAAACGCGAAAAATATGATAAAAGGTTAGAAAGGCTTTCATCAGCTTTTGTAACCTTTTACCATATTTTTCATGTTCTGTGGTGTTACAATCTTGATAAGACGTGTAAACTATCATTCTTATTGAGAATGCTGAATTAATTATTTCATAAGAGATAGAATCGAAACGCCAAAATTAGTTTTTTTTTAAAAAAAAGATGGGCCTGCTAACTCGCCAGTAACTTTTATACCGGTAGTCTTGGCAAGACAGAATGCTATAACGAGACGAAAAAAAAAAGTTTTGCATAAATGCAGAACCTTACTGCACTTTTATCAATGTTAAATATTACTTTTGACTTATCTCATCTAAGTCGGTTTTGCGGTAAGCTAACTTGCTGTGTTTTTTTAAATTATGATATTGCCAATGAAAGCCTTGCACTAATTTAAGGTTACTGTAATATTAATGAGCTCAATATTGATTTAGAATTAGAATCAGAAAGTTAAGACGTTCGGAACGTAATAGTTTTGACAAGACAAAATTAAGTCTGCTTGAAACTCTGATTCGTTCAATCAAGAGAGTATAAAATCCCGTTACATATTCTGAGGAAAGGAGGAAGTAATCTGAACAAAATTGTTTGCTAATAACGCACTTTGACGTCGATTGAAATTCAGTAAGTATTTACCCCACGGTAATTGTAATTCATGTACTGTTTCCAGTAAAATAATTGGATCTTTGTTAACACGGATACAATAAAAATGTTAATTAATTGAAGTGACACATAACACGCCTCCTTTTAGACAAATTAGGAACCATAACAGTTTAACTGCGCTGTATATGCGATTTAGCGATAAGAGCAAGGACATTGAGTACCATGGGAAAAGGGAACATTTTAATTGTTTTTCAACTGTAGTATTGTGACCTTGAGTAGACACTTTTTTTGTTTCCATGTTTAATTAAGTATAGTTAATTAGTAAACAGAAGGGTGAGCCTAACTTGATTATATTCTTATACCAATAAATAATAGGGGTTAAAGTATGAAATTGCCGATTATTTTCCCACTTTTTATTTTGTTTATAGCTCTTAAGTATAGTCATATTATTGCGTAATTCTTTTTGTATTGTATCCAAAACCAAATAAAGTAACTTTTGACTAAAAAAAAATGCAATACTAGTGCCTATTACTTCAAAGGAAGTCGTTGAAAAGACCCCTTACAATGTGTCAGCTGACCTTCTTGCTTCAATTAAGTATATTTGTATTATATACTTTGATTTTCAGAAATTTAAATACTATAATGCGTAGCTTTATAACCATCTAACTTTCACCTTTAATTGCATTGAAAACAGTTCAGGCGTTTTTAAAAAAACTAAAAAATTGTTAGTATGGAAAAATGACTTTTCTCGATTTCATCCATACAAAACGGCAATTTCATACTTTAACCCCTAATATGAGTTTAGTTAATTTCTTTGATTAGTGTGGCATTTTTACATTTTATAAAAATGTCGGGGCGTGCTTTACTGTTTTTTAGGGCTCCATACTTCAAAAGGAAAACAACGGAACACTTTGTTGTCCGTCCATCAGTATATCTGTAAAAAACGTTCATTTCTATTTAACATCATTAATCTTGTGTGCAGTCTTTAAAACTAACAAAAATAAGTAATAATTATGTCTTCAATAAATTAAACTTCTAAGTTAACGTAAAAAAACTGCTATGTCATTTTCAGGAGGATTAAAATATGGAGCAACAAATATGGAGATTGGCAAGTAATATACTTCAAGAATGGGTGTAAATCTGAAAGGTCGGAAAATATAACTACATATTTACAATATGTATCTACAAATTTGAACAAAACCCTTGATACTCGTATAAGAGAGTCTCACTCGCTTTAGTTGGGTTATTTTGTCTACATCATCATTCTTGATAAGGTTTAATCATTTTTTAATGATACATAAAAATAGCTGAACAGTCCTTTTTCATTAAAAAACTCCTTACTCCGTTCAATTAACATTTTATGACAGACGGAATGATCAATTCGCTGCGTTTGATGGGTTTGTCTTTTATTCCACTGATTGATTTTCATTTTAATGCCTTGTCATCCTGGACTCAGATTTAATAGATTAGGATTTAAATAAGAAAAACTGATATAATATTACATAACCATAAAAACATCTAAACGCTCTGTTGGTCTAGAAGTTAAAACATTAAATACCAAGCCAAGATCTTGGGGTTCGATTCCCGGGTCAGGCAACAAGATTTTCGTATTTTCAAACATTGCTCGGCTTTGTGTTTGCCATCTCGCACTTGGCAAGCGTGGTGATTACTTATCCAACATTGCTGTGGAAGTTTCAATTCAATGTTGCAGGCCTTTTCCATGCAGTAGGATAATTATAGGCCTTACTTTACATCATTTAATCAATAATTTATCAACTGGGAATCCCTATGTGGGGACACAATACCTTTAACCAAATTGTCTTCCATAATATTACAATTCAAAATGACTAAAAAAAGGAAATTACGAGAATGTATACAATAATTATACAACTTATAATACCAATAAAAGAAAATTGAAACCTATAAAATGGTCCTCGTAGAAAAGTGCCTAAGATATTGGCATCTTTACCTCGCTGGATTGCGATGCTCAGTCGCTGTGCGAGGCAGCTACCAGCTCTTGGGTCACCGCTAACGTCGAATAGACGATAGCGATTCTATAAATAGATTTTATATTTATTTAAATGCGCAGGGTGTTCTCTGGACGCAGACGTACAAGGTGACTCGACCCCAGCTAGACTGGGAAGAGGGGTGGATACAGAAGAAAGAGAAGTAAATAGAGCAGGGTCACCAAATACAAGCTCTGTTAGCTTAAAAGAAGACTCCATCTATATCTAGTTAAGGTGAACATTACTAATGAAATTGGATCCTAATGTTGGAGAGAAGACGATAATAGTAGATCTGATTCATCTTCTGGCTGTACTCCTTTAGTCTCCTCTGATGACTGATCAATAGGAAATGTAACTTTTACAATACACGTTAATATTTTTTTCATCCGTAAGCACCTTCTACTCAGTTTGATGATAAAAATGTTTTAATCAAAATTCTCCCTACCATTTCCTAGCCCTGTTTAAAACCAGAACCTAATATCTACGTCATTCCGTAAAAGTTCGAAACTTCCAAATACCCGTCCGACCTCTGGCTCAAAAAAAGCTCGTAGTTTTTCCGCACCATGGGTAATTTTAACACCATGGGAGGCCTTTGGGAATTTACTGAGATTTCGTAATAGGGATGTTCGTACAATGCAGAGTAAGATATATGTTATTTTATTTATATTTAGACTAGTAACTATTTCAGAAAGAGCAGGATTTTGTATATCTGCCTTATGTATAGTTAGAAATTTATTTTTATAGTAAGTAGATATAAAATAAAATAATACAAGGGTAACAAAAAAGTCTAACTATCACAAAACAATTTAATATTACAGATGAAATACTTATTTTAGGCGTTATTAGAAAATAGGATACATGGTAAACATGATGAGACATAGGATATTGTTTAGATTACATGAATTGTAAGTGTAGGGTTGTGCCGACAATAGAGGAACCTTTTTTTTATTCGCATCTAACGACTCCTATAGAAACAGAAGCATAACTTTTACCTGGTATACTCTTTTAGATCAGCACTACACTAGTCCTTAACCAACAGGATCAGACTTTTTTTTTTTTATAAATTATGGGCTTGTTCTTGACTACATATATAACTATATTAAGAAAAAGCCTAAGATGGAGCGAGCTTACCTAGAGGTACTGGTTCTCCCACACACCAGAGGAACTCAGAAAAACTGTTTGGCGCTGGACTCCGGCAGGAGAGTGGTAGCATCCAAGCGGCCTCTTACGAAGCCTACCACCACAGAGGGATCTGTTAGCCGTCATCATTGGTTAGAAAACCAAAGATACCGTTGCCTAGGTTGGACCACTAGGATGTAGATCCCACCACCCCAAAGATATTCGATACCGTATATTCGACCCAATTCAAACCAATGATACAGGAAATCGAATGCAAAATTGACACATCCCTATTCCCAAGGGTCGTCTGACTTAACTTAAAAGTGTTAATGTACTCTCAAGTGTTTAGGGTTGCCAAATGAGTTTGAGGATCCGCTTTTGTAGTCCGTGATTATGTTCGTCTGTTGCCCCAATTTAAACACTTGAGAAACAATGATGTTCAAAATATGCAAGACTGAGCAAGGGTCATGTGTTGGAAAGTGATAGGTGTTGTTTGAAAATTGTTATGAGTAATTGTTTCTAGTATCAATAGTTGCATTTTGAAAAGGTTATAAAAGTAGTTAAAATGGTGTTGTAAAACAATTTTTTGGATAAAAATATTGACTATATTACGTAGGACTTAAACCCAAAAATTATTCAGTTAAAGTAATCGTCTTGTAAGTGGAAGTTTGTACGTTTCAATGCTACCTGAGAAGATTCAATTATTTTAATAATATGAAAGACAAAAGTCGGTGTCAAACATACAATAAATAACGATAGTCAACGCCAAAACATAGCAGCGTATTAAATTCAAATTACTAGGTACTAAGTATACGATAGGTGATATGAAGTACACCTACGGCCGGTCCCAATAATCTATCTATCTTTAGTTTTGGCATATCGGAGATAGAAAACATCTTCTGTCCTTGTTTCTCTGGACGTCAAAATCAGAGACAGAAGATGTTTTCTATCTCCGATATGCCAAAACTGAAGATAGATAGGTTATTGGGACCGCTAGTCTAGCCGCTAGTCGTTGTACTTTGTATCACCTATCCTAACGACCTAAAAAGTCACCCTTCGCTAAATGAGTGTTTTTTTAAGTAGAACAGTTTATAAGTGAAAATGAAATTGTTGTTATTTCTATCTTCCTTGCAATTTTTACAGATTCTCATAACGTTTAAATCTTTTCTGGGCTCCGACAAACATTTCAAACCAAAAATCAGCTAAATCGGCTCAGCCGTTCTCGTTGTGTAGGTATTACAGGCAAAGGAATTAATAAAATTTCCAGTTCAATTGGTTTCGATCTGTTCAATTCCAGTAGTGGTCAGGTGAAGCGCAAATTAACCAATCAGTTCTTCAGTGACGATTTGGCACATAATTAAGTAAGTAGGTATTAATTGGATGCTTTGCATTTGCATACCATGATTCGATGTCTAAACTAGAATTCTGTAAATTTTGTATTTAAAATGAAGTTGGCACTCGATAATATGTAAACATTATTTAACTCGATGTGTTCGACGCTTAATGTATTTTCGCCTAGTCTATTGTTAATTGCGAGGACCTGTTATTGGCTTTTTGATACTTATTTGTTAATGTTTTTTATGTTGCATTAGCTGTTGGTCTTCTGAATATTAAATAATAAATAATAATTAAAAACAAACAGTTCCTAACTAGTACTTCACGGCGAACTTAAGGAAAGTTGAATAAGTAGTCTTAATCTCTAAAAGCTCACAGATAGCCGAGCTTTTTAACGCACGAATTCACTTAAACGGAAAGCGTTCAGATCCATGCAAAGCTTTTAATGTTAGTACGAACACCAGCGTCTTCGCGTTACGTGACTTTCTATACGTGGGTATTCAATTTTAACTAAAGAAAATAAAAAGAGGTTTAACAGTCTGTATATTTTATTCCTTACAGTTGTTTGAAAAACCACTTTGAGGGCTTTGAATGCTGGGTTAGGGATAATTTTTATTACATTTCAGGTAGTAAGTTGTTTAAACGGCGTCTTGGTGGAGTGGCGAACACACTGATATTTAAGGTGTCGCCAGCACTGTGCATCGATTCCCGGACGGGTCAATATAGAAAACCACACGGGTCTGGGTTTTGCGATTTCCACGAAACAATTTCGGATCAGAACAATGCATGTAATTTTGTCCACATTTATGGCGATGAGCGTGAATTTTGGGCCCAGGGTTTTAAGGGCGGAGAGTTAGTAAAATCTATCATCACCATCTTCATCATAATCATCACCAGTCTATATCCTGTCCAATCACCCAAAACTTTTGACAGTTCATAATTGGTTTTAATAGGGATGGTAGACTACAAAAATTCTAATCTTAAAAGATAAGGTCTCCGAAAATAATTTATACAACATAATGTAATTTTTCTAATATTATACGGGGTTTCTGACCATTCTGGGCACCATGTATGGTTACAGCCTACAAAAATTAAAAGAAAAATAATTACTACTCGTAATTTACGATCGCTGTCAAACGAAAACAAACGAACGAATTGAACTTATTTAATGCTTTTTGTCAGCTAGTTATTTTTGTCAGATATGTTTAGTTGCGTAATGCACCGCACGTATTAAAAAATAAAGTTATTATGTTGATTGAGAGATCTCTTGAATGTAAAATTTTCTATTCACAATAATTTATATCCGCTCAGTTTTGAAGTTTAAATTCTAATTTAAAGTTTGATTAATGTTATGTCGAATGTTCTTTAGTGAAAAGTTGAATGAAGATAGCGAATATCAATATGCCATTGCTTTATTTCTAAACCGACAAAAAAAACATTCGGATATGTACCAGAATAAACGATTATTAGGAATTTTTTAGTTGGATAGGTTGTAATTTAAAGTTGGTCCTATCTAAATTCACTTTGAAAGATAAAAAAATCGGCCAAGTGTGAGTCGGACTCGTGCACTGAGGGTTCCGTACTAACTTTAACTGAATTAGGGGTCCACTTAGAAAATACCACAATATTTAATTGACTGCAAAAATAATTTGTTTTTATAGTGTTTGTATAAAGAACAAAGTTATGTTGTTAAAAAGATGCTTTTTCTCAAAAACTATTGGTTTGAGCTCGTTCAAATCAATTTTCGTTGAAAGAATTTTTTAAGATCTACATTATATATTTTTTTCAAAATTTTTACTTGCTTAGTTTAAAAGTTAGAGGGGGTGCAACGTTTAGGGGTTGGAGAGGGTGTTGGGGGTGATGTAGATGATCAGGATGAGGTGGTAAATAAAGAGACGAGCATGAATTGACAAAATATATTTATTTGCTCCGGCTAAGCTTACCACCTCTTAAAAGCTACACAGAAATCTCAGGCGTGAGTCCTTTGTAAGGCTCTGAATTACCCCTACTTCTGAGCGAGTTGTACCACCAAACTTATCATGTAAATTATACTAAACGGAATAATCTGAATTTAATTATGAACGGAATACTAATAAACGGCAACCGGAAATGTAGACTGCTAACTGGATTAAGAAGATGTTTCCACTTACTTCATCAAAGATAGGGTAGGGTAACCTTATGCATCCACGTGGCGTGGTACCAACCCGAATCTCATCGAGACAAGCTTCTTGCGTCGTTCATTAGATCAGCGGAAAGTCAGCGTAAAACGGAAAGGTAATGTGCTAAGCCTGGTAGCCAAACCAAGCGGCCATCAAAAGATCTGAAAGAAACCACTTATGTTATAGAACTGCAATAAGCGACTCAATGAACAAAATCCTGCCAAATCAGCAAATATACTTACGGCACTTAGACCGGAACAAAATTTAAATATTAAACACGGCTATTATAAGCCGCAAACAAAATTGAGGTGTCGGCCTCCATCCTTCTCTTTAGGTTTCCTGGCCGACAGCCAGAGCGAAGGTGTCCTCCTCGACATCTTCACAACACCAAGCCGAATGCCAGAATGAAATCAATCAAATGGAATCCTCGAACGAAACCTCCAAATTGCAAAAATGCAAATCATTGTCACGAAGGAATTTCCGAGTGCCCAGTTCACTAACTCAAATCTCCCCAAAACAATCGAAACAACACAAAGAACTATTTCTTTGTAAAACACATATTAAACTAACAAGAAAACATTCAAACTTTTTAGGTTATTGATTTACATTATTTTAATATTCCAATTACTATTATTAACTAAAGGCTGGTCGTTTATTTAAATTGTTTCTTTACCAACCAGTCCTCAAGACAACGTATTTTTCCCTAATCAATTCCCAATGTTTATAAACCTGCCATACTACTATTGTTTATTACCTTTTTTAAACATCTGTCTAAGGTCATAAACGTCATTCTGCCAGGCTCATGAAAATTACTTCGGCTGCGTGAAGTTTCATAAAATAATTTAATGTCAACACACAATCTTAAAAATATAGAAAACAAGTATTGTTATATTTATTAAAATAAATCATTCACGACATTTGTGAAATGAGTAAGTGTTCCGTGCGTTTGCTAAACGTAGACAAACGAACGTAACGTTATTATAGTCATTCGGAGCATACGGACAGTCGCATGCGCATCTGACAGCTCCTTGTCATTGACAGATCAATAACCAAAACAACAAAACTCGATTATTATTGAAGTGAAATTAAATGAGTTTTAATAATGAAACAATGAATGTATTAACTAAACGTGAGTATTTAGAGATTAGTGCGCAGCTCAGAAATCACAACGTGACAATACACCCCCCCCAACGAAAAATCGCTGCCCTCAGCGATGCTAAGGCAACACAGAAAATACCGGAATAAAACGAAATACCTAGTCAGGTGAACTACTCATGGCATTTTGAAAAATGCGTCAAAAGCCTTCGAGAAGACAACCTATTGAAACACCGAACTAAAACATAAATGATGTTGGTAACTCTCTTGGCATCGTGTATCACGCATCAAGGCCTACGAGAAGCTAACCAAAACATCACTAGGAAAAATAACGGAAAACCAAAAAAATTACTCTTCTGGCATAACGCAAAAATAACACGCCCTTGAGAAGTTAATCTTAGTTCATTCTAAATTAACGGAAAAACTCTTGATCCATAACAAGGGATCAAAGAGTCGGAAAAACTGCACCAATGCAGCAACGGAAATAATCTAGAAATAAACCAGTACAAATGATTACTCTCTTAGTATCGTGCAATAACACGCATGTACGCCTTTGAAGAGTTAATTTTACGTAACTCTAGCTCATTCCAAACCAACGGAAAAAATCTCTCTATCCATAACACAGGATCAAAGAGTCGGAATAAAACAAACGGAAATAATCGAGAATGAGCCAGAACCAACGGAAAACCACAGAACACGGAAAATTAACGGAATAGGTAAAAAAAATTTTTCTTGGCATCATACCAAAACACGCATCAAGGTCTTTGAGAAGTAAATTTTTCGCAACTCTAGTTCATTCCAAACTAACGGAAAAATCTCTCGATCCATAACAAACAAGGATCAAAGAGTCGGAAAAAAACTGCGGAAAAGCAGAAACGGAAATAATCCGGAATGAACCGGAACCAACGAAAAAAAAACCAGACTAATGAGAACCCTCGACGCTTCAGCACTACCAAAATCGAACCAGAATTTCTAATTTCATACATCCACATTCTTCCATCTCATTCACGCAATCTTTCAGTACTCCAGTAACAAGTTTCATTTTACTGTTACTGTACCCTTTCACTTATATGTTTCAAACTATCAACGTTTTTAACACATCTAAACTGGTTTCTGCACTGGAAACGACTTAAGCTATCAAGTCCATAATACCCAAAGCGTGAATGCTTAAAGAAAAAATTATTCAGTAAACAAAATTATATGGAGTTACTATACGTATTAAACTTAGTATGCCAGTTCGTTCTTAAAAAAAAATGTAAATGTTTAAAAAAAAAACACCGGAAAAAAAATTGTTTGGTTGTAGACCCCCTCAGAATTAAAAATCGTATGAATTATAAATTCATACCAAAATAAAATTAAATTAAAATCCGCAACAAAATCAGAATAGAATTACAATCCGCAACAAACAAAATAAAATACTTAATCACAATGACCGCACAATGTAAAACGCAATCCAGTTAGACAAAACTACCGTTAAAACAAAATATTCAAAAATATCACACAAAATAAATTATAACTGTATTTTAGTTATTACCATAATATTTAAAAAAAAATCCGCTAGTATATTACTTCTAAGTATCAAAAGAACACAAAACAAACTTTGATAAAATAAAATTTTTTGTAACCCTGTATTACAAATTTTACAAAACCACACTGTATATGTAGCAAAATATTTTAAATTTTAATATATCTCAAAGGATAGTTAAAATTATCATCTATAGTTACTTACTAACTGTGCTAGAATAATATTTAAATGTTAACAAAATGTCCATACATTATTGTGTATGAATACCCTCAAATTGAAAAAAATAATCTTAATATGTTAAATTTTACAAAAAATGATTTATTTTTGTATAGAAACCAAGAATATTACAAATTATATGGTTGTCGCTGATAATTGTCCAATAAAAATAAGTAATAAGATCACAATTTGAAATATTAACCAAAATTGTACAATGTGTGAAATTTAATAAAATTTTCTTAAAATTAAGGTAAATTGCTGCTAATTCATCTAAATTTCACTTTAAATATGCTAAGTTAACCCAATACATTAATTAAAATTAAGTTTTAATACTAAAATAAACACTTGTAAGAAATGGTTAATCGTCGGAAACACAATATCAAATTTTATTTCAGCGACACCATAATTGCAATTCTTTTCAACAAAATACACTAAATTAAGACAAATGAGGGTGGTATGATGGTACAATGCTCAAAAGAAACCTCTCCAATCACCAAAGTTACAGAAATTTTATCAGAAAAAATTACAAGAACGGAACGGAATACAGAAAAATATTTAAATTCATCAAAATTGTACCGGAATCCTTAAAAAAGTGGGCGCCACTGCAACGTTTAGGGGTTGGCGAGGGTGTGTAGGGGGTTGATGTAGATGATCAGGATGAGGTGGTAAATAAAGAGACGAGCATGAATTGACAAAATATATTTATTTGCTCCGGCTAAGCTTACCACCTCTTAAAAGCTACACAGAAATCTCAGGCGTGAGTCCTTTGTAAGGCTCTGAATTACCCCTACTTCTGAGCGAGTTGTACCACCAAACTTATCATGTAAATTATACTAAACGGAATAATCTGAATTTAATTATGAACGGAATACTAATAAACGGCAACCGGAAATGTAGACTGCTAACTGGATTAAGAAGATGTTTCCACTTACTTCATCAAAGATAGGGTAGGGTAACCTTATGCATCCACGTGGCGTGGTACCAACCCGAATCTCATCGAGACAAGCTTCTTGCGTCGTTCATTAGATCAGCGGAAAGTCAGCGTAAAACGGAAAGGTAATGTGCTAAGCCTGGTAGCCAAACCAAGCGGCCATCAAAAGATCTGAAAGAAACCACTTATGTTATAGAACTGCAATAAGCGACTCAATGAACAAAATCCTGCCAAATCAGCAAATATACTTACGGCACTTAGACCGGAACAAAATTTAAATATTAAACACGGCTATTATAAGCCGCAAACAAAATTGAGGTGTCGGCCTCCATCCTTCTCTTTAGGTTTCCTGGCCGACAGCCAGAGCGAAGGTGTCCTCCTCGACATCTTCACAACACCAAGCCGAATGCCAGAATGAAATCAATCAAATGGAATCCTCGAACGAAACCTCCAAATTGCAAAAATGCAAATCATTGTCACGAAGGAATTTCCGAGTGCCCAGTTCACTAACTCAAATCTCCCCAAAACAATCGAAACAACACAAAGAACTATTTCTTTGTAAAACACATATTAAACTAACAAGAAAACATTCAAACTTTTTAGGTTATTGATTTACATTATTTTAATATTCCAATTACTATTATTAACTAAAGGCTGGTCGTTTATTTAAATTGTTTCTTTACCAACCAGTCCTCAAGACAACGTATTTTTCCCTAATCAATTCCCAATGTTTATAAACCTGCCATACTACTATTGTTTATTACCTTTTTTAAACATCTGTCTAAGGTCATAAACGTCATTCTGCCAGGCTCATGAAAATTACTTCGGCTGCGTGAAGTTTCATAAAATAATTTAATGTCAACACACAATCTTAAAAATATAGAAAACAAGTATTGTTATATTTATTAAAATAAATCATTCACGACATTTGTGAAATGAGTAAGTGTTCCGTGCGTTTGCTAAACGTAGACAAACGAACGTAACGTTATTATAGTCATTCGGAGCATACGGACAGTCGCATGCGCATCTGACAGCTCCTTGTCATTGACAGATCAATAACCAAAACAACAAAACTCGATTATTATTGAAGTGAAATTAAATGAGTTTTAATAATGAAACAATGAATGTATTAACTAAACGTGAGTATTTAGAGATTAGTGCGCAGCTCAGAAATCACAACGTGACAGGGGGCGACCCATTTTACCACTTTTTAGACTTTTGGTAAAAATAATTCTAGGAACCTCTATGTCATTTTTAAAGACATATCCAAAGATACCCCAAACGCATAGGTCTAAGTAAAAAAAATTTTTGTTTTAGTTCTATGCATGGGAAGCCCCTCTTAAATATCATTATTTTTTATTTTTTGTATGAGAGTCGTAACGCAGTCAACAGGATACACCTACTTACCAAGTTTCAACTGTGTAATACTAATACTTTCAGAATAAAGTGGTTGTGGCATACGGACGGACAGACAGACAGACAAAACTATAAGGGCTCCGTTTTTGGCCATTCGGCTACGGAACCCTAAAAAGACAGACAGCCTTCAAAAAGAAGAAAAAAAAACTCCAAAAAAGCTTGTATTAAGTCATCAATTTTTATTCGTTTCCAAACAAGGAAACGCCGATAGTTATCATACACCGACTCAAAGTTGGTGACTTATTTATTATGCATGGTATGCTACACTTCGCTAAAATATCGTGTTTAACATATTTCAGATCGCTTTAAATACTGCCCCTGCCTTGCCTTTATATATAAGAAGTCGGTGTGTTTGTCAAGCGAAATACTGAAAAGTGCGTACAAGCAAAGGACGTATACCAAAGGTCAACGCGAAATCGTCATAGACTGGTGTTAGAGATAGTCCCAAAAACGCGACGATTCCAAAAAAATTGTTATGCGATGTGTAAAACGATATAATAACAAAATACCAAGTTATATTAAAGAACTCCCATTTAATAGCTTTAGAAAATCCCTGCGTAGGTGGCTGTTGGACAAGACATTCTATTCAATTGATGAATTCTTAAAACATAAAGAACCCAATGTTTAAGGTCGATGCATTGTTCTTGAATTCTGAATCTTGTATAAAATCATTAATTAATTCATCCAATTCAATTTAATTTAATTTATTATTTGCATGCTACAACATTTGGCTAAGTAGGTTAAAGAACCTTTATATCAAATCTATATCACATTCTATTTACCTGTACCCTACTTAATGGCAAATAAAATATTTGTATATTTGTATATTTGTTCCCGTGGCATAAACTGCCATTAACCTATTTAATATTTAAAAAAATCTATAGTTACCTGCTGGGAACCAAACTTCAGACGAAATTTCGTCCACTAAACCACTACCTTTTCATCTTGTCAGCTACAACAAACATAAATCAATAGTATTTCCGCATCATCACCCAAGCTCCTGCGGGTTTAACCATAGCAATTACCTCATACTGTGGAATTGCTAGTAATTTATCTCAGGCTTGTTTATTTCTGTTGGAGGAGGATGTGATTATTTCGCTGTCTTATTGTTAACCTGTACCTTATGCTGGTAATTTAGTTTAGTGCTCCCGTTTTGTATTACAAAGGTAAAAGTTTTGAATTTTTAGTAAATATTTTCAGGATTTCAAATTTAATAGCAAAATTGTTAATAATGCACTTGTAACATTTTATCGTAGGTACGGCCAGGGTCCCTGCTGCCTAACCACTTTCAAACGAAAATAGCTTGCAGTATTACAAAAAAAACGGACGTCACTTCAAACGAGAGACGACGCGGGCTGCAAGTGATAATGCTGCTTATTGTGGTCAGGCGCCAAAGACCTCGATAATACATGGTTTGTGGCCGTTTCAGCACAACTAGACCGTCTTCATGAAGCGTGAAATATTTTTGGGTGTTTTCCCACATTCTGTTTGTGCTTGTACATATTTGTGTCTATTGGGAGAAATGGCTACAGCGTATTAAAATGAGTAAAGTAAAGTACTATAATCATCCCACTGCAGGGCAAAGGCCTTCATCATTTTTAATTCAAGGTACCATTGCAATAATCATCGGTACAGGCATAGTTACCATGCTTTCCAAATGCGAGTTGGTATTCACAAACCAGAGAAATGTTAATTTTTTTTAAACTTTTATTGCCCAACCTAAGGGTCGATCCTAGGACCCCTAAATGTTTGTATTATAATATGCTGGCGTCTTTGGTAGCACTGTAAGTCAGCATGTATCGATTTTGATTAATAAATAAATCTACCCGGTACTTAACCACTACAACGGGACGTGAAACCCTATATGCTTATCAAAATATATAGTTAATGTAATAAAATCACTTACTTATTTGAGAGACACAATATTTAATTCTCCTTCATTCATTACGATATTAGTTACTACCTTAATGAAACACAAACAAAGGTGTTATGTTTAACTTAATCTGATATTCTAAAGCGAAACATGTAAAATTACGAAACTATCTTCAGCTTACTTTGGAATTAATTACAATAATTCCGTCGAGAAATGCGAGCCGTGTGCGATTCTCGAAATTATTAAATTTCATACGTGAAGGGCGCTTATAGAAGGCCTATGGAAGGCTGTTATTCTGAAATGATGCGATAAAAATGGTAACCTCAAAAATGTCAGTGTCGCGTGAAATATACGTTGTATCTCAACAAGTGGTATACCTACTTGCTAGTCACTTACTTTGGAATCAGAAAATGAATGTGTTAATGTCAAAAGTTTTTTTTTTTAACTGTATACGTTATATCGCTTAAGTACATAATTTTGTAAGTACTATTCAAAATTTGGTTGCCTATATCCGTTTCAAGTATTTTATCAATCACCTATACATCTAAATAAAAATAAATCATCGAAAAGTAAGAGCATAATTCCAATCAACTGTACTAGACTAGACAATTCCTATTTCTTAGTTTGATTTTAAGGAAAAAGTTTTTAAGGAATAAAATACTGACCATTGTATAAAAAAAAACTGCAGCTGTAGAAATATCCACATGAAATATATCTAAACAAAGTCAAAAATAGTCATAAACAGTATACTCGTATATTGCTTACATTATTTTCCTTGGGAAACTCGTCCAAAGCCTCGACGGACCTTGATGATAAAAAAAAGATGTAAATTAAATTATATCGAGCGATGCCAAGATGAAAACCCGGCGACTATGAGGGCAGGCAGTTATTAATTTACATTTCCACACGCGGCCGGGTTCAAGGGGCACAAACTAGACCCGATGTTCTGGTAGGCTACCCACGGAATGGTAATTATTATAAATCGATTAACGGTTCAGTTAGTTTAGATCTAAAATTAATATAATCAGCATAGCGTTAAACCGAGGTTCCGGACTGTCGTACTTAAGGCCCGGTAGTTCGGCACCGTAAGCGCCATCAGCACGCGACAGTAAAGCCGATCGTCCACCGCCAAATAAACTAAGTTAGTTTAGCTTAGCTCGCATGATTGAGCCAGTTTTTCATACAATGTCGCTTAGCTGGCATAGTTTGCGGTGGACGCACATGTATGAAAAAATGGCTCAACTCTAAACCGACGAGCATGCATGAAGAGGTTGATGAATGTGGAAGAAGCGAAAGTTGTATGCCAGGATCGTAGTAAGTGGAAGGCCTTGGTCTCTGCCTACCCCGTTGGGAAGGAGGCGTGATTGTATGTATGTATGTATGTATTTTTTATTCTCATTTTTTTTTCTTAGGATAACATACAGTTTGAGTTACTTAGTAAAAATAACACATTAAAAACTATCTACCATTTACATGTTTTCGCATATGGGCTTCTACATGCTTGTTTTGCGAACGAGAGCTATTCAAAGAGATCAACATACTAACAGTTGCATCTCAATACATTTTCGAAAACATTATGTACGTCCGTAAAAACCTCGAATTTTTGTCAAAAATAGTGACGTACACAATTTCAATACCCGAAATAAAGATAAACTTGCCGTTCCAGGATTCAGACTGCGAAAAGTAGGTAATTCGTTCATGGGAAATTGTATCCGAATTTTCAACAAATTACCACTGTCAATTGCTGACCTCCCTGTACATAAATTCAAATCATATATCAAAGTTGTTTTAATGAAAAAGGGCTATTACACTATTGATGATTATATAAATGATAGGAACGTTTGGCTATAAATTGTATCAGCTCGCACTGGCATATATCTTATGTAAACATGTTTATTTAAAAAGAGGCTGACAATAGTGTCCGAGTTTCTTGCGCTGCTTCTTCTCGGCACTAGCCCACATTTGTCCCGAAGCAGTGGTAGGTTAAATATTGGGACGTGTAAAAGCGCCTCCAGGGGCCTATTTGCAGAAATAAAACGAAATAAATGATTTTAACTGATTTTAACTAAATTATTATACAACAATATTAATTTAAGTTTGAGTGCTCATCAAACCAGTCCCTGAATACAGTTTTCTTAACGTTATTTACACTGGAATTAAAGAGGTCAAGCTCGAAACGGTCGGTCATAGAGTTAAAGGCGTTAGCTGACCTTGCAAAGAACGAATGTATTTGGTGGCACTGTGAGGATTAAACAGAGTTACAGGTCGTCTCAAAGTCCTGCTAGGGGTTCGCAGGTTTATTAAAGAGAGAAGATGAGAAGAGTCAATTTTAGATTGAGCTATTTTTAAAAGAAATATAATGTCGGCTATACTTCGTCTTTCTTGTAGCGGTAATATGTGCTGCTTTCTGCATCTCGCTTCGTAATTACTGCCATAACATTTACTCTTATACTGCAAAAATCTCATAAATCTACGTTGAACTCCCTCTAGCCGGTTAACATGGACATCGTATTGTGGATTCCAAACCTGTGAACAATACTCGAGGATACTCGTACTACGCACAAACGAACAATATACAATTTTTGCAACCTTTACGCTCTGAAATTGAGAACAAGAACGCATAATTAAACCCAGATTCATATTTGCTCTCTTTGCTATGTGATCGACGTGTTTCTCACAAGTTAACTTAGAATCATGTATTATGCCCAAATCTCGAATTTCATCTACATTTTTGAGCTTTATTTTATTTATTGTGTAGTCAAATTCAGATGTATGAGCTTTACGGGTTAAGTATATACTAAAGCATTTGGCGATATTCAGTTCTAATTTATTAATTTTGCAGTATTCTTCTAATCTATCTAAATCATTCTGAAGTTGTAGGCAGTCATTTAGGTTGTATGTACATATTTTTTCCAGACTTTAGAACGCTGTTTTCTAAGTCTCATATGGGTTTTAAAACTCAAAAACGCTGCCTCAAAGGACCACCAAGCCTTAAGATTTCACGTGGAGTGGCGAAACGCGTCGAGGTTTTTCTTACATCGGTGTCGGGTACTAATGGCTGCATTATGTACTGTATGCATTTTTGATTCTTTCTAGCAAGAACTACTGCTTGCTCACTTGGTGTAGATGTGGGTAGTGTGGTATAGGTTCCTAGGCCGGTGTTAACAAGCGAAAATCATTACAAAATTTTTTTTCCTAATTTCCGCAAAGTAACGCCTTAATCTAATAATAGATACACAACATAACAGTGTCAGATTCAGGCGTAACTCGTTTATTTCCTTTTCCACAGGAATCAATAAATTTTTATTTGTAGTTTACGCGTGAAATAGTAACAGACAGACAGACAAGCAGTTAACAGAGTTACTTCGGCATTTACAATATAAGTTAGGTTAATGATTATACAGAACGTCGTGTAAATAATATCTGGATGTTGTTTATAAATTTGTATATTATAATTGCTTTTGTTCGTGCAATTAACACTTGCTCGGTGCGGCTGTCCGCGGGCAAAGATCTACATCAGGCTAGTGATGTGACTAAGATGTGATATAATAATAACATTTTAACCACTGTTACGTAATAGGGATTAAAGTCTAGAATAACCCACATTCATTTACACATTTTAAGCACGTGGTTTAAATGTGTACATTGGTTATTTCAGACACAATTTAAATCAATTGTTATCGCCACAGCTGCGGCCGGCTGTCGCGCGGAGTTCAAAACTCAAACAAAAACAGAACAGCACGTTAGGTCTAGACTTCATTTAGGTAAGTGCGGTTATTTCGTCTATAGTGTTAAGTTACTTTTTGCTAGCGGCTAAGCCCGCGTGGACTACTCGTTACATCGCCTGTATGAATGCACGAATAAATAATAGTCTATGTCTATTAGGAATTATTATCATGGCACTTAAAACAGTGCCGAAATATCGGAAAATCATAAAAATAAAGTACATGGTAAACTTTGAATCAATTGACTATTGTGATAAAGACCATGAAAGGTTTAGTCGGTATATTACATGTTATAAGCCTTGAAGTAATAAACAATAACACTATAAGGTATTAATTGTTTGCCTAAGTTGGGTTAAAGTTTTGCTATGTTTTGTTCGTATGCGTGTCCAAAGATACTTACCTAAGATTTTTATCTCAAACAATGCATGCCTTTCGTGTGAGCAACCGTTATATCTCTTTTCTTTGTATTTGAAGCAATTTCTTTAATTTATCGCTAGTCATCCTGTCTTACTTAACAACAGTGTTCTCTTAAGTTGTACTAAAAACAGTTTTCAAATTTACGAACATAAGTAGTAGTGGCGTAGGTACTCAGCGGTTTTTGAAGTGTCGCCTGCTCCGAGGTCGCGGGTTCGATTCCCTAACGGGTCAATCTAGAAAAAAATTATAATGGTTCTGTACTTTTTCGAATCTGGATGTTTGTGGTTCCTTCATTGTTTGTGATTACTTTGGGGTCAGAACATGACGTGACTATCCAAATATTTTATTTATTTACAATTTTATTCATTTATTATTAAATCAATTACGGGATAAAAAGATGTAGGTAATCTTTATTATTTATTTGTTATTTTACTAATAAAATTTCACTGCAGTCGTGAAACTTGATAATATTATAATCTGTTATTGATTAAAACAAAATATAAATCATTAGTTAATAATTAGAACAAAGTATTTCATTCTTTATCGATATCGCAAACCGTGTCCCATCACTATGCTATGCCGTTCCCAAGCCTCAGGCAATCTTAGTACCTCTCGTCAATATTTTAACATAATTTTTGGCAAACTTCCAGACATTTAAAATTCAAATATTTATAATTTGCGTAAAGCCGGAATACGGTCTTATTATGTCTGCCTAAGAGGTCATAATTCTATTAATCTTGGGGTAAGGTCTAAATATTGCTCTTTGTGGGATTCTGAATAAATAAAATATTATTAAATTAACTTATTAATCTAAATATTTTCTCAACTGACGCAAACAGCGCGCGCATCGTAATGTATTCAAGCCATTTAATTAGTATTTAGAAATCAAAAATTCTAGTCTTATTATTAAGACTGAAATTAGTTTAAATGTAAAAGTTTCTAGAGTTTTCTGAAAGTACGTAACTTTTAAATTATATTTAACAGAAACAATTCATTCAAATCGGTAAACAAATTGGCCAAGATATATAAATTTTCTACATCTTTACCCTAAAATAAAAGCCATTAGTTTGCTCAGATGAATGTATGGAAATCTAGCAGATTTGTTGATTGACAGTGTAACATCCCAGTAGCAATCACGCCAAATCGGCTGAACGAATCCGAGTTCCATCTGAACTCGGTAAGGATATAGATTAGGCTGGATTCCTGTGGAATAGGTTCAAGTACATAATTAAATGCGTATATGTCGCGGGCAACAGTTAGTTAAATATTTAAAGCACTTGTTTTATGGAAATGAGAAACAAAAAAGCCCAAATACCCAGACCCAAAAAAAAACTAGAAGAAATAAAATAAAATACTGCCTCCTACGTAGATCTGTCTGGGAATCGAAGCTGGTACGCCACTCCACCTTTAAGGACGGCACGCCGAAGCATGTAAACAAATTGGAAGCTACCATCTTGAATATGAGAGCCACTTCCTTAAAATAAGTAGGTTAAAAATACACAGAAAACTATCACGTAGCAACTGACAAAGGTGCAGTGCCACATAACAACCACAATTCGCCCACGACTGCAATTCCTTTCGGTCTTATTGCTCTTCAGTTTTCAATGGAATTTGAATCTAAAAGCTCGACAAAGCTCCTAAAGTATTCAGCTGACGCTTTATTGTAAAACACGATTGTGTGACCAGCTTGCAAACGAGCTTACTGCACACAGTTTGTAAGATAAGTAAATACTTGAATAGTTAGTGGTATCGGGTTAAGGTAGATTAACAATAAGTTACCTCTTTTGTCTCATGGGTGACAAAATTTTGAAAGGTTTGCAAGCATGTTGCCAGAAACACAAAATTCCAGATTCATGAAATGCTGAGTGTCCACCAGATTACACAGATACCTACGCAAAATGTCAGACATGCGAAATAAATACAAACTCGTAAAATGGCAAATATATGGATGTAATAGTTGACTCGCAGGGTGTTTTTTTCACAACTGGAAACTGTGGTTGCCAACCGGCCGATCGTAAGTAGTGATTACGGCAAAATTATCTTTTTGAAGAGCTTTTGAATATTTGTATTTATGACGAATGATTCTTCAGAAGTTAGGTAGGGCTAGCTTTTTTCTAGGTTCTTAAATTGTATAGTATTTTGAATAACAACGCATAATTTGTGAGATTTATATTTAAATTTTTCATCAATATCTTAAAAGTTTATCACATTCAAATTTGGCAAAAAATAGCATACCTCAAGTCATATTTGAATAGGGTTCATAGCAACGTCAGGCAATAATATAAGATAGGTAAGTATGCAAATAAGTAACGTAACAGATTTTTAAAAAGTCAGTAGAAGTAAGTGGTAAACATTTTTTTACCGACATGAACATTCATCGAAAAGCATGAAATATGCCAAGATCAACATCATGTAGAACCAGCCTATAATCATCCATCTGCAGGGTAAAGGCCTCTCAAACGATACTCAAAGCATATAAAAAAATTGACGGTGATGAAATATACATATATACTGGTACATATATATAAACTGTTAGTAACAAATTAATTACTAAGGTGTGTAAATTACCATCTTACACAGCAGGATTACGACTACAAGTTAACAGATTTGGAAGATTAACCTTAAGACTGTATGTAGGGCAGGCTTGTTCATTATCTGCGAATGTATTTGAAGAGCGAAATAGTAAGCCTAGGTATATACGCTTTCATTCACACAGTTGGATCCGAATTAAATCTAGATGTACTCCTTGTCTGGCTTAACACTTCAATTAAGTATCTACAAATGGGTTCCATTCATAAAACATAAGAGCCAAAAGAAAGATATGTTTACGGATTTTGATTCGCGATTATTTTGGTTTAACCCGACGCTCTACCCGCGACCATGAACGCTGTGAAGTGTTCGAAACGACGGGTTAAATCAAAATAAACGCGAATTAAAATCTGACAACATATCTTTCATTTCAATGTATAGTGTTCGCGTCAACTTAAGAAAACTTTACATAAAAACTATATAAACAGTTCCATACAAGAGGTTCATTCGTCGACTAGCTTAGATACTTACTAAGAAGAAATCCTTAGGCCTATGTACCTTGTCGTTTGGCTAAGATGGTGATGATGATGACTTTTAGTCACAATTTAAGGATTTGGTCTAGAATAAATTTTACTAACTATTAATATTGGCCGTAAGTAAAGTGTTCTTCATATTATATTTACTTTTTAACTTTTTTTAAGTATCATAAAATTGCTAGTGCAAATACGTGAACCGTCCCGTAGGCGGATGGTTATGGGTTAGAGGTCCTACCTCATACATAATTTTTATTCAAAGAGTTGTAATTTTTATTTACACTAAGAACAAAGTTGCTAAAAAAACATTTTATAAAAACCGTAGGTCTGTCTCGTACTGAGGAAAAGTCAATAATATCGACAGTTAGTTTCTATCTAATTATGACGTGTTAGTTGTTTAGTTAAAAGTTGTAAACCTTACCGTCTCAATGTCCTGCAGACGAGTAGCAACAGCCTATAATCATCCCACTGCAGGGCAAAGGCCTCCATCATTGAATTCAAGGTACCACAGAATGATGGGTAGGTACGCATAAAATTCCAGGCTTCGAACTGCGAAAAGTAGGAAAAGCGTTCGCTGGGAAATTGTATTCGTATTTTCAACAAATTACCACAGGGTATTGCTGAACTCCCTACATAAACTTAAATCGCATGTCAATGTAATTTTAATGAAAAAAGGCTTTTACGCTATTATTGATTATATTATTAAAATTATAAAGGATGAACGGATGGCGTTTAATTGTCTCAGATCGTACTTGCTTAAATTCTTTGTAAACATTTATTTAAAAAGAGTCTGAAGATAGTGACCGAGTTTCTTGCGCTGCTTATTCTCGGTACTAGCCCAGACTTGTCCCGAAGCAGTGGTAGGTTTAAATATTGGGACGTGTCAAAGCGCCTCCCGTGGGGCCTAATTGCAGAAATATTGTTTTAATTTTATATAACTAATCACCACGCTTGCCAAATGCAATGGTGATCACAAACCTTAGGAATATTATTAAAATCGAAACTCTTATCCTCCGGGTTCGATTCCCTGACCCCGAGATCTTTGTCCGGCACTTATAACGCTAGACTACAAGGGGTTGAAACAGCAGACATGTAAAAACTAAAAATTTCAATCATTGACGTTATTGTTGACTTGAAGAAAGCGGGTTGGGTTTGGTCAAGTAAAATAATCGCTACTAAAATCGTGATCAGTCGATGGCAATCTTCAAGATATTGCCAATACCGTGGCCGTAGTGATGCCACCCTAAGATCACTATCGTCTATCGAAAGATTTATTCAATTTTAATACAGCGCATTTAAACGCGAACTTACTTTATTTTACTGCATATGACGTTTAAAATAAGTTATCGCATTAATGTTTCCGATCCCATAGTACGTAGCTTATTTTGTTAAAGTACGGAAAAATGAGCAGATCCCTGCCAAACAGAAAAGTAGAAAGTAACCAAGGATTTATTAAACACAAGAAATCAAAACTAGTCGCATCTGAAAAATAGGTGCGTACGCCACTTGTGTAGTGGCATACGCGTGAAGGTTATCGAATGCTTCTACAATCTCAAGGTCAATCGATAGCAATACTATCGATGATTCGGCATCACTACGACAAACCGATGCATCGCACCTGAGTGCAATTTGCAGTTTTCGTGCGAAAGGGCCATAACCGTTTGGGAACCACGTGGGTACGTGTCTATGGGTATTTGCGAGTTCGATTTTTATTGAAGTTCTCTCTTGTAGATGTCTAGAAGTGCATATTTTGAACTGGAGACTTTTGAACTGTAGCAACATAAGGAAAATGATTGTTTGAGAATATTTTTCTACATTGCTTGACGACCTGAAGCAATGTCGTGTGTATAAAAATAATATCACTGCTGCTCTTTCTATGGGTGTCGTAAGAGACGAATAAAGGAGTAGGTACTGTCAGCAGAAGAGGGATAGCCACGTTTTCTCATCGATGGCCGAAATGCAATTGCCAAACCATAAAAGCCAAGACTAAAATTTTGCCATTATCGTCACACTTGGCTATTGCTCTTGGTGATAATTATCGCCAAATTTAAATCCACAATGTTTTACATTAAAAAACAAAGCTTTTTTCTTTTAGCCCTAACCTGTGAATTTGAATTTAAGAAAAAACATTTTCATCATCAGCTTACTAGTAGACATTTACAGATGTCGAAAAGAGTTTTCTTTTCTCAATCGCCTCATTTTACAGGCGAGTTGGGAACCTTGGAATACTCAATGGTAGAAAGAAAACGCCTGTCTGTCTTATTATAACATCTATAGGATGAGAAGAAGTAGATCCTATTCTATTTCGTACCAACACCACAGGACAAAGGCAAAACTGAATTCATCTGAAAAATAACATTACGTGTCATTTTAGTTTTCCGCAGTAAAATTTAGTAAAACATAATAAAAAAGTAGGCCCGAAGTTTGTTCCCTGCAGTACTCCGCATTGCTAACCAAAGTCTCGCCTACATCGCAGCGAATTCCGCAAGTCGGTGTTTTGAATGCAGAATAAGAAACCAGCCTTGTACTTCAAGAAACCTAGTAAAACAGCGGAATATCTTTTTATTTTGCTTAGGGAAGAGAAGAGAAGAAACTTTTTGAGTTCACTTTTTGCATTAATGATGACAGTTCTATTATCATTAAGGTAAGGTATTTATACCTACACAACATTTTTTTAGTCTAAAGGTAACTGGAGAATTGCTGTCTGAAGGATCTCCTTCATGGCCCATCTGGGCAGCAGCGTCTTTAAATGAGTACCTAAATGAATAAGTTATATATTTAAAATAAAAGATTTTAATTAAAATTTTCCCCACCATTGGTCAAACTAAGCTATTGAGCTAAGCTAAGCGTAGTGGCTATGGCTAAATTTATCTTTTCGAGACGTTAGCATTTAGCCGTGGACTGTTAAAGGCTGTTGATGAAGAGGATGAGATACATTTACCAATATTTTATCAAAATATGTGATTAACATAATCCAAATATAACATAAAGCTTCATGTTTTACATAAAAATCTTTATATTAGCACAACAAATTTTATTTTACTCTGAAGGAAGAACAGCGGTCCAAGTTCACTCCCCGAGGAACACTCAAAACTATTTCAACAAAGCCTTCGCAACACCTAGCGCTTGTGTGCCAAGTTTATACAGCGTGCTACTTGTTGAAAATACATTAAAGTCGTTAGACATGTCTGCTTTGGGAAAACTAACGAAAATATGCTTTCCAAACGATATTACAATACTCGTACTACCCAGGTGTCTAATTTGTAAGTACCGTTAAACAGTAATGTTAAGCTGTTGTCATAAGATTATAGCCGCTAAGCTCTGTTGGAGGCCTTGAGAAACATCCAACGGCGAAGTGATGTTGTCACAGCGTCGCCCTCACTCGCCGTCCATCATCATGCACTAGGCCAGCGTGGTGGCACTAACGCCTTAACCCCTCTCCTTATAAAGGAGAGAGAACCGTGCTCAACAGTAAATGAAAATGAGTTTTTATTTTACTGTTAAACATTAGACCACCAATGTAACACTCTTAGTAAGCAATAAACATTTTGATTTTGATTTATTGTGTATCAATACAACTTCAAGGTTTGGTAAATGAAGTGGTTGATCAAGTGATTTGTCGATTTCATTATGTTTGTTGAGATGTTGTTACATTCATATTTAAATAATGGTATCCCTATTGAGTTGCAATTAAGAATGTGTATGGCAACACTCTCTTTCTCATGCACAATGGCGTTCCTTCCTTCCTGTAGTCTGTACTGTATCATGTAATGTGTGCGTCCCACGCGAATAATGTAAAAGTATTAATAAACAGTGAAGTGATTACAGTTAACAACCTCTTTTTCTTCAGGACCTCTAACTTAGTATATTCACAATGTTCAATACACCTTATACAGTAAAGTTATAAAAACAATCTTAATTTTGTAAGTTCTTAAGTTTTCCTTGGGTGTGGTAATATTAATTTAAAATGTCGGCACCTTACGATACATATTATCAAATCTTAATTGTTATCGTAATTCAGTTTTTTTGAACTCATATAACAATACAAATTGTTATGTAACGAAAGGATACATAATAATAAATAATAATAAATAATGCCTTGATATTTTTTTGCACGGAGAAAAAAGGTCTAGTTTTACTAACCAGAATTTTGAGGAAGTTAACTAGAACGCATAGTGCTATACGTGACAACTATACATTTTGTAAATGATATTTTAAAAAACTAGTTTTTAGTAACGTGCATTTTCTGGTACATTGATCACATTTTTCGGTACACTTTACCATCGAATTTGTACTGCTAGCAATACTTAAACATAGTTGTGCCCATTACTAACTCATTATTTTGATCTTTACAAAGAAAGTAGTAACTGATACTATTTGACATGTTTCGTGTACTTAACTTATTTACCAGATTTTTTTAGTAATTGCATTTAAGCGACTATTTATCCTTAAAACTAATTCTGATAGCACTCGCAGTTTTTTGTTAACTTTTAATAGATTTTTTGTTATCAGCTAAGCTAAAAAATATTTTAGAATACTACCAGAACGACTTGTAGAAAACAAATCGTTCTGGTAGTATTCTAAAATATTTTTTTCTCCGTGTGGCTTAGCTGATAACAAAAAGTTTCGGGCAGCACAAAAATGTGCATATGAAGTTGCAAAATGTAAAGATATTTCCTAAAATAAATCTTATGCAATACTTGCAAATTTATGTTTGCATCGTAAAACCTTCTTCCATGCCGTTGCAAATATGCGAGCGGGCACTTACCTGTTTTGACACTAAAACTAAAGTACTTTGAGCACTTTGGTGAGCCAATAAGCCGACGCGGCGAAAATATATTGATCTCTGTAGACCAGAGCTGAAACTGGTATACATGGGTCAAAAACCTTGTTTCAACTGGTTTTGTCATGTTATTAATGAATTTGAATCAAATTCTGATTTAAACTTTCATGGTCACTATAGCGCTCGGAAGAATGAATCTATACTAATATTATAAAGCTGAAGAGTTTGTTTGTTTGAACGCGCTAATCTCAGGAAGTACTGGTTCAAATTTAAAAAATATTTTTTGTGTTGGATAGTCCATTTATCGAAGAAGGTTTAAGCCTATATCACATCATACTGCGAATAGAAGCGAAGCATCAGTGAAAAATGTTGCAAAAATAATCGCGATCATAATAACAGAAATTGACGCGTACGAAGTCGCGGGCAACAGCTAGTGAATGATAAATGGGAAAGTTTGCTAATCACTCCAAAACGGTATACGTATCCAGAAGTTATTTTGCAAGTTGATAGATGTCATCATAAAAAAAAGTTATATTCCCTTGGGATAAACAAATATTTCAAAATTCACGCGCTTCAAAGTCAAATTTTCAAAGTCATGGAAAACAGCTAGTGTTACAATGCTTAAGTTTGAATGGACCGAAAAATTTTGTTACTCATTCTCGCCAGAACTACTAACGAGATCCAAATAAATGTGACATTAAGATCGATTATCAGCTACAATACTAGAGAGGCTTATAATACCAAAAAATTGGATAGATCCCATAAAATAGTTCAAACTATAAAAATACTTATTTTTTACTATTTTTCCTTTACCAAAAAAACGTACCCAAAGTGCATATACGTAACAAAAAAAAACGTATCCTAGTTTGTAATTCAGAAGACTCGAGGTTACGGAGCAAAGGAAATAACACAAAAACACTTCATACATAAATTACACATTTTCAGTTTTCATTACGCCTAAAAACACATCCTGCCCGGTTGACTGAAAAAACATTTTTTCTTTGCCGCTGGATCACAGTGTAGCAAAGGCCAGTAATGGAACCCGTTAGGGGGCAATATTGTAATTTGTGGGTGCTTTCTGTGGTGGTTGTAGTTTAGCATCTTACTAGCAATGCTAAATGCTTTGGTGGCAATCGCCATCAAGCCATGTTTGCAGCAGTTCGGTTTCGAATGGATCATTTTGACCATTTTATTGATGATTTGATCAATCACTAGAGTTAATTGATTCGGGATTTATATCATGTACCGTGTTTTCTTAAGAGTTTACGATATTTTTAAACGTATGACTGTGCAAGTAGCTTAAGAAGCGAACTAAAACGACACGAGGCAAATCCTCCAATTAGAACGAATTTTATTCCTGCAAAACTTGTGTTTTATTTTTTGGAGAATTTCACTATATGCTATGAAGAATCACGTCGCACCTGAAGAACAAACCTGCTGTATGTTTGTCTTACTGTATCTCAGAAACACATTTAAAATTTAACAATCTCCTTCACAAAGGTTTTCCATATCGCTGCTTATAAAAGGGTAATTATATGCCCAATGCTCACAAAGAACCCGGTAGACAAAGGCCTCTATAACCACTATGGAACGACGGGTAAATACCCACTTTAGGAGGTATTTTTGAAAGCAATGATAACGTGACATTCGCGAAGTTTAAACGGTCCTTTGTTTGAGGACAATCGGTTATTTTTTTCTCATGTACATATGTCTACGTTGTCATAATCCATAGCGTCGATTTATATGATATACTGCTAGTCTATACCTACAATAAAGCAGTTTACAGGGAGACAGTCACAGTAGCGTGTTAGATACATTTTGCAAAGTGAGATGATTGTCAGTACCTGAATCATTGCTATATTATGGTTCATGCCAAGGAATTTTTTGGGTTTCTTTAGATGTCTGTCAAAGAACTTTTTTAATTGTAAAGAAGAGTAAGTGCCTTTAGGTAATTATTCCAATGCAGGGCAAATGCCTCTCTCATTGAAAAATTACAACATTATAAAACAATTTCCACAGACTGGCCTTCGTTTAAAAACATTTATTGGAAACATAGAGTCTATGATTGGAAAAACTGTAGACAGTACTCTTTGACGCTTGTCAAAATATCACAATAAAATATAAGCAAAAATCCAGGCAAGTTCCTTGGCAAAAACGAATACAAAATTATACTTATAGATTAAGTATAAATTGGAACTGTAAATTAGAATCCCGTTAACACAATCCCATCCAACATTAGACCCAAGGGACTTGGAAATTGGTAGAATAATGTAAAACTAAAGTAAGCTTTAATATCAGTATATAAACTTGAAAAATTTTGTCTCAGGCGGGACTCGAACCCGCATCTCCTCGCATGCCGGGCGGGCGCCATACCATTAGGCCACCGAGACACTGCGACACGGCGCGAATTTTTCAAGCATATTCTTACGCTGTGAGCCAGCGTTGCTTCATCAAATGTTAGGAGCTTGCACCCCCAACACCCGAAAGAAACATCTTTGCAGATGTTTGACAGTCAGTTAAGATGAAACAGCTATTTATATACTTTATTTGATATTTTAGCAATTAAATTGCAATTATAATATCAGTATATAAACTTGAAAAATTTTGGTTGCTCACAGCGTAAGAATATGCTTGAAAAATTCGCGCCGTGTCGCAGTGTCTCGGTGGCCTAATGGTATGGCGCCCGCCCGGCATGCGAGGAGATGCGGGTTCGAGTCCCGCCTGAGACAAAATTTTTCAAGTTTATATACTGATATTATAATTGCAATTTAATTGCTAAAATATCAAATAAAGTATATAAATAGCTGTTTCATCTTAACTGACTGTCAAACATCTGCAAAGATGTTTCTTTCGGGTGTTGGGGGTGCAAGCTCCTAACATTTGATGAAGCAACGCTGGCTCACAGCGTAAGAATATGCTTGAAAAATTCGCGCCGTGTCGCAGTGTCTCGGTGGCCTAATGGTATGGCGCCCGCCCGGCATGCGAGGAGATGCGGGTTCGAGTCCCGCCTGAGACAAAATTTTTCAAGTTTATATACTGATATTATAATTGCAATTTAATTGCTAAAATATCAAATAAAGTATATAAATAGCTGTTTCATCTTAACTGACTGTCAAACATCTGCAAAGATGTTTCTTTCGGGTGTTGGGGGTGCAAGCTCCTAACATTTGATGAAGCAACGCTGGCTCACAGCGTAAGAATATGCTTGAAAAATTCGCGCCGTGTCGCAGTGTCTCGGTGGCCTAATGGTATGGCGCCCGCCCGGCATGCGAGGAGATGCGGGTTCGAGTCCCGCCTGAGACAAAATTTTTTCAAGTTTATATACTGATATTATAATTGCAATTTAATTGCTAAAATATCAAATAAAGTATATAAATAGCTGTTTCATCTTAACTGACTGTCAAACATCTGCAAAGATGTTTCTTTCGGGTGTTGGGGGTGCAAGCTCCTAACATTTGATGAAGCAACGCTGGCTCACAGCGTAAGAATATGCTTGAAAAATTCGCGCCGTGTCGCAGTGTCTCGGTGGCCTAATGGTATGGCGCCCGCCCGGCATGCGAGGAGATGCGGGTTCGAGTCCCGCCTGAGACAAAATTTTTCAAGTTTATATACTGATATTATAATTGCAATTTAATTGCTAAAATATCAAATAAAGTATAAAGTAAGCTTTGTTAATGAGAATTAAATGTAGTAATTACTTTCTGATCGTAAGAAACTTTCATTTGTAGGAAATCAGGAAGTGATTATGTTTTGCGGTTACAGATCATTAGGCAATAAGACCAAGGAGATTATTTAATTTTAGAGAAATGTATTTTAGACTGATGATAAAAGGGTACATATTTTAAAACTATTTTTGTTTAGCCAATAAAATTGCTGGTATTGAAAATATAATTCCTTAAATAAAAAAGGGAGGGTAGTCGTCCGGTATGCGGGAGGACGGGGGTTCATGTCCAACCTTAGGCAGTCGATAATTTTGTCCAAGGGTTTGTATTTCCAATTTATTTTATTTTTTAAATATAATAAAATAAAGTCTATTTGTAACACAACATACACATCGAGACTTGCCTGATTTTATTGTTGTTGAAAAACTCTTCAATCACTAAGCCCAACAACATATTAATATGCCGTTAAGTAGCCAGTTTTGTATAAAAAGTGAGTTTTTTTTTTCTCTGACGACCGTGGTAGATTTGCAGACACATTGGCTTTCAAGAAGATGTCAACTCAGAGTCCAAGATTCAGTGAACGAGATATTGTACGTCATGGTTAGGTATATGGTCGTTATTCAGTTCGTTTTTTTATAATCAATGCTCTTGACTACATACTTAACTATACGGTTAAGAAGAAGCCTAAGATGGAGCGAGCTTACCCAGAAAGTGGCACTGTTTCTCCCACACGCCAGCGGAACACAGAATAACTGTTTAGCGCTGGACTCCGGTAGGAGGGTGGTAGCATCCAGGCTCTTACGAAGCCTACCACCGCAGAGGGATCTGTTAGCCGTTATCATTAGTTAGAAAACCAAAGATGCCTTTGCCCAGGGTGGACCACTAGGAGGTAGATCCCACCACCCCAAACCAGTTCTTCTTAGCTACAATTTTATACCGGTTGTTCAGCACATAAAATGTCGATACTCTTCGGAGTACAATTGGAGCCATTTGCTACCTAACCATTAAAGAAACCTAGGATCTCTAGTGCCACTGTCAAAATTAGGTTATTTTCTACAAGTAGGCTCTAGGGGCGATATTACTCGTCCCATTTTATCTTAACACTGCTTTGGGACTGGAGGTGTAGGCTGGAAATTAGAAGCGCTAGAAACTCTGTCACTATTTATATTTGCCTCTTTTTGAACATGTTAGGTATAGAAAAATAGGTATATTTTAGCGCCAGCTGCCTCGATATCTTATTTTATTTATTCAGAAACACAAAATTAAAAAACATTAATATTTTAAAGTTATATTTACTCATTAGATCAGTATTTAATCTTGTAAAATTTTGTCTCAGACGGGACTCTAATCCGCATCTTCATGCATTTCAAGTTTAAATAAATTGCAAATAAGTTGTTAAAATATCAAAAGAGCTTGGTACCTTTTAATTGGCGGCAGTTTATCAGAAAAAATATCTACTCCCTTATGATTCTTGACCTTGTTGTAATAGTAATAGTAATAATTTATTTCTGTATAAACATATTACCTACACAATCTTTGACAATGGAGTCACCCTTTAGGCATATAATTGTGTACGCCTGTGTTAGGTGAAACCGCTCTTCCCTTAGACCAATTATGTAAGTATAATACATTTAGTAGCACATTTTATGATTTTACATTTTCACAACAAAACAAAAGGAAATAATTTAACAAGAGTATGCGCATATATGTAGAGGTAAGGATGTATCTCAATGTGTTATATGGATCTGTATGAATATAATAATATGATGTGTAATGTGTGTATGACGATCTAGCATGTGTTTGTAATGAAAAATTCTGTCTCCTCATAACTTAAGTTTAGAAACCAGTTCAAAATTAGTTTTTTGCACTGATATAGTTGTTTGTCGTATATAAATAGATTTTTGTTAATCTTATTATACAACTTAGCGGATCTTATTGTGTACTGTGCTCTATAAAATTGCGTTTTTGCTGCAGGGACCTGAAAGACTGAATGTTTTCTCCTTTTCGTGATGATTGAGGGGTCATAAGGTACTTCTTTATGCTTCTTTAAAATTAAATAAAGCCGATATAGTTTCCTAACAGACAGGAGGCCAGTAATACGATAGAGATCAGTCATTGGAAATCTCCTCTTTTTAAAATACATGACCTTCAATAAGGTACGCTGCGCGCGTTCGATATCTAAAAACCTTGTTTTTGCTGCACCGCCCTACAGTGGAATACAGTATGCCAGAGTAGACTGAACCAAAGAGATATATATTTCATTTAATAGGTTTTTCGAGCTTTCTTCCTTTTTTTTGCTTTTCGGCACAACATGTCTCAGCATCCTAAAAATCCACATCAGTTTTCGAACTCTAGCCATAACCTGTTCCAAATGGGGGTACCACGATAAGTTTTGGTCAATCATTACACCCAGATATTTAGTTTTTTCTACTTTTGTGATTGACGGGCAGCTACAGCTGCTCCAATCTGTGGATGCCTCGCACACATGCGTTTTCAAATCAAGTTCGTATTTTGGTTGCGTAGATTTGGTTAGACTGAAGCAGAATGTAATTGGTTTTTTTCGTGTTAAGTGTTAATAGGTTATTCCTTAACCAGGATGCCATAACAGCCAGCCCATGTTCTGTATCAACCCTAACACTATCCCAGGTTCTACCAGTGAATACAACAGACGTATCATCAGCGTAAGATATGATTTTGGCGTTTGGAATTTTGGTATTACACAAATCATTTATATAGATCAGGAATAATGTAGGACCTAACACACTCCCCTGTGGAACACCGTATGACACGACCGCATCAGCACTAATAAGGTTTGCCAATTTTACTTGTTGCTTCCTACCAGATAGGTAACTTTTAAATAATTCAAGCGGGGTTCCGCTGATCCCTATCATTTCCAGCTTGTGTACAAGAATGGGAACAGATACCGTGTCAAAAGCTTTTTTCAGGTCTAAGAATACGGCTAGGCAATTGTTTCCTTCGTCTAGAATATGTGTTATAAGTGATGTCAAAGTACCAACCGCATCTTCCGTAGAATTACCTTGTCTAAATCCAAATTGAAACGGAGATAATATGTTAAATTTGTTTAGATAATTAATGAGTCTTTTGTTAAGCATTTTTTCTAGAATTTTAGACAAAGCTGGTAAAACGAAAATGGGCCTATAGTTGTTGTAAATATAGCGCTCATGTTGCGACACCAGAGATATTTCATCCAGCACTAACCCGCAAGCCGTGTGTCACGTAGCATAAGGTGTTAACATACGAAATCTCATATTCTGTCAACAAAATAACGTCCTTACTTTACATAGAGATTGGATAACAAATTATTTTATCAAAAAATTGCTGAGGTAGTAGCCAAAAATTTTAACTTCGTTATTCAAATTTCTCACCATTAAAAGTTTATGAGCTCTAAAATACCGGATAAAAAATTGTTCCGTCAAGAATAAAGGGTTTGATTAAATTTAACGCGTTCTTTGTTCTATTAATTTTGATGCGTTTCTGTTTTAAAAAAAGGTTTCAACAACAATTTGGCGTTCCTTCGTTTTTTCAATAAAACACCTTTATATATACAGGGTGAAATTTTAACCACTTTCCAAAATTTTTATAGTCGTTCAGTATCGTATTTAGAGCCTATTTAAGAAGTAAAAAATGTAAATAAAGTTGTCACCCGAAAATATTTTTCGCGATATAGTTTTCAATTTTTACGGTCAAGACCTGTTAAGGTATAAGGGGAAAATCAAAAACTTATGAATAGTATCGTAATGAATGAATGAAATGCGCAACACGTAAAAAAAGTGTTGCTAGGCGGCCGTATTAAAAATTTTAGATTTTTTGCGGACATTTTCTAAGTGCTTTATCTTGACATTTTTGTACTGGGCTATACCAAAAGAAAAAATACGTCATTTGTTTTTTGTCTCGTAGATTATTATATTAAAATTTGGAAAGTGGTTAAAATTTCATCCTGTATATACGAGTATTATTGCAAAAAGGTTAGTCGACATCACAGGAGACCGAAGAGCTGGCAGCTACTATGGACAAAGAATTTGTCTAGCTATTCAAAGGGGGAACGCTGCCAGTATCTTCGGCACCTTGCCTAAAGGGACTTTTAATAATATATTTTAGTTATCATTTTATATTTTTTAAGGTTTTTAGGTTTATGTTCATTGTTCTTATGTACTTTTTGTACAACATACGTCGAAGGGAAACTTTCATATTGTGGATATTTCTAAAGCAATTTTTTTTATACTACTATCAAACATTTTCTGCTGTACAAACCTTCTCCTGATTATTACAAACAACAAATAATTATCCAAATCATTTGCAGCCATTCTGAAGTGATGTGCTTACTCGTACATACGTTTCAATATTTTTTTTCACAAGTCCATGAAGTTTTTTAAATTAAGTTAATATATTTTTTAAGTTAAACACCTTTTACATTAACAGACATGGTCATTCCGTACTAAATATTAGCCTTTCGCATTTTGTGAGAAGAGGCGACTAAAGAAGTACTGCCTGCGGTCTTACGGCCATTTCCAATAACCTATCTATCTTCAGCTTTGGCATATCGGAGATAGAAAACAACTTCTGTCTTTGTTTCTCTGGATGGCAATAACAGAGATAGAAACTGTTTCCTATCTCCGATATGCCAAAACTGAAGATAGATAGGTTATTGGAAATGGCCGTTAGACAACTTGCTTGGTGGAATAGATAACAAATGTATGAAAATTATATTAACAAACGATTGAGTGACCGTAAGCTGATATTATTTTCGTATATTTTTTTTTTTTTCAAAAAGAATCAGAAGTCAAAATATTTATTAGTTTTAAAGAAAACGAAATAAAGGCTCCTTTTAAGTTTTTGGGAAAACCCTGTATTAGGAGAACTCCGCTCTTTCGTATATTTGCATCACAAAGTTATTAATAGGTAGCGTATTCTATATTAGGAAGCAACTAGTATTGCCGTCTTATCCATCGATAGTTAACCTTGAAAATCATCTATACTATCGATAGCTCAGTTTGGTACAGTAGTATTAATATAGTGCAATACTATCGATAGTATCGAATGTATTAGTTATGACTATTGTAACTACAATCGATACTATCGATTGTTTTTTCCTATCGATGTGAGTTATGTAACATAATAGTGACCTTTCTATGAATACTATCAACAAGCTCAATATTAAAAGTATACTACCGATAGTATCGATACAATTGATAGTATACTTTTGATAAAGAGATGAAAATGAGAAGCTCAATGCTTCAATTGTATCGATAGTATTAAACTATAGCTATTTATCGATAATATCGATAGCCTACCGATAATATAGATAGCCTATCGATACTATTGACATCGTTATATCAATAGACTATCTATATCGATAGACATAAATACTAGAGGTAATTTGTTAAAATGATACTGTTCTAGTTTTTTGTAAATTGATTTTGTTTAGAAGTAATAAAATTAAATCAATTGGGGACAGCACTTAGCTCTAGTAGTCCCCTTAACTGGGGACCATTGCGAAGGTGGCACACCAAAGATCTACGCCAATCGAGCCGTCCTGCCTGATGAATACGTCAGCGGCTTTTCTCTGCCATTGGCAGAACTGTGATTGCCAACCCAAGTGCAAAGTCAAGCATGACGGTATATACCTCTTATTGGAGATGCAGTGAAGGGGATTCGCGACTCCAGATAGGAACCTCCTTATAAACGGATATTTAATTTTACTTCCGGGAATCGAACCCGTATAACCAGCGGCGCAAATTATTTAATAGAATCTATAGAAGCTAAAGGGAGTATACCTACGCAAATTTATACTAAAAGGCTTTTATGCAATACTAGTTTTGTTTAACAGAAGCAAAAGTTACAATAATTTAATCAAGTTTAACCGAAAGAAAGCAAAGCTGCAATGTGATGTCTATATATCTTGTCTATCTGTATCTTGCGGACCTGCGCGCGCGTCGATTGGTAAAAATCGTACGACGCGGCGACGCCATTTTGCGGTGGGTGGAGTGGAGTTCCACGCCTTGCGCAGTCGGGCCATCTTCGCGCGTCTTCCAATAGTGATGCGCTGCACACGGCCATCTTTGCGTTGGTTGCTAGCGATATGCGAGAACAGGGGGGCTAAAAAGGCCACATTGGCAGAATCATATTGTGATCCTATTATGAATTGTATTAGAAATCGCAAAATGGCCACTTAGAGGCAATTCCTTTAATGAATCATATTACGATTCATTTCCGCAATTCATCGTTTTGACAGTTTTCTATGGAGATTCGTAAAATGGCCTAATATTATGAATTGCTTTTGTGTCAAATAGCAGATTCATAAGAAGTTACTCTCGAGTAACTTTTTACAATTCATATTCACTAATTCAAGACTAAAAATTATGAAATATTGTTAAAAGTTAAGATTAAGGACTAAATTAAAGCTTTTAGAGCATCGAGAGCAACTTGGAGCATCTTTTAATGTTAGCAAAGAGAAAATAACCTCTTTAGACAAAACTGAATTTGTCCAATTACACGAAACACAACAAAAGTGTGTACAGTGATTAAAACGAGTTGGAGCCCCATATTTGCTTACACATCATCGAAACGGAATTAACTATGGTGAGTCATATTTTCAAATCACAAATTAATCAGGATTCATAAGTTCATAATATGTTCGGTTGTCTAGATATTATTCGTACTTAGAGCGTCGTATTCTACTTATCTCACATTGCATTGTCATTGCAAGGTCTGCAGAATATAAAAAAAGATTCTTCAATAGGAAACTGTATCATACTCTACAAATAGTAAGTCCCTAGTGTATATAAAACAGAAACTTCTAACAAGGTGAGCCTTATAATAAATAAATACCTAACCTCATATAAAAATACTTAGTAAGAAGGGCGAGAAGAGGTTGTGCTATTCTGCAGGTGCATAGCACAAAAAAATTATAAACAATTGTTATAACAAAAGGAAAACTTACTAGCAGAATATCCTACTTAATATATATAATAAAGGAAATAATAAGCAAGCTTTTATTAAGAAAATTATTTATTCGTTTAAAATTCAGTTTAACTCTTGTAGACTTAGTAGGAACAGCCATTAAGGATATAAAAAAAAGTGTTTCTTTTAACTTATATAATATACAAATACTTCTTTTACACATTATTATTATGTACATAATTTTGTTTCAGGTTTGTGACTCCAACTCCCAATATTTTGATGATACATAGATGCCAGCTGTGGTGCAGCAAACCAAAATTCATTTGTTTGGAGAATTCATACAATAAAATTCCATCTGGAACACCTCCACTGTCCTGAAAATGAAACAAAAAACATTTTTTTTAAGTATGTACTATTGATATAAATATTCATTATATGAGTAATGTTAAAGTGATACAAATTACAAACATACATGCTAGTACTTTTCTAAATGTATTTGAATGTGTTACATTATTCAAAATTAAATTTTAATTTTCAGGCACATGTACAGACAACCCGGACTACCATGAAGCCGAAGGTACCGCAGTCAGAAATATCTCTGTACGGATAAAATCTAGTCAGCTACACATAAATTCCTGTGTTGTTTAAAGATTGTGTTTGAAGTGGTTAAAATAAAATATGAGGTTATGTTTTTATTTAAAATAAATATGTACATTTTTAATTTAAAAAATAGTTTAATTTTACTTACCTAAGTACTAGTGTGTAGTGTGAGTCTAATAAATTTTAGCTGCCTAGTTTTCTATAGTGGTCCTAAGGGTGACCTAGAAAAAGGTTTTATATTAATATAATAAATAAATATAAAATAATGTCAGTTTCTCTATTGTTTAATTTTAATTACTGCAATATCGAGTATAACTCATTGACAATTTGTTTAGGAAAATGTGGTGCAGCAATGTCTGTCTCATTATTATGGATTAGTGGTTTATGAAATTATACATATTGATGAAAGAATTACTTACTTTTACACGAAATGAAAGTCTTGATTTAAATAAACCAAAACATTAATATTATCCATTGAAACCTCTCTATTTAAGCCACAATGCAGCTCCAGCATAAGGAATAAGTGTTTTCATATTCGTAGGATAAGCATTCAATTCACTTATCTAAATATATCCATCCTAAACAATACAATTTATTTCCAAGTTCAGTTTTTGTCCAAAACATTAATATCATCCAATGAAACGTCTCTATTTTAGCCACAATGCAGCTCCATAAGGAAGGACTACGTGTTTTCATATTCGTAGTTTATGCATACAATTCACTTAATTAAATATATCGATCGTAAACAAATAAATCAAATTATTATTTCCAAATTTAGTGTTAAGTTTTGAGAGGTTATAATTACTTTTTTTTAAACAATGACATCAAATTTATTGCCAGTGTGATGAAAAAAATAAGTTTAAGTCGTAAGTAAATGAGTTTGTTTAGCTCTGAGAATAGCCATTATAGCAAAATATATATTTTTCTTATCTTATTTCATTATTACAAACTCTTAAAAGTCATTAAGCTAGTATAAAAATATTGAAAACATTTTTTTCTAATACATTCGTTCACTCGTTCTATGTTTTTTGCATGTTACAACATTTTCGTCAAATATGATTCATCTAATGAATTGAATTGTAAATGATTCTCCCCAAACTTAGGCCATTTTACGAATTTTAGAGGAATTGCAACGGAATTGCCCAAAATTAAGGATATGAATTGCTAACGGATGAATTGCTCAATGTGGCCTTTTTAGCCCCCCAGTAGGAGTGACGTCACATCGGATGATCATCGTACGATTTGTGACTCTGGCGCGTTTTGTGAGCGGCAGCGTTTACTGTAGCGATTTTAGCCGCTACATCTGCATCATTCCCCCGCTGAGATCGTTCTCACGATCGATAGTAATCAGGGAATCGCACTCTCCGCCCACTTCTTGTGGTCTTGATGGTGTTTTGTGAGCGGAAGCGTTTAGTGTAGTGATTTTAGCCGCTACATTTGCATCACTCCCCCACTGAGATCGTTCCTGCGATCTATAGTAATCAGGGAATCGCACTCTCCGCCCACTTCTTGTGGTCTTGATGGTGTTTTGTTTAGCCGCTACGTCACTCCCCCGCTGAGATCGTTCCCACGATCGAAAGTAATCAGGGAATCGCACTCTCCGCCCACTTCTTGTGATCTTGATGGTGTTTTGTTTAGCCGCTACGTCACTCCCCCGCTGAGATCGTTCCTACGATCGATGGTAATCAGGGAATCGCACTCTCCGCCCACTTCTTGTGATCTTGATGGTGTTTTGTTTAGCCGCTACATCTGCATCACTCCCCCGCTGAGATCGTTCCTGCGATCAGTAATCAGGGAATCGCACTCTCCGCCCACTTCTTGTGGTCTTCATGGTGTTTTGTGAGCGGCAGAATTTACTGTAGCGATTTTTCCCGCTACATGCAGTAAACTCACGTGACTTTTATTTGGTCAGGGACACTTGTTAGATGTAATCGATTGGAGCCTTTTCATTAAAAACAACACTAAGAATTTTTTTGTGTATTTTAGAATAAATTTATATTAAAAAGACCTGGATCACTATCACATCTATGCCGGGCGGTATCTGTGAAAATAATTACTGTAATTATATCATCTAGTGATGTTCCGATACAATTTACGGTTACAGTTAATTTAAATTTAAATAAATATGTTAAGAACAGCTCAACAGTACACAATCAAATAATAATCAAATTGTATTCTGTTAAGGTTTTTTTTAATATTTTTTTCGTGTATTTCATCACTAGCTGTTGCCCGCGACTTCGTCCGCGGCAATTTCTGTTGCTATGATCGCGATTAATATCAATAATTTTTCCCGTTTTTGCAACATTTTTCATTGATGTTTCGCTCCTATTAGTCGCATCGTGATGTTATATAGCGTAAAGCCTTCCTCGATAAATGAACTATCCAACACAAAAAGATTTTTTTAATTCGAACCAGTACCTCCGGAGATTAGCGCGTTCAAACAAACAAACAAACAAACAAACTCTTCAGCTTAATAATATTAGAATAGATTCTTGTCCAATACGTGTGTATTTTAACAGTCTGACAATAATTCTGTTTTCTACTTTATAATAAAATAAATAAAAAATACTAAAAAGCATTATCCTGAATAATAACGTAGTAACTGCCTATAATCATCCATCTGCAGGGAAAAGTCCTCCATTAGTTACCACAGCAATGATGGGTACCGGGATAATCACCACGTATGCCAAATGCGGGTTGGTGATCACAAACCCGAGCAATGTTCGAAAATTCGAAACTTTTCTTGCCCGACACGGGGATCGAACCTGGGACCCCGGGATCTTGGCCCGGTATTTAAACTACTAGACCAACAGGGACATAATAACGTAATAATGTGAAACATAAAAAAAGTTTTCATTGCTAAGTTAAGATACCGCGTATACCAACTATCTGACCATTCAATTTTAACATTTCAGTGACTTTAAAATACTGAATCCTGAAGATGAGAACATTCCTTACTAAAACAAAAGACTGACAAACAGGATTATTTATTGCGAGATATCGGTTATAATTAAATTTATCAATTTTTGGTGTTCGGAAATACAAAGTATTTTTTTTTTGAACCAATAACATTGTAATTTACACTATTCGAAGAAAAGTTGGCTGGCAGGAGCTGGATGCAAGAAGCCGAGGATCGACCTAAGTGGCGTGCAATTGGAGAGGCCTATGTCCAGCAGTGGACTGTGATAGGCTGATGATGATGATGATAATGAAGAAAATTTGTTGCTTAGGATTAATTTATTAATTTTATTTGTGCAGACAACGGCAGGTCAACCTACCCAAAAAGTTAAAGGTCATTGAATTGATTTTTAACTTTAAGTCAAACAGGTAGAGATCAATATCAATTGAGAAAATTTGACGTTTTGTGGTAGATTGACGTGCTGTTGTCTGTTGATGCCCTTATTTCAATGTTGTAGTCTTTAAAACGAAAAAAACAAACACTTGGTTAAAACGTAGACATTTCCAATATAAATTCAAAAAATATAAGTATCTAATATATTTTTTCATAAGATATCGGATATATCAGTTACAATATCGGATATCTTTCCCATCCCTAGTTAATTTAATCTCTCCCAACACAAATGTCTCCCAGAAAATTAGTGGCGGCCTGAATTTGTCCCATTCTTTGGAACGTCCCGCAAACGTCCCATCGTTAAGATAATCATACCTTTTTATGCATGACTTGATTTATGACTTCCGGAGGAATCCATTATTTTCTGTTTTAAAATTTTCGCGCTTGACAAAACAGGTTGTAAAAGATATCGCCAGAGATTCCTTTGTGATAAGGAAAGGGAAATGTTTTCTTTATTTAGTGAAGCATGTGGTGGTAAGCTGAGATGAAATTAAACAATCTTTTCGTTTTTGGTAAGAGCTGACTCAATAAGTAACGCAGGCATCACAGTATCGATATATTTTTAATTATCATAATCAGTCCCATCAATCCACTGAAAATTTGGTGCTTTAAACAAATAGTATCTGTAGTAGTAAAATAAAGTCTTAATCATTCCACTGCAGGAAATAGGCCTCCATCATTGAATTCGTTACCACAGCAATATTGGGTACTGGCATAATCACCACGCTTGCCAAATGCGGGTTGGTAATCACGAACCCGAGCAATGTTCGAAAATTCGAAACTTTTTTTGCCCGACCCGGGGATCGAACCCGGGACCCCAAAGTCTTGACCCTGGTATTTAAACCACTAGACCAACGATAGTGTTTTACTTCAAAAACCACTTTTTATCGATTTCAGGAAATGAAAGTTTTGATGTCCTATTTTCAATTTCAAATTTATTTTCTCATCTTTTATTTCCAACTCTAAAACCACAGTAAATGTTGTGGTATCATAAGGATCTAGCAAAAATTCGTGAGATAAATTCGTTTAGTAACATTGACATTAATGAATGAACTTATTAATGTTGGAATGAGGTTGTTTGTTGTTGTTGTTGGTAAAAATCTCTTCTATAATACGAGTGTTGATATTAATAAAAGTAACATTATGGTTTCTTTTATCAACATGTTGGATTCGTAGAGGCTGATAGTACAATAAATGTTAACGTTACAGTTTGCTTTGATACGTGTCCGTGTATGATACATATAATAATATCGCTGGTCTACAAAAAGTGAACTGAACAAATATAGTTGTGAGGTTTTTGAGGTAAGTACTAAAAATGGATTAATCAATTAAGAAATTCCGCAAATATTTATCAACAAAAAACATTTTAATATCACGCTGAATTTTGCAATTATTTTGAGTGATTGTGTATTCATCCAGCATTACCGTAATTGATCATTTAACATATTAATTGGGAATACATTCGTTATTCGTGTTATTTTTATTAGTTACGACATTTACAATCATTTTGCCTTAACTATTAACATTAAAATCCCTAGTTGAAAATTTCGACTGTCTTAAGTAGTTGGGATACATGAATAGATGTTTGTACCTACTCTTTCACAAAAAAAACTACCGAACGGATTAATTTTGATGAAATATTCTAGTAATGTAGCTTAGACATCTGAATCAGATAGGCTTAAGAGGAAACACTACGGGGGAGAGAATAGAAAAATAGGTATTTGTAAAATCTATCGCTGTCGCGCAGTGCCAAACGTCTTCACCGCAGAGTGCAATAGAGACAACTGCTTCTCGGACTGCTTGTTTTCCTTTTTTTCTAAAATTTAGCCTAATTGGTTTTCTGGATGTTTGAACACAGCGGAAAATCTTGCGAATTTTTTCTATTTTTATTAATTTATTTATGAAAAAACAGAAAACATAGAAACATGCTTATAGTGGCCATAGATTTTTATAATAAAAAATATTGCTCTACTGGCATTATTCAGGGAGGAAACAGGGGACTACATTTGTATGGAAAAACGGCCGTAGTATTTTCTCATAAGGCTACTTATAATATATCTTAAAATTCCGTGAAGTTAAAATCAAATCAAATAAAATCCAATTTTTATTTGCAAGAATATACTTTTACAATCATTAGATTTTAAAGTGGTTTCCGCGAGAATGCGGCTTAACTAATGTATTTTGTATGAAGTTTCTTCAAAAAAGTTTTCTTTTTTTTTGAGCACACATTATTTATTCGTTACTTTTGAATCTAATTCCGAGCCCCATGCAGACGAAGCTACGGACATGAGCTAGTAGACACTGGCGACAAATAAAAATTGTGAGAGTAAATTTACATATTGATGTACGTCGGAAAGGGGCACCTTAAACTTACACCCGTGTCACAAGTCCCGGGAGCTACTCGGAGTTTCTCTTTCTGCCACACGATGGACCCGGCACCAGCACGGTGAATCCATGGAACGCTAAGAAGTTTGCCTCGTCTCTATTTACACTAACATTCCTAACTCGTTAACGCAAACACGTTACTGGTAAGGTAAAGTAATGATATATAATCATCCTACCGCAGGGAAAAGACCTCAACATAAATTCAAGTTACCAAAACAATGATGGGTACAGGCATAATCACCTCGCTTGCCAAATGCGGTGATCACAAACCTGAGCAATGTTTTAAAATTCCCTGTTACCTGACCCCGGAATCGAAGCCAGGACCCTTATCTTTGCCCTGAACCTTAACCACTATACCAATGGCAAGTTACTAACCATGTCCCTTTTCTAAAAACTTTTAAGAAAAGACTTACCCCCGTATTTATAAACAAGTAGAAGTAATTACTTGACTAAAAGTAATTACTTGAGAGACAGTTTGTATGCCTTAATCTTGAAATTACTAGAAGTTATAAATACCAAAATATAGCATTCTCAGCCAAGTAATATGACTATTAATTGCGACCAATTTCTGTCACTTAAGGACTAGGTATGAACACTTTAAGTTATGAGTTTCTTAAGCAATAAGTAATTACTTCTTTATAAATACGGGGGTTAGTCCACAGTGTACTCCTAAAGACTTAACTCCTACAGGATCCGCGGCGGTCGCGATAACAATTCATTTCATTTGTGTCTGGAATAACATACAATCGAGGGTTTAATATGGTAACAATAAATAAAACAATAGCACAAAATTTGAAATTGTGTTTATTAATACACCTTTTATTATTCACAATTCATTCACCCCAGTTTGGTCCTTCTATCATTCTCTCATATCTTGACCAATTAGTAAATATAATTTATTATAATCCCCTTTACATAATTCGTTTACCTATTATTTACAAATATACATTTTGTTTACTTTTATATATGTATCTACACTAGCAACTTTTAGTATTTAACACTATTGCTTGCAGTTTAGGTACACAGGTTAAAATTGAAATTGTATTTCTTTCATAAGTCATCAGTTTCTTGTGTAAAAAATTGCATGACGATCCACATATTATACCTTTAATAGTTTGAAACAAATTCGCCTTCTAAAATGTAAAAGGGAGCAACTGTGATCTTGCACAAGTTGACTCTCATACTTCTTGAGTTTTTTTACTACAAACTGCTGATAACGTAGTTTCAAAGAAATTTACATTTTGCATTGACAGGACGACAGTGTCAAGTGAATTATTTTTTATCAAAAATCTTTAAACTTACATTTTCTCTATGCTGGTCAGTTGATAGCAAATATTGTATCATACTTGCCTACTCTCAATTAAAGTAATTTTTAAGTGCTGCCTCCAATTGATTTAATTTTAGGTATTACTTCTAAACAAAATCCATTCTCAAAAATCTAGAACAGTATAAGCAAATTACCTCTAGTATTTATTGAATCACAGTAAACTTTTCATTTAGTTGTCGAATTTGTCGCTTACGCCAAAAGCGGTCACTTTGTAAAAGAAAGAATTGCCGAAAGAATGCCAGAATGAAAAACAGTTAACAGAGATTTATTATACAGGGTGAAATTTTAACCACTTTCCAAAATTTTTATAGGCGTTCAGTATCATATTTAGAGTCCATTTATGAAGTAAAAACTGTATTTTTTTTTTTTTTTTTTTTTTACTTTATTTGATATTTTAGCAACTTAATTGCACTTATAATATCAGTATATAAACTTGAAATATATGATGCGAGGAGATGCGGGTTCGAGTCCCGCCTGAGACAAAATTTTTCAAGTTTATATACTAAAAACTGTAAATCAAACTTTAACCGAAAATATTTTTCGCAATATAGTTTTCATTTTTGACGGTCCTAGGCCTGTTAAGGTGTAAAAGGAAAATCAAAAACATATGAATAGTATCGTAATGAATGAATGAAATGTGAATCGCGTAAAAAAAGTGTTGCTAGGCGGCCGTATCCAAAATTTTAGATTTTTTGCGGACATTTTCTAAGTGCTTTATCTTGACATTTTTGTACTGGGCTATACCAAAAGAAAAAATACGTCTTTTATTTTTTGTCTCGTAGATTGATATATTAAAATTTGGAAAGTGGTTAAAATTTCATCCTGTATACCAGGGGTAATTTGTAAAATGATACTGTTCTAGTTTTTTGAAAATTGATTTTGTTTGGAAGTAATAAAATTAAATCAATTGTGAGCAGCACTTAGATCTAGTAATCCCCTTAATAACTTTGGTACTATGTACAAAACAACTATTTATATACATCTAATTAGTTGACTAACTCTGATTGTATGAGAACAAAGCATGGAAGAATGTTACGCAATATATTTTTATAAGCACCAATATTTGAATTCTCTTATTTAAAGTACCTATATAATTATTATTCTGTTAACAATTATCTTTTTATCGACGACTAACTTTACGGTAAAATAAAGTTTGTTTACAGAAACTGGCTCATGAAGTTACACTAAATGATATTAAATAGTCCATTTAAATAAAAAAGTAAGAAAAAACTATGTTAAGCTAATTTTAACTTAGAAACTATTTGATTTTCTTGTTAAGATATAATAAAAAAAAAATTTGCAATGCGTTTGGCTTTTCTCAAATAAAATTACTTTAATTTCTTCTCAAAATCACAAAAAACATTTAAACAATATCATATTTGTGTCTTAGACAAATTAATTTTGAATAACAACACAATAAAATCTTAAAAAGTCGAGAAACATGTCCGTAAAATATTAATAACATAAATTAAACAAGGAGTATGTAAACTATGTATTAAATATCCATACGATTAGCCGTAAAAGTAAATCTAGTGCTTTGTCAAAGTAACATGCTGTATTAATTTATATGATTACAAGCACATAATTTAATATGCCATGGTTCCAAAAAGACAGTAAGCTACTCTTGTTACTGGCTGTACCAACTTTTAAGAAGCAGTTTATACAATTATGGACGAAAGTTAGACAAAAATAGAATTGCAAAGTTAAACACATTCAGTTTAAAAAAGACAGAAGTACTAAACATAATACTTCTTGTTCGTTGGAGAAGTGTGTTTTTAAAAATCTATGTATATTTCAAGACTGCAGTTCATATAAAGCATATTATTGTACATATGATAAGTGAGGTCCTTTACCTTCAAACTGTTATTGTAGGTACTGTTTAAACAAAAACATGTAGCCTCAAATTTTGCCAGTTGAGGTCACATCAAAATTAATTAGATTCTGAACAACTATAGATGAATAAATTTTACTTTTAATGACACAATAAACTTGTTTGCCAACGAGTATTAACAGTGCAGATGTTTAAAATTCTAACATAAATATCAGTACCCATACTAAAATTTATCATTTTAATCGATAAAGGAACTTCAAGATTAAACATACTGGTATATATCATTTGATAATAAAATTATAAAAAGATACAAAAACTATCATAATCTTACAACTACACTTGAGTGGCGTTCTCGCCAGCGTTTAACAGAAACGGTTCTTTCACTTCACAGGAGTTCCTCTTTCGAGGCTTCGGAGGGGGCTTGGGAACTTTTGTCCTTCCTAAAGTACCACTCACTACGTTTACACTATACCCAACCCTCAGATCCTTAGGATTTTTCAGCAAAGTCTCACTTTCCGACAGCATCACCTTAAGTGGTCTCGTATCTGAATGCTTTGGTCGACCTTGATTCATCGACATAGCTTGGAGCATAAGCAACTGGTTGTGGATGTTCGGAGAACTCAGGCTATTCCTTGGTATTGTTGCGTGAGGAGTACCAGGAGCTGGTGATGGTGCAGGTTCGATTTCTTCAGAACCCTGAAAATTGGATCCCATTTTGCTGAGGGGACCCAAGTCCATTTCACTCTTATTCAGACTATAGTAATGACCCCCATATGAAAAGAGTCTTGAATTCAAGTGATCATAGTAGGGTACAACTCCATTTAAAGTGGAGAAAACTTGAGGTCTTAAACTGTAGTCCGGTAAATTTCCTTTTGGCCTTCTTGGGAGGGTTACATAACCAGCTTTGGAGCTGATCATAGGAGTTGATCCTTGGAAAGTTGGAGATTGGAATCGCGAGTACATAGCAGGACCGGCAGTCTCGTATCCTGGTGACTTCATTGGACTATCCATGTTACCATGGTTGAGTCTTTCCTTTCCTGACGTGCTGCCTCCTGCTGGAGAAATTTGCGTGGTTCCTCTAAGTGGAAATGAGAGGAGGTCTGGAGGGTATGCTTGATGTTCTTGGGAGAGATGCTCCATGAGAAGAGTCTCTTGGGATAGCTTTGGCATTGTCATCTCTACTTGTCGACTGCTATCTTCATTAGATGCTGCGAACAAAAACACGATCGTTAGTCACACTATGATAATATGAATATGTAAGGATACATACTTATGAATGTGTAAGAAGAAGTTTAGAAATCTTCAATGCATTTGCGATAAGGCCTATATCTCTACATTCTAAGTACTAATAATATTATGAATAATGTGACTCTTTGACGCAAAAACTATTTGATAAAATTTTATAAAACATTACTACAATGTAGGTCACTCATCAAAATTACATTTGGGTTATAATTTATTGTAAAATTTCGTGCCATTCCCGCAGGAACACGGCATGGCAACTGTGTTTTAACGAAGTCTCGTGATACAAGATAGATGGCAGCACTGGTTATTAATCTTTTTTTAAGCATACATTATTTGGCTGTCTCTGAACCCAATTTCAAAGTCCATGCGGATGTAGTCACGCACATAAACTTATTTAAGTGAGGATGGGTCTTTATTGCAAAGAAGCTACAACAAAAGCTTTTAATTATAAATGTTATATTTATTATGCTTGTCGATCAATTTGTAGACACATGAATGAATTTTACACTCCATTTTATGATTTTGTATTTTATGCGAAGTCGTAGGTGCTAAAAAGAAAATTAAATCATTTCGTCATTAAATTTAACCGAATCTAAAAATTAACAACCAATTTAGGCCGGTCGGAGATAAACTGCCGTAATGGAATTTTTGTTTTTAATTAATGATCAAATATAAACGAATTGGGAACAAAGTTCTGCAGCCTATTAAGGAAATCAACTAACAACCTTGCATCTCTGTTTTGGGCAAACATTGAATTTTAAGTTGCATGTTTACAGCTATATTGTTATTTTTTATGGACATTAAATAACAAACTATAATTTTTTAATTTAGCTTGTTTAATAAATTCAAGCACCTAGTTAATTTTACTTTATTGTATCTAGATCTCGCATTAAATTAACAAAACTGCAAATATTAACAAGATAGTAAATTGCGGTAGCAAAATTCAAATTTGTCTCTTTGACATTCAAATAAAGTTTTGGCAGGGAAACGTTATTATAAACTACGAGTACAATCAAGTTTGCACAAGGGATGCTAACTTCATTTAGTTTTATGCTAAAACACGCAATACTAGATAGTTTCATAGAAACAAGTTCCTGCAATAAATTATAAGTAATTCTTTGTTCGGGTAGCAAAAGTTTAAAATTTTCGAACATTGCCATTTCGCATTTAGCAAGCGTGTTGATTATCTGTATCATCCCATAATTTCTATGGTAACTTTATTTCATTTATAAAGGCCTTTTCCCAGCAGTGGGATTATGGGCCGTCAATTTACTTTTTTTATATCGAACAACGCCCCGTTAGTTGAGTGGTTTAAATACCGGGCCAAGATCTCGGGGTTCCAGGTTCGAAACCCGGGTCGGGCAACAAATAGTTTCGAATTTTCGAACGTTGCTCGGGTTTGTGATCACCAACCCGCATTTGGCAAGCGTGGTGATTATGCCAGTACACCCATCATTGCTATGGTAACTTTAATTCAATTATAAAGGCCTTTTCCCAGCTGTGGGATGATTATATTAGGCCGTCAATTTACTTTTATTCATATCGAATAAGTTACAAAGGGAACCACAGCCGGTAACGCACCGAAACGTAAATTAAGTAAGAAGTACCTAACAATACTATATAAGGCATAATCACCACGCTTGCCAACTACAAGTTGATTAGATGTTCGAAAATTCAAAATCCCTAGGCTCGAATCCAGGATACTTTTGACGACCATTTGGATCAGCGGTAGTTAACGCTGCTTCTGAGCCATGGATCGCGGGTTCGATCCCCGCACAGTACAAATATTTGTGTGCATGAACATGTCTGTTTGTACTGGTCTGGGTGTTTTCTATGTATTATAAGTATGTATTTACAAAAAAAAAGTATATAAGTAAGATTATCGGTTGTCTAGTACCCCATACGACAGGGTACTTAATACTACCTTAATTTGGGACTAGATGGCTCTGTGTGGCCCAGTGAGGCATGTCTTAAAATATTTATTTATTTATTTATTTATTTATTTATTTACTTTAGATACTAGAATAATGAAGAGTTCGATATATTGAGATCTTATTCGTCATAAGCAAAAAAGTTTGTTCCATTTCGAACGTTGTTTTATAGTTGCACATCCTTTTTTCTGTGACGAATCGACTTTTTGACACAGAAACAATATCCTTGCGATAGCTAATATAAAGTTTGTTGGAGCTCGGAGCACTCCTATCGTAGCAATATGGCGGAACGTCAACTACGAACAAAGTGTATGCACACTGAAGATCAATATAAACTTGAAGTGTATATAGTGCATGTACACAATGAGCAACGGGAGATATCAGATCTTGATACTTGCAAAGTGCAAAAGCTTAACAAATCATAACAACTTTTGAAGTTTGCGTTGCATTATTTTGTAACACAAAAGAAACAAAGATTCAAATTAATTGTCTGAACATTTCCCATATTATTATAATGATTAGGTCATATTTATTGAATAAAAAAATATTATCTACTTGAAAACAAAATTTCTTGCATGATCATTTTTCGACTGTCTTAACTTGGACTCGATCCCACAAATTTCGCTTGTGGGATCGAGTCCCAAAATGTTTAAAAAGTCGAAACTTTTGTTGCCCGACCAGAGAATCGAAGCCAGGACCCTGAAATCTTGGTCCGGTACACAACCGGCATTGTCTGGAGGTTTAAGTACTAGAACATGAGTATTTAGGTCTCATTTTACAAAAGCTTTGTACTATTTTTCATGTGTCACACCAATGTATATTTATGGCTTTGCTGTTGGATATCCAAATAAATAAAAAAAAAAAAAAAAAAAAAAAAAAAAAAAAAAAAGCTTTAAGTCTAACAGTATTCTACTGCTGTTTGTCCGAACCAATCCCTGACCTATAAAAACGCTCACTAAACGTTTCTACGCAAATTGAAAATTTAAACTGTTACTGCACGTCTTCGGACAATAACTTCAATTCCATCTACCTCTGTAAGCGAAATCATAAATTCGGTACGAATTATTACTACCCGGAGAACTCGGAAGCTTGAGAAATAAACATTGATAAACAATGAACGCCTGGAGCCAGCTCTTGGCAAAGTTTCAGTTTCCAGACTGAACCTAATGGCTCTGGAACTGATTTAGGAGATCAACATCTGAATTATTCCTCACTTGCCTATTTCAATTAGTGCTGCTTCCTTGGAGTATTATTATATCGATATTACGTTATTTTTGTAGCTCTATTGCTCTAGTGGTTTCCGTACCGGGTCAAGATTAGGATTCAAAGTTTGATCCCCGAGTCGGACAAGATTATCAATTTTTTGAATATTACCCGGGTCTGTGATCACCAACCCGCATTTAGCAAGCGTGATGAATTATGCCTATACCCATTATTGATCTAGTAACTTTAATTTAATGATGGAGGCCTTTGCTCTGCAGTGGGATGATTCTAGACCGTCACTTGAACCGTATTTTTTCAGCGAGAACAAGACAAGGCAAAAGAATAGCTCCACCCTTTCTCGCATTACTAGAAAAGAAAGAAATAATACTAAAAAAAAGCTGCAGACTATTTTTGCGTTCTCTTAACCACCTCATAATCGTGATGTATAGTAGTAAAAGTAACGGCATATAATCAACCCACTGCACGGCAACGGCCTCCATCATCAGGCATAATCACAACGCATCCCAATGCGGGTTGGTGCATACAAACCCGAGCAATCGTGATTATTATGAGAAAATCCATCTTCTAGAGCGGTTCACGGGCGGCAGAGGAATGATATTGACTGATGATGATTATGATTTAAACGAGATCATTCGCACTCTTTTGCAAAATTTTAATTTAAATCAGTGCAGTCTTCCCTGAATTGTAATTAGGAACGATCAGGATCAAAGAACATCGTTTTAAATAAGTGTATCACACACACATTCGTATAATATTTTTGAAATAGAAGTAAAAAAAAATACTATTAGTCGACTATCGACACATTGAATGCATGAAACACTAATTGAAGATTCATTTGCAGTTGCTTGAATTAGAATTTCACATAGGTAGCATTTCTTCCTTTTGATTTTTTTATCTACAGCATTGTAGGCATTTAACTAATTGTTGTTATTAAATTCGGCGTTCTAACGTTTTTTTTTAAATACAAATCTCATGCCAGTACGAGTATTAATTATAATAACAATTTGGGAACAGCGAAATTATGCTCAGTTATTATTATCTGTAATAACTGTAAGTTATTCAGACAACTTTGTACAAATTGGTATACGAGTATTATTATCCAAATTAATTATTTTATTTCGAAATATAATATTACTATCACAAAATTTAACTTCATTTAATAGTGCATTTTCTTTGGCATGCTAAATTGGCATAAGCCTCAAAGCCTAGGATTTTTTTCTCTATGTTTGTGTATTTATTGAAACTTTCAATATTGTAAATTTATTAAAACCTTCCTTAAAGGTTTGAACAAAAGGATTTCTTTTACTTTCAAATGTTATTCTAATGCACTATTATCCACTAAAAGTCATCATTACTAGATTATATCACTATTAGAGTTATTTGATTTGGTATTTATAAAATGTACCTTATTTATTATGAGTTTCCGATATTTCGGCACTGTCGCAAGCGGAAGTTCTCCCTATAAATTCTGAATCAAATAACTCTAGTGATAGTGACCTTGAAAGTTTAAATCGGTATAGATTATATCAGTCTACGGCTGGATACAGGCCTTTTCAAAAGGATTTTGCCATTCTTGCCACGTTATGCTGGTTGGCGATCGCAGTTTGGCCAACGGTGAAAAAGACGCTGCTATTCGTCTTCTTCTTAAAAGGAGAGGTGGTGCTTTTGTAGTGGCGCGATCGACACATCAAAAAGTAAGTGGTAGTTTTCCACTTATCGCGTTTACTCTTCAATATAAATTTAAATTAAACCTAGTAATTACAAAGTTATTATAAAATAACAGTAATAATATTCACTAGTGCATTATAAAAACGGAAAACTTACCTAAAATAGAATCGTTATCCAGCAAAGTCTTATTGAGTTCTGATATCTCCGTTGGTTTACAAGTGAATGTCGGTGGCGCTTCATACTTCCTTGGAGGTTTGCTGATAGGGTTCACTTCAGTTTTAAACCCCTTATCTATCTCAGAAGCCACAGACCCTTCTATCAGAGCATCCCCGTTTGACGAACGCGTATCAGTTTTAATCAGTCTTTTAATTTCATTATTTTGCGTGGTATAATAACAGACTACTAGGGTCGCTCCAAATATTATTAGAATAGCAATCAAACAGCCAATCAGAATCGCAAAAGAATCAGCATCCATTCCAGCTATGGTACCAGCCCCAGAAAATTTTGACAGAACTAAAGTCAAAGTTTTCTCATCTTTACCACCAGGATTTTCAGACACACACGTATAGTTTCCTCTGTCGCTGTATCTAGCGTGCAGAATCGTCAAATTAACCCATCGTATCAAATCAATAGTGTTCTCTGTGATAACATATCTTATTTCACCGAATGCGCGCGTTTCAATTATTTTTCCGTTAAACCTCCACACGACTTCAGGTGTAGGATTACCTACGACTTTACAATTCAGTGTCACGTTTGCATCGTAACTTTTGACTGTCGAATCGGGCAGCGGTTCAAGTATCGTAGGCCGACATGCAAAGTTCGATGAGTCTAATTCGTTCCAAAGTTTCTCCCTCACCGTTGCCGGCTCTGCGCACGAAGTTGGGGGCGTGTACAAGTTATGACTGATCACCCAGTCTCTAAATGTTTGCAGGTTGCAATCGCACCGCCACGGATTGTTGTGTAAATCCAACCCAGACAAGTTTCGAAGCGCCATCAAAGTTTCCGGCTTCATGTGACTCAAATTGTTACCATCGAACCGCAGAATCTTCAACTGGGGCAAATTAACGAACGCTCTCGTCCCGATCCTGACTATCCTGTTATTGCTCACTTCGACTTTTTGCAGAAACTTCAAATTGCGGAATACACCGTCCTCCAACTTGTCTATTAAGTTATTGCTCAAGTTTATTAATCTCAGCTTCTCTGTGCCTTTGAATGTGTCCGGGTGTAGATAGCGAATCCTGTTTTTCGATAAGTCCAACTCGATCATGATGGCTAAAGTTGTAAATGCCAATTTGTGTACCGCGTCTATGTTGCACTCCCTTAGGAATAGTTTCTTGAGATTGCTAAGGCCGACCTTTTTAAATGCTTCTTGACGCAACTGTTGTAAATTATTGTTAGATAGATCTAGTATTTGGATATCACTGCTGAGGTTGGCTGGGATGACTTTGAGGCTAGAGTTTGAGCAGATGGCGGCCTTATTGCCTGATTGCCAGCGGCAGTCGCACGGTCTTTGGCATTCTGTGGTGAAGTCCGCGATGGTGGTGGAAAGGAGAGCGAAGGGTATGAGTGCGAGTCTCATCCATGTCTTCCAATGTCGATGCTCCATCGTGGCGCGGTGGTGGTCATTTCCTCGGAGTGGAACATTCCTGTGCGGTGCACGATGAACGCATTGGTGTTCTGTAACAATAGAAATATAATTTTAAATAAACAAAAACTATTGAAGGAATTTATTATGGTCAGCCTAATATAATGTTCAACATCTATCTAAAATGTTGACAATCATTGACAGAATATTAACTGTCTGGATTTGCTCCTAAGAGGTGATAAGAATATCCAGGTTAAACTGCATTATGTCGATGTAACTTATTTACAACAAGTAGCTTCAAATGAATTTTAGCTTTTTTCTCCGCCTACATATAATGTTTAACATCGTCAATCGTTTCCTAAATTTACCCGACCAAGAATCGAACCTGGAACCCAGCGTAGTAGGCGGAACACAGATCCACTACACCAAGCCGATTGTCAGCTTATAAAGCTACTTTAAGTATTTAATACTCAAAGCAAGGCTAGCATAATCAGTAAAATTAGTAAACTCGATTTTTTTTCTACAAATATGCTCCTGAAAACATTTTAACACGTCTCAATATTTTAACCTACCACTGCTCGGGACAAGTGTGAGAAGAAGCAGCGCGAGAACTCGTTTACTATAATTAACAGCCTCGTTTTAAAATATTATAAATGTTAAATATGTTTGTTTTATGTACAACATAAAATAGCAACGCTTGACTGGAGGGTTGGCGATGGCAGTTTGGAGAGATGTAAAGAGAAAACGCTGATACTTCTCTCCTTTTGGTCGTACTTCATTAGTCACCTTTTACGACACCCATAGAGTCACGATACACAAAATAACAAGCCTGACTTTAAAGAACAGAATGCCTTACTTTAAAACAAAAGCACTGAGCTAAATATGTTATTACTTCGACAGCAACAAAGTTGAGAGGAATTTCGACGATGTAAATCTCGTGGGTTGAAAGTAGGTGACTTCGGAACAAAATTCATAACATTGCACACTACAAATCTCTGTTATGTCAAACAATTTGTAAGGTATAAGAGATAGCGGTTTTACGGTAGAATATAGTATATTAATTCTTAAATGATAAATAATAAATAAAATAAATAATCTATTTTTGGATACAGAAACGACTTTTATCAAGCGAAGCTTAGACGAAATTTCAGCCATGTTTTGATGTGAGCTAATAAGCTCTTTTTTGTTAACGTAAACAACCTCTAATGTAACTCGTTTTAAAAACTTAACATTAAAAAAATGCTTTGTCAGACTCTTAATAAAAACCAATTTGAAGTGTCACTGACCCATGTTAGTGGCACTTAACCGTACAGGTTGTCAAAACCGCCAAAGAACCTAGGTTTTCAGGTTTGAAAACACCGGTTTTGATGAAGAAAAAAACCTTTCTATTTGGCGCATGGGCAATGTCACATTAGTCGGGGGACTTGTCCCAGGATGAGACGCACAGGATACACAATCGTCAAACGGCAGCGAACAACACCGAGCGAACGTTCGGTTAAACATCGATGCTCGGTCAAACACTCCCTTTAACATCATCCTAGCTAGTACGCGCTCACTGTTATTATTCTCGTCCCGAATTATACTTGTACTCAAACTCAGAAATATACTCCGCTTTTTATTCTATCTCATCTACTCAAAAGCACCATCTCTTATCCTTTACAGTCAGTTTCATAGATTCTTTTGTGACTTGGGTCAACCCAGGTGGAGTTTGAGTAACGAGCTGAATACGTGACGACGCCATTCCTCTGCTTAAGACCTAAGATAAATGTAACAATGAATAACTATGCTAGTAGGGATGCCACTAATATATTTTTTTATCACTTTAGTAAATATGAATTTTGTATTTTTTTTTTAATTTTCGTTACAACACCGGTTTAGGTACCTATACCACACAACCCGCACCGATACAAAGTGAGCAAACACTAGTTCATTTAAGAATGTCGCCCGTTCTAGGTTCGATCCCCGGTTCGGGCAACAAGAGTTTCGGATCCATCGGAGTTACCCATCATTACTGTGGTAACTTGAGTTCAATGATGGAGAACTTTGCCGTACAGTGGGATGGTTATAGGTCTTTTACTTTATCTGAATATTTTTTTAGAAGTAGTTGTGTTCATTCCACTTCCGACCTCTTTACACTTTTTAAATTGACGCGACCATTCAAATAAGAAAGCACCGAACGCGCGCAATTCAAAATTCGAATCTGGCGAAAAACAAATGAACGCAAATTACGCACATTGCAAATTGTCGCCCCGCTATCACTCTCCGCTGTTCCCGTTGTGTTTTTATATTATTATCTTAAATAAATTTGAAACATGATATTATATAATAAGTTCTGCATTTCAAGATTATATCTGATAAACAAGAACCCATAGACCAATACTAAATATCGGAGTCGATTCAAAGATATCTAATAAGTATATTATATAATATTGATACCGAAGCCGCTGCAAGTAAGTGTTTTATCTGACTTCTTAGGCTAGCGAATGTTTGAATTGTGTTAGAGATAGGAAGTGGTCTATTACACTTTCATCTTCCTTATATTTTTCCCCTGCTATATTTCGTTCTTTCTTTTACTATTACCTTTGTACACCTGCACCTTTCTACTGCTCAAAAACTGCCTATGTCCTGTGGGGTAATATTGCATTTGGCCCCCAGAAGTTGCTTTGCTTTAATTTGAGAAATTTTAAATGGTTTTTCATCTTCAATGTTCTTAATGTGATGGAGTGAAATATTAATCACTTTTAAAACCATTTTCTTTCCCTACCCGACTGCCTTCTCCGTCTAGCCATAATTTAACTTGACATACGTTTTATAAATATTGCAATGTTGGGCGAGCGGAGACGAATAAAAACAACGTGTTACTGTAACGATGCGCGTATAATTAATGTGTTCTTATTAAATGACAATACATAATATATAGGTAATGGCTATGTGAATGTGTGGGAGGCGTACACATACTACACCTCACCCTTTTTGAAAAGAAAAAATAATTTTGACAATATTTTTTCGAATAGTTTAAGAACAAAAAAAAAATTAAGTACAAATTGTCAATGATTACAAAAGACAGAAACGAAATTAACAAAAAAAAAACAATAAAGATAATTTTACTGAAAAAATTTTCCTATCAAAAACACATTTGTTTTAATAAACATAACAATCTGATTATTTAATGGACCAATCTATATCATATTTAAACCATCATAAAACTATGCAATGTTATTTGAATATCTACTAAAAGTTATTTTTATTTTTTTATTTTATTTATTTAGGACAACCAACAAAACATTCACTTATAACATGGTTTATACATATAGGTATAGAGATACATTATTAAGTGAAGCCTTAATTATAGGCTGCCACGGCAAGTAATAGAGACGAGTAATAATTATTTACTAACTAATTGCATTTCATTGTTTCGTGTAACAACACCAGCCCTGCGATTACTACAAGTTATCTTGGGATCAAATTAAATTCACTGATGTTGTTCCACAAGACAAAATAAAAAAAAAATGAAGTTAAAGATGTAAACATAATACTATCAAAGCTACCGCTGCATGCTACATGCGCTATCGTGCCCGCGCATACATAAATACACATGGATGCATATATGCACATACACAAACACACACGCAACATGCAACAGCGGCCCGTTACACACAAACATAATAGTTTCAATTACTGAACAGAAGCTATAGATTCAGTAAAAGTTCCAAGCTTACCAAATATATCAGTGTTGGTACCCTTGAAGGCCTTATTATATGCACCTTGCATGCGGTTTATTGAGGAAAAGTGACCCAAATTACTCTTAAACGGTTTGGTGGCAAATAATGTGTATCTTGAAAAACGAGGCAGTTTACGGGGAATACTGAAATTTACTTTGGCTAGTAATTGCGGACAGTCCAACTGGCCATTGACCAGCTTGTATAGAAATTTCAAATCAGCAATCTCTCTTCGCTTCTCTAGACTCTGAAGTCTGAAATATGTTAAACGTTGTTTGTACGATGGAAGTTGCTTAGCCTTAAAATGTTGGTAGGCCAGATGCCAAAGGAATCTTTTATTAACTGATTCAATTCTTTTTTTATGTACTTCATATTTAGGTGTCCAAGCTAAGCTGCAATACTCAAGTACCGTTCTGACAAGACAGTTGAACACGAGAATTTTACTGTGGGCCGATTTAAATTCTTTACAATTGCGAAGAACAAATCCTAGCAACTTAAAGCTTCTATTTACAATGTTATCAATGTGTACATTAAATGTTAACCTATCATCAATGGTAACGCCTAGATCACGGATTGTATCCACCTCCCCTAAAATATGATTACCCAGCTTATATGATGAAAAATGCGCAGATTTTTTTCTAGAGAAATGTATGAAAAAGCATTTATTATAGTTCAATTTTAAAAGATTATCATCGCACCATGCGGTGAACCGGTCTAAGTCTTCCTGTAACAGTTTTACATCAGTATCGTCAGAAATATGTTTTACAATTTTTAAATCATCTGCGTATAAGTAACATTGCGAATGATGAAAACATGATACTACATCGTTAATGAACAAAATGAAAAATAGTGGTCCCAGATGCGAGCCCTGTGGTACCCCTGATGACGTCATATACACTTCAGACTCATACCCATTAACTACCACTTTCGAACTTCTGTCCGAAAGGTATGAGTAACACCATTTCAACAAGTAGTCCGTTATTCCGTATTTTGTTAATTTCTCTGTTAATTTGTTTATGTTTACCAGATCAAAAGCCTTGCGATAATCAGTGTATATGACGTCAGCAGAGATTCGAGAGTCAACCGCGTCAACCACATCAGATATAAAGCTGACTAGATTGGTCGACGTGGAGCGCGCTTTAACAAAGCCATGTTGTTGCGGAACAATTAAGTGTCTGGTGTGCCAGTAAATAGGTGAACATATTAGGGATTCAAATACTTTTCCAAATACTGGAAGAATAGAAATAGGTCTATAATGTTCAATATTAGATTTATCCCCAGACTTATGAACTGGCACGATGCGAGCCTCTTTCCACCTTAACGGAAACACTCCAATAGACAGCGATTTATTAAATATTAGGGAAAGAGGCCAGGCCAATTCATCAGCACATTTTACCGCGAAAAAAGGCGATATACAGTCGGAGCCGGCTCCTTTTTTTAAATCTAGACTTTTGAGAGCACGCTTTACTTCATCAGTGGTAAAAACTAATTTATTGATGTAGTTTGATGTGTTAGCTTCACCTGTTACTACGTTAGTAATCACAGTATCAGGTCTTAAATTGTTTGTTTGATATACGGAAGAAAAGCATTGAGCGAATAATTCACATATATTGGGGCCATTTGTAGTAGATTGGTCTTTATAGTACATTCTAGAAGGGTAACCGTTACTGTTTTTATTTTTTTGTTTAATGAAGGACCAGAAAATTTTTGGGTTACTTTTTATTGTTGATTCTATGGCAGATATGTAATTATTATAGCTATTGTTTATCATATCAACAGATCTCTTCTTAAGTAATTGAAAAGATATTAAGTCTAGTGGATTTTTAAATTTTGAATATCTTTTCCTATATTTTAATTTCTCTCGTAATACACGGATGATGCCTTTATTAAACCAAACAGGATAGTGTCTAGAAGAACCTGGCGCTGAACGAGGAACATGTAGCTTTATTATGTCATGAATTATGTTATAGAACTTGTCAACCATAGTATCAATAGAATGACAGTCACAGAATTCCCTATCCCATCTTATAGATCTTAAATGTTCGATTATGCTGTCGTAATCGGCTTTGTGAAATTTATAAACGTGATTTGAATTAGGCTGCAATCCAATATTACTGATATTACGAGTAATTTTAAATTCCAGGGGAGGATGGTACATGTCGACGCTAGCCAAGGGTGACAAGCAACATTGAACACTATCAACCGGCATGTTTGACAAAATTAAGTCTAATATCTTGGTTTTTTTGTTTGTGACATGATTATATTGCATAAGGCTATTATATGACATAAAATCAAGCAATAATTTTGTACAAATATTATTGCTATCGCAATTTGCTGATAGTGGCGAATTGGGAGTACCGGACCAAGGAATGCAACTCTGATTGAAGTCACCCAGTATGAGTGTGTGGTTGCTATTTGTAAGGACACTGTAGGTATTGGCCAAGTAGTGTTCCAAAACATGTTTTTGTAATGGAGAAGGAATATATATTCCGCAGATGTTAAGTTTTTCTAATTTGTTATTTATTTTAATATCAATACCCACCCATACATCCTCACATTTGCATTCAAACTTTGCCAGTCTGTATGATGTCCAACGCTTAAAATGTTTGGTCTAAAATCATAATTTCGCTAATTGCTAATTGTATTACAATACTCGAACATAAAGGTAAGGTTTTTTAGGGAAAAAGTTAGAAATACAGAATTATATAACAGTAATTTCACCAAATTGTTGTTAGAGTAATTTAAATGCAATGAAAATTGTATATAGCAAAAATTATACATCGCAAAGTAACATTATGACAATACAAAGCTTATTATTCTAGATAGTAAATATTTTTCTTATTTAATAATAGTTGCCAGGTCAAATTAGTTTTTTGTTTCAGATTACAATTTAAGTTTATTTTACATATTCCTCTTTAACATTTATTATAACGCATACTAACGATTTAATTAGTGTTACAAAGATATTTTAGCAATGTAAATTATGGTAATGATATCAATTTAAATATAAAGGTAAAATACATTCCACAATTATTTTTTTATACCTACCTAAGTACATGTTTAGATTTTAACTTTTATATAAACGAATGTCAACATTATTTAGTATACATAAATGGTATAGTGGGAACCTAACGGCGGTAACTCAAATAATAATTATCTTTTAAAAATAAAACTATGCAAAAATGACACTTCTATTTGATACTCAAACTTTACTTCTTCATGACAATTTAGTTTACCTTAATATTCGATAATTCAATTACTGTATTATATAAAGTCATAAATTATTAATTTATTCCATGAAATAACTTCTCATCAACGATTATTCAGATACTTTTCTATTAATAAAAACTTTTTTTATATAATAGACCCTTCAATACATCATCTTACATTCTTGGTACATTATTCAAAGCGATTAGCTTAACCACTTTCTTGGCATTTTAACCACTTACTTGGTATCTCCATTTATTTGGCATAATCAATCACTTACTTGGCATATAACACTTCATTGAGCACTTATTATTTTATTTAGGCCGGCCGGCTCTTATTTTCATATACATTTTATTTAAGGTACAGTTTATATTATATAGTCGACTTTTTTTTTTTAATAAGACATAATAGTCATAATTGTTATGCATAGACTTATTTTAAGGGTCGTGTTTTAAGATCACTCGATCTCCAACTATTTTCACGGAGAGAAACTCGTCTGCGCCATGATCAAATGAAGGATCTGATTCCCTTTACTGTACCCCGTGCTCTTATTTTGCCATATTAACGTGTCCTCTTTTAAGATCTTTTTGATCTCCAACGGCTTACACGGAGAAACCTCGTTTACACCATGATCAAACTGAAGGATTCGACATCGTTTGTCCTCCTCATTTGTGCCAAAAGTACCTTTTTTTTCTATCATAAACATTCATTACCAACTAAAAATACAAACTGACAAACGATTGAATCCCTTAGCATAAATAATTTTGTTTACTTGTGGTTGATCACCCCACTTGTATCACAAAATATCTCTACTAAAGTATTCCCTTTCTAAAATTACTACATATTTCTTTATACAAACAAAACAATCTTTAAATCTCATAAACCTTCCATCACTATCATCCATATAAACGTTTCAGACTCCTTTTCACAATACCTATCTTTCAATCAAATGTACCTAATGCACTCTATTGGTACAAAAGCTATTTAATACATTCGTACCAAACGGATTACTCAACAACTAACATAAACAAAACTAATGTCTTAACTTCAGACTCGTATCTATTCATGGAATTACGTTTCTTAATAATATTAAAATCAAAAGTAGAAGAATACCTATATGCTTTAAAAGTATCAATCAAAACATTCTATAAATAGTTAGGAACCCACTACCAAACAAAGCTTGTTAGAATAACAAACAACTTTTCATTACCAACCAATGATATTTTACTTTTATAATATCATTGTTACCAACATATATAGTTTGTTCCAAATAAAGGTAACGTTTAAGATTTCATTCAACAACCAATATTTAAAATGGATAAAATGATGACTCGCGAATCAAATTCTGCGGTTACAATATCTGTTGTTGTTAGATTTCTCAGTAAGGTATAGCAAGCGTTATGTTTCTTTCTGATTAACGTTGCTAACTTAAAATGCTGACGTTGTTGCATGTGTGGTCTTGCAACATAACATAATGCAATTTGATGCTCAATAACTTAAAAGGTAACATTTAGGTCAAAATATTAATTCGTGATCAAATTAATGTAGTTACATGTTAAGAAACTTTTAAATTCATGTAATTATTCAAATGATAAATTTCTGTATGAATATGACGAACCAAACTGATTGCTTAAACTAAACTAAAACTTACATAAAATAATACATATGTCACTGTGCTAAAGCGTAATAAGAAAAATCTGTTTAAGTATTATGGAAATAACTACAGTCTTTAATGTAATCAAATTATGTATGTAACTATCATCGACAGTTTTACATGTAAATATGACTTATGTTTTTTTTTTAAATTTTACATTTATGTGTACATACAGGCTTCTTGGTACACATCTTTATATTTGAAAGGGATTTAGAATAAAGTTCTTAAGTAAAAGTTACACACTTGTACAATTGAGTTTAACCAAATTAGTTCAATAAAATACTTTAAATAGCAAGATTAAGAAAAACAGAAAACGCACAGTTATACAGAATCTAAAAAAAAAAACGACTTATTTCAAATCAACTTACGGTAGGTAAGTAGTTTACCTACTTTTCAGAATACCAATAGATTATAAAATATGATATAAATTACATTTAAAAAAAAAAAATTTTTTTAAATGAACGTGTTTGATTGTAGTATTAGCTTTTATGCTCTACAATCAAAATGAAAATTGGTAAAAACAAAATAAATATTTATTTTACTTTATAAAATGGTAAAATAGCTCAACAGTCATCGTACTTATATTTTATAAATGCTTCTATTCAGTTGAATGTGAAACAAAAGACTTATATGTATTAAAGAAAATTATCAAACTGGATACTAATATTTATTTACGGTACCTAGATATACCAATTGAAAACATTGAAATGAATTTACTATCAATTTTAACAAAAAAACGCTTTTTAAGAGAAATATAGTTATTAGATTATACATTAATAACACTTAGTATTGGTTAGATACTATTCTCTTGATAAAAAAAATGCGTAAGTTTCATAAGACGCGAAATGAAAATTAAAAACATACATGTGAATCAGTAAATTAATTGAATAAGACATTTCTAAAGTTTGAGTGCAGCATATAACAATTAAAATTGATTTTTAACCAAAAAAATAGTAATTTAAAAGACACGTTCATTTTTGGTTATTAATAATTGGCAGGTTCAATTTTATCAAACAAAAAGAAATCGAATCAGGATAAGATCTTCTCAAGTTTTAGATTCTAAATTTCTTAAAAATTGTGTTTTTTATTATTTAAAAATTTATAACTATTCGGATAGGAAATCCGATCCGTACTAAAGAATGTAATTATGAATGACCTCATTGCTTACTTGGGAGAATATGCTTACGAATGCGAAAAACTTAGACATCTATTACAGTTACAAAATGTATAAAGTGCTTTATGAGTTTATTGAAATAATTGTCAAAATTTGTTACAAAATGCCTCATAAAAAATTTGATCTGATTATTAATCTACTAATCCAACAACACAAAAAAACGAACTAAAATAGCGATTCAAAGCTTTCAGATATATTTTATAGATATTAATGTATCAAGAAAATGTAAGTCAAATGTAAGTCAAAAGTACTAAATTTAACCCGACTACGAAAACTATATTTACGAGTTATAAAAATCTTTAATATTATTTACCTATTCAGTGGCCACTTCTAGGTTACAATTACTTAATTAAGTAAGTATGTATTTTTATTGTTTATTTTTTATTAATCTATGTACTTTATAAAACTATTTAGTTTGATTATATATGTTTTTAAAATCTACTTAACCATAATGCCGTTTTTCCAACTCTTCTTCATCTGGCAGACCGCGGCACCACCGACTCGAACTCTCCCGGCGCCCAGCAACAAATCAACCCATCATCCGACGCGAACATCTCCCAGCGCCCAGCTCATTTCTATACCTCCATCAGTGGACACCAGCATCTCCCGGCGCCCAGCACATCACCTTCCTCCTTCCGGCACCATCAACGCCCGGCCGCCAGCTTTCCCAAAACTATTTTTTACGTTCTTCGGACACCGTGTCTTCAAAACTCCATATTATTATCTTCTTTTTATATATTTTATAGTCCATTTGAAACGTTCACTTTTTGCTCGTTATTTATTAAAGTCTTTATTATAATTATTAAAATGTATATATAAAAAAAAACACAGATTTTGCTGCACAGCACTGCCCAAAAGGCAGCACTGGCAGGGTCGCCATGCAATGTTGGGCGAGCGGAGACGAATAAAAACAACGTGTTACTGTAACGATGCGCGTATAATTAATGTGTTCTTATTAAATGACAATACATAATATATAGGTAATGGCTATGTGAATGTGTGGGTGGAGCGTACACATACTACAATATAAATTTGACAAAGTTCATTTGCACTTTTAATTAACATAAGTAAACATTTACTGTTACGTAATTATGTTGAACCTGACGTTATAAATGACGAGAAATGTATGAATATCAATTATGAAAGCGTTAATTATAAAACTCATGCGTATTTTGGACTTTACAAACTGGAGGTATTGAATGTGATGCGTATTTTTATGTATTAACGTTTTATTTGATAGGCCAAATCCGTGATCCTTTTTAAGATTTTTTTATTCTTGATTTAGTTGCAAATTGAAGGTGTTATTAACTACGATATAAATATTTAATGGCGGTTAAAACACGAGCTACTAAGTTCAGTCGCCTTTAAGGATTCCAATGAAAAAGTGTGGTGATATTCCATACTAGTTGTTGCCCGCGATTTCGTACGCGTCAATTTCTGTATGATAGCGATTATTTTTGCAACATTTTTCACTTATGCTCCACTCCTATTGGTCGCAGCGTGATGTTATATAGCCTAAAGCCTTCCTCGATAACTGACTATCCAACACACTATCCGACAAAAAGAATTTTCCAATTCGAACCAGTACTTCCTGAGATTAGCGCGTTCAAACAAACAAATAAACAAACTCTTCAGCTTTATAATATTAAAATAGATTTAACTGGTAACACACGTGCCAAACATGGCTATTACAAAATTAAATATCTTTCGTTAGAATTCATTTAATTTGTAACTTTATTAATTAACCCGAAATACTTACAACTTTTTCAAACAAGTATCAAAGCGGTACTTTTAACAACACCATCAAAATAATTACATAACTCATATAGAAAAAGTTGACTCGGTTCCCAAGGGAACGTATGTAAAGTGGCGTTTAGCGAAGTTATAATAAGGTGAATGCGGGTACTCCGACAAACGAGAATCAATAGTCTCCAGGAATTTTCCACGTAGAGGATGAAAGGGAAACATTTAAGAATTCTTTGTTGTCATCAACATTTGAAAGTACTTAGTAGTCTATTATTTTTTTGATAAAAAGGATATATAGTCTCCATTGCACACAATAATGATGGAATATAAAAAAAGATATATATTCGAAGCGATATCTTCCAGATGTAAGCTGACTTGCTGATGGCTTGCCATGATGCCATGTTTTTATTTTTCAATTTGACTGCCACGAGTAGACCTTATTTCGCTTCTTGAAATCTGTTAGAAGAAGTAGGTATGATCTTCAAATAGATCTTCGACGACCTCCGTGCCGGAGTGGCGTACACACCGGTTTTCAAGGTGTCGCCTGCTCCGAGGTCCCGGGTTCGATTCCCGGACGGGTCAATGTAGAAAAAATGTGTTTTTCTAAATTTTCTCGGGTCTGGGTGTTTGTGGTACCTTCGTTGTTTGATTTCCAAAATACGAATGCTTTAAATAGTTATTCAAATTGGGATCAGAACAATGTATGTGATGTTGTCCACATTTATTATTTATTTATTTATTTATTTATTATCTTAAAAATATTAAACTTTTCTCATAACATTTGAAAGTCATTGGATATAGGTAAAGATATCAAGGGTAATTTAGTAATTCCTGTTTAGCTCTTACATCAAATTTTTGGCTTATGTTACGCAGTACGTCGATCGTTTTTATGTTTAATTTTGAAAGGCTCCAACCCTAGCACTGTTCCATCAACCGAACTGTTTTTTTTTTAATTTTGTTGTGACTGTATTATTAGTCTAGTAGGTTTCTCTCTCTCTTGAGAGATTCTTGAGCTATACCCTTTTTACGAAACAATGTAATCAACATTTTTTATTAAACCTATTACGATTTTTTTGTTCGATATGATATAGCTCAAGAATATCATAAGAGAGCGAGAGAGAAAGCTCTATGGTTGATAATTGAGAACCTCTTCTTTTCTTCTTTATTTAATATTATTTAATACTAAGCATTAAATAAAACTCAAGAGCTCATTGTAACTCAAGAGCACACATTAAAGTGTTCATAGCCCTCTAAATTTAAAACTTGGGACTGCAAACAGATATTTTAGCATTTATATAACTTTCCCAACATTTTCGTAAAAGGAGACGATGCACTTTACTCTCTATAAAATATCACTTTGAGATTAACTTTGCAGGTAAGTTCGGGTGGATTTACTCCAGACTTTAGTGTTGGCGGTAATTCGAGTTTGTAATCTAGTGAATATATTATTCTTAGCTGTCAACAAGAGATAAGAGGGTTGGTAGACAAAAGATGGTTGTTATGAATTTGTTTTACGACCTCCGAGGTGAGTGTATATACTGGTTTTAAGGGTAGGCGGCTCCGAGGTCCCGGGTTTCCGTGGCGGAGTGGCGTAACACTGGTTTTCAAGGTGTCGCCTGCTCTGAGTTCGATTTGCGGACGGGTCAATGTAGATAAAAGTTATTTTTTACAATATTCTCGGTACTGGGTGTTTGTGGTACCTTCGTTTCTGATATCAAAAAACAAATGTTGTACTAGTTATTTGCTTTGGTATCAGAACAAATTATTTAGTGTGTCGCAAGCATGTGAGGGAGTATTTTTTTAAATTTGTTTTTACAGCGAGATTATATTCTTCTTCTTCTGGTGCCTCTTCAACTAGTGAAAGTGGGCAGTCAGCTCCGCATATCCTACTCGATCTTGCTAGATGGAAAAGCTCTGAGGCACTGGCGATCCCCGTCCATTCTCTGATGTTACGTTACGGTCATGTGTCTTTGTTTTTAGCTTTTAAAGGACAAATTGAATATGGATTTAAAAAAAAATTGTTTAAAGTAGATAACGGCCAATAATCTACCTACTGCAGGGCAAAATCCTCCATCATTGAATTATGTTACTATAGCAATGATGGGTACAGTCATAACCACCACACTTGCCAAATGAGGGTTGGTGATCACAAACACGAGCAATGTTCGAAAATTCGAAACTGTTTTGGTTGCCCGACCCGAGGATCGAGCCCGGGACCCTGAGATTTTGGCCGGTATTTAAATCACTAGATTCAATTATATATTTGCATTAAATTAAATTCAATTGTTTTTTTTTATTGCTTTTTTAACATCGATAATACGATTGAATGTCGATACAATCAATCGACTTTTGGAAGCCCTACCCCGAACGATATAGAGTTCGATGACACAACGATGTGAATTTATAACATTGTTAAGATGTCTACGCTCCGCTCATTAACTCGTCCGCCCCGCTTTTGTGAGATGTCGCAGGAGTTATAGCTTCATTGTGGAAACTATCAATTTTCTCGCCTGATGCAGTGTTTGGAAACACATTGTTATAGATTAGATAACACTGTTATTCCTAAGCGTGCGAGATTCCGTAAAATGTGTATTTTTTGGTCTTGTGTGAACCAAATGCAAACAAATATTTCATTTCATATCATTACAAAAAAAGTCTATTAGATAAAATTTAAAAATAATATTTGTACTGTCTTTGTGGCGGTTGGAAATTCAACTTGGCAAGGATTTTAAATTACTTGAGTCACGGGCAACTACGACCAGGTTGGCGTATTCCGCTAACTATGTGAGGGTCCCGGGATCAAATGCCGGCTAGAGCAGTTTAAAAACGATCTTATCCAAATTTTCTTGGATCTAAAAGGGGTAGGGGGTTATAGTAATACTTCGAAAGGCACATGCCATTGGTCCAGGCTTTGTCGCAAAATAGATGTCGTAAAAATCTGTCGCGTCAGAGGCCTGTAAGTAATAGACGGCTTACTATAAAACTCTGATTCCAGACTTTCCTTGAAGGATAACCATACGGTAAGAAAACGAATTAATGTCGTATTTATCTCCTGTATTAAAAACTTTAATAGTCAGATAAAACCTAATTGTACCGAGATCGCGCACAGTGGGTCGAAATTGCTATTTCGGGGACTTATGGTTTTTTTCTTATTGTTATTTTTTATTTTACCAAACGATAGATTTTCTTAGTGTAATAAATAAATGTCGGATACATTTTTCTGTAAAACTAATCGTTTCATGGGAAAATAATGTTTTTGTTTTCTTTTGTATGGAACGACAAACTCAATGTGCTCTTGCAGCCAATAGCAATTTTTCGGAATCGAGACCTGCTGAGTGTGGACTGATAAGGTAAATATTGAGAAAGTGTGTAATACTATTTAATAACAAAAGACTTCACAGCAACAAGACCGGTACTGATATTAATTCGTGGAATTATTTTATTTTATGGCTAAAACAATACCTATTATGTACTAAAACACGTCAACAATGTAAGGTTTCGATGTTTGTAAGTATTTGAAATGATAAGTGAGTTTAAATAACTTTCAAAAAATGCATTTTTATGTAGTATGGTAATCCATATACCAGGCGAACGGGCAAGTTTGGGCGCGCGCTAATTATGTAGGATTGTAGTCAACATGTTAAACATTGACACTAAAGTAGTTTTAACGCGGGAAAAGTTGAGAACTGGCTGCAAGAGCACATTGAATTTCTCGTTCCATACAAAAGAAAACAAAAATATTTTTTTTACCGTGAAACGATTAGTTTTACACAAAAATGTATTTGACATTTATTTATTACACTAAGAAAATCTATCGATTGGTAAAATAAAAATGAACAATAAGAACAAAAATACCCTAAGTCCCTCAAATAGCAGTTTCGACCCACTGTGTCGCGCCCCGGCAAACGTAGTGTAGGACGCCCTCAGGCCAGGTGAAGTGATGATTTGCGCAAGATGGCTGGCAGGAGCTGGATGCGAAATGCCGAGGATCGACCTGAGTGGCGTGCAACTGGATAGGCCTATGTCCAGCAGTGGACTGCGATAGGCTAATGGTGATGATGAAGACCTAATTGTAGTATAAACTAGAATAACTTTTTCTGTGGACCAAGATAATGTCAAATTACTACACAATGTAAATACTTATTTAGTTAATATAACACACACTTTTCCGGAGTCAAACTACATACAGATGTTGCTCTCGAATCATTGAGGGAGCGTTATAACGATACATTTATTATGCACACTAGATGAATAACTTACTTCAGGTGACCAAATTTTACGCGAAATAAGGACGCATTTTGCTGTCATTTATAATTGTTACTTTACTTTTGACAAAAAATACGATGACACTGATACTACAATAGGAAGTTCAAAAAAAAAATAGGTAAAGCTAAACAATACAGAAAAATTATAACGATATTATTACCACCTGCTTAAAATAAAGTACAATAAAACATAGTGTATTATTTTAGTGTATTTTAACTAAAAACAACTAAAGACTTTACGGGGCGCATTTTGCCTGCCTCAATTAAAAATTAAATGATGACACATATATCATGAAAACGTTTACGTTACTCTTCATACAGTTTACCCAAAGATACAGTTACTTTTTTAGTTATAGTACCATTTTCTATTTTTCAAAGATTATGCGGTGACAGAGTTTTGAAAAACACCTACCTCAGGCCTCTGACGTGGCTTGCATTAAAGATTTTCATCCTGCGACAGAAGACAGCACTAACGCCTTGACGCCTTCCTTAGCACTACTTTATAGGCTTATGTTCAAAGAACATGGAAAAAGGTTAGAAAGGCGATATAGGCAAGGCAGGCGCGTCACAGACGTTATGAGCAAATCCTTATACTTTTGCCCAAACGTGAGCGCTACTTGTGATTGGTTTCTTTTGTGCTTCAAATGTGTTTGGCACAATAATTCGCTTGTTTTTAGTTATTTGAACTAGTTTATGTATAGTGGGGCTCAAGCGGCGACATCAGATCTCATACCAATGGCGCATGACACCCTTTTTAACCTTTTTCCATCTCCTGTGCTTAAGTTGATGAAACCATGGTCACACTATTACCCCGAAAGTTATGAACGGGCGGATCTTGTGAAAAAATCATTCTTTCAGGTCGCCTAATGTCCTTCTCACTCCCGGTCTGTGGTATTGAGTCGTTTTATGGGGCACGTGCGCCTTGATGTTTTTGTTAAGAGGTCCGTATCTGTCGTAATTTAGGTCAATAATGGCTTCCCATGGGCGACCGATGGTCTTGTTATTAAATATGGAAGTAAATTATATCTGGATGTTGTGGTCGCTGGATAAAATACATGAATTGATGTTTTCCTTTTTAGCAGACGACTATATGCAGTTGTTTATATTTGGTAGTTTTTATTACGAATAACTTTGTGTTGTTTCGCCCCGTTGGTCTAGTGGTTTAAATACCGGGCTATATCTCGGGGTCCCGAGTTCGATCCCCGGGCAACAAAAAGTTTCGGATTTTCGATCATTGCTCGGGTTTGTGATCACCAACCCGCATTCGGCAAGCGTGGCGATTGTGCCTGTACCATTGCTAGTTTAACTTAAATTCAATGATGGTCTTTGCCCTGCAGTGGGATAATTATAGGCCGCTACGTACTTGTGTTGTGTTTTTGTGAAAATTCTAATGAGTTTGTGATATTTATCGGTGGGTTATTCTTACTATATTAAAAATACTTATTTTAATATTAAAAGAGTTCGGCGATAACAAAGTGGAGAAGCTTATGTCCACCAGTGCTTGTCATTTCGTTGAGAAAATGATGATAGTACGCTGAGTTCTAAATAATTAGGGTGATGAGGAGGGTACGGAGGGAGGGCTACGTCTAGAAGTGGATTACAGTTACTGTCATCACCAGTATAATACCGAATATACTGGTGATATTACCGAATATAAGGTGATGATAATAATTCTTGTCAATTTACCGTCTATAATATGCAACAGGGCATATGCATATACTTTATTTGATATTTTAGCAACTTAATTGCACTTATAATATCAGTATATAAACTTGAAAAATTTTGTCTCAGGCGGGACTCGGACCCGCATCTCCTCGCATGCCGGGCGGGCGCCATACCGGTTCGAGTCCCGCCTGAGACAAAATTTTTCAAGTTTATATACTGATATTATAAGGGCATATGCATGTTGCATATAACACGCCCAAAAACGCCCAATTTCTTTAATATTAATAATAAATTTAATTAAAACAATTTTTTGGGCGTTTTTGATAATTCTACAAACGTCTTCATAACGTACTCAGAGAAAGTGTTTTGATATTTTGGAACTGTTTCTTATGCAATAAAATTGCTGTAAAATATTATTCTTTGACGGTAGGCGGTGGGTTCAAGTCCCAGACAAGGCAGTAACAAAATTTATTCAAGCGATTGTTAACTACGAGTGTTTTTAGTTACAAAGAGTATGTCTGTCTGTTGTGCTTTCACACCTAAACTACTGAACCGATTTTGATGGAATTTCCTAAAAAGATTGAATAGAACTTGGAAGAGGACGTCAGCAATTTTTTTTCCACTACTGGGCATAGGTTTTGACCCGCACAATATTAAAACGTGTATTCATTCTAGTGGGCACTTAATAGCTACGCTACTGCAGTAATATTTTACCACACAGAAGGATTTTTCGAAAATTTATTTAACCTTAACATGAAAGCAGCGCAGTTATGAACTAAATAGAACTGACACACCGAACTCCGCAGGGATTTGACTCGAAGCGTCTGCCAATCCAGTATTCCGTACTGACATTACCAATGGATTCCCCTGATAAAATGCACTGGATTTTTAAAATGTTACTACAGGTTCTTTTATAATAGTTTCTTGATTTTACGCAAACACTATATGAATTGAAAGACTGATTTGCGAATTGAAAACTATAGTTTCTGAGGATTTATTATTATTTAAGTCAAATAACCCTTCAAGACTGAGGTACAGGTAGACAACTGCGACCATGAATTCAATACTTTACTACTGATACGGGAAATTAAAACTAATCCTTTTAATATAACGCCCCATTGGTCTACTGTTTTGAATACCGGGCCAAGACCTCGGGGTCCCAGGTTCGAATCCCGGGTCGGGCAACAAAAAGTTTCGAATTTTCGAACGTTGCTCGGGTTTGTGATCACCAACCCGCATTTGGCAAGCGTGGTGATTATGCAAGTAAACTCATCATTGCTGTGGTAACATGAACTCAATGATAGAGGCCTTTTCCCTGCAGTGGGATGATTATAGGCTGTTACTTCCCTTTCTTTTTCCTTTTAATATTATAAACGTGAATGTTTGTAAGAATGTATGTATGTTTGTTACTTTCCCACGCTAAAACGATCCAACAGATCTGAATGAAATTTGGCACGGAGTTAGTTTATTGGCTGGAATAACATATAGGCTACTTTTCATCCCGGGAAAAGGTACGGTTCCCGTGGGATCAATACACTAAAAAGAAATTCAAAATTCCACGCGTACAAAGTCGCGGGCAACAGATAGTATCCCAATAAAAGGTTAATATGAAAGCATATACATTCTTAATTTTAAGCTTGTTAATTCTCGACAATAGGGGGTGCTGCAGTTACCATTTGCATTAAAATATGTTTTTGGTTCAGAACATTCAATTTCATCATGAATAGAGACTCATCGGACTGTCAGACGTGGTGAGTGAACTCAAGCATTTAGATGTTACTAAGGGATCCGGGCCTGACAGTTTGCCGCCCTTATTCTTTAAGCTGACTGCTGATTCTATCGGAAGGCCCATTACTTTACTGTACAATGCAAGTCTTCGTGATGGTGTGATCCCACGTGCTTGGAAAACAGCTAATATAACGCCGGTTTTTAAAAGTGGTAACAAGAGTGATGTTACTAATTACCGTCCAATCTCCCTGCTGTCTGTCTTGTCCAAGGTCCTTGAGCGTTTAGTACATAACATCATGTATCCGACTGTTCATCGGATAATAACTCCTGAACTGCATGGTTTCGTCAAGAATAGGTCCACTATAAGTAATTTGCTTGTCTATACCAACTTTGTCTTCGAATGTTTGGATGTACGTGGACAAGTAGATGCTGTCTACACGGATTTTTGCAAGGCCTTCGACAAGGTAGATCATTTGCTACTTTTGCAAAAGCTTGCCTTTAATGGCATAAGAGGAAATTTACTGCGCTGGTTTACCTCCTACGTCATGAATAGAACTCAGAGAGTCGTTATAAATGGGTTTGCCTCGGATCGGACCTTTGTTACGTCTGGTGTGCCTCAAGGAACAATTCTTGGGCCACCTTTCCTTTAGAACGGGTCTCAGTTTTAAAGGACTTAGGGGTCCTACTGGACTCAAAGATGCACTTCGAAGATCACATAAACAATATTATTAATAAAGCCTATCAAATGTATGGATTTGTTATAAGAACGTGTGTTTTCTTCAAGCGTCCTCAATCCTATCTACACTTGTTTAGTTCTCTTGTCAGATCTCAATTAGAATATGCCACAGTCATATGGAACCCATTCTATAATAAGTATAGTGAACGCTTAGAGCTTGTCCAGCGAAAGTTTCTACGTGTTGTTGAATACAAATGCTTTCACAGAAAACTCACATATGATTGTCTCTCACGAAAATACTCAGTTGACACATTGTTCAAGAGGAGACTACTACTAGACCAATTAATTTTATATAATATCTGTCATCATAAATTCGATTGCATGGATATCATTAATAGAATTCAATACCGCGTTCCAAACCGCTTAGGTCGAGCTTGTAATGCGGTAACTTTTCGTTTATTTGCACCTAAATTCTCAAGAACACATGCAGGTGAACGTGCTCCTTTGAAACGAATTATGAAGGCATACAATGATAATTTTGTTAACATCGATCTGTTTGCCCTGTCAAAAGGTACATTTAAAAATCACATTTTAGAATCACTGAAGGCATTGTGAATGCAATTGTCCCAAGTTTTATCACTCGATACAAATAATGTTTGCCCTATAGTGGCTGGTGTTTGCCGCTTGTTGAGGATGCTCGGCATCTCCTTGTGCTCTGTTGGTTCGTTGGGCGCATTTGCTGTCGTGGCTGTCTTGCCGCGTGGTTCTTGGCGGTGACATTTTTCACGGTATAAATACTGTGATAAGGGTTATTGCCGTGACTCATGTGGGGTGGCGGTGGCAGCGGCCGATGAAACCGTCGATCCTATCTATAATTATATTAGGATAGATTCATATTGGATTGTTGTGTTGTTGTCAGGTTCACAGGTGTAATGGACCTTAGTAGCTGTACTTATTTTTTAATTAATGTTGTGGATAGCGGTGCTGGTTGCACAAGTATATAGATCATGTATATCTAAGTTTTTATTTTAGCAATGTGTGTAATTGTTTGTTGTCCCAAATAAATAAATAAATAAAAAAAAAAGAAAGAATAGAAATCAGATATCAAAACATATGCAACAATCTTAATATATTTATAGTTTTTTTTATATTTTAAAAACAATATTAATTTCGAAAGTTAGAAGTATACAACCAAAACACTGATAAAGCTCCGCCGGCTTACAGCGCAAAGGATTTTCGCATTTCTGCAATGCACATAATCCCAAACAATATTTCACTGGCTAACATTTTGTATTTGTTTAAGTTGCAAATCACATTCATTCTCTTTATAGGCTGTATTTATTCGTTGTTATGAACGTTTTTTTTAAAAACAACTTATATCGACACATTAACCACAATTAAGTAATACTATTCCCCAAACACAAGCGGGGTGAATTAAAGATTTTATCAAACACCCCATTCGGAGGGTAAATTGGAGTTTACCCTAAAACAAGGGTGTAGCATTATTATTTCCTTATCTTAGCATTTAACTAGTTTGGCTGAAACGGGAACAAGTTACCGTATTTAAGACTTAATTAGTTGAATAATATTGGTAGGTACTCGGATAACAAGAAAACCAGAGAAATGCAAGTTGGACTCACCGACCGATGGTTCCATATAAATTGTCGGTACATATTAAAAATAGTTCAGAATCCGAGTCTGAGGTTTTTTTTCCGATTTTTTTGTTAAATAAATTATTACGAAAAAAGTTAATTCATGAAGTAATTTAAGTATATAGTTTTAATTTCAAGTTATACGGTATTAAATTTCTTGTTGCTTTTTTACTGTTTTTTAGTTTGTAGTACTGTATACTGTATCTTAAAAATTTCATGTTGTCGTTACCTATGTTTGTAAAAACAGTTAGTTTTGAGCAACTGTTACATAAGTAACAGATATTATATTATGTAAATTGCTTCAAGATTTTACATAATGATCAATCATGTACAATCAATAGATTGAAAAAAACATCTTACATTGGTCATTTATGTGATTAAAAAAACAATAAAACCCTCTTAAATCGATTTCCAAACCAAAAACTTTCACTTATAATTAAATTTTAACATCTCAGTTTGTTCCTAAAATAACCAGACCAGCCTAATTAGATTTCAAAAGGTTCAAAAGTTTCTAAATCGTCCTACATTGCCTTAACAGTGGTAATCTCGTTATAGTTTTGGGATCGTTACAGTTGTTATTAATAGTTTGGATAATCTAATTCTCGTTTTGTTAATCACGACGACTTTAATTTTATTAAAATTATATTTGTCACGGTAATAATTTTTAACTCATCACTAACCCATGTTTGACATAGGCGTTTCTCAAAGTACGTAATAAATAGGTGGCGGTATATCACCCAACTGCACGGCAAAGGCCTCCATCATTGAATACAAGTTAACACAGCAATGACGGGTACAGGAATCACCACGGTTGGTGATCACAAACCCGAGCAACGTTCGTAGCGCTTCAAGCCCCAAGAGACAACCGGTTGTCTCGATAACAATTGATTTTAATTGTGTCTGGTATATCCGATAGTCAATGTGTTAAACTCTTATATCTTATTGCGAATCTTGTCTCGATACCTAAAACACGTACGTAACTTATCACGTATTACTTTGGAAATAAATTTAATTTTCAGCTGTTCATGACGAATCTGTTAAAAAATGTCGAAATATCCCAAAAATATGTATTCCCTTAAATATGTATTTCGTATACGAACCAAAAGAAAACACTGTAAGAAGTACCAGTATTACAAATGACACTAAACCCAGACAGAGGGACAAAACCCAGTATTAAACATAATAAATCTGAGGATTCCCTTTATAAATTAACCGACATTACTATCTCATTTCTTTGGGACATAGTCTGGGCTTAACTGTTATTATATTATTTATGTTGCCAAAGTATATTATCCAAATAAAAGAGAATTTCGTAGCCTTCTGGGCATTAGGGTGTTTCGCAAAATAAGTACCTATTGTACAGTGGGTCTAGCACAAAGAACTATCGACTTCGAATCGTTTTCGTATCGAAAGCAAACGACACAAAGTTCGTGCTTTGTTTTGTAGTTCTCGTTTTGACCTCGCGAGCGCTGTTTAAGTTCTCATCTTCTTATATATATAAAAATGAATCCCTATTTCCCTTGGTCATCGCATCACGCGTGAACGGCTTGATCGATTTCGCTTATTCTTTTTTTTGTTTGTTTGTTATTGTCAGAAGAGTGTTCTTATGAAAGAAAAAATTAAGAAAATTGCGCGGAAAATTTGAAAATTTAAGAAGACATAATCAACATAGTAAATTATTTTTAATGAAACCTTATCGCTCTTGACAATTTAAACTGTTATAATGTATGGCGTTTGACATAACATTTGCACATGGCCAGTAATGTCGCCTGTTACCGTGTCGGAATACCAGCAAAGTTATTTAGGTATATTATACCCAGAAGAAAAAAAACAAAGAATGTTACATTGTATTTATTTATTTATTTATTTATTTATTTATTTATTTCAGAAAACCAACAGCTAAAATCACTTTTACAAAATTATAATGTACTAACATATTAGTAGGCCAATACTAGGTTTTCCTTAAATAACAGATTAGTATAAAGTTGCGAGACTAACATTCTGCTGATATTATTTTCATAGCCCTAATAGACAAGACAAATAAAACACGAGTATTATTACTTTAACTAAAGTGTTCAGCGTACGGACGACCGCACACTCAGGCAGACACAGTGGCATTCGACTCAGTGGCTGGCAACAGCGGCCATTCCAAAACTAAAAATGTAGGTATAGTCTGCCTAATGAGCGGGTGACCGCACACCAAAGCCACGCTGACAGTGCTCCCCTATTGACGGCCCAAGAACATACAAAACCAAAACTTATATCAGTTACATTCCCATATGACGAGGACAGGACAACACAAGATATATATATATATATATATTAAAGTCGTACGTACGCTGACAAAACCATTCAGTCAACTGTCGTTCCTGGTACGTTCTTTAAGAGCTTCTGCCATTTGGCGCTTAAAAGTGAGCTTTGAAATACCAAATAATTCTAGTTCACTAAACTTGGTGTTATACGTGTGGGCGATACGGGTGAGGACATTATTTTTTGCGTAATTGGACGAGTGTCGCGGCGTGTGCAGCAAAGAGGTATGACGAGTGCGGCGCCGCGGAGTGCGCAGCGCAACACCCGCCACCAGATCTGGGCAGTCTAAATGTCCATTAACGATATCGAACAATAGACACATATCCAGCAGGTCTCTTCTCTCCTCGAGAGTCAAAAGATTGTGATGGCGACAGCTATTAAGGTAGGAGCCAGTAGAAATGCGAAGACGGTAATCCAGATGTTTAGTGAACTTTTTTTGAATACGCTCAAGGGAATTTGTATACGTTTTGTATTGTGGTGACCAAATAGAACTCGCGTATTCTAATGTACTGCGAACATATGCGAAGTATATTGTTTTGATGGCAGCAATATCGTTGAAGGGCCTGCATGATCGCAAAACGAAACCTAGATTCTTAAAGGCCTTATTAACAACGCAGTCGACATGAGCAGATAGTGTTAATTTGCTGTCGAGAATTACTCCAAGATCACGGACTTCATTAACTATTGTGATAGGGTTTTTGTTGAAAGCATATGGATACTTAATAGGATTAATTTTGCGTGTAAATGTGATGGACTGACACTTTCTTATGTTGACAGTAATATTATTTTGCATATAATACTCATGCAGACTATTTAGATCAGACTGTAATGATTCGCAATCACGTAAGTTTTTGATGCGGAAATATACTTTCTTATCATCCGCGTACAGCAAGTGTTCAGCATGTTGTACATGCAACCCTATGTCATAAAGATATGCGTTGTAGAATAAAGGTCCGAGATGCGAGCCTTGCGGGACACCGGTGGGTATTTTCACAAAACTTGATCTAAACCCGCCCAGTACTACCGCTTGTGAACGATTTTCTAAGTAAGATCGAATCCAACGAAACAGGTCTCCATGAATCCCAAGGTCATACAACTTGCGTAGGAGTATCACGTGGTCTACACGATCGAAAGCTTTTTCGAAGTCTGTATATACCACGTCAACCTGCCCACCACTATCCATATTCGTCAAAACATAGTTGGTAAAAGATGAGAGATTAGTAACAGTGGAGCGACGGCGCAAGAAACCATGCTGACGAGCCGACATGCCTTTGTGAATAACGGGATATAAAGCGTCATAAACGAATTTTTCAAAAATTTTGCCTAATGTATTTAATATTGAAATGCCTCTGTAGTTCTCCACGCATGATTTTGAGCCCTGTTTGTGCAGGGGTATAATGTGGGCATTTTTCCATATGGTGGGGAAGGTACCCTCACCTAAAGATCTGTTAAAGATAATTAACAACGGGAATGCTAATGATTTAGCGCAATTTTTCCAGAAAAAGGGAGGGATACCATCGGAACCGGCACCTTTTGTGCAGTCCAGGTTGGTAAGTGCCTTAAATACCGATTCGGCAGAAATGTGAAATGTAGAAATTGAATCGGCACTCATAGGATGTTGTGTAAAAGGTCGAGATGTGGTGCTAGATACACCAAAAACACTGCTGAAGAATTCGTTGAACGCATCGCAAATTGAGGAACCATCGGTGTAGGTTCTGGATCCTAGCGTAAGGGTCCTAGGGTAGTTAGACCCACCGCGCAGTGACTTGATATAAGACCAGAACTTTTTAGGACAATTTTTCACGGAGTTTTCGACATTGTGGATATATTTTTTATAGCAAGCATCTTGTACATGGCGTTGTCTCTTACGCAGCATGGCGAACTCGTCGTAATCGAGGAGATTGCTATATTTTTTCCACTTTTTATGTGCCTTTGCTTTTTCTTTTATTATTTTAATCAGAGACTTGCTGTACCAAATTGGATATTTGTCACAAGAACCACGTTGTCGAGCAAATGGGACAAAATTTTGAATAGCACTATTAACAATATTGTAAAATAAATCAGTAGCGTCATTGACTGTTCCTACTTTTACAAGACACTGCCAATCAAATTCAGAAAAGTATTCATTCAAACTGTCGTAGTCTCCTCGTTTGAAATTGCGTCTCAAGCTATTTGACTCGACCAGAGGCTTCACCGCCAGGTCCAGCACCTCCATATAAAATGGGGGGTGAGCCCTATCTTCGCTGACAAACGGAGAGCACTTTTCGATGACTAGGGGTAAGTTACAAAACGCCAGGTCTAGAGTGTTACCTGCATAGTTAAGTAAGTTACTATATTGAGAAAAGCCCAATAGGGACAAGTCGTTTATTAGTTGAGCGCCCGCGTTCTGTACTACAACGGGGCCGTTCTTCAAAAAAGTTGGATTATTATTGTTCCATTTAATAAATGGTAAATTAAAATCACCCAAGATTAAATAATTGTCCTGAGGACTGCAGTTATAAATGCTATTTATTGAATTAATAATAGTGTGTATATCTGAGGGAATACGACTATTATCTGTTGGTACATAAGCAGCGCTTATATGCAGAGCGGCCGACGAACTTAGCGCACGAGCAGGTACCGAAACCGTCAGCATCTCAACGGGCGGCCGCGGCTCATGCTCGTCATAACGTCGCGCCCCGAGACCACTTTTAGTTAATATCATCACTCCGCCTCCCTTTGTCTTGCCACTTGAACCGAGGTCACGGTCCCGTCGAAAAACGTCATACCCGCTAACACTCACCTCCCCATCGAAGAAACTACCAAGTAACCACGACTCCGTTATGACCACAACGTCATAAGTGCTAGAACATAGGCTCTGCCTGAACTGTAAACATTTAGTTCTTAAACCGCGTACGTTTTGATAGAAAACGGTCAAGCCAGGAGCCATTGGTAATCACAAGTCCCCGATAACACTGACTCACCCGTTCCTATAAAAATCCTAACAAAACATAACCAATGATAATAAGTATTTTCTATAAGAAAGCAATTACGTAAGACATGTTTATTTAACACTTCACACAGAACCTCGCTCTTATTGTTATATATCATACTCAATAATATTAAGTTAATAATATTAATTAATACACCAATTAAAAATATAATGAAAAGTGAGGGCGCATGATAAAAATTGTGATATTTGTCGGGGTAAGTTGAAAAAATCGTACGAATTGTGGAACACTGATTGCTGTTAAAAACTTTGCTGCACAGCACGCACACTAAAAACAGGTGCGTGTATTTGACGCCATAACAAAAGTATTCTGTTTTATCTTTTACTGTATTATTTAAATACATGAGGTTTCTAAAATTAATTAAAATCTGTTTAATTATAGGTGACAACACAAAAGAAAAACTATAAGCTAGTGGTTTAGATACTAGCCTTGACATATGCAAAGTTAAGACACCAGAGACAAGTAAATCAATAAAAAATACTAAAATTAAATTCATACTTAATAAGGTATTAATTTTAACGACTGGTAGTTCAATGTATGTATAGGGAATGTGAAGTGTAAAAGGACTCACATGTTTTGGTCGAGCGCATAAGTATAAAGGATTCTTGTTTAGATGTCTTCGGGCCGCCACAGGCATAAGCAAACTCGCAGAAAGGACAAGGAAAAATATTACAGGTATAAAAAAACATATTTGCTTAAACAAGTAACACTTAAAACACAAAATTTCTAGTCCAATAGTTCCAACCGAACTTAAAAAATCTTTTTGAGGTCTTGTTCACTACCAATCAAAACCGCCGGACTTGTATCGTTTTTCCGTACGTAGATTTTTCCATATTTGGTCCATGCATATTGATAATTCTTCAATTTAGCAAGCTGCTTACATTTCTGTAGTAACAATTTATTTGAAATAGTCAAGTGCTCATTCACGTAAATAGATTTAGGGGCGCCTCGTAAATTTATGTCTTCTGGTGACAGACGATATTTACGTGCACATGAGATAAAATTGTCCCTATGTATACGGGATTTCAGTTTGACTATGATTGCCCTATGACGCCCCGGTGCCTTAGTCTTTGGAGTCACTCTGTTAACTTGCATAATATCTGTTTCTGTCAGATCTAAGTTCAATTTTTTTGCCATCACCAAAATTATAGTCTTCAGATCCTCACTCTTCTCTTCTGGCACTCCCATTATCTCTAGATTTAACAGTCTATCCCTCTGTTCCGCTAAATTCATTTCCAGTTGTAATTGACGATTTTGTTTTTTTATTTCTTCTAGCTCACTTTCTAAGTTGTTAATTCTTTTTATGTCTTTCTTGAATAACTCAACTTTCTTAATAATATCGTCTTGTTGATCGCTGCAGAACTGAGAAGATTCTTGCAAAGTGACTATTTCCTTTTCTAAGGCGGCAAAACGGTTGTCAAGTGATTGAACCGATTTTTTGATATCCGAGTATTCAGAGCGAATATTTATCATCTCGGCCTTAAGATCTTGAGAGGTTTGGTTTATGTCAACAAGGTTTTCTTTAAGGGAGTTAAGAGTTTCATTGATGCCAGAATTATCTCGGACTATTTCTAATTTCCAATTATTTAAAGAGGCCATCATTCTATCTGAGAACTTATTAAATGCATCTGTATAATCTTCTGTATGTTTCCTCTTGCGAATAGTTACACTAGCCTCCTCTTCCATTAATTTCAGTCTAGTTAGGTCCGGCGTGGAGCTTGAGTTCTCTTTAGGTGATCGTAGCATATCTGATGATTGTTAGGTCTATAAATGTCCCACACGACGACTGCGTGATAAGTAAATGTACACTATTTTATGAATAAGAACTCGCTGGCACACGCTTGGGAGGAATGTGTTTTACGCACGTGATAATAAGATCGTATTTTAAATAATAATAAGACAAGAATTCGAACAATAACCAACAACACGTCTGCTCACAACTAAGCTCGGACGACGAAAAAAAAGTATATGAAGTATACATGTATATCATGAAGCATGATAAAAATATACTATTGCCAACATTTTTATTTTTATTTTATCATTTTGTTATCAATATTTATAGTTAAAGACTGGACAACGTCTGTCGGGTCCGCTAGTAGTAAATATTACGATGGCGATACGAACACGCAAACGATATGAATTCGATAGTTTTTCGTGCTAGACCCACTGATTTAAACTTCCATGGTCACTGTCACTAGAGTTAATTGATACGGGGTTTATACCATGTACCTTAGTTTTTATGAGTTCCCGATATTTCGGCACTGTTGCAAGCGCCATGATCACGGGAGAATCGGGAACTCATAAAAACTAAGGTATATTGTATAAACACCGTATCAATTAACTCTGAGTACCTATTGATGCTAGATCATTGGTAACTACACGAATAAGGCTTATGGAGCCGCTAACAAAAAAGATCAGTTACATTTGACATTAGTAACATTACTACTTACTGATAAGTTTACATTAAGACGCTGACTGCAGCCGATGACCTTGAGCAATAAACACGCCCACAAATTTATTCGTCTTTGAATTTCTTTGGAACGCGCCGCAGCTATCACTGTCGATTCCCGTAAGAGTGACAGAGAAAAAGCGCATGGAATAGAAGGGCCTAAGTGCCAAACAACAAAATTCGTTGTGCAATTTAAAATTGCCATTTTATTAAAAATCTAAATCAGCCATTTGCTTAAGCAACATGTAATATACAATATAGCAAAATTTTATTATCATTGTTATACGGACTGCTGAGAAAAATGGTAATTTATGTATTTTCAGAGGCTACTTAGAGATTATTTTCTATCGAGAAAAGTTTTCAGAATCGTGTTTTGGAAACAACCACCTGGTCAAAAATATGATCAACTATAACTACATAGAATTTGGCAACAATACGGGCCATAGGCTTAAAGCAAAACAATCTTCATTGAGCTGAATTTGGCTCATGTCAGCGTCTTAAAAGGACAAAAAAAATTTATGAAGCCGCTCATTTGGCATCAGTTACATCACTACTTACTGATTAGTTTACATTAAAAAGAATCTGTGGCGCTTAGATAGATAGAAACACTTTATTGCACAAAACACAAGATAACAAAATATTACAAACATGAGAAATGTACAATTAGGCGGTCTTATCGCTTTAAGCGATCTCTACCAGGCAACCTTTGGGTAGAGGAAATTTAGTTTTAGCTGAGTAGGAGCACTGTGCAAGACAAGCGAAGTATAACAGATACAATAACATACATGTTACTAAAATACAATCAATCAAAAGTTAAAACCGATTAAGTGCAAGTCAAACTCGCATAGGGTTTCGTTTTTAAAGAAAAACATATAAAACTATATATTCTGTGATAATCTCAAGCTTATTCTTGTTGCCATATTTTAGAGGTTCGTACCTTAAAAGGAAAAAGACGGAATCCTTATAAGATCACTTTGTTTATTGTGAAGACCTTCATTCCGGGAACCTACCAAGAGATATCGAGGTGAAATTTTAACAGTATCCACGTCTATGATCTTATGAAGTTGAGTAAAAATCAAACTTAAAACAAAATAGACACGGGTTTATTCAATTCAATTATTTATTCAAAAACAAAGTACATTGTGTGGAATAATACAACTAACCTAGAATAAAAACATGAGTACCAATAAAAACCATCATCCCTCGATCGTGAGTTATTCCAGACGCAATTGAAATCAATTGTTATCGTGGCACCCGAGTGCCTCCTGGGGGTTGAGGGATTATACCAATAAACCACCTTAAATTATAATTATTATCATGAAAATTATTACAATGTCAAGTAATTGTTGTAATGTCAAGTATCATTTGAATGTCAATTAATTAAATATACAGCAATACACGCATATTTTGACACTTAAACTTTTTAAGTGCTTCCCGTTAACCTAGATCTACGAAATTAACATCGTTATAGACCACAGAAACAAAAGTCAATCTCAAAACTACACATTTGTAATTTAGTCTAAACAAATGGTGCCTCTGAGTAAGCTCGCTCCGTCTAGGTTTCTTAACCGTAGAGTTAAGTATGTAGTCAAGAGCAAGCCCATTGTTTAGGAAAAAAAATTTTTTTCGTGGGTCCAAGTTTTATTTATTTCTTTTCCTATATATTTTTATAAAGTTATTTTTTTTTAATTGAAGCTTAATACTAGTTTATTAATGTTATATTTTTATTTATTTATTTTAATGACCTTATGTACGGAACTCTTGGCGGACAAATCTGCTTCGCCTTTGCCCTTTTTTATCTTTTACTTCTTCATGCTTGAACTTCTGTACACATTCAAATAAAATTTAGTTTAAAGATGTTATAAGTCCCGGAAAAGGATTAAAGGTTATATTTAGAAAATAACACTCGAATGGGGTAAAAGGGAAGTGGAAAATAAAATCAGTAAAACAATTTAATTTCAGCAAAGAGGTTCAGAAGACGCTTTTACACGTCCCAATATTTTAATCTACTATTGCTTCGAGACAGGCGTGGGCGGATAAGAAGAAGCAATTTGGTTTGGTAGTATTTCATTGATGAAATACTCATTCATTATTTTAGTTTACATTTCTTTTTCAACGCCCCGTTGGTCTAGTGGTTTAAATACTGGGCCATGATCTCGGGGTCCCAGGTTCGATTCCCGGGTCGGGCAACAAAAAAAAACTTTCGAATTTTCGAACGTTGCTCGGGTTTGTGATCACCAACCCGCATTTGGCAAGCGTGGTGATTAAGCCAGTACCCATCATTGCTGTAGTAACTTGAATTCAATGATGGAGGCCTTTTCCCTGCAGTGGGATGATTATAGGTTGTTACTTTACTAATTTTTTTTCTTTTTCTATTTAGTCATGCAGATAATGTCGACCTCCATGGCGGAGCGGCGTACACACCGGTTTTCAAGGTGTCACCTGCTCTGAAGTCCCGGGTTCAATTCCCGGACGGGTCAACGTAGAAAGAAAAAGTGTTTTTCTACATTTTCTCGCGTCTGGGTGTTTGTTGTGGTACATTCGTTTCTGATTTCAACAATACGATTGCAATAAACAGTCACTTACTTTGGGATCAGGACGATGTGTGTGATGTGGTCCACATTTATTTATTTATCTAAATAACCATTACATAAGTTTAAGTACCTACTATCTCAAGTTTATGGAGGTACTGTATTTCTCGAAGAAGCGCGATACACCCAATTACTACTTGAACAGAGTCGTGGGCAAGAGCTATAGTACGTAATGTAGTACATAATTATATAACTGACAAATTTAGAAACTTTGACAAAAAGTTAGCTAAGGTGCAGTGTTTTGAAAAGTTATGTTCAAGTCTCACCTAAGACAAGAAAAATCATAAAAAGTAAAAGTAACAGCCTATAATCATCCCACTGCAGGGAAAAGGCCTCTATCATTAAATTCAAGTTACCACAGCAATGATACCCATCATTGCTGTGGTATAATCACTGGCATAATCACCACGCTTGCCAAATGCGGGTTGGTGATCACAAACCCATGTAAAGTTTGATAATTCGAAACTTTTTGGTTGCCCGACCTGGGGGTCGAACCCGGGATCTTAGCCCGGTATTGAAACCACTAGACCAACGGGGCGTTAGAAAAAACATATTTGAAGAATTTTGTTTTTAATCAAGTGCATTAACATCAAAGAAGTGTAACAGAACCTAAACATGCCGTAAGAAAACGGCCATTGTTCAGCCAAAGTTATGTTTTGACTGAAAACATTTTTATAAACACGCTTCTATTGTTAATTTAAGCTATAAGGTCAACTGTTATCGATTTCTGGGCACATTTTAACGTATTATTACAGCTGGTCACGATATTTAGTGACTTGGTTTGTTTCAAGCGATTTTTTTTGCACGCGACTGCCGCTGTAAGATTAGAATCAGTAGGATCACTCCTCAAACAGCTAGCAGACTTCTTACTGCATTTAACTAACTTAGCGTTTAATGCTGTAGTTTTGAAGATAACTTTTATAAGACATATTATCTATCTATATAACAGAAAGTCGTGTTAGTTTCACCACTCTTAACTCGAGAACGGCTGGACCGATTATTATTATATTTTGTTTTGGATTCGTCTTCGGTAGGAATAGGATAAAAGTATTAAATACGTTGGAATGTTAAAGATTAAGAAATATTTTTTCCTTATTACGCCATATTTGATGACAATGACATGTAAGACGTCAAAATCAAATACTTTTCTGAGGCGATACGTAGTTCGTGGTTCACTGATCTTGACATACTGGTTCTAAAAATATCTATTTAATTTGAATACCGTAAAGCGGCCCTTCTACATTTGTCTGAGTTTGGTAATTGTTATCTGACACAATTTATTAATGTGAACAGACAGACAGTCAATATAGACACGGAATGGTAGCTTAGATAAGAATGGTAACATTTTATTTAAAATGTTAAAGAAAGAAATATATAGACAATGTTAACTTAATGATAGGTACTGCAATTTGAAAGCAGCCTTTGTTTACAATCTTAATACAATGTTATTTTTCTGTATGTGTGTTTGTCACCTCACCATGATCATGAATATGATAATCATCCCACTGCAGGGCAAAGGCCTCCATCATTCAAGTTACCAAAAGGATATGTCCCGTAACAGGCCCAGACATTGTACAGCATTCTAAAAAACAAAGAAAAATCTTCTGACTTTAGGAAAAATACAAATAACTGTATCTAACGTATAATTTAGCGGCTCAAAAATAAATACAATCTAATAAATATCCCTCTAATTAGGCATACAAGATGGCGTTTGACGAAAAAAAAGATAAACCATAAACTATAATAAATGTCAGTAGCTGTCAGATTTCTTTTGTCAATATTTGACATATCCGTTCTTTTCAAGTTTTTGCCACTCGTCTTATTCTCACGTGAAAAGCTAATATTATATAATGACGAATATATATCATTAAGGCATAACTTAAGTTAAAACTCTTTGTTTTGTTTGTTGTTATTACAACAAGTAAGCACATATTATCACTTGTTTGAGATAAGCGATTTCGATATTGTCAAAACTAACAGATGTCGTCAAAGTGTCTTCTTCCGCCATGATAGATTTAGTTTTTTAGTATTGTTATTCTAATAAGTGTCTTTTCGTTTAATCCATTAAACGAAGCTATTTCAAAGAATGAATGAATGAATAAACACTTTATTGCACAAAACACATGAACATAAATTAATACAGACGAGATATAATTGTAGGTACAATAAGGCGGCCTTATCGCTAAAAAGCGATTTCTTCCAGACAACCTTTTGGGTATAGGAAATCTTATATTAGCGTAGAAGGGGTAATGCAGTGCAAAACAAATTGTATGAAAAGATAGTCAATCAAAATTATTTTAAAATAGTTTGAATATTTACCGTAAAAATAATAAATATACCTTTATAATACATAATATATCAATTATTAAATAAAAAGAATGTATATATAAATATACATATACATTTATAAATACAATACATACACACAATACATATAATATTATATATACAGTACAGTAAGAATATAAAAACAACTGTCTACACACACCCTAACCGACTTACTATCGAAAGAATTTGGATAGTAACAAAGTGTTGTAGGTATATTGCCCTAATATCTTTTGGCAATGTGTACAGGTTCTGGGCCTAGCCTCCATACAACTTGGGACATCTCCTTTAGGTTGGCGGTCACAAACCCAAGCAATGTTATAAAATTTGGAACTCCTATTATACCCGGGGATCGAACCCACGACCCCGATATCTTGGCTTGGTAGTTAAACCACTAGACCATAATTGAGCGTTTTTTAGAAAAGTTACTATGTATATAATAATAGTATTGTAACAATGTTATATTTATTTTTGTAAATTTAACAGCCAGCTCTTTCAAAGTACAACCATGAAATAACCAGCGTGAAACTTTTTCGATTTAAAAAAATGTATTTTAAAATTAAGTGAGGTTCATCATAGATTTTGTTAGAACAGAAGGTTAGGACCTTACGTTATGGTCATACAAACTAACATATTTTGTTCTGAAATTATGTTGCTATTTAACACAGTTTTAAAGAAAGATGTAGTAGGTACTAAGTTTTTTTTGTCAAACAAAACTTTTTTTTTTTTTCTAACGGGCATTTTCTATCAGTCTACAATAATACATCTGACTTCTCGCGAGTGAAACCGCAGCAAAACACTGGTTTACGGTTAAATGGTAAAGTAAAATCATGTGTTAATTTATCAAATGGGATTATTACTTTGCATTTCCTAATAAATACTGACCAAAATCCAGGCTTAAATTTTATGCATCATATATAGCACGCGGTCATGTTTTGTCGTAACTGTTAATTATACCGTATGTATACAGAGCCATTTGATTTTATGATTAATACTTGATTGTTTTCCAATAGAATGGTGATGTATTAAATGAATATGACATACATAATACCCGCAAATATTAGAGGTTAAAATATGAAATTGCCGTTTTATTGTAATACTCGTAGGTTCTTTGAATTGACATAGAATCTTCATGGTTTGAGGTTTTCGAATGAAACTTTTTTCACATGGTTTCTATGATGATCTTTTTTTAAAAAAATGTGAAACAATTGAATATCGACTTTCAATTGTTTTTGTTATTTAGCTTAGACAAGAAAGATGGATACTGCGAAAATTCGAGAGATTTTTGAATACGAGTTCCGACGCAGAACTAACGCGGCAGAAACAGCTCGCAATATCAATGTTGCGTTTGGAGAGGGATCTGCTAATGAACGCACCGTGCGATTTTGGTTTAAACGCTTTCGTGATGGAAACTTCGACTTGAAGAACGAGCCACGAGGAAGACCGCCCACACAGGTGATTAACTATGAATTAAGAGAGATGGTGGAAGCCGATCCTAGTCAAACTACCCAGGAATTAGCGGCATGGTTTAACGTAACCTTACCCACAATATTGACTCATTTGCGTCAAATCAATAAAATAAAAAAATACGAAAAATGGGTGCCTCATGATTTGACTGATGTGCAGAAAGAAACGCGTGTTGTAACTTGTGTTGCCTTGTTGAATCGGTACAGAAATGAAGGAATATTAAATCGAATTATGACATGTGATGAAAAGTGGATTCTTTATGATAACCGTAAAAGAAAAATGCAATGGCTGACCCCAGGTCAAACGCCACAACAGTGCCCTAAAGCAAAACTTACCAATAAAAAGGTAATGGTAACTGTTTGGTGGTCTCAGCATGGTGTTATTCACTATAGTTTTCTCCGATCTGGTCAATCAATAACGGCAGATGTCTATTGTGCCGAACTCTGAACAATGTTGGCAAAACTAGCAGTAAAACAGCCCCGACTCATGAATCGATCTTCACCATTATTGCTCCATGACAACGGAGACCTCATACAGCACGAGAAACCGTTTTGACCCTTCAGGAACTGCAATTAGAAACCATTCGGCATCCTCCGTATTGGCCAGAACTTGTTCCAACGGACTACCATTTTTTTCGTGATTTGGACAATTATCTACGTGACAAGAAGTTTACTTCCCAGGAGGCAGTACAAAATGCTTTCACACAGTTTGTGCAGTCTAGATCCTCAGAGTTCTATCACAAAGGCATAAATGACCTTCCTGTTAGATGGCAGCAATGTATAGATAATAATGGTAACTATTTTGATTAAATAAATTATTTAAAAAGTAAAAAATTAACAATTTTGATTTTCAGTACAAATCGGCAATTTCATACTTTAACCCCTATTACTAAATTATAAAATATTAGCTGTTACTACGCTTCGCTGTGGCACATTGTGATTGAACGGTTTTTGTTTTTTTTTTGTTTTTTTTCGCGGTCGCAGATAAATTGATAAATTTCAGCTCGATCGGTGCAGAACTTTTTGAGTTTTTGAAGCGTACACAAACCAACATAACATTTTTAATATATAGACTAGCTTTTCGCCCGCGGATGTGCCCGCGTGAACAATATACAGGATGACCTTTTCAACACCTTTGAAAATTTTTTTCGACATTCAGTATCGTATTTAGAGCTCATTTATGACGTAAAAAATGTAGAGCAAGTTTTCACCCGAAAGTATTTTTCGCAACATAGTTTAAATTTTTACGGTCCTAAGCCTGTTAAGGTATGAAGGGAAAATCAACAACTTATGAATAGTATCGTAATGAATGAATGAGGTGCGCATCGCGTAAAAAAAGTGTAGCTTAGGAGGCCGTATCAAAAATTTTAGATTTTTGGGGGACATTTTCTAAGTGATGTATACTGTCATTTTTGTACTGGGCTATACAAAAAGAAAATTTACGAGACAAAAAACAAATACGTCATTTGTTTATTAAAATTTTGAAGGAGATTAAAATTTCATCTTGTATATCGCCGGCAAAAACCTATGCCCAGCAGTATATTAGGTTTTAAAAATGCCTACTTTTTCAAAATCGAATCTATCTGTGTACCTTAAAGTAAAGTAAAGTAAAGTAACGGCTTATAATCCATTTGCAGGGATAAGGCCTCCTTCATTGAATTTAAGTTACCACAGCAATGATGGGTACATACAGTACATAATCACCACGCTTGCCTTATGCGTATAAAAAGATATCAGAAAACCGGGCAATTTTAAAAAATTCTAAACTTGTGACCTCACCGGAAGATTGAACCCCGAGATCTTTGGCCACTACTAAACCACTAGGCCATATTGGTCGGTGTATTTGTAGTTTGAACCATGCATCAAAATTGGTTCAGTAGTTTAGTCGTAAAAAACATTTCAGAGTTGTTGTATTTATAATATTGTAACGATTTATTTTGTTGCAGTCATAGAGTTTTGTTTTGACCTAATTGTTGACGAAAATTTAAAACTATTGTAATAATTAAACAGTGGAGTAATAAAATTCAATGCCCGCCCACCACGGGTGCTAGGTATTCAGGGGAGGCGTTTTTTAAGCTACTAGATAATTAAAATTCGTAACTTCCACCGCTTTGTTTCTAGTCAGAATACTAATTAATGTCGTGCGGTGTCGGGTTGACACTGTGTAGCACCGTTCTTTTCTTATTGGCGACATAAAAGATAACTAAAAGAACACTGGCCAAAAAACGTAATAGGCAGTAAGAGACAACCAAAAGAACATTGTCAAAATGGTAAATATCAGAGACAATATTGGTTAAACATCTATTTCCAAACCCTGATAATGTTAGGTCTTATTTCTTAGGTAAAATGCAATAGTCGTCACTAACTTTGCTTTTACTACTGTAGTCGTCGTCTAATTCTTATTTATTTACATAATTTTCTATTTATTTAGTAATCGTATGTAGTTTATATTTATATTGGAGCTGCATATATAGTATATTTTGTGTATATATATATATATTTTTTAATTTTGTGTCTGTTAATTTGCTTTCTTTTATGTCGCACCGCCCAAAAAATATTTCTGCTTGGCCCAATGGTTGACTGGGAGAGAATGCCTTAGGTTATTAAGTCCACTCGTTGTAATTCATTTTAGTGTTTGTGCAATAAAGTTTATATACATAAAAAAATTATTATGGTGAAATCCTCCACCATTGGATGATGATGATGATAAATGTTATTAACAGTCAGATAGCGGACTAATTTGCATTTTTGTTTAATTCATTTTTAAAATACAGCATGATAGGTAAATGGAGTAACAAGTCAAAAACATTAACATATCCATATAAATACCATGGTGGAGTCAGAAATTAAAATTTGATAACATTTTTTTTTATTTTCATACAAATTAGAATCTCAAAGTTTTTGTTTGTATGAAAAAGTAAATTAACAGCCTATAATCATCCCACTGCAGGGAAAAGAATAGAATAGAATAGAATAGAATAAATTTATTTGCTTAAAACACGGTATACACAGATGTCACATGGTAAAAAAGAACAATCATGTTTTGCTTACAAGAAGCATGCAAATATTTTTTGGGCCAGTTAACCCAGTCATTACAACAACTTAACAACAATAACCAGACATGCGAAACATTAACAAGCATCAATATAGTGGATCATTGGTTGTATTATAAATCATTATTATTATACAATTTAAGGCTATCGATCATTGAGAAATTCAGTAACGCTGTAAAAGTTTTTATCTTTGAGCCATTCACCCAGTTTATTTGTAAAACGGCTAGTATTTAGCGTTTTCAAGCTTTTTGGTATTTTGTTGTAAATTCTTATACACATCGACACACAATTTCGGCTATATTTCTTAGATCTAGGTGCAACTTCCATTATTAATCTGTCTGGGTCTCTGCGGGTTCGCGAATTTATATCGCAGGCTCTTTTAAATAAAGTAAAATGTTTTTTAACAAAAGTACATATTTCAAATATATAAAGTGATGGCAGTGTTAATAAACCAAACTCTCTAAAAAAAGGTCTACATGATTCGTCCGATGGAATCCCGGCTATAGCTCTAATGCATTTTTTCTGCGCAATGAACGCTCTATTAAAATCCGTACTGTTTCCCCATGCTATGAGACCATAACGCAGAATGGATTCAACGTAAGCGTGGTAGGATATAAGTGCTGTTGAGATATTAGTAACTTTCCTTACTTGTTTGAGAGCGTATACAAACCGATTTATTCTGTTACATAAATCGTTAACGTGAGTTTTCCAGTTTATGTCTTGGTCAATCAATACTCCTAAAAATTTTGTTTGCGGTGCATTGATTATTGCTACATTTTCAAAGTTAATATTTAAATTAAAATTATATTGCAAGTGTTTAGATTGATTAAATTGCACATAATTCGTTTTATTCAGATTAATTGTCAAGTTATTAATGTCAAGCCATTGGATAATAGTATTTAATGTGTTGTTTATGTCAATTTCATGGTCCTTAATTGTATATATTTTTTTGTCAGTGGTCACAATGATTGTAATGTCATCTGCGAATAAAATACATTTGTGATTTGTTACGTTAGATATATTATTTATGTATAATAGGAACAGAGTAGGGCCTAGCACGCTCCCCTGTGGGACTCCACCGCCGTTATGTCTCTCATTAGACGAATACAATATACGATCCCTATTTTCTGTCACTTTGCTAATAACCACTTTCTGTTTGCGGTTTGTTAAATATGATGCAATCCATCTATAAGCATGTCCTCTAATTCCGATTGCCTCAATTTTATCAAGTAATTTTTCATGGGAAATATGGTCAAAAGCCTTTGACAGATCAAGGAATAGAGCAGTAGTCATTTTATTTGCATTAATATTGTTTAAAACATGTTGTATTAGTGAAAAAATTGCTAAAGTAGTTGACTTCTGTTTCTGAAAGCCATATTGTTCACTATTGATTATACTGTATTTGTTTATAAAGTTTATAAAGTTTATAAAGGCCTCCATCATTGAATTCAAGTTACCACAGCAATGATGGGTGTACTGGCATAATCACCACGCTTGCCAAATGCGGTTGGTCATCACGAACCCGAGCAACGTTCGAAAAATCGAAACTTTTTGTTGCCTGACCCGGGATTCGAACCTGGGACCCCGAGATCTTGGTCCGGTATTTAAACCACTAGACCGACGGGGCGTTTTTATTAATATGAAAATAAAAATAAAATAAAATAACCCTTGTCCCTCGATTGTGAGTTATTCCAGACACAATTGAAATCAATTGTTATCGTGGCACCCGAGTGCCTCCTGGGGGTTGAGGGATTAAGTGTATTTAAAAGTGAAAGCCTTATGAACAGCTTTTTTCTTTGGCTTGGCCGGGAAAATTTCACATTGTGTTATGTTGGGGGAAACAATGCATAAAGTTGAAATACAAAATAGCCGACGTCCTTTCCTAAGGTCCTGTAAGTAGAGCTGTGTCTAAAATTTCCTTGAAATCGGCATTGTGATTTAAATTATACATGAAAATAACAAACTGGCAGACAGACACGTGTAAAAACAGATAAGACAGATATTGATTTTTATCTTTTAGTACTACGTTGCATGGTACATTGACAGACATACAGTCAACGTTATTCTCGCATTTATTCAGTATTTAGGCATTAAATCAGAAATATTTTCAAACAATCCTCGATTCTGCACCAAACTTATCATCGTTCCGTGACAAGAAACATTTAGGTATAGCGTGACATCAAACATTCCCACCTCACATACACACTCGCCTATTTTATTACAGCGGTCACTATTAACGGTCATATTACATTTTTGTAATGTTATGTCATAAAAAATGAGCTTTTCCATTTTAGGGGAATGTATGAAGCCTTAAAAAAATGAGCTTTTCCATTCTAAGGGAATGTATGAAGCCTTTGAAATCGTTATCGTAACTAGTCTTTTGATTATTTGAATTTTAATGCGTTTTAAAATGCGATTCATAGTAATACAACTGTGATATTCACCTGAGATGGACATAACGAAATATAAGGAATCCTTGTTGATGGGATAATTTAAAAATTGGTTAAGGTTTAGTCGCAAGAAGGGTTCTGCAGTATTAATACCAAATATTCAGTGAATATGCGTATACCTATAATATCAGTATATAAACTTGAAAAATTTTGTCTCAGGCGGGACTCGAACCCGAATCTCCTCGCATGCTGGGCGCCCGGCAAAATTTTTCAAGTTTATATACTGATATTATAAGTGCAATTAAGTTGCTAAAATATCAAATAATGCGTATACCTGTTATTAAAAATCAAATAAAAAAAACAGCAAAAAAAACCGGCTAAGTGCGAGTCGGACTCGCGCACTAAGGGTTCCGTGCCAACTTTAACTGAATTAAGAGTCCACTAACTTCCACTTAGCCAAAATACCACAATTTTTAATTAACTGCAAAACTAACTTTGTTTTTCATAGTAATTGTATGAAGGACAAAGTTATATTTGTTAAAAATGTGCTATATCTCAAAAACTAACGGTTAGATCTCGTTCAAACCAATTTTCGTTGTAAGTTTTTGTTAAGATCTACATTATGTATTTTTTTGAAAATTTTCACTTGCTTAGTTTAAAAGTTAGAGGGGGCGGGGTTACCCATTTTACCACCTTGGAAGCGCCTATCTTCCAAACGTTAGACTTTTGGAAAAAATAGTTCCAGAAACCTCTATGACGTTTTAAAAGACCTATCCATAGATACCCCATACGGGTAGGTTAGAGTAAAACATTTTTTTTTTGTTTTAGTTCTATGTATGAGAAGCCCTCCTTAAATATGATATTTTATATTTTTTGTATGAGAATCGTAAAGCGGTCAACAGGATACACCTATCTACCAAGTTTCAACTGTGTAATGCTAATACTTCCGGAATCAAGTGGCTGTGACATACGGACGGACAGACAGACAGACAGACAGACTTGACAAATTTATAAGGGTTCCGCTTTTTGCCATTCGACTACGGAACCCTAAAAACTATCGTAGGAGCTCCTCTTCTGTATGTTTATATTCTGTTTTTAATGTCTGTTGTTAAACATTATAAAAAATCTGTAAAAATTATAACTGTATAGCTATCGCGGTTCATTAGATAAGGCCTTGTTACAAATAGACAGACGGACAGCAAATAGTCTTAATTATAGGATCCCGTTTGTATCCTTTGGGAACGGAACCTTAAGAACAGTCCTAAAATAGGGGCTATTTCTCGATCTTTTGTTTTGTCAGGGGCCTTATTCAACTATTTCAATCACAGTTCGATCGTAATTGATTTGGACGATTTTGACATTTAGCCCATACTAGAACTTTCAAAAACCTGCTATTCAATTACGATTGTGATACGATTTGGTTACGCGAATTAGGGACAGTAGTAGTACATAGCAATTTGATGTAGCGAAAAGTAGACATTGTGTACTACGAGATAACTACGACGCTACAGAATGCTACGAGGACTACGAAAGTGATACTACGAAAGCACAGAGCTATTCGTAAATAAATTGACCTGCCGCTACGAACCAACGCACGTCGTTATTCGAGGCAGTTTTATTTCAACTACGAAGCTGAACGCAACCTTTTTTCACTACAAAGTACTACCTATTGTCATGCTTTATGGATGCAAAACTAGTAGGGAAATAACTTGGTCATATCTTTGTAATATTTCAATTGACAAAATTATCCAGTCAATCAATCGTTGTATCGATCAAACTCTTTAACATTTTTATTCAAGATACTGTATTTTCAATTAAACATGTTTTTAATTGTTTCAAATAACAGTTGAAAGTATATGAAAATCCGAATAATTTTAAGCGATTGTCAAATATTTGTATCTATATTCCTGTCGCTAAAAGTACATAACCTAAAACATATTTCAAACTCCGCTAGCTTGCGTCTTAATTCCTTCAATATAGTTAGCGCAGTCAGTTGAAAAACGGAATTCGTGGGTTTGAGACCTATCTAAGGCAGACGCTTACATGAAACATTATCGCAGGCAATGCCTTGAAAAATTCTTTGAAAGACAATTATAGCGTTTTATTTCATAATAGCGATCAAGGTAAAAAATATAACTACTTAAAAATATCTTATTTCAGCTGTCGAATATTCACTCCACCCTTAAGGAGATAAAAACAGCAACAAAAATCTATACACAAGAATAGCTAAATCGTACAACCCAAGGTTATTCCAACAAAAGGTAAACACAGCTCTCTCAGGAACCGGAAAACAAACTTACTTCAAAGGCTTAAAGCGAAACATTAAAATGGCGTCACAGAATAAAAGGGTTCAGAGACCTCAGTATTATTTTAGTGACGTCATCAGAAGCGTATACAGGATGAAAGTTAAACATTTTTTCAAATTACCTAATGTCTAATGTCTAGTCCAGTGTTCCATACTACCTATAATGGAACCTAAAAGTGACTTGCTTTTACGACTTTTAACATGGACCAACGACTTGATATTCCTTTGAAAGCATGATTTGAATCCCTTCCCGAACCAGACCCAAGTTTATTTAGAATAGGAAGAAGATAAAAACATCTTTTCCTCAACTGAAAACCCGGTACCCTTGCGGAGTAGGCGGACCACAGCCAACTACGCAACCGGGTCGTTAACGAAAATACTTATAGGACAACTATATTTAATAGAATCTTCTAATAGAGAAGAATGCCCCATTGGGCTAGTGTTTTAAGTACCTAGAAGAGATCTCGGGGTTCTATGTTCGACCCCCGGGACGGGAAACGAAAAGTTTCGAATTTTTGAACATTGCTTGGGTTTGTGATTACCAACCTGCATTTGGCAAGCGTGGTGATTATGCCTATACCCATCATTGCCATGATAACTTGAATTTAGTGATATAGGCTTTTGGTATAGTCATATGATTATATTATGCAGTCCGTAGCTAGTGATGGTGGAAAACTGCCTGACCCTATAAATTTGCGATTAGTAAGTAACAGTAACAGCCTGTAATCATCCCACTGCTGGGAAAAGGCCTCCATCATTGAATTCTTACCACAGCAATAATGGGTGTACTGGCATAATCACCACGCTTGTCAAATGCGGGTTTGGTGATCATAAATTTGCGATTACTTTAATAAAAATAACTTTAAAAAAAACATGAATTTTATTTTTAAGGAAAATTAAAAAAAGTTTTACTTACTACACGTATTTTGTGGAATACGCATCTACTCAGGTCCTGTCTTGTTTCTGATACTTTTTTGTTATTGCAAACTAAAATGTGCCTTGAAAACGATTAATTATCAACTCAAGTTGCGATACCACAGCGTAATAGATGTTGAAATACTTTGTAATGCAGAAAATAAAAAATATCGTGTGTTAAAATACGAGTAGCACGGGTGGAGCAATGTTTCGAAAATTCTAAACTTTTGTTGCTCGGCCCGGGCATCGAACCAAACCCCGAGATCTTGATCCGATATTTAAACCACCAAACGGGGCCTACAGATAGGAGGGCACATAACATACTGAATACATTTTAAGTGTGTTAATGGCGTGATTTCGCCCGTTAACCCTTCTTGTAAATGAGTAATGTTTCCCAAAAACTCGCGTGAAAATAACGAAATAGCTTATGGGCGGTGTTAACGATCCATCAGTGTCAAATGTATTAGTATATCAATATGTAGACCGGTTAAAGTCTTGGGCGGCTGGGGTCTTGATGCGAGCGTTTGAAGTTTTTAATTTCAAGTTGTTCGAACTGTAATTTGAACTGTGTTATCTGAAATCGGTTTTTTTAAAGAAGAATAACTTAATTAAACAAATTCAAATAAATAAAAGAAAACATAGCAACAAAACATTTTTATTTTAACTTTGCAAATGTTAAATTAACTGATGAATAAAAAAATATTAAAAAGACTTGTAGCTGGATTTCAATTATTGATTAATAAGAATTTAACAATAATCGTCATGAATTTGGTAAACATGCAATAAGCTTTTTGCTTATATTATAGTTAGTAATTTTTTTTTTTTTGGATCATGCAAACAAACTATAATTATCTATTCATATTTGTATGTTCTTTAATTTTATAGTCGCCAAATTAAAATTTTTGTGTTTCTTTAAAATTAGCACTCTATAACATTTGTAATATGTCTCTTTAAAAATATGTAAAACCAAACTGCTACGCCGTTAGCCGCTATCGTTTTATAACTGCTATGTGCAAATTTCTAAAACTCACCGCTTTTTCCTAAGCCATGGCCTTACAATAGTTTTTGGGCTATGGATTCACACGAAACATGTGGAAATTGGGTTATTACAAAAACGGACCTGGCCTAAATTTCGTTAAGGCAGTAAAAGTTTGGTAAGAAAGGCATTAAATTATGATTAAATTCGTGTGTAAACGCGAATCAATATACGTTTGGGAAACAATAGGAAATATAGCGTTAGTTTATGTTTATTTATCATATTACAAAGTTTTTTAGAAATGTTGAACATCACCTTCATGCTGTGTGTAGATAGAGCTGGCTGCAATCGCTATGATTAGGTTGTCACTAAAAAGAATGTGTTGACATTCGTTGTTTATTATCCATCTAGGTCTCTCGTATTGTATTCTGTTGTAATTCTATGTGTGTACTTTTCTATTAATATATTTTATGATACTGCACGCTCCTTTGTTCTGATTGCTCTGCCAATTCCCCCTAACAAAGGTTATGGGCCCAGAGCAGCAGTAACTGATAAAATAGTATTCGTAAAAATAATTTCGTGAAAGTACATGTATGAACAAAATGGCGTCGAATGTACGAATCGAATTATTGACCAAAGAAAACTATGATACATGGAAAGTACAGGTAGAAGCACTATTGATCAGAAATGATTTATGGGAATACGTGAGTGGAGAAAAGCCGAAACCCACGGATGGTGTGTCATTAACGTTATGGGAGACTGCTGATAGAAAGGCAAGATCCGAGTTGATTTTGGCATTGGATCCAAGTGTAGTCCATCATGTAAAAAGAGTGAAGACTGCACGAGAGGTATGGCTAAAACTAGAGAGTATGTTCGCGTCACGTGGGCCTGCAAAGAAGGCGACGCTGATGAAAAGACTCATGTTACAAAAGATGAGTGAGGAGCAGAAAGCAAGCGAACATCTTGATTCATTTTTTGAAGCCGTCGATAAACTGGAAGAAATGGACATCGTTATTCATGATGATCTACTAGAGATAATGCTGCTTTACAGTTTACCAGCAAGCTATGAGAACTTCAGATGCGCCATTGAATCAAGAGACGAGCTACCAAAGCCTGATCAACTTAGGGTGAAAATAATTGAAGAATATAGTTCAAGGGGCAACACCCAAGTTGAGAGTAGAGAAGGGGCTATGTTTATTAGTAGACATCAGAAGAAAAATTATGGAACTGGATCAAAATTGAAGTATAAATGTTTTAAATGTCATAATTTTGGACACAAGGCATCAGACTGTAAAAAGAAGAAGTCTTTGCAGACAGAAACTAGTTGCGTTGAACAATTATTTATAAATGAAAATGTAGAACATGAAGCTTTAACCGTGTATCATGTTTCAGATGATTGTTTGGCTATTGAAGCCAAACGCAGTCGTCAGGAATGGTTGTTTGATAGCGGTTGCAGCTCGCACATGTGTAATGACGCAAGAAAGCGTGATGAGGTACTGCCAACTAACCAAAATTTAAAATTAGCCACTGATTCCGTAATAACAGCGCAAGGTAAGGGTACAGTTAAGATATTAGCATGCAATGACGATATTACGCGAAAGATCCAATTTGAAGATACGTTGTTAGTTCCCGAACTACGCAGTAATTTAGTATCAATTTCTAAATTGACTGAACGAGGTTGCACAGTAACTTTCAAACGTGATGTAGCTTACGCTATTAAAAACGGGGAAGTTAAGTTCTGCTGACCGACGAGGTAGTTTATATTATTTAAGGGAGCCAGATGCTTCAGCGTCTGTCGTATCAGGTAAGCAAGTGGATTTGTATAAATGGCATGAGCGTATGGGACATTTGAATGCTAGAGATCTTATGAAAGTACTGAAAAAGTCAGGTATAGATCATGTAAAGAGTGAAACTGATTTGCGTGATTGTGATGTGTGTGCTAAAGGAAAGATGGTTTCGTTGCCTTTCGTGAAGTCCAGAAAACCATGTAGTAAAATTTTGGAAATAATTTATTCTGATGTGGTAGGCCCGATGAGAGTTCAATCGAACGGAGGAAATAAATATTTTGTCACTTTTATTGACGATTGTACTCGTTGGTGTGAAGTCTTCATGATAAAGAATAAAAGTGACGTGTTGTCAAAATTCAAAATATTCAAATGTCAGGTTGAAAATTTGACGGGAAAACGTATAAAATATTTTCATTCCGATAGTGGAAAGGAATTTGTAAATAGTGATTTTTCGAATTATTTACAAAGTGTAGGAATTAAGAGAAGGCTGACGACACCGTATTCACCACAAAGTAATGGAATTGCAGAGCGGATGAACCGCACTTTACTTGAAAAGGCTAGGTGCATGTTATTATCTTCTGGTTTATCAGCAAGTTTTTGGGCGGAAGCTATTTCGACCGCGTGTTACTTGCGTAACAGATGTCCGAGTAGTAGCTTAAATGGTGAAATTCCGTACGAAAAATGGTACAGGAGACGTGTAAATATTGAGAATTTCAAGACATTTGGCTCTAAGGTACATGTTTTAGAAAAGGAACCAGGTAAAGATAAATTTGCAGCACGAAGTTCTCCCGGCATTTTCGTGGGCTATCCAGTTAAATCTGCTGGCTATAGAGTGTGGTTATCTGAGAAAAGAAAAATAGTAGTGTCAAGAGATGTTAAATTTCAGGAAGATAAGAAACCTGAAAGTGATCTTTTGAAGGATTCCACTATTGAACTGCAATGTGAGCAAGATAGTGCTGAAAAGAAGAAAGCGAGAACTATCGAAGTGGAGTTGTCTAGTAGTCAAACTAATTCACAGCCTTTGAATACAGACTGTCCAAATGCTGGATCCCCAAATGTGCCGTTTAGAAACGACATAACTGCTGAGACTACTGAAACTACTAGTACTACTGATAGTAGTGGTGTATCTCACGGTAATGTCACTTTAAAAAGAGGCCCTGGAAGACCGAGGATTGAGAGAGGACATGTTGGACGCCCTCGTAAAATCTATAATATGGTTGAAGAGAGAGAAAGAGAGAATAGTGGCAGCGAATCGCAGGCGGAAGAATGCGTTAATTGTCATGATTTTGCTAGAACTATTGAAACTTTTTCGAAGGGTTCCTTGGGAAGTAGTCAAAAAGTTAAAAAGAAAAGCAAGATACTGTCGGAAAAAGGAAGGTTAGTAAAATGTCATACACGGAAGATTGTAAAGAAACCTCCTGATCGAAGTATTGTAGAATGTCAGTATGACATGTTATTTTAAAGTAGTTTGTGTAATTTATAAGCGGTCACCGGCTATTTGTTATAATTTTAGGGTGTGCTGATATTTCATGGGTATCACAAAAGCAACGCATCGTTGCGACATCGACTTGTGAGGCTGAATTTGTGAGTTTGGCGGAAGCTATGAAAGAGGCAGTGTATTTAAATTGTTCGTCAATTGTCTAAGGTAAACATGCATGCTGATAACTTATCTGCTATCTGTCTCGCTGAAGATCATGGTGTTTATCACGCGCGAACTAAGCACATCGATATTAGGCATTTCTTTATTAGGGATGTGTTGCGTGAGAACAAGTCGATTACCCTAGAGCATTTAGCAACTGAAAATATGTTGGCAGATATTTTCACCAAACCTTTGCCGCGTATAAGGCACAACTTACTGTCAGAGGCGTTAGGGTTGCGAGCCATTAATTGACTTGTATAAAGCATGAGTTGAGGGGGTGTGTTGAATATCACCTTCATGCTGTGTGTAGAGAGAGCTGGCTGCAATCGCTATGATTAGGTTGTCACTAAAAAGAATGTGTTGACATTCGTTGTTTATTATCCATCTAGGTCTCTCGTATTGTATTCTGTTGTAATTCTATATGTGTACTTTTCTATTAATATATTTTATGATACTGCACGCTCCTTTGTTCTGATTGCTCTGCCAATTCCCCCTAACAAGAAAGACGTTTCGAATGCTTGATCGACAGAATACTAACAATCAGAGGTCTTTTATTACGACTTAAGCCATTGGTAAATAATAAAATATTACTTACCAAAATTTGTTATATCAGCGAATAGGTATTAATGAGTCACGAAGCTTTTTCATATTCTGAAACAAAGAGAGAACAAAAATTAATCCACGTTCACAAGTAAACATTCATTAATAAAGAAGACTTACTGAAAAGAAAAATGCAGAAAAGGTTTCTACCCTTAAAATCAATTTAACAGCGTTAACATTCTTCATCAGTAATGGAAACCCATGGCATCTACCACCAACATACATTATACTATACCGATACCAATGCCATATGCCAATTGACCATTATTTTTGACTACTCCCATGCAGCTCTTAATAGCTGCCTTGCAAAAATCAGCGCTTCGTCTACCCTTTATGGGCTTTCGATGCCATATCACCAATTCGCAGTCTTCACACAAGAACTTTTGGTTTGTTTTATGGTTCGTTTTGCCTGACCTGCCTACTTTCACTTTCTAATTTTCCTGTTTAATTACTTATTGTTATATCCTAGCTAGACTTGACGACCATTTGGACCAGTGGTAGTTAACGCTGCTTCTGAGCCATGGGTCGCGGGTTCGATCCCCGCACAGTACAAATATTTGTGTGCATGAACATGACTGTTTGTACTGGTCTGGGTGTTTTCTATGTATTATAAGTATGTATTAACAAAAAAAAAGTATATAAGTAAGTTTATCGGTTGTCTAGTACCCCATACGACAGGGTACTTAATAGTACCTTAATTTGGGACTAGATGGCTCAGTGTGGCCCAGTGAGGCATGTCTTAAGTATTTATTATTGTTATTATTGTTATTATTATTATTATTACTGTGAGTCTTTCACAAGTAATCACGTATTTTTATCGTGTGATTATTCTTGAAGGTTCTTATTTTTTCTATTACAGGCTTCTAATGTTTAGCTAATTTTCAAGACGAAAAAATACTAAGTGACATAATTGATTTAAAATAACATTTAAGTATTTATTTCATTTTATCAGGTCTAAATTGTTTCACAGACATTAAAATTTTATTTATATCATGCTCAACGCAATGAAATATCTTGAATTTTAAAATATTAATAAGTCATTATAATCCAAATTGATAGAATCCTTTTGATATTAAATCTTAGACTCATTTCACTTAACATCACAAAGTTATAATAGCTAAAGGTTATATTAAGAAGTACTTTAGTGATAAAGATAAACTGAGCTTTGACATGCTGATAAATCGGTTAAGCTTTTAAACCGTTAGATAGTCAACACGGAGCTTATTTCAGATACGATCTCTAAATATTTTTGTTGCGTTTTGAAGTGTCTTATTTTATTCCAAATAACTTACATGACATAACCATGCTATTTGGATAGCATAGTTCAATCTTACTAATGTTATTTGTAAAAGTTTCGATGGCTGTTTGTTATTCATTCACGCCAAAACGACTAAACGGATCTAAATAAAATTCAGCAGGGAGGTAGTATATGACTAAGGATAACATATAAGCTACTTGGAAATGCGAAAAATGTGCGGTTCATGTGAGATTACTATGTTTGTTTTTCATAAGGTTAGAACAAGTTAAAATCTGTTATAATAAAGACAAAATTCCAGCCGAACTGATATTGTTTGAAAATAGCGTCTATAACGCTGGAAAATATTTACCTGAGCTTTGTCTGCCACTCAACATTTTGCCCAAAGCTGAAAACTCGTAAAAACAAATAAAGTTCTTGTTTTTTCACCTTTACTGTAAAAAAACAAGGCTGGGCCACTTTAAAATTGGTATTAACGTATCCCGGGGGATAGTTTCGTTCGTTCCAATTGTTTCGATTGATCACTCCCTAAGGATAGCTAAAGACCGTATCTATAAATGCACCCTACAATTTTCCAGTTAAAAGTTTATTCCAAATGCAGACAACTTAGATCCATAAATGCCACATGTTGTAATAGTGGATGGTGGACTGATGCGCAGGTCAGGTCAACTAAGGAAAGAATATTTTCTAAACTGGCCTGTGTTTGGAATACTCGCATGAGTATTATAGTACTTTGCTTCAAAATGCTCGCTGAACTGTAAGTTACGACTTCTTTCACAAAACCGTAAAAAGAAGTAACGTCACATGCTTGTAATAGGTCGCTTTCCTGAAGCTTTCCTAGAAGAATAAAAATATACAATTAAATGGTAAAATGAAAACGTATGAAAATCACAAAATCCCAGAGGATTGGAGAGTGGGTGTTTCATCGTCCAGACCGGACATTTTTCTTTTTTCCAGAGCCACAAAACGGATTGTACTTGTAGAGCTTACCGTGCCGTAGGAAACTAACCTAAAGCAATGAAAAAAAAAAACAAGTTTATGATCTCCTTGATGAATTAACGAAAAACGGTTATGTAGTTAGTCTATATGCTGTAGAAGTAGGAGCGAGAGGTTAACCAGCAAAATCTCTTTGTAACCTGTTGAAATACCTTGCCTTGGTCAGAAATGCAGTAAGTTCTATACTAGAGTGACTGTCTATAGCTGCATTAGCAGGTTCGTACCAGATTTGGCTGGGCAAGGAGAGAAACACGAGTTTGCCAAAAAAAGTAGTGAAAGTAAGTGTTGATGTAGGTCGAAAAGAAGCCCCTTAAACCTACACCCGTGTCACAAGTCCTGGGAGCTACTCGGAGTTTTTATTTCTGCCACACGATGGACCCAGCACCAGCACGGTGAATCCATTGAACGCTAAGAAGTTTGCATCTCTAAACTGTTTGTCAATAATGCTTGAGCATTACTCCGATATGATTGATAATTATTAATTACATAAAATCGTTGTTCAATACATTGTTTTAGAATTGGCAATTCTAAGGAATTAATATATATATTGTTATTAAGGTTTAATTATAGTTAAGGTTCAGTGCTTTAAACAAGAATTTAATTTTGTTTTCATGCTGTACCTGCAAATTCCATAACATAAAAATAATGTTTTAACGGGAACATAGTAGTGACGTTATTACAAAAGTTAAATCTTTCAACGTGCATTATAATGACAAAGGAGACGGACCATGGTGGGCCTAAATGTAACAAGATAAAATATTTTTCATTCAAACACTTCCTAAATAGTTAAGATAAATACAAAATATCAGCTTTATCCACAGTCTAGGAAAAAAGAAAACATCGTTAGAAGTTACTGTTAACGAATAAAATGAATCGAACATCACAAATCGATCACGTTGTTTGATTCATTTCTTAATCGTTTCACTGCAATTAAAATATATAATATTAATAACATCACATGCATAAAACACAGAAAACATCTTAAAATACATGTTATCAACCTTGTTTTTTTAATGAATAACTGTAATCGATTATTCATATACTTAAACACTTTCGTGCCAAAGCCGTAAAAAATTGACACTGACAGCAGAAAGAAAAAGAATGTCACTCGACTCGTTTGCTTTGTTTTCTTCGCTGCGTTTTGAGTGTGCTCTTTTTCTGCTTTTGGAATACTTTTATCTAATGTGGTCACAAACTCTCTAGTAACATAAATACACTTATCTGTATTATAAAAAGTGCTCCATTACTTAAAAAATAAATGATTTAATACGCTATTCTTTGTAAAAGTTTACTATTTCGGTAATAAGCTACTCAATTTTTTAAAATATTTTATATCTCAGATCACGGACTGCCAATTTTTTCCAAATTCTCAGGAATCCTTTAATTTCATACTATCTTTCAAATAACACTACTTTCACTGTATTACACCTTAGGCCCAAGGTTCTAAGGAAGTCGGTCCGTTTCCTTTACTGATACACTTCAACAATAAATACACATTTGATATCATCATCATCATCATCATCATTGTTTTCGCTTATTTCACTGATCAGTAGTGCACTTCAATAATGAAGATAAGACACTGCTTCGCATCTTCTTCTGGCGGTACTCCTTTAGTTGCCTCTCATGATATCCTTTGGAAGAGAATGGATAGTGCTTTTCTTTTAATTTGCATGCATCACTTGACATCTGTTGCGGACCTTTTTAAAGAGTATTCAACTTTTTGTCATAGACATTAAATAAGTGTCAACTGTGTGTTTTAAAATTTCGGTTAGCAGCGGACGTTTAATTTACGTGTCAAGTAATAAATAAATTGAATAAAATATTGCGATAAAAAACTAAAACTAAGATCAAAACTTGGTTGTGTTGTGTGTGGTGAATAAAAAAAAACATCTTGGCGCTCCCAGCAACAGCCTAACAGCTGTGTTTCCACTTCCTAACAGGTAACATCAACAACATCATTAGTATTTTTAGTCGATAACTTTTTAAGAATGACTATGACTCTACGAATAATAGTTTAATAAGAGCTTAACTTCATTTCTGTGGCATCTATTTCACTCGTTTGTCTGTAGTTCAAAAATAAAGTGGAATTAAAAGGTAATAACACTGTTGACCTAGTTTGTTTTCTGAAATAGCTTTCAGTTTGTCGAAATATTTCACGTTATTATATTAGAAGGATATTACGAATAAGGTAAACATTAATAATGATACCAATGATATATTCATGTGGTGCTGGTCTAAAATATGATACCCCACCACTTCTCGTCCTATGAATATCGCAAGAGACAATTGAAGGAAATACGAATTTATGTCAGGTTTTATTACAAATTATTTATTTATTTATTTATTTATTTATTATTAGACAAACAGCGTTTAACAGTAAAATATACAGTTGTCCCACAAAACTATTTACATAGTGTGTCTGTGGGATCACGAGTCTATAACATACCAAGTTAAAACTTGAATACTAAGCTGTATATTGTTCAATGAACTAAATAAAAAAAAAATAAGTTAGCTAAAAAATACTTTTTAAGTTTTCTTTGAAAAACATTTTTATCTTGTTCCCTGCGTATATCCCCGGGAAAACTATTCAATAGGTATGGTAACCGTTTCTTATATATATCATATAATATATATATATCATATCATGTAACTATACTTGTAGTTTAGGACAATATAATATAGTAGCGGCCCATTCCAGCTTAAGTTTTTTTTATAGGGATCTATAATCTTTTCTAGAAATAAATATAGCCTATGTCACTCAAAGTGAATGTACGAGAGCTTTCCAATGGTGAAAGAATTTTCGAAAATCAGCACAGTTGTTTTTGAGTTTATTCATTACAAACATACTCTCTAAGTCGTTCACTCTTGACAGAGTGGTCGTGGTCATGAGGGGTCGCTCCCCACTGCGGTCGCCGCCTTCGCAATCCTTCTCCACCGGTCTCGATTGGCTGCCTGGCGAGCGCACTCTGCCACAGGGATCTTGGTAACAGATTTGATAGTATCTGTCCATCGGGTTGGTGATCGACCTCGTGGTCTCTTGCCCTCAATTCTACCCTGAATCACTAATCGCTCCATTGCGTTATCTTTGCGGCTAACGTGTCCAAAGAATCTGAGTATACGTAATTGCACAAGCGACGACAGTCTTTGATTAATGTTTAGGTCCTTAAGTATCGACACGTTCGTCCGATGAGCGGTCCAGCTTATTCTGAGCATGCGTCTCCAGCACCACATTTCTAGGGCGTCGATCCTTCTTCGGTCCTGCATTTTCAATGTGCAGGTTTCCGCTCCATAGAGAAAGATCACACAAAGTACAAACATACATACACACAAAAATACAAATCATTCCTCTTTGTAATATTAGTGTGAGTTTGAAATGTAGATGACTTGACTATATATTCAATTCAATTCAATTTATTTATTTAAGACTACAAGGTCCATTTTGTTAGTAGACAATAGACTAATAGGTATTACTTTTCAAATAAGAAAATCTTGGTCAACGAAAAATACCATTTAAATTTTGATTCCATTGAGAGTGTCAAAATAAACGGACGTATCCTATTTTTTCGTTAACCTAGACATTTATTTTTAACTAAAAGTGGCTGTAAATTTGAGAATATGGTTTTAATTTCAACTCGATATCGAGATAAGCGGACTTGACTGACAGACAGACGGACGGACGGGCAACAAAGTGATCTCACAAGGATTCCGTTTTTCCCTGTTCAGGCACGGAATTCTTAAGCAAAAAGCTATTGTCAAAACAGACGTTCAAAATAAAACCATCGATCAATGCCAAATTGACGGTACAGATATCTTTGTAGGCTTTGTTCTTTTAAGTATTCAAATTGTTGTTGACAGCTGTCATTCTATCAAAGCAATATTTGATTTCAATAGAATTTCATGACAATGGAAGAATAAAATTGCAAATCGTTTCCTTGTAGCATTTTTTTGTTAAATGATTTATTATCTCTCTTTTCTATCTTATACGGGATGGCTTGTAAATTAGAAAATTCTCAAAAATGTAAATAATATTGTTAGATGTGGAGAAAAAGAGGAAGTTTTACTTGTAACCAGTTGGCTGCTCATGGTCTTACTAAACCGAATCCACTCGACTCCATCTGTCTTTTTTACTCATGTCAATGTCCTAGAGTACCTGACAGAGACAAATATATCCGTATTTATGGGATTCATGCGTGGACACTAGGTACTTCGTTCCGATCTTCGATACAGCCGTGACTAGTTGGTACGTGAAACTTTAATAAGGAACCATAAATTATTTTTAATATGAAGATACACTCTTAATTATTGATATGTCGGACGACATTTGGTTCAGTGGTAGTAAAACTTGCTTCGCGGGTTCGATCCCCGCACAGCACAAATATTATTTTGTCTGTTTGTTCTGGTCTGGATGTGTTTTATGTTTAAATTTACAAAAAAAGGTTATGTTGGTAAATTTAAAATACAATTTCTTGAATTATAATTTCGACCCCCCGAGGTAGGACACAACAAGTTTATGTAAGATTAAAAAACATGTTCTGTCCACAAGGTTGTCTAGTAAGTACCCATAAAATATAGTAAAAGATTAGTAGTACCTAGCTAATTGGTATGTGGCCCAGTGTAGCATGTCTTGAAATATTATTATTTATTATTATCTTAGTCAACGCCACAAAAAGACACATGAAATCAAGTATAACAAACATAATAATACAAATATTTGAAGAATGACATGTTGCAGTTGCCCGGTTAATAAAAATGTTAAGATTAGTTAAATTCCATCTTTTAATTTAAACTAAAAGAAGATTTATAACTCCAATATTTCATAAACCTACGACAAATATGACCAACTCTCTACCGTAACAAATAAGTTTGCAAAAGTATTACGAGTACGTGACAAAAATCAAATAGTTCAGATTTATCTAGTTCAGATATCAGCAAATAGCGCAACACAAATTTATTTGCTGGACTACCTAAACTTTGCAGGATGAATAAAATAATTGAAAACACATCAGGTGGCTATATTTGGCTGCCCAATAGCCTAAAAACAGTAGCATTGCTTTGTTGCGTATTGGAACAACTGACTAAAGGGCCTCTTGAGAGGAATGTATAAAGGTAAAAACGTTCGATGAGGATTACTTGAGAATTATTTTTTTACTTGGTTACTGTGAGAGCAGGTACAATTTTGGCCTGATACAACTTTTTTTTTTTGAAAGGACCTTTGCTGTGGCAGAAGGCCGTAACAGCTTCACCGGGCGGGTTTTAGGCGAGTGCGGAATGCACTCAGCCCAAAAGCGGCCTGCTAGCGGGTACCTCGAGCGCGAGGCGAGCCCTAGCCCTAGGCTTCGCTACGCGAAGCCTAGGGCTTGCCCGCGCAGGGGCCCCGTACTAGCGGCGCGATCGGACTGTACCTGATACAACGTATTCTTATGCAAACTTATGAACTATTTTAACGGCTATAACGCCCCGTTGATCTATTGGTTTAAGTACTGGGCTAAGATATCAGGGTCCTGCATGCGATTCCTGGGTCAGACAACAAGAAATTCAAATTTTCGAATATTTCTCTGGCCTGTGATCACTAAATTTGCCCTATAGATGAATGATTATAGGCCGCAATTTTACTTTACAACATCAACCACTATATTAATTCAGATTAATATTCATTTCTTCGTCTTTGATAACGTAGACCACCTATCTTCATAGCGTGTGATGGCCATTAAGCTGAAAACCTGTTCAAGCAAACTCGAGGGTCCCAGGACGCAACCCCACTCCTCAAGTGAACGGTATTTATGTCCGTCCACTGAAGTAATTGTCAGTTGAAATATTTACGAGCGCGGTTTGAGTCCGGCCCTGATTTATAAGCTCGGGGAAAGGACTTTTTTTCCTAAAAGAATCGCTTGGTAAATGGGATTGTTTTTGCTCACCTTTTTCTGTTAGGCAGTATCGGGTTTATGTCTTCGCCTGCAATGATTAAGTGTCTAAAAATGGCCGACTGGAATTTTCACCGGACGGTTTTTCGGTGATATTTATTTACAGTTTATCGACATTGCAGTACAGGTTTTTGTGTTACTTTTCTTTTATTCTGTTCGAAGAAACATTGGTTAATGTTGTAAGGTACTTTAAGCTTTAGCTTTAGGGATTTATATTTTAGGATCGACACATAAATATTAACGCCCCGTTGGTCTAGAGGTTTAAATACCGGGCCAAGATCTCGGGGTCCCAGGTTCGAATCCCGGGTCGGGCAACAAAAAGTTTCGAATTTTCGAACGTTGCCCGGGTTTGTGATCGCCAACCCGCATTTGGCAAGCGTGGTGATTCTGCCAGTACACCCATCGTTGCTGTGGTAACTTGAATTCAATGATGGAGGCCTTTTTCCTGCAGTGGGATGATTATAGGCTGTTACTTTGTTTTTTTACTTTTTACATCAATATTGTCGTTCTCAAAAAGAGACATACTTCTTTTTAAAGTTAGGTACAGACATCGGCAGGTCAACCTACCCGAAAAGTTAAAGGTCATTGAACTGATTTTCAACTTTAACTCCAACAAGATCAATATCAATTGAGTAAAAAACGATGGCCAAATCGTACCTGAACGTGAGCATTAATGACTTGTATTTTAAAAAATAAGTAATTTTTAATTATATTTTATGAATTATTTATACATCAAAAGAACTTGTGGTTTTTGAGAAATAAAATAATATTCCGAATTTATTTTTTTGGTTGGGATAACATTATTGTAGCTTTTGAACGTGTCCGACCGTGTTTGAAGTTTTATTATGCGTTCTTATTTAGAAATAGCACAATATAATTTCACTTAAAAAATATTACTTACGTTTTTATCATTTAAATTCGGGCAATAATATTATTGTTTCAAATGACATTTGAAAGCGAGTAATGGAACGTCAGTTTTTAAAATGACAGATGTCTTTACCGATGTCGAGTTGTCTTGCAGTCGATCTTTGCGTTTTCTTTGATACGTACTGTGCAATATTTTGTTCTGTGTTTATTTCTTTTGACCCGCATTTTGTTTAATGGACTGTGATATCTGCTACTTCTTGTCTAAGAACCATAATTTAACTCAAAACCTTAGGTATTATGTTTTAAAAATTATTGAATGTTATCCTAACCTAAAAATATAAAAATATTTATATTTCCAATTAGTGAAGTTTTTGATGAAATATTTTGCCACTTTCATATTTACAATGATGTTTTCTAACAAAATCATACAAAATTAAAAGTGCCCATCAATAATGAGTGTCAGGTCCAGCTTCTATGAAATTTGACCGATGTTCTTTGACGTTTTGTGGTAGGTTGACGTGCAACAGCACCTCATAGTCAGTCTGTACCTCAATCAGAAAGAAAAACATAAGATTACTTTGTAGTTCGTCTACTTGTCTGTCAAGACACTTTTTCTCAGGAACGTATAAATATGTACAAAGTTGATAATAACACTAACTACTTAGGTGTGTAGTTTTCTGAAGCAGTATAAAAATGGAACCTCTAATTGTATGCATTCAAAAACTATGGCCTTTTAAATTGCATTTCTCATAAATTCACATAATTAAACACACTGAAAGCTTTATTTTTACTTACGTGTCAAATTGACTTATATTAATGATAATGGCGGCCTATGCGGCGGACTAGCGTGTGCACCGGATTTCAAGGTGCGACTTCCTCCGTGGTCTCGGGCTCGATTCCCGGACGTGTCAATTTAGAAAAAATGTGTTTTTCATAGGTTCTCGGGTCTGGGTGTTGTAAGGTACCACACATTCGTTGTTTCTGATGTCAACAAAATATATTTTTTTAATTAATAATTATGGATCTTGTTATCTGATGTTATGAATAAATAAATAAAAAATAAATGAACAGTTAATGTATGGCGTTTGATATAACATTGACAGAATGCATGCTGAAAATATCGTCAAATAGGGGTAACAAACTGAATTTTGCACATGGCCAGTAATGTGTCGCCTGTTTGCGTGTCGGAATACCAACAAAACCATTTATACACCGGTCAGAAAAAAAAAACAAATAACAATAGTAATAACAATAACAAAAATCTTTATTTTCTTTAAGTAATAATAACTAATTATAAAAATACATAACAATCCATAAAACTATATAAGATTGTGAGAGACTGGCGACTGAACTAGGACAGCCTGTGTTCCAGAACGCCAGCACTCTCCTCTCTCGATGTGGTCGACGAGTAGGTGTGTGTGTGTGTGTGTGTGTGTGTGTGTGTGTGTGTGTGTGTGTGTGTGTGTGTGTGTGTGTGTGTGTGTGTGTGTGTGTGTGTGTGTGTGTAAGTGTGTGTTTGTAAGTGTGTGTGTGCGTGTGAATGAGTGATTGTGAGTGAGTTATGATTACCTATTTGGAAGAAGTAAATTCTCAGAACTTGAATAAGTCATTCCTTGCCAAAATGTTGAGACTTTAGATTTACAGTTGAATTTTGTTAAGGCGTAGATATCTAGCTTCCGGTGTAATGAGTTGTACAAGAAGGGGCCTAAAAAACAGAAGAATCGGTGTGAAAAGGAAGTTTCGAAAGACGACGAAGTAGCTACTAAGTGGTTTCGCCGACTTTGAGTGAGATTAGGTATGAACTTTGTAAGCTGGTGTTGTTTAAGGACTACCTGGAGGATAAAAAACAAAGAATGTTGTGTATCATAAAGCATAATATTAAAAAAATTGGTAACAAAACAAAGAATTTTGTGTAACATCATAAAACATAATAATAATAATAATAAACAATTGGTAATTTTTTTTAATTATAAAATTTCGTAATCTTTATTTATATTTAAAACAGGACAACGTCTGTCGGGTCCGCTAGTTTATGATATTTTTTGTTCGCCAACTGTGTTGTCTTGCGCATACTTATTAATCATTTTACGTCGTCCTTACAAAGACATCTACAAAACAATTTGAGTCACATTGGACATTGTATTTTAACCCTTATAATTCTGGCCTCTGACTTTTAACGATGGCCATAACATTGCCTCGGCCTCGTTTAACTCGGTCCCCTAACCGCCATACCGTAATTATTATAATTTTCCTCATTTATGTGGTGAAAAAGTAGCTAAAATTAGGAAATAGCGCATTAATTTTCATAACGATACATCAAGAAATAACTACAAAGAGAGATTACAGAAACAAAAAGTTTCAAAATCACAAAAAGTTGAATTAAGAAAAAAATTTAAGATATGTTTTTTATTTCTATATATTCTGGTACCAGTGCATGATGCCAGTGATGACTTATGGAACTGAAACGTGGTCGCTTAGTGTGGATCTCATAAGAAGGCTCAAGGTCGCACAGCGGGCAATTGAGAGAGCAATGCTTGGCATTTCCCTGCGTAATACAATCAGAAATGAAGAAATTTTGTAGAAGATCTAAGGTAACCGACATCGCTTGAAGAATTACAGAGCTGTAGTGGCAGTGTGTGAGGCATATAGTAAATAAAACCAATTGCTGTTGTTATGGTATGGTCCTGGCCTCCAAGTCCGCTAGTTTACAAATGGCTCAATTAAATCGTAATTGGATCTCAATCGTATTATTTTGACATTACTACTACCTTAAAAATTGTGTCAAAATATACGATTGAGATCCAATTACGATTCAATTGAGCCATTTGTAAATTAGCGGAATTAGGGCCCTGGAATGGCGACCGCACGCTGGATGACGTTATGTGGGTAAGCTCTCCACCAGTTGGACTGACGCATTCCCTTACAGTTTTTACTAAGGCTTCAAATAATCATTATATTATCATATTTGTAACGTATGAAAAAAACCTAAGTAAATGAAAGGATATTTGGTAAAGATAGAACTTTATAAATTCGTAAAATAATTTACTTAACAAAAAAAAACTAATAGTTAATTATTTTCCAATTGATAAAGATCTATCTTAAATATCTCCTAAAATGAAGAGATCTTTGGTCTTTATATAGAGTTAGAGGATATTAATCTGTCTCCCCGAATAGAATCTATCAGACACCCAAGATATTATGTCTGCTGAAGTTAAGGTTACTAGTTAAAAGTTTAATATTTTCCCCACATTCGAGAGTTTTCCCCATTTTATAAATTTTGATAACGAAACTTATTTGAACTAACCTTTTATGGTTACTATTACACACAAATCGGAAGATATTTAAACGTTAAGAATAAAAAAGAGTTATTTGCGTTTGCAAATACATAGTAAAAATCTCATAATAATTTTCGATAATGGAGTTTAAAAGTGTCTAGTATTTGCTAGTACAGCGTAAATATTTGTCTGTCAAATTTCTCCAATCTGATTATATCAAACTGTTTGATAAAGCCGTAAGCTGATTGGAAAAATCTTTCATGTATTGAAATATTTATAGATAATTTTTTATAAATTATTATCATTTCCATTAAGAAACACGGTGAATGTATTATCACTGCTTAATCGTCATTAAAACATTAAGTAGACATAAATGTTACTAAACTCCCCAAAAAAACTACCAAGATGTCATATTCCATAATTTATGTAACATATATTCTTCCTCAAAAATAGGGAAAAAACCGTGTCTAGCAACCCAGCCCTGACTGAAGTAAGCGCTATCAATAAAACACTCGCTAGTTCAATCCAGCTTAATACAGGGCGATCAGTCTCATACAACTATTACTGGGGTAAATCTTTAAAGTTTGTTTTCCAGAGAATCCTTGAAAAAATGGCGACAAAATTTCCAGTAAGTACTCTAAAGGAAAAATGCGAAATAGAGTGACGAAAAAAATGAATGAACTTTTTTGTATGTATTTAACTATGGCTGGCCCACTAAGACTGAATGTGGAAGGCTGAAAGGGAAGAGGCCGACCGAGAAAGAGATAGATAGACTGTGTGAAACAAGATATGAGTGTGAAAGGTGTGGATGATTCAGTGACGAGTGATAGAATGGTGTGGAAGAGAAAAACATACTGCGCCGACCCCAGATAAACTGGGAAAATGGCCAAGAGAATGATGAAGGTACTAAAAAATTTTTGGCATACGTATGGTTCAATTTCTTTATATAGATACTCCTTTGTTTGATATTTAAGCAACTTAATTGCACTTATAATATCAGTATATAAACTTGAAAAAAAATTTTTTCCGGCCTGAGACAAAAAAAATTTTTAAGTTTATATACTGATATATAGATACTAGCTTACCCCGCGAACTTCGTATTATCGCCTCAGAATAATATACTTTGATTATGACGTCTTAAATGTCATTGTCATCAAACATGGCGTTTTTCTTTACCCAATTACAAAAAAAATAATGCGCCCATAAATTGAGTTAATAACTATCCTATCTTTCAAGTTGGATCAAACTGCACACAGTGTACAAAACCTGATTGAAATCAGTTGAATAGTTTAGGATTTCACCGCGGACAAATAACGTGACACGCAATTTTTATATATAGAAATAATATCTATATATTATTATATATTCTTAATATATAATTATGAATATTTGTGCAGAAAAACTATAGATAGTAAAAGTCTTAGTAGCAACGAAAATTTAAAAAGCTACTACAAACCTAAATTGTAAATATAATAAATCCTCTGATCTAATATAAATAAATTAGCAAGTAATGAAAAGACTTTATAAAAAAACTTCTAATTTCTTGAATAAATGTTATTAGAACTTATTAGTTTTGGGAAATCAATTAGGTAATACCTGGTATACTCATCAAAAACAAATTTAATTATTGAGTAAATGAAATTAAAATTTCGTATCGTACAAAATTCGATAGTTATTACGAAAAATTCAAATACAAATTTCTCTATAAAAGTATCAGCCTATTAATTAAGTAAAGTAAAAGCTTTTGATCATCCGACTGCAGGGAAAAGGCCTCCATCATTGAATTCAAGTTACCATAGCAATAATCATCACTCTTGCCAAATGCGGGTTGGTGATCACAAACCCGAGCAATGTTCGAAAATTCAAAACTCTTTCTTGCCCGACCCGGGGATCGAACCCGGTACCCCGAGATCTTGGCCCGGTATTTAAATTATCAACGAGGCGTTCAATATTTCGCTATAATAAATACTAATTTTTCTATAAAACGGACTGTAAAATTGAATTTAAACAACTGTAACAGTAGTTTAACGGCCATTTCCAATAACCTATCTATCTTCAGTTTTGGCATATCGGAGATAGAAAACAACTTCTGTCTTGGTTTTTCTGGACGGCAAAAACAGAGATAGAAACTGTTTCCTATCTCCGGTATGCCAAAACTGAAGATAGATAGGTTATTGGAACCGGCCGTAAGTAAGTTAGAAGTTTAGAACCAGATAGGAATAGACTACTAGAGCGAAGTCCTGGCCCTAATTGATTTAACGTTATTACTTCCAAACAAAATCAAGTCTCGAAAAACTAGAACAATATCATTTTAGCAAATTAATTACCTGTAAAAAATAAAATCTTTATTTGCTTAAACATGGCATAAAGAGGTGTTATGAAATAGAAGTTCAATGCATGTCTAGCCAACAAAATGGCATGCAAATGTTAACATATTAAATTTGTGTTCATGTCTAAATATAAATTATTAAATTGATTGATTAAAAGTATTAGGGGTTAAAGTATGAAATTGCCGTTTTGTATGGACGAAATCGAGAAAAGTCATTTTTCCATACTAACAATTTTTTAGTTTTTTTAAAAACGCCTGAACCGTTTTCGATGCAACTAAAGGTGAAAGTTAGATGGTTATAAAGCTACGCATTATAGTATTTAAATTTCTGAAAATCAAAGTATATAATATACTTAATTGAAGCAAGAAGGTCAGCTGACACATTTTAAGGGGTCTTTTCAACGACTTCCTTTGAAGTAATAGGCACTAGTATTGCATTTTTTTTATAGTCAAAAGTTACTTTATTTAGTTTTTGATACAATACAAAAAGAATTACGCAATAATATGACTAAACTTAAGAGCTATAAACAAAATAAAAAGTGGGAAAATAATCGGCAATTACATACTTTAACCCCTATTATTAAATTGATAACATTACATTGATGATTTACATTGAGAAAAGAAATACCTATTTATTATTTAAAAAAAACTCCTATAAGTCATAAAACGTATGTGAAATGAGCCACTTATTGAGTTTTGTTTTAAATTGATTTATATTCAATGTCTTAAATTCATTAGGTATATTATTAAAGATTTTTACACTCATAGTGACACAGTTTTTTTTTTGTAGTATTTATTGAATCACTGTTAACTACTTTTCATTCTGGCATTCTTTCGTATTGTACATTATTGCTAAAAGCGACAGCTTTTGGCGATAGCGACAAATTCGACTTTATAAATAACTATGAAAAGTTTACTGTGGTTCAATAAATACTAGAGGTATATAAGGTAATTACTGTTCTAGTTTTTTGAGAAATGGTCTTGTTTAGAAGTAATAAAATTAAATCAATTGGAGGCAGCACTTAGGTCTAGTAGCCTCTTTTATCAAAACCTTTCCATCATTAATCAGGTAATGTGTCGTTTAAGGCAAATTAAAACATAACACCTTATTAATCTCTCAACCCCAAGGTGGCACTCGGGTGCCACGATAACAATGGGGGCTATCGCTAGTGAATTTGCCACTAGAGGCGCTAGTGTCGCGTGAGGTCCAATATCATTCACTTTGTACTGGTTTTAGCGGAATTTGTTGCATAAATTATAATTTCTTTAATTTACCTGCTGGAAAGTGATCTCCTTTGTAAAATATCGCAAATATGGATTATTTGGCGATTAATGTGAACGCTTTAAAAGCGGAATTAAGAAAAAGCGCAAAAATAGGCGGCCTCAAGAGCAACTATTTCAGAAGTTAGTTTGTTGATATCAAGATAGTTATTTATAAACAATATAATCTTAATTAGATTCAAGATATAACACTTTGTTTCGGCGCCAATCGCCTTTGACAGCTATACCTCCGGACCTCAGTCTACAGTGGCGCCAACTGGTGAGCAAAGAAACGGTAGTCCCCATTGATTTCAATTGTGTCTGGAATAACTCACGATCGAGGAATTTGTGTTTTAGGTGGGTGTTAATAACCGAAACACAGTTTACGACTAATTGTAGTTATTAGCGTTTTTAGTGGTTTGTTTGTAAGTCATTAAACTGTAAAAGTTTAGTATTTAAACTTGAAAAATATCATACATAGTATATAAATAGCTTAATCTTAACTGACGGTCAATCAATGTCAAATAAAGATGTTTCTTTAGGGTGTTAAGAGTGCAAAACTCAAAACATTTGATGAAAAAACGCTGGCTTACAGCGATAATAATATGCTTGAAAATTGACGCCTGTGACGTAGTGTCTCGGTGGCTAAATGGTAAAACGCCGCGCCCGGTATGCGAGGAGATGCGAGTTTGAGTCCCGCCTGAGACATCATTTTTCAAGTTCATATACTGATATTATAATTGCAATTAAATTGCTAAGATATCATATAAAGTATGTAACAGCTTAGCTTGTTGTATGAATGTACCTTACGGCATTAAAGTCAGGTTTATGGAGCCATTTTATACCCCACTAGAGACTGTAACAGGTTAGAGGCTGTTGGCTTTTATAGAGGGATCTGTACTCATAATTTTAGAATCAATTTAATGGGCTCAGGGTAGAGTACCGGTTTAGTCGTAAATGCAGCGTAGGTACTGTGGGCTAGATTGTGTATCACTTCATGGATTATACAAATTGTTAGGTAAATGTTGAAGCCTTTGTTAGGCCAAAGGATGTGACAAAGTTAACAGACTCAGTCTCAGGCTTTGAGAGAATACGTCTATGAGAATAAATAAAATTGAAATTTTTAATTTCAAAGCTTTACGCTAAAAGCATATGAAAATATAGGTATCTGGTACTTAGATCAGATAATCAACTTTTAAAATTTTAGTCTGTCTGTTCGTCTGTTTTTTCAGACTTATCCCTGTAACGGCTAGACTGATTTTGACAGGACATTCATTCGTAGAATGTTACAAGGTTTTGCTTATGTAGATACTTTTATTTTATATGTTTTATTTATTTTTTCAAAAATAAATGGTGTGTTGTCTACATGGTAATGGTCTAGCGAGAAATCGCGGGTACAGGAGGTAACTAAATATGATTAAAAAAATAAAGTCTCTAATTTGAATGGGAACAACATTGATCTAGACCTTATCAAATAAGAAAACCATAAAAATTTTTCAACAGTTGGAAATAAAAACAACGAAAACATATTGCCCATATATATTACTGTATGTGTATGAGTGTAGGAAAATCCTTCATTGCATGTCTTTAAAAACGTGAATACATACAAGTTAATTGCAATTCGCAATCTTATGACATAATTCAACGGCTGTAACTCGCGACGAGTTAATTATTCCTTAATAGATTTATGGGTGCAGAAGGGTTCACGGAATTTATGGTCGGATGTCACGGGAACAAGGATTCAGTTACGGCAGGCAAAAGAAAAAGGTCTTTGTGCGATTATTATAAGATACTTCGTATGATTTGTGGAAGCATATGAACGGCGAGCAAGGTTCAGCGAAGATGTACGTAATGGGCGATTCATTGCAGTCCATTAATTTAAGAAAAAAATGTAACTGCTTATTTGGTATTGGTGATTTACAGTCAGCATCAGTCCACTGTTGAACTGTGCTTCTCTCATAAAATAATTTTGACATAATCGCAACGTTTTTGGTAGGCGTTGATGATCGCTCGTCAATTAACATTGTGCTATAATCGCTCCATTTACTGTACGGCGGGTACTTTTACTGGCGGTTTTGAGAGACACTGTTACTCGTCCTCTGATAGTATTCATTTAATACCCTCTAATGACATTTATAGGACATGAAGAATACTAATCTGTGTTGAGTTACATAAAGTACTAATCTGTGTTAAGTTACATTTTATAGTTTTCATTTAGCAATTGTCAATAGTGTTTTTAACCCTATTTTTGCTCTGTCCCCCACCAAATTAATTACATAGAATTTATACATAACAAGAACTATAACATTTGCAGGTGATGATAAAACGGCAGAGAATAACAGTTTTAACTTCCACTCTTATAGATACCACACTTTTAATTTTACTTTATTAAAAACAGTATTGGTTGTGTAATTACCTAAAATGTATAAATGTTACGCCCCGTTGGTCTAGTGATTTAAATACCGGGTCAAGATCTCGGGGTCCCAGGTACGATCCCCGGGTCGGGCAACAAAAAGTTTCGAATTTTCGAACGTTGCTCGGGTTTGTGATCACCAACCCGCATTTGGCAAGCGTGGTGATTATGCCAGTTCCAATCATTGCAGTGGTTACTTGAATTCCATGATGGAGGCCTTTTCCCTGCAGTGGGATGATTATAGGCTGTTAGTTTACTTTTACTTTATAAAGGTTTGAATTGTAATTGTTTCATCTAACTGTGTGTCATTCTAAATAAAATAAAACTAAATCATTAAGCTCAGTAGGTACTCAAAAATATAAAACAAACCTAATTATTCCTAACGGGTTACATCCCAACGTCCTCCATTAACGTAAAAAGCATCCAATAAAGAGTTGCCAAACAACATTTAGGTAAAAATGTATGGGACACGTCACACTTTTGATGATCGCAATTCCGCGTCTTTTATGTTCTAATGACGAACACAATATCATTACTCTGATGTAGGGTGGTGTAATTTTATTTGTTCCCGTTTTGCGAAAGTAATTTTGTTCTTTTATACACTTTTTGTAAGGATTGCTACAGCGTTGCTTGAAGGGCTTAATCGTTTGAAACAAAAGTACTTAGAAAGGTATTTATAAAGTTCGAAGTACAATCAACGGAAAGTAGCAACGTTTTGGTAGGCTACGTGTTACATTAAGTTTTAAATGGTTTTAGGCTGGTTTTAAATTTACGCCGCTTAACGCCCTTAGGAAAACGAACGCCGCAGTAGCGCGCGCTTACTTGTAATCCACTGTGAATCAAAGCTTTTTTTGGACTATTATCTTTTAGAGCTATGATAGAATGCCTTGTAGGAGGAATGCCTTTGTTCAGTTTAATTTAGGGTTTAAGTTCATAAACAAGGAGTGCAGGTGGACTGTGGTAATTTGTTAAAAATGCAAAAGCAAATAGGGCTTCGAGTTGCTTAGTAGGGCGTCTAGCACCATACTAACCGGCTTTGTAGGTTGTAAATATCACCCAACCAAATGGCAAGCCGATGCAAAGACTAATCGGATCGCGGTCAGATGCAAAACTCTAGAACAAAATGTACATTCATTCGTCTCTATCGATCTCTCCCACTCATACCAATCTAAGAGTATCTGAAAGAGACAGATAGATTCCAAAAAAATACTGGTTTTACGTAGTAAGGCCTCTGGCTCTATTCGGAATCGAGCGGTACAAATTTTAGTTTTGCGTGTTTCGTGCTTGTTGTTTCACTAGTGGCATGATTCAACTATGTCACTATAAAACACAGCTACCCAATAGTGTAGTCTGGTCGGCGCTGCATGCGCGTGACTCATTCCGCTCTCAGCGCTCGCACAGGTCGGACGCTCGCTCCGCTGTCGATCCGTCTCGCTGTTCACAGCATTTCTATCTTATTTCTTTCTACGTGGTTTCGCCCGCGGCTCTCCAAAGGTTAACCTAACGGTGTCAACTGACCTTTGTTGAGTTAAACGCTTTTTTCAAAGCGGTTCTGTTCGATAGGGAGCGACAGACAGTGCCTTTTTCAAGGCGCTGAAATTTCCCTCCGCCGCCGGTATATCGGGCTGTAAGTCTAGGCCTCCTGGAAGGCACGTTTGAGAGGGTGAGGCTTTCCTCCTCGCCCTAGAGACACTAGAAACTGCAGTCCTTTCCCTGCCGGGCGTGACCCACCCTACCCATCCTTATATTCCATCCCTTAGGGAGCGTATCCCGGGCCATTTCGGTGGCTCGGTCCCTCCCGAAGGACTGCTAGGCGTAGGCCACTCACCCCGCGGCGACATCACATCGTCGTGGGACCACCCAGTGTTAGGGACCTCACATCCTTTTTAGGCACACCCGACTCAACCAACCTTCCTGTGGCAGGTTGGACCATTCAGACACCCATTACTCACCGTCACCGAGTTTCTTGCCGATTCTTCTCGGTGAAGGCGCGTTCCGAATCGGTGGTAAATAAAATTACTCCGTAAAGGACCTCCCTCCACGATGGAGGTACTCCTTTTAGAGTACCTCCGATCGTTAGGAGGCGACGCGTTGAAAGGCTTTAATGCCTTTCGTCGCGCTCGCGAAGCCTCCGAAGACTCGCCCGCCTCCCCAGACCCAGAGCCCGTTCCCATGGAGGAAGAGGAAAGCCCTTCGGGCTCCTCCTCTCCTCCCACATCCTCCAGCTCCTCATCAGAGGATAGTAATGAGTCCCCCGTTAGTGACGGCTCCTCCTCTTCGGAGGAGACGTCTCAAACCGAGGAGTCAGATTCCGAAGGGTTCACTCCAGTGACCCACGGAAAGCGAGCGCGTAAACCCGCGCGTTCCGAACCCCCGGCGAAAACCGCCAAAATCTCCCACGGGCAACCCAGACCGGCCAAGGCATCCGCCGCCAGCTCCGCCCCTGCCCCAGCCCCAACCTCGCAGTCTGCTTCACAGACAAAAAAGGCCCCCCTTCCCCCGCCCATCGTAGTCCAGGACAAGTCTGCCTGGACAAATATTTCGGCTGCTCTCAATGAGCGCCACATTGCGTTTTCACACGCAAAGTCGGCTTCCGACGGAATCCGCGTGCAAACACCGGACATCGCCTCCTACAGGCAGCTCCAACAGTACCTCAACGTAAGGAAGATCTACTTCCATACGTACACTCCCGTCGAGGAGAAGAAGCTCCGCGTGGTTGTACGCGGAATTCCGAAAGAAGTCGACACAGACTTCATACTTACCGACCTTCAGTCGAAACAGCTTCCAGCTCTGGAAGTCCACCGCTTATTCAAAGCGCGTGGCAAAGCCCCTTACGATTTAGTACAAATCGTACTAGAAAATACCCCTGAAGGCAAAAAGATTTTTAATATAAAATCTATATGCCATATCTCCGGCCTCCGTATCGAGACCCCTCATAAAAAACTCACCCCTGGCCAGTGTCATCGCTGCCAGTTGTACGGGCACTCTGCCCGTAATTGTCACGCACGCCCGCGCTGCGTGAAATGCCTGGGCGACCACGGTACCGCCGATTGTCCTCGTTGTAAGGACACGGCGACTACCCCGCCCGCGTGTGTACTCTGCGGAGAGCAGGGACACACCGCGAATTATCGCGGTTGCCCCCGTGCTCCGCGAGTAAACTCACGGGTGCAGGCACCTAAGGCCGCGCACTTCCCAGCCCCTTCTTTTCGCCAGTTTCAGGCTCAACCCGCAGCCTTCCCAGAGTTGCGTCCTTACGGACACAACGCGTGGTCTCGACCACTATCCTGGGCAAGGAATGCCTACACCCCGGTCCCGGCCTTAAGCCAAACTGCAGCAATCCCGACGGCCCCTAAGGCCCCAAATATGGCCCCTATGGCCCCTACTGTAGCCCCTAAGGCCCCCATTGTGGCCCCTAAGGCCACCATTACTGCCCCTCAGGCACCACCAGTAGTCCCTAAGGCCCCTCAGGCACAGCAGGCCCCGGTCACCCTCCGTGACCCGCGATCAAATGCCCCTAAGGCTTCGCCAATTGTCCCGTACGAGCAGGATGCCAAAATCTCAGCCAAATCAACCCGGCTGAAATTAGATATGTAGCAGCCCAAATCCGTGCGCATCAAAAAGACCCATGCGCAATGCTTTGTCTTTTAGATAAGCACGCCGACCTCCTCCAAAAAGTTAGAAACATTTCCTCACCATGAATAATACACCCTCTAGAACGAAACCCCGGTCCCTTACCATCGCATTTTTTAATGCCTTTGGTCTTCAAAAACAAAAGGTAGAGATATCACTCTTCCTTATGAAGCACCAAGTCGACATCTTTTTGGTACAAGAAACCTTATTAAAACCCTCCATCCTCCCTCGTAGTGCTATGATTGCCAACTATAACGTAGTTCGCAACGATAGGCCCACTAGAGGTGGCGGCACTCTAATTTATTACAAACGCTCCTTGCATTGCGTTCCCCTCGACCCTCCCACGCTCACAAACGTTGAAGCTTCTGTCTGTCGGCTAGCCATGACCGGCCATCAACCAGTCATAATAGCTTCCATTTATCAACCTGGCGACAAGACTCCATTAAGGAGCGACTATGAGGCTCTTTTTGCTATGGGACCCTCCGTCATTCTCGGCGGAGATTTCAATAGCAAAAATACTCAGTGGAACTGTTTAACAACCTCCAGCAATGGTAGAGAGTTAGCAGATCTCGCTGAAGTCCTCAATTTTGACATCATCGCCCCCCTTTCTCCGACCCACTATCCTTTTAACGTAAACCACAGACCCGATATCTTGGACATGGCGGTTCTAAAGAATGTAGGCCTGCGCCTTCGTTCAATAGAAGTCCACCATGACCTAGATTCTGACCATCGCCCAGTTGTCCTCCAATTAGGTCCCTCTGACCAACAGATATCCATGAAAACAATACTGGACTGGCACAGGCTCGAGAGCAATCTCGGACCTAGTCCCGATTCAGTATTGAACTCAATCCCAGACAGGTTAGGATCGCCTCACGAGACTAACCAAGTGATCGATGCCCTCACTAGCCACATCACGACCGCTATTAGCGATTCGTCTAGGCAAGTTCCAGATATGCCTAGGCATAGATTGAACTTGCCGGATGACGTGAGAGAGCTGTTGAGGGCAAAGAGAGCTGCGACCAGAGCTTATGACTCCTATCCCACCGAATATAACCGAACCCTTCTACGCACTTTACGGACATCTGTAAAGGAACGTATTAAGGCTCTTCGGGAAAGTCAGTGGGATAGCCTACTTGAAACGATCTCACCATCTCACCAAGCCTATTGGAAGTTGGCGAGATCCTTCAAGTCAGATATAGTCACATCTATGCCTCCTCTCTCTAGACCCGACAACTCCGTCGTATTCGACGACGAAGAGAAAGCCGAATGTCTGGCCGACAGCCTAGAGGCCCAGCGCTCTCCTAGCACGCTTCCTATAGACGCTGCCCACCTTAGTATGGTGGACAGCGAAGTCGAACGTCTCTCGGCCCTCCCTCCAACCTGCCCCCTTGCACCCACCACCGCTGATGAGGTGCAAACCATCATCAAAGGTTTCCGTCCAAACAAGGCTCCCGGTCCGGACCGGATCTCCAACAGAGTCTTACGAGTCCTCCCCGCCCAACTGATTTGCCTATTGGTTGCTATCTTCAATAGTGCCATGGCAAACTGCATCTTTCCAACCGCGTGGAAAGAAGCAGACGTCATAGGTATCCCTAAGCCCGGCAAGGACCGCTCCAAGCCCGCCAACTACAGGCCCATCAGTCTCCTCAAGACTATGGGCAAATTATACGAGCGTGTTCTCGTCTCCCGCCTAAGAGATTACATTTTCTCGAACAATCTCTTAATCAACGAACAGTTTGGCTTCAGAGCCTCCCACTCTTGTGTCGAACAAGTGCACCGCGTAACGGAGCACATTCTCGACGGCCTCAACAGATCCAAACCGATGGTAACCGGTGCACTCTTCTTCGATGTAGCGAAAGCATTTGACAAAGTCTGGCACAACGGCTTGATCTACAAGCTGTACCAACTCAAAGTGCCCGACAGTCTCGTGCTCATCCTTCGAGACTTTCTGTCAAATCGTACCTTTCGCTACCGCGTAGAGGGGTCCTATTCATCTCCCCGCCCCATCAGGGCTGGAGTCCCTCAGGGCTCCGTGCTATCCCCTCTTCTCTTTTCAATTTTCATTAACGACATTCCCAGGTCACCGCAAGTAGAGCTAGCTCTATTTGCGGACGACACAGCCCTCTATCACTCTGGCTACCATGCCGGTTACATCATTAAGGCACTACAACGTGCAGCCCAATCCCTAGGTGACTGGTTTAGGATGTGGCGAATAGAGGTAAACCCCGAGAAAAGTGCAGCAGTGTACTTTACTCGAGGTTTCTTCGCTTCAAAACATCCTAAACGATGTCTCACACCTATCACCCTATACGACCGTCCGATCCCTTGGGAGAAGACAGTCAAATACCTAGGTGTCACCTTAGACCGTAGAATGAGCTTTAAACCTCACATCAAACGCGTCCGTAAGACTGCAGCCTTTTACTTTTCAAGGCTCTACCACTATATCGGCAGGAAGAGTAAAATGTCACTTAGAAATAAGTTGACAATTTACAAAGCCTGTATTCGACCCGTGATGACTTACGCTAGTCCAGTGTTCGCTCATGCCAGCCCCTCAGAACTAGAAAGTCTCCAAATCCTCCAAAACAAATTCTTACGCTCTGCCTCGGACGCCCCGTGGTATGTGCGTAACGACAATTTGCATCGCGACCTTAACATTCCGTCGATTGCCAGCTTTATGAAAGAAGCGTCTCAACACTTCTTTGATAAAGCCGTCAATCATACGAATCCTCTTATAGTCAAAGCCGCCACCTACTCGTGCCAAAAAGATGTCGAAGCCCGTTTCCGCCGACCGAGGAACGTTCTCGAAGATCTCGACGACGAAATCACATCGTTCTTAAAACAATTCACCACTCACAACAGTACACACCCGACAAGCACTAGATCGAATCAGCGCACTCGCCGGCGAGTGCGAGGACCCTTGCATCATTTCGGCAGGTACAGACATGTACCTGGCTGTTTCTCACCAGTCCGCCCTTCGGACGACGGCCCAAGCCGAGGTCCGAGCCTACAGAGGCGCCCTTGAGGCCTAGTCTGCCCCCTTCGATCGGGCCCACTAGAACGGGGCTCGCGTAGATCGGTCTGTATGCACAGACCAGTCTGTGTTGCAGCGCCGAGCTACGCGATGCAACCACTAGTCGGGTTGACCTCTTGGCCGGGTGCCTTCAGCACCCGGCACGGTCCGATCGCGCCGCTAGTACGGGGCCCCTGAGCGGGCGAGCCCTAGGCTTCGCTACGCGAAGCCTTGGACTCGCCTCGCGCTCGAGGTACCCGCTAGCAGGCCGCTTTTGGGCTGAGTGCCTTCCGCACTCGCCTAAAACCCGCCCGGTGAAGCTGTAACGGCCTTCTGCCACAGCATAGGTCCATTCAAAAAAAAAAAAAAAAAAAGCGCGTGACTATGATACAAGCCTTAAGGGTTGTAAACGATATGTGATAATTAAGTAAGTTTAGCATGTAAATAAAATGACATGCCTTTTCTTGATATAACTATAACACTTAGTCTATTACGTTAAATTTGCGCAAATGTAAGGGCAAAAGACTACAGGCTAGAATATTACAAATATGCCCGTGGAATAAACGCGTATAAAGTTTGGTGTGGCGTGTATATAGTCACACCAGGTGGATAGGATGGAAGGTTTATTAAATAAACCAACCAATAACAACACGACTTGGTACCTAGGCGCAGGAGAATATAATGGTACGGCGGTATTAAACCGATACCGATCTGGAGCAGCAGTTCCCTTCTCTTCTGGGTAGGTTTTCAGTCTATTTGGGAAGCGAAGACAAGAAAACCAGGAACATGAACAGTTAAATAAACGGTGATTTTGATGATAAGAAAAATTGAGGGTTTTCAAGTGAAAATATTTAGGGGAAGCATAAACTTAGGATCTTCTTAGGATATAAACTAAATTTATGAGGTGAAGTATATGAGAATTAACAAGAGAAAAGTGACACATCAAAGATTTTCTTCTTTTTCCTTTGACAGGAGTTGCTGTCTATGGCAGTGCCGGATGCGTGCAATGGAGGGCAGATGCAATAATTATAAATTTAATAACATTAACACTACGCGCAACCAAAGTTGCTTGCAACAGTTAGTTATTAAAAAAAACAGTCGAATTGAGAACCTCCTCTTTTTTTGGAAGTCGGTTAAAAAAGGCAGCACCTTAACTTTTATGTAACTCTATATTCTACTTAAAAACTATACTAAATGTGGTTAATTATTTGCGATTTGATTTTTGACCAACCAAAAAAACTGTTACGGCTACATTTCCACATTTTATATAAAATCGCGTTTAGAAAGCAAAGAAGTGTAGAAATATTACAACTATGGCAAAAAAACTTCAAATCCTTTAATGGCGTCACAAATCTTTGTTCGCATAACTGTGCGTTTCTACCGTTCATCTATACTAATATTATAAAGCTGAAGAGTTTGTTTGTTTGTTTGTTTGTTTGAACGCGCTAATCTCCGGAAGTACTGGTTCGATTTGAAAAATTATTTTTGTGTTGGATAGTCCATTTATCGAGAAAGGTTTTAGGCTATAAAACATCACGCTGCGACCAATAGGAGCGAAGCATCAGTGAAAAATGTTGCAAAAATAATCGCGTTCATAATAACAGAAATTGACGCGGATGAAGTCGCGGGGAACAGCTAGTAGAATATAAAGTAAGTAGATATATACTATAGCCCCTTTGATGTCGCGCTATGAAAACACGAGTTTATTAAATGGGTTAGAATATAGTGCTTTCTGATAGAGTTAACCTCATCCTTGTTTATAACTATAATAAATGTTCCAGATCCTATTATGAGTATAAAGTTTGTTATCTATACCAATATTATAAAGCTGAAGAGTTTGTTTGTTTGTTTGTTAGAACGCGCTAATCTCAGGATCGAGAATGGATGCAGAAAGCCCTGGATCGCTTGCTGTGGAAACAAATGGAAGAGGCCTACACCCAGCATTGGGCTGATACAGGCTGAGAGAGAGAGAGAGAGAGAATCTCAGGAAGTACTGGTTCGAATTGGAAATATATTTTGTGTTGGATAGTCCATTTATCGAGGAAGGCTTTAGGCTATATAACATCACGCTGCGACCAATAGGAGCGAAGCATCAGTGAAAAATGTTGCAAAAATAATCGTGATCATAATAACAGAATTGATGCGGACGAAGTCGCGGGCAACAGCTAGTGAGATATATGATTGTTGTTCCAATATATTGCAATCGAGTTAACTAAATAGAGTGTGGTAAAGCCGACTCACAGTCACTCACATACTTCAAGGAGAGAAATAGGGTAAAAACTAAAGAAGGATAGACAGTGCGAGGGGTCGAGAGAGAGAGAGAGGGACGCAGCAATAACTTTGAATCACCATTGTAAAGAGTAACAGCATATAATCATCCCACTTCAGGGAAAGGACTCTATCATGGAACTTAAGTTGACATTGCAATGATTGGTACAGGCGTAATCACCACGCTTGCCAAATGCGGGTTGGTGATTACAATACCGAGTCCATTGACCAAACCAACTAGCTGAAAGATAAAAAAAAACCCCTTAGTCTACACGTGACAACAATTACTGTGGAGTATTTGAATTAATTAAAATAAAATACATGAAAAAGGATTCATTCTAATATGCAGCGATGACCTTCGTGGTGGAGTGGCTTACACACCGGCTTTAAACGTATGTCCTGTTCTGTGGTCCCGGGTTCGATTTCCGCATGTGACATTGTAGAAAAAAAGTGCTTTTATTAAATTTTCTCGGGTTTGTTATTTGTTTACTTTTTTAAGTTAAAATATTGATACCTATTTTAAAACAGTGATTATATCTATCTAATATCGATGTTTTCTTAGTTCACTGGTATTTTTATTAAAAACCGTTTTGTAACGTTTCTTTTCTCGCATAGTTCATCAGAAGTTTTTCACTTAAAAAGTAGCCACTGATGTTTTTAACGTTTTTTGTAGTTTAGCCGCGACCGAATTTTATTAAACTTTTAGCAGAAACAGAGCATGGTAATTGTGTTTTAATGTTTTGGATCTTTTTATTGCCGAAACTTTTAATGAAACTGTATGGTATTCTAGATGATGATCTTTCGTTGAGGGGTCGCCATTATGCAAAGGTTAGGTTCATTATCGGCCAGAAGAATTAAAAAAACTTTTTTTTCTAAATTGACTTGGATCTGGAAGGGGCAAGTGAATTCGCACTGGCGTAAAAATAAGCTTGGTTGGAAGCCTGATAAAAGTGTCTTGGAAAACTCTGTGACCTGGTTAATCTCAAAGAATTACTATTAGAAGAAAAATATGTCAATGGAATATAGTAATAACCTATAATCATCCCACTGCAGGGAAAAGGCCACCATCATTGAATTCAAGTCACCACAGCAATGATTGGCACTGGCATAATAACTACGCTTGCTAAATGCTGGTTGGTGATCCCAAACTTGAGTGATATTCGAAAATCGAAAATGTTTGTTGCGCGACCCGGGAATCAAACCCGGGACCTGGGAGATCTTGGCCCGGTATTTTAACCACTAGACCAACGTGGCAATAACGGAAAATAACTTTAGAGGAAACAATAAGTAGAAGATTTGAGGAAGCTCGACAGAAAACTTTCTCAAATCTTTAAGAATTTTCCCTGCTACTCGTAGTATGGCAAATCTTTAATAGTAAGCTAAGCGGTTTTCCTACCTAAAAAAATGACACAAAATAATTTAGTCTCTTTGTATGGCTTTGTGTTGTGATCAATTGTTTGCCCTGTTTTTGTCAAAGCCGCTTTAGGTTATCTAACTAAAACCTTGAGACATACAGATAGATAATAGTTTAGAATATTGTTAAGGCTACTTTTCATTCCAGAAAATATTCGGTTACTGTCGAAATAAACTATATTATTATTGTTTTTTGTATGAAAACATTCTTGAAAGGATTGATCGCTCGATTTTTTTGCATTGGGTAGTTAATAGGATCAGGATACAAAGTAGGCTACATTTAATTCGCAAACAAAGTCGTTGGTTACAACTAGTGTTATTCCAAATATTCTTCTAATTCTAAATCAAACCATATTCCTGAAAGCGGACCGAAATTGAGCTACTGACCTGTCCACCCCGCAACGGTCGCATAAATCACCCGGGGTCCTGTGACGGCTTGGACAAATTGATCCTTTTCTTACAAGAACATTCAAGGATTTTCGCATTGGTCCTATGAATTTCGTATGCAAAAGAGTAAAGTGAAATGGGACTTCTTGGAGAACAAAGTAAACTCTGAAGATACATTCATAAATCATAAAGATTTTCAAGATGTAAGACAAAACTGTTTGTAACGAAATATTTTTCCTTTTCTGAACTGATTTTAGGATGACCCGGTTGATGTAGCAGTTCGGTAGCCCGTCTTAGATGCCGGCATCTACGAATATTACTGGTAGGGCTAATTTAGGAAATATTTTTTTCTATACTAGCTTAAGTTTGGAAAGAGCGGTGGGTTTTGTATCCAATATTGGTTCTTTAGATTGCACGCTCAGCCGTTGATTCCATCATCTACACTTCTACACTATTATTCATTGTTTGCTGGTTTTGAATAGGCTCCGAAACTACTGGACCGATAAAAAAGCCTTAGAAGCCGACATTGTCCCTGATGAACACTTTTTGGCTACGGCTATTTTTTACTATGGTTCTAGGTGGCGCTGCTGTCGGTATGTAAAACTACTAAACGCCTTAGAAGCCGACATTGTCCCTGATGAACACTTTTTGGCTACGGCTATTTTTTACTATGGTTCTAGGTGGCGCTGCTGTCGGTATGTAAAACTACTAAACGGCTTGACCGATTGGGTTGAAATTTTGTATGTGTATTTCCATGGTATCACAGACACGAATGTATTAAGCCTTCCTAATCTATCTTTCTATATGCCACCGCTAGGCACAGGTTTACGACCGCGCGGTATGGCGTGGAGTCCACACGGGCAGAGCCACGGGCGAAGAGCTACTACCATAAAATGGAAATCGTAAAATGTAGTCCTTCTGAGGCTTGTATTCGCCTTGAAAAACTTTGACAACGGATTATCCTTTAAGGCTTTCTAATACGAAAATAAAACACCGACACAGCTTAAGGATTACTAAAATACAGTGACAGTGACAGTGGGCCGGCCACATCGCCCGCAAAAGTAGCACTCGTTGGTAGAAAAGTTATTGAATATAATTTCCTTGGTTGATGAACTGCAAAAAATACGGAAGCCCAGTGTGGTTTATGTGGCATTTTATGAGGGATCCTACGTCCAGGGTAAAGCTGATGATGATAAAGATTGAAGAGTCCCTTACCTATATAGCGTATAGTGGGTATATATCGGAATGCCGAATTATTTGTACTCCTAATTGTCACTGGCACACAAACTTTAAGCCTAAAATTTTTTCGCACATTTTCACTCTTCCTAAACGTGCTTAGCCTATATTTACTACGCCTTACTGTATATCGCCGTATTATAATTTGCCAAATGCGACATTTAGCCGAATATATCCTAATACCTACTATATACAGTTCTAAATTTTTATTCGCAAAATGTTAAAACTTTATCAATATTTTAAAGAAGTAAGCATGCATGCATGCATGCAAGTAAACAAGCAAGCAAGCAAGCATGCTTGCAAACAAACAAGCGTGCATGCAAGCAAGCAGGCGTGTATGCAATCAAGCAAACATGCATGCAAACAAGCAATCATGCATGCATCCAAACAATCAGACTTCCGTGACGGCTTCGGTGCTGCGGGGCTCCGGCGGTCCCACGCGTGCTAATCGTCGCAGATGGCTTACACTCAGCACCGCAGCCTCGGCTTTCTGGCCGGCTACGCCGGCCAGCCTCAGCTGCGGCGCCTCGCTTCCAGCCTCCTGCTTCTCAGCCCGCGGGCCGCCTCGCACCTCCGCGCCTACGCGCTTTTAAATTACACTCTAGGGGTAGGGCAGACAAGACTGCTTGGGGTCGGTTTGTGAGCGATTCGTTTTTTTAACTTTTTCGGTTTTAAAAAAAATTATGGCCTTCATTACTTAGCGTTATGCCAAAAGAAAGATGCGAATATATTTTAGCGCATTCAATATTAGACATACTAAAATTAGGTTTTTAAATTTTTAGACCCAACTATGATAATGCGGAAACAACTGTTAGGTTAGACAATAATTATACGTTATAAGTTTAGGCCAATATGGTTCGGCCAAATGAAATTAGGACTTCAATTTTTAGGCGAACCGAAGGGCACCCTTTCAAAGTATCCATTCCTTAAGATAACCGTCAAACATAAAAGGATATATAGACTAAAAAATACTACACTACCACGAACAACAGCTTAAAATTAGCTCCGTAATTTTTTCAAAAACCGCTATAGCTCACGTCGAAACACATTCTGAAAGTGCCTTCATACAAAAAAACAGGGAGCTAAAAGGCTGTTGGGCTGTTAAAATTTAACAATAGATATTGCGGCGGCTTTGTGTCGTCGCAAAACGAGGACTATGAAACGTGGCGATGGAAGCGACAATTTTTTTTCCAACAAAAAATGGGTAGTGCAAAACGTAGACGACACTGCAATTGTGGTGATTTTCTGTCCGTGTCAGCTTCTGAGCTTATCTTTATTTTTATGTATATTAAGCTGACCCAGCAAACGTTGTTTCTCCATATTTATCAAGGGTTTATGGAAGAAATTTGTTTTTATTTGTTACTGAACTTCATAATTTTAATTCTTGCTATCTTACTACTGCTACTCCGGACGAAGACAAATCCAGAAACACAAATAATATATTAAATAAGATGAAAAATTAATGATACACTGGAATAATTATATTTTTATTACAAGAAAGTATAGCTCAAAGTAGCTAAGTAAACCTAAATATATTTTTTTAACTTTTTAACAGTAATCATCAATAAATTTAAGTTACCGCAGCAATGATGGGTACTGGCATAATCACCACGCTTGCCTAATGCGGATTGGTGGTCACAAACCCGAGGATTGTTCGAAGTTTTTATTGTATATAAACTTCCAGTTGTTTAGATCTGCGGATTCTCGAAATCCAGCCTGTTTCATTTTAGTGTCCGTTGTAATTCCGCGACAACTTTTGCTTTGACGGACGATCTAATGACGATGTCGTCGGAGCGCAGCGAAGGCGACAACATCTCCTGAGGATGCCACGTGAAGTGGCGAAACGCGTCGAGGTTTTTATTATATTGGTGTTGGGTACTAATAATTGCATTAACTGTACTGCATGCATTTTTGAGGAAGGGCGGGCGGTTTTCCTGCATGAAATAGTGCTTGCTCAATCAGTGTTAGTGCGGGTAGTGTGGTGAAGGTATCTAGGCCGGTATATTAACAAGCGGAAATCATTAGCAAAATAATTTTCTAAATCCATAATTAATCTATATGTGACTTACAATTTTTAAAGTGCAGGTTTTTCTCAGTTTTTTTTATGTCAACTAATGGTATTTGTCAATTGTACCTCTTTCGTGTGTTTGTTAAATTGTAAAATGTTGTTGTTAAATCAAACTCAATGGAATAACATAAAATAATTTTCTCAATTACAACAAGATACAGATGTTGCGACAATTTTAAGTATTCTCTGTAAGAAATGAATGAATTCCACGCGAATGAAGTCGAGGAATAAGCACTAGTTTATTTTAAAGATATAAAACATGGAGTATCTATCTGTCTATCATACACTGCAAAGGACGATGAGACAATAAAACCCTAGTTTGGGGTCAAAGGTGACCTCGCTAAAAGGGTCGCAAAATGCTTTGTAGGTCCCTTGGTCCCTTTAAATCAATTATAAAGGTGTAAAATTACCTTATTCTACATAGCATGTCGCAAAATTTGGGGTCATAACTGTAAATAATGAGGTAGTTTATCTTTCTTGGCTCAGTTGTGACGAGTAACAACATTTTGCTTGTTTCCATATTAAAGTTAGTTTTGATCATGATCATTCATCATCATTGCTCTGTATCTGCTATGTTTCCCAATAAGTCGTCATGTGATGTCGGCACATTAAAACAATAACGCCACCTATTATCTTCTTAAGGGTGTCGTAATTGGAGGAGACTTTACCATTGGCCAAACAGCGATCGTCAACACACCAAGCTTGGCAATTGGAAGAATAAATAACGCTTATTAAAAAAAGGTAAGACAACACAATATAACACGCAATATTATAAAAAAATAATGATTATAAAATAAGAAACTAAAATATAAAGAAAACAACTCAATAAAAGAAAATTACAAGACGAATGTCCAGACAACGGCAGCAGGTCAACCTGCCCAAAAAGTTAAAGGTCATTAATTTGATTTTCAACTTTAAGTCCAACATGTAGAGATTAATATCAATTGGGAAAAGTCTGTAGATCTCGAGTTTTTAGCGATTATAGCAAAATCCACCTTATTATTTTGTTTAAAATCTATGGGCTTGCTCTTGACTAAATACTTAACTTGACGGTTGAAAATGGAGCGAGCTTACCCAGAAGCAGCCTATTCACTCGTTTTTCACTCATTTGTGTCCAGAGGTAGACCGATATGGTCTGGTTATAATGATGATGATGTCCCCTTAAACATGAAGTTGTACCCTTTCTTCTGCTTGTCGCATCCATCTTCTGCCTTCAGCTGTTCGCAAATAGTCTCTCCACCCACCTTGTAGGTGTCCTAGACGCTAGCCAAGTCTCCACTCAAGAATCCCTCGGTTTTTCTACAGTTTAACTAGCCCACTTTAAAATATTGCTAATCCGTTTTTAAGAGCTGTCAAGTAATCGACATTTGTATTATAAATCTATCAGCATTATTATATCAGGAAACGGTGCTGATTGCTAAGCATAGATTGAGATTTCAGCATAAAACTTTTGTCATTCCACAAATAAATAGACTTTATAACTTTAGACCTTTAGTATTGGTCCACCAGGTAGAAAACATCTAGCCTATAAAAAGAGAGAGACGTAAAGAGAAAAGCACAATAAAAGTTCAGCAATTAACCACATTACCAAGCTTTTTCATGGCGCCTACACAAAGGTTTCTACGAAAGCATTATCCACCAGTTAACAATTCAAATTCTCATTATTAAGCTCGGAAACTCATTTATCCGTGCCTGTAAGTTTCATGCAATAATTGAGGCTCGAGCCACATAGCCACCAGGGTTGATTCTTGGTTAGAAAGTTTTATAATTAACAATTTTTTAACATATTCTAGATTGCCTTTTTATACTAATAACTGTTTAAGAACTGTTTACATAAATTAGTTTTAACATAGTTCGTCATTGATCCAAGAGATGGTGTTGTATGTATTTTACTTCGCAGAAGCATTTGGTTGTTTTCTATTTGATTTTTAGAGATTTGGCACACCTTATTTTTCGCTGAATATAAATAAATCGAAAAAACAAGTAATTTTAAAGACCTATTAATGAGCTTAGAACATTTGATGTACTTACTTATTAATGAGTACTTTGACATATTTATGATAATACGAGTATAAGCAATTATATTGATAATATGAGGCCCCGTTGGTCTAGTGGTTTAAATACCGGCCGAAGATCTCGGGATCCCGGGTTCGATGCCCGAGTAGGTCAACAAAAACATTCGAATTTTCGTACATTGCTCGGGTCCATCATTGCTGTGGTAACTTGAATTCAATGATAGAGGCCTTTTCCCTGCAATGGGATGATCAAAAGCTTTTACTTTACTTAACTTTTCAATGACATTCCAAATATTTAATCATAACCTTTAAAAGAGCTCTAAAATTACGTCTCCATAATTCTAGTCGTCCTATGTATACTAAAATTAATTTATACAAAGCATTTAAGAAATTTCCTGTTTGATGTTTGCATATTTATTACAAAGAAAGTTATTATAAAAATGCTTTTGATTGTAGAATAGTCTTTGATGTAATAGGTGACTGGAATTATGAAAGTCGTTAATCAAAATTTATCTTAGCGAAAATAAGAAAAATATAGACCTGTTTGTACGATCACCATCATCGTAAAGTTAGAAAATCACTAGAAATAGGCCTTCATCATCATCAACAGCTTATATCAGTCTGCTGATAAAGGCCACGCCAAAAAAACGATTTTTTTAAATACAAAATTGCACAAATGTTTGTTGTTAATTTATTTTTTGATAAATAATGGGTTTTCTTTTGACTACATACTTAACTATACGGTTAAGAAGAAGCCTAAGATGGAGCGAGCTTACCCAGAGGCTCGGAGAGGCCCATGTCTAGCAGTGAGCTGATGATTAAACAACATAGTTTGTGATAACCCTGCGTATAGTTCAGAAATGGCCCGTTCCTTACTTGTTGACAATAATGAAATCGTCAGCTGCTCTCTGCATAATACATTTGTGAAAATAATAAGTTTTCGGAACAAAGCCTTTTTTTCCACTGATTGCGTAAGAATAAGTAAAAGTGTTTCTAATAATTAAATATATAAGCTATTTCTAATTTTATCTAGGTTATAGCTCAAATTTTCATTATAAGTGTGATTCTAGTTTAAATCTGTTAAATTGTGTGTATTTCAACGCAAGCTGTGTTTATCTGTAAACCTGTAGTACAATTTATTCAAACCCTATAATATTATGTACCGCTAGATAAGAATTATTGCAACCACGGTTGATAAACCAATAAAGGAGAAAAAAAATGAATCAGTTACGTAACGACCTATATCCCACTGCTGGGCAAAGGCCTCCATCATCGAATATCGCCCTGTTGGTCTAGTGCCAAGATTTCGAGGTCCTGGATTCGATCCCCGGTCGGGCAACAAGAGTTTCGAATCATCGAACATTGCCTTTTCTAATCACCAACCCGTATGTGGCAAGCGTGGTGATTATGCTATTATTGCTATGATAATAATATGTGTCATAGATAAACTTAATACCTAGTCTCAGTATATAAACTTGAAAAATTATGTCTCAGGCGGGACTCGAACCCGCATCTCCTCGCATGCCGGGCGGGCGCTATACCATTAAGCCACCGAGACCCTGCGACTCAGCGCGAATTTTTCAAGCATATTCTTAACGCTGCAAGCCAGCCCGCCCGGCATGCGAGGAGATGCGGGTTCGAGTCCCGCCTGAGACATAATTTTTCAAGTTTATATACTGATATTATAATTGCAATTTAATTGCTAAAATATCAAATAAAGTATATTAATACTTAGTCGTTTACTAAAATAATACTTTAAAATTTCTGCTTGACAACTGATTTGATAATCAACGTTGGTAATAGTTAGGCGATATACCTGACCCAATGGGAATTGAATAGGTGCATGATATAAGGTTAAATGCTAACATGTTACCTGAAAGTTGCACTCACTTGCTTATAAATTTTTCCTTACCTTGTGTTAGGATTCAAATTTGATGAAAAAGTAACATTATAATTATTTTAGGTAATACGTTAGACACTCACTGAACATCACCACTTTAGAAAGAATCCCACTAAGAACATCATTTCCCAAGTTAATTAACTACAAGCTTGCAATCCCTTTACTAAATTAGAACATTTTCATTAACTTATCTTTTCAATATCGCTTGTAATTCACTTAACGCTAGCACCACGACCTTTATTACGGTACAGAAAATATTTATTAATTCATGGTCACCTTCTTTCTGGCCGTGGCTAAAATGCTTTATTCTAACGTACAGTCGAGTCCAAAATTCAGTCAGTATTTTGAAATATTTAATTTTTACATTTTTGTTTTTCGAATCATAAATAATCTCGGCAGTGCGATTCTGTTAGTGCAAATGTCATAAGCTTTGGTTACAGCTGCTGTGATAGCAATGAACTCACGATTGGTATTATCTTCTAACGCTGATCGACTCTAGCGCCGCTTGGCTGCCAAACAAAAAGCAGTCAAAAAGCCTTGACAACAGCGGTCAATGTTACAGCTGAGACAACCGTGATCACAGCTTTAAGTGCAGCGACGAATCGTATTTAAACCATCAAAACCCGAGGGTTTTTAGCCTTTGGCTCCCTGGAGAGCCGGCGGGCATTCTAAAATGCAGTGCTATAGGATGTTTCTTTTATGTTACGGAATATTTACAGACCTTTATGAGAAAGCAAATAGCTGAGCTAGTATGCTCGAAAACACTGGAATTAATTGTTTTCTTCTTCATTTTTACAGTTTTTTCTATGATTAATCTGTGAATTGTTATACTTTGTTTTTGTGCGACTAGTGTTATCATGAACTCAGCCCAAGAATATCTGCTTATGGTCATAGACTATGTTATGCGGCCACGTTTTAGTATACAGGATGAAATTTTAACCTACTTCCAAATTTTAATATATCAATCTACGAGACAAAAAACAAATGACGTATTTTTTCTTTTGGTGTAACCCAGTACAAAAATGTCAAGATAAAGCACTTAGAAAATGTCCGACAAAAATCTAAATTTTTTTATACGGCCGCCTAGCAACACTTTTTTTACGCGTTGCGCATCTCATTCATTCATTACGATACTATTCATAAGTTTTTGATTTTCCCTTTATAACTTTTAACAGGTCTAGGACCGTAAAAATTGAAAACTACATCGCGAAAAATATTTTCGCATGACAACTTGATTTAGAATTTTTACTTCATAAATAGGCTCTAAATACGATATTGAACTCTTATAAAAATTTTGGAAAGTGGTTAAAATTTGACAACACTGGCAACACGCATGATTCTAAAACGATGCCACAAAAAAAGAAAAATGTACAGCAAAAACGAGGATAGCAGAAGCTTGAGAGTGAACTGTTTCGGGGTTAATGCCAGTTATCAATATTTTGGCACAGTTGCAAAAGCCACAAACTATTTGACATAGAACTAATAAAATGAACTCTTATAATAATGAATAACTATTCAAGTTTAATCAGCGAACAGAAGCATGCCCCCAAGCCTGACTGTACCTACGGCTGATATAATTTTCTGCGGTCAAATTCATTATGTAAGCCTAAGAATGGTTTTAGGTTATAACATGGTGGATTAAATAAAATAAGGGTATATTAGGTATTTTGATATCGCAGGCCCAATGAATGGATGCTATTCAGTTAACAAAGGCGTTTATACTATACTAGCTGTTGACCGCGACTTCGTATGCGTCAATTTCAGTTATTATGATCGCGATTATTTTTGCAACATTTTTCACTGATGCATCGCTCCTATTGGTCGCAGCGTGATGTTATAACATAGCCTTCCTCGATAAATGGACTATCCAACACAAAAATAATTTTTCATTTCGAACCAGTACTTCCTGAGATTAGCGAGTTTAAAAAAACAAACTATTCAGCTTTATAATATTACTATAGAAGTATAGATGATAATGGCATGAATTTTTATAAGGAAATAGCTAGACATGTGCGAGAGGGACTTCCAAACCGAAGGTTCTGCACTAATTTGTGGGTACATCAGAAATCAAATAAAAATATATTCAGTCTATCATTTTAATAGTTGGGGCAAACGTAGTGTAGGACGCCCTCAGGCCAGGTGGAGTGATGATTTGCGCATGGTGGCTGGCATGAGCTGGATGCGAGAAGCCGAGGATCGACCTAAGTAGCGTGCAACTGGAGAGGCCTATGTCCAGCAGTGGACTGTGATAGGCTGATGATGAGTTGGGGTCATCATAGTAGAAGTTCAAATTAACTCGGTGTATTTGTGGTTTTGTGTGTGTGTATGTATACATGTGTGCGCGCGCGTGGGTTTGTGTGTGTACCTATGTGAGTGAATGTGTGGTAATGAATTGAAATTTTCAATTAATACCTGTACGACCTCCGTGGCGGAGTGGCGTACACACCGGTTTTCAAGGTGTCGCCTGCTCCAAGGTCCCGAGTTCGATTCCCGGACGGGTCAATGTAGAAAAAAATGAGTTTTCTTACATTTTCTCGGGTCTGGGTGTTTGTGGTACGTACCTTCGTTGTTTCTGGTTTCCAAAAATACGAATGCTCTAAATAGTTATTCAAATTGGGATCAGAACAATGTATGTGATGTTGTCCACATTGAATTATTTATTTATTTAATTCATTTGCTTAAAAAACAGTTTTAGCAACACCTTCTTAATAATGCAAACGTACACAACAGTGTTAATACTCCTTGTCGAGATGATAACTTTAAAAGTTAACTTAATTAATAACTTTTTAACATTAAAACCCAAGATAATGTAAAGAAAATTACCTTTCATCATCATTAAGATGCAGAGACTACGAGTTGAAAACTGGCCATTTGACTGGGTGGTTCACACCTCATTCGTTATTTCTGCATTTGCGGTTATACAGTGTTTAAGGATGTAGAACTAAAATAATACGTAATAATAGGGGTTAAAGTATGAAATTGCCGATTATTTTCCCACTTTTTATTTTGTTTATAGCTCTTAAGTATAGTCATATTATTGCGTCATTCTTTTTGTATTGTATCAAAAACTAAATAAAGTAAATTTGACTAAAAAAAGGAATACTAGTGCGTATTACTTCAAAGTAAGTCGTTGAAAAGACCCCTTACAATGTGTCAGCTGACCTTCTTGCTTCAATTAAGTATATTTGTATTATATACTTTGATTTTAAGAAATTTAAATACTATAATGCATAGCTTTATAACCATCTAACTTTCACCTTTAATTGCATCGAAAACGGTTCAAGCGGTTTTAAAAAAACTAAAAAATTGTTAGTATGGAAAAATGACTTTTCTCGATTTCGTCCATACAAAACGGCAATTTCATACTTTAACCCCCTAATATTTAATTTACAACATGTTACTTTTATATAATTTATAAATGTGATAGTTTGGATGTATATTTGGTACTTAGTCACCCTATAACTGATAATTATTTGTTGGGTACTTAATCCCTCAACCCCCAGGAGGCACTCGGGTGCCACGATGGGGGCTATCGCTAGTGAATTTGCTACTAGAGGCGCTTGTGTCGCGTTAGGTCCAATGTCATTCACTTTTCACTGGTATTACGGAATTTGTTGCATAAATTATAATTTCTTTAATTTACCTGCTGGAAAGTGATCTTCTTCAAATAATATCGCAAATATGGATTATTTGGCGATTAATGTGAACGCTTTAAAAGCGGAATTAAGAAAAAGCGCAAAAATAGGCGGCCTCAAGAGCAACTATTTCAGAAGTTAGTTTGTTGATATCAAGATACTCGTAGATATTTATAAATAATAAACCTTAATTTGATTCAAGATATGACACTTTTTTTCGGCGCCAATCGCCTTTAACAGCTATACCTCCGGACCTCAGTCTACAGTGGCGCCAACTGGTGAGCAAAGAAACGGTAGACCCCATTGTGTCTGGAATAACTCACGGTCGAGGGATTAATAACTGAATAACGTTACACAGATCCAAAAAACATATTAAAAATGTCGCTATTATCTCTATTATCACAGAACATGGAAAAAGATTAGAAAGGCTGCCATGCGCCATTTGTATGAAATAAATGTAAATAAAATAAATGTGGACAACATCACATACATTGTTCTGATCCCAATTTGAATAACTATTTAAAGCATTCGTATTTTGGAAACCAGAAACAACGAAGGTACCACAAACACCCAGACCCGAGAAAATGTAGAAAAACACATTTTTTCTACATTGACCCGTCCGGGAATCGAACCCGGGACCTCGGAGCAAGCGACACCTTGAAAACCGGTGTGTACGCCACTCCGCCACGGAGGTCGTCAAACAGATGTCGCCGCTTGCGCCCCACTACACATGAACGAGTTCAAAGAACGCCAATCAAGCGATTTCTTTTGACGTAGCGCGACTAGGGTACACCAACCACAGCGCTCACTTACAAGCATTTGCTCATAACCTGTGGCACGCCTGCCCCGCCTACATCGCTTTTTCCATGTTCTGTGGCTAATATCATTTCATTACATCAAGTTGTAAAAATAGTAAAAGTAATCATCCCACTGCAGGAATAGGCCTCCATCAACGAATTCAAGTTATCACAGCGATGATGGGTACAAGCATCAAGTGATAGAGGAGAAATGACGTCCGCACTTATATATATCTAGATATATATATAGTCTAAGATCCCACCATACAACGACCTTCACCGAGCTGTTTATTGGATGAAAAGTTTTTTATATACAATTAAATATGCCAAAAAATATATTGCAAATCGGTTGACTAAAAAAATTCAGTCCAGAGTTTTATATTTTAATTTAATTTTTTTTTCTGGTTTGGTTAATAGACAAATTTCATACCAATCGAAAATATGAAGCCCAAAGAATATGCAAACGTTAGGTTGAGACAACTCTTGAGTAGACAGATATAAACAGGTAAATCGAACTAGTAACTTACAACGGTCTGGTTATTTAAATAAAGTTAAATACAAATAAATATTATTCATTTATGAACACGGTGGTATACGGTTGAATGCAAAAAAAGTCATGAAATTCGGTTGTAAAATTTTAAGAATTCTACCCAAGACTGAAATTTTTTAGGCAACCCATTTGCAATATGTTTTTTGGCATATTTAATTGTATATAAAAAACTTTTCATCCAATAAACAGCTCGGTGAAGGTCGTTGTAAGGTGGGATCTTAGACTAATAGTATCTTATTATCAAGATTTGATTTTACCGCTTTGTAAGCGTAATTTATATGTAAAGCCATGCCAAGTTTCGAAATGTTTGGCACATGCCAGCTTTCTTTTACTTAAAGTATCTGACTTAAACTCTTTAAGATAAATCATATACAAACTAATACAAACAGACTAACGACAAAGGCGAAATAATGAGAATTCCTTGTTGACGGAACCCCTCAAACTTTACACGCCCGGTTAATAAACTTATCTACATCGATAATGTAGAAAATCCTGATAGTAGGTACACAAACTGATTCCTCTAATCTTATTAGATCTAATGTGACTTATCTATTTCAGAATATTGTTTCAAATACTGCTTAGCCCCTTCTGAAAACCGTCTTTGAATTAAATGTCATTGAATTCACCTTGACTCTTAAACAGTTAATACAAATGCAGTAGACTCACTCCAAGAAGCGCATAAGCAATAGCTATAAGGGTTTTACACACTTAAGCAGGCAAGTATTACCAGGTACATGCTAGTGATACCAAATAATAATAAAAATAAAGACGTGTGGCACTCAGAGACTGCCGCGGTAAAGCTATTGCATAGCATTTTTTATCAACTTATGCCGATACAACAAATGCCACCTAAAGGCGGGTTGCTGAACTAAAGAGACAAGCGTGATATTTCAAAAAGTCATTAAAAGTTCTGCTATTCATCGATAGATGGAAAAAACTAAAAAGTATCACCGCTGTGCCGGTCGGAGTGGGGGGTGTTAGGTTATTTTCATTTCGGAATTTCTGGGTTCGGTCTCCACGCTCAAGGCCCGCGATAGAAGCTATGCAATAGCTTAAAAAAATTTCATAGATGTAAAGAGCTTCGTACTCGACTTAGTAACAGCCTATAATCATCCCACTGCAGGGAAAAGGCGTCCATCATTGAATTCAAGTTACCGCTGCAATGATGGGAACTGGCATAATCGTCCTCGACTTAACAGCGGGCAACAGCGTAGCAGCGTAGCAGCTTCTGTCTCAACATGTCACGTTAGTTACCTGTTGAGCACGGGTCTCCCTCCTCTTGAAGGAGAGGGATTTAGGCCTTAGTACCACCACGCTGGCCTAGTGCGGGTTGGTGGACGGCGAGGGTGGCAACATCAGCCCGCCGTCGGACGTTTGCTATCTCAGGACAACAGCCTGTGACAGACGGTTTGCAAAGCTCTAACACCAGACTATTCATGAAGGATACTTATACGAAGAGGAGAAGTTACTCCAAAGAAGAATAATCAAAATGCCGTCTCGATCATGTGTTCAGCTTTTAGTCTTTTAAGACATTCACACTTAAATTTAGTTCTAGAAATCTAAACATTTTGATAGACATTATTATGACCCTATTCATAAGAATAAAATTGTAACAAGACCCCATTGATCCTATGACTTCAAAACTATGGTCTATTAGGATTTTTCAGCGGAACGGTTTCTTAATAACATATCTTCGACAAACTCATTCAAAACCATTCTGCGGTGCGATTCTCTTAGCGCAAATGTCATAACAGCTTTGGTTACAACTGCTGTCGCAGCAATGAACGCACGATTGGTATTCTCTTTTAACGCTGATCGACACTAGCGCCGCATGGCTACCAAACAAAAAGCCGTGACAACAGCGGTTACGTGGTCACAGCCACGCGTAGCAAGTTTTTTTTTTTTTTTCAGTTGTCAACTATTATCAGATATTAGACTTTTATTTTAATAGTAGAAAACTGAAAAAACAGTTTTTTGAATGAGCTTACTCTATCTATCTGTAGTAGGTACTAATCCCACATAATCAATTAGTCGTAATACATTAATCTTTACAAACTACTATGTGAAATCTATTTCGGCATCATTACTTGAAGTATTTCTAGTCGACCTTAGCCTATTTGACCTTAGATCGTTGCAAAGGAATGTCCTTCAGTAAGAAGTAAATCCCTAGTTTTAATGAACCTTACTCACACTCAAAGTTTTTAGAATAGGCCAGTTTATAAAAGCAGCGGGTGAAATAATAATTTGAATTTCAAATTAGGAACTTGATTGGAAGCCGAGAACGTGCATTAAATTCTTATGTCATTTGTTTTACATTAAAAATGATTCGTGCGACGAAATGGATTTGAAGAGAGAACAGTTTTGCACTACGGAATATTACAATTTGTTTTTTGTCTTACCCAACAACAATTTACCCTAATGTTCTATACAGGGTGAAATTTTAACCACCTTCCAAATTTTAATACATCAATCTACGAGACAAAAAACAAATGACGTATTTTTTCTTTTGGTATAGCCCAGTACAAAAATGCCAAGATGAAGCACTTAGAAAATGTCTGCCAAAAATCTAAAATTTTTGATACGGCCGCCTAGCAACACTTTTTGTACGCGTCGCGCATCTCATTCATTCATTATGATACTATTCATATGTTTTTGATTTTTTCCATCAGGTCTAGGACCGTAAAAATTGAAAACTATATTGCGAAAAATATTTTTTGGGGGCAACTAGATTTAATTTTTTTTCTTATAAATGGGCTCCAAATACGATACTGAAGGCCTAAAAAAATTTTGGAAAGTGGTTAAAATTTCATCCTCCTGTATAATTGCAAATAAAATATTTCATAAAATTATTTTTCTTTTGACAATGTTCATCATGACTTTTTCTTGAATTTATTTATCATTTACAAAGGCTTATTACATAACTCTGTAAAAGATAGTACCTAAACCAACGAGGTTGATGAATAATTAACGATAGTGACTTTTTTTGAAATAAAATTATCTTGCATTACAAGTTCGCTGTTAAGTGTAAAAAAAAAGTTGTAATAATCCGTAAATATAATTAAATTTCAGAATTACAATGTTTATGTGATATTATTTGCTTGTACACGTAACATTATCCGAGAATTCTTTGAACATATTTTTTTTATATTGCCGCATGACATTTGCTAAAATGGAATCTAAGATAATATTTAGTTGAGGTATGAGTTTGCTATGTATATTAGTCCGCTCGTCGTATGCATTTTTTGCCAATAAATATTTTGTTAAATTTGTTTACAATTGGAATACCCAGGACTGAATTCATCATTCTCCAAGCTCGTGTGTCACAAACTGTAATGGCGGAAAGTTCCCACGACTCCTACATATTTCAACTCCGCTGTGCAGCCCCGAAATGATGTTTGTACAAAAGATTTTTCTAGTGTCGCCAACATGTGAATGCATTCAAAGCCTTCATATGACATTCTGTGGTTTCTGTGACTGTGACATTTGAAGCTGCGAGTGTGATGGCAAATTGTGACAGAAGCTAATTTTAATTATGACAACAGTTTTTAGATTTTACCCATCATTGCAGTGGTAACTTGAATTCCATGATGGAGGCCTTTTCCCTGCAGTGGGATAATTATAGCCTGTTTTTCACACGAGTTTTTGTGTAGGGATTTTTTAAAGTTTCACTAGAGTAGTATATAATTGGGCTCTCTGGATCACAAGAGATCCAGCTCGCCCAATTACTCTTATTCAATCTATTCAAATACTGTTTTTTAATGCATATCACTCAATGATGTATATTTCATCAATTCAAATACTATTTTTCGTAAGAGACTTGTATTCCATCTATTCCAATACTATTTTACGAAATCTACATCATTCGATAACTCTGAATGATACGAGGCGTACTGGCGAGCTGGATCTCTTGTGATCCAGAGAGCCCAATTATATACTACTCACTAGCCTATAAATAGTTTTTGTATACATAAAAAATCGAAGGTGCAGCATAAATAGCCTGAATTTGAGCATGTATCAGCTATAGCTATAGGCCTGTGCCATGTAAAAAACAACAAAAAAAATCCTTGCTAAAAGTCGTTTGACTTACTTTGTAAAATAGTGACGAATTTGTGTTGTTTATAATTCAAATAAGTCGGCCTTTACGCGTAAGTTCTACTTGGTTTTAATTTTTTAACGTTTTTAGCGATGTGCCACTACAGAATCCTATACTGCGCCTGGCCCCTAATTCGCGTAACCGAATCGTATCACAATCGTAATTGAACGACAGGTTTTTGACAGTTCTAGTATGGGCTAAATGTCAAAATCGTCCAATTCAATCACGATCGAACTGCGATTCGGTTACGCGAATTAGACCCCTACGCCTCTGGCCCGCCACCCACTTGGCCATATTTTGACAAAATCTATCTATTGTGTACGCGACTTAAGCGGTTATTACATTTAATATGATGAAACATGCCTGTGCAATCAATAAAATTCATAATAACATTGTAATCTCGTTACGGGATGAATTAAGTGATTGGCAATATTGGTTAATGTTATTATTTATTTAAGTTACAAAGGAAACGGCTTGTTTGATATACGCGGTGTTACAGCTTCGCGCTTCGTTCCAGGAGTGAAAGGCGTAATTTATTAATGCGCTCTGGTGTTGTTTTACTTTTAATCATACCTACTAATATTATGAATTCAGAAGTAACTCCGCCTGTCTATCTGTCTGTTTGTAACGCTCACACGTCTAACGAGTAAATTAGGGATTAGCCTTGAGAAAAAATATAGGCAATTTTTTATACTACAACTGGGCACAGGATTCCATCCATCCGCATTCAAATTTGTATAGTTGCGGCCTATAATCGGGTATATATCGGAATGCCGAATAATTTGTATTCCTAATTGTCATTGGCACACAAACTATTAGCCTAAAATTATTTCGTTCATTTTTACTTTTCCTAAACGTGTTTAGCCTATTTTTAGTACGCCTAACTGTATATCACCGTATTTCCCAATAGCGACATTTAGCCGAATATATCCTAACACCTACCATTTACAGTTCCAAACTTTTATTCGCAGAAAGTTATTATTAATATTTGAAATTGCCATGCATGATGCATGCTTGCAAAGAAGTAGGCACGCATTGCATGCATGCATGCAAACAAACAAGCATGCATGCAAACAAGCAAGCATGCATGCAATCAAGCAATCATGCATGCAAACAAGCAATCATGCATGCAAACAAGCAATCATGCATGCATCCAAACAATTAGATTTTCGTGACGGCTTCGGCACTGCAGGGCTCCGGCGGTCCCATGCGTGCTAATCGTCGCAGATGGCTTACGCTCACCACCACAGCTTCGGCTTTCTGGATTACAGCCTCCTGCTCCTCAGCCCGCGGGCTGTCTCACCTCTCCGCGCCTACGCGCTTTTAAATTACACTCTAGGGGTAGGGCAGACAAGACTGCTTGGGGTCGGTTTGTGAGCGATTCGTTTCTTAAACTTTTTCGGTTTAAAAAAAATTAGAGCTTTCAATACTTAGCTTCATGCCAAAAAAATGATGCGAATACATTTTCGTGCTTTCGATATTAGACATACTGAAATTAGGGTTTTCAATTTTTAGACCAAACTATAATAGTGCGAAAACAACTGTCAGACTAGACAATAATTATACGTTATAAGTTTAGGCCAATACGGTTCGGAAAAATGAAATTAGAACTTTAAATTTTAGGCGAACCGAAGGACACCCCTATAACCATCCCACTACGGGGCAAAGGCCTCCATCATTGCATGCAAGTTACCATAGCAATGATAGGTACAGGCATACTTACCACGCTTGCCAAATGCACTTGCAAACAAACCCGAGCATTGTTGGAAAATTTAAAAAAAAAATTGTTGCCCGAACCTTGGACGAGAAATTGGCCAGCCAATTAGAAGACCAACGGGGCGTTTGTATGAAATAAATATTTTGAGAAAGTCATTTCCATTTAAATAATAGTGTTTATAGATTGTATGCGTCTCTTCAAGCGTAGTGTAGGTGGAGTGACGATTTTCTAAATGTAGCAGTAGTGGTGGCGACAAGTCAGGGAGGAAGCAAAATGGCACGTGTTAAAGGAGGCCTATGGTATTCATCCGTTAATGATGACGATGATGATAATGAGATTGTATTATATATTTATGCATGCATTTTACAATCATTTTTTGGTTTCTTTATAAGTAAAATCAAATAGGCCCCAGGAGGCGCTTTTACACGTTGGTTGGGAAAAAGAAGTAGTGACATTGGGATGTTACTACTTCTTCTTTTAACCTACCACTGCTTTGTGATGAATTTCACAAACATAAACATGATAACATTTGTAAAACATAAATTTTACGTTATAGAAACGTTATGGAAATCAGTCCAACGCGTACCTATAAATCTTTTAAGCATTCCATGCGTAAGAACTTTTAAAAACGTATACGTCTAAACAAAACCCTTATTTTTTTGTTTCAATTGAAAATCAAAAGTTATTTATTCCTTTTGAATCGAGAACATGAAATGTTTATTTTAGAACTCTTCACTTTATTATCACGCTTCACAAAATCATGCGCTGAAACAACAAATCACTCGAGTCCACACTCAACTCGGATTACTTGATACAGTCAGTTGCAAAAGTACGTTGAGGATTATTAAAAATTCAGTGAAATTTCTGCAAATAGGCCCTTACATTTCAATTGTAAAAGATGCATAAAAATGCCCTAAAATCTAAAATAAAGTAAGTATTTAATGTAAGTAAGTAAAGATTTCTGGCCAACGTTATTTACCTACACTGTTTTGATTCCAAAATAAGTAATGGGGGTTAAAGTATGAAATTGCCGATTATTTTCCCACTTTTTATTTTGTTTATAACTCTTAAGAATAGTCATATTATTGCGTAATTCTTTTTGTATTGTATCAAAAACTAAATAAAGTAACTTTAAACTAAAAGAAAAATGCAATACTAGTGCCTATTACTTCAAAGGAGGTCGTTGAAAAGACCCCTTATAGTGTGTCAGCTGACCTTCTTGCTTCAATTAAGTATATTTGTATTATATACTTTGATTTTCAGAAATTTAAATACTATAATGCGTAGCTTTATAACCATCTAACTTTCACCTTTAATCGCATCGAAAACGGTTCAGGCGTTTTTAAAAAAACAAAAAAATTGTTAGTATGGAAAAATGACTTTACTCGTTTTCGTCCATACAAAATGGCAATTTCATACTTAAACCCCTAATATATGGATAACAATGCACTTGTTTGCGCCATTTCCAATAACCTATCTATCTTCGGTTTTGGCATATCGGAGATAGGAAACAGTTTCTATCTCTGTTTTTGCCGTCCAGACAAACAAAGACAGAAGTTGTTTTCTATCTCCGATATGCCAAAACTGAAGATAGATAGGTTATTGGAAATGGCCGTTAGTGGAGAGCTAAAAGTACCACAAGAACCGACACTCGTGAAAATTTAGAATTAGATAGAATAGATAATTCTCACTATTTTTTTGTTTACCAGGTTGCTTTATTGATCACGGAGCAACGTTTAAAAGAGATGTAAATAAGGTTCAAAATATTGGTTGCCCTATATTCACATTTTTATCATCATCTGACCAAAGCAGCTGCTCCTGGATATGATATAAGATTCTAAAATTTATAAAAGGATTAGGTATTTTACCCCAATTGCCACGTTCGGCAGAAATTACAGAAACAAGACGAAAAAGGTGTATGAAATTTTGGGCTTAGGTCGAATTTTAAGGTTGAGGTAATATAAAAAACATATAAATCATGCTGCTAACTGTACCGAAAGATTTATGGTTAAAGAAAGAGGTGTGCTTTGTATAATCCAGCCATACAATATCAGACCTTCTTGCACCGTTTTTAGACCGAAACGTGTATATTTGGATTGCATTATCTCCAGTAATGGGAATATCTTTCATTATTCAATGTTGTGTTTGAATTTTTTCTCTCATGTTGGGTTTTTTCTTGACAAGAAAACAAACACTGTCATTTGAAAGCGGAACGTTGGGAACGAATTGGAGACAAACCATTTTTCTATTATATCCGTCTTTTATTGTTTTTACAACATTTCATTTGAACAAATAATTCCCAAAAAAGAACTTCATGTCACAAGAGTTTGATTCGGGGTTTTTACCGTGTACTTTCGGAAATGCTTAAAAAACAAAGTTTCATTTGCAACAGTTTTTAAAATTTTGCACAAAATACAGGGATAACTTGTGACTTAAACATAAGACTTAAGCTCGCTTGGAAGACTTAATTCGACAAATATTTAAAATTAGATATTTTTGAAATTCAAAAATCTACTTGTTCTCTAAAAAGGTATATAACATTTAAAAACCGACATGGTTAGGATAACAGCATAAAACTCTATACAATCACTTGCAAATATCATCATTCTTATTGTACCTTCGAATACCTTAACAAGTGAGGAATCCTATCAAAAGCCATCGCTACCCAATGATGGCACCGATAAACAAATGACGTGGCTGTATCAAATGGCAGTTTAAATGTATCGATTGCAATGTCTTGCGGTTGGCCTTCGGCGGTGTCGGATGCCGGGGTCTTGTTACGGTATAATATAGCGAAATGTAGAAATCCCAAGATATGTTTACCGTCTTTTTCTTCGACTGTTTCCTAAGGGACTCTTACACTTGACCTTTCACTATCTTTCTTTTCTTAATAGGCACAATATTCTCAAAATGAAATCAAGGCGCAAACTGCACTTGGCATGTTTGCTTTTTATTGTCGTTAATTCTAAATCACCCACTTACTTATATAACAAGCTAAGCTGGATAAAAAAGAGAGAAGGCCGGCAGTGCTCCCAGCAACTAGCCTCCCGGCGTCACGGCTCGGCGGCGTTCAGGGGTAGTTTCAGTTACACAGCTACGAAGTATTGGAATAACCTTCCGCCTCCGATCAGAAACCTAAAAAATAATATTTTTAGTTTTAAAGCAAAGGTTAAAAATCATCTTTTTCAGCATCAATTGAAATACGAAAATATTAACCAGGACTTGTCGATATTGTAAATTTTTGTCCATTTCACACGTATCTACGTAATCACTCCATTAAATAATTAAATTGATTTCATTTTTTAATTTTCACTTGATACAATTGATAATTTATACTTGACACGCTGATTGCTAATTAAATACAAATGCTCTTAATTATTCTATCAAATCGTAAAATGAAATGTGACTTACTGTTCTCTGTAGACTCTTCTACGGCTTGAGTGGTCACTGCTTTGAACTCTTGACACTCAACTTTTTTTTTTTTTTTTTTTTATTTATACCTACCGCACGTTCACGATCGGCAAAAGGAAAAATAGGTTAAGACCTTAAAATCTTTAAATGTGAAGCATTGTTATAAAATACTTTTTTTTTATGTACGGCTTAAGCATGTATTTATAAGGCTATTAAGTTTTTTTTTTTTTTTTTATTTTTTATTATTATTATTATTGATTTTGTATTTTTTGGTTGTTTTTGTCCGTGTTTTCACTCGGTGGCTACATCGTAAGACCAGCGTTGTGTGCCCGCGCACAACATATGCTGAGGTGGATGCCTTTCTGCCGGGACCTTGAGACTCGTAGGCCCGTCCTATTTATTTATGTTACTGTATTGGGTGTGTGCTTTTCTTCTTTACCGTACTTGCAATGTTTTTATTTTGCTACCTATTTTTGTACACCTTAATCGGCCTAGAACTCTGGGTCTCGACAAATAAACGTTTCTTTCTTTTCTTTCTTTCTTTCTATCCCGGTGACTGATTTTACGCAAAAAAGTCATATTCTGAAAATACAATCACTTTGGGCAACTGTTCTTACCAATAAAGAAACAAATACATCGACGAATGTATTCAAGGCTTTACGCTGTGATCCAGCGTAGTTTCGTCAATGTTATTAGTTGTATACCTCCAAGATCCAAAATAAAAATTTTAAAAAAAAATATGCACGTGTAAATTAAAATACGATTCCTTGAATAGTTATTTAGTTGGATTGCGCGCGATGCGTTAGACAGTCATTTCATTAAATTCGATAAAGGCGCCGGGCGAACTTCCATACAAAGCTGGGCCTGAAAACGTTACATCCACAAATGGGGTGTTATTTTATAGAAACTATAGTCTTATATCAAATACGCAATGATTTAAAAAAATCTGCCCTGGGAGAAAAAAGTTATAGTATGATATTGATCAACAATAAATAACCTCAAATGTGAAGAAGTTATTGTGGTTATTCCAATAACTGTTCTATTCATAGTACTATGAAAAGGTCTGTGATCGACATGCTTTATGGCAATATAAATAAAGGGATTTAAATAAAACATCATTTAAGAACTATTTTTTACATTTATTACATTTATTCATCATCATAATAAAATGATTGTAGGTATATGAATATTATACAAGAATTGTGCAGGTAGTATAAGATTTTCGTAAGACCCTTGCTTTCTTTTTAACTACTTACTAATACTTGAGGTGCGATCTACTGTTGTTTAATAATAGAAAAACCTTCATCTTTTATTTGATGCATTCCCATGATAGTACTGTGTGTATCGTATGCTCTAGCATCACTATCAGAATCCCACAACTTACCCAAGTCGTAAAAGACAATCGATTCGAATAATAAATAATACTCGGCCACTATGTATTATTTATAACCGCATTAACAAGCTCAAAGCAAAACGAAGCCAACCAATGACTGTGACAGTTGACAATCTTGACATTTGTTTTTCTTTTTTTACAAATCCTAATGCCATCTATGTAATATTAACTTTATATCGATTTCACATATGCTTTAAAGACATTTTAAAAATACGCCATAATTCTATTGTATTGTATATTGAACTAATAAACAGTAGTGTGTACTTACCTACTTGCATTATCGCAATATACCTTTTTGTAGGAAAAAATATAAAAGTGGTGTATCAACGCATATTATGCCTGGCAACATTTTAGGACCGGAAGAATACACTTAGCGATTGAAGGTCAATTGTGTTTTTATTTAAATGATACTTTAATACCCCATTGTAAAATATCGTGATTTTAAGTCAATAGAAATTAAAAAGCATTAAATAAATATTGCATCATATTTCAACAGTGTAACGGGCTGTAAAGTTCAGGCCCATTTTCGCCCGTGGCCTTTCTCAATTTGCGCATATTTTAGTCATAATGAATACGCTAAAAGGCTGTCGGTCTCAGTTCAGTCAATGGTGGAGTGAGGACTCTGCTTTTATTTCTAGTAGAGTTTTACTCGCTCATACGTCACTAATAGAAAGAGAAGTAGTAGTGCTTTTTTTTTATTTACCTACGCCACAAGAAATCGTAACCTACATGTAATTGCAAAAACACAAAGTAACTATATTAAAATAGAAATCATACTCGTATCTATAACAACTGACTGTGTTAATATGCAGATAATTATAGATTCTAATTTAATAGCATCACCCGAACTTGTTAGAGTAGGTACTTCTGTTTCTATCTTTAGTGTTGCCAGCACAACTTGTTTAAAGTGAATGTCACGTAATCAAGAGACGAGTTATTGATCTCCTTCGATAGCAAAACTGCTACCAGAACTCGAACAAACGTGTTTCATTAGTATACAAGTAGACTGGTATAGATAGACCTCTAGTCTACCTTAATTGATTTCCAGTTTGAAAACGCAAAAGTATGGAAAGGTGGCTTGGGGTTACCAGTACCAATATGAGGTGACATGATGTCGTTACATAAAAAAAGAACTGTAGTGCATTAATTATAACAATCAGAAATTTGATAAAGGTACTTTAGGTAACTTTATTTGATATTTTAGCAATTAAATTGCAATTATAATACCAGTATATAAACTTGAAAAATGTCCCGCCTGAGACATACTTTTTCAAGTTTATATACTGATATTACTTTAGGTAATTTATCGCACCTTTCATCAGGATTACCATACAGTTCCCTACTTTTCTTTTAAATATTCTTTCGCATAAATGTTCATCTGGAAAAATAATAGATCGTAGGGGTGAAATAAATTTTTAAATAGATTAAGTAGTTTTAGAGCTTCATCAATGCAAACAAACATGTAATCAAATAAATAATGGAGATTATCCCAACAAAAATGAAATTTTCTTAAAAAAGTTTATTGCTATAATAACATACTGATAGTGCCATCATTGATACAATTTGAAAGCGAACCATCCAAAATAAATCTATACATACATAAAACAATGCATGAAAATACTAACATCAAACGTTAATAATGATATTGCTTTTAACTACCCAACAAATAAAATCAGATCTGGCAAATACCACAAATTGAAGTTGAACAATGTAAAACTAACGGTTCCAACTTTGTCCGAGAATTAATCAGAGCTGGGAATAATTTCAATAATTATGCACAAACTGTCTGCTGAGGTGTTTGGATCTGAACTTACCTCGTTTGTTGTTTTGCCATTTAAATTCGTATTGTTTTGTTTACATAGACCATGGTTTCGAAAGTAAATTAAAATCCAATTCAACTTGATCGTTATCATTATTATCATCATCATAATCATTATCAATGCTATCGTCGTCATCCTCATCATTTTCTTTACCATTTTCATCATTTTCAGTTTAATTGGCAAGCGGTTGGACGATCGCTGATTGGCCAATGGTGCAAATACGACATTTCTGTCAAAATACTCTTTAACAGTGCTCCTAAACTTTCACTATTGCAAATAATTTATCGATAACGGTTTTACTATCAGTTACAGTTCTGCTAATAAAAGTCAGCCATGTTTTTGGATGAAAAAAAAAACTAAGTAATCGTATCACTAGTGATAATAGTAAATGCTTAAAGAATTTAAGAAAATATATCACCCTTTTAATGACGATATTTTTATTCAAGGTCTTGTTATTATAAAAGCTAATATGTTTAAAGTTAGGATCACGATTTTGATTGATTAAGCTTGATGTCACGAAACGTTCTGTAATTTATCAAATAATATTTTAAGGGAACGATGTTGCGAGCAAAAGTCAGTCCTGTATAAGTAACTTCTAAGTTAATGCAGTCTGCACAACAAAAACCATTTTACATAATCCCAGATGTCGGAAATAAAAATAATGCAATTTCCCAAGTTTGCCAATATTGTAAGTCTGCACCTGCGCCACAGCAAAAACAGACAGAGTAGTACCAACTCTGTTTATCATTGTTTTTATTTAACACTTTTTTTTGCTTCTCTCTATTTAAAATATAATTTCTTGGTAGCAAATCCTTGTTAGATTGTCTTTATAAATATTTATACTACATTTACTTACAAAGCAAATCACTTGAACAAGTTTGTAGACACAAATTATATCGTTTTAGTTCAAGTAGACGAGTATTTGACCGAATAAAGCAAATACGCAAGTTCGTATTGTTTTTTTTTTAAATTTGATTATTTGAATTTGTCAACACAGTCTCTCCTAAAGGAGGATTTTATTTTTGAAAGATCTAATGTTACTTATGCATTGTTTTATTGATCTAATACTATGTTTGTGTAATTTTCCTTTTTTAATTTGTAGATTATATTAAGATACATTACTAGTATATACTTTAAGTTGCGATGCCCGAATAGAGTTCATGTCATGGTATTGTAACACAAAAATCATCTTTGTAAATCACCATGAGTTCCATAAATACCTTTAAACTTGAACAAGGTTTGTAAAAGCATTAGTTCAAAGTATTATCTCTACTAAGAGACACCGCTTAAGAATAATACATTTATGTAAGTAAGATTGAATCTACTGCTTATATTTCTCTCATGGTCGTGTACGACAGCATACTGTAAAGTGACTTGGATGAAGTTGGAACAATATCTGGAAGTGGAGTTTGAATATTGACAGACCTGGAGTACCTAGTGACTAGAGAGTGAAGATAGCATATTAAATAGGTTTCATGCCAACCTGTAATATCAAAGATAGTCTAGGTTGAATTCACTTTGAAATCAGTATTGCGACTGTGTAATAGTACCCATCCATGGAAAAACGAAGTGTAGCACGCCCTCAGGCCAGGTGGAGTGAAGGTTTGCTCAACATGGCTTGCAGGAGCTGGATGCGAAATGCCGAGGATCCACCTAAGTGGTGTGCACCTGGAGAGGCCTATGTCCATCAGTGGACTGCGATAGGCTGATGATGATGATGAATAGTTCCCGAACTTTAAGGAAACTTGAATAATAAGTGGACGAAAAAGACGGTAAGGGAGCATAACTGTTCAACAAATTGCCAAACGATTTGAAGGATTGTCATAATATAAATGCTTTTTAAAACAAACTAGAGTAACATATACGAGTAGCAGCAGAAAGTACCGGCGCCTAATATGTCGTACAACTATTTTTATTCTATGTATCTCATTATAAGTGAAATGTGATTTTTCATATGAGAATTAAGCTCTTTAAACCTAAAAACAATATCTTTTACTGTCGAATATGTCGAAACTGAGACTTTATTTCACAACACAAACCGGGACGTCATAATATTTAGATATCGTTAAGTAATACATGTAAATTTACCTCAAATCGCTTTCAGCTGATGCTTGTTATATCTGTAAAAAGAAAATGTGTGTTTAGAAAAGTATAATAATCCAAGTTCCATTATAATTATATTTTATTTTACTTAACTAGCTTTTAAAGTGTTGACTTAGTCCATTTCACTTTTTAGGAGTTTGTTATATTTACTATAAACTAGAACAGATGTTCCACAAACTAATTCTATTTGATTGATACAATGATTTTATGATATATTTTCGTTTGAAATTATTAACAACTAGCTGAACATTCTTGTACGTCATTTTGTCACATTCACTCATTCACTTATAATAATATCATAAGATTAAAAATTCAAAAATTCTAACTTTAGTAAGAAGACATTTTATTAATTATATTCTTAAAAATAATAATTATATCTACTGATTTAAACTTCCATGGTCACTATTACTAGAGTTGATTGATACGGGGTTTATACCATGTACCTTAGTTTTTATGAGTTCCCGATATTTCGGCACTGTTGCAAGCGCCATGATCACGGGACAACTGATGTCTATGCGGGTGGGTAGTTGTTAAGAGCAGACAAATCGGTCTACCCTCCGTCGTAGTCTTTTATTACACACGATACCGGTACCACTGTTTGAAAACTCACTATTACTACACTTCTGTTCTCGACACACAACACTTACAGTATCCAATCGAGATATAGCATTTTTTGAATTACTTCTGTTTCCGCAAATTTGAACCACTGGATTCCATACACTAGATAATTTAAAGCCATCTTCGCGATTGAAATTTTTGTGTTTGGTAATTTCAATCGCTTCTCTGACCATCCTTGGTATATAGTGGTGTTCTGTAGAAATTATCTTCGCGTTGTGAAACTCAATCCAGTGATTAGGACCCGAGTGTATGAGGTGTTCAGCGATAGCTGATTTATGTGTGTCGTTATTTAAGGTACATGGTATAAACCCCGTATCAATCAACTCTAGTAATAATTATATCGTCCTGTTTGGTGCAGTAATTCGGTAGTCATTCGCGTACATACATTTCGGTGATTCATTTTTATTATAATAGTTCTACATATAGATAGTTAGAAGATGATCAGGCTTATATCTATTAAAATTTGTAAAGGCAGTGACTTAATATATATTGGCTGATTATTATACAAGTTTAAGACATATTTCTCCATTAAATATGCCTTATTTATCAACAGAATTACTTAACTAAAATCCTTCAAGTAATTTCCAAGTTACGTTCAGATAAAATCAATTTAATTAAACCATCTTAACAACCTTGTCTTTTTCACTTGAATAGCAATTAAACCGAAAATAAAGTTAAAAGCATAAACACAGGTTTCACAGTTTGTAACGACACAGTTCTAATGTTGTAAAATAAATTGAAGCTCCAAGCGGTGTTCGGGTGACTGATAAAACACATGCCTACAATTCGTAATGGTTCCGGGTTCGATTCCCATCCGGGTCAACTGAGGAATATCTATTTTCTAGTCTCTACATAGATCTTTTAGCTTGGGTATTTTGAGTCGTGCTATAGGCAATTTCGTGTAGTGGTCCCGGGTTCGATTCCCAGTCGGGTCAACTTAGGAAATGATATTTTCTAGTCTATACATACAGAATGAAATTTTAACCACCCTCGAAATTCTAATATATCAATCAACGAGACAAAATACAAATGACGTATTTTTTCTTTTGGTATTTAGCCCAGTACAAAAATTTCAAGATAAAGCACTTAGAAAATGTCCCCCAAAAATTTTAAATTTTTAATCCGGTCGCCTAGCAACACTTTTTTTACGCGTTGCGCATCTTATTCATACATTACGATACTATTCATAAGTCTTTTGATTTTCCCTTTATACCTTAACAGGGGTAGGACCGTAAAAATTGAAAACTATATCGCGAAATATATTTTTGGATAACAACTTGATTTACATTTTTTACTTCATAAATAAGCTCAAAATACGATACTGAAGGCCTGTAAAAATTTTGGAATGTGGTTAAAATTTCATCCTGTATAGGACTATGAACTTGGGTCGAAAAGGGTCGCTTTGGTCGAGCTATAGGCATGTTAAACCGTTGGTCCCGGTTTTTGTCTCAAGATAGAATTTGTTCATAATCATAATAATCATGAAAATCTTTGTGGAACAACAGGTGAACATAGGGGTCATACAAATGTGATACTTAGAACTAGCCGTGTCCTGTCACAAGGGCGTACAAAATTTGGAAAAACAAAATTGCAATAAAATATGTTTTGCCTTAAAATAGATAGCTTGTTGACTTGTTAAAACAAGTAACGCCAAATCCCTGAAATAAGCAGCTTTTAAAACTCTGACATTAACTATTACTACATCTTGAAAACCTTGTCTTTTTCACTTGAATAGCAATTAAAACGTAAATAAAGTTAAAAACGTAAACACGGTTCATAACGACACAGTCCTAATGTTGTACAATAAATTTAAGCTCCGAGCGGTGTTCGGGCGACTGATAAAACACATACAATTTGCATTGGGCGATAAGGAAATTTGTACACCAACGTATAGATATGGACTTGTAAATTGTCTTGTGATTTTGAGTCAGAGTTGGAGCAGATGTGTTTTTAGGGTTCCGCACCTCAACAGAAAGAAACGGAACTCATAAGGATAATTTTGTTTTTCTAGCCGTTGTTTATCTTGGTAACACGTGCAGGTATAGGTAGGTAGGTATAGGTATAGTGCTAAAAGTTAAAACTAAATACTGAAGTCTAGAGTTCTTTGAAGCTGTGAAACAATAAGACTCTAAGTTAACGAGAAAAATGTCCCGCCTGAGACGTAATTTTTCAAGTTTAAATTCTGATATTATAATTGCAATTGAATTGCTTAAAATATCATATAAAGTAAGGAACCGTTTGTTAAAAATATTTGTAAAAAGATATTTCGAATTTTCAAGGTCCAAAACCATAAACATTGATGAGACACCGCTGGTTTACTGCTTAAGCCTTGAGTAAATTTGTTAACTCAAATCATGCCTTGGTACGAGTATAGAAATGATTAAAGAAATTGCCCGGTAAACGAATGGATGTTAGTTCAATTCCCACTTAAGGCATTTCTGTGTCTATTCAAGGATTTGGTCTTGTGGTTTAACTGCCCCGTTTGGTCTAGTGGTTTAACTACCGGGCCAAGATCTCGGGGTCCCAGGTTCGATCCCCGGGTCGGCCAACAAAAAGTTCGTGATCACCAACCCGCATTTGGCAAGCGTGGTGATTATGCCAGTACCCATCATTGCTATGGTAATTTGAATTCAATGATGGAGGCCTTTTCCCTGCAGTGGGATGATTGTAGGCTGTTACTTTCAAGGATTTGTATATTCAGATATCTTATTGTATTTTCAAAGCTTATAAACAAGCACGTTCCTCGTTACTCGAATGCTTTCCAATTTCTAAAGTAATGCCATTTTTACAGACACTAAAGTAGGCATATTATTGCAACTTCTAAAATACGCGTGTTGTGTTAGCGAGCTTTTATTTCTCTGGGTAAAGGCTTTACTGATTGGGCTTTTTTATTGCGCTAAAGTTAAAAGCTCGTAATGACGCGCAGCCTACGCTGTGTACTCCCCATAGATTTATCAACACCTTTTTTTCTGATTTCTGCGATAATAACTATCATTTGATCAGCCACCACCATTTGATGACGACCATTTGGATCAGCGGTAGTTAACGCTGCTTCTGAGCCATGGGTCGCATGTTCGATCCCCGCACAGTACAAAAATTTGTGTGCATGAACATGTATTGCAAGTGGTTGATTTGGTGGGTGCTCTTTAGGTGTTGTAGAACACATAGTACAAGACTAAAAGGTAGATTAAGTCTATGCCCGGCTTGCAGAAATTTATAAAGAACCTTGTCGACTGGCTACGGGATGTTGAATAAATACAATCAGTAGTATTTACTAAATATCATTTATTAATTTGATGGCCAACTGTCATTACATTCCAGGAATTTAATCTGAATAGATATACTACTATTAACTAGACAATCCACGTAGCTAAAGATATAATATTTTAACCAATTAGTACTAGAGATATGACTCTCAACATAATTAATTCAGGGTGTGTGTAATGGTTCGGGATTGAAAATAGTGCTATCCGTTCTGCATAATCTAAATAGCTCAGATATAAAGACTCGACTTTAAAATATGTTAACATTAAAATAAAACTATGGTTTCAAGTAGCTGCCCTCCCAGGAAAAGAAAGAAGATGGTACCTTTAGATGTTGAATACTCATCCGGATCGGTCAGTGCCTCGCTTCAGAACATCTTTTGGAATCCCTGGTTAGGTCCTGAGCCTTCTTGTGGCTACTAAGCTCCCGGATGGAAGTCCATGTCAGTTCCCAAGAACAACCCAACGTTGAAAACCCAAAACTATATCGACTTCACAAGTCGTTCCATACAAAATACTAGGTTCATCATCAGGAACAGAACCTCAAGTTAAATGTTGATAAGGAATAACAATCTAATCCAGATAGAATTAGAAGAATATGATTACGAAATATGAAAATATCAATAAAAATGTAAATATAAAACTATAAATTTTATAAAGATTAAACCCATCTGAAAAGAAATTTATCAAATTAGTAACCTATCTTTTGATACAAAACATGAGGTATGGAAACACACTTTTCTAAGGAAATACTTACGTTTACTGAAGAAAGCACATCTTTCAGAAACATATCCCTCGTCCACCAACAATATTATATAAAAACTCCTCTGAAACAAATATACGATTTTACAACCACGCCATACGAGAAATTTGTCAACCGGTGAAAAAATAAATTAATATTTCAATATATTTTACCTCATGTTGTTTTGATATAAGACTTTCAAATATAAGTTGTATTAGATGCCCTTGACATCTTTGGATTGTATTAACAACCACTACAAAAATATATCCGCCATTTGAGTCGGCGATCCCAGGTCAAGTGTCCTAAAGAAAACCTAATCCTTCCTGTTATGACGTTCCGTTACGCGTTTCGATTCACCAAAGTAATCGATCATACTAATGACACTTAAATGGAAGGAATCTCAATAAATTAAGAAATAGCCCTTATTTCCTTTATTAGAAACGAACTAGAAAGAAAATTATTATATTAAATAGATATTCCAAACTTGAAATTCGGAAAAAAGGAACAATATGAACTAAATCACAATACGGCGCCGTAGCGACGAAACCAAGAACCATCAATAGATGTCGCTAGGCGTTCGGAAAAATCCAATCAATTACAATGTTATTAAACCTGCAAAAAAACAGCTTGCGTAGAATTTGCGTCCTTACAATACCCTCCCCCCAAAGCTTCGAGCGCAGAGAGAAGGTGTGCTGCCCTCAGCACAACTTGACAATAGAAAACAATAACATCTGCCAAAAGAATGGAAAAAAAAACAACCAACAATGTAACAACAATTCGGCCACCTATTACATAACGTTCAGAAACTATACTGAAACGAAGAAAACAAGAAAAGAATCTAACATAAGTCACTCAATACCTTAAAAAAAAACCAACCACCAGGACTGATGTAAACTAACCAAAATCTCAAACTGTCCGGGCAAGTGTAATTTCCCCCACACTATCATACAAGTCATCTATCATGCTTCAGCTTTCAAAATGTAAGCATCAGTTTCTATTCACTGCCTGCCACCTCCTGACATACAATCCCCTTTGAAGTTGCTCCTGTAGTACCAGTGCAACTCTGTTCCCCTTTAAGTAGCCATTGATATACAATTCTACTCTAATATACTATTTGTCGTACCACAAAACGACTCTAAGGGAAAAGAAAAAAAAATGATGTAAGGTTACTAGCCATTACAAACACATATGACACAATGATGCTACCCTGAGCAATCCTGGTCCAAAAAATCTCGTGTGTCGCTCGGTCACTAAAGGACGTCAACGCCTGGGTCCACACGAGTCCATATGCATACTAGATGCAAAGGAAACAAAACAAATTTGACTATTTGCCAAATATAACAAGTGTCGCTAGTCATAACAATTAACATTAGACGTCATCGCAACAAACCCACAAAAAAGAAGAGAGCATGTAATGTTATGCTAAATCTTCAAACAACCTAACTCAACAATACTGAGTTCAACAAAATAGCGCAAAGCAAGGCTAAGAAATATATTCAAGGGTTGTCCTTGATATAATCAACTATAACTAAGCATTCAAAACTTAACCTAAACTCTCTTATAACCTAGGTTATAAGAAGAGTAGCCTTGGCGTCATTGTTGGGAATCTTTCCCCAAACAACACAAGATAAACTTGTCCTACGGCTGAGGATTCTGACACAAGACTGTATCCATGTCACACCTTTATGTCCTTGATGTGCCATGTACCAAGATGTTTACCATCATATCCCACCAATTCGTACACTAATGGGGACAAAACTTTTTTGACTATACATTTAGTATACTTGGGAGCTAGTTTGGTTGCTTTAAATTTATCGGCATCACTTTGTATATACGTTTTGCGCCATACTTCCTGGCCTTCTCGTAATTTAACATCCCGCCTTCTTAAATTATAATGCTTAGCATTAGCAGCATGCGCTTTTACTATACTTGCACGAACTTTTTCAAATATACCTTTCAGCGCACCAAACTCCCCAGCATATTCTTCCCGTGGAATAGATACTTCATAATCACAGTCTGAATCTTTGTAAAATGTGCCATTTATAATGGGTTCTCGGCCGTGAACTAAAAAGAATGGCGTAAAGCCGGTTGTATCGTTAACAGCACTGTTCAAAGCAAATTGTATTTTAAACAAGTGTAGATCCCAAGTACGATGATCGTCTTTGACGTACGAAGAAACCATGGTCATAACTGTTTTGTTATACCTTTCCACTAAATTAATCTGCGGCGTATATCTAGGTCCATAATGAACTCGTGGCACCTTATATTTATCTAATAGACTTCGGAATTCTGATCCCGTAAATTGAACCCCATTATCGGTAATTACGGTTTCAGGAATACCGTGAGCCAGCAAGACAAAATTTTCGAAATTTTTAGCCACGGTGGCACTAGTAGCACGCCTCAAGGGAAATAACATGGTATACTTTGAAAAACAGCACGTAACTACTAAAAGATGCATATAACCAGCGCGAGATCTAGGCAATGGACCGACTAAATCCACCGATAAGGCCTGAAACGGTCTATAACACTGCTTAGGCTTCCCCATGAGTCCAGGTGTAAGAGTGGTTTTATGTTTGTAAGCAGAACAAGTTGCACAATCCTTAATAAAGTCAGTGATGTTTCGGTACATTCCTGGCCAATAATACCTCAAGCTAATTCTGCGGTGTGTTTTAAATACACCAAGGTGTCCAGCAGTAGGAGGTTCGTGGTTTTCCGAAATAACCGCATTGCATCTTGATTTAGGTACAACTTCCTTCCAGTCAAACTCATCAGTTAGGGAATATTTGCCTTTACAAAATCTGTACAGTTTACCGCGTTCGATCCTATAATTTGAAAAATTCTGCGGATTAGCTTTACAACCTTGGACCGTCCTGTTGTACCACTCATCATCAGCGTCTATATCTATCGGGCTGTCTACAGCTTCTACCATTAACAGACGTGAGAGAGCGTCAGGGACAACATTATCCTTACCGCGGCGATGTTCGATTTCAAAATTAAATTGAGATAAGCGACATCCCCATCTCGCAAGACGACCAGTAGGATTTTCCAGTTTCATAAACCATCTTAATGAAGCATGATCCGTTACAACAGTAAATTTCCTAGTGCCTAGATATGGTTCAAATTTTTCAACTGCAAAGATAACAGCAAGTGCTTCCCTTTCGGTAGCACTGTAGTTACGTTCATTTTTATTCAGGGATCTACTAATATAAGCGATAGGGTGTTCCACGTCATCCACCTTCTGTGTGAGCATGGCCCCTATACCATAACCAGACGCATCGCAATGAACAGCAAAAGGTTTCTCAAAATCCGGGCATGCTAAAACCGGAGCGGAAACTAAACATGTCTTCAAAGTCTCGAACGCTTCTTCAGCTGATGGATTCCAACAAAATTTCACTTTAGAACTGGTAAGTGCATTCAAAGGTGCGGCTATACTCGAAAAATTTCTGATAAACCTTCTGTACCAAGAACAGGTTCCTAGAAACATTTTAACGTCTTTTTGGGTCTTAGGTACAGGAAAATCTAAAATCGCACGCACTTTGTCTGGGTCTGTCCTTAAACCACATTCATCAACTACGTATCCCAAATATTTTAATGATTTCCGGAAGAATTTACATTTTTCAAAATTAATGGTAAGATTGGCACTTTCTATGCGTTGGTACAGGCGTTTTAACAACAAAAGGTGCGTTTCAAAGTCTTCTGCCACAATTATGACGTCATCGACGTAACAGAAGATCATTCCTTTCGTTATATCACTGCAGAAAGGTGTACCGAACAGCATGTCCATTAATCTTTGTTGCCGAGCAGGAGCTCCGCACAAACCGAATGGCATCCCCTTAAATTTAAATGTTCCTCTACCTGGAACTGTGAAACTTGTTTTATCTTGGGATTGCTCATCGAGTAATATTTGCCAAAAACTAGATTTGAAGTCTACAGAACTGACATACTTAGCATTCCTAAGGCTATCCAGTATTTGAGGTGTATACGGAATTGCATACGAATCACCTTTTGTGATCGAATTCAGTTTGCGGCAATCAAGGCAAAATCGCCATGTCCCATCAGCTTTTGGAACCATAATTACGGGATTATTCCACGGGCTTTCGCTAGGTGTGATAACATCAAGCTCCAGCATCCTATCCACTTCCTTATGTAGCTCCTTGGCCTTTTCTGGTGATAACGGGTAAGGTCTACACTTGATTGGCAAATGATCACCTGTGTCTACGGTGTGTTTTATTAGATTCGTTCTTCCTAAACCTTTACACTCAAAAGAAACATCTCGAAACTGCCTTATTATCATCTCTGCTAACTCCTGTTGTTCTGACGTTAAATTTTCAAAAGGTTGTACAAAATTTACTTGTTTTTCATTAGCATTACTTTGTTTAATAAAATCCTGAGGGGCTTCAATAAAAGAAATATTTTGAAAAATTTCTGGCATTAATTTAAAAGCTTTCCAAAAGTCTACTCCGAAAATCACATTGGATACAATAGAAGGTATGATGTAAAATTTAATTACCCTAGTCTCCGTTTTAAATGTAATAGGCAATGACATTGTCCCTATGGTATTACAAAATGATCCATCAGCAACAGTAACAGTCGTTTCATTCGTAATTTCTACCGAATATCCTAATTTAATGAAGCGTTCGTGAGCTCCGTTTCCAATAATAGAAATTGCGGCACCAGAATCTAGTAATCCGCATACTGTCAAATCCAAAATGTTCACGTTTAAATAAGGCCGAACATCATTAACATTTGGCTCGAACAAAACCGAAGTAACGGTGTTAGTTTTAAAATAGTCAGATACTAACTTCATCCATTTATCATTAGAAGGTTCGACCATGCCCTTCGACTTACAACGGTTTGAGCCTACAAGTTTTTTGAATTTGGCGCTTTCGTACACTTCGGGCATGTCCTTATGGTATACCCTACTTCACCACACTTAAAACATAACTGTCTTTTATCCTTGCAAAACCTAGTGCTGTGTGTATCCGACTTACACTTTAAACAATACCTCTTGATATTTGGTGTACCTTGCCTACTATTAGAGGAGTGAGAAACTTTATTATTATGCCTCCAATTTGGGTATGATGGCTTGGTATCCCCATTTGATCGTGGTTGTGTTACCGTAGTTACAGACGCAGGTTTGCTATGTTTACCTTTATAGTCATATTCAGGATTCATAGAAGACTGTTTAGGTGGCTCAACGAATCTACTGTTTTGCTGACGTCGTAGTTCTACTTTTCTACACTTCTCTTTTAGTTCAGCTACAGTAGAAAAAGTGTGTAACGAAAGCGGCTCCGAAAATACTGGCCTAATATTGTTTGACAAAATCTCAAGCTTTTCTTCCTCAGAAAAAGGCTTTTTCAAACGTGAAAACATTCCTGACATAATCGCAAAATAAATGTGTATAGGTTCATCTTGACCTTGGGTACGAGCACGAATTTCATTCCTCAAAGTAAAATCATAATTCGCAGGGGAGAACTCTTCAACCAATAAATCACACAATTCCTTCCAAGACGAAACTTGGTCTTTAATACCTCTATACCACAACAGAGTTTGGTCTACAAAAAAACAAAACGCGGATCTAAATAATACCGAATCGCTAACATTAAAAGCTATCGCGCGTTCATTTACCATTTCTAAAAATGACTGAACACTAGTACGGCCATCAAATTTGACATTCCATTTGAGAATATTGACTTTAGAGGAGCACTCCCTAACAGGTTCCCTATTATCCTCAGATGATGGAATACAAGAACTTGCCTCATCAGGTTTTTTATGTAAACAGCTTTCTAAAATAGGAAGACAAGAATCTAAGTAGTTCTTCAGTGTTGATTTGCACTCCAAGTCGGCAGGTTCTTTACAGACTAACCTATCCAACCTGTAATACAAGTGACAGTACAAAGCTTTAGCACGACCAAGCTGATAACGTTCCCTGCTCTTCCTGAAATTGTCTAAATTGGAATGTAATTCCTTAAGCTTCTCCTTAATGATAGGCAGTTCTGTACTCGGCTTAATCTCTTCATCTATGATGTCTTCAGGACCAAATTCCTTACACAAAGATTTTAATTGTTTTTTCAATTTGGGCACAGTGTCCTCAGGTACCTCAGTGCGAATAGTGACCTCATAAATAAGCTCATCTCTTAATAATGAATGCGTATAAACGTTACTAGTATCCATTTTAAATTATTTCAGAAAAAATATTTTGTATGAAAAACTTAAAATTTATTTTTAAAGTGTTAAAACCGTATATGTTGAGAGAAATAACCCTTTACAATAACTGCTCGTACCATACACTTCCATAAACAATTGCAAGAATCTTAATTTTCTTGTCAAAATTAACTTTATACTCAAAACAAAGTTACTTGGATTGTGGTCTCCAAGACTATAAATTACAACTAAGTTGTATATAATACTTTCCCTTAATATTGACTTGACCTTGAACAATAATAATAAGTGTGACACAAAATAAGGTTATCTGCTATTCTGACCCATTGAACAATGAAAAGGTGAGTAATAGTCTTACATAATAACAAGTACCTAAATACTATAAAAATTTTGTCACACTAAAAATAAGAAAGGTATTTGTTTTGGTCATCCAGTATACCAATAACATTTATAATACCAGTACAAAATAAACTTATTATTTTGAACTTTAAAACATAGTTTCAACCCTACCAGTTAGTTATTTATTTAAAAAGTTCACTATATCATGTTCTGACATTTAGGTAGTTACCTATTAATGAAACCCTAGTCAAATGCAACTATAACACAAAATAACTAACATACAGTTGAGGTTAATAACCGTTGTTCAAAATAAATAAACACAACAAACACAATAACAACATGAGAGGGATCATTATATTATCAACATTAATACAAATAAAAGCTACAGAGTAGAAGATCAGCACATAAAAATGCTTCTTTTATTTACCTTCCACCCCTAAACTTTTCTATAATAATACCGAATAGCATTAATTTCAATCAAAGTAGGCGCCACTGCAAGTAGTTGTTTTTGTTGCAGTAGTTTATATAGCATCAAAGTGATAATGCGGGATATTGGATAATTCAATCAGTCAGGATTTATTAGGTATCATTTATTAAGTGAGAAAACTGTCATTAGTTTATTAAGAATTATATCTTATTTATAAATACTGCTTTTAACTAGGCAATGGTAGCCATTGGGTATACTGCTTTAACTCGGCTTTTAACTAGCTAAGGATATAGTAATAGTTAAAGATATATGATTTAAGCCAATTTGAACTAGAGATATGACTCTCAACATAATTAATTCAGGGTGTGTGTAATGGTTCGGGATTGAAAATAGTGCTATCCGTTCTGCATAATCTAAATAGCTCAGATATAAAGACTCGACTTTAAAATATGTTAACATTAAAATAAAACTATGGTTTCAAGTAGCTGCCCTCCCAGGAAAAGAAAGAAGATGGTACCTTTAGATGTTGAATACTCATCCGGATCGGTCAGTGCCTCGCTTCAGAACATCTTTTGGAATCCCTGGTTAGGTCCTGAGCCTTCTTGTGGCTACTAAGCTCCCGGATGGAAGTCCATGTCAGTTCCCAAGAACAACCCAACGTTGAAAACCCAAAACTATATCGACTTCACAAGTCGTTCCATACAAAATACTAGGTTCATCATCAGGAACAGAACCTCAAGTTAAATGTTGATAAGGAATAACAATCTAATCCAGATAGAATTAGAAGAATATGATTACGAAATATGAAAATATCAATAAAAATGTAAATATAAAACTATAAATTTTATAAAGATTAAACCCATCTGAAAAGAAATTTATCAAATTAGTAACCTATCTTTTGATACAAAACATGAGGTATGGAAACACACTTTTCTAAGGAAATACTTACGTTTACTGAAGAAAGCACATCTTTCAGAAACATATCCCTCGTCCACCAACAATATTATATAAAAACTCCTCTGAAACAAATATACGATTTTACAACCACGCCATACGAGAAATTTGTCAACCGGTGAAAAAATAAATTAATATTTCAATATATTTTACCTCATGTTGTTTTGATATAAGACTTTCAAATATAAGTTGTATTAGATGCCCTTGACATCTTTGGATTGTATTAACAACCACTACAAAAATATATCCGCCATTTGAGTCGGCGATCCCAGGTCAAGTGTCCTAAAGAAAACCTAATCCTTCCTGTTATGACGTTCCGTTACGCGTTTCGATTCACCAAAGTAATCGATCATACTAATGACACTTAAATGGAAGGAATCTCAATAAATTAAGAAATAGCCCTTATTTCCTTTATTAGAAACGAACTAGAAAGAAAATTATTATATTAAATAGATATTCCAAACTTGAAATTCGGAAAAAAGGAACAATATGAACTAAATCACAATACGGCGCCGTAGCGACGAAACCAAGAACCATCAATAGATGTCGCTAGGCGTTCGGAAAAATCCAATCAATTACAATGTTATTAAACCTGCAAAAAAACAGCTTGCGTAGAATTTGCGTCCTTACAGTATGTTTGTACTGGTCTGGGTGTTTTCTATGTATTATAAGTATGTAATTACAAAAAAAAAAGTATATAAGTAAGATTATCGGTTGTCTAGTACCCCATACGACAAGGTACTTAATACTACCTTAATTTGGGACTAGATGGCTCTGTGTGGCCCAGTGAGGCATGTCTTAAAATATTTATTTATTTATTTATTTGTTCTTCCTGGGACTCAAATTATTTTTTTACCAAAATATTGTCTAAAAAGCTTCAATTGTGAAAAGACAGATTTGTAATTTTAATATGGAATTTATTGGCATTAAGCTGACCAGTTAATTACATTATTTATGTTTTCAATATATATGTAATTTACGACTTACAAAAAAAATATTCCTTTAGACTACAAAAAAACGATAAGACAAGGTTTGACGTCTCCGTAGTCGCATTTGATTCATATTCACAGCTAAATTTCGCAAGACCTGATTTCGTTTCTTTCAAGTACTTAATTGACCATGTTCAGGATGGAGCGAGCTTACCCAGAAAATGGCACTGGTTCTCCCACACACCAGCAGAATACAGAAAAACTGTTTGGTGCTGGACTTCGGCAGGAGGGTGGTAGCATCCAGGCAGCCTCTTACGAAGCCTACACGCAGCCTACGCAGATGGATCTGTTGGCCGTCATTATTGGTTAGAAAACCAAAGTTGCCGTTGCCAAGGGTGGACCACTAGTTAGTAGGTAGATCCCACCACCCCAAAACTCATAACTCATATCAGTTCTGGTCAGGATCCGGTAGAAAAACGCCTAGAAAACGCCGAATCTATCAACAAACTAATACAGCCTTTTCTCTTCTCTCGATAAAGGCCCATTCCCAAACAGCGTTCGTCCGAGCGACCGACCCTTGCCCATTATGTTACTTAATAAAAACCGGGCGTTTTCTCCTTGCGAACACAGCCTGGGCAGATACGAAAGGTTTTTTCTAATAGAAACTGTCAGATTTCCTGATAAATTACCCCTTTGTTGTCCTCTTTAAGGTTCAGGCAGATACGACTTTTTTATACGCTGGACTTTTTTTTTAAGGAATTGTAACTTTTAACGAGTAATTTGATTGCTTAAAATTTTCTCTCATTGCTCAGGTTTGTGATCACCAAGTACACCAACCCTCATTTAACACGCGCAGCGATTATGCCATACCCATCATTGTGTGTTAAAGTGAATTCGATGATGGAGGCCTTTGCCCTGCTGTGGGAAATAGCCCGCTACTTTCCTATTCTCTTTTTTTTTTTTTTTTTAGACATGCCTCACTGGGCCACACTGAGCCATCTAGTCCCAAATTAAGGTATTAAGTACCCTGTCGTATGGGGTACTAGACAACCGATAAACTTACTTATATACTTTTTTTTTTTGTAAATACATACTTATAATACATAGAAAACACCCAGACCAGTACAAACAGACATGTTCATGCACACAAATATTTGTACTGTGCGGGGATCGAACCCGCGACCCATGGCTCAGAAGCAGCGTTAACTACCGCTGATCCAAATGGTCGTCAGGTCACTTTACTTAGGCTTCTGGGCGTTGTGGGTTCGAATTACACTTAAGACAGTCGAAAATTTTAATTGTTTCGTAAAACTGAATTAGTTTTGTATTTGTAAGTATTTTGTAATAAATTTTGTTTTAAAAACTCCTGTTCGTTTTATCTTTGTTATGTTGTTATATACTCTTGTTTTATGTTTGAGTTGCGTGAACAGCGCCTCTATCACACTTGCGTTTTTACTTTACGACATTCCGTGGAATTTCAGGCAAATGAGTAGACTAACATCGATTTTCATAGTAGTTGAAGCTATTTTTATTCCAGACGAGTAGAAGAGGATATTTAAAAAATAACTTCAACGATAGCCTGTGGCTTTATTTCAGATTGTTCGGCAGTTTAAATAATTTACAGCTAATTGGATTGGATTTGAGCTATATTTGATACAGACTTCACTTATTTTGACAGTAAAAAAGGCTTAAATCATCCCACTGCAGGGCAAAGGCCATCATTAAATTCCATTTACCACAACAATGATGGGTACCTACGGGCATAATCACAACGCTTGCTCGTACATGATGCGAGTTGGTGATCACAAATTCGGGCAATACTCCAAAATTAGAACTCTTTGTCCAATCGGGCAGGCTAAATAAACGGGATACGGAAAGTGATCATATCAGAAGCGCATTTCTGATTTGATCACCTTCCGTATCATGCATTTAACATTTTAATATTGGTAAATAAAATTGTAAATATATGTCTCTTAGCATTATTGATATTAGGGGTTAAAGTATGAAATTGCCGTTTTGTATGGATGAAATCGAGAAAAGTCATTTTTCCATACTAACAATTTTTTAGTTTTTTTAAAAACGCCTGAACCGTTTTCGATGCAATTAAAGGTGAAAGTTAGATGGTTATAAAGCTACGCATTATAGTATTTAAATTTCTGAAAATCAAAGTATATAATACAAATATACTTAATTGAAGCAAGAAGGTCAGCTGACACATTGTAAGGGGTCTTTTCAACAACTTCCTTTGAAGTAATAGGCACTAGTATTGCATTTTTTTTTAGACAAAAGTTACTTTATTTAGTTTTTGACAATACAAAAAGAATTACGCAATAATATGACTAAACTTAAGAGCTATAAACAAAATAAAATGTGGGAAAATAATCGGCAATTTCATACTTTAACCCCTATTATTTTCGTTTTTTTTTGATTTGAAATTGATTTGATTATCAAATTCTCTGAGTTGAAATAAACTCTTTTGGAATGTAAATTATCAAATAGAATCCGAGCATCAACGTCTTTGAACTATAGTTTGGTAGACTTATAACATTAAAACCGGACAAATGCGAGCGGGACTTTCTCACTAAGGGTTTCGTATATATTTTAGGTACATTTTTACGATTGATATTTTTTGTGATTTAATTACAATTTATAGTTTTTTGATTTTTCCTTATATGTATTACTTGCCAACTTTTATAGTTTTTGACGGCCATTTGGATCAGTGGTAGTAAACGCTGCTTCTGAGCCATGGGTCGCGGGTTCGATCCTCGCACAGTACAAATATTTGTGTGCATGAACATGTCTGTTTGTACTGGTCTGGGTGTTAAGTATATATTTACAAAAAAGTATATTTATCGGTTGTCTAGTGGCCAATACGACAAGCTTCGTAGTAGTTGCTTAGTTTGAGACTAGATGGCTCTGTGTGGCCCAGTGTGGCATGTCTGAAAATATTTTAGTTCTAGGTCAACAAAAATAAATATAGGAATTTTGATTACCTTGAGACTGTTGAAGTATATTTTATTGTGGCATGAACGGTTGTATTTTTTCTTAAAGTTAACTTAGAACTTTAATTTTGTGCATCAAAAGTAGACTAAGGTAGGTTTTATTTGGGGTTTCAATTTCAGCGCGATATTTTAAGACGTTTTTGAGAGAAGTGGTCATTAAATACAGACGCACGGATTTAAAGACAAAGTTATTCTATAAGGTTTCGTGTAATTACGGGTTTGATTCCCAGTATTGATTTTTGTTTTGTCTGCTCACTTCGTACCACACAGGAGCTCCGTTAGTTAATTTAAAAAGCGAAACGAATCAAACAAATGCCCGCTGGCCGTCAAGTAACAATACAAAAACCCTTGCGATCGTTTGTATCATTTACACTGTAAACTGCCGTAAATAACTCCAATCATGCTCGTTTACGGCTTTCATTACGAACGTTTGCTCTATTGAGGGGACGTTGGACCTTAGAATCAGTTGTCGATAGCAGTTTCTTTGTTTGTCACCCTTAGAAAAACCGTTGGATTGTGCTGATCTGTGGGTTATGTAAGTCATAACCCATTGTGGATTTGTTTTATGAAAAAATTAATAAATATTTTTTACGCAGTAGTTAAATGTCGTTATTTAAGATGCGTTGCTTTATTTTGCTACTGTGCTACTGTCTTTATCCAGTGTAATATTTCTAATATGTCAATAGGAATTTAAAAACAAATTAAAATATTTAAATATATGTAATTCTCAATAAAAACTTATTATATCGCAAATGCCAAGTTGTCATAGTAAGGTTTCTACATCCTTTTTTTCGGAATATCGACCCAATTTTAAGTATTCTTTCGTATATGAAATGAATTATGTAAGAGATTTATTGTATTATTTTTGTTTTTCGTAAATAAATAGTATTCATTCGTTCGTTCGTTTGTTCATGTTTCGTGTATTCGTTCAGTCGTTCATTTAACCCTTTGTACAGTCCATTATTATTGAGGATGACAAATTATACCATTGTGTAATTGTGTAAAATGAGTTTATGTTTTTTGCTAAGAGATGAAGGTGTACAGTTTTACATCGCGGTGACACTTGGATTTTTCCAAACTATTAGTAGATTTTTCAGTTAATTAATTTGCTCTTTGATTTACATAGTATTGTGGTATTATTTAAATTACGAATCCCAGACCTAGTAAATACTAATATTACTCGAGGATATATACATGAGCAAGGTACTTGTTCACCCTTGACTGGTTGATATAAAACTTTTATCGATATAAACAATCTCGATTACATCAATCAACATCACTATCAACGTTTATTTGGAGCAAATGAAAAACAAATATAACAGGTTCCTGAATGTTCAAAGCGAGCTTTCAAGAAACTAAAGCTTATTAAGCTCGGAGGATGGCGTTGAAAATTGGTTTAACCGGCGTCTTTGCGAGGAATAGTGTTTGCTTTCACAAATTGTACTTGTAAGTTAGTGTGAATGGGAGAGAGATTCTGGGTGAATGAGACAAAATTTGTTGTAGATTGTGCAATCAGACTTTGTAAGGATTGCCAGGATTGCACTTGTTTTTGTCGAGTAACACCCAACGCCCTATTGGTCCAGTGGTTTAGGTGCAGGACCAAGATCTAGGTGTCCTGGGTTCTATTTCCAGATGAGGCAACAAGACTTTCGAGAGTTTCGAGTTTTCGAACATTGCTGTTTTTGTGATCAGCAAACCATGTTTGGCGATGTGATTATGCCTGTACCCATCATTGCTGTGGTAGTTTGAAATCAATGATGAAGGCATTTGCCCTGCAGTAGAATGATTATAAGCTGTTACTGTATGCTTCCATTCAAGGTCGTGTTTTGTAATTTTAAAAGTTTGAAAATTTTTTTTTTTCCATCAGAGTTCGAAATACCGTAGCAATTCAAATGTAATTGTGGTTATTATGTTTGCAGCAAAAACAATACTGTATTTTTAAATAAATATTCAAAAACAATCGCTAGAAACATTCAGTATAATCGACTGAATATTTTGCAAATATTTGGGTTAGGTAATGTTTTGTTTTGAAAAATATGCGGCACTGGTTGCGTGTTAGGAAATTCCGTTTAAATCTCTTTTATATTGGAGTAGCAGTGAAGCTGATTTTGTTTTGTGTTGTGTACGCGAATTTTATTAGAAACATTAAAAAATGATGTCTATAGTCGAGCTTTGGAAGGTTTAGTTTTGGCTTCAGACGCAAAATGGAGGTTTAAAGAACAATTATCTGCGTAAGAACTAAACCAACAAAGAATAATTAGTGAATTCGGTTCAACTATTCTCATTATTTGCGCCTAGCAACACATTCAGCAATTCATTTTTATATTATAGGAGAATTAATTGTGAGATTTCAATGCCGATCTACGGTCTAACTTAACTTTTTACCAAAATTGTATCAAAATCGATTCAGGAGTTTCTACGTGAAAGCGTAACAAACCAACTCTCGTTCACATCGACAGTATTGATAAAGATTAATGCATTTTTATTGAAACTTAGTAATCGAAACCAAACGAGGCAAAAGAGTACGAATACATACAGAATTTCATTTACATACAAAAACTGTGGCTTCTCTATTCAGATGGAGTTTATCCTGCCCCGTGGCCTCGGGTAGGGGGATCAGCGTCACTGTCAGGCAGACAACAGCCCGGTGGACGCAGTAATTGAAAATGATCCTTGAACCCCGATACACATCAAGGGCGTAGGGTTGCCTAAAGAGCATAAAGTTCTGTTTTTATATAAAACTAGCGGACCCTTCGAATCGCTTCAAAATGTAGCAAATGTCACTGTCATCAAATATGGCGTGGTTGGAAAAAATGTATAGAAATATATTTTATTGATCTATTTCTGGAGTAAACTTTCCAAAGATTTTGGTATATTTATCCTATTCCCGACGAAGACAAATCCAAAAACACCAAAATCATAAAAATCGATCCAGCCGTTCTCGATTTATAAGTGGTGTAACTAACACGATATTATTTTATATATACAGGGTGAAATTTTAACCACTTTCCAAAATTTTATTGGCGTTCGGTGTCGTATTTAGAGCTCATTTATGAAATAAAAAATGTAAATCAAGCTTTCACCCGAAATTATTTTTCGCAATATAGTTTTCAATTATTACGGTCCTAGGCCTGATAAGGTATAAAGAGAAAATCAAAAACGTATGAATAGTATCGTAATGAATAAAATGAGATGCGAGTCGCGTAAAAAAAGTGTTGTAGGCGGTCGTATCAAAAATTTTAAATTTTATTTTTCTAAGTCCTTTATCTTGACATTTTTGTACTGGGCTATACCAAAAGAAAAAATACGTCATTTGTTTTTTGTCTCGTAGATTGTTATATTAAAATTTGGAAGGTGGTTAAAATTTCATCCTGTATAGATTAGTAATCGAATCAAACTTCTTACGAAGCAAAGGAGTACATGTGTACAGAATTTCATTTACATAAAACTGTCCGCCTACTTAATTCAGATGGAGTTTACCCTGCCTTGTTGCCTCGGGTGGGGGGATCATCGCCACAGCGGTCTGTTGTCTGCCTGACAGTCACTGTCAGGTAGACAACAGGCCGGTGGACGCAGTTAGGTATTGAAAATGATCCATGAACCACGAATCACGATACGTATCATGGGTGTAGGGTTGCTCAAAGGTAAGCTCAGTTTGTATACAGAATATACTTATATAGGTAAAAAGTAAATGTGGACAACATCATACATTGTTGTGATCCCAAAATAAGTAACTAAAGCACTCGTGTTGTGGAAATCAGAAACAACGAAGGTACCAGAATACTGAGTCCGGGAATCGAACACGGGACACTTGGAAAACCGGAGTGTACGCCACTCTATTAATGATCCCACGGCAGGGTAAAGGCCTCCATCATTGAATTCAAGTTACCACAGCAATAATGGGTACTGGCGTAATCACCACGCTTGCAAAATGCTGGTCAGTGATCAAAAGCAATGTTTGAAATTTCGAAACTTTCGAATCGCACCCAGGACTTGAGACCTTAGCCGGATACGTTAGGGATAAATCCTTCTTTATGTTTTTATTTTTTTCTTTGGCTCAGGCAGCGTGAACTAGACGCATTAAGAGGAAACACTACGGGCGAGAGAATTGAAAAATATATATTTGTAAAATTTATTGCTGTCGCGCAGTCCCGAACGCCTCCACCGCAGAGCGCGATAGAGACAACTGCATTTTAAATTAATTAAATTAAATTAAAATTCATTTATTTCAGAACATGGCCCCATAATAGTAAACAATACATTTTTTTAAATACAATAATATTATAATAAAATAGAATGTCACTAATCAAAATAAAAATAAAATAATAATAATAAATTGAAATTAATAAATTATAAGTATGGCACATATTATATTTAACACAACATTAAGATTAAAATGATAAGAACAATTAAAATTTCATTAAAATACAATTTGTCGAACAATAAAAAGCAAAAAATCAATTAAGTGTGAAAACAGTAGATACAATTACAATTACAATTTTATTTTGGACTGAAAATATCTTCTAAAAGCACACATAGTCAACGTTTCGTAGTCCCCCGATTCCTTTTCCAAAACTAGACCGATTTAAATACTTTTTTCATTAAAAATTAAAGAAAGGCCTTGGCCGTGTTCGTATATGTTTCTTTTTTTTTAATTTAGCCAAATTTGTTTTCTGGATGTTTGAGCACAGCGGAGCGAATTTTTTCGATTTCTGAGGGCTCATATCTTTTTTATTAATTAATTTATGAAAAAACAGAAAACACAGAAACATGTTAATAGTGGCCATAGATTTTTATAATAAAAATTATTGCTCTACTGGCATTATCTAGGGAGGAAACAGGGGACTACGTTTGTATGGAAAAACGGCCCTTGTGTTTTCTCTTAAGGCGTGGGCGGAAGCCAGTGCCCAGTGGTGGTACACAAAATAAACTAAGTCTTTTCCTTACACATTACACAGGATGACTTTTTTATCACCTTCCAAATTTATACTAATATTATAAAGCTGAAGAGTTTGTTTGTTTGTATGTTTGTTTGTTTGAAGACGCTAATCTCTGGAAGTACTGGTTCGAATTCAACAATTATTATTGTGTTCGATAGTCGATGTATCGAGGAAGGCTTTAGACTATATAACATCACGTTGCGACCAATAGGAACGAAGCATCAGTAAAAATTGTTACAAAAACAATCGCGATCATAAAAACAGAAATTGACGCGCACGAAGTCGCGGGGAACAACTAGTTTTTTATAGGCGTTAAGTGCCGTATTTAGAGCCCATTCATGAAGTAAAAAATGTTGGTCAAGTATTCACCCGAAAATATTTTTCGCAATATAGTTTTCAATTTTTACGGTTTTAAGCCTGTCAAGGTATAAAGGATAAATCAATAACATATGCATAGTATCGTGATGAATGAATGAGATGCGCATCGCGTAAAAGAAGTGCTAGGAGGCTGTATCAAAAATTTTAGATTTTTGGCAGACATTTTCTAGGTGCTTTATCTTTACATTTTTGTACGGGCTGTAAAAAAAAATACATCATTTGTTTTTTTGTTTCGTAGATTGTTGTATTGAAATTTGGCAGTTGATTAAAATTTTATTATGTATACGAGGATTACAGTCCAGTGACGTGTATCCGTATTTCCGTAACTTGTTATAAGATACGATTTCTATCTTTTAACCCAAACCGCGACCAACGGCTTAGCGAGCCTCCGAAGCATGACTTAAACCTGCTCCTTGGAGACCTAATAATTCAATAAATATTAATAATTTATAATTCAACTAATTTCACAAATAATGTAGCTCATTCAAAAAATATCTATAGGGTAAAAGCCGGATAGTTGCCCCACTTTTTGAAAAAGCTCTATTATGAAAAAATGTGTTCCTATTAAGAATAATGCAACATGTATTTTAAAACATAGGTCTTTGGTCTATAGTATTAGCCTATTTTTATGAACATAATTAATAACGGTTTTAAGCAAATCCGGTTTTATCGAACCTCCCAAAAAAGGGATAGTTGCCTTCTCTGGCGGATAGTTGCCTAATCTAAAAAATACATCGAAGGATACTTGCCTCGTGTGGGAATAGTTACCTCGCAATGAATTTTCAATAATAAATACAAATTAATAGCAATTTACTTAATCATTCAATATTATTTACCGCAATCTTGTATTAAGTAATAGGTAATTGACATATTAAATTTTATGTTTAAAACTATATAAATCTAAAAAAAATAGCTTTAAAACTATATGTTGGTTTATTTATCTTACAGTTAAAATTGTAGCATCAATTATCATAAGAAGTAAGGGTTTTCATCTTTCCACATGCCATGCAATAGTTTTCAAATCATTGGCAGAATTTTCGATTCAACTACATATATATATCTTTTAAATTATTTTTGAATTTTTATATCTTTTTAGATCTCTTATCGGTTTGGTAGACTTCGTTTTTTTAATATATTCTAATTTTTATGGATTTAATGGCATCATTATTTTTAATTTTAATAATAATAAAGTTGGAATATTAAAATCTGCTGATTGCTTAGCTCTCTTGGATATGCTTAACAAAACTTTTGGCATAGGATATGATTATATGAAAATCAGCTGAAAATCAGCGTCGCAGTATGCCTTAGGCTGTTGCGACTAATGCTGAGTGGGGGCCTTTTTGGCACATTCATTGTACCTAATTTTTTTTTTCTGTAAACTTTTTTTCGAAGTGCGAAATAAACATTTATTCATTCATTCAATCATAATTAAAAATAATAGTTTGGTGTTTCTTTTTTAAGTTATTAATTTAAAGATGGTAGCAATGAAAACAATAATTCAGTCCCATCCATACCATTTCAAGGACAGTTGCCCCTAGAGCAACTATCCGCTCAAGTAACTAGGGCAACTATCCTTTTCGCTAGGGATACTTGCCTTTTTTATTTGCAAAATAAATAAAAACTATCTAGCAATAAAATGTAATAAAATATGTAATTTAAGCTCTTAGGTATGCAAATAAATGAATAGTAAAGTGATATCACAATCAGAAAGAAAAATATTCAATAGCAAAAACGTACTAATTTAATTTTAACGCCGGTCAAAGTCTTCTCACTGCAGATTTTTGCTCATATAGACGAAACCCATGCGTCTATCCTAACGGTTTACATGACTTTGAGGTCTGCAGGAAGAGTGTTTACCATTCCTGTAAAGTGCTAACGCTACTAACGTACCTAACATAGTGTATTCAGAACCGAGGCAAGTATCCCACTGAGGCGACTATCCGGCTTTTACCCTATCATTTTCTAAGGTTATCCGCCCAAATATTAATTTTCTACCTAAGTATTCCAGACACAAGTATAAAATTTCATTTCCTAAGTTTACCCGACCCAAAATAAATTTTATGAATACTACCATCAGTCAACCCTACGCGCCGCGTATGATTCAAAGCAAAGGTCCCCCGTCAAAGGTATTCATAAATGCGCACATCATACAAGCATAATGAACTGCCAATTGAATTCATTTAGCCTTAATGTACAGTTTTCCATGCGTGAAATTGGTAAACACCATTTATTTAATTATCATCATCATCATCATCATCAGCCTATCGCAGTGGACTGCTGGACATAGCCTGCCTCTCCAGTTGCACGCCACTTAGGTCGATCCAGCGATGCCAGCCATCTTGCGCAAATCATCACTCACCCGGTTATTTTATTTATCTGAACTAAATTGCACAGTTTCATTTTGCACAGTGTCATTTTGACGACCATTTGGATCAGCGGTAGTAAACGCTGCTTCTGAGCCATGGGTTGCGGGTTCGATCCCCGCACAGTTCGAATATTTGTGTGCATGAACATGTCTGTTTGTACTGGTCTAGGTGTTTTCTATGTATTATAAGTATGTATTTACAAAAAAAAAGTATATAAGTAAGTTTATCGGTTGTCTAGTACCCCATACGACAGGGTACTTAATAGTAGCTTAATTTGGGACTAGATGGCTCTGTGTGGCCCAGTGAGGCATCTTCAAATATTTATTTTATTTATTTATTTATTTATTTGGTGTCGGCCCGTTGAAAGAATAGCACTGTCTCTTTTCTTCCTGTGGTTATCGTAAGAGACGACTAAAGGAGTACTGCCAGGAGAAGACAGGTGGCAGCGTTTTTACTCCATTATTGGGCAAACTGCGTTCGCCAATCCCCTTGCCAAGCTTGGCAACTATTGCGTCCTTCTTTTGGAGAGGCCTGTGTCCAGCAGTGGACTGAAATGGTCTGGATATGATAATTACACAAACAAAAAGTAAATGTACAAAAGGTGGACGCAATGCCATTCTTCATTATCTGCTGGTCATTTTAGTTGATCGCGGTTTGGCTATTTGTAGAGAGATGACACTGCTGCTTCTTATGGTATTCACAGTTAGCTCATATCTGAAGAGAAAGGGTGGTGCTATTTTTTAAGTTACTAGCTACTAGCATCGTCGACTTTAAAAATTTTATTCATCCTAAAAAGATTAGATACATATCTATATCTATATTTATAACTAGCTGTTTCCCGCGACTTCGTACGCGTCAATTTTTGTTTTTATGATCGCGATAATTTTTCCAACATTTTTCACTGATGCTTCGCTCCTTTGGTCGCGGCGTATTGTCATATAGCCTAAAGCCTTCCTCGATACATCGACTATAGAACACAAAAAAAAAATTTCAATTCGAACCAGTACTTCCGGAGATTAGCGCGTTCAAACAAATAAACAAACAAACAAACAAACTCTTCAGCTTTATACTATTAGTATAGATTTTAGTAAGATAATATGTAATGTTGTGTCCCTACATCATATTGAAATAATAAATTACTAGTCATAATCAGACCGGGTTCGGTGAATCGGGAATCAGCTTTTCCCCGTATTGGAATAGACAGTATTTCTAAGTGAAAAATTATAAAATGATATAGAAAATATATTTTTTGTCTATTAACCGTAATCTGAAATATGATTTCTGAGTATTTTCACAAGAGAATCCTTTAAATAATCTCTTATTCATATATTCGAGTGATTTTAAAAGCGCTTTATCCGACCTGTTTCTGCCTAATTCTACTTAACAAGTTATCTGTATGATGGAAATCTCCTAAGTTGTTTTTAGGGTTCCTTACCCAAAGGGTAAAAACGGGACCCTTTAATGAGACTTCGCTGCCTGTCCGTCTGTCCGTCGCTCTGTCACTAGGCTGTATCTCAAGAGCCGCGATAGCTAGACAGTTGAAATTTTCACAAATTGTGTATTTCTGTTGCCGCAATAACAACAAATACTAAAAACATAATAAATTAAATATTTAAGGGGGGCTTCCACACAACAAACCCGTTTTTTTTGCCGTTTTGGTACGGAACCCTACGTGCGCGAGTCCGACTCGCACTTGGCCGGTTTTTTTAAATATATAAGCCTTTAGTACTTAGCTGTGTATTTTAGGGCTTCATCCTCAAAAGGAAAAAAACGGAAACCTTGTGCGATCATTTAAAAATGTATAACAGGATAAAAGTAAACATATCTAATTTTATTGCCTGATCGTCAGTCCGTTCGGTTGCTGTTCACAAACCTTAAAAGAAATAAAAAACAAATAACCATGACAGTCAGGAGAACAGCCCAACATTGGTCAACCATAGTCATTGTACCCGGTCAGTGTCTGCGGAAAAATTTGAGGTACTTATAGTAAATAACTACTTTGGTGATAGAACATTAAAAAAACGGTTACCATACCTATTGAATAGTTTGCCCGGGGATATACGCCGGGAACAAGATAAAAATGTTTTTAAAAGAAAACTTTAAAAGTAAGTTTTAGCTAACTTAGCTTAGTATTCAAGTTTTAATTGGTATGTTAGAGACTCGTGATCCCACAGACAAACTATGTAAATAGTTTTGTGGGACAACTGTATATTTAACTGTAAAACGCTGTTTGTTTAATAAATAAATAAATAACAATAATAATGTTCGAAAAACTTTATATTTCTAACCCAGGAATCGAACCTAGTACCCTGAGATCTTGGCTCGCTATTTAAACCCTCAACTGGGCGTTATTTAATTCGCAAGACTACGAAAGTACTTTTCATTAAATGCAGTCAGAAACATGGAAAGGCAAGTTTATCTTAATGACTGGTATAAAATTATATATGCCACCTGTTCTTAAGTAGTTAACTAATTTTAAACTTTCACGTCGTATAATTATTTAAACGTCTTATAGGTATTTAACTATCTGACTGATGCAGCCGTAAGAGCTTAATGCGATACGTAAAACGTCCTGTCTTCGTCTGTTCTCCCCAATGACTACAACCCGAAAATTTTTAAAGCTAGAGTGAATATGCTTCTTGGTAAGCTCCCTCTATCATGGGCTTTCGCCCAACTCTTGAGGTCAGCGTCTGTTTTCCCCAATGACTACAACCCCAACATTTTTAAAGCTAGAGTGAATAGGCTGCGTCTTGCTAAGCTCTCTCTATCGTGGGCTTTCGCCCAACTCTTGAGGTCAGCGGCTGTTTTCCCCAATGACTACAACCCCAACATTTTTTGAGCTAGAGTGAGTAGACTGCGTCTTGGTAAGCTCTCTCTATCGTGGACTTTCGCCCAACTCTTGAGGTCAGCGTCTATTTTCTCCAATGACTACTTGACCCCAAAATTTTTAAAGACAGAGTGAATAGGCTGCTTCTTGGTAAGCTCTCTCTATCATGGGCTTCCGCCCAACTCTTGAGGTCAGCGTCTGTTTTCTCCAATGACTACAACCCCAACATTTTTAGAGCTAGAGTGAGTAGGCTGCGTCTTGGTAAGCTCTCTCTATCGTGGGCTTCCGCCCAACTCTTGAGGTCAGCGGCTGTTTTCCCCAATGACTACTTGACCCCAACATTTTTAAAGCTAGAGTAAATAGGCTGCGTCTTGGTAAGCTCTCTCTATCGTGGGCTTCCGCCCAACTCTTGAGTTCAGCGGCTGTTTTCCCCAATGACTACTTGACCTCAACATTTTTAAAGCTAGAGTGAATAGGCTGCTTCTTGGTAAGCTCTCTCTATAATGGGCTTCCGCCCAACTCTTGAGGTCAGTGTAAAGCTAAGGGCAAGCCCATCAGCAATTAAACAATTTTAACGTAGAAGAAAGTAAAATAACCGCCTACAATCATCCCACAGCAGGGTAAGGGAGCCTCCATCATGAAATTCAAGTTACCAGTTTATGTAATAGTTGCCGAATGCGGGAGATTACAAACCCGAGCAATTAATATTCGAAAATTCCCTACTCTTTAATCATTTTGAATTTTCGCGATTTGAACACATAATATTATTACTAAATAGAAAGCACCGCTGTGTTTTTTTTTTTTTTAGATAGTGTTATTTATTTCATTAAAAAAGTACAATACATTTCATTATTAATCTAAAATATTACTAATACTAATCGAAGCCAACATTTTTAAAATAATTATATCTAATAAAACTAAAATTTATTATATAATGTAAGTAAGTAAAGTAAAGTAACAGCCTATAATCATCCCACTGCAGGGAAAAGGCCTCCATCATTGAAATTACCTCAGCAATGATGGGTACTGGCTTAATCACCACGCTTGCCAAATGCGGGTTGGTGATCACAAACCCGAGCAACGTTCGAAAATTCGAAACTTTTTTTTTCTTGCCCGACCCAGGAATCGAACCTGGGACCCCGAGATCATGACCCGGTATTTAAACCACTAGACCAACGGGGCGTTATATAATAAAATGAATAATAATAATTTACATAATTACAATTCATCATCATCATTATCATATCAGCCGAACGACGCCCACTGCTGGGCATAGGCCTCCCCCAAGGATCTCCACAACGATCGGTCCTGTGCTGTCCGCATCCAGCGGCTTCCCGCGACCTTGATCAGATCGTCGGTCCACCTTGTAGGGGGCCTGCCCACGGAACGTCGTCCGGTACGCGGTCGCCATTAATTACAATTACCAAGCCATAATATAAAAAAATTTGAACAAATAAATTAATTTATTTAGTAATAATTATCGCTGTGTATTTAGTAATAATTATCCATACTCTTGTTGCCCGACCAAATCGAACCCTGGGACCCAAGATCTTGACCCAGTACCCAAAACACTAGATGAATAGCTGCTTTACAATAAACAAAAGTCGAAATGCTTACGTTTTACTGTGCCTATAAATTAAATATCTGCAATCAAAAGTTTCAAATTAAGGTCGAAGTTTTACAAACAAGTAAAATGTAAGATGTTGAAAAAGTATGCCTTTGTTCATTCCCTCGAATACTTACCGTTCAGTGTTGCCAACAATAAGAAATGAATTACGAACGATCACGGTTTTATTTTCACACTTTCATTAAAAAAGTTAATCACGGTTAGGGTTGCTAACGTTTGATAAAAATTGATTGGAATTATAACATGTGAATATTTGCGTAGTATTTGTAATGTACTTTTTATATATGAGGATGAGGAGGGTATGTTATCCTTAATCGCAAGCGGGTTGGCGATCGCAGTTTGGCCAAATGCCAATGGTGGAGAGAAGAACTGCTCGTCTTCTTCTGGAACACAACACATTGGTCTGACCCTAAAGTAGGTAACCATTCAAAATACTAGTTATGTGGCAATCGGAAACAACGAAGATATACCAACACTCAGACTCTAAAGAAAATCTAAAAATATTGTTTTCTTAAGGCCTCGTAGTTCGTGATTTATGGATCGAAATCCATTGATCGCCTATTACGGAGCGCCTATGCGCACCGTAAGCGCCAGCGCGCGACAATACGGGCCGACGCGATTACGTATTTTGTTGTTATTTAAACATAGTAATTAAGTATATAATTTAATAAATTCAAACTCAGCGAATATGTCTAAAATGTCTAAAATGTCCGTAGTTTAGTCGTGAAATTGAAAAACATTTCGAAGAGAGGTAGGTTTGTGATTTTATTCAATCTAGCCAAGTTAATCAAATCGTGTAACCGATAGCGACTTTGACTAGAATAGATTCTCAAATAATACATATATTTTTTTTCAGACTTTAAAACGCTGTTTTCTAGTTATTAAATGGGTTTTAATAAACCAAAAACGCTGCCTCTTAGAACTACACCGCCTTAATTGACTCTTTCGAGAACAGAATTCGGGACCTCAGAGCAGGCTACGCCTTGAAAACCGGTGTGTACGCCACTTCACAACATAAGTGCAGAAGATACCAAAAAATAGCGATCTCACAAAAATTTTAAACTCGTTCTAAATTCGTTCTAAATCATACAATGGGGACAACCCTGTGCGCAATGAACCAGAATCATTTGCAATAATTATGCGAAGCGAATGAAAGGAGAAATTGCTAAGGATGGCAAGAGAAAAATTACTCTTATTGTGTGACTTAAGCCATTAATTTATGAATACCTATTGTTTTTGTACGAGTAATACAAAATGATTATAAAGGCCGTTTTCACTTGAACTTAGGAATACAATAATTATTCAGTGTTTTATAAGTATTGGGTACTGGTCGGACAATAATAGGTGTAAATATCAGTTTGAGTAATTGTTTGCGTGTGCGTGTGTGTGTGAGTAATATGAAGGTATACCAGGGACACTTTCTTTTAAAAAAAAATCAGGAGGAGGAGAATTCGGAAGTTCTGATCGTATTGATTTTATTAAGGATAATAAAAAAACCTGTTTCTTTACAACAACAACAACTTAGGTATTATGCTTAGTTACAGGAATTTTTTTTAGATTAGGAGATGTTTTGTCAAACATGTTGTTATACTTGTTTTGCAATAGAATCAGCCTCACACACGTCATTTTATGACATAGAACTTTACATTTATTGAAACAACTGATCGCAGAATTTTTTTTCGTTAAATTAAGTATGTTAGTAGTATGGATTCCTTTCTCTTAGTGGTCCACCCTGGGCAACGGCATCTTTGGTTTTCTAACCAATGATGACGGCTAACAGATCCCTCTGCGGTGGTAGGCTTCGTAAGAGGCCGCCTGGATGCTACCACCCTCATGCCGGAGTCCAGCGCCAAACAGTTTTTCTGTGTTCCGCTGGTGTGTGCGAGAACCAGTGCCTCTGGGTAAGCTCGCTCCATTTTGGCTTTTCCTTAACCGTAGAGTTATGTATGTAATCAAGATCAAGCACATTTTTTATAAAAAAAAGAAGAAAAAAAACAAAATATGGGAAAAGGTTAGAAAGAGGGTGTAGGCGGGGCAGGCGCGCAGCAGAGGTAACGAGCAAATGCTTATACTTCTGCCCAGCCGTGAGCGCTGTGATTGGTTTCTTTCGAAGAATTGCATCGCACCGTTTATTTGCAGTGGGGCGCAAGCGGCGACATCTGCTCTCATACAAATGGCGTAGGAGGCTTTAGGTAGGTGTATGTATTTTAAGTAGGTATATTATTTTGTATTATGTGTATTGTATATTAGGTATTGGTATGTAGGTATATGTGTATTGTATTTTAGTAACATGTATGTTATTGTATCTGTTATACATCGCTTGTCTTGCACAGTGCTACCCCTACTCTACTAAAACTAAATTTCCTCTACCCAAAGGTTGTCTGGTAGAGATCGCTTAAAGCGATAAGGCCGCCTATTTGTACATTTTCTCTTCTTTGTAATTTATTTGTTTTCTTTTATTTTGTGCAATAAAGTGTTATCTATCTATCTATCTAAAGTGTTATCTATGAGAGCCTTTCTAACCTTTTTTCCATGTTCTGTGGCTGGACTAGTAATAAAGAGTTTGGTATGATAATAATTATGGTTATATCTAAAACGAAACTAAACTTTTAAACTTTCGCGTTGCATTATAACTAAAACTTATAATTGCGGGTCTGAACGCGACGTAGGTGTGGTATGTAGTAGTATTGACACTACTTACATTCCTCGACGTTTCGGCCGTGATGCTAGGCCGTGGTCACGAGGGGACTACATACTACTTTACTTATAGGGGAATTCAATACTACTACATACCATACCTACGTCGCGTTCAGACCCACAATTATAAGTTTTAATACTACTTTACTTATAGGGGAAGTTAATACTACTACATATTACCATACCTAAGCTACGTCGCGTTCAGACCCGCAATTATAAGTTCTAATTATATCTAAAATGTTCCGCTATATAGTTTTTTAGAAATAATCAGTTCTAGATAATATCAACGCCCCGTCGGTCTAGTGGTTTAAGTACAGGCCAATGTGTAGAGGTCCTGTTTCAATCCCAGGGTCGGGCAACAAGGTTTCTAATTTCCGCAAGTTGCTCGGGCTTGGGATCACCAACCCGCATTTGGCAAGCGTGGTGATTAAACCTGTACCCATATAAGGTAACTTGAAATCAATGAGGAGTGTTAATTACTTTTACTTTTAGATAATAATTATCAAATGATATAAAATTTCTGAGTACCACTAATACTTCTTAAAGTTTCTAGTCAGTGGATCACTGACAAAGTCTATAAGCTAAACCTCCCGCTGTAAAATGTTAAAACTTCCAAACTACTTAGTAACTCCTTGACTTAAAATGTTGACTCGAAATTTTTAAGTTATGAAAACTGAAATTTTATTTACATCTTGAACTTAGCCATAATAGAGTTCAATTCAGTTAGCCCACTTTGGATTTGCTCTAAGAAAATTGCGAAGCTTAAGCAGTGGGGGGGGGGGGCATAGTAAGAAGAACCGGTGGCCGTTAAGAGGAAACACAAGGTTTTTCCATACAAACATAGTCGCCTGTTTCCCCTGGATAAAGCCAGTAGAGCAATAATTTTTATTACAAAAATCCATGGTTACTATTAGCATGTTTCTATGTTTTCTGTTTTTTCATAAATTAATTAATAAAAAGATATGAGCCCTCAAAAATCGAAAAAATTCGCCAGATTTTCGCTGTGTTCAAACATCCAGAAAACAAATTAAGCTTAATTTTAGAAAAAAATGGAAAACATACGAAGACGGCCAAAGACTTTCTTTAATTTTTAATGAAAAAAGTATTTAAATCGGTCTAGTTTTGGAAAAGTAATCAGGGGACTACGAAACGTTGATTTGGTGTGTTTTTAGTAGGTATTTTTGGTCCAAGAAGCAGTTGTCTCTATCATACTCTGCGGTGAAGGCGTTTGGCACTGCGCGACAGCAATAGATTTTACAAATACCTATTTTTCAATTCTCTCGCCCGTAGTGTTTCCTCTTAAGGCTTTGGTTCTGAAATGGCGACCATGCACTTAGGCCGCGGATCCGATGAAGGTCACAGGAAGCCGCTGGATGTGGGTGGATGGGAGAACCTTTTGTGAACCAAAGTACAGCTTCACGGAACATGTCATGCAAGTATCTACAATGGCATTACCACTGAAAATTTGCAATTGCACCATATATATCGAATTTCAAATATTTCGGCTCTAATACATTAAATATAAAATTATCGGTCCTTCGGGCCCCCCTGAGAATGGGGGCCCTGGGCACGGGCCCCGTGTGCCTTTATGGAGAAGACGGTATTAGGACTGCTAAATACCGATTTTATAAATGTCGCGAAATCTAGACCATGAACTAGACCGTTACTAAGTATTAACGACTTACTAGCTTTCCTACACGTTATATCGCGGGCATTAGCGGGATCAAAAATCTGTACCCAGTAAGAATAACGGCATTATTCAGCCCACTGCAGGGCAAAAGCCTCCATCATTGAATTCAAGTTACTACAGCAATGATGGGTACTGGCATAATCACCACGCTTGCTAAATGGGGGTTGGTGAGCACAAACCCGAGCAATGTTCGAAAAGTCCAAAACCATAGTGAGATTCAAAATAGCCTATTCCCTTTCTCAAGGTCTTATCTATCATTGTACCAAATGCGAGCGTATACCATCAGCAGCACTCATAACCCAATGCATCTTGAACATCAGTCTCTGAACTAATGATAAGCAACGCCGGGAGTGGGCACTAGTTGGATGGGTGACCGTTTTTGGCATCATACCATGAGCGCTTCTGTGATTCGGAGGGCACGTCAAGCCGCCGGTCCCGGCTGTTGTCACGAGATAACAAAAGTTAAGCCCTGTCGGAGGCCTTCGGACGGCTTGGGAAACGTCCAACCGGGGTGATATTGCCACAGCGTCGCCCTCGCCGTCCACCAACCCGCACTAGGCCAGCGTGGTGGAACTTAGGACTTAACCCTCTCCATAAAAAGGAGAGAGACCCGCGCTTAACAGTGAGCGAAAGCCTGCGTTCCGTTGATATTTTTATTCATATGACATTAGGCTACTGAACATAATTCAGCTTTGGTTGCTCCATGAGTCCACCGGGAACGTTTTATTACAATTTACTTTGAGTTGCTCTCGCGTTAAGTTTTGTAGACTTATTTTTATTTGAGTTAGTGAATTGGAACATCAACTTCACAGAGCTTAATCAAAATATTTTTATTGGCTTAGATAAACACATGGAACTTTAAACCTTAGTGGTGGAGTATCCATCAGTTTTCAAGGTGTCATCTACATCGAAATCTCGGGTCTGATTTTTGTAAAGTTCAATGTGGAAAAAATATCATTTATTGGGTCTGGGTGTTTGTAGTTCTTTCGTTGTTACTGTTGTCCATAAAGCTTTAAATAGTTACTTAGTGACTTTGAGATCAGAACAATTATTTAAGTGATATCTACACTTACTAATATATAAAGCTAAAGAGTTTGTTTGTTTGTTTGTTTGAACGCGCTAATCTCAGAAAGTACTGGTCTGAATTGAAAAATTCTTAAGGCTATAAAACATCACGCTGCGACCTATAGGAGCGAAGCATGAGTGAAAAATGTTGCAAAAACAGTCGCGATCATAATAACAGTACCTAATTGACGCGAACTAAGTCGCGGGCAACAGCTAATTGTTAATAATTAAAAAAAAAATTTTGTTTATTTTAAAGTGCAAAAATTAAGAAGATACTTGATATCTGCAAGCACAAAAACTATTAGTTGACGTAAAGTGTTGAAGTTTTTAATCGACCATTTCATTCGATAAAGGAATATAATGTAACCTCATTTATGACCTCCAAAAGTACTCGTATTATATAATCTAATCGTTTTATTATACTTACAAAAGTATTATTAAAAACGTTTATTCTCTGCGAAAACAGATGAGAGGTCTTCACCTTGACCTGTGGTCTTTGTGTCCGTCTGTGGCATTAAAGCAAAACGGATTGACTGAATGTTGTTATCATTTTCAAAGAAATGGATTTTATCTGTGTTGAATAAAGCCATGTCTAGACATTCTAAGAAATCAGCTATTTTCTTTGTTGATATACGGGTTGGAGTAGAAAAACAGAACATAAATAAGATAGGCACTTGTCTGTGTTTGTGCCTTGATAGTTGACACAGTGGTTCGGTACTTGTGACTAGTGGGGGGCACACACCGCCGTTTCAAGTTCACGAGAGGATCGTGTTCTGGGATAACCTGAGTGATCTCGCAAAATGTATTATAAATGTTGTTTGTAATTTAAATACATCGTGCTTTTTAAATTTTGTATTGATGTTTTGCTTCCTCTATCGCATTGGATACTAGTATGTCTGTCATTATAGATGTAAGGATGATGTTTAATAAATAAATAATAAATAAATGTATTTTTAATGGTCGGCTGTTTTTGGCAGCGGCGTGTTTTTTTCCGAATTCTACTAGTGTTATCTGGATTTTAGTTTTACAAACTGCCTATAACAGAAAGAAAGAGGTTTATTTTGTACTACACACATGAGACAAATACAAGTATACAAATGTATAAAAGTACCAAAATGGTAACCGCTCAGTGTGTGACACCGACTTTCGGCCGGTCCTAATAACCTATCTATTTTCAGTTATATCGAAGATAGAAAACAACTTCTGTCTTTGTTTCTCTGGACGGCAAAATCAGAGACACAAGATGTTTTCTATTTTCGATATGCCAAAACTGAAGATAGATAGATTATTGGGACCGGCTGTTAGAGTCTCTGACATGACTTGATTTAGGACGTTTCGGCCGTGATGCTACGGCCGTGGTCACGAGGGGACTGGTGCGCGGTGTCTCCGTCTGCATCGGGCGGCCAGTTCTTCTGCTACCCTCGAACTCTCCGATATTTGTTGTACACTTGAACTGGAGTCAGTAGGTTCAGTGCGACACACAACACTCACAGTATCCAGGTTAATGTTTATTAATAACGGCGACTCACGCGGTTTGCACTTATTACCACGGCCGTAGCATCACGGTCGAAACGTCGAGGAATGTAAGTAGTATCAATACTACTACATACCACACCTACGTCGCGTTCAGACCCGCAATTATAAGTTTTAGTTATAATGCAACGCGAAAGTTTAAAAGTTTATCTTGATTTAGGACTTCTAACAGGCAACAGAAGCCGGGACCAAAGGATCTATCTTCCGTTGATCGACTGCCGAGAACTATGTCTATTACTGATTTAAGTGTGTAGTGTTTACATAGATTACTTAGAAAAGATTTGATTAAAAAAAACAAGATCCAAGATCTCGGGGTCCCAGGTTCGAATCCCGGGTCGGGCATCAAAAAGTTTCGAATTTTCGAACGTTGCTCGAGTTTGTGAAATCCAACCCGCATTTGGCAAGCGTCGTGATTCTGCCAGTACACCCATCATTGCTGTGGTAACTTGAATTCAATGATGGAGGCCTTTTCCCTGCAGTGGGATGATTATAGGCTGTTACAAGAAAAAAAAACAAGAAAATTGTCCTCGGACGTCACGGATACCGGACGGAAATGAGTTGCACGGGACGCAGAATCGCCGAACCGCGGCGAACAACACCGAGCGAACGTGCAATGCGGTTCGCGAGCGAACATCGATGGTCGGTCACAGACTCCCTTTAATATCTTCCTAGTATAGTCCTAGTACTTGTCCGTTATTGAAGTAAATCCTATAAGATACAGTTCGCTCTTTATTCTACCTCATCAACTACCGAAGGCACAAACTCTTCTCCTTAAAAAAATTAAGTAGAAATGGTAGAAATATCAGAAGCCAAAAAACACCTGATATTTCTACGACTTCTCCTAAATTTGTTTTTACATTTTAAGGGTTAACAACTTTACAAATTTAAAAGAGGAAATATGTAAGCTAATTAAAAAAATATGAAGTGTGCCTGACAAAACAAACAGCTTGCTAAAAATTAAACCAGAGAAGGACACTAAAAAGTATTCAAATCATGCTAATTACTGCGTGTTCCGCATTGCCTCCTGCCGACCATTTTTCACTAAGCATCTGGCTTGAAATGTAAGAGAGTAATGATAATAAAGTTATTTAATAATTTATATTTTCTTGTTTAAAAGAATGGCTACAAGTCCTAGACGTAATGCCAAGAAGCAAAATTTGTGTAATTAAGTAAAAGAGAGAAGCAATCTTACATTAATAACACAGATTATCTATGCGTTATGCTATAATGTTTTTTTCATAGAAGCGGAGGGATCTTGAATTTTTTTTTTTGTAAAAGTCATAAAACAGGATTTATTTTATAGAAAACTATACACATGTTTTATACTGCCGCTTTAAACAACTATGGCTATATTTTAAAGTTGCGTAATTAAAGACAATAGTTTTCGTATTACCCACCTTAAAATAATGAATTTTGCAACATATTCAACTAATATTACTATATAAACTTGAAAAAATTATGTCTCAGGCGGGACTCGAACATGCATCTCCTCCATGCGAGTAGATGCGGGTTCGAGTCCCGCCTGAGACATAATTTTTCAAGTTTATATACTGATATTATAATTGAAATTTTATTGCTAAAATATCAAATAAAGTGTATTCAACTTAACCCCAAAACCGCCGCGTCTTACGCATTGGCCCCGAGCGCGGCTCGATTGTCCCCACAACTGGGTCAAGCCGAGTGAAGCCGATTTTTGCCATTTAATTAGAGCGACGCCGACGGGAGTACTCGTGTACTTTTTGCTGGTTTTGTACGGGTGTAATCTCGTTAAGCCTATACCAAAACTCCGCCACTGTGGACCGTAACACTATTTTTTAATGCTCCGTTCGGAATTTTATAAAATTGTCCATGATTTTCCAGCGGGTAAGGTGTCGGAATAAGGTTATCTGAGAATGTGTAAAGTTTTGTAAGAGAAAATATTTAAGTTGGTTTTGTACATAGATATTTGTTAATATAATATCATATTAAATAAGTGTTTATTTAGAAAACAGTATTGTTTGTTGCTTGCATAGTCCAATCAAATGTGTTATTGTTTAAATGAGTTCAACGTTGTTTTGCTTAGAAGCTATATAAATGATAGCAAATTAAAATCAATATCAAACCATTAAAATACGTAAAAATTTGTTTGAGTAGAACGTGATTTTGTATAGAGAATCATAGTTTTAAGTTCAATGTTGAGTCCATACTTTTTCGTTTCTGATTTGAATGTTTGCTTTTTTTTATATGGCTGCAACTTTAATAACTTTTATTTTTAATTTATATTTAAGACGTTTATCATCGCCAACTTTGTCACAAATAAACTATTCTTACTAACATATTTTTAGTTATATCTTAATATTTGTACCTTGTAGTGTCGCGTCGTGCTGTCACATAAAAAGACTAAACACATTAAAAGACGAAAACACTAAGGGGTACTGCGGCGAGAAGTCGTGCAGCAATGTCTTTAGACCATGTTACTGCCAACCAGTGTGCCAGACGTGGTGCTTATGCAAATCCTCCTTTTAGGCCTTTGTCCAGTACCATCATCAAATGTTTAATTTTGCTGAATACAGTTATATCAGGTAATATTTTTCGTTACACAATATCATCATCATTTATATTGTGTGCTAGCGTAAATACAGAACATTATATTTATAAATTAGTTTTCGTTTTTAAGTTCTCATGTAAGTGAAATAATATTTCTTATGAGAATAAATTCTGCTTTAGCCGTATCACTACTATTTACTGTTTAACTGTTTAACAAAAAATATAACCTGATATAACTGTATTCAGCAAAAGCATTTCGGCTTGCCCCATCAAAGGAAATTGCCCCAAAAATATCTCCGTCTGTTTTTCACACTTCGCATAGACGTCCATCAATCTACGGAAACTACGTTACACCCGATACGATGTTTGTGCAAAAATTAGACCCAATACATTGGCTCAGGCGATTCGGCTCACGTCCACGCCACTTGTTCTATTATAGGGGCCTCTGGGAAATCGCAAGAACAGGTATAAACAACTCAATTGCGTATTGTTTAGGTTAGGTTCCTGCTACGTGATGGGAGAGTTCGGAAATCGGGCATTATTTAGAAAACGATTTTGTGGCGGATAATCGGGAGGTGTTGGGATTTCCAGACATTAGTCAGTTAGGAGGGGCAAGAAATAGTAGCAAGGTGTGTCAAGTTGATCGCTAGGCTTACGCGGGTTAAGACAAACTCAAACAGAGGATCACAAAAATGAGTAGTAGAGAGTACTACTTACTTTTAGGCGACTCTGAAAAATATTAAGATTTATTTCTGTTGCAAGAGACATTATACAGTACACAGATTTAAAAAAAATGTGTGACTGGCTAGGCCGAACAATATAAAGCAGAAATAGGAAAACAATTAAAATGGCACCCTAATACCAAAACACATAAGTGGTTCAAGTCTACGAGTCTCAAGATCCCGGCAGAAAAGCACACAACTAAGCATAATATTGTTTTTACTTTACAAGCACACAACGCTGGTCTATAATTGGAGCCACAGAGTAAACTCTAAACATAGGTCTTGCCAAAACGAAGATTAGCAAACTTGGAGTACTATTTTAATTACGGGTTACTTTACAACAGGAAAATATAAGGTGGTGTTATTGTATACTGCTCTACTTATTATTATACCCAACTTTTTATAAGAGACCATTAAATAAAATCGAGAATAAATTATTAATCTACTTCTACAAAAACGTTGCCCTGATAAATATAAGCAAAAAATATTCACTGAGTTTGAAGGATATAATGAAAGATTCATCAATCCCTTTACCAATACAGGCGGTACAGTATAAATCGAATAAAAAGTATTGTAGCCACAGTACGTTCCTTGAGCGGTATGTCTACTCCATAAAATTAATTTGAGACTATTTTCCGCAGTGAAAGTAGTCTACATATAATATTATATTGTTTATATTTCCTGTAAGGATGTTTGGACACTTAGCGGAGGTCTAGTTCACAAGTTCGAAGTCGCTCATCGAGCTATGGAGAGGGTGATACAAAACGAGCATATTCGTCAGGGGATAAAAGTTATTGACATAGCCCGAAGGATTAGCACACTAAAGTGGCAGTGGGCTGATCATATCTGCCTTGGAACCGACAACCGTTGGAGCAGACGAATTCTGAAGGGTCCGTGGCCGAGTCCCCCAGTGTTCGACCCACCCGTGGTCAACGCCCCCGATTTAAATAAATCTAATATCATATTTTTTTCGGCTTTTGCACTAAGTACAGTCAACGAAAAAAGTTTCACAAGCTAATTATTATACTAAACCATGCATGTTTGCAATCTGGTAGCAAAATTCTAACCAAAAACCAGGAGTAGTAAGAAACAAAAGACTGTTATTACCCGACTGCGCAAAGTAAAGGAGTGGTAATGTGTGTTTATAATTTAAACTTTTATTTGTAGTTAGTTAAATGTAGAGAGAGTAGAGTTATTTTAAAGAGTGATTATTTAATTGTTATTATAAAACTTTAAAGACTGATTGTTATAATTATTTTGATTAAGTAAAACGATTTACATGTTATTATAGGTACTGGGTACCTTTAGGTAATCAAATCTGTGATTTAACAACCTTTTTTACTAGATTTTATAATTGTTATCTAGACATTTTATAAGACAAATATTTTGGTTTTATTAGTAAATAATTATAAATAACTAAGACTTTTAATAAATTGAAAATGCATACAAAATAAAACCAATAATTTTTTGTAGGTATCACTACTGTAAAATATATTAAACATTTATTTGTACGATCAGTATAAATAATTATTCGTTTATAAACATTTTATGCCTGACTGTATATTTGATTAAAAATTGCTTCAAATCAAATTTAACTGACCGTGGGCGTCGACCACAGGTGCGTCGAACACTGGGGGACTCAGCCACGGACCCATTCTGAAGTGGAGACCGCGATAAGACAAGCGTATTGCAGGACGCCCTGCGACTCGATGGATTGAGGACCTTGTAGAACTGGCATCGGCTGGATGGGGAAATCCCAGGACAGAGATTCGTGGTTTAACTTAAAAGAAGCCTACGTCCAGCAGTGGATGGACAATGGCTGTTAATTAATTGATTGATCGAGGGGTGTCAACATGGTTAAACAGGTATTACATTAGAAAGTAACAGATACTACGACTCTGAGTGACTATTGGCTAAAGAGTAACTGAATGCCTGTTATTTTACTGTGGTAAGACACTGAAATGTCATCAGTTATTCATTCTTTATGAAAACATTTTACATTTCTTCTAAGGTAAGACGTAAGTATTGAGAGTAAATAACAGGCAATGAAATATTTGGCGTATTTGATTTAATAAGTAGATCAAGTTCGACGGATAAAAGTTTTGAATATAAATTTTAACAAATGAAAATAATTGAAATGAAAGATATTTTTGGATGTTGAATTCACTTTACACTTAACATTTTACATCGTTTATGGTCAAGTGCAGACTAAACGGGTTGAACCAAATCAAACGCGAATTTAAAATCCGTGAATTTTTCTTTCTGTTCAATGTATATAATATAAAATATACTCAATAACCTTTTCACAACTCAAACTATCAATCAATCAATCAATCAGCCTATTGCAGTCCACTGCTGGACGTAGGCCTCCCCAAGGGCACGCCACAGTGCACGATCCCCCGCTTTCCTCATCCAGCCACTACCAGCGACCTTCTTCAGGTCATCGGTCCATCTGGCAGGGGGCGTCCTACACTACGTTGGCCGAGACGTGGTCTCCATTTGAGAATCCGTCTACTCCAACGCTCATCGGTTACAGAAAATCGGGTACTCAAACTATAGTTACACTTAATTTTATTTACGTTGCTTAAGCGGATTAAGTTTGCAAAAGTTCAGACAGACACATTTCACATTTTTAATATTAGGACGGATAGTCATCATCATTCTCTACCCTTGCCCAAACTTAGGTCACCAACCCGATTGACAAGCGTGGCGATTAAGGCCAAATTGTCTCTTGGAGAAGACCGAGTCCAGCAGTGAACTGATTAGGTTAAGATAAGTTAAGTCTATCAGATTATTATCATAACAACAATATCCAAATCGCTGAATTTTCTGAATTTGAAGAAGTTATAAAAGCAGACGCAATAAGAAATTTTCGTTTCAGATTTATGCCTTAATATCAGCCTGGGAAGTTTCAGCTACCTACCCTCCGGCCGTGTGTATTTTATTTCAGATGGTTTCTGTGGTGCAAGTTATTTGGAATGCAGTTCTTTTTTAAAAGCTCCAGAAACTTCATATTTTTTTAGTAGATCAAATAATACATATAAGTAGTTCCGAAATTTTTATGTCTTGCGGATTCAAGACGGTTATCTCCCAAGGTACAGTCAACAAATCTTTTTTTTTATTGTAATTTACCTCTTATTATTTAATCCACTGACATTTGAAACAAAAATATGATGGTCTAGAAATTCAGTGACTGTCTATACTTGATTGTAAGTTAATGTTAAAATTTATGTCACTGTTTATCCAAATTCGTAATTAGAATAAAATACTAGGGTTGTACCGCTTTTTGCTTTTTTGCTTCGTTTTTTGCTCGTATTAATATACCTAAGAATTGATGAAATTGAAATCTTTACTGTTATTATTTTTTATTAGAAATACAAAATCAATTTTACGATGTAATTTCAGTGCAATTTAGAACAGGTTAGGAAATTAGGAACCATTCGTTCGATACATTAGCTAAATGGGCTTAGATCCAGACCTTAGACAAATAACAAAGATAAAAAAATGTTTTTTTTCTTTTTTTTTCTAACTTACATATTGAAACACTTCCCTTGATACAAATATTTATAAAAAACTTCATAATGTAACAACAGAAAGTTATCTCTTATAAATTATAATATTTGATGGCTAAGAAAGGATTTTTGTAAGTTTGAGGTCATCTAAAGAAACATGTTGAAATTTGTTGTAGGAGCATGGCCAATGAATAATGAAAGACACTGCTGTATGTATCTCGTCTAATGGCAGTACTCGTTTAGTTCCCGTTTACCACGTCCTTATAACAAGTAAATAAAAACTCTATCTAAATAAAATCTCATTTTAATAGTATCATGTTGTTAATAAAATTAAACGCCCTGTGTAAGCTGAGACACAGTGTGATTAGAGCATGTTACTCTAATTATTATAACCTAAAGCAATAATCGGCTTGGCCGACTAGGCGGCCATTTTGTAGCCGACTAGCCGACTAGTCGGCTAAAATGATAGTCGGCCCATCTCTATAAAATACAAATAAATCGAGGTAACTTAATGCAATATAAACTCGTCGAATAAAAAAGCTTCTTCGTATTGAAAAAAAAAAAACAAAGTCGGGAAGAAATTCAACGCTTAAACCCGTCACTTGGACCCAAAACCGAAATAGGTAGGTGCGGTATGAAATTGAAAATTTATGAAACAACAAGATTTGCCCGCTTGCACGGCTACGTTTATCTTCTTTCTTAGTTCGGAAGCCATTTCTGGACTCTCGAGGATTTTCTGTACCCTGTAGTAAGCCATCATGCAATTTTGTTGAAGCAACCATTTTGTGTATTGAAAATCAGATGGACGCAAATAGAATATTAACGAACGGTGATTAGAAAACCGTTTTTTTTTTTACCTTTGTTTACAAACTCACACACACACAAAGAGAGAGAGAGGGAGAAAGAGAGGGAGAATCACCAATCAATCACTGCCCGTATTTAATTTAACAGAATAAGTTAATTTAGAAAATTTTGCTAATGGCTATTTTATTGCTAAACTGTTGAATTTTTAATAGATCAATAAATAAAAAATATTTTTATAAAGACGATTATAAAAATATTTTTTTTTGTTTTAAAATTACAAAAGTTTAAAAAAATTAAAAAATATTAATTAAAAGAAAATTACAAACGAATTTACCATGAAACTGTTACGGTATTTAGTATGAAGTTAAAAAAGGGGATTGCGATTATGGTCCCTAACAAAAATTTGTTATTGCTCGTCTTCTTCTAGCAGTAATTCAGTTGCCTCTTTCGACACCCACAAGAAGAAAACTGTACTAAAAAACCTTTAAATAATTTTTATTTCTTTGAAAATGTCGAAATGAATGTTTTCGAAAACATTATTTTTTCTTATGCTGACTTAGTTCCTGAGATAAACGCTTTCGACAGACAGACAGAAGGATACACAACAAAGTGATCCTGACAAAGGTGTCCGTTTTTCTTTTGTATTTGTATAAGTTTGATTGTACAAAATGCGAGAAAATTTGAAAGCAGACCCAAGCATGCTTATATAATATGAGTTATTAGTTCATATTGCAAGAGACCGAATAAAAAAGTAAAGTAGCAGCCTAAATAGCCTCAATATTTACTCCACAGGGCAAAGGCCTCCATCATTTAATTCAAATTACCACAGCATTATTGAGTACATGCATAATCACCACGCTTGCCAAATGCGGGTTGATGCGATGACAAACCTGAGGTATGTTCGAAAATAAGAAACTCTATTGCCCGACCCGGGGATCGAACTCAAAACCTCTAAATATTTATGCCACTAAACTAACGCGGAAATGCTTATGCAAAATTAATAAACCAAGCAATAATAACTTTTTTACGAGCCAGTGAACGATTTATTATATAAGACATACTCAGCTTATGCGTTTAGCGTAATTGGATCAGACCAGGTAGTTTGCCTTAGAAATTTAACGCAATAGAAATAAATAAAGTAGTCTTAATGGATTTAATTTTAATACTTCTAAACAAAATTAACTCTCAAAAAACTAGAACAGTATCATGTTAGCAAATTACCTCTACTATTTATTGAATCACAGTAAACTATTCATGTAGTTGTTCATAAAGTCGAATTCGTCGCTAACGCCAAAAGCGGCCGCTTTTAGCAATAATGTACAAATACAAAATGCCAGAATGAAAAGCAGTTAACAGTGATTCAATAAAAACCAGATGTAATTTGCTGAAATAGTACTGTTCTAGTTTTTTAAGAATTGATTTTGCTTAAAAGTAATTAAATTAAATCAATTTGGGACAGCTCATAGTTCTAGTAGTCCCCTTACGGCCAGTACCAATAATCTATCTATCTTCAGTTTTGGCCTATCGGAGATAGAAAACATCTTCTGTCTCTGATTTTGCCGTTCAGAGAAACAAAGACAGAAGCTGTTTTCTATCTCCGATATGCCAAAACTGAAGATAGATCGGTTATTGGGACCGGCCGTTAATAAAACGGCTAGCGATTGCAACACGCAGGATGCCAAACAGTAGATGTCGAATTGTTTATCTATAGAAACGTTTCTTGCGCTGCTTCTTCTCGGCACTAGCCCAGACTTGTCCCGAAGCAGTGGTAGGTTTGAATTGGGACGTGTAATAGCGCCTCCTGGGGCCTATTTGCAGAAATAAAACTGATTTTAACAGATTTTTTATTTTAATGGAACTAGTGGATACGACAGAACGAAAAGTGGCTAGACTCTCGATCAATATTTTTACACTTTTTTTTTCTTTAATTTAAGACACAAACAGCCTTACAAAAGTTTTGAATTCACAGTCTAAGAAAGACTTTTATCTTAACAGTCGTCCACTATACGTTAAAGCAATTTGTATTCCTATGTTATTATTGTACTTTAATTATATTTATTTAAGTATTATACATATTATTTGCCGTTGATCCTCACTTAATGAGGTCACACGTGACGACTGCTGCTAAGTGAAATTATTTCGCAATGGGCTTTACGACACACGATGCAGCACACTGTTTTTGTTATGTGAGGAAATCGTAATTGTTCTTTTTGCCCTTTTAATCTTACTTATTTTTGGCAAAACCGCTGGATTGTTTCTTTTCTATTTTAATTGATTGTTAATGTAAACGAATAAGTGTTCTTTGTGTTTGTTCTGAAGTAAACCTACTGCGTCTTTAACTAGTGTACTTTTTCCTTTACGCAAGAAAATTAGCCGCTTATTTGTTAGCGTTGTCTAAAAATAGAGGTGTTTATTAGCCGAAGGCAAAGTCTGGGCTCATCAATATCAGATATTAGGTCTAAAAGAATATAAAATGTCATAATATTCTTTTGGACCTTCTTTCTATATACTAAGACTTATTATTGGTGTGTATATTAATAAGTGCTTAATGACATAGCGTCATGTAAAGATTATTAGTTGAGCATTAAAGTAGATTGTTAGTTAAGCGTCCTGTGTTACAGTACTAATAATAGCACCACCCCTTCTCTTCCTAATGGGTGTCGAAAAAAGCGACTGCAGGATTACTGCCAGAAGAAGACAAGCATCAGTGTTTTCTCTAGCGTGGGTTTATGGAAAAATAAGGGTTCTCCAAAAGGAGATTTTTGTCATAACCCGCCCATCCAACAGTTACCCCTTTATGCTACCATCTTACGATGACCATTGGAATAGAAGCACAGTGCTTGTCTATTAAAAGCCTTACTGTCCTTAGATAGATCTAGTTTGTTGTATTTAGTAATTGACATTCAATCTATCTAACCTTTACACAGGAGAACCAAACAGTTTTAGACCAAATCCACACAGTTAGTGTCATTAGCGCAAGTTTTCTTCTCACATTTTGTTTGGCATTCCATTTTATTTATTTAATTTTCTAGATCTCGGAATCTCTTCGAAAATGACTGCATTTTCACAGAAGCAGATTTCAGAAGAGAAGACCGTGAATTGACCAAATGTAGTGCTCAAAATCTGTGATGTGTCATTTTTGAGCACTGTGCGTATACGTATACTTTGTGTCAGCGAAATTTAGAGTTGAGACTCTACCGTTATCAGCAAGCCCTAATTACTAATTAATTCATTTCCTCTGGTGCCAACGTTGAGTTTAAACAATGGCTTCGAGCCACATTCGTTGTTACTCTGGGCAATCATACTCAAGTCTGGCTCTGACTGCAATTCTACAAGCACCGACACCCAGCTTAAGTGAAGATGCTCTTCTTCTGTGCTCAAGCAGCGGATAGTGTCAAGTGAGCCGACTACCAATGTAACAACCCATTTCGCCCACTGCTGAGCACGGGTCTCCCTCTTTTTTTTATGGGGAGGGGTGAAGGCCTTAGTTCCACCACGCTAGCCTAGTGCGGGTTGCTACTTAGAGCTAACTACCAAGCCACCTCTAATATTGAAACCTCATTAACATCTAAAGTTGGTAAAGGTTAAAAAAAGTATCGGCCCCTAAGCATCCCACTGCAGCGCAAAAGCCTCCATCATCGAATTAAAGTTACCATAGCAATTATGGGTGCTGTCTGTTCTGTGGGTGCATAACCACAACATTCACCAAACCCGAGCAATGTTCGAAACTTTCGTGTTACTCAACCCGGACATCGAACCTGGGACCCTGAGATCTTGGCGCGGTATTTAAAACAACCAATAGACCTAAGTTGCTATTCCCCACAATTTCAAAACTCATGGACCAAGGTCATCCTAAACAAACATGGCCGTTATATTGTAGAATTATTTTTCTTCACAGAATATGGAAAGTAGATTTATCAAACGATAACAATGAATAATTCATATCTCACTGATCAAAAATATGTAAAAAGATTTATTACGGTCTATTTTAACTTAAACAATGTTATGATTGAATCTGGAAATCGTCTCGTGTGCCTAATTGCAAAAATAAAACTAATTTTGCAGTAAGTATTATATATTCATTTATTTATTTAATCTTTATTGCACAGATTTAACAAAAAAAAGTACAAATGGCGGACTTAATGCCGTATGGCATTCTCTGCCAGTCGACCATTAAGTTAAGCAGAAATGTAAAGTGGGAGGTGCGATAAAGTATAAGCAAAGTTACAAGTAATTATTTAAAATTAGGTACAAACAATTAACATATCATCCAATTAAATTATAAACTAATATATAAGCTTCAAACAGTATACACATACGTAAATGGTTATACACAAATACAATTATACAATACATACTTAAATATATGAAAATATGATAAATACATAAATAAGATTTGACGTTTTGACGACCTCCGTGGCGGAGTGGCGTACACACCGGTTTTCAAGGTGTCGCCTGCTCCGAGGTCCCGGGTTCGATTCCCGGACGGGTCAATGTAGAAAAAATGTGTTTTTCTACATTTTCTCGGGTCTGGGTGTTTGTGGTACCTTCGTTGTTTCTGGTTTCCAAAATACGAATGCTTTAAATAGTTATTCAAATTGGGATCAGAACAATGTATGTGATGTTGTCCACATTTATTATTATTATTATTATTTTAAGATGACTTACAATGAAAAGTGAAACTAAGTAGAAGATGACAAAAACAATTGACGGAATATTATAATATATTAAATTAATATTAGTATTATATTACATTGAATTACTAAATCAATAATACAGGTGACATTTTAATCACGCTTCAAATTTTAATGCAACAATCTACGAGACAAAAAACAAATGACGTATTTTTTCTTTTGGTATACTCGTAGCCCAGTATAAAAATATCAAGATAAATAACTTAGAAAATGCCGACAAAAATTTAAAATTTTTGATACGGCCCCCTAGCAACACTTTTTTTGACTTGCATTGCATTCTCAATACTATTTGTCGCTCGCTGCTAGTCAGCTAGCTGTCACATCGACCGCTGCTGTCACGGCTTTTTACAGATTTTTGTGTGGTAGCCATGCGGCGCTAGTGTCGTACAGCGTTAAAAGAGAATACCAATCGAGCATTCATTGCTGTCACAGCAGTGTAATCAAAGCGCTATGTTAAATTTTGTGTTTTTTTTTTGTTAAACGATGCTGTAAATCAGGGGTCGGCAAATCGCGGCCCGCGGACTTCTTACTTGAGGCCCGTAAATGTTTTGTAAATGAGCTGTAAATATCAAATTAAATGCATGAACGAACCATGATGAGAACTTGAGTGCCATTTTACGAATTGAAACTACAAATACGACAGCTAACATACAAGAAATAGCCTGCATTTAGGATCTCAGACATCACATTTTTTTTTTCAATGGCTTATAATACCAATTATACGTTTATTTGACGACCATTTGGATCAGCGGTAGTTAACGCTGCTTCTGAGCCATGGGCCGCGGGTTCGATCCCCGCACAGTACAAATATTTGTGTGCATGAACATGTCTGTTTGTACTGGTCTGGGTGTTTTCTATGTATTATAAGTATATATGTACAAAAAAAAAGTATATAAGTAAGTTTATCGGTTGTCTAGTACCCCATACGACAGGGTACTTAATAGTACCTTAATTTGGGACTAGATGGCTCAGTGTGGCCCATTGAGGCATGTCTTAAATATTTATTATTTATTATTTATATCACAAGTTCTTCATTTCGCCATCTTATGGCCCTAGCCTGCCATAATGTTGCCGACCCCTGCTGTAGATACAACGTTTGTATTTTTAACTCTTTCAAAATGCCTGGTGGTGAGCCAAAAAATATTTCAGTGACGTAATTCGGGAGATAGGGGTGACCGATAAATCAATCAATCTAGCTGCGAATCAGAAAGGAGATTGGCACTTTCTGGCTACGTACCATTTATAGTTACAGTTTAGAAACAAAATGTATAAAAAATATGTGTCATTTATAGTATATTTCTATCGGTAAAAACGGTTTTATGCTATACTAAAGTCAAGATTTGATATTTGATATCGATTTTTTTTTTTTGTAATAAGGTCAAAAGAGTTATAGCGGCCCTATATAAACATAGAGACAATGGCATAAAACTACTTTTTACCAAACCGAAATATTGTTTTATCTTTAACGATTTTCAAATGTTTGTAGAAATATTTCTTTCGCATGTAAGTGGTATCAAAAACAATGATAAAAAAACTCAGCTGGCTTACAGCTTAAAGCCTTGTATAAATTCGTTAACACAAGCAATGTCATGGCAGCTCAACGCTTGTGGTACTCGAAAGGTCTACAACCTTTTCAAGCTCCACCTAGGGCAAGTTTTTATCTAAAGAATTTCAATTTTGCGATTCACACTAGCAATAAAGTAAAATAAATATTTTAAAACAGGTATTACAACAAGTAACTGTGTAGACAGTTTTTCGGGACTTTGTTTGCATATCTGTCTAAATGGTTTATATGTCACCGTAAAATTGTAAACTTCGTCAGTTCATATTGAACGTCGATGGATTACAATCTAACCTAACCTAACCCACCGTTAGTTTATAATCTCACGCGTTGTTTTGTAAACTGACAGAGCCAGATGAAATTTTAACCACCTTCCAAATTTTAATATATCAATCTACGAGACAAAAAACAAATGACGTATTTTTTCTTTTGGTATAGCCCAGTACAAAAAAGTCAAGATAAAGCACTTAGAAAAAAAGTTGTGCGTGTACTAGTGTACACACGTAAGAAGTAAAACTTCTTTATGGCCTTATTTTTCGAAAAATGATCTACATGCAACTTTCCAGAAATTGGTTAAATTGGTTAAATTGGTTAAATTAGTTAAATTAGTTAAATTAGTTAAATTGATTAAATTGGTTAAATTGGTTAAATTGGTTAAATTGGTTAAATTGGTTAAATTGGTTAAATTGGTTAAATTGGTTAAATTGGTTAAATTGGTTAAATTGGTTAAATTGGTTAAATTGGTTAAATTGGTTAAATTGGTTAAATTGGTTAAATTAGTTAAATTGGTTAAATATTATTTCACTTTACCTTTTTGCTATCGTCTGAACCAACCGTGGTAGGGGCAAGAAAAAGATGGCGCGTAACCGAAAAATGTGACGCTGAAAAACGTGACGGTAATTTTTTTTCCAACGCCGATAAAGAAGTTTCACTTCAAAAAAGGTTTTATTTTACCTTTATACCTTTTAACAGGTCTAGGACCGTAAAAATTTAAAACTGTATCGCGAAAAATATTTTCGCGTTACAACTTGATTTACATATTTTACTTCATAAATAGGCTCTAAATACGATACTGAACGCCTATAAACATTTTGGAAAGTGGTTAAAATTTTATCCTGTATAACAATATACAAATAATAATTAGTAATTTAATTATATTTTTTAAATATATTTTTTCTGTATTCCAACCTCGATGGACAATCACCCCATTGAATTTAGCTCGTACTTTTTCTTACATCCTGTAAATAATCGGGTATATTCCGAGTGGTGGCGGCACATTAAAATATTGGCACCGCTCTTTCTCTTTCTGTGGATATCGTAAGACATAAATAAGGGGAACTCACAGAAGAAGACGAGCAGCAGCGTCCTCTCTCCAACATCACCAATAGATTATAAGAAAATCTTCCTCTTAGTGGCCTGTGTCCAGCATTTAACTGAACAGGCTGATGATGGAATGTAGCTACATAAACCTTTTTTTAATTTGTGACATTTGCGTCTGTTAGAATGAATTAAATATCAAACGATTGCGACCACCGGAGTAACGTCAGACACGTTTGTTATTTTTGACGGTTTTACCCGACCCAAATTGAGTTCGTACTTCATGCATGGGTAACGCGATGTACTCGTACGCGCGGGATTTTTTAAGCCCAACGGTACACGCATTAATATTAAAAGATTTTAAAAAGATGAAAATCAGTTAAAATCAGTTTTATTTCTGCAAATAGGCCCCAGGAGGCGCTTTTACACGTCCCAATTTAAACCTACCACTACTTCGGGACAAATCTGGGCTAGTGCCGAGAAGAAGCAGCGCAAGAAACTCGGTCACTATTGTCAGCCTCTTTTTAAATAAATTTTTACAAGGTAAGGTGATTTTTACAAGGTTTAAGCAAGTACGAGCTGGGACAATTTAATGCCATACATTTCTATCATTTGAATAATCATTGACAGTGTAATAGCCCTTTTTCATTAAAATTACTTTGACATACGATTTAAGTTTAAACTTTTCAGTAAAGTTTCTGGGGCTTAAATGCTATTATTAATAAATTGTGTGATGTTTGGACTAGGGCTACATAGAGCGACGTCAAAGGCTGACTTGAGAGCTGTAGTCGAAAAGTGTCTTTTTTTTTATTTCCCACACCGGTGTTAATATCCCATGTAATGTACAGACAAGACAACGACAGGTCAACCTACCAAAAGTTAAAGGTCATTGAATTGATTTCTAACTCTAAGTCCAACAAGTAGAGATCAATATTAATTGAGGAAATTTGACGTTATGTGGTAAGTTGACGATTGCGATCAGGAATTGAGAAGTCTAATTGTTGAGAGGATGAATGAAAGCAGATTGACTAAAAAGATATATATGGCGAGTGTGAATGGAAATGTTGGAAGGGGAAGGCCTCGACGAACTTATCTTGATCAAATCGGGGAAGTTCTAAAGAAAGGTCAGGTCAAGAGTACCCTAAACCGGCGAACGTGTATGAAAAGATTAATGAATGTGGATGAAGCGAAAGAAGTCTGTAAGGATCGTAGCAAGTGGAAAGATGTGGTCTCTGCCTACCCCTCCGGGAAAAAGGCGTGAGTGTATGTATGTATGTATGTATATTTTTCCAATGTTTATAAAGTTGCGTTTGCTTTTTTTTATTTGACATCCTACATTTGCAAAGCATCAACGAGCATTAAATAATTTTAAATTGAACGATTAGTGACGCAATAACACAAAAAAATGGTATAAAATGGTATTTAGACTTGAAAAATTATGTCTCAGGCTGGACTCAAACCCGCAGCTCCTCGCATGCCGGGCGCGAGGAGATGCGGGTTCGAGTCGCGCCTGAGACATAATTTTTCAAGTATAAATACTGATGATATAATTGCAATTAAATTGCTTAAATATCATATATAGTACAAAAAGGTTGGATTTTCCAGTTATTTATCCCGTTATTACTACTAAAAGACCTTGGTCTATCAAAATAAATAAATAAACAAATAAATCATTTATTTCAGGATTCCTTAGTCCCATATTCACAAAAACATCTTACTCAATAAAAAATAAATAAATAAAAAGGAAATTAATATTAGAATTAAATACTACATAGAATAAAAAATATATATAATTACGCCCTACGCACTGCGATGACATGAATGTCACCGCAATGTCTCATATAGGGACAATCTAGCCGGCCAGCTATCATTGCTAGAACGGTGTTGGAGCTATCCCGTACTCTGCGCACCAGCGACGCGCAACGCTTGCGCATGCTCGCGTTAAAGCAGTCTACGCGCGCCGCCGCGAACATGCCTGAGGCGCTGCAGTAGCGGGGTAGCCCCAGAACCGCCCTGAATGCATTGTTAAACTGGAAAACTACCAAAAGGTCCGCTTTAAAAATCACGAAGGCAATATTTCAGGATTGTATCAAACATTTTAAGACAACGAAGATTACTCAAGCAATCAAGGAGAACGATGTCGCGCGTCAAAAACAAGGCCCACTTAAACCTGCACATAGGCTGCAAATCCCAGCCACCACTCCATGTGCCATTTTTGGTATCGGTCTGAAGTTTATTTTTTATGCACCTGTCATTGATACAGCAAAGTAAAGTATCGGCCTATAATAATCCCACTTCATGGCAAAGATCTATATCATTCCAAGAATCCATATAAGAATCCATAAGTTACCATAGCAATCCCCACACTAGCCAAATGCGGTTTCAAGGTCAGAAACCAGAGCAATTTACCAAAATTACAAAGTTTTATTGCCTGACCTGAGGTTTGTGCCCCGTATTTACTCCAACATTAGACCAACATTGACCATCTTGAATTCATTGTATCATTAATCATATCAATATTTCAATCGAATTTATTTATTTAAACCTTAACGGCCAGTTCCAATAACCTATCTATCTTCAGTTTTGGCATATCGGAGATAGAAAACAACTTCTGTCTTTGTTTTTCTGGACGGCACAAAACAGAGATAGAAACTGTTTCCTATCTCCGATATGCGAAAACTGAAGATAGATAGGTTATTGGAACCGGCCGTAAGTCAAGAAATATACTTAAAATCTAAAAATACAGAGTGTTCAAAAATATCCTAGGTGCCTGAACTAGGATTCCCTGTTTTTCAGGCTTATAACATCGGACAGGGCATTAGTTCAAATCTATTCATTCATTACGAGTGCACTCAACCAGTGTAACCAGTAAGATTTATCAATGCTTAATAAACCCGCAACATCAGTAAAAGCCTTAGATATCAAGCACTTAACTCCACTCGACACGAAGCGTGTCCGAAGTTTTCGCGTGAGCGGTGTAAATAAGGACTAGATTAGACTTAGGTACAGTCAGAAGGCACATAATAAAACGCGTCCTAATTACCTCCATATGCCAGGAATAATTTTTACCCGTGTATGTCGCCTGTGATGATTTATGGCACTGATCGCGATCAGTAAAGTAAGGAAAATCAGTTTTACTTATGCAAATAGCTCCAAGAGACGCTTTTTGTACGTACTAATATTTACTCCTACCACTGCTTCGGGGCAAGTATAGGTACTTCCGAGAACAAGCAACGCAATAAACTAAAGTCCTTTTGTCAGCATGTTTTTTAATAATTATGTTTTAAAAGAATTGGCCATTGCGAGCCAAAACATTTTAAGGCTATACATTTCTATCATATATAAAAATAATAATAGTACATAGGTACTTATAATTTATAAATAATTTATAGTATGTACCCCTATTTCGTCGAAATTACTTTGACATAAAATTACTTAAAATTAAGTATAGGAAGTACCCATCTTTGCTGTGGGAACTTGAATAATTCAATGATGTAGGCGTTTTCCCTTCAGTGGGCGGGATGATTATAGGTTGTTAATACTTTAGGGAGTTCAGTAATATACTGTAGTAAGTTGTTGAAAATGCGAATATACGAGTAATTTTCCATACACGAATTTCTCACCAAGCGCATCCTGAACCCTGATAAGGGCAAGTATATCTATATGCCTGATGATATTTATTTTTCCTCGGTTGAAAAACCTTTCATCGTAATCCTTTTGTGAATTTCATTGAAATAATAGAACGATATTCATTGCACAGCTAGTGCTATAACAGCAGATCAATTCCCATAGGAAATTTACAACTAACATATCAAGGAACTTTGTTAGCTATCCTAACCAAATTAACAATCATACAATTCGAATGCACAAAGCTCTTCAATTTCACAACGAATTGAGGTTGCAAAATCGCAACTAAGTAATCCATTGCAAATTTATTAGCCGCCATATTCTGCTGACCGTCCAAATGGCATTGCGCAAAACAAGAACTACCTACATTAAAATTTTGTTTACGCTGCAGATACTATCTGCTTTGAAAAGCTAATTTTCTACTGCACCAAATGTGGATATTAATAGATGTTTGTCAAAAATTATTTGCTAAATAAAAAATAAAAAAAATAACATATTTGGTAACGTCAGTTTATTCCCGGGTGTGTACCAAATAAACCTTTTTTCTTTCTTTCTTTCTTTCTTTCATATCCACACGTACATTAAGGGGTGCTATTGATATTTGTAACACTTTTTGTCATGAGCATAAAATATAGTAAGATACGGCTAATGGAGGAACCTTTTTTTTAAACTGGCCTTTAATCAAATAAAATGTTAGTGAAAGTTGAAAATATACTTAACAGCCGTTTTAAGTGGGGGGCAATACAAAAAAATCGTCCTTTGTGTTACCTAACAAGACAAAAGCCGTTATTAGAACACATCATTTTTATCTCAATATCACAAATACAAACATAATATATGACATATAAAATAACAACCCTTGCCTAGTGTCCGTTTCATTCTTCTTTGATATGATTTATATCGTATCAGATCTGAAGGCCGCAGTAATATCATTGCTCAGGGTTCAAAGGTCTGTGTGTAGGGTTGCCGGAAGATCGATAGAGTTTTACAAAAATCTTTTAATATTGTTTTTAATTTTACAAAGTTTTAATAAATTTTCCATAAGAACACACGAAAAAATAAGGATTGTATAAAAATACCCCAGTAAAGAGTTTCACTCTCAAATTTAATTACGAGTACAACACAGAGAGCATACCTACACCTTTGAGTGTGAAAATTATTTATAAATATGAGCAAAACCTTTGGCGTAGGAGTTCCGAACAACAATGTGAAATTAAACAAAATTCTATAAATGACCCTGCGTTTGCAATGTAAGCGGAAAAAAAATGTGAATATTTACGACATCATATTGGAAACCTCAAAAATATCAGTATTTTTCCACTATTTAATGGATGTTATTATACATATAAACCTTCCTCTTGAATCACTCTATCTATTAAAAAAAACCGCATCAAAATCCGTTGCGTAGTTTTAAAGATTTAAGCATACAAAGGGACATGGGGAAAGAAAAAGCGACTTTGTTTTATACTATGTAGTGATGTTGCAAGTACACTGGTATTGTACCGGTGTACTTGCACCGTTACAGGAAAAAAGAAAATACCCCAACAGGTACTACAAACCTGTTTAATCATCATCTACAAGTAATGATCTTTAATGCAAAGATGTAACACTGCCAAAAATATAATACATAAATAAGACTAACACCTTATTTACCCGTGACAACTATCCTTTGTGTTTCATTATACAGTTTTCTTTCTTCGCATTTAAAATAAAATGGAAGAACAGCAGTAAGGCAAGTAGAAGGAATCCAAAATTTTTACTTTATTTTTTTTTGCATATAAGCTGAACACCGACAAACTTCTAAATATTACCAAGCTCCAACACTAGTGAGTACAAAGAACTATTATATCTCTATATCAGACAGACCTTCACTTGTGTTTGAAGTGGAATTTCTTTGAAGAACGAACTCAAGATTTGTGTTATAATAAGAAACGTGTTTTAACATTATTTGTTTGATGTTAATGTTAGCTAGTAGTTAATTACTGAATTGCTAAAGACAGACCTAAATTATTATATCTAACTTCTTAATTTTTGTTTAAACCATCCAAAAAATAAACAACTAACTTATATTAAATAGGAGATTAAAAAAATTAAAATTAAAAACTGAAGAAATTTTTTTCTTTTCATTTTTGAAAGGTACTCTTACTGAAATATTGACTTTCAAGCCAAATATTTTGTAGTTTAACCTTAACATAAAGCAATCGCTAATGCCATGGCGTAGCCCAAGGTACTGTGCTAGGATCTACGTAAAATGTGAAGCGATGGTAGTAACAAAAATAAATCCTAATCTCATATAGCTTTAGTATCCCACTGCTGGGCAAAGGAAAGGAAAGGAAATGAAATAAAATTAAAAAATTATAATATGCAAAATTACAATTCGAATTGGATGAAAAACAGAAGTGGAAAAATATATTCTAAGGAAGAAATGGGATTTTGTTGAATGGCGTCTTGTTTACTATTAGTCGTATCATTAATGATTATCATGTCCAAACAATTCAGGCTGACGATAAATAATGACAATGAATCACAGGGCCTCTGAATAATTACTTAATTAATATAACTCGGGATTGGCTATTTGTAAGGCGGCTATTTGTTGAACAAACTACTAATTTGTTAGGTGGGAATGGTGGTTGCATCAAATATCTAGAGTTTGTCAAGTTTCAAGATTGCCAAAGTCTCATACAGATATACCAACTATAGATAGAACATTCTTTATTTCAGACCAGAAAAAAAGTTTTCAGTCAACGATTACAAAAAGCTATTCAACTTGGGCGGTCTTATCACCAATAGAGATTTCTTACGGATAACTAAAAAGGAAAGGGAAGGTGAACCAGGTAGGTACTTCATGTAAAAGTAACTAAACAAAATCACATCAAAAGCTGAAGTGCTACAAATATTTTATTTGATGTTAAATAGTGTACATTAAGAGTGTGATAGAATATAAGAATAGTTCATTGGCCTAATTTAAATCTAACAGTAGTAAGTCAAGCAAATATGGAAATTACTAATTGGTTAGATGTGACTATAGAACCACTTCCAGAAAAAAACGGATAGATGTTTTTTAATTGTTCATGATGATATCAAAAGCCAAATACGCCTTGATTTTCGTTTACTTAGATTAAAATATTCAAAGTAAAATTTTACAACCATGAGCGGTGCAACATATTTATTGAAGGAAAAATAAATGAGCAAGTGAAAATGACATAACAAAAGGAATAACAGGTAGAAATTAATGGGCGAATGTGTCGTAGACAGTAGTGTTTTTGCAGAATCCTTTGTTTGGCGTAGCCTTTGTCCAGTTGAAGACTCATTTCGGCTATTGACAATGATCATACGATTCATTTAAAATTCTTACTAATGTTCCGGGATTCGCACTTTGTTTACGCGCAAGTGTGTACCCGTCCACCTATCTACCGCAGCGTTATGCTAAGTTTGTTATTCGATGTGAAGTCTTTCCTCCACCAAGCCAGTTTATATTCCAAAGTTTGAGTAACTTTTTAATCGAAAACACGCTGCGGCTGCGTTTTTATGTTTTAAAGCCCATGAAGCAGGAATCCATTAAAGATATTAGTGCGGTTATCTGGGGAAGCGTAGCAATCGCACTATTTAGTAACGAACTTTTTATGAATAGGATTATCACCTGTCTAAAAAGAAGGAAGAAAAAAACAAAAGAAAAAACAATCTAGTAGAGCCCAGTGACAGATCATTTCTGAAAGGTTTTTCTAAGTTTTTTTGATATGTGTACTCATTCTACTGTTATATATGTATAAGTACTGTTATGTAAGTCCTGGTTTAAGTACCAGGAGATTTATGGCATTTCAATAGTCAAAGTAACTAAGTTTATTTATCTGTATATCTGTCTGTTAAGTATTCACGACTAAACTTCAATTTTTTTATTTCATTACTCTTAGAATTATGCTGTATCTATTTTGCTGCGAATCAATTACCGTTGACACCCTGTTGGTCTAGTGGTTGAAATACCTACCGGGCCAAGATCACGGGGTCCTAGGTTCAAACCCCGGGTTGGCAAACAAAAAGTTTCGGATTTTCGAACATAGCTCGGGTTTGAGATAACCAACCTGCATTTGGCAAACGTGGTGATTATTTGTTATTTTTGGTTTACATATTATAAACCTAAGTTTCTTCCATAGCCGGTGCATACTCAGATACAGCCTGTATAAACGAGGATGATTAATTTAAAAACAATTGAACAAACTGCAAATGGACTTGTATGTTGCTTGATTATCTCTCTACATGAAATGGTGTGAACTTTTTAAAAGCGCGCCGCAGCTTTTTACATTTTAAAGCCTGTGTAAAGGCGGATATCCATTAGAGCTCTCTGGGGTCAGCTGAACACTGCCCCGATAAAACGCACAAAGAATAAACAACGGGATGGTTGATCTAAAGAATTTGGAAGTGGCTCTGTTCTAATTTTTTTTTTCTTTTTTTTTTCTCACTGGGCCACACTGAGCCATCTAGTCCCAAATTAAGGTACTATTAAGTACCCTGTCGTATGGGGTACTAGACAACCGATAAACTTACTTATATACTTTTTTTTTTGTAAATATATACTTATAATACATAGAAAACACCCAGACCAGTACAAACAGACATGTTCATGCACACAAATATTTGTACTGTGCGGGGATCGAACCCGCGACCCATGGCTCAGAAGCAGCGTTAACTACCGCTGATCCAAATAGTCGTCAATATGAACTAGTATATGCAGAGACAACGGGCAAACAATTTGTTCTTCAATTAAAAACATAACGACAGAAGATATTTTTGGAAGTGCCTCCTTCTCTTAATGTTACCCAGCAAAAGAGTTACCTCAAGTTCATCACAGCCACACTATGGGCAAAAATTGTATCGGATATTTTCTTTGGATTCTCCTTATTTAAAAACAGAAAATAATCCGAAAATGGCAATCAAAGGTGTTTAACCATAGGAATTACTTTTATTTTACTTATTTTTATGGATCTTTTTTTACTATATTGAAATCAGCCAGACAGAAACAGTACATCCAAAAGGTTTTCAGCAATAATATACAAAAGCAAAAAAAAACCTTCCTTGTCCTACATTAGAAAATATTATTAACGTTTATAAAGTACGAAATGCGAAAATTTCATATTAGAAGAGTCTTGAAAATTTCCGATGATATTTTGAATCCAGAACACATCTAGTCAAGTCTATATTCGTGTAAAACACAGAGTATATTTCACCTGCATACCTACTAACACGTGCACAACTAAATACGCCATAACTTACGTTTTCAGGCTTTGGTTTATTTAGTTTTAGGTGAAACTAACTACTGCTAGACGAGACTAGGATATTTCATCGTGAAAGGTAATTACCGAGGTACATTAGAACAAGATGTAATGAGTTTACAAAAGTTTTAAGTTTTCGTGTGACTATGACGGCGTGAGTTTTTTACCAACAATCAATAAGGATAAACTTGTATTGGAAATTCGTTAATGGGAAATCGCATACGAATTTTCAACAACTTATCAATTAAAATAATATGTATACCCATTATTTACTAGTATGTAATATGTGTGTACGATAATTTATCAAAATTGCTTATTTAATTTGCATTCATGTCATAAACTAAATGTATAAAATAGAGCATTGTAGGGGAATTCAAAATCTTAACAGTAATTATCTACTACATACTATACTACTAACGAAACGACATATGAAAAGATGCAACATTGAGCCGTCTCAATGGGAGGATTTGGCTGCACAGCGGCCTGAGTGGCGCAGGCTTATTTTTAACCAAGTACGCGACTTCGAAAAGCAACGTCAAGCTGATCTCGACACTAAGCGCGACCAGTTGAAAGCCCGTACTCCTGCTACTATTTCCTACAATTATATAAACGGCAAACTAACGTGCCCCCACTGCGCACGAGAGTTTGCTGCGAAGATAGGCTTTGTGAGTCATCTTCGTGCGCATCATCGCCTATATGATTAGGAGTCGAAGTGGTCGCCATGGCCGGAATCGGTCGGAAGATACTATACTACTATACTATATCTAAAAATATTTATATCTTAAAAAATCCATAAACGTAACTTGCGTTTACAATTTCATATGACAGTAATAATACTATTATCTTATAGGACTTTTCTTATCTTAAACAACATAAAAGATATATGTATATATAATATTCAAATGGGTGTTTTTAAAAACATCTTGACTCCAGTACAAAATAAAAAGCTTCTTAATCTTATCCTCCTCTTACATTTTTTCGAATCAGTTAAAAGCAGATAAAATTTTTGAAAAGAAAAATCTCCTAAGTTTCTTCTTATAATATTAGCTATCTGCAAGTGTAAGTTCTGTGAAAATCTGAGAGCAGCTAAAACAAACAGACGGAAAAAATAATGTTTTTTTCGGTGATTAATGCCTTTACTATACAATATAGTGTAGACCAGAGTTATTTGATTCGGGATTCATATCATATACCTTATTTATTATGATGAGTTTCCGATATTTCGGCACTGTTGCAAGCGCCATGATCACGAGAGAACTCTTGGGTATAAATCCCGGATCAAATAACTATAGTGATAGTCACCATTAAAGTTGAAATCAAAATAGATTAGAGTTTAAACAAACAAATATTCCAACGTATGCAATGATGCTATTTGAGTGCTTATTTCCAATTCATTTCAAAACAGCGAATGACTTTAAAAGCTGTGTTTTGTAAATGATTTATGAATAATTGACCGCCTTATCAAACCCGTATTGTTAGGTGAATTATGCCTTAAAAACGTACCACATAAGGGTCGAAGTCACTTGCTTACAACTGAACTAACTTGATGCAAAGCGAAAATACCATAACATAACATGCAAATAAAAAGTGGCCTGGTATTGCCACATAGTAGAGTCTAAAATATTTTACACTGGCAATGTAGGACTTGATGAAAGTATTCGTAATTTTAGTTGTTTTAATATTGGCACCATTATGTCTATAGAGTTTTCGTTAGGACCACTTCTCTTAATTAATTGTTTTGTAATTTCAGCTGTCCTAATTAAATGAATATAAGTATAATATGAATAAGCTCTATAAGAACTCTCACGCTTTAAAAAAATAATTAAATAGTTAACGTCGAAAAGGTATCGGTTTTTGTACTGTGGTGATTTGAAATTATTTTAAAGTATAGATAATAATATGTTAACTTCATAGTAATTTGCACACATTGACAAGTTCACTGATAAGCAGAACAAAAGATGCGAAATAGCACGCAAATGAAAGAAATGGCTTTGACCTGTAGGCTGCTTAAGCGCAGATCTGCGCCGTATGACAATTGATTTCTATTGTATCTGGAATTACCTGCATACGAGAGGATAAACCTTATATTATATTTTAACAACTTAATTGCAATTATAGTGTCAGTATATAAACTTGAATAATTATGTCTCAGGCGGGTTCGAGTCCCGCTTGAGACATAATTTTTCAAATTTTTCATAATTGCAATTATTTTATTTTATTTTATTTATTAAGTTGCTAAAATATCAAATAAAGTTTAGCAGTTTCATCTTAACTGACTGTCAGACATCTACAAAGCTGTTTCTTTTGGGTGTTAAGGGTGCAAACTCCTAACATAGGATGAAACAACGCTGGCTTACAGCGATAAGAATATGCTTGAAAAATGATTACCGGTCGTGACTGGAAAGCTGTAAAAAGCGCCGAATTAGGGCGTATTTAAGTCTTCACAACGCGCGCGCTTATAACATATCTACTTCGTTGTAATACATACATATAGGTTATATCATTGACTGTCATCGAATAACCATCCGATGTAAGTTTTAGTGTAAGTATCTATACTAATATTATAAAGCTGAAGAGTTTGTGTGTTTGTTTGTTTGAACGCGCTAATCTCAGGAAATACTGGTCCGATTTGAAAATTGGACAGTCCATTTATCAAGGAAGGCTTTAGGCTATATAACATCACGCTGCGACCAATAGGAGCGAAGCATGAGTAAAAAATTTTGCTAAAATATCGCGATCATAATAACGGAAATTGACGCGGACGTAGTCGCGGGGAACAGCTAGTTTATCATAAAATAATACCTTTTTAATGCCACCATTGGTCTGGTGGTTTAAGTAACGGTACCATAAACACCCAGACCCGAGAAAGAGCAGAATAACACAATTTTCCTACATTGACCCGTCAGGGAATCAAACCCGGAACCTCGGAGCAGGCGATACCTTGAAAACCGGTGTGTGCGCCACTCCGCCACGGAGGTCGTTAAAGAAATTGATATCGTCCATATTGAACAATCATAACATGTAACGCCGATCTGCTATGATGCATAACATTTGCTTACCACATCGCTTGCCAGTCTAGAATCACAGTTTGTATAACAACAATACTGACTTGAAGTTTATCAAACATGATATGATTTGAGCTTCTCAACATTTACAAAAGTAAAGTAACGGTATATAATCTGTGGACAACCTCCGTGGAGGAGTGGCGTACACACCGGTTTTCAACGTATCGCCTGCTCCGAGGTTCCGGGATCGATTCCCGGACGGGTCAATGTAGAAAAAAGTGTTTTCATACATTTTCTCGGGTCTGGGTGTTTATTGTACCTTCTTTGTTTCTGATTTTCAAAATACTCGTGTTTAGTATTCAAATTGGGATCAGAACAATGTATGTGATGTTATTCACATTTATTTATTTAAAATTATCATCCCACTGTAGGGCAACGGCCTCCATCATTGAATCCAAGTTACTACAGCAATTATGGGTACAGGCATAATCACCACACATTATGACAAATGTTATTGCGGGTTGGTAATCATCACAAACCCGAGCAATGCTCGAAAATTCGAATCTTTTGTTGCCCAAACTGAGGATCGATTCCCAAGAACCTGAGAGACCCGGTAAAACCACTAGATTAACAGGCGTTCCGTATTCGCGTAATATTAATGAATCAGTATTCATGTTCCTCCGTCTTTAAAACCGTGTGTCGCGTGAGCAAATATCTTGCCATGGCGTCGAACTTGGTAAACTTACATCTTTGATATTTAGATACACAGCAGATGGTAGATGCAGTAGTCTTCCACAGTCATAGAACTTCACGTCAGACCGCAACTTTTATAGAAATAAAAAAAATACACTGACTAACTTATTCGGACACGAAACACATGTTTTTACGACATTCACCTTGCGATAGAAGCCAGGATCACGGGTTCACGTGCCTTTCGAAGCACGACTGTAAACCCCCCCACCCCATTCAGAAACAAGTTAATGTAGAAAATATCATTGCTAAAATTGACCTAACCGGGAATGGAAAACTTTGTTGTCGGCGAGTCAACGCACGCAACGCAAGTGGGTCATTACATTACTCACTTGTTTCGTTTTTAACGACACCTATGGGACAATACACCCCTTATTGTCAAGAAGGATATTAAAAGCAAGCACATTATTTCCGTAACGATTGTAATAAGTATAGAATTAGTAATATGTTGTTATTAATTGTGAATATTTATGCTGTAATGTAAATACATGAATAAATAGATTTCCATTCCATAGCAATAAAGAAAGGCACTAAAGTAGTGAGCTTTCTTAATCCATATCTATTAGGTGACTTCGCAGCGTACTCAGTCATAATTATCTTGATACTTGCCCAAAGTAAATACTTGTGAACTGATTGTTCCTGGTATTTGTGAACTTCGAGGGTAAAACATTTGTTTTTGGATAGAAGTTTGAACAGAAAATATTTTAGTGTTGGGTAATCAAGTAATTAAATTCAAACTCAAACCAATATCGCTCGACTTTCTGGATGTTGTATTATCTGGTGATGATCTAATTTCATCCTGCTTTGTTCTGGCGTGATCATATCATTATCATTAAACACTCGCAATTCAAACTCTCGCAATTATAATTAGGAGCTTACTCTTCTGTGAGAAGATGGATAGCGAATGCACGCGCCTAAAAGCCAATACAAAAGGAGGTAAATTCTTTAAACGCCAGTATTGGCAAAGTCTGATTGGCGATCGTATTATGGCCAACTGGAATGAAGACGCTTTTTACCCATCTTTTCAGGTAATTTTACAATACGAGTATATAATTTTACAATAAGATAACGAATGCTAATCTGTACTAGCCCGCACCGAAGAAAGAAACAAAACTAACAGGCACATGTTTTAACAACACTCAATTCAACATCGACATAACTACTCTATACTTACGCTTAGTGTTGGCAACGTATCAATATGTAAGCGCGTTATACCCACGGGTTAGTCACAACAGTTTTATAGAAAGTAGTCACGTATTCTTCCTGATATTTTCTGTACTTTTGTACCGCAGTAACTGTATAATATGGCGCTTGCTTGTTAAAATATGTGCACCGTCGGGACTACAAGTACACACGAGTGTGTAGTTAGTTGAGCTTGACATAGTGATGGGGATTGTCGATATATCTTGTCGATACTGTGGCTTAAGGCCGCTTATAAGTTTATTGAGGGAAAGCGCAACAGTGTCATTGCATTGCTTGAAAATACCATCAGCCCTCATAAAGATACTGAAAGAAAGAAACCTTTATTTGAAACACATTTGATGAACAATTACTCAGAAACATTACAAATAGAAAGGTGTCAAAAAGGACTCCCGTTCAGCATATTATATCGGCGTGCCTCGACACTGATATTCTACGGGAGCCTAGAATTTGAATAAATTAAATAAAATAAAATAAAAAGATATAAAGATAAAAATATACTTTATTTGATATTTTAGCAACTTAATTGCACTTATAATATCAGTATATAAGCTTGAAAAATTTTGTCTCAGGCGGGACACGAACCCGCATCTCCTCGCATGCCGGGCGGGTGCCATACCATTAGGCCACCGAGACACTGCGACACGGCGCAAATTTTTCAAGAATATTCTTACGCTGTGAGCTAGCGTTGCTTCATCAAATGTTAGGAGCTTGCACCCCCAACACCCGAAAGAAACATCTTTGCAGATGTTTGACAGTCAGTTAAGATGAAACAGCCATTTATATACTTTATTTGATATTTTAGCAACTTAATTGCACTTATAATATCAGTATATAAACTTGAAAAATTTTGTCTCAGGCGGGACGAAAATAGTTTTAGAAAAAAAAGTACATAATATAGCAGACAATAATTTAACTTCACAAGAAACACATACAAATAACTAAAGAAAAATAAATAAATAAAAACAGAAACAAGAGAAAAAAACAGAAAAACAAAAAACAAGTTAAGACCATAAAAACTATGAAACTATAATATAAACTTGAACATTTTTTACCGGAGAGAATACAAACAAACAAACAAGAATACTGCACTGCAGGGAAAAGGCCTCCATCATTGAATTCAAGTTACAACTGCAATGATGAGAACTGGCATAATCACCACGCTTGCCAAATGCGGGTTGGTGATCACAAACCTGAGCAACGTTCGAAAATTCGAAACATTTTGTTGCCCGACCCGGGGATCGAACCTGGGACCCCGAGGTCTTGGCCCGGTATTTAAACCACTAGACCAACAGGGCGTTATAAATATTATAGTATTGTAGTACAATTAATAATTGAATATTATCTCAAATCATCGATATCTTTCTGCTACTAGAAACTCGCTAATCGTCCCTAACAATTACGACTTATCGTCGCCCGACATCACTAGCGTCTTGCCACTTCTTTGCACGGGGTTAATTAGGATCTCCTTACACATGACCCTATTCCGAAGGCATACAGTCGATTTCCCTTTAGCAAACACGCAGCCATTTTCAATGATACTTCGGCAGTGAGGAACTATTCACGCTCGCTTCAATGTGTCGTTTTTTGTTCGGGTTTGAATGAAAAAGTGCCATCGAGATTTAGCATTACAAGCATTTTCGTATCAAGCCAGTTTTTGGTCGGTAATTGGATAGTCGTTTTTGTAACATTGTACGGATACGGAAATGCGAAATACGTTCGCTATTGGGATATCAGGATGTGAAAGAGATTTTTCGTTGGATTTGATTAAAACGTGTCAAATTTGGGTTGTTCTGTTTTTTAAAACACGTAACACCATGTTTAAGGTCAAAAACTTTATTTGTTGTTTGGTATAATTTTGTGAATAATGTAATGGTCTAAATAAATAAAACACCCTATTGGTGTAGTGACTTAAGTACCGGACCAAGATCTCGAGGTCCTATAGGTTCGATCCTCGGGTCTAACAACAAGATTTTCGAATTTTCGAACATTGCTCCCGTTTTGAAACAAGGTTTTGATCGAATTTTAACACCTTTGTGCAAAGATTTTATTTTTATTTATTTTATTTTGTTCGGAAAACATACAGTGAAACAATAACTGACTAAAAACAACTGCTTAAGAAACTATACACCATTTACATGTTTTCGCATATGTGTAACAATATAATTAAATAACGAAATATGAGAGAGTTAAGATCTACACCTACATTAAACAGCTGATGAACCGTCGAACCAAGATTAGCCAATGTGTCCCTAAAGAGATTTGGTTTCGAGTTAAACATATCGACTTCAGGAATGGTAACCAGCTTGTTCACTTCATATGCTGATCGCAAAAAGAATGAATTCTATCTGTAGTTGGTACTGCAGCGGGGGATATTCAAATAAACAGGCAGCCTAACAGTTCTGCTTGGAACTTTGAGACAAATTTTCGAGAGCAGTTCTGGAGAATCAATATAATTTCACAAGAGATTCACACTTGGTTACCACAATACATTTATTCCAACTGTGATGATTGCTGTAGTTGCAAAAATTTTGTATGTTGAATAAAAAAAAGTTGCCTAGAACTGACCCACCGCAGGGCAAGGGCCTCCATCATTGAATTCAGGTTACCGCAGCAATGACGGGTACAGGTATAATCACGACGCTTGCCAAATGCGGGTTGGTGATAAAAAACCCGACTAATGTTAAAAGATTCGAAACTCCCTTTTCCCGACCCGGGAATAGTACCCTGGACTTTGATATCTTGGCCAGTTACTTAAATAGCTTGACCAGTGAGGCGTTGAATAAATCGTAGCAATTATTGCTAGTCAATCATGAATGTTTTAATAAAACAGAAAAATATTCTCACACTAGTATCATAATGAATAAATACTTACCAGCAATGGGAGTTTACTGATGAAAGCTTAATCTGTAACAAGATAAAACTTTTTTTAAATTTCACATAACTACATCACAACACTGCTATTTAAATCAGAAAGTTCGCCATTATAGGCGTATATCTTTTTACAGTTTTTACTTGTGTATATTTAGATTTTTGTTTTAAAAGGTAAAGTCTCTGTCCGGCAGAGGGCGCTGAATGTCAGATGATACCACCATGTAGCCTGGTCCGAAATACTATGAATGTGTAATATCAGTATATAAACTTGAAAAATTTTTGTCTCAGGCGGGACTCGAACCCGCATTTCCTTGCATGCCGGGCGGGCGCCATACCATTAGGCCAGCTGTAACGAAACCCCCCTTTGACGCCCAAAATGAATTTACTCTCTCGACTCAGTTACTAAAGAGCAACATCATCGTCGTTAGCACCACCTCCTCTCAATAAAATAATAGAAGAAGTGGAGACAAATATAATCCCTTAATAATTAAATAGTTTGGCCTTGTGATCGTCTAGTTTTAAAATGGTAGGACCGTACGTTGTGTATTTAGTAGTAACCCTGATTCGTTTAGAGGTACGTGGATATTTAAATAAGTTCTCATAAGTTTCCTGGGGAATGCGCCTTTAAGAATTGGGAAAAGGATGCCCCGAGGGGCGGTGAAGGAGCCCCACACCATCGCCCCCATTCACAGTGATGACCAAAACCAGGAGCTACTTGTCACCTCCATTGGAAAGGAATCTACCTGAATCACGGGTTTAACCGTAAGCAGGCGCAAGGAGGTAGACTGGGATAAAGGAATCTAATATAAGTACTAATTACTTATCTAAACTAAGACTTCATGAGAAGTCTACCAAAGTTACTAATTTACTAACTAATCCCGAATACTTCCGATAAATACATGACATTAAGTGAGCACTGTACCAGTACCCATCTCCTTATGTATCTAATCATCTAGCCGCCAAAGCTCGATCAACTGATGATCAGGTGAGTGCTTACAACCCGGGACCTGGGAGCATCCTTGGTGCTCCGTACAGCCCTAAGGGGACAGGAGAAATGGTATCCATATAATCAAACACCTGGGCAGCCTCGAGAGTACACATAGATCTTGGATCGATAACAGTTACAATGGTGACTCCGTCTGAACCCATCGGAAGCATATATAACGAATTTCTTTCATAATACAAGGTTAATCCAAAAATACCGATGACTCCTTTATAGGCCTTTAATGAAGGAAGGCAAAGTGGTACGGCCTATGGAACCATCGACATTCCCACATCAACCCCTATTATTTAGATTTCATAGATTGAATAATTTTAAGTTCCTTTGGCAGTCTATTCATGATAGCCGGAGATAGCATTGTAACCATTTGCAAATTTATGAAAATGTAATTTAATGTCACATCGACAATATCTTTACATTAAACTCTTTTCCCAGTCTATAAGATAAGGATGTATTGTAAATTTTCTAAAGGTAGGATGCCTAAAAATAGTCCAATGTTTCCAAAGGATCTATCTTTAGAGGTTAGGATATAGGATAGGGTTTAAAGGAGTAGGGTAGGATAAGGTTTTGCCTACCTAACAGTACCTCTGTCTAAACCTAGGACGAGTATTCCGTATAGCCCTAAATCATAGTAGTTGCGTTTGTGTGATCTGCGGTTTGATATTAAACGTAATGTCGTAATATAGAAGTCATATTTCCCTAATGTAGTAATAATTATGTCCTTTTAAAATAAATGCTTAATTTTAATTTTAAGGTGCTTAAAGGAGGTAAATAGATGAAATATAATTGTTAACAGACCTAGCAGGATTCAATAAATTGTTAAAACCTCAATACGTCGTGTAAGTTTGATGGTAGATAAAATCTAACTTAAATTAGGTTTCAAAAGGTGATAATCTTCATAGAAGATCATCATAACTAATAAATTATATTTGTTTCAGGTTTAAAGTTTAGTTGGGCATAAAACTCATAACATGTTTGTATTTGAAAGAAAAATAAATAATATTTATAATCACTCAATTGAGCATAAAATGCCAACTTATTATGTTTGTTTATCGCAAATAACCATGACGTCTTAAAACGTTTAATAAAATTTAAAATAGCACTTCAATTTCCACTCTAAGGAAAAATTAAAGCCGTAAGTAAAGGCATTATAATACAAATGCCAATAATTGTTTTGGAATAAATATATTCATGTACTGAACTTGTAAAATGAGTTGTTATTTGAATAGAACTATTTTTGCAATAGTTAACCTAACTCGTACTTAACAGTGTAAGTATTTGTGTTTAAGAAGTAAAATCTGAAAACTAATAAACGTAGATAATCTACAAAACCCTCCTATTCGCTGTCAAAGTGAGGACGATAAACAAAACACATAACATCAGTCCATAACACGAACAAAAATTAAATAAACTTTCAAATAAATTCAACAAAGAAAATAATATGACGTTGCAACGCCAGATCATAAAAATAGGTTTGAGATATTTTAAATCTAGTTAAAACCAAAGTTCATTGAATTTAACATAGGAGATGAAGTCACTCTAATTAAATATATGTTTCAAATTTCTAAGCTAGGATTAATCTTGAATGTGTAAAGTAAAAGTCAATAAATTGCCGAATAAATCCTACTAAAATATGAAAATAATTATATTTAATCAAACCCTTTTATATTCCTACAAGAAAATGTCAATAGAATAAATTCAAAAATTAGGTATGTCAAACATCCTGTTGAAATCAATATTATAAGAATTTAAAGAAGAATATCATTTATGGTTACGACATAAACTAGAATATTAAATTATGACTTTATCATTTTAATTAAAAGTATCAATCAAAAGTAAACAAATTTAAATTATGATAAAATTTTAGTAATACATTTTTTTTTATTTTACCATTATTTTTTAAATGATTGCAAATAAATAAACAACTTCAACAGAAAATTTAACTAATCAAATTTCACATACCAGACACTGCAACTCTCCCTCCTACCTTTACCCTAAGTCTCAGCCTCAGCCTAAATCACGCAGTTCAGCAGAATCGTGCCTTCAGGACTATTGATGACGTCTAACTTCCTGTAAATTAGTCTTCCAGCCTCGCACAACCTCGCTCTACCCTTGCTACCGGTATCACCAGTCAGTTAGAGATTCTTGAAAATCCGCGTCGAACTGCCCCGAATCTCAACTCCCAACACTATTTATCTAACCATACAATCCCGCCCCGCGCCTCACTTCCCTGTTTAAAAATCCTTGTGTCTCGAGTAAACTACCACTTGGTCTTCGTATTGCATTAGACAATAGAAGGGTACACATTAAGGTTATAAAAAAAAGATACAAAATTTACAACTAAATAGTTATGGCATGGCGAGACGTCCAAGTGCGCCGGGATTGCCATTGTTATCTGGCATCGGGTTACCAACTGTTATGCAATTGTTATCTGATGCCGGGTTACATGTGGTGGCAGTAAATCAGGGTGAAAGCGGTGATTTAGCGATGAGACATCTTTGGATGGTCTTCCGGTTATACATAACACTTGCAAACAAAGTTTAAGTTACCAGTGGTTCTAAACCTGCTCTAAATAATCAACAAATATTTCAGGCTATGATGGATCTAAAAGGTCTCTAGCATTTCTTCAGTATTTAATTTCCCCTATTTCAATTAAAGTAAACAACTTTATCAATAGTTATCTAAAAGGTTACATGGACCCCTAGCTTTCCCTACTAATTACTCTTTCGTTACTTATTTAACCGGTAAAAATATTTACTAATATCGGAAAAGCCAACTAAAGTTCCTATTCACCATTCAATCACGTTAAAGATTCAAAATTAATTAGCAATATTAATTTTATTTTAAAATCCAAACCCAAGTTCTAACTTAGTTATTAGATTACATTCGTTCCAACCTAAGATTGACAACATCTGGCTGCCGACCGATGCTCTCGCGCAAAACATTTACCACTTGAATGCAACACATGGACAAATATTTGACACATTCTTATGGATATTTATTTATACACAATAAGATAAATTGAATTTATTAAAATATGAAAGTATCGCTAACCGTCCTAAATGTAGTTTGTTTAATTATAAAGTTACCGATATACGTCGGAAAAAAGTCAAAGTGAATATTTTTAATTGTTTCTTAGTAAAGTATGATTTGTAAGGGTTTAGGTTGTTACAATCGCCCCCAAAATTTTTATGTAAATTACTGGAGTAAAAATTTTTCAAATTACACGACCAAACCCTTCAAATCCATTAATCTATTTCAAATTAACTAATAACTATTTATATTATAGTCAAATGTTCCTGTATATTTTTAAGGATAGGTATTTTTTTTTTCTCTAACCTTCTTTAATGAGTATGGTTAATGACCTAACCTTACATTTGTTTTATTAAAAATTACGAATATTTTAATTACTATTTTTTATACCAAATAAACTACCAATGTGTATCAACACATCAACGTTCCTTGCAACTAAACAATTTAAGCTTAGGTAAACAAGGTTTTTTTTTCCCAATTATAATCTAAATAATCAACCATTACTGCATAGGATAGAGAGTTAGGTATGTCCCTAGACAAAGTCAATCTTATGTTTAGTATAATCATAACCAATCTTATTTATTAACATGTGTACCCAAAATAATGTGTTGTGTGTATTTAAACCAAGCATCAATGTCTGTATCAGTAGTACAGAAGTTCCGAGTATCCAATATACTTAAGTACTGGTGGTACTATTGCCAGGCAATCAGAGTTTCTCCGTAAGGAAGCTTGGTTGTGAGGCAAACTCAGTCCTAGTGACAATATGTTGACACTATCAACCCGAACGTGCTATACGTTTGAACCTGATACCGTCGACATACCCCTACAAGAAAATAATTGACGTTTAACAGCAATAGACGGCATTTTACAAGAAGTAATCTTCAAACTTAGATCTCTGCACCACCTAACAACCATTAAATACTTGGAGCATGTGCAGTGTGCTCAGATCTGGTTTGGTGTAGAGTTTAAATCAGCTGAGGACCAGTTCAAAACTGACAATGTTCAATTCACCTATTTACAGTAAATTAGACATTTTAACCTAACACCTATTCCTCAACTAATTTAATGTTGTGGGTGCTTTGGGTCAAAATGTCAACAAATTAGGATGTCTAATAAAATACAAAACCCACAAACATTTAATTTTCTAAATTATCATCATATTTTAAATACTTTTGAATACAAATACCCATCTATCTATCCACACGAGTAAATGTAATATAATTGAATTTACTAATACCTAAAACGCAATTAGTTTTGATACACATAATAGATTAATTTAGCTTTTGATAATAAATAATCATTTACCTACTTACACTATTTAATACTCCAGCAACCCATCCACAATCATAATATCAGCCCTTAACTTCGCAAAACTATGTCTGAGGTGGGACTCGAACCCGCATCTCCATGCACACTACTACGCTGGCATACAGAGATAAGAATATGAGTATACTTGAAATATCCATTTATTTACAGTAATACCACTTCCTGTTATTAAATCATTTATATTTCAAATTATATCCGATCATTGCTTTAGTTAGATGGTAAATAAATTAATTATTATAAATAATCACGATTGAGTACTCGGGAATCGAACCCGTTAATACTTTACATTAGTTTTATTACGTATTGTGAATTGTAATAATAAAAATAGCTTTTATGTTACAACACTTTACTGATAAAAACCCCACTATTCAAAGCGTCCAGGAATCGAACTGACGCCGCGACGACTTGGTTATTTATTTTAACCATTAAAGTAAAAGTAAACTTATATGAAGCCATTATAATTTAACTTGTAAAATAAGATAAAATACTAGTTTCTTCACAACAAACTAGCTAACTGACCACTGTACAGGAATCGAACCTGGTACAATTAATTTCTAACCACTAAGCTGCTAGTTTAAAATATAACTAGTTTATGTATATAATCATTTCGCCCCCACTATAGCCAGACAAGTAATCTACACTAGTCCCGGAATCGAACCAGAGACCGAAGTAGTAACATATTACTAACTATGCTACTAGGCTGAAATTAACCTATTGCTTCAAAATTATTAAAATGGCCTATGATAACAACCTATTCTAACACAGTCCCGGAGTCGAACCAGAGACCAAAGTAGTAATTCAATCACTATGCTACTAGGCTTTAATCAATCTAATGTTTTAAAACTATTTATATGGTATCTATAAGATACCAAACTATTTTAACATAGTCCCGGAGTCGAACCAGAGACTAAAGTAGTAATGGACTCACTATGCTATTACGCTCATATTAATCTAATGTTTTAATACTATTGATATGGTATCTTTATGATACCAACCTAATTTAACATAGTCCCGGAATCGAACCAGAGACTAAAGTAGTAATGGACTCACTCACTATGCTACTAGGTTAAAATTAATTTAATGTTTAAACCTAATAATATGGTATCTCTATGATACCAAACTATTTTAACACAGTCCCGGAGTCGAACCAGAGACTAAAATAGTAATTGAATCACTATGCCACTAGGTTAAAATTGATCTTATGTTTAAAACTATTAATATGGTCTTTCTATGATACTTACCTACTTTAACACAGTCCCGGAGTCGAACCGGAGACTAATAGTTTATTTTCCTCTCACTTCGCTATTAATCCCAAAATTAAAGGTATCTACATAGCTTTTCATAGTTGTCAGTTATTCTCACATATAACAATCCTTTTGTACACGAACCCGGAATCGAACCAGGAACTGAGGTAACCTTTTAGCCACTAAGCATTTGGGTTATATAAAACCTCGAGGTAATAAAATAACACTTTCACACGCCCCCGCTATACCTAAGAACCGAACTATCCGCTTAGCTATAGTCTTGGAGTCGAACCAAAACCTCATAAATATGTCCTTACAACCACAAATAAAATTAAGACATAATCAACTATATCCTTTCTTAAACTAAGTATGTTTGAATATCTTTACACATATAGACAAGGTTCCGTAATTAAATTCTTTTCATGAAAGTAACTAATCTAGGAATCGAACCCGTGACTACTGCATTCTATAAACATTAATCCAATAAATAAAGTGTTGTTAAGAGCTAAAGGCGTTGGACCCATAACACCATTTCCGGAATCGAACCGGACACTATAAATAATTTTTAACCTCTGAAACCTACAAAATGTTTAAATAATTTGGATTGTTAATAGCCCTCATCCCTTTAATTCAACTAATTGGTTAAGTTAAAACCTAATAACGTTTTAATCATATAGCTAGAGTATGTTTTCCGTATCTACATAATGTATAAATTATTATTTCAAACCCAAATATAATTCAAATCAAATGAAATTAGTTATTCCCGAAATTGTAAAATGTCATTAATTAAATGTATTTATTTTATTCTAGTGCTGGGAAAATATTTATGGCTCTTACTTTTTAACACGTTAAGTAGTACCAATCTTTCAAGATGTGGTTCAATTTACCCGTATCCCTATTTTTTTCCTACTATACTATAATATTAGTCTAAAGGGACTTAAAGTCATCTGTCGATACTTATGTTATTTATCTAAACTAGCTTTTTAAACTTGAACCTACTAAATGACCGAGCAATAAATCAACATAAAAAAACCCAAAGTTAAGTGTACTTGAAACACATGAAACACGTTTTGAATTTTAGACCTCATTTAAACCCACTTCAAATATCACTAACTTGTGAATTATTACTTCTCGAAAGGTTGTTGGGATCTACTTATTCAATTGACATGCCAACACATTTGTCGTAAATTTGACAACAAAGAAAAACTAAACTCTTACAACATGTGTTTAACTTAATTATTTATGTGACAAGACCTCTTGTGGTGTTTTAGCATCGATAAGTATTTGCAGCTGAGTCCGAACTCTCACGCTCAATAATATTAACAAAGCAATAATAGAGCCGAGTGTTGTTTTAGTTAAAGCCATTAAATCTTTCCTGTCGGCGAGATCTACTCGGGTAACATTAGCTATGTTTATTAATTCATCAAAATGCCTATGCCTATGATCATGGGACACATAAGCCTTTGTTGTTCATCGAGTAAGCAAAACGTGCGTGTGGCCAAAAGTTATAGTTAATAAGAACACGGTACCGAAATACTGTAACTCGAACTGTTGTTTAAATTTGGCGGTTCCGAACAAAAACCTGTAATATGACTGACCCATAATCTTGTTTAGGTAACTGACATGAAATATTACAATAGTCACACTTAGACGGCCTAATGTTGTGAATTACCATTGTTACTTTTAAACTCTTGTTTAGTTTAATACAATCAAATTATTGTGAAAATAAAACATATTTCAGAATAACCTATGCGATAAATCTTCCTAATTTAATAACTTAAACTGTTTACTCTGCAATTCACACCTATTTGATTTAAGTGAATGAAACTATTAACAAAAGTTATCTTAAAATCCTATAAATCATGGTGAGATTAATGCAAATTAGAGTCAACTATCCCGCTTAACTAAGTAGTAAAATAATTAGTAATAGTGAAATACATATTACAACACCCATAATATGAATCCTATGATTTTCCTAAGCTCTACGCCCCCTCTTTCCCCAATTCCTTAAACGCGCAAACCAGTCAACTTAGATATGATTAAATAAACATCCACGTTTTCAACCTCTTTCCATTTCACGGCAACAATTGTAGGCTAATAAGCCTATTAAATAAAATAACCGTGTTCCAGTGTTTTATATTATTATCCTGGTCACGGCACCAATTGTAACGAAACCCCCCTTTTGACGCCCAAAATGAATTTACTCTCTCGACTCAGTTACTAAAGAGCAACATCATCGTCGTTAGCACCACCTCCTCTCAATAAAATAATAGAAGAAGTGGAGACAAATATAATCCCTTAATAATTAAATAGTTTGGCCTTGTGATCGTCTAGTTTTAAAATGGTAGGACCGTACGTTGTGTATTTAGTAGTAACCCTGATTCGTTTAGAGGTACGTGGATATTTAAATAAGTTCTCATAAGTTTCCTGGGGAATGCGCCTTTAAGAATTGGGAAAAGGATGCCCCGAGGGGCGGTGAAGGAGCCCCACACCATCGCCCCCATTCACAGTGATGACCAAAACCAGGAGCTACTTGTCACCTCCATTGGAAAGGAATCTACCTGAATCACGGGTTTAACCGTAAGCAGGCGCAAGGAGGTAGACTGGGATAAAGGAATCTAATATAAGTACTAATTACTTATCTAAACTAAGACTTCATGAGAAGTCTACCAAAGTTACTAATTTACTAACTAATCCCGAATACTTCCGATAAATACATGACATTAAGTGAGCACTGTACCAGTACCCATCTCCTTATGTATCTAATCATCTAGCCGCCAAAGCTCGATCAACTGATGATCAGGTGAGTGCTTACAACCCGGGACCTGGGAGCATCCTTGGTGCTCCGTACAGCCCTAAGGGGACAGGAGAAATGGTATCCATATAATCAAACACCTGGGCAGCCTCGAGAGTACACATAGATCTTGGATCGATAACAGTTACAATGGTGACTCCGTCTGAACCCATCGGAAGCATATATAACGAATTTCTTTCATAATACAAGGTTAATCCAAAAATACCGATGACTCCTTTATAGGCCTTTAATGAAGGAAGGCAAAGTGGTACGGCCTATGGAACCATCGACATTCCCACATCAACCCCTATTATTTAGATTTCATAGATTGAATAATTTTAAGTTCCTTTGGCAGTCTATTCATGATAGCCGGAGATAGCATTGTAACCATTTGCAAATTTATGAAAATGTAATTTAATGTCACATCGACAATATCTTTACATTAAACTCTTTTCCCAGTCTATAAGATAAGGATGTATTGTAAATTTTCTAAAGGTAGGATGCCTAAAAATAGTCCAATGTTTCCAAAGGATCTATCTTTAGAGGTTAGGATATAGGATAGGGTTTAAAGGAGTAGGGTAGGATAAGGTTTTGCCTACCTAACAGTACCTCTGTCTAAACCTAGGACGAGTATTCCGTATAGCCCTAAATCATAGTAGTTGCGTTTGTGTGATCTGCGGTTTGATATTAAACGTAATGTCGTAATATAGAAGTCATATTTCCCTAATGTAGTAATAATTATGTCCTTTTAAAATAAATGCTTAATTTTAATTTTAAGGTGCTTAAAGGAGGTAAATAGATGAAATATAATTGTTAACAGACCTAGCAGGATTCAATAAATTGTTAAAACCTCAATACGTCGTGTAAGTTTGATGGTAGATAAAATCTAACTTAAATTAGGTTTCAAAAGGTGATAATCTTCATAGAAGATCATCATAACTAATAAATTATATTTGTTTCAGGTTTAAAGTTTAGTTGGGCATAAAACTCATAACATGTTTGTATTTGAAAGAAAAATAAATAATATTTATAATCACTCAATTGAGCATAAAATGCCAACTTATTATGTTTGTTTATCGCAAATAACCATGACGTCTTAAAACGTTTAATAAAATTTAAAATAGCACTTCAATTTCCACTCTAAGGAAAAATTAAAGCCGTAAGTAAAGGCATTATAATACAAATGCCAATAATTGTTTTGGAATAAATATATTCATGTACTGAACTTGTAAAATGAGTTGTTATTTGAATAGAACTATTTTTGCAATAGTTAACCTAACTCGTACTTAACAGTGTAAGTATTTGTGTTTAAGAAGTAAAATCTGAAAACTAATAAACGTAGATAATCTACAAAACCCTCCTATTCGCTGTCAAAGTGAGGACGATAAACAAAACACATAACATCAGTCCATAACACGAACAAAAATTAAATAAACTTTCAAATAAATTCAACAAAGAAAATAATATGACGTTGCAACGCCAGATCATAAAAATAGGTTTGAGATATTTTAAATCTAGTTAAAACCAAAGTTCATTGAATTTAACATAGGAGATGAAGTCACTCTAATTAAATATATGTTTCAAATTTCTAAGCTAGGATTAATCTTGAATGTGTAAAGTAAAAGTCAATAAATTGCCGAATAAATCCTACTAAAATATGAAAATAATTATATTTAATCAAACCCTTTTATATTCCTACAAGAAAATGTCAATAGAATAAATTCAAAAATTAGGTATGTCAAACATCCTGTTGAAATCAATATTATAAGAATTTAAAGAAGAATATCATTTATGGTTACGACATAAACTAGAATATTAAATTATGACTTTATCATTTTAATTAAAAGTATCAATCAAAAGTAAACAAATTTAAATTATGATAAAATTTTAGTAATACATTTTTTTTTATTTTACCATTATTTTTTAAATGATTGCAAATAAATAAACAACTTCAACAGAAAATTTAACTAATCAAATTTCACATACCAGACACTGCAACTCTCCCTCCTACCTTTACCCTAAGTCTCAGCCTCAGCCTAAATCACGCAGTTCAGCAGAATCGTGCCTTCAGGACTATTGATGACGTCTAACTTCCTGTAAATTAGTCTTCCAGCCTCGCACAACCTCGCTCTACCCTTGCTACCGGTATCACCAGTCAGTTAGAGATTCTTGAAAATCCGCGTCGAACTGCCCCGAATCTCAACTCCCAACACTATTTATCTAACCATACAATCCCGCCCCGCGCCTCACTTCCCTGTTTAAAAATCCTTGTGTCTCGAGTAAACTACCACTTGGTCTTCGTATTGCATTAGACAATAGAAGGGTACACATTAAGGTTATAAAAAAAAGATACAAAATTTACAACTAAATAGTTATGGCATGGCGAGACGTCCAAGTGCGCCGGGATTGCCATTGTTATCTGGCATCGGGTTACCAACTGTTATGCAATTGTTATCTGATGCCGGGTTACATGTGGTGGCAGTAAATCAGGGTGAAAGCGGTGATTTAGCGATGAGACATCTTTGGATGGTCTTCCGGTTATACATAACACTTGCAAACAAAGTTTAAGTTACCAGTGGTTCTAAACCTGCTCTAAATAATCAACAAATATTTCAGGCTATGATGGATCTAAAAGGTCTCTAGCATTTCTTCAGTATTTAATTTCCCCTATTTCAATTAAAGTAAACAACTTTATCAATAGTTATCTAAAAGGTTACATGGACCCCTAGCTTTCCCTACTAATTACTCTTTCGTTACTTATTTAACCGGTAAAAATATTTACTAATATCGGAAAAGCCAACTAAAGTTCCTATTCACCATTCAATCACGTTAAAGATTCAAAATTAATTAGCAATATTAATTTTATTTTAAAATCCAAACCCAAGTTCTAACTTAGTTATTAGATTACATTCGTTCCAACCTAAGATTGACAACATCTGGCTGCCGACCGATGCTCTCGCGCAAAACATTTACCACTTGAATGCAACACATGGACAAATATTTGACACATTCTTATGGATATTTATTTATACACAATAAGATAAATTGAATTTATTAAAATATGAAAGTATCGCTAACCGTCCTAAATGTAGTTTGTTTAATTATAAAGTTACCGACATACGTCGGAAAAAAGTCAAAGTGAATATTTTTAATTGTTTCTTAGTAAAGTATGATTTGTAAGGGTTTAGGTTGTTACACAGCGAGACACTGCGACACGGCGCGAATTTTTCAAGCATATTCTTACGCTGTAAGCCAGCGTTGTTTCATCAAATGTTAGGAGTTTGCACCCTTAACACCCGAAAGAAACATCTTTGCAGATGTTTGACAGTCAGTTAAGATGAAACAGCTATTTATATACTTTATTTGATATTTTAGCAACTTAATTGCACTTATAATATCAGTATATAAACTTGAAAAATTTTGTCTCAGGCGGGACTCTTGATTTATATACTGATATTATAAGTGCAATTAAGTTGCTAAAATATCAAATAAAGACTATGAATGTGTGTTATTTATACTATATAGAAAAAAGTTACATAGAGTCTATCAAAAAAGGCGCGCAAAATAGTAGCGTGACTGCGCGAGCTAATGTCCATCAACACCATCTAACGGTAAACGACGCAAACATGCATTTGTTAGGTGCATCGACCCCTTAAGTATCATTTAAATTAGAAAAGTAAACTCGTAAGGGCATTAATGATCTCTAAAGTTTTCGTCAAAGCTTATATTTTTTAAGGTAAGGTAGCCGATATACTGACAGTATTACTGGATTGCGATACTCCGGCATTGTACGAATAATTCTAATTTTAATTTGAGAACCAAACAATATTATAAAAGAGAAAACACATCGACTTGTACTTAAAACTGTTCACTTATTCATCAGTTTCATTCATCGATTGTTTTAGAAGTTCTTTGTAACTGTGAAGTTAGGATAGTGGTTCTTGTCAGAACGTCATTCAACTTTTTAAATTGAATTGTATTTACATTCAAATGGAAAACGTAAAGCTTTGTTTTCACAGACGATATATACTGTATTATTTACTCGGGTCAGAGTCCTTTGATCTCTTCGCGTGAAAGGATTAACAGACACGAGGGGTTATGTAAATGAAGGTTGGATAGTGGAACCACGTTACGAGTAAAAGCTCCTTGATCGAAGGGTGCTATCTTGGGGATGAGCAAAGTCAACAAGAACGTGCAGTTTTATTTAAAGACGGCTAGAGAATTAATGACTGTCTAGAATTATTATCTGTCAATGATTCTACATACATGCAAGATATTGTTACAGATAAAAGAAATTTTTCACAAAAATTAAAACGTAAACGTAACGTAAAACGTTAAATATGAGTCGCCAATTTGAAGTTGCTGGTTGATTATTGAAAGTTGTGTAATGTTTTTTGCCATTTCAAAATTAGTGGCATCTTGCAGCTTTCATTTGTGTGAATAATACAATGTTTTTAAGTTTTCAAGCCTTCCAATATTTTTTTTCCTAATCTTTGAGGTGTTTAGGGTCAAATTTAAATGAGATCATTTTTGAGCTGAACCTCATCTCACAAAAAAAATAATTAAATCAATCGTCGATTGAACGTCCCTTTTTTCATTGTTTATCAACTCAACTTCCATGTCGAAATATTATTTTATCCCAGATAATATTTTTGAATATTAAAAAGATCCAATAAAATGTGTTTAAATTTATTGGATCTTCTAATTGCCGTGCCCTACAGGGCCCACTATGTTATTCACTATTGTGTTACATTATGGAAGCAATAAATAATTAAGAATTGAGGATTAAATAATTTTAGATACAGATTTTCAAACAAATCTCAAGTAGCATACGAAAACTATCTAGCGACACCAAAATTGACAACCCCAAACGGACAACTGATTAAACGGGTAAATATTAAATTAATCAGCCGAATCAGCTCACCGGTAATTGTGTTCAGGGAACTGTACCGTAATTAAGTGTGTGTGGGACGAATCACGCATCAGAATCGGGGATTTTGGCTGACGGTCGGACCGATTCTGTGGCCTTACTCCGCAACACTCGGTAAATTCGAGTCAACTTGACTCTCTCACTCATACCAATGAATTACAGTGTCTGAAAGGGACAGAGATATCTGTGTTTACGAGCTTTGCGTTTCGTAGTTAGACTTCTGAATCAATCCTGGCGTGGCCAATTAAATTAAATAAATGCTATGTGGTTAGGTTAAATACTTGATTTAGTTATAAATTTACGGGTTCGGTTAAATCTAATGATTGGACTGGATGATGACGCATCATCATCACACAAGTTTTTGTGAGTGAGAGTTTACATGTGATCCTCACAGTTTTTCTATAACTTTACTAGATATAGTACATTATTATAGTTGCTTATCAATACTGTACAGGACGACTTAATATTATCGTATTTAATAGCTATAGTCATAAAAAAGATCCGTGCGCCCAAATACAACAGACGATACATATAGCTATAATATATAGACTGCGCCCGCGTCCATGAATTAATAGCAGCGCGTACGCATTAAGAAAGGGCCGTATCCGAAACAACATAAGGACGAGGTTTAAATAGCAGAAAACGACGAATAGTTCTAGATTATTTCTGATCGTCCTTGGAAACACGTGCGTCGTGGATTCTTCGAAACCTTCTAGAAAAGAGGCGGGTCTTCGTCCCTACTCGCCGCGGTTTCAAGCCGCTATATAAACCGACCGATCGCTCGCACATTATGACAGTTCTCAGTTTGACAGTCTCACAGATCACAGTTAACAGTCTACAGTTTTACAGTTTATACGGCCTGCACCAACGACCTCAGCACCGACTATTGGACACCGCACCGCCATACGATTTGGATTCCTGCCGCTACCAAAGAACTAGTGAAGACCGCAACGACCACAGCGCCCACTATTGGACACCGTATAGCTTCGCGATTTGGATTCCGTATCAACGCCGTTATTCAATATCGACCAACAACGATCCACCCACCGAACTACAGTGTGCATCGGCTGAAGACATCGCCTACCGGAGAACCGATCTCCGAACCAGCGCATCAGCAAGTTAACCGTCCGCTCCGCTCACCCACTACAGTCATCCGGCACAAATACATTTACGAGAATTTGTTTTCTAGGATTTCAAACTTTCTTGTTGCATTTTTACACTTAACACTTACGGGGTTTAATACAACGAAATACATTATTTAAAGGTATTTCGTTGCATTAAACCCTCTAAGTGTAAAAAGTTAAATATTGTTTTCGTCCGTAAAAACCTACACTCTTAAATAATGTGTGTAATAAAAAGTGACTTGAATAATTTTAATTTCAGACACACACAAAGTATGCAAAAATTAAAAAATTTGGCCATCGGAAATTGCGTTCGCATTTCTAACAAATTACAACAGGTAAACAATAAAAAAATCCATGTACATGTAAGGTTATAGATATTAACCAATATTTTTTTATCATTAAACAGTGGATTATGTAAATTGTATAACATTTTAATTTTTGATGTATTTTAGGTGCACAACACAGAATAACATACATTCAAATACAATAAATCTAATGCATTTTAATTTAAGGATAGAAAACATCGTCAAACATGGCTACAGCATTGCCTAATCTAAAAATACCACACGACGGTTTGTAAACCAACTAACTATTAATTCTAAAACCTATCAACATTATCAACAACTTATAGATATCTTTTGATATACCTACTTAAAATACCTATGTTTTTTACCTTCGACTAGGAAACAAAAGTATTATTTTAATGCGACCTTCGTTGTTGATTTCCAAAAAAACATGTGCTTTTAATAGTATACCCACTTTGGGTTCAGAAACTGTGTATGTTTATGTTGTCCACGTTTCCTTATTAGATAATGTAACCTTAAAAACATGCCTTCAACAATTCATTCCCTATCAACCATGTTGGATGTAAGCACCTATTATACCTCACCTCATGTGTTTTAAGATTTCATTCCCTACCAAGCATGTTGGACGAAAGCACCTCATAGACCTCACCTCATGTGTTTCAAGATAAATGTACCGATGCAGCCTAAATCGTTCGGACACTTCAGTAGCACAACAACGCTTAATGGGTCACTCCGACCACTCAGGTGCATGAGTTGAATCGCAAACTGCAGGCACATTTGCTCAGCTGCCTCTTGCTTAAACGCTAAAGCTGCGTCCATAGGACTACCTGCGAGCTAGAAGCATGTATCACTTTACACATTTAAGTGGGATTTAAGCTTAGGCCTATTGAAAATACAATCTGATATACAGAATTACTTTTTGATCATCTTCAAAAAAATTTATAGGCGTTCTGTATCGTATTTAGAGACCATTTATGAAGTAAAAAATGTAGATTCAGTTTTTACCCGAAAATATTTCCCACAATAAAAAGTGTTGCTAGGAGGCCGTATTAAAAATTTTCGATTTTTGGCGAACATTTTCTAAGTCTTGACATTTTTGTACTGGACTATACCATAAGAAAAAATACGTCATTTGTCTGTCTCGTAGATTGCTATTATTAAAATTTGGAAAGTGGTTAAAATTTCATCCTGTATTTACGACCTGATTCGGTAAATCGCATAAGGCAGTTGAATTTTGAAATTCAAAGAATCATATCTTAAGACTAAGTGATAGATTCAAAAATATTATATTAGGCTCAAGGTAATAAATTTTAAATAAAGTTGAACAAAATATTGATAGAAAAAGCACACTATATTAAATGGAATGTTTTAATGATAATTTTTTTTTATTAATTAGTACCAATGATATTATTATTATTTTATTATATATGAAATTGACATAATATCTAATTTGACATCTGTAATTATAATTTATCAACACATTTTACATTTTGTTATATTATAGTCAGAGTAATTGAATGATTATTATCTCATAAAAAAACTATTTATTCCAAATAAGGGGCACAAAAAAGAACAGCACAAGACTTGGAGACCAAAATATCAAACAAGAATCAGTTACAGCGCATTCATAAATTTAGGGAATTTCCATGTTTCCCACATCCCCATATTCCGCTCCAGAAACAAAGCCCATAAAATAAATACAAACCGCCTAATGGTCCCTAAAAACTTGGCATATAACATCTTATGAAAGGAAAACGCTAGTATACTTCGATAACATTTTGTGTCATAAGGCCGTAGTACACTGGAGAAATCTTAGTCTTAGTCTAACGCCCCGTTGGTCTAGTGGTTTAAATACCGGGTCTATGTTAAGGTCCTTCGTTTGATTCCCAGGTTGGGTAAAAAGAGTTTCGAATTTTCGAACATTTCGGGTTTACGATCACACACATTTGGCAAGCGTGGTGATTATGCTTATACCCATCATTGCTGTTGGAACTTGATTTCAATGATGGAGGCCTTTGCCCTGCAGTGGAATGATTTCAGTGGGAAAATTATAGGCCGTTATTTTATTTAATATGCTTTACACAAAAGAGCTGTGTGAACGTCAGTTTACGAAACTGTGCAAGCTCGAAGCACCCTACGCTATTTTGACAATAAACCTGACAAATTTGACGTAAAATTGATACCTAGTTGTTGACCCTGACCTGATGAATCACGGTTTTAACCTTATATATCCTTGAAGCTTCATGCAGGTGACATTTTATTATGTATATCAATAATATGTATTATGATAGCTGGCCGGCAAGATTGTCCCTATATGAGACATTGCGGTGATAGACATGTCATCGTAGTGCGTAGGGCCTTGTTATTTCATTTATTATTACTATTTTATTCCAATGTTTGTTTTTCTTTTTATTGAGTAAGATGTATGTTATGGATATAGGACTAATGTATTCTGAAATAAATGACTTATTTATATTATCTTTAAGGGACTGCGTACAAATTTTTATATTTTATTAACACTAATATATACTATAGAGAAAAAAGATTAGATTGTTATAGGCTCCGAAACTACTGGACCGATTTGAAAATTTCTTTTACCATTAGAAGCCGACAATATCCCTGTAAAGGCTGCTTTTTACAGCAGTGCTGTCGGTATGTCAAATACTAAAGGGCTTGATCGATTGGGTTGAAATTTTGTATGTATCTTTATAAATGCCACCACTAGACACAGGTATCCAACTGCGCGATATGACGTGGCGTTTACGCGGGCAGAGCCGCAGGCGAAGACCTAGTTTATGTTGTACTCTTATTATCATTTGTATCATTCTGAGATAGTGTACGACTGCCCTTAGAAAAAACTGTCCACTTGGCAAAGCCGACAAGTTGTTAAGTGTTTTGGAGCAAGTCCATAATTGCTTATTCTACTTATCAGATATATTATATGTATATTGAGCTGGATCGCAGTATTAGTCGTTGGGAGAGAACAGTAGGCATACTTAGTAGTAAGGGTATGGCCTTAAATACAGCGGGTAACATCGAGTTGAAGTATATCTAGACCTAGAAAGTTTTAACAAAAATGAAATTAAATTCTGTTTATTTTAATACACTTTACATCATAACCTAATCCTATTTCAGTCCATTGCTGGAAGTAAGCCTTTTAAAATTAAAGCAATTTCTTATTATCGCCGGTATATACGTTTGGGTAACGGCCGGTCCCAATAACCTATCTATCTTTAGTTTTGGCATATCGGAGATAGAAAACAACTTTTGTCTTTGTTTCTCTGGACGGCAAAATCAGAGACAGAAGATGTTTTCTATCTCCCATATGCCAAAACTGAAGATAGATAGATTATTGGGACCGGCCGTTAGTGATCTAAGTTTGGCCTTAGGTTAAGAGAATATGCTGTTGTCTGCCTTCTTCTTGTAATACTTCTTTCAACGACACCCATAGCATGTGTGTTTTCACATTTGTACTGTTTTATTGCACTTGTTTTCGTATCAGCAATACAAAACAATATGTGGTCAACATCACATACATTGCTCTGATCCGAAAATAACTAACTATTGAAAGCACTTATTTTTTGGAAATCAGCACCAAAGGTGGCACTACAAACACGCCGACCCGATAAAGTATAGAAAAATCCTTTTTTTCTACGTTGACCCGTCCAGGAATCGAACCCGGGAACTCGGAGCAAGCAATACCTTGAAAACCGGCGTGTACGCCACTCCGACACGGAGGTCGTCGTATGAATATCGAACTCAGGGTCTTAGAGCTGGTGATGCCATCCGCAATTCTTTAAAAACACAGCTTTATTATCACCTTATTTCTCACAGTGTCTGCAACAGCTATGTATTCCATATACCGCCGTTGATCTGTGTTAAGGCATTATATGACAAATGTCTTTGCCACTTAGTTAACTAAAAAAAAACAATGAATCCGCCTTTATTTAGCACATGCCTGAAAAGTCACGATGATACTGACAAAAGTATTTTATCAAACCGTTTGCGATTCGGCGAACTAGAAAATTAATATCGAAATGATCACGGTACATCCGATCTCGGAAAGTTGTTACAAGCCGGGAATTGTGAAAAGGATAATATTTGTCATTTTGTTAATTTTGAGAAGGGGTTTCTTAATCCTTTGGGTATTAAGTTGACTTTTCCGTTACAAGCGAGCATTGTTTTAACCTCAATCTAATTTCGGGGACATTTTCCTTGTCATGGTAATGAAGGCTGTAATAGCTTTACATGTTTGGGTATTTTTAAAGACGAAATAAAGAAATATCTTAATTAAGAATTATTTAGGGGACTGACAAATTTGAAAGATATTTCTGTTAATTAGTTAAAAGCTAATCAAGCTTAATTTTCATGAATCTTGCGCTACAAAAGCGTTATTAAATTTTTCAGCCCTGAAAGGCTGCTGAAAAGGTAATATAGAAATAACAGTACCCACTGAAAATTAAGAATAAAGACATTTATACCTAAAAACCATCACAACAAAACACAACTGGCAATTTATAAAAAAAAAGTACCTACAGAAATATAAAAGAAACAAAATAATGAGTTGAAAGAGAGAACAAAAGACGCCTAGATAAAATGTAAGTACACGATTTACAAAGTACCTATCACAAAATGTTTGGAACATTTTCTGCCCTTCTATGACATCTAAGTTTTGTTTAATTTGTAAGTTTTCTCCTTATTTGACAATTATATTCGCCAAAAAAATTGGTTTCAGTCAGGTTTAATTACAATTTTTTTTATGTTAAAAAAACAGCTACTGATGTTTAACTCAAAAAGCTGAATATACGCAAGGCAGTCCCTTATTTTGAAGGTAACATAAATCTCACTGAGGTTTTGGCCATCACGAGTCTTATTTCGATGCTAAGTAACCGAGGCGTAAGGCGCGAAAATATATCGTGGCCTCCCGAAGAGCCATAAAGGGATCCCACTTTATATGGTCAGGAAAATAAGCACGCATTGTTTTTCTGATCGTATGTGGCAAGTAAAATGGCACCACCTCTTCTCGATGGGCGCCGTAAAGCCTAGTTCGCATTAGACCAGTATTTTAGTCGAGTAGCGAGTAATTCAGAAGCTAAACGTGTCTAAACACCGAAAATTTTGTCGAGTAGGTTAGTAAATGATTTACTCGATCCAATTTTTTCTATTTGAACGGCCGAGTAGCACCTCCCACCACGCATCCCTGTCCACTGGCTTACCGGCTGAACATGTCCAAACCTGTCGATTTAGTCAAGTTCATTCAAAACACACTTGTGAACTGTACTAGAATGAAAGTGCTAACGGTTTTCCGGTTAGTAGCGAGTTGAAAGCGAATCACTAGACTAAAATTTTGATCAGCGGTAGCAAACGCTGCTTCTGAGCCATGGGTCGTGGGTTCGATCCCCGCACAGTACAAATATTTGTGTGCATGAACATGTTTGTTTGTACTGGTCTGGGTGTTTTCTATGTATTATAAGTATGTATTTACAAAAAAAAAGTATATAATTAAGTTTATCGGTTGTCTAGTACCCCATTCGACAGGGTATCTAATAGTAACTTAATTTGGGACTAGATGGCTCTGTGTGGCCCAGTGTGGCAAGCCTTAAATATTAAAAAAAAATACTGGCTTAAAGCGAACTAGGCCTAAGAGGCGGTTAAAGGAGAGCTGTCAGAAGATGACGGCAGGCTCTTACCAGGAAAAATTCAACCCGCCATGCATGGTGATGATGGGATATTAGATCTTAACAAACAGAAAAACCGACGCACGACGACTTCATTCTACAAAATGTTAATTAAATGGTGTAACAAGCCAGCTTGTTATACCATGTAACTAAAAATCATAACAATTAAATAGTAAATTTTATTGTATCCAAATCAAAAGAATAGCACCACCACAAGAGAAGAGGCGGTGTCATTTAATAGGGCGAGAATGGCTGTTATTTTACTTTATACCAACGCATGAAGCATTACTGCACATTTTAGTTCAGTATTTTAAAATTAAAATTTGTGAAGCTCACTATAATTTGGGTTTAACCAAGTGTTTATAACTGCTCTGATTAATTTGCCTCGGAACAAATTAGTTGGCCACACGACTGCAAATAAATTGTGGTCCAGGGTAGACCGGTCTAAATCATCCAGCGACGCATACCACTGAATATTTAGTATAATACTTGTGTATACGATGCCCGTTTCGTCTGCTGTAGTAGGTGGTTTTATTCAAAGATGTATGTCGGGCGACGATCTGTGGGTATGCCCCTTACCAGATGGGCCGAAGATGTTAGGGAGATCCTTAGGGAAGGCCTATATCCAGCAGCTAGCGTCGTCTGGTAGAGATGATGATGCTGAAACATGTAATATCAGTATATAAACTTGAAAAATTTGCGGGATGCCCGCCCGGCATGCGAGGAGATGCGGGTTCGAGTCCCGCCTGAGACAAAATTTTTCAAGTTTATATACTGATATTATAAGTGCAATTAAGTTGCTAAAATATCAAATAAAGTATATAAATAGCTGTTTCATCTTAACTGACTGTCAAACATCTGCAAAGATGTTTCTTTCGGGTGTTAAGGGTGCAAACTCCTAACATTTGATGAAGCAACGCTGGCTCACAGCGTAAGAATATGCTTGAAAAATTCGCGCCGTGTCGCAGTGTCTCGGTGGCCTAATGGTATGGCGCCCGCCCGGCATGCGAGGAGATGCGGGTTCGAGTCCCGCCTGAGACAAAATTTTTCAAGTTTATATACTGATATTATAAGTGCAATTAAGTTGCTAAAATATCAAATAAAGCTGAAACATGTATTTGAAAAGTTCATGCCGATGATGAACAGCAATGTCTTTTGTTAAGCATCTGCTCAAAATAGGCGGTTATGTCAAGATTTTTCATCGTTGGAATTTTTTCGATAAAAGTTTAATTTATTTTATTTCGGAAGCTAGTAAGTAACTGTCTACACATCCCACTACAAGGAAAAGGCCTCCATCATTGAATTCAAGTTACCATAGCAATGATGAGTACGGGCATAATTTGTTATTTTCCTTTTCATCTTCTTTTGTGATGCGCACCGCCAAGGTGTGGAATGCCCTGCCTTTAAAGCAATAGTGAATAGGCTGCTTCTTGGTAAGCTGGCTACATCTTAGGCTTCTTCTTAACTGTAGAGTTAAGTATGTAGTCAAGAGCAAGTTGATAATAAAATAAACACGCATGCCAATTGCAGGTTAGTTATCACACGCCCGAGCAGTATTAGAAAAATCTTAGCTCTTGTTGCTCGACCCGGGAATCGACCCTAGGACTCCGAGATCTTGGCCCGGATTTGAAACTAGTAGACCAACGGGGCGTTTCTGAAGGCTATTATTAAACAATACTACATATTTGTATTGTTATAACTATTACAAAACAATGGTTATAATAGTTGCATTCTGCAAATCAAAATTTATATCTGCCTAATCCAAGCATTGCTGCTTCAGAATATATGGCATGTCGGCTTTACCGGTTTATCCGGACGACATACGAGGTCAGATATACAGTTATTATATCTATAGAAACTCATGTTAAAGGAAAAGCTATTCTCTCAGGTAGGTAACCTACAAAATAAATGTAATTTTAAGAGTTAGTTATTTCGAGATTTCTACAATGTACCTTGTTTTTTATAAAAAAAAAACAAGGTACATGGTAGAAATCTCGAAATAAATAACTCTTACGATAGTGACCATGAAAGTTTAAAACAGTATAAATGTAATTTATATCATGGAATTATCACTTCTCCTTCATATCTTGTAATTATATTTCAATGATAGTGATGATCTGGTTTTAGAGTTTTCTCGCCTAAAAGTGACTTAATTTTACGAATTTAGTCAGATATTGAGACTAAATGTGGACAATGACAACATCACATACATTGTTTTGATCTCTCGTATTTTGGAAATCAGAAACGAAGGGACCACAAACACCTAGACCCGAGAAAATGTAGAAAAACACTTTTTTATACATTGACCCGTCAGAATATCGAACCCGGGACCTCGGAGCAGGCGATATCCTGAAAACCAGTGAGTACGCAACTTCGCCACGGAGGTCGTCAAAAAATAACTGTTTATTTGTATGTCTGTTACGCTAATACGTTTAAACTAACAGAGTCGATTTTGATAGAATTTGGTACAAAGATAGATCAGACCTTGAGAATGGACAAAAGCACTATCCCACTGCTGGGCACAGTTTTTTGGCGATAATAGAATCGCGCGACTACAAAAGAAACCAATCACAGCGCTCACTTACAAGCATTTGCTCATAACCTCTGTAGCGCGCCTGCCCCACCTACATCGCCTTTCTAATCTTTGTCCATGTTCTGTGATCTGGTTCATTTATAAAAGCAAGAGACCTTGGAGCATTTTTATTCAACTTTAAGTTTTAACTTCTAGACTGAATCCTTTATATCCGACGTCACAGTCAGCTTGAGACTAGAATCTGATATAATCCTGAGCGTTGTAGCAACTTGCAACGTACGACACAACGCGACACGACAGATGCCAGCTTTACGGCTTACGGGACACATGTCTCTCAGTTGAGCAATAGTACAGTAGACTGCAGATTGGGATAAGAAAAATTGTTGCGATCCCGCACCTATTTCAAAGACGTTACCTACTCCCATTTGATTTACAATAGTATAGAATAATATAATTTGCTAAGATTCAGAAAACTGATATTATCATTTACTTAACATCCTGTAAAGTATTGATCACGTGAGAAAGATAGAACTAGACCCGTTATTGGTTCAGATGATCACAGGGCATGGCGGATTCTCTCTTACTTGAATCGCTTCAAGTCCAAGGAGAATCCGGCATGCGTCTGTGATCCACAAAAGGTGTAAGACGTTTTACACGTTTTGACCAAGTGCCCACGATATATGACGGAGAGATTAAGAGTGGAAAATGAGATAGGAGTGAATGTTGAAAAGAAAAATTTAGCGGAATTAATCATAATAAAAAAGTTTCAAAATGAAGCAAAATTTGTGACGGAAAAGGTAATTAAAAATAACGTTTAGGCATTGAAGATCCAGACACTGGCGCATATAGTCGTATATGCGCCATGTGAGGATACCAAATTCATTTTTATTTAAAATTTCTTTTGGCAAAAAACTTTTATATTCAGCTGCAAAATCTCTGCAGAACAGCAGAGGACATTTTCGAATATATGAAAAAAGAAAGTATTGATCACGCGTGCAGAGATGCGGCCAAAAATCTGGTCTATTTATAAAAGCAACAGACTTCGGAGCATTTTTATTCAACTTTAAGTTTTAACTACTAGACTGAATCCTTTATATCCGACGTCACAGTCAGCTTCAGACTAGAATCTGGTATAATCCTGAACGTTGTAGCGACTTGCGACGTACGATACAACGCGACACGACAGATGCCAGCTTTACGGCTTACGGGACACCATGTCTCTCAGTTGAGCAATAGTACAATTCCTGCACATTAAGCTATAATTTTCTATCAGTATATAAACTTGAAAAATTATGTCTCAGGCGGGACTTGAACCCGCATTTCGTCGCATACCGCCCCCGGTATATTTTATAACACAAGAGCAGCAAAAAATCCAAAAATCGTTTTTTATTTGCGTCGTGGTCCGACTTGTCTCTACCCATTTTTTTCCATTTCACTATCACAATTAACTTCATAATTATAAACTAAAGTTACTGAGATTCAGTTCGCTAAGAGATTCAATTACGAAATACATGAGACAAGTGAAGTTGGTCTTTGTGTAACTTCGACTGTTGGGAAGTGCTCCCTTGATAGTTATGTGAGGAAGATGTTTCAATTGAACTAAGATCTCATGATTTACGTTTAATGCTTTGACGAGTTTATAGATACATTAAAATTTCCAGCTTATTATGCAAATAAACAAATTTTTTTTACGTTAGTCATCCGGCCATCCTTATGTGTAGGTATGTCGCAGCCAACTAGCTTAGTCAGAAATTTAGTTAACAGCCTAGGCCGTTGACTATGCCGGCATCCAATTAAATAGCTGAACAACAACCAGCCAATGAATTGATCGCAACGTTTAACCAGATGACTAAACGTTGTGTAGTCATGTAGTTAAATTAGGTTTTCTTTGAGATCCTTAAATAAATAGCACTAGTTTATTATGCGTAAATTTGACAATAACGCAAAACAAAGTAATCGGTAATGAAACGCATGCTTTAATTTTAATAATAAGTAAGCAGTAAACCAACCTTGATGTAGAAGTTCATATCCCGTTAATTTTAACTTAGTTTTCTAGCGAAAACTCGTATTACTTTCCACTTCCATGTTTTATATGAATTTCACAATATATTACGTAAAATTTAATTTAAAATTGCATTGTAAACGAAAAATAATACACTTCGCTGTGCTACAGTAAAAAACTGAACTAAATTTGAATCACTTGGCTGAGTCTTGGTCAGTCATTTCCAAAAGGCTAACTTTCAATACGTCAGGTTGTTAAACGTTGATTAGTTCAAGTTCAATTAATTGAATGCCTGCGTTCATTGAACGGCCTAGGCGTGAAATTGGCTGGCTTATTTAACTAGATGGCTGCGACACGTACATTAAAACTATCGATATATGTATAACTAGCTGTTTCCCGCGACGTCGTCGTCCGCGTCAATTTCTCTCGTATTAAGAATTCGATTATTTTTGCAACATTTTTCACTGATGCTTCGCTCCTATTGGTCGCAGCGTGATGTTATATAAATAAATAAATATTTAGGACATGCCTCACTGGGCCACACAGAGCCATCTAGTCCCAAATTAAGCTACTATTAAGTAGCCTGTCGTATGGGGTACTAGACAACCGATAAACGTACTTATATACCTTTTCTTTTCTAAATATATACTTATAATACATAGAAAACACCCAGACCAGTACAAACAGACATGTTCATGCACACAAATATTTGTACTGTGCGGGGATCGAACCCGCGACCCATGGCTCAGAAGCAGCGTTTACTACCGCTGATCCAAATGGTCATATAATAGATAGGAACTATATACACAGTCTGAAACAAAAAAATTAATGACACCTGTAACTGTTTTCGATTGAATGATTGACGTTAGCTTTATGTCAAAATCAACTTTATAACCCGGTCAAATGATGTCGACATACAATAGTATGGATATTGATGACTTGTTGTATCTTCTAAATAATAACGGTTGTCTATCTGATAAAGGTTGCACTAAAAGTACACCCTTGAGTTAAATGGATCCACATTTAGTACGGAAACTTTTTTTGGCGCTTATTACGCATATAGTTTTTTTATATTACATTGACAACTAAAACAATCTTTTCATCCAATAAATTATAGTTTAAAAAACTAAAAAACCACGCTATAAAAACAGATTGAACTAAAAAATTAAAAATAAAACTGTAGTAATCAATTGAAAAAATCATATTATTGTACAAAAAGCGTGGGGTGCTTGTTATGATATCCACAGATATAGTAAATTATTGATAAAATATTTACAACAATCTAAATCAAGCCCCCCACGCTTTTTGTACAATAATATGATTTTTTCAATTGATTACTACAGTTTTATTTTTAATTTTTTAGATAAATCTGTTTTAAAAGCGTGGTTTTTTAGTTTTTTAATTAATTATAATTTATTTTTACTTTTTAGTTTAGTTTATAAGATTTGATTCCTTCTTTATCGACTGTAAGTCCAAAGCTATGCAGGAATCGTAATTGATACAGATGGCGCGCTAGCTCTATCTCTTTTACTCCCTCTTACAGAGGAAAACTAGGAAACTGTTATTAAATTATTGCATTGTCATCGGTCCTTGATACGTGTGCAAAGTTTCAAATTAATCAAACTTCTAGAAATTGGTAAAAAATGTGCTCAAAGATTCCATTACATACATAGATACAACCCAAGCTAATAAAAGCGTGGTAAAAAGCGGGGTCTCGATTAGAGATGAATGTATTTAATTAACTAGGTATACCTTTTGAGGTATTCACCGATCAAGATGTTTATTTTTGCTCCAGTAATTGGTGGTAAAAACAAATATTATTTGGTGGCTAATAGAAACACCTCTTTTCCGAAAATATTTACCAACGAAATGTAATAGCGCCAAAAATCCACTAGAGACTAAGATAATACGACGACCGTCGGAAATTTGTGACAAAAGTCATAATTTTATGCATCGGTCAAAATTTTCCGCTTTTTATTGAAAGGAGTAACTCGCCAAGTTTCAGTGATTATTTGTAACAATATCAGCTTAATTACTTTAATAATGTTGAATGGTTCCCGAGCTCATCTTGTCCACTATTATTCTTTCGAAAAATGGGGTAATAAAATCGCAACAATGGCGCCCAGTTCGTTAGACATACCTTTAATTATCTGAACTTCTTATTATAGGTCAGGAAATTGGTTCGGCGATGGGCGGGAAATTCTGTGGGATAATAACAGGACGTGTTGATAACGCAATATGGGGTAAACTAGGCTAGGGGTAGTGTTGGGAAAGTATTCGTTGGGAACTTATCGATAGCCTTATTAACCGATTCGCTGTCAGATGAATCATATTGGATACATAAGAGAAGAGAACATTTGATTTTCATTTGTTACATTATTTGGACACTAAGCCTGCCAAAGCTCAAGGCGTAAAATTGTACGTTATTTACCATACTGTGCTCAAAAAAATGTACTCAAACTTTTTGGCACACCATATTAGTTGGACCAAAACTTCACGCCTATGAACAAACTTATTAAGTCTTGATGTAACATCCATTGCGAAGATTTTGATATTTCTCTGACCAATACTTTTGGATCTCCGTATATTATATTTAGTGTACCCAACGAAAATTATCATAGTTTCGTAATTGAAACTCCGTAATCGATATTTATATGACGTCACTATTGAGAATAGGGAGTTAAGTCGTTATGCAGTAGATTGAAATGGATTTAGTTCTGTGGTTGTTATGATAGACGTTATGATAATGTGCTTTAATGCATATTTGATAGCTCAACAAATCAACATAAGTTCAGAGAGAATATATAATTGTAGACTGTGTAATGCTCATGTGTGTTTAGGTTATGTAAATCCCATGATCCCATGATTATGGGATTAAAAATAAAGCGAATAGAGTACCTTTTTGAATGTCCATCCAACATAATTACCACATTCAAAAATAATTTAATATGATGCAACATTACAATCATAAACTGATAACTTTTGTCATTGTTTATTTATTGGGTGATGAAAGATCTGTAATTGAATGTATTTTGTGGTCAGTAAAAATTACTAATTTTAGTGATTGTCAAATAATTGTTAAGTAATAAATCGATATAAAGAGTCTGTCAAAGGCATGCAAAATTTGTTTTCATTTTACAATATTAATTACAGATTGTAAAATATTATCGATACTTGACTATCGAATATCAACCATCACTAACATTACTTCGGCCAATTCGTCCATCTCAGACTTTAACTTTCTAAATACCCAGAGGAATACACCATGTAATAAAAGCTAGTGTCAATTAAAAAACATTAAATCAATCCCAATGAAACCCAGAATATATTACTGCCAGAGCTAGTTCAAATATGAGTAGGAAAGAAGTGATATGTCCAAAGATTTGCTACAAATATCAACCCTTTTCACTTATACCCTTTGTAAGAATCTTCTGAGTTTCCCGAACCTAATAATGAAAGTTTCTGGGCCGCACAATATAAGGGACAAGTGTGTTTTACTAAGAACAAGACGATTCCGTATATCAGTTATACAGACAGCATTTAAGTGTCAAAGTGATAACTTTATTCCTTTGCAAGAGATTCTACAGTGGAATGGACAATCGTTACTTTTACATGGTACTTTGACTATAGTGTTCATCTATTTAAACGATAACGGGAATTAAACGCGATCATACCTTATTATTTTCGATCGGGTTGAAACCGACCATGGTCACAGGCTGACTGGAGACAGCGATGCACTCACTCCGTGGGGAAGGTAGATTCATATAAATGTTTATTTATCCAAGCACCGTCATATCATACATAACACTAACCTTGTCCTTATTTCGCGAGACAGCTGCCGCGTCCGTATTACGATGCTTACTCGACTGCGTACTAAAAGGAGGCTTTGTATTTTCAATCACCGGATTCCACGTCGCAGATAGTTTGAGACCGTCTACCCGATTGAAATTTTTGTGCTTCTTTATTTCAGTGTGTTCAGCTGCCTTTGATAATGACCGTATCAGTTCTTTACATGGTTGACTTACATAGTTTTTTTTTTGAGCAGACCTGGTGAGAACCGCTAAGGTATTTGGTCAGTCTGAAATGGAAAACGGACAACTATAGCACATATAGAGTGTTCCTCGTTATTATCATCATTATTATTACCAGCTCACTTCATTTCACTGCTGGTCCAAGGCCTTTCCAAATGGGTATATTCCGTAATATTGGGAGAGAGACAAAAGAAGAGAGTAGAAGAAAGAGATTTGAAAGACAGAAGTGATGCTACCCATCTTTTTCTGGCAGTACTCCTTAGCCATAAATTATCTTAATTTTAATATTATGATAGCTTAAATAACATAGGTACAACAGAATATTGCACATAAACATTTTTAGACATGATTACTGTACTGTTTTATGCATAGCATGTAGCAAAAAAACTTTTAACTTTTTTAACGTGTGTGTGTGTGTGTGTCAAGTAATAACGGTTTACTACTTAAGTAAACCTTAGATTCAGAAATAACCTTCTACGTAAAAAAAGCTTTTACTAAATATCATTTTTTTAACATACATTTTCCTAGAAGCAGATTAAAGGTTCAAAAGGTCACAATCAAACTGTTACATATCTACATATAGAACCCTAAAAATGGTTTCCCAAACGTTAATAGCTAGCAATCGTCCGGAAGTTGTTCAGGGGGAAATAAAATCCACATGCGAACGGAAGGCATAATGTGGTTAATAGCCACTTTGTTGATTCTCTATCGAATAAAGAGTGGAACAGGTTTTGTAGAAAGCTAAGGTGTAAGCGGTAATCCCTTAGAATAACTACTACAAATTTTTGACACTAACATGGAAATATTGATATCTTAAAAAAGCATTTCTAACAGTCCCTGTGATTTACATACTAGGAATAAGCTATCACAAATATGTGGATATCACGAACGAACGTAAAATTTTCTAAATTAAACACTAATGGTGTATTAATAATAGGGGTTAAAGTATGAAATCACCGTTTTGTATGGACAAAATCGAGAAGTCATTTTTCCATACTAAAAATTTTTTAGTTTTTTTAAAAACGCCTGAACCGTTTTCGATGCAATTAAAAGTGAAAGTTAGATGGTTATAAAGCTACGCATTATAGTATTTAAATTTCTGAAAATCAAAGTATATAATACAAATATACTTAATTGAAGCAAGAAGGTCAGCTCGCACATTGTAAGGGGTCTTTTCAACGACTTCCTTTGAAGTAAGAGTCACTAGTATTGCATTTTTTTTGTCAAAAGTTACTTTATTTAAATTCTAATTCAAATTCAAATTCAAATATATTTTTTGATACAATACAAAAAGAATTACGCAATAATGTGACTATACTTAAGAGCTATAAACAAAATAAAAAGTGGGAAAATAATCGGCAATTTCATACTTTAACCCCTATTATTATAATAATAATTTCATATTCATTTATTCACTTATAATCTCTGTCTCTCGCTCTGTCTGTCTCTTTCTCTCTCTCTCTCTCTCTCTCTCTCTTTCTTTCTCTCTCTCTCTCTCTTTCTCTGTCTCTCTCACTCTCTCTCTATGTGTGTGTGTGTGAATTAGTGTGTGCGCGCGTGGTTATGTGTTTGTGTGCAGCAAAATCTGCACCAGACATCCTTTAAAGGAAAGTCATGTAAAAAGATGAATGTTAATAAAGAGATACTGGGTTTATCAGTCGATAATCTTATTACTGGTGCCCTTTCGGTAAACACATTAAATACAGGTACTGTATTAGAGATTTTCAGGTCATCGTTATATCCCCATCCTATTTTAGATTACCTGGAAACGGGTCCATTAGATTGGGCGGCGAGATTAGATAATTATCTTTCTTTGATTTCCTCATTACAGTTCAGTAAAAGGTAGCAAAACCGAGCAAAATGTAGATCAGGACCGATTAATTAAATTTATAAGGCCGCTTGAAAACGCTGGACTTAATATAACAATGTTGGGAAAAGACATTATTAAATTGGCATATTTTGATCAATAATTATTTTTGTATGATAGATACAAGTCCGTTACAAATTGTGATTTTTCTAAACAGTAACAGATAAATTTGTTTTATAGTTTAGTTTTATAATTTAGTTTTATATGATGCATTTTGACGTGACAACGTCTTATAAATTGGTTTGCCGGGTGACACTTCAAGAAACTGCGTTACGCTCCGCTCACGTTATGCGCTCACAATGAGAGCGAGTGAGAGGCACGCGTCCCTTCCACTCGGGCATGGTTAGCCCGCCTAAGAGCGAGAGAGACAGACATAAAAATGTATTGCAAGTTATTGTATGTATATTTGTATATAAATACGTATGTATGTGTAAAGGTAAAAATAAAATTTTGTTAATATGAAATTCAGTGCGAGATTCTTTGTATAAATTAATGTTTTAAATATAATTCTTTGTATAAATAAATGTTTTAAATTGTTACTATTATTTCATCCTTCTTCCTACTATACGAATGAATATTCACATTAAAATTATTTTACCACTCAAAGTCGTTGTCACGTAAAACTTTCGCCCGTATACCGACTTTACAAGCAACCAATTTTTTTGTTGAGTTCTTAATCTTTATATTCATTTATTTTTATGCGTAAATATCTAATCAATATTTTTATTTCTATCTTTATGTAAAACATAACATTATACACGAAGATGTGAATTTTTTGTTGGAAATTTTATATGGTTTTACTTTTAATAACCTAATAGGTATCTAATAGAAAAGTAAAAGGCGAATTCACTTTAATTTCGTCGTTTGAAAAACAGTGGCAAACTTTAGTATTAATAAACGTTTATGCTCACTATCATAGTTAAGGTAAATAAGCAAAAAAAAGAAGAAGATGAACTTCGCTAAGTTAGACTGTGTTTAAAAACTCCTAGTTGCTTGAACTAAATTTCTTTGGCGTCTAAAACACAGTTAATACCCCACCAAACATTTTTTTTTGGCGCTTAAAACCCTCACTAACAACACTGTTTCCTCACGAAGCTTTCTTTAAGTTTCAACTTGTCAAAATTTTCTTCTAAAATAAAATTTCCTACCCAAACACATTTACTTCCAAGACACCCTAGTTTAATGGAGTGTCAACCATTTTTAAAACAGTTTTATCAAAATTCTTTTAAAACAACCGACATAGACTAAATAGCTAGCAGGTGTATGCATTATTGCATCGCCGCAACGTCAAGGGTGATTCTTCATTGTCACCAACGTTTATTTTTACTGTGCATCGGGGAAAATTCAGGGAAAAATATAGCAACACTTGTTCACGGGTAAATTGTCGCGATATCAACCGTAACTCACCACGAGAGCGGGGAAATTGGACCGCTTTGAATTTTGTTTGTGGGACCATTATGTCTTTTTGGCAGTCTTACGGCTTGGCGTGATATAAAGGGAATGATTTTAGCTGAAATTGTACTTAAGTAAATAAGCATTGTTTATTAAATTCAGTATATTTTGAAATCTTGTTCTGGTAGGAAGATTTTCTTTTGACGGTAATCTGGTGTCAGAGTTTTACAAGCGGCCTTCTGACGACTATAGTAGTAAGTAGGATAAATATAGGTATAGTTAATAGCAACTAAAGAAGTAATGCCTAAGACAAGTATAGCATTGGCCAAAATGTGATGGCCAACTTGACTTTTGAGCATGGCAGTTCCGTCATTTTTTTTGAGGTCAATATCCAGTGGACTAATTTATATTTATTTAAACTTAAAACACACAAATTAAAGAATAAAGTGTGGACTTAAAATGATATAAAACGAATTTACTTATTGTTTTAAGCACTGGAGTACTCTTTGAACACATGTGATTAACAATTTATAATATCTACCTAGCAAAAGCTTGACAATGAGGTACGACACCTAAATCTGACGTTATAAGAATTACTTTTTATTAAATCCCATTTAAAAATCTTTCAACTCAAAACTTTTTGCGCAATAAGCAAATCTACTGCAATCGTAAAAAAGAAAGGTATAAGACATAAGCTGACTGAAAATTCTGAGCACAAACAGAAGAAACTGCTGAATCGTTTGAGGAAATCAAATAATTTTAAACAAAATACCCGCTCTCTAGCAGAATTCTTGTAGAATAAATAATTGTTGGTCACAGAAGTGCAAGTCCTTTAAATGGGGGTACATCTTTTTGTTTTACAAACTAACTCGACCTACTCCTTTCCCCAGAGTTTTTTTCTATATTCCAAGTTTGATTGGTTTTCTGAAAGAACAAAAAAACAAAACATTCATGATTACTCCTTTATTAGAAACAAAAAGTATCTGTTTTTTTTATTTGCTTGTAATAGCGATAGCAAAAAAAATATATTTTGAGGGTCGCAAGAAGTGACTAAAGGAGTACCACCAGAAGATAATGGAGCAGCAGCGTCTTTTTATTTATTAACCAAACTTATGATTATCATTACAGGCTTAAAATAATGCGAAAGCGCATATACCATCAACATTTTTTTCCAAAACAGATTGTGAACATTGCAACTCCTGTAAGTTCACTCAGAGAACAACTAAAAAAGTCTACATCGCTCGCTAATCGATTGATGTATCGCGTGGTGCGAGAGAGTGGCGCTTCCTTCAGTTGTTTAGTGCGTCTTCTTTCCACTATTGGCCAAACTATAATAGCCAACCAGACTGCCAATCGTTTCGACTCTGGTCAAATCCTCCTTTTGAAGTGGCCCAATATTAAATCTGTTCCGAGCCATCCAAAACTGCACACATTGACAAGTTTCACTGATAACCAAAACAAAAGATTAACGCTCGTGACTGCAATTGACGTGAACGTTGTAAAACACATTCTAATTAGGGCGTATTTGAGTCTTCGGACTCGGTCTTATCTGCTTCGGTTTAATATAATATCATTGGAGTGGCTAGTGCAGTGTCAGCAAAGAGTTGATAATGGACCTCCTTAAGTCACTTCTTACGACTCCCATAGAAAGCAAAGATTGTGGTTTTTCATATTTTTGTCGCCATTAGACTGCAAAGTCATTTTATGGTCCTTTAGTCAATTATATGAGTAATGTATAGTACAGACAACGGCAGGTCAACCTACCCAAAAAGTTAAAGGTCATTGAATTGATTTTCAACTTTAAGTCCAACAACTAGAGATCAATATTAATTGAGAAAATTTGACGTTTTGTGGTAGGTCTGTACAAATCAAATAATAAAACAATAAAATCTAAAAATCTAAAACTTTTGCAATATTATTATAAAAATAAACCAAATATCAAAGCGCTCATAGCCCAATGCTTCATCGTGATCAGTTTCTGTTACGAATGTTCAGCAACGATGGGAGCGGTCACTAATTGGATGGGTAACCTTTTGTGGCATCATACCTTCGTGCGCTTCCGTGTTTCGGAGGGCACGTTGAGCCGTCGGTCCCGGCTGTTGTCACAAAATAACAGTCGTTAAGCCCTGTTGGAGGCCTTCGCGCGGCATGAAAAACGTCCAACCGCGGGGTGATTTCGCCACAGCGCGTCGCCCTCGCTGTCCACCAACCCGCACTAGGCCAGCGTGGTGGAATTAAGGCCTTAACCCCTCTCCTTAAAAAGGAGAGAGACTCGTACTCAACAGTGAGCGAAAATACGTTGTTACTTTAAACCAAATATATATGTCAAACACTAACCCCGCTGGCGGGGCTCAGCTCTCACTTTTATGCCTAACTTCATTACTACAATCGTCTCTAGTGACAGAACAATGTTTACATTTCTGTCACACTGATGTTGCTAACGTCTGTGAACGAAACAAAGAACCCACTGTGACCATTCAGCTGCAAACAATTGAGACCGCATCGCTCGACCTGCGAGGCTATACGCATTGGGATAGGGTGACCAGACTCGATAAAAATTTTTTTTTTTAATCTGGCAAATGTGCTTTTGGTTAAAGCGTTTAGTTGCCTAATTAACTATTTAGAATGCAATCATTATGTTGATAAGCAAGAAATCACGACAGAACTGGCTTCAAATTGGCTACTTCATGTTTTGACAACACACAATACCTGATTAGTATAGACTTGCCATGTCGTCGTCATTAATATGTATTTTATATTTTAAGAACTTAATCAAATTATAAGGTAAAATATAACCAAAAACAAATGTGCACTTAGCGCAAATCACTGAAAAAGTTCGTCTACTCAAGTAATTATGAAGATAACTTGAGTAGTCGAACAAGTTGATTTTATTTCCTCCTCGTAAAATGTTTTAAAAAAGAGAAATGCGACTTTTATTTGACGCACTTATTATGGAACATACTTTGAAAAACAATAAATACCTATATCGTAGGTCTTATAAACTTATTTATCACAATCCCGAAATTATGTGTGTACCGTAAGCATATGCTAGTGGGCGCTTATTTGGTGAGAATGTTCTTAAACCACGGATAGTGCAACTAATTTTTTAATATAGTAACTATAAAATTATACATAAAATATATGCCGTCTCCCAGCGAAACTATTACTCAAATAGCGGATTAAAAATTAAATGAAACAAAAACAATTTTATAAATTTGGATCGCATTTTCTAAATAGCTACATAATAAATCCTAAATCTCGACAAGACATCGAATTCCTTCCAAACCTTATTCTATACCATTGTGAGTATACACGGATGGCATTGACAGCTCAACAAATAGTCTATTCCAGTCCCGAATATCCTTTTATCTGCCTCAATCATGTTTACCCTACCATGAAGGGAGAATGGCAATTTTTCCTCCCTCAGATCGTAATTGGCCAGGGAACGTGAGGACTCGATAATAGCGAGGGCAAATGAGGATTTCATTAGTATACACAAAATGTGGCGTTAGTTCCCTAATTGTGTTTTTTCCTGTAGCTAGAAATAGGCCTTGAATTTGAAGGCTATTGTCATATAACCTCCATTTTGGAAAGGGCCGCAAAAGGGTTTGCGTAACCTATTTTTCTGGCACTGCTTTAGGACAATTGTCAACTAGTGCCAGCATCTCTAGAAACTCGCGCAATATTGTGAGGATCTTGTCAAATTTGTTTCCTGCATTCCATTTTATGAGAAAAATTTTCAATGCAAGATGCTATTGCGTCATGAGGTGCCCGTACAAAAATAGGGCACCATACTTTTTCGTTTTAAGGGTGTGATAGGCAACTTAATAAGTACTGTCAGAAAAATAGCGTCCAATCAAAAAATATGTTTACTGTACTGTTTTCTTGAGTTTACGCGAAAGACTATACATTGAAATGAAAAATATGTTTACGAATTTGAACTCGCATTCATGGTCTGTCCGTGACCATGAATGCTGTAAAGTGTTCGAGACGTTGGGTCAAACTTAAATAGACGCGAATTAAAATCCGTAAACATATCTTTCATTTCAATAAAACTGTTTACTCATGACCAAAAACATTGTAGAAGTATAGAGTGTTTGAATGTGTCGTCAGGATAAACCAATATAAGTAAAATAATACCCTAACAAATGTGGATTAGATCCTTAGACATATCTTATATTTTAATATATAATGTCTCCGGAACGTCAAAGTAATCAGAATATGATATAACATCTTATAATTGCGAGTTATATCCGTAAAACAATTTTCTCTCAGTTTTTTCCCATTTATTCCAAAAAGTAAGAAATGATAATATTTAAATTATCTTTTCAACTCATCTGTAACATAACTTGACGTAATCACTTAAACACAAAAGACTATTAAACTCAACAAAGATATATTAAGTTTTCATTAACTTAATACTGAGCAGCTTAAAAAGGCCCGTTACTTGTTTAAACAAGACTTTCTAGCAACGTTAATGAAAATTAAATTTTAATAAAGCAAACGGAGCTAGGATGAATTTTCCAGCCGTTTTCATACTAATTATTGCCGGCGAAAAAGTGGATTACCATACGTCCGACACACAGACCAATACCATGCAGTAGACCCATTGATGTAATCTTAAAAATTAGAAACAAAATCAGCGTTAAAAACTGTGTATCTAGTTTTTAGGGTTCCGTACCCAAAGGGTAAAAACGGGACCCTATTACTAAGACTTCACTGTCTGTCCGTCTGTTTGTCACCAGGCTGTATCTCGAGAGCCGTGATAGCTATATAGACATTTGGAATTTTCACAAATTATATATTTCTAGAGTTATTTCATTCGAAATCCCGAATCAAATAACTCTTGTGATAGTGAACATGATAGTTTAAATCAGTATAATTATATAAAAAATAAATAAAAACAATATAAAATAAATATATCCCATTTAAACGCTATTTTTTGCCTATTTTTGCTCGATATTAATAAATGGTAAGAAGTAGGCACTACATTAACTAAATTTATGTACCTTCTGTTGTTTACCTAGTCAATGGTAGGGGAGCGGTGGGCACGTTGTTACAATTTTTAGATAGTTGTAAATATGACAAAAGCTATCAAATAAATTATTCATTTGATTACTTGTATGGTTAGTATGTCTATTTGGCTATTAAAATATGACTGAAAAATTATTAAAATTTATGTAATCTTTTCAGAATGGGAAATTTAACTAAACAATAGATTGTAACATAGGTAGAATCTTACAGGCATGATGTTACGGTAGATAAATAAATAAAATCATCAATGATACATTTTTTTTTATTATGTCAAAACCTTATAAACAATAAAGATCGCTTTATACAGTTTCATAATTATTACAGTTTTATTTTAGTAGAAAATTACTTTAGCAGGAACAATTTTAAATCTTACATAAAAACACAGACTTCGTCTGCAAATAACAACTTGTAGTAAATTATTTACTTTCACTTCCTAATTTGTTATTTTAATAAACTTTTGGCAAACTAAAATACTTTGGATTCTAACATCTTTAAGGCACTTATATTATAGAAGATAAAGAAAAGTAAGTTGTTATATGTAACAACTTACCCCAAAAAAATGTAACTACTTGCCCCATGACACGTTTTTTAATATAAATTTATGTCATTACTAATTGATATCGATAGTAGAATAAAACAATATTGTAAAGTATATTAAAGTTAGTATTATAAACGTTCGAGGTTAAACATTAAGACAAAATAAAAAATATAGATATCAGGAATCAAAAATTTCGTAAAGGATTTTTTAACTTAATTGGTTGGAATCGGGACACATGTACACAACCTAGCAGCTCAGCGCTTGGCGGGCCACTGATAGTTTTTATTCAATGCACGATATTATAAGAAGACGAATGAGTTCAATTATGTCCATCAAAGAGTTTAAAATCCCGGTAAAAAACGCCTGTAACTTCTTACCCTTGTAACAACGTGCTTCCTACCAACCCCGCTTCCCTACGAAACCTTTCGTGTAAGAGTCCGACTCGCACTTGGCCGGTTTTTTTACTATACCTATGAGTAAACCCAAATATTACCAAATACTGTCAACCTTTAGTTAGTTAATACACGCTCGATTTTTTATTAAAAAAAACATTTCTTAAAGAAAAACATTAAGGTGTCGTATGTAGCACTGTGTACCTCCTAAATAACCAAACAACACATTTTCTGATTTCTTTTTGTCTTTCTTATTCTTATCATCCGGTTAACCTTCAATGATAATCTAGTGTATAAGAGTTGCCTTTTATAGGATTTTCGTCGTCTTGGAAAACTCTGCCAGAGTGAGATGAAGAACCAACAGAAGACTTGGAGAAAGATTTCTGAAAGTTCTTGAGAAAGAACCCCTGATATCTGGCAATAAGCTGCCAAAGTATTATTAAGTATGTTAAATCTACTGCATTTCAAACCGTTATACTAGACGTGCAGACCACACCGCAGAAATTAAACATTATTCACAAAAATGTGGGCGACCATTTATTCACCTTTCCGCTTGGTTCAACCGCCTAAACTTTCTGCACCACGCCATCTATAATGCTCATGAAGGAAATATATTTCTTGGTAAAATGAAAGATATTTGTTTCAAGTTCACAAATTTTTTCATAAGGAAATTGATATTAGATTCTTTTTGGTTAGGTTAGTCAAGAGTTTGTAGGAAGACTGGCCAATGTTCATCGGATAGTTAGTAAAATTACTGCTTTTAGTCGTTACAGACAGACAGACGGACTTAGGCCACTATAAGTTACAAAGATTTTAAAACGCATGAAAACTCTTTGCCTGCCCTAAAAAAATGGATAAGTAGGTAGAATCATTCATTTTTTAGGGCATATTCATCATCATGGGGTGCCATCTTCAAATTGAAGTTTGGAGGTCAGCATGTAGAAACTGATGCGGTCTTGAGCCGCTCTTTTTAGCTGTTCATAGTAACGGAATTTGGTCCAGTCTTTGATGTCATCTATCCATTTTATATTAGCATATTAGTAGTATATTAAGTAGCATTGAAAATGAAAGATATGTTTACGGATTTAGAACGCGTTTATTTTGAACGTTCATGGTCACGCTGTAAAGGGTTCGAAACGTCGGGTTAAATCAAAAATAAACGCGTTCTAAATCCGTAAACTTATCTTTAATTTCAAACTCAAGAAAACAGTAGCATTGAAAATGTTACTTAATTAAAAAATCACCATACATGTAGTGAAATGTATTCCGTGTCGGTAATTAAACCTAACTATTCCATATTTCCCAAAAATTTTGGGGCAACTTTGGCATTCCACCAATTCTTTTTATGTACGACCCCAAAATGGATGTAACACGAAAATGCTGAAATATATTCCATAGAAGCTCTCTCCCGCTGCGAGGTTTTTAGAATGTTTCATTGTTATTGTACATGTTCATAAAACAACGCCAAATATAGGAAAAAACATGAGTTCAACGTAACAGCACTTTGTTTGTTGTGGTGTTATGGAAATGCATTTTTGGCGAATGAGTACCTATATACACGACAAGTCTTACGGTGCACCCAAACTGCAAGTACTTTTTGTTGAGCAATACTCTGTAAATTACATTAAATAACTTACAGTAACTTTGTATCTACATATTACTATGTTTTGATTGTTACATAGTAACATGAATCAACAAAATATAACAGCACCCAAACCGCAGTAAATTTTTGTAGATTAACGATTCCAAGTATTACCTAGCAACATCCAAGTGATAAAGAGATCAGAAAGGATTAATCAATACATTTCTTTTGTCAGGCATCATCATCATTACCAGCCTACTTGTATACGATCCAACAGGGAAGGGGTTTATCTTAGTTTAAAAGTCATTCGCGCGTCAGAGAACAACAGGGTTGATTTTCCCATGCAAATATATTCTGACAGCGACTAAATACTAAAACGTCATAGTCCTATCGCTATTTTACTGACACATAAAATTTCGTCAAAATTGGTACACCGCTTTCTTAGCCGACCGTACCAGTCCAATGTTAAACACAGGCCTCTTTAGAAGGAGAATTCCACCATAGTCGCCACGCTTTGGAGGCGGGTGGGCGCAGTTTGGTTAGTGATCATGGGAAAATACCACTGCTGCCCATCTCCTCCTAGCGGTTCTCCTTTAGTCACCTCTTACGACACCCATAAAAAGAGAAAGGGTCATGCTATTCTTTCAACATACCGGCGCCACACAGCTCAATTTAATTTAATAATTAGCTATTGATACGGTATAATATGTCTACTTTCTTAATTTTTCTAAATTCTTGTCTAATCATTGCATATCTTTGGTCCAGATATTGATTAAATGCCAATCTGAAATATAATTAATTCACATTAATTGGCATTCTGTTAATTTTGTATCTACGAGTCAAGATCGCGGGAAGCCGCTGGATGCGGACAGCACAGGACCGATCGTTGTGGAGATCCTTGGGGAGGCCTATGCCCAGCAGTGGGCGTCGTTCAGCTGATATGATGATGATAATGATGAGTAGAATGAATTTGGCACTCAATAATATGTAAGCATTATTTAATTTGATTGTGTTCGACGCTTAATGGATTTTCGTCTAGTCTTGTTAATTGCGAGGACCTGTTATTGGCTTTCTGATACTTATATGTTAATGTTTTTAAGTTGCATTAGCTGTTGGTCTTCCGAATATTAAATAAATAAATATAGATCTTCTAGTACCTGCAGTCGCCAGTCTCGTATTTATCATGTAAACTAAATATATTTTATGTTGTAAGCGTCTGTGAGAGAACAAAATATAAGCTATAATTTAAATTTCAAAGAGCTATATAGAACTTCCTTCAATATGTTCTTCAAGAAAAAAAACACTCTACGTTCCAACCCGCCCTTTTGCTAGCTTGCCCCAGATTACATTACCATAACATAACATTCTGGGCGTAATTCCATTAAATGTGCCCACAAAACTGACGGTCCGGGTCGCGTTTTTGTTTAAAATATGTTTTGTATCAGCATTATAATGTTCCCTAAACTGTTACAAACTTCTGGAGATTTACTAGCAGTTAATGACACTATTTATACTAAAAGGCATTCCTGTTTGGATCAAAGACTGGCTTGTACAACATTATCATTATTATTTATAAGTTACTAGCTGTTGCCCGCGACTTCGTCCGCGTAAATTTCTGTTTATATGATCGCGATTAATATCAATATTTTTCCCGTTTTTGCAACATTTTTCACTAATGCTTCGCTCCTATTGGTCGCAGCTTGATGTTATATAGCCTTAAGCCTCCCTCGATTAATAGAATATCCAACACAAAAAGAATTTTTCAATTCGAACCAGTACTTTTGGAGATTAGCGCGTTCAAACAAACAAACAAACAAATAAACAAACAAACTCTTCAGCTTTATAATATTAGTATAGATTATGTGTTTCGTTTACAATTTTTTCTTCCTATTATATGACTATACTTCAAAGATAGTCTGAACAGAGATTCTCAGTAGGTTTAATTTAGGTAACCATTTTTCTGAATTGGTTTATGTCTGGAAAAGTGCTTTGTAAGCTTCTGTTGCATGATGGAAGTCTTAGAAACATGTCACGTCAGAGACCAGATCATTCTTGAGGGATGTTCACACGACAATAAGAGGAAAAAGAAGACAAATATCACTTTTAGTTTTATTTGTTTGCATTAACAAAGACAGCTTAAGACGCTGACATGAGCCAAATTCAGCTCAATGAAGATTGTTTCGCTTTAAGCCTATGGCTCGTATTGTTGCCAAATTCTATGTAGTTGTAATTGAGCATATTTTTGACCAGGTGGTTGTTTCCAAAACACGATTCTAAAAACTTTTCGCGATAGAAAATAATATCAAAGTAGCCTCTGAAAATACATAAATTACCATTTTCCTCAGCAGTCCGTATAACAATGACAATAAAATTTTGGTATATTGTATATTACATGTTGCTTAAGCAAATGGCTGATTTAGATTTTTGATAAAATGGCAATTTTAAATTGCACAACGAATTTTGTTGTTTGGCAATTAGGCCCTTCTATTCCATGCGCTTTTTCTCTGTCACTCCTACGGGAATCGACCGTGATAGCTGCGGCGCGTTGCAAAGAAATTCCAAGACGAATAAATTTGTGGGCGTATTTATTGCTCAAGGTCATCGGCTGCAGTCAGCGTCTTAACTCTAATGACTGTATTACTTTAGTAGTACATATAGTGAATAATATACATATTTTTATAAGTAGCTAGTTCTTAAGGTAATTTTTACGTCTGTTCACAGACTGAATACAATGTCTAGTTAAATACACCCAACACCATTAATATCAAATGCATTCTTGCAAATAAATGTTATTCTATTCTATTCTATTACTTGGATTACTGATACCGATACTGTGGCTATTCTTTTCAATCTGCTGCTATCAGCTTCAACTTGTTGAATCTATAAGCTTTAACTTAAGTATCGTCGCTTTATATTGTTGAAGGGTGTTTGCCAATTCTCGGTCTCTTAATGGGACACACCACGCTTAGCGACGCTATGATAGTAAAAAAAGTTATCGTGTTTACTCTGTCCTGGTATGTGTTAACGAATTTGCATCGTCGGGTATCAGTCCTATGGTATATTTCACCAAATACTACCATAGCTTCAGTCTACTGATTTTTTTTGTGTTTTTTTTGTTTTTTAAAAAGACATGCTTACCTGGGCCACACAGTGCCATCTAGTCCCAAATCAAGCTACTATTAAGTACCCTGTCGTATGGGGTACTAGACAACCGATAAACTTACTTATATACTTTTTATTTTTTTGTAAATACCTAGTCAGGTCATACGTTCTGTCACATGTGTAATATGAAATAATTTAGACATGTTTATTATTTATGTAAACATTTGTATAGCAAAATGAACTTAATAAAACATAGATTCATATGGTGATAAAGTTTATTGAAAATGACCCCCGCGATTTTGAATACAGGCCTTCAATCTGCGCGGCCAGTCGTCTATCGCAGCATGAACGAGGTCCATGTCAATATAGGCGGCTGCCTTAATCAAGGATGCCTTGAGTGACTCCAAATCAGGATGAGGCTTTGAGGTATGAGCCATATCTTGTAATCTAACGGACTCAAATCTGGACTGGAGGAGGGCCAGTCTTCGTGCCGGATGAAGTCGATTTCACGCGCCGCCAGCCAGTCTTGTGTACTTTTCGCTCTATGAGCTGGCGCAGAATCTTGTTGGAATACCCAGTGCCTGTTATTAAACATGGTATGAGAAACAGGTTCTTGAGGACTGTATTTTGATACACAACTGCATTCGTTTTTACGCTTTTCTCACAAAAATGTACCTCAGTTTAGCCCCAATAAGAGACTCCCAACCAAACCATGAGCGAGGATAGAAAATGACCTCGTTGGACACGCGGAATACGGTTGCTCGCTTCTTCACTGCTGTGTGCGTACACCTTATCATTTTGTTTGTTGTAGCTCTCCACGGTAAAAAATTGTTCATCCGAAAAAAGAATTTCCCGATGCTTTTTTTCCGCGTACGGCTTCAACAAAGCGCGGCATCTCTTCAGTCTCAAGTCCATTAAACGAGCGTCCAAACGATGTTCTGTTTTTCTTCGATATGCCCTAAGCCCTAAGTCTTCAGTCAACACTCTTTTCACCGTGGTCCTGCTTAACCCCACCCGAAGGGCCAACAGTTTCTGCTTACGTATGGGATTTCTTTGAATTCGCGCCTTCACAGCTTTTATTACTGCTGGAGTCCTAACAGAGCGAGGGCGACCACTTCTTGGCCTGTCATCTATACTAGAGTCTTCATTGTATCGTTTTATGGTACGATAAACGAATTTTTTGGTTATATTCAAATTTTTCATTAAGTCGAAAATCTGAATTGGCGCGTAACCGCACCGATGCAACGCAATAACCGCGACACGGTCTTCTATAAGTGTCCACTCCATATTTAAAAATGAGGGAAATTCTAAAAAGTACACATTTTTATTTTCATGAAAAATTCGAAATTCGAATTCAATAAACTTTTTTGTGGCCAGCATTCTAAATTCAAAAGTTTTTATTGTGTGACAGAACTTATGACCTGACTATGTACATACTTATAATACAAAGAAAACACCCAGACCAGTACAAACAGATATGTGCATGCACACAAATATTTGTTCTGTGCGAGTATCGAACCCGCGACCCATGGCTCAGAAGCAGCGTTCACTACCGCTGATCCAAATGGTCGTCAAACAAGATGCAACAAGAATTTAATATCCTTTGTTAATTGTAATAAATAATCCTAAATTGTTCGAGGTACATACATGACCAAAATTATAAACCTTACAGCGACAATTTTTTTTTGACACAAACAATGTCCGGTTAGCTCAATGGTTAGAGTAGCCTTCCGTTAAGCGAAAAGTTATGGGTACATATCCCACCGAAGGCAGTCAACATTTTTACTCAAGGTATTGTATCTTTATTTTAAAGTTCACCTTCAAGCGTCCGATACGACATTCAATTAAGAAAACAAAGTTTATCAAGTGAATAAGATACAAGTAACATTTATCAATTTCAATATCTTCGAATCTATATAGCCCTAAATTAGAAACCTAAAGCGATGGGATTAGACCCGAACCGCAAATCACGCCTAACTTTATCTAGGACCATCTGAACAGTAACGGAAAGTTTAGAAGATTCGCACTAAACCAAAATGATTTGAGACCAAGTTTAATGGGCCTACATATTGTGTAGCGCTACGCTTCCAAAATCGTTATATTGATACTAAAGGTCTTGATTATATTATGTATTTGGTTTTACTATCACGTTCGATTATATCGCGCGCTCTCGGCTATGTTGCGCTCCCAGCTATATCGCGCGCTGGCTCTCGTTTATGTTGTGCTCACAGGTACATCACGCTCGCGATATGTTGCGTTCTCGGTTGTATCGTACTCTAGGTTAAGCGGCGCGATTTATATTGCGCTCTTAGTTATATTGCTCTCCCGGTTGTGTTTTGATTCCGGTTATATCGTATTCTTCTGTAGTTACATCGTTCTGGTTTGTAGCGCGTTCCCAGTTACAGTGCGCTCTCGGTTTTATCGCGCTCCCGTTATAACAGGCTCCCGGTAAAATGGCGCTTCTGGTTTTATCGTTTATCTCTTATTTATCAAGTGAACATTTAGTAGATATAGCCTGAAATTACAAACATAAAGTGATGGGCTTACACCCTAACCACAAATCACGCCTAGTTTTATTTAGGACCATCTGAACAGTACGAAGCGCTATGCGAAAATTTTGTAATCGCTGTTTTTTCACTAAATTATTATTGTGAAATCTTTAACTCACCAAATATACATATATTTGACACCCTCATCTATACTAATATTATAAAGCTGAAGAGTTTGTTTGTTTGTTTGTTTGATTGAACGCGCTTATCTCAGGAAGTACTGGTTCGAATTGAAAAATTATTTATGTGTTGGATAGTCCATTTATCGAGGAAGGCTTTAGGCTATATAACATCACGCTGCGACCAATATGAGCGAAGCATCAGTGAAAAGTGTTGCAAAAATAGTCGCGATCATAATAACAGGAATTGACGCGGACGAAGACGCGGGCAACCGCTAGTAGAATAATAATATTACTTCATTGAACGATGTTTGATGATACAAGTGTCAGTTATGTAAAAATTTTAAAGTATGTTGCGAAAAATATTTAAAATTATGTTGCACAAAGTAACGCCCCGTTGGTCTAGTGGTTTAAATACCGGGCCAAGATCTCGGGGTCTCGGGTTCGACCCCCGGGTCGGGCAACAAATAGTTTCGAATTTTCGAACGTTGCTCGGGTTTGTGATCACCAACCCGCATTTGGCAAGCGTGGTGATTATGCCAGTTCCCATCATTGCAGTGGTAACTTGAATTCAATGATGGAGGCCTTTTCCCTGCAGTGGGACGATTATAGGCTGTTACTTTCCTTTTTTTTTTGCACAAAGTAGTCATCCTGTATACATATACAGGATGACTTTTTCATCAGCGTCAATTTTTCTATAAACGTTAAGTATCGTATTTAGAGCCCATTTATGAAATAAAAAATGTAGGTCCAGTTTTCACCCGAAAATATTTCTCGCAACATAGGTAGTTTAAAAATATTACGGTCGTAAGCCTGTGAAGGTATGAGGGAAAAATCAACTACTTATGATTAGTATCGTGATGAATGAATGGTATGCGCATCGCGTAAAAAGTGTGTTGCGCAGAGGCCGTATCAAAAACAAATTAATATCGTAATGAATGAATAAGATGCGCATTGCGTAAAAAGTCTTTTGCGCGATGAGGCTGTTTCCAAAATTTTAGATTTTTGGCGGACATTTTATTGGTGCTTATCTCGACATTTTTGTGACGGGCTATACCAAAAGCAAAAATACGTCTTTTGTTCTTTATCTCGTAGATTGCTGTATTAATAATAGGGGTTAAAGTATGAAATCACCGTTTTGTATGGACGAAATCGAGAAAAGTAATTTTTCCATACTAAAATTTTTTTAGTTTTTTTAAAAACGCCTGAACCGTTTTCGATGCAATTAAAGGTGAAAGTTAGATGGTTATAAAGCTACGCATTATAGTATTTAAATTTCTGAAAATCAAAGTATATAATACAAATATACTTAATTGAAGCAAGAAGGTCAGCTGACACATTTTGTAAGGGGTCTTTTCAACGACTTACTTTGAAGTAATAGGCACTAGTATTGCATTTTTTTTAGTCAAATGTTACTTTATTTAGTTTTTGATACAATACAAAAAGAATTACGCAATAATATGACTATACTTAAGAGCTATAAACAAAATAAAAAGTGGGAAAATAATCGGCAATTTCATACTTTAACCTATTATTTGGATGGTGATTGAAATTTCATCCAAACGCTGTACAAACACGCTGTAAATAAAAATAAAAATAAATGTAAACAACATCAGACATCTACATTGTTCTGATTCCAAAGTAAAAGACGCTGACATGAGCCAAATTGAGCTCAATAAAGATTGTTTTGCTTTAAGCCTATGGCTCGTATTGTTGCCAAATTCTATGTAGTTGTAATCGTTCATATTTTCGACCAGGTGGCTGTTTTCAAAACACGATTCTAAAAACTTTTCGCGATAGAAAAAAATCTCAAATTAGCATCTGAAAATACATAAATTACCATTTTTCTCAGCAGTCCGTATAACAATGATAATAAAATTTTGCTATATTGTATATTACATGTTGCTTAAGAAAATGGCTGATTTAGATTTTAAATAAAATGGCAATTTTAAATTGCACAACGAATTTTGTTGTTTGGCATTTAGGCCCTTCTATTCCATGCGCTTTTTCTCTGTCACTCCTACGAGAATCTAGAGTGATAGCTGTGGCGCGTTCCAAAGAAATTCAAAGACGAATAAATTTGTGGGCGTGTTCATTGCTCAAGGTCATCGGCTGCAGTCAGCGTCTTAAAGCACTCCTATTGTGAAATGGGGAAATAACGACGGTACCACAAGCACCCAGATCGGAGAAAATGTAGAAAAACACTCTTTTTCCACCTTGACCCCTCCGGGAATCGAACCCAGGACCTCGAAGCAGGCGACACCTTGAAAACCGTTATGTACGCCACTGCGCCATGGAAGTAATTTAAATCAATTGCATCTTCAGCAATCAAGTCCACTCCCCAACCTAACCGCCAATTAAATCATGAATGTTAATACAACGGTCAGATTACGTAATACAAAACTATTTAATCAAAGCTCCTAAGCCACAGTTCCCATCTCCACGATGACGGACACCCGGACACCCGGACGCCCGGACAGCCCGGACATTGCCGCAGTAAACACCCCGTAAACAACCGGGCGGTCCGGAAATTATCATCGGAATGTAAGACGGCCTCCTTCATGCCGCGGCACGTTAGACTAATTTACATAAAACTTCTAGAACAGATTATGGATGGGACGTTTTTATAGTTTACCGTAAATAAAAAATAGTGACCAAAACATTTTATGCCAAAGCATAAATCCATTTTCCCTTTTTGAGTTTGATTCGCTTACTTTGGCGGGCAGACAAAACAATTGAAAGATGGCGGAAAAGTGTTTTAACTTTTTATTTTTTTTAATGTTTTTAACACTTAGACTTTAAAACCAGCCAGGTACAAACAGATGAACAATAAGAATCTGCCCGTGACAATCAGCGGTAGTAAACGCTGCTTCTGAGCCATGGATCGCGGGTTCGATCCCCGCACAGTACAAATATTTGTGTGCATGAACATGTCTGTTTGTACTGGTCTGGGTGTTTTCTATGTATTATAAGTATGTATTTACAAAAATAAAAGTATATAAGTAAGTTTTTCGGTTGTCTAGTAGCCAATACGACAAGCTTCGTAGTAGTTGCTTAGTTTGGGACTGGATGGCTCTGTGTGGCCCAATGTGGCATGTCTGAAAATATTTATTTATTTTATTTATTTATTTTTAACGATGTAAAGAGTTCGAAACGTCGGGTTCAATCAAAAATAAACCGTAAACTTATCTTTCATTTCAATAACCTTTTTCTTCGATTTTACACACATAACAAAAAAGAGGAAGGGAAGAAGATCTCCGACCTTTTGTTGTCATTCTTCATTCATCCTATATCAGTCCACTGCTGGACATCCAAAATGAGTATTTCGCCTTAATTGCCACGCTTGGCAGGCGGGTTGGCGATGGCCAAAAGAAGACGCTACTGTCTTCAAGCAGTACTTCTTTAGTTACCTCCTACGACACCCATAGGAAAAAAAGGGGGCGTAGCTATTCGCCCTACTACTTTGTATTGACGTCAATTACCTATCAACAATGGTGTCGTGTTCCAGAATCAAATCCTTCAATTGAACACCAAATCCAATAGCGAATTTTTACCATAACTCTGTAATAGAGGCCTCAACGGCTTATGAATAAAATATCAGTCTCCATTGTCGTGGCAAATCCTATATATGACGGGTGAATGTGGCGTGACATATTGGGCTGGAAGAAGAGTTTATGGGCAAGCTTGAAAGCTCTACCTACAGCAAAACGATATTTACCTCCGTTGTTTACCTGCAATCAAACAAAAAGTAATTTGAGATTTTGAAACTTACGTTAAAAAAGCTCATCCTAACTGGACTGGAACTGAATAAACTTTATGATAAAATTATAAACACTTACATTGTTCTGATTACAACGTTAGTTATTTATAGAATTGTATTTTCCTTTTACATAAGCAATTAAATTGCTTAAAACAGTTTACAAAATAGAAGTTACTAGGTAACAGAAGCATTTGTTTTATGGAATAAATAACACCCCAGACCTGAGAAACCACATTTTTTTTCCTATTTAAACCGTCTGGGAATCAAACTCCGGACCTGCGAAAGAGAACTTGAATACAGGTGTATATATGCCACTCCATCATGGAGCTGTTGCCTTACAGTGTAGAGCCTTAAATTAATTTGTCAACAACATTACTTGGTTAGGAAAGCGCAAATATTGAGTTCAGAGTTCTATTTAAATCAGTCAAAATATTTATTCAGAAATCGTATTAACAATTTACACTAGATATTTATTTGCCTTATAACTTTTTTTTTAAACTGCGACATTTAGTTATTTCGCAATTTCGCATATAAATGAGAATATTCAAAAATGAACCACAAAACTTGTCTAACTCTTACAAGTTTTGAGGTTTATGAACGTTAAAAAACCATTACCCTTCATTTCCATTTCGCCGTAGTCAGGTAAAAACATATAGCAACGTGATTACGATATTTACGAGTACGTATGTAATTTTAAACAAATAAGGTTCAGAAATGCATGTTCGATTTATCTGTTTCAATTCCAGTGGAAGACTGTAGATTCAATTTACCAAAGGCCTTTTCATATTTCCTGTTCGCTTATCGTTTGTTTTGTGTAATGTGATTATTTTGTAGGATACAAAATCATGAACACAAGTTTGGGGATATTATATAAACACTATAAATGTATTAAATTTTCTTTCTTGTCAAATGTTGTAGATATTTTTTTCCAACTTATAGTTTGTTTTAAACTATTTTGTTGCATTTTCAACACAAGAGGAAACACAAGGGCCGTTTTTCCATACAAACGTAGTCCCCTGTTTCCTCCCTGGATAAAGCCAGAAGAGCAATATTTTTTATTACACAAATCTATGGCATGTTTCTATGTTTTCTGTTTTTTCAAAAATTAATTAATAAAAAAAATATGAGCCCTTAAAAAGTCGAAAAAAATCCACAGATTTTCCGCTTAATTCAAACATCCAGAAAACAAATTTGGCAAAATTTTTGAAAAAAAGGAAATTTTCCAAACACGGCCAAAGCCTTTCTTTAATTTTTAATAAAAAAGTATTTTAATCGGTCTAGTTTTGAAAAAGTAATTGGGGGACTACGAAACGTTGAATTGGTGTGCTTTTAGTAGGTATTTTCGGTCCAAGAAGCAGTTGTCTCTATCACACTCTACGGTGAAGGCGTTTGGCACTGCGCGACAGCAATAGATTTTACAAATACCTATTTTTCAATTCTCTCGCCCGTAGTGTTTCCTCTTAACACTTAAAACTTGTTAGGGCTTACTGCAACGTAATGAATTATTTAAAGGTAAAATATAATAATTTACCTTCCCGCGACGTTTCGATCCGATTGCACGAATGGTCGCGGGCAGACTGTTTGTTTTATATAGTAGCAACATCCGTGCTCATCGTATGGGTATGACTATGAAACAACAACAGTACCATATAATGGCCCATTTGAAGACAAGACGAGCAACAGTGTCTTCGCATCACCATTGGTTAAACCACAGAACATGGAAAAAGGTTAGAAAGGCAATGCAGTTGGGGCAGGCGCGCCACTGAGGTTATGAGCAAATGCTTGTTAGTGAGCGCTGTGATTGGCTACTTTTGACGTTGCGTTACCCTATTGGCCGCGCGACATCAAAGAATTCCCTTGATTGGAGTTATTTGAACCCGTTCATGTGTAGTGGAGCGCAAGCGGCGACATCTGTTCTCATACAAATGGCACATGATAGCCTTTCTAACCTTTTCCCATGTTCTGTGGGTTAAACTGCATTCGTAACCTTACAGTTACAGTTTACAGTTTAACAGGCTGCCCCGTTGGTCTAGTTGTTTGAATAACGGGCCTAGATAGTCCATTTGAAGACAAGACGAGCAACAGCGTCTTCGCATCAGCATTGGTTAAACCACAGAACATGGAAAAAGGTTAGAAAGGCAATGCAGTTGAGGGCAGGCGCGCCACTGAGGTTATGAGCAAATGCTTGTTAGTGAGCGCTGTGATTGGTTACTTTTGACGTTGCGTTACCCTATTGGCCGCGCGACATCAAAATAATTCCCTTGATTGGAGTAATTTGAACCCGTTCATGTGTAGTGAAGCGCAAGCGGCGACATCTGTTCTCATACGAATGGCGCATGATAGCCTTTCTAACCTTTTCCCATGTTCTGTGGGTTAAACTGCATTCGTAACCTTACAGTTACAGTTTACAGTTTAACAGGCTGCCCCGTTGGTCTAGTTGTTTGAATAACGGGCCTAGATCTAGGGGCGCGTTCGATCCCCAGATCGGGCAACAAAAAGATTCCTCGGGTTTGTCACAAAACCGCATTTGGCAAGCGTGGCGATTATGCCTGTACCCATCATTGCTGTGGTAACTTGAATTCAATGATGGAGGCCTTTTCTGGAGGTGGGATGATTATAGGCCGTTACTGAGTTCAACAGTAGACTGATGGACACAACCGCTATCTTCTTTTCTATTTTGGTTACGCGCAGCGTGGTAGGGGTACGGTAAGGCTTATGTAGGAAAAGGATGAAAAAAGCGTGGATGGTAGCCTAGGAATAGCCCATCAAGCGAAACGAAGATGCACCGCGTAGCTACAAAATAAAAACCATGCAAATCAAATTTAGTTACCCAAGCTTTTGATATTAAGTCCCATTTTTTCATCATCTTAAATTTTATCAGACATTGATAATGTGACACACGACTTGAAAGAATGTCTGACAAATTGATAAAAATACTTCAGATCACTTACCTCGAAACTTATTACTAGCATAATATCATGTAATCAATAAATAAATAAATAATTTTTAATAATATTCTAGACAAGTCGCCATTGTACACATATTCTCTTCTCCGTGATCTAGTTTTTAAGATACCTAAGTATTGCATGCCCGTTATGGGTATACTGTTGTAACCTTGTGATCTCCAATGTAACCTGCAAAATTTGTACACAGTTTCATCGCAATACATTGAATTGAATTGAATTTATTCATCGAATAAGAAGTATCTTATTGACGTACTTCTAACAAAGTTCGTGTTCGATAACAAGCTTTATATTTTCGACATCCGTGTGTATCAATAACGGAAAAGTCGTCGGCCATTCCCTAAAACGTCTGTCATTTTTGGATTCCGTCTCATTTCGCGCGCGAATGACTCTATTCCCTTTGATTCCCTCATTATGCCAGGATATTTGGGAGTACTCCAGAGGAGGCGATCACCCGGAACACCCAGACATTATACTTTCACTTTTCTAACGAATCAACTTTCGCTCCAGAAAATAGAGAATTAGAATTATTTTAAATCCAAAGGATTTGCTGACCCGATTCCGAGCTCTGGCGGATTTTGGAGGAACTAATTGAAAAGCTTTAATGTTTTCCGCTGATTAAGTTACTTTGTAGACATCAAGGTATTCGCACCACCGGATTAATAAAAGATTAAGAGGGGGTTTTCTTATGGTTCGTAGACTCATAATTTATGTTTGGTTTTCTTCAAATATTTTTCTATGATGTACATAGAACAAAATTTTGAAAAAACAATACGAACTTATAAAAAAAAATTAATAGATAGATAAGTAGATCTAGATAAAATATTTTTTATAGCACAACCAAAAAAAGAAGATTACACTTAATGATTACAAGAATATAAACAATTAGGGCGATCTAATCGCTAAAAAGATGGACTTAATGCCATATGGCATTCTCGACCAGTCAACCTTTGGGTTAAACAGAAATGGTTTGTAGGCGGTGCGACATAAAGAAGTGAGCAATAAAGAATTGATTCAAAATTAAAATAAACTTAAATATTTTCATTTGAGAATCTTCTTAAAAAAACTGTTTTTCTTCTTTCTTTCTTTCTATCAAATGTGGTTCCATCACGTACCTTGTTCTGATCCCAAAGTGAGTAACTATTTTAAGCACTCGTATTGTACTCGTAAAAATCAGAAGCAACAAAGGTCCCACAAACACCCATGAAAAAAAAAACATTTTTTTTTACATTGACCTGTCCGGGAATCCAGCCCGGAACCTCAGAGCCGCCGACACGTTGAAAACCGGTTTGTACTCCACTCCGCTACAGAGGTCATCAGAAGTTTAACTTGAGTTATATACTATATATATGACTATACAGGGTGAAATTTTAACCACTTTCCAAAATTTCTATAGGCGTTCAGTATCGTATTTAGAGCCCATTTAAGAAGTAAAAAATGTAAATCTAGCTATCACCCGGAAATATTTTTCGCAATATAGTTTTCAATTTTTACGGTCCCACGCCTGATAAGGTATAAAGGGAAAATCAAAAACTTATAAATAGTATCGTATTGAATGAAATAAGATTTGAATCGCGTAAAAAAAGTGTTGCTAGGCAGCCGTGCCAAAAATTTTAGATTTTTTGTGGTCATTTTCTAAGTGCTTTACCTTGACATTTTTGTACTGAGCTATACCAAAAGAAAAAATACGTCATTTGTTTTTTGTCTCGTAGATTGATATATTCAAATTTGGAAGGTCGTTAAAATTTCACCCTGTATAAACTTGAAAAATTATGTCTGAGGCGGGACTCGAACCCGCATCTCCTCCTGCCGGACGGGCGCTATACCACTAAGCCACCGAGACACTGCGACACAACGCGAATATTTCAAGCATATTCTTATCGCTGTAAGCCAGCGTTGTTTCATCATAATTATGTTAGGAGTTTGCACCCTTAACACCCGAAAGAAACATCTTTGCAGATGTTTGACAGTCAGTTAAGGTGAAACAGCTATTTGACTTATCTTCTCTAATCCAGAGATTATTACCACTACGAATCACATTTTACAATATTGCAACACAACGATGTTATAAGCTAGTATTTCTACTCCATTCTTCAACCGCAAACAAGATATATCGCACTATAAAAGCGAAAACATTATCGCTCTGACAATATACTCTACACAATAGCCTGAACAATGGCTACCAGCTATAAATTGCTTACTTGTATAGTTATTATATGTTTTAATTTAATACTGGAGTTCTTTGTAGTGGGGACACCATGATTTTGGTTTTTGTTAGGACAATAGTGCGTAAGGTGGATTATAATATGGTGGATAGAGTGATTGTTGTTCGGAAAGTTTGTGTTGTTAATGATTTAAACTGACTTTCCTACTTACTCTTACTGCTTTGTACCTCCAACATCAAAGAGATATTTATCAATCAGGTAAAACAAAACAATCGCGTAATAATTGAGATAAAAAAAGATATTTCGAAAACTGTGTAAAAGCAATTCAATTATTCAAATGAATATTAATTCAAATCTTCAAATAAAAAATCCTACATCTTAGTTGGAAGTACAAGCCACCATTTTCTGTTTACTGGATGACTGCTCTAACTATAATATTGATGTATCCAGTTCTAGCTAAAGCAGACAAAGTAAACTTGAATACACTAAATAAATAAATAAATGTTGCATTTTTTAGGGTTCCGTACCTAAAGGGTAAAAACTGGACCCTAAGATACTAAGACTTCGCTGTCTGTCCGTCTGTCTGTCACCATGCTGTATCTCAAGAGCCGTGATAGCAAGGCGATTCAAATTTTCACAAATTTTGTATTTTTGTACTTTATAATTTTTTGCCTATTTTTGCTCGATATCAATAAATGATAACAGCTAGGCACTACATTAACTAATTTACCTACTGTTGTTTCCCTAGTCAATGGCACGGAACCCTTCGTGCGCGAGCCCGACCCGCACTTGGCTGGTTTTTACATTTAAAACTTAACACTCCACGGAGTTTCCTGTAACCGAATTAATTCTGCCCAAGACCATGATTTGTGCAATTGGATCAAAATGTCGTAATGTAAAATATTTTCCTTTTAATAATGAATTCGGTTTCTATCCATATTGAAACCCATCAGTACTATGGTAATTTTAATTCAGCGATGGAGGCCTTTTCCCTGCTGTAAGATGATTAAAGGCAACGAAGTGTTAAGTTTTAATTCACTGTTACTAATTTCCGCAAGATAACAAGTGCTCTAATAGAATCGTTACTTATTTTAAGATCAGGTCGTATGTTACGCATTACTATTAAGTCCCTAGCCAAATCTAAATCGGTACATTTAAAAACTCTCCGCCGCCTTTCCCTTTCAAATCTGTTTTAACTTTCCTCTACCTGAAGGATGTCTGGTAAAGCGATAAGATCGCTGCAAGCGATAAAACCGCCTAAATTGTACAAATCTAAGTCTTTCTCATGTGTTATTTTTCATTTTTATGGTGTGCAATAAAGTGTATCTGTCTATCTATCTATCTACCTCTGGTAATATGAAAGCGAACCTTTAAAACATAAAAACTAATCCATCACCAAACCGTCGTCAGTTCGGCCGTGAAATAAATTGAAATCTATCGCCATTGAAAAATTTATTAGACCGCAGACCAGGTGTGCGGTTTAGTAATTTTAAGGAAAACCAAATTGAATATTATAAGTTTCTTAAACATCATTACTTGAAAAATATTTTTATGACGTCATAAATTGGTTTACAGAAATGCAAACGCTACTTGTGTCATTGAAATGACAGCTAAAGAGGCTATCATCTTATTTGATTAGCTAAACAATGCACCAAACAATCTATCCATCACAAATCCTTCCGTTTTAAGATTACTAAAAACAAATACAAAATATGTAAACTTGCCTAACTTACCAACCCAAAAAAGGAGGTTCTAACCTCGTTTTCAATTTATAAAAAAATTAAGCCAATTTACACTCGCTGCCCTATAATAGTAGTGATAATTGCAAAGTCTCAAAATTGGTCGCTTAGCTTCTAGAACATAGTGACTTTTATAGGCAAAATTTAAATGTAGTTGTAACTATCTTATTAGTGCCTTTAGTAGCGCGTTCCAAGGTTACTACCATCTTTATCATGTAAGAAGACATTTTAACTTGAAACAATTTACCGCCACCAGAGATGGCGCGTAACGTGTCTACACGTCCCCGTAAAGTGGTTCCCTAGATAATATGTACTTTCTACCTAGGATGATTTTTATTCGTGTCCCATTTCACTTGACAGCGTGGTTACAACGCTGCACTTTATTTCGCTTTGTGAAGCGTATCTATTCCGTGGTGAGTTTTATTTTTGCCTCACTGTTTTGTTCTGGTATGAGAGCTTTTTATAGTGCCCCACGCATGAGTAGCTTAAGCGGTATTAGCCCGGATCAGCTTTCAATGCCAAACACGCAGCCTGTGATAAATGACACTGTATTAGGTATGTGTACCCGTATGTCTTCGATGTCGTTTGGCACCGGCACAGAAATAGTATTCTATTTCTACTCACCACTACCTCTGCTTTTCTTAGAAATGTCAAAAGTGGCGACTAAAGGAGTATCTCCAGATTATATATTTCTATAGATAATGGTGGAAAATAGACTAAAGTGCCTCCAGATTATCTATGTGCATAAATAATGGCTGAGAATAGACGCTATTACCCGTCTTATTTTGGTCGTAGAGTGTGTTCCGTGAATTCCGAATATAGTATTGGCACTTTCAGTTGCAACATTTCAATAAAGTCCGCAGTCCCATTTTGATAAAAATATTAAATTAAGTAAGTAATTTCAATGTGTAATCGCGTTTAATTACCTTTATTATTCTAATATCAGTAAAAAAAATTAAAAACTTGTCCTGTTATGACCTAAATCATGGTTACAATAACATAGCACTTTATTTCGCATCATATTGTGTCGGGTTATTTAGCGCGTATATCTAGTTGCATTGTTTCTCCTTTTAATGTTGCTGTTGCGGAAAGATAGAAAGAAAGAAACATTTATATATATTATTTTTATTCTAACTAATATCTAAAATGCGATTGTAACTTTGTCCGTCTATCTCTTAAGCTTTTACGTCTCAAATACTAAACAGATTATCTTTGGTAAAGAGATTGGCGGAGAGAACGTACCTTGCTCAAATGGTTTAAATACCGGGCCAAGATCTCTGGTTCCCGGGTTCGATCCCCGGGACAAGCAAAAAAAAAAATTTGAATTGTCGAACATTGCTCGGGTTTGTTATCACCAACCTGCATTTGGCAAGCGTGGTGCCTCTATCATTTAACTTGAATTAAATGATAGAGGCATTTTCCCTGTAGTAGGATGATTAAAGACTGTTACTACTACTTAGTGAAGAGAGAAAAGACAGGACAGCGGCTATTTGGTATCCCACAATATCTGCGCACAAGTTTCCGCACGCGAGATGAAACATACCGTTCACGCAGTCAGCCCTTACATTCTCTTAATACGATTCGTCGCTGCGCTTATTATTGTTATTATTATTATTTATTAAAGAACAATGTTTAAAATTGGTTTTAAAGCATATAGACAGACAAAGCCGACTAGTCCGCTTGACTGTGGGTTCTTTTTACAACGTGGAATAAAAATAAAAATAAAAGGATAATCAATCAATCAATCAGCCTATTGCAGTCCACAGCTGGACGTAGGCCTCCCCAAGGGCACGCCACAGTGCACGATCCCCCGCTTTCCTCATCCAGCCACTACCAGCGACCTTCTTCAGGTCATCGGTCCATCTAGCAGGGGGGCGTCCTACACTACGTTTGCCGAGACGTGGTCTCCATTCGAGAACCCGTCTACTCCAACGCTCATCGGTTCTGCGACAAATATGGCCAGCCCACTGCCACTTCAACTTGCTAAAGGATAATAATTTACAATAATTTAAAAATAATTCAATAATTTGTGGCTGTGATCACGGATGTCATGGCCGTCACATCGACCGCTGTTGTCACGGCTTTTTGTTTGGTAGCGAACCGGCGCTAGCGTCGATCAGCGTTAAAGGAGAATTCCAATCGTGCGTTCATTGCTGTCACAGCAGCTGAAACCAAAGCAGTTATGACATTTGCTCTAAGAGAATCGCACTGCTGAGCTGTGGTCATCGTTTGCTGATGATGATTAGTAAATAGAAACAAAATGTCCCGATTTGAGTGGGCCAAATCGTGTGGTCACCGTTTAAAACTTTATTTACCGATGTTCCAACGACGTTTCTATTTTGCAGCGTTTGCGGTCTAATAAACAATATATTACACGCTTTCAAGTTACATAGTTGGAAAATAGTTTCATAAGTCGTGAATTGACTCGCATTTTATCGATAGGGTGATCAGATATACCGTCCCCTTTGTTTGGTGACAATGTTGGTTATAAATTTAAAATCAACAAAATTTCTGGGTTACTTAATAAACTACCCGAATCATCAGCTCAAATCAGTCTACCGCTGGACCTATTCCAAAGGATATAAAAGTGCGTACGATTGTTTTTAAGCAGTCTGATTGTTTGTTTCTGCTTATCATTAAAACGGCTGGACCGGAACTTTGACTCGAAGATATTTAAAACTTGTCTTATTCTGACCTAATGTTATAAGAACCTGAGTTAATGTTATAAGTTATAAGGCTGAGTAATATAGGCCACTTGCATTTGAGATACTCGAGAGTCAAAGTCATTCGCAAATTTTAAATCTAGGCTGTGTAGCCATCTTCTGGATAAAGTCGCTTGTTAAATCAGTTTTTTTTTTTTTAATTTAATTATGCAAATATACCTTTGCATACTTCTGCTATTTCTTCTCATATTATATAAGTTTATATATATTTATTTTGTATGTTTTGCTTCTTATCTAAACTCTATTTCTTCTGTTTATTATTTATACCTATGATAAGTAGTTCTTGCTCTCACATATTATAAATTTTTTTCTTGAATTTTCTTGTTACCCTGCTATTTGTTTATTTTACCTCTCCTGTCTGACAGGGTTGTCGCGAAGAGACCGCTTATAGCGATAAGGCCGCCATTGCCTGTATTTAGGTTATACATTTAGTAATTGATTGTACCTACTTAAATGTGTGCAATAAAGTATATAGTAAAATTTCTTAAATTTAAGTAACTAAGCCGAAATAGATAGAACATTTTATTTTTATTTTATTAATAAATACACAATCAGAAATATACATAAGCTAGTTTTCTGCCAAACTGTGCAACAGTTTGTCGGCAGTGCAACAGTTTGTCGACATCTATCTATCTATTTCGGCTTAATTACTTAAATTTAGGAAATTTTATAACATACTTTTTTTGATATTTTAGCAACTTAATTGCAATTATAATATCAGTGTATAACCTTGAAAAGTTATGTCTCAGGCGGGACTCGAACCGTCCCTCGAATAAACCGCTTTTAGTAATAATGTACAATACGTAAGAATGCCAGAATGAAAAGCAGTTAACAGTGCTTCAATAAATACTAGAGGTAATTTGCTAAAATTATACTGTTCTACTTTTTTTAGCATTGATTTTATATAGAAGTAATAAAATTAAATCAATTGGGGGAAGCACTTAGCTCTAGTAGTCCCCTTAATGGAAATATTTTGGTTTTAGAATAGCATTTTGATTGCAACAGTTTTTTTAAGTGTGTTTTTATTGTCATTTGTACGAAGATGTCCGTATAATAAAAACTGGTCATCTTTTACGGTTTCTCAGCTAAAGTATTGTTAAGTAGGATGGACAGACAGACAAACAGACTGTAAACGTCCTTTTAATTATTTAGTCTAGTTGTTCAACGTAACTGAATTATGTTTTTAAACACCGGATTTTAACCCTTAATATTAAGCCCGCAAAATACTTGAACCGAAGCGAGTAAAATATGGACCTTTCCATAATAATTTCTCCCAGAAGCAGATTTATAACTTAATAACTGGAATCTTTGATTTATGTTCTCGCGGACTGTAAATAATTAATAGTGATGCGATGTGTACTACGATTACGAATACGAATATCAAAAATATACATAAAAAGTAATAAATAATGAAATTTCTTAAATAAAAAATTTTACAGCCTCAGATGGGACTCGAACCCAGAGCTGTTCTCTTTTCAAACGACTGCTCTAAAATTGGAGCTATCAAGATATCGTTTCTGTCGATAAATTTGTTGAAGGCTTTACGATGTAAGCCAGTGGGGTATCACTGATTTGGTTATGTATTGCGAACATACAAAGCATATATTTTAAAAGAAAAATATGGATGTTATGTTTTTTAGTTGTGGGTAAGAGTCGAATTTATTATTTTAGTTTAATTTAATAAATTAAAAACAGTTAAAAAATCAACCGTTACTAAATTATTTATCATTTTGCTTTATGGTCCTTTTTTAATTGATTTACCAATTGATTAGGATTAATGTATTTGTACGCCAAATGGCAGATCACAGAGCACTATTTAAGTTTTTAACATCTGTATCACCTGTGAATCACAAATAAACTATTTTGAATTTGAATTTGAATGTTGTGTTTTGTATTAAAAAAAAACAATACACAAAAATAAAGTACTGAACTAATTGACATTATTATTGCTATTATAGTCTGCTTTTTATACTTATGATCAGATTTTCTCACGAAAACTACTCGTACTTAAGATTTTACAAGATTATTAAATAACGTATAATCTTTAGGACCAATAATTCTAGTGTAAACTTGTATCCAATGCACAAAAATTAATAGACTAAGGTGTTACTTTGCGGAAATCCATAACTAATTATGGATTTTGAAAATTATTTTGCTAACAAGCGGAAATTATTAAAAAAATAATTTTCAAAATCCCTAATGAATCGAACGCATTCCATCCCTGTGAATTAAATGCCGTTATTTATAACAATTTGTATGGGATAAACCTCGAATCGAATCAAAAAATCAGTTTGAATATTATTTCGATTTTCAGAAAGGGAATTTATTCGTTCTCATCGCATCACTATATTATTAAGTAAATTTCATAGATTATGATGCTCATTCCTTTCTTTTTTTGATTAAACACTTTTGAAAATGGGTCCTAAATATCGAGATGATCCATTTAAAAAAATATGATTGTACGTAAGTAATTCATATACATGGAACACACTGACAAATAAAAAAAAAAGGATATATTCAGATCAGTTTTTATGTTAACGGATTAGTTTGATTTAGGTATAACAAACATCAAAAAATATAAATTAAAATTAAAATTATCTCTATGTTGATCCCATATATATGGGTTAAAAACAAGATCATTAAATAAAACCGGCAAAGTGCGAGTCGGACTCGCGCACGAAGGGTTCCGTACCAAAAAGGCAAAAAAAACGAGTTTGTTTTATGGGAGCCCCCCTTAAATATTTATTTTATTTTGTTTTTAGTGTTTGTTGTTATTGCGGTAACAGAAATATATAATTTGTGAAAATTTCAACTATCTAGCTATCGCGGCTCTTGAGATACAGCCTGGTGACAGAGCGACGGACAGACGGACAGACGGACAGACAGCGAAGTCTTAGTAATAGGGTCCCGTTTTTTCCCTTTGGGTACGGAACCCTAAAAAGTAGGTGCTTGAAAATTGACAGTAAGTGCTTGTTTGAAACCGGCTTAAATTTGCTAGCTCACTTTTAGCTTTTCGTCGGTTCCATTTTTGCATAAAAATAAGCAAATCTATATTAGATGCCCCATCTTCAATTTAATGTTTAGCTTGATGCCAGCAACTATGTGGAATCATAAAATATTTACATAGCATTGATGACATCAAATTGCGAGGACCTGGTATTGACTGTTGGTTTACTGAATATTAAATAAATAAATAAATAAATAAATAAACGTGGACAACATCACATACATTTTTCTGATCCCAATTTGAATAACTATTTAAAGTACTCGTATTTTGGAAACCAGAGACAACGAGGGTACCAAAAACATCCAGACCCGCGAAAATGTAGAAAAACTCATTTTTTCTACATTGACCCGTCCCGGGACCTCGGAGCAGGCTACACCTTGAAAACCGGAGAATGATTTCTCATAGTACATAATTATTATAGTACATGATTTTTTTTAATAGTAGCTTTTGAATTTGTATAGGTACCTTGCAAAGTTTGCATTTCAGGTGGTAAAAGAGCAAAACTCCTAACATTTGATGAAACTACGCTGGATTACAGCGACAAATACATACTTTAGAAATTGGCGCTGTGACGTTATATGTCAATAGCTTAATTGGACAAAGCATCGCGCCCAGTGCCCCAGTATGCATGGAGATGCGAGTTCGAGTCCCGTCTGAGACAAACTTTTTCAAGTTAAAATACTGATTTTTGCAAATAAGTTGCTAAAATATCATTTACAGTATTTGAAACACCATTTCTGTGTCTGCGTTTTACAATAAAGATTAATGATCATGACTATGATCGATTAATATTCAACGCGTAATACTTCAACTGACTCCAAAACTTCCATCTCATAATAAGTTGATACACATTCTCGGGATACGTCCAAAGTTCGCTGGAACATAATTTCCGTTTCCCATCTATTTGGGAATAAAGTGGTTTTTAAGATTCGGGTGCCCCGATAACAAATCTTATTAATCTCACTTTGTCTGAGACGTTTAAGTATTTTAGAGGCTTTAGTATATTGTAGGCTGTGTAGTATAGTGTCGGTATAAAATGGAAGCTTCTTCTAGTCATATGGGTATCATAAAAGGTGATATGTTCCGTAAAGCCGTGTACTCATTGTCGACCGACAATTGTGTTCTGAGACATCGTGCGACATCGCGGATCATCGCCCTACGTCGCTCGATATCTTGTCACCGTCCACGTCAGTTGAGTTAATAGGGTGACTTCACTCATTCGAATGGGCGGCAAGATGTAAGTGGGGCGACGTCGCGGTACATATCGGGCGAAGTGTGGCAACGTCGCGTGAAATCGCCCGACGTCTTCCGGGACACGAGTCGCGCGACATTTATCTCCTAATGAGTACGCGGCATATAACGCTTCGGAGTAATGCCAGATTAAGACTGGCAATTGCGTTGCAATGGAGTTTAGTCTGTAGGGTTTATGTTACAGTATTTTGAGTGATTTTAGTTAATGATTTTCACTTTAAATCGACAAAAAATAGGCTGCTTTTAAAATTTGACTGAGGAAACATAATGCTCGTATCGTAATATATATATATATGTATATATATATATATATATATATATATAACATTATACATATATTTCAAATATTTACTTTTAATTATGTAAATAGGTGAATACATAGCATATTAGGCAAAAGTTTAGGATAGACATTTGTTACCCAATCACGCTAAAACAGCTCAACGTATCTAGACGAAATTTGGTACGGATAATTATTATAGACTGAAATATATAGAAAAAAACAGTTCGTGGAATAGTTTCAGACTCAAAATATCAAGAACACGAAGTTGTGGGTACAACTGGTAACAAGTACTTGCAAAATTTAGGTGCTATGAGTGAAAAGACCACCAACCCGCTTGCCAAGCGTGGCGATTTTGGCAAATTCGTTCTTCTGGAGAGATTTATGTCCACCAGTGGACTCAAATGGGCTTATGATGAGATAACAGAAGAACATACACATACAAAACATACTCGAACATAGCCTTCCAAAATCGTTACCCTCCTTTGGCTTTTCAGGTACAAACTATTTTTCTAACCAAAACGAAACAGGTAGGTACCCAGAATCATCAAAATAGAAACTCAATTCACGAGGATTTCAAGGACTTCCGAACATTAGCAATTCACGCCCTAGAATTCGGCCGAATAGTTTAACTTATTTATTGCTTGTCTGTTCAAGTTTCTAATGTGGTTTGGTCACGTAAGGTACGCTGTTTCTGTCAATTATAAACTAGTTCAGTTTCGTATTTAACTTTCTGTTCTACGTTACTTTGAATGCGCTGCCCAGGAGAAGAATTCAAACGATTTGCATGAAAATATGGATATGGAAAATAGATGGTTTCAAAATTGTGTTTTAATCAAATAAATATAGTTAATATATAATTAGTGTAAATTAAAAATACTATTCCTTGAATAAAAATTCCGACTGCATCATAATCATCAGTTAAAATCAGTTTAACTTCTGCTAACTACTACTACTTCCTGGGGCCTCCAAGGAGGCGCTTATACACGTCCCAATATGTAAACCTACCACTGCTTCGGGACAAGTCTGGGCTAGTGCCAAAAAGAAGCAGCGCAAGAAAGCCGGTCACTATTGTCAGCCTCTTTTTAAATAAATGTTTACAAGAGGTTTAAGCAAGTACGAGCTAGCAAAATTTAATGCCATACATTTCTAACATTTTAATAATTATTAATAGTGTACTAGCCCTTTTTCATTAAAATTACTGTGACGATTATAGTTTATGTAGATAGATATATAGATAACACTTTATTGCACAAGAAAACAAAAAAATTACAAAGAAGAGAAAATGTACAAATAGGCGGCCTTATCGCTTTAAGCGACCTCTACCAGACAACCTATGTATAGATCAGCAATACCCTGTGGTAATTTGTTGAAAATACGAATACAATTCCCCATGAACGAATTTGTCCACTCTTCGCAGTCTGCGTTAGGTAGGACATGAACCCACAATCGTCTGCTTATTAGGAGACTGTGCAAGCCAATTGAGCTGCGAAGAGATTGTTTGTGACGGCGAATTTATTTAACACTTTACTGTGTAAGAGTTTGATCAATGCTTTCGGCTTTGTACCTCCAAGATTCGGCAAAAATATACTGTTTTAAACTTTCATGGTCACTATCGTAAGAGTTAGTTATTTCGAGATTTCTACCATGTACCTTGTTTTTTATGAGTTTCCGATATTTCGGCACTGTTGCAAGCGCCATGATGGTAGTATGGTATGATGGCAAGGTACATGGTAGAAATCTCGAAATAAGTGTTGTAATGTAGGGTATATTAATGTTGCTTTTTATTAAAAGTTATAAGCGGTACATGGATATGTTAAGATTAACGGCTGTCTGCGGCAGTCGAGTATACGAACTTGAAAGTACCGGTTGTTTCATTGCTTCGACTCCCGCGCACAATTACAACAATAAGTAACTCTTTCGGGAAAAATATTCTTACAAATATTTAACAATCGGTTAAGATAAAGCTTCATAAAAATAATGTTTTTTAAACAATACAATTTCTTAACAGACATTTTCAAAAACAATATGTACGTTACTAAGTCTTGAAAGCACTATTCATAGTAAAAGTCACACTTAATTAAAATACTGTTTAACGTAAAAAAATATTTCAAATATGGGTTTCGTAAAAACAGAAAAAAATAACTTTGGCTTGTAAAAGGTTTTCAGAAAAAAAAATTGCAAAAACTGTTAGTACTTATTGGTGCTGGCCACCCATTTTCTTTTGTGCTCAAGTATTAAACTTATCTTCGACTAATAAGAACACCTCTCAATCCTAACAAAAAAAAAACATTTAAATATATTTGGTCGAATTGCAGAAATCTGTTTACCGACATTTCAAAAGCAAATGTAAGATATATTGGGACATCTCACTACCGTTTCCTCACCGCCTATAATATAGCCTCGCATCAGAAATGGTAAAACCTCCAATATATCACTCGCACAAATTGATTCCTCTAAACGTGAGTATTTCTTGTGACACGGAACTGACTGGCTGAAAATCAAATAACGCGAGATATAATGAAAACGGAATATTTTACCACGAAATGTGGAATAAATTTGGTTTCTGTTGTCTTGTGGTTTTGCTACTTGACTGCCTTTAAGGGTATGGCTCTGTTGCTTTGATATTTGGAATAAGAAAGAATCATGAAAAAAAGCTATATCCCCATATTTAAAGTTTACATTAAGACGCTGACTGCAGCCGATGACCTTGAGCAATAAACACGCCCACAAATTTATTCGTCTTTGAATTTCTTTGGAACGCGCCGCAGCTATCACTGTCGATTCCCGTAGGAGTGACAGAGAAAAAGCGCATGGAATAGAAGGGCCTAAGTGCCAAACAACAGAATTCGTTGTGCAATTTAAAATTGCTATTTTATCAAAAATCTAAATCAGCCATTTGCTTAAGCAACATGTAATATACAATATAGCAAAATTTTATTATCATTGTTATACGGATTGCTGAGAAAAATGGTAATTTATGTATTTTCAGAGGCTACTTAAAGATTATTTTCTATCAAGAAAAGTTTTTAGAATCGTGTTTTGGAAACAGCCACCTGGTCAAAAATATGATCAATTACAACTGCCTACATAGAATTTGGCAACAATACGAGCCATAGGCTTAAAGCAAAATAAATAAGGCCTCGGCATTTATAGATCGATATCCAACGATCGCCTATTACGGAGCACCTATGCGCTTCGTAAGCGCGTCGCGCGCTGGACAGTACCTACGGGCCCGACGAGCCGCCGCGCTCACGTATTATGTAGTTACTTAAAAATAATAATTAAGTAAATCATTGAATGTAATCGAAATCGATCTAGAAAAGGCGTTTGATAGGGTTCCGAGAAACCTAGTATGGCAGGCAATGAGAGCCCAAAACATCCCGGAGTACTACGTGGCACTGGTTCAAGATATGTACAAAAACACCAATACACCTGTTAGGAGCCCTGCCGGTCTTAGCGAGCCATTCCGCGTCGAAGTAGGAGTCCACCAGGGATCGGCCTTGAGCCCACTACTTTTTAACCTGTGCATCGACTACATCACAAAAGACATACAAAAACCAACACCAGACTGTATGCTCTACGCGGACGACATAGTCCTTATATCAAAAAACGCAACAGACCTGCAGGAAACTTTCAATCAGTGGGTAACACAACTTGAAAACCATGGGCTGCGCATAAGCCGGAACAAAACAGAATGTTTGGAGTGCGACTACGGAGGGGCAGCAGAAACAGTTTGTAACATCAACATAGACAACCTCGCACTACCCAAAGCGAACAAATTTAAATACCTAGGTTCTGTGCTTACCCCCGACGCGAACGTCGATATAGATGTAGCCCACCGCATCAATACGGCCTGGCTTAAGTGGAGATCGTTGTCGGGTGTCCTCTGTGACCGCAAAATGCCTATTCGAGTTAAGGGAAAAGTGTACAAAACGGCAGTACGTCCAGCCTTGACATATGGAGCAGAGTGCTGGACCTTCAAGAAAACACACAAACAGCGGCTACACACTAATGAAATGATGATGCTCAGATAGGCGGGAGGAATAACCAGACTGGACAAAGTGCGAAACGAGTATGTCCGGGAATCATTTAAAGTGGCACCAATTGCCGAAAAAGTGAGAGAGAGCCGATTGCGCTGGTACGGCCATACCGCCCGCCACCTGGTGGTCAAACATGCAGAAAGAGATCCAGAAAGAGAACCTGAGTACACAGACAAGCCAGAACAGAGCTCTCTGGCGCAGACGTACAAGGAGACCCAACCCCAGCTAAACTGGGAAGAGGGGTGGATAAAGAAAGATTGAATGTAATTGAACTCAGCGAATTTGTCTATAAATCTTTAGTAGCTTTAAACAAGCATAAAATTTTTATTCCAAATTTCTGTAGTTTAGTCGTCAAATTGAAAAAGCATTTCGAAAAGATACTCGTAGGTGTGTGATTTTTTTCTATCGAGCAAAGTTAATTGAATCATGTAACCTATAACGAATGTGACTAGACTTACACAATTATATTTTATACAGAATTTTAGTTATCGGATGGGTTTTACAAACTCCGATGACATTCTTGTGGAAACATTTTAAGGTAAGAGTCAAGGTATGGAACTCTTCTAGTTTCGTCTTGTCTGTCTGTTCGTCTGACGGACAGATTATCAGTCTAAAGATCTTGCCACGCGCATCAAGTGGCTTCACCTACCTTTTCCAGATCGTCAGTCTACCTGGTGGGGAATCCCATATACAGGACGTATTAATACTTCTAGAGAAATCTTTATTACTATTTTATTGTTAGTGGTATAACAACCAAATCAAATCACACATTTCCAATACATATTTACTTATTGCATTTACATTAAGACTCAGAAATATTTGAATAATGTTTTCGACGTTCAAATTTCTAAGTCATTGTTTTCTCTCACAATCATAACTGAGGTAGAAAAGAAAAATTCTAGAATATTCAACTAGAACAAAGTTCTTGGAGTTTTTGCGTTACACAAAACTTTTCGTTTTAATTTAACTCGCCTAATACGAGTTACGAGGCGAAAATGTTTTTGAAGTTATATCAAGGATCTAAATTACCTAGTGATGTTGAGATGTCGATATAATAATGGCTGTCTGTTAATGTAACGATATTGCGTAACTGTTCACACGAAAATGAGTTAACAATAGATTGGCTCTTCACATCATAGTGGGTGTCGTGAGGACAGGTACCGGAAAACCTCGCGGGCAACAGCTAGTATTATAATAAGCTATCCATTTAAGAAGCTAGCTAGTATTATAATAAGCTCTTGACAACATACTTAACTATATGGTTAAGAAGAAACCTAAGACGGAGCGAGCTTACCCAGAGGGACTGGTTCTCCCACACACCAGCGGAACACAGAAAAACTGTTTGGCGCTGGACTCCGACAGGAGGGTGGTAGTATCCAGGCGGTCTCTTACGAAGCCTACCACCGCAGAGGGATCTATTAGCCGTCATTATTGGTTGAAAAAACCAAAGGAGCCGTTGCCCAGGGTGGACCACTAGGGGGTAGATCCTATCACCCCTGTTGTTTCTTCAATCATAATGAAAACTCAAATATATCATTAAATATCGATACTGGAGTCTTCGTCAGCACTAGTTAACTATTATGGCAGGAAGTTAGATAATAAGGTTAGCTTCCGTTCAGTTGGTGATTATAAATTCAAGCTTTGATAATTAAATTAAGAGTTTCGGATTGACAGAATCAAAGATAATACCTACCTTTACTTACCGTTCTTGGAAAGGGAAACGTTTCATAGAAAATGTCAATGATGACAAAACTAAGTTATTATAGAAATTTGCTTGGTAAATATTTGAATCGTCTGAAACAGTTCATGGTATATTGAGACTATGAGACTAACCTCATGGGTTTGGTTAGAATTATTGCAATACAATTGTCCCTAGGTGGATTTAACATAAGAGAATTACAGACCATGTGCTCCCGAAAATAGAAACACCACCTCTTTTCTCATGCTGTAGATGTCTTAAGATACGCCGAAAAATAAAAAAAACAACTTTTTTTGCCATTGGCTAAACTGGGATCGCCAGTCCGCCTGCTGAGAATGGCAATCATGGCAAATTCCGCAATTTTGATTTCGAAGGCCACAATCACATACATTCCATACAATACACCTTGAAGACCTCCGTAGCGGAGTGGCGTACACACACACGGTTCCCAGGGCTCCGACTTCTCGAGTTTGACTCCCGGACGGGTCAATGTAGTAAAAAAGTGTAACTTGGTTGTTTTTAATTTCAACAATACGAGTGTTTGAAATAGTTTCTCACTTAGCGATCAGAACAATGTAAGTGATGTTTTATCACATTATCATTATTACACAGAAAATTGGTTATCTACATTAACTAACCCGTCCGAGAAGCAACCCGGGGACCTCACATCTAATTTCAATTTCAAAACCGCCTTGAACGACACTAAACTACAGAGATTATCTATTTACCTCCGCAACATACTAACGTACCACGTAACATTACAGTAAAAACCGGTGTGAATGACACTAAACTACAGAGATTATCTTCTTACCTCCGCATCTTACTAACATCATCCATGCATTACTCGTAACTCAATTGGCAAGTTACACAAACACAATACTATACCTGATCTGGATTCCTAGCAATAGACAAACAAACACATGACTGACTTGTAAATAGATTGTTCGGGACGTGCTTCGAAGACGCGTGATGTCTCACTTGTACTTATGTAGTATAGACAACAACATGGATAAACTTTGGTGATTCAATCCTTAGTGCAATACAATATATTTGCAAGGAACAATCCATAATGCGCTAAACGCATTTTGGGGTGGTGGGATCTACCTCCTAGTGGTCCACCTTGGGCAACGGCACCTTTGGTTTTCTAACCAATGATGACGGCTAACAGATCCCTCTGCGGTGGTAGGCTTCGTAAAAGGCTGCCTGGATGCTACCACCCTTCTGCCGGAGTCCAGCGCCAAACAGTTTTGCCACTGGAGAACCAGTGCCTCTGGGTAAGCTCGCTCCATCTTAGGCTTCCTCTTAACCGTAAAGTTAAGTATGTAGTCAAGGCTAGCCCATTAATTATAAAAAAGAAACTAAAAATGCTTAGGAGAAAATTATTTAAAACTAGCTGACTTGGTGTACTGCGTATCACCCATGTGTATGACATTAAACCTTTCATTTTACTAAAATTAAAATTAGATTTTTACCCTTTAAACCTTCCCTGGACTCCAACAAACATTTCAAAATCTAAATCAGCTAAATCGAGTTTTAGTGAGACAAACTAACAGCGTTACTGCTACCTTGCATGTTGTACCTATTTCATTTAAGGGGACTACTAGAACCAAGTTATTACTTCTGAACAAAATGAATTCTCAAAAAACTAGAACAGTATAATTTTAGCAAATCACCTCTAGTGTATAACAAGCTCAAGCATTTATAGTATTAGGATAAGACTAACAATTATTTGATACAAAAACTGACAGCAAACCTACAAACATATTATAATATGAGTTTCTAAGCTTACAACAGGATCTTACATTCCGATGCCATACATTCGCTCAGTGTTCATGCAAACGTTCTCAATATCAAATCCAGACGTCAATCCTACCTAAAGCAAATACTGTCTTGTTGATCATTTGTAACTCGATGCAGTTAACATCGGATGCAATTGAAATGAGCTTCAGTGGGTTTACTTCACTAAAGCTGATTTTAGAGTCACGCTGATCGTACGGTGACCATCAGAACCGAGCGCCAAAATGTATGGAAATCGCTGTTTTTGACGCTCAGCGCCGATGATCAGCGTACGATCAGAATGACTCTTAAATCAGCCTAACTCATGAACAGTATACCATGATTTGATTCTATTTTCATTTTTGTCTGTCTCTGTGTGGTGAAGTATTAAAGTATCATACCTGGCATAATGTTTCTTTTAATTTACATGCGAACTTAATACATTGAAATAAAGTATGTATTTGTATATCCTATACTAGCAAAACTATCGCCAAACCCGTAGAATTAAAAAAAAACTCTTGTGGAGAGGCCTATGTCCAGCTATTTACTAAATATCTGTCTTTTGTTTATTATTTTATTTATGTTTGTTGTTACCTGTGTGGAATGGTATTGTTTCTATTATTATATTGTGATAATTTTCTACTTAAAGCGACCTGATTATTTGTTTTTAAAACACCGCCTTCCTCTATTGAATTAACAATTATAATACAATATATAAATCACGAGACTTATCTGTTTAAAGACACAACGAATAGTTGTTATCGATTCCCGGACTGATCAATACAGAAAGTATTTTTCTATATTTTCTCGGGCCTGGCTACCTTCGTTGTTTCTGATTAACATAAAACAAGTCCTTTGAATAGTTACTACTTTTAAATCGATGTATGCAATGTTATCTATAATTATTTATTAAATAATACTCTATAACTACTCTGACAAAAATATCCTTCAGAACTTTCGAAGGTAACGTGACATAAGGTTTTTTACTTCTTTTATACTAAAAATAACAAAGGCCTGCAATTAAAGCTGGTAAGTTTTAATTGCAGGCGTGTGAATGTTACACCATGGCTCAATAGAAATAAATTGTAATCGTCACTTACATTGTTCTTTGGGTCACAATCAATAGAAATAGTTCGTAACGATTTTTAATTAAGTTGAAAACTAATTATATGTAATTGAACGCATAAATGAAAAAATCCGGAAGCAATTATTGTTAACCTTCAAACATTATGTATGACTCATTTTACACAAGGGTACTTAATTTAGAAAAGAAACACAAAATAAACTTATTGGTCGTGTTCTTTCCTTAAAGAAGCCTGTACAAAACATCAGAACAATATCTCTAAAAATCATAAAAAACTGAAAAATAAAAATAAAAAATCCTTTGCAAACTTATTGTTTCATAAACTTCATACTCAAAGTCAATTATAAAAAAATAAAAACAAACTTAATATAGTTTTGAAACAAGCTAAGATGTTGGGTGTGTTTTTAGAGATATGAGCTCGTGGGTTCTTCTTCAGCGCTCGGAGAACTGTACTAAGAAACTGTGGAGGGCGCCACTTGCTTTAACTCAGAAGCAATAATATTGTTTTCTTTTCTATCTTTTATTTAACTCTAATAAAAGATAGAAAAGAAAACAATATTTTTCAATTTGTCTCCCAATATATTATTTAAATGTGCATTACACTCAACATGGATATCAGCGACATAAAATTTAAGCTATATAGAATAGACTTAAGTAGGTATATTAGTTTAAGAATAAATTATAACTATGCATCTAAACAAAAGTTCTGTACTTAACTAGAAACTTAGTCTTAGGTACAGTGAAGGAAAGCTGAGAAGCAAGCGTTCCGTCACTCACAAGTAACTAGAATTAAGGTTGACCAAACCTATGAGCTGAGGAGTATCATCAATGGATGAAAACTATCAAAAGAATAAATGTTCATAAATACCTAGTAGCATGATATTAGATCATGTCACAAATAAGAATTATAACGTCACCGTGGAGAACCACACATATCCATTTGAGCCTGGAGCAGAGATTTCACATGCGCGCAGGATGCAGGAATATGTCCTAGTAGCTAGGAGCGAGGAGGGCGATATTTCAAGCCTGGAAGTTACACACAAGCATGAGTATAGCAGTAAGAAAACCACATGCTCGTGGGGTTCACACGTGGGCATGGGCACATGGCATATGAAAAGGAAAACGTGCACAAGCACAGCACTTTAGACATGACCGCAGGTGCATTCTTAGCAGGGTGAGATGAAAACATTCGCTAGCACGTTGTCCACACGTGGGCATAGGCAGATACACGTGGTGAAAAGAACCAAACATGCTTACCCATAAAAATGCAGCCCAAGCCCAAACAATCACCAAGATGAGGCGATGCATCATGTAAATTTATCCATCAAGGGACAATATAAAAATGTTAGTTCTGAAAGATGAAACAACACACAATCAAAGGTTCACAATCTCTTAGAAAAGAAAACAAAGTCTTGGAAAAGACATTTATAGATGCTTACCATAAGGAGACAAAATGAAGAGAAAATAGATTTAAAACAAATGTAGCATTTTGGCTTCTACATGCCTACATGCATGTTAACATATTGGCACGCTTGCGCACCATCAAGATAATAATTTTGAAGACAAAATATAGAATGTGAAAAAGAGCTGGCCACGAAATGGCGTCCGCTTTATAGTAATCAAACTTCTCCCCTCTAAGACAAGTAACTTTTTTTTTCGTTTCATGTCACGACTTGGAACCAAAAGTTAAACTTGACACATAAAGCCAAACAACGCAGGAGACTACTCAGTCCTGAAAATAATAGAAAACTACATAAAAACGTCAACACAAATAGGCATTTGACTAATAATTTAATAATATAAAAAAATGACAACATTCAAATTATTTGATAAAAAAAAGGAATTGTGGGATGACAGACACAAAGTTGCACCTATAGTGTTTCATCAGCCGGATAGATGGCGTTATCAGTAAAATCCTTAGCTGCGCACGAGCTGTTCAAACAAAATAAAGACAAAAATGTAACGACGTTTTACAGTTTTGGTTTTTATATCGTTACGGCTTATTGACATCAACTCAAAAATACTGTTATTATCTGTTGCTTGCTCTGTCCAGAGGGCTTACTGTCTATTTCTATTGCATTACGTGTATCCTAAACAGAAACCGCTTATGTTATATTCAATGCTTACAATATGGGCTATGAGAAATGTGTTCGCATAAGACACAGTACCAGTAAATGTTTTGCAATAGAAGATTTACTGACGGATATAACTCGCATTTCTAAGATTACCAGCAGACCCCGCGAACTTCATATCGCTTAAGGAAGTAGTATTTGCCTATATAATATATAATAAGTAGTATGTATGCCTTATACTGAGTGAATACCATTTTGGTACCTTATTTTAAGTATAACTCTTTTTTAGTTTTTTTTAGTTTTAATTTCCATTTTGCTATTTTTCTTTTGTTTCGTTTACATTATTTAATGGTTTCATTACGCCCCGTTTGGTCTAGTCGTTTAACTACCGGTCCAAGATCTCGGGGTACCAGGTTCGATCCCCGGGTCGGGCAACAAAAAGTTTCGAATTTCCGATTGTTGCTCGGGTTTGTGATCACCAACCCGCATTTGGCAAGCGTGGTGATTATGCCAGTACCCATCATTGCTGTGGTAACTTGAATTCAATGATGGAGGCCTTTTCCCTGCAGTGGGATGATTATAGGCTGTTACTACTACTAATTTTTCTTTCTTTCTTTCTAGTATTTGATTTTGACGTCTTAATGTTATTGTCATCAAATATAGCGGGGTTTGGATAAATGAATGACGAAAAACAGATCCTTTTTACTTATTTTAGCGTTAACATTTCAACGTTTTTAATACTTATTATCCCGACGAAGACAAATTTAAAAATACCAAAATCTGTCCAGCCTTTCTCGACTTATAAGTTGTGTAACTAACACGACTTTCTTTTATATACATAGATAGATTATTTGACTAGTGTTCTAGTAATATACTGATTTAAACTTTCATGGTCACTATCACTAGAGTTATTTGACTCGGGATTTATACCATGTAATAATAATAAATAAGGTAGGTACATGGTATAAATCCCGAATCAAATAACACTAGTGTTCTAGTTTTTTAAGGACCAAGATCTCGGGATTCTGGGTTCGATCCCCGGGTCAATTTAATTTCAATATTTAGGTCTAGGTAGTTTAAGTACAGGCTGCATTTTTGAGTTTTTAAAACCCACCCAAGACAGAAAACCTTTTTAAGTCTGAAAAATATAGGTATTGCAAAAAATCTAGTCTAGATCTTGGCTCGTTAAAAAAGGGTATATATCGGAATGCCGAATTATTTGTACTCCTAATTGTCACTGGCACACAAACTTTAAGCCTAAATTTTTTTCGCACAGCTTCACTCTTCCTAAACGTGCTTAGCCTATATTTACTACGCCTTACTGTATATCGCTGTATTATAATTTGCCAAATGCAATATTTAGCCGAATATATCCTAATACCTACCATTTACAGTTCCAAATTTTTATTCGCAAAAAGTTAAAACTTTATCAATATTTTAAAGAAGTAAGCATGCATGCATGCAAGCAAGCAAGCAAGCATGCATGCAAGCAAGTAAGCAAGCAAGCAAGCATGCTTGCAAACAAACAAGCGTGCATACAAGCAAGCAGGCGTGCATGCAATCAAGCAAACATGCATGCAAACAAGCAATCATGCATGCATCCAAACAATCAGACTTCCGTGACGGCTTCGGTGCTGCGGGGCTCCGGCGGTCCCACGCGTGCTAATCGTCGCAGATGGCTTACACTCAGCCCCGCAGCTTCGGCTTTCTGGCCGGCTGCGCCGGCCAGCCTTAGCCGCAGCGCCTCGCTTACAGCCTCCTGCTCCTCAGCCCGCGGGCCGCCTCGCCCCTCCGCGCCTACGCGCTTTAAAATTACACTCTAGGGGTAGGGCAGACAAGACTGCTTGAGGTCGGTTTGTGAGCGATTCATTTTTTTAACTTTTTCAGTTTAAAAAAAAAATATGGCTCTCATTCTTAGCTTTATGCCAAAAGAAAGATGCGAATATATTTTAGTGCATTCGATATTAGACATACTAAAATTAGGTTTTTAACACTTTCACGCAAGCAACGTATGTATACGTCAAATTGTGGTAGATGTGGTGAAGCACAGCGTATTAGTACGTTCAGCTAATAAGTGTTGTGTTGAGCACAACGTAGTAGCACGGCGCCTGTTCATACTAATCTCTATTAGTTCGGTTGCTGTGCGACAACGCATCAAACTCTTAAAAATGTAGTGCTACACCGTGTCGGAAATTTTACACATCTTTGAAGACTCCATACACTGGCAGTGATTCGCTCCTTGTAGACGCACAACGTTACTATACGTCAATCAGCGCAGGTTACGTCATACATTCCGTTGACCTGTGCGAGCCGCAGGGGAAGGCGCGCGTGCGTTGCTGTCCACACACAGCCCGCAGTGAATAATATTACGCATAATCTTATTTTTTTACTATTTACGTAGTTATTACAATGTAACTATTCTAAAATCACTTCAATGGTCATTGATTTCTTATTAATTTTCAATATTTGTAAATATACGTCAGTATTTATACGTATATGCTCCGATGCAAAACGGAAAAGTGAACCAAACAGGTGACGACTTGGTACCCAAGGGACGGCACTAGAAGCAGAAGACGTAAAGTAACAAGATGAGAGGATGACTTAAATATTACCTTGAAATAAGAGTAGCGGCAGCCAGAAATCAGTGGAAAGAGTTGAAGGAGGCCTTTGCCATAAGGCTTGCCTAAATAAGATACATTTTGTAATAGGTGTAGCACAGTATAATGTAAATATTATGGAAATAAAGGCTTTATTATTATATGTATACGCCAACGTTATTACACGTTCTTGGGAATTGTATAGATGTTTATCTGTACTTTTTGGCACGACGTATGTATACGTTGACGTCCTATGACGTAAGTGCTTTATAACATAACACTAAATTCACGTGCTCTTAGCAGACCGTCTCTGGGCGTCGATCCAGTTTATATGAAAAAAATATGTGCGTAATCGCATCGAGCTCAGATAATAGCATGTTCGCATGAAAGTGTTAAATTTTTAGACCCAACTATGATAGTGCGAAAACAACTGTTAGGCTAGATAATAATTATACGTTATAAGTTTAGGCCAATACGGTTCGGCCAAATGAAATTAGGACTTCAAATTTTAGGTGAACCGAAGGGCACCCGTTAAAAAAACACAAACATACATATTTTGTAATATTTTTATTACGACTAAACTCACTCATTTGCTTCACTGCCGCTCAGGTTAGATCGGCGATGAAGAGGATGAGCGGTGGCAAATCTCCGGGGCATGACGGGCTCAGCATAGAACACCTTAGGTTTGCTGGGGTTCATCTGCCGAGGGTTTTGTCCATGTTTTTTACTTTGTGCGTTAGTCACTCATATCTCCCACAAGACAATGAAAACCACAGTCGCACCCATAGTGAAAAACAGGACAGGTGACATCTCTGACAAAGAAAACTAAAGCTCTATTTCTCTAGCAACCACCGTTGCAAAGGTTTTGGAGAGTTAGCTTGACTCTTGCTTGAATGCTTGTCTAGATCTACATGATGCTCAGTTTGGTTTTAGACTTGGACTATCAACCGTGAGCGCAATTGTAGGACTCAAGCAAACTGTCAAATGCTACACTGACCGTAAAACACCGGTATATGCATTATGCATGTTTCTTGGACCTCTCCAAAGCCTTTGACCTCGTGTCTTACGAAATGCTTTGGAGAAAGATGAGTGACAGGTGTGTGCCGTCTGAAATCTTGAATATTTTTCAGTTTTTATATGCCAACCAAATTAATGTTGTTAAGTGGGCCAATGTCTTTTCTGACTCCTATGGGTTGGAGTGCGGTGTAAGTTTAAATACTTGGGACACTTTCTTACTGACGACCTTAAGGACGATGTAGACATTGAGAGGGAACGTAGAGCACTGGCTGTCAGAGGTAACATTCTGGCTCGCAGATTCGCCCGCTGTACTAACCAAGTAAAAATCACGCTGTACTGTCAGAGTTTTAACACGGGTAGTCTGTGGGTTAGCTATGGCAAAAAATCTCTAAATGCCCAACATATCCAATATAATAACATCTTCAGGATGTTGTTGAGATTGGTACGCCACTGCAGCGCATCTGGGATGTTTGCGCAAAACCAACGGCGACGGCTTCCACGCTGTCATTCGAAAAAAGACAGCATCCTTAACAAGCAGATTGTGTGCCAGTCATAACAGCATTCTAAAGATGGTGGTGATTGCTGACAGGTACACATTGCCTATATGGAAAAGTATGGTTTGATCTTATGAAGTTTAAATGTATTATTTCAAAGTCATTATTTTAATCCACTGTACCATCAAAAAAAATTTGAAATAAATGCCTCTATTTATTTATTTATTTATTAAACTACGGACATTAAAAAAAATATATTTTAATGCTATATTTATACACCGTGAAATTTTAGTGGTTGTTTTCCCGCAACAGAACGATTTACCTTTAGTAGCACCATCGAATCGTGCCAGTTATTTTTTGAAAATAAAGATATCGTTGTTCTCAACTAATCAAAAAAATAATCATCAACTCAAAAGCGTGAGATACGATAGTATCTTTACAGAATGTGACGTGTTTGGGTACTGCTTACCGCACGAAATCAATGTTCAAAGCAAAAGAAGCTCTACGCACTAAGTAATACAGCATAAACTGCACCGCGCGAGGGGCAATGACCCCGGCTGGTGACCGGCTGCAGCGCGGCTGGTAACAGTGGTTCGAGGTTGCTTTCGAGTTTCGTTTATCACAATCGTGAAACTGCTATTTTTTCATTTGAATAAAAAAAACTGCACAAATCTATTGTACTACTAAGATAGAATCATTTTACTGCGGGAAAACAACCACTAAAATTTCACAGTGTATATTATCGGTGGTATCAATAGTATCGAATGTAGTTACAATAGTCATATCCAATACTATCAATACTATCGATAGTATTGCACTATATTGAAAAATAGAATATAATAGGTTTGTATTGCAGTAAATGTGATACAAAAAGATAAAACAAAATATATGGCTGCTCACATTTAGCCAGAAAACAATGGCATGCAATAAGTAAGAGAGATTAACAATTGAATTAAATTATTAACAAATAAAAAATTATAAAAAATAGAACAAAATAAAAGCACAACAAAAAATAATTATAGAATACAATAAGATTGATTATTAAATTAATAACAAATAATTCACTCACTCACATTTTACAATTGATAAATTCATTCACACTATAAAAACATTTCTTACTTAATGACTGATACAAAAAATATTTGAATTTTTTTATAGGTAAGATTTTCATGTCATCTGTTATTGACATAAAGAAACAGTTCCTTTGGCAACGCTTCGTTGAACAAGATGCTATTACCAAACCGGAATACCAGCGCTGCAGCGGCCCTTGGCTCGTTGCAGCACATGCTGAGGTGGGACCTAATTAGCCATATTTTCTTGTCAATTTGTTTTTTTAAATTTTGTTTTGTCTCTTATGTTCTATTGTCTAGCTGTAATTTCGTCTATGTCTACTGTAATGTGCTTGTGGCCAATTAAACGTTTCTTTCTTTCTTTCTTCTTTCAAACGATTTGGATAACTAGGTAGTTCAAAAAATACAAACCTCATGCTTTTTTTTTAAATAAATGCATATTATTTTTTGTGAAAACGCACAATTCAAATATGTACATACAAGGTAGTGTTAATAGATTAAGTTTTTTAAACATTAAGATTTTTTAAACACAAGATTAAGTTATTTAATTGACACTATTGTACACACAACGGCAGGTCAACCTACCCAAAAAGTTAATGACCTTTGCATTGATTTTCAACTTTAATTCCAACAAGTAGAGATCAAAATCAATTGAGAAAAGTAGACGTTTTGTGGTAGGTTGACGTGCTGTTATGTGTACCAAAGTAAGATATCGATAGTATAGATGATTTTCCAGGTCAACTATCGGTAGTTAGACTACTACGGCGAGACGAGAACGGCAATACTAATCAATGGTCTTCACAGATGGACGGACAGACAACAAAGATAGATAGATTATTTTCTGACTGTCTTAGATTGTCAGCAGTCGTCTAAGTCGTCTTGTAAGCGAAGGTTGTTGGTTCGAATCACATTAAGAAAGTAGAAAAGTTGTTATTCAACAAATTGTGTTTTCAAGCAACACCAGCATCTACTCGTATTTGCTCAAAGAACAGTTCCAAAATAAACAAAATATTACAGACAGAAAATAGTTAAAATAGTTCAGTGAGAGTCTCTATCGTCGGCACCGATCGTAAGTTATGGAATTCATGCCGATATCGAGATCTGAATATAAATCTTGTTTTACCGCGGCTTATTGGAGTTTCCTTCGTCATACTAAGTATATCATTGGCACATCAGTTTTATGTGATAGACATTTTAATAGGTTTATATAAGTAAATTTTGAAAATCAGCGTCGTTATGTCAATTGTAAAAACTACTTGTAGCAAAGATAAATTATGAATAAAGATTTTGACATCCAGAAGAGACTAGCAGGGAACGGGTTCGGGAGGCCCGGACGTTTTGGGTTTCGGTCGGTCAGAGGGCGAACAATCACTGGTGGGGACGCGGTAGCATGCGTAAGCCTTCCCGCAACCCTGCCCGGTATAACTGCGCCGTCGAGCGACTCATCGTCCGAGGATGAAGAGATGAGGAGGTGGTTCGATGACTCAGTGGCACCAAGGTGATCGAGAGATGTCGTGTGGTTTTTAGTAGGTAGGCTCCTGAACATCAATCTAATGGAACTTCTACCAGCGGATGAATTTGGAAGGGAGAGTTTCACATAACTTCCGCCACACTCCCTTCAGTGGCGGTCGTAAGAGTAACGCATTTTCCACAGTTAAAAAAAAAAGTTGCCGTGCTGTTTTCTATTCATTCGGCGAGTATTTCTTAAAATACCCTACGCCTATATTTAGGTTTGTATTTAACATGCTTTTAAATTACTTTTCAAGTTATTGTATTTATTTTGTTATTCTTTTAAATAGGCGGTAAGTACTTTGCGAATGTTTGGGAAATACGAATAAGGATTATATCTACACCTACGCAGTACAGATAATCTAAAAATGCCTAGCTAAATCACCTAGATGATAAGTGCGGCACTCTCCCAAAGTAAACAATATGACAATTGATTGATCTGACAGCTGCCATCTTGGAATAGAACAAAATATTCAAATTACACCCACACGAGAAACAAAACAATGTCTTCTAAATGATTCAAGTTAAGAGGGATTTCGTTGCTTCTAGCATTTATATTACTAGCGATTGCCGGTGATTTTGTACGCGTGTCATTCTGAACAATCAAGAGTATCCCATGGAAAATGTAAATTTTTCAGTATAAAAATTAGCCAATTTTCATCTAGATCTGTTTAGCCGCTCTGGCGCGATTGACTGACAAACGTCAGTCCAAATATTAGCATTTATATAATTTTAAGGAGATTTTTTTTTGCTATCGGACATGGTATGACTAAACACGGTATACCAGAAGATACGAATCTATTTCCATGAAACCATATAGTATGGTTAAATACTATACCGTTTAAATAGATTCGTATTATTATATCGTACTCCGGATTATGTCGTGTTCCCGACAATATCGAATTTGCAGTCATATTGTGCTTCTTTGAAATACATCATTCTTCTGCAATCATCATATTAATCGCATCTTAACAATAAATTGAGAAATAATAACTTCTCCAAGCAAATTTTTACCCTTTTTACAAATGTATGAATTCAAGTCAAGTCCTTTCTCAGGGTTCATCATATATGGTGGTGGGGTCTACCTCCTAGTGGTCCACCCTGGGCAACGGCATCTTTGGTTTTCTAACCTATGATGACGGTTAACAGTTCCCTCTGCGGTGGTAGGCTTCGTAAGAGGCCGCCTGGATGCTACCACCCTCCTGCCGGAGTTCAGCACCAAACAGTTTTTCCGTGTTCCACTGGTGTGTGGGAGAATCAGTACCTCTGGGTAAGCTCGCTCCATCTTAGGCTTTTTCTTAACCGTATAGTTGAGTATGTAGTCAAGAGCAAGCCCATTATTTATAAAAAAAACAATTACAGTTGGGCCTACGGTAGAAAAGAGACGCTGCTACCCGACTTACACGCAGCACTCTATCACGAACTTATTTGGTCATCAGAGGCGAACTCTTATATGACCTTGTATAAGTAAATCTGAACAAATTTTTGTTCTGCTTTATTGTGGGCACCACAGCTACGTTTTTTATCTAAATTGGTAACATTTCACACCAAAACTCGTTTAAAAAATTCTTTACTAAACAAAAGGTCCTGAAAATCGCTCCGCTAAACTAATTCCATTATAGCCGAAATTTTTGCGAGCATCAACTAACTAGAACGGAAGAGGGCTATTACTACTTTGCCTACGTAAAGGTGAAACTCTCTGGCCTTCACTTATTCGCCAAATTTGGGCCCAAAGTTCGCAGGTTAACCTCGGGCGTTAGAGATAAAGTTAGTATCAGATAACCCAAAGACACAGCTTTATGAGAACGGCCATTTTATTAAAACAAGGCATTCAAATCCATTTGGCAGTTAACTCTATCAAAATATGAAATAATAACTGATGCCTGCGACTTCTGTGTGTTTTCTATGTATTATAAGTATGTATTTACAAAAAAAGTATTTGTGTAAGTTTATCGGTTGTCTAGTACCCCATACGACAGGGTACTTAATAATAGCTTAATTTGGGACTAGATGGCTCTGTGTGGTCCAGTGAGGCATGTCCTAAATTTATTTATTTATTTGTACATTGGAAAACTCTGACATCTGACTATTCTTGGAGTAAAGTCACACGATATGAAGAAAATAGACCTGAATAAATTCCTGATTTATTGAACTGGCTGACTACTCTGATCTGTCTCCAGAACAAAGTTAAATTCGTAAATAAATCTTAAGGGATTTGGCACTTGGTCCCGAGGTTGACCCCTTGCGGTGATATAATCCATATTAGAATTGATGGTTTCAGTCCCACGAGAGTTTGAATTGGAGAGTTTTACAACCTATTGAATAAATTAATGGTAGTTTTAAATTATTGAAACACTATCAAAGGGAACTGTCCCATTGGGCATTAATAAAAATGTTCCTTGTGGAAAAACTGCTTTGTTGAGCAATATATCTAAGTAGATCTTGTGACATGTAGTGTCAGGGTATTGATAAAATATTTTTTTGAGAAAAACTCTTTATTCTACCGACCTATCTTTTGATATGGACTGTCTGTCTATAGCCCCCTAATTCGCGTAACCGAATCGTATCACAATCGTGATTGAACGACAAGTTTTTGACAGTTCTAGTATGGGCTAAATGTCAAAATCGTCCAATTCAATCACGATCGAACTGCGATTCGCTTACGCGAATTAGGCCCTAGATTTGTAGTGGTAGTCGTAAGAGATGACATAAGGATTACTGTCAGAAGTAGACAGGGAATAGCGTCTTCTCTTAACGAATAGCTAAACAGCGATATACACATTACAGGTCACAATTTTATTCAGGTAACAGCATTTTATTCTCATCATTGCCAAACAGTGATTGTTAATTTGCTTGTCGAACGAGACGATTATCGCGATTTTCCTTTTGAATAGATCTAGCAGTAGATTAATATGGTCTGATGGTGATGACTGCACTATTTAGAAATATTTCATATTTAAAGAGTTTTAAAAAGTGGCAGCGCGGTCTTTGATAAGTCGCATCGAATTTCGCTTTTGGCTTTTAAGTATGCAAACTTGGACGAAATTCCATTATGTTATTTATATTAAACTAGCTGACCCGACGAACTTCATACCGCCTGGTTAATTTAAATATTTTGTCAACATTGCTGAATTACATTCAGTTTAAAGTAAACGCTCGTTCACATTTTCATAAAACGACCAACATTTGTAGCATACTCTTCAGTGCAGATTGCATTGCGAAAATTAATATTAGGGGTTAAAGTATGAAATTGCCGTTTTGTACGGACAAAATCGAGAAAAGTCATTTTTCCATACTAACAATTTTTTAGTTTTTTTAAATACGCCTGAACCGTTTTCTATGCAATTAAAGGTGAAAGTAAGATGGTTATAGAGCTACGCATAATAGTATTTAAATTTCTGAAAATAAAAGTATATAATACAATATACTTAATTGAAGCAAGAAGGTCAGCTGACACATTGTAAGGGGTCTTTTCAACGACTTCCTTTGAAGTAATAGGCACTAGTATTGCATTTTTTTTTAGTCAAAAGTTACTTTATTTAGTTATTGATACAATGTAAAAAGAATTACGCAATAATATGACTATACTTAAGAGCTATAAACAAAATAAAAAGTGAGAAAATAATCGGCAATTTCACACTTTAACCGGGGATTAATACTTTTCCAAACATGCTGGGCTCGGTTCATCTAAGTGAAAAATATAGATATTTGGTGCTTTCTTTTGATTTTAACGTCATAATTTTCATTTTCATCAAATATAACACATTTATTTAAGGTACCTAGATATAAGAAAAGATATAAAGAAATACGTTTCCTTAATTTTTGGTAGCATTTTTCCGAAGTCTGAACAGATATTTTGCTATACATGGCAGATACACATCCAATAAATCATACGATTTAAAAATTAGTTTAGCCATTCTTGATTCAAAAGTAAGGCATTCTCCATTTATGATCTTGAATCTTCACTTCAGATGTGTCTGCCATTGAACTCCCCTGGAATGATTTTGACCGATTATCATGAATGGTTTGTGTATATTTAGTAAAGAACTATAGTTTTTGCCTCTTTTTATCCCGGAAGGAAGTAGGTTCGGGTCTCCTAAGATAGTATTAAAGTACACGCGAACTCGCGGGCAGTAGCTAGTACAGACGACATCACACCAGGTTATAAATTGAAGCATCTTAACTTTGTTGTCAGAGGTGCGAATTTGCAACAAAAATTTAAGTCACTGTAAATAAACATATACATTACGACCTCCATGGCGGAGTGGCGTACACACAAGTTTTCAAGGTTTCCGAGTTCGGTTCTCGAACGGGTCAATGTAGAAAAAAAGTGGATTCTCTGGGTTATGGCTGTTTGTGGTACCTTCGTCGTTTCTTATTATTTTATAAATAATTTCCTAAATAAATAATTGCTTTTAATCTCACTTTAGGTTCAGAATAATGTTTTTGACGTTGTCCACATTTAAATAACCTTTATATTGAGGCATCTTATCATTGTCGACAGAGGTGACGGCCTTCGTGGCGGAGTGGCGTACACACCGGTTTTCAAGGTGTCGCCTGCTCCGAGGTCCCGGGTTCGATTCCCTCGAGAAAAAATGCGTTTTTCTATATTTTCTCGGGTCTGGGTGTTTGTGGTACCTTCGTTGTTTCTGATTTTCAAAATACGAATGCTTTAAATAGTTATTCAAATTGGGATCAGAACAATGTATGTGATGTTGTCCACATTTATTTATTTATTTATTCAGGTGCGAATTTGCAACAAAAATGTAGGCCACTGTTATGAAGATAAATATAAAGACCACCGTTCCCTTCTCCCATCTCCGCCTTGTGGGAATCACAGCCATTATCTCAACACAATGTGACTTCGCCAACGTCAACAATCAAACACAGGCCGGCAAGCCGCTACGAGTTAAACTCGATGAGATAATTAATCCGATTGCTGCGTCAATCGAGCGACACTCGCTAAGCGATACACGCTCCGGTGAACGCTCTTGCATTAGGGCTGTCAGTTAATATAAATTTATCAATAATATAAGAACATTTACAAAGTTTGATACTGCTAAGTAAGAACATTATTGCAATGATTTTAAACAACAAAAACATGGGATATTTTATGTGCGTGTGCATATCTCTCTCTCTGTCTCTCTCTCTCTCTCTCTCTCTCTCTCTCTCTCTCTCTCTGTGTGTGTAAGTGTGTGTATGTGTGTACACGAACAAACTGTGTTACTACTTAGATTTCAGTGCTAGTAGTAGTATGGTTAGTGCATCAAATTGTAGTTTACAGTTTAAATGTGTAGCATTTCGTCCATACTAATGTTATGAACCTGGTCCGCCCGTCTAATATGTTTTCAGGCTGAAACTGCTAAACTAGTTATCCTAGATAAAATTTGTAGTAAATATAATTTACTAATCCCTTACGTTTTTTTGAATTCTACCCATATAGGCCCCTAACTTGTTCTTAAGACTTTTATTTAATGACTAAAACCGTGGCCTACAGCTTAACGCGCCTTCCACGACTATGCACCTATCCCTTCCAGACCCAAGCCCATTTACTAAAGACCGTTTTGACCCCTGGGGTCGTTCTTGACTCACTTCAAACACTTCGGAACGTCTGCATGTAGACAACAGCACATCAACCTACCACAAAACGTCAAATTTTCTCAACTGATATTGATCTCTACTTAATGCACCTAATGTTCAAAATCAATTCAATGACCTTTAACTTTTTGAGTAGGTTGACCTGCCATTGTCAGTACTTTATTTTTTTTTGCAGTGTGTAAGAATTTAAACTAGTTAGTGTAGTTTGTTGAGCCATAGTGAGCTCAACAGCTCAGCAGACGAATTGTTAAAAAGGCGCGAGCAGAAGAAAATATTTATTACGGCCACGCGACGCAGCGCCTCCAGTCTGCCCGCAACCATGATCCTCGTAATCGGATCAATACGTTAGGAAAGAAAAATGCTATTTAACTTTAAATAATTCATTCGGCTGCAGTAAATCCCGTTTGGAGTTGAGATTAAATTCTACGAATGCAACAAAAATGTTTAAAACCTTAAATAACAGATACGTAAGAATGAAGTTAAAGCGAAAGTGTTCAAAATTTTAATTAAATATTCCCCACATTCGTCACAGGAAAGTAAATGTCTATGGTGAGTAAAAGGGTTAAAGTATGAAATTGCCGATTATTTTCCCACTTTTTATTTTGTTTATAGATCTTAAGTATAGTCATATTATTGCGTAATTCTTTTTCTATTGTATCAAAAACTAAATAAAGTAACTTTGGACTAAAAAAAATGCAATACTAGTGCCTATTACTTCAAAGGAAGTCGTTGGAAAGACCCCTTACAATGTGCCAGCTGTCCTTTTTGCTTCAATTAAGTATATTTGTATTATATACTTTGATTTTCAGCAATTTAAATAATATAATGCGTAGCTTTATACCCATCTAACTTTCACCTTTAATTGCATCGAAAACGGTTCAGGCATATTTAAATAAACTAAAAAATTGTTAGTATGGAAAAATGACTTTTCTAGATTTCGTCCATACAAAACGGCAATTTCATACTTTAACCCCTAATAATAATGCATAAAACCAATTCAAATGGTACATTGTAAAATGTGTTGATAAGATGACAGCCCTGGCAATTGTAGTTATTAGCCGAAGGAAACCAATGGAGCAAAAATTCTTAGCTTGCTCGACTATAAGAACACTTAACAAATATAAATCCTAATTTAATACATTCGAACTGTATTGTCCAGGAGATGTTACGTACTTCTCTGATCAATCGCTAGTATTAGATTCAATTCAAAGCAATTAATTAGCTACTCTCTGATTGTAATAAAGGTAGCGTTAAACTTAATTGTTTACTTTGCGTCAGTGATAAACAGACTAACAAATTCTTTTATAATAATGATATAACTAAATATTTATATACAGGATTATATACAGGATGAAATTTTAACCACTTGCCAAATTTTAATATAGCAATCTACTAGACAAAAAACAAATGACGTATTTTAGCCCAGTACAAAAATGTCAAGATAAAGCACTTAGAAAAGGTCCGCCAAAATTCAAAAATTTTTGGCATGGCTACTTAGCAACCCTTTTTTTACGCAATGCTCATCTCATTCATTAATGACGATACTAATCTTAAGTTTTAGATTTTTCTTTTATATACCTTAACAGGCCTAGGACCGTAAAAATTGAAAACTATATCGCGAAAAACATTTTCGGGTGACAACTTGATTCACCTTTTTTACTTCATAAATGGGCTCTAAATACGATACTGAATGCATATAAAAATTTTGGATAGTGGTTAAAATTTCATCCCGTATAATTAAAAATTAGATACAAGATCAGTGACAGTAAAACGTCATCATAATATGAGCACCCACTGTTGGTATCAGCGTCTGTCATTGGTGGAAATTCTAAGAACAAGTTACGTTAAGCTCGTGCCTATTAGGGGGCTTGGGCAATTTTGATACTAAACTATTACGAAAAGTTATCAGAAAAATAAGTTTAAGAGTCTAAAAATTTTAATTTTGTATTAAAGTTTTTTTTTTTTTATAAATAATGGGCTTGCTCTTAACAACATACTTAACTATACGGTTAAGAAGAAGCCTAAGATGGAGCGAGCTTACCCAGAGGTACTGGTTATCCCACACACCAGCGGAACACAGAAAAACTGTTTGGCGCTGGACTCCGGCAGGAGGGTGATAGCATCCAGGCGGCCTCTCACGAAGCCTACCACCGCAGAGGGATCTGTTAGCCGTCATCATTGGTTAGAAAACCAAAGATGCCGTTGCCGAGGGTTGACCACTAGGAGGTAGATCTCACCACCCCAAAAAGCTACGCTAAGAAAATGGGAGCGCAAAATCGTAATTCATTAAAGTCAATGCAAAAAAGTTATGAATGCCATCGTTACATTGTCCCATCATATATCATATTATATTATTAAGCAACCATCCCTATTGCTCAATTTTCTGTAAAATAACATAATTAGTTCATTAGATAATTTGTTACTAACCGTGCGTACTAACATCGTCATTAAGATCAAATTGTTACTAACATACTATGGACCTAGCTGTCTCAAAATAAATTATTTTTATTTATTTATTATTAACTTTTGAATTTAAAAAGTCTAGGTATGTCTAGGAGTAAAGTAATGTAGGTTAATGATGATTAATTAGATACCTTTTTGTTTTCTAAGCCCTTAATCAACAAAAGTAATATTTTATTACAGAGGGATTGTAATATCTGATATATTTTGAATACGCTTGACATACATTTATTTCATAGTTCTTTTGCTTTTTATTCTTCAATAATTCTTTCAAAAGTCCAACCCTTAAACCTTTTGTCATGATCCCATGTCAAGAACCAGCGTATTCTATGTTAGAATTGGTTTTTCGGAGCAGACATTTGCTAGTAAATATGTGAGAATGAACATTAAAAACATTTTACATCTAAAAACATTTAAACTCTGAAATAATTGAGAGTTTGGTGTTCTTTAAGGAAGCAGGTCGCATATAATTATACAAATAACCTTTTGTCTATGAATCGGTCTTCTGGAATTCATCAAAAGCATCGCATCTGAGTCTAAAAGCCTTAAAACAAGTAATTAAATGTGGACAACATCATATACATTTTTCTGATCCCAAAATAACTATTAAAAACACTCAAAACCAAGATAATACAGAAAAATGCTTTATTTCCTACACTTACGCGTCCGGGAATCGAATCTGGGACTTCGCAGCAGGCAAAAACAGGTGTGCTCGTCACGGAGTTAGTCAAAAGTTAGTCAATGGTAACATAACAATGCAAGATTCCAAATACATATTATTTTTAGCTAAAGCTCATAAAGCTCTCGTAGGTACAAATCTTCGGAAATATCGTATGAATCATACGCGCTTTTTCACGCGGACACAATATGCGTACAGTGAGAAAATGATATAAAAGCATCTTTCGCAAAATGGCCGCCATATATGAAGGGATGTTTCGTGGTCAAGACCTCGACTAGGCCAAAGCAATTGAAGCAAGAAAATAACAAGTGAATGTACAATATTTTTATTTTAAAACTCATTGCGAGGAAAATTGTCTCTCATATTTTATTTACCAACAATACTTGCTTGCCCCGATGAGCTTTCTATAAACTAGGCTATGTACACACAGGTTATCGCCAAGCTTTGTGTACACACTGAAATACAGGGCGAGTTGAACGGGAAAAAAGCATTTCAAACATCTTGGATAAGAGGGCATTGTCATAGGATTTATTTTACTTTGAAATGTCACCCTGTATACCTTTGTGATAAACGTACAGCTTAGTGTTTTTAGAATAAATACGAGTGTTAAACTGGAACTGTGAGAGTTGAAATAAAATGTTATTTAGATTTTTTTCTTGTGGGAAGAATTTTTTTAACTTATCTGAAAATATGTAAAAAAAATATTGTAAACTTTCAAAGTCTGTTTAAATTTAAAATACTATTTGTTTTCATTTCGTCTTTTTCGAGCGTTAACATAAAAACGAAATCTTAGCAAATATTGATGTACAGACAATGGCAGGTCAACCTACCAAAAAAGGTCAAATCTCATCGAATTGATTTTCAACTTTAAGTCCAACAAGTAGAGATCAATATCAATTAATAAAATTTGACGTTTTGTGGTAGATTGACGTGCTGTTCTTGGCGCCGTATGTTTGTGCCAAATACAATATAAAATTCTAATAAACGCGAGTTTATTTTACGAATATATAATTTCAGTTTAAGGCACATGTAGTAAATATAAATCTGTGGATCATATTTAATTATGAAAGAGCAAAATCAAATGAGAGGCGGTTTGCTACATGCAAGTTCTGAACGTTACACTGCGCATGGTGCGATACGCGCTTAATATACGAGGGCGGGTCAATAAGTCCGTGACTTTTGGAATAAAATACAGATTTTTTGATAAATAAATCATTTTATTTTTCAACGTAGTCTCCCTTGAGCTCTATACACTTTGTCCTACGCTTCTCCAATTTTTTTATCCCTTCCAAAAAATATGATTTGTCGAGGTCCTCAAAATAGACCTATGTACAATCACGTTAGATTTTAAAACAAAATGGAACATTCAATTCATATGTTTTCATCACTCAGCTTTTAAATTGATTTCACAGTATATTTAAGCTCAAATTTCCCTGATTTTAATGAATGATTAAGCTCAAAGCTCAATCCAAACAAAGGCGGGCGCATTGTTGGCCCGTACGCAAGTTGCACGGTCAGAAAGCTCAAAAGCTCTCGAAAATGCACAAAAGCCTTCATAGTTTACAGCTGAACTTGAGATTTTTACAGTTTGTGGTAACAAAACAACATTTTTTACTGGTTTTTCAACAATTTCAGCGTACATTGTGGTTACACTGACTCACTGTTTTAATTCTGGACGATTTCAACTTTTGTTTTCGGTCCAAAAGGGTCACATTATGTTTCCATGAAATCTTTTAAGTGAAAATGTCCTGTAATATCAGTAGTGTTTGAATAAGCAACAAACAAAACTCCATCTATTTATCTATGCTATTATTATAAATGCGAGAGTATCTCAGTCAGTCTGTTACGCTTCCACGCCTAAACTGCTGAATCGTTTTTGAAGAAATTTGGAACAAAGATGAATTAAACTTTGAGAGAGGATATGGGCGATTTTGTACTCCGCTGCTGAGCTCTGGTTTCCTCCCGCGCTATACACGGTACATTTTAAACTACCTGGAAAACGAAGCCCACACTACTATTTATATAACATCATGGCAGTGTTGAATTGATAAAAAAAAACACTTTTTTTTTTAAATAATATGCCTATAATCATCCCACTGCAGAGAAAAGGCCTAAATCAATGAATTCAAGTTACCGCAGCAATGATGTGAACTGGCATTATCACCACGCTTGCCAAATGCGGGTTGGTGATCACAAACCCGAGCAACGTTCGAAAATTTGAAACTTTTTGTTGCCCGACCCGGAATCGAACCTGGGACCCCGAGATCTTGGCCCGGTATTTAAAACACTAGACCAATAATATTACATAATATTTATTCAGACTTTTTTATACAGTGAAAAAAAAATGGACAGTTGTTTATTTTGTAAAACGCTAGAACGCGCACAGACGTAAGTATTATTTTACTGCAGCGGGGTCCCGTATTGAATGAACCTTACACAGCTACATCCGTGCACGTCACAGCGTATTTCAAAATAATATGTTTTATTTATAATAGATGGTTATAAAGCTACGCATTATAGTATTTAAATTTCTGAAAATCAAAGTATATAATACAAATATACTTAATTGAAGCAAGAAGGTCAGCTGACACATTGTAAGGGGTCTTTTCAACGACTTCCTTTGAAGTAATAGGCACTAGTATTGCATTTTTTTTTAGTCAAAAGTTACTTTATTTAGTTCTTGATACAATACAAAAAGAATTACGCAATAATACGACTGTACTTAAGAGCTATATACAAAATAAAAAGTGGGAAAATAATCGGCAATTTCATACTTTAACCCCTATTAACACTGCCAAGGGACACCTTGTAACCCTGTATTCTGCTAAGGGACAACATTATGTATGACAATACATAAGTTTTACATAACGTGGGATTCATTTTACAGGTTGTTGAAATTGCAAAGGCTATTCTACGTTATACAACTTAAATTTAATGACACATCGACGAATTTAAATATTAATCTAAACTTTTTGCCAATTCATTCGAGTACGACAAATTTTGCAATTCATCGATTTGACAGGCTCCCGTATAGATAGACTCGTTAAAAAAGATTTAAATATAAAATGCGAAACCGTGAAAAAAATGCTTAGGATTTGTAGAGGAATAACGTTAACTAGAATTTTAAGCAGATATGATCTTTTTTTTATAATTTATGGGCTTGCTCTTGACAACATACTTAACTATACGGTTAAGAAGAAGTCTAAGATGGAGCGAGCTTACCCAGAGGCACTGGTTCTCCCACACACCAGCGGAACACAGAACAACTGTTTGTAGCTAGACTCCGGCAGGAGGGGGGTAGCATCCAGGCGGCCTCTTACGAAGCCTACCACCGCAGAGGGATCTGTTAGCCGTCATCATTGGTTGGAAAAACAAAGATACCGTTGCCCAGGGTGGACTACTTGAAAGTAGATCCCACCACCCCAAATTTTGTATCAGAAGATCGCACCAATGTAAAATTTTAGGAATGTATCGGCCTATAATCACCCAGCTGTAGGACGAACACCTCCATCATTGAATTCAAGTTACACAGCAATGATGGGCACCTACTACTAAATAAGCCTTCATTTTAACATTTGTGCCAAGCAATAGCTGCCGTTCCTTCCATAATAAAATCTTAACATCAATATTAGAATGTGTAATCAGTAAAATCAGTTAAAATACTGCGAATTTTCCCCAGAACGCGCACTTACACGTTCCAATATTTTAATCTACCACTACTTCGAGACACGTGCCAAGAAGAAAAAGCAAACAACATATCACAAATGCAGCTTCTTTTGATTATTGCTATATAATGTTTACAAAAAGTGTTTGATGCCATAAATTTTTATCATTTTTGTAGGAATTCATTAATATGTACATAGTATGTGTACTTTTTATTAAAATTACCATTTTAAAATCACGTCTTTAACATACGATTCGGGACTGTAGCGTAAACTGTGGTATTTTGTTAAAAAGGCGATAACCTCATGAACGAGGTTCCCAACCCTGTCTATTCAAAACATGGAAATATTGTTATGTTATGTATTTTCAAGTATTCACATTAACCCTGTATTCTTATGGCTTCCGCACCTTTCCGAATTCCAAATAGCATCTGACACCCCAGGTTTTGTTTTTACGACTTCAAGGCCAAGAAGCTACGCGTATTACGCCATTCTTGACATTAGCTTAGGATTTTATGACGTGAAAACCCAACGTTGCGTGACTACCCGCAGAGTTTATACCGTGTGTGACTTTCTTTATTTTATTTTTACACGTTTTTTTCCGGTGTCACGGCACGCGAATTTCAAAAGTCAGCCAGCCAGTACGAGAGTTCGTTCTGTAAGTTTTTAAATGAAGGCTGCAATTTGAATTTGTTTTCTGAAAACGCTGATTGGTTGTTTGTAAAACATTTTATGTTGAAACAGTGGAATATACAACTGTGGGACCGTGAAATGAGACACAGCGTACAATTTTTATTTATTTAATCCCGCTAGTGAATTATGTATAGTTTTCATAGTGTATCGTTTGCCAAATTAAATAAAGTTAATAATAAATTACTGTATCTTTAGCAATCTTAAAAGTTTTGAAGTATTTTGTACATCAGCAGACAAAATGGTGATAGCTTTTTTTGGTTAAAGATAATATTTTTAAAATAAATTGATAGACCACTAGACCAACGGGGCGGCCAAGATCTCGGGGTCCCAGGTTCGAACCCCGAGTCGGGCAACCAAAAAAAAAGTTTCGAATTTTCGAACGTTGCTCGGGTTTGTGTGATTATGCCAGGACACCCACCATTGCTGTGGTAACTTGAATTCAATGATGGAGGCCTTTTCCCTGCAGTGGAATGATTATAGGCTGTTACTTACTTACTTACTTTAATTGATAGAGTCATAATAATAGTTGTAAAAATGCAAATTTTTCTTAATTTTTTTACAAACTAATAAATATATGTCATCACAAAACCTTTCTCGTCGACAATGTTTGAGGAGCTGATGTAGTTAAGTCTGCCCGTGACCATGAACGCAGCATCATCACTGCTGACGCAGACCTCACCAAAAGAAGGGTTTTCCATATTCGCCACACCTGGCACCTGGTGCTTTGGCGATCGCAGTTTAGAGAATGATACAGAGAACAGGGCCAGAGAAAACGCTGTTGTTCGTCTTCTGGTGGTACTGTTTAAGTCTTCATAAAGTTTTAAATTCTATATTTAGTACTAGATTTAGCTCGCTACTTTGTTGGCATGGACTTTTGTATTGGATTTAGGTAGAAATCAGAGTATGTTTAAAATAAAAAAAATATGGACAACATCACATGCATTGTTCCCAAAGGCAGTATATATTAGGGGTTAAAATATGAAATTGCCGTTTTATTGTAATAGGTTCTTTGAATTGACATAGAATCTTCATGGTTTGAGGTTTTCGAATGAAACTTTTTTCACATGGTTTCTATGATGTTCTTCTTTTAAAAAATATTTAACATTTGAATATCGACTTTCAATTGTTTTTGTTATTTCACTTAGACAAGAAAGATGGATACTGCGAAAATTCGAGTGATTTTTGAATACTAGTTTCGACGCGGAAGTAACGCGGCAGAAACAGCCCGCAATATCAATGTTGCGTTTGGTGAGGGATCTGCTAATGAACGCACCGTGCGATTTTGGTTTAAACGCTTTCGTGATGGAAACTTCGACTTGAAGAACGAGCCACGAGGAAGACGGGCGGTCTTCCTCGTGGCACAGGTGATTAACGATGAATTAACAGAGATGGTGGAAGCCGATCCTAGTCAAACTACCCAGGAATTAGCGGCATGGTTTAACGTAACCTTACCCACAATATTGACTCATTTGCGTCAAATCAATAAAATAAAAAAATACGAAAAATGGGTGCCTCATGATTTGACTGATGTGCAGAAAGAAACGCGCGTTGAAACTTGTGTTGCCTTGTTGAATCGGTACAGAAATGAAGGAATATTAAATCGAATTGTGACATGTGATGAAAAGTGGATTCTTTATGATAACCGTAAAAGAAAAATGCAATGGCTGACCCCAGGTTAAACGCCACAAGAGTGTCCTAAAGCAAAACTTACCAATAAAAAAGTAATGGTAACTGTTTAGTGGTCTCAGCATGGTGTTATTCACTATAGTTTTCTCCGATCTGGTCAATCAATAACGGCAGATGTCTATTGTGCCGAACTCCGAACAATGTTGGCAAAACTAGCAGTAAAACAGCCCCGACTCATGAATCGATCTTCACCATTATTGCTCCATGACAACGCGAGACCACATACAGCACGAGAAACCGTTTTGACCCTTCAGAAACTGCAATTAGAAACTATTCGACATCCTTCGTATTCGCCAGACCTTGCTCCAACGGACTACCATTTTTTTCGTGATTTGGACAATTATCTACGTGACAAGAAGTTTTCTTCCCAGGAGGCATTACAAAATGCTTTCACACAGTTTGTGCAGTCTAGATCCTCAAAGTTCTATCACTAAGGCATAAATGACCTTCCTATTAGATGGCAGCAATGTATAGATAATAATGATAACTATTATGATTAAATAAATATGTTAAAAATTAAAAAATAAACTATTTTGGTTTTCAGTACAAATCGGCAATTTCATACTTTAACCCCTATTATTTAAAGCGCTCGCATTGTGGCAATCAGAAACAACGAAGGTACCACAAACACTGACCTAGAAGTATAACACTTAATTTCTACATTGACCCGTCCGTGAATCGAACCCGTCTCGGGTTCGAGCTCGGGGCAGGCGACACCTTTAAAAAAGTACGCCTGCCGCTCGCCGTTTAAGAGAACTAAGTGGACCTATCTCAAAACGATCCGATTTCGGTAACGTTATTGTGTCATATTAGGCTTAACAACACAACGATGGTTACAATGTAGGACGAAAATTAAGTAGGATCGCCAAAAGGGTTCGGCCGAAATTCGGGCCGAAATTATGAGACTGATAGAATTACCTAATCCTTTTAGATTTCGTTAACCAACGGATATTCGCTAAGCGTTGTATTAATCCCGGTTAGAGTTTTTAAATTTAAATGTGATTATTTCAGTCAGATCTCAGATTCAGAATAAATCAATGAATTGTTTGTGTGCAAGTGGGCAGTTGTTTATTTATTTTTCATCAAAAATGCAAGAAAACCTTGCTTATGCATACAAAAGACTTTACAATAAACCTAGTTTATACAATCTTTGGACATTCACTACAAACTACTCGTACATATTTTTGCCTTTTTATCATTGTCTAAACTTTTTATAAGCGTAAGCGTTAGGCATCGTATTTAGAGCTCATTTATGAAATAATAAAACCGGCCAAGTGCGAGTCGGACTCGCGCACGAAGGGTTCCGTACCAAAACGGCAATAAAAACGTCTCTTTTGTATGGGAGCCCCACTTAAATATTTACTTTATTTTGTTTTTAGTATTTAATTTTGTTGGTATTGCGGTAACAGAAATATATAATTTGTGAAAATTCCAAATGTCTAGCTATCGCGGCTTTTGAGATACAGCCTGGTGACAGAGCGACGGACAGACGGACAGACAGCGAAGTCTTAGTAATAGGGTCCCGTTTTTACCCTTTGGGTACGGAACCCTAAAAATTTAGGTCAAGTTTTCACCTGAAAATATTTCTTGCAGCATGCTTTCAATCTTTACGTTCCTAAGCCTGTGAAGGTATGAAGGGATAATCAACAACTTACGATTAGTATCGCAATGAATGAATTAGATGCGCATCGCGTAAAACGTGTGTTGCGCAGAGGCCGTAACCAAAATTTTAGATTTTTGGCAGACATTTTGTTGGTGCTTCTTGACATTTTTGTACCGGGCTATAGCCAAAAGAAAACATACGTCTTTTGTTCTTTGCCTCGTAGATTGTTGTATTAAAATTTAGATGGTGTTAGGGTCCTAAGACTACAGAGATAAATATTTCAAGACATGCCTCACTGGGCCACACAGAGCCATCTAGTCCCAAATTAAGCTACTATTAAGTACCCTGCCGTATGGGGTACTAGATAACCGATAAACTTACTTATATACTTTTTTTTTTTGTAAATACATACTTATAATACATAGAAAACACCCAGACCAGTACAAACAGACATGTTCATGCACACAAATATTTGTACTGTGCGGGGATCGAACCCGCGACCCATGGGTCAGAAGCAGCGTTAACTACCGCTGAATTGACGTGGACTGTATACACATAGGTTATATTTCTCTGGTTACTTATTCGTAATAATTTGATCGCGCCTATAAGGGAGGAACCGCGTGCGATGCCGATGGTGGTCGAGAGGCTGAGTGCGGAGGAGGGTCTACGGAATGCGCTCGCCACTCGCGTACACGAGTATTGCCGATGATACCCAAAGCGCCTGGAGTGCCCGGGAGCGCCAACAGATGGTGATAAAATTTTATCCTGTAGGTATTACAAACTAACAGCCTGTCGCTTTGCACGGGTTGACCAATGAAGGTAACGTAAGCAAATGGTCTGGTTATGGCCTTTACACACATTTTACGTGGATAGTTAAATGTTTTTAAGCTATTGCATAGCTTCTATCGCGGGCCTTGAGCGTGGAGACCGAATCCAGAAATTCCGTAACGAAAATAACCTAACCTAACACTCGGGGCGAGGCACGATCGAACAATTTTGAATTTCCGCAATTTAAAAGAATTTAGAAGAAAATAAGGATTTTGATAGTATGATTGCCTATGGTAACCATATCTGCCAAAATAACAAAAAAAATAATTTACAGAAGTCTAAATTAGAAAATACATAAAATTATAAAATTAAGCTATTGAATAGCTTCTATCGCGGGCTTTGAGCGTGGAGACCGAATCCAGAAATTCCGTAACGAAAATAACCTAACAACCCACACCGGCACAGCGGTGATACTTTTTAGTTTTATAATTGCATAACAAAAAAAAATTTTTTTTATGCTGACTATCATAAAGCAATATTCGGCCATATCCGAACGCCGAAGACTCGGTACGCAAAATGAAAGCATCTGTTTTCGACGTAATCCTGCGGTCAGACCCATGTACAGGGTCCGTAATTACTGGCTTGGGGCAGGACGCGCGTCCCGCCTACAAAACTTGTCAATGCTTTTCCAAGGGCCTTGTTTTACTGAAATATTGGCGACAGTAGACAAACAGAAAGACACCTATATTTTCCTTGAAGCAAAGGTTAAAGTATTGAAATGTGTAAGCCTTTTATCTATAAGTACTAATATTACAAAGCTGAAGAGTTTGTTTTTTTGTTTGTTTGAACGCGCTAATCTCAGCAAGTACTGGTTCGAATTAGGTTTATAGATCTTTATTTCTCAAAAGAACATAGTTCGCTTACATGAGATTTAAATATTATTATAAATAAAGTTAACAATATGGTGGCAAATCGAAAAACAGTGCGTCAACAATAACTAAATATGCTTAATAAATGTTGGTATAGATATATGATTTCAGTTTTCCCTTAAATATATTGAAAATTAAGAAAGTATTATTGTGTTGGATAGTCCATTTATCGAGAAAGGCTTAAAGGAGCAAAGCAAGAGTGAAACGATTTGCAAAAATTGTCGCGATTATAATAACAGAAATTGACGCGGACGAAGACGCGGGCAACAGCTAGTGCAAAAATAAAAGGATTTTAATGTTGCGCAACTATAAGTATAAGGTGTATGGTAAGTTATGTTACAAGTGGAAACCCATAATGTTAATATGCTTTCTTTTTTTTTCTTTTTTTTTTTTTTGACGGACCTATCAGTGAAACCTTATATGGAAGGCTTTAATCAGTTAAACCGGGCAGATTGTGGCGAGCGCTAAAGGCGCTCAGCCTAGGTCCGCCACGCTAGCGGTACGCCGGTGCGGCCGAGGGTGAGAGGGAGGGTGAGGTGAGCCTCAGGCTCGCTCGCACCGGGGCCCATACTAGCGGGCGTGATCGGGCCAGTGTGGGGTGCTAAAGGCACCCTACCAAATGGCGAACCCACCAGTGGTGGCGCCGTCGGAACCGGAGATGCCGTGGCATGCCGGATCACGGTCGGGCTCCATTCTGGCGGGCCCGATCTGGGAGGGGGGGATGTTAATATGCATACGTGAATACTATAGAAAAAACTGATGATATTAATGTCACGACACTATAAGTATATGGAGTGTCTGGTAAATTATGTTACAAGTAGAAACCTATATTAACATTATTAATCTACAGAATCAAAAATCTACCACCCCTTTGGTCTAGTGGTTTAAATACCGGGCCAAGATCTCGGGGTCCCAGGTTCGATCCCCGGGTCGGGCAACAAAAAGTTTCGAATTTTCGAACGTTGCTCGGGTTTGTGATCACCAACCCGCATTTGGCAAGCGTGGTAATTATACCAGTACATCCATCTTTGCTGTGGTAACTTGAATTCAATGATGGAGGCCTTTTCCCTGCAGTGGGATGATTATAGGCTGCTACTTTACTTTCTTTTTATGTTTGACATCTGATAAAGTGAAAATAAATTTATTATAAATTTATTTTATCTTTAAATGAGTGAATTTTATGGCCTGGGTGTAGTAACAGGCAGAAACCACCCTGTAAAGGTTTAAGTAAATTTATAATTTCATTTTTCGTTATTGAATGGCGTCACGATGTCATCCACACTAAAGTGTTCGTCGTGTAATATAGTTATCTGTGAACTTCTTGCATTCATTCAAAACAAGCAAGATGTTATGGATGAAAAATCTTTAGTTACGCTGTGTTTAGCTAGTTTTTCCGAAGAGGACATCGGTACCGCCAAAAGTTTGTTGTTTTCTGCGATATCACAACGAAAAATAGCAAGAAAAAAGGCGAAGAAGTCGTTTAAGGATCTGTATGACGTGATAGCCGTTTTTAAGGAATCGAATCCCGATGATTTGCCTGTTTTTGTGGCTAAAGAGCTGCAGAAATTACCACCGTTGACGTTTGATCATATTGACGCGTCAAGGTTATTAAAAGATGTAATTCAGCTAAAACACGAACTACAATTAATCAAAGATACGTATGCTACGCTGGAACAACTGCAGGAGATCAAGTTGGACTTGGTAAATACTAAACATGCACCGATTATTGATACTCCGAGTCACTTTGTAAATTTCAAAAGGGGCGGTGGTTGTCAAAACAGTGTATGTTTTGATAACGGATCCATTGACCTACCAATAAATAATAAGTCACCTGATTGCTTGGAAATCCAGTGTTCTCCAACCCGCTCACACTTAAGCGAAATAGAATGTTCACCGCCGCCTGAGTCAATCGATAAAGGCACCGTTGCTGAGCCAGCCGTCAACAAGTCCTTTAAATACATATGCACCGGTGATGAGGTTCATATTACCGCGCCTGACAAGACAACTAAAGCTAAAACAATGGCGGACATCGTGAATGAAGGACATGAACGGGAATCGCAAAAAATTCCAGCAGACGACTGGATACGTATACATCGGAAGAAATTTAGAAATCGCTTTGAGACAGTTCAGGGTAAAGCTTATATGAGTCCTCAAGAGAAGTTTAAGGCAGCGGATGTAAAAATCCCTTTGTTTATTAATAATGTGAACGAAGACACGAAAGAAGCAGATATCATAGAATATATTAGTAGTAAAACACAGATCAACGTCAACTTGAGAAAAGTCAATTGCAAGGAACAAAAACAATACAACGCCTACATTGTTTACGTGCCAAGGAATAAGATGTCGTTATTTATGAATGACAGTCTGTGGCCTGAAGGGGTGTCCTATAGACGTTTTGTTGATTTCAAGAAGAATCCTAGACAAATTTATGCTAACTTCGAAAGGTATAAAATTGCATGCTAGATAAAGCTGTAAATAATAATAATAAGGTGAAACTTGTCACTTTTAACTGCAAGTCATTGGTAAGATCATTGGAATGTATTAGGAATTTGTGTCAATTATCTCATCTCACTACAAGAGACATGCCTTCTACCACATGACATCCCATTGCTAGGCACAGTGCATCGTGACTTCGAGTATACTGGGAAGTCAGCTGTTGATACCTCAGCGGGTATATTGCGTGGGCGGCCATATGGTGGGGTAGCTATTCTGTGGCGGAAAAACACTTTCAGTGACGTATCGGTTGTACCGTGTACTAATGATCGTATCATAGCCGTAAGGGTTTCTATTGCAGAATGCTCTTTTCTTGTGTTTTCAGTTTACATGCCCACTGATGAGTTTGCAAACCTAGTGGAGTTTACGCACTGTTTAAGTGAGATAAGTGCAATTATTGATAGCTGTGATACGGAATACAGTTATATTCTCGGTGATTTCAATGCTCACCCAGGTAGGCGTTTCGGTGTTGAATTACTGGATTTCTCCGTAGACCAGAATTGGTCTTGTGTAGACGAGGAGTTACTTGGAATAGACTCAGGGTCATACACCTATATAAGTGACAGCCATGGAACGAGAAGCTGGCTAGATCATTGTGTAGTGACTCAGGCAGCTAGGCATACAGTAAATAAGATAACTATCAATTATGGCTTATTTTGGTCAGACCATTTTCCCCTAGAAATACAATGCAATCTTAGTATTTTAACGCCGAAAGCTATATCTGGCAGTAAGATCATTAATCATATTTTATGGGGAGAACGAGATGATTCACAGATCTCAGAATATTCTGATTATTGTAATAATAGATTAAAACAGATAGATTTTCCATCAGTATTATCACAGTGTGCACATGCGGTGTGTAATAACCCTAAACATAACATGGTATTGTTAAATCTATATGAACAAATAGTAGATATTTTAAGAGAGGCTGCAGAGAATAGCTGCAATAAGAAAAAGTCTATTTATAAGAAGAAATTTGTATGTGGATGGAACAAGCATGTAAAAGCCGCACATAGTGAAGCTCGATTGTGGTTTCATTATTGGACCCTGTACAATAAGCCTCAACAGGGTTACGTGTATGATAAAATGCGTGTTTCTAGAAATATTTTTAAAACTAAATTGAAATGGTGTCAAACAAATGAGCAACAGATAAAAATGGATATTTTGGGTATTAATCATACAGATAAGAAGTTTTCGAGTTTTTGGAAACACACAAAAAAGTTAAATCCGAAGCAGAGCGCTCCAGTTAGTGTAGATGGGCTAAATCAACCCTCGCAGATAGCCGAAATGTTCAATGAACATTTTAGGGTTCAGCCTTCTGTATGTTTGTCTGGCACTAAGGTTACAGCCTGTGATACGCCCTGTGGTGGGTCTTACAATGACTGTAATAGAAAAAAAATAGTTGTGATTGAGGCAAAGGAAATTAGATCTGTTTTGAGAAAAATGAGTAGGGGTAAATCTCCCGGGCACGATTACTTGAGTGTTGAGCACCTCCAATATGCAGGTGTACATCTGCCGCGAGTTTTAGCAATGTTTTTCTCTCTTTGCCTGAATCATGGCTACTTGCCAGACAGCATGTTAAACATGTAGCATGTTACTGTAGTTGTCCCTATTGCTAAAAATAAAACAGGTAGTGCTAGTGACAAGTCCAACTATAGACCCATATCGTTAGCGACTATTATGGCTAAAGTGCTTGACAGGCTGCTTGACCAGGAGCTGGGTAACTGTGTCAACCTTCACGATGCACAGTTTGGTTTCAGACCAGGTCTTTCCACTGAAACTGCTATTTTGTGCCTCAAGCAGACTGTCCAGTATTACACTACAAGAGATACGCCAGTTTATGCAGTATTTTTGGACTTGTCAAAAGCATTTGACCTGGTTCAATATGAGGTTCTGTGGAAAAAGTTGATAGAGGACACTAATTTGCCTCATGTTTATGTCTCCATATTGAAATATTGGTATTCGCACCAGCAGAACTTTGTGAAATGGTCTGGAGAGCTTTCGAGTATGTACAGGCTGGAGGGAGGTGTGAGGCAAGGTGGGGTGACCTCACCGACGCTTTTCAACCTGTACATGAACAAACTAATTGTTGAGCTCAGCGGCGCCGGCGTTGGCTGCTCTGTTGACGGCACCTTTGTCAATAACATAAGTTATGCGGACGACATGGTGCTGCTGTGCCCATCAATTAGTGCTCTCAATAAATTAATAGCCATCTGTGAGCGACATGCGGAGGCCCACGGTCTCAGGTACAACACAACTAAGAGTGAGTTGCTAGTTTTTAAAGCGAAAAACAAAACCTACAAAGTCCCTACTGTTAGGCTTAATGGCACTCCTCTCAAGCAAGTTCAGAGTTTTAAGTACTTGGGACATTGGGTCACCGAGTCGTTCAAGGATGACCTGGATTTGGAGCGGGAGCGTAGAGCCCTGTGCGTCAGGGCTAATATGCTTGCTCGCAGGTTTGCTCGCTGTACTAAACAGGTTAAAATTACTCTTTTTAAAGCCTACTGTAACTCTTTGTACACTTGCAGCTTGTGGACACATTACACCCAAAAAGCATACAGGGTCCTGCGCACCCAATATAATGACGCATTTAGGATGTTGATGGGGCTGCGACGTCACTGCAGTGCTTCGAGGATGCTAGCAGAAGCTGGAGTAGACAGCTTTGGGGCTATTGTACGAAAGCGCATAGCATCCCTGATTTACCGTGTGCGGGGCAGCTCCAACAACCTCCTACAGAGTGTTGCGGCGAGATTGGACGTGGACAGTGCTATAATGCAGCATTGGACGCACGTCCACTTAGAAAAAGACACTCATATAAATTATTTTAATTTTTTTTATTAGTTCTTAGTGTAATTATTTAACACTGTAATATGGGCACTGCCTGAAATAAATTATTTTTATATTATTTTATTTTATTTTATTTTTAAAATGTTATCGAGTTTCTTGCGCTACTTTGGTGTCTGTCAGTTGTCCCATCCTTTTTACTATCAATATGAGGACTGCCTCATCAACCAGCATATGATTAGTGTTGTCCTGACATGAAAAATTAAGCGTTCGAGTTATCGATAAAATTGATTGTCTTATCTCTCAATCAAATTACTTTGTAACTTTGGTGACCCTGAAACAATGCTGGGTCAATTGATAAAGCTTTGTAAGGTTCATTCACCCGGTACGTTGCTGTGTAAAGCTCATTCACCCGGGACCCGGCTGCAGCTGTTGAATGTCCGTGCGCGTCAACGTGTTCAAGCATGTTTTAAAATTAATAATCTGATTCAATATTATATATTTTTTTAAGATTATTTTTATTCAAAGAATAAAACAACACTGCCAAGATGTTATACGTAATAGTTATAGAAAGTAGGCTTCGTTTGTCAGACAGTTGAAAATGCACGGTGTATAGATATTATATGCAACTAGCTGTTGCCCGCGACTTGGTACGCGTCAATTTCTGTTATTATGATCGTGATTATTTTTGCAACATTTTTCACTAATGCTTCGCTCCTATTGGTCGCAGCGTGATGCTATATAGCCTAAAGCCTTCCTCAATAAATGGACTATCCAAAACAAAAATAATTTTTCAATTCAAACCAGTACTTCCTGAGATTAGCGCCTTCAAACAAACAAACAAACAAACTCTTCAGCTTTATAATATTAGTATAGATGATATGTTGAGTAGTGAGATAAATTTACTAAAGGGTTAAAACTAATTATGTAAAGAAAATAGTCTAAGACAAAAAAGTGAAACATATAACGCCTTTTTGGTCTAGTGGTTGAAATACCGGACCTAGATCTTGGGGTCCCGGGTTCGGTATCTGGGGTATACTTTTCACATTGTAATAATAAAGACTAATTTTATGAATAACAAAATTTCGAATTTAATATTATAAGTATTTTGTAGTAAAGAAAATTACAAAAACCTTACGTACAGCCATAGGTGATTGTCCTTCCGGATTTTTAATTGTAACACAACCCCAAATACTATAAATAATCAGACATTTACAACAAGAAATATGAACGCAATATTAAATCGTTAGTAGCTACCAAAAAGGAAAATTATATCACCCGTCAATAACTCACGTTGATTTCAACAAATCTGTCATCACGTATATCGACCTCGATAAGTTTCGATATCACCGGTTCCGATCGTGCACATCACTAATAATTTGACAGTAACGGGTTAGTCGAGTCACGCTATTGCTAAACGATCTAAATAGAGAAATTCAAAGTCGATTTCGTTTATTGATAAAATGTGTGGTCTAAGGTTGAATTTGTACAAATGACTTTTCTATTTTTAATATTCTGTGGAAGCAACTCGGTGATTAACCTTGGCCTCGAGATAGGATTCGTTTAATCAGGAAGGCATTGAAGACAAATATAAATCTTCTATAAAGGATGGCTTTTCATCACCTTCAAAATGTTTTATAGGCGTTAAGTGTTGTATTTAGAGCCCATTTACGAAGTATGAAATATAGGCCAAGTTTTTACCCAAAAATTTTTTTTGCAACATACCTTGTTTTCAATTTTTACGGTCCTAAGCTTGTGAGGGAATAAAGGGAAAATCAACGACTTATGAATAGTATCGGAATGAATGATGAATGAGCATTGCGTAATGCGAACCGTGCCTAAATTTTAGATTTTTGGCGGTCATATTCTAAGTGCTGTATCTTGACATTTTTGTACTGGGCTATACCAAAAGAAAAAATAGTTACGTAATCTGTTTTTTGTCTCGTATATTGTTGTATTAAAATTTTTTGGTGATAATATTTCATTCTGTATAAATAAAAATGTCCCTTCTGACTATTGCTGTTCCTATCGGGGTCGATAGAGTTACAATAAGAGTGTAACACCTTTTGTAACCTATTTGTGGTGATTATGCCTGTACCCATCATTGCTGCGGTAACTTGAATTCAATGATGGAGGTCTTTGCCCTGCGGTGGGATGATTATACGCCGTTCAAGGTAGCCTATGGAATGCAATACAATTATTGCGCAAATTAGTCATGTTTTAGAGACTTCGAAGTTAGACTATTTTATAAAGAAGTAATTACTTATTGCTTAATAAAGCCATAACTGCAGGTGTTACTACCTAGTGCTTGAGTGAAAGAAATAGGTCACCATTAATCCCTCAACCCCCAGGAGGCACTTGGGTGCCACGATAACAATTGATTTCAATTGTGTCTGGAATAACTCACGATCGAGGGATTAGTCATATTATTTGGCTGAGAATGCTACCTTTTAATAGCTCTAACTTTTAGTAATTACTTACTAGATTAAGGTATACAAATTGTCTCTTAAGTAATTACTTTTACTTGTTTATAAATACGCCTGTTAGTATTCGAAGCCTACGCTTTTGACTTGTCCCAAAACTGTCGAATGGTAATGTCTGCAAACAATCACATTGTAGGCGCTCCATTGATTGAATATCATGAACTATCCGCTTGAATGTAGACAATAACCTTCGTCTAACTCTTGATAGCCAATGTCTGAACAATCATTTTCCGGGTTCCGATATTCCTTGTAAGTCGAAGTTTATGACAGACGTTTGCAATTCAATCTCGTACTTTATGGTGTAAAGATCAATTGCAATAATCTTTACTAATATTATACATGCGATAGCAAGGCTGTCAGTTCCGCTTTGACGCCTGAACTAACTAAGTTATTTTATTGAGATTTGGTATAAAGAAAGATGAAATCCATAATTGTATCTTTTATTACCTTAGTATCTTAAGACGAAAGCCATTGACCATTGCGTGATGCCAGTGATGACTTGGAACTGTTACGTGTTAGCTCAATACAAGCTTTTAAGAAGATCCAAAGTCACACAGTTGGCAATGTTTGGTATATCTCTACGCGATAAGATCACAAGCGAGGAAATTCATAGGAAAACGACTATTGACATCGCACGAAAACATTTCGGAGCAGAGGCCTTACTCCGCAGCACAATGTCCGTTATTACGAATCCATCTGTCTCTATCACTCATACCGATGTCTTAAAGTATCTGAAAGAGACACATATATCCGTTAATACGAGCTTCGTATTGCAGAGTAAGACATCTGAAGTGGCAGTGGGTGAAACTCCTTGTCAGAAGAACCGTCGGCCATTGCCGTTGGGATGGAAAGGTGGTGGAATGGCGACCACGCACCGAACGAAGATTTGTGGACCGAAGATCTGATGAAGGTCGCAGGAGGTCGCTAGATGCGGGTGGCACCAATCGTTGCGGAGATCCTAAGGGGTAGCCTATATCCTTGGGCGTCGTTTCTCCAAGACGATGTCAATGCCAGCTGCCGTGCTGACTCTAGCTTCTGGCTGTACTTCTTTAGTCATCTCTTACAGCGCCCATAAGATAAGATAAGACAAGATAAATTTATTTGGAATATTTAATAATGGTACATTACAATATTGTATACGTTAGCAACTGGAAATTAAAAAGTGGTAGTGCTGGGCTATTTTTGTATAGCACCACACAAAATTTGTTGTTTACAGCTCGTGATATTTATTTTTCAATAAAGGTGCCCATAAATAACTTAGGGCTCGCTTCAACCCGTTCTTCAGCCAAGTTACACTAAAAAGAAATACAGTAACCCTCCTACGAACTTTTAAAAAATTGTTCTTACAAAAAACCGTCGAAAAACGTGAGAATAAACCAGTTTAAATCGCCTCTCACGATACCTATAGCATGAGGAGGCATTTTGCCCTTCTATTTGAGGTACCACATGGCAATTAATATGCCAAATAAAGCCAAACCGAGCTTAATCATGCGAAGATTATAGCACCAATAAATTGACAGACGACCACCCTCTGAGCTAAGCCGCGGATAGAAAGACGTCCATAACGACATTATTAAGGTACCTTTTTGACTAAAGAGCACTGAAAACAGTTGAAAGTTGACTATTGCTTTGGGGTAGGTACGATCTGCCTCCAAGCGGTCCACACTGGGCCCTGTCTCCACAGTATGTACCGGTCTGTGGTGATGGCTGAGTCCCTTCAGCGGTGGCTCCGCAAGAGACCGCCTGGCTTGCGACCACCATGCTGCCGGAGTCCGACGCCAAACAGCACACGCTGTCTTCGACGTTGTGTGGGATTTTCAGCGCACTTCTGGGTAAGCTCGCTCCATCGTAGGATTCCTCTCAACTTTAAAGTTCAGTGTAAAGCTATGAGCAAGCCCATCATCAATAAAAAAAGATCTAATCCACAGATGCTGAATGGTGTCGGTTGGATATCTTTATTTATACGATGGCTCAGATGGCAAAGCGATGGTCTGCTATTAATTGAACGTCAATCATACGGACAATTTATTGAATGAATGAATACTCTTTATTGTACACAAATAAAAAACAGTTATTAACAGATGATTTTACACAGAAATATGTACAATATAGGCGGTCTTATCGCTTATGAGCGATCTCTTCCAGACAACCTTTGGGTGAAAGTAATTTTGTATAGAAAGGGGAAGGTATATACGATGATACAGTGAGAGAAAAAAAATAATTATACTATTGTGATCTAGCTGTGAGGTTGAGCCTAATGCATCTGTCTATATTGTGGTCAGACGCCCTATCTCTGTTGGCACAAATTATTGTTAATGAATATTTATGAAGATTTATTACCTAACCCGTTCCAAGGCCATAAAGTAGGTCAGTAGCTATAAAACTTTTGTTCAGAGGGCACGGTAGTTACCTCGCCAAGTTAAGCAAAGAACATACCCATTCATTGGTACAATGATCCGATTATAGTATCGATAGTATTGAAGATGAGCAATATGCCCAATATGCCTATCAAGAGAAAATATTATCGGAATCAGCCAAAATTTACCGTTATGCTATCTACGCGCGGAGTAAAATCACAAGCGCTGACTGCCTTCCGATTGAGTAATTGATTAAATGCTAATTACAGACATTAATTAGGAAATAATACTATCAGTGGTTATTTAAAAAAATATTGATATGTGACGATGATGACTTAATACAACGATGATGTTTTAAAGAGAATGTCAATTTTAAGTAGAGTATTTTAAGATGTAATTTACGTTATTTCTAATAGTGAACCAATACCGTAGTTCTTCATTAATATTCCACATAGATAAATCCACCGATGTTTGAGCATATTATATTGTTTATGTATTTAGGAATAAGTTGTTCATTCTTACATGCATTGTTGATTAAACCAGACATTTTGAACCGCTAAGCGGTGAAACTTCTTAAGTTTTATATAAAGATGCACAAACTACGTTAGCTGCTTTGATAAAATTCCTGAGTCTATTTTTTTATTCTATAGTGACAAAGTCACTGATACTGGTATTTCTTTCATGTTATAATAATAGTTACAAACATACTTTTAAACTTATCAAAAGCTCTCATCTGGTTTTGTTTAATAAACTACTGATATTTAGTAGCCATAACAACAAAAGACGTGTGGCACTCGAAGACTGCCGCGGTAAAGCTATTGCATAGCATTACGCATGCGCAGTAACGCCGATACAACCAATGCTACCTAAAGGCGGGTTACTGAACTAAAGGGACAAGCGTGATATTAGAAAAAGTCATTAAAAGTTCTGCTATTCATCGATAGATGGAAAAACTAAAAAGTGTCACCGGTGGGTGTTAGGTTATTTTCGTTACGGAATTTCTTGATTCGGTCTCCACGCTTAAGGCCCGCGATAGAAGCTATGCAATAGCTTAAAAAGTAAGGCTTATGGTTAATGAAATACGGTGAATATTATAAGTTCTCTTAAATATACAGTGTGTTAGGTAAATGATATATCAATAGCATAGTATTTATATGTATATGTTTATATAGGCTGGTCTCGGCTTTATAATGTTATAGCACATAGAGGAAAAAATATTTTACAATACTTCATAGATAGAATGACTTGTAAAAACAAATCTATTAAAAGTTAACAAAAAACTGCGAGTGCTAGTGAATAGTTTTAAGGATAAATAGTCGCTTAGTTGCAAATAATGAAAAGATCTGGTAAATAAGTTAAGTGTACTAAAAATATGTCAAATAGTATCAGTTACTACTTTCCTTGTAAAGATCAAAATACAACTATGTTTAAGTATTGCTAGCAGTACAAATTTTATGGTAAAGTGTACCGAAAAATGTGTTCAATGTACCAGAAAATGCACGTTACTAAAAACTAGATTTTTAAAATATCATTTACAAAATGTATAGTTGTCACGTATTGCACTATGCGTTCTAGTTAACTTTCTCAAAATTCTGGTAAGTAAAAGTAGACCTTTTTCTCCGTGCATTCATATACCTAATATCCTGTAGGCTGACAATAGTGACCGAGTTTCTTGCGCTGCTTCTTCTCGGCACTAGCCCAGACTTGTCCCGAAGCAGTGGTAGGTTTAAATTGGGACGTGTAAAAGCGCCTCCTGGGGCCTATTTGCAGAAATAAAACTGATTTTAACTGATTTTGTATAAAATAAAATAAATAGATATAATGTACGTAAGTATATAATGTTTTCATTATTTTTGGTGTTTTTGTAAACAAATAAGTTATTTTCTCCAACTTCCTCTTAATTTTATAGTGTAATCTGACTCAAAGGTTGCCTGTACGATATCGCTTTTAGTGTTAATACCGCCCAAATTGTACATCTTTCTGTAAACATTGACTTCAATTATTTCATTTAGTGTTCAAGAGTATTCTGTGTACCTAGTTCTTGTTTTATATTCATAATAAATCCAATGTACGCAGTATGAAATAGTAATAACTGAATCATTACGTTTTCATTTTTATTTTTATTAAAAGTCATTGCAAAACATCAACGAAATTGAATATTCATGCGTTAATGCAAATGGGTTCAGTATACGGCAAACGTCACATTTTATGGACAAATAAAAATAACTTGACCTTTTTTTATATACTTCACGTTTTTACGATTTTATCTGTAGCGGTAATCTTTGCACTAATTACGAGAAATGCAATTAATGTATTACTAAATTATTTATTACTGTGTTCTATTTGTGTTTAGTCGAATATATTCCAAAGTCAACATTTTCAACAATGATGTTTGCGTAAAATTAAGAAAACAGTCAATAGTACTACTTGTAGATGATGTAATAATTACATATTGTTAGGCTAGCATTGATGTCCTCATAGTAACAAAAATATTTTCAGAATAATATAACAGCTGTAAAAAAAACAAACGCAGATCCGAAAACCATGTATTAAATAAATAAATGTGGACAACATCATCATTCTGATCAATCAATTTCATCAATTTAAGTAACTCTATAAAGCACTCGTATTTTGGAAACCAGAAACAATGAAGATACCACAGACACCCAGACCCGAGAAAATGTAGAAAAACACTTTTTCAACATTGACTCGTCCGGGAATCGAACCCGGGATCTCGGAGCAGGCGAGGTTGCCACGGAGGTCGTCAAAGCGCGCACGTATTTTGAACTTAGCAGCCATTACCAGCGCAGTAGCGCGCCGTAAACATTGCGCGCTATGAATTATAATTTTCTTTTTTAGTCCTAAAAATAAAAATAATTTCTTAGTGGCCTGGTTGGTTGGTTTGATGTTCAGATTAGGACCAACAGACCCGCTTCTGTTTGTTTCATTCTGGTCCTGGGCAGCGACAGTCTCACTGTCTCCGGTCTCGAGCGTCTGTGTCCTGCCTTTGTCTCGTTCGCTTGTCTCTGTCGCGGTTCAAACTGCTACCTTCAGTAAAGATATTTCAGTTAAAAAACTGTTTATCTTCATTAAAATTCAACTATGCAAGCAAGAAGGTAAGTAGATTTAATTTCTGGGCCACGCCAATTTACCCTTAATACAACAAGCTGCTCACCGCAAAATTTATTGAAGTTTTCAAGACAATATTGCACTAATTTATGCGAAAATTTCGCATTGCAAAATTTTCGTTATTGCTCAGACTTAAGGTGTAGGTAAATATGGATAGTTAGTCAAAAATAAACTTTATGAGGTGGTAATAAAGGTTATTTAGAGGTGAAACGTGATAGCAAACACGGGTATTATGCAGTAGGACCACTCTTTACAAACAACTGCTCGAGCAACATTTAGGTTATGCAAACAGTTTGAGTTATATTTTTTAGTTATTATCACAAGTATTTGGAAAGACCACGACTTTCTAGTGCACTAGACTCAAACTGCACTGTTATTGAACATAATATGTAAAACTGATGAAAATTAAGACTTAGATTGCAGCAAAAAGATGAAGATATAATACTCCCGTTCCACGAGTGGTCTCACAAAGGTGAGCCTAAGTGTCATACTATAATATGTGACAGTACCCAAACATAGGTCAGCTAAGGGTTTGTAGCTCCGTTAATTGTAGGTGTTTTAGTGAAATGCGAACAAGTGTTAGAAAGGTTACTTGTGCATTAACTCCACTTATTCCACTTAACCACACACACCACCATAACAAGACATATGGAATAACTTTTCACGCGTAGTACACCAAACATTTGATTTCAATATTTTCAATGAAGCAAATATTTTTACGGCCATTTTTGTGTGCGCGAGATAAAGATATTGGAAACGCGTGCGAGCTACACGTTATTGGTTGCACCAACGCAGCGCCACTTTAATTGGTTAGCTCTTGCCTTACTATACTAATATTATGAAGCTGAAAAGTTTGTTTGTTTGTTTGAACGCGCTAATCTCAGGAAGTACTGGTCCGAATTGAATAATTATTTTTGTGTTGGATAGTCCATTTATCGAGAAAGGCTTTAGGCTATTAGAACATCACACTGCAACCAATAGGAGCGAAGCATGAGTGAAAAATATTGCAAAAATAGTCGCGATCATAATAACAGTAATTGACGTGAACAAAGTCGCGGGCAACAGCTAGTTATAGATATAACGTTTTTCGGAGTGATCACAGGGAAAAATGTTGTTTCTACTATGTATATATATGTTCCTTTAAGAATGGTAACAATAACCGCCAAAGTTAGATAGTAAATACATAGAATTATACGTGCAAGGTGTTTCCCTATTTCCATACAACGCGTTTTTCAACCATATACTCGTACAAGTGTTCGTCGGCGTTTCTCTTTGAAGTTGCGTCATGTTTATTAAAGGCGCGTCTAAACGGCTTGCAAATGAGACGTTGCGGAGTCAAGTTGCGTTTTGTTGTTTCATCAGTATTTACAGTTTTTAGGGTTCCGTACCGAAAGGGTAAAAACGGGACCCTATTACTAAGACTTCGCTGTCTGTCCGTCTGTCCTGTGTTCCGCTGGTGTGTGGGAGAACCAGTGCCTCTGGGTAATCTCGCTATATCTTAGGCTTCTTCTTAACCGTAGAGTTACTCAAGAACAAGCCCGTCGATTATAAAAAATAATAATAATTTGTATTAAGATAAACAGTATTTTAGCTTTCCGCGTACTGATGATTACTAGTTATGTAGCTAATTATAATAAATGCCTTGAAGAGAATAGTTTTAAGTTCTTTACTTCAATTTGTTACAGAGTTTTCTTAATTAAAAGCATGAAGTTTGACTTTATGATCATAGTTCTTGTGAGAATTGTTTTTGTTGCGCACTTGCATTACCGGTGGAGTTGGCGCAAACATTTCTTTCTGTCAGATGGTTCATTACAAATAAGTTGAAAACAAAAATGGCGAACGAGAAATTAAAGATGCTTAATGAAATAAGAAATATTTAATTACAATAAGGAATTATGCGATTTTGTTGTTAGTTTTTAACATAAGTATTAGAGTTGTCACTTAGAAGTCTAATAAAGGCATTGCATTTTCACTGCCTGTGTGTTAAAACAACAGGTGGCTTAAAACAGTTTTAAAAACATGCTTCAAGAATATATTTAAAAGCAAATATTGACGATAACAATTACTTTGCGTACTAAAAACATTACAAAAAAACTAATTTTGAAATATGTGTAAAAAGGCTGGAATATTTTTACTACTTAACTTTTAAGTACCTACTAGTGGAACTGTGAATTATTTAGAACAATTTTCTCTGTAAATAACCCTAAGAATATTGAAGTTACTTTTTTTTGTTTGAAATATGAATACCTATTTTAGTGGTTTTTTATACTGAACAAAAAGAAATAACTAATACAATCACAAAGGGTAAGTGGGCACTCTGCTAAGACTAACTACTGCCAGAAAGTTGGACAGTAGCGTCTTCTGCCATTGACCAAACTGAAATCGTCTTACCGCCAAGCTGATGCCAAAATATTTGAGAAACTGATGCAGAATACTGATGAGGGTTGAGGGAAGTAGATACATCGCTCTTCTCAATATCATAACTGCAAGAATACGGCTTTTAGCCATTGTTGCCATACTATAAATTGGTCGATTGTATTAGACGACCTTGAAAATTATTTACAGTTTCAATATTTCAATCTAAGGAAAAAAAGAAGATTATAATTTTTTTAAGGTGTACCAATTTTAGGGATCTTTTAAGACGAAAACATTTGAAAAGAATATTACGCCAAAGGGTAGTAAGGGTTTCAGAGAATTAAGATACACTTTTAACTTTAACGGTCCTGTCCCCTAATTCACGTAACCAAATCGTATCACAATCGTTATTGAACGACAGGTTTTTGACAGTTCTAGTATGGGCTAAATGTCAAAATCGTCCAATTCAATCACGACCGAACTGCGATTCGGTTACGCGAATTAGGCCCCTGTACTGTTTTTTTTTTTTTTTTCAAAATTCTTTATTTATAAAATGTAGGTAGTGGTAACAACAATATAATTTACGTATTAACCGCATCGTTATAGGTGTGTAATGTTTTTAACAGATTTTACTTTAGGCTGAAAGCACCTCTAAAAGTATAACAAGATACATTTTAAAACTATTCAAAACATCTTTTATGAACATATCACAAGTATGAACATAATTATAAAAGTACGCGTCTATTGTTTAAGTACACATTTTTTATATGAGAATTAGTTCAAGAACCGAACCACCAGATTAATATCAATCGTGAGTAATTTTGGTTTTCCGCCCGATACATAACAAATTAATAATTACAATGCTGGGTCGTCCGTCTCGTAAGAAAGGCGCAGTAACTAACAAACAGTTGGTTGTCGCTTAGGTGGGTAGAACGGCAGTATATCTCGGCCGTCGGTCGGTATCGTCCAGTGTGACGTCGTGTGCAAATAAGCTGTAGTGATGTGGCAACCTATATGTACCGTACTTGTCGATATACGATAAATCTTCTTAACATGTCTGTCCAATTTTATTTATTAATTTATTTTTGTGATATTTGTTTTTACAATAAAATTTACGTGATTGTTTAATAATAAAGTTTTTAAGTGAAGGTAAGTTAATAGCTACATGAATTTTTTCAAGATTTGTGTAAAAAGGTGTATTAAACGAAATTTTGAGTGCTTTGTTTTGGATAACTTGTAGTAATTTATAATTTGAATCACATGTACTGCTCCAAATTGGGCAAGCATATGTAATACAAGGTGTACTGATTTAAAATTGTTGGTTTGTTTCACATTTTTTCCTCGTTACAATGCTCTGTTTTGCAAAAATCTTAAATGCTATTTTACCATATAAGTAGCTTTACCCATAGGAAGATTTCTGAAAGCTATGCTGTAGAAATATAGCATAAATAAACTTTAAATCGAAATTATTCATCAATGGTAAAATATAACATGGTATTAAAAATATTGCAATTGATTTTATTGCTGATTCTGCACTAATAGTTTTCAAGTTTCGTATATACTAAAAAAACCTCATAATGAAACTACAATCATAGACGTTCAGCCAAAATAAAAGTAGAGCATTCGCGAACCTTCTGTATCCATCTTTACTTAATGAATACCTACTCTTGGGATTTAGTTGGTTTTAAATACGTATGGCTTATTACGGTTTTAAATAGCATAATCATGTAGAGATAATAACACGTATCTGCTTTCATTCTCAAGAAATACCGTTCCAAAGTGACTTTAGTTTTAGTTCAAGGTCGTGGAGTGAGAACGGAGGCGATGGAAAATATTGTAATACCGAGTTACTTTTAGCTAATCTTAGTCTTAATTTGAACCTTTAAAACAAAGTTAAACCAAAGATAAGGTTCAAAATTTTAATTCGGTAATAAGTAAAAGTATTATTTTTAAAACTAGGGTGGTGGAATCTACCTCCTAGTAGTCCACCCTGGGCAACGGCATCTTTATATTTTTTTGATTTTTTTAATTTGATTTTTTTTGACTGATTTTTTTTTTGTTTTTTTCTGTTTGATTTTTTTTAACTTATGGAAAGCCTTTTATTGGCCTTAATATTTGTTTAATTATCATTGTTATATGCTCATGTATTCGCTGTTGGTTTTCATATAAAATAAATGTAAAATAAAATAACCAATGATGACGGCTAACTGACCCCTCTGCGGTGGTAGGCTTCGTAACAGGCCGCCTGGATGCTACCACCCTCCTGCCGGAGTCCAGCGCCAAACAGTTTTATCTGTGTTCCGCTGGTGTGTGGGAGAACCAGTACTTCTGGGTAAGCTTGCTCCATCGTAGGCTACTACTTAACCGTATAGTTAAGTAAGTAGTCTAGAGCAAGCCCATTATTTATAAAAAAAAACTGTTAGTTAAGCAAATAAATTGAAAAATTTTAGTTAATTAATTGTAATCACATTGTTATTATTTTGTTTTGCATGTAGGGACCACAAAATGCAACATTTTGTAACGTCTTTTTAAGAAGATTTGAGTGGACACCTATGCTATTACCACAAAACATAGAAAAAGGTTAGAAAGGCGTTGTAGGCGGGGCAGGCGCGCCACAGAGGTTATGAGCAAATGCTCTTTTTCCATGTTCTGTGGCTATTACCACCCGATTTAACTTTATCTCCGCGTTATTTGTTACTCTGTGTCTCCGACATGATTCCGGAAAGGTTCAAAGTTTGACACTGATTTGAAATGCTTCTCATATTAATTCTGGAAATGAAAAGCCTTAGCAAAAGTTTGACCAACTTTCACTGTTTACAAATCGATTCAGGAGAACTTGCTCTTTTGATTCGTCAGATTACATCGGCACCACTTCAACTGAAAGCGAATGACTTGTTTATTTGTTGGCTTTGACGCCACATTAAATGATTCTTATCTTTATTATTTTTGAAATTAAATGAAATTTACTGGCACATGAAAAAGAATACATTTATATCTAAATTTGTAACAAAGTTCAGCTTTTTTAACTGTATATGCAGATAGCGTGCTAATACATAAACGAAGTAATCATAATTAAATAATCAAAAGTTGAAATACATTAATTTTTGTAAACGCCCTGTTGGTCTAGTGGTTTGAACACCGGTCCAAGATTTCGAGGTACCGGGTTCGATCCCAAGATCAAACAACCAAAAAGTATCGAATTTTCGAACATTACTCCGATTACTCGGGTTTGTGATCAACAACTCGTATTTGGCAAGCGTGGTGATTATGTCTGTACCCATCATTGCTATGGTAACTTGAATTCAATAAGGCATATTCCTTGCAGCGGGATGGTTAAAGGCTGTTATTGTACTAATTTTTTTACTTTAAATCAAAAGTCCAGTAAAATCACAATATCGATAGATATAAATAATAAACAAAACACATGTCATATTTTTGAATTGTAATCATATATCATTAACTACATCAATAAATCTGTATAAAGTACTAAAAAAAGTAACAGCCTATAATCATGCCACTCCAGGGAAAAGGCCTCCATCATTGAATTCAAGTTCCACAGCAATGATGGGTGTACTGGCATCATCACACTTGCCAAATGCGGGTTGGTGATCACAATCCTGAGCAATGTTCGAAAATTCGATTTTTTTTTTGTTGCCTGACCCGGGTTCGAAACTGGGACCCCGAGATCTTGGTCCGGTATTTAAACCACTAGACCAACGGTGCGTTAAAAGGCGTTTAATTGATGAATTGTAAATCTGTATACAATTCATGAAAAAAAATTTTTGATGTCATTGACGGAACACAAACATTTAAATAGCAATATTTAAGAAAAATAATAATAGCGGTTAAAGTATGAAATTTCCGATTATTTTCCCACTTTTTATTTTGCTCATAGCTCTTAAGTATAGTAATATTATTGCGTAATTCTTTTTGTATTGTATCAAAAACTAAATAAAGTAACTTTTGACTAAAAAAAAAATGCAATACTAGTGCCCATTACTTCAAAAGAAGTCGTTGAAAAGACCCCTTACAATATGTCAGCTGACCTTCTTGCTTCAATTAAGTATATTTGTATTATATACTTTAAAATAAAATAAATTTAAATACTTTAATGTGTAGCTTTATAACCATCCAACTTTCACCTTCAATTGCATCGAAAACGGTTCAAGCGATTTTAAAAAAAACTAAAAAATTGTTAGTATGGAAAAATGGCTTTTCTCGATTTCGTCCATACAAAACGGCAATTTCATACTTTAACCCCTAATATTAAAATATCAAGTTCTATAACAGCTTCAATTTTGTTTCCGCCACTCATTTTTGAGTCTTTCCAGTTTGTACACCTTCCTTCTTCGTAAACCTTGTTTAATATCTCACAAAAGTTGTGTTCCGTAACCTCCTCGACGACCTCCTTGGCGGAGTGGCGTACACACCGGTTTTCAAGGTGTCGCCTGCTCCGAGGCCCGGGTTCGATTCCCGGACGGGTCAATGTAGATAAAATGTGTTTTTCTACATTTTCTCGGGCCTGGGTGTTTGTGGTACCTTCGTTGTTTCTGGTTTCCAAAATACGAATGCTTTAAATAGTTATTCAAATTGGGATCAGAACAATGTATGTGATGTTGTCCACATTTAGGTATTTATTTATTTTTAGGGCTGCTGCACTTGAGGTTGTGATCACGGATATGTCAGCCATCACATCGACCGCTGTTGTCACGGCTTCTTGTTTGGTAGCCAAGCGGCGCTAGTGTCGATCAGCGTTAGAAGAGAATACCAATCGTGCGTTCATTGCTATCACAGCAACTGTAACCAAAGCTGCGATGACATTTCTTCCTACTTGTGAGTTTTTAAGATTTAGAAGTTAAAAGTTCATGTGGATCTACCCTATAATTGTCTGTTGCATTTGTTTATTGTTGTATTTTTTTTTAATGTATAATACTTTGATGTATGTAAACAGATGTTGGTTGGTCGAAATAAATAAATAAATCGATCTAGACGACCATTTGGATCAGCGGTAGTAAACACTGCTTCTGAGCCATGGGTCGCGGGTTCGATCCCCGCACAGTACAAATATTTGTGTGCATGAACATGTCTGTTTGTACTGGTCTGGGTGTTTTCTATGAATTATAAGTATGTATTTACAAAAAAAAAGTATATAAGTAAGTTTATCGGTTGTCTAGTACCCCATACGACAGGGTACTTAATAGTAGCTTAATTTGGGACTAGATGGCTCTGTGTGGCCCAGTGTGGCATGTCTGAAATATTTATTTATTTATTCATTTATTAAATATAAATTTCAAGAAATTGCATTTTCACTTCATAGCTTAGTTAAGTACTCTGACATTTCTCTTAAACATGTACAAACCAAACCCTTTGTTATCAGAGCTACTGCCATCATTTCGAATGTGACTCAGTAACACAAATTTCTTGATAGCCCCTCAACATAAAAGGCACATCGATTTTATTCAGAGTCCATTGAATTCTTACAGAGGTATTAGAGCAGAAATATCAATGCGGATCGGTCCATATAATCTGTAAGATGTACTTAGGTCAATTGTATGGCGTTCTGCCAATGGCAATACGAGAATTCCTTCGTTAATTTAATCTCCTACTAGAAGTAAAAATGACAAAAGTCATGTGTATTTTAAAATTCGTTTTTGTAGTAATTGAACTGTCATGATATTACTGGCTTTAGTGTGTAATTGTTTGTTGCCCAAATAAAAAAATAAAATAAAAATTAAGTAAAATGACATTACCCCTTTTCGTCTTAAGGATGTTGAAAGATGTGATTACTGTAAGTAGTAGGTAAACTTTCAGCGAATTCTCTCTTCCAATTGCCAAAAGAACGCTGTACATTTTTTATTGATATTAAAATAATACTGTCAATAAATAAATAGGTTTGAAAATAAAAACGTTTTTTCCGTGTTATTTTTTGTTTTTTAGTAGGTTTTTTCGAAGTTGGTTTAATTTCTTATTAAAATCAATTTGTTTTCTCTTTTTAGTGTTACATTACGCATTTATTATTAGTCATTTGGCCGGTAACGGTACATAAATATAGTGATGACAAAAATGCATGAATTATTTCAGAAACTCCACGCTATAATCCTAACTATTTAGGAGTTTTACTTTCCACCACCAGATCAAAGAAGTATCATCCAACTTCTAACCGTTAAGGAGTTGTACCTTCCATCATCAGCTCATCAAGATGGGATGATGAGTACCAAAATTTTAGTGAGTGCCTTATTTATGTTGTTTTTCACCCACACTACGCTATAGAATCTTAAGAATTATCCCCAAATTCCTAACTGCTTAGAATGTTGACCTTCCATCATCGGCTCACCTGAATAACCAGAAAGAAGATTACTATCTGAGTATACGTGTCTATTATATTAAAATAATAATCCTCCTTCTCTTAACCGTTAAGAAGTGCTACCTTCCATCATCAGCTCATCAAAATGAGATGATAAGTACCAGTTGCAAATACTGAAATAACTTAAGAAAAATATCCAAAAACGTAACATGTTCATATAAAATTTGAGGGTTTCCTTTGATTCCTCCCGGATCCCATCATCAGATCATGACTTGGTTGAAATAAAACCACACGGGAAGCACAAGCTTTCAAATAAAAAAAAACATCAAAATCCGTGTAACCAATCAAAAGTTCTGAAGTAACAAACATTAAAAAAACATACAGTCGAATTGAGAACCTCCTCCTTTTTTTAAAAGCAGCCTACGTATTGTTCTGTCTTTGATTTGTCTTCATGCCATTTATTCAGATATTATTCAGCCGGTTTGGCGAGTATCAAACATCCATCTAAACAGTCGCATCTATAATACGAGTACTAATAAGATGAGTTAAGATAAGTTTACCTTTTGTACTTTCCAAATACTGTGCTGCATGTAATGTGTAATGGTAATGTGGAGCTGGATGCGAGAAGCCGAGGATCGACCTAAGTGGCGTGCAATTGGAGAGGCCTATGTCCAGCAGTGGACTGTGATAGGCTGATGATGATGATGATGATGAAATACTGTTCCGTCCAATGTCACTTCACGCTTTGTCTGAACGACACTAAGAGACATTGATGGTAGTGCCTTCTAAACAGCATGCCAACGTCTTTGATATACTTTTGAAATGACCCAGCATTTACTTCAAATAAGAACAAACTTTCAACTACATTCGAAATGAGGATAAATTGTCATCAATGGCCTACTAGTCCTTTGGTCCTCCGACACAGATTGGATATTCGTTTTTTATGCATTTATCTTTTCTTTATGTCTGTATTAACATTTTCTATAAGCATCATATTGATATCCATTAAGATAAGATAAGATAAGATAATTTTATTTACGAAAACATTTGTGAGATATACATTGCAGCAGAGATATACTGGTATTAGTGTCGTTAGTATCAACATGCCTTACCGATATTCGGTGTGTAAAATTTATAGTGTTAATTTTTTATTTAATAATTATAATTACTCGTATAATTATATAAAAGGGCATCTAATATATTCATTATATTTTTGGCAGAGAAAGACTAAATCTTTGTACTTTAATTATTTAGGTAAAAAACATTTTATTACGTATTCTCTTTTAGTAATAAAACCATATAATAAACAAATCCAAGGTTTTTTACTAGTCCTTACAAATTAGGCAGTACTTTACGTAATGTTGACTCAACAAGGCATTCGATTCAGAATAAATTCAATCTGTTTTCTTTATTCGTGTTTCTTTGAGGGTTTCAAAAGACGGTTATTTGCTTTTGTCCTTTCTCTGTACATATACTCGTACTTCGGCACTTGTAAGAATTAGTTAATGTTACTGAGAGTTTTTACAAAGCAAACTTTGATTGTGATTTCGTTATAAACTACGTCTCTGAGAAACTTAAATATTTACATTGAAGACTTGGTTCAAGAAGCTAGTTTGATATTCATGGTTAGAATTACAAGAATTTGTTGTAGCGGATTTATATTATGTTTTGACGTTACAATTCCTTTAATAAGAATTCTTCGACTCTCTTCGGTGGGATTAAAACAAAAAACAGTCACTTATCGAGTGACTGTTCTATCCAATTCCTTTCTTGGCGTTATTCATTTATATGTCCATGTTAAATTACAATATCGCTGATGTTAACCTTAGACGAACAGATGAACAGATAGACATGGCTATAAACGTCCTTGTCTTGCCTATGGAACCCTGGATACACCTTTAGAAGTTTGGGAACCCTAATAATAGATGACAAGGCAACGGCAATGTTTCATAAGTTATTATTCATGAATCCTAGAATCTCTTTGAAAATAAAATTTTAAAATTTTTACATTAGTAATATGAACACATTGAAATATATCTTAATATATACAGCATTATGTCACGCCCACTGGCATACCAATTAGTTTCACATTTAAAAATTACTTGTCTCTCTTCATTATTCGTTTGAGAGTTACGTATTCTTTATATTTATCACGTAGTTCTAAGTAAGAAGTTTCGTTGGAATTTTTCGGAGTATTTTCCACGGCTTTAAATAAGAAATACTGTTTCGTTTAATACAAAGATGCCAGGAGAAACAGTGTTATTCATGAAATAATAACTTGGTTTAAGAGTTCCCAAGAGCGCCGAAGTGCAATTAAGAGAAGAATATCATAGTGCGAATTTAAATATTAGGGGTTAAAGTATCAAATTGCCGTTTTGTATGGACGAAATCGAGAAAAGTAATTTTTCCATACTAACAATTTTTAGTTTTTTTAAAAACGCCTGAACCGTTTTCGATGCAATTAAAGGCGAAAGTTAGATGGTTATAAAGCTACGCATTATAGTATTTAAATTCATTTTGCAAATCATGCAATTTCATACTTTAACCCCTATTATTTACTACAATTGTAGAGATAGTGTTCTTGAAAAATGAGTAAGTAATACTTACTAGTTGATTATACTGAAAGGATGATCGAAAATAGATTTTTCAAAGCCCCTTCTTAGTAACGGCCTTTAATCATCCCACTGCAGGGAAATGGTCTTCATCATTGAATTCATTCAATGTTATAGCAATGATGGGTGCAGGCAACATCACCACGCTTGTTAAATGCGCGTTGGTGATTACAAGCCCGAGCAATGTTCGAAAATCGAAACTCTATTGACCGACCCGGGGATCGAACCTTGGACCTGGAGATCTTGACTCGGTGTTTAAACCACTAGGGCTGAGGGGCGTTTCCAAGCCCCTAGTACATGTTTTTGATGTGATTTGTTCTTTCCACTTCTATCTTGTGACAAAAGCTAGCTTGGGACTCATGCCTCAACTTGAGTTTTAAAGTACCTGGTGGAGGCAGGTGGGTTACTACTAATAACCCACCTGCCTTTCCCAGGCCCAAAGCAATAAGAATAGGTACTTTTCAATTTTATTTATTCTTACTGGAATTAAACTCGGGACCTTTAGGCTCTTTTTGTTGAGTGTAGTTTTGTACATTCCCTACATATTCCTAGGACGGGGAGTCAAACAAAAAACATAATATGTATCGAAGAATTTATTCAAGTGATTTCGCTGTAAATATAGTTTTTGGTTATTCGCTCAGTTCCCAAAAGCTCATTAGTCATATAAAAAAGGGACTATAGTCCCTTTTGGGAACTGATGTACCGCCAAGGATCCAAGGTGATTAAATCGCAATTAATGACATCTTATTCATTTGTTCGTTTCTTTTTTTTAAATATATTTTCACTAACATTTGCTATTTAATCAAAATTGACACTAACACCAAAATGGACCATGGTCTGAAATAAATTTCTTTCATTAAATTTCGATGTAATAAAAAGCTAAAGGCCTGAAATTTAATTGAAATCAATCAGCATTTTAGACGATTATAGTGCTTTATCTAAAATACGCAATAAAGAACAATGCCTATTTTTCACCTGAGTATGTATAGAAATGAAACAAATCTTAAAATTAAGCTTTTTTTATTGTAAACTCATTACGCTTATCAATTAATTATCAGAAACGCAGTAAAAAAAGATTTTTGATATTCTTCTAAACTTCTTAAAAATGAAAATATGGTTTTTGAACGTTACTTGTACAGTTGTTACGTTCCGTTTTAGTTACTGACGAGTGCCGACTGAAGACTGACTTTATCTATTTAAACTAGTATTATTACCTATTGTTTTATTTTTAGTACTTTATACTTTCTATATTAAATTAATATAAAGATTTATTGAAGTCCGTTATTACAAATAATACGAACATTATCAGTAGAAAATAAGTTTACGTTTAATTATTCTAATAGAGTGAAACGGATTTTTTTGACGTTTGACAGCCGCCTGTCATATTTGAATCGTCGCAGTCTCTTTCGTTTTGCGTTTGCATCTCTTTGTGTACTACACACCTACACACTTTTTGGCACTTTACCAACATACATATTTACCTTAGTGGAAGTTATCCGTAATCAATAGGTCGAATAATTCAAAGTTATAGTTAATTAACTTTTAAACAGTAGGTAGGTACATATGTACTGCCGGCATATTTCTATAGATATTTTTGACGATAATTAAAGTAGTAATTCGTATTTTTTTAAATTCCTGGCGTTTAACTGGTTTAAAACAGGGAATTATTCCCTAATCTAGCACGCAGTATTCCTGCTATACTTGCGGTCTATACATAAACTTTCATTATCAGGTTTTCAAATGTATGGAAAGTGGGCATTGATCTTTACATACCATGTAATGTAAATGGCTGGCTGAATCGTTAAAGTTATATATTTTCTCAAGACAATATAGAAAACCATTTTTTCAATTAACTTGATACAGAAATCGAACATGACAAATAGTCACACACAGTGCCACTACGCGATCGCATTTTTTAGCCTTATTTAGAATTAACTAACAAAAATCTGTATCACCATTTAGTAGACCATGCAAAATCGGTACGCATTTGGCAAGGTACAATAATCGATACTTAATGTTGGTACATCTCTTGACTAAATATTCTGGGGTTGAAAATATTAGGCTTAAGGGTCGTGCCAAGGAAAGGGTTACGGCGGTTATATATTAACTGGGGCAAGATCTGATAAATGGTTATATTTTTATGGAGTCGGTTCGTTAGATAACGAATACAGCGCTTAATGATAAGGTCTTTGAGTTTTACTGTTCTTGTTGAACAAAAAAGAAGTAGTGAGGTAATGATAGGTAAAAATAATTATTTATTATACTAAAAATAAAGAGTTTAAATGAAACGAGTTACGAGATGAAGATTTATATTAATGTAAAGGTAATACCACGAACCAGGAAGATACTCATAATCACATCAATCAATCAGATACAATTATGGCAGAAATTTACAAAAGTTCAAAAAAAATTAAAGTATACATTTGAATTGATATAAATACTTTTCAATTATTGGCTGCTATAAAGTTTATTCAAGTCTATTATTCATTTCTGTCTATCAAAGTTATTTCAAAATGTCCTATGGAACACCCAGTAAAGTATGCAAATGGAGACGGAGCATCCTTTCCATGAACATTACGGTCGTACAACGCTACAGTATGCCCATTAATTTTGGGTTGCCGCAAGGAGGTATGCTGTGACCCACTTTGTTCCTTCTGAATCAGAACAGGATCAGCGAATGTGTAACTTATTTTTATATATAACATCTCTAGGTGATAAGTTTTGCTAGTTGAATTGATAATGTGTTATCTTGAGACGTTTCTTATACTTTTGGTTATTTATTTAATTAAGTATTGATTTTATTAGGATTTCAAAACTTTAAAAGGTTATATCAAGTAACATGGATTTGTAGTTCAAGCCTTCAATGCACAGTCAATATCACGTTATTGTTATGCCCATACGTATATTATGGTAGATAAAAACAGTCTGATGTGTTGAAGTGAACTTTATTATCCCTTTGTGAAATCGTGAACTTTATTACGTACTTACAGCTGTTACAACACTCGGAGTTCTAAAACTTTCATTAATTTACCTATGTTTTTATGATTTTGTCGTAATTTACACATTTCACATGCATCCTTTAATAAGTAAGTTATGGTGAAGAGACACACCAAACACATCCAACATTTCCACACAAGTCTCATCTGCAAATAATTTAATTATGAGACTAATACATGGTGGAAAAGCATAAATAAACAAATCTAATATTAGTCAATTGGGGAATAGTACATCAAAAAGAAAAAATCTACGTCAATATTAACATGTTTACACACATTACGAGTAAACAGTACAGTTAATGCCTAATTTAATTTCCTCGAAAAATGTAAAGAAGATCTTTTTTTGCAAAAACGTACTTGTCAGTCCATACGAGTATAAGCCATTACCATTTAGACTTCCGACCTGACCATGCCCTCGTCTATCTTAATTAGTGCCTTTTTCCCACTAATTAAACGTATGACAAGCATGCAGGTGACAACTGGATAGAACAGCCAGTACATGTGTTGTTTAGATGGTTCAATGCTTAGTAGAATAGTATTATGCATAGAAATGAAAACAGTGGGGAAGGAATCTTCAGCACAATTGTTTAAAATATATTCGCATGTTTATTTACTTCATGTATGATCTTTCTTGTCATCACAGACATTGATAGGCCTAGATGCCCCAAGTGTACGTACTGCGCGTGTCAAAAAAAGGTTGAACATGTTCAACTTTTGACCGCGCTTGTTATTGAAATGTGCGTATTTTATTTAAATAACAATTATTTTATCTTATTTGTGTCTATTTCTATGTAAATACATGTACCTGTGTGCATACTACATGTTTAAATTACATTGCTGCATTTAGTTTTAAAAGTGTTGTACCTGTTCATTGAAGCAAGCAGTAAACAAATTTCGGCACGCGCGGGTTTTATAGAAATTAGTGCATTTGTGGCAACTAGGCCTATCAGTGTCTGTGCTTGTCATAAATATCTTCACCATCATCACCAGTCTTTAACTCGAAGTCCAATTGGCATATTTGGCAAGGCGCTGCTGCCCGTCTTCTAACAATATCCACAATCTCATGGATATCTTAAGAAGTTACAAATAAAGACAGGCAGTAGTGTATTTTATGCACCATTTAAATCGCGATTGAAAGCACATCTGCCAAATATTTTTACGAAGTCTTCCATTTGGACAGGTCTATAACTGCAGTGGTCTGATTCTGAAGATGATGAGGATCTACGTCTATGATCGCAAACCACGGCCAATTACCTTCTCGCCAGTGGAAGGGAAACAGTTGCTATCATAATTTGAACTTTATAATCTTACGATAAGATTAAAAACCAACGAAACATTCAAAGGGTTTGTGATAGTTTAAGGTTCAAAGAGCATTAGCGCGACAAATACTGTTTAAGCATAAACATTTTTACCTTTACTGGCTGTTACTTTTCTGCTGCGCTACAGGTCGCCTCCAAGTTATTTGGGACGTGAAATTCGACGCGAACAAACATTACGCCACGCCTGTAGAGGCCAATTAGATGCGAATATAATTAGAGCGACTTTATGACCTTAGGTATACACCTGCACGTCAAGCCCTCAGTATTTACTCACCCTACTAACCTGAAAAGTTTTGAGTGCAAGGAAAACTGTTAGTAAGTTGTATTTTGTGTCTCTCTTTTGCTATATCGAAGATGGAAATCAAGTAGTGGAGAAGCATAGCTATGTTTGGGGTGTGTTTGAGGTGGTGAGTCTGAATTAGGCAGACATATTGAATATCAAAGATTTTTTTCATACAAATTTGTATGTGTCAAATTATGTATTATGTTAGATCATTAATTTCTTTAAATAAAGAAATTAATTATCTAACATCTAGTAACATCTAGTCAATACTAAGGATACAAATAGCAATTATATATTCAATGAAAAATTAAAAACAAGCAATACTATCTTAACATACAAAATTGAACTTCTGATGAAGTATTAATGGGCAGCATTTCTATGATTTATTCTATTTATTTTTGATCTAGTTACGTGAAACAAATAATTACTATATACTTATTTCATAATATACTATAACTTATTTCATTTATAAGTTTAGCTCTAAGCTTCCATTTGCGGGGTTGTATAAACATTCAAAGCCTACTAACGCTGCTATTTTTAGAAATAATATATCAATTAACCTAACTGATAAAATTACCTAGTTACCTACTATTTAGAAACCAATTAACCTATTTTCAATTTAAATATACTCACAGATACAATATTTCATCGACACCAAATCTGTAACAAAAAACATTATGTAAAACATAATCTATAACCGCAGTAAGGCTGCACGTAAACGTCCAAATAGTTCAATTCAATTCAATTCAAATATTTTATTGCGTTCTATAATGTTACAAGGATGTTATAAAGTATGATGTAGACAGTTTATTATAGACCCTGTTCGGGCACAACAATACAATTTGTAGTAGACGGACAGAGAGGATAGTCAGTGACCTTTGTTAAGACGCTGACATGAGCCAAATTGAGCTCAATGAAGATTGTTTTGCTTTAAGCCTATGGCTTGTATTGTTGCCAAATTCTATGTAGTTGTAATTGATCATATTTTCGCCCAGATGGCTGTTTCCAAAACACGATTCTAAAAACTTTTCTCGATAGAAAAAAATCTCAAAGTAGCCTCTGAAAATACATAAATTACCATTTTTCTCAGCAGTCCGTATAACAATGATAATAAAATTTTTCTATATTGTATATTACATGTTGCTTAAGCAAATGGCTGATTTAGATTTTTAATAAAATGGCAATTTTAAATTGCACAACGAATTTTGTTGTTTGGCACTTAGGGCCTTCTATTCCATGCGCTTTTTCTCTGTCACTCCTACGGGAATTGACAGTGATAGCTGCGGCGCGTTCCTAAGAAATTCAAAGGCGAATAAATTTGTGGGCGTGTTTATTGCTCAAGGTCATCGGCTGCAGTCAGCGTCTTAAATTGCAACAGTAAAACATACACATACTTAAAAAAATATATGTTGCCGATCGACAGTCGCTTATCGATAGTCTATCGATAACTGATTTCATATCGATACTATCAATAGCTCTGAACCAGGTAATACTATAGCAAAAAAGAAATACTATCGATAGTATTGTTGTTCACGAAGAATAAACTATCGCTAGTAAATAAAAAACTAGCAACGTTCGATGTTTGGGCGAGCTCTACTTTCAGTAACTTTTTAGTAAGCTGATGTTTTTTTTGAACCAATGTGCCCTGCGATGTCGGCCTAACATAGTCTAGAATTCAAAAAGTTTTAAAAACAATAAAATCTAGGGATAAAAAAAAATGAAATCTAAAACTACTAATTCACAAAAACAAGAAACAGATAATAACATTAAATTATGTATAAAATATGAAATATAAATTAATTTAAAGAAGAGTCATGCACACGTCACGCAAGGAATATCGCGTACAGTTTAGTTATAATAATTAAGAGGAAACACTACGGGCGAGAGAATTGAAAAATAGGTATTTGTAAAATATATTGCTGTTGCGCAGTGCCAAACGCCTTCAACGCAGAGTGTGATAGAGACAACTGCTTCTGGGACCGAAAATACCCACTAAAAGCACACCAAATCAGCGTTTCGTAGTCCCCCGATTACTTTTCCAAAACTAGACCGATTTAAATACTTTCTTCATTGAAAATTAAAGAAAAGCTTTGGCCGTGTACGTACGTTTTCCTTTTTTTTTCTAAAATTTAGCCAAATTTGTTTTCTGGATTTTTGAGGGCTCATATCTTCTTTATTAATTAATTTATGAAAAACCAGAAAACATAGAAACATGCTAATAGTGGCCATAGATTTTTGTAATCAAAATTATGGTACTTATTATGCTCTACTGGTTTTATCCAGGGAGGAAACAGGGGACTACGTTTGTATGAAAAAACGGCCCTTGTGTTTCCTCTTAACAGTCATAATGAAACACCAAAGTCTAACACCCTATAGTATAATAAGCTCTTAAGATATTTAGGGATCAATAGGCCATTAAATCAGATTCCCCATCAGGAAACCTTTTAACTTGATTCAACTGTGAGGTCACGGATAAAAACATCAATTTTATATAGAGCTTAAACGTTGCTTATCTTGACGATTTCCGAGTTTTATGGGTCCCAAAAAGTATCTGATATAATGGCTTATTAAAGTATCGGAGATCCATAAACCAGTAACGAACAGTGAATGGTCAGTTAAACGCCCTCCGTCGATCAAAAACCTTTTGATACCTTCAGATTTTACTCTTAAAATCTTTTTACGGTGTTAATACCTATCCTTGATAGACCAAAAATCATTTTGCAGATCGGTTAATGGCGTTTAACCTTTTTAATATCTTTTGCTTTATATCTAGGAGTAAGTACCAATAGGTTTTTTTAACTTTCTTGATGCATTATTACCCATAAAATTTAACACTGAACCGGGATTTTCATTGCACTGTTTTATAATTTAAAGGTATAATCGTATTTACCTTCCCGAAGTCTCGGTCCGATTGCACGAATCATGGTTGCGGGAGACTCAAGCAGACAGAAGGTAAATACGATTTTACCTTTAAATTACAGTCCATTGTAAATCCCAGTTTAGTGTATTAAGTTTTAGGAGTTCCAAGTTTAAAACATAGCTCATACCTCATTTAAGATGTGTATATTATGTTAAACAAACTCCTTGTTTTGGTCTTGTTAAAAAGTCGAATGTAGAAGATGGTATGTAGAGAAAAAAATATTCAGGCAAAAAAACTGTTAAACGGTTCGTAGCTGCCAGTTTTCTTTTCGAAACCCAAAGTAAAATAACAGCCAATAATCATCCTACTGCAGGGTAAAGGTGTCCTTCATTGAATTCAAGTAACCACAGCAATGATGGGTATAGCCATAATCACCATGCTTGCCAAATGCGGGTCGGTGATCACAAGCCCGACAAATATTCGAAAACTCGAAACTCTTACCGGACCCGGGGCTCGTCGAACTTAGGGCTCTAAGATCTGGCTAAGTTCTTAAACTATTTGACAAACGCAACGGGGCGTTTTCGTAATCTATCTGAAGTTAATTTTGAATTAATATAAAAGTTATTATCATACTGATTTAAACTTTCATGGTCACTATCACTAGAGTTAATTGACCCCGAATCATCAACCCTATTAACAGTTAGTATCGGTTATCACAATATTTATAAGACCTTTTGCTTAAGCCCTATTGAATTTCGGTGGCCTTTCTTATAATTTAGTCAAAGGCTCTCTTCGTAAATGATTTCTTGGAACCCAGGAGTTGAATAAGATCTAAAAAGTTCACAAAAACTGGGGTATTATCAGATAATAAGATATTAGATTTCGTTAAGGTCAAAAAAGTTCATGAAACTTATGAATTCATTACCAATTTTTACATAAACTTTACCAAGGTAGATTCCTCCTATTAAGTGTACTACACCTGTAACAGAAGGAACCACTCTTCCATAACAAGTTTTGTTATATTACTATGGTAAGTATGGTCAGTATACTAGAAGGCAACATATTAAAAAAAAAACAAGAAAATAAAAGAAATTAATAGAAAAATAATAAGCGGTTTGTGTAAGTGAGTGAGTGCGTGAGTGAGTGTGTGTGTTTATTTTTTTTTATGTGTCTTTGAATTTCAGATTCTTTGGATGTGAATAATTAAAGCAAATTAATAATTTAAGAGGTAAAGTTTACTAGTTCTTCAGTTTCGTTGTAGTCTAATGTTTTAAGCCAAGCAGTAAGTTTAAGTTTACAATTACGATTTTTGACGGTAGGATTATACGGGAGCTTAGTGTGTTTGTTTATGACAGCATGTAAGATGAAAAGTTTCCTCAAGGAAAGTTGGTCTGAAAGAAAATAAAGTGCTTCAGTTGGAAAGTCACGTTTCTTAAAGTGCATCACCTTGATCAGGGATCTTTGGGCTCTTTCAACTTCCAAAAATCTAGTTTTTAAAGCTCCCCTCCCCCCCCGAAATTTATATGCAGAATGGCAATGACAGCCAGACCCAATTCTGCCGTGCGCCTTACCCCTTCCCAACTTTCTCCAGAAAAGATTACCGCTGTATCATCAGCATAAGATTGTATACTTGCATTTTCCAGGTGCATATTGTATAGGTCATTAATGTAAATGAGAAAGAGGGTGGGGCCCAGAACGCTCCCTTGAGGAACGCCAAAGGACACAACCTCTCCCTCACTCACATAACTGCCTATCTTCAATTTTTGAGTTCTACTATTAAGATAGTCTATAAATAGTTTTAGCGGTGTTCCCCTGATCCCGACTGTTTCTAATTTTTGTACTAGAGTGGGGATGGAAACGGTGTCAAAGGCCTTTTTAGATCCAAAAACACTGTCAAGCATTTGCGTTTTTCATCCAAGTTTCTAGTTATTATAGATGTCAAGGACTCGATAGCGTCAGTTGTAGATTTTTCTGCTCGAAAGCCATATTGATTACCCGACAAGATATTATATTTCTCCAGATAATGTAGCAGTCTTTTATTTATAAGTTTTTCAATGATTTTAGAGATAGCTGGTAGAACTGAAATCGGTCTGTAATTGTTAACATCGTCTCCATCCCCAGTCTTATACACAGGTGTAATAAGAGCCTCTTTCAGTTGAGTTGGGAAAACTCCTTGAGAAAAACAGAGGTTTACAAGATGTGTTATAATGGGGACTATAATGTCTTTTGCCATTTTGAGAAAGCTGGTCGGAATGTTGTCAGTTCCTGGGGCACTACTTGACTTTAGGGATATGAGAAATGCATGAACCTCATCGTCGTCCGTTTCTAGTAGCACGAAGGAAGTGGACTGTGTCCCTAAAGAGGGTCTGTACATATTTTGATTGATAACACTGGTTCGTGGTATAGCATCAGCTAGGTTTTTTCCAATATTACTGAAAAAGGTATTAATATTGTTAACAGATTCTGTAGGAGTTATTTTTATATTTAATAATTTGTCATTATTATTTTTGGGAGGTTTCAAATTTGTGATGGTTGATATTGCTTTTCAAAAACTTTTTGGATTTACCTTCGATTTATCAAAAAGTCTCCTGTCGTAATCACGTTTTAACTCTTTTATTTAATTATTGCAAAAATTGCGATAGCGCCTGTAAGTAACTCTTAGTATTTCATCATTTGGATTACAACAAAGCCTTTGTTGTAATTTGTTTTATGCCTTATGCATCTCAAGATTCCCGGCGTTATCCACGGTTTGATAACTCGATCTTTTTTAGGGATGCGAACGTCTTTAGTATTCTTATTAAAATAGTACTGTGAATATATCGATAATTTGAAATATATATTTTTTACAATAACAAAAAAAAATCATAAAACATTTAAACATAGGAACTTTCTTTAATTTTAGTAAGATATGACTTACTAAGCCGATAGAATAAAAAAAAATTCACAATATAAATACCGACATACATTCAAAAAAAGTATCGGGAATGGAGGATTTGTTTATGGTTCAAAATTAAAAAGAAAATTTTTTGTTGTTGTTACATTGGCACAACTGTTTTTCATTTTGGTGCGGAGTTTGAGTTGAATCTGTTATTTATATTAAATACAGTACTGATTTAATTATATCATATCTAGTGTGTATTGCGAATTTCATAATGGACAAAAACATCGAACAAAGAGTTTCAAGTCTCAAATGTTGCAGCGCCAATGGAATTTCGTGTTCGGAATCACTGAAAATGTTACAGAAGGCTTACGGTGAATCGTCTTTATCAAAAACACGTGCTTATAAGTGGTACAAAGTGTTTAAAAGCGGTTGAGATGTGATGGGAGATTTGCCTCGCTCTGGTAGGCCATCAACGTCTGCAACTGAAGTTAACATCTTAAAAGTGAAAAAAGTAGTGACTGATAATCCTCACTCAACTTAGATGGGATAGCCACCGAACTTTCTATATCGCACGAATCGATCCGTACCATTTTAACTAATCATTTGGGTATGAAACATGTTGCCGCTCGGCTAGTCCCAAAAGACCTGAATTTTCTCCAAAAACTCAATCGCATGAGAGTCGCTGAGGACATGCTAGAACAAGTCAATTCCGACCCAACATTCATGAAACGCATTGTTACTAGTAACGAGACGTAGGTTTACGAGTTTGACATGCAAACTAGTTAACAAGCTTCAGAGTGGCGCCTTCCAACTGAACCGAAACCGAAAAAACCACGCCCAAGTCGATCAAAAGTCAAAGTCATGTTGACTGTGTTCTTTGACTATCGCGGTGTTGGGCACTCGGAATTCTTTCCGGAAGGTCAAACGGTAAATAAAAAATATTATTTGAGCGTTATGCGGCATTCAAGAGAGCAAATTCGACTAAACTGGCCATATTTGTGAAAAGAAAATTCTTAGTTTTTCAGCACGATAATGCGCCTTCGCATAAGGCCATCATTATGAACGAATTTTTGACCAAACACTCAACAAATACCCGCGAACAACCACCATATTCACCAGATATGGTTCCAGCCGACTTCTTTCTTTTTACTAAACTCAAATTACAACTTCATGGCACCCGTTTTCAATCGGTAGTAGACATAAAGGAGAATTCGCGGCGAGAACTGAACTCAATTCCGGAAACAGCGTTTAAAAAATGTTTTGATGATTGGATTATTCGATGGCGTACTTAAGTGTATCGTTTTAAGAGCATACTTTGAAGGTAAAAAAGAAATTTGGATAAATAACAAACATTTTGTGTATTATTGATCTTTTCCCGGTACTTTCTTGACAGAGTAGTATTTGTACTCTACGCTCTTATAATAGTCATATTATACTTAATATTATTATAAAAAGGTTTTTAATGTGACTGTTTCAAAAAAATAGATTTTGTATAAATATATTTTCTTTAGTTTGTTTGATCGTCGGACAAATAAGAAAAAATAAATACGTTAAAAGTAAAATCGTTCTCAGTGATGTCTATTTTGCTTGCAGGAGCAGTCGTCTGTATATGAAGAAGCTAACCTTACCAGAGGCAGTCGAAAAATAAAGATATCAGCAAACAAATTGTATTATTAACTATTCTTGGAAACTTTGTTATTTCTTTGGTAAACTACGTCAGATAAAAATACACAAAATCTGTTATCTTTGATTTTCGTTAAAAGAAAATGTTAACTCTTGTTACTGGCACTAATAATGTTTCTTTGTAAAGCCCTCTAAATGACCTGAATATGTGTGTCTGTTTGTAACCAGGGCCGTCTTCATCTGGGGCTGCATTGGTTGCGTTAAGAAAAAAGGTTCTACCCAGAACCAAAAGAACTGTAAAACTCGGTTCGAGAATCCATAAACTCCATAAACTAACATCTCGGTTCTAGCGATTCTTTGGATTTCTGTTAATTATAAGCCCCAGTTATTTATGTTATCAAAGCAACAAGCTGTTTCAAAAAAAAATAGGTTACTCAACAAATCATCGAATGTTGAAGATAATGTATCATATGGCAAACTGCAAATAAATTCGATTTATCGATGCTCAATCGATCCACAATGAATAATCAATCATCAAAATCAGTAATAGCAATCTATACTAATATTATAAAGCTGAAGAGTTTGTTTGTTTGTTTGTTTGAACTCGCTAATCTCAGGAAGTACTGGTCCGAATTGAAAAATTATTTTTGTGTTGGATAGTCCATTTATTAAGGAAGGCTTTAGGCTATATAATATCACACTGCGACCATGAGGAGCGAAACATGAGTGAGAAATGTTGCAAAAATAGTCGCTATCATAATAACAGAAATTGACGCTGACGAAGTCACGGGCAACAGCTAGTATAAAATATGATTTATTGTAAACATCAATTTCAAAAACTTGGTTTATATCAAACTAGTATCAAATTTAAGATAGTATTGTATTGTTGATAAAAACATAAGAAAAAACATTTTATTGTATTGTTTGATCCACAATTCTTAAATCGCTTATCTCATTTAAATATAAAAAACCGAGTACTTTCAAATGTTAAATGTCAATAATATACACCTGTAGTAATTATCAATTTAGCTTATAAAAATAGGTCCCAGTAGACGCTTGTCGCTATTGTTAGCTTCTTTTTAAAAACATTATTTTTAGATAGTATATACGCCAACCAAAACATTTTAATTCTATGTTTTTATTTGTTTAAACAATTTTGTTTTTAATATTTAACTTGCGGTTTGAAGTTTATTTATTGAAACAATTTATTAAAATGCGAATGCAGTTTCCCATAGTAAAATGTCTAACTTTACTCAGTCTAAAACCTGAAACGGCAACTTTACCTATATCTGAGTTAAGAGTGTCTCTTTCTTCTGTTTTTCATTTTGCTGTCAAAGGGGCCGCCATTAATTGCTTTTCGCACACCGGCGCACATTTTAGTGTGGTGGGATCTACCTCCTAGTGGTCCACCTTGAGCAACGGCATCTTTGGTTTTCTACCCAATGATGACGGCTAACAGACCCTTCTGCGGTGGTAGGCTTCGTAAGAGGCTGCCTGGATGCTACCACCCTCCTGCCGGAGTCCAGCGCCAAACAGTTTTTCGGTGTTCCGCTGGTGTGGGAGAACCAGTACCTCTGGGTTAGCTCGCTCCATCTTAGGCTTCTTCTTAACCGTTTAGTTAAGTATGTAGTCAAGAGCAAGCCCATTATTTATAAAAAAGGCCCCCAATATGGTTGAATACGGCCCTGTCTACTATACAACAAACATTAAGCTTCAGGTGAAGTATTAGTTTAGACGGCTTTGATCTCATGTGCCAAGTATATTGTTAAGAATTCTCTCAGGTATTCTAGAGAAATTTGTTACACGTTTTGTTAGAAATTCTTATTTGGTTGAGATTAAGTATTGTTTTAATATTAACGCCTTGAAATAGAATAGTACCACTCCTTCGCGTGGGTATCGTAAGTATTTATTTATTTATTTTGACCAACCAACATATATTTACATTAATACATAAAAATAATTATACATCAAAAATATCACAACAATGAACAAATGCAACAGACAATTATAGGTTAGCTCCACATGGACTATTAACTTCTAAATATTAAACACTATCAAGTAGGAAAAAAAAATTACATAAACAATCCTATCTACAAAAAGTGTAAAAGATTTAAATTTGATAAAAAAATTTATTTCAAGAATTGTATAACAAAAATATAGTAAAAAAAAGTTATAGTAAGTGAGACAACTCCTTTCTTCGCTACTTACCTACTTGTAAACGAAGGGAGCCTTTGTAAACGACTTGATATCAAATAACAATTAAAGCTACTCATTTACATACCTTATTCAGTTAAAACAGAACACTATTCACATTCAAATCTGTCATAACCTAAAACTTGTCAGAAAAGAACAACTACGAGTAAGGTCTCATTCGTCTTGTCAGGGTTGCCAGGTGCTATTTTCAAAATTGCCATTAATAAATGTCTTATTTTATTAATTTTAAAACCGTAACGGTTCAAATAAAATAATAATTAAATTAGAAAAATTATAATAATATTATAAGATTTTTAATTATTTCAAAACATTGCAAATAATGAGCATACCTCATTTTCATATTGTTAAAAACGTAAAGAAAATCCACAATACTTTTATTGGACTCACTTTAGTTAATTCCGCTTTTATCTTGAAACGTGGTTTGCCAATATGCAAACGATTAATGCTTTTCATTTTTACAAACAAAAAGCTAAAACTTCAAGTGTTTTCCTTTACAAAAACAGCCAAACACAATTTCCCCAAAGTTTGGGTAAACAAACAACCTGGCAACCAGCCGCTGGCTTCTTCGCTCGCCCTCGACTAAGGCTTATCGGGGCTCATAACACCCCTCACAAATCCGGGGAGATTAAATGGTAAACCGTTTAACCCTGCGAGTGACATGGCCAAACAAAACCTAATGGATCGTATTGGCATATTGCGGACCCTCAAATGACAGTGGCTCTTAAGTATTTGATAGGGATGTCCTTCGATCGATATCAATGAAAATGTTACACTTATTCCTAGGGATTATGGCGCAATCCTCCTTTTAAAGAGGCCTGTAACTTATATAGGCTGTCGATGATCATGACGATGGGATCAGGACAATGTACTTAAAGTGATGCTGTCCACGTTTAATTGGTACTAGCTTTTCTGGGCTCTGCCTTCGTAAACTACACGTATCGCAGCGGTATCCCACAGGTATCCCCGCATGTGGAAACATGTGCATGGATACAAAATGTCCCATATCTTTTCTCTGGATCCAATATATTTTTGTACCAAATTAAATAAAATTCGGTTGAGTAGTTTCTGTGTAAAAACCTAACAAATAAACTATGTTAGTAGGGATTTACTTACTTTTACAGCAATATGGATATATGATCGCTAAACATTTGAGTTAAAACAGTGTGAGCATAGTATCAAATATGATCGCCATTTAAACTCACTTTACAAGTATATTGAGCGGAAGATTACCAGTTTACCGACTTTCACCGACCATATCCGAGCTTATGAATATTCAGCTAAGGATCTGTGACACTTGCGGACAATACAACAGGACCAGCCGATATTTATCTTTTTCTACTTTTTATGTGACGTTCATACAAGGATAGTCTGGTGTTAGAGTTTTCCAAGTCACCTGTTAGAGGACTCTGATGTGATTTTTTGAAGACTTCCATCTTGCAATTGAAGCCAATCAACGTCTCAGTGTGCTTTTCGAAGCACGACAGGCAATCGACCCCGGGACCTTTGGGTAGTAGTAGTATCACAGCACTACTACACCAATTTGGTCTTTCCTGGATAAGAAACATTTTATAAAATTGTGTGTTTTTACCATTAATAAAATATAGATGTAGAATTCAAAAATTTTTATTGAAACATTTATCGCCTTTAGCGATAAAACCGCCTGAATTTTGCAGTTCTTAATGTATTTTCTATGTTAAAAATATTTTCTATGGTGTGCAATTATTGCATGTTTATAAAAAATAAAATAAACATTATATCAACTATCTAGAAACTAAGTTAATTCAACTTTATATTTACGCCTTTAAAGTTGAATGCTATCAAGTTAAGTAATCACCCAAACGTCCGGTGCGCTATTAATATAAATGAACTCGTGTCACAAATATTCGGTGCCCCATTTTTTGTCCAGCAGTGTAAAACAAATAGTCCCATATGCAATGATCAAACCGAATACTGTAGCAAATGTTTCAGTATGCTGTAGGTAAACATTTGGACTAGCAGAACGAAGTTAGTATAGGGTAAGTATATAATGACAGCCCTATTTTCTGCTCTGGAAACTGTTTTTTTTTATCGTTCATCGTTTTCTTTAGTCTTAAGACACCCATATGAAGAAAAGTGCTAATATGTCGACACCACGCACCATATAAATGGTCACACATAAAAGTATGTTTCGAAAATTTAAGAATCAACGCAATTCATTCAACCAAACTTTGTCGCGTAGTACCCAAAGCGAAAGTTTAAATTTTTGAACATTTTTCTGGTTTGATATCACCAACCTGCATTTGGCAAGCATAATGATTATGCCTGCACCCATCACTGATATGGTAACTCGGATTCAGTGAAGGAGGCATAGGACCAGGCCTTTTCCCTGCAGTCAGATGATTCATAGGCCGTTATTTTTTTTTACTTTTACCCAAAACAAAATTACGAAACCCAGTACTCGTAACATAAATTATATAATATAAAAAGCTCGGCAAGTCACAGCGCGCCGGTCTGGAGAAAGAAAATATCAAGTTATTTTTTCGTTAGCCAGACATTTCCCTAGCGGTGCTATAATAAATACCTTTTTAAGGATAAGGTCCCACTGATTTCTTGTCTATATTGGATATCATGGCCAATTATTAGTAATCTATATATCCTCCTATCATTAGCCACAGGCAGACTATTGATCTGCCAATCATTAGTGTCTTATTACTGTTATACACCGTATTTTTTGAACCACCTATAAAACGACGCCCACGTTATTGGACCATTATGCATAACATCATGGCAGTGTTATAACTTTTCTAATTTTTTTAAATTTTAAATTTTGATTCATACATTTCATTTTGTAACACGCTGTGATGCGCACAGACGTATTATTTTGCTGCGGCGGGGTCTCGGTTTCATGGACCTTACACATCTACATCTGTGCGAGTCACAGCGTGTTTCAAAATAAATAGCTGAACCGATATTAAATAGTTTTATAAAAAAAAATTTTGTTACTAACTTGGGCTTCGTTTTACAGGTGGTTAAAAATGAACCGTGTATTTATTAATCCCTACAAAAATTACAAATGCGAATGTAATTATAAAATATCTGTCCGCCTGTTTGCCTGTCTGTTTTCGCTGATACTGCTGTACCGTCTTTGTTGAAATTTTCACATTCTTTGTAAGTATGTTTTTCTGTGACTTTAACTTTTATCGTCTCATAGGTGTCGTACGAGGCTGCTAGAAGACTGCAGCGTCTTTTCTCGTCCATTGGCCAAACTGCGATCGCCACCCCACCTGCCAAGAGTGGCCATGATGGCCAAAGCCTACTTTTAAGATATTTCTCTTTTAGTGTTTCGCTGTGGACCGATATAGATTGGTAATGATGATGAGGACATTATTTTTATTAAAACATTAAAAAAAGAAATTCTTCGTTTAAATTTTAAATATTATGTTGGTTATAAATAGGTCACTGTTACTCACGAAATAATGTAACGAAATAAACGGGCAACCCTGTATTGTGTAAGTTCATGTGATTTTTGCTAACCCAAGCCCAACATTTCCCTAGCGGTGCCATTATAAAGGGCCGCCTAAGGCTTTCTGAAGTCCAGCCGAGATTACAACTTATATCCAAGTGTGAGTTGGTCTTTGTTTTCCGTTCATTGTTGCGGAGATTTTTCAAAGGCTGCCGTAAATTACAGGGTGAGCCTTTTCTTTAAATAAAGTAGGAATAAGCTTTTCCTACAGGAGTTTTGCGTAAAGGAGATGTCCCAAATTGGCCCGGCCCATAACTTGTACACACCATCAAAAGATAGACTAATACACCTACAATATTTTGTTATTATCCAATTCTTTTAAAACGGCTTCGTTAAGTGGTTCAAATAAAGAGATAAGTAAGCAAATAGAAATACAAAACAACAAAAACCATCATGGCGGAAGATGACATATTGCGCATCCTAGATGGCGATGGCACTCGACTCCTAGAGTCGAGTGCCATTGCTTGCTTGTAGTAACAACAAACATTATGAAAGTAATGTGTCGATCAACGAAACCAGAAAACGAAACAGAGGTCGTTATAAAGAACTCAAAATACATAAACGCGACAAGCAGAACAAAAACTTGAAGTGAATGATTATGCTAAAGTGACAAGTACAAAATCTGTCAGCAGTCAGCTGGTTTTTTATAAATTGACGCCATCTTGGAATGCCTAATTGAGTTTGATAAATTATTCGACCTTATTTATTTTTGAACTACTAAATTATACGTTGAATAAATTTAATATGTATTTTTCCCAGAAACAGTAATTTTTTCTTGATTTTTGAAAATGATGTACTATGTCTGGGCCTATTATGGGATATCTCCTTTTATAACTATCGAATTCACAAAATTCTTGAAAAAATATATTAGTATTTCTGATAACTAAATATAATAGTGTTTAAGATGACTGTGATATGATAACATTAAAATTTGTTTGAATATTATCTGACGCGAATCGGCCAAAGAAATAAACGTATTCTATATTAAGTATATTGCCCTAAAAAAATTGGGATAATTGTCTCAGGCGGGCATCGAATTCGCATTACCATGCAAACCGGGCTCGCTGCTTTATCCGTTAAACTACCGAGACGATAGCGTTAATTTTTCAAATAAGTTTTTAGCGCTGTGAGCCAGCTATGAAATAGCCATAAATATCATATTAATTATTTAAAATGCTGTTTCATGTTAACTGATTTTCAAGCATTTGTTTATTTATAGGCACTTCATTAAATTGACCACATAAAAAACACCAACAGTTTTAACCTCAACAAAAGGTCATTCATTCCTTTCCCTAGATAATGTGAGCACTCTTGTTACCCGTCTCACATCAATCTCAATCTTCCTGACCCTTTCGTGAATGTTTGAAATTGCATTTTGTTATGTTAAAATAACTTTTTGCTCAGTATAAGCATTTTCACAAACAAGTATTTTGTAAATTTGGAGTGATCGATTAATAATCTATAACAATTAACATCGACAAACTCGATATTTGAAATATGTCCGATTACACCACCGATCGTAAATGCATACACATTATAACATTATTTCGACTTCCACATAAGCATAGTTCCTGCAATTATTAGAGCTTTTTCCAAACTTAATTGAGATCAGTCCGCTAAAACGTTTACAGCTTAAATCGGACCGACCCATGTAAAATAAATAACTGCGAAAATGACTACCATAAACTTTGTTTGGTAAACTATGCTCTAAAATAGTGCCATTAAAGTACTGGCAGTTAGCCGCAGTTTTTGAGGTAATTTATTTTTATTGAAGCTTTGTTTAAATTTAGAATGTTTGTTTAACTATTAGAGCTTAGTTCTGCCTCCAATTGATTTAATAATAGGGGTTAAAGTATGAAATTGCCGATTATTTTCCCACTTTTTATTTTGTTTATAGCTCGTAAGTATAGTCATATTATTGCGTAATTCTTTTTGTATTGTATCAAAAACTAAATAAAGTAACTTTTGACAAAAAAAAAATGCAATACTAGTGCCTATTACTTCAAAGGAAGTCGTTGAAAAGACCCCTTACAATGTGTCAGCTGACCTTCTTGCTTCAATTAAGTATATTTGTATTATATACTTTGATTTTCAGAAATTTAAATACTATAATGCGTAGCTTTATAACCATCTAACTTTCACCTATAATTGCTTCGAAAACGGTTCAGGCGTTTTTAAAAAAACTAAAAAATTTTTAGTATGTAAAAATGACTTTTCTTCGATTTCGTCCATACAAAACGGCAATTTCATACTTTAACCCCTAATATTATTACTTCTTAACAAAATCAACTCTCAAAAACCTAGAATAGTGTCATTTTAGAAAATAGCTACTAGTAATTATTGAATCAATATCAACTGCTTTTCATTCTGGCTTTCTTTCGTATTGTACTGACAAAGGCAGGTCAACCTACCTAAAAAGTTAAAAGACCATTGAATTGATTTTCAACTTTAAGTCCAACAAGTAGAGATCATTATCAATTGAGAAAATTTGAGGTTTTGTGGTAGTTTGACGTGCTGTTGTCTGTACATCTATACTAATATTATAAAGCTGAAGAGTTTGTTTGTTTGTTTGTTTGTTTGTTTGAACGCGCTAATCTCTGGAAGAACTAGTTCGATTTGAAAAATTATTTTTGTGTTGGATAGTCCATGTATCGAGGAAGGCTTTAGGCTATATAACATCACGCTGCGACCAATAGGAGCGAAGCATCAGTGAAAAATATTAGAAAAATAATCGCGATCATAAAAACAGAAATTTCGCGGGGAACAGCAATTGCTAAAAACGGCCGCTTTTGGCGTTAGCGACAAATTCGACTTTATAAACAACAAAATGAAAAGTTTACTGTATATATATATAATAATAAATACTAGAGTAAATTTTCTTAAATGGTACTGTTCTATATTTTTGAGAATAGATTTTATTTAGAAGTAATAAAATTAGATCAATCGAGGGGTTGCCCTCTAGAGCTAAGTGTTGACTTAGCTCTAGAGGGCAACCCCTCGATTGTTTTAATTTGGTTGACTGGTAGAGAATGCTTTTAGCATTAAGTCCGCCATTTTGTACTTGATTTTATATGTGCAAAAAAGTGTAAATAAATAAATAAATAAATTTGAATTCAATGATGGAGGTCGTTTCCCTGTAGTGAGATGATTATAAGCCGTTCTATACTCTTCATTCAATTACCATAACGAGATTATGGATATCATTTTACTCCACTGCGAACTATAGAGATCTCGACCGCAATACACAAAGGAAACGGCTTTGACTCATGAAGCCCATTTTAAAGCCTTTGTATTCTCACAAGTGTATTTGTTGAGACCTAAGGGTTCTGGGCTTTATTTGCTTTGCTTGTTTTCCTGGACTATTTTTGAATGGGTGAATTTTTAATTGAGGGTTCCGCTTGGGAAGGGTTTGTTAAAACGGATTGGGAAATTAAAAAGGAAAACTGTAATTTTTTTCTATCTAAAGACACCATAAGTATATTTGGTAGCAAATACGCCCCGTTGGTCTAGTGGTTTGAATACTGGTCCAAGATCTCGGGATCCCGGGTTCGATCCCGGGTCGGGCAACAATAGTTTCGAAATTTCGAACACTGCTCGGGTTTGTGATCACCAACCCTCATTTGGCAAGCGTGGTGATTATGCCAGTACCCATCATTGCTGTGGTAACTTGAATTCAATGATGGAGGCCTTTTCCCTGCAGTGGGATGATTATAGACCGTTGCATTAAGTACATACAACAGCACGTCAACCTACCACAAACGTCAAATTTTCTCAATTGATGTTGATCTCTACTTGTTGGACTTTTTTTTTTCAGAAACAAAAATTACAACAGTTATTGTGAAATAGTATCTGAGTATCGGTATTTAGCGATTTTTTGTTTAGGACAAAATTGATGGGCAATTTCACGATTTTTATATAATTTATTTTGATTTATGAACCACGGTGCTTACAAGTGTTATGTGAGAGTCATCAGCATCGGCCCACTGATAGACATGCAGACCTTTTCGAAAAGAAGGTTTTGCTATATCTAATCGCGACGCAGGTTGGTGACTGCCGTGTAGCTTTTGATGGTTTCTGTGAAATAACTAACACACATCGATGACAAAAGCCTTAAATTATGTGGACTTAATTCAGGACGATGTAAGCCAGCGTAACAGCCCCAAAAAGCTTTTCACGTGGTTTTTTATTTATTTTAATGAATTGTAAAATTTTTATATTTTGTCAAAATATTTTTTCAGGTGTCGAAGGTACTTGAACAAAAAATGTTGATGAAATTATGGCATAAACAAAAATTATTAAAATTAATAGTTAGAGCAGTCACTCGGTAAGTGGGAGATTGTATAATTACGAGGCCTATTTAGTACAGTCGCCTTTTTTTCCAAAGTATTTTATATTATTTGTAACAAGAGTAATCCACGATTGCCAGTAAAGGCTCGCAAAAAATCCAACTCTTCATCCCGAAGAAATTGAAGATACCGTAGGCGGAGTCTATTATCCCATAAAAAGCGTTACTCAGATCACAACGAAGGGCAAATACGTGGGTCTGCAGTAAATAATAATGGCCCACGTCCAAACGCATTTCAGGTTGTGAACGGAAAAATCATAAAAATGTCAATCAAATCAAAAGTCGGCTTTGTTTTTATCAAAATTTGTTATAAAACCAATAATCTTTTAAGTCTGCTCGGTAACGAAGCAGAATACTTACATTTTATGGAAACTTCACTGTTATGTAGTGGAAAATATAAAATAAATGTAGTACTTTGTGGTAAGTTGGCGATTACGTTTATCGATAGTTTGATTGAAACCTACAGCAACTTAATCTAATTAAATTATTTTGTTTCAAGAATGTTTTGATTGCCATCAATTAATTACAAAAACAAATGTTGTGACTTTTTTTCAATTCGACCTTAAATGTTTCACTGATTTTGAATTTAAATTTTCACTACAAATTGTACCCTTTCAGTATGAAATAGAGATGATTAAAAACTAAAAGTGCACCAAATACTTTAACTACCTACTCTAAACCTGACTTGACAAATTCACCTTTTTTTTAGAAAAAGGCAGCAAAGGCATAAAACTGTAATGCCCAATACATTCACGATAGAAAGTCTATTACACTTCTAGTATTATTTCTATCACTTTATTACTGTCTACGTAAGGCCCAAATCCTCCTCGTTACACTTCTATGCATAGAAATGAAAGGAAGAAGTCACTCATCAAAAATTTGCTCCGGACACAAAACAGAAGGTTCTGTAAGGAAGAAAATCGGACAAGAAGAGTCCATTTTAAGTAAATGGTTCAGTATACATTTTATTCATGTGAAATAGAAATTAAATCATTGAAGTGCTCTAAAAATACAAGTTAAATTTGTATATTTAATCTTCATTTTAATGTAAAGTGTTCGCGTGAATTCAAGAAACAATTAATACCAGCACTAAGTTTCTCTTGCTACTTCTTCTGTAACTAATCCCCCCGTAGACCCAAGTCAATGTTATTTCTTGTATTGACCTGATCTGGAATCAAGTCCAAGTTTTTAAATAACTACAAAATACGTGAGCGCGGCGGCTCGTCAGGCCCGTACTGTCGCGCGCTAGCGCTTACGGTGCGCATAGGCGCACCGTAATAGGCGATCGATGGATATCGATTCTTAAATCACGAACTACTGGGCCTTAACCAATGGAGGCGAGAAGTCAGTGCTACCTGTCTTCGTCTGGCAGTACTCCTTTAGTCGCCTCTTACAACACCCTATGAGGAGAAGAGGTGGCATTCGTTTGATGTGTAAGTTAACACCCCAGAGACTATGACAGTCAAACGACGCTCACTGCTGCATAGGCCTCCCCCAAGGATTTCCACAACGAATGGTCCCACGCCACCCGCATCCATCGTCTTCCCTCGACTCCACCGACCAGATCATCGGTCCACCTGGTGGGCGGATCTGTGGGTAGGCAGGCACCCACAGATCGTCGTCCGGTGCGCGGTCGACATTCCAGAACCTTCCCGCCCCAACGGCCATCGGTTCTTCGTATTATATGTCCCACCCACTGCCACTTCTGCTCCGCTATTATTCGAGCGATGACGGTTATCTCAGTTCTCTTAAGGATTTCCTCATATCTGATTCTATCACGCAGGAAAATACCAAGAGCAATGTTCTCTCTATTGCCCGCTGTGTGACCTTGATCCTTCTTATGAGACCCCCCCTTAATACTTATTATCGGTCAAACCCCACAAGACAAGCTATTAAACAAGATATTTATCAACACTCCAAACAAATGTCTGGACAGACAAGGGTCTCGATATCCTTAATCTTGATACGGAACCCTAAACATCTAACAACAGGCGCGGGTCGCTGTCGCGTGAAATACACAAATTACTACGAAATGAAAAACAGAGTGGGAACTGGGAGCTTTTATTTTGCGCTGTGAGGACAGAGATTAAAGAATTCGGATACGCACTGCGCGGAGGGGACGCAGTGGTTTTTTGAACATTGAAAAGTATCATGGTATACTTTTAAACAAAGAATTTTCGGAAAATACCATTTCGAAGCCTTCATCATTGAATTCACGTTATCACAGCACTGATGGGTACAGGCGTAATCACCACGCTTGCCAAATGCGGGTTGGTGACCACAAACCTGAGCAATGTTCGGAAATTCAAAACTTTTTGTTGCTCGACCCGGGGATCGAACGCAGGACCCCCAGTATTTAAAAACACTAGACCAACAAGGCGTTGCTAGACCAACGAGGCGCTTAATACTTTAAAATAATTGATTCAGTTGCAATAAACCCCGTAAACTGTTAAGATTTAACATTCACAAATTACGGAACTTTCAATTGATCAGAAATTAAAATAGGTATAGGACACGCTGACGATACGAATCAATCACCTGACCGACAATAATGAACCTGAATGATAAAGGAAAGCTTTTAATATTTTTGTTCCGAACGTCCATAATTTTAATACTCGTATTATAGCGGTGCTTGTTAATACAGGCAAATTCTCTGCTTAAAAGGAAGCTCCAAAAAAAATATTGTTAATAGACAGGACCTACGTTATGAAATCAAGATTAGAATTTTTTTTTTTTTTTTATACTTTATTTGATATTTTAGCAACTTTATTGCACTTATAATATCAGTATATAAACTTGAAAAATTTTGTCTCAGGCGGGACTCGAACCCGCATCTCCTCGCATGCCGGGCGGGCGCCATACCATTAGGCCACCGAGACACTGCGACACAGCGTGAATTTTTCAAGCATATTCTTACGCTGTGAGCCAGCGTTGCTTCATCAAATGTTTAGGAGCTTGCACCGCCAACACCCGAAAGAAACATCTTTGCAGATGTTTGACAGTCAGTTAAGATGAAACAGCCATTTATATACTTTATTTGATATTTTAGCAACTTTATTGCACTTATAATATCAGTATATAAACTTGAAAAATTTTGTCTCAGGCGGGACTCGAACCCGCATCTCCTCGCATGCCGGGTGGGCGCCATACCATTAGGCCACCGAGACACTGCGACACAGCGCGAATTTTTCAAGCATATTCTTACGCTGTGAGCCAGCGTTGCTTCATCAAATGTTTAGGAGCTTGCACCCCCAACACCCGAAAGAAACATCTTTGCAGATGTTTGACAGTCAGTTAAGATGAAACAGCCATTTATATACTTTATTTGATATTTTAGCAACTTTATTGCACTTATAATAGCAGTATATAAACTTGAAAAATTTTGTCTCAGGCGGGACTCGAACCCGCATCTCCTCGCATGCCGGGCGGGAAGAAATTTTTAGAATTGAAATTTAATTAATAATGATTAGATAAGAGTTTAAAAGATATCATTAAAATACAGTTTAGCTATACTATTATTCTGAAAATCTCACATGCTTGTGTTCACCCTTTAATGGCATTCGTGATTAGCGTGGTTTGCGTGTCGGCTCGTTAGTAGGGATATCTTCGCTGTCTCAATTTTTACAGTTACAAGTTTCATCGGGGATTTCTCGTGGTGATACGAGACATGAGGAAATATGGAAAACTTATATTTAAATGGTGTTTCTTTTTTTATTCTTACTTATGATGTGAATGACAAAAGTATTATTTGAAAGTCCTAACACTATTTAAGGCATACAAATTTCCAATGTATATTTGGATTCCTTGAATTTTTGTAACGGTATTGTATTTACTAAAAAACCAAAAAAATATGTCTCTGTCGGGACTCGAACCCGCATCTCCATGCATACCGGGCGCGGCGCTTTACCAATTATACCACCGGGACAATACGACACAGTGCCAATTTTTCAAGAATATTCTTCTCGCTGTCTGAGATATAATTTGTTAACACATTGTTACGATGCAAAAAATAACAAAACATAATGAATATTTAAAAGTCGCAAGTGTTACAAACCAATTGTAAACTATACAGTAAAGAAAACTTGTCTCACACCATAAAGACTGGAATAAATTCGTCGACACACCAAATGTCTGGGTAGCTCAATGGCTAATGCAGTCGCCCGGTAAGCGAAAGATTGTCGGTTCGAGTTCCACCGCAGGAAGTCAAAATTTTCATTCAAGTATTTGCATTTAAAATAGACTGAATAGTGCAAACAAATGAGATATTAAAAAAAAAGTGAGATACATTGCAACAAATCATAAAAAAACAGTATTATATGACGATTTAAAAGACGCAAGTCTAAAAAACCAAGTGGGTATTAAGAAAAACTCGAAATAGCGATACACATCTAAGCAAGTTCCGATTACAGCTCGGTCACTTGGCGAGTCAGGGGCTCGTCTCCAGGGTTTTCATCCCAGTTTAGATTCATCTCTCGTGCAAATAGAAATTAAGTGAAAAGAAAATGGCTCCCGGTTTTTTAGTATTCAGGAATATTTTTTTGGTATGCGAGATATTTGAATTTCGAATTCCTGCGAGGATTGTTGTGGTGAATTCTTTCGTTTAACAATGGCTGTGTCACAATGGCGGAATAGCTGTATAGGTATGATTGGAATAATAATCGACGAATTGTAAATTCTTATAATAATTCTCATTCCTACGTAATTAGGAATTAGTATTTTCCCCGATAGGGTGAGTGATGACCTTGTATTCTTTTAATTTAGCGAACCATAGTTGTAATAGTGTTTCGAACGTATTGTGTTGAGTAGGATTTTTGTAAATTTGTTAACCTTTTTCTAGTGGCCTATCTACTTAGGTATTTCTTCAGCCTAGACTTTACTTCGCTTTTGCCTCGGTGTAAATTAAAATAATTAGGTACCTATTTGCCAAGCTACGAGTATACCTTCCCTTTGTAATACAATGTTAAATTAATAAAAATAAAATATTCAATAAAATCCCTAATTTAAATTAAAACTATTTTCCATATTTACATAATCTGTAATTATAGTTTATCGTAAATTAAATTCATTTATCTACCTACCTACCTAGCTTTCTACGCTCCGTTCTGATTGCGATCTTTTAAAGCCACATCAGTAGATGGTGATGTGAGTATATAAACTTGAAAAATTTTTTCTCAGGCGGGACTCGAACCCGCATCTCCTCGCATGCCGGGCGCGGCACTTTACCAAATTAGCCACCGAGACACTACGTCACAGGCGTCAATTTTTCAAGCATATTCTTAACGCTGTAAGCCAGCGTTTCATCAAATGTTAGGAGTTTGCACTCTTAACACCCGAAAGAAACGTCTTTAAGTTGCAAATATTTGACAATCAGTTAAGATGAAACAGCTATTGAAATCGAAAAAAATATGGCATACGTGGAGATGCGGGTTCGAGTCCCGCCTAAGTTTAAATACTGATATTATAGCTGTAATTAAATTGCTAAAATATCTTACAAAGTATTACCATAAGTTTGTAAACATAATATATTTTTTAAAAGAGGCTTATTGGCACTAGCCCACTCTTGTCGCGTAGCAGTGTTATGTAATATTAGTATATAAACTTGAAAAATTTTGTCTCAGGCGGGACTCGAAAATGCGAGGAGATGCGGGTTCGAGTCCCGCCTGAGACAAAATTTTTCAAGTTTATATACTGATATTATAAGTGCAATTAAGTTGCTAAAATATCAAATAAAGTATGTAATATTATTGGGAAGGCGTCGATGACACTCCTCCACGCCTGATTTTACTGATTTTAAATAATGGTCGACCCGGTCGTTGAAGTGATACGGTGATCTCACCACTATGCAATAGTCCCGGTAAGAAATGTTGAGGTTTGAAGACCCACTGAGCTACTTTCTTCATATAGTTATAAGGAAATGTATTAAAGAAAACCGGCCCAGTGCGAGTCGGACTCGCGCACGAAGGGTTCCGTACCATTTGACTAGTTAAACAACAGTAGGTACACAAATTTCATATTGTAAACTTCTTCGTAGGGGCATCCCCTTAATATTTATTTTATTTCAGTATATAAACTTGAAAAATTTTGTCTCAGGCGGGACTCGAACCCGCATCTCCTCGCAGGAGATGCGGGTTCGAGTCCCGCCTGAGACAAAATTTTTCAAGTTTATATACTGATATTATAGGTGCGATTAAGTTGCTAAAATATCAAATAAAATTTATTTTATTGTTTATTACTAAATTAAAAATACAACTGAGTATTTTGTGATGATTGCAAGTGCCTACTTGTTAACATTATTGATCCGACAAAAAAGAAGCCCTTAAATATTCATCTTATTTTGTTTTTAGTATTTCTCCTTATAGAGGCAACAGAAATACATAATTTGTAAAAAAATTATTTGTCTATCTATCGCGGTTCTTGACATACAGCCTGGTGACAGACAGACGGACGGACAGACGAACAGTGAAGTCTTAGTAATAGGGTTCCATTTTCACCCTTTGGGTACGGAACCCTAAAGATCACTACTTTATAGTTCATTTGATCACCATGTCACTTTATTAGGTATCCGGATTGAAATCCACGCAAGCAAAGTCGCGGGCAAAAGCAGTTTAGTTATGTAACTCAAGATGTGTCATATAAGTAATGAATACCAAGGCCTGGTTTGTGGTTCAAAAGACCTTCCTCCTCTAACCACAAAGCTTTATTAATATCCGTATTGTTATGTTCAAGGATTCTAGCTACTTTTGTTACTAACACGCAACTCATTTTTTTGGCATTGATAAGGTTTCATAGGCAAAGCCATTATTTGTGGGTCTATAAAGTAACTGTAGTTCTTTTGTTTGATCATTTATACGATTGTTAAATACATGAATATTGTTACAGTTGTTTATATTAGAGTTTATATGTCATAAATATTACTTACTTACTTATATTATTTTTTGCAGAGTTCTATATCTCCTTCTTTGTTGGTTACTTAAAAAAAAGTTATAAATTTAAAATTACTAAGCATGAAACGTCCCACTAGTCTAGTAACTTGGTCTAGTTGTTCAAGAACCGGACCAAAATCTTGGGGTCCAGGGTTCGATCCCGGGTCAGGCAAGAAGAGTTTCGAATTTTCAAACATTGCTCGGGTTTGTAATCACCAACCCGCATTTGGCAAGCTTTGTGATTATTCCTGTACCCATCATCGCTTTGTACTGTGTTACTCGAATTCAATGATGGAGGCCTTTGCCCTAGAGTGGGATGATTATAGGCTGTTACTTTACTTTACCTTTAAAATTATGGGATATTATGGAAATCTAAATCAAGTTAGCAAACTGAAGTGGCAGTGGGCTGGCCATATTAGCCGCAGAACCGACCACCGCTGGGGTAAACGAGTTCTTGAGTGGAGACCGCGTCTCGGCAAACGTAATGTAGGACGCCCTCAGGCCAGGTGGAGTGATGATTTGCGCAAGGTGGCTGCAGGAGCTGGATTCAAGAAGCCGAGGATCGACCTAAGTGGCGTGCCATTGGCGAAGCCTATGTCCGGCAGTGGACTGTGATAGGCTGATGATGAAATCTAGTTCTCTACTACGTTGTTCGAACCGCATTTGGCCAGTTATTATTAATTTAATGTCCCGCAGTGTCAACTTACAAACAACACTAGCCAGAAAAGTATTCATACATCCGTCGGTATTTAAATACAATTTCCATTCCGACACTGTAGAAATAATTTTAAAGCCACACCTGGTATGACCCAGTTCTTTCCGGGGTAAAAAATAAAAAACTTTGTACGTAATGCTATGATGAATGTTTCGTATGACAAACTGTTCGATTATGCGAGAAACGCTAAATCTTTAGTGCTAAAATCATAAATCTACTTAAGTAATTTATGAGTTTACTACCTGTCATTCGCTTCTACGAACGAACGAACGAACGAACGCCCCGTTGGTCTAGTGGTTCAAATACCGGGCCAAGATCTCGGGGTCCCAGGTTCGATCCCCGGGTCGGGCAACAAAAAGTTTCGAATTTTCGAACGTTGCTTGGGTTTGTGATCACCAACCCGCATTTGGCAAGCGTGGTGATTATGCCAGTTCCCATCATTGCTGTGGTAACTTGAATTCAATGATGGAGGCCTTTTCCCTGCAGTGGGATGATTATAGGCTGTTACTTTACTACTTACTTTATTCGCTTCTAAAACTCCGTATGCATGGGAAATCTATTCTCAGACCTACTACTTACATTTTTTTTTAAATAAAATCCTATCAAGTCGTTTTGGAGGCATTCGATAACAAACATCTGATCATAAAGAAAAAGGGTATACTTGAATTGAATTTGAGAATAAATGTAAAAAAATATAATAACAAATGTATTTTTTCCATAGAATATTTGAAAAACTGGTACACAAAAATAAGACAATAACAATATCTTTACTAATATTAAAAAAGTGAATGTAAGTTTGTTTGTTACGCTTTCACGCGAAAACTTCTTAACCGATCATCATGCAACTTTGTGCACATATTCTTGTAGGTATCAAAAGGTGACTAAGCTATTTAGCATCCCACAGTTGGGCACAAGGTTCCGAACGCGCGATATAAAGTACAGAGCCGCGGGCGAAAAGCTAACATAATAAATCTAACTAAGGTTATAAAGCTGAAGAGTTTGTTTCTTTCTTTGTTTGTTTGAACGCGCTAATCTCAGGAAGTACTGGTTCGAATTGTGTTGGATAGTCCATTTATCGAGGAAGGCTTTAGGCTATATAACATGACGCTGCGACCAATAGGAGCGAAGCATCAGTGAAAAATGTTGCAAAAATAATCGCGATCATAATAACAGAAATTGGCGCGTAACAAGTCGCGGGCAACAGCTAGTATAATAGCTGTTACCTGCTACTTGGTACCCATGAGTTTGAAACTCTCCCACGGGAACTCTACTTCTATCCGGGATAAAAAATAGTCTATCTGTTATTCTAGGTTATACAACGTGATAGGTAAATGGTATAAAAAAGCCGAAACCAGCCATGTGCATATAAATACTATATCGAATTCAGAAAGTGAATATCATTATTTGTAAAAAAAATCGGAGTCTAAAAATTTTGATTTGTATGAAATTGAAAATACCATTTACCTAACATCCTGTATAATAAAACGAACTAGGTATGTACAAAAAACACTGTAAACGCCTTTTTCACATAAACGCCATGTTCGTCGCATAATACAACTGGACGCTTTATACTTGAACTGCGCATTAATATTTAAACAAGATTAAAAGATATTCTCGAACTATTACAACAAAGGTTTTGTTAACTTTTGTAAACTGATACCTTAGGAGTGGTTTTAATACTTTAGTTAGCGAGAAATTCATATTGAGTAGAACTTCCAACAATTATAATATTTGATAAGTGCTGGGCGGGACTCAATCACATTTAATTAAGTTACTTCTTTCTTTTTTCTGAATTTACGATTAACAAAACTAACTTCTTAACGTAACCTACATATTACTAAAAAAATAAAATGGTCAATGCTCGTTAAATATCGTGTAGGAAATCAGGTTACTCAGATTAAGACCTAAAACTATCTACCGTGTAACGGAAAAAAGCATAAGAATTTTCAATAACAAAATATGTCAAACAATGTTATCTAAAAATTTAATAAGTCAGAAGGAAATACTCGTAGCACGTCAACAGTCAAAAGTTCATGTCTTGAAAAATAAAACAACGAATGACAAGCGTCGGTTTACGATACATACAGCACTGGGGGATGACAAGCATGGTATAAGTTTTATTTTAAAAAAAAGTAAGTTTTTATACTGTTTTCTTGAGTTCACGCGAACACTATACATTGACATGAAAGACATTATTACGGATGAGTGCGCGTTTATTTTTGATATAACCCGACGTTTCGAATACTTACAGCGGTCACAATCACGGGCAGTAAGTTTTTTAGTTAGTTCGCAGCGGCAAGGCGTTATCACTCATAAAGTAATTACTGTGCCTCTATGCCCGAACTATATGATCATAATTTTGAGGAACAGTTTTTGCCACATCATATTATTTTGCAATGATTTAATTTTGTGTTCTCATAATAAGTAAATTATGTAATTAACTCTTAATGAAAGTAAGTCCAAAATAGGACTATCCTGTCACCCTTTCTAAGCTAATTTAGAAAAGATCGCTTCTTAAATTAAATGGACCGGGAAAGTTTTACTTCCACCACCTCCAACTGAAAATCAGCGACACCATATCCTCTGTGTAGGCGCCTTTTTGGCTCATTTTTTTGTTTAAGATCATCATCATCATCATCATCATAATATCAGCCGAACGACGCCGACGGCTGGGCATAGGCCTCCCCCAAGGATCTCCACAACGATCGGTCCTGTGATGTCCACCTTTTTTTTTTTAATATTTAAGACATGCCTCACTGGGCCACACAAAGCCATCTAGTCCCAAATTAAGCTACTATTAAGTACCCTGTCGTATGGGGTACTAGACGACCGATAAACTTACTTAGATACTTTTTTTTTGTAAATACATACTTATAATACATAGAAAACACCCAGACCAGTACAAACAGACATGTTCATGCACACAAGTATTTGTACTGTGCGGGGATCGAACCCGCGACCCATGGCTCAGAAGCAGCGTTTATACCGCTGATCCAAATGGTCGTCATGGATGGAACCTTGACCAGATTGTTTAAGATACTAAAATGTAATATATGCCAATTTTTTTTTGGTTCATATAAAAAAATGTTATTGTCGAAGTGACAAATAAAACAAATTCTATTCTTTTCTATTCAATCTTATAACATGCAACTAGTTGCTTCGGGGTCCACACAAAATTTCCCTGTAATCTATAGGTACCTACACTATTACTACAGCCATGATGGGTATCTGGGAATTAAATGATGGAGGCCTTTGCCCTGCAGTGGGATTACAGGCAGTTATTTACTTTCACTTTATATGGAGAGTATCTTAATGTAAGGATTATTTCAGTTAATTGTGAGGTTTGCCATTCTTATTAACTGTGTGTCCCTAACACAACCGTAACTAGAACCATTCTTGTTTTTATGTGATATTTTACAGTTTTCTTCAGTGTTACCGGTAAAAATAATAAAGCAACAACGAATTTCAGTATATAAACTTGAAAAATTTTGTCTCAGGCGGGACTCGAACCTGCATCTCCTCACATGCCGGGCGGGTGCCATACCATTAGGCCCGCCCGGCATGCGAGGAGATGCGGGTTCGAGTCCCGCCTGAGACAAAATTTTTCAAGTTTATATACTGATATTATAAGTGCAATGAAGTTGCTAAAATATCAAATAAAATATAGCAACAACGAATTGTTTAAATCTTAGCTTTTGTACTATGCAATGCGTTAAGCATTATAAGAGTCGGTGTATTTTTGTTGGGCATAGACATAAAATTGTTACTTATTTCGTAACTTAACTAAAAAAAAAATATTTCACGAAGACAACAGTTTTATAGTATACTTTATTTGATATTTTAGCAACTTAATTGCACGTTTAATATCAGTATATAAACTTGAAGGCCACCATTAGGCCACCGAGACTCGGTGGCCTAATGGTATGGCGCCCGCCCGGCATGCATGCAAACATTTTTTGTCTGATCCTTGACTGTACCTGTCTGCCCTACTTATTATTCATAACCGCTTTAAGACTCTTGACATCTTTTTATAACCAATTATACACAAAGCTATTGCTAACAGATTAAACTTAAAAAACATTAACGCTACTTTATAGAATTTCGACTTTATTTTAGGGGATTAAAATTTATCGAATTATGAAAGAAATATTTTTATTTGACACACGTTTGATAAACTGTTACACAGAAACATTGCATATAAATATAACAGGAGAAAAAAAGGGCAGCCCATTGGTGTCCAAAAATAATCCCGCTCATGCAATAGAGAATATCTATATTTAAGTTTAAATTAATTATACTAATATTAGATTATGCTAGCCCTCGATATTGCAATACTACCTAAGTGACTTAGTTGAAGTACTGTAAACATAAGACCACCAACGTAAACACTTAGTAAGCAATAAACATTTTGAATTTTAATTTATCGTGGCAGATTAAGGCGAGCCACGCTGGTATTCTGCGGGAGCCTAGAATTGTAATGATTTTAATAATATTAGGGGTTAAAGTATGAAATTGCCGTTTTGTATGGACGAAATCGAGAAGTCATTTTTCCATACTAACAATTTTTTAGTTTTTTTAAAAACGCCTTAACCGTTTTCGACGCAATTAAAGGTGAAAGTTAGATGGTTATAAAGCTACGCATTATAGTTTTTATATTTCCTAAAATCAAAGTATATAATACAAAATAATATACTTAATTGAAGCAAGAAGGTCAGCTGACACATTGTAAGGGGTCTTTTCAACGACTTCCTTTGAAGTAATAGGCACTAGTATTGCATTTTTTATTAGTCAAAACTTACTTTATTTAGTTTTTGATACAATACAAAAAGAATTACGCAATAATATGACTACACTTAAGAGCTATAAACAAAATAAAAAGTGGGAAAATAATCGGCAATTTCATACTTTAACCCCTATTATTATTATTCATTAACAAAATAAATACATACAAGGAGAAAAGAGTTAAAAAATAATAGATAAAAATAATTAAAATAATACATAGATATACACATACAAATAATTTTCTTAAAACATTTTCTTCCAGAGTCAATTCATCATTGAAGAACATTTTCTAAATATTATTTTGGCACAAACAAAATAATATTTAGGAAATGTCCACTAATATTATCTGTCATAAAAACATTTTTAACATTGTGATCAAATGTTTGTAAACTAATTTACTAACGTTAGTAAACATTTTCTAACGGTAGTGTGTCAATCTTGTTAGTTCAATTCTGGGAAGAGGCGTCTCTAAAATAAACACTTTGCCTATTGCCACGCTTGGCCGGTGGATTGGCAATCACAGTTTGGCAAAAAGACGTGGCCGCTGTATTCTTTTGGCCGTACGCCTCTGCCCTAAAACCCTGACACCAAGTTACTTAAACACTGCCAACGTGGAACATTATTATAATTTTTTTGGGGTTATTCCATTCCCTTGGCCTTCCCCTACAAATCCCAACACAAATCCACTCGTGAATAATAACTTACAAAAACTGAAAATTACTCGCTCATTTTCGAACAAACTGCGCGGACAGAAACACGACCGAAGAAAGAACAAATCTGAGAGAAATCTACAAATTCATTGTCGCTGAAATCAGGCTTTATACAAATATCATATCGTCTTATTTCTTTGTGAACAAAAAAATAAAGACAAAGCCTATATTTTATACTGGTATCATTGTGATGTTTTCGTTGCCGTACAAGGCCTAAGGGGTTCCAAAGAATTTACATAAGCCTTATGGCTGTGGTGTTTTGGATGGATTGTTTTAATGTTATCAATTCTTGCACAAAACAATATTTACTGTTTTTGTTTTGATAAAAAATAATTGTTTTACGTGGTGATAGTTTGACAACTTTGGTTCAGTAAACGCTATATCTAAGCCATGGGTCGCGGGTTCAATCACCGCACAGTACAAATATTTGCGTGCATGAATTGTTTGTACTGTGGGTATTAGGTAAGTGTAATTACTACATTTTCATAAACAGGAAGAATAAAAGTAGATATGTTTATCGGTTTATTAGTACCCATAGTAAAAGCTTGTAGAAGCCTAATTTGGGACTAGATGCCTTTGTATAGCCCAGTATATAGATGTGTATATCAAAAGTTGGTTAATAAATAATTAATATATAAATAAATAATAAACGTGGCCAGCATCGCATACATTGTTCTGATCCCAATTTGAGGAATTATTTAAAGAACTCGTATTTTGGAAATCAGAAACAACGAAGGTACCACAAACCGAGGAAATATGGGAAACACTTTTTTTTCTACATTATACCCGTCCGGGAATCGAACCAGGGACCTGGGAGCAGGCAACACCTTGAAAACCGGTGTGTACGCCTCTCCGCCGCGGAGGTCGTCAAAAATATAATAAAGTATTTTTAAATAACAGTTATAAACACATAGCGTGTGTCAATATCGAATCGTGTGGTGTTAAGACATAAAATGTACCACCTCCTATCTTCTTGTTTTTTTGCGGTGGTGCCATTCTCTTAAGGCGGTGTAGGTCTAAGAGGCAGCGTTTTTGAGTTTTTAAAACCAATTTTAAATCTAGAAAACAGCGTTTGAAAGTCTGAAAAAAAAATGTATTAGTTGAGAATCTATTCTAGTCACAGTCACTAACAGTTACACGATTTGACTAACTTCGCTCGATAGACCGATAGAAAACAATCACAAACCTACCTCTCTTCGAAATGTTTTTTCAATTTCACGACTAAACTACGGACATTTTAAATAAAATTCTGATGCATGTTTAAAGCTACTAAATATTTATAGATATATTCGCTGAGTTTGAATTCATTAAATGATATACTTAATTACTATATTTAAATAACTACAAAATACGTGAGCGCGGCGGCTCGTCAGGCCCGTACCTACTGTCGCGCGCTGGCGCTTCCGGTGCGCATAGGCGCTCGATGGATATCCATAAATTTTAATCACAAACTAACGGGGCCTTAAGTCGGCTTCATGCGAGACACTTTCTTTTTAAAACTGTTCAGTGAGCAAATAAATTGCCAGTGTTCATTAAAATTATAATTCCTTGAATTAAAAAAAGGTAACCGAGGACGAAACTCCGCTGGCTTATAGCGTTAAATTTGAACAATTTCGCTAACACACTAAAATGTCTAGTTAGATTAATGGTTCAAGCAGTTTCCTGGCAAGCGGATCAGACAGTCAAAATCTTTATTTAAGGAATGGTAGTTCAATCTTCAATACATACTTCTGTTTATTAATAGAAAAAATCATCTAAAAATACTGCTACAAAACTATTTTGACTATTATCAGAGCCCTGATGAATAAAAGAACCGATATAATATCCGGTCAAAGACTATACACCCGATTGCTTACCCAACATCTAAAAGGAGCATTTTCGTATGACAAATTCAATCACAAGATTGTGATTCGACGACCAATTTATCGGGCCTGGATACCCTTTGAGGGTCAAAATTGGGAAAATCAACGATCCCAAAGCAAAGGGGACGCGAAATTGGGATGATGAAATTCGAAATCATTATTTAGCGGTTAATTCCAGCGTTGTCATTTCGGAGCTGTAATTTGAGACGTTGGTTTCATAGAATAACCAATAGATGGAGCTAGATATAAATTTAAATGGCGGTACTGTGGTTTGTGTATTATTTTTGGACCATCTTTGTCTAGTTATGTTAATATAATAGGTAAATACTCGTATTATTTTACATTGACGATGCACATACAAGTGTGGAATCGGTACATGAAACGAATAGCACCACCCCTTCTCTTCTAATGGGTGTCGTAAGAGGCCACTTTTATTTTGGATTAAAAAACAAATGTAGCAAAAAAACTCTCCTTTTTACGTTCATCAAGCCGCCCGAAGGCCTCCAACAGGGCTTAACGACTGTTATCTCGTGACAACAGCCGGGACCGACGGCTTAACGTGCCCTCCAAAGCACAGAATCGCTCAAGGTATGATGCCACAAACGGTCCACCCATCTAATTAGTGCCTACTCTCATCGTTGCTTAATATTCGTGATTACTAAGATGCATTGGGTTATGAGCGTTGTCACGCTATTTATCTAATAAAGATATTTATTGGCAAAAATGTGTTGGAATTTCCAAATACCACTACACTATCATTTAATAGTTGCTTCCTCGCTTCATAACAGTTTCTCGCTAAAATAACAGTTACTAGCGTAATGGAGGTGTCGGGTGATTTAACGTCCTCTTATATAGCACGTTAAAATACTTTATGACGACGTATTTCATTTGTGTTCTACAATTTATGCATCACATCAGTAAAATTAGTTTTACTCCTGCGTATAGGCCGCTAATAAGCGGTTTTATACCTCCTGTATATTTGACCTGTCACTGTATCGGGATAGTCATGAGCTAGTGCCGAGAAGAAGCACTACATACATACTTAACTAACGGCCATTTCCAATAACCTATCTATCTTCAGTTTTGGCATATCGGAGATAGAAAACAACTTCTGTCTTTATTTCTCTGGACGGGAAAAACAGAGATAGAACCTGTTTCCTATCTCCGATATGCCAAAACTGAAGATAGATAGGTTATTGGAAATGGCCGTAAGACAACTAAACTGATATTTGACAGTGGAAATAAAAAATGATGACAGATGCTGTATACAATAATCTATTAGTGTAATAAAACAGTTAAACAGTTAAATACATTCATTACATTCAAAATGACTATTGACACGACAAAGACGTGATGATCATTTTATTTATTGTAAAGTTTGTAATTAAAAGCTAGTAAATAAGTACTACTTGACGACCTCCGTGGCGGAGTGGCGTACACACCGGTTTTCAAGGTGTCGCCTGCTCCAAGGTCCCGGGTTCGATTCCCGGACGGGTCAATGTAGAAAAAATGTGTTTTTCTACATTTTCTCGGGTCTGGGTGTTTGTGGTACCTTCGTTGTTTCTGGTTTCCAAAATACGAATGCTTTAAATAGTTATTCAAATTGGGATTAGAACAATGTATGTGATGTTGTCCACATTTATTTATTTATTTATTATTAAAATAAGTAAGACAAACTTTTCTTTGTATACTGTGCAGTCTGTCGTCGGAGCGCAGCGAAGGTGACATCTCCTGAGGATGCCACGTGAAGTGGCGAAACGCGTCGAGGGTTTTATTGTAGCGGTGTTGGGTACTAATAATTGCATTAACTGTACTGCATGCATATTTGAGGGAGGGCGGGCGGTTTTCCTGCATGAAATAGTGCTTGCTCAATCAGTGTTAGTGCGGGTAGTGTGGTGCAGGTGCTTCCTCAAATCAGTGTCAGTGCGGGTAGTGTGGTGAAGGTATCTAGGCCGGTGTTAACAAGCGGAAATCATTAGCAACAAAATTTTTTAAATCCATAATTAGTTATGGATTTCCGCAAAGTAACGCCCGAGTCTATTAATTTTTTACTGTGCAGTCTTGTCCAATGAAGACAGCTAAATTGTAAATTCGATCCATCGATAAAAAAAAATTGAAAAAAAACACTTAAATAATTTATCACTGAACCGGGATTTATAATGCAATGTTATAATTTATAGGTAAAATCGTATTTACCTTCCCGATCGGATCGAAACGTCGGGAAGGTAAATACGATTTTACCTATAAATTATAACATTGCATTGTAAATCCCGGTTCAGTGATAAGTTTTATGTGTAACAATGCATCAAGAAAGTTTAAAAACCTACTTTAATAATATTAATAATTCTGTTTCACCCTAACCGATTTTTAAATATTTATAAAAATATTTCCTTCGGATGTTGAAGGTACCGGCCAAGAATGTGGTCATTCACCATAAGGTTGAAAGTCATTCGCGCGTCAGAGAACAACAGGGTTGATTTTCCCATGAAAATATATTTTGACAGACTAATACCTAAACGACATGGTTTGTATCGCTATTTTACTGACACCTTAGAATAAGCGTTATTATTCTAAGACTGACACATTATATTTTGTTAAAACTGATACTGACCGTACAGAAAAACAATGATGAAACTCCGGCGGCTTAAGCATGGTTGTAAGTTCTACTCCCAACTAAGGCCGTCGAGATTTCTATTCCAAAAATTGCGTTTTCAATCGACAGTCTTATTTAGACACGGTTATAGCGGTTACTGAGTTTTTGAAGCAACAAAAAAGTTTGCGAAGGATAAGTTTGACTATACAGTAGTGAAATAGCCACGTACCTCAAGAGTTGCTTTCAGAACACGAGTTATGCCTCAGCACACCATCTTTCACCCATTCTGTTGTGACGTGTGCCATTATTACTTACTGCTATACCAGGCAAGGCCCCGAAAGGGTTCGCATTAAGTAAATCTAAGCTCTATGCGCGGTTTGATTCCGTTTCCTTCTCAATGGGAAATTTATACAGCGAGGTAGGGTCACTAGGGTAAGGTAAGTTTACCCTGAAATGTTTGGTGTTTCCTCCTTTTGATGGATGGAGGCAGTTTTCTCCGCGTTCTTAAAATTCTTTGCGTTTTCCTTATTTTCACGTTAGGTCAGATATAAGTTGGGATGCTTTATAGAAGTTCAGAATGTGAGGTGTGATTTTATTTGATTAACTCTTTAGTTAGTGCGTTTGTAATTGAGGAAATTCTTGTAAAAATATTAAAAAACTTTAAAAAAAAAATCCGTAATATAGAACGAAAAAATATCTAATACGATACGATTGATTCAAAAATATATTAAAATAATTGTTTCACATCGTCGAATTGTCTTTCATTCTTTGCTGTTTCATTGTAAGTAAACGTTCATTGTCATCACCAGCTTCTATCAATCCACTGCTGGAGACCAGGCCTCTGCAAGGTTTGGCTATCACATGACCAATGCTTTTTTCTTTTTTTATAATCAATAGGTTTGCTCTTGACTACATACTTAACTCTACCGTTAAGAAGAAGCCTAAGATAGAGGGAGCTACCCAGAAAGTGGCACTGGTTAAACTGCACACCAGCGAAACACAGAAATACTGTTTGGCGCTGAACTCCGACAGGAGGGTGGTAGCATCAAGGCGCCTCTTACGAAGCCTTCCACCGCAGAGGGATCTGTTAGCCGTCATCATTGGTTGGAAAACCAAAGATGCCGTTACCCAGGGTGGACCACTAGGAGGTAGATCCCACCACCCCAAAAGAATGCTTTCCCATCTCCATGCTGAAGAAAAGACGCTACTGTCAGTGTTCTTCTGACCTTTAATTGCTTCTTATTGCACCCACAGGAAAAGAAGGGGTGGTGCTTGTTCGGTACGAACACTTAAGTTTTGCAATACCCAAGTGAGATTTGCGTTACTTAGGCCATCGGTCAAGATGTTGCGATTCTATCATTTATTTAATAGCATATAATTTCAGTGCATATTTCGCCACCATCGGGAGCACTCACTAACATTTAGGCTAACAACAACGAACAGTTTGTTGAACGGAAAATATAGTTACTTTGTGATCGTACCAAACTCTAATCATTCCAACAACCTCTCCAAAGTTCAGGCACTATCAGTGCTATTCTTATAATATGTATACTGGCGCAGTCTATTCCTTTTTTCAGAACAGCACTTAATCTTTATAAATGCAGTCAAAGCCACTGTTAAAGCTACATATTATGATAACAAATGAATACGAGTATCTATTAGCTGTTCAGTATTACGACCAAACTAATGATGCAGTGAAGTTAGTAGAGCTATTAACGATACCAAAACTATTATAATAAACTAATCACGTGGGATTATAGATATATACATATATATCTACACTAATATTATAAAGAGGAAAGATTTGTATATTTGTGTGTGTATGTTTGTCTATACTGAAGAGAATATTGAAGAATATTGTCTATACTATACTATGCTGAAGAGTTTGTTTGTTTGTTTGTTTGTTTGAACGCGCTAATCTCATGAAGTACTGGTCCGATTGGAAAAATTCTTTTTGTGTTGGATAGTCCATTTATCAAGGAAGGCTTTAGGCTATAGAACATCACGCTGCAACCAATAGGAGCGAAGCATGAGTGAAAAATGTTGCAAAAATAGTCACGATCATAATAACAGAAATTGACGCGAACGAAGTCGCGGGAAACAGCTAGTAATGAATAAACTCAATAACCACTGAATCGATTAAGATGAATGATTTTGTTTTTATGGTCGATCAGACCTTGGGAAAGGATATAGGCTAGCTAGGATTTTTAACTGTCTTTAAAAAAAGGCGGAAGGCGAAAGAAGGATCTGGCGGAAATGCTTTACAGCCTTAGCCTCGACAATTGGGGCTCGGAATGAACTTGGACAAGACGAAAGTCATGTTCAATGCCCATGTCGTTCCAGAGCCCCTGTTTGTCGGAGATTCGGCCCTCGAAGTTGTTCAGCAGTTTTAATAAATAAAATAAAATAAAAATAAGAAAAAGGTACAACGCTTCCTAAATGTGGCGATAATTTCAAAATTCTCCCCTTGGGGAGTTCTATGCCCACCAGTGGGCTGATACAGTCTGATGACGTTGATGATATCTTTCTATCTACAGAAATATTTTGTCATCATTATCATGATCAGATTGAATGGCAAAGAACTTCTGCCTTTATTTTTCTGGCAAAACTTCAGTTACCACTTACGATACCCAAGGCCGAGAAGGGGTAGCGCTTTTATATCATTATAAGGCTTCGCAAAGCTAACGGCTTGATTTCCCTCACTTCAAATAATAAAGCTTTGTTTTGCACCCATTAAGCTGATGCCAGGTCAATAGACCTGGTACAGATTTTATTACAGAAATCGACGAACCTTTTTTAAAATTCCTAAATTATTAGCAACCCTATATTAATTTTACTGGCTTAACTCGAACAGAGATGCCACTCTAGTAGGTAGGTAATAAGGCTTAATTGGGATTGTTCAAAATATCCTCGAAAAGCCACTGAAGCAGAGAATGTATCTCTTGAGACCAGTTCTGAGAGCTTTCTTAGTTCAGTACAAAACAGGATGGCTATTACACCGTTGGAACTGTGAATTCTATAATTTTATTTAAACTATTTTTAGTCAACTCATTGGAATAGGACTCTTAAATAGGAAGAATGTGTTTCATTATTTAGTAAAAGCCTATAATCATTCCACTGCAGGAAAAGGCCGCCATCATTGAATTCAAGTAACTACAGTAATGATGAGTACTGGCATAATCACCACGCTTGCCAAATGCGGATTGGTGATCACAATCCCGAGCAATTTTCGAAAATTCTAAACTTTTGGTTGCCCTACCCAGGGATCGAACTCGGGACCCCGATATCTTGGCGTGATATTTTAAACCAGTTGACCAACGGGGCATAATTTATTATTTATTATTATAAAAACATCCACTTTGTATATTTATTTAAAAATAATTTTCGGCACAACGATTTACTCGGTTTGCCTGCAGGATCTGATAATAATCATAGATTTAAATACCTTACATTAGTTTATACCTAAAAAAATAATACTTAATAATTACATCTCAATTAATCTCACTAATCTTAAAAATATTACAAATGCATAAATTACGGTTACTCAATTATGCCCGAACGGCTAAAAAAACCTGAACGAAATTTGAGACAGAAACTTTAAGTATATGTATACGTATCCTAAAATACCAACTACCAAATAGACATACTAAGCTTTTTGCAGTGGCTGGCCTTGCAATGGCTTTTGAATGAGAAACACCAGGTTATTTTTGTGACCGAGGTGATGTAAGATGAAATGAGTGTACAGTACTACTTTACTAGATTATATAGGTTAATATTAGGGGTTAAAGTATGAAATTGCCGTTTTGTATGGACGAAATCGAAAAAAGGCAATTTTTCCATACTAACAATTTTTTAGTTTTTTTTAAAACGCCTGAACCGTTTTAGATGCAATTAAAAATGAAAGTTAGATGGTTATAAAGCTACGCATTATAGTATTTAAATTTCTGAAAATCAAAGTATATAATACAAATATACTTAATTGAAGCAAGAAGGTCAGCTGACATATTTGTAAGGGGTCTTTTCAACGACTTCCTTTGAAGTAATAGGCATTGTATATATATAGTATATAGTATTGCATTTTTTTTAGTCAAAAGTTATTTCATTTAGTTTTTGATACAATACAAAAAGAATTACGCAATAATATGACTCTAATTAAGAGCTATAAACAAAATAAAAAGTGGGAAAATAATCGGCAATTTCATACTTTAACCCCTATTATTACGCTACGGTGTAATAGTCATCCATATGTCTGCGAAAATTCGGGAGCCATTGTGATTTTAATTAAATATTCTATTAATAAATAACATTCCCACAGCTTCTAAAGATTAAGGATGTTATTAATTGCTGACTTAATATAGTCTCTACAACCTTATTATTATTAATTCGTAATGAGACATTTAATAAAACGTAAAATTCATTAAGTGACAACGATTCATCAATTTCGAAATAAATTGAAATTTCAGTCTTCTTGGATTATCACAAAAAAAAATTAGAAAAAGCATTAAACCACCAATTTTGAATAGGTGCAAATATTATTAAATATTGACAAATGTTAAGCACCGACGCCAATTGATGGCTTATTTAAAGCTTTTCGTTTGTAATTTTTTGTATTAAAAGTTTCATCTATACTAATATTACCGCTGAAGAATTTGTTTGTTTGTTTGTTTGTTTGAACGCGCTAATCTCAGGAAGTACTGGTCCGATTTGAAAAATTCTTTTTGTGTTGGATAGTCCATTTATCGAGGATTCGATAAGGAGGAAGGCTTTAGACTATATAACATCACACTACGACTAATAGAAGCGAAGCATGAGTGAAAAATGTTGCAAAAATAATCGCGATCAGAACAACGGAAATTGACGCTGACGAAATCGCGGGGAACAGCTAGTTTAAAATAAACTCAATTTTTACGTTAAACCACAAAACGGAAATATATTCAATTACAAGTGTAGTTAATAGCGGTCACTATTTAAGCTTTTAAAATCCGATTCCTATAAAACGTGTGTGTCAACCACAGATGTTTTATAGGAATCGACTTATAAAATATAAACGAATTTATTCGGAAGTAACTTATTGAATAAAAAGGTAAAAAATACTACGAATGTTCTGAAACTGTTTTTCAACCATTAAATTGCTGGCGTCAATTTTATTACAAAATACTTTCGTGATTAAGTATTTCGACTGCTACTTTTTGAAATCATAAACTCTTTTTATTAACCGATTGTAAAAAGTTTGTGGTTTTTTTTTTCGGATGTTGGAGCACACTAGCCAAAACAATGATAGAGCTCAGGTAACTTACATCGTCGACAAAGACAATATATTGGTAGCTCAATTGGTTAGAGCAGTCGCCCGAAAAGCGGAAGGGTGTAGGTTTTTGTCCCACGTAAGAAAGTCGATATTTTTAATCAATAATTTGATTAAAAATATCGACTTTCTTATTTTTTATTAAATTAACCAGACGTTATCGCCCCTTGGTCTAGTTAGTGGTTTAAATACCGGGCCAAGATCTCGGGGTCCTAGGTCCGATCCCCGGGTCGGGCAACAAAAAGTTTCGATTTTTCGAACGTTGCTCGGGTTTGTGATCACCAACCCGCATTTGGCAAGCTTGGTGATTATGCCAGTTCCCATCATTGCAGTGTTAACTTGAATTCAATGATGCCTCCATCATTGAATTCAAGTTTTCCCTGCAGTGCGATGATCATAGGCTGTTACTTTAACCAGAAGTGGTTAAGCAAATAACTTATTCAAAATAAGTTGGTGCGAGGGGTATACTAGTGAAATCTCTCTTTGACCTACTAAAAGACTTTGGTCCAATCAAGGTCAAGGTAAAGGTCTACCAAGGTAGACCAAAGTCTTTTAGTAGAGCTTCTACTTTTGTAGACCAGTCCTTGATTTTAGTGACAGTGATTTTGGGCCAAATTTCATTAATTTTATAGAAAGACTAATTGAAACTTTTGGGTTCATCCATTGCTAAAACGAATGTCTAAAGCAGAATTAATAGAACATACCAAATATTTTGAGACAGGGAAGGCTACTCGGACAGAGAAGGAGAGCGGCGACCTGCATGTGTAGAAGATCCCTCCTAACCCTACAACTGAGTTGCAAGTCCTAGGCACTCTCCTGATTAGCTCGAACAAAGCGATGGACCGTGAGTCCTTAAATAAATAAATAATAAATAAATATTTAAGACATGCCACACTGGGCCACACAGAGCCATCTAGTCCCAAATTAAGGTACTATTAAGTACCCTGTCGTATGGGGTACTAGACAACCGATAAACTTACTTATATACTTTTTTTTTTTGTAAATACATACTTATAATACATAGAAAACACTCAGACCAGTACAAAGAGACATGTTCATGCACACAAATATTTGTACTGTGCGGGGATCGAACCCGCGACCCATGGCTCAGAAGCAGCGTTAACTGCCGCTGATCCAAATGGTCGCCTTGGATTTAAAGAGGTAACGTTTTAGTGGTGGATGATTTGAAATAAAAAAGCGTAGGTACAACAGAACTTACCTAAATATGTGATGCGTGCTTATTTTATCTTTTGTATTACAATGCATAACTTTTAACGGAACTTATAAAATAACGAAACCCTTTGACAATTCATTTAATAAATGTTTGTAAGAATATTCCATAATAATGGATTGATAATTGAGTTGATAAAACGATCTCCCTCCGTAGCAGTCTTTTACTACTCATGATACAGCTGGTAACACTGTTTGTAAACTCACTGTTTACTCGCTTCTGTTCTCGACTTGAAGCAAACAAGAAATTCTTAAGAAAGGTACATGGTAGTAATCTCGTAACAACTAACTCTCAAAATGTATTGCTAGTTTAATGGTTATAACAGTCGCGCGGTAAGGACAGGATCGTCGGTTCGAGTCCCACTTAATGGCACACAAAGTTTTATTTAATTATACTTTTAAATTAGGCTAGCATTGAAACACTAATAATTTATTTATTTCTTTCTTTCTAATAAACCCTTTAGTGTAAATGTAGTTTAATTTATATTTGATATTATACTTTTATCAAATTCAAAATGGCGAACTCACAAACAACACTGAAATTGTAATGGATGCCATAAACGCGGGTGATGAATAGGGAAAATGCTTTAGAAATTAAGTTCATTAAAATTTCGCGCGTCGTTTGGAAGAGTATCGCTTTATTCTACATGCAATATGTAACATTTCAAATAGTACAATATGGGAATGAATTTGGTATAGGCTGATTAAAATTATGAATATTTTAAGTATTTGTGTACGTAAATGACCAATATTATCGTCATCAATCCATTGTTGAACATAGGCCTCTCTAAAATAAGTTTTTTTTTTTAATAGAACAAATGAAATTTCTATCAATTGACATACTTTTTGCGTAACAAGCTGAAATGACTCCGGATTTCTAGGCATTGAATTTAAATTAGGTAACTTTAAAGAAATGGTGTTTTTTTTGGAATTATTTTTATTTGTCAGTATAGTAAAGTAGTATCATGTTATATACCTAAAATACCTATGCTATCATAGTTTGGCCAATAGTGGTTGATCGATGGACCAAAAGAAAAGATGTTTCATAATACAATTTACGCATAAATATTATGCCAAAAAACAGAAAAAAAATACGCGTCGCACTGAGACATTCCACTTTCTTTTCCAGTTGAAAAATAAATAATAACAGACAATCCCAAGCATAAAAAAAAATGCAAAAAGTTTCCAAATGCTAAAAAACCACGGAAAGATTGAATGCCTGAAGCCGTTTTAATAAAGAAGCGGGGCGTTCCGTCCCCAATGTCACCCAAATGCTTACGGACAATACATGTTCCTGGAAAAGACGGATTTGCATAAAGATCTCGGAAAAAGTGAAACATATGGGCGAAGTTTCGCTTTATATAAAGGAGCGGTTATCTTTGAAAGGCGTTACTCATAAGCGATAGCGTTTTGCATCGTCAAGTTACGGCCTATAATCATCACACTACAGGGCAAAGGCCATCATCATTGAAATTCAAGTTACCACAGCAATGATGGTTACAGGCATAATCATCACGCTTGCTAAATCCGGGTTGGTGATCACAAACCTGAGCAATGTTCGAACATTGAAAACTCCTGTGGCCGGACCTTGGGTTCGAAACCAGGACCAAGGTCTTGGCCTGGTTAACCACAAGATCGACGGGGCGTTTGTGACATACTGTTTTCTTGTGTTTACGCGAACACTATACATTGAAATGAAAGATAAGTTTACGGATTTTAATTGGCGTTTATTTTTCGTTTAACCCGAATTTTCGAACACTTTACAACGTTCAACTGAAGCGTGATGATTATGCCAGTTCCAAACATTGCAGTGGTAACTTGAATTCAATGATGGAGGCCTTTTCCCTGCAGTGGGATGATTATAGGCTGTTACTTACTTACAACTTTCATGGTTACGGGCAGACAGTCTGCCCGTGCTGAAAAATAAACGCGAATTCAAATCTAAATCTTTCATTATCTTTCACTTAAAACCGAAACAAAATGGCTTAAATAAACATTGTTACTGCAGAAACACAATAAAAATTTAAAGAACCATTGCTTTTTAGCCAAGCTTTACATTTTCTGCTAAATGCTGAAAGACTTGAACTCTTACTAATTCGCCTAGAAATAATTCAAAACTCAACCCGTGTTATGAATTATCTGCCTATTACTCGAAGGTTCTAAAGAATGCGTCAGACATCCCAGAATATACGCGAAGAATCTTAAAAAATAATGAACTTCTACCCTTAAACAAGTCATCAAATCCGATGAGATAGTAAAGAATGGAATTTCTTATCAAGAATCGGTCCGGCGAGTGCGGTTTACACGGGACGATGTTTTAGTACTCAGCTCAGGTACAGAAATTGAGGGGAGTTTTTTGTGAAGTATCTTTTGTAAGTAATATAGTCGTTTTATGTTATGTTCACTGCTTATCGGTATAGATTTTATGGTAGATTTTGCTATTTTGTACGTCTCATGTATGATGAAAGTAAATGTTAGACATAAATCTAGTGTAAAAACAAAGTGAAAGTATGTTTTTCCAAACAAAACTATTTGTTTACCAATACTTCTACTAAAAATAGTTTCATACCAGTATGTAAAATAAGTATCTGAATACTACATACTACTAAATACCTACGACGTGTATTTTTAATGTATGTATCTTGTATTTATTAGCTAGCGAAGACTCTTCGTGGCAAAAGGCATTGTACTGCTTGCATTTGCAATAACACCCCAAATAATTATTCTCGGTAGGCTTTTCAATTGTCATTTTAAGTATGAGTAAAATTAATCTAAAAATAAGGAATAAGTAGTTTGAATTCTATTTCATTATACTGTATGTATTAACAAGGCCAAAGTCCTGTCTAACTATAAGACAGCTATATTAAAATGTATGTCATACCGCTGACATTATAAAAGTTTTTTTTTTTTGACAAATTAGCCATGTTATAAAAACAAAACTTCAATCTTGTTTAACTTTTTCGCAGTAACACAGATGAAGTTTATAAAAATATAAGCTTATGTATTTAAAATCGCTCAGTATAAATCCCATTTGCCCGACGAAAGTTGTTTACCCAGATGAACGCTATAACCTCCAAAGAGTTTGATGTACCTTTTACAACCTGCATAAACCCAAATTCATGATTTTACGTGACTCCAAACAGCCAGTATTTGATGTTAATGATTATGTACAAGGTGTAAAAAAGGAAAATGGCAGCGTGAGCCTAAATTTAATTAAAAAGGTGTTTAATTAAAAATAACAAGAAAAACTAAAAAAAGGAGAGATTTGCAGTCATTACCAGTGCAGCAGATATTTATGTTGGTCGGATTTTTAATGAGTGGTTTTATGAAATTTGATATTAGAAACCGACGAAATAGGTGTTGGTAATTCGATGCGATTATTTTTATGTTTGTTTACATACATAACTTTTAAGCGTTAAGAATTTGTAGCTCAAATTTTTAAAAAAGAACACTACAGTATGGCTTGCCAATAAATATTCATTTTTTCTATTTTACAAACGAATAACATGATATAGCCAGGTACCAATCTTAAGTTCAGCATTTTTAAGATTGTCAACGTACTCTAATGCCGAGGAATTTCTATTTTATTTTACAAAATAAAATAGAAACAAGACCAAAAAAAAAACATCGGATATACTTAGGCATAGAGTCTTGTTGTTAGCTAATTGCCTGCCTGCTCAATACTGAATCTGTTGCGGTTAAATAAATTAACGTGGCTTTTGAGACCTTATCTCCCGCTTTTTACAATACCTTTAGACATTTGTAACAATATTGTACTCATTGAAATTATGATAAAGAACACTAGAACACTATTATGCATCTCAAAGACTATGTTTATGCGAAAAAACATTATACTAAAATTGTTATGCGAAACATAGTTATGATTTAAAATATTATGCAACCGGTATAACAGCATTTTTAACATTATAATCGCTTCCCGCTTCGCTTATAACGTGGAATAAACCCTAAAACCCCGCGGCGCTGAAACCGCAGCTGCTCTCGGCAAGTTTTGTTTGAAATACGATACAAACGGTTATTTTTCTCCCAAAAAAAACGACGATTATACAAGTGGCGGTTTTTTAACGCACCATTGTAACTTGCTAAATTACGAACAGGTGCTCCTAAGTGCTGGGTCGGAAGGTTCATTTTCGCTTAGCTTTGTTGAGATAAATTTTTAAATTTTTAGTTTGAAGTTTCGTACAATTTTTAGCTTTACTTGATTCGGGACAGAATGTAGTATAACCAAAGGCTGCTCACAATTATTTTTTTATAACAAGCAATCTAAATTTGCTCTTAAAATGAATATTAAACTCTGCCTGTCTCTCGCAAACATTCACACGCAAACTATATTCAAGTAAACCAATGGCCTAACATCATCACACTGCAGGGCAAAGGCCTCCATCATTGAATTCAAGTTATTAAAGCAATGATAGGTACAGGCATAATCGTCACGCTTCGCAAACGACGCTGCTCGTCTCCAGTCAGTACCTAAGTACCTTACTTGCCTCTTCAGACACCTGTAGACGAGGAGAGGTGGTGAATTTCTAGTTTGTTAGTTCTATATCATTCTGAAATTCAATCAGTTCTCCCTATACCATAAGATGATACTCGAAACCTAATAACGGTTTACCACAACCGAGATTAATATCTGTATTAATGACAGCGCAGTCCGTAATTAATGTTATTATTGTGTTCATAGCTTCTTAATAGCCTAGTCGCAATATCTGTCTAATAAAACATACTAGTATATACGCAATAAATCTTTTTTCGTTAGATGAACAAGTGAATAATATACAGGATGAAATTGTAACCACTTTCCAAAATTTTTATAGGCGTTCAGTATCGTGTTTAGAGCCTATTTATGAAGTAAAAAATGTAATAAAAAATAAAATAAAATAGTCACCCAAAAATAATTTTTGCGATATAGTTTTCAATTTTTACGGTCCTAGACCTGTTAAGGTATAAAGGGACAATCAAAAACTTATGAATAGTATCGTAATTAATTATTGAAATGCGCAATGCGTAAAAAAAGTGTTGCAAGGAGGGCGTATCAACAATTTTAGATATTTGGCGGACATTTTCTACGTGCTTTATCTTGAAATTTTTGTACTGGGCTATACTAAAAGAAAAAATACGTCATTTGTTTTTTGTGTCGTAGATTGATATATTAAAATTTGGAAGGTGGTTAAAATTTCACCCTGTACAGTTATGGAGCCTGTCCCAGGAACCGTAACTCTGTCATCCATTTTATTAATAACATAACATAATACAATGTATTAGCACATACATTGTAACCAAGCGACCGCGACGCTGATGTGGCCTAACGGATGTTTAGACTATATCAATCGCCACGTAATCATTGAAGTTAGATTAAAAAAACCCTAGCTGTAAGATTCCGCGTGAAATAAATTCATTCTGTATCGAAGCTTCAAGCTGAACAGTCTCATCTTAGTTTTACTCGTAGTTGTCCTTTTTAAAAAGCTCCCTCTCAAAGTGGAGATTTAATATATAGTAAATATTGACGGTGATTGCAACAAAATTAAGTAAGTCAATTACTGAAATTTACGTGAACATAACGCCCCGTTTGGTCTAGTAGCTTAAGTACCAGGCCAGGATCTCGAAGTCCTAGGTTTGGTCCTTTTTTTGCTCTAGTTCTTAATCAACAACCCGCATTTCTTAAGCGTGGATAATGGGGGCTATCGCTAGTAAATTTGCCACTAGAGGCGCTAGTGTCGCGTGAGGTCCAATATCATTCACTTTGTACTGGTTTTAGCGGAATTTGTTGCTTAAATTATAATTTCTTAAATTTACCTGCCGGAAAGTGATCTCCATCGTAAAATATAGCAAATATGGATTATTTGGCGATTAATGTGAACGCTTTAAAAGCGGAATTAAGAAAAAGCGCAAAAATAGGCGGCCTCAAGAGCAACTATTTCAGAAGTTAGTTTGCTGATATCAAGATAGTTATTTATAAACAATATAACCTTAGTTAGATTCAAGATATAACACTTTTTTTCGGCGCCAATCGCCTTTTACTGCTATACTTCCGGACCTCAGTCTACAGTGGCGCCAACTGGTGAGCAAAGAAACGGTAGTCCCTTGCCTTGCAGTGGGATGATTATAGGCCGTTACTAATTCGTTCAAAACATTTTAATGTAACGTAAGCTGGTATTATATTAAACATTATCTCTCATATATTTCTACTTTACATAACGACTCATGTGATGTATGTGAGTCGGTCGTAACTCAGAAACTATAAAACCCAATTACCATAAAACACATCGGACTAAAAAGATGAGGGCTGCTTAAGGTATTTTAATGTCTACCACCCGTATTTTAAACAAGTAAAAGTAATTACGCCCCGTTGGTCTAGTGGTTTAAATACCGGGCCATGATCTCGGGGTCCCAGGTTCGATTCCCGGGTCGGGCAACAAAAAAAGTTTCTAATTTTCGAACGTTGCTCGGGTTTGTGATCACCAACCCGCATTTGGCAAGCGTGGTGATTAAGCCAGTACCCATCATTGCTGTGGTAACTTGAATTCAATGATGGATGCCTTTTCCCTGCAGTGGGATGATTATAGGCTGTTACTTTACTTTACTTTAAAAGTAATTACACGAGAACAAGTAAATACTTAAGAGACAATTTGTATTCCTTAATCTAGTAATTATCAGAAGCCTGAGACATAATTGTTCAAGGTTATATAATGATAAAATCATTTGACATTTAGTACCTACATAACTGACGCCACTTTGACTTCTGCGGAATTTTCATTTTCTTGTTTTTATTGACATAATATATAATGTTTTCTGTTTAGTCTGATTAGCATAAGTGAACTAAATGTAACTATTTTTTGTTTATATTTATCACTAGCTGTTCCCCGCGACTTCGTCCGCGTCAATTTCTGTTATTATGAACGCGATTATTTTTGCAACATTTTTCACTCATGCTTCGCTCCTATTGGTCGCAGCGTGATGTTATATAGCCTAAAGCCTTCCTCAATAAATGGACTATCCAACACAAAAAGAATTTTTCAAATCGAACCAGTACTTCCGGAGATTAGCGCGTTCAAACAAACAAACAAACAAACTCTTCAGCTTTATAATATTAAGTATAGAATATAGATTCAAGGAAATATTTTGTGAGCAAGCGTGCTAACCACTGTGTTTTAATTCGCATTGCCATTTTGTTTTATTAATTATGAAATTATTGTATGCCTGCTTTGGCGGAACATAGTGACACTACACCTTCTATTGTATTAATTACCTATGATTCACAATAAATGTTTCTGATTCTGATTCTGATTCAAAAGTTAGCATTTTCAGTCAAACAATATGACTATTAATGGTAGTTTAGTGACCCATTTACACTTAAGCACTAGGTAGTAAATGTAAAAGGATATTGCTGAACTCCCTGTAAATAAACTTAAATCGTATGTCAAAGTTATTTTAATGAAAAAGGGCTATTACACTGTTAATGATTATTTAAATGATAGAAATGTATGGCATTAAGTTGTCCCAGCTCGTACTTGCTTAAACCTTGTAAAAATTACCTTACCTTGTGAAAATTTATTTAAAAAGAGGCTGACAATAATGACCGAGTTTCTTGCGCTGCTTCTTCTCGGCACTAGCCCAGACTTGTCCCGAAGCAGTGGTAGGTTTAAATATTGGGACGTGTAAAAGCGCCTCCTGGGGCCTATTTGCAGCAATTTTAACTGATTTTAACTGTAATGACTGTATAAAGCAATAATTAATTACTTCTTTATAAATAGGGGAGTAAGACATTTTATTAAAGATATTGTATTATAAAATAAAATTATTGTTGACGACCTCCGTGCCGAGTGGCGTACACACCGGCTTTCAAGGTGTCGCCTGCTCCGAAGTCCCGGGTTCGATTCCCGGACGGGTCAGTAAAGAAGAAAAATAGTTTTTTTTTATATTTTCTCGGGTCTAGGTGTTTGTGGCAACTTCGTTGTTTCTGATTTCCAAAATTAAAATGTTTTTCAACAAGTATCTTCTTTATGTGAATGGCTTTGAACTTGCCTTTACACACACTAGTCGGGTGTTTTAATACAATACTAGATTTTCTGTGTGAACTGCATATTATATCACGTAAGTGGAAACCTTCACCCAGCAGTGTGCTACAAAATAGCCTATGTCCTTTTTCAAGGCCTAATCTATTTTTGTACCACATTTTAGAGACACCCCACACTAGCGTCTTTCGGGCGTCGACGTCGAGGCAGCAACCAATCGGTGTTGACGCAACGCCTGCGTAGCGGCATTTACTTAACGCTGATTGGACACTGCCGCGACGTCGACGCTCGAGAGACGGTAGTGTGGGGAGGCCTTTATCAAATCGGTTTAGTAGTTTAGGCATGAGAGTTTAACAGAGAGACAGAGTTACTATTGCATTTATGTTATTAGGATATCATTTTGTATATATAGGTATAGTAAGTCTTAGTTAAACTATGTCCAGCTGTGGACTCTAATACTATGTTAGCACGCAAACCATTTAAAGTTAAATGTGCCTCGGTGAGCCGTAATTAATTATCTCAAAAACCTCTCTCGCTTTAAGAATTTTGCGATAAAAAGGAAATTCACTAATGGTCTTGGCCTTTTACTAGAGTTGCCGCTCGATAATCCACTATCGATAGTCTATCGATAGCTGACGTCGTCATTTCAATAGTATCGATATTAGCGTTAGTATCGATACTATTGGAGATCTATCAGAATGACTTTCTCATCATCTTCAAAAATTTTTATAGGCGTTCAATATCGTATTTATGAAGTAAAAAATGTAAATCAAGTTTTCACCCGAAAATATTTTTTGCAGCATAGTTTTCAATTATTACGGTCCTAAGCCTGTTCCTAGGTATAAAGGAAAAATCAAAAACTTAAGAATAGCATCGTAATGAATGAGTGAGATGCGCATAGCGTAAAAAAAGGGTTGCTAGGAGGCCGTATCAAAAATTTTAGATTTTTGGCGGACATTTTCCAAGTGCTTTAGCTTTCGTTTTTTGTCTCGTAGATTGTTATAATAAAATTTGGAAGGTGGTTAAAATTTCATCCCGTATATTGCTGAAATCGATTCCAAATTCACTAATACTATTGATTGGTAGCAATACCATCGATAGTAAAAAAAAGTATCGAACCCGGGACCGCGAGATCTTGGCCCGGTATTTAAGCCACTTGACCAACTGGGCGATAGTAGCGATCCTATTTTATCATAATACTATCGATAGTATCGATAGTATTTTGGGGTGGTGGGATCTATCACCTAGTGGTCTACCCTGGGCAACGGCATCTTTGGTTTTCTAACCAATGATGACGGCTAACAGATCCCTCTGCGGTGGTAGGATTTATAAGAGGCTGCCTGGATGCTACCACCCTCCTGCCGGAGTCCAGCGCCAAGCAGTTTATCTGTGTTCCGCTGGTGTGAGGGAGAACCATTACCTCTGGGTAAGCTCGCTCCATCTTAGGATTCTTCTTAGTAAGTAACCGTAAGGTTAAGTATGTAGTCAAGAGCAAGCCCATTATTTGTAAAAAAAAATCGTCAATTTGACACTAGCGATAGCACAATCGATATCGCAACTAGTTGACCTCGAAAACTCTACTTTTTACGGGTTGGGCCGCGGGTGGTGGTGTAAGTGGTAAAATTTTTTGAAATACTTAGTACGAGGTGTACTAGTTCCGCCACACCTTTGACTACTTAAGATTAGGATTTTATACAAATGGGTCGTGGAATACGAAGATGGGTCAGAACAGGCGATGTTAGCCGGCGCTAAAGCGAAGGTAGCGCCGATAAAAGCTCAGAAGATACCACGGCTGGAACTATAGGCGTTACTGCGCACCTTGTTTTTTTTATTTTTATTGTCATCGTGAGTGTGATACTTGTTTACTTTCTTCTATAGGATACAGGAAGTATATAAGTGTTTTTTTTTATTTTATTGGTTTATTGAAAGTTTCTAATAAGGTTTCATTGTTTAGGTTTTGTTGATGGTTTTTAGGCGTCTTGGTTAAAGCCCCGTATTAACGCCCCGTTGGTCTAGTAGTTTAAATGCCAGTCCATGATCTCGGGGTCCCAGGTTCGATTCCCGGGTCGGGCAACAAATAATTTTGAATTTCCGAACGTTGCTCGGGTTTGTGATCACCAACCCGCATTTGGCAAGCGTAGTGATTATGTCAGTTCCCATCATTGCTGTGGTAACTTGAATTCAATGATAGAGGCCTTTTCTCTGCAGTTGGATGATTATAGGCTGTTACTTTTTTTACAGCAGACACCCGTGTAATGTGGCAACCGGGAGATGGAGTAAAAGAACTGTTAGGCGCAACGTATAGGTTTATTGTGTCTTAATAATTGGCTATCCTTAGCTTACATACTAATTGAGGACATAGTGCGGGGTGCGGAGGTTTGACGATCATTTGGATCAGCGGTAGTAAACGCTGCTTCTGAGCCATGGATCGCGGGTTCGATCCCCGCACAGTACAAATATTTGTGTGCATGAACATGTCTGTTTGTACTGGTCTGGGTGTTTTCTATGTATTATAAGTATGTATTTACAAATAAAAAGTATATAAGTAAGTTTATCGGTTGTCTAGTACCCCATACGACAGGGTAATTAATAGTAGCTTAATTTGGGACTAGATGGCTCTGTGTGGCCCAGTGAGGCGTGTCTTAAATATTTATTTATTTATTTATTATTTGAGGTGTTACTCATACACTACACCCGGTAAGCGAAGGTTGTGAGTTCGAATATAGTCGAAAAATACAAGTTACACCAGCAATTTACTTGCTGGACGAGCAAACATAATAATAGTCTCATCCACGCACAATATTAACGTAATAAATATCAACTTTCCTAATACAGTAACATTTATTTGGGCTGATCAGAAATGTTCTGCTTTGGTCTCAATCGTTAAAACTTTCTCTAAAGTAACGGTGAATTCTGTTTTATTTCGTTTGTTTTATATCTTTTCTGCGTTCATTTTCCAACTGAATATAAAAAACCGGCAAAACGCGAGTCGGGTTTGCGCACTAAGGGTTCGGTACGTTAATTTAATAATATACAGGTTCATACCAGGCTGGGCAGGGAGATAAATACGAGTAGTGAAGGTGAGTGTGGATGAGGAAAGGGGCCTAGATCTACTCTAAGATCTATTTTATTTTATTTATCAAAAAACCAACAGCTTTACAATTATTACACTGTCAACAAAATACTTATTTAACGTACAGCCAATAACAGGTTTTTCTATATAAACTAATGGTAACACAAGTAAAAACGGCAGTTCATCGCCTTTCCCAACTTGAGCTTACAACGAACAACGACAAAAGCTTACCACAGCAATTAAACTTATATTATTTACATTATCTATTAAAATGTAACTATAAAAACAGGCAAATAAATGTAAAACTTCAGAACTTACTTATTAAGTAATGAAAGAATAAAAGAATAAAAGTCACAAAATAAAAGTCTGCTGTCTACTCGGAGTTTCTCTTTCTGCCACGCATGGACCCGGCACCCGCACGGTAAATCCATGGAACGCTAAGAACTTTGTCTCGTTGAATATTCCAAACGTCTACCTGTTAATATCGAGCAAAAAATCGAGCAGAGCTTAGCGACGGGAGTGTGTTGACTCTCTGACGCTGGTTATCAAATGAGATAGCGATGCGTAACAGAGTATTTTGTTCTACGCAGCGGTGTAACTAAGGCGGCCATTTTAAGGCGGCGTAGTTCTAAAAAGCAGCGTTTTTTAAAAACCATCTGAGAACTAGAAAACAGCGTTTTAAAGCCTGAAAAAAATATGTATCAGTTGAAAATACAGTCTAGTTACAGTCGTTATCGGTAACACGAATTGAATAACTTGGCTCTCTACATCTCTTCGAAATGTTTTTTTTCAATTTGACGACTAAACTAAAGACTACTAAATATTTATAGACATATTCGCTGAGTTTGAGTTCATTAAATGATATACTTAATTACTATGTTTAAATAACTACAAAATTCGAGAGCGCGGCGGCTCGTTAGGCCCGAACTGTCATGCGCTGGCGCTTACGGTGCGCATAGGCGCTCGGTAATAGGCAAACCATGGATATCGATGCATAAATCCCGAACTACCGAGCCTTAACATGACAAATCATGAGCACGGCATTATCAGAGTAGCGCATAGCGTCGAAAGCTTTAAATGACTGATGGTTATCAAACGAGATAGCGCGGTAGCAGGGCAGACGATTAACAGAATACTTTGAGAGTGGTCCTACACAGCGGTATAGCTATTGCGGCCATCTTAACATGACAAATCGTGAGCAGGGCAGAAGCAGTGAAGAACCAAAGCAGCGCAGCGCTTCAAAATCTGTTGTCGCTTGTTATATCTTCTTCTTTGCCCTTTCCCACTTTATGTAGGGTCGACTCTCCTAATTTTGCGGCGCCAGGATAATCTATCCTGGGTTGTCGGGTCGGGCAGTAGTTCTTTAATTAAAAGTTTGATCATGCTGGTCCACCAGGTAGCAGGAGGACGCCCTCTACTTTTCTTTTTCTCTGGCAGGCTAAATGCTTTCTTGACTACATGTTCCTCGTCCCTTCGCATTACGTGACCGTACCACCTAAGGCGGCTTTCCGTTAGTTTTTCTGTTATAGGGGTAACCTTAACACTCCCACGGATGTACTCATTTCTGATTTTGTCCAGCCTTGTTGTCCAGACCATCGCATCATTTTCATTTCAGCAGTATAATAAATAAATAAATAAATAAATATTTTAAGACATGCCTCACTGGGCCACACAGAGCCATCTAGTCCCAGGCTTACTACTTAGGCTACTATTAAATACCCTGTCGTATGGAGTACTAGACAACCGATAAACCTCTTATATACTTTTTTTTTTGTATATACATACGAGTACTTATAATACATAGAAAACACCCAGACCAGTACAAACAGAGCTTCTGCATATGTGTCGTCTTTACTAGCCAACATTCTGCCCCATACATCATCATGGCTGGTCTCACTGCCGTTCTATACAATTTACCCTTTGTCCGGACAGGTATGCGAGAGTCGCATAAAACTCCAATCAGCGACCGCCACTTTTGCCAAGCCACATTCACTCTGTGTGCTACATCCGCCTCAATATTTCCATTATTCATAATAACAGAGCCCAGATATGTAAATTGTGTAACTTTTGGTACTGGCGTGCTGTCAGGATAGTGAATTGTGGCTGAGTCGGTGTTATCGCTAAACCGGCATTCTAGATGTTCTGTTTTTGATCTACTGACTTTAAGGCCCAACGCTTCCAAAGTTGTAATCCACGATATTAGGTCAGTTTGTTTATCTGTAGCCGACTTGTTAATCAGGACGATATCGTCCGAGTACAGAAGGTTCCAAGGTAAATGTGCTTGAATATGCTTTGTGGCAAAATCCATGACCAAGTTGAAAAGAAGTGGGCTAAGAGCTGAGCCTTGGTGAACTCCCACCTTCACCTCGAATTCATCGCCTATTCCAACCGGGCTTTGAACTCTAGTGCGGACATTGTTATACATGTCTTGAATGAGCTGTATGTACGAGTATGCTTCTGGCAGATTTTGTGCTCTCAAGGCATGCCACACGAGTCTTCGCGGCACCTTGTCAAATGCCTTTTCAAGATCAATAAATATGAGGTGCAGATCTTCTTTGTTCAGACGATGTTTTTCAACAAGTATTCTTACAGCTTGAATTGCTTCGGTTGTCGATTTTGTGGGAGTAAAACCAAATTGATTTGAACTTATAGAAGAGAGGTGCTGAATACGTGAATTTATTATTCGTTCCCAAATTTTGAGAGTGTGCGATGTGAGCTTGATGCCTCTGTAATTGCTGCATTCTGTGATGTCACCTTTGTTTTTGTAAAAGGGGACTAAGTGGCTGAGACGCCATGAATGTCGCTTGTTATATCAATAAATATTAAAATTGAAGATTTAAAATTAATGATTCTTCTTTCCTTGTATTGATCTCTAAATCAATTCAAAACCAAATATTTTACTTTCGTCTTATAGCATCACAAATATTTATTCATTCAGGTCAATTAACTCAAATATATTAAAAACCACTAGATATGTCGTTGATAACAAAACATCTACGAATACTCTCTCTGTCATTGAATACATATTGCTAAAATAAATCCAGCCTAATCCCTAACTTCGCGCTTACACAGATTTTCAATCTCGGACCCTGAATTAGCAAAGTTAATCTGACCCAGACTATAAATTAGCTGTAAATATACCGCTAAGTTCCCTCCAACTAGTTCACTACGGAAAATGGAACGTAAAAGCATTAAAATTAATTTGAGTAGAGTTCAGAACCACTCGAATAAGTGGAATAAATATTTAAATTGATCTTCGCTTTATATCGGTAATTACCGAGAAGTACCAGAAGCATACCTTACCTTTAGAAAATCTGGTATGTAGTCTTTTAAAAAATACCTGAAACAAAAATAAAGAGATGAGTGGATCGGGACAAAATCATTAACATAATCTTACTAAAGGATTGGTGCTATTTTAGATCACATTTAATTACTAGAGTTGATTGATACGGGGTTTATACCATGTACCTTAGTTTTTATGAGTTCCCGATATTCTCCCGTGTCACAGTTCTCCCGTGATCATGGCGCTTGCAACAGTGCCGAAATATCGGGAACTCATAAAAACTAAGGTACATGGTATAAACCCCGTATCAATCAACTCTAGTAATAGTGACCATGGAAGTTTAAATCAGCACATTTAATTATACCAAACATTTTTACACCGTAAAACCACAGGCGTAGCTGATACAGAATACAGCTTCTGTATGACGTACCTAATTAATGACACTGCCACATAATTAGCGATCTAATCTCGGGCGCACACTTTAAATTAAACTGTAAACATGGCATGTCCCACTTAATCTGGCTTGCGCATTAATAGTGAATCGGTTGCGCTATGTACCCAGGGCAATAAGAAAGGCCAGATCATTTCAAGTGAATTCTTAATTACAAAGGACAATAAGAAGGATGTAAGTGTTTTTGATATTTAGGTACCTATTGAAGAAAAACATATAGTTGAAAAATGTCATTTCGATTCATCAAATATTTTTATTTGCAACCAGTATTTGATAGTTTTTTTTTTTTTTAAATAGCGTTGGTTTAGTCATAAAAATAGTTATATATTTGGTCAGAAATAACTTAGAACAGATTTTTTATTAGACATAATCTTTTTTTTATTGCCTGGCATTTCGATTAAGTTGCATCGGCCGCGGTCACAGGCAGACCAGACAGCCTGTGTCAACGGCCGATGCAACTCGGTCGAAACGTAAGGCAGATAAAATAAAGTATTTTCGTGTTATTTGGGTATTTTAATTTTTTTACTGAAATAGACTACGTTTTCACAAAAAACCGAGACTGTACCTCTGCACAGGCTACGGTATTCTCTAAGAAAACCGCAAATTGGCCTATCGCAGTGCTCAAACCATGTAATGTGTGGTTTTCGAGTACTGTGATTATTAATTCATGTCTTGCTCTTCTCTTATCCGCTCAGCAAAAGTAAAAACGTAAAAACGTAGCCTTAGTTCAATTTTGAATAAATTCGTAAAAAAAATATGAAATGTCTATTTGAGCTGGCTGATCTGCCCATGTTGTGCCTGCATGCGTACATTGAGGGTAGTAATTAGCCGACTGCCAAACATAGAAACGACCTAGATCAGCCGAACGGTTCTATCATGTAAATATTTAATGTTCTCTATAAATACTCTATCGGCTGTCGAGCGATTTGTTTGCCGATCAGAGAAGGTTCATTCTAAATGCATATAGTTTAAAAGTACCCGGTTTCAGGCTGATACTGCTTACCTATTTTACCCGGTAAGTGGAAGCTTTAGGTTTCAAGTCACAGCTTATTCAGCCACAATTTTTATTTATATAATTGTATAGCAATTTCATTGCTTCAAACAGTTTCAAAAATTGTTAGTTTCTAGAGTTATTTAATTCGGGATTTATACCATGTACCTTATTTATTACGAGTTTCCGATATTTCTGCACTGTTGCAAGCGCCATGATCACGGGAGAACTGTTGTATCTGCGGGTGGGTAGCTGTTAAGAGCAGACAAATCGATCTACCCTCCGTCGTTGTCTTTTATTACACACGACACTGGTACCACTGTTTGACAACTCACTATTTTTACACTTTTGTTCTCGACACACAACACTTACAGTATCCGATCGTGACACAGTATTTTTTGGTTTTCTTCGGTTACCGCAAATTCGAACCACTGGATTCCATACACTAGATAATTTAAAGCCGTCTTCGCGATATATCGGAAACTCATAATAAATAAGGTACATGGTATAAATCCCGAATTAAATAACTCTAGTGATAGTGACAATGAAAGTTTAAATCAGTATATGGTTAGTATATGTTCAGCAAATCGAGATTTAGGGGAGATGTTTTGAGAGCTCGTGTCAAACAGTGGACTAGTAATCATGATGATGATGTGTCAAAAACTTTTACTGTTTGATAATTTTAGTCTCTCAGGCGGGACTCGAACCAGCATCTCCAGTTTACGCACGGCGCTTTACCAATTTAGCCACCGAGAAACGACGTCAAGTTTTCAAGTATATTGTTATCGCTGTAAGCCAGTGTAGTTTCATTAAATGTTAGAAGCATGGAGATGCGGGTTCGGGTCCCGCCTGAGACATAGTTTTTCAAGTTTGAATACTGATATTGTAGTTGCAATTAAGTTGCTAAAATATTGAATAATAACACTTTATACTTTATTTGATGAAGTTAATGAAAAACGTAGAAATGATATAGTTGCTACTACTAAAATTTCTCGCACTGCTTTTGCTAGAAGACAATTTGATAACCAATCTACCTATGTTTATAATAAAATAAACCGTATACTAAAAATTTATCCTATGCAATTATATAAATGCAAGAAAAGTGTAACAGATTGGATTGAAAGTCTTACATACGATGAAATAGAAAATTTACTTATCAGAATAACCTAACACACACACATGCACCACACCACACCACCCCACCATACACACTCACACATACACACACACACACACACACATTTATATATATGCTTATATACATTGTAATTGTGATTTACCTTTGTTTTCTGATTGGGAAGTAGCGAGTCATTCTCCATACGAGTATTTTTAATTGCTCAATGGGAAGGCTCAACACAACATTGTAATAAGTTTTTTTTATGTAAATAAAGTTTTTTTTTTTTATTTTATAATATATAAACTTGAAAAATTATGTCTCAGGCGTGACTCGAACCTTGCGAAACTCAACGCTGGCTTACAGCTATAAGAATATGTTTGAAAAATTCGCGCTGTGTCGCAGTGTCTCGGTGGCTTAATGGTATAGCGCCGCGCCCGGATTGCGAGGAGATGCGGGTTTGAGTCCCGCCTGAGACATAATTTTTCAAGTTTATATACTGATATTATAATTGCAATTAAGTTGCTAAAATATCAAATAAATTATATAAATAGCTGTTTCATCTTAACTGACTGTCAAACATCTGCAAAGATGTTTCTTTCGGGTGTTAAGGGTGCAAACTCCTAAAATATGATGAAACAACGCTGGCAAGCGATAAGAATATGCTTGAAAATTCACGTTGTGTCGCAGTGTCTCGGTGGCTTAATGGTATAGCGCCGCGCCCGGATTGCGAGGAGATGCGGGTTCGAGTCCCGCCTGAGACATAATTTTCCAAGTTTATATACTGATATGATAACACTTTATTGCGCAAAACACGAGAAAGCAAAAAATTACAAAGAAGAGAAAATGTACAATTAATATTAAATAGAGTGTTTGATTATTTTTAAAAGGCAGTGAAATGAAGTCCTAGCTTACTGGTACAGATATCCACTCGAAAACGTACCACAAATTGGATTTATAAATTGTATTTTTTATTTCAATCTGTATACGAATCCGTACTACACAAATTTTATTTCCACTTTGCTGTGAAATTTTACTCCATATTTGCCATTCAATTATGGGTTCAATTAAAAGTCAACAACACGGACGAACATGGGGACTCGAATTATACAGAGCTTAAAAATTAAAAAAAAACCTCAGTAGACTTACTCTCGAGTAGTCAGCAAAATTTTTAATTGCACTGCTTGTTAAAATGTCAGCTGCCTTAGGTGGGACTCAAACCCATAACCATCCTTTTATGCTGCTCTGACGATACCAATCGAATCGTATTTTAGGTGTTCAAGTTCAAGGGGTGATTAGAGGAGTACAGCTAAAAGAAGACAGCAGCGTCTTCTGGCCATTACGAACATTTAATAGTTATCGTGGTCAGGTGTAGAATCATATAAAATCTTTTTCGCATAAATTCAAGTCACTCAAGTTGTTCCAGTCGATCGGTATGTATTCTAGGTTATCTACATTTCAATCGACTTGAGCAACAGAATAATAATTTGACATTTTCTAGATTCGAAATCAAGTTTTTTTTTTAATCTACTTTTTAAAAGATGATATTGTTTAAACTTTCGTGGTATTCTTAATTTTGAAGATACGCCATTTTAGCTCGCCGCTATATCTACTGACATGACACACTTTGTGCAAAAGGCGACACAAATTAAACCTGGTTTAATGATGGAACGAGAGTTTTATCAGCATAACAACTATAAAATTGATTCGCTATACTTGCGATAATGGGATGCGATAATGGGTATTGATATTTATCACAGATAAATATCAATACCCATTATCGCATCCCTAAACCAAAGGTATTCACTCTTAATGTTTATGTCAATAACACCTCATGTTTTAACCCTATCACTCGAATGTGTCGTCTTTTTAATGAGCTAGTCGGTGGTGGTGCAGACATTGACATATTCAACAGCAGTCAGTCTGCATTTAGGAATAAACTACTCGTAGTAAAATGTATTAAAGATGTTCTAATATAGGATTTAGGATTAGGATTTTTGTTATAAGTCTGTATTATTTGTTATAAGTCTGTATTATTCGTTTTTTATTTTGAATTATTCGCTGCTTTAAGTTAAGGATAATAGTATGTACATGTAAAGGGTTCCAACCTAGCCCTACAAGTAGCTCTTTACAATTTTGTTATGTTCCGGTTGCTACCTGTTTTGTACATTAATAAATTTAAAAAATTATAAAAAAAGACAAAAACTGAAGCGCAATATGTAGTACAATTGTACCGCAAATTGGTATCAAACAAATAAATTGTGTGTAAATGATAGATAGATATTAATAGTTGCTCACAAAATACAGTGATTACTGTCAACATTATATTATTATGTCATGTATCATGACGGATGAGAGAGCGGGAAAAGCGGTAAGCTTAGATTGTCTTTGTCCGCCATCTTGGGCAAAGTGAAGTAACGTCATCCTTCTAAGCCGGGGTTTCCTAAAGTGAGGCCCACAGTCCCTTTAGGGGTCCGTAGCATGTGTATCAGGGGTCCGCAGAATGAAAGACGCAGATAACATGTGCCTTGTAAAAGACATTCCCACAATTTAACATTCTCATTAAGGCCTAACAGCAGCACTCTCCTGATTAAGTTAGTAGTGAGTGTAACGACAATACAATACATTTTTATTTCCAAAGATATTTTTGAGAGGTCCGTGGAGTCGTTTTAATTGTTATTAGTCATGATTGCAATAAGTTCAAGAAACGCTGCACTAGGCAAAACCCCCTTTTTTGAAGACGCACATGTCTAGCATTGGATGAATTAAGATGATAAGTCATTCATAAGTGAAAAGTTATTTGAAACGTCATTAATAAAATTAATCATCATCATTCTCATCATGACCACCACCATCATCATCATCGTAATTTTTACTATTATCAGCCTATATTAGTGTGGAGTAATATGTGGCGCCATTATTGGCAACAAACCTTTCCATAAGGATGATTTTGCTCTGAGCTTGACCAATGGTTTATATAAGAAACTGCTGCTTGTCTTCTTCAGGCAGTACTCCTTTAGTCGCCTCTAACAACACACATGAAGAAGTGGTGCTATTGTATTTCTATGGCGCCACCACACTACACTAATTATTGGGTAAATCGTACAAAATTGAAGTAGCGTAGCTACCACGTTCATATTTAACATCAAATTTCAAAACTCGGAAAATATATATATATTCCGTAATATATTCAGATATTTCAAAATTCTGTATTACACTGTTTGTACAAACAATTAGATACAGTAACATCACTCCTACATTATTCTCTGTGACGTCATACTTACATATTTGTATGCATCTACCACGTAATATGAATCAGATACAATGTAAGCTGTAATTCATTTTTATTTACCTTTAAGATAAATTACCGAAATTTATGTACGCGCATAACTTTCGATCCAGTGCAAAAAATTAGATTTTTATGATATTTTGTGGATAACTGTTATTGGCTTTCCCTATTGTTTTTTTATGTAACATTTTATTCAACGAAAATTCCGTAAGCTGTAGTTATTCCAAATAAATAAATAGAAAAATAAAAAAAAAAGATCAGGAGAAGGTTTGATGGAAGAAAATGTTTGATTGTTGTATGAAAAAGATATTGTTTATTTTTTATTATTGTCTTAAAAAGATTTTTTTTTAAATTTTTACTAATACTTTTGTGCACAAACAGCATCGTGATGTACAAAACGGCTGATTGAGTGCCAAAAGTATTCTTTATCATTCAACCAATACAATATCTACATGGTAAAGTGTAAAATCGGCCATAATTGACCATTTGCGTGAAAATCCATACAAAGCAGGGATAGACAGCTAGTTTGATATAAAAATCGTTGACAAAGTACCTATTGTCAAGGTCACCATTTGCGTGAAAATCCATACAAAGCAGGGATAGACAGCTAGTTTGATATAAAAATCGTTGACAAAGTACCTAATGTCAAGGTCACAACGTCTGGGCCAGAAATAACTTGTTATTTATGAAACAAAATTAAAAATTACCAAGCACTAGTATGTTATCAAAGGCAGGATTTAATTACCATGGTTGGGGCCGCGCCGAAATTTCACACATTACATGATCACGTAAAGTATCGCTGAACGAATTAAAATGATTTTATAATAGTATGGATAAGAACATACTAGCAAAGAAGTACCTACCATAATTTTTTCATTATGTGAAATTTAACTTTCTTTAACTGCTTATATCATAACGATAGTAAATTATAAGTTAAGTATATTGTTAAGTTTTAAAAAAATTAAGTTTTAAAATGACTCCTTTGTGGAATCTTAATATTTGTTTCTTGACTCCTATAGACTTGGTAAAGTAAACGCCATATTTGGTGACAATGACATTTGAGACGTCAAAATCAAAAAAGAATAAAAAAATAAAATAAAACAGAAATAAAAAATAAAAAAAATAAAAAAGAAGTGAAGACCAAGTGAAAATTTTGTGCCGGAAAGAATACATAATTACGCTAAGTATCCGCTGAACTGTCATGGACAATGTAAAATTAGGAAAGTTTCAATCGTGTTATTATTCTCTACGTGTACCAGTACAAACCTACCACATCACTCTCAATTATACAATCTGCGAGCGATCCAAATGATTTGTGGTTCCAGTCTCCGTATCCGAGCCTTATCATTCCAGAACTTTGGCATTTAGCGTCATTAGCTTATGCTCAGCAAATTAAGATTATTCTGGAGATGTTTTGAGAGCCGATAAGTTTGTCATGATAACTCTGTGATAAGACTCACAGATTGTAACTTCAAACACTTAGTAATAGAACTACAGTTTTAAGCCACCGAGACATTGCGACGCAGCGCGAATTTTTCAAGCATATTCTTATCGCTGTAAGCCAGCGATGTTTCATCAAATGTTAGGAGTTTGCACCCTTAACACCCGAAAGAAACATCTTTGCAGATGTTTGACAGTCAGTTAAGATGAAACAGCTATTTATATACTTTATTCCTGCGAGGAGATGCGGGTTCGAGTCCCGCCTGAGACATAATTTTTCAAGTTTATATACTATATAAATAATATCAAATAAAGTACAGTTTTAAGGTCAAATTAACACAGTTCATCTTTAACCGCCTGACTAACGAAACCTACGTTATGCAACCATTATGTATAACATTTTGGCAGTGTTATTTATTTTATTGATTAAAAATAATCTTAAAAAAATATGAAATATTAGTTCAGATTTAATTTTAAAACACGCTGTGACGCGCACGGCTATATTAAATGCTGCGGCCGGGTCCCGGATGAATGAACCTTACAGCTACGTCCGTGCGCGTCAAAGCGTGTTTTGAAATGAACAGCTGAATCAATGTTTTATAATTTTCTAAGATTATTTTTACTGACTTGTTCTTGAGTGGAGACCGCGTCTCGGCAAACGTAATGTTGGACGCCCTCAGGCCAGGTGGAGTGATGATTTGCGTAAGGTGGGCTGGCAGGAGCTGGATGCGAGGAGCCGAGGATCGACCTAAGTGGCGTGCAACTGGAGAGGCCTATGTCCAGGGGTCCACTGCGATAGGCTGACGATGATGATGATTATTATTATTATGTTGGTCTGTTTCCGATCACGGGACTATGGAGTCCCGGACATTTGGAAGGCGTACGAGGGGCAAAAGCCAACTCGCAGACGCCTGTTAGACAACATTTATCTTTACGATGTGATGTGACACCGACCGACGATTATTCTTGTACGCACTATATAAATGCGTCCAAGGACAACCCCCGGTCAGTGCAGGACTATTGTAGAATGTGGATACAAAGGATACTGGGCTATGGGTTTGTGTGCTAGTGGACTGGGTAACTGGGACTATGGAAGGACTATGGCCCCTGCCTGACCTATGTTACTAACACGGATAAAATGGCAGGGGGTGACTTGCACACTCGTTTAATGGGCCCCCGAAAACGGCCGCTAGCACATAGTGACGTAGCGACAAGGGGGCAACATAGCCTGAGGTGCTTGAGGAGTGGAGAGTTATTACACGGCTCTCAGGACAATCCCGGTAATCCGTTCAAGATCCCTACAAGCATCTTACTGCAATACTTCCTTCCTCCGAGCATTTCTGCTTTAGCGACTCTCCACTCAAGCCGGCCAATGAAGGCAAGCAAGAGGTGGGAGATATGTTCCTCGTCAGTGTTCACTCCGACCAACCGATGAAGGCAAGCCAGAGGTGAAGAACAGGGATACTCCCGGGAGCAATCAGGTTCGTGGGGTCGCTACTGCCCAACAGCTCGCCACAAGCTGCCCTGCTGGGTTATTATTATTATTATTACTGACAAAAAAATAATAGTACACTGCCAAGATGTTTTACATAATGGTTGGTTGGTTGGTTCGTTAGTCAGGTGGTTAAATGCACGGTGTAATAAGGTTTTTAATTAATTAATTAATTGAATTATGAATAACCTCCAAATGGTTTAGTTATAATATGTTTATCATTGTTTTCAAAACAGCAAATATCTGATTCGTCCAAACTAATTAAATATGTCAGGACTTTGTTCAGAGAATGCGGATGAATTCGCTGGCAATGGCTAATGAAATAATATGGTTTGAAAACGACTGGCAGTAACAGAAAGTTTCTAGTGGACGATCTGTTTAATTTCTGAACTAAACTTCCTGTTATACAATGATTTTACTTTGTTATATCAATACTTCATTATATAGTATATAGTAAAACCGTACGAGTTCGAATTTGTCTCGTTCACCGAAGGTTCCATACATTTTTACTTAGAATAAGTTAATTGTATTTTTTTAAAATTTTAATAATTGTGTTATTATTTTTAATTTACTACCTATGTGCTTTTATTTTCCTGATGTGTGCCTTATTGCCATGCGTTTGAGCTGCTATTTTTTAAGAGACTACATAAAGGAAATAGGTAGACTTGGGCCTGACTGTTACAAGAACCAGATAATACCTAAAATTCATAATGTATGTTTTTGGAGCTTGTCGTAAAATATCAGTTATCTGTTCTATGGGATAAAGAATGTACATTAATTAAACATAAAACTAATACCCTCATTCTAAATCCATTATTTACTATGCAAGGTTGCCAGTCACAAAAATAGCTGATTTTAAATTCGATTCGATTCCATTCTGACAGTTCGATTTTAATAAGTTGATTGAATGATAATCTCTTTAAATAAGCTATTTTAAATAAGTAATGGTCTTGCAATTGTAGCAAGCTTTTTCTACTTAAAAACATTGAATAATTATGAGATTGATGAAGATTAAAATGTTTTGTGACCTGTTTTAAATTGCTAGTAAAATACAATTCCTTATATGATATTTTTAACTGTCTAAGTTGCAACAACACCATATAATATCCCAAATATTTGCAAGATATTTATACAAATAATGATCAATCATACATATGTGAAAACCTAAATGTTCTCTCTGTACAACATACACCTACCTGCGAAATGGAAATGCTTTTAAAAAATGTTAATAACTTACCACAACAGTGTCAGTCAAAATTAATGTATGGACAGATAGACATCTGGCAAGAACTGAAGGGTAACCGATGGATCTTTGTTGAAAGTGAACCTGCAAAACTTACCGTTGAATGCGGAGCTCAAATTCAAGAACTTAAGTTATAAGGTACCGGTGTACTTAATTTGCAACCGGGATGTACCGCTTTTTGGAAAAATAGAGAACTAATTGCTAAGTCCTACCTGAATCTCACTTTGAACATAGTAAACTCTGATTTTAACCTAGTTAATGATTCCTGCTGTAATTTACTTAACTTAAACAATTTAAATTAAAAATAAAACCTCTTAAACTATCCGATGTTAAATTAGAAAAACTTGCAACATACGAGTATAGTGATCAGTTCATGACAGATGTCAACAAACTCATTGATGGACCAAGTCCTCTTTTAGAATATAATTCGCAATATTCTATACTTACATATTGTATGATAATTGTTATTTTTGCAATAATATCGTATATATTATATGATAAATATAAATGTTTGTTCAAATGCCCGAAACTTTGTTATGAAATAATTTTTTTTTTTTTTTTAATATTGTTAAAACTGTTCTCTAAGCATATAAATTGCTACTGTGAATTTAAAATACAATTCCTTGCTAAGAAAAGCGGAAGATTGTAGGTATAAGTAGGTAAAAAATGTATTCAAGGATATGATAATGTTATTATTTTCTAGTGCTAATTGATTGCATCGATTCGATTATTTATCGTTTTTTTGTGGCAACAATGAAATGTCACAGCGACGAGACTGACATTCTTTCGATTTGCGTTTTGTTTTATCTAGTAGTTCGTAGTTTCATGTGTTTTTGTATGATTTTCTGTTATCTCCACGACCTTCGCTACGATAACTTCAGTTGTATCACCTTACAATTACTAGTAACTAAAATCATTAACACTCGTCTAGAGGACGCGTCTAGACCCTACTTGGTCTAGCCGAATGGAAAAGTATAGGGATATTTGTCCATTGGGCTAGGCCAGGGGCCTTTCGATCGTGATTGAATTGGACGATTTTGACATTTAGCTCATACTAGAACTGTCATAAACCTGTCGTTTAATTACTATTGTGATACGATTCGGTTACGCGAATTAGGGGCCAGCTTTCAAAGAATTTGAGAAACGCATCTTGCGCAAGGGCGAAATAAACTGTCGGATTTCTTCAACGGCTTCGTCAGTGGTTTTAAATCTTCGCCCACGAAGCTTCTTTTCACCGTGGGAAATAAAAAAACATCGCACGTAGCTGGGTAGTAACTGTAGGGTAGGGATGTGATAGGATTTGTACCGCTGAAGTTGTCAAATAGTCTAACTAAAGTAATAGCAGCTGTGAGAGCGAGCGCATTATATTGGTGACAAGGATTGGTGACAATACCACGGAAGCCGATACTTGGGCGCTCATTATTAAACTCCTCGAAAGCTTGCGGCATATAAACTTTGCAATATCATTTACTATTAACTATTCTACGACGTTTTAGCGGAATAACAGCAACTGGTCCAAAATCATTTTTTATTCCGGCCGCGAACCACTTTTGTAGGCAATTCGTCTACTTCAAATACCCATTGCGTGGATCGCTGCTTTGTGGGAGGATCGTAACTATAGATCAAGATTCGTAAGTGTGCGTTCGCCCAGCAAAAAGTATCGCCTATTCGAAAATTGGATGATGCAGATAATTAGTGCCTTATATCGTGTGAATGTGCCCGAAATTTTATATTTGTGCGTCCAACAGCTTCAGAGTTATTTAAGAAAAATGAATTCTTATGCACGAACGTTCGCCCAACAATTTTTTTTTTAAATTATGCGTCTAGCTGTATATTAAACATGCAAAAAGGTAGCTTATGTACGAGTGTAAATATGCCGTAAAAGCCAAATTTGTGCCTCTTAAGATGTCAGACTTATTTAGTTTTTTGCTGGGCGAACGTTTCGGTAATTGCTGTATATCGGAAACGGTTGGACGCACACTCATGATTTTTTGTATACTGTGCATATTTGTGCCGCAATTTTCATTAACATGTCTAGCATGGTTGAGGATCTATCCTTTTATTTCCTAAAAAATGGAAAAATGCTCTGCCTCTCGAACGAATAATACCAAGGACTTCGCGTTAGTGCCAAATAACACCTATTATATGTGGGAATAACAAATAGTTAAAAGTTTTTTATTTTGTTTCAGTAACGTTATTTTGTTATTTTATATTATTTAATAGCAACCCTAAGATTGCAATGTCAGAGGATGTCATTTTTTGAAGGTTGTCGGGATATGTGGTGAAAAAGTGTAAGATGGTATTCGTTGCAAAATTAAAAGAAATAATGTGAAACCAACTATTTCTCAGTGAAAATTCCCACAACTTTTATTCACATGATCATGTAAAGTTTCGCCGGCCTACTACATATCATTGCCGAGTTCTTAACGATTTTGTCTTTGTTTTGAGGTTATCTTGAGTGAAATTACTTATAACACGAAAACACTAGTTTTCTGTGAGCTGGCTTATTACATGCTTCTACAATAATATGTGCGCTGTTTTAAGAATACGTATGCAAAAAATCGTATGCCCATTACTTTAGACAATAACGCTAAAAAACAATTCGTATAGTAGGCGATTAAAAAAAATGAAGTTATGGAACTGTGGAATCGGCCTAAGTCTCAAGATTCAATGTATTTAATGAAATACTATGAAACTTAGGAATCCCGAAATAAATGATTTATTTATTTATTAATTGATGTATACGCATGTTATTTATAATATCTGTAGACTTTCTAAGTAAATAAACATACCTTACATAACCTACCTTTCGACTACAAAACATTCAATATTTTTTTATTACCCCATTGAATAACTGTGAAATTTAAACACAGTATATGATATTAAGATCAAAGAACCTAGTAAAGTGCTAAATATTATCCATGTAACAGTCAGGCCCAAGGTCCTATAAAAGACTACCCATCTCCTTTAAAGTGAGTGCATGTAACGACACACGGAATCATATATCCACAGAGAAGTAAATATTTGTTTTACGAAATTCAGTTTTTAGGACACTGATCGTGCCTTTATTTATACACCTTTTATTTTTGGTGTCTAAATGTAGTGTATATTAAATGTTCAATTGACATTCCGAAGATCTGACCTATATTAAATACCTCATAGTAAAAACCCATCTAACAGTGCAAATTTCTATTCCCGCATTGAATCTCGCCGATTTGTTTATACGACGTGTTCCTTTTGATATCCCATAACTCTAGGCTATTAAAAAGACCATGGTAAAGAATCAAATTGCATATGATTTATTTTTTCAATTATTAAATTCTTTTTGTTTAATTTTTTCATACAAAATAATTCTAAAAAGTCACGACTGCTTATGTAAAACACCCTTACCTTGTTTTGAATGAACTTTTGAATGAAAACGTTTTACTCGTACCTACTTATCAAGAAAACACTCACACACGTCAATGTTTTTTACAAGTTACGCTCTCCCGCTACTTTACTACTACATTTTAGTGTAAGTTTGCCAACGTCTTGCAAAACTAAAGATTTGCCATACTGGTTACATTTTTTTAACAAATTTAACTAAAATTTATGTTATATTCGAAACTATTGATTTTGGAACCACATGTTCTAGGGCGTTTTATATTATTTTTACCTATAGCACATAACCTTAGAGTTATGGGATATCAAAAGGAACACGTTGTATATTTTCCGAGCTTCTCCAGAATCTCTTAATTGTTTTATAAATGTATAGTTTACTGATTACAACTTTCATTGTCTTCGTCACAAGAGTTAATTTATTTGGGTTTAAGACCAGATGGGTTGAACCAGGTTGGATCTGTTTTAGTGATTGCCGTTTAGTAGTTTTCAAAAATACAAAACTACCATTTTTCGGGACTGCCGATACACAATGACAAGATTACCTAGTTTGGGGACTGATAGGTACAGTCGCCGTCAGATATTTTTAATTGTAGTCTGAGAGAATTCACAAGGGTTGCGCTGTTCATAATTTTATATAAAACTTGACCTAATAGGAATGTATATATATATTATTATGAATTACCATGGTATCCTATTCTGTGTTTACTAAGATTTACTAGTGTATATTCATGTGCTTCACTATCGCATTAGGATTAAACCTGTAAAGATAGTCTGTAAGTTTTGATAAATAAATAAATAAATAAAATAAAATATATTGGAGCAGACAAAGTGACCAAATACTTCTGAACAGTTGAAAATGTCAACAAGGTCCATACACTACAAGTTACCATTATTATCTGAACATTAATTACTTCATTAATGTCTGAGCAGATGCTTGTCAATAATTTCTATACACACAACCAACCAATAATATCTGTACAGTGTACAAATAAAATAAATATATAACTATAAGAGCTAATAAAACTGTACACAAAAGTTTTATTAGCTCTTATAAAATAAAATAAATATATAACTATTTATTTTATTTTATTTGTATACATTTTGCACAAAGCAACAGTAATCATCCTGAAGGACAAAGGCCACTATTGAATTCAAGTTACCACAGCAATCATTGGTACAGGCACAATCACCACGCTTGCCAAATGCGGGTCGGTGATCACAAACACGAGCAATGTTCGAAAATTCGAAATGTTGCCCGACCCGGAGACTTGAGTTTGGTCTGAGGCCTTACTCAGCAACACAATGTTCGTATATTCGAATCCGTCTGTCCCTGTCACTCATACCGATGTCTCTTAGTATCTGAAAGAGACAGATATATCCGTAAATACGAGCTTCGTGTTGCAGAGTAAGGCATCTGGTATCAATAGACCAACGGAGCGTAAATTGACATTACATTATTTGGCTCAAATATTTAAAGGTTTATTCTGCTCTTGATATACATATATAAGGATGAAGAACTTGAAGCCCAATACATTAAACTATTTATCTAGAGCTTACAGAAAAAGGTTCTGGGGTCAGGGTGACCAACTATTATTATTTAGCTCATTTACTTTTAGATAGATAAACACTTAAAAATATTACAAATAAGACATTAAATGTCTGTGATATTTCTGTTTGGGCCAATGGTTGACTGGTAGAGAATGCTTTTAGCATTAAGTCCGCCATTTTGTACTTGATTTTACATATGCAAAAAAGTGTAAATAAATAAAAAAAAAAAATTAAAGTAGACACAATAGGGCGATCATTTCGGAGTGATATAAAAAAATTAAAGACAAAATTAATTGGTCAGTATTATTGTGTAAAATGTCGTTTTATTTTAGCAGATGCTATACTCAATCTCTTTTCGAATTAGATAAACTGCGATAACGTAGCAAATGTGGCAACATCCTTTTTTATGAGAGGCATATGTGTCCAGCACGTGATAGTTTTAATTAATTTAAAGAATAAACTTCTCGTAATTTTACCTATTTGTGTTGGGCTAACGGATTTTATGGTAGCTCAAAGTGGATTCCATTTAGAAGTAAAATTCTACCTTGGAAAGTATCAAAATTTGGTCGACAGTCGAAAAAAACTTTTTGTAGGTTATCTTATTTTAAGAAAAAGGTTTTTCTTTTATTTTATTATATTTTATTTCATGTTATTGAATTTAAAACTTTCAAATAAGTATATACATTTACAGTGTAACATGTTATAGTCAACACTCTTAACGGGTCATTCTTGGTTTTGACTGATGATAGTTATAATTGATAGTTAGACCAGTGACAAAAACATCGCGCGAGCCGAGTGAGCGAACCGCGTGGTTCTGCGGTAACGGCAGATTGCTAGACCTAAACTGAACCAAAAGTTTCACCGGTCCCACCAGTTATAATTATTGACCGGTTACATATTTTCTTTGTAACATAAATACTTGCACTTGGTAATTAAACATAAATAAATACATAAAGTAAAACAGCCTTTAATAATCCCACTGCAGGAAAAAGGCCTCCATCATTGAATTCAAGTTACCACAGAAATAATGGGTACACGGACAAAAAAATATTTTACAATACTACTAGAATGACTTGTAAAAACAAATCTATTCAAAGTTAACAAAAAACTGCCAGTGCTATCAGAATTAGTTTTAAGGATAAATAGTCGCTGAATTGCAAATACTAAAATAAACTGGTAAATAAGTCAAGTGTACGAAACATTTCAAATAGTATCAGTTACTACTTTCTTTGTAAAGATCAAAATAATGAGTTAGTAATGGGCACAACTATGTTTAAGTATTGCTAGCAGTACAAATTTTATGGTAAAGTGTACCGAAAAATGTGTTCAATGTACCAGAAAATTCACGTTACTGAAAACTAGATTTTTAAAATATCATTTACAAAATGTATAGTTGTCACGCATAGCACTATGCGTTCTAGTTAACTTCCTCAAAATTCTGGTTAATAAAACTAGACCTTTTTCTCCGTGTATAAGTATAATCACTTCGTTTGCCAAATGCGGGTTGGTGATCACAAACCCGAGCAATGATCGTAAATTCGAAACTTTTTGTTGCCCGACCTGGGGATCGAACCCGGGACCCCGAGATCTTGGCCCGGTATTTAAACCACCAAACTATCGAGGCGTTGCCTAGTGCTTTAATAAATACATAAATATCTTTTAAGCAAAGAAATCCTCATAAGTTGTTTCAAGCCTTGTGTGTCCTTATGTCCCGTAGATTTATGGTAACACGATCCCCAAGGACCCAATACGTCCCATAACGTCGGTTCAGGGAGTGACTGCCTTTCACAGTGTTATCACTGAACCCTTTTAGAGAGGGAAAACATTCGTTTCGTAACTCATCTTCGACTGGAATTGATTCCCATGGGTTTTTTCAAATTTTTTATTTTTATTTATTTATCAATAGCTGTGGTAGCGGTGGCAGACAAACGATATATGGTATTTTTAGCTGTCTTGCGAATTGGCATGCTTGGCAAGTGAAGGAGAAAAGGCGCTGTTGCTTTCTTCTTCTGGCAGTACTACTTTAGTCGTCTCGTAGGACACCTTTACGACGAAAAGGGATACTAACTACTATACTATTTAAAATACGGCAAATGTTTTTTTTTTATGAATAATGGGCTTGTTCTTGACTACATACTTAACTATACGGTTAAGAAGAAGCCTAAGATGGAGCGAGCTGACGCAGAGGTACTGGTTCTCCCACACACCAGCGGAACACAGAAAAACTGTTTGGCACTGGACTCCGGCAGGAGGGTGGTAGCATCCAGGCAGCCTCTTACGAAGCCTACCACCGCAGGGGGATCTGTTAGCCGTCATCATTGGTTAGAAATCCAAAGATGCCGTTGGCCAGGGTGGACTACTAGGAGGTAGATCCTACCACCCCCAAATGAATGGCCTACCACAGCCACACGGCACCGAAAACATAACCAACTAAACGCCAAAGTATCCCAGCCAATTTTCAACTTTATACATAACTAATAAAGATCAATATTAATTTAGAATGTTCACCGCTTTGTACAGTAGACTGCACATTAAGCTATTTTTTGTTGCAAACTCGCCCCTATTTCAATGACACTAAGATACCCCAGTGTAAAGCCTGAAATGCTATAGTATGTACTAGTTTGATATGCCGTTGATTGTACTTGCGTGCTAGCGTGATTGCGTGACAAAAATAAAATCTTATTTCAACTTAGAAAGCTGATTTTATTTGGTGACCTCTCATTATAAAAAGATTTTAACAAGAATAAAAAAACCTTTGGAATTGTTATGGTTTGCTATAGTTACACAGTTTGGGGTTGCGGGATCTACCTCCTGTGATCCACCCTGGGCAACGGCATCTTTGGTTTTCTAACCAATGCTGACGGCTAACAGATCCCTCTGCGGTGGTAGGCTTCGTAAGAGGCCGCCTGAATGTTACCCTCCTGTCGGAGTCCAGCGCCAAACAGTTTTTCTGTGTTCCGTTGGTGTGTGGGAGAACCAGTGTCGCTGGGTAAGCTCACTCCATCTTAGGCTTCTTAACCGTATAGTTAAGTATGTAGTTAAGAGCAAGCCCATTATTATTTTAAAAAACTGCCTATCGCTCTATAATCAATAGTCTTAAACTATTAATAAAACCGGCCAATTGCGAGTCAGACTCGCGCACGAAGGGTTCCGTACCAAAACGGCAAAAAGAAAACGGTTTTTTTGTATGGGAGCCCCCCTTAGATATTTATTTTATTTTGTTTTTAGTATTTGTTGGTATTGCGGTAACAGAAATACATAATTTGGGAAAATTTCAACTGTCTAGCTATCGCGGCTCTTGAGATACAGCCTGGTGACAGAGCGACGGATAGACGGACAGACGGACAGACGGACAGACGGACAGACAGCGAAGTCTTAGTAATAGGGTCCCGTTTTTACCCTTCGGGTACGGAACCCTAAAAACCATAACTTTAGTATACAGGTTGTACAAGACCATGGAACAGCTAATTTACACTATAATCCCACTGCAGGCAAAGGCCTCCATCATGGAATTCAAGTTACCATAGCAATGATGGGTACTGGCATAATCACAACGCTTGCCAAATGTGGGTTGGTGATCACAAGCCCGAGCAATGTTCGAAAATTCGAAACGTTTCGATGTCCGAACCCGGGGATCGAACCCCGAAATCTTGGCACGGTATTTAAACCACTAGACCAACGGGGCGTTACAGGATCATAGTACATCGAAAATATAACATATTCATGATATCATTTGAACTGTTATCTAAATATTATTGAAATCGTAGCAATTCGATATAAAATGATTAAGAGCTTTCCCTTGACGTTTGATTATAATTATAACTGTCGGTCAGGTTATTGATTCGTATCGTCCGCGTGCCATACCTATTTTAAGTTCTATTAAATATTTAATTAAATAGTTTATCAAATTCAATATCGCTACAATTTCTGCATTCCTAATGAAATGGTAAGTTATTTCGCCGCCATTTTCATTTATGTAAATGAGACAAATATCAATATTGTACAAATCTGTCAACTCATTGAAAAGTTAAGGTCAACAATATAAAAGAAAATGGCCGCCGACTTAAGAAACTCTTTCATTCAACGGTTAAAAGCAAACCTGAATTATTCTTCACATAGTGTATTTTCGAACTAGTTATTTCTAAAATACTTTATTAAGCCAAAAAAAACAAAGCAGGCAACTAAATTACCTGCTTTGCATTTTTTTATTAGTATTCATACAGTCGTAATCACTCCACAATAATTGGCGCGCCACACACTTTCGACTGATCGTTGCGACACTGGCGTAACCTTGCATAAACTTCACATTTCGAAGTCTTTAATACTTGGTGCTATATTGCAGCTATTTACAATTGAATAATTTATTGAGCATTCTTCTGACTAATCACTACTCGGTCTAATTATTATCGATATGTGTAGATTTTCATTTATCTTTGCGTTATGAAGCATATTTTGAGTGTGGTATTAATTACATTGGTTTTTCATCACCGTATTTCTAAATAAAAAAAATAATAAGAAGTTTATTTTCTCACAAAAATATTGCTACAGATCATAAATACTATAACATACCAAATAAAGTGCCAATTACAATGTAAGTGTGAGACTGTATTTTATAGTAGGTACTAGGTACTTATCTCTCTGTTGTGTGTGTGTGTGTGTGTGTGTGTGTGTGTGTGTGTGTGTGTGTGTGTGTGTGTGTGTGTGTGTGTGGTGTGTGTATGTTTAGTTTAGTTAGTTTTAGTTTAGTTCATTAAATTTTCTGTTTCGTTGTAATTTAGGTTGGAAAACCATTTAGTTACTTTCGTTTTGCATTCGTTTGTTGAAGATAAATGTATATTTAAGTGTTTATTTATAGTGTTGTAAAGTTTTCTGCCTCAGTGACAAAAGTGCTACCGCATATTCGACCATTGCTGGTCTAGAAGTTAAGATTGTATGTAAATCACAATGAATTAAATTACATTTGAATAGAATACATGAAATTAAGTCTATTAATTATCAAACAACATTTAACAAATTGTAATCATATGTCTAGACGTCTAATTAGTCAAATCAATCAATAATTATAATTGAAACGTAGAGTCACCAATTTTTATGTCAAGATAGTATTTGGTTGTTGAATGTTTTTACGCAATTAAATTGCTAGTATTATAATGAAAACCCACCTCAATATCCTATAGAAAGTAAAAATATTGTTTCTGTAAATAATTAAGATATGATCAGATTAAACAACTTTATGATTTTATTATGCAACTAGCTGTTTCCCGCGACGTCGTCTGCGTCAATTTCTGTTAAGAAGAATTCGATTATTTTTGTAACATTTTTCACTGATGCTTCACTCCTATCAGTCGCAGCGTGATGTTATATAGCCTAAAGCCTTCCTCGATAAATGGACTATCCAACACAAAAATAATTTTTCAATTCGGACCAGTACTTCCCGAGATTAGCACGTTCAAACAAACAAACAAACTCTTCAGCTTTATAATATTAGTATAGATTCAATTCCTGGTACGGTGTGTTTACATTAAGACAGTCGATGTTTTTATTCGAGGAATCGGATCCTCAATTTAAATCATTATTTGATTGCTCAAACCATTTAGAAATACATTTGTCAATGAATGTGTGTTTATTAAAGCTCTACGCATAAAAGGCAATTGAATCCTAAATGCGGAAAAGGAAGCCCACTACCAACACCAATACCTATATAGAGTTCAAAATAGAAGTATGTTCGTCTTATAACCTTGTACTCTACTATTACCCTGTATACTAGTCGCATCTCTATGGCGTCCTGACTAAATTTTCGCGTAATCGCTCCCATAGTTTGTACCACGCGGCGACGAATATTAGTAATTCCAACTTCCCCTATAAAAAAAGACAACGCCGTGTCGGTTCGTGACCTGGTTCTGGTTTAACCAGTTCCGCTTGAAGATATTTACATTTAACCTATTGCAAGAAAGTCACTAAATTTCTCGATTCGGTAGTATTTTTAAGCTATTGCATAGCTTCTATCGCGGGCCTTGAGCGCGGGGACCGAATCCAGAAATTCCGTAACGAAAAAACCTCACGCTCCCCACTTCGACCGGCACAGCGGTGATACGGCTGTTCGAAGAGGTGCGTACGGTTTTACGAGGCTTTTGCCATTCGACGAAGTGGGTGCCGTTCGACGAGGCAGGTGCCGTTCGACAAGTTAGGTGCTGTTTGACGAGTGGGGTGCTGTTTGATGAGGTGGGTGCTGTTCGACGAGGTGGGTGCCGTTTGACGGGTGGGGTGCTGTTTAACGAGAGGGGTGCTGTTTGGCGGGTACGCTGTTTAACAAGGTAAGTGCTGTTCAACGAGCGAGGTGCTGTTTAACGAGGTGGGTGCTGTTTGACAAGCGGGTGCTGTTTTACGAGGTGGGTGCTGTTTGACGGATGGGGTGCTGTTTAACGAGGTGGGTGCCGTTCGACAAGCGGGGTGCTGATTAACGAGGTGGGTGCTGTTTGACGCACGCAAGCTATGCAATAGCTTTACCGCGGCAGTCTCCGAGTGCCACACGTCTTTTTTACTTATATAAAAGTGAAGTTAAAGTGAAGTAACAGCCTCTAATCATCCCACTGCAGAGCTAAGGCTACGTAAATGTAGGTATATTTTTGTTTTAATGTATACTAATTGTTTGCATAAATTCTACGTAACTTGAATTCAATGATTAGTACATCACTAATTTCAAGATACTTTAGCAATGATGGGTTTTTACTTAATGATCTTCTAAAATTTATGCGAACGTTATACATTAAAACGAAAATATACTTTTACCTATTTTACTCGCGAAGACAACACAAGTACTGTCTACCAGTGACCACAAACGCTGTTAAGTTCGAAACTTCGTAAATCAAAATATAATTCTTGTATATATAAAAGAAAGTCGTGTTAGTGACACCATCTATAACTGGAGAAAGGCTGAACCGATATAGGAACGTGTGGCTTTGTCCTATTATAGTTCACACTGGAACATATCTTATGTAGCATATTTATTTGAAAAGAGCACTAGCCCATATTTGTCCCGAAGCAGTGGTAGGTTTAAATATTGGGACGTGTAAAAGCGTCTCTAGGGGCCTACTTGCAGAAAGAAAACTGATTTAACTGATGATTTTAAGGACTGTCTGGTAACAAATTCCAAGTCATCTGTCACAGGCCTCGGATGTGAATGGTTTTACGGTTTCCATCTTTGGGGTGAGTTTGGAGTGGTGGGATCTACCTCCTAGTGGGCCACCCTGGGCAACGGCATCTTTGGTTTTTTTCTAACCAATGATGACGGCTAACAGATCCCTCTGCGGAGGTAGGCTTCGTAAGAGGCCGCCTGGATGCTAACCTCCTGCCGGAGTACAGCGCCAAACAGTTCTTCTGTGTTCCGCTGGTGTGTGGGAGAACCAGTGCCTCTGGGTAAGCTCGCTCCATCTTAGGCTTCTTCTTAACCGTAGAGTTATGTATGTAGTCAAGAGCAAGCCCATTATTTATAAAAAAAAATAATAATCTTAAGACAGAAGCTAGGACTAAATGTTTTCATGAAGCTCCATTATAACCCCTCCATCTCTTCCAAACTCAAGCTAATTTAGAAAAGATAGTATATATCCCTGTCAGGAATCAAACCCGGGACCCTACTACACATAATAGGCGAAACACTAAGCCAACCGGTCGTCATTATAAAAAGTTCTACTTTATCGTCAAAATATAACCGTAACTTACGAGTACAACGCTTTTAAAAACTAAAGCTAAGTACCCACTAAGCATTTTCTTCAAAACTTTTTTAAACCATGCGAAGTACAGTCAAGCGGGAATCTTATGTTTTTATATAATGTGCTCGTAAATAGTTGTAAAGCTCGAAGCTTGCAGTTTTCTTGTAAGCTCACTGAGCTTACACGGCATTTAAGGTTAACGATCCATGAAATTTGTATTAAATTGGAAGTAAGTTTTTCCGAAATACAAATAGGTTAGGATTATTTCGAATTTACGGTTTCTCATGTGAAATATGTATAAAATATAACAGCTAGACTGATATGGGCTAGTGGTTATACTAAAAAATTTTGAACTTAAAGCTCTGGGGAGTAAACTCTGTATTCGTTAGAAAAAGTTAATGAGGAATTTCCCCAATTTTAAATAAAAATGGAGTTATTGAAAATAAAGTGAAAAATATTATCAGATTTATCATAAGACCAACATTTATTTTACATTTTACACATACAGGCTAAAAGTGGGAAAGTCTTAAATTTTTCATTCAATATTTTGTTGTTTCATACATCATAATGTTTTCTGCATAAATTTAATAAAAAAATTGTGATATTGATAAAACCAATTACATTATTTAAGTACTTATTAGCCTATTGTATTTATGTTGTAAGCACAATACCTTCTCTTCCTGTGGGTGTCGTAAAGAAGTACTGCCTGAAAAGAGCGCAGCTACTGGGCAGCAGCGTTTTCCCTAGACCATTGATAAAGATTCATTTAAAGATGAAGATTCATTTATTTGACGAGACCCAGAGAAAAAAAAAATACATTGAAAACGAGGTAAAAGCAAAAAATAATAATAATGACAACATAAAAAGTACTTACACACCAAAACAAGAACACAAATAAGTAGGACAAGTATACGAGTCTCAAGGTCCCGACAGAAAGGCATCCATCTCGTATGTTGTGTGCACGGGCAAACAACGCTGGTCTTCCGTTGGAGCCATTTTCTCGGGTCTGGGTGTTTGTGGTTTCTCCGTTTTTCTGATTTGCACAATACGAGTGCTTAAAACCAGTTATTCACTTAAGGATCAGAGCAATGTATGTGATGCTGTCCACATTTATTCATTACTAGCTGTTGCCCGTGACTTCGTCCGCGTCAATTTCTGTTATTATGATTGCGACTATTTTTGCAACATTTTTCACTGATGCTTTACTCCTATTGGTCGCAGCGTGATTTTATATAGCCTAAAGCCTTCCTCGATAAATGAACTATCCAACACAAAAATATTTGTTAATATCAAACCATAACTTCCTGAGATTAGCGCGTTCAAACAAACAAACAAACTCTTCAGCTTTATAATATAAGTATAGATTATTATGTTTGCCATTTCCAATTTGACGACCATTTGGATCAGCGGTAGTTAAAGCTGCTTCTGAGCCATGGGTCGCGGGTTCGATCCCCGCTCAGTACAAATATTTGTGTGCATGAACATGTCTGTTTGTACTGGTCTGGGTGTTTTCTATGTATTATAAGTATATATTTACAAAAAAAAAGTATTTAAGTAAGTTTATCGGTTGTCTAGTACCCCATACGACAGGGTACTTAATAGTACCTTAATTTGGGACTAGATGGCTCAGTGTGGCCCAGTGAGGCATGTCTTAAATATTTATTTATTTATTTATTTATTTATTAATCACGGATCTATGGTGTCCTGGACCTCTGAAAGGCATACGTGAGACCGAAGCCAACTCACAGAGGCCCGTTAGACAATATTTATGTTATAATCCTGTAAATTATAGTCTGTAAGTTTTGATAAATTAATAACAAAAAGATTATGTGATTATTATTATCCAAAAATCTACGTAAAATTGGTAGTGGGTATATTCCTCGTCTGACTGTACGTTTATGCATACCGCGCTTTCAAAGGCATTAGCAGAATTTTTCCTTTACCGTTATATATTTCAGTATTTTACTTACACGCCTCATTTACTGAGGCAACAGCAGAGTTTGTGCGAAGGTTGAAGGATAGCAGGCAATAAGTAATAACCAAAATAAAATTTTATATTTTACCGCCAAACAAAGTAGAGGGCTTTGTTTTAAATTGTAACACAAATAGTGAGGATTTGGGGGTGGTGGGATCTACCTCCTAGTGGTCCACCCTGGGCAACGGCATCTTTGGTTTTCTAACCAATCATGACGGTTAAGAGATCCCTCTGCGGTGGGAGGCTTCGTAAGAGGCTGCCTGGATGCTACCACCCTCCTGCCCGAGTTAAGCGCCAAACAGTTTTTCTGTGTTCCGCTGGTGTGTGGGAGAACCAGTGCCACTTTCTGGGTAAGCTCGCTCCATCTTAGACTTCTTAACCGTAGAGTTAAGTATGTAGTCAAGAGCAAGCCCATTGAATATAATAAAAAATGGATAATTTGGACTTTTCACACATTACCAAGTAGTGTATGTTTTTTTTTTTACCTGGAACAAAAAACAATTACATACTTTGGCTTACTAACTATGTAATAAATTAAGCGATTTGAACACATATTATTTATAGTACACTAACGGGTCGTTATCGCGTTTAATATTATGAACGTATAAATACCTATTTATTTACCCGACGTTTCGACTGGATCGCACCAAGCCGTGGTCACGGGCCGACTGATGACAGCTCAACGACGTCTTCGCGAAGAGCGGGGTTCAACACGTACCCCCACCCAATTGATCTTGATTATTTTTATTTTTCGCTACGAAATCGATATGACACACAACACTGACAGTATCTTCTCAATATGTAATATAGCTCACTTTGTTCGCAGTGTAAAATAGATGGCCAATTTGAAAACAATGTATTCATTCATATTAGAAAGCATAATGTATTTTTTTTGATTTAATGAATTGTATTATCAGTTTATACCTTAGCCCAAAAACAGCCTATATACTTTTATTATTTTACATATAACTATGAAACACATACTCTTACGTTTACAATTCCTATGTTATCTTTCATGTATCGAACATATTACTCAATTAGTACCTAATTAAGTGAGAGTGAATACAAACACTATTGGATCCATTGACCCAATTGTTTTGGTAATTATTATGTACGGGTCCCTGCTGGGATCTGTAATGACGCATAATGTTTTGAATGTATTGGTTCAGGGCTGTATGTTCTAGTGAAAGAGAAAGACGCATCTTTATTTGGAATCAGTTTTCATTGAAAACAAAAGGTTTTGCTGATTTTTTTACTGTGCGTCGAAAACTCCGGCACCAAATCATACTTGTTTTGTTTAATTGATCAAAAACAGTAAGGAGATTTATTAAGATTAAGTCATAGCCCCATGCTTCATAGTGATTAGTCTCTGTCACTAATGTTAAGCAACGCTTAGAGTGGTCATTAGGTGGCTGGGAGTCCGTTTGTTTAAGCCCTGTTGGAGGCCTTCGGGCTGCTTAAGAAACATCCAACGGCGGGGTGATGTTGCCACAGCGTCGCCCTCGCCGTCCACCAACCCGCACTAGGCCAGCTTGGTGGAACTACGGCCTTCACCCCTCTCCATAAAAAGGAGAGAGACCCATGCTCAACAGTGACCATCATAATGGGTTGCTACTAAAAATCAAAATCACTGGACAAATTTAGAGAAAAAACTTTTTCTGATAAATACTAAACCTACTATCAATTCTATTTAAAAACATGGAACAGTAGAGGTATATTAACGCTTTTAAGACAAGGCAGTAAAAGTAGTAATCCAACCATTTTTTCATCAATATCAATTACAGTTTGCCAACCCTTCCATTATTCGCCCCCGATCGGACCTCTTGCTAATTCAACTGACCCGCAATAATATAGAATCATTCACATTCAATATGAATATATTTTCAATTTCCACCGTTTATTATTCACCATTAACGCTTTTGTATGGAAAAATGGCAATAAACTGGTGGAAGGTAAATAACTCATACAAGAAACTGTTGTTAGTCACGCAATGAGAGCTATCATTATAGACCTTGTTTATATGCAAATCATACGTTATACTTTCGAGTATTTGAATTCGAAAATTGAATCGGCAAAGTTTGATAATGATTGTGTCGGTTCGTAAGCGCGTAGACCTCAGCAAAATCGTAAGAAAAAGTTATAAAATCAATACAATTCACACCTTTGTTATTTGGCCAAAGGTATAACTGTCACTTAATAAAAAAAGACGTGTGGCACTCGGAGACTGCCGCGGTAAAGCTATTGCATAGCATTTTTTACCAACTTATGCAATTATAAAACTAAAAAGTATCACCGCTGTGCCGGTCGGAGTGGGGGGTGATAGGTTATTTTCGTTTCGTAATTTCTGGGTTCGGCCTCCACGCTCAAGGCCCGCGATAGAAGCTATGCAATAGCTTAATTTTATAATTTTATGTATTTTCTAATTTTGACTTTTGTAATTAAATTTTTCTGTTATTATGGCAGATATGGTTACCATAGGCAACCATACTGTCAAAATCCTTATTTTCTTCTAAATTCTTTTAAATTTCGGAAAATCAAAATTGTTCGATCGTGCCTCGCCCCGAGTGTTAGGTTAGGTTATTGTCGTTACGGAATTACTGGATTCGGTCTCCACGCTCAAGGCCCGCGATAGAAGCTATGCAATAGCTTAAATACTAATTTATTCCCCTAATTTTACCCTCAACGATAAGTATTTTTATAAAAATAAATGAATGCTTACAAAACAAATAATTGTAAATAAGCATTTAAATCTCGAAACTATCTTTTATTGAAATGTCGTGAAAACAATGAAAAATGAATCAAATAAATAGTCGAATTGAATCTTCTACTTTTTTGTCCGTTAAAGAAATATAAAAATTTAAAAAGGCTTAAGCCGTGTCTAATTACAAGTATAAGACGGCAAGTTTTTAATGTTATTATACTGTTGCTTTAACACAGGGAATACTTCGCTTTTCGAATAGCATGCATAAAATCAAACACACCTGGGGCCTAATTCGCGTAACCGAATCGCAGTTCAATAAACATATTTTCTTTCTTTCTTTCTTTCAGTTCAATCGATATTGAATTGGTCGATTTTGACATTGACCCATACTAGAACTGTCAAAAACCTGTCGTTCAATAACGATTGTGATACGATTCATTCATTCATTAATTGATTTGCAGGTTTTTGACAGTTGTAGTATGGGCCAAATGTCAAAATCGCACAATTCAACCACGATCGAACTGCAATTGAAATAGCTGAATAAGGCCCATGAACTTGATTAATTTTTTAGTTACGATGCAACTGTTTAAAAAAGCAATTTCATTACTAGAGATTCCACCTTCTCTATCAATCAATTTATTTTGTACCCGGAAATTAAAATTTCATAAGACAAGGTTAATGCTGACGTCATGTATTCCAAATAACTTGTTAATAAAATTTAATTCTAATGATTATTCTATAACATTCATTTGTAACCTTTATTAATTATTTAACAAACTTTAATATAATTGCTATAAAGTCAATTAAAAATTAAAAGCTAATTATGCTGGAATTGCTGAGTCAACATTGTATATTCATTATTTTAGAACGCCGCCCAAAATATGGAAAAAACTGAAAATTATCGAAAAATGCCACAAACTTTTTTCTAGTCTGCTACATACATAAAGTTTTAAGGGAAATCGTGATAGCCGGGATTTAGGAGCGAAATCAAACACAGACGTTAAAGGTTCTACCTTCTTTGACAATAATAATAAATATTTCGCTAGTACCTACATTACAGAAATAACAAGCAATATAAAAAATAAAAATAAAAGAAAAAGTAAAGTGGCGGCCTATTATAATCAAATCATCCCACAGTTGAGCAAAGGCCGCCATCATTTATTTCACGTTACCACAGCAATGAAGGGTAAAGGCATAATCTCCACGCTCGCTAAAGCGGTTTGGTGACCCGGGAATTGAACCAGGGACCCATAGATCTTGGTACAGTACTTAAACCAGACATCAACCCTACATTGGGCAAGCGGTGATTATGCCTGTACCTATCATTGCTGTGGTAACTTGAATTCAATGATGGAGGAATTTGCCCTGCAGTGGGATGATTGTAGGCCATTACTGTTAATAGATATAAACTGGTGTCATCACAACTTGAAAGATTAAATATTATTATTAGTAAACGCCATCTTCACAAGCAGGAAGAGTTTCGGATTTCGTGACAAAATTCTTACGCTCCTTTGTCCGTAATCAAAAGTTTTGATTAAATTTCTTGCTGTTTCGGAAATGTGGCTTTTGATTCATCAGAAAATTTTCCTATCGATATTTTGTGATTAAAACCACCAAGTCGAAACATATTTTGAACTCGACAGTAATATAGCTACAAGTTATGCTACAAGTTCGCAACTAATTTAAAGAATTCTCGTGTCACAGTGATTGTTACCGAACACCTCCGAAACGGCTCGACCGATTCGTATTTGTGAATGAATGAATGAATGATTTTATTGTGTATATCCGGTAGATCTGAAGCATTGATATAGGATACAAGTAGATCCACTGACAGCCCGATAATGCGTGACCAGTTTTGATTTGTCAATGTGTGTGTTAACAAGTGACGTACCTTTAACATTTTTAGACTATCGATAATAATTGCAGTTTGTCGTTTGGAAAATAATGTTTACTGTCACACTGTTTTTATCTCGAGATTATGCACCTACTTTGCGGCATACCTAACCGCCCTCACTTCTTACAACTATAATAGTGGCCAGATAAATGTGCCCGGTGAGTATATTTTTTACATATAATTTAAAAATAAACAGTCTTAATTAATAAAAAAAATAACAGCCATTGTTAATTAGTTTTCTTTATTTATTTCTTCAAAAGATTTTCCCTTGTCATCTGCTGTGCCGTGTGAGCTTATCAATGGCAGTAAGTGAAAAAGAACAAGTAAACAAAATCTGAATAAACATTTACATTCTGATGTATCAAACACTGATTATTGACTTTTAAACAAGATTATCTTAGTTATGTGATTCCTTACAGTTTCCTTCTTCAAATTGTTAAGTTGACATTCATTTGAGACGCTAAACGTAAAATAACATCAAATTTCTCCGGAAATATTCAAGATAAATGTCGACAATAGTATCGATAAATTTGAGTCAAGCTCTAGCGTACATGTAAAATATTTCGATAATTATTTATCCACCAAAATAATGTAAATAATCAATACATAGAACTTTATATATACAAAATATTAAAATGAACAAGTGGATTGAAATAATTTTATATTTACAACTTAACAACAAGATCAAATTCAACAAAAATAACGCGTTATTACGATGACGACTTTCTACGTATTTACCTGTGAAATGAGCAATTTTCTGGATTATTTTTGTGGTTGACTCCACTGGCACTCACAGAACATGTGACCATTGTTAGATAAAACTGTATTTACTTTAGATAATCTACGATGTACTAGATAATTACATAAAATGTTGAAACTTATATCGCATATGCCACTGGATGTCACTCTGTCAAATACGACAGGCCACAAAACGAAAAGATTTGTTTTCTTTTTCTATCTTGCTAGATTTCCATAAGAGGTTTTCTTCTATCTCGCAGGCTTTGTCCGTCTATTATATTCTACGTTTATGGTCTGAGGAAAGATCTATATACTATAACGGCCGGTCTCAATAATCTATCTATCGCCAGTTTTGACATTTCGGAGATAGGAAACAGTTTCTATCTCTGATTTTGCCGTCCAGAGAAACAAAGACAGAAGTTGTTTTCTATCTCCGATTTGCCAAAACTGATGATAGATAAGATATTAGGACCGGCCGTTAGTCAATACTTTTGACGACCATTAAAATTTGGATCAGGGGTACTAAACGCTGCTTCTGAGCCCTGGGTCGTGGGTTCGATCCCCGCACAGTACAAATATTTGTGTGCATGAACATGTCTGTTTGTACTGGTCTGGGTGTTTTCTATGTATTATTATAAGTATGTATTAAAAAAGTATATAAGTAAGTTTATTGGTTGTCTAGTACCCCATACGACAGGGTACTTAATAGTAGCTTAATTTGGGACTAGATGGCTCTGTGTGGCCCAGTGAGGCATGTCTTAAAATATTATTATTATTATTATTATTATACTAATATCCGAGCTTTATCTGACATTTAAGCAACTTACTACCCTAAGTGCTAAGTTGCTAAAAAATATCACGAAAGTCTTAGACTACTACTGACTGTGTTGCCAGTCATCACTTCATCACCATGATCAGTTCATTTCAATCCACTGCTGGACATGGACCCTCCAAAAGGAGGAATTTGCCAGAATCGCCATGCTTGGCAAGCGGTTGACGATCGCAGTTTGGGTATTTTTGTATTTACAAAATTTAGGACCACAAACAAGATCACAATACAGGGTGTTAGGTAACGCCCCGTTGGTCTGGTGGTTTAAATACCGGACCAAGATCTCGGGGTCCCAGGTTCGAATCCCGGGTCGTGCAACAAAAGGTATCGAATTTTCGAACGTTGCTCGGGTTTGTGATCACCAATCCGCATTTGGCAAGCGTGGTGATTATGCCAGTACACCCATCATTGCTGTGGTAACTTGAATTCAATGATGGAGGCCTTTTCTCTGCAGTGGGATGATTATAGGGCGTTACTTAGGTAAATGGTACAACAAGCCGAAACTAGCTTAATACGAGTACTATGGTGAAGTCTGAATTTTGATATTATCATCATTTTTGAAAAAATATTTTCAGACAAATCGGGGTGGTATGATCTACCTCCTAGTGGTCCACCCTGGCATCTTTGGTTTAATAATCAATGATGACGGCTAACAGATCCCTCTGCGGTGGTAGGCTTCGTAAGAGGCCGCCTGGATGCTACCCTCCTGCCGGAGTCCAGCGCCAAACAGTTTTTCTGTTTTCCGCTGGTGTGTGGGAGAACCAGTACCTCTGGGTAAGCTCGCTCCATCGTAGGCTTCTTTTTAACCGTATAGTTAAGTATGTAGTCAAGAGCAAGCCCATTATTTATAAAAAAAAAGGAATCTCAAAGTTTTAGTTTGTATGAAAATCATTAAAAAAAAAACAAATTTCTGACTTCACCGTAGTATATGCATGTTATGTTATCATTGGCTAGTCACGGCGTTATAACCTTTACCTGGCAATTTAACTAATTAATTAAATATTAACAGAAATTTAAAACACATACTGGCAATATACAGGAAGAAATTTTAACCACCTTCCAAATTTTAATATATCAATCTACGAGACAAAAAACAAATAACGTATTTTTTCTTTTGGTATAGCCCAGTACAAAAATGTCAAGATAAAGCACTTTGAAAATGTCCGCCAAAAATCTAAAATTTTTGATACGGCACCCTAGCAACACTTTTTTACGCGTTGCGCATCTCATTCATTCATTACGATACTATTCATAAGTTTTTGATTTTACCTTTATACCATAACAGTTCTAGGACCGTAAAAATTTAAAACTGTATCGCGAAAAATATTTTCGGGTGCCAACTTGATTCATTTTTTACTTCATAAATAGGCTCTAAATACGATACTGACCGCCTATAAAATTTTTGGAAAGTGGTTAAAATTTCATCCTGTATGTCTCTGTGTTTCATTTGAGGGTAAAAATACTTATCCTAACATTCCGGGTACTTCTAAATAATCCCTCTCCCAATATGTATGCAAAACGTTCCCTGAGCTGGGCTTACAGTAATGATAGCACTAAAAACAGATTGCGAGCCTATCAAGAGATCATGTGTTACTTACATTTCAATCCACTCCAGATATTCCTATATTAATTTAGGCAGACAATTTTATGTTAATTTAGTATTAACCACTTTCCCTTGGATCAATATAATTATGAGGAGTAGATGAATATTGAGCAAAGGAGATGTCCCAAATTATATGGAAGCTAGGCCCAGAACCTGTACGCATTGCCAAAAGATAGAACAAAATAACTACAACACGTTGTTATTATCCAAATTCTTTAAAATGGCTTGAACAAAAAGAAACTTATTAGAATAGCACTAAACAACAAAAACTATCATGGCGGAAGATGACACTTTGATAACATCTGTCAGTTTTGACGTCAGAGATATTGTTTGCTTACTAGTACATTATTTAATAACAACAAACAAAACAAAGAGTTGTAACTTATGTAATACCTAAAGGATTTAATTTGCGATGATATGTATTGGCTTTTCACGTGAGAATAAAACAAGTCGCAAATACTTGAAAAGAACGGTTATTGGCAAAGGAAATCTGACAGCTACTGACATTTAGAGTTTATGGTTTATCTTTTTTTTCTTCGTGAAACGCCATCTTGTGACTTGTATGCGTAATTGAGATGCGAGATTGTATTCATTTTTGAGCCGCTAAATTATACCTACGTTATAAACAGTTATTTGTGTTTTTCCCAAAGTCAATAGATTTTAACGGAGAACAGGCTTCGTAAGAAGCTGCCTGGATGCTACCCTCCTGCTGGAGTCCAGCGCCAAACAGTTTTTCTGTGTTTCCCTGGTGTGTCAGAGAACCAGTGCCACTTTCAGGGTAAGCTCCCTCCATCTTAGGTTTCTTCTCAACCGTAGAGTTAAGTATACATACTCAAGAGCAAACCTATTGTTTATTAAAAAAAAACGGGAAAAAGAGGGGGTCTTCTTTCCTACAGGAGCAAAACTGCATCGGCAACTAACTGTCAAACGTAACGATTATGTGGAAGTCCTCCTTAAGAAAGACTTACGTCCAGCTGTGGACCAACTGTACGGTCAGTATCGGAAGGCACTTAACACTTTAGTACCATGTCAAAGTAAAAAGTCGTCCAGTCCACTGAGGAATCATCATCATCATCTCAGCTTCCTAAGGATCTACACGACTATCGGCCCGGCGTCACCCGCGGCTTACCAGGACCTCCGCTAGATCATCCGTCTGGTGCCCCCAGTTTTGTATGAAAGCCGGTTATTTTAAACTAAGAACTAAAAAGCGAACTAAGCAAATGAGGCTGTAGCAAAAGCTAGTACAGAATTAAGATACCGTGTTCGTTTAAGGTATTTTTGGCTAAAGTTATGTCTATTTGAAATAATTAAATATTGACTTTAAGAGTTCAATTTGAATATTGAAATGGCAAAAGGTTAAATATTCGTATTCTAAGCTATTAGAATAAAATATAATTTCACGTATTACAATTTACTTGAAGAAATTCTCATTCGAACCAAAATATCCTAAGGGTGATCTAAAATTCAATTAAGGCAATTTTGGTCGTCGATTGAAACTACTCCAAACCTCTTTCCCAGGATATTTGAAAAGTACCTGAAAAAGATAATAGGAAGTATTTTAACAAAATCATAACATCTAACATTAATCAACTGCTGGAGACAACATATAAAAGGGATATGAATATGGATTTTGTGAATTATTTTGCTAATGATTTCCGCTCATTAACACCGGCCTAGGTACCTTCACCACACTACCCGCACCAACACTGAACGAGAAAGCACCATTTCATGCAGGAAACCCCCCCCCCTCCCTCCCTGCACAATGCATGCAGCACAGATAACGCAATTATTAGTACCCTACCTACACCGATATAAGAAAAACCCCGACGCGTTTTGCCACTTCACGTAGCATTCTCAGGAGATGTTGTCGCCAACGCTGCGCTCCGACTAAATTTTTTTAAATCATTAGTAAAATAATTTTCAAAATCATCATAGTTATGGTTTTCTGCATCGTACGTTATGTACGTTCATCAAAGCACTGCATAAATAAAATACGTCTTTATTGTTCGCATTTCCCCACAACTGTGTGTAGTTCTAAGTAAAATATTAACGCCGAGGCCTTAGCCGCATTGCGGGACGGCCCCAAGGCCAGCGGACGATGCTCCTTACGTGACACGGTTCTCAACACGTGTGCATCCCTCCACAATAGAACTAGATGGAACCTTGTGTTATTGCGCTGATAACAATATATATCGTGCTTGAGATTTGGGAAAGAAAGGCTAGTAATCGTAGACATCTCGTGTGGGGTGATAGAAAAGGAAACTCGGTTCAAATGTTAGTGGTTTCTTCGAATTGTGGAACTATGAAGATCTCAGTCTATTTATATATTTTAAAGGTAACCACACAATTAGTGAAATAAGGGCAATATTATTTGAAGTAATAAGAGAATTTTTAAAGCGAGAGTGAATAGGCTGCTTCTAGGTAAGCTCGCTCCATCTTAGGCTTATTCTTAACCGTAGAGTTAAGTATGCAGTCAAGAGCAAGCCCATTAAAAATAAAAAAATACAGATGAACTCTGTGGTTACGAGACCGGTTTTCAAAGGGTCGCCATAATATGTGATTTGATTGCCGAACTTTGAGAAACACGAAGTCTATGTCCAGTGGCTTATAGTTCAGACGATTACTGACTTCACTCAGCGCAGTGAACTGTGTGTCATACTTATCTGTGTGTACAAAACTGTGTCGAATTGGAAGGGCTTCATAAAAGTAGGAAAAGCCTGCGGGACAAGTAGGGCTGTGTCAGATTTCAAGGAGGTTTCTTGACCGAAGTGTCTAATGAGGCTTACGCATATCAAGTGACAAGTAAAGACACTCTTAATACACTGCGCGAGAACGGTAGTATATTCCAAAAATATTGTGACAGCTTAAGAAATTACCACAAACATTAACGCAATCTATACTGATATTATAACAGCTCAAAGTTCAAAAATAGATGACGATCTGAGGACAGAGGTGTCATAGAATGTCACAGAAACTATCATCCAAGATTTGTGGCATGTAGATACGTCACCTCTCATTACCTTCTCATCCCATTATCATTTTTACTAGGTTCGCTTACATTTTTTTATAATTTTATGTATTTTCTAATTTTCTTCTTAATTATTTTAAATTTCTGTTTAGAAACTTTTTAGTTTGCTCTCGTAATTTTTATATTCTTATTTTGAAGTTCAAAATTGTTCGATCCTGCCTCGCTCATGTCGGGCGAGCACGTCAATCAGTTTAGTTTTACATTCGGCTTTCAGTAGACATTGCAATGACTTCTATTCTTGGCTTTGAATGTTATTACTCTCGAATTGGTAGACTAGTCTTGGAAACTCCATAAAAGTGAACTCCACACACAAGTAAACACATTTATTCGATACTTCTGGACCCTGGTACGGTCACGTAGACCGCCGGGCCATCTCTACCGAGTGCTTCTGGACCAGGGTGGTCACGTAGACCGCCGGGCCACCTCCATCCTGCGCAGCTAGACCCCGGCTTGGTCAGGCAGACCGCCGGGCCACCTCGCCTCCGCTGCGCAGATCCTGGCGTGGTCGACCACCGGGCCATTTCTTCCCAATTGGCCCTTTTACTCTAATTTATGTTACGTATTTTTATTTCTTTTAATTTTATTTATTTTTATTATTTTAACTGCATATAATCTTATCTTTTGTTTTATTTCATTTTTAGGGAATAATTATAGGGAGGTAGGTTCCCTCAACTTTCCCTTTTACTTAATTTTTCTTTTGTAGCGTAGCAGAACCTAGGTTTCTGAGGGTATTCCTCTTCAAGGGTACCCCAGATATTCTGCTACGTTATAGATTGCAATATCGATACCGAACAACGGTGCGGCGCCGGCCAGACGCAACATGATCGCCACTGCTGACGCCGCAATTGACGACTCCCGCTAATCTCAAGAGTTACTGGTTCGAATTGAAAAAATATTTTTGTGTTGGATAGTCCATTTATCGAGGTAGGCTTGAGGCTATATAACATCACGCTGCGACCAATTGGAGCGAAGCATCAGTGATAAATGTTACAAAAATAATCGCGATCATAATAACAGAAATTGGCGCGGACGAAGTCACGGGCAACAGCTAGTATAAAATAAAAACAAAATAATATAAACCATGTCTAGATTTTTCACAATCAGCAAAAGTCTCCCATCTAAATGTGCACCCATTTGACACAAGGGTGCACAATTAGTACAACCTCTATAAATCGAATAAATAAAATATTAAAAATATAAAATTTAAACCCTATTTCCCTTGGTCACGACATCACGTGTAAACGGCTGGACCGATTTCGCTAATTCTTTTTTTTTATTTGTTATTGACCGGAGAAGGTTAAGAACCTTAAAAAAAATAAGGTAATTTTGCGGAAAATTGGAAAATTTAAGAAAACTCATAATTTCCAGAGTATTCAGCATTTGCAATGTCGATAAATAAATTTGTATATGAAATATTTTTTACATTTTGTATGTTCATAGTTAAGACAGGACAACGTCTGTCGGGTCCGCTAGTATGAAATAAATATCCATTGGATAATATTGCATGTCCGAATAAATGTGTGCAAAAGTTTTCTATAGCCTATTTTTCATTGGATGACTTTTTATGCTCTAAAGCTAAAACCAACGCTTTGCAAAAATGTATTCAAACTCTTTTAGCGATCCGCATGGTTTGGTATTAAACCACTGTGAGTATTGAAATGAAAGATATATTTACGTATTTAGAACGCGTTTATTTTTTATTTAGCCCGACGTTTCGAACCCTTTAAAGCGTATGTTTAAAATGCATGCGTGTAACAAAATCTGCAGTCTGTGGTCATGCGTTTGATTAGCGCTACCATTTTATTAGATTTGATAAACCTCAAGTTCTAGCTAAGGAACACCGCTATGTACCTAGAATGATACGTGAAGCAATAGAGACTAAAAACATCCTAATTTCAATAGAGAAGATGGTTGGAATTTACCAGCTGCTTGGGACTCCGTCTTACTATCCATAATACGTCCATGGCAACACTGTGAAGACTCCGGACACTCAGGTAGCTCATATTGTGTGAAAAGGAACATAACTAACTAACGATAAAAGTTAGAGGCGATAGTTTTTTTTTTTTTTCAAATTACCTACTTTCAGATGAACAACACATTAGTCTACCCGTGACCATTAATAAATGCTGTAAAGGGTTCGAAACGTCGGATTACACTAAAAATAAACGCGTACTTAATCCGTAAAATATCTTTCATTTATATGTAGCTCCGCGTAAACTCAAGAAAACATCACTGTGAATATTTTCAGAGTAAAAAATAGTTTCTGTAATTCAGTTTATTTGGGTCAGGGAAAACACGATATGAACAATTGTCGTACTGAATAAATTATTACCACTAAATAATGAGCGTCTTGAGCGTCACACAGAATTTGTCATCCAATATCAAATATTATATCATTAAAATAGCACATTGACAATTCTGGGGCTTATTTAAAAAAAACTATATGCAATACTAAATGCTATGTGTTTGTATACCACGTATATATATTCATTATTCCTTACCGCCATTAAGAAGGGTACAAAGTTTTGTGCTCTTCAGTGCTCAGGTTTATAATCAAAAGCAAGCGTGGTTATTATGCCTGTACCCATTACTGCTGCGGTAACTCGAATTCATTGATGAAGGCCTTTCTTGCAGTGGGTTGATTAAAGCCTGTTCTTTATTATACCTGTATTAATATCGACAATTAATTAGGAAAGTGTAAATCAAGCTTTCACCCGAAAATATTTGTCGCAACATAAGTAGTTTTCAATTTTTACGATCCTAAGCCTGTTAAGGTATGAACGGAAGATCAAAAACTTATGAATAGTATCGTAATGCATGAATGAGACGCGCATCGCATAAAAAAGTGTTGCTAGGAGGACGTATCAGTTTGCTTCCAGTGCTTTATCTTGACATTTTTGTCCTGTATGGCTAAGATGCGACACCACGATAAATTTGTCACACGACATGATAAAATTTGTCTACTTGTGTTATTTTATCATTTTTCCTAACATGGCAACCACCCGCGATAAAAATTCTTCGCTCGACAAACGTTTATCTACACGACAAACGAATGTAGCCATATTACATAATTATATAGTTTTTCGGTGTGGAAACATTGGTTAATATTATAATCATTCGTTCAATTTTACGTCAGACTTGGCTAAAACACTTCTTGCCAGAGACGTCATCTGCGTTGACACATCTTTGGGTGACAGTCACTGTCAGACAGTGACACCTGGCAAACAGCATTCGCGGCATATTTTTCGGTTTGAACTTTGATTGAAGTGTGAAAAGTTTTAAAATTTGAAATGGCCTCAAAGATGTGAGTAAAACTTGTAATAAACTGAAATAAATTCTTATCATGGAAAGTACTAATGGTTTTTATGTTCTTTTAGAAAACTTAGAGGCAATAAGGCACAGATCCAGTATCTGTGCCAATACATGGCTGGAAGACCTCCATTTTTTGGTTCCAAGTCCTCTCTCAGCCTATCTATCAAATAAAAATCCATGGGCTTGGATATACGCCACAGAGCCTGGAACTCCATATCCGGAAGGTCATACGGGTTGCACACGTCGCGGATACGCTTGCGCTGAATTTTACGCGCCTCCCGTTCTTCATAAGTGGTCAAAATGTAATTAAAATATGGCACGGCAATTTTTTATAAAGGGTTTATGCCTTGTCGTGAGCTATAAGCGACCACGATAATTTGTCATGCGCAAGTGTCAAAAATCGATTAAAATAGACAAATATAAGAGGCTCATGTTAGAGTTTGTAGACAATTTTATCGTTTATCGTATTTTGACAGTTAGAGATGACATAAATAGTCTGCCATGTTAGCAGCGATAGACAAACGATATAACGCTGTCAAAATGCGATATAAGGCCGCGATAAAATTATGTCGTGGGTCGCATCTTAGCCCTACTGGGCTACACTAAAAGAAAATATACGTCATTTGTTTTTTGTCTCGTAGATAGTTATATAAAAATTTGGAAGGTGTTTAACATAAATAGAAATAGAAATTAGAAAATACAACTCCTGAAATAAAATTTTAGATTTTCCTTGACTTGAAGTTCCAGTTTTGACTTAAATCCTGAATCTTTTTCCTACCAGGCGACTGACTGATCCATTTGGAGTGTCGTAAAACGTTTTTTCGGCATAAATGGCTTTCTTTTTGACGTTATTCTCAAAGTTTGGTTCCTTCACAACTTCAACAGACAATAGTCCTGAGTTTTAATTTTAATACGATACCTCCACGTGTTCCCTAAATAAAAAGTCCGGAAGGATATACGGACGGAAGGATGGGTGATTCAATATTTTGATGTACGGGACCCTAATATGTGAACATTAAAACACGCTTAAAATCCTTTAAAATCTTTCAACATTACTATTGATATGTTCAAAACATTCAAAAAGTATTAAGTTAACAATCAATCGACAAACTCAGAATAAGTTGCCATTTAGACAAGTTAAAACAAAACAAAGAAACAATACCGGATCCCACCGGTTCAATCTGGTAAAAGAACTAAAAATCACTTCAATACTGAAACTGAAACGACAACACAGGGTCGCACTCTAGCTTATCTGGATAAGAATAAAAAACTCGGTTAATCACAAACTGTGGTTCTTTAAAAGGGTTCCGTACATCAATCTATATTTTCTTATCTATATGTATTAAAGAAAGTCGTTTTAGTCACACCACTTATAACTCGAGAAGGGCTGCACAGATTTTTATGATTTTAGTGTTTTTGAATTCGTATTCGTCGGGAATAGGAAAATAACTTTTAATAACCTTGGAAAGTAGACGTTAAAAAAATCTATTTCTTGTTATTTTTTCCAATGATGCCTCATTTGGTGACAATGACATTTAAAATCCTAATCTTTAAAAATATATATATTTACGAAACTAGTTGAATATATTATGACAAAAATTACAAGTGTCACAGTGCTTTTGTTGTCTATGTAGAAAGGATTTTTCCCAATTCCGCCCAAATCGTGAACCTTGTTTGTATGTTTTAAGGAATTTTCGCTAAACAGGGTAACTAGCAATAAAACAGAAATGGTGGTATAATGGAGTTGTGGGCAGATAACATATAAATTATGAGTTTAAATTCTGATATTATATCAGTATATAAGCTTGAAAAATTTTGTCTCAGGCGGGACTCGAACCCGCATATCCTCGCAAGGAAAGCATCCCGCATATATCTGAAATAGGGGTATCCGGGTGGCGGACAGCTCATTAAAATGTTTAAGTTCAACATTATGTATGTACAACGCCTCGTTGATCTAGTGGTAAAAATACCGGGCCAAAATCTCGGGTCCCTGGGATCCATCCCCAGGTCGGGCAACAAACAGTTACAAATTTTTGCGCTATTATATGCATATGTTAACTTAAACTGGTTTTGGCTTGAACTATTTCCTTGACACCCTGTATAACAATTTTTTGAATACAAATTTCACTCAGTATCAAAAACACTGTCGTACCCAAAAATCATTGACATTACATTCTTTTAAAATCGTCGTCATGTTGCGTGTAAAAAACTCTTTTGTAAAAGCTATCTGAAGCATGTGCTTTGAATTTGTGCATGCGCAGCCATCGTCCACTTCGATTGTTCGTTATGCTATTTAATTCAGATTTCATTTTTAAAAGCGCTTTTTGTTATTCCTTTTACACATTTTTCAATTTTTTTTAATCTTTAGTCATAGATGATGACGACTACCGCGGCAGCGTAGCGTACACACCGGTTTTCAAGGTGTCGCCTGTTCTGAGGTCTCGCGTTTGATTCCCGATTCGTCGTTCTGATCGCAAAGCGAGTAACTATTTAAAACACTCGTATTGTGGAAACAACGAAGATATCAAACACCTAGACCCAGGAAAATGTAGAAAAATACTTTTTTTATATTAGGGGTTAAAGTATGAAATTGCCGTTTTGTATGGATGAAATCTAGAAAAGTCATTTTTCCATACTAACATTTTTTTGTTTTTTTAAAAACGCCTGAACCGTTTTCGAAGCAATTAAAGGTGAAAGTTAGATGGTTATAAAGCTACGCATTATAGTATTTAAATTTCTGAAAATCAAAGTATATAATACAGATATACTTAATTGAAGCAAGAAGGTCAGCTGACACATTGTAAGGGGTCTTTTCAACGACTTCCTTTGAAGTAATAGGCACTAGTATTGCATTTTTTTTTAGTCAAAAGTTTCTTTAATTAGTTTTTGATACGATACAAAAAGAATTACGCAATAATATGACTATACTTAAGAGCTACAAACAAAATAAAAAGTGGGAAAATAATCGGCAATTTCATACTTTAACCCCTATTATTTACCAGTCCGGAAATCGTACCCAGGACCTTGGCGCAGGCGACACCTTGAAAACAAGCGTGTACGCGACATCGCCACAGGTCGTCAGTATTAAGTGTAGGTTTATTGTAATTTTGTAGTCTTACAGATGATGCATTTAACACAGTAAAGTAAGGTAAAGTAACAGCCCATAATCATCCCACTGCAGGGAAAAGGCCTCCATCATTGAATTCAAGTTACCACAGCAATGATAGGTACTGGCATAATGACCACGCTTGCCAAATGCGGGTTGGTGATCACAAACCCGAAGCAATTTTCGAAAATTCGAATCCTTTGGTTACCCGACCCGGGAATCGAAGCCGGAACCCCGAGATCTTGGCCCGGTATTTAAACCACTAGACCAAACGGGGCGTTTAACAAAGTATGCCAACTAAAAAGAGTAGTCACTCAGTAACGAAAGGTTGTGTATTCAGATCCCATCTGAGAAAGTCGAAAAATTTTAATCACAAAGGTTTATTAACATACTAGCTGTTTCCCGCGACGTCGTCCGCGTCAAGTTCTGTTAATAAGAATTCGATTATTTTTGCATCATTTTTCACTGATGCTTCGCTCCTATTGGTCGCAGCGTGATGTTATATAGCCTAAAGCCTTCCTCAATAAATAGACTATCCAACACAAAAAGAATTTTTCAATTCGGAGCAGTACTTGCTGAGATTAGCGCGTTCCAACAAACAAACAAACAAACTCTTCAGCTTTATTATATTATATAGTATAGATTTCGTATGTATAATACCAATTTCATAGCTAAAAAAAATTGTTTATAAACATCAACAAAATCCTTATTCAATAACAAAATAAATGTATTTCCTAGAAACACACCCAATTCGAAAACCGTAATTTTATATCGTTTTTCCTTCCCCAATTTTGTTATTAGTTTTGGCGAGAAAATTACGCGATACGGAAAGGTTGGATTGAATAATATTGGCACACCCAAATCGACGAATACATGGATACATACATAGATATATTTTTATGTTATTATTTTCCAACTATCACAGAAACTGGAGACAATAAAACATTTTGTTTTGATAAAACATCAAGCAAATCCAAGCAAAATGTTCCTGTAGGTAATTTTTTTTTTTTTTTTTATTTTACATAACGTACATGTTTTGTTTTAAGAGGTTATTGAATAATATATTTTTTTAGTAATTTGATGCAATTATTTTTAAGGAAAAGAACAGAATTACTGGTAACTGAAACTTAGGGTAGAGTTCACCAACAGACGTTTAAGTTTTAAACAGCGTTTAGAATATCATTTGACATATTTTGTATGGGAATTGTGTCAAATTAATCGTCAATCTATGTTTACCGGCTGTTTAAGAATTGGTGAACTCGGGTCTTAGTAGTCTTACGGCCATTTCCAATAACCTATCTATCTTCAGTTTTGGCATATCGGAGATAGGAAACAGTTTCTATCTCTGTTTTTGCCGTCCAGAGAAACAAAGACAGAAGTTATTTTCTATCTCCGATATGCCAAAACTGAAGATAGATAGGTTATTGGAAATGGCCGTTAGTAGTATTAATGGCGGATAAAATGACGTTTTCTAAAAATGATACCTAGCTATGTATAAATCTTTGTAAAAGAGGAGTAAGACAACGCAATAAAATATTTACAGTAAATACTTAGTTACAATGTTTTTTTAATTCAGGCAAGATACTAGTAACATATTATGTAGTTTGAGGTCAAAGTTTTTGTGCGGTACACGCTTTGAAAGTAAACATGTAATTTGAATTGCATAACCGGGGCCTAACCCTAAAGTGGACGCGCTAGTAACACTGGTAATTTGTGTATCTAAATACACTAAATTTATTTCGGTTTTTGCTCCGAGAAAGAGCCACCTATCAAGGTTATTCATGGGTAGAAAGCTATCAATAATTAGGCCCAGGAAAATGCCGCAACTTAATAAAATAAACTGGGAAGCCGCATGACAAAAGTGCCGGCCTATAATCAACCCAATGCAGGGCAAAGGCCTCTATCATCAAATTCAAGTTTCCGCAGCTCATAATCACAGGCATAATCACCACGCTTGCCAAATGAGGGTTGGGCACAAGCTGAGCAATGTTCTAATATTTGAAACTCTTGTTGGCTGACCCGGGGATTGAACCCAGGACCCCAAGATCTTGGCTCGCTACTTAAAACACAAGACCAAAGGGGCGTTTTACGACAACCTAGCGCCCCGTTCCGCCTTCGCACGGGTGGACATAAGATTTTTTTTAAAAAGACACCTAATCTTTTCTAGCAACAAATATAGCCTATATACTTTATTTGATATTTTAGCAACTTAATTGCACTTATAATATCAGTATATAAACTTGAAAAATTGATTTGTCCCACCTGAGACAAAATTTTTCAAGTTTATATACTGATAAAATATAGCCTATGTCACTCAAGGTGAATGTAGCTTTCCAACGGTAAAAAAATTATGAAATCACCACAGTAGTTTTTAAGTTTATTTATTACAAACAAACACACACAAAAATACAAATCTTTCCTGTTTTAATATTAGTATAGATAGGTCTAGAAAAGATTAGTCAATCGGTGGTAATCATTAGTAATAAACAGAGGCAAGAAAACCTAGAAAAAATGGTGTATAATCAGAACCTAGCTAAAAAATTGGCCCAAGAAAATATGGCAAGACAATAAAGACAAACTGGTTAGAAATTAATAGGCCCAAGAAATTATAGCAAATGGACCAAAAGAGGGCTAACTATGTATAAAAACGGGTGAATAATACGCCCATTAAAAAGTTGCCTGTCAATATGCAGAAAGCGATAAGGAAAAATTCCCAGAAAAAAGTATCGAAACAATGGACAGCAGCCTGTTCTGAAATAAATCTCAAAACATTTTGCGGAAGATTGACTAGGCAAATAACGTTTAGGAAAAAGTTATGTCTAAAGGCATAAATTAAGTTGTAACAATAGGTTTAGAAACTGCTGCATTTTAGTTTTTTTTTCATCTTGTCTTTATCGTTTTCTCTTGCTCTCTTTTGTGTATCGCTTTCTCTGTCTCTCTCTGTGCCTCCAATAGTGACTCTCACTTTATTTCTTTTTATCTCTCTCCTTGTTTCTCACTCTTTGTATCTCTCTCCCTCTGTCTTTCTCCTTTTGTCACTTTCCCAGTGACTTTCTCCCTGTGTCTCTCTCCCTGTGTCCCTCTCTTTATGTAACTCTACTTGTGTCTTTCTTCTTTGTCTTTGTCCCAGTGTCTCTCACCTTGTCTCTCCCTCTGTCACTGTGTGTGTGTTTTTCTCTCTTTCTCTGTCTATCTTATTCTCTCTGTGTGTGTGTTATCCCTCTGTACCTCTGTCTCCTCTGTATTTCCAACATATATCCAGATTTATCTTTAACTTTCATAATCTTAATCGTAATTATAAAATCTTTATTCACAACAGTTGAACATATTTCTCCTACAAAAATTATTCTTAGAACTAGCCGTGTCCTGCCTCAAGGACGTACTATACTTGTAATTAATACTATCACAATAAGATACGATAAACATTGAAACAGATAGCTTGTTACATGTAAATCAATATTATGGCTGTTAGTTTTGTCCGGCATAGATTAATCAATAATAATATTCTATTTTTTAATATATGCCACGCTGAGCCACACAAAGCCATCTAGTCCCAAATTAAGCTACTATTAAGTAGCTTGGGTTATGGGTTACTAGATAACCGAGTACCTTAAGAAATTAAATACAAACTACACCTTGGAAGTATAAATTTGTCGACCTCCGTGGTAGAGTGGCGTACACACAAGTCATCAAGATATCTTCTCCAAGGTCTCGGGATCGATTCAATTCAGTCAATGTTTCAAAAAAGTATTTCTCTATATTTCCTCAGATCGTTTAATCAGTTACTTACCAAGATCCCAAGGATCAGAACAATGTATGTGGTGTTGTCCATTTTTTTTTTATCCAGCGTGTTCCTTTTGATATCCCATAACTCTGAGGTTATGTTCTATAGGTAAAAATAATATAAAACGCCCTAGAACATGTGGTTAAAAAATCAATAGTTTCGAATATAACATCAATTTAAGTTGAATTTGTTAAAAAAATGTAACCAGTATGGCGAATCCTTAGTTTTGCGAGACGTTGGCAAACTTACACTTAAGTGTAGTATAGTGTAAAGTAGCGTCAGAGCGTAACTTGTAAAAAACATTGACGTGTGTGGGTGTTTCTTTGATAAGTAGGTACGAGTAAATCGTTTCCATTAAAAAGTTCATTCATAAAAGGTAAGGGTGTTTTACATAAACAGTCGTGACTTTTTAGAATTATTTTGTACGAAAAAATTAAACAAAAAAACATGTTTAATACCCTAGAGTTATGGGATATCAAAAGGAACACGTTTTATAGTGTAACCTCGTGTTGATTGGAAAAATAACCAGACAATTTACTAAGTAAACGTTATCCAAGATAACGACTTGTCGACTTCGTTCTGCGTATATCCTCATTGCGAAACTTAATCCCGATGAGGATTTTCGCAATAGAAACATGTTTATTGCCGCCATAGCTTTTCGGATTAGGCCGTTATAGCTCTGGGCGTTTTGGGCGTTGTGAGAGGCAACTAAAAGGAGACGGGCAGCATCACAGAACATGGTAAAAGGTTAGAAAGGCGATGTAGGCGGGGTAGGCACGCTGCAAAGGTTATGAGCAAATGCTTGTAAGTGAGCGCTGTGATTGGTTTCTTTTGATGTCGCGCGACGTCAAAATGATTCGCTTGATTGGCGTTCTTTGAACTCGTTCATGTGTAGTGGGCGCAAGCGGCGACATCGGTCTGATATGGCGGTACATATGGCGCATAACAGCCTTTCTAACCTTCTTCCATGTTCTGTGGGCAGCATGGACGTCTTGTAAAAAACAATCTAAGAAGTACTACCAGAAGAACTGCTGTTTTTCCCTCTCTTAAATTAATATGTCAATATTCCTATGTGACTTTACATAAAATAGAATATTCCCTCAAATCCCAAAAGGGACTTAAGTTATTATATACTTTTTGGATATGACTAATTAGCTTTTGGGATTTAAGGGGATAGAATACAATTTATTAGCAAGAATACATCAAATGTGTGTCAAATAATTTCATTTTCTTTATATTTTCTTTTTCGAAAAGGCGGGCTGTTCTCTTCACCATCACCATGAAGAGCTTCGTGGTCCACCACTGAGCTAACTTCTATAAGCCACTCTAGTAGTGGATACCAGTAAGTAACTTTAATTAAAACCGGCCAAGTGCGAGTCGGACTTGCGCAGGAAGGGTTCCGTACCATTGACTATGTAAACAACAAGAGGTAGGTACATAAATTTAGTTATTGTAGTGCCTACCTGTTACCATTTATTGATATCGAGCAAAAAAGGGCAAAAATGTCGCGTTTGTTGTACGGGAGCCCCCCTAAAATATTTAATTTATTTTGTTTTTAGTATTTGTTGTTATTGCTGCATAAGAAATACATAATTTGTGAAAATTTTAACTATCTAGCAATCACGGCTTTTTAGATACAATCCTGTGACAGACAGACGGACAGAGTAAAGCGAAGTCTTTGTAATAGGGTCCCCTTTGGGAACGAAACCCTAAAAAAAAAGTGTACTAATAATGCGTAACGTTAGAAAGAAATGGCGTTAAATATTCCTAGTGGGCACTAGAACCTATCTTTTTGCAGAGATTTCTTTTTTAATCAAAGGAGGCTGGCAAAAGTGGCAAAATTTCTTGCGCTGCTTTTTCTCGGCACCAGCCACTTGCCCCAGTATTGGTAGGTTAAAATGTCGGAACGAGCAAAAGGCTAAAAACTAATTTTACTGATTTTGCAAAAAAAATTATATCGAGTAGCAACTGCAAAACAAGAAAACGTAAGTAGTAGGATTCCTACTAGGTGGACCATAGTCCTGGTTAAGATTAGATCTATTTATAGAGATATTTGTCCAGCAGTCCTCTAATGATTGATGATGATAACCTTTGCCATCCGATTAGATTAGGGTCAAACGCAGACTTTGACCACACATAAAAAGTGATGCTTGACACCAATGCTTCAACAAGGTTTGGCGGAAAGCATGCAAAAATAAAAATTACTACAGCTAAAGCTGAGGCAGTAGGTTAACTTCGTACAGAAAGTAATAAACTGGTATACTTTAGTAGACTAAGTTTTCTGTTTTACATTATGATTAGCGAGACCAGGAGTTAATTATCTTACTGTTTTCTTGAGTTTACGCAAACACTATACATTGAAATGAAAGATATGTTTCCTACCGTGACCATGAACGCTGTAAAGTGTTTGAAACGTCGGGTCAACATACACGCGAATCAAAATCCGTAAACATATCTTTCATTTCAAATTATTTTTGTCGTCTGGAACATCAGAAGTAACTACAGTTAATTGATTCGGATTTATACCATGTAAGTACCTCGTTTTTATGAGTTTCCAATATTTAGGCAATTTTGCAAGCGCCACGATCACAGAAGAACCGAGTTCTTAAACAAGGTACATGGTATAAACCCAATTAAATATTTCTAGCGATAGTGACTATACAAATTTAAATCAGTATATTAAAAGTTATCTCGTACCAATTTGAATACAAAACAGAGCAAATACTACAACACTTAGTGATTATGTCATCATCCTTAGCGTTTAATCAGTTCATTGCTACACACAGGCCTTTTCAAAAGGAATATTGTCACAAAATCGCCATACTTGGAAGACGAGTTTGCGATAGCAGTTTGGCCCATGGCGAAGAAAAAATACTGAGGTACGGTGGCTAACCACTTTTTAACGAGAATAGCGTGCAGTACTTCACAAAATCGGACGTCACTTCAAACAAGAGATGACGCGAGCTGCAAGCGATTTTGCTCTTAAAGGTGGTCAGGCGACCGAGCAGGCGATAGTACCTATGGCTTCTGGCGATACTCCCGAAGTTACTTTTTGTGACCACTATAAGAGAAAAGGGGTGGATCTATTATATTTATGTGCTGGCACTACTAGCAATTGATAAAAAAAAATATCATCATCATCATCATCATTAGCCTATCGCAGTCCACTGCTGGACATAGACCTCTCCAAATGAACGCCACTTAGGTCGATCCTCGGCTTTTCGCATCTAGCTCAAACATTTTATATTTAAACTTAAAATCTTAGTAAAGTATGGTGAAATCTGATTATCAGACGGTGAACGAGATCTGAGAGCATTGCAACGGTATTTTCTTTGTGTTTTTTTTTTTATTATATTATACACGTGATACTTAATATTGAACGGGATTTACCAATCAAAATAATAATTTAGATTGCAAACAGTATTTTACCTTGCAGCATGCATGGTCAAAATTGTCACGAAAACGAAATAATTAAATAGTAATATTAAAACAATTAATCGGGTTGCAATAAATAACGATAAGTGATGACTTAAAAACTGACGACCATTTGGATCAGCGGTAGTTAACGCTGCTTCTGACCCATGGGTCGCGGGTTCGATCCCCGCACAGTACAAATATTTGTGTGCATGACCATGTCTGTTTGTACTGGTCTGGGTGTTTTCTATGTATTCTAAGTTTGTATTTACAACAAAAAAAAGTATATATATAAGTTTATCGGTTGTCTAGTACCCCATACGACAGGGTACTTAATAGTAGCTTAATTTGGGACTAGATGGCTCTGTGTGGCCCAGTGAGGCATGTCTTAAAATATTTATTTATTTATTTAAAAACAAATTCTCGATACAAATACGCGAAGAAATGTTTTTTTTTTGTATGTTTTTTCTTACGTCCGAAGCGACTAATTATACTGGCTCTGGTTTGACTGTGTCAGGATCCAATACTTGGCAACAAAAGCTAATGTTGCCGGCGACAGGCGAGTGATAAATTGGCGGGCAAATCCTGGGTCGGACCGTTGTATGTTGTGTATGACATTTCGGGCGACGAGGTTGAGGGGAGCGACGATTATAAACATCGGTTGAGTCCCACGATCTGCGTGCGTCTTTAACATTATAACAATAGATTGTGTTATATTTTATCGACTAAAGAAAAAGATGAGCTTCTTCATTTGGCGCCATCGATAACAGTGGAGTGGACAATTTTTAAATAATGATAAATGTGGACAACATTACATACATTGTTCTTATCCCAAAGTGAGTACACACTTTTTAAATAATAATAAATAAACGTGAACAACGCATAGGTACATTGTTCTTATCCCAAAATAAGTAACTATTTGAAACACTCGTATTGTTTAAATAAAAAATAACGAAGGTACCACAAACACTCAGGCCAGAGAAAATGTAGAAAAACACGTTTTACCTACATTGACCCGGAAATCAAACCCGGGACCTCGGAGCAGGTGACACCTTGAAAACGGGTGCGTAGGCCATTCCGCTACGGCGGTCGTCAAAAGTTCCATACAAAATTATAACCCATGTTTACATATAAGCACCAAATGTCATGTGTCATATCTATCATATTATAAATTACATCTTACATGCATGTGTTGTTAAGCTTCAGTCATAATAATAGGATTGGGTAGAAGGAAACATACAACAATAATACTTTGGTCTAGTGGTTTCAATACCAGGCTCAGGGTCCCGTGTTCAAATCACGGGTCGTCAACAAAAAGTTTCGAATTTTCGAACAATGCTCGAGCTTTTTACGCCAACGCGCATTTGGCAAGCGTGGTGTCTTGAATTCGATGATGGAGGCCTTTGCTTTGCAGTGGGAGGCCGGGACTTTACTTAATATGTGAAAGAATCATTAATGTCTAACGTAATACGCGGTAATACGTGAAATGTAATACAAAATGTTCGTTGAATGTTAACGACAAACTTGAGAAACAACTTTACTGTCATCCGTTTTATATAATAATGATACGAAGTAATTAACAACCTTTGCAATAATTATTATTTTTATTTTTATTTTCATTTTATTTTAATAATCAATTACCTACTAAAACATGTTATACTGAAAAGAAAACACTCTTCCTTATTCTTCGTAAAATAATTACATAGTTTTTCATCAAATAAAAACAGCGACATTATAAATACGTTTGAAATTATGCCAAAACCTTCGCGTGACCGTCTGAGAAATTTCTTATTTAATCTTGATTATACGTTTTCGGTAATTTTACTGAAGGCAATTTATATACTAGCGTTAGGTTGAGCATTCTCATTTCATATAAACACATGTGGGAAATACTTGTAATAAAACAACAAACTTAATGTACGTTATTAATTTATATAGAATAAATTATTTGATAAACAATTTATAACAGTAAAAACTTAATGCCAATATTTAATATAGCAAAAATAATAAGCTAAGCTCAAGAAAGATACATTAAGAATAAATTACAATAATAAAAATAACTTTGAATAATGTTACCTGACATCAATGATATTAAAAAAGTAATAGATTGTTACATGCGCTCTCAATGCGGCTCTCGTCTTTTCAAATCCATGAAAGAGAAAGTAATTGTTCTTTTCACGAGTATGACAAGGACAAAATAAGAATTACGCATGTGTGCAGTTGTTCGCAAGCGGCACATATATTTCGATAGTTTTGTAAGGGCATAACCTATCTATACTTTTTAAATATCATTGACTGACAATGTAAACAGTTCAGAGCAACCCTTGGTAAAAAAGAGTAAAGTAAAAGTACTTGTATAAAGATGTTTCATAAGTAGCACTGCTTAATACACTTGTTCATTCATCAATAAAGTCGAAGATATAATTAAGTCAGAAATAACATGTTTATATCATCAAATGAAAACCCACGTTGGCCTAAGAAAATACCTACTGCTTGGTTCTCAAACGAAGCCTTCGCAAGGTTGCGTAGGCTAACCAATATTAATAATGTATTAGATATCGCGTTAATAGCAAAGTAGGTAGTATTACCCGCAGACATTTAGCAAAATCTATTTTGTTTGTCTGTCCATCACATATCTGTAAGGAAAAATTCGGAAAATTTCCCAAAAATGAATAATATGTTTACGGATTATAGTAAGCGTTTATAAAGTATCGAACACTACCGTTTAAAATACCTCTATGGAAGCGCAAATCATTGTAGGTACATAATAAATTATACATTCACGATTTTTGGCAAAGGTTTTTAGTTTAAATTTTAAAGGTAAACATATTTTGTAATATAGCTAATTGTTTTTGTTACACGTTGTTTTATTAACGAAAGGCCTCCCACAAAGTTTCATAACAGGAATAAAACCTACGCTACGATGAAATTATTTCAAAGTACACGCACAACAGAATATAAATTAAATGACCGATAGAAGTTCCAATACTAGTTCCTGTATTGTGTTCCAAAATATCATGTCCCAAACACACATTTGAAATTCGAACGACTTTTTATTCCTCTTTTATGCTCCAACTCTTGCAGTCTTTTTGGCAGGTGGCCAGCAAGACGTTTTGCATGCTATTATGTTTTTATTTCCCTTAATGTTGACTCAGGAATGCATTCGTACAGCCAAGACGAATGCAGCCGCAGTTTGAGTTTTAGTGATATTTGCATTCGTTGTTTCGTAGAACGGGATGAATGTGTAATTTTGAAAATAAGATAAGAGAAGATAAAATACTTGGGAAGATATCGTGAAGTATGTGAAAGATGAGAATTTCCTCTGTGGAATAAAATTCTGGGCAATTTTAGTAAGTGCGATGCAGGTTACGTAAAATACATCTGTTATTCATTCGAATTACTATGCTTACAGTTCCACCCCAAAATTTTATAAGAAGAGGAATTTCACGTGGAATTACGTTTTTTGTTATGATTACGATCATAATGTAAGTGCTTGACCTTGGGAACATTAAAAATCTATTACCTAAGCAACTAGTATACAGGTTTATAAACATTACAAAAAGTTGAAAAATCATCATCATCACCGTATAAGTCCACTGCTGGACTGTGGACACATGCTATCTAAAAGAAGTACTTTGCTTTATTTGCCATGTTTGCCACGCTTGGCAGGCGGGCGATCGCAGTTTGACCAAGGGTGAAGGAAAGACGCTGTTGACTAAGCACAGACCATAGAAAAAGGTTAGAAAGGCTGTCATGCGCCATTTGTATGAAAACCGATGTCACCGCTCGCGCCACTACACATAAACAAGTTCAAAGAACGCCAATCAAGCGAATTCTTATGACATCCCGCGACCAATGACAGGGCTCACGTTTGGGTAGAAGTATAAACATTAGCTCGTAACCTCTTAGGCGCGCCTGCCCCGCCTACATCGCCTTTCTAATCTTTTTCCATGTTCTGTGACCAGAAGAATGGTCGGAAACGGAATCGTGGTAAATTGAAAATACAATAAAATAAAATTTTCGGTTGCCTTAGGTAGGATTTAAACCAAGTACCTTCTGATTACGTAGGCAATAACTGGAAGACATACGAATTCAGATCACGCTCGGGTTTGTCACAAAAAGCCTTCGATACTCAAAGTTTTTACCGAACCCCAGCGATCAAACTATCTTGAATAAATAGGAAATTCAAATCTCGAACTGTAAGCAACATAATAACTGGTTATTAAAAACACATTCAAAGTGTATTGTTCCTCATGAATTAACAGTTTGGTAGACTAGGAGTCTACTTAAGTTTGGGAGCTAAAAGTTTGGGAATATCTGGTCTAGACCAAGAACCTGACGGCAACTGGCCAACCGTCAGGTAACCATTCCAATACCGTGTAAAATCGACATCTTCCATATAAATTGGACTCACGTATTGTGGATGGGTGTACGTGGGCTGGATCCACGATAACTCCTAAACGGTCAACGCTTGTCTGTCAATTTTAAACCTTATTTTTACACAGTTACGAACCACATCGAGGGTCACTCGTAAAAAATTATAGCCTCAAAAATATTGGTGCCATATTGAATTATAGGCAGAAAACGTTAAAGAAATTACCGACAGTACATTTTAGGGATCCTTAAGTGGTTAGAAAGTTAATGTAGATCATCAAAAAGGTTTTAGGACGATCTTGAGACGAGATGTTATGTTTGACGTATGACCTAATATTTTCGTTGCCCCTTTTATATGCCACGATGGAGCTCAACGGAAAAATTGAAATATCTTTCGCTTCGAAATTCGAATATGATTTGTTTTCTTTATTTGCGCGGCAGGTGCTGAATTCTATTTTTAAAAGTACGATATTAGTTTTTCTATTGTCACAGTTATTGACGTGAACGCCGCCAGTTCTTTAAAATGTAATAACGAACTATTAATCACCCCACTGAGGGCAAGGCCTCCATCATTGATTTTCCAAATGCGGGTAAATGATCACAAACCCGACCTATGTTCGAAAACTCGAATCACTTGTTGCCCGACCCATGAATCGAACTTAGGACCCCGAGAACTTAGACGGTTAAATACCACTAGATGAACGGGGCGTTAATAGTTTAAATGTGGACAACATCACATACATTGTTCTGATCCCAATTTGAATAACTATTTAAAGCATTCGTATTTTGGAAACCAGAAACAACGAAGGTACCACAAACACTCAGACCCGAGAAAATGTAGAAAAACACATTTTTTCTACGGGTCACGTCCGGGAATCGAACCCGGGACCTCGGAGCAGGCGACACCTTGAAAACCGGTGTTTACGCCACTCCGCCACGGAGGTCGTCAAGTTTATGTAATTGTTTCATGTTTTATGTTGGTACATAAATGTAATAAGATGGTGGTCCTTTTATATTTATGAATAGGGTTCTATCTTCTCCGTAAATGTCGTAAGCGGCAAAATTTTAAAAACTTTTTATAGATATTCTAAATTAACACAGAATCGCAAAATTGTATGTTTCTTTTATGTTTCTTTCTTCTTCTCATTTTCAAAGCTGTATCAAAACTGTACTTGTATTAAAATAATAATTGTAGTATCAATGTAGAGCTAAAGAAAATTTTTTTTCTGCTGTTTTATGTTTACGCTTTTTACCTCGTTTGTATTAAAATCCATACACCTACACGTGGATTACTTAGTGGGATGTGTAACTAATTTTATTACTTAAGTTTAGCAATAAGTTAACTATGTAACGCATTTGTTTGTAATCCCTAAAAATAAAAATAAAAAAAGCGGCGCTTAAAGAAAGTCACCAGAAGAAAACGAGCAGCAGTGTCTTACACGATTGGCTAAATTGTGATTTTCCCATAATTTTTCTTTTAGGGTCTGAAAGGGGTGGGTTCTCTAGACGTGTTTTGGAAGGCACTTACGCCAGTGGTCCTGACTTTCATCACAAGAGAAGTAAAAGGACTGCTATATGACAAAGACTGATAGCACTCATAGGATAAGAAGAAGCGGAACTTAAAACTAAGTATCTATGAGTATGCACCTATCATCGCATCTACGCATCTTTGTCATTTCATCATACCTTACCAGTTTTACGAATATCAAAATGTCTGCCAGTAAATACATGTTTAAGAAAAATGTTCGGTCTTATTTTCTAAATCAATTGGAATCATCATCATGAACTTTGCTCTCACATTACGCGTCGTCATTCTACATTTATTTATTTATGTTTTATATTTATAGTATTTATTTAGTATAAGTTGTCCTAGTATTTAGTTTATATATTAAAGGTTCTATGTGTAGTTTGTTGCCCTTTTTTTTTGTATCCCTAATATTTAACTTATAATTATTGTTTCTTTAGTCTCATTTAGTTTTGTCTGTCGTACCGCCTACAAAACTTTTCTGCTTAGCCCAATGGTCGACTGGGAGAGAATGCCACATGACATTAAGTCCACCAATTGTACATTTATATTTCTTTTGTGCAATAAAGTTTTAAATAAATAAATCTCTTAAAGACAGTAGTATCCAGAAGTTCAAAATAATTTTGACTCCAGAAATCGGTGAATTTAAAGTTTATTTTTCTTAGAACTGCTCTTTAACAACGCCAGAAAGCCTTTAAAGTTTCAAGCAAGTGGCTAGCAAGTTTTTCTTGGTTTTAGGTTTATACAGCCTTGCCCAAGTTTCGGCTTCAGAGAAAAAAGTTTTTAGGAAGTCTGCAAGGAATTACTACAAGAAAAAACACGTTTTATGGCTACAAAGGCACAAAGGACTATAAATGGGCAGGAAAATTATTATTTGAGTAATACAAAAAAATAAAATAAAGCTATTTTGGTCCGTTCAGTTTGGGAGTTAGTTTAGTTATTCAAAGGGATCATTCAAGTGTAATATAACATTGGAATTTTTAATTGAGAATGGAGTAAACGCTTTTGATGGGAACCATCTTGCCGATTAGACCTTACCTAGAATATAAGTTTCACCTTTGTAAGCAATCTTGCCGTGTGCTATGTCACACAAATTTTGACGACCTCCGTGGTGGAGTGGCGTACACTGGTTTCCAAGGTGTCGCCAGCTCCGAGGTTCCGGGTTCGGTTCCCCAACGAGTCAATGTTGAAAAAAAAGTGGTTTTCAACATTTTCTCGGGTCTGGGTGTTTGTGGTGCCTTCATTGTTTCTGATTTCTACAACACAAGTGCTTAAAATAGTTACTCACTTTGAGATCAGAACAATGTATTAGGGGTTAAAGTATGAAATTGCCGTTTTGTATTTTTTAACAATTTTTTTGTTTTTGTAACAATTTTTTTGTTTTTTTTAAAAACGCCTGAACCGTATTCGATGCTATTAAAGGTGACAGTTAGATGGTTATAAAGCTACGCATTATAGTATTTAAATTTCTGAAAATCAAAGTATATAATTCAAATATACTTAATTGAAGCAAGAAGGTCAGCTGACACATTGTAAGGTGTCTTTTCAACAACTTCCTTTGAAGTAATAGGCACTAGTATTGCATTTTTTTTTAGTCAAAAGTTACTTTATTTAGTTATTGATACAATACAAAAAGAATTACGCAATAATACGACTATACTTATTTATTTTATTTATTTATTTATTTAATATTCGGAAGACCAACAGCTAATGCAACATAAAAAAACAATAAAAGATAGGTATCAGAAAGCCAATAACAGGTCCTCGCAATTAACTAACAATTAAGAGCTATAAACAAAATAAAAAGTGGGAAAATAATCGGCAATTTCATACTTTAACCCCTATTATGTGATGTTTTCTATATTCATTTATTTTACTCATTTAAATAGAATAGCATTCATTATCTTCATCTCCGCCAAACTCTAAAACGATCGGAGCAGCGACACCAGCATCTAGTTTGTTTCCCGTGACCTTTGTCTGATCGGGTTCACCTGGGAAAGGACCTACGCACAGATCGTCTTCCAGTGCGCTATGGCCATTCTAGAATCTTTCCGCCCCAACGGCAATCTTCTTCTTACCATGTCCCGCCCACTGCCACTTCAGCTCCGAAACTCTTTGATCTCTGTCGATCATCTTGTTCTCCTACGGGTTTCCTCATTTTTTATTCTATCACGCAGGGAAATACCAATTGCTCTCTCCATTGCCAGCTGTGCGACCATAAGCCTGCTTAAAAGACCCATATTAAGCCACTAGGTACGTTTTAGATTGAACAATCTTTGGCAACACGCACTGCTCAAACAATAGCACTTCCCCTTTTCCAGACTATGTCTATTTAAAAGACGAGCATGGCTGACTGAAGAAAATGCAAGTATATAAATGAATAATGAATAAATGTGGACAACATTTTTATTTTATTTATTTACACTTTAATGCACATACAAAGCTGTACAAATGGCGGACTTAATGCTAAAAGCATTCTCTACCAGTCAACCATAAGGCCAAGCGGAGAGGTTACAGGCGGTGCGAAGTACAAAGTGAAAATAACAAATATAAAGTAAGATATTCAACATCACATTCATTGTTGTGATCCCAATTTGAATAACTATTTAAAGCACTCGTATTTTGGAAATCAGAAACAACGAAGGCACCACAAACACCCAGACCCGAGAAAATGTAGAATAACACTTTTTTCTACATTGACCCGTCGGGGAATCGACCTCGGACGAAACCTTAAAAACTGGGTTGTACGCCACTCCACCACGGAGGTCGTATTAATACTTTCTTTATTCAAGCTACAAGTATATCCAACCAAGAACTGCTGTTGATATGACGTCATGATAATTAAACAACTTCTAGTTTTTAAATTTCATACAAAGTGACGTTGCATTAAGTACTCGTATAAAGTAAACATCACGTGAATCTTCATATCAAAGGACTAACACATTCTATTTTGAGACGAAGCACAAAATCTCCAGGAACAAAATTGAAATATTTACACCTGAGCGTTTATTCCACGCATGGTTGCCTCTAAAATATTCATGAGATGTTTTATAATTTGCGAATTCGTTGCGTTACGTGGGGTACTCTAATGGTACAGCAAGGTGTAAATGATCTTGTGTAGTGATGTGAGAATTCGGATAATCATGTGTGAAAATCCTAAATTATCACAGGTTCGGGTCTTACCGGTGTTTTTAAGTCAAACTGACGACCCGTTCGGTGTAGTTGTCCGGTGTTCTGCCTACTGCGCAAGGTTCCTGGGTTTGATTTCCAGTCCGAATTAGTTTAGGAAATGACCTCAATTAGCTTTGTTCTTTAGGCGTGGGAGGGTTCGATTCCTGGTCGGGTCAGTGTAGGAGACGATCTAATAATAATTGGCTTGGGCCTGAATGGGGTGTGAGCGATATAGCCGTGCTTCAGAAGCTTTAAGCCGTCGGTCCCTGTTTCTGCCGCAAGATGTAAGTAGTAAAAATAAGTCAAGTTAGAGGCGGAAAGCCGTTCGAAAAACTCAGACACCAGATCATCGTCGAAGAATAATCACGCGATAAGAATTAGAAGACAAACTGCTTAGATATTCACCAAAGAAATTTGAGCACTGCTAGGAAAAATTAAAGTAAAGAAGCTAAAGTAAGAGTATTATATTTGTAACTGCTAAGCAAAACTTATTGTAATGAATTCGGTCATTGATCAAAACGCCGGAACATAATAATGACAGTTAGCAAGCAAGCAAGCCACAATCATTATTGCTACAATCTTACAATAGACATTATTGTGTACTAATTAGACTGAAATTCATTACATCTATTATAAAACCCGTAAATTTACCTATATCAGTGTTGGGTAGGTACTTATAATTGAATTATCTGTACTGCACGCATTTTAGTAGAGAGGGCGGGCGCTTTTCTTGCATGAAATAGTGCTTGCTTATTCAGTGTCAATGCGGGTAGTGTGGTAAAGGTACGTAGGCCTTTTATTTTAAATAAATAATGGGCTTGGTCTTGACTACATACTTAACTATACGGTTAAGAAGAAGCCTAAGATGGAGCGAGCTTACCCAGAGGTACTGGTTCTCCCACGCACCAGCGGAACACAGAAAAACTGTTTGGCGCTGGACTCCGGCAGGAGGGTGGTAGCATCCAGGCGGCCTCTCACGAAGCCTACCACCGCAGGGGGATCTTTTAGCCATCATCATTGGTTAGAAAAGCAAAGATGCCGTTGCCCAGGGTAGATCCCACCACCCCGAAGGCCGGTGTTATCGAGCGGAAATCATTAGCAAAATAATTTTCAAAATCCATCTTTACCCGTCAGCCTTGTCGGAAATCCACCCAATTTCGGACACGGTATTCGGTTACACACGTCACTAACTCGTGGGCGTGTGTTAAATTAGGCGAGGCTGTCTAATTATGTGCTTTGTACCGGGATTGCTTTGTTTCTGTCCGACATTTCCGTGCTCAGAGTGCGAGAGGGCTTTGAGAGGCCAAGGGATGTAATCTGAGAGGTGATATTGTCTTGACTATGGTGTTGATGAGTTCCAAGGCGGCGGGATTAAAATTTGAGTGACGAATGTTTGTGTATTAGAAATTTGATCAAGACTGTTGTTACAGTTGGTTGGGTCTTGTGTGAAACAATTCTCGCAGATGTTTAAGTATATATGTAATTGTGTATTAAACTTACTGTACGTTTACTAATTTAATGTATTATGTTGTTATTATTATATTATTAGTTGTAATAGAGGTTAAAGTATGAAATTGCCGATTATTTTCTCACTTTTTATTATTATTATAGCCCTTAAGTATAGTCGTATTATTGCGTAATTCTTTGTATTGTATCAAAAACTAAATAAAGTAACTTTTGACTAAAAATAAATGCAATACTAGTGCCTATTACTTCAAAGGAAGTCGTTGAAAAGACCCCTTACATTGTATCAGCTGACCTTCTTGCTTCAATTAAGTATATTTGTATTATATACTTTGATTTTCAGAAATTTAAATAGTATAATGCGTAGCTTTATAACCATCTAACTTTCACCTTTAATTGCATCGAAAACGGTTCAGGCGTTTTTTAAAAAAAAATTTAGTGTGGAAAAATGACTTTTCTCGATTTCGTCCATACAAAACGGCAATTTCATACATTAACCCCTAACATTATAGTATTATTCCACACAATGTATTTTGTTTTTGAATAAATAATTAAAATAATGTTAGGAAATGGTTTGTTTATAACCATGTTTACCCCATACATACTTGTCATATGGATTTTTCCAAAACAAGAGTTAATTGATTCGGGTTAAACCATGTACCTTGTTTTTTTAATGACAGGAATATACATATAAACTTAATTTTTCATCATCATCATCAGCCTGTTGCAGTCCACTGCTGGACATAGGCCTCTCCAAATGCACGCCACTTAGGTCGATCCTCGGCTTCTCGCATCCAGCTCCTGCCAGCCAACTTGCGCAAATCATCACTCCACCTGGCCTGAGGGCGTCCTACATTACGTTTGCCGAGACGCGTCACTTAATTTTTATGATTACCTATATTAATTGCTCAAAGAGCGTAGAACATAAATAACGTTCGACAAAATAAATTGCTTGATAATTGCAGTTGGCTCAGTAGTAGTATATCTGCTTCTGTGCCATGGGTCGCAGGTTCGATCACCGCACAGTACAAATATTTGTGTGCATAAACATGTCTGTTTCAGGTACTGGTCTAGGTGTTTTTCTTTGTTAAACGTACATAAATTTTTACAAAAATAAAGTATAATATGACTAAGTTTATCGGTTGTGTAGTACCCCATCCGCCAAGCTACTTAATAGTAGCTTTATTTGGGACTAGATGGCGCTTTGTGGCTCAGTGTGGCATGTCTTAAAATATTGTTATTATTACTGCTTTATTCATACTACAACATTCTTTATAAATACAGTAATCATCAGACATTGGTAGAGTCTATTGAACAGAAATGGGAAGGTTTGGTTAAGATTCATTTAGGCCACAATGCGAATCTTTATTTTACTTGGTTTAGGCATTTGACTGTCAACTAAAGAGTATCAAATTTTGTATGAAATTGGTAGACTAACTTGTAAATTGTCTGTCCCAGATATAAAAAAACCGACATCAAAAAGAAGGAAACTTATAGTTAATCAGAAATGATTAAACGAGTATTTATAATTTTTAAGACGGTGCCAAGTAAAACAATGACTAAGTTAGTTAAGGGTTGTTGTAGAGTTTATGGTTGGTTTTTAGAAATATTTTGTTTGTCTTGTCTTTGGCATATTAATACTTCAGATTCTGTCCCCTTATCAAAATAAAAGAAGTCACCAAGTAGTGTCTCACGATTACTTTCACTCTTATTTATGAAAAAAGATCTATAATATAAATAATCCATTTATCCCAGCCACAAATCAAACGGACTACGATTTCTGTATGTCGCCAATTTTTCGCCATTTTCCGTAAATGGCGCACGTATCCGACGCATTTTTAACAGATCTTATATATATGGGCTATCGTCAATTCTCTCCGCCATTTTGACAGGAATTTAAGACCGTATTTGCTCCGAAAACTACTAGCTATCCGACACGATCTTGAATGGATTTACCTAAGATAATGCAAGCAAATAATCCGTTTATTATGTAGATATTTTTAAAACAAGGTATAATTGATCCAGGTATAAACCATGTACCTAGTTTTTTATGAGTTTCAGATATTTTGGCACTTAATTATGTATTCTTTTCATGCAATTATTAAACATTTTTTTCACGCAAACTTCTCCGGACCATTAAAATAATGATTTTTAATAAGTAGCCGAATTTCTTGCGCTGCATTTTCAATATATTTGTAATTTATATTATTACTAGCTGTTGCTAGTATTTTGAAATTGAAAAATATTAAAATGGAACTGTATTATTGTTCTGGTATAAAATGGGAGCCTATCTATCTATCATCACGCCAAATTCTATTCAACATTTTAGCTGTTCTAGAGCGTGGTCGAGTCAAGTATTAAGATTTATATTTATAATATTAACTAGCAGACCCCGCGAACTGTCATATTAAATATGGCGTGGTTGAAAAAAATATCTATAGAAATACATTTTATTTGTGACGTTAACTTTTCAATGTTTTAAACGCTTATTAGCCTTTGTCTGATGAATACGAACTCAAAAACACAAAAATCATAAAAATCTGTGCAGCCCTTCTCGAGTTATAAGTGGTGTAACTAAAACGACTTTCTTTTTAGGGTTCCGTACCCAAAGGCTAAAAACAGGACCCTATTACTAAGACTTCGCTGTCTGTCCGTCTGTCCGTCTGTCCGTCACTCTGTCACCAGGCTGTATCTTAAGAGCCGCGATAACTAGACAGTTGAAATTTTCACAAATTATGTATTTCTGTTACAGCTATACCTAACAAAAAATACTAAAAACAAAATAAAATAAATATTTAAGGGGGGCTCTTATACAACAAACCCGTTTTTTGTGGCCGTTTTGGTACGGAACCCTTCGTGCGCGAGTCTGACTCGCACTTAGCCGGTTTTATATATTATAGAGATATAGAATAGACTAGCGGACCCCGCGAACTTAGAAATAGTATTTTATTTTGACTGTACGTGTCATTGTCATCATATGGCGTAATTCGAAAAAATATTTTTTCTTAATATTTTTTTTAACGTTAACTTATCAACGTTGTTAAGAGGAAACACTACGGGCGAGAGAATTGAAAAATAGGTATTTGTAAAATCTATTGCTGTCGCGCAGTGCCAAACGCCTTCACCGCAGAGTGTGATAGAGACAACTGCTTCTTGGACCGTTTTCTGGATGTTTGAACACAGCGGAAAATCTGGCGAATTTTTTCGATTTTTGTGAGGGCTTATTCTTTTTATGAATTTATTTATGAAAAAACAAAAAACATAGTGTTACGGACACACGTCAATCTCGTTTAATTTAATATTTAGTTTATGTAATTAACCTTATTATTGTATTATTTTAGCTTTGAATATGTATGTATGTAAAGACTTTATATTTTATCACAAATAAACGTAATTTCTGTTAGGGCCTTAGTTTATAAGGAAATGTATTAGCGCAGGGCTTGTTTTATTTCAATAAAATAGCAAACCGGTTTCTTATTTCCACTTACAATATCTAAAGTATTAGGTAGGATCTGGTATGGTTGTTTAAAGGTACTGGGGTGAAGGAAAATAACTGTAGGCCGTCCCGCTCACGCGCGGCGGAGGTATCCTATAGGCTGTCCCTGTCCCCCTAACAGATTCTGAAGGTCGGTAGAAAAAACCCATGTAGGTAGGATTGTAAGTGGAAAAAATGTTAAGAAGCCTGTAGGTAGGTTTAGAATATGTAAGATAGAGATAGCAATACACATATCGGACCTCTCTTTTCTCCGAAGTTATTATGTGGGTGGATCGAGAAAGTGTCCAAAGAGTAAAAGAGACTATGTGTGTTCTATCTTTGTCTATCTAAGGAAAATCACGAATTTTGTATAGTCACTAGGCTAATTTAAGAAATGTAAATAAGAATAGGACGTGATCAGGCGAAAATTGTCCCTGCTCTCACGGTCACCTTCAAGAAAGAAAATAAACTCTGAAGAAATCAACAAGTGTTTTCGTCCGTATACAGTCCACTCAAGAAGTCCATGGTCGGCTTGTTCCTACAACCTACACATAGAAACATGCTAATAGTGGCCATAGATTTTTATGATAAAAATTATTGCTTTACTAGCATTATCCAGGGAGGAAACAGGGGACTACGTTTGTATGGAAAAACGGCCGTGGTGTTTCCACTTAATACTTATTTATTATCCTATTCCTGACGAAACCAAATGCAAAAACACCAGAATCATAAAAATCGGTGCAGCCCTTCTTGAGTTATAAGTAGTGTGACTCACACGACTTTCTTTTATTATATACTAGCTGTTGCCCGTGACTTCATCCGCGTCAAATGATATGAATAATTTTCCCCGTTATCGCAACATTTTTCACTGCTGCTTCGCTCCTATTGGTCGCAGCGTGATGTTATATAGCGTTAAGCCTTTCTCAATAAATGGACTATCCAACACAAAAATAATTTTGCAATTCAAACCAGTGCTTCCTGAGATTAGCGCGTTCAAACAAACAAACAAACTCTTTAGCTTTATAATATTAGTATAGAAGAGAGAAGAAGAATGAAGATAAGATAAGATGTTCAGATGATTAGATGACCTTTTCACCGTTAACCTACTTTTTGCAGTTTTTCATTAATATTACCCTTATATTATGCAATAAACTGTTGCAATTTGTTGTAAACGCGTAACACATTGCCCATGACTATATTTCCTACCTTTCACAACCTGAAACCTGAAATAGAAAGAATAGTGCTATTATTTTTATGTGCCAAAACTTTACGTCCATTACGCAATGGATATCGGAATAATCAAATGAGCAGTCAAACGTTTTGAAAGAAACAATATTTACGTAAACAATTTACCTTGTCATACATTCCTTTCTTCCTTATAACTTATTTCCCTTTTGCAAAAAGTATATTTTGATGAATTTAGTTTAAGTACTCTTACCATTTCGAGCCACTTGTATGATAAAAGAGACAGGGAAAAGTCATGTGAAAAAGAATTTGCCAATGTAGGAAAAACAATCTGTTTTTATTAAAACAAGCGTTTCCTGTTCTGATATGTTGCTTTTATTACTTTACTAGTTGCCTCAGTACTTTAGTATAGCCTCTAAATATATAAATAATGAGTAAACTTAATGCTGTATTAATTAGTTGCGATTTTGACGTACTCCGACGCCTAATAACTTTCAAACGAAAATAGTACTACACAAAAACCGACTCTACTTCAAACAATAGATGACGCGAGCTGCAAGCAATTTTGTATTTAAAGGTCAGGCGACGGAGCAGTTGATAGTACATGACACTATCACATACTTTATATGATACTAGCTGTTGCCCGCGACTTCGTCCGCGTAAATTTCTATTATTATGATCGCGACTATTTTAGAAACATTTTTCACCCATGCTTCGCTCCTATTGGTTGCAGCGTGATGTTATATAGCCTAAAGCCTTCCTCGATAAATGGACTATCGAAAGCAGAGCGATTTTTTCAAATCGAACCGGTACTTCCAGAGATTAGCGCGTTCAAACAAACAAAATACGATTCACTAAAACTGTTCTATAAAGTCAGTAATTCTGACATACAGTTGACTCGAGTCCGCTTTATAGCTACCCTCCCACCAATTTTACCCAAACTGCTTACAAACTATAAACCGCCAGCAAAATTATTATTTGGGCATTGAATACCCGCAAACTTTGGAGGGTTTATAGGGGATGTATTATCGGGGACGAGACATTTCGATCAAGTTTTTTCAGTGAAGGCGTTCGAGTATTATCTATGCTTATATAATAAAGCTGAAGCGTTTGTTTGTTTGTTTGAACGCGCTTATCTCAGGAAGTACTAGTTCGAATTTAAAAATTATTTTTGTGTTGGATAGTCCATTTATCGAGGAAGATTTAAGGCTGTATAACATCACGCTGCGACCAATAGGAGCGAAGCATCAGTGAAAAATGTTGCAAAAAGAGTCGCGATCATAATAACAGAAATTGACGCGGACGAAGTCGCGGGCAACAGCTAGTTACTAATAACTAGTTGCTACCCGCGTCCTTGTGTATCAGTGAAATCAGTTATATTTCTGCGAATAACCTTCTTGAGGCACTTTTACACGTCCCAATATTTCATACTACCGCTGCAGCACTGCTTCGGAAGTGTGGGCTAGCACCGAAATAGAAGCAGCACTAGAAGCTCGATCACTATTTTTAGCCTCTTTTTAAATAATTATGTTAAAAAAAAGATGTAACGCCAGCACAATTAATGCCATACCTCACTTTCAGAAGCTTCTGCCCTTGCATTCTCTTAAATACGATTGCTGCGCTTGTGGCTCTGATAACGGATGTCTCAGCCGTCACAATGACCGCTGTTGTGACTACTTTTTGTTAAGCCATATGGCGCTAGTGTCGATCAGCATTAACAGAGATAGATAGATAGATAGATAGAATACTCTTTATTGCACACCAAATAACGAAATAACATACAATTTTTATAGTAAGATGTACAATTTAGGCGGTCTTATCGCTAATGAGCGATCTCTGCCAGACAACCTTTGGGTACAGGAAAAAAACTATGAAGAAGGGAAGGTGGTCAGAGTGCTTAAGGCAGAATGTTAAACTAAAGATTACAAAATAAAAATATAATAAATAATAATAATAATTAAATAAATAAATAAAAATAAATACTAAAACAGCAAAACTAAAAGTCAACGATTTACTCAAACATAAATAATAGCTGATTAGCTGATTACTTAAACTTAAATATAACACAATTACATAAATAAAAATAAATAAAATATATATAATTACACAAATTACATACCATATACTCGTACATACATACACCTACCTATTGAGTCTATTTTTATATTGCAAAAACGTGCTGTGCGGGCTATTTACGGCCTTAGACCCCGTGACTCTCTAAGAGAGCTATTCAAAGAGATCAACATACTAACAGTTGCATCTCAATACATTTTCGAAAACATTATGTACGTCCGTAAAAACCTCGAATTTTTTGTCAAAAATAGTGACGTACACAATTTCAATACCCGAAATAAAGATAAACTTGCCGTTCCAGGATTCAGACTGCGAAAAGTAGGTAATTCGTTAATGGGAAATTGTATCCGTATTTTCAACAAATTACCACTATCAATTGCTGACCTCCCTGTACATAAATTCAAATCATATATCAAAGTTGTTTTAATGAAAAAGGGCTATTACACTATTGATGATTATATAAATGATAGGAACGTTTGGCTTTAAATTGTATCAGCTCGCACTGGCATATATCTTATGTAAACATGTTTATTTAAAAAGAGGCTGACAATAGTGACCGAGTTTCTTGCGCTGCTTCTTCTCGGCACTAGCCCACATTTGTCCCGAAGCAGTGGTAGGTTAAATATTGGGACGTGTAAAAGCGCCTCCAGGGGCCTATTTGCAGAAATAAAACTGATTTTAACTGATTTGATTTTAACTGATTTTAACCTAAATACTTAATAGGGGTTAAAATATGAAATTGCCGTTTTATTGTAATAGGTTCTTTGAATTGCCATAGAATCTTCATGGTTTGAGGTTTTCGAATGAAACTTTTTTCACATGGTTTCTATGATGTTCTTCTTTTAAAAAATGTGAAACATTTGAATATCGACTGTCAATTGTTTTTGTTATTTAACTTAGACAAGAAAGATGGATACCGCGAAAATTCGAATGATTTTTGAATACGAGTTCCGACGCGGAAGTAACGCGGCAGAAACAGCCCGCAATATCAATGTTGCGTTTGGAGAGGGATCTGCTAATGAACGCACCGTGCGATTTTGGTTTAAACGCTTTTGTGATGGAAACTTCGACTTGAAGAACGAGCCACGAGGAAGACCACCCACACAGGAGATCAACGATGAATTAAGAGAGATGGTGGAAGCCGATCCTAGTCAAACTACCCAGGAATTAGCGGCATAGTTTAACGTAACCTTACCCACAATATTGACTCATTTGCGTCAAATCAATAAAATAAAAAAATACGAAAAATGGGTGCCTCATGATTTGACTGATGTGCAGAAAGAAACGCGTGTTGAAACTTGTGTTGCCTTGTTGAATCGGTACAGAAATGAAGGAATATTAAATCGAATTGTGACATGTGATGAAAAGTGGATTCTTTATGATAACCGTAAAAGAAAAATGCAATGGCTGACCCCAGGTCAAACGCCACAACAGTGTCCTAAAGCAAAACTTACTAATAAAAAGGTAATGGTAACTGTTTGGTGGTCTCAGCATGGTGTTATTCACTATAGTTTTCTCCGATCTGGTCAATCAATAACGGCAGATATCTATTGTGCCGAACTCCGAACAATGTTGGTAAAACTAGCAATAAAACAGCCCCGACTCATGAATCGATCTTCACCATTATTGCTCCATGACAACGCGAGACCTCATACAGCACGAGAAACCGTTTTGACCCTTCAGAAACTGCAATTAGAAACCATTCGACATCCTCCGTATTCGCCAGACCTTGCTCCAACGGACTACCATTTTTTTCGTGATTTGGGCAATTATCTACGTGACAAGAAGTTTTCTTCCCAGGAGGCAGTACAAAATGCTTTCACACAGTTTGTGCAGTCTAGATCCTCAGAGTTCTAACACAAAGGCATAATGACCTTCCTATTAGATGGCAGCAATGTATAGATAATAATGGTAACTATTTTGATTAAATAAATTTGTTAAAAATTAAAAAATAAACAATTTTGATTTTCAGTACAAATGGGCAATTTCATTCTTTAACCCCTTTATTTGATATGAGCAAGGAAACCGAGTCATGAACGATCAGTAGCGATTAATAAAATTTACCATTCATGCGACAAAAGTTTTCAAGTCAAAGCGCTAAAAATATATTTTTATTTCACCAATCGTGCATTCACTGCTGTCACAGCAGCTGTAATCAAAGCTGTTGACATTAGTGCTAAGGAATCGCACTGCTGCTAGAAGAAGCGGCTATGGCAAGACCATCCTCTTGGAGGTGTCCAGCATTGGGCTAATGTGGGCTGATAATAATTAACGACCTCCGTGGCGGAGTAGCGTTTAAAGGTGTCGCCTGCTCCGAGGTCGATTGGGTGCGATCCCCGGACGGGTGTTTGTAAAGTGTTTTTCTACATTTTCTCGGATCTGGGTGCTTGTAGTACCTTCGTTGTTTCTGATTTTTACAAAACGAGGGCATCAAGTCACTCATTTCAGAATCAGAACTTAATTTTTACCGATTTTTTGGTAATTGTAATGGCTGAATAGGTGTTCTAAAATATGTCATTATTGTCCATCTTTTGTGTACCCTACTCATGCAAATAAATTATTCTATTCTATGATTTTTGTGTTACTGGATTTGTCTGCGTCGGGAATAGGATAATAACTGTTAAGAACATTGGAAAGTTAACTTAAAAAAAAACAATAAAAAATTACCTATACAGGATGAAATTTTAACCACCTTCCAAATTTTAATATATCAATCTACGAGACAAAAAACAAATGACGTATTTTTTCTTTTGGTATAGCCCAGTACAAAAATGTCAAGATAAAGCACTTAGCCGCCAAGCAACACTTTTTTTACGCGTTGCGCATCTCATTCATTCATTACGATACTGTTCATAAGTTTTTGATTTTCTCTTTATACCTTAACAGGTCATTTAAGGTTACATTTTTTACTTCATAAATAGGCTCTAAATACGATACTGAACACATATAAAAGTTTTGGAAAGTGGTTAAAATTTCATCCTGTATTTCTTCATACAAATTTTCAACCCCACCATATTTTATGACAATGACATTTAAAACGTCAAAATCAAATACTATTCAGGGGCTGGAAATTCGGATAAAGAAATATAGTTTCGTATTGATTTTTTTAACGTTGACTTTCCAATGTTTTTAGCAGTTATTATCCTATTCCCGGCGACGACAAACCCAAAAAGACCAAAATCATAAAAATTGGTCCAGCCGTTCTAGACTTATAAGTGTTGTAACTATCACGACTTCCTTTTGAATCAGTGGTAGTAAACGCTGCTTCTGACCCATGGGTCGCGGGTTCGATCCCCGCACAGTACAAACATTTGTGTGCATGAACATGTCTGTTTGTACTGGTCTGGGTGTTTTCTATCTATATACTCGTACTAATATATAAAGCTGAAGAGTTTGTTTGTTTGTTTGTTTGAACGCGCTAATCTCAGGAAGTACTGGTCCGAAATGAAAAAATATTTTTGTGTTGGATAGTCCATTTATCGAGGAAGGCTTTAGGCTATAGAACATCACGCTGCGACCAATAGGAGCGAAGCATGAGTGAAAAATGTTGCAAAAATAGTCGCGATCATAATAACAGTAATTGACGCGAACGAAGTCGCGGGCAACAGCTAGTGCATTATAAGTATGTATGTATTTATTTATTTATCGGTTGTCTAGTACCCCATACGACAGGGTACTTAATAGTAGCTTAATTTGGGACTAGATGACTCTGTGTGGCCAAGTGAGGCATGTCTTAAATATTTATTTATAACAAAAGTTTATTTTAAATATATTAGTAGAGTTTCAGTTAGGATTTTAACAAACATATCTTCAAAATATACGATAACTGCTGCCCTGATATGAAAGAAGGCGGCTAAGTGACTTCAGCGGCTTTTAAAGTTTTCGTCACCTCTGAACTAAGCAGACGATGCTCTATCGACCAATCTTGGAATTATATTTTTCCGTCTATTAGTTACTGAGATAGCGTAAGGGTTTAAGCGGCTAAGTAACACTTTTTCAAACAGATTTCATACGTTTTTCGCTGTTTTCTCGAAATTCACTTATGTGGCTTAGCCGCCTTCTTTCACTGTCTTTCGACTGAGTTTTAGTAAGAATATTAAGTGTTTAATAAACATTTTTGTCGTGACAATTCATCAAATGGCGGCTAAAGCAAAGCATTTATAATAATAAACCTAGAAAACAGTAATAACACAGTTTAGTCTTATCGTTGTAATCAGTGAAAACCTTGAAACAGTACAATATTTAGTAGCTTTTACGTGACGAACGGATTGTGGCCATGGGAAGGTGGTTCACCTTGAATATTTGGGGCTGAAACATAAATATAGTAAATTAACAGCATATAACCATCCCACCGGACGACGTTCCGTGGGCAGGCCCCCTACAAGGTGGACCGACGATCTGATCAAGGTCGCGGGAAGCCGCTGGATGCGGACAGCACAGGACCGATCGTTGTGGAGATCCTTGGGGGAGGCCTATGCCCAGCAGTGGTCGTCGTTCGGCTGATATGATGACGATGAACTATCCCACTGCAGGGCAAGGCAAATCTGAATTCAAGTTATCACAGCAATGATGGGACATGCCACTGCGCTTGCAAAATGCAGATTGGTGATCACATACTTAAGCAATGTTGGAAAATTCGAAGGTCCTGTCGACCGACCCGGGCATCGAACCTAGACCCCTGTCATTTTGGTCCGGTACTAAAACCACTCAACCATCAGGCGTTTGGCTGTTGGCGCGGTATGCATGCATCTCCATGCATACCGGGCGCGGTAAGCATGAAGATGCGAGTTCGAGTCGCGCCTGAGACATCATTTTACAAGTTTAAATAGTGATATTATAATTGCAATAAATGGAAAAGTGTGTGTGTCTGTTTGTTTGTTCGTCTTTCACGGAAAAATGGAGCGACGTATTGACGTGATTTTTTAAGTGGAAATAGTTGAAGGAATGGAGAGTGACATAGGCTACTTCTTGTCTCTTTCTTACCCCCCCAACTTCCCTAAAATGAGAGGTGAGAGTTTGTATAGAGCATTCCTCAATTTTTAAAGTTGTAAGCCAAAAATTGATTTGCGTACTATTTGTGACTTACATAAAAATCATTCATAATTTTTTTTTATTCCTCCCCCAACCCCTTAAAAGAGGGGGTGAAATTTTATTGTTACCCTGAATTTAACGCGAGCGAAACCGCGGAAAAAAGGTAGTATTACATAAGGTATATCCGTATTTAGTTCTAAATGTGTTTAGTCCATAAAGATACAGTATACAAAACTAAAAAGTGACATTTACCCATAAACTTAATAACACTATGTCTATGCATTTACCTCACCTAAACATTCAAAAGATGTTGCGAACATTACTGTTAAGTACATACGTTTCCCAATTAGCTGAAATGTACATAAACCTATGTGGATGGTACAGTCAGCATCCAACAGTCCACATTTTTTCACAACAATTTAGTAATTTGAAATACATTTAAAGAAACACCCCGTTTGTCTAATGGTTTTAGTACTGGGCCAAGATCTCGGGGTCCTGAGCTCGACCCCCGAGTCGGTCAACAACAGTTTCGAACTTCCGAATATTGCTAGAGTTTGCGATCACCAACCATTGGCAAGCGTAGTAATCATACCTGTACTCATCATTGCTGTGGTCAGTTGAATTCAAGGATGGAGGCCTTTGCCCTGCAGTGGGATGATTTTAGGCCGTTACTTACTTACTTGCCCGCTGAAGTGATGTCATCTATCTCTGTCTAATATCCATGTTTACCTATTTACTTTTTTTAACAATTAATTTTTTTCAATGAATGCGTACACAAAACATTTCAATTAAAGATTCACTTACTTATATAACTCGTGTTTAAATTTTTAAACATCACTTTTATTTACTTTATTTGATATTTTAGCAACTTAATTGCATTTATAATATCAGTATATAAACTTGAAAAATTTTGTCTCAGGCGGGACTCGAACCCGCATCTCCTCGCATGCCGGGAAAAAAAAAATTTTTTTTCAAGTTTATATACTGATATCACTTTTATTTATTTCCTGCGGCCTTAGACAAGTGGCTTTCTGATATCGTTTACGCTAGACGAATAGATAACAAATGTATGAAAATGACATCAACAAACGATCAAACGGTCGTAAGCTTATGTTATTTTCATACATTAGACATCTATGCGTCTAGCGTAAACGGGATTAGAAAGCCACTTGTCTAAGGCCGTGGTATTATAATAGGGGTTAAAGTATGAAATTGCCGATTATTTACCCACTTTTTATTTTGTTTATAGCTCTTAAGTATAGTCATATTATTCAAGTAACTTTTGACTAAAAAAAAATGCAATACTAGTGCCTATTACTTCAAAGGAAGTAGTTGAATAGAGCCCTCACAATGTGTCAGCTGACCTTCTTGCTTCAATTAAGTATATTTGTATTATATACTTTGATTTTCAGAAATTTAAATACTATAATGCGTAGCTTTATAACCATCTAACTTTCACCTTTAATTGCTTCGAAAACGGTTCAGGCGTTTTTAAAAAAACTAAAAATTTGTTAGTATGGAAAAATGACTTTTCTCGATTTCGTCCATACAAAACGGCAATTTCATACTTTAACCCCTAATAAAATGTTTTCGTAGCCGACAGTACGTGTAGGCTATTTCGGTAGAGTGCCCAAAGATGTTTGTCTCCCGCGTCTAACCAAATACGCGGGTCCCAAGATTGGGTACCTACATAACCGCGGTTGAATAAACATGAGAAGTTAGACAGAGATAGCTGACTATGCTTCAGTAAGTAAGTACGTTAAGTAAAGGTCTATAATCATCTCACTGCAGGGCAAAGGCCTGTTTTTTTATAATTAATGGGCTCGCTCTTGACTTTATAACTCTGGGTAAGCTCGCTCCATCTTAGGCTTCTTCTTAACCGTATAGTTAAGTATGTAGCCAAGAGCAAGCCCATTTATCATAAAACCCAGAAAGTGGCACTGGTTCTCCCACACACCAGCGGAACACAGAAAAACTGTTTGGCGCTGGACTCCGCAAAGGGTGGTAGCATCCAGGCGGCCTCTTACGAAGCCTACCACCGCAGAGGGATCTGTTAGCCGCTATCATTGGTTAGCAAATCAAAGATGCCTGCCCAGGGTGGACCACTAGGAGGTAGATCCTACCACCCCAAATTGAACTCCTTCATCATTGAATTCAAGTTATCACAGCAATGATGGGTACAGGCGTAATCATCACGCTTGCAAACTCAGGCAGGCTTGCAAACCTGAGCAATGCTCGAAAATTCGTAAACCTTGTTGCTAGAACTTGCTCGATCGAACACAGGAACCCAAGACCTTGGCTTGGTATTTTAACCACTAGACTAACGGAGCGTCACTTATACCTACGCAATTAAAAAAAACTAGCGATATATAAAAAAAAGTTTCGAATTTTCGAACGTTGCTCGGGTTTGTGATCACCAACCCGCATTTGGCAAGCGTGGTGATTAGGCCATCACCCATCATTGCTGTGGTAACTTGAATTCAATGATGGAGGCCTTTTCCCTGCAGTGGGATGATTATAGGCTGTTACTTTATTGTTAAAAAGATAGAAAGAGAGCCAAAATTGTAATGACCAAGTACTATTCTAAAAAGATTTGTGACCATTCATTATTATTTAATCATCCAACACACTTTACTGTAGTCTGAATAAAAAGCAAAATATGAAGTAAAATTATAATCTAGGGCAACTTTTTTACAACGGATAAAAATTAAGCTTAACAACCTCTGTTTTAATCTGTTTTATCATCAAATCCGTTAAGTGGTTTCAGTATTTATTCGCGTTTAATTTTCAGACAGACAAACAAAAGTTCTGAAAAAGGTTAATTATGTCTAGTTGTGTCCGCGACTTCATTTGCGCGGTCGCTGCGCTTGTGGCCAGGGCTGCCAGATCATATATTTGGATACAAAATTTGTATAATCGGGTGGTAAATTGTATCCAAGATCATTACGTAAAATTTAAGAAAGGCCTAAGATGGGACGAGAGTTCACCATTACACTGGCCACCACTATTGCAAGATTATTTTAATGTGTGACCAGTACTGTAAAGTAGTACAAAAAAAGTAATGGTACAGACAGGTCAATATGTTACTTTTAATGAATTTAAAAAAAAACGCGTTTTAATATGGTTATGTATATGGTCCAATTTTGTATAACTGTATAATCGCGATTTATAGGCTGGCAGCCCTGCTTGTGGCTGTGATCACGGTTGTCTCAGCCTCAGCCGTCACATAGACCGCTGTTGTCACGGATTTTTGACAGCTTTTTGTTTGGTAGCCACGCGGCGCTAGTGTCGATCAGCTTTAGAGAAAACCAATTGGGGCTATCGCTAGTGAATTTGCCACTAGAGGCGTTTGTGTCGCGTGAGGTCCAATATCATTCACTTTTCACTAATTTTAGCGGATTTTTTTGCATAAATTATAATTTCTTTAATCTACCTGCTGGAAAGTGATCTCCTTCGTAAAATATAGCAAATATGGATTATTTGGCGATTAATGTGAACGCTTTAAAAGCGGAATTAAGAAAAAGCGGAATTAAGAAAAAGCGCAAAAATAGGCGGCCTCAAGAGCAACTATTTCAGAAGTTAGTTTGTTGATATCCAGATAGTTATTTATAAATAATAAAACTTAATTAGATTCAAGATATAACAGTTTGTTTCGGCGCCAATCGCCTTTAACAGCTATACCTCCGGACCTCAGTCTACAGTGGCGCCAACTGGTGAGCAAAGAAACGGCAGTCCCCATTATGCGATTACTGCTGTTACAGGCAGCTGTAACGCAGTTACGAGTGTGACATTTGCACTAAGAGTATCATAAATCATAAATCTTTATTTGCTTCAATATGGTATACAAGGTCTTAATTAAAAATGTCGATGCACATATTGGGCTACATAAATTAGCATGCAAATGTCACAATAAAAATATACTAGAAGTTAAACAATGTCAAGTTAAAGATCCAAATTAAATAATATTAAGAAATACATAATGTCATTATCATCAAAATGCTGTCATTAAAGTTAAATGTCCCTTTATTGCAAATATTTACACGTAAGTAGTCAAAGAAATCTCTTATTTATTTTAAAGTCAAAAAATCTTTAAGGCTATAAAAATTATGATAATTGAGCCAACGGAACAAATGCCTCCTAAATACCGCGGCACTGTAGGTTTTTACTATCGCACTCTTGACATATCATGTCTATTATAAAATAAATAACTTTTCGAAGAAAAAGTGGCTTAAGTTACTCTTAACAGCATAGGCTGCCTACGAGAGAAACAAAAAAAATCTCTTGTTAAAATCGGCCTAGCCGTTACAGAGATTAGCCGGAACAGAAAAACAGACATACGGAGCTACTTTCGCATTCATAATACCTATCAGTACGAGTTAGTGAAGATTCAGAAACATAGATAAATTCAATTTATTTGAACGTGATGATGAGTATAAAAAAACGCCAAGACCTAGCAAAGTGCTTAAAAATTTCTGGCTGGAATCTCCAAATCCAATCTGGTTTAGATAAAAATCTTTTATTCAGATCATTTTTACATAGCCCAGGAACTAGGTAATTACGGCATCCTTTGTTTCTTAGGAATATTACCCTTGTTACAAGAACAATGGCGAAACTGCCATAACCGACATAATGGGAAAGTTTTTGCAGTGTTTAGTTACAGAAATCCGACAGACATACCACAAACAGAAGCAGAATGTTCGACAGATAAAATATATTATATTGACCCAATTATAATTATTATCATCATCATCATACCAGCTGAACGACGCCCACCGCTGGGCATAGGCCTCCCCCAATGATCTCCACAACGATCGGTCATGTGCTGTCCGTATCCAGCGGCTTCCCGCGACCTCGATCTGATCGTCGGTCCACCTTATAGGGGGCCTGCCCACGGAACGTCGTCCGGTACGCGGTCGCCATTCGAGAACCTTTCCGCCCCAACGGCCATCGGTTCTCCGCGCTATGTGTCCCGCCCACTGCCACTTCAACGATGCAATCCTTCGAGCGATGTCGGTTGTTTTAGTTCTCCTGCGGATCTCATCATTTCTGATTCGATCGAGCAGGGAAATACCAAGCATCACTCTCTCCATTGCTCGCTGGATGATCTTGAGCCTTCTTATGAGACCCATAGTAAACGACCACGTCTCACTCGGACGCGAATATATGCCGGAGCTTTCCGAACGCTGCCCATCCGAGCTGGATTCGACGAGAGATCTCTTTCTCGAAGTTGGACTTACCTAACTGGACTATCTGTCCCAGGTAAACATAGTGGTCAACAACTTCGAGTGCAATGTTCCCAACGTTAACTGGAGCGGGTGCAACATGGGCATTTAACATGATTTTCGTCTTGTCCATGTTCATCCTAAGACCCACTCTTTGAGAAGCATTACCGAGATCTTCGAGCATAATGTTCAGGTCTTCCAAGTTCTCAGCCATAAGAACTACATCATCGGCAAATCGCAGGTGTGTTAGGTATTCGCCATTGATGTTGAAGCCGCGTCCTTTCCAGTCCAGAAGCTTGAAAATATCCTCCAACGCAGCTGTGAACAGTTTCGGAGAAATAACGTCTCCCTGTCTCACACCTCGCTGTAGTTGGATCGGATTAGAGCTCTGGTTCTGTAATCGGACCGACATGGTGATTGGTATAAGTACTTTAGTACCTCGATGTACCTGTAGTCTACGAGTATTTGGCACCTTTGGAGAGACTGCAGCACTGTCCAGGTCTCAATCGAATCAAAGGCTTTCTCATAGTTCACGAACGCTAAACAAAGTGGCAAGTTATACTCTTTGGTCTTCTGTATAACTTGCCGCAGCGTATGAATGTGGTCTATGGTACTATAGCCTTTTCGGAACCCGGCTTGTTCGGGAGGTTGGAAGTCGTCGAACCTGCGATTGAGACGATTCGTAACGACTCTCGAAAACAACTTATAGATATGGCTCAGAAGCGAGCGAGACCCAATTATAGTATGCACAAAATTATAATGTGTACTAGATCTGCACATACTATTCTGGTATCAAATTGAGTAACTCTTTGAAACACTAGTTTTGTGGAAATTAGAAGAAACAAACGATCACCCACATCTGAGAAAGTAAACTAAAACTACTTTTCTACATTCACCCGTCCAGAAATCGAATCCCGGGATCTCGAAGCAGGTGACACCCTAATAACCAGTGCCACTCCCCCACCAAGGTCGTCGGAAACGGTGAGATAAATTTGCCTAGATCATAAATGCAATCGTTTTTTTAGTGCCAGCCGAAAACATAATGGGGGCTATCGCTAGTGAATTTGCCACTAGAGGCGCTAGTGTCGCGTGAGGTCCAAAATCATTCACTTTGTACTGGTTTTAGCGGAATTTGTTGCATAAATTATAATTTCTTTAATTTACCTGCTGGAAAGTGATCTCCTTTGTGAAATATCGCAAATATGGATTATTTGGCGATTAATGTGAACGCTTTAAAAGTGGAATTAAGAAAAATCGCAAAAATAGGCGGCCTCAAGAGCAACTATTTCAGAAGTTAGTTTGTTAATATCAAGATAGTTATTTATAAACAATATAACCTTAATTAGATTCAAGATATAACACTTTGTTTTGGCGCCAATCGCCTTTGATAGCTATACTTCCGGACCTCAGTCTACAGTGGCGCCAACTGGTGAGCAAAGAAACGGTAGTCCCCATTGCGTCAACTCCTTTTTGATTGAGTATTTTAAGTATTGAACTAGTTAATATCTCGAGGGCCTGAGTTCGATCTGGGTTGGGCATTATTTTTTATTAATTTTCGAAGATTGCTCGGATTTTGAACAACAACCTGCATTATGCCTGTACCCATCATTGCTGTTTGCTGACTTGAATTCAATGATAGAGGCTTTTGCAGTGGAATGATTATAGGATGTTACTTTACTTTACATTATCCGTCTTACATAGTTTTCCTCTACTAAAAGGTTGTCTAAAAAAAACGTTGATTTTCGCAACAAGATCACCTAATCGCACAATATTGTCCTAATTTTAGTTTTTGTCACAGTGCAGTAAAAATGCCGAAGCAGGTTTCGTGGGAGCGGGTATTCTAAGCGTCGTTACTTTGTTTTGTTAAGATCAGTTATAATAGACCACTCTATAGGCCTATCAAAAGTTTAGTTAACGAGGTGTAAAACAAGCTACCAATTGGATTTAGTTAATTGGTTGAACAAACTTCGATAATTACTTTTCTTATTCAAGATATCTCTTGTAATATTAACAGATTGGAGGACTTTACAGAAGAAGGTTTTGAGAGAACTCTTTGAGGTAACAAAATACTTTTCATCACATCCCAAATGATTATAGGCGTTCAGTATCGTATTTAGAGCCCATATATTGACGACCATTTGGATCAGCGGTAGTTAACGCTGCTTCTGAGCCATGGGTCGCGGGTTCGATCCCCGCACAGTACAAATATTTGTGTGCATGAACATGTCTGTTTGTACTGGTCTGGGTGTTTTCTATGCATTATAAGTATGTAATTACAAAAAAAAAGTATATAAGTAAGTTTATCGGTTGTCTAGTACCCCATACGACAGGGTACTTAATAGTAGCTTAATTTGGGACTAGATGGCTCTGTGTGGCCCAGTGAGGCATGTCTTAAATATTTATTTATTTATTTATTTATTTATATGTTGTAAAAAATGTAGGTCAAGTTTTCACTCGAAAATATTTTTCGCTACATAGTTTTCAATTTTTACGGTTCCAAGCCTGTTAAGGTAAGAAGGGAAAATCAACAACTTATAAATAGTCCATGATGAATGAATGAGATGCGCATCGCGTAAAAAAAGTGTTACTAGGGGGCCGTATAAGATTTTAGATTTTTGGCGGACATTTTCTAAGTTTCAGTATATGAACTTGAAAAATTATGTCTGAGGCAGGACTCGAACCAGCATCTCCTCGCATGCCGGGCGCCTGAGACATATTTTTTCAGTTTATATACTGATATTATAATTGCAATTTAATTGCAAAAATATCTTACTGTACTGTATATATAATATTATATGTATTGTGTGTATGTATTGTATTTATAAATGTATATGTATATATATATATTCTTTTTATTTAATAATTGATATATTATGTATTATAAAGGTATATTTATTATTTTTACGGTAAATATTCAAACTATTTTAAAATAATTTTGATTGACTATCTTTTCGCATAATTTGTTTTGCACTGCATTACCCCTTCTACGCTAATATAAGATTTTCTATACCCAAAAGGTTGTCTGGAAGAAATCGCTTTTTAGCGATAAGGCCGCCTTATTGTACCTACAATTATATCTCGTCTGTATTAATTTATATTCATGTGTTTTGTGCAATAAAGTGTTTATTCATTCATTCATTCATTCATTCATTCAAATAAAGTATTTTCTAAGTGCTTTATCTTGACATTTTTGTACTGGGCTATACCAAAAGAAAAAATACGTCATTTGTTTTTTGTTTCGTAGATTGTTGCATTAAAATTTTGAAGGTGGTTAAAATTTCATCCTGTATAGTAAAAACTAGACACAGTACAATACAATACAAGACACCTTAAACTGCCCTAATATGAATGACTAGCTGTTCCCCGCGACAATCCGCGTCAATATCCGTTATTATGACCGCGATTATTTTTGCAACATATTTCACTGATGATTGGCTCCTATTGGTCGCAGCGTGATGTTATATAGCCTAAAGCCTTCCTCGATAAATGGACTATCCAACACAAAAAGAATTTTTCAAATCGAACCCGTACTTCCTGTGATTAGCGCGTTGAAACAAACAAACAAACTCTTCAGCTTTATAATATTAGTATAGATTTGAGTTGATTTTATGTCAGCGTCAACTTTATATATGTACATTTACATTATGTAATTTAGCAAATAAAAAATTTATCATCTATAATAAAACACACACACACACACACACACACCATACACACACACAAATACACTGGCTTAATTATATATTGTAACTGCTTCTCCTCAGTATAAATGTATTACCATGGGAGAGCGAGACAACCCCAACTCAAGTATTTATTATATTACTAACTGGGGTGTCTCTACACTTAATTCCGTAAATATTGAGTAATAAAGTTATTTTATTTTTATTTATTTTCCTTTATAAACCGGCCAAATAGTAATTCAATAAATACTAGAGGTAATTTGCTGAAATGATACTGTTCTAGTTTTTTGGGAATTGATTTTGTTTAGACGTGATAAAATTAAATCAATTGGGGCAGCGTATAGCTCGTAGTCCCCTCGCTAAATTCGGTAGATCTCTATCTGTCAAAGAAACAGGGCACATGTCAATCAGTTATCTATATCATATAAATCTGTTAAGCCATTCACGAACCTATATATCTCTCCTCAACATACATAATCCTATAACTGTCAAAATAAAACCCCAATTGAGTTGTCGCATCAGACAATTGTCAAACAAAACATGAAAAATGGGTTCACTGTTTCCGGATTTTAACCCCAATCTGTCACAAACGAAAGTAGATTAAGCAGGCTTATTAATAGTTACTTTATCTTTTTTTTTCTCTTCATGTTTCCTATGACCGTCTTCCAAGGATAATTTGTAGTCGATTACGCGATTGCACAAGCAACAAAAAGGATTTACTTTGTAGTTCTGTCTTCAATCTATTAACTAAATATTTATACAAAAACTAACTTTAAAAACATGATCATAAATATGAGGTCTGTCATATTTTATCTAAAGTTTAAATAAATGTTTGAATTTAGATCCTAGTCTGTTAGATTTTTGATTGGTTACGAACTATAGAACAAGTAAAAAATGGTTCAAAGTTCGCTATCCATTTTTTGCCCGGTTAATTTACCTATCTCAATAAAATAATGTCCATAAATTTTGAGCATTGATATGTTATGTACGAGTAGTAGTATGTAGGAGTGGTTCTTCGGTGATCATGTATACTGTGTCTATGTCCAAAACCGACAGCTCAGCGGGCTTGTGGATGAGGTGTTTTGATAAACCGAAAAATGTTGTACAGCAAATATGTGCAGAAAAATCCAGTTGGACACGAATCAGACTCGCGCAGTGTTCCGTGTTTTTCATTCTTAATGCAAGTTACAGTTGCATATAAAATTTTTTGGGACTGGTTTTAAAAACAAATAAATTGCCAATATTAATTGATAATGCCGTAAACAAACATGTTTCGACTGTCTGACTTGAACCCACAATCTTTCCCTTTAGCTTTTTATTCAAGTAAGTTGTATGTTAAAAAGTTATTAAAATCAGTTAAAAATTAGTTTTATTCTTGCAAAGAGGCCCTAGTAGGCGCTTTTACACGTCCCAATATTTAAACCTACCACTGCTTCGAGACAAGTCTAGGCTAGTGCCGAGAAGAAGCAGCGCAAGAAACTCGGTCACTATTGTCAATCTCTTTTCAAATAATTTAATACTTTGACATACGATTTAAGTTTATGTACAGGGAGTTCAGCAATATGCTGTGGTAATTTATTGAAAATACGGATACAATTGCCCAAGAACGACTTTCCTATTTTTAAGTAAGCCTTGAACTGTGCAACGAAAATATCAAGTAAAATATTTACTTTTATTAAGATTCAGCTTGTGTTCATTTAAGACAGAGCAAAAACTGAAAACTAAAAACACACACAAACACACACTTCAATACTTATTTTATTCCAGAATATTAAATTTGAGCCGAAGGGAGGATTTTGAACAGTACTCGTAGTTACAATACTTTATTTGATATTTTAGCAACTTAATTGCACTTATAATATCAGTATATAAACTTGAAAATTTTTGTCTCAGGCGAGACTCGAACCCGCATCTCCTCGCGCCCGGCATGCGAGGAGATGCGGGTTCGAGTCCCGCCTGAGACAAAAAATTTTCAAGTTTATATACTAATAGTTACAATTCAAAAATACACAAACAATTGTTTATATACAAAACATGACAGGAAGGAAATTAAAAAAAGGTAGTAAAATTAATAATTAATTGGACAATAGTATTAAAAAGGAGATGTCCCATAATAGGCCCAGACAAAGTACACCCTTTACAAAAATCAAGAAAAAAATTACTGTTTCTGGGAAAAATACATATGAATTTATATAACGTATAATTTGGTGGTTCAAAAATAAATAAGATCGAAGAATTTATCAAACTCCATAGGCATTCCAAAATGGCGTCAATCTAAAAAAACTTTAAATGTCAGTAGCTATCAGATACCCCTTGTCACTTTGGCATAATCATTACTTCAAGTTTTTGTTCTGCTTGTCGCGTTTTAAATGTAGTTCATTATAACGACCTCATTTTCGATTTCTGGATTTGGTATTGATCTGCACATTACTTTCATAATGTTTGTTGTTACTACAGCAAGTGATGGCACTCGACTCCTAGATGCGCGATTTCAAAACCAAAACTGACAGACGTTATCAAAATGTCATCTTCCGCCATGATGGTTTTGTTGTTTTGTATTGCTATTTTCTTACTTAACTCTTTATTTGAACCACTTAACGAAGCCATTTTAAAAGAATTGGATACTGACAAAATCTTGTAGGTGTATTGGTCTATCTTTTGGTGGGGTGTACAGGTTCTGGGCCTGGCCTCCATACAATTTGGGACATCTCCTTTATTGTCTGTCCATTTGACGACCATTTGGATCAGCTGTAGTAAACGCTGCTTCTGAGCCATGGGTCGCGGGTTCGATCCCCGCACAGTACAAACATTTTGTGTGCATGAACATGTCTGTTTGTACTGGTCTGGGTGTTTTATATATATTGCAAGTATGTATTTACAAAAAAAAAGGATATAAGTAAGTTTATCGGTTGTCTAGTACCCCATACGACAGGGTACTTAATAGTAGCTTAATTTGGGACTAGATGGCTCTGTGTGGCCCAGTGAGGCATGTCCTAAATATTTATTATTATTTATTTATTATTTATTTATAGCACTAATTGTTTACCTTCCACTTACGACACCCAAAGCACGCGAAGGAGTGGTACTATTCTATTTGAAACCCGCAATACCCGACCAAATACTTATCAGTAAACAACTTATATTTTCGAGCCGTAACCTCAAGTTATTCAATTTCTAAATGAAATAAGAAATAATCTCTTAGATCGCAAACCCACTTCTTACTGAAGCTAAGTAATGTGAAATCCGACATCTTGCCAATAAACTTCTATAAAAGCGCAACTGACCAGCACAAAATGTTTTCCAGCTATATTAAGTTTTAAAATATACTAATGCTGGGACGGACTAAAGGTTCTTTGAGGGGGGCCATAAGCTACTAAAAGTATGTTAATGCTTTGTAAATATTGACTGTAATTTTATTCTCAGAAGAGTTTTTATTTATGAGTTACTCTACTGTTGTACGTGTACTTCGATTTTTATTTTTGATTCTAATATTTTTTATGGTCGTTGTGTCTTTTAGTGTATTTATTTTTGAATTATAGTTAGTGTTTTTCTTTATAATGAATTGACATCAGCTTTGTTGTAACGTGTCTCTGGCTGTTGCGGATGCTGAGTGGTGGCTTTCTTAGAGGATCTAATTTTTAAAATCACATTTTTTGTTTAACGCGAACACTATATATCCATTGAAATATAAGATACTTAATAATGATACTGTTTTGTTTTACAAACCTATATTACTCAGATACTATTTGACATTCATTGCCAGGCCCCAGACCCCGTTCATTCTCAACCCTAAATACGTCTCTGTACAGCCTTCATCTTCAACTCGGCATTCGACACACGCGGTTAATTTTCAATCTAAAATCAGCTCTCGAATTATCGATATGCCTTCAGACTTAAAGTTAATTTCTTAGACTTAGTTGGAAGGGAGGGATGAACGAGATTATCTCTATGAATGAACTAAGCTTTTAGATTATTCTATATCTTGTTGCTTTTATTAATACTTCTTCAAATATTTTTAGTAGTGACTCAAAATAGAATTGTTTAGGCGTGCATTCAGTGGTATCGTCTGTAAATAGCACCATGTTAACTGTGTTCGGATTAGTTCGTAAAATGTAGTTTACCAATATATTTATGAATGTAATAAACAGAACTGGACCCAAAACAGTTCCCTGAGGTACGGCCCACTTGAGTGTTTACAAGCTTTGCTTTTTGATCCACTTCACACATTTTATCGTGTTACTTAATTTTTTATACCTACATAAGACGTTTGAACAAAATTTTTAAGAGCAACTGATTTGACTTTAAAAAATCTGTAATTTTATAAAAGAAAACAAAAAATCCATATCTACCTTCAACTTAGCAATAGTTTTATTTAAATATGCAATGTTTTGTTTGTCATTTCAAGTGTTCCAGTTAAATAAAGTAGGTTCACTCACAATTATTTAAAAATAAACTAAGATGGTTGATATTGCTCAGAAAAATGCTCAGGTAAAGTGGTAGTAGCCAGAACACATAACAACAAGAACAAATTGTCTTTGGGTTCAAATGGTGACTCAGACGACAGAATGACCATCTGGTGATAATCGAAACGTCTACGCGTCTGGAAGGTAAATACTATTTACCTTAAAATAATTAATAGAGCATAAAATCCCGCCTACTGTTCAGTTTTATGTGTAACAATGCAACAAAAAAGTTGAAAGATATATTATAAATCTTTAAGTTTATTTTATCGGGTTTTTACCCTGTTTTGCATCAGTGCTTAAATATTGGAAACTCTTATTAGTCAGAGAGTGTAGTGTATTTTTTCCTATATCTATGCTTATTTCTTGTAGCTTCATTTTATTTTTCATCTAAAGAAAACTTTCTGATCCTAACTTTGTTGTAATGTTATCCTACAAGCACAGGCTTATCGGGGTTTCGTTACGAAATTGAACATTCCTAGGCCCGCAATTATCCCTCGTCGTGGCATTGCTTCACGTCAAATTAGCAGTCTCAAGGATGTCACTAAACAAGGCAATTTGACTGCAAATTGAAATGGATCGTGGACAAACCTGACAGAATTCAGACATATTTAGACCATGTCCAATGGCATTGTTTTCCATTCATTAAGACTGTTAAATTAAAATTGTTTAACAAACCCAATTCATCGCAATCTATCAAAAATTGGTTTTTGATGATGAACGAGTGAATACTTTTTTTCTACAAGATTTAAAATCCTTTAATGTGTCAATTTTTTTTAATGTTCTTTTCAATATTTAAATACAGGGCCGCACTTTTGATGGGATGCTAAAAAAATATGGTCATGGTTTCTGTAGGGGAATAAAAGGAATTAATTTGCTATAACAATAGCATATATTTTAGTTCAACATACACTCTCAAATATTAATGAATGCTTAAAAGTTTTTTAAATATATATGACGTATATAAGCGCCTGCCGGGGCCTATTTGTAGAAATAAAACTGACTTGACTGATTTTACCACTCGAATATTCATTTCTAGTTTCTAGAACTCCTCGCTTCTTGTTCACCGTTGGCGGTGGGACAAGCACCTAATTTACCGGCTCAAACAACTGGAAGTAAGCACCAAGCATTCATTAAGAGTAGTTCATTAAATAAGATTGATTTTATAGGTTTATTGGAAACGCAATGGAGCGAGAAACAGTAGACTTACTACGGAAAGACTGTAGTCTTACTGTACATTATTTCCCATCTTAGATTTTAGAAGGATACTATTTAATTCGACATGTTCAGACAGTGAACAAGCTTATTAAATAATGCTTTAAAAAAAGATAGTATTAAATTATTAAACTACTTGCCTCCTGTTGGTAAAAGGACATTAAAAGTAAATAAAAGCGCATTTGATTTGAATTAATAAATACTGCTAACATCTAAAATTACGGCCATACCAGCACAAAATTGCTATATTTGATAATCAAGTTTATTTCAACTATTGTTGTCTTGTACATATTCTTTTTGAGACGAACTAAAATACATAGTCTTCCCGTGACCTCAAAACTTGTTGTCATTCAATCCTATGAAGTCTTCGTTAAAATTCATGTGAAACGCCAAAAAATGGTGAGTTGAAATCTTAATAAACGGGAGTTAAATCCATAAATAGATCATTTATTATTTCTTTATCGAAATTGGAATTGTAAGTCCTGGCTGGACTATCTGTCCTAGTACATATATATATTTTTAGACATATCACCTAGTCCCAAAGTAAGCTACTACTACGAAGCTTGGGTTATAGGTCTATGTAATGATCAACCACTGAGTTCACAGTATTCAGCAGATTGTATTATTAAAAATTTCATGGACCGAAAACCTACTGTTATTTATTTATTTAGTGACTCTGACTCCTAAGATAACTCGATCTCAAGACAGACGGTGACCGATCGGCTTAAATTCGTTTTGCTTTAATTTTGAAGGCGTTTTATTACGGTTAGGGAATTATCGGGAAAGGGGCGGCAGTAGGTTCCATTAGATTTTCTATTTTAGGTCAAAATTAAGGTAATCCAATCGACGCAGTAAAGTTTTGTTCAAAGGTTTGAAAAGTTCCATTTTTCTGTTTAAAACAGGACTATGATAAAAAAGGCCGTCATATGAAGATATTCATCTATCTTTACAGCACTATTACTCCTGTTTGTCCTAGCTGTGTCGTGATCTCTTGCTTACGATTTATTTGATTTTGGGAGACTCTAAAATAATAAAATCAAGAGCAAGGGAGTAAATGTGAGGGAAAGACAACCCTCTCTAAAACTCTAAGTGGTCCGAAGTATGCGTATTAGAGTTCCACTGAATAAACGTCAAAGGTACCATCTGCTTTGCTTTGTCAAAGCCAATCTCACAATTTAACATTTTTACAAAGGTCAAATAGCACCCTTCTCGTTAACTTATTAATAATTGTAATGAAATTACCAATAAATGTACTTTTTATTAATATAATACAATTTATTAATAACAAGTATTATGAGTAAAAATTTTTTTAATTTCTAAAAAAATTGTTTAAATTGTTTTACGAGGTCCGTGATTTGGAGCTGTTTGCGGTTTAAAAAACTCTTTATTATTATTATAATCTCTTAATCCCATCCCATTTTATCACAATGCCAACATCATCAATTGTCACTCTACAGCATTATGACGTATGAATTGTAAAACGGAAAACAAAATCAACTTTCCCACTTCTATAAAAAAAACCGGAAAAAACGTAGTGATCGGGCTAACTGGCTTTTTATTTATAGTTCGGCTGTGTTTGCGTCGGAAAAAAAACCAGATGGCGATGGTCGGTGCAAAAATCCCGGTCATTCGCTATGTTATTGTAATGGAGTGTCATTTTGGAAGTATGTTTGTTGGCACGCCCCATCGGTCGCGTGGTTTAAGTAAAGGGCCTGGGTTTGATCCCCGGGGCAACAAGAGTTTCAAATTTTCGAACATTGCGAGGAGATGCGGGTTCGACTCCCGCCTGAGACATAATGTTTCAAGTTTATATACTGACTAGCTGTTGCCCGCTACTTCGTCCGCGTCAATATCTGTTTATATGATTGCAATTAACATCAATATTTTTTCCCGTTTTTGCAACATTTTTCACTGACGCTTCGCTCCTATTAGTCGCAGCGTAATGTTATATAGCCTAAAGCCTTCCTCGATTAATGGACTATCCAACACAAAAAGAATTTTTCAATTCGAATCAGTACTTCCGGAGATTAGTGCGTTCAAACAAACAAACAAACTCTTCAGCTTTATAATATTAGTATAGATAATAATATTATAATTGCTCGGGTTTGTGATCACCAACCCAACAAAACTCAGACGTTATTTTGCAAACATCCATAAACAAATAATTTCCTTAATTATCATTTCGTGGTGGTTATAATTGTGCCCATTATTGCTGTGGTAACTTGAATTCAATGATGGAGGCCTTTGCCTTGCCGACGGATTATGGGCATTGGATAAGCTGTTGCTCTAATTTATTTTTATTGACAACTTAAAAGAAATCATAAATGGTGCTTGTCTAAAATAGAGTAGAACCTACCTTCTTATTCTTGGGGCGTCGTAAGTCAATTAAACGAGTATTGCTGCGCAGTATCGCCAGACAAATACTCGTATGTACAGCACTACCTTCTCTCCTCCATTGGCCAAATCGCCATCACTTTTGCCAAGTATGTTAAACAAAATCCTTCTTTTGGAAAGGTCTATTTCTAACAGTATATCCAGTATACAGGGTTATCGGTTATTCGATACATTCTTTTGGAGGTAAAAGTAGAGCTCAAGTGCAATAGAATTTGTCATATAAAAAAAAAGACGTGTGGCACTCGGAGACTGCCGCGGTAAAGCTATTGCATAGCATTTTTTATCAACTTATGCAATTATAAAACTAAAAAGTATCACCGCTGTGCCGGTCGGAGTGGGGAGTGTTAGGTTATTTTCGTTACGGAATTTCTGGATTCGTTCTCCACGCTCAAGGCCCGCGATAGAAGCTATGCAATAGCTTAATTTTATAATTTTATGTATTTTCTAATTTCGACTTTTGTAATTATTTTTTTCTGTTATTTTGGCAGATATGGTTACCATAAGCAACCATACTGTCAAAATCCTTATTTTCTTCTAAATTCTTTTAAATTTCGGAAATTGAAAATTGTTCGATTGTGCCTCGCCCCGAGTGTGTTAGGTTAGGTTATTTTCGTTACGGAATTTCTGGATTCGGTCTCCACGCTCAAGGCCCGCGATAGAAGCTATGCAATAGCTTAAAATTGAACTCTAGCGATTACAGATGCATAACATTAAATTTTAGAGTATTTCTACATCTTATTGTTATTTGGAGGAATTGTTGAGAAGTTAGGTATCAGATCATATATAAAAAGAGCATCAAAATGAGACATTCTTAAAGGAGCAATTCAAAAATAAATGCACAAAGCCTTGAATATCTTAAAAAGTAATCACTATCGGCTAGGCTACAAAATCTATTACAAATGAGCTCTACTTTTACCCCTCCAAAGGAATGTATCGAATTACCGGTAACCCTGTATACTGATGATAATAATAATGCCTACCAGATAAAATCATTGTGATTTGTGATTTTTATAAGCCAGCTGGTAAATAAACGTTCGGGTTTTATTTAAATTCCATAAAGCCTTGTTGAAGCAAATACGCGGGGTATGTGATATGGGCGGTTACAATATCACAAAGGGCAAACACTGGAATTGAGTGCTTGCTATTGTAATCGTGTAATTAATTTACGACAACCGCTCAGTGTAGTGGTGCGAATCGCTTGTTATTGGACTATAAGTTGAAGATTCCTATCCCGCACCTCTTGGCCTTCTACGGCACTTATAATACTTGACTGTATGATATATGTTTTTAAAATAAATGTGGAATAAGTCACATACATTGTTCTGAACCCTAAGTAAGTAAGTATTAAAGCACTCGAATTTGTAGAAACCCGAGATCCAAGAAAACATAGAATACTTTTTTATACTAAAAAGTAAAGTAAAGTAAAGTAACAGCCTAGAATCATCCCACTGCAAGGAAAAGGCCTCCATCATTGAATTCAAGTTACCACTGCAATGATGGGAACTGGCATAATCACCACGCTTGCCTAATGCGGGTTGGTGATCACAAACCCGAGCAACGTTCGAAAATTCGAAACTATTTGTTGCCCGACCCGGGGATCGAACCTGGAACCCCTAGATTTTGGCTCGGTATTTAAACCACTAGACCAAACGGGGCGTTCATACTAAATTGACCCTGAAATAAAACCCGAGACCTCGGAGCAGATGACAACACTCCACCTTGACAAATAAAATAGGTTATGAACAAAATAATTTTGATTTATGATGGTGTCAAAAGTATGACCAAATAGTTAGTGTAAAGAAATACTATTTTCTATATACTTGCTATTTCTCTTACTTTTAACGTTGGCGACACGCTGCCGCGTGTCTATCTTTATAGACTCAGACGACCCGGTTGGCGTAGTGGTGCGGTGGTCCGCCTACTTTGCAAAGCTTCTGGATTTGACTCCCGGTCGGGTCAATTAAGAAAACCAAGTTGACTCGAGTCTAGAAGGGGTTTAGTCATGCTGCGTTCAATGTGTTCGATTCCCGGTCGGGAAGATATGATATTTCCTAAATTGACTCGGGTCTTGAAGTAACCCCCCCCCCCACCCCCCACCCCCCCAACCCCAGACATGTTTCGGAAAGCCTGGAAACCTAGCCGTTGCTACCGGATTCTGTCTCAAGTCTGAAATTCTGGAAAGATAGTCACTTTAATATTCTCTTATACCCGTATTTATAAACATGTAAAAGTAATTACTTGACTAAAAGTAATTACGAGTACTTAAGAGATAATTTGTATGCCTTAATCTAATAATTACTGGAAGTTAGTACTATCAAAAGTTGGCATTCTCAGTCAAATAATATGACTGTTAATGGTGACCCATTTCCTTCACTTAAGCATTAGGTAGTAAGATCTTAAGTTATGACTTTCTTAAGCAATAAGTAATTACTTCTTTATAAATACGGGTGTAAGAGAATATTAAAATATATTGTTAGTATGATTTCATTGTGTTTTATAGAGTCGGCTTATTAAAAGAATATCAACACTTCTTTTTCTATTGGTATCTTAAGAGGCAACGAAAGGAGTACTGCTAGAAAAAGACTGGTTGCAGCGTCTTCTCTTTAGGCTGCCCACACCCACGTCAGACTTTTTGTAGGACCGATAATCGGGACGATTTTTCTATAGTAAGCAGCAGCATACACAATCATGACCGATTTTGTAGGACGTGTGCGTTGCTCCATTGCTATCAGTACGTTCTATTTTTCTCCTACAAAAAATCGGTATCGATTTTTAGACGTGGGCGAGTAAAAGTAACAGATAAATAAATGCGGCCAATACGAGTATCACATACATTGTTCTGATGCTTTACTCTGCAACTCGTATTTCTTTAAGACATCAGTATGAGTGATAGGGACAGATGCATTCTAATATACGGATATTGTGTTGAGTGAGTAACTATTTAAAGCACTCGTACTTTGGAAATCAGAAACAACGATGGTACCACAACACCTAGACCCTAGAAAATGTAGAAAAACACTTTTTTTTAAATTGACCCAATCGGGAATCGAACCTGGTCCTTGGAGCAGGCGACACTTTCAAAACCGGTGTGTTCGCCACTCACCAAGGAGGTCGTTACGGTGAACCCGCTGATCCTCCTTTTGGAGAGGACTGAGTCCAGCAGTAGACTTATAAAGTCTGGGCATGATGATCATATAATATCTAACAAACATGACAGTAACGGATCGCCTATAATCCATTAAGTAATAAATAATAATAATAATAAATATTTAAGACATGCCTTACTAGGCTACACAGAGCCATCTAGTCCCAAATTAAGCTACTATTAAGTACCCTTGTCGTATGGGTACTAGACAACCGACAAACTTACTTTTATACTTTTTTTTTGTAAATACATACTTATAATACATAGAAAACACCCAGACTAGTACAAACAGACATGTTCATGCACACAAATATATGTACTGTGCGGGGATCGAACCCTCGACCCACGGCTCAGAAGCAGCGTTTCCTACCGCTGATCCAAATGGTCGTCTTTAATATTAAAAGCAATCAAACGTGAAATTTAGTAACTCGACTGTATGAAAACCGCAAAAGGATGCGGAAAATACGAAATAATATGTTCGCCATTCAAGTATCTCTCAATAATTACAAAACCATTACAAAAATAGAATTCCGTCTCTATATTTAACCTGGCCGTTATTTGTTTCTCCGTTTGTAGGCCTACAATATATTAGCACCACCCCTTCTTGTCTTATGGGTGTTTTAATACACGACTTCAAAATACGGACAGCAGTGACTTCTATTTACAAAAAGCTTCAATCACCAACCCGCTCGTAAAGATCACCAACCTGCTTGTAAATGCTTGGGGATGATAGCAAGATAGCAAACAAATTTTTGAGTAAAGAGAAATCTAGCAGAGTACAGATGACTTCACCATCATCATCTCAGCCGAATGATGACCACAGCTTTAGCTATGTTTACATAGGCTTCTCCTGAGAATCTCCACGCCTTACTTGAATTTACGTCTTTCTGTTAGTTAGTTATAGTTGTAAACCAGCGGCTTGTAAGCGGGTAACTACCGAAGCCAGCGGCTAGAAACGAATAACCAGCCGCTTGATACCGGGTAGATACCCGCCTTGACATTTTTTATTGTTAAACTGTTATTTTTATTATACAGACACTTACTATGTTCTGCTATATTTATTAAGCAAGAAAGATCCCGTTTATACATACAAATTTACTTAATTCAGGGACGAACAGGAATTTTGAGGTTTTAACACTTAATACAGATGCAAAAGTCATTGTTTATGTCTATTTATGTTAAATGTATCCTTTAGAATAAATCAGAAGATAAATAAGAAAAACAAGTACCTACATCAATTTAATATTTCAATGAAATGTAAGCAGCCGTTTCCAGCCGCTGGTTATCGCTAGAAATGGTAATAAGCCAAATAAAGCGTTTCTAGCCGCTAGGCTAGAAATGTTAATAACCAGCTTTACATCTATAGTTAGAATGCAATGAAGAGTGTTCTATTTATATAAGAGTAGCATTTGAAGTCACTACTGTATTCGTTGGGTCATTGAAAAAGGTTAGAATGGCTGTCATGCGCCATTTGGATGATGTCGCTGCTTGCGCCCCACTACACTTAAAGGAGTTCAAAGAACGCCAATCAAGCGAATTATTTTATAGTCAATCGACCAATAGGGTCACGTCGTCAAAAGAAACCAATTACAGGGCTCATTTTTAAGCATTTGCTAATGATGATGATGATGATGATGATGATGTCCTCCCAGACGTATCCGTCGACGGCGACACCCTTGACTGGTGTTAGCATGGGCTCTTGCATGGGCGCGAGCGTGGCTTGCAAAGCCAAATTTGGTTTTGAAAGTTCTGTTGCAAGAGGCACAGTAGAGAGTCCCAGATTCATTGTACGTGTACTCATAGGAGAGCTTAGGCCGAGACTTGCGGATTTGGCGTTTGGCGTCGAGATCTTCGAGCCGGGCTCGCTCATAATCTTCCGAACCCGACTTGGCAGCAGTTCGCCATTCAATCCTCTGTGTGGCCAGCCTCTCCCACAAGTTACACGGAATGTTGGCAGCATTCAGTTGACTTTTCAACACGTCTTTGTAACGCAGGTACTGCCCACCCAGTTTGCGTTTACCTGAACTGAGCTCAGAGTAAAATATTCGTTTAGGCAACCTGGTAGGGCCCATGCGCACGACGTGTCCGCACCAGTGAAGTTGACCTTTCATCAGGAGGCACTCCATTCCTGGAAGGTTGGTTCGGCGTAGAACCTCCGAGTTTGGCACACGGTCCTGCCACTTCAGCCGGAGAATTGCTCGGAGACATTTAAGGTGGAAAACATCGAGACGTTTAATGTCTTTCCTGTACAGACACCAAGTAAGCTAATAACCTCTGTGGCGCACCTACCCCGCCTACATCGTCTTTCTAACCTATATTCATGTTCTGTGGTCATTGCGGTCCAACAGAATTATTTAATAAATAAATACATGCTTGGTCTTAAAGTAGTTTGTAGCATTAAAACGATAACCGCACAGCTACAAGCATTCGTAGCTTGCGCTACGGTAGTATCACTGCAGCTACGGTTCGTAATGACCAATTTTCTTAAGATTGTTTCGTAGCACACTACGGCCGCTACGGTTCGTAAGAGTTCGCTTTCTTGTTCGTAGCCGTTTCGTAGTACATGCCGTATTCCCTTAGCGATAATTGCCGTGATGGATCTCTCTTACTATTATTTGCAAGCAAAAGCAGGACTCTTTTACATGAGAAATCTGATCTTAAACTTCTCTAATTGGGTTGCTGTTTAACACACATAAGAAACATTAACAGAATGGAGTGTTAGGGGAATATAAAGTAGGTGAACGAGGTCAAGTTGCCAGCTAAAACTGGGTTATGTTATGTCATGTACACATGGTTAGGACTTAACTAAAAATTCATGAAATATATTTACTCTACAATCGTAAAATATATGATATCGAATTAATAATATGTATTATTAAAAAAAACTTACAGCAATGTCGACTATAGAAAACGTAGAATAAATAACGTGAATATGATAATATTGATAGTAGTTGCTTAAAAGAATATACAAAAACTACTAGTTATATACACGCCACGAAACCGTTATGGCAGTGTTCATTGCCCCAGGCGCCCGTGGCCCGGCCCTAATGGTGATTGAGTTACAGAGTTATAGCACCTAATAGAGTTTTTGTGCTTAAATATAGAAGAATGCTCCGCGAATTTCAGTTTAAGGTGAACTGAATGTTTCAATTATGACATTTATTTTAGCAGATAAAGTTTTTCGTGTATTTTATGTAAAAATAAAGTAACAGCCTTTAATCATCCCGCTGCAGGGAAAAGGTCTCTATCATTAAAATACCACAGCAATGGTACTGGCATTATCACCACGCTTGCCAAATGCGGGTTGGTGATCACAAACCGCATTGATGAGCAATGTTCAGAAATTAGAATCTTTTTGTTGCCCGATCCGGGGATCGAACCCGGGACCCCGAGATCCTGGCCCGGTATTTAAACCACTAGACCAACGGGGCGTGTAAACTTTTTCGTGTAGTTTATTCGTTTTAAATTTAAAGTTTGTCGACGTTATTCGTAAGTAAAGTGAATTTCATTTCATATCATTCACCATGCGGGTGCCAGATCCATCGCATTGCCGGCAATGGCACTTGGGGCAGGCCGGGCAGGGCCTGTTACTTGCGACCCAGGTGTAAGCTTAAAGCTTAGGCGGCCTTCTTATGACGCGTCAGCGCTCACCTTCACTGCCCGGGCAGCCTTCCCTACCTAACCATACTTGGTACGATTATACAAATTCCGCTTTCGAAATTCATTATAGGAAAACACTTGCAATAAATGATTTTAAACTTTCGCGATTTGAACACATACGAGTATTATTTATAGTACACTAACGGGTCGTTATCGCGTTTAATATTATGAAGGTTTATATACCTATTTATTTACCCGACGTTTCGACTGGATTGCACCAAGCCGTGGTCACGGGCCGACTGATGACAGCTCAACGACGTCTTCGTGAAGAGCGGGGTTCATCATCTACCCCCAATTGATCTTGATTTTTTTATTTTTCGCTATGAAATTGGTATGACACACAACACTGACAGTATCTTCACGACGGCGAAATAAGAGGTTTTCTGGCCTTGTACACTTGCTGATGACTGGGTTTCAAGTTGTTGATAGGCGGTATCCATCTTCGCGGTTGAAGTTGTTGCAATGTTTTTTGATTTCAACCGCTTCCCGTACAATCCTTGAGTAATAGTGCCGGTCTTTGGATAGCACCTGTGACTTGTGTAGCTCAATCCAGTGATTGGTTCCTGCCTCCAGCAAATGCTCAGCTATCGCCGATTTTTGCATCTGACGGCGTCTTACAGCTGTGATATGTTCTTTCACCCTCTCCGCTATTGTGCGTTTGGTTTGTCCGATATAAGAACTACAACTGCAATCTATTGTAAACGCCCGGTGTTTGTAGGGGAATAGTATCCTTCGGGGTGCGCAGGTAGTTCGCGACTTTCGAATGCGGACTATATACAGTCTTTATGGAGTATTTCTTGAGTACTGTTCCAAATTTGTCCGTCACTCCTTTGACATTCGGCATGAATGCCGGTACTCTGTCGACCCTGGGATGTCCCTCTTTTGACCACGGCTTGGAGCAATCCAGTTGAAACGTCGGGAAAATAAATAGGTATATAAACCTTCATAATATTTAACGCGATAACGACCCGTTAGTGTACTATAAATAAAACACTTTCAGTTTTCAATTAATAATTATTTAACATCATCATCTCAACCCAACGACCCTCTCTGCTGGACATAGGCGGGATGCCTATGTCCAGCAGAGAGCGTCGTTGGGAGCGTCATAGCATAACTAATAAATAATAATAAATAAATATTTTCAGACATGCCACACAGAGCCATCTAGTTCCGACTAAGCTACTACTAAAAAGCTTGTCGTATTGGCTACTAGACAACCGATAAACTTACTTATATATTCTTTTGTAAATATATACTTATAATACATAGAAAACACCCAGACCGGTACAAACAGACATGTTCATGCTCACAAATATTTTTACTGTGCGGGGATCGAACCCGCGACCCATGGCTCAGAAGCAGCGTTTACTACCAAATCGTCGTCATGCATAGAAATTGTATTTATTAAGACTTTACTAATATGTAAAAAGATGTAAAAAAAAGTGTACTTAATGCTAGCGCTAAACAGAAATGTTTTGTGGTAATGCGACAAAAAATAAACAATATCATGATAACAATAAAAAAATGTTCTAGAGCAATAAGACACTAAAAATTAATTTTAAAATTAAATTGATTGATTGATATAAAATCCACCACGTAGTACGTACTATGTATATAGAACATTTTATTTTTCGCTAAAATATTTTACCATTCACAATTTTGTGCTGCTATACATCATGCTTGTTCCTCGAAATTCTCATCGCAAAATCCATTTACGTTCGCGTATATTCGAAAAATTTCGCTAAAAGAAAAAATTCGCCGCCCCAACTCCCATCGCAGTAAAGTTTTAACACAGAAGTTGTTGTTTTAAATGAATAAAAAGAGCGATTAATTTTAAATGTTCTTGCTTTGTGCTCGTCCTACGAGTTACATTAAAAAGTTTTGAACGTTTTTTTCCCTTGGAAAAGAATAGGCAATAAATAAATTCACTTTGTTAAACTTTATTTTATGGAAAACTAACGCAACTCTAGATAAATCGTTTTGGATACGGTTGTGTTGCGCTTCTGATTGATAATGTTTTTTAGAGATCAATCAAAAGTAAAATGATGATGATTTCACATAAAAAAGTAAAGTAAAGTTACCTACAATCATCCCACTACAGGGAATAGGCATCCATCATTTATGTGCAACAAAGAGTTTTCATATTTCTATTTATTTTTCTGATCACACTTCTGGTGACTCGTAACGCCTCATCGATATGCATTCGTTCATTTATCGATCTATTTCCTCATCGTCCTAAATCATTAAATCAGTAAAATCTGTTTTATTTCTGCAATTTTTATTTTATTTTTATTCCAGTCATAAGAGTGTTGTCTAAATCTACAGCAGTGCGATTCTCTTAGTGTAAATGTAATAACAGCTTTGGTTAGCTACTGTCACAGCAATTAACGCACGGTTGGTATTCTCTCTTAATGCTAATCGACACTAGCGCCGCATGGCTACCAAACAAAAACATGTTAAAAACCATGACAACAGCGATCGTTGTGACGGCTGAGACATCCGTGATCACAGCCACAGGTGCAGTGACGATTCGTACATAAGAGAATGCAAGGGCAGTTCTAGCGGTCAGCGTTTTCGCAATAACTACGAGGAACCGTAGCATCAGCTACGGTAGTATCACTGCTGCTACGATTCGTAGTGCTCGTAGTATTCGTAGTATTAAACACTTCGTTGCCATTTCGTAGTACGCTTGTGTAGTAACAAATTGTTTGTAATAAGCTTTCTTTTGCCCCCGTAGAACGAGAAGCAACAGAAAATTAAGTTTACTTTGGAACTGTCAAAGGTGTCAAAGTTTGTTTTATCTTTCCACTAGAGTTTAAAACATTGGCCTTACAATAAACTTAGTGTGCATGGTTCTTAAATTAACTTTACTGATACTTGACACTTTTAAAAATATTTATTAGATCAGCATTCTCTTTCTATCGTTTTATCAATTTAATTGCAATTATACTATCAGCATTTAAACATAGAAAATTATGTCTAAGCCATGTCAACCCGCATCTCCACGCATACCGGGCGCGGGGCTATACTAACTAAGCCACCGAGACTCTACTTGCGTAACAGTGCAAATTATTCAAGCATATTCTTATAGCTGTAAACCATCGCAATTTCTTGAAATGTTAGGAGTTTAATCTTAACTGACAGTCAAACATCTGTAAAGATGTTTCTTTCGGGAGTTCAGAGTGAAAGGAAGAAAGAAAGAAAATACATTTATTAAAATTTGGACATTACACACAGATAGTAGCACACAAAAATATTTAAACAACATAGAACCTCCGCCTTTTTTCTGAAATTGGTAAAAAATAATAATGAAACTAACACAATAAAAATCAAAAACATAGAACAACAAGAATATCGAGCAGTGCCACTACGTGTCCGTGACGTCCACTTTAAAAGGACCTCACTCAGCATGTGCCATGGCCCGAGTAGGCCATGGCGCTGGTTTTCAGTGTGCCCTGCTGAGTAAAGTACACCTAGTAACCTCAACTGTGAAGAAAAGACTTCCTAAATAAAATAATCCCACATAACCATATTATGGTCAAACATTCTTCCCACTATTAGTCTGTCAGACTGTTTAACAAGTTGCCGGTCAGTTTGAAACATAAACGTAGAATACTCTATGGTTTGAAACTACTTCTGCTGTAAACTACTTCTATGAGTAATTTTACTGGGGTGCTTCTACTCTGTTGACGAATTCTTAGGGACTAATTTTAATGGCTAAATCTTATCATGTTACTGTACTTTCTTGACATTTAATTTATATTGGATTTGAGATTTTGAAATTTTTTTTTTTTGGACATTTGTATTGTATGCAAATATTTTTAAATAATTGTAATTTATGTTATTGCAATAATGATTCAAACACAATGTATTTTCATATTGAATAAATGAATTGAATTAAAACTCCTAACATTTAAACTAACTAACTACGTTGGCTTACAGCTATAAGAATATGCTTTAAAAATTGGCGGTATGACGTAGTGTCTCGGTGGCTTCATTAGTAAAGCGCCGCGCCCGGTATGCATGGCGATGCGGGCCAAGTCCCGCCTGGTACAAATTCTTTTAAGTTACAATACTGATATTACAATTGCAATTAAGTTGCTAAAATATAATTTAAAAGTATAGACATAGATCTCCCCAAAAGGAAAACCTAGCCCGGATTTTGTCGGTCGCAGTTTAATGGAGAGAAGGCGCTGCTGTCAGTCTTTTAAGAACACTACCTTTAAAAGACACAAAAAGGAAGCTACGGGGTGGTGCTATTCTATTTATATACCAACACCACACGGCGCAATACCTATACTCTAGAATATACAGGATGAAATTTTAACCACCTTCCAAATTTAGATATAAATCTACGATACAAAAAACAAATGACGCATTTTTTCTTTTGGTATAGCCCAGTACAAAAATGTCAAGATAAAGCACATAGAAAATGTCCGCCAAAAATCGTAAAATTTTTGATATGGTCTCCTTGCAACACTTTTTATACGCGATGCGCATGTTATTAATTAATTAGTTTCATTACGATAATATTCTTAAGTTTTTGATTTTACTTTCATACCATAACAGGTTTAGGACCGTAAAAATTTAAAACTATGTTGGGAAAAATATTTTCGGGTGAAATCTTGATTCACATTTTTTACTTCATAAATGGTCTCTGAATACGATACTGAATGCCTATAAAAAATATTAAAGATGATAAAAAATTCATCCTGTATAGAAAAGTCTATTTCGTTATCGACACGCCCGGAAATCGTACCGTCTCGGGTACGAGAGCTGAAAGAGAGGTCGAAGCTGGTGGCCTTTCAAAAACCGGTGTGTGATACACTCGACCACGGACGACATTAAGATCGAATAATTGTATTTATTTATTTAATTGCAAAAATTGATGTATATACATATTATATTTAGACATGTCACACTGGGCCACACAGAGCCATCTAGTCCCAAACTAAGCTCTAAGCTTTACTATGACAACTGATAAAGTTACTTATATACTGTTTTTTTTGTAAATACATACTTATAATACATAGAAAACACCCAGACCTACTGGTCTGGCATGTCCAAATGGTCCAAACAGACATGTTCATGCACATAAATGTTTGTACAGTGCGGGGATCGAACCCGCGACCCATGGCTTAGAAGCAGCGTTTACGACCACTGTGGATCAGTCGTAACAAAGTATGAACTTGGCATTCTCTAACAAGCATCCCTCGAACTAATCGTTAATGTTCCGTGGGTGGTGCGTTTAGCAACTGAATATACATATAATATTTAATTGATATCTATACTTGTGATATTATAAATGGGAAAGTGTGTGTGTCTGTTACTTTGTCCGTCTTTCACAGCAAAACGGAGAGACGAATTGACGTGATTTTTTAAGTGGAGCTAGCTGAAGGGGTAGGGTATGACATAGGCTACTTTTTGTCTCTTTCTGACCCCCCACTTCCCTAAAAGGGTGGAAGTTTGTATGGAGCCTTCCGCAATTTTCAAGGCAGAAAGCTAAAATTTGGTATGGACGTAACTAATAAAAAAAAACCTTTTTTTTTTTTTAAATCCGCGCCCAACGTCTATCGAAATAACAGATTTTTTTAATTATACCTTAACGAACACGTTTCTATGTTTTGATCTCATTCTAGTAAGTACATAAAGTAAGTATTCATAATTATTAATTTTTTTGTTATATTTAAGCAACTTAATTGCATTTATAATATCAGTATTCAAATTTGAAAAAAATATATGTTTCAGGTGGGACATAATTAGTCAAGTTTATGTACCAACTGTAATAAAGTAACACTGCAGGGCAAAGGCCAACATTAAATTCAAATTACCACAGCAATGATTAATACGGGCATAATCACCACGCTTACCGAATGCGGGTAGATGATCAAATCACAAGGCCTAGCAATGTTTGAAAATTGGAAACTGTTTTTTCCTGACCCGGGGATCGAACCCAGAGGTCATGGTCAGGTACTTAAACAACTAGAAAAAAGGTGCGTTCTTAGTTCTAGTATATCGAAAAACTAATATAATCTCAGATGTAATGATGTGTGGAAACGAAATCAGAAACGAAAGTTATAACTGCGGGACGGAAAATGGGACACGCGATCGGGACATTATCGGAAATTTAGGGACGGTCCGCGATAACAAACGAAAGGAGGCGAAGACGAAGAATTCAGTGTCCTATTTAGAAAGAAAGACATTATATGATTTCATTCAATAAAAAAGTTGTAGCGGCCTAGAGTCAACCCAATGCAGGGAAAAGGCCTACATCATTGTATTCAAGTTACCACAGCAAATGATGGGTACTGGCATAATCACTTCGCTTCGCAAATATGGGTTGGTGAGCAAACCCGAGCAATGTTTGAACATTCGAAACTTATGTTGTCCGACCTGGGGATCAAACACTAGACCAACGGGGCGTTCATTCAACTTGATGTTAAAGTAAGTATTTTAAACGCGACCTTGTTTAACATAGGATGATTGGACACAAAAGTAAAAAAAAAAAGGTTGTTTCATTGCCCTTCGAGTCCAATACAACAACGCGTTCAGAGTGTTATTAGGGCTACGGCGGTGCTGCAGCGCGTCAGGTATGTTTGCGGAGGCTCGCACAGATGGCTTCCATGCCATCCTGCGGAAACGAGCCACCTCGATGCTGAGCCGTGTTCGCGGGGGCACTAATAGCATTTTGCGCGTTGTTGCTGAAAAGTGGACTGTCCATTTGTTATGAGGTGGGTTCAGCTGCACATTAGGTAATATTATTTTTTGTATTTAGGTTTTTTTTCCGTGTTTTTGACTATTTTTTTTTGACTGACGCAACTTTATTCACTTTATTTACTTTATTTACTTCACTTTTTGTTTCTAATAATTAATTATGCCATGTGGACTCGTGTGTGTCTGTAATAAATGATTTGAATTTGAATTTGAATTGTGCTATCATCATAATCAAATCCAGCTTTATCAGTCCACAGCTGGACTAATGATGAATTGACGCTATCTTCTTCTGGCACCACTTTTTCAGTCGTCAGTAAAAATCTGTAAAATCAGTTTTATTTCTGCAAATAGGCCCCAGGAGGCACTTTTACACGTCCCAATATAATAATTTGCTTCGGGACAATTATTCTGGGCTAGTGCCGAGAAGAAGCAGCGCAAGAAACTCGGTCACTATTGTCAGTCCCTTTTTAAGTAAATGTTTATAAAAGGTTTAAGCAAGTAAGAGCTATGACAGTTAATTCCACACGTTACTATCATTTAAATAATCATTAATAGTGTAATAGCCCTTTTCATTAAAATTAATTTGACAAACGATTTAAGTTTATGTCATTGACCCATCGAAAAAGAAGAGGCAGTGCTATTTTTATTTGTACCGGTAATACTCGGCACATAACAGGGTACTTTATGATCATCATCATCAGCCTATCGCAGTCCACTGCTGGACATAGGCCTCTCCAGTTGCACGCCACTTAGGTCGATCCTCGGCTTCTCGCATCTTACTTACTATTACTCTCGCACGGTACTTTATAGTACCCTGTTTTTACGACTTTCTAGAGTTTCTCCATGATGGACACTCAACGTAAAATCAAAAATGGTAGCTTGCCCGTTTTTCGTTGACAATTTTTAGACAAACTATTGCTTGCGACTTCACACGCGTAAAATTTATAATTTTTAACTATACCACTGAAACATCGGGATACAAATGTAATGATAGTCATAAGTTTGGTTCATAAATTAATTTAAATTACAATTATTCTCGGACATACCAAAATTATTTAAAAAAAAGTTATAAAAATCCGTCGAGCACTTTTTCGAGTTCGGTAACAAACACAGTGAAACGAAAATTAAATATAATATAGATCCAATACAATGAAATCCAGTTGTTTTATCATAAGAATAAATTTAACCGTCCCACACAAACTAAGTAATGCATCACACTCTAATCAGTGTAGTACTTAAACAAACATTATGGGGTTATTGCTACCCAGCAAAAGTTATGAGTTCCACCAACTAAATTACGTACAGTATACGAGTAGAACGCTGAAATTATAACCGTACAGCTTTGTGGTAAAATTTCAAGCATGCAATGGTCGCTTTGACACAAACTCCGCTGAGAATAGCGTGTGCCCAATTATAATAAAACCGGTTTACACTCGAGTAGTTTGAAAATATGAGAAAAATTGGAGACAATTAGAAAGTTTTGAAAGAATAATGATCATTTATTTTTTGGCATCAAACAAAACATACTTAAAACCCAAAAATAAAAAAAACATAAGATTGCAAACAGGATCAGCCATTCAACATTTATCGTGGTAGCTTATGGAATGCCACGACGCCAGTATTCTGCGGGAGACAATTAGTAAAATAATATACGCGGTTTTGTAATCATCGACTCGCATTTGACAACCGTGATGATTATGCCTGTATCCGTCGTAGTTGTGGTAAGAATTAAATGAGGCCTTTGCCTTGCAATGGGATGATTATAGGGTTATTGTTTACTTTTATTTGGAAACTATCATCGAAAGAGTCAAAACCGTAAAAAAGTTTAGACGCTGTCATACCCGTAGTTTAAAAAACGTCAAACATCGCTCAGTATAAACTTTCCTTCACACCATTAAAAATACTCTTTAATTTTGTCGCATCTATGTAGTTGTTTCCGTTGGAGCAACACACAAACAAAACTTGTAGTAGCCATGTCATCGACCAGCTCGTTTGCAATATTATACTGACGAAAAATATAGGTTTACTAAATTTGAAACGTGTTTTTTATGTTACAACCAATAAAAAATCCTAAAAAAATAAAGTAACAACCCCTCACTGTTGAGCACGGGTCACTCTCCTTTTAATGGAGTGGGTTAAGGCCTTAGTTCCACCACCACGCTGGCCTAGTGCGGGTTTGTAGACGGCGAGGGCGACGCTGCGGCAACATCACCCCGCCGTTGGACGATTCTCAAGCCGCCCGAATAAATTAAAAATACTCTTTAATTTTATTTCGAGACCCGAATTAAAAACGTATAAAACTGAAGAGTTTGTTTGTTTGTTTGAACGCGCTAATTTCAGAAAGTACTGGTTTGAAATGAAAAAATATTTTTGTGTTGGATAGTCTTTAGGATAAATAACATCACACTGCGACCAATAGGAGCGAAGCATCAGTAAAAAATGTTGCAAAAACTGGCAAAATCATATATATATTTTATTTGATATTTTAGCAATTAAATTGCAATTATAATATTAGTATATAAACATGAAAAATCATGTATAAATAATATCCCGCCTGAGACATAATTTTTCAAGTTTATATACCAAAATTATTTATATAATTCGGGATAATAATAACAGAAAATGGCGCGGACAAAGTCGCGGGCAACAGCTATTTTATAATAACATATAGTGATTGTGCTCACATAAAGAAAGTCCTCCATCGTCACTTACCATCAAAACGGGTCTAATATTCGTAATCACAAATTGTAATCTTACATTGTAGGTTGAATTTTCATTCGCAAACCCATTCGTATATGATATTCGTATTAATAAAAATCCACACAGAAATAAGAGGGCTGAGTAGGGGATTATTGGGCATTCTAAAACAGTTTTTCACATCATCGATCTCACTATCGTTCGATCAATAATGCAAAAAACTTTTTTAGAATCCCCAATAATCCCTTCGCAAAGTTGAAATCTCACTGCCGATCAATCAACGTTTTAAACTTTTTAACGTAGTTTAGTACATAAAAATTTATACAAATTTGAAACTGGTTGGGTTGGGGAATAGAATACACCCAAAAGATAATATAACTTAAGCTGGATGGGGCTTCTTGGCCTGCCAAGACTGGATCCCCGAATAAGTTACACATCAAAAAGATGAAAATCCGTATCAGTAAAACTCATAAAAACATATTTGACTTTTCAGCGTAGTGAAGTACAAATGTGAATACAAATTTGAAACTGGTTGGGGCTTCCTGGCCTTCCAAGACTGTATCCCCGAATAAAATCTGTATCTACAACTTGCGCTAACACTTCGTTTCAAAGTAAGGAAACCTAATTCACTCTTATGATAATACAACTTAAGCTGGTTGGGGCTTCCTGGCCTCCCAGGACTGGATCCCCGAATAAGTTGCACATCAAAAACATGTAAATCGGTTTCACTGAAATTCATAAAAACATTTTTAACTTTTTAACGTTGTGCAGTACAAATGTGAATACAAATTTTAAACTGGTTGGGGCTTCCTGGCCTCCCAGGACTGGATCCCCGAATAAAATCTGTACAACTTGTTCTTACACTTCGTTTCAAAGTAAGAAAATAGAATAGGACACCCAAAAGATGATATAACTTAAGCTGGATGGGGCTTCTTGGCCTGCCAAGACTGGATCCCCGAATAAGTTACACATCAAAAAGATGTAAATCCGTATCAGTAAAACTCATAAAAACATATTTGACTTTTCGACGTTGTGCAGTACAAATATGAATACAAATTTTAAACTGGTTGGGGCTTCCTGGCCTCCCAGGACTGGATCCCCGAATAAAATCTGTACAACTTGTTCTAACACTTCGTTTCAAAGTAAGAAAACAGAATACACCCAAAAGATAATACAACTTAAACTGGATGGGGCTTCCTGGCCTCCCAGGACTGGATCCCCGAATAAGTTGCACATCAAAAAGATGTAAATCGGTTTCACTGAAACTCATAAAACGTTTTTAACTTTTCGACGTTGTGCAGCACAAATATGAATATAGATTTTAAACTGGTTGGGGCTTCCTGGCCTCCCAGGACTGGATCCCCGAATAAAATCTGTACAACTTGCGCTAACACTTCGTTTCAAAGTAGGGAAACAGAATACGCCTATAGATAATACAACTTAAGCTGGATGGGGCTTCCTGGCCTCCCAGGACTGGATCCCCGAATAAGTTGCACATCATACAGAGGTACACATTGTTCTCCGATTTTAATTGTGAATGTTCAAACATTATATACCCGTTGTCGCTATGCGACAGCTACGTCACGCGCCACACATCAAGTTCGTAAGTAAAAATATTTATTAAAGTTCCATATGTTTTAACGCAACTAAAATTTGTCATAGTTAATTTACACACGGAAATAAAGCTTGTGTGTTGTGTGTGTTGTAAGTGTGTTGTTCTAACTATTATAATAATAAAAAAATACGCCTGTACAAAAAATGCCTGCAAAATACCTATATTGTAAAATATATTTACCTTACGTAATGAGGTACATAGACCATATGTCTCAAACGTTCAAATAGGTATCTACTTTAGGTTTCTACAAAAAATTTATTCTTTTTATTAGAAGTTAGTAATAATTTTATTTATTGGTTACTTATGAAACTATCAATCTAACTTTATATAATATTCTAAGTACCTATCATTAATCTCGTTTGTATAACAATAAAATAACAAACCGAATACATTTTAAGCAAATTTAGGAAGCAACAATAGGAAAGTTATAGTTAAGTATTACTTAGTATCAAACGTGAATTATGAAAGTTATTTTTTTTATACTTAAAAAACAACTGACGTTATAGCAGATCATTATGTTTAATTGAATCATAAAATAGTTTCCTCATTCTACTAAAGGTTTTATATAAGCTAAATGTACCCCAAATCAATAATATCAAATTAAATCAAGTCAAAATTAAATAAATACTGCTGAATTTTGTATTTGGTTTGCACAATATATTATTCGCAATACATCTTAATTAGGTTACGAGTTGTCTGACTAGGCATTAATACATGAAGGTTGGTTCATATGGTTATGAAAGAAGTTACAAAATGTTATCGGTATTACCTATCGTTATTGGATAAATAAATGAATTAAATTTTTATTACGCCTTTAAACTACATAATGACAGACTTAATGCCTTAACAAATTCTCTACCCGTTAGCCATGGGGTAATGTAAATATTTTAACCATGTTAATTGTTGTCTTTTCATATTTATATTTTAAACCGACTTCAAAAATGAGGGTTTTCCATTCGTGAGTGTGTTTTTTAAATGTGTATCCTGCGATTGTTCTGACTATTTTGATGATTTTTTTTCGTTGGATAAGACATACTACTTTAGAAGCGGCCCCATATGAACTTTGTTGAAATCGATTCAATACTTTTCGAGAAAATCTAAAATCTTTGAACACATAGTTCGCATTTTAGTATAGTTTAAGTACAAAACAGTTGTGCGTAGATGTAGTCTTGAAGTCAGTTTACGTTTATTTAAAAAAGATTCTATGTGACTAATACCTAGTAGTTGTAAATATAAATGTATGTTTAATGCAATACTTATATATTTTTATTCGGTTGATATTTTAAAATATTTATGGAATAATTTTCATGTTCAGTGTAAACCGAGTTTTTTTCGCGTTGCGTAAGTCAGCGGATACAAATAATGCTTACAATTATTACAAATGGGGTTAGTTTCACAAGTATGAACAACTAAACAAATAATTATGCTGAATTTTGTAAAATTCAGAAGTAGTCAACTTTATGAAATTCTGAAATATTCTATTAATATTATAGATACGAACTGAATCCTAACTTACCTAATTATTAATGTACATAAGTGCTATTCAAATACTTACAATGCCTTAGCAATTAATATGATTTAAACATGATAGTTATATTTGAGAGGTTTTATATAATAATAGCATTTGATTCTTCTACAAAATAATGTTTTTTGAAATAAGTTTAAACATACTATTCTGAAAAACGATAAGTAAAAGAAACTAAAACGAAATTTTATTTATTCTATATACATTATGTGGTGAATACCTATTTATTATATACATTTAACTATAAGTTAAATTTACACCATTATTGAACGGCTGATTGAAATTTTACACATTCTACTTAGAATTTTTTTTCAATTACTTTCCTGTAGATGATAATAACATAATTTTAGGTTGACTACTTCTGAAAAATTATTGCTTGTTTTGCGTTTTTCTATAATAAAAACGTGAAAAATGCTTGGCATTGTATCAGTTCTCCGCAGTAAGGTACTGCTCGTAAATCTTCACAAGTAAATCACCAGGAACTTCAACGCTGCCCAAATAATGTTCGTAAGTTTTTTATCATATTAATTATTTTACTAACATACTCTTACCTTATTTTGTCTTTATTATTTGCATTTTATAGTATGTTTTACATATTTATGTATATATTCTTGTGAAAATTATCTTTTGGTACTCTAACAGTACTGGTGTGTCTATCTATTGCAGGGCTGAGAGCAAGCAAATTAAAAGGTCTGCAAAGAGCAGCAGTGAAAATCTTTACTTTGATTCAGATGAGGAAATTATAAGGTAATTTACAATTTACATTGATTATTATTACAAATTAACTTATGTTAAGTTATTACTTATTCTTAATATGTCTGTTAAAGATAGGTTAATTAGGTAAGTTTTTATCTTTTCAGTTCCAAGAAAACGAGTAAGCCTGCAAAATCAAGCAAGCGCCAAAAGACAGTCAAAAATCAACCATCAACGAGTAACGGCTCAGATTGGTTATTTGACTCGGAATCTGACGACGAGTTACCGCCACAACACACGACGGCTAACATCACAACAACCAGTTGCCTGACTCGTAGAGTTCCTGGTGGAGTGACACGTCGGACTGCACAGCTAGACGGAGGTTTGTTGGCGGAACTCCGTCTTTACAACGCGGACGAGGTACGAGCCTTAACAGGTCTGGACAGGTGTGAGAAGGCGATTGTTTGGGTCCGCTTGCAGGGCGAAGAGGACTCACCAGAATTTAATACGCTAAAAAAGTTTGTTAAATTAGCTAAAACAAAATTTAACGAAGACGGGGTTTATTTAGCTCACAAAAAGAAAAAATAAATCATTTTTTTATGATTTCCTTTTTTTTCGTTAAAATATGCTTTAGCTAGTTTAATAAATATCTTTTAATAAGGTAGATCTTACTTAATAATTTTAAGCCGCTTTACTATCTACATTATTATCATGGTTAAGTCTACTTTCTGTTCAGTTTGCGATATATCCGTAAATAACAAAGTTTTCTCTGCCCACTTAAAAAGTATTTTACACAAGAATAATAGTTCGGTTGTTGAGAGCGAAGGCATTGAAAAGATTCATAGCGCTTTTCGCAGTCGTATCGCATCTTATCGTTTTCGAGGCGTGGACGTCGGCCAGGACAACAACTCTGTCACGAACCTACCCTTTCAATTTTTATCGCACTTGCGCACACGCGTTCGTCTATTAGTTTCAGCACGAATAGAAACTTATACTAATGTTAAAGTTAACTTTGAGCTATTTTCTGAATTTTTTCAGCATAAGAATAATATGATTTCAATTAAATCTTTTGCAACTGAAAACATTATTTTGTATCAAAATTTTAATTTTGAAGATATGTTTTCAAACGTTATACGTTTGCTTTGTAAAAAAATTGAAGAATTTGAAGAGCGAGATAGCGGTTGGGCTTATTTGCGAAGCTTATATCTAGAAGTAAATATAAATAAATACAATCCCTTGAGAGCCTCGGGCTACGTAGATTTACCTGACACTATTAAATATAAACGCGCGTGTATAAACATACAAAATTCTGATAATTATTGCTTTTTGTGGTGTGTAGTGGCAGCCCTTTTTCCCGCAAAGAAAAACGCTCATCGAACATCAGCTTATCCACATTTTGAAAGTGTGCTTAACGTAAAAAACATGCGCTTCCCAGTGGGTTTCGCGGACATTAAAATTTTTGAGAAAAATAACCCTCGTCTAAGTATCAACGTTTACGGTCTTAAAAAAAACAAAGTTGTTGGCCCTTTATACCGAAGTAAATCGCGAAAAAAACATCACATAAACATGCTTTATCTTGAACATGGAAATCGTACTCATTACTGCCTTATTAAAGATTTATCTAAATTAATACGCAAGCAATTAACTAGGCATCACTCAAAAATATATTTTTGCGAGGATTGTATGATATTTTTCGATAACAATAAAAAATTAGAAGCTCATGTTTGCAGTGGTGTCGCAACCATTTTACCCAATGAAGGGGCTTATATACGTTTTAATCACTACGAACGAATGCAAGATATGCCTTTTGTCTTGTACGCAGACTTTGAGTCATTGTTACAGCCAACTGAATCCAATACTGGAACAACTTGCACAGTATCGTTGCAAAAACACATACCCGCTGCATTTGCTTATTATATTGTATGTTCCTATGATAACTCGCGGAATAAATACGTATCCTATCGAGGTCCTAACTGTGTAGATAAGTTTTTCGAAAGTTTGTTAGTTGATTTAACTGATATTCATAACATTTTGCAGTCAACAGTGCCAATATCTTTAACAGACGAAGATATTGTCAATTTTTCTCAAGCTAAAAATTGTTTTCTGTGTGATAAAATATTATTTGATGATAAAGTAAAAGATCATTGCCATCTCACTGGGCGGTATCGCGGTGCAGCTCATTCTTATTGCAATATAAAATACCGTTTGCCTAAATTCGTACCGATTTTTTTTCATAATTTAGCTGGTTATGATAGTCATCTTTTTATACGTCAGTTAGGAGAATTACCTGGTAGAATACAAGTGATCGCGAAAAATAAGGAAAATTATATATCGTTTACAAAATTTTTTCAAGTTAATGTAAAGGACATAATACCTGTTCGATTTGTCGATTCTTATAAATTTTTAGGTACCAGTTTAGAAAAACTGGTAGCAAACCTTATTAACGATGATTTCAAACATCTACCATATTTTTTTCCTTCTAATGAGCATTTGAATTTATTAAAACGCAAAGGAGTGTATCCTTATGAATACATGACTGCTTGGAGTTCATATGAAGAAGATAAACTTCCTTCCCAAGATTGTTTTTTTAGTAAATTACACAATTGCCAAATATCAGACATGGATTATGAACATGCGAGAAAAGTTTGGCAAACTTTTAAACTATCGAACCTTGGCGAATACACTGATTTGTATCTTAAATCTGACGTACTTTTACTAGCAGACGTTTTTGAAAGTTTCCGTCGAACTTGTAAGGCAAATTATAAATTAGATCCAACTTTTTACGTTACTGCTCCAAGTCTCAGCTTTGACGCGATGTTATTAAAGACGGGTGTTAATTTAGAGTTAATAAATGACTTGGAAATAATAAGAATGATTCAAAAAGGAATACGTGGTGGTATATGTTTGTGTTCCACAAGGTATTCAAAAGCTAATAACAAATACTTAAAGAATCATGACTCTAAAAAAATTAATAACTTTTTAATTTATATTGATTGTAATAATCTATATGGTTATGCAATGTGCGCTTATTTACCTCATTCAAATTTTAAGTTATTAAACAATTTAGAAATCGCTAGAATTGATTTCAAAAATATCTCGATAGACGGGGATACTGGTTACATACTAGAAGTAGACTTAGAGTATCCCGAACATCTGCATAATGTTCATAACGATTTTCCATTTTGTGTGCAAAAATTTACTCCACCAGGTTCTAAAACCTCAAAATTAATTCCAAATTTGTACGATAAATTTTTTTATGTCATTCATATTGCTCACCTGCAAACATGTCTTAAACATGGATTATTGTTAAAGAAAATACATAGAGTGATTCAATTCAAACAAAGTCCTTATTTAAAACAATACATTGATATGAATACTGAATTACGTAAAAAGGCAAAATCTACATTTGAACAAGACTTCTTCAAACTTTTAAATAATAGTATATTTGGTAAAACTCTTGAAGACGTTGAAAAAAGAGTTAGTATTAAATTGGTAAATAAATGGAGTGATGATAAAAATAAAACGAAAAAAAGTTACTGTGCTGAGCAATTAATTGCTCGACCAAATTTCCATAGTGCTTCAATTTTTTCAGAAAATTTTGTAGCTATTCAAATGAAACCTGAAACTATTACTCTAGATAAACCTATATACATTGGTTTTACCGTTTTAGAAATATCTAAAAGTCATATGTTTGATTTTCACTATTCTATTATGAAACCTTTTTATGAGGAAAAGTTAAAACTTTGTTATACGGATACTGACAGTTTTCTTTATTCAATAGAATGTAATGACTTTTACAAAGATTTAAAGTCACATTTCCTTCCCTATTTTGACACTAGTAATTATCCTGATAACAACATCTTTAATATTCCAAGTCTAAATAAAAAGGTACCAGGACTATTCAAAGATGAGCTAGGTGGGAATATAATTTCTGAATTTGTCGGATTAAGGTCGAAATTGTACTGTATCAAAACAACTCAGGATGAGTATAAAAAAGCAAAAGGTATACAGAAACAAGTTTTAAGAAATGTACACTTTAAAGATTATTACAGGATATTAAATGAAAATGTTTACTTAAGAAAGAAAAATGTTATATTTAAATCTCTAAAACATGAAATATTTACACAAGAACAGAACAAGATAGCTTTGTCAGCGAATGATGATAAACGTATTATTTTAAAAAACAAAATTTCCACTATGTCATGGGGTCATTGTGATACTATATACTAATGGTGATGGTATTAATAAAATAAAACATGGGTAGTAATATGATGTATAGTGGTTGAATTAATAGACAACTTTTGTATAACTAACATGTAGGAATCCAATTTTAAATTGTCTATACTCAGTAGATACCTGATCACTTTTTGTAAATACGAAATTATTTAATCAGTGGTTCTAATAACTAATTTCCTGTACATAACAGATATTTCATCATATTTGTGATTGTGAAAATAAATATATTATTAGGCAGCAATATTGTATGAGTGGCTAAAGTAATAATGTACTAGTTTAATTAGGTTAAGAGCCTCAGATTTCATGTACTCGACAGATATTTATACTTATGAAAATAAATTACTTTACTGACTAATAAGCATTTTTATTTAAAAACTTGTAGAAACCTGTGACATGATGAAATCCAAATATTTGTTGCTGTATCAGCATTTAGAACACGTATATATAGCTATTAAAATTTGTTTATTTTATACTAGTTTCAATTTGAGTCAGCGATCTATAGACAACTGTCAACTTCCTGCAACTAGCAAAATGGTAAGTAAAAGTATGATTTTTTTATGATGACAACAACTTCACTTTTCCGGCAAAGTGTAGCAAAATGATTGTTGCTGAGACAAGTTTTGTAATACTTTCGTTGTCTTTTTGTTGTTGTTATCACAAGTGCTTTAAATCCATTTATGTGTTTTCTAAATTAGGAATGTGTTTTTTCTTTTAGAATACACAGCAAGTCAACACTCCTTACTACGGCATTTCCAGTGAAGAGGTACCTTTAAGGTATTTGCAAGATGCGCAAGACCCTCTGGAAGGGTTTGACCAAATGTACTCGTTGCAGCACAAAGTGCGGCGAGCAATCAATAAGAAGAAAACGAGTGAGAAAAAGACGTACATCCATCATCGAATCAACAAAAACACATCGTTTGTGGCTAAGAGCAAACCGGCTACTGGACGACGATTGATTCGAATAGAAATAATTAATTTAGAGTCAACTGGTGTGCAGGAGGAAGATGGAGACCGGCTTCGTGCACAGTACATAGTGACCGATGACATCGATCCAATATTGGATCAAACAGAAAATGTGGTAAATAACATTTCAAAAAAATTATGTGGTTACAGTTACGGATTTTAATAAAATGTCATATTTTATAAATTAAATAATTTTTCTCAGGTATTTAGTCACGCATAACCTACAGAGAAGTCTTTTTTTTTAATTTAAATAAATAATATTATGCATAATTTTTTATTAAGTAAGAAATCTGCTTTTTGTATTTATGTATTAGATAAGTTTGTTTTCTAAATAAATGTAAACTTTATATGAACACTTTGTTTTACTTCTAAAAGGAATCCTCATAATAAAAGAGTTTTTATTTGGCATGTATTTATTAGGTATCATTATTTATAACATAATAGTTTTCTTAAAAATCAAACAGTTACTTTATTTTCAGCACACCATTTCTTTATACATATTACATTTTTTAATGCACATATTTTCTTATGATTAAAACAGTTATATAATATAGGGTTGCTTAAACAATAAAGTTTACAAAGAGTATTTAAATTGGGAGCGCCTAAAGAAGATATGTCTGAAATATCATTTTCGTTATCACATAGATCATGCACCCATTTAATTTTTTCATCTCCTTTTACAAAAATCTTTCTACCTTTTAAATAGGATTTAATAATTCTTTGAAATTCTCTATAGTCGACGTATCCTTCGCTCCACCGATAGCCTCTGTTCTTTTCGATCCAGCAAACCTGTTTCTTTTCTTCAGCACTCAATGAAGTAAAAGGGTATGGAGGCTTTATTAAAAATATGTGAGTATGCTCTTGAGTAGCTATAGCAAATTCTTTCACTATAAATTCATTCAGACTATTTTTAAATCCTTGCAGATCTACGATTATTGAATTTTTATTCATGATAGTTTCCTTACAATATTACTCAAAGGCTTGTACTCAAATATACAATCGTTTAAAATCAAGCAATAAGCAGCTGTCTGATCTGGAATTGCTTGATCTGTTTCGATTTCAACTCTAACATCGATCGATCCCTTTAAAGTTTCGTGCTGTCGTGAACAGTCGATAACAAATAAAGGAGCAACGTCTTTGAATTCTTTTAAACTCATCAATGGCTCTGGTCGACGTCCGTGATACGACTGTTGAAATCTTGCATACTGTTCGTATAATAAAGTAAATTTGTCTTCTGAAAAACTGACATTTAGTCCTTCATACGGATAGTATGATGAATTTAAAAAGACTCTTATATCTCGTACGTGACAATGATCAAACTCTGCCATTGACAATGCAGCGTTATGCTTGCGGTTGGTTTGTAAGCCAATGACAACAAATCGTGGTTTTTCTATTTGTGATGACGTTTTTATAGACCAAGTATGTTTACGTGTTTTAGGTAATAAAGGGTATTCGTACAAATCCCAATTACGAAACGCTAATGGAATAGCTCGATCTTTCTCTAAATGTTTTAATAGGTTAATTCTTTCTCTATCTGATACTTTAATGTGTGGGACTCGCCAAATGATTTTATTGATTATAATATCCTCTACGATTTCGCCTGCATTTAACTTGATTGCATTAAGATTTGTATTACTTCTTAATAACACTAGCTCGTGTTTACAGTTGATAATTATTTTTTCATAATCTTCTGCAAATCCCAATATCTTGTTTAACGGAATGGACGCGGAAAATGTTCCACCACTAACATTCTTTGTTCCTGCGGTTGACCAACCCCAAACTCGAGCACATTTGGATTCATTTTCATTTAAGGATAGGTAAGATTTCATTGTTGTAGTAATACCTGCATTCTTAGTTTTATCTATTTCTACTCCATTCAGTTCATATCTAATATCTTGAAAAAGAAATAGTGCTGGATTATTAACGAAATGTACATTGGATATTTTTTCTTTAGTGGTGCTGTTAAACACATTTACTTTGCCTTCGATATATAAACTACTAAGTGAAGGTAGCACGTACAGGTCTTGTTGGTTGATAGGTATTCGTATTTCATCATTCTTGTTAAAACTTGTTACGTATGGTTTGTATGAATGATACTCGAAACTTTCAATGCTGTTATCATGTGATGTTTGTTGAGAAATATTTAAAATATTCATTTTATTAAACCAATTATCTTAAGAAATTCTTTATTGGTCTTAGTTAGCTTCTTTTTAAGCTGAAGCGATCTGTCTTTGTTCAATGTTCTGTTAGAACTGAGCAGAGTACATGATGAAGAAGGGCTTTTATTGAAATTAATCATATTTTTCTGAAATGTAAATACAGTTGTACTTCTTCTCCTCGTAAGTTTATCTCTTTGTTTTCAGCGTCCAACAGCCTTATATTAATAGCGCTTATAGAACTTTGGTTAACAGGAAAATAAATTAAATTTTTAGGTATTTCAATTATTCGATAACCAGGTGGTACATTAGGCACGAATTCATAAATTATATGGCTTGCCTTCCCGTTTACAAATGAACCACTAATTACATCGCATTCGATCCGCACTATGGTTGTAGATAGAATGCTTACAGGATACTGCGATTCGGTACTTATATTTGCATTTATTGTTTCCATTCCAAAACCTAAAATTTTACCAAGTGAGTCACTTTTTTCGAAATGAATGTCTTTGGAACAATAAATATTTGTTTTCAATGTGTTATTATTGCAGTTTAATTTCAATACAGTGTTCTTGATGCTATTTTTTAAAAAGTCACAAATATCCTGAAGCTCATAAGACCCTTCAGGAATTTCGATGATTTCATTTTCACCATAATAGAACTTGTTGTTTCTTTCATCAATGTTAGGAATGGAATTAAAGGTTGAAAAATATAGAAGACCACATTCATAGTCTCCTCGAAGTTCTAACGTTGGTGAATAATTTGTTGTTAGGGAGGCTCCTCTCCCGGTTATAGACACAGTGAAAGACATCATTATACTGACAATTTTATTAATTATTTTCATTTTATAAATGCTTTTTCCAATAATTCCTTAAAAATTTTAGACACAAATGACCACAGTTTACAGTACCAAAGGCTTGATGTCGTACATAATTATAGTATATAGGTATTTTACGCAAATACTTGACTAATTCCAGCGGTGGTTTTAAATTACCGAAACTGTCATAATATTCCACGTAATTATTTTGCTTTACAAAGGCTACCCAATGCGTACCAGGATTTTTGTTACTGTCCAAATTCATGATTGCACATTCCATCTTTTTAGGTTTCGAAGGTAATGTATCTCTCATGAATACACCACGAAAGAATGGAATGTTACTGGCATGCTCTAATATATCCAAATTAGTGAGCGCACGTCTAGGTAGCCGCTGAATTAGTTTTTTGAGGGATTCAGATATAAACCTGTCCCTTTTTTATGAGGTTTAATATATAACCCTTTTCCAAGAGCCACCGCTTCCATCATTCTGTTGTGTCTTTCAGATTCCTGAAGACTCTTTTGTGCGGCTTTAGAATCATTAACAGCTTTTGCTATACCTGCCGCTCCTCCAGCAAGAGAACCTAAAGCTGATAACCCCGCAAAAATGGGAATAAGTGGTAAAAGTCCTCCACATTTTGGAAGAGGAATAAATCGAGGTATACGTATTCCCTTTTTATCACCAAAAAGTTTCTTTGCAGCTGCATAGGCATATTTTATAGCAGAGTGGTTATCTTTGGATTTAATTTTTTTTAGTCCTGATTTTATTTTCTTTATTGCTTTCTTAAATGTTGTTATGCCATGACCTGCTCTGATTTTCGCTTTCATCGCATTTTTAACTATCCATGAAGCAATTTTTTCCCCTTTCCCAACATCTTTTGATTTAAGCCTTCTCTTAGCCATATTTAACAGTTCTAAGTCAGCCTTATGTCGAGCACCAGAATCTTTATTCAAGTAAGCAATATCGTGATGCATACAAGCTTCATCCAATTTGTTTATCCCTCGTTCACCTTGAAGTAATCGTTTCTGAAGTTTTGTACCAGGACCACAAAATTGGTACCCAGGTAAATGTAACTCAAACGGTAAATGATCTATCAAGCTATTAATTATACCACTGCCTTCCTTCATCGATAATCATAAAGTGAGTTTTAGAGGTTAATAATGTGCTACTTATATACCTACACCACTAATTTGCTTTTGTCAACCCAACTATTTTCCTTATCACTTAAACCCAACCATTTTACAAAAAGTTTGTTTCCTTTTCTCTTTATAACTTTCTCAATAAGATAAAGGTCTGGCAATTTAGTTTTTTGTAATTCATATCCGTAAAAAGAACCAAGAATAATTTGATTGTGTTTATCTTCAATTTGGTACGTTTCAGGAATTGTTTGATTGACTTTTATGATACGGAAAATTTCGGTAGACCAATTGGGTGTATAACCCTTATAAAAATCTCCTTTGTATTTACTTATACGAACAAAATCGTCAACTTGAAATGTTGTTCGTTGACGCGTTTTTTGCTTTTGGCTTTTAATAATATTAGATTTGACAACAGTCTCATTAGAACTATTAACATTTATTGGTTTGAATTTTGTAATACGATGCAAAGTGTTGTTATACTGCTGTACAACGGTATCTAAATTATTTCTAAACCATTGATATCGACCGCATAAACTAAATAATTTGTAGAGCAGAGATTTTATCGTTCTTATTACTCGTTCCACAATAGCTGCTTTTTTAACCGAGTACGTTGAATAATGATTTATGTTATAATTGTTTGTTAACTGTTTAAAAGAATCGTTATAAAACTCTGTACCCAAATCAGTTTGCAAATGTTTAGGCTTTCGTGCTGATTCTATTAATATATTGTGCATTGCATTTGTGACACTCTGTTTGGATTTTGACTTCAATGGTCTAACCCATAAGTATTTTGATAAAGCATCAATTACAACTAAAACATATTTATATCCTTTATTGAATGATGAGTATTTTTGAAAATCCATTAGGTCCGCTTGCCATAAATCATCTATTCCTTTTATAATAGTATGCCTACGAGAGAAATTTCTTCTCGCTGCTTTGTGAAGCTCGTTTACGATGTCTTGTTTACTCATTTTTGAAAGGTTTCGCTGCAATCATGAGATCGATGTCCTTTTTAGTGTAATACAATGTACTCAGATTGATAGTAGTTAATTTTTCTAAATTGTTGAGGTATTTTTTGATATTACTTTGAATTGTTTTCATTTCATTCTTTAGTTCTTGAACACATTTATCTACGTATTCTTTATTCACAGCCTCATCGTCTTTCTCTGGAGATTGTAATCCTTTTAATCTTGATGATTTTAAATCAAAATCGCCTGCATCTGTTCTTACTAATGTATTTGTAAGAATATCTGTGAATTCAGACAATCGTAAACGCTTATGAACGTGATGCCCAAATTTATCTATATTCATTGCCGTCTTCTCTGTTTCTGTAGTGAAATGATACTGCCTAATCCTCCTGATGGAAGCTTTATATATTTTTTGTCTTTTATAATACCAGCTTCTTGCATTTCTTCGATTATTGCATAAATTTCATTGTGTACCCCGGTGTTACCAGCTGCCCAGGATCCAAGTAGTAGTTTTAATCGTTCCACTAACTCGTTTGGATCGTTCCAGTAGACTAAATCAGTGTCTTTCTTAACTTCTTTTAAAACATCGATACCTTCTCCTCTTGGAAGACTTTCTAAGCTACTTGTATGATGTCTTGTAAACTTAAACAAAGGTTTAATAATATTCATATATTTAAATCCTTTGTTACTGTTTATTGGTTTGGATGGATCATAACTACGTTTATGTGCATTAGTATCCGTAAGTAACAATTTAAAATTTTGTAAGTCTTCTTCTGTAATAATATCTAAATTAGGTACCTTTTTATACAATAATTCTTTTAAGCCTAGAGTTTTTTTCAAACTACGATTTCCAATTTTCAGGATGTGGTCATCATCATGAACACGGGTTTTGCCGAGCCAAAGTTTCCCTCGTTCATTTCTAACACCATAAGGTACATCTTTCATCACTTCAGATGAGACCGACCATGTTAAAGAGTCGTTGTTTATACTTGGTGAAGATTGAAGAGATTTAAATGAGTTTTCATGGACATCGTGATCCACCGAGGGCGACGTGGTCAGGGTTTTGTTAGATGTTTTGTAAACATTAGTATCCGAGTTGATTTCATCATCACCAGATTCTTCAAAATCTTCAGTAGAAGTACTTAATGCTTCGCTTTCGTCGTATTTAGTTCTTTTAGGTTCAGTTTTAGGGTTTTGTTCCGATTCTTTATTTGTAACACGTTTATTATCAGTTTGGTTTGTCAACAATGTCAGTGGGTTAACGATAGGTTTAAATATTGTATCCAAAGTCATTTCATTTGTATTTTTTACGTCTTTAATCATTTCTACCTTTCTTTTTACAGCTGCAGCAGATTTTACAATTTGTTCTTTGAGGTTCCGTTCCATTGTTGAGAATTCCACTCTGTTTGACTTGTCTAATAAAACTGAATGGTTAGTAACTTATCAGCTTTATAAAGGGTTTAGTTAGTCCATTACTATGAATGTATCAAAGTTCATTCGATAACAGCCTTTGTTACGTTCACAATCCTTATTGATAACCACATAACTGTAAGGTTTACTCCATACAGTTGAACACATTTCACGAAACTGTGGCCATGTCATATCAGACCCAACATGTTCATCGTAAGCATGTCTTAGATTTATATCGTCTTGCTTAAACAATATAATAAGATTAGCATTATCTCTTACTAGTTGCTTGGGTATTTTAGTATAAGTTTGATTCATATAAAAACAATCAATATTTTTATGTCGACCCATGGCGAAATAACTACGTATATTGTTTTGGTTTTCACAAGCAACATCGTCAAATATGATAATTGAGTCAGGCAACGCTTCATGTGGAGATAAAATTTCAGTATTATGATTATACTTGTTATAAGATGTGCCTGCAACCTTCTCCAATACTTTTTCTAAGAATACGTACTTAGGTTGGTATAAAGACTTAGAGTAAACATAAAGGTTACGAAAACGTGGTCCATCCTTATGTAACAAAAGACTGATAACCAAATTGGTCTTTCCACAGTTTGATGGACCACACACAATACTGCGTATAGTGTTTGGCAATAAATTCCCATGACGCTTAGCCTCGTTCAATGTCGTAGGACAGATGCATTCTAATTTAAGTGAATCTTTTTGTTTTAGAAATTTCATAACAGATTTTTTAACTTGACCGTCGTGAATAGTGGGTTTTAACGAACTGATTACAGTATTCTCGCGTCGATGATTAAAAAGTGTAGCTCAAAACATGATCAAATGCATTTACCTACTGCAAGCGCGATGTACTTTCATTTGTTTTATTGAGCAATCTATCGCACAGAGTGAGGTCTTGATCGGCAGTGAGATTTACGTATTTATCGCCATAATACGCTTATGCGTAGGGATTATTGGGGATTCTAAAAAAGTTTTTTTAACATTATTGATCGAACGATAGTGAGATCGATGATGTGAAAAAACTGTTTTAGAATGCCCAATAATCCCCTACTGGGCTGATATTATCCTTATAAAACAATAAAAACAGTATTCCTGACAAAGAAGGTACTTACACAATACTCTATTAAGAAAGATATCAAGGAATAGCAAGATTTTATTTCATTCACGTATTGACAAAAAATCTTGTGGATATAAATAGCTTTTGCTGTAACCTACACTTATAAAGAACTAGCTGTTGCCGGCAACTTCGTATGCGTGGGTTTTTGAATTTAAAAATGTGTATTATTCCTCGATCGTGAGTTATTCCAGACACAATTGAAATCAATTGTTATCGTGGCACCCGAGTGCCTCCTGGGTGTTGAGGGATTACAATTATCCCACGGGACGTACCTTTTCCCGGGATAAAAAGTTATAGTTATTAGTAAAGTATATATTGATACTAGCTGATACCCGCGGCTTCGCGCGCGTGGAATTTGATCTGTTACAAAGTTTTCGTCATGACTAAAACCCATTTCCTCCACTTTCTTTGCCTACAGTGCCGGGGTTGCCCATCACGGGCGAGGTGATGTTGGGTACTTAGTGGGAGCCGGTACGTCGTTGTCGGCATACCGGGGTTCGTTACGCTGATACAATAGTTGGATGAAAGGGGCTGAATTATGCTATTGTTTGAAGGGATCCGGTGTTGGTTCTTTCAGCGTACCGTGGTCCAAGCGAGCTCGCACCACATCTGTTAGCATTTACATGAAATTTGAAGTCTAATATAATTTGAAGATTTAAAACTGTCAATGCTGTATTACAACAAAACCATTCAAAGCAGCTTGCAAGGCTTTATTCGAATATGATCAACACTGCCTAGAGCCCTGGAAGAAGTGGTCCTGTGTGAAAAAACCCATTCTTAATTTCCAACTAAGTAGGTAAATCCATTTTTCGATCCATAAGCGTTGTAAATGCGATTTCACAAAGACAATTTGCTTGCATACTACGTTTGAATAAAAGACCTAGATTGGACGGTGGACGACGGACCTAGACGGTGTAGTACCAGCATCGGTGTAGAGCTCTATAAAAGACAGTCATATGTCATTCTCCCTTCATGATCGATAGACAAAGTTTCGTTTTATTGTCATGTTTTAAAAGTGTATTTTTTAAAATATGGAGAAAATTTAATAAAAAGATAATTTGGATGCGCTAGATAGGCAGTTTCACTAAACAAACTTTGCCAGGCCCTAAAATGCGGTGCGTCCTAGAAAAAAAATCTAAATGGAAGTTTATCAAATTACCTACTAAATGGAAGCTTGTCAAAGGGTTTACCAGTCTATATTGATTTAATTCACCAGTCAGCTGCTTCGTGTTGTTGCAACACACCTGTTACCTCATTCTGCCTGAGATACGGGTCTATGCCCAGTTTAGGAAGTATTTTTGTACTGCTTAATATAGTTAATAATGTCATAAGGTACACTGTTGTAAGTGTAGTTTATAAGATTCGAAATTTCATTTACCTACTTATTCCATTTTAACCTACCTTAAGTTTTGCATGCATATTGCATGTAATGGAATTAGGCGTATATGTAGTCTTGGTTGTACAAATAAATAATTCACTCACCAATTTTATTCGATTTCCCAACATTTTTCTCTACCGTATACAAAAATCGGCCAAGTGCGAGTCGGACTCGCACACGAAGGTTTCCGTACCATTGATTACGTAAACAACAGTTGGTACCTACATTTATTTAGTTAATATAGTGCTTACCTGTTACCATTTATTAATATCGAGCAAAAATAGGCAAAATAATGGCATTTTTTTGTATGGGATCAAATATTCATTTTATTTTCATTCTGTTCTCGTATGTTGTTAAAGTAAGAAATATAACTGAGTGTTTTGTGAATATTTCAAGTTCCTACCTGTTGGCATTATTAATATCGAGCAAAAAAAGGACAAAAAATCGCGTTTGATGTATGGGAGCCCCCTTTAATATTCATTTTATTTTGTTTTTGGTATTTTTTGTTATTGCGCTAACAAAAATACATAATTTTATGAAAATTTCAGCTAGCTATCGCGGTTCTTGAGATACAGCCTGGTGACAGGATGACGGACAGGCGGACACAGCATAGTCTTTTAACATGGAGCAAAAAAGGACAAAAATCGCGTTTGATGTATGGGAGCCCCCTTTAATATTAATTTTTTTTTGGTATTTTTTGTTATTGCGGTAACAAAAATACATAATTTGTGAAAATTTCAGTTGTCTAGCTATCGCGGTTCTTGAGATTGCCTGGTGACAGGCCGACGGACAGACGGACACAGCAAAGTCTTAGTAATAGGGTTCCGTTTTTACCGTTTGGGTACGGAACCCTAGAAATGAGTTAGTTCTAAATAATACCATTTTATTTGTAAGTACTGATATTTATTTTCTAAATATGGACCTAAATATAGATAAGACAGCCAATAGGAATTTTCAAGTTTTATCAAAAGTTTTCGTTACATAGCCTTCTATTTTGTCGTTCATGGCGTATGGAATACGTCGCGGCTAGATGTCACATTTTCTTGAAGCTCTTATTGACCTTTTTAGTTTGATATGCAAACAAGAGTTTCGTCAAACACTATTGATAAATCTTCTAGTAATCTGTTCAATTTTGAGTTGTTGATAATTTACTAACTGAATTTTAACTAACTCCTCAAATTCTGACTCAGAAGGATCCCGTGGAGCACATAAATATATTATAATACGTTTTCTGGTGTAATTCTGGGCTCAAAGATGTTAGAAACGTGTATTTCCTTGTATAGATATCATCACATTGATTCAGTTTTAAGTAAGTATCCAACCATTTAATGATGTTTTTGAATGTTTCGTCCTTGTCTAATAGTACTTGAGTTCAATTTAGATGTGCTAAGGTTTGTTTGTGTTGTGACCGACCTTTGCTCCTCGGTCCCTTCTGCATACATGGAATTGTTTCGTGCTATTGAATTCAAATTCTGCAGTTTTAAATAAAGCCGTGTTGTAGTTCCCTGAAAGTTTTTTTTCTTCAAATTTTCCAAGTGTGGGTCATTTCATTAGTAATACCGTTATTTGTAGTCGTATCTCTTCCCAATTAATCTTGTACATTTGTGACTGGTCACCAGCAGCTGGTCACTTACTAATTTTAATTCATAATCAGAAATTTCTCTTAGGGTTTTTATCTGGCCACCGAATTGTTTAATGCAGCCTTTAATTGAAGTTCGTGTACGTTTTAACTTAGTTAATTCATCCATTTCGGCACCAATTCTTATTAAATTCTAAAATAATACCCTTCTATTTGCAAGCAATGATATTTATTTTCGGATTGACACATTGAATGTCATAACAAACTAAGTGACATCAGAGAGTACAAATATGTAAAGAGTATGGATATGAGACGGATTCGAACAAACTTTGCCTCCATTTTTTATCTCTTTAAAGACTAAATTCTCAAAAATCCTGAAAGACGTCATTCATAATTTCTAATCAGGTAGCTGGATACCAATTTTCATCGATTTAGCTTCAAAACTGACGGAGTTTCATACAAACTTGTGGGGCCTTTTTTACCCCCTTAGAGGCGGAATTTCCAAAATCCCTTTCTTAGTGCTCACCTACACTATAAAAGGAAGCGTGGTGAAAATTTTCAGATTTTAAATCCCAGTAGTCTGGGCTGTACGTTGATATGTCTGTCAGTCAGTCAGTCAGTCAGTCATTAAATCAGTTTTCACTTTTATATATTTAGATTATAATTGCAACTAAGTTGCTAAAATATCAAATAAAGTATATAAATAGCCGTTTCATCTTAACTGACTGTCAAACATCAGCAAAGATGTATCTTTCGGGTGTTAAGGGTGCAAACCCCTAACATTTGATGAAGCAACGCTGGCTAACAGCGATAAGAATATGCTTGAAAAATTGACGCCTATGACGTAGTGGCTAGGTGGCTTAATGGTATAGCTGTATGTAGGTATGTATTGATGATAGACAGTTTCCAACTTTAATGAAGTTTAGCAAAATCATTCCTTTGTTTAAGTCTGGCGAAAAATGTGACCCCTCTAATTTTCGACCTATATCTATATTGCCAGGGCTAAGTAAAATTTTCGAGAAAATAATGTTTAATCAGCTTTTATCTCACTTTAGTGTAAATAAATTATTAAATAGCAACCAATATGGCTTCAGAAAAGGTAGAAATACTACCGATGCTGGAGTTGCTCTCCTACAACATGTGTTTGAGGCTTGGGAGAGTAAGCTAGATGCCTTAGGTGTATTTTGTGACCTTTCAAAGGCCTTCGATTGTGTAGACCATGAAATATTACTTAAAAAACTTAAACATTATGGTGCATCGAATGATTCCTTGGATCTAATAAGTTCTTACCTTAAAGGCAGAATACAAAAGGTTTGCATAAATGGAGCTGAGTCTTCAGGGTCGGCCCTTGTTATGGGTGTCCCACAGGGATCAGTATTAGGACCCCTGCTATTTTTAGTTTATATAAATGACCTTCCCTGTTACTTACATAATCTTTGTGAGATGGTATTGTTTGCAGATGATACATCCATGATTTTTAAAACCAAGAGGGGCAAATCTTCATTTGACGATGTTAACAATACCCTCTCTAAATTATTGCATTGGTTTACAACAAATAATCTCTTACTGAATGCAAATAAAACAAAATGTGTTAAATTTACGATGCCAAACGTAAGGTTAGGTGCCCCTAATATAATTGTTAAAGATGAACCACTAAACTCTGTAGATTTTACTACCTTTTTGGGTATAACTGTAGACTCTCATTTGCAATGGGGTGCTCATATTAGGGGGCTGTCTGGAAGACTTAGTTCTGCTGCTTATGCTGTGAGAAAGATAAGGCAGTTGACTGATGTTGGAACGGCAAGATTAGTATATTTTAGCTACTTTCATAGCATAATGTCATACGGAATTCTGTTGTGGGGCTCAGCGGCAGATATTGAGTCAATTTTTATATTACAAAAACGTGCTGTACGGGCTATTTACGGCCTTCGACCCCGTGACTCGCTGAAAGAGCTCTTCAAAGAGATTAATATACTTACAGTGTCTTCTCAATACATTCTCGAGAATATTGTTTACGTTCGTAAGAACATACATTTATTTCTTAAGAAAAGTAACGTACACAATTTCAATACTAGAAATAAAGATAAACTTGCCGTTCCAGGCTTCAGACTGCGAAAAGTAGGAAAATCGTTTATGGGAAATTGTATCCGTATTTTCAACAAATTACCAAAGGATATTGCTGAACTCCCTGTACATAAACTTAAATCGTATGTTAAAGTTATTTTAATGAAAAAGGGCTATTACACTGTTAATGATTATTTAAATGATAGAAATGTATGGCATTAAGTTGTCCCAGCTCGTACTTGCTTAAACCTTGTAAAAATTACCTTACCTTGTAAAAATTTATTTAAAAAGAGGCTGACAATAGTGACCGAGTTTCTTGCGCTGCTTCTTCTCGGCACTAGCCCAGACTTGTCCCGAAGCAGTGGTAGGTTTAAATATTGGGACGTGTAAAAGCGCCTCCTGGGGCCTATTTGCAGAAATAAAACTGATTTTAACTGATGATTTTAACTGATTTTAGCGCCACGCCCGGATTGCGAGAAGATGCGGATTCGAGTCCCACCTGAGACATAATTTTTCAAGTTTATATACTGATAATGTAATGAAGTGATATTGTCCACATTTATTTTATTATTATTTAAATCAAATGTTTTTTTTATATAATGCTTGCTCTTGACTACATACTTAACTATACGGTTAAGAAGAAGCCTAAGATGGAGCGAGCGGAACACAGAAAAACTGTTTGGCGCTGGACTCCGGCAGGAGGGTGGTAGCATCTAGGCGGCCTCTTACGAAGCCACCGCAGAGGGATCTGTTAGCCGTCATCATTGGTTAGAAAGATGCCGTTGCCCAGGGTGGACCACTAGGAGGTAGATCCCACCACCCCTAATGATGTCAAACATGTCATCAAAATATCATCCCCTAATATAATAATTAAAAGGTGATTACTTTCATAATTAATTGTTTTTATGGTAATTAAAATACTTGGACTATTATTTAATAACTACCAATTCTAGTAATTATTTTCAATGAAATGTTGGGGAAATTCAAAGCACAAAAATTTTAATAACAGATGTCTGTAAAATTACTTTTGTATTAGAATATTAATTCAATAATAATGTACCTACTTATGTATGATGTTATTATTTTTAATTATTCTATTACGTAAATTTTATTAGTATCTTTATAATTCTAATGCCGTAGCAGCCTGAAATTAGATAATTTATCAATCATATCTTAAAGTAAAAAGTTAAGCAATGGCCCGTAACCATCCCACTGCGGGGCAAAGGCCTCCATCATTGGATTCAAGTTACCACAGTAATGATGGGCAAAGGCTGCATAATCACCACGCTTGCCAAATGCTGTTTGGTTATAAAAAACCCGGCAATGATCGATAATTCTAAACTTTTTGCTGCCAGACCCGGGGATCGAACCCGGGACCCCGAATTTCAATTCGACGGTGGAGTGCTTCGCCTTGTTGTTTGATGTTTACAGATTTATGCAGTGACGTAATATGACGGTAGCCTTAATGGCCAAAGTACTACGCCCGGTATGCATGCGGGTTTGATTCCAGACTGAGACAAAAATTTTCAAATTAAAATACTGATGTTATAATTGCAATTAAATTGCTAAAATATCAAATAAAGTATCTAAAGTTACTACGTGATGTGATTGGATAGAAACATTTGGAGATTATCGTTCCGTAGTAATCCATTATACAATCCTCACATTCGCTTGTAGAAGGCAGTCTTTCAGAAAAGTTTGCAACACAAAAGTTTTTTCTTACGGGAGATTATTCTGGGTTATCAGAGTTAAGAAGAAATACGAGATTCAAGAACTTGACACTTAAACGGGATTTACTGTAACTGAATCAATTATGTAAAGGTCAATTTTATTATGTCGATGTAACTTTTCATCATACCGAGCGGTATCCCTAACAACTTCTGGGATTTCTGGGAATCATGATAGACAAGAACCTTAACTGGAAATCACACATAAATTATATTTGTAATAAATTAAACAAATTTGTATTTGCTCTAAAAAAATTACGTAATAACTCATTGAGGAGACCGCCCTTATGGCTTATCACGGGTATGTGGCTTCTGTTTTAAGATATGGTCTCTTAGTGTGGGGTAACTCCACTGATATTAAAAGGGCTTTTGTTGTCCAAAAAAAGTGCATACGAGCAATATTTGGAGTATCCGCTCGAGTTTCCTGCAGACCTCTGTTTATAAGTCATAACTTGCTTATATTAACAGATATGTATGTCTTTCAAATATGTACGTTTATAAAAGAGAACCCACATTTATTTAAAAAATACGGAGATCAACAAACATCTGTGTTGAGAAAGCGGGATCCGTCCAGATTGATGCTTCCACTGTCTAAAACAGCTATGAATAGAAAAAACAGCTATGTAATGTCAATTAAAATATATAACAAAATTCCTAAGACTATAAGAGAGTTGTGTTTCTATAAATTTAGGCAAGAAATTAGGTTTTGGCTTATATCCAAGTGTCACTACAGCTTAAATGATTATTTTGACATCAGATGAGAGATGACTATGTGAATTCATTAATTTAAAAAAAAACATTTATTGATTTAATATATTATAATTTCATTAAAAATTTATGTTTGCGACGATTAATGTATTGCTTTTACTTATTTTATTAATGACTTGATTTAATAAAATCTAATGTGAAGAAATTGCATGTCAGTTAAGCTGGCGAAACTATGTGATGCCTAAATAATATTAACATTGTGACCTCTTTTGTACCATGTTTCATGCAATAAACGAATTTATTTATTTTATTTATTTATAACTAAAGAACGCTAAAGCATATTTTGGCAAAATAGATACTCATCTATACTAATCTATACTAATATTATAAAGCTGAAGAGTTTGTTTGTTTGTTTGTTTGTTTGTTTGTTTGAACGCGCTAATTTCTGGAAGTTCTGGTTCAAATTGAAAAATTCTTTTTGTGCTAGATAGTCCATGTATCGAGAAAGGCTTTAGGCTATATTACATCACTCCGCAACCAATAGGAGCGAAGCATCAGGGAAAAAAGTTGCAAAAATAATCGCGATCATAATAACACAAATTGACGCGAACGAAGTCGCGGGCAACAGCTAGTAAGTCATAATCTATAGTAATATTATTGTTTGAACGCGCTAATCTCAGGAAGTAGGTACTGGTTCGGATTGAAAAAATATATTTATGTCAGGAAGTCCATTTATTGAGGAAGGCTTTTAGGCTATATAACACCACGCTGCGCCCAAAAGGAGCGAAGCATCAGTGAAAAATGTTGCAAAAATAATCGAGTTCATAATAACAGAAATTAACGCGGACGAAGTCGCGGGCAGCAGCTAGTTTATTATATATCTAGTGAACGAAACAACTATATTGATTTTGTTGCCATTGACACAAATCATCACTCCACCTTTGAGGTGGTGGAGTGATGATTTGCGCAAGGTGGCTGGCAGGAGCTGGATGCTAGAAGCCGTGGATCGACCTAAGTGGCGTGCAACTGGAGATACCTATATCCAGCAGTGGACTGCGATAGGCTGATGATGATGATGATGATGATTGACACAAATTCATTGACGTTGTGTTTTTAAGAGTTATAAAACTTTTCAAGCTGTTTGTAGGAGGATGGAAGTTTTAGGTAAAAAATCAAGATATGGATGAACACTATAAATGAACAGAAAAAAACCGGCCAAGTGCGAGTCGGACTCGCTAACGAAGGGTTCCGTACCAAAAAGGCAAAAAAAAACGGGTTTGTTGTATGGGAGCCCCCCTTAAATATTTATTTTATTTTGTTTTTAGTATTAATATATAATAGAGAGGATGAATGAGAGAAGAATAACTAGACAGATCTACAAGACGATTGTGAAAGGGAACGTTGGAAGAGGAAGGCCTAGACGAACCTATCACGATCAAATCGGGGATGTTCTGAAGAAAGGTCAGGTCAAGAGTACTCTAAACCGACGAGCATGCATGAAAAGATTGATGAATGTGGAAGAAGCGAAAGATGTATGCCAGGATCGTAGTAAGTGGAAGGCCTTGGTCTCTGCCTACCCCGTTGGGAAGGAGGCGTGATAATATGTATGTATGTATGTTTTTAGTATTTGTTGTTATTGCGGTAGCAGAATTACATAATCTGTGAAAATTTCAACTGTCTAGCTATCGCCGCTCTTGAGATACAGCCTGGTGACAGAGAGACGGACAGACGGACAGACAGCGAAGTCTCAGTAATAGGGTCCCGTTTTTACCCTTTGGGTACGGAACCCTAAAAATCTGACTATAATTATTTCAAATCTAATGTTTCATGTAATCAAAAATAAATATTTAAGACATGCCTCAATGGGCCACACTGAGCCATCTAGTCCCAAATTAAGGTACTATTAAGTACCCCGTCGTATGGGGTACTAGACAACCGATAAACTTACTTATATACTTTTTTTTTTGTAAATATATACTTATAATACATAGAAAACACCCAGACCAGTACAAACAGACATGTTCATGCACACAAATATTTGTACTGGGCGGGGATCGAACCCGCGACCCATGGCTCAGAAGCAGCTGTAAAATAAAATAAATAAATAATTATACCATGTAGATAGATAGATAGATAGAATACTCTTTATTGCACACCAAATAACGAAATAACATACAATTTTTATAGTAAGATGTACAATTTATGCGGTCAATACTCAATATACTCAATATTTTATTTCTTTCATAATGTAACACAATAATGAATAACATAATGGGCCCTGTAGGGCACGGCAATTTGGAGAGGGGAGGAGACCATTTTCATGAATTTAGCTATTACTCATAATTTATTTTTATTATTATTGTATTATAAATTATCATTTAAATATTCGCTTATTGTATAATAGTGTTTTGATATCAAAAGTTCTTTTAATTTATTAACGAATAAAGTTTCTTTATTTATATTTTTTATTGACGCTGGGAGTTTATTAAATATTTTTATGGACATGGAATGAGGCCCTGATGAGTATAGTTTAAGGCGAGATACGGGTAAGATCAGCTTTTGTCTGTGGCGTAACTTATATTTTGTGTTATTATCCCCTCGTTTTACAAAAAAATCCGGGTATTTCTTTACGAATTTGCAAACTTCTAAGATGTATATGCTTGGTAGAGTGAGTATTTTATATTTGACAAAGAATGGTTTGCAGCTATTTGTATTTTGTATATTAAAAATAATTCGTACTAGTTTTTTTTGTAAGATTAAAAAATCTAAGGCATCCGTACTATTTCCCCACATAATGACACCGTAGTTAAGCCACGAATATGCGTATGCATAATAAGTACTCATTGCTGTTGGTATATCAGTTGTTAGGTCTTATCGCTAATGAGCGATCTCTGCCTGGTGGTCAAAGTGCTTAAGGCAGAATGTTAAACTAAAGATTACAAAATAAAAAATAATAGAAAATAATAATAATAATAAAATAAATAAATAAAAAAATAAATACTAAAACAGCAAAACTAAACGTCAACGATTTACTCAAACATAAATAATAGCTGATTAGCTGATTACTTAAACCTAAATATAACACAACTACATAAATAAAAATAAATAAAATATATTATATAATTACACAAATTACATACCATATACATACATACACCTAAATATATACTTGATATGAGCAAGGAAACCGAGTCATGAACGATCAGCAGCATAAAATTTACCATTCATGCGACAAAAGTTGTCAAGTCAAAGCGCTAAAAAATATATGTTTAGCCGGCATTTAAATATTGCTGATGACTCAGAAAGCCTGATAGTAGGTGGCAGGGAGTTCCACAATCTTTCCATGTGCAGACAACAGCACGTCAACCTATTAAAAAACGTCAAATTTTCTCAATTGATATTGATCTCTACCTGTTGGACTTAAAGTTGAAAATCAATTTAATGACCTTTAACTTTTTGGATTGGTTGACCTGCCGTTGACTGTACCTAGTTTTTATTTATTTATTTATTTACACTTTATTGCACAATAATAAAATATAGTACAATAGGCGGACTTAATGCTAAAAGCATGTGTTTTCGATATTTCCAAATGGCCTTCTTATGACGAATAACACATTAGTCCACTTGTAACGTGACCACAAACGTTGGAAAGTGTTCAGAACGTCGGGATAAATACAAATAAAATATTTTAAATCCTAACAAACTCAAGGTAAATTCAAAACGTAACAGCCACCGGAGCTTACTCCTTCCTCTAAATATGTGTACTACTGTGTATGTGTGTGTATCTAATGCAGCGGTCGTCAAACCGCGGCCCGTAAATGTTTTGTAAATGAGTTGAAAATATCAAATTAAATGCATGAACGAACCATGATGAGAACTTGAGTACCATTCTACGAATTGCAACTAGGTATAAATATTTCAGCTAACATACAAGAAACAGCCTGCATTTAGGATCTCAGACATCTTTTTTTTTCCCATGGGATACCAATTATATGTTTATATCACAAGTGCGGCCCGCCATTAGTTCATTTCGCCATCTTATGGCCCTAGCCTGCCATTAAGGTCGCCGACCCCTGATCTAATGTAATGAATGATAAATGAATTTTGATTTGAGTAACATAAAATAAAGACATACCTAATATATTATTAATGATATTTTTTACTATTTTCAGGCAATGTTCTAACAAATTTAAATGTAATTTATCTGACATAAAAATATTTTTTTTATTTATTTAAATCCGTAAATAATTCTTTCATTTATAATCTACCTTATTTCTCTCACGCTTTAGAGTAGAGCTTTCTTTTAAAATTGTAATGGGACAAATTTAGAACTGTACCATGTTGAACAAAAGCTTAGAACAATAAAATCGTATGGCTATTTTTCATCTCTCTATCAACATGAAAACTATGAAACCATAACTCTTAAACTGATGTACTCACACATGTATCACATGTATTTAAGCACACACTTAGATACACACACAATAAAGGTACAATTTTAATTCTTGTTTTATATTTATAGACACAAAAAATTTAACTTTAATTGGGCAACACAAAAAAAGTTTTGCGTAAAATTCAACAAAAGCTTAGCGTGAAAAAGTAGTTTAAACTAAAGGCTAATTTAAATAAACACATTTTTTGTTTATCTTTCCATTTATATCTTTAAACTTTTTAAAAACTTTTTTAAAAAATAACTTTGCGACCGACTCTTTAAATACCCCTTAGTATTTAGATTTTAGATTGATACTACGGTATTTGCTACGAAACTCAAAAAAGCGAGGCAGAAAACCTAATTCAGACTCACACAATAAAACCTCTATTAAAAGTATTTCAAAGCTATACCTACTTTAAAAAAAAACAACAAATTCTTATACAGGTAAATGTTTACAACTGTCGTTAAAAATATCAATAAACTTAATCCACTTAGCCGAACGCCAATTTCATCTTAATATTTCCCTCACCTCCGCCCAACATTACGCTACCGATAACTTAATAACTTTCCTGACACCTTGTCATCTCACTAATGGCGTAATAATCCTGTCACTCACCTCAAAAGCAGGTGAAGATACTCAATTATGCCAAAGACAATCTCTCCACAATTTCACTAATCACAAAAAAAAAACACTTTTTCAACTATTCACTTCACTGGCCGAAAAGAACTAAACACAATTTTTTTGTCACCAAAAAGTTGCAACACTGTTCAAAGTTACGAATTCGAAAATTAAAATTGCGCGGGACTTTAGAACGCGAGTAATTTGAAATTACTTTTAAAATTAATGCATGTATGACGATTTACGAGAATCGGCGGAGGGCGCGCGCGTCTCTTCCCCTCAAAGGCTCAGACTCAACTGAGTTTCTATACAAACACGGCATATATTTACGCTAGGCGATTTTTACGCGCTGCCGCACTTTGCTGTTGTAGAAAAATACAAGAATAGGCCTGTGTCCTGTGATGTTCAAGTACTAATCGCAACTAGGGACTAGGCTTAGCTAAGCATGGCATGTTGACAATCACTGACAATGCGACCAAATGTTTTTAATAGAGTATGGCGAAGGAATAAAATTGGATAAAGCCTCACTTTTCGAAAAAGTTTTCAGTTGCCAGCTAGTAAGCGAACTGGAATAACGAACGAATGACATGTTAAATTTTTTTATTTTATTGGTACGAAAACCATAGCTACTATACATACCTACAAGCGAGTTGATGCCAAACTAAAAATCACAGACAATTGTCCTGCGCCAACTCAAAATTGGTGGCTTCACGCTTTGCTTCGGATAAATTATAATAATAAAAAAAAAAAAAAAAAAAAAAAAATATATAGTTGAAAAATATTTCGTTTTCAGCATTATGAAGCTAACCCTATTTTATTTATTATACATCTTAAAATTATTCTTGCTGTAGCTTTAAAACTTAGTGATTTATTATCGTTTCATCTTCAATCATCACCAGCCTGTAACAGTCCATTGCTGGACACTGGCCTCGTAAAAGCAAGATTTGCCATAATCGCCACGCGTGGCAGGCGGGTTGGCGGTCGTAGTTTGGCTAATGGTGTTGTGAATAATGAAATACTCATGTCTTACAAATAAACAATCTTTACGTATACCTTTAACGACCTCCGTGGCGGAGTGGCGTACACACCGGTTTCCAAGGTGTCGCCTGCTCCGAGGTTCCAGGTTCGATTCCCGAACGGGTCAATGTAGGGAAACAGTGTTTTTCTACATTTTCTCGGGTCTGGGTGTTTGTGGTACCTTCGTTGTCTCTGGTTTCCAAAATGCGAGTGTTTTAAATAGTTATTCAAATTGGGATCAGAACAATGTATGTGATGTTGTCCACATTAATTTGTTTATAAAAACCACCGCCGCGCACTGAATCGGTTATTTACCTTTATCTGGCAGTTCTCCTTTATTCGCCTTTTACGACACCCATATGAAGAGAAGGGGTGTTTTCCCTATATTGAACCAACGCAACACGTCGCGTATTATCCGTGACAAGGTTTTGCTACGTGGTTTAAACAAAAAGACAGACGAGACAAAATTAGCCTTAACTTTAATAACATTTAGTGTTCAGCCATTTTCATCGAGCTGAGCTAAGCGAGCGAGCGAACTGCAAAAGCACTAATTGAGTCGGCTGAATAAGTTAGTGCCTTGGATGTTTTTACTGCGACATATTTATAGTTCATATTGACTGTGCAGATATTATTTAAAACCTACTGTTTAGATGGGTTAGTTTAAGTAATAAATAATAATAATAATAAATAATAATAATAATAAATGTGGACAACAACATACTTTACATTGTTCTGATCCCAATTTGAATAACTATTTAAAGCATTCGTATTTTGGAAACCAGAAACAACGAAGGTACCACAAACACCCAGACCCAAGAACATGTAGAAAAACACATTTTTTCTACATTGCCCCGTCCGGGAATCGAACCCGGGACCACTCCGCCACGGAGGAACATGTTGTCAGTCTCTTATTGGATTTTGAATAGACAAAAAAATATAAGGTTAAAAATGACAAACTTTTTGCCCAGACGTTTTGACGACATCTGTGGCGGAGTGGCGTACATGCCGGTTTTCAAAATGTCACCTGCTCTAAGGTCCCGGGTTCGATTACCTGATGGGTCAATGTAGAAAAAAAGTGTTTTTCTACATTTACTCGGGTCAGGTCGTTTGTGGTACCATCGTTCATTCTGATTTTCACAATCAGAGTGCTTCAAATAGTTAGGTACTCACTTTGGTATCTGAACAATGTATGTGATGTTGTCCACATTTATTTGGGGGTTAAAGTATGAAATTGCCGTTTTGTATGGATGAAATCGAGAAAAGTCATTTTTCCATACTAACAATTTTTTAGTTTTTTTAAAAACGCCTGAACCGTTTTCGATGCAATTAAAGGTGAAAGTTAAATAGTTATAAAGCTACGCATTATGGTATTTACATTTCTGAAAATCAAAGTATATAATACAAAATTACTTAATTGAAGCAAGAAGGTCAGCTGACACATTGTAAGGGGTCTTTTCAACGACTTCCTTTGAAGTAATAGGCACTAGCATTGCATTTTTTTTTAGTCAAAAGTTACTTTATTTAGTTTTTGATACAATAGAAAAAGAATTACGCAATAATATGACTATACTTAAGAGCTATAAACAAAATAAAAAGTGGGAAAATAATCGGCAATTTCATACTTTAACCCCTATTATTTATTTATTTATTTATTACATCATTTGATTGGCTAACGTCCAGTTAGTAGAAGGTTTTAGATGCAAATCCTACCAAAGTTACTAAAAGTTTTTATTAAGGAACTGGCTGACTTGGCTAAAATTTTGTCGTAATGTATTTGACAGAAGAGTTGGTTGTTTTATTTTATTAATGAAATTCTTAATAAGTACTCATTACTCCAAATGCAAATCCACAAACACAAAAATCATAGAAATTAGTTCAGTGGTTCTTGAGTTATTATTGGTGCAATTAACACTTTTTCTTCTGATATAGCCCAGTACAAAAATGTCAAGATAAAGCACCGCCAAAAATCTAAATTTTTTGATATGGCCTCCTAGCAACACCTTTTTTGAGCGATACGCGATACTATTCATAAGTTATTGATTTTCCATTCATACCTTCAAAGGCTTAAAACCGTAAAAATGTAAAACTATGATGCAATAAGTTTATACTTTCGCGTAAAAACCTACTTGACCTTGACCTACAAATTTTACTCCATACTTAAATGGGTTCTTAAATACGATACTTACCGCATAAAAAATTTTTGAAAGTTAAAAAAAATGTTCTGTATATAATCAGATTATCCCTAAAAGATAATGCAACATGAAAAAAACCTCCCCTTACCAATACGGAAGCAAGAACAACCGAAATTGTGAACTGAAACTCAAAAACTAATACAATACAAACTTGAAAACGGTCGAATACAAGCGTTTTCTTGGAACTGTTCCGAATAGTTTATCAACTCGGTAGCAGACGCCTTACTCTGCGACACAATGTCCGAATATTCGTCTCTGTCTGTCTCGCTCCCTCATACCAATGTGTCTGAGTATCTGAAAGGGACAGATAGATCTTTAAACAACGTTTCGTGACGCGTAGTAGGGCCTCAGGTCAGAGCCTTAATGAACAAAGTTCGGCTACTGTTACTGCTGGCAGCTGGTCCTATATGAACTTAGGCCTTAAACTACATGCAAATATTTATCCATCCTTAAGCGCACAGTCGAGGAATTTAATTATTTGCAAATACCCGACCCCCGTTGGTCGAGTGGTTTGGACAAAGATCTCGGAGTGCTGTTCAATCCCCGGATAGGGCATAAGTTTCGAATTTTCTGAACTGTTTTTTGAGCAAAACATTTTTTGTAAGGACTTGTATTTTCAATTCACATTAGCAAATTATTTGCTTTGAGAACAGTTTTCAAAACGCTAGTGGTACTTAAGTATGTACTTTCCAATATCAACACGTACAAGATGAACCCACTACACTCGCGATTCCGTAAAACTTCGATCCACTGATCTACTATTGCTCTTACTTCATATTACGAACTTACATTATACAACACCTGTAGTCCTGTAGACATTGTATAATATACAATTTATTTATTTCCCTTTAGTGATGTAACACGACACCTTGAACTCATATCGATGGACTGTCGATCATTTATTAAGAGTATAGATTAGATTAAATAACTTTTATTTCAGATAAATTACATCCATATTTGTTAGTACGAGTACAATGCCTTAAATTGTATCGTAATTTATTTAGAAGAGGTACCTAAACTAGCGCCACTTTATTAAAAAACATGACTGATAGTGACTGAGACGGAATCATGAAATATGGCTCAAATTGGACCCTCGGAAAAAAATCTTTTTTGCAACGCTCGTACGGGAATAGAACCGAAAAACATGGGAGAGGGTACACCTGGAAAACCGGTGTGTACGTTAATTCACCACCGAGGCCGTCGAAAATAAATTCCTGAGGGTAGGACAATAAAGTTACCAAGTAACAAATCACCGAAAATCTTCATACACCGACACAAAATTCCTAACCTATTTTCTCATGTTTTTTTTTGTCATATTTACTATGTTCATTATTACCAGTGCACATTAGACCACTAAAAGACCATTTGGATCAGCAGTAGTAAACGCTGCTTCTGAGCCATGGGTCGCGCGCGGGTTCGATCCCCGCACAGTACAAATATTTGTGTGCATGAACATATCTGTTTGTACTTGTCTGGGTGTTTTCTATGTATTATAAGTAAGTATTTACAAAAAAAATGTATATAATTTAAGTAAGTTTATCGGTTGTCTAGTAACCCATACGACAGGGTACTTAATAGTAGCTTAATTTGGGACTAGATGGCTCTGTGTGGCCCAGTGTGGAATGTCTTAAAATATTTATTTATTTATTTAAAGGATACAGGTTTACCCAAAAAAAATTATATAATTTCCACGCTTGGCAGGTGGTTCTACGATCGCTGTTACCAACTAATGATAAAGAGAAGACGCTCTTAGACGTCTTCATTCTTTTCTTCTTTCATTTCTTTAATAGCTTTATTAATTTAAAACTGAATAAATTACTCTTGCTGGGATAATGACAAGTTAGGAGCTCAATAATATATTATGTACTGTATAGCTTTTTAACTGCAGCATCTACACTATCGATAGAATCACCGATTAGCAAGATCAACTATTGACATGTCACAACACTATTTCCCATGTGTATATCCGTAGCACTCAAGCCAACACTTGGCTTGGCACAATCACAGAAGCGAAACAGTCGCGGCAAACATACGATGTAAATATACTTTGACTGACACACCATATCCCAAAGTAAACAGGGAAACTCATTTGTTTTCGCAACTACCGATATAGAATCAGATATGATGTTCACGTCATTTCTTCTTTGAGACTGTTACAAACCTTATCTTGATAATCTTTGGTTTGTATTCTTTTTTATAATTCATATTTAAAAAGTATTGATTTTGTTTAGTTTGTCATTATCGCTGTATTCTTGTATTTGTGTTCGTTACCCGTCACCATATTTCTTGTACTTTTCCCATTAGTTTTTTATTGTTATCCTTAGTTGTTATCATTACCGATTCATAATATATTATACTCGTATTAGGGGTTAAAGTATGAAATTGCCGTTTTGTATGGACGCAATCGAGAAAAGTCATTTTTCCATACTAACAATTTTTTAGTTTTTTTAAAAACGCCTCAACCGTTTTCGATGCAATTAAAGGTGAAAGTTAGATGGTTATAAAGCTACGCATTATAGTATTTAAATTTCTGAAAATCAAAGTATATAATACAAATATACTTAATTGAAGCAAGAAGGTCAGCTGACACATTGTAAGGGGTCTTTTCAACGACTTCCTTTAAAGTAATAGGCACTAGTTTTGCATTTTTTTTAGTCAAAAGTTACTTTATTTAGTTTTTGATACAATACAAAAAGAATTACGCAATAATAATGCGACTATACTTAAGAGCTATAAACAAAATAAAAAGTGGGAAAATAATCGGCAATTTCATACTTTAACCCCTATTATTAAATTGACGCCTATCATTTTATTTATCAACATACATTCCACCCTTTTCAGAGACCTTTGGAAAAACGTTAAAATAAAGAGGTTTTTAATAGGATAAGAATAGGCCATTCATGTAGGTTATTATATACCACACGCAATCCGATTCAAAAGAGAGTTTCAACTATATATGTAGCCAACATAAGGCTGCACTTTTAGAACAACCAACATCAATCTATTACTACTGTTACATGTCGACATAATGGGGGCTATCGCTAGTGAATTTGCCACTAGAGGCGCTAGTGTCGCGTGAGGTCCAATATCATTCACTTTTCACTGGTTTTAGCGGAATTTGTTGCATAAATTATAATTTCTTTAATTTACCTGCTGGAAAGTGATCTCCTTCGTAAAATATCGCAAATATGGATTATTTGACGATTAATGTGAACGCTTTAAAAGCGAAATTAAGAAAAAGCGCAAAAATAGGCGGCCTCAACATCAACTATTTCTGAAGTTAGTTTGTTGATAGCAAGATAGTTATTTATAAACAATATAACCTTAATTGGATTCAAGATATAACACTTTGTTTTGGCGTCAATTGCCTTTGACAGCTATACCTCCGGACCTCAGTCTACAGTGCAGCAGTGGCGCCAACTGGTGAGCAAAGAAACGGTAGTCCCCATTGGCCGGGTTATAAAGTTGACTTTGACATAAAATCAACGTCAATCATTCAATCGACAATAGTTTCGTATTTACGGATATATCTGTATAGGTATATCTGTCTCTATCAGATATTTTAAGACATCGGTATCAGTGGCAGGGTCATTGTGTTGCCGAGTAAGGCCTCAGGTGTCATTTTTGTACCATACTCTGTACGCGTTTTGTCTAGTCGTTGGAGCGCAGCGATCGCGACAACATCTCCTGAGGTGTCATCATCTCAATGCTACATGAAGTGGCCAAACGTGTCGACCTTTTTCTAATATCGGTGCTGGGTACTCATAATTGCATTAACTGTACTGCATGCATTTTGTAGGGAAGGCGGGCGGTTTTCCTGCATGAAACAGTGCTTGCTCAATCAGTTTTAGTGCGGGTAGTGTGGTGAAGGTATACCTAGGCCGGGGTTAACGAGCGGAAATCACAAGCAAAATAATTTTGAAAATCCATATTTCGCAAAGTAACGCCTGAGTCTATGAATTTAAACGTAGGCTATCCACTATACTCATCTGTTCCACTGTTCTTCAAACTCATAATAGCGCGTATTTCAACGAAGGTCCATAAATATTACCCGACATTTTAAAAAGGGTGAGATTTACCCACAAATGCAGTGTTAAATTATTATCTCGCACAATAAAGTGTGCTTATATCACAACAAGGTTTGACGCGGTAGGCTAACTCTGTACAAATATTGTCTAATAAAAAACACAGATCACCGTACCATTACATAACCTATCTGTCAAGAAAACCATCGGATCTTCTTATCTTGGGTACTGCATTACTTATCTGTGGGTACCGATCACTGCCGCTAAAGGCCTTTTATTTTTCTACAACTACCCGGTCGGTGTACTTGTGCGATGGTACGCCTTCTACGTAAGGTATCGGTCGAGTCATTTCAGGACTCTATTTTTTCTTAATCGACGTGGGTCTGGAAGAATTACAGTCGAGTTTTGGAAGGCATTTTAAGCCGCTGATTCCGACTTCAAACGAAGACTTAAAAACAAGTCACGGCCGAGGCATCCTAAGAAGCCGCTTGGAAAACTTTAACATTCAATGATTCTTGAAGAATAACCACACGCTACGAAGAAGAATATCCTTCAAACGATTTTTCTCATTTTTAATTCTATCGCATAGGGAAATATCTAGCAGCGTTTTTCCAGTTCCTGCTAGGCGACCTTGATTCTTTTCATGGGAAGACGGTGGGTCTACTAAAATCTTCTTCTTTCTTTTTCTTTTTTTTTCTTTTTCTTCGATGCACCGCCCGTGATATTTCTGTTTGACCCAATGGTTGACTGGTAGAGAATGCTTTTAGCATTAAGTCCGCCATTTTGTACTTGATTTTATATGTGCAAAAAAGTGTAAATAAATAAATAAGTTGCTAATCACTTTATTACAATGCCAAAGCAACATTTTTTTTGTGTGCAGTGTGAATTGACTACACTAATTGTTATATTAAGCTACTTTTGATGCTGACCAAACCACAAATCAGTTTAAATTTGTCAGTTTTATTTCTGCGAATAGACGCCAGGAGGCACTTTTACAAGTCCCAATTATCAAACCTACCACTGCTTCAAGGCAAGTGTGGGCCAGTGCCGAGAAGAAGCAGCCCAAGAAAGTCGGTCACTATTTTCAGCTACTTTTTAAATAAATATGTTTACAAAAGATAATAATATTTTTCAGACATGCCACACTGGGCCACACAGAGCCATCTAGTTCCAAATTAAGCTACTACTTAGTAGACAACAGATAAACTTACTTAAATACTTTTTTTTTTGTAAATACATACTAATTATCATACATAAAAAACTCCCAGACCAGTACAAACAAACATGTTCATGCACACTGTGTTGGGATCGAACCCGCGACCAGTGCAGCAGTGGCTCAGGAGCTAAAATCAGTTTTATTTCTGCAAATAGGCCCCAGGAGGCGCTTTTACACGTCCCAATTTAAACCTACCAGCCACCAGTAGAGCAGCGTTAACTACCACTGTATCGTCGTCATCATATATATCAGGACATACCTACTACATTTACTTTCCACTGTGGCGCCGCAGATGCTCATGCGCGTGATAATGGCGGGGCGCAGGAAAAGGAAGGCATAAACTGGGAACTCCCCCCGATAACAGCGTAATGTGACAAAATGATAGCCAGATCGTTTTTGCAATCCGTGATGGTGCTCAGAACGTTATAGGGTAAGCTTTGGTACAGTCTAACAGCATGGGTTAGGACTACCAGATCAGTTTCTGTAATACGCTCCCCCCTCAGCATTATTCATGACGGCTACGGCTGTCACGCACGACTAATGTTGAGCGGGGACCATTTTGACACTTTTTTATTTAATTTTTATATACCTTAGTTTTTAAACAATGTTCTGTCTGTGGTCCTTGTAATAATTGTGCTTAGAATAAATTGTGTCAAATAAATAATTATTTCTTTTTTTTTCTTTCTTTCTAATATTGGGAAGCCGGTGGATGCGGACAGCGCGGGGCCGATCTTTGTGGAGAGATATAAGCCCAGTAAAAACCATCACTTGGCTGAGATGATGATAAGAAATCGGGCCTGAGATGAAAAATTCAGGGTTTTAAAATTTGCGTTTAAACTTTTTTATTAAATGCCGCTGGTTTTTTTTACCGTACACGGTGCATTTCCAACCTGTAAAACGAAGCCAGCGTTATATACCTAACCATTTTGGAAGTGTTAATCTCTTTTTTTTTTAATGAAAATACTTATAAAATATTGTTTCAGCTGTTTATTATTTTGAAACACGCTGTGACGCACGAATGTGGCTGTGTAAGGTTTATTCATCCGGGACCCCGCCGCAGAAAAATAATACGACTGTGCGCGTCACAGCGTGTTACATAATTGAAAGTCTGAATCAATATTGAATATTTTTCAAAAAATGCCTTCCATGATGTTATACATAATGTTCACGTAACGCAGGCTTCCTTTTTCAGGTGGTTGAAAATGCACGGTGTATTAAAATTTCAGAAAAGCCTGTTTGATTTTGTCCAGCTAAATTTGCAGAGCCTCAAGAAAAAAGTTTTTTATAACTGAAGGTTTACCAAGATCTTTACAGACACACGGACGGACAACAAACTGATCCTATAGGCTATAAGGATTCCGTCCTTTTGAAATACGGAACCCTAAAATATAATTCAGTTAATCTTGTTTACAGTAATTTTTCATAATAAAAAAAACATTGAAAATCGCCACATTTATCCGCCTGTTAAAACTTCTCTAAAATCCACAATTAAAAAATACATATTTCACTTCAAAGATTATCACAATTTCGCCATTGAACTCCATTCAGTTTCCTCCGGGAAACATATTTGTAACGTTAATAAAACCCGTGCAGTGTTTTTTGTGTTAATGATTTCCCCAGAATGATACATCGTTTAGCCTGTAAAAATAGGCGGGAATTAAAAAGGTCTCAACATGAACCACAGGCCGGGGAGAGCAGACACCTCACGTTGAGCAAACTTTCAAAACAAGGGTGAATGCACCAATAGTTGAACAGTAACCAAAACTTGATTATAATAAAACAACCCAAATGTTAGTCAATTATGGCAGCAAATTGTGAATTTGTAGCATACTTTTAAAAATGACAAAGTGTCCAATGTCAAATGGCATGCGAAAGTTAATCCTACTTGTTGAAGTGATTGAGTCAGTGGTCACCATTGGTACATTACAGTTTTTCAACTTTTGTATCTGTTTACTTTAATTTAGGCAACTATTTTAATTAATATTTATACAGACAGTTTCTGGCTTATAATTAATTCAATATCATGAGGAGGAAATATGGATAGCTGATCCCGCGAACTTCGTATCGCCATAATTTGATTTTGACGTCTTAAATGTCATTGTTCTCAAATATGGCGTTTACTTTTCAACGCCATCTGTTAGAATCGTATTGAACTCACTGTTTGTTAAATATTAAACAAATAATTTGAAATAAAATTGAGATGTTAGCTATCCTATCTTTCAAGTTGCACACGGTGTGCAAATTTGATTAAAATCGCTTAAGTAGTTTAGGAGTCCATCGCGGACAAACAACGTGACCCGTAATTTATATATATTAAGATAAGATAAGTTAAATAGTAACGTCGCTATCAACCCTTGAAATCTTAAATCCGCTTAACTAGTCAACTATTGGTGCATTCACTCTACTATGAAACTTTTGCATTTTTAATAATGCCTAATTTTATTGTCTGATATTATATCGTTTCCATTGAGTCACATCGGCAGTGGTCTCAGGCTGAATGCGATGTCTCAGACTAAAAGAGATGTCCCGTAACAGGCCCATACATTGCACAGTATTCTAAAAAATCAAGAAAAATCTACTGACTTTGGGAAAAATACAAATAACTGTATATAACGTAGAATTTAGCGGCTCAAAAATAAATCTAATAAATATCCCTCTCAATTAGGCATACAAGATGGCGTTTAATGAAAAAAAAAATATAAACCATAAACTCTTAAATGTCAGTAGTTGTCAGATTTCCTTTGTCAATATTTGACATAACCGTTCTTTTCAAGTTTTTGTCACTCGAATCTCACGTGAAAAGCTAATATTATATCTTTCGCAAATTATATCCCTTAGGCATTACATAAGTTGAAACTCTTTGTTTTGTTTGTTATACCTCGATCGTGAGTTATTCCAGACACAATTGAAATCAATTGTTATCGTGGCACCCGAGTGCCTCCTGGGGGTTGAGGTATTAATACAACAAGCACAAGTAAGCAAACAATATCACTTGTTCGAATCGAGATAAGCGATTTTGAAATTGTCAATACTGACAGATGTCATCAAAGTGTCTTCCGCCATGATAGTTTTTTTGTTTAATATTGCTAATTTAATAAGTTTATTTTTGTTTCAGCCATTAAACAAAGCCATTTTAAAGAATTTGGATAATAACAAAGTGTTGTAGGCATATTGCCCTTACTTTTGGAAATGTGTACAGGTTCTGGGCCTGGCGTCCATACAATTTGGGACAACTCCTTTCAGGCTGTAAAATATGGTGTGTTAGTGCTTAAATCCCGTTTCATATTTTTAAATAGTATTTACCTTCTGATGTTTCAACTGAATGGGGACTACCGTTTCTTTGCTCACCAGTTGGTGCCACTGTAGACTGAGGTCCGGAGGTATAACTGTCAAAGGCGATCGGCGCCAGAACAAAGTGTTAAATCTTTAATCTAATTAAAGTTTATTATTTATAAATACCTATCTTGATATCAACAAAATAACTTCTGAAATAGTTGCTCTTTGAGGCCACCTATTTTTGCGCTTTTTCTTAATTCCGCTTTCAAAGCATTCACATTAATCGCCAAATAATCCATATTTGCGATAATTTTACGAAAGAGATCACTTTCCAGCAGGTAAATTAAATAAATTATATTTTATGTCACGAAGCCCGCTAAAACCATTGAAAAATGACTGTATCGGACCTCACGCCTCTAGTGGCAAATTCACTAGCGATAGCCCCGATTGTATGCAAATTAACAACTTTTAGAACATTTTCTCGGGTCTGCTTGTTTGTGGTACCTCCACAGTTTTTGATTTCCAAAATTCTAGTGCTTTAAATAGGTAGTTACTCAAATTGGGATTGAGAATTAAATATCTCAGAAGCTGTAAGACTTGTTAACTTAAATTCAAAGATGGAGGAGGCCTTTGCTCTGCAGTGGGATGATTATAGGCTGTTACTTCACTTTACTATTTTTCTCTGGCTATGGCAAGGTGCCGGGCACAGTGTGTGTCACCCCTCGTGATTAATAATGCCCGTATACTTGTCGACATATCGCCGAAATTCGGCCTCGTCACCATGTATTTTGCGGAAATTTTATTGGGCTTCTGATAGCTGTGGGAAAATATATCATGCCTTTATTTACATACTTTAGTTACATCACATGTAACAATCGACACTATTATATAAAATCAGTATGTCAGTATTAGTTTTGCAAATAGGCTCTAGGAGGCTCTTTTAAAGGTCCTAACATTTACCGCGTTATCCTACTGCTTTGAGACAAGTATGAACTAGAATCTAAAAGAAGCAGCGTAAGAAAGTCGTTCTCTTTGTCGGTCTAGTAACTGCCTACGACCATCCCACTGGAGGGCAAAGGCCACTCGAATTGATCCAGGAACCAAGGAGCTGGCGACATCTTGAAGTCGGTATGGGACTCTACTACGGAGCCTTTATCAGTGCTGTATACAGACCTCTATAAAAGAAGGATTATGCCAATAAGGATGCATATAGCATAAACACTATTTTAATCCATTAAACGCTCAATCAAGCCCTTTTTTATAAATCATGGGCTTGGTCTACACTACATACTTAACTATACGGTTAAGAAGAAGCATAAGATGTAGCGAGCTTACCCAGAGGCACTGGTTCTCCCACACACCAGCGGAACACAGAAAAACTGTTTGGCGCTGGACTCCGGCAGGAGGGTGGTAGCATCCAGGCGGCCTCTTACGAAGCCTACCACCGCAGAGGGTTCTTTTACCCGTCATCATTGGTTAGAAAACCAGAGATGCCGTTGCCCAGGGTGGACCACTAGGAGGTAGATCCCACCACCCCAAATTACCTTTGAACAAAATATAGGCTAATGTATGGCCATAAGGGTCTACCTGTAACCACGACCTCTGTTATGTGTTCAACACGTCAAAATAAATAAAAAAATATATAATGTAAAGTTTTTTTCCATAGAACTATCAAATGCTTTCTTCCATACACAAACTGCAAAAATTACTGTCTCTTTTCTTTTCTTTCTCTCTATCTCATTTCCGATTTTGTTCGATTCCCGCTCGGGACAAAAATTATTCAAGCTTAAAAACTGAAAATTGTCTAATTTGGTATTGAATTTATGCGCCTACACAGTTTAATGTTTGCATAAATTTCAGATACCAGGGCTATACTTAAGAGGGAAGACTATGCAATTTTAAGCGTGCTTACAAGTTTCCATCCACCACTCAGACGTCCCGAACAGTTGCTTCTGAACTCAACACAACGGTGAACTACTGCTCTATATTGAAACGAAAATGTTTCTTCAAGTTTCTAACAAAACTTCATACTGGCAGTATTGCATTTCGTATGGCATAAACAAAATTGTGCTTTCGCTTGTTTAGAATTTTGTTAGAGAAAATATGCAGTAACCAAACACCTTGATAGTCTGTGGAACGAACTGTCATCCGGTAGGTAATCAAAGATTACGAAATTGGAAATGTTATCACTATGGAGGGTAAAAGAAAGGAGAACCATAATAATATGCATGTATTAAAAATTGTCCGTCGAGAGGAGAAAATTAAGGTGACGCCATAGTAGCTTACGAAAAGATTTTAAAAATTGCGCTAAAAAAATTTATTTGCTAAATTACATTAAAATTTTACTTCTTGAATTGTGAGATTTAAGAAAAAATTAATATTGCATAGGCACGACAAAAAATTTTTTTTCTACCCAACACTTATTTCACTCTGTATAAAATCGCAATATTCATATATTTCATATCCACTAAAAACTGGCACTATTCGGTGAGTCTTCGGACTGTAATTTGCTGTTTCAGATAGACACTTTTTCTACTTGTCCCCAATACAATACAACTTACAAGATGGTTCTCATTTCTTCTACCCTCCATAGTTATCACCACACCGACCACACCTTACAAATACCAAACTTACCTTTTGAAGCAAGACTATGAACGACCTCTTCTGGAAGCCAATTTTCGAAATTTGTTTTCTAAGCTGACCAGACGGCGTAACTGGCGTATCATTGCTGTGGTAAAATGAACTCAATGATGGAGACAAAAAACACTGCTAAGATCTTGTACATAAAATGGTTACATAGCGTGAACTTCGTTTGTCAGTAGCATCAAAATGCACGGTGTATGAGTTACTCTACTTTACATCAAATGAAAAACCTTTTTATGTTCCTAAAATCACAAATCCAGACATATTTACATTGGCGCCTTGTCAATTGAATAAAATACGACGAGCGACCAATTGTTGCCATTACCCTTTTGTAAGGCGTTTTCAAACTCATCACTTATTTTTCGCCTACACGACAGGAGGGAATAAAATGTCGAATCAATTACACTCTTTTTTGAGAATAGATGTAGGTAATGTTTGGCCTTGAAATGTTTAGGGTTCCTTGGAAAATAAAAAATAATATTAAGTACCGTCCAAAGTAGTACACAGTGCCGTCCAAACTCTTCATGTCCATTTAATTTTTTATTAAGTAGGTATTGTCCGATGAATAGGTTATATCTACAAGTTATGAAGTTTCAATTTAAACGTACTTCCTGTTTCCTATGATTTAATAGAAAAAAAATAAAAAAAACAAAAAAAAATACTGCGAGACTGCTTACTTGGAGTATTTATATTTTGTTCCTTTTTTTATTGATGATAGGCTGTTCTTGGCTTCACACTATACCCTAGAGTTATGCCTACGATCGAGAAACGCTCTAGAGATCCCGCCCAACGACGGAACACTTCAGTTTTTTTTAAATAGACTATCTAAAAAAAACTGATCGAAACGAAATTTGGAAAAAAGACTTGGATGTTGCCCCTACATTAGTGTACATTCATTAGAAAAACCAAGGAATTTTGTAATGTAGATCTTCCTTGAGAAAAAAGCATTCTTGATTTTTTTATATTAAAATTTTACGGCTTCGGACGAGTCCATACAGCCTAGTCTTTAGTTATTATCAATTTGAAATCATACATTATCATAAATACTTACTTAAACATAATAGCCTAACCTACCCTAAACCTAAACTAACCTAACTCATTGAAATGTATGGGTGGTTTATACATTTCAATGATTACAGGAGTTTTACGCGAGAACGTGGATCAGAGTCAATTAAGAGCGCTTTTCCTTGTTTCTCAATTTTATTTGATTTATCCTACTCACTGACACATTTTTATAACAATGCCACCACTTTATCACAATAAATGCCGCTACGATAATTTCACAAAATTAAGAAACAAACTCCATCTTTCTCTTTTCGTTACCCGCGCAAAACTCCCACTAAAAAAAAGCATTCCGTTATCATAGAGTCTTTACCATTAATATTTTTCGTACCATAGAGGTTAACGTTTTAATTTTTAAAAATGGAGTGCGGTTAAGGTCCGGCCAGGCTTGTGCGCCGACAGCGGAAGGCATAAAGCGAGCGCGCGAGCGATAAGCGCTAATGCACTGTTACACGATTTAATGTGTGTCGTACAACCATACATTATCATACGAGTGATTTCGAACTATGAGATAAAGATAATTAAGTTTGGTTATTTACATTAACAATATTTGTTTACTTACTGACTTTAACTATCATGGCCAATATCTGAATAAGTTGTATCAGTGATCCTGATCACATCACTTACAACTTAGCCGAAATATATAAAGAAAGAAAGAAACATTTATTTGACACACCTTAGATAAACAATTAGACAGAAACATAAACATCAGAAAGTCATATAATATGTATATTTCATTTATTTATTTTGTTCCTTATACAATATACACATTTTAAGATATCATGGTATATGTTTAGTTAGATCAGAGGTGCGCTTTGCGTAGTAGGACCTCTGCCTGTTTGGACATAGACATAATTATCTTTCGCAAACTTGTAGAAAGGCAGCATCATCATCAACAATCGCCTATCGCAGTGCACAGCTGGACATATGCCTCTCCGGTTGCACGCCACTTAGGTCGATCCTCGGCTTCTCGCATCCAGCTCCTGCCAGCCACCTTGCGTAAGTCATCACTCCGCCTGGCCTGAGGGCGTTACACTACGTTTGCCGAGGCGCGGTCGGGTATTATACCGGAATGCCGAATTGATTGTACTCCTAATTAACATTGGCACACAAACTATTAGTCTAAAATTTTTCGCACATTTTTACTTGTCATAAACGTGTTTAGCCTATTTTTACTACGCCTAACTGTATATCCCCGTATTACAATTTCCCAAATGCGATATTTAGCCGAATATATCCTGAAACCTACCATTTACAGTTCCAAATTTTTATTCGCAGAAAGTTATAAAAATTATCAGTATTTGAAATAGCTCTGCATGCATGCATGCTTGCAAAGAAGTAAGCATGCATGCAAGCAAGCATGCATCCAAACTACCAAGCATGCATGCAAACAAGCAAGCATGCATGCAAACAAGTAAGCATGCATTCAAACAGGCAAGCATGCATTCAAACAGGCAAGCATGCATTCAAACAGGCAAGCATGCATGCAAACAAGCAAGATAGATAGGTACTCTTTATTGCACACCAACAAATTAAATGTAACACAGGATATAAACTAAGAATTTTACAATTTAGGTCTTTTCGCTAGAGAGCGATCTCTTCCAGACAACCTTCAGGTAGAGGACAGTAGAAATAGAGTTGAGAGGGAAAGCGGCGGAGAGTTTAAAAATGTGAACATTACAAAATATAAATTAATATACCTACATAATACATAATATTTAAACTAAATAAACTATACAATCATGCATGCAAACAAGCAAGCATGAATGCAATTAAGCAAACATGCATGCAAACAAACAATCATGCATGCATCCAAACAATCAGACTTCCGTGACGGCTTCGGCGCTGCGGGGCTCCAGCGGTCCCACGCGTGCTTATCGTCGTAGATGGCTTACGCTCACCACCACAGCTTCCTCAGCGTCAGCTCCTGCTCTTAAGCCCGCGGGCTGCCTCGCCCCTCGCTCTCGATACGAAGCGTAATGCCAAAAGAAAAATGATGCGAATAGTTTTAGTGCATTCGATATTAGACATTCTGAAATTAGGGTATCAAATTTTTTGACCTAACTAATCACCTGATTTTATCCAAAGAGAAACTCTGAGCATAGCTCTTTCCATAGCCCGCTGAGCGACTTTGAATTTGTGGACTAGCCGTACCGTCAGTGTTCTCATAAAGAAAGGTGAAGGCTAAAAATACATATTAAGGTAAGATATAACACAAATAAGGTCGAATATTTTACATTATGTTGCAGAGTGGGATTGCAGGGATCAGAAAGAACGGAAGAAAAAAGGAAGTTTTAAGTTTTAAATATGTTTTCCAAGTGTCGAACTTCCAAAGACACCTCAGGCTACCCCTAAACAATTTTACGCGAATTACTCCGTTAATATTTTTTGTAACCAATGTGCTTCAAGTGTTCGAGGAAATAAAAAAAAAACAATAAAACCGTGTAGGTAGGTATTTAGTTTTATAAAAAAGGCAGATGTGTAATTTTTTTTTTAACTAGCTGTCCATCCCGTCTTGCTTAGGTTTACTGATATAAATAACAAAAGCAAATAGTTTGTTTAAGACCATATTATTATTTACTCCTAGCATGCTTTTTATGTAGGTGGATATTTCTAAAACAATTAATTTCCATATTGACGACCATTTGGATCAGTGGTAGTAAACGCTGCCTCTGAGCCATGGGTCGTGGGTTAGATACTGTACAAATATTGGTGTACATGAACATGTCTGTTCGTACTGGTCTGTTTTTCTATGTATGATAAGTACATATTGATAAAAAAAGACGTGTGGCACTCGGAGACTGCCGCGGTAAAGCTATTGCATAGCATTTTTTATCAACTTATGCCGATACAACAAATGCCACCTAAAGGCGGGTTGCTGAACTAAAGAGACAAGCGTGATATTTCAAAAAGTCATTAAAAGTTCTGCTATTCATCGATAGATGGAAAAACTAAAAAGTATCACCGCTGTGCCGGTCGGAGTGGGGTGTTAGGTTATTTTCATTACGGAATTTCTGGATTCGGTCTCCACGCTCAAGGCCCGCGATAGAAGCTATGCAATAGCTTAAAAAGTGTTTTTTTATCAATTGAACACTGCCATGATGTTATATAAATAATGGTGTGGGCTTCGTTTTCCAGATGGTTGAAAATGTACCGCGTATAGCGCGGGAGGAAACCAGAGCCCAGCAGTGTAGTACACAATCGCCCATATCCTCTCTCAAAGTTTAATCCATCTTTGTTCCAAATTTTTTCAATACCGATTCAGTAGTTCAGGCGTGGAAGCGTAACAGACTGACTAAGTCTAGTAAGTAGCTGCTTATATAGCTTATAGCTACTCAGTAATAGCCTAATTTGGGACTGGATGGCTCTGTGTGGCCCAGTGTGGCATAGTAGTAGTAGTAACAGCCTATAATCATCCCACTCCAGGGAAAAGGCCTCCATCATTGAGAATTGAAGTTACCACAGCAATGAAGGAAACTGGCATAATCACCACGCTTGCCCAATTCGGGTTGGTGATCACAAACCCGAGCAACGATCGAAAATTCGAAACTTTTTGTTGCCAGATCGAACCTGGGACCCCGAGATCTTGGCCCGGTATTCATACCACTAGACCAAACGTGGCGTTCAGTGTGGCATGTCATAAAATAATATTATAATTCCTTCCAAATTTTAATACAATAAACTACGCGACAAAAAACAAATGGCGTAAGTTTTCTTTTGGTATAGCCCAGTAGAAAAATGATAAATCACTTCGTAAATGTCCGCTGAAAATCAAAAATTTTTGTTACGGCCTCCTAGCATCACTTTTTTTACGTGATTCCCATGTCATTCATTCATTAGGACACTATAAGTGTTTGATTTTCTCTTCATACCTTATTAGGACCAAAGAGTTAGGACCGTAAAATTGGAAACTACATAATAAGTAGTATTTTCGGGTGATAACTTGACCTACTTACATTTTTTACTTTAGCTTAAAATACGATACTGAACGCCTAAAAAATTATGAATATGAAGTACCTATATGAAGTTATCAAACAAAATTTATTCCTTACTAACCTTCTCCTAACCATTTGAATCATTTAAACAATTTCCAATCGATCGGAAGCGTATGTACACAATTTCATTGATAAATTCTTAAAGATTCATCAGAATAACAAACGGGTTAGTATTACGGCGAGTAAAAGTTTACTTCCCAAAAATTATTAGGCATTGTTAGAACCAAAAAATATCATCAAAAATACTCGGCCTGGCCTTTCCTTAACGTTGCTAATGTACTAAAACTATTTTTCTGCGTTCACTATACCACAAAGCGACCTCTGTAGATTTTAATGGAACTATTTAGACTAGAACTATTAGAACCTAATGACAATGAGCTGCACAAGAGGTTTTAGTTTCATGATTGCTCAATAGGTGGCAGTTCTTAGCAACAAAATTGGAACATTAAAAATGCCAATTTCTTCCGGTAGGCGCGTTTTGTCCTTGGTTTAATCCCTATTTAAATCCCTCGAAAAACCTTTTAATTTGAATAAACTTTTTGTGTTACCAAATGCCACAATGTTATTATCATAATAAGTAAAATGTTTAAAGTCCATATTTTCTTCCATGCTAAAAGTCTCTGTCGTGAGCTTAGAGCATGTGAGTCGTCTAATTTGTGCCACGTTCAACAAGGTATAGGTACACTATTTTAATTCATTCCATGACCTTCCATCATTCCATGGTCCCGTTTTTACCCTTTGGGTACAGAACCCTAAGAAAATAACTATCAGTTAAGAAGGGCTGCAGAATCAGTGCTGGGGTTTGATCTAGTATTCTTTTTCCTATACGAAAAGCTTAAAATGTGCCAAGCACTAACATTGTGAATCTAAAGTTAGTTAGGTTAATTTCTATGTAAAAAAATTATATCGGTACATGCCATGCATGTATCTTTTTAATGTAGAATTAAAATATCTGAGGAAGTTAAGTTTCACATTTATAATCTGGACATCCTGATCCATAATCCTTACTAAACAGTAGAAAGTGATCCCTTGGCTGTATGGATACACTCAAGGCCGCAAAACGTGTCAAAAAAGAGATTCCTATTTTGTTTGTTTGACTGAAATGGGGACCACCGTTTCTTTGCTCAACAGTTGGCGCCACTGTAGACTGAGATCCGGAGGTATAGCTGTAAAAGGCGACTATATAAGATCGGCGATACAAAGTTTTAAATCTTGAATCAAATTTTAAAGTTTATTATTTATAAATAACAATCTCCATACCAACAAACTAGCTTCTGAAATAGTTGCTCTTTGAGGCCGCCTATTTTATCGCTTTTTCTTAATTCCGCTTTCAAAGCGTTCACATTAATCGCCAAATAATCCATATTTGCATTAATTTCACGTAGAAGTTCACCGTCAAGTAGGTAAATTAAAGAAATTATAAGTTATGTCACGAAGCCCGCTAAATCCAGTGAAAAGTGAATGTTATTGGACCTCACGCGACACAAGCGCCTCTAGTGGCAAATTCACAAGCGATGGCCCCCATTGACTAGTTAACCCAGCAGGTAAGTAATTAATAAAAGTAGTTAATTACTTGGATCTACAATATTTTTCCACGGTCACGGGTAAAACTGTTGTGATCATTGAAATGTATAAACCAGCCATACATTTCAATAATTTAGGTTGCCTATGGGTTAGGTAAGGTTAAGTTATTACGCGTATAAACTTGAGATTTTTTTAAATACTTATCTTATCTTGTACAGTATTATATTATCTGTGCTTATACTGATATTACACTTGCAATTAAATTGCTAAAATATCACATAAAGTATTTAAATAGCTGTTTCATTCATCTTAAAAAATGACGCCTATGACGTAGTGTCTCGGTGGCTAAATTTCAAAGCGCCGCGCAGGGTATGCGAGGAGATGCGGGTTCGTGTCCTGCCTAAAAAAAAGATTAAAATATATCGTTTCCACTTACTAAACTAGCGCCACCTGTAATTTGCTGTTAACAGGTGGACAATTTTTCAACTTGCTTGTCAAGATGGTTCTCCTCCTTTCTTTCTTCTAACTAGACTCTGGGGTTTTTGGCGGGAGTTCGTGAGATACGTTTGGAGTCCGTTTATTTTATCGAATATTTATTGTTTATAGTGATTTTTGGGTCGTAAAAGTGGTGTTATTTTGCGAAACAAAGTGTCGTGCAATTGAACAATACACAGTTCGGTGAAATAAGATGGTGTATGGGTCGTAACCAAGAAAAGTGGACCGTGAATTTTGCGCGGGAACGCGAACAGTTCACCTCTCTCTTGGGGACTTCTCTACATTCCTTCAATCTTTCGACTGTCTTCAAAAACTCCATCGAAGCATTAAAACGTCTAACATCAACGTTTTAATGCAAAAATAAAGACACTATTACTAAAGAATTGGCTGTATGGACAAGTATCCGAGGCCGTTAAACTTATTAAAGAAAAAAAAATAGCTAGACTCCAAAGAGTATAGACTCTGCGTGTGACGTGAGCGGTGCGTGAATGGGTGCATGGTTCTTTGACTTGATAATTTGATATAGAGATGGGTAAGGCAGCAAATTTTCGTGCGTCAACGCAGTAACTCAAGCGCAGTCTATTGCGCCGACTCATTGAGTTAACTCAAAATTGCGCCATGGCGCAATTGAATATAAGCAGTGAAGCGGGCACCATCTGTACGCCGTTACTCTGAAGCTTTTGACATTTTTACGTTTTTGGCTCAGAATGCCCAAATATTCACTCAACGCAACGAGTGAGTTTAAGAAAGAATGAAATCGGAATGATGTGCCATGTATGTTTTTATGACACTTGACATTTGATTGAGTTCATTCATACAAAGCTTCATAATAATTCAAATTCTGTTTTATGTTAACTAGGTATGGAGCATAGAATATTATATTTTAGTATCAAGTACTCGTAGTTACACTCCGTCACAATTATTGTCAAATGAGCCACCTACGTGCGTGCTGTGCTAGCACATTTTGAATTTTCCGGTACTGCACTGTGCGCCAACTCATAGACATGGGCGTTTTCGATATTTTACGATAACCGTTAGGCAACCGATATTTAGTTTTGATATCGATATCAAAAACAGTTTTTTGATATCGATATCAAAAACAGTTTTTTGATATCGATATCAGTCGTAATAAATATTATGAATATCCTGAATTAAAATTAAACCGTATTCATATGTTGTTTAGTTCCATTTTCCTTTATAAGACACTCGCTTCACTATGTGACATCGGCCGACGACTCAGCTTCTACAAATTACGCAATATACAAATTGAACCTTATTGCTAATAACCTAATAGTGAAATTCTACTGAATAACCAATCACCCGAGCATTCCCGTTGCCGCGCCGGTAGCAATATTCGCTTCATCTCTCTTACACCGCCTTAAGTACGTTTATAGAAAAGAGAAGGAGCGAATATCATGATAGCATGATGCGTTGCCTAAGTTAGTTGCGTGCGTATCGTTTTTTTCGGTTTTCGTTTTTCAGTTGCCCGTTAGTTCTGGTTCTCGTATCGAGTTTACGCGCGCGTTTATAAAGAAAGAAAGAAAGAAAGAAAGAAAATATTTATTTGACAACAACAAACACAAAGCACAAAAATAAAAATAAATAAAAGGGAAACAAGTGTCAAAAAGGTTCCCGCTCAGCATTAGTCGTGACAGCTAGGGGCATATCACGACGCTGATTTTCAGCGGGGACCCTGATCAGGAGCGTGGGTGTGACAGAGACGGGTAGACTCACCAGGCTACTACCTGGTCGGTCTGACCGAAAGGAACCCGGCAGGTCCCGATGAGTCAACACGCCACTGCCGGCGTTACGCGGTATATTAAACAAACAAAAGTACAATAAAATAAAAATAAAAAACTCTGACAGACTAAAAAAAAACAACATAAAAAAAATATGTACATTAATATTACGTGCATACTCAGAAAAAAAAAGTTGTTGGCTTCATGGATGGGACCGAGGCCATCAAAAATAAAAAAAAAGAAAAGAAAGAAAAGTAAATAAATAACCCTGAACTTAATCATCCTATTCAGAGCATTATTTTAATAAAATTAATTCTATGTTCCGTACAATCACATCTTGGAGTCAATAAAGAAGTAAACTACATCTAATTCAGAAGGCAAGTACTCGTATAACGAACAAAATATTAACACAAAATTTGAGCACACAAAGAATTGTAACAATAACCTATAAAGATTGTCAATACTTTCAGATTACGCATTAGTTAGCATACACGAAATGGTAAGTGCGTATGCCTGACTGAAGGACCTGACACCAGAGTGTTTTATCCATCCACCACAGATGTGCTGGGACGAAGAGCCTCACCTGCACGACGCGCATGCCACAATAGTAAGTACACTGTTTACTAATGGTTTGCTTTTTGTAAAGTAAGTAAATGACGTTTTAAGTGACTTTTAAATGAATGTTTTCCTTTTAGGGCGCGCACAGGCGGAGGCAGATCGTTCCAACATCGGGTAGCGGCAAATTTGAATGATCCTCTGAAGGCCACAGTGTGGTGCCTCGGCGTAACCAAGATGTGAGTGCACGCTCTCTTGGGGTACCTACTGCGATCACGCGTCCACACAAGTTTGCTGAAGAGATAGACAGGCTTTTCGGTACCAATGATGCCAAACAACATGGATGCTAGGTGCAACCTCCTACGAGCTTCCAGTTTCAGAAGATTAGCAGCATTAAGGTAAGGTGTAACATGTGAACGTGGTGGAATATGGAAACAAAAACGCGCACAGGCATTCTGTACTCTCTGAAGCAGTTTAGACGCTCTCTTCAACAAACATGGGCCATAGACAGTGTCACAATAATTGAGTTTAGATAGAACTATGGACTCACACAGTGTAATTCTTAATCGCTCATTAAGATAAGGTCTTACTTTGTACAGCAGCTTTAATCTATAGAAACAGTTCCTAGCACAATCCATGACATGTCCTTCGAACCTTAGGTGGCTATCAAAAACTAAACCCAGATTTCGGGCTTTTTCAACTCTTTCAATAGGTTCTCTGCTTACCACGACATTCAGGGCAGTTTTATCAAGCTTAGAGATGTTTTTTTGTGTCCCAGTAATAATATATTTTGTTTTATTAGGATTTATAATAAGGCAATTTAAAGTGCACCAGTCCACCAATCTCTGCAAATCCTCATTCACCTTGGAATTCGCAATTGGAAGTTCAGCTGGCTTAAATGAAAGGTAAAGTTGTAGATCATCTGCGTACATCTGATACTGACAATGCTTGATTTGGCCTACCAAGTGAGCACTATACAGAATGTACAGAATGGGTCCCAAGATAGATCCATGGGGAACTCCTCGAGACAAAGCACGCACTTGAGATTGCATGATGGAACCATCAATCGACTTTAACTCCACGTACTGCTGCCTGTATGTCAAATAGCTGTGAATCCACTTAACTGCGCCAGAGTCCAGTCCATAATAACTTAGCTTTGACAACAGTAGTGGTATATTAATGGAATCGAAAGCGCGCGAAAAATCGAGCAATAGCAGCAGAGAGGTTTTCCCCTGATCCTGAGCATCCAACAGATTATCTACCACATCTGCAAGGGCAGTTGCCGTCCCAAAGCCTCTCCGAAAGCCTGACTGTTGATGAGGTAGAATGTTACTTTCTTCAAGATATTGAGTTAGCTGTGTACACACAATTCTCTCTAGGACCTTAGAAAGGTCTGGAAGAAGGCTGACTGGCCGCAGGTCCTGCACATTAGATGGTTGACTAACCTTAGGGAGTGGTTTAACTACTGCTACTTTCCAGTCACTGGGAAAAAAGCTTTGCTGGATAGAGTAATTAACTATTTGAGTAATAACTTCAAGTGAATAAGGAAGTGTCAAAAGAATCATGTCTAAGGTCAGTCCATCGCTTCCCTGCGCATTTGACTTTAAACCTTGGATAGCCTTCAGTACAACTTCTTCAGTCACAGTTTTAAGGGAAAAGGAGAGGGAGTTATTGTGTCTATAGTGCTCATAGAAAGAAAGCTGTGATATTGTCACTTTGTTCTCACCGGGAATATTAAGAAAATGTGCATTTAGCATATCAGGTTCAGCAAGTGATGGTGGTAGTTCAGCTGTGGCTTTGTTATTAGTCAGGACAGTGTTTTTTAAATTACTCCAGAGCTTTTTGGGGTTATGAAGGTTGGCATTTAGATTTTTGTTGAAAAAACATTTTTTCTCCGCTTCAATAGCATTCACAACAACATCCTTCATACATTTGTAACTATTTTTGAGAGCTAGGGTTTTTTGCTGCTTATACTTTTTGTGGTAGTCGTTTCTGATGCGTATCATTGCCCTAACTGTGTCTGTTATCCAGGGATGTGGAGGATGTTTGAATCTTTTTTTTGTTATTGGGGCATGCAGATCCATAAGGTTTCTTATGCAATTTGTAAGCGCTCCCACCATATGATTTACATCAGCGCTAACCATAATGCTTTCCCAGTTGATAGATGCCAGATCCAGTGCAAGCTGTTCCGCAATAATGTTTTTTAGAGGCCTGTATACTACCCAGAAAGGTAAAGGCTTCTCTTTTTTTATTTTAAACTCACTACAAAGCATGGCATGTGCTCCCAGGTCCGGAATATGGCTGACTGTGATGTTTAACATTTTCATATCGGCACAAATCACATCAATTAGGGTACTGCTGTGGTCGGTAAAGTGCGTTGGCTCCGTGACAATTTGATTTAAGTTTAAGCTGTGTGTGAATGCATTAAACGCTTTAGACTGATTGCTCCCAATATCAAGTAGATTTATGTAGTTTAGTTATTGTGATATCGGTTATGTAGTTATGCGATATCGATACGATACGATATCTAGCCGAAAACGGTTATTAGTTACGTTTTGATATATCGAACTCATGCCTACCAACTCATTTTGAAACTGCGTTGACACATCCGGCGCAGAGAAATGAGTTGGCGCAATTGCGCGGCGCAGCGCATCGTTACCCATCTCTAATTTGATATTGTTATGTATTAATATCCGTCTATGGTTCTTTGCAAGAGTTGTTTGTACTTGTGTGTGTGTTGTTCCTTTTTCCTTTTTATAAATTTGTTCTGTTCGAGTAGTCTGTCACATTATTGTATTATAAATCGTTTAAATGCCGCTGACCCCTTGCTTTTGGAGTTTAAACATTCAAAATCGAATGATGAAAATTTCTGCTAATATCAGTCACACAACGAAAATAAAAAAACAAGACTTTGGCTGAGTTGCCTGACCAATCCGGGCTGCGAATCTTACGGTAAATACTTTATTTTTATTTTATAATGACACTGGTAGCATGCTCTAAACTTAAAGTTTATTGAGCATTTATTATGTGGCACTTAACATGCGCCACTGGAGACCACACATTTTCAACCACATATAAATATAACCTCCTGGTTAAAAACCTGTGAAGGGCATTCTGACAAGATGGTGTTATATTTCTTCTAAAATTGGTCTTTGCTTGATTTTCTTCCCAATAACTTCTCTTTTAGAATTCACAATCAATGTGTATTAACGTAACCTATTTAATTTTATCTAAAATCCCTATCAAAATTTACCGTCAGCAACAAAATTAGTCTGCAGGTGCACACAGTGGCGTTTATTAGAAGACTTATTTTTTCTTTGAAATTTTATCAGTCATACCTACATGTAATATAATTATTTAATGACAAATAATCATTTTCACATATAAAGTATGAACTTTCCATGTGAAAACTGCGAATGTGATTTTGGCAAAACAGTTTATCCAACACAAGGCAATTAAAGTTTAGTACGATCCTACTTATACAAGTCTGGTATCAAATAATTGAAATGTAACTACTATTTTAATCCCTCGATCGTGAGTTATTCTAGACACAATTGAAATCAATTGTTATCATGGCACCTGAGTGCCTCCTGGGGGTTGAGGGATTAATTTCATTTGGACATCCATGGTCTCTATAATAAGAGGCTGGTCATGATCACAGAAGTTCTGCAATGATCGTAAGAATATCAGTAACTTATTAAAAATTGCTATTTATTCCTGCTTTTCGGAGGTTTAATTAGGATAATGCTAGTAAATAGTCTGTTTTTGACTAAGTTTACTGTTTATATTATGTTTTATGGCAGATATTTGCAAATATTTTTTGTACATTTATAGTAAAATTACCATTCAAAGGTACAAGTTGTATGTGAGTGAGTGAGATAATTAAATAATATATTTACAAAATGTATGATACGGATGCATGCTAGCATTTGGTAGTATAATTGTTTTGTACATATACTTACCAAATCAAGGATTTATACTTCACTTGTGGAGATACTTTGGGAATGCCTTTGTCCAGAAGGGGTCTCGGTCTAAGTCTAATATATCGTTATGGAGAATTTCATCAAAATTGGATCTGTAGTATAGGCATGATAGTGTAACAGACAGTTCTTGTTCTTCTTTTGAATTGTGGCAAACAGTGTTATGGCAAGAGCCATACATGACAATGTAGCGTTTGGGGCAAATACACGGTTAATACTGAGAGGAAAGAAACATAACTTTTAGAACTCGGTATTTATACTATTAATATTGTTAACTAGTGAACCCTGTGAATATGGCCTCCGAATATAATTATTTGATTTAAGTGGTCGGCTGCTTAGTCAGGGCTCCGAGCTATATGACAATTGATTTCTATTGTGTCTGGCTTTACCTACATACAAGGGGTTAAAGTATTTTTAAAAATAATATTTCAGTGTCAATGTAGTGAGATTAAAAAAAAAAACAAGTAATTCCTTTTTCTTTGTTTTTTGGACATTAACTTTCCAACGCTTTTAGTTCTTATTATCCTATTCCTGACAAAGGCAAATCCTAAAATACCAAGAGCATAAAAACAGGTCCAGTCATTCTCGAGTTTCTTAAATATATTAGTTAATTAAGATAGTTATGCTTATGTAGTCTAGAGACATATTATTGCAAAAACCCTCAGTTAAAATACAAAGCTCGATTTAATCGTAGTGGTTTTTTGCTGTATTTTAAGCATTATAACTTTGTTCTATGGCAACGGGAATTATCATGATTATACCGCAGCATCATTAATAAAATTAAAACATAGTGCCAGAAAACTGTCTTCTTCCCGGAATAAACACCCACTGAGGGTGCTCTTTCACCTTAGTTGCACTCATTTTTGAGCCATGAATATAAAGTTCAATCTTGTGTCTTGCCACAATTAGGTAGGCATTTGTCTTTTATGCTTATTTAAACTTTATCGAATTGTTTTCTGTATGGGACAAATGAAATTCTTATATTCTGTTGATTTTGATCATCAAAATATATTTTGTAACTTATTATTAGCCTTTGAAACTTCATCATACAGCATAGTGAATATCTTAACATCTCTAACATTGAAGCTATCTCTTTACTTAAAAAATATTGTATATTATTGCAAAACTTTTGTGCGATTTGTTTTTATACCCGAGTGTACTTTATTAAGTATTCACATAGCATTTGCTTTCTACCTCGTGATCGACATTTGTCGCTTAAAATTCAATCAAACGGAAGATCACGGGAACGTGTGAAAACCAACAAATGATAACTAACTAGGTATTTATTTATTTATTTATTTATTTATTTATTTATTTACTCATTGCACAATGTTAACAATAAATGTAACAAAACCCTGTAAGGGTGTAGCAATTTATACTTATACTAATTCAAATACAAAATAAAAACTAAAATTATACAAACTTAAAAAATAAAGATTACTTAGAAATTAATGTGAGTGTGTGGGTAAATATGAGTAAGTATGCTGTGTGCGTACAAAAAAGACATATAAATATACAAATACACGTACAAATATTATACTAAGACTGATAATTTGCCTTTTATTACAGAAATTTATATTATTAAAATACTATAGTTCTATCAGCTCTTGTAAATGAGATATTTTTTAGTAATGTTTCATAATATCAAGTGGTGGACCACGTCTATAGATGTTGCCCTGTATTAATGAGATTAACATTTCCTTTTCAGGCTAGGAGAATTCAAAATTAAGTAAAGATGATTGAAATTACTTATTGAGAATCAGACAATGAAGCAAATGAGATGATACAACTTAAAAGTCAGAGACATTCTACAAAAACGAACGGTCTCCGAGTCAAAATCCGAAGGCTGCGTTAGTAGAAAAGATTTAGTTTATCAGCAAAGAAGATGACTCTACATTGAGTGTAATGCAGGAGAGAGACGCAAATGTGCTATTTAAACACATTCGACAACATGAACATGAAAGACTGTTGAAAAAATTTATCTGCTTTCAGTTGAACCTACAAACTTCAGCTTATTGGGTGACTACTTGAACCAATTTGGCTATCAAAGCATTGTATGTACCTAACACTACAATATTATAGTTTTTTTCAAGTAACCAGTTATCACAATGATTAAATTGACTTGTTATTGTGTCACAGTGTTCTTTGGAATGATCATGACAAAATATTGAAAAAATTTCAAAGTAAAATAGACATAAACCACAAATACTTGTAAAAATGTAGTTAAGTTTTAGTAACTGGTTACACCGCACTTAAAAAATATTTTTCCGTGATTATGGCGCTTGCAACAGTACCGAAATATCTGAAATTCATAAAAAAACAAGGTAAATAAGTTAAGATGTAGGATTAAATCAGTATTACCTCACTTTTCCACTTGCCTTTTGGTCAGTGGTATTTGTTTTATATTAAACCATTTTAAACTAGTTATAGTACCGAGTTGTCTTATTGTTAACTAGCTATTGCCCGCGACTTCGAATGCGTGGACCACTAGAGATGGGATTCTACCCGGAAATATTCCCAAAATGGGAAAATACCCGGGAATGTTCCCATTGAATCTACCCGATGGGAATTTATTCGGGTATTTATTTTTTATGTCTAAATTGTACTTTTTGATCCCTAATATAGACGTCGAGACTTAAATTTTGATTATTTGACAGAGTTAAAATGTGTTTTACACAAAATAATAATAATAAATATATATATTAATAAAATTGGGATCTTACATCAAAAAAACCAGCATATTGCCATATTCTGCTATTAATATTGGCGCGTTGGAGTAGAAATATAAAACACAATTCAAGTTTAGCATAAAATTAACATATCAGCCGAACGACCGGCCTATGCCCACTACTGGGCATAGGCCTCCCCCAAGGATCTCCACAACGATCGGTTCTTTGCTGTCCGCATCCAGCGGCTTCCCGCGCCCTTGACCAGATCGTCGGTCCACCTTGTAGGGGCCTGCCCACGGAACATCGTCTGGTACGCGGTCGCCATTCGAGAACATAGAAAATTGATGTTGATGTCGCGTCCTTTCCAGTCCAGTTGCTTGAAAATATCCTCCAACGCAGCTGTGAACAGTTTCGGAGAAATAATGTCTCCCTGTCTCACGCCTCGCTGTAGTTGGATCGGATTAGAGCTCTGGTTCTGTAATCGGACCGAAATGGTGGCGTTTTGGTATAAGTACTTAGCACCTTTACTTTAGTACCTGTAGTCTATTTGGCACCTTTGGTGACACAGCAGCACTGCCCAAGTCTCAATCGAATCAAAGGCCACGAACGCTAAGCAAAGTGGCAAGTTATACTCTTCGGTCTCCTGTAGGACTTGCCGCAGCGTATGAATGTGGTCTATGGTACTCCTTTCGGACCCCGGCTTGTTCGACGAGAGCTTGTAAGTTGTCGAACCTGGGAGTGAGACGATTCGTAATGACTCTCGAAAACAACTTATAGATATGGCTCAGAAGCGAGATGGGTCTGTAGTTCTTCAAGAGAGTTTTGTCTCCCTCCTCGAAGAACAGCATCATATCGCTTCTGCAGCCTGCCTTTTGCGTTTTGCCCTCGAGGATGATTAAAGAGCTTCTGAAGGACCTGAAGTATCGGCTTACCGTCCGCTCTAAGGAGCTTTGTTGTGATTTCGTCATCACCCGCCGCCTTGTTGTTTTAAGCTGCTTGAGAGCCATTCTAATCTCGCAAAGGCTGACGTCCGGGATATCTTCAGAATAGTGTTGGGTAAGCTTGGCTCTAAGGTCTTTAGCCTTGCTTTCCACAGGCGTTTTCGTGGAATATAACTGTCCAGAGAAACTCTTAATCTCCCTCAGGGTTTCAGGTGTTGACGCAATGATGCTGTCCTCAGCTGTCCTGTCTCAGTTTTCAGCCTCGTCAATTGGCTTTGCCCAATAGACAGATCTCTGGCGAACACTTTGGGGCCTTTGTTCCGCTCAATGGCCTCTTTAATACGTCGGGTATTAAATTGGCGAAGGTCGCTCGTCAAAGACTTAGATATCTGTCTATTGAGTTGCCGATAGCGAAGGGCATCCGCTGAGTTCTGTAGCCTTATTTCGTATCTTTGATCCATGAGTAGGAGAGTCTTACTGGAGAGTTTCTTTGATTTGGGACGGCGGGTTTTAAACTACTTGGACCCTACCGTGCGGACAGTATCCACCACCATGTTGTATAGATCGTCCACATCGATGCTGTTCTCAAGGGTTTCGAAACGGTTTTTTGATTGCTTATGATAATTTTTATTTGAACAAATATTTTACCCTACAAATAAATTTATTACTTCTTTACTACTCAATTATACTTAACTTTTAAGAAATAGGAAAATTTAATAGGATCATTCAAGTACAAAGCGGCGGCGCATGGTGTTTTTTGATTGGTTCATTTACTTTACCTGCGAAACTTACCTTGTGCTATTGTTTTACTTAGTATTGACTTAGATATTGAACTATACACGGTTCATTTTCGACCACCGGCAGAGCGAGGCCCACGTTATGGGTCTATTATGTAAACATCATGGCAGTGCTTTTTTAATTTATCAATAAAATCATTTTTTGAATAATGATTTAGACTTTTAATTTTGTAACACGCTGTGAAACGCAGAGACGCCTAAACCTATATCTTAAATTTTTATGATAAAAAATGAAAATAACAATACCAAGATGTTATGCATAATGTTTACATGATGTGGGCTTCGTTTTACAGATGGTTGAAAATGCACCGTGTATAGATGTTAGATGCTTTTTGTAAAACGATTTTTTACTCAAGTAGTCACCGTCACACTAGTAAATCCCTATGTCAAGAAATGCAAAAAGTAATGAAGATTTATGGATAAAAATCCCGTGCCACAATCGATGCCTAAGTTTCGCTTGATAAGGAATGAATCATCATGATATATGTTGATATATTTATAGTAAACAAGATGTTATGATTATATCGAAGCCAACTAAGTATAGCATTAGAACTAAGTAAAGTACTTTTTTATGTTTTCAATATAATTTTATTGTTGATTCGAAGTTGTTTTTACAATGTTATGTCATACCGAGCATGATAATTTAAGATTCACGAAACATTTTGCATAGTCTTAGGTAACGACAAGTTGTTGATTAATATTTTTTTGATTATATGATGTTTTTTTTATTCATTGGTTAGGACCAACCGTAGATTTGTCTGTAAAAAGAGCTACAAAACCAATTTACCCTCGATTTGGGAATATTTCCGGGTAAATTCCCATTTTGGGAATATTCCCGGGTAAATTCCGGGTAGATTCCGAGAAAGTTTCCAAGCTGCCCATCTCTATCGTGGAGTATTGTAAGGTACAGAGAGGTAATATGGTCACCTTAAGCTTTAACTAGATTATAGCTTTAACCCTACAGTGCAGGATTTTTTATTTCGGCCTCAAAAAAATGCATAAGCTTGCAAATGTGGGGTTATCTATCGGTTTTTTTTTTAAATAATCTAATCTCAATAGAAACATACTTATGTATCTTTTTGTGTATGACCCACATGCGGCACATCATGCATTGTAATGTAAATCTGTATTGCGGATTAAAAACAGATAAGAATAAAACAAAATGGTTATAATCAACCTTTATTCATGAAAATTGACCGTTTTGTAAAAGCTAATTAAGTATTTGTTAAATTCAGCCTAGAAACTTTACAATTAAAGTATTTGTACTTAGAAAAATATAAAACTTTTGTTGAAAAATAGGAACACAGAAAAAAAATACAAAAAATTTGGAACTATTTGTGGAATGACAAAAAACAGTTCTTGTCCTTGTTGATGCAAAGTGCTACTTTACATTTTTGCCAAGTTACAAAAGATTTCCCCTTACAAGCAGGTAACTTACAACGCTGCCTAGCATTTGACCAAATAGGAAAGTGATCAATTCCGTCTATCCTGACATCTTTAGGTGGTACGTTGACTTTTGGCTTTTTCTTCTTTCTTTCTTCAAGCATGTCCGTTACGATGGTCTTCCTTTCTTTCTTCTCAATGATGGTCCACACAAACACAAAGCCTTGGCTACTTCCAGCCGAAATTGTCGTAGTTTCATCATATTCGTGTTTTTTCTTTGCGTCTCTACTTTTTTATACAGCAGCCAGCTGTTTATTAGTATCACGTCCAGCAAATGGTAAAACAATCTCATATACCACTTTCTGGTACGCATTTTTATTTTGTGCTTTCCAATGAAAGAGTCCAGCAAGTCTACTCCGCCCATATGCCGGTTGTAATGTCCAATTATTTTTGGGGCGTCGACTTCTATGTATTGTTTACGTTTTTTACAGAAACGTTTTTCTGTATATTTGGGTTGTTCTCCAACAAAAGAAGATGCTAGAACAACAGGTTTGCTGTCTAGCCACAATACTGCTGAGACTGGCACTGCATCAACAGTGGCAACCCACCCTTCAGAATAACCGCGTGACTTTTTATCTGCCATCAATTCTTTTTGAGTTGGCATTTTCAAACTCTTTCCTAAACGACCTCTGTTTACGGTGCCTAAAGAATGGATGCCCACTTTGGCCAAGTAAGAAATTAATTCGGGAGACGTGTAATAATTGTCGAAGAAAATTTTATAATTTTGATTTCTCGGAACACAACGACATAGACGTACGACAATGTTACAACTGGCTCCTAAATCACGTTCATCAGACAGTCTCAATTCAGGATCATTTTCTGTGCCTGAGTAGATTTCAAAGTCATAGGCAAAACCTTTATCATCACACAAGACCAACAACTTGTATCCCCATTTGTGAGGTTTGTTGGGGAGATACTGACGCAGAAAGTTGCAGGCTTTGGTTGCGCACATTTGTTCATCAACTGAAAGAGTTTCTCTTTTTGGGACAGCTTGGCATTTCTTTCTTAATGTTTCCAATAGGGGTCTAATACGGAAAAGTCTGTCATGTCCTGGCTCTCCTCTTGGTTTAAAATTAACGTTGTCATTGAAGTGTATGACACTTCGCAGTTTTTCAAAGTCAGTGAGTGTCATAGTGTCAATTATGAGTGGTATACCTAATTCGGAATTCCACAACATGCGGATATTTGGTTGTGGCACCAATCCTAACAAGAGACAGATGCCTAAATATTTTTTGAGCTCCATCTTTGTGACAGTAACTGGCTTTGAAGGATTCTTTTGAATGCTATATTTAGTAGACTCTTCAGCAATGTGATCGAGCAAATCGGCGTCAAAAAAATACAAAAAGAACTGTAAAGGTGTTTAAAAATCAGTATATGGTTGCTCCAATATGTCTACTCCTGTAAATGTGGTATCAGGTTGCTGAAACTCCATCTTCCTCCATATATATTCTCTTTTCTTTGGCTTTGGCTTTGGCTTGACAGGCTGTGCGGTAGGTGGGATGAAGGAGGGAATAGGTGTTGGCTGAGCTCGTGATGTTACTCGTCTGGGTCTAGGATTTACTTGACCGGAAGTACTAGGCTGTGACGTGACTTTGGCTGAGTCAGATCTAACTAATATACTACTGCTTGACTGTGGACTAGGTATGCTTACGTTTTCATGGATGTAATCATCCAGTAGTACTTCAGGACACTCCTCCACTTCATTCATCACTAAATCCTTGATTCTGATTAAGTCGTCATCACTATCTTCATCTGACAGTTCCTGCTCATCTTCACTACCGGATGGAATTTCAAGAAAGTGTTGAATATCCGCAGTACTCAAACTTTTCCTACGCCTCATCTGCAAACAATACAATAATTTTGAGGACACTGATTGCATGGTGTGCCATATCCGTCACATACAAAAATTTGGTGATTTTATATACTATTTATCAATGAAATTACAAGATTACAACTAAAATAACAAATATAAATATAAACTTACCTCTGCTAATTATTTCAACACTAAAACATTCACTTTGTTCTATTTTTTTCAATTTTTTACTCGCCGTTCGTTGACCGAATTCAAAATTCCTTCCGTAATGAAGAAAAGTAATATGATCTTCATTTAGAGACATCTAACCAAAATGTCTGGAACCAAAATCAATACTCAAATACATCGTAGTTTATTTACTCAAAACTAGATGACGCTACTTGGATCAAGTTGTGAAATACAGACAATTATTTGGTATGTCCCTTATGTGGGACACTATGCGCTGTAGGGTTAACTAGATAGATTTAACTACCTTTTTAGGTATAACTGTAGACTCTCATTTGCAATGGGGTGCTCATATTAGGGTGCTGTCTGGAAGACTTAGTTCTGCTGCTTATGCTGTGAGAAAGATAAGGCAATAGACTGATGTTGAAACGGCAAGATTAGTATATTTTAGCTACTTTCATAGCATAATGTCATATGGAATTCTGTTGTTTCTCAGCGGCAGATATTGAGTCAATTTTTATATTACAAAAACGTGCTGTACGGGCTATTTATGGCCTTCGACCCCGTGACTCGCTGAAAGAGCTCTTCAAAGAGATAAATATAAGGTAATTAGAGGATAGATGGCCATAGTTTTTTTGGAAGGCTGTAAAAATGAATTAGATACCAAATAAAACACGTTAATATTTTTTTTCGTATAGTTTATTAAATACTAATCAACATGAACACAGTATTTTTAATCAATCTTTGATAGTTTTCTTATAATATATTTTAATTTTTTTAACAATGGTATGGCTGTCTCTCCTAAATTAATCAATATAAGATGGCCATAGAGGATGAGTCAAGATGGCCATATAATTATGAGATGGCCTATAGATGTTTATCTGAATGACTCAATCTTTACGACTCGATTTTGGTCTTCTTCCCTTTTCCTTTACCTTTTCGTGCATCTATTTTAATTCTATTGCCACATGGGTGACATTTGTCGTCAAATTCCGTACAATTTTCATGCACCCAGCGCTTACATATAACGCATTGAATCCAGTCTTCTATTAGTTCAGTCTCATAATAGTTATCACCGCAACGCAGTCATCGATTAGAGATCTTAGAGGAGAAGAATCACCGCTGTTCAAAAGAATAGGTTCTTCTTCGTCTTCCGCGTCAGTAGATTCGTGTCGTTTTAGGTGTATCTTCTATTTATTCTTAGTTTTTGTGTTTATTTTCTTCTGCTTACTTTTTTTCTGTACTGTTTGTTCTTCGTCTTCCATTTTATTAGAATCCTGCGTCATGGTTTTCTTGTTACCTTCTTTATTAGCAGATTTTTCCTGTTTGATTTTTTTGTGTCTTATTTTTTCATCAGATTTTGCTGGTCTCTTATTTTTCTTTTTGTCACAGTCTTTGCGGTAGTCTATGTGATTTTCTAAAGTTAAAACTGTTACTACTTGTTTTGTTTTTTTTCTAACTTGATATGTTTTCAGAGGTACTGGTGAAATGTCATTCAAAAATTTCGAGGGTGTCTCTTCTTTCTCGGATGTAGCCGTTTTCATTAATTGTCCCTGATTAACTGATCTGATATGCCCGTATTTTTTTTAACTTAAAATTATTTTGTTTAACTTGGATTTGAGACGGACCCGGCTGAATAAATTCCATATCAGGCAAAGAAGGAGTACTGTCTCCTCGTTTGACTGTCATTTTAGTTGGGTCAGAATTCATTTCTGGCAGTGAAGGGGTACTGGATCTTCGTGCAGATTTGATTCCAGATTGGTTTGAACGATTTTGTTTAACTTCAAATAGAGATGGGCTGTTGCGAAGAGCATGGATATGAGATGAGCCAGGTTGGCCGGGTTCCATCTGAAGTAAAGAAGGGCTACCGTTTCTGTTGTTGCTGTAGCTCTAGAAGAAACATGACGGTAGCTGTCTTCATTCTGCTTGTCTGTCGCTGCAAAAGCATAATCTGGAACAGCTGAACGATTAAATGGGTAAATACCCGTTGCTCTAAAGCCAGCTACGGCGTTTTCATATGTCGCTGCTTTGCTCCAGGCTGTCGATAACAAATCTCCGAATTGAAGACGGGTGAGTCGTCTTCCAGGGTTTCGTTTAAGCCACATGCGACATGCTTCATAATAATATGCTTTAAGTGCCTTAAACACAGATCTGTCTAATGTTTGAAGATAGTGCGTTGTGTGACTTGGTAGTGTAAATAAGCAGATGTCGTTTGCAGCAGCAAATTCTAACATTTCGACAGAGTTGCAGTGAGATGTATGAGCATCCGGACAAAGCAATACTTTTCCAGCTGGCTTCCTAGGCAAGAAATGTGTTTTCAGCCACACGAAAAATATAGCAGCTTTAATGTATGCGGATTTCTGTGACATGAAAAGCACAGATCCAGGTGGAATTCCATCTTGCCATTCTTGTTTTTTGTTTTTACCTTTCATTATGCAAGCTGGTGGAAGGAACGTTGCAACGTTGCAACAGCCAATACCAGTAATTGTTTCTCCTTTTTCTGATGAAGTTACAGTAGATACTGCTTTCGATGCCTTTTTTGCAAGCACGTGACCGGGTCTGTTATATAACTGAAGCCCTGATTCATCCATGTTAAAAATGTGGGAAGGCTTGTCAAATAATTCGAATTCTTCCAACAAGTTGTACAGAATATCGTAATACGCATTAACTTCCTCTCGGTTCAACGCTTCACAGCGTGCCAAAGAAACACCTTCAGCTTTTCTCGTACTTACTACGTAACTAACTACGTCAATAGTGTCATCACTAACCACCAGTAAACAAAAACATGAATGTCAAAAAAATAAACAACAATTACTCACTTTTCATCGTTTTTTTTCTCCGAAGTACCAATACAGTGTAACATGCTCGATAGTTGCATTCATACTAAGGCGTTATCGTGCTGTCCTCTCTTAGAATATGTTGGAATTATTTTCATTGGCCAACTTTCCTCTATGGCCATCTACCCTCGAATTACCCTACTTACAGTGTCTTCTCAATACATTCTCGAGAATATTGTTTACGTTCGTAAGAACATACATTTATTTCTTAAGAAAAGTAACGTACACAATTTCAATACCAGAAATAAAGATAAACTTGCCGTTCCAGGCTTCAGACTGCGAAAAGTAGGAAAATCGTTTATGGGAAATTGTATTCGTATTTTCAACAAATTACCACAGGGTATTGCTGAACTCCCTGTACATAAACTTAAATCGTATGTCAAAGTAATTTTAATGAAAAAGGGCTATAACACTGTCAATGATTATTTAAATGATAGAAATGTATGGCATTAAATTGTCCCATCTCGTACTTGCTTAAACCTTGTAAAAATCACCTTACCTTATTCATTAAAATTTATTTAAAAAGAGGCTGACAGTAGTGACCGAGTTTCTTGCGCTGCTTCTTCTCGGCACTAGCCCAGACTTGTCCTGAAGCAGTGGTAGCTTTAAATTGGGACGTGTAATAGCGCCTCCTGGGGCCTATTTACAGAAATAAAACTGATTTTAACTTTTAGTTAGTATACTTCTACCTCCCCTAAGTATACGTCTCAAAAATTAAGGGGAGGAATGAAACAGAAACATATAGTCGTAAATATAGTTTAATATGTATTTCAAAACAAGGTACATAATCTTTGAAAAGAATTAGGAACTTTAGTAAAATCAACTTTAAAAAAAAAGGGTCATTTACAAAAAAAAAAAGAAATACAAAGCCTCATGTCTAGCTACTCTGTCTTCCTTACAAATAAAGTAATACCAAGACTTACAATTTTTCGTACCTTTCTTTGTCTTTTTCTTCTTACGGTGAGCTTTATCAACCGTCTAAACATTTACTGCTGCACATTTTTTTTTAAATAGGTTTATTCAATTATTGTTTTAGGCTACTGATTGCTTTACGTCGTGTAATGGTACTAGTGCGAACCTTCTCTGGGATCGTCATCATTTCTGTGAAGGATGTATCTCCTGTGTCCTTTGTATTACCTGCAGATGTTTAAGGTCTAGCTAGGCTGAACAAAGGACGAAAAAGACGAAGGCTGTACCTCTCGATGATATGGGACGTCGGCTATGTTAAATAAATAAATAACGTTTCTTTTTTTAATTTTTTTTTTCTTTATTAGGGAAACAAACAGCTTAATATAACACATTATAACTTATAAAATACAACGTACACGCTAGCCAAAGTAGTTTCCACTATTAGGTTTTACATTTATATATGTTGAATCAGGAACTTGCACAGATTATCCCAAAGAAAAAGATTAGGTACAACAATATGCAAACCATGAAACTAAATAGGAATTAAAAACAATTGGTTTCTTAAAGCAAACTAGAAAATTAAATATAGCTTAATAACTAATTACAAGCTGCGTTCTTACATGAATAATTCTTTAGAAGGCGACGAAAACTTGTAATATTCTCATGAAATATGTCGATGTCACTGTAAGTACAATTGTATCTATTACTAGCTCTTATGAGAAAGCTATTGGCTCTATAATTAGTTCTGCAAAAGGGCACAGAAAAAGTAAGCCTATGCCGAGCGCTAGGTCCAGAACATCTCAGTGCCAATCGGTTTAGTAAGAAGGGAGAATCAAGTTAACCATTAATAATTTTGTATAAAAATAATTGATCTTTATGCTCACGTCGAATTAGCAACGTTTCAATCTTTTTAGTATTAGAGTTCCTAAACCTACACATCAAACATCTGATAAATCTCTTCTGAATTGCTTCCAGCATATTGATGTACTTAATTACTCAATTCTCAATTCAATAGCCGAAAAATTGGTCATTTTCATAAAAAAAATTAAAACTCGAATATCTCGAAAATGGTTAAGTTTAGGATGGGGGGTTCCATAGTGAAATCATTCAGAAATGATGTGTACTACACGCCCTTAACGGATCTAGGTCGACTTTTCCTGTAACCCTGTATATTTTGTCAGGAGTCAATTTATACTTGTCATAAACCTCTCCAAGCAACTGGTAGAATTTAACAATGGCCACTTTATTAAATCCCATTGCTCTAGCTGCTGATGTGGCTTCGGGCTTACGAATGGATAAATCTGGATGACGCCTTAAGAAACCTTTGAGCCAATCAACTCCTGCCATCTGTTTGTCAGTATTAAAATTGTGCGCCTTACCATTTCTCACAGCCAGTTGATATGCTAGACGTCTCAGATCGAGAGTTGTCAGTCCAAAAAGACGTTCTTCCATATGTTTTAGATATTTCACCATTTCGTCTTCTTCTTTTTTTGTAAATATAGGTTGTTTAGGGCCCAATGGTACACCAATTTTAACTTCACCACCTTCTTTCATTTTTTTAACATATCGCTCCAGGGTAGTCTGAGGCACTCCGTATTCAGAAGCGGCTTTTCTGTAGCCCATTTCTTTACTTAGCACTTTATCTATAGCTTTTTTCATAGAAATTGTTGACCACTCTCCTCTTTTAGTCTTTTTCTTGTATGTACGTACCATTGTTTTACCTGAAAAGTAAAACCATGTTAGGTACGTAACTATTTATAAACATAGATACCTAAACGAAGACCCACTTCCCCATGTTGCCCCTATACCCCATCTTACCCCATACCCAATACCCCGTCTTGCCCCAAAGGCAGATTAAGAAAAAAATAATTTCTCAAAAAAATAAATACGAACTGAACTTTTGTCCAACTATACCAGCACAAAGTAAACAACATTAACAAACATATACGAGAAAAGACATATATTGGGTAGTCATAATTACCTTACAGTAAAGACGTTTTTAACTGCGTAAAATTAGATCGACGAGACACTCCACGTAATTTTTGTTTGTAAACAAAAAACGCGTGCCCTCCCACTCACTGTTTCTGTCGCACTGACGGTTGATCGAGTATGGCTTCCTATTGGCTTATTGCTTTCTATTCGCAAGAGTCTAGTTTCTTGTGTGTGCGTGACCCCGTCTTACCTCACGTCCCCATCATGCCCCCCTTCCCCTAACAGGAACTCAAGGCGTATGGTAGGCATGTAAAGGCGATATCCCTAGATCCAAACTATATGAATTATAAGGACGGGATGCTAATTCTTCTTCGACGGGAAGCTTTACATATGTAACACTTTGTAGTGGCTTTATTGTCAGATAGTGTTGCAGATTTTTTCGTCAACCAGTTTAATAGGCAATGCTGAGCTGTAAAGATAATCCCGTTGATAGTTACTGTGGTTGGTGATAAATTTGCAATTTGATTCTAATCGTCTTGAATTGTCTGGTCAGTCTCTTTACCATATCGCATGCGAATTGGCCTACAAAATCTCATAGAGTTGGTACGTGGATTTCGCCAGTATATTTTATCTCGATTATTAAAAATGGTATTGAGACCAAAAAAGACAGAAAAAATTGAGTTTCTTTTAAAAACGACGTGTAAGTCATAAACTGTCAGCTTAAGAGAGATTTTTTATTTATTATTGTTAATCTAGAACATAAAAACTACAAAAAAACAATAATGGTTGATACCTTACTCCAAAAAAATAAGAGGCTTACTACAATTAATTAAGGAAAGTAAATTCAATAAATAATTAAACCAAACTCGTAAGTGTCAAACAAGTAAATTAACGAAGAGGATGGTATTGAAATTAAAACAAATTAGTGAGTGAAAAATGGCCTTTAATTAAAAAAAAATCGTTCATTTTAATTTAAAAAAACCGTCACAAGTCATTAAAACTAGTAATGCAACGAATACTACTTTTACGAATACGAATATCAAACCTACTATTCGGCGAATACGAATAACTCGCCATGCTAATAAAATACTTTTCTATTTGATGAATGTTTACTCTTCTAATAATTAAAATTTACAACAGGCAAATTTTTATTTAATAAACATAAAATTTGTAGATTTTCTGGTTTGAGGCGATTTCTTTTTTCAGTCTGGATGTTCCCAGTCTAGTACTACATAGACGCAGCCATTACTAACGTTTGTCTGAGTTACTTACTTAGGTACTATCCTACTTTTGATACAAAATAAATACAGACCATATACTTACTAGGTAATTTATCGAAGTGTTTCAAAATAACACTTTGTTCTCGTTTACGAAAAGACATTTTCAATTTAACTTCAACTTCTTTCAATTCGCAGAAAATAAATAAAACAACACTCTTGCTTGACTTATGCTCACGACTAACAAATGAAATGAACTAAAGAAAGAAAGGAATGAATGAATAAATCCATTGTTCGTTGTCGTAATAATAGGGAAACTCCCGGAGCCGAGGGAACTGTATAAACTATGGCCGGGGAGTCCCCCGTTGCGTCGTTGTTGTGGTTAAGGGCCTCTGCACACGTCTTATTTTTACGCGCGTTTATCAAATCTGAAGTAAATAGAGTTACGTACAAAAAAATAATAATATTCGTCTTAGTATTTGTCGAACGAATATTCGTATTCGTATTCGTTAAATTAATAATTAAAACCTAAAAACAATAGAATTAATTAATTAAATTTTCAAAATGGCCCCCAGCCTCCTGTAAACACACTATTGTGTGTTAACCATTAACATGTCCAGTGTTGCCATGAGGGCCATTGCCCTCATGGTAACACTTTGTGTTGTTCGACGCAATTCTGCAGGATTTTCCCTTATTTCTGATGCAGCTGCAAAAATTTAAGCACTTAATTGCTCTAATGGTGGTCAAATCTAATAGTGTAAGATCCTGAGATCTTGGCGGCCATGCAATAGGACCTCCTCTAACAATCCACTGGGGGTAAGTTTCATTTAAATAATGACGCACTGTACGTGCAAAACGTGCTGGAGCTCCGTCTAACTGCAGCAGCATTCGCCTTCTTATCGCTAACGGAACGTCACCCAAAAGCAAGGGCAACGTATTTGTTAAGAAGTCCAAATATGCCTGTTGGTTAAGTCTGCTTGGTAACTCAAACGGGCCGATTAGTTGATCGTCAATCATCTCAGCCCATACGTTGATAAGAAATTGAGCCTGGAAAGATGTTTCTCTAATTACGTACGGGTTTTCAGCGGCCCAGGCATGTAAATTTCGATGATTGGTGATACCCGCTCTAGTGAATGTGGCTTCGTCTGTCCACAATTTTTTTCTCATAAAATGTGGGTTGTTTCGTTGCTGCGATATTATCCTTATAATGATATTATAATGTGATAAGTATATTATTTAATGAGTCTTTGAAACAAAGCTTCTTTTTTAGCTTGTAATAAAGTCAATTTTTTGACATCCATATTAACTAGGTGAAAATAATTAAAAGATAATTATTAGCAATATGGCGGGTGCGAAAATATGCGTACAAATTACGCAGGTGAAACTAAACGCCGATTGGATCCGTCTTGTAAGGATCAGAAAATAATATGATTTTAACTGATTTTATGGTGTGGCGTGTAAATAGTCACACCAGGTGGATGGGGTGGAAGCTTTATTAAATAAACCAACCAAAAAAAAAGATGCGACTAAGTACCTAGTCGCAGGCGAATATAATTTAGCGGGAGTACTAAAATTACTAAACCTAAAATTAAAACAAATTATGCGCGCAAGGCACCGATCTGGTGATGCAGTTCCCTTCTCTCCTGGGTGGGTTTTCAATGTAAATGGGGAGTGAAGACAGGAAAACCAGGAACGTGCAGTGATTTTGATGATTATAAAATATTGAGGTTTTCAGGTGATAATATTCGGCGAAGTATAGATGGAAGAGTAACAAGCAAGATTGACAGCAAGTTTTCTTCTTTTTCCTTTGACAGGAGTTGCTGTCTATGGCAGTGCCGTGTGCGTGCCATGGAGGGCAGATGCAATAATTATAAATTAAATAAGATTAATACTACGTGCAACCAGTATCTGTTTATTCTGTTGTCTATTATAAGCTGAGCCAGACTTTTAGGAGTTTCTTTCCTCTCTATAGCTCTGTTTAAAATAAGTTCTACATTCGGCCCATTTACAATAACTGGATGAAAGGCATTTAAAATGCTTGCACAAATCCTTATGTCATCCATTAAATGGGTGGCAGCTAAATTGAAATATTTTAAAGTCTCTTTTAAAACGGCTATTTACCACTTCTACCACTACCTGCATAACGTAACACATCTCGACTTGTTGGCCTTTATACACACATCAACACGGTCCATCCATGTGACATCTATATCTTAAAAGAAACGTTATTTAAATACAGTCATTTTAAAAAAAAATATTAATTCGATTGGATTACTTAGAATATTGTTACGAACGTGGAGTTCGGGATTTGGATAAAACACCGTTGACTTAATAGAAGAATTTATTAGGCGATGAACAGGTCGCAAACACTATCACACAAGCCAAATCACAAGAATCGTAGTCCGGTAGGTCGCTGAGGTCGTTGGTTCCAAAACACTATTAGCCAATCCGCAGAGTAGTACTTTAATCCGTTGGTATCGCTAAAGTCGTCGTTACTTCGCACTAGATCACTTTTCGCAGGTATCGCACCGAAAGCTCAGAATGAACTGACTGCGGCGTCTTAAGTCCTGTTATTTATATATCTCAACATCGATGCCGGTCGTACATACTAGAATGTTCATTTTCCAGAAAAATCACAAGGACGTTTAAACGTAAACAACTCTAGTGAGTTATACCATTTTGCGCCTTAATCTGTATACTTAAAGTTCAATGTCGCTTGCACTAAGGTCTTGTTATTACTTTGTGGTTCAACTTAGGTAGTTATGTACATTCCTCTAGCGATATCTCGAAGCATCTAGCATGTCCGCGACACTGCCCTCCTCTTAGAGATGCTCGTCCCGAGCGTCATCGTTATTCCCGTTATAACGTGCCAAGCGGTCGATGTGAACTACCTTAAGTGCTCCTCTCGGTGGCCTTTGGATCCGGTATGTAACATCGTTTATTCGCGTGACAACTTTGTACGGCCCTTCCCATCTTGTCTGTAATTTAGGTGACCTCCCTTTTTTCCGTATCGGGTTATGTAGCCAGACTAGTGCTCCTTCATCAAAACCACTGGTATTTGCTTTCCGGTCATATCTAGTCTTCATGTTTTCACTCGACTGCAAGCCGTTTTCTCGCACCATGGCATAAATGTCCCGCATCTTGTCTTGCAAATCGGAGACATAATCCTGTACGGTGACGTGATCGTCTGGCGCTCCTCCGGTTACAAGGTCTACCGGTAACCTTAGCTCTCGTCCGAAGTTAATATATGCCGGCGTCGTTTTCGTGCTCTCATGTTCCGAAGTCCTGTAGGCGAGAAGGAACGGTGCAATGTACTTGTCCCAGTCCCTTTGATGGTTGTCCACCAATTTTGCTAAATGCCTCTCTAGTGTTTGGTTAAACCTTTCTACCATGCCGTCGGACTGAGGATGATAAGCAGTGGTTCTCGTCTTGTGCATGCCCAATATTTTGCAGACTCCTTGAAACACGTTTGACTCAAAGTTTCTGCCCTGATCGGAATGAATTTCCAGGGGTACACCATATCGGCATATGACTTCTTCAACCAATTTAGAGGCTACGGTCGTAGCTTCTTGATTAGGTATAGCGAAGACTTCTGGCCACTTGGTGAAGTAATCCATAACGACCATAAAGTACTTGTTCCCCGACTCTGTCACAGGGAATGGTCCGGCAACATCCACTGCTATCCGCTCCCATGGTGCACCAACGTTATAAAGTTGAAGGTGTCCTCGACTCCTGGTGGATGGACCTTTTACTGCAGCACAAGTGGTACATTTCCGGCACCAATCTTGTACATCAGCTCTGCAGTTAAGCCAGTAGAATCTATCCCGTAGCTTTGTTAAGGTCCTTTTTACACCCAGATGTCCTCCTGATATGCCATCGTGTACCTCTCGGAGAACATCCTTGATCCTTTCCCTTGGGACGACCAGCTGTAGATGGAACTCTCTACCGTTAGGTTTTTCCCATTTCCGGTAAAGTATCCCGTTCTGCAAAATGAAACTGTCCCATTGAGCCCAGTACGCTTTAGTCGTAGCACTCGTAGGCGCAACTTCATGCCATCTCGGCTTACCGTTTCCGCGTTTCTTCCATACAATGATCAGTCGTATGTCTTTGTCTTTTTCCTGAGCTTCTCTCATGGACTCATCTTCCCAGGATCCCGGAGGACTTGTCCTCGTTATTTGTACACAGTCCTCTTTAGATTCCGGCTTGATGCAGTGTTTGCACTCCTCTGGGCACGGTGAGAGGGCGTCAGCATTCCCGTGTATCTTTCCACAACGATGATTGATGGCTTCTCTTGTTCTCGAACCATCCAGCATCCGCTCCTTAGGCCTGTTTGTTTCTCGTTTCCGTGGCTCCCAAGCAGAAGATGGTGTCTCATGCTTCTTCGAAAATTCTTCGAGGCGTTCCTCCAACTTACTAACCATTTCAGCAAGCTTAGTTGTTTGCCTATCTTTCTTGGGACAGGTGAATTGCAGGTGGCCCTTTTCTCTACATTTGTAGCACATCGGTCTGGTTGCCATTTTCCTAGGGGGAAATGACATCTTCTTTTCCTGCACTTCTCGTATCTTGTAAATTGGCCGAACATCTGTCCTCAGAGCTTCTACTTCCAGAGCGTGCGCTAGAGCTTCCTTCAGTGAGGTATGGTGGCGAAGCCCCACTTCAGCTCTAATCTCCGTATCTGTGATCCCATCGACAAATGCTTGCAGAATAGTGGAGTCCACTATCTTTGCATCAGCAGATGGGTATGCTTTGCGGACTAATTTTTCAATCTCCAGAGCCCATTGCTGTAGTCCTTCTCCAGAACGTTGAACCCGGTCCCGTAATTGAGCGCGGAAGACATGCTCCAGGTGACGTTCTCCAAAACGAGCTTCTAGTGCCCCCATCAGGTCCTTGAATGTGCTACCCGAAGATGGTAGCGCCTCCAAAACAGAAAGAGCCGATCCCCGTAGAGCGACAGTGAGAGCTGTTAGGCTCTGTTCCTCTGTCCACCCGTTAGCAGAGACAACGGTCTGAAACTGTTGGCGGTAAGCGGTCCAGGATGTAGTGCCGTCATAGGGTGGCACTTTCACTCTGGGTGCCAGGTTGGTAAATGCGAAGTCACTTGATGCGGCGGGTCCAGCGGTCTCCAGTTTCAGTACCTTTCTTTGCAATTCAGCGAAGTTCACTTGCATGTTTTTTATGGTGGCTTCCAGGTTAGTCACCCTTCCTTCTACCAGGTCGACATTCTTCTGTAAGTTTTGCACCATATCACCCACTGAACCTACGGCATGCAGTACTTTTTGTTGTTCTTGATGCATTTCTTCCTGTTTCCCTTGAATTTCCTCTTGCATTTTATCCTGTTTCCCTTGAATTTCCTCTTGCATTTTATCCTGTTTCCCTTGAATTTCCTCTTGCATTTTATCCTGTTTGCGTTGAATTTCCTCACGCATTTCTTTTTGCTCTTGGTACATAAAGTCCATCATCTGCATTAATCTACTGAAGTCGAATGCAGATGCTCTGGCCTCTTGAGCTGAGGGTGTAGGGCGGTGAGAGGAGCCAGTAGGTGGGGTCTGTGATGTAGTTGGTAAAGCTTCCATTCCAGTACATGGGGCCTGGTCGGTTGGCGATGCTTGATGGGCGGAGCCAATGGGCGTATCCCGCTGATCGGTGGTTTGTCGAGCAGCAGCTGTGGCTTCCGCAGCTTGCTGTGCCCTGGTTCTGACGCCAGCAGTATCTTCCCTCGGAGTCACTGGCATTTCCAAATCCACTTCTGACACCAAATGTTACGAACGTGGAGTTCGGGATTTGGATAAAACACCGTTGACTTAATAGAAGAATTTATTAGGCGATGAACAGGTCGCAAACACTATCACACAAGCCAAATCACAAGAATCGTAGTCCGGTAGGTCGCTGAGGTCGTTGGTTCCAAAACACTATTAGCCAATCCGCAGAGTAGTACTTTAATCCGTTGGTATCGCTAAAGTCGTCGTTACTTTGCACTAGATCACTTTTCGCAGGTATCGCACCGAAAGCTCAGAATGAACTGACTGCGGCGTCTTAAGTCCTGTTATTTATATATCTCAACATCGATGCCGGTCGTACATACTAGAATGTTCATTTTCCAGAAAAATCACAAGGACGTTTAAACGTAAACAACTCTAGTGAGTTATACCATTTTGCGCCTTAATCTGTATACTTAAAGTTCAATGTCGCTTGCACTAAGGTCTTGTTATTACTTTGTGGTTCAACTTAGGTAGTTATGTACATTCCTCTAGCGATATCTCGAAGCATCTAGCATGTCCGCGACAATATTGTCCTATGTCCTAAGGTGCAAAACAAGTTGGTCTTCTGTACCCAGATTTTCGGGCATTCCTAAGAGCTTTGCTTTGAAGCATATCCCATGGGATTTAGGTCTGGTGATTAAGCAGGCCATTCTAAGGCCCTAACATTATGACCCTGCAACCAAGCTGTTACCGTTCTCGCCGTATGTGCCCGGGCATTGTCTTGCACAAGCAGGAAATCTTGCTCCATTTGTGTTCTGTGGGGCAAGATTATGGGTCCCAGCACCTGTTGACGACATCTTTTTGCCGTCCACCATAATTGTTCCTTCTTGGTATGGGTAAACTTCCTGGGAGTGCTGGAGTCGGCTTCATCGCCCAGGGACTCTCCAAATACGCGTCCTTCGTGAATTTGGATGGAAGCCGTACCTGGATTCATCCGTGAACAGCACATAGATGATTGCTCCGAACCCATTCCAATCGTCGTCCTTGATTGCCTCTCCGTTAGGGTGATATACTGTATACCTTATTAAATTTAACATCATCGTAATATTTTTATTAATTAATTATTCTCTTGAGAGATGATTGACACCCAAATGTAGAGGCACAAATTCACTCACCAGTGCCTCTCTATTTGCATTATATAAACTTGTTATTGGGGATTTTGACTTGCACAACAGAGAAGAGATTCTTCTATAGGAGTATCCAGTACGTGCTTAAATTAAATTGACTCCCAAAGCAATTCGCGGGTTCTTACAAGTGAGAACTGAAATGATTTGATTAAAAATAATATCATAGATTTCCTTTGACAATCCAGTCCAGAATCTAAAAACAGTATCATCATTCGTTCGATGTTTTCAAAATCGTAATTATACTCAATTTCATGCACACTCTGCATCTGCATAGACTGCATGTCTCTTTTTGTAAATACCTGTGAGAGCTCATGAAGTTCTAGAAACTCCCAATTATATAATGATTTATGTTCATTGCAAACTCGTGCATTGACCGTCACAAATACTTTTTGTGATTTTCAAACTCGCTTTATTTGACTGACTGCTACACAGTACCTCGTACTATGTTCCAGTATGTGCAGTAGGTCACAAAACAATGTCTACTAGTGGTCGTAGTGTGCGTAAAATCATCTAGCTCCATTAATTCATGTCTCGCAGGCCCAGTAGGTGTGGCATATGTTTGACTCCGGAACAAAGACATGCCACATAATGCACCTCATCAAGGTTCTGGCACATCTCTGCCCAGCATGAATAACAAACATGTTAGCCTGATGGAATCTGAAAAAAAAAAAAAAAAAAGTACACTTGTGTACTTGATTTAGTATTTATTAGTATTTCTTAAGCTTATTAAGTCATATTACCTCTAGGAAATATTCTTGCAATTATTTCATGCCTTTTTGGTCCATCTGGCAATGAGTAGTCCGAGCAAGAGAGAGTAAGTACCATACACAAGAACTTCGATTAATTATTGAAGGTTCTCTGTGTGTCAAATAACATATTATGTTATTTGACACTTGAACACGTTTCGTTCTTCTGTTGTTGCGTGCCCTATTTTAATTGTTCATTACACAAAAAAAACTTATTTTTAGTAATGATTTTAGTTTGATAATGTAAGAAGTACTATACATTAACGAAATAATTTTCATTTATTTAATATTTTAATACAAACAATATTCTTTATTTTGATATTTTAGCAACTTGCAATTATAATATCAGTATATAAACTTGAAAAATAATGTATTCTATAATTTTTCAAGTTTATATACCGATATTACAAACAATATTGCTGGGCATACAAGTTCATTTAGGCACATACCTGTGTCATTATCTCCCTATCCCAAATAGCAACAAAATGAAGTGTACAGGTCGGGATATTCTCCTTTGGCCCAAGGTTGCTGTCTACAAACTCTTCCCTCCTCAAATATTATGGAATACGAGGATTAGGAAAAGCTCTCCAACTGAATTCGTACATTTCAGTTGGTTGATATAGGACGCTACCAATCCTCGACCCTGTTAAGCGAAGACGAATCTCTTTCTTTCTGGTCTGGCAACTCAAAAAATGTACTGTTTTCATTTTGCTCTGTTAATTTTTTGATAATATGAACGCCGAAAAGACAGTGCCTCTCAGGTTCTGTCACCTAAAGAGGAACGATAACATTTACAAATTGTGCCAGTAGACGAAAATATGCATTCTGGCTCGACGCTTGTCGGCGGTATTGGTTTAAAATGATTATACTTATTATAATTCCATTTCGATTTATCGCAAATAACGAAACAATATCGTTAAATAAAATTCATTTATTTGACGAGTCTGATAAGAACCGAAAAAACCGAGTAGGATAATTTTGGGAACCGGTTCTTTCAGGATAAAAGGAATCGGGTAAAACCAGATCTTTTTTGGAACCGCGTAGAACCGGGTGCATGCCCTACTGATAACGTAAAATATTATTTGTAGTTCAATGGAATGGATTGAATGGAAATTTTGTAAGAAAAACATGTCCGATAGCCTACCTCTATAGGAATCTCAGGAGAACTAACAATTCCTGTGACCGATTAAGTACCTACTATAAAGAGTTAATTTTGCTCCAAGTCAATGAGCTTTAAATAAGAGGCTGACCACCACCAGATCCCGAGCAAATCTGTGTATGCAAGCAGATTTCATTTTGGTATTCTTTTTAAAATCACTCCAAGCTTTTATTCAGGCAGAATTTGAGGTTCCGGGACTTGCCTCCACCGAAAATCAAACTTATTAGGAACCAAATATGCTGCAGGTTCGATTGGTGCTGCAGGCTCGATTGGTGCTGCAGGCTCGATAAGTGCTGCAGGCTCTATGGGTGCTGCAGTCTCGATGAGTGCTGCAGGCTTGATGGGTGCTGCAGGCTCGATGGGTGCTGCAGGCTCGATGGGTGCTGCAGGCTCGATGGGTGCTGCAGGCTCGATGGGTGCTGCAAGCTCGATGGAAGCTGCAGGCTCGATAGGTGCTGCAGGGTCGATAAATGCGGCAGGCTCGATGGGCGCTGCATGCAGGATTGAGTATGACTGGGCGTGTCTGGGCGTGACTGGGTCGCCACGATTGATCGACCACTAGTGGCGGTGAGCCTTCCTCGTCACTATCTCCCTCCATATTATAATATGGCCGCTAAACTCTCGGCACTATCAATGACTGCAGCTCATCTGCATCATCATCACTATCGAAAAACGAAATGGAACAACGCTTTCATAAATCATAGGTCTTCGCCGGGTGTGTAATGCATCTGAAATTGTTGGTTTAATAGTTTTTAAAGACATCGAATACGATTGAGGACGTCATAACAATAATAATAGAATACCAATAAAGTATTTATGATATCGTATGCGTGCGACATGCGACATTGATACAAACGTGTGACACTTATCAGTTCCAAATCAGTGTTTCATAGGAGTTTTGCGAGGGAAACGAAAAGAGAAAGATGGACTTATTTCGTAATTTTCTGAAATTATCCTAAGAGGCATTTATTGTGATAAAGTGGTGGCATTGTTCTAATAATGTGTCAGTGAGTAGGATAAATCGATTATAAGTAAACATACATACAACATAGGAAATTAATTTATTCACCCGTTATTGATAAAGGAAGACGACGAAAATATAATGTTGCACCTACCTTACAAACAAGAACACAATTTGCCAAAAAACAGTATGTAGTGCGCTCGGCGTCCCTATATAATAAGATTAATAAAATTTTAGACATACATGGTAAATCTTTTTATGTGTGTAAATATACTATTACAAACTGGCTACAGAATCTGAGCTACAGTGAAACAGAAAAAATGTTAAAATAGATTAGTTTTAGTTTATTTTTATTATATTATATTGTTTAGATTAGCAGTTAGCGCTTTACAAAGATATAAAATGTATGGTTAAGAAGAGCGGAGTTCTCTTGAAACAGGCACTTCCGTGCTTAAAAAGAGGCTCCCGAAACGATGTGTCATATTATAACTTTTGTAAAGCAATAAATAATTTTGAATTTGAATTTGAATTTGAAGTAAAAAACAAGGAAAGGCGCTCCTATTTAACTCTGTTCTACGTTCTCGCGTAAAACTCCTGTAATCATTGAAATGTATAAACCACCCATACATTCAATGACTTAGGTAAGTTTAAGTTTAGGTTAGGTTAGGCTTTTATGTTTATGTAAGAATGTATTTTAAATTGACATTATAACTAACGACTTCGTCTGAAGCCGTTAAATTTTTATGGACAAAAAAAACTGTTTCATAAAATACTAGGGAACCCGACAGACGTTGTCAAACGTGTTAAAAAAATCCATTTTAAATTGTCTTGTTTCGGACCACAGTGGACAAGAAGCATCGTTCGAGCACCATTATGTCTCTAATAAAGTAGATTCTGTGTATAGGCAATTTACTATTTATAAAATAGAAAAATTTAAAGAAAAAATTAAAGAGGATGTAAATTTGCTAAAGCATGATGATCAGAATGTTGATGAATTATATGAGAATCTTTTTGGTTTGGTTAAAAATGAATTTGATGAACATTTTAAACAGAAAAAATTAAAAATAAATAAACAGAAGTGTAAGTTTAATGAATGGGCTACACCTGGTATTTATAAAAGCAGAAAAACATTATACGATTTATATAGTTTAAAGGCAGATTCTCAAAACCCACTTATTATAGAACATGTTAAAAAATACTCTAAATTATTTAAATTAGTATGTGCAAAAGCGAAGTAAATCTATCTTTATAATTTAATTTCGGCTTCCAACAATAAGGCAAAAACCACTTGGAATATTATTAATAAAGAGACATGTAGAGTAAAACCAAATAATCCTACTTACTCTCTCAAGTAAGGGGATAAGCTAATAAACACGAACACCGAGATTGCAAATACATTTGAGATTTTTTTTTCAAATATACTCGTAGCCCCCTTTACTACTAAAGGGCTTGCTTCTTCTGCTGATCTAGCTGAATCCTTTCTCAAGTCTGTTGTCGATGAGTGCAATTCTTTATTTAATTTTAGACATATAAACCCTGACATAATTACAAAAACTTTAAGAGAATTTAATATGAAAAAAACGGAGGATCTTTGGGGAATTTCTCTTAACATTATCAATACAATTATAAGTTGATTAGCCCCTCAACTCGCTATTATTTTTAACAAATGTATTGATGATAGGCAGTTTCCAACTTTAGGTAATGGATAGGTTTATGTATTAAATATTAACTAGTGCTGAAGGCAACTGAAACTCACTACCTAATTATCTATCAGAAGGTTTTGCGATTAAGGAAAACAACCAGTTCTTGAGATGGTGTATATTCGACTCCTTTATAAAACAGCGGCGGGCGCAGCCGCCGCGATGCACACAAAGACATTCCCATAAGCACAGGCATGGTGACAGGCACACATACACGACCGGTATGTTCCTCATATTACACTAGGCAACACGATGTACCTAGGTGTATGTGTCCCTACACCATTCCCCTCCTTATAAGAAAAAAATAGAGAAAACACAATTTACAAGTAAAAATAAAATATCAATAACAATGATGCACAAGTACCATCCTACACGCAATTACACACACAAACACAGTTAATCGGATACGCGCACTTAATCATCAAGCTGTGTAGACATTGGGAGCGGGCGCGGCTTGCTGATGTGGTAAAGTCTGCAGCCTCACCACGGCCGTGTTGGCACCCGCCGCCTTCTGTACCCACGATTTGGCCCCGCTCTTACAGTGCCGCCACAGAAAGAAAGCTAACGCCAAAGCTAGCGCTACCACCAAGGCGGCCAGTAGAAACCCAATCCACTCCAGCCTGTGGCTAAAGTTGTTGGTCACGGACTGAGCAATGATGTTGCTCTTCTTTTCCTCCTGTGTGCTCTGATTAGCTCCCATAGTTAGTATAACGTGCGTCCGAGTTATTAGAAAAGTGACAAATATTTGTCAAAACAACTCTATTTAAAAATCACGTACTATGTGATTGCACAAGCTACAAAGATTACTACATTTGCCAAAACTGCCAATGTGATTGTTCTTATTTAATTGAGGTAATTGCAATGTGTGCAAAATGATGTGCAAGTAATAACACAATTAATATAAAAATATTACTTTCTACCTTGAGTCATTACGCATTACGTATGTACCACTATAATGCATAATGCCTCAATGTGTATACACATACCTACATAACAATTAAATTAATAACATAGGTACATAATGATAATAGGTACACAGTGTACTTTCAATTTCAAACAAAAGACAAACTATTGAAAAAATATGTTCGGTAATCGAACCTCACTATGTAACATACATTTATAATACAAACAACTAATCCTAATGAACCGTGAGTCGCTCTACTTGGACTGTATTATGCTTACAGGGCAAAACGCACCGGTGGCCTGATAACGCGGCCACTTCGCGTTGTTTTATTAATTAAAACATCGCTAGAAGTGTCCGTGATATTTGATCGGCTATTATGCTCCATACTTACGTCACGGTCACTACTAAAGAGGTCAGAAATTCAAAAAGTCACGGACTTATTGACCCGCCCTCGTAGGTATATTTCTTAGGCAGATAATATTATATAATGTTTACAAAAAGAGAAAAATAACTATATTCGGAAAAATTAAATGTTTTAGCGTGGGCCAGACTCAGTCTTCTCAGGGTTTTCTTATTTTCTACAGGAGCTTAGTGAAACACAACCAACTTTGTTAGCAGCCATTTAATTTTTTTTTTTTTTTTTTTTTTTTGTTAGCAGCCGAATGGCGGGGTTGTTCACTCCAATCGTCGGCGTAAAAGGGGCGACCATGTTAAAGTTGGAATTCACAGTCGCAAGCCACCCATTGGGTATAGCTCCTCCAACGGTGTAGCATACACCACGAGCATGATTTGTTCTTTCGCGGTGAAGGCAGTGTATGTTAACCTGGCCCGATGTAGCTGATCCAAATGCAGCGGGACCCCGAATCTGGTTTTGACGCTTGCTTAAACGTACATTATCTGGGGTGTTCTCAGGAACTCTGACATACTGCACGTACCCTGGAATGTTCTTGGGTGTGATGTAATTGCGGAGAGTAGGGGATGATCTTCCTATGTCACGCATCTTATAGCGGTTCTTCATTTCAAAAAGGACGGTATTTACTCTGGCCATCAGTTCTGGACATACTCTAAGACGAGCAGCTTCGGAATCACCTTCTGGGAACTCGAAACCTTCAATTCGTTGCCTAGCTTCAACTTGAAGAATATCAGGCGGTCCATGGCCAAGAAGATTTTCAGTAGGTACTCCTCCGGCAGGTATCATCGCCATTGGTAAAGGCGGTATTTCTGGTGCACCCTGTGGTCGCCGGGAATTGAGAACTCTGTTCATCGTCACTAGTGGAGACACATAACATTCATAAACATTATGGTTTTCAGGCGTTATCACGCCGAATGAGCCAGCGGGAATGTCATCCGCCTGGGGCTGTGGCACTGCAATGTCCGGGATGTTGATCTTGATCTCCTCACCATTAACTGTAGTGGTATTGCCGATATTAGCTAAGAAATGGTAGAGGTTGTCCGGAATACATAGGTCCTCAGGCAATAAATCCTGGCATTTCCCAATACCCATCTTCCTCTCGCCATTTTCTAGCGCTAGATCCATTAAGTAGCAGTTGAGTATGGTACACATTGAATGCTGGAACATCGAAAACGGAAGGCGGCGGTCTAGCCTGGGGTCAATGCCCCTCATCGCTTCGTACGACCGTTCTACTTGGTCGATATACCCTGAAAATTCAAAGTTCTGGGAATAATTCTCCTAAACTGGCTGCCCAACTCGGGCCAACATTAAAATCAAGAAATTTACTGTTATCTACGGGACACAACTGCAACCAACTCAACGCTCGGTGTGCAAAACTTTACGACGCGCCGCCGCCATCTTTTCACTTCTACTTCAAGATTCAATATTGTTATAAGAAGAAGCAAGATGCCGCGTCCGGTATCGCGCAGTAAGCGTCGTCAGACGGACTTTTACGACGTGGAAGACGCTTGTGATTCAAACGCTGCAACAACGCCAACGACCGAGGCACTCGAAGCGCCCGCCGCCGTTTCGGCCGCCATCTCTGTGAGCGACATCGCCACCATGATGGCTTCCTTGCAGCAGGCGCAGGCCGACCAGCTTGAGCGCCTCATCACAAGGGTACTTGAAACGCGTTCGCCCGCGCCCGCGGAAGCCGCGCAGGCCACGCCCACGCCGTCGCCCGTTTCTGGAACGTTCGCCACCTGCAAAGCCACCTACAGTGGAGCGCCTGCTGAATCACTCGACGGTTTTATAGATGCATTACAAGCATTCAAGGACTGCGCCAATGTAAGAGTTATAGTCTCTTACACTAGGTTAAGTTATGTGGTTGATGTAGTTTAAGTTGATTATAAGTATATTGTCGTAAGTTACACGGGAGCGGAATGTAAATGAAAGTGTCCGTCACCGAGGAGAGCGTTTATTGCACTAAAACTAAATTACAATACATTATTATAAAAGGAATGTGTCGCTAAGGGATTCGCGTTGTCATCGTTTTCGATACTTATGTCGAGCGTGCTCGTACATGCTGCCAGATTTTAAAAGAATAAGAAAAGCAAGTTTATGGCGATGAAGCCTTGTCTAGTTTGCGGGCAGCAGTTACGATCACCTCGTCTACGCTGTCGCTGTCCGCGCGCGGGCCGGGCGCGCGGGGTGGCTGCTCGCTGTTGTCGCGATTCCCGCAGATATCCATGTTGCAGGCTCGAAACTTTCTTCTCAGTCGCAGAGTCCCCCATACAATGAAAGCCGTTGTAAGGAATCCGATGACTGTGTACAGCACGTAATTGTGAGTGTCATGTGTCAATGACTGTATACTTAGCGATTGTTGCTGTTGCTTGACCCGTTCAATCTTGTTTTTTAGTTCATTTAGAGTTTCCTTGTGATCTTCTGGGGTAAATGTGTGATTAGAGTCGGTAAGTATGTGATTGATGCTCGACTCACGCAAGTAAATTCTTTCTTCATTCGATGTAAGTTTTAATTCGCTGTGATAGTCATTGCGAGAATGAATAATAAAACTTTCTCCCTTAAGCATACAACCAAAGTTGAGTGTTATGATTCCTGTACCGCGTAGGTGTTGTGACGTCACTCCAGCTGGACAGAAAATGCGCGCGGTGCATTCTTCGCAACAGGAGAATAGCCACGCGCCACGAGTGTGTAATCGCACCCACTTGTCGCTGCAACCTGATACTCTTATGCGGCATGTAGATAAGTTGCCATTGTTTAATATTTGCGCTTCACATAATGATTTCGCTCCCTTTATGTCGTATATTGGTTGACTGATACCACATAATAAATTGTTTTCTTGAAATTTAATGCACATTGTTATATCTCGGTCATCTAATGGTACCATCAGGTCTCTCCTTAGATTGACAGCAAGGTAGTCAGATGTTACTGCTATACTGTTCGCCGAGTGTCCAGTTATTTGCGGAATAGGAATGATGCGATTAAGTTCATATTGTTCGTTGTTTATTAATGGAAGCTTCACTTCAAATATTAAGTATGCGCTGGTCATGCGCACGTGTACTCGGGCCAGCTTATAGAGACTAAGCGTGCAGTGACGTGTGTTTATGCACGGTAGTGATAAGTCGCTCGGTAACTGTCCCGATATAATATTAAGCTGTTCTTCAAATTCATCAGGCTTGATAAGATGAGTGTCAATCCTGCCATCCTTCACGTCCGTTACCAAGTCTAATAGTTGCAATTGTAGTTGTCGTATGTTAGAAATGATTAAGTTTACGGCAAGAGCGGTCGCAGTTATATACATCGCATTGTCATGACTCACTTGTATGCGCCTTTCAGTTTCAGCAAGATGGTTGTCTATGATGTGAAATTGTTTGTTCATTATCTCCTCGTTCCGTTTCAAAATGTTATACTCGCTCTCAAGTATCGATGTGTGATTTTTGTAGAGTTTCAATAGATGGTTTTCATTGGATTGAATGATCTTGATGTCCTTCTCGTATTGATTAGCAAACCGTTCATCGAGAGTGCCAAAAAGGGAGTTAGACAAATATCCAATTCCGTTGAAAAGTCCTCTTTTCTTTCTTAATGATCCGTGTTCAGAGCGTAGAATGTCGTTATGGTGTTGAATTTCATTGATTTCATGTTGGAATTGAGAAGATATTGATAAAAAGGCTGTTTCTGTCTTGCATAATGTTATTAAATGGTTGACGTAGTTCTGTACGTTGTTCAAACTGTGCCAGTAGGTTGTCATGTTGTAGTACACAACCATTTTCCACTCGTCTTGAATAAATTGCATATCGGCCATCTTGTCAAAATATACAAGTCGCGTGGGGTTGAGGTTTGTTACATTGACCATTTGCTGTGTGGTAGGCCCAACGCACATGGTAAATAGCATCATTAGCGTGCACAGGAGGTTGAAGCGGCCTGGTCTGTGCCTACTGTAACGTTTTTTTCGTAATGTAGATGAATCAGTATTGGCAGTTCCGGGATTAGGCGACGTTTTCGTGTTGACTGTGATGGATGACGGGTCCAATGGGAGGCGCGATAATTTCGTGATCGGTCGCTTTATGATATTTGTTTTAGTCTTCAGTGTAACGACGCGCACTCGACCGTCAGCACCAGGATGAGTTTCCAATACCCGTCCTAAGAGCCATTTGGTGGGTGGGACGTTGTCTTCCCTTATGAGTACAACATCATTAACCTCAAGGTTTCTGGTTGGATACTGCCACTTGCTTCGCGTCTGTAATGTGTGGAGATAGTCGTTGGACCACCTCTTCCAGAAGTCTTTGAACATTTTCTCTGTTAGTTGCCATCTTTTGGTTAAAGTCATGTCACTGACCTCAGCGGATAGTGGTGGTTCTAACGATGTTTAGCCAATTAAGAAATGTGCTGGCGTGAGACAGTCAATATCGTCAATGTTTTCTGTCAACGCTACCAGTGGGCGCGAATTTAGGCAGCCCTCAATTTGTGCTAGGAGAGTGGAAAACTCTTCAAATGTGAGCCTTTGATCTCCGAGTACTCGCTTCAAATGAAACTTGAAGCTCCTTACGGCAGCCTCGTAAAGGCCGTTAGCTGTAGGCCAAGCAGGAGCACTGAAATGCCATTGTATACCCATCTGTGATAAGATTAATAGGACGTCATCATCTAAGTAATGTTGCAGTGCCTCCTTTCTTTGTTTTTCTAGAACCCTTGCTGCTCCGACAAAATTTGTACCATTATCGCTATATATATGTTGAGGTCTTCCTCTGCGGGCGCAAAGTCGCTTCAAGGCGTTCAGGAAAGCTGCTGTGCTGAGGTCTGACACAAGCTCGAGGTGGACGGCTTTAGTACAAAGGCACACAAAGGCAAACACCGCTACGTAGGCCTTCATGGTTTGTAGTTGATTGTTCAGTAGAAGTTGAACAGGTCCGTGTAGTGCGTGGCTGAGATTCGGCTACGATATGTGCGCACTCTCAATTGATCTAGGGATTCCCGCTTCTGGGAGGCCAGACCAACCGATTCGCTACCGCAGATTTATCACAAATCACACACTGGTACACGTAGTTTCACTGATGTTATAAAATCCGGCTCGAAGAAATGTAAGAGTTATAGTCTCTTACACTAGGTTAAGTTATGTGGTTGATGTAGTTTAAGTTGATTATAAGTATATTGTCGTAAGTTACACGGGAGCGGAATGTAAATGAAAGTGTCCGTCACCGAGGAGAGCGTTTATTGCACTAAAACTAAATTACAATACATTATTATAAAAGGAATGTGTCGCTAAGGGATTCGCGTTGTCATCGTTTTCGATACTTATGTCGAGCGTGCTCGTACACTCAGTCTTCTCAGGGTTTTCTTATTTTCTACAGGAGCTTAGTGAAACACAACCAACTTTGTTAGCAGCCATTTAATTTTTTTTTTTTTTTTTTTTTTTGTTAGCAGCCGAATGGCGGGGTTGTTCACTCCAATCGTCGGCGTAAAAGGGGCGACCATGTTAAAGTTGGAATTCACAGTCGCAAGCCACCCATTGGGTATAGCTCCTCCAACGGTGTAGCATACACCACGAGCATGATTTGTTCTTTCGCGGTGAAGGCAGTGTATGTTAACCTGGCCCGATGTAGCTGATCCAAATGCAGCGGGACCCCGAATCTGGTTTTGACGCTTGCTTAAACGTACATTATCTGGGGTGTTCTCAGGAACTCTGACATACTGCACGTACCCTGGAATGTTCTTGGGTGTGATGTAATTGCGGAGAGTAGGGGATGATCTTCCTATGTCACGCATCTTATAGCGGTTCTTCATTTCAAAAAGGACGGTATTTACTCTGGCCATCAGTTCTGGACATACTCTAAGACGAGCAGCTTCGGAATCACCTTCTGGGAACTCGAAACCTTCAATTCGTTGCCTAGCTTCAACTTGAAGAATATCAGGCGGTCCATGGCCAAGAAGATTTTCAGTAGGTACTCCTCCGGCAGGTATCATCGCCATTGGTAAAGGCGGTATTTCTGGTGCACCCTGTGGTCGCCGGGAATTGAGAACTCTGTTCATCGTCACTAGTGGAGACACATAACATTCATAAACATTATGGTTTTCAGGCGTTATCACGCCGAATGAGCCAGCGGGAATGTCATCCGCCTGGGGCTGTGGCACTGCAATGTCCGGGATGTTGATCTTGATCTCCTCACCATTAACTGTAGTGGTATTGCCGATATTAGCTAAGAAATGGTAGAGGTTGTCCGGAATACATAGGTCCTCAGGCAATAAATCCTGGCATTTCCCAATACCCATCTTCCTCTCGCCATTTTCTAGCGCTAGATCCATTAAGTAGCAGTTGAGTATGGTACACATTGAATGCTGGAACATCGAAAACGGAAGGCGGCGGTCTAGCCTGGGGTCAATGCCCCTCATCGCTTCGTACGACCGTTCTACTTGGTCGATATACCCTGAAAATTCAAAGTTCTGGGAATAATTCTCCTAAACTGGCTGCCCAACTCGGGCCAACATTAAAATCAAGAAATTTACTGTTATCTACGGGACACAACTGCAACCAACTCAACGCTCGGTGTGCAAAACTTTACGACGCGCCGCCGCCATCTTTTCACTTCTACTTCAAGATTCAATATTGTTATAAGAAGAAGCAAGATGCCGCGTCCGGTATCGCGCAGTAAGCGTCGTCAGACGGACTTTTACGACGTGGAAGACGCTTGTGATTCAAACGCTGCAACAACGCCAACGACCGAGGCACTCGAAGCGCCCGCCGCCGTTTCGGCCGCCATCTCTGTGAGCGACATCGCCACCATGATGGCTTCCTTGCAGCAGGCGCAGGCCGACCAGCTTGAGCGCCTCATCACAAGGGTACTTGAAACGCGTTCGCCCGCGCCCGCGGAAGCCGCGCAGGCCACGCCCACGCCGTCGCCCGTTTCTGGAACGTTCGCCACCTGCAAAGCCACCTACAGTGGAGCGCCTGCTGAATCACTCGACGGTTTTATAGATGCATTACAAGCATTCAAGGACTGCGCCAATGTAAGAGTTATAGTCTCTTACACTAGGTTAAGTTATGTGGTTGATGTAGTTTAAGTTGATTATAAGTATATTGTCGTAAGTTACACGGGAGCGGAATGTAAATGAAAGTGTCCGTCACCGAGGAGAGCGTTTATTGCACTAAAACTAAATTACAATACATTATTATAAAAGGAATGTGTCGCTAAGGGATTCGCGTTGTCATCGTTTTCGATACTTATGTCGAGCGTGCTCGTACATGCTGCCAGATTTTAAAAGAATAAGAAAAGCAAGTTTATGGCGATGAAGCCTTGTCTAGTTTGCGGGCAGCAGTTACGATCACCTCGTCTACGCTGTCGCTGTCCGCGCGCGGGCCGGGCGCGCGGGGTGGCTGCTCGCTGTTGTCGCGATTCCCGCAGATATCCATGTTGCAGGCTCGAAACTTTCTTCTCAGTCGCAGAGTCCCCCATACAATGAAAGCCGTTGTAAGGAATCCGATGACTGTGTACAGCACGTAATTGTGAGTGTCATGTGTCAATGACTGTATACTTAGCGATTGTTGCTGTTGCTTGACCCGTTCAATCTTGTTTTTTAGTTCATTTAGAGTTTCCTTGTGATCTTCTGGGGTAAATGTGTGATTAGAGTCGGTAAGTATGTGATTGATGCTCGACTCACGCAAGTAAATTCTTTCTTCATTCGATGTAAGTTTTAATTCGCTGTGATAGTCATTGCGAGAATGAATAATAAAACTTTCTCCCTTAAGCATACAACCAAAGTTGAGTGTTATGATTCCTGTACCGCGTAGGTGTTGTGACGTCACTCCAGCTGGACAGAAAATGCGCGCGGTGCATTCTTCGCAACAGGAGAATAGCCACGCGCCACGAGTGTGTAATCGCACCCACTTGTCGCTGCAACCTGATACTCTTATGCGGCATGTAGATAAGTTGCCATTGTTTAATATTTGCGCTTCACATAATGATTTCGCTCCCTTTATGTCGTATATTGGTTGACTGATACCACATAATAAATTGTTTTCTTGAAATTTAATGCACATTGTTATATCTCGGTCATCTAATGGTACCATCAGGTCTCTCCTTAGATTGACAGCAAGGTAGTCAGATGTTACTGCTATACTGTTCGCCGAGTGTCCAGTTATTTGCGGAATAGGAATGATGCGATTAAGTTCATATTGTTCGTTGTTTATTAATGGAAGCTTCACTTCAAATATTAAGTATGCGCTGGTCATGCGCACGTGTACTCGGGCCAGCTTATAGAGACTAAGCGTGCAGTGACGTGTGTTTATGCACGGTAGTGATAAGTCGCTCGGTAACTGTCCCGATATAATATTAAGCTGTTCTTCAAATTCATCAGGCTTGATAAGATGAGTGTCAATCCTGCCATCCTTCACGTCCGTTACCAAGTCTAATAGTTGCAATTGTAGTTGTCGTATGTTAGAAATGATTAAGTTTACGGCAAGAGCGGTCGCAGTTATATACATCGCATTGTCATGACTCACTTGTATGCGCCTTTCAGTTTCAGCAAGATGGTTGTCTATGATGTGAAATTGTTTGTTCATTATCTCCTCGTTCCGTTTCAAAATGTTATACTCGCTCTCAAGTATCGATGTGTGATTTTTGTAGAGTTTCAATAGATGGTTTTCATTGGATTGAATGATCTTGATGTCCTTCTCGTATTGATTAGCAAACCGTTCATCGAGAGTGCCAAAAAGGGAGTTAGACAAATATCCAATTCCGTTGAAAAGTCCTCTTTTCTTTCTTAATGATCCGTGTTCAGAGCGTAGAATGTCGTTATGGTGTTGAATTTCATTGATTTCATGTTGGAATTGAGAAGATATTGATAAAAAGGCTGTTTCTGTCTTGCATAATGTTATTAAATGGTTGACGTAGTTCTGTACGTTGTTCAAACTGTGCCAGTAGGTTGTCATGTTGTAGTACACAACCATTTTCCACTCGTCTTGAATAAATTGCATATCGGCCATCTTGTCAAAATATACAAGTCGCGTGGGGTTGAGGTTTGTTACATTGACCATTTGCTGTGTGGTAGGCCCAACGCACATGGTAAATAGCATCATTAGCGTGCACAGGAGGTTGAAGCGGCCTGGTCTGTGCCTACTGTAACGTTTTTTTCGTAATGTAGATGAATCAGTATTGGCAGTTCCGGGATTAGGCGACGTTTTCGTGTTGACTGTGATGGATGACGGGTCCAATGGGAGGCGCGATAATTTCGTGATCGGTCGCTTTATGATATTTGTTTTAGTCTTCAGTGTAACGACGCGCACTCGACCGTCAGCACCAGGATGAGTTTCCAATACCCGTCCTAAGAGCCATTTGGTGGGTGGGACGTTGTCTTCCCTTATGAGTACAACATCATTAACCTCAAGGTTTCTGGTTGGATACTGCCACTTGCTTCGCGTCTGTAATGTGTGGAGATAGTCGTTGGACCACCTCTTCCAGAAGTCTTTGAACATTTTCTCTGTTAGTTGCCATCTTTTGGTTAAAGTCATGTCACTGACCTCAGCGGATAGTGGTGGTTCTAACGATGTTTAGCCAATTAAGAAATGTGCTGGCGTGAGACAGTCAATATCGTCAATGTTTTCTGTCAACGCTACCAGTGGGCGCGAATTTAGGCAGCCCTCAATTTGTGCTAGGAGAGTGGAAAACTCTTCAAATGTGAGCCTTTGATCTCCGAGTACTCGCTTCAAATGAAACTTGAAGCTCCTTACGGCAGCCTCGTAAAGGCCGTTAGCTGTAGGCCAAGCAGGAGCACTGAAATGCCATTGTATACCCATCTGTGATAAGATTAATAGGACGTCATCATCTAAGTAATGTTGCAGTGCCTCCTTTCTTTGTTTTTCTAGAACCCTTGCTGCTCCGACAAAATTTGTACCATTATCGCTATATATATGTTGAGGTCTTCCTCTGCGGGCGCAAAGTCGCTTCAAGGCGTTCAGGAAAGCTGCTGTGCTGAGGTCTGACACAAGCTCGAGGTGGACGGCTTTAGTACAAAGGCACACAAAGGCAAACACCGCTACGTAGGCCTTCATGGTTTGTAGTTGATTGTTCAGTAGAAGTTGAACAGGTCCGTGTAGTGCGTGGCTGAGATTCGGCTACGATATGTGCGCACTCTCAATTGATCTAGGGATTCCCGCTTCTGGGAGGCCAGACCAACCGATTCGCTACCGCAGATTTATCACAAATCACACACTGGTACACGTAGTTTCACTGATGTTATAAAATCCGGCTCGAAGAAATGTAAGAGTTATAGTCTCTTACACTAGGTTAAGTTATGTGGTTGATGTAGTTTAAGTTGATTATAAGTATATTGTCGTAAGTTACACGGGAGCGGAATGTAAATGAAAGTGTCCGTCACCGAGGAGAGCGTTTATTGCACTAAAACTAAATTACAATACATTATTATAAAAGGAATGTGTCGCTAAGGGATTCGCGTTGTCATCGTTTTCGATACTTATGTCGAGCGTGCTCGTACACTCAGTCTTCTCAGGGTTTTCTTATTTTCTACAGGAGCTTAGTGAAACACAACCAACTTTGTTAGCAGCCATTTAATTTTTTTTTTTTTTTTTTTTTTTGTTAGCAGCCGAATGGCGGGGTTGTTCACTCCAATCGTCGGCGTAAAAGGGGCGACCATGTTAAAGTTGGAATTCACAGTCGCAAGCCACCCATTGGGTATAGCTCCTCCAACGGTGTAGCATACACCACGAGCATGATTTGTTCTTTCGCGGTGAAGGCAGTGTATGTTAACCTGGCCCGATGTAGCTGATCCAAATGCAGCGGGACCCCGAATCTGGTTTTGACGCTTGCTTAAACGTACATTATCTGGGGTGTTCTCAGGAACTCTGACATACTGCACGTACCCTGGAATGTTCTTGGGTGTGATGTAATTGCGGAGAGTAGGGGATGATCTTCCTATGTCACGCATCTTATAGCGGTTCTTCATTTCAAAAAGGACGGTATTTACTCTGGCCATCAGTTCTGGACATACTCTAAGACGAGCAGCTTCGGAATCACCTTCTGGGAACTCGAAACCTTCAATTCGTTGCCTAGCTTCAACTTGAAGAATATCAGGCGGTCCATGGCCAAGAAGATTTTCAGTAGGTACTCCTCCGGCAGGTATCATCGCCATTGGTAAAGGCGGTATTTCTGGTGCACCCTGTGGTCGCCGGGAATTGAGAACTCTGTTCATCGTCACTAGTGGAGACACATAACATTCATAAACATTATGGTTTTCAGGCGTTATCACGCCGAATGAGCCAGCGGGAATGTCATCCGCCTGGGGCTGTGGCACTGCAATGTCCGGGATGTTGATCTTGATCTCCTCACCATTAACTGTAGTGGTATTGCCGATATTAGCTAAGAAATGGTAGAGGTTGTCCGGAATACATAGGTCCTCAGGCAATAAATCCTGGCATTTCCCAATACCCATCTTCCTCTCGCCATTTTCTAGCGCTAGATCCATTAAGTAGCAGTTGAGTATGGTACACATTGAATGCTGGAACATCGAAAACGGAAGGCGGCGGTCTAGCCTGGGGTCAATGCCCCTCATCGCTTCGTACGACCGTTCTACTTGGTCGATATACCCTGAAAATTCAAAGTTCTGGGAATAATTCTCCTAAACTGGCTGCCCAACTCGGGCCAACATTAAAATCAAGAAATTTACTGTTATCTACGGGACACAACTGCAACCAACTCAACGCTCGGTGTGCAAAACTTTACGACGCGCCGCCGCCATCTTTTCACTTCTACTTCAAGATTCAATATTGTTATAAGAAGAAGCAAGATGCCGCGTCCGGTATCGCGCAGTAAGCGTCGTCAGACGGACTTTTACGACGTGGAAGACGCTTGTGATTCAAACGCTGCAACAACGCCAACGACCGAGGCACTCGAAGCGCCCGCCGCCGTTTCGGCCGCCATCTCTGTGAGCGACATCGCCACCATGATGGCTTCCTTGCAGCAGGCGCAGGCCGACCAGCTTGAGCGCCTCATCACAAGGGTACTTGAAACGCGTTCGCCCGCGCCCGCGGAAGCCGCGCAGGCCACGCCCACGCCGTCGCCCGTTTCTGGAACGTTCGCCACCTGCAAAGCCACCTACAGTGGAGCGCCTGCTGAATCACTCGACGGTTTTATAGATGCATTACAAGCATTCAAGGACTGCGCCAATGTAAGAGTTATAGTCTCTTACACTAGGTTAAGTTATGTGGTTGATGTAGTTTAAGTTGATTATAAGTATATTGTCGTAAGTTACACGGGAGCGGAATGTAAATGAAAGTGTCCGTCACCGAGGAGAGCGTTTATTGCACTAAAACTAAATTACAATACATTATTATAAAAGGAATGTGTCGCTAAGGGATTCGCGTTGTCATCGTTTTCGATACTTATGTCGAGCGTGCTCGTACATGCTGCCAGATTTTAAAAGAATAAGAAAAGCAAGTTTATGGCGATGAAGCCTTGTCTAGTTTGCGGGCAGCAGTTACGATCACCTCGTCTACGCTGTCGCTGTCCGCGCGCGGGCCGGGCGCGCGGGGTGGCTGCTCGCTGTTGTCGCGATTCCCGCAGATATCCATGTTGCAGGCTCGAAACTTTCTTCTCAGTCGCAGAGTCCCCCATACAATGAAAGCCGTTGTAAGGAATCCGATGACTGTGTACAGCACGTAATTGTGAGTGTCATGTGTCAATGACTGTATACTTAGCGATTGTTGCTGTTGCTTGACCCGTTCAATCTTGTTTTTTAGTTCATTTAGAGTTTCCTTGTGATCTTCTGGGGTAAATGTGTGATTAGAGTCGGTAAGTATGTGATTGATGCTCGACTCACGCAAGTAAATTCTTTCTTCATTCGATGTAAGTTTTAATTCGCTGTGATAGTCATTGCGAGAATGAATAATAAAACTTTCTCCCTTAAGCATACAACCAAAGTTGAGTGTTATGATTCCTGTACCGCGTAGGTGTTGTGACGTCACTCCAGCTGGACAGAAAATGCGCGCGGTGCATTCTTCGCAACAGGAGAATAGCCACGCGCCACGAGTGTGTAATCGCACCCACTTGTCGCTGCAACCTGATACTCTTATGCGGCATGTAGATAAGTTGCCATTGTTTAATATTTGCGCTTCACATAATGATTTCGCTCCCTTTATGTCGTATATTGGTTGACTGATACCACATAATAAATTGTTTTCTTGAAATTTAATGCACATTGTTATATCTCGGTCATCTAATGGTACCATCAGGTCTCTCCTTAGATTGACAGCAAGGTAGTCAGATGTTACTGCTATACTGTTCGCCGAGTGTCCAGTTATTTGCGGAATAGGAATGATGCGATTAAGTTCATATTGTTCGTTGTTTATTAATGGAAGCTTCACTTCAAATATTAAGTATGCGCTGGTCATGCGCACGTGTACTCGGGCCAGCTTATAGAGACTAAGCGTGCAGTGACGTGTGTTTATGCACGGTAGTGATAAGTCGCTCGGTAACTGTCCCGATATAATATTAAGCTGTTCTTCAAATTCATCAGGCTTGATAAGATGAGTGTCAATCCTGCCATCCTTCACGTCCGTTACCAAGTCTAATAGTTGCAATTGTAGTTGTCGTATGTTAGAAATGATTAAGTTTACGGCAAGAGCGGTCGCAGTTATATACATCGCATTGTCATGACTCACTTGTATGCGCCTTTCAGTTTCAGCAAGATGGTTGTCTATGATGTGAAATTGTTTGTTCATTATCTCCTCGTTCCGTTTCAAAATGTTATACTCGCTCTCAAGTATCGATGTGTGATTTTTGTAGAGTTTCAATAGATGGTTTTCATTGGATTGAATGATCTTGATGTCCTTCTCGTATTGATTAGCAAACCGTTCATCGAGAGTGCCAAAAAGGGAGTTAGACAAATATCCAATTCCGTTGAAAAGTCCTCTTTTCTTTCTTAATGATCCGTGTTCAGAGCGTAGAATGTCGTTATGGTGTTGAATTTCATTGATTTCATGTTGGAATTGAGAAGATATTGATAAAAAGGCTGTTTCTGTCTTGCATAATGTTATTAAATGGTTGACGTAGTTCTGTACGTTGTTCAAACTGTGCCAGTAGGTTGTCATGTTGTAGTACACAACCATTTTCCACTCGTCTTGAATAAATTGCATATCGGCCATCTTGTCAAAATATACAAGTCGCGTGGGGTTGAGGTTTGTTACATTGACCATTTGCTGTGTGGTAGGCCCAACGCACATGGTAAATAGCATCATTAGCGTGCACAGGAGGTTGAAGCGGCCTGGTCTGTGCCTACTGTAACGTTTTTTTCGTAATGTAGATGAATCAGTATTGGCAGTTCCGGGATTAGGCGACGTTTTCGTGTTGACTGTGATGGATGACGGGTCCAATGGGAGGCGCGATAATTTCGTGATCGGTCGCTTTATGATATTTGTTTTAGTCTTCAGTGTAACGACGCGCACTCGACCGTCAGCACCAGGATGAGTTTCCAATACCCGTCCTAAGAGCCATTTGGTGGGTGGGACGTTGTCTTCCCTTATGAGTACAACATCATTAACCTCAAGGTTTCTGGTTGGATACTGCCACTTGCTTCGCGTCTGTAATGTGTGGAGATAGTCGTTGGACCACCTCTTCCAGAAGTCTTTGAACATTTTCTCTGTTAGTTGCCATCTTTTGGTTAAAGTCATGTCACTGACCTCAGCGGATAGTGGTGGTTCTAACGATGTTTAGCCAATTAAGAAATGTGCTGGCGTGAGACAGTCAATATCGTCAATGTTTTCTGTCAACGCTACCAGTGGGCGCGAATTTAGGCAGCCCTCAATTTGTGCTAGGAGAGTGGAAAACTCTTCAAATGTGAGCCTTTGATCTCCGAGTACTCGCTTCAAATGAAACTTGAAGCTCCTTACGGCAGCCTCGTAAAGGCCGTTAGCTGTAGGCCAAGCAGGAGCACTGAAATGCCATTGTATACCCATCTGTGATAAGATTAATAGGACGTCATCATCTAAGTAATGTTGCAGTGCCTCCTTTCTTTGTTTTTCTAGAACCCTTGCTGCTCCGACAAAATTTGTACCATTATCGCTATATATATGTTGAGGTCTTCCTCTGCGGGCGCAAAGTCGCTTCAAGGCGTTCAGGAAAGCTGCTGTGCTGAGGTCTGACACAAGCTCGAGGTGGACGGCTTTAGTACAAAGGCACACAAAGGCAAACACCGCTACGTAGGCCTTCATGGTTTGTAGTTGATTGTTCAGTAGAAGTTGAACAGGTCCGTGTAGTGCGTGGCTGAGATTCGGCTACGATATGTGCGCACTCTCAATTGATCTAGGGATTCCCGCTTCTGGGAGGCCAGACCAACCGATTCGCTACCGCAGATTTATCACAAATCACACACTGGTACACGTAGTTTCACTGATGTTATAAAATCCGGCTCGAAGAAATGTAAGAGTTATAGTCTCTTACACTAGGTTAAGTTATGTGGTTGATGTAGTTTAAGTTGATTATAAGTATATTGTCGTAAGTTACACGGGAGCGGAATGTAAATGAAAGTGTCCGTCACCGAGGAGAGCGTTTATTGCACTAAAACTAAATTACAATACATTATTATAAAAGGAATGTGTCGCTAAGGGATTCGCGTTGTCATCGTTTTCGATACTTATGTCGAGCGTGCTCGTACACTCAGTCTTCTCAGGGTTTTCTTATTTTCTACAGGAGCTTAGTGAAACACAACCAACTTTGTTAGCAGCCATTTAATTTTTTTTTTTTTTTTTTTTTTTGTTAGCAGCCGAATGGCGGGGTTGTTCACTCCAATCGTCGGCGTAAAAGGGGCGACCATGTTAAAGTTGGAATTCACAGTCGCAAGCCACCCATTGGGTATAGCTCCTCCAACGGTGTAGCATACACCACGAGCATGATTTGTTCTTTCGCGGTGAAGGCAGTGTATGTTAACCTGGCCCGATGTAGCTGATCCAAATGCAGCGGGACCCCGAATCTGGTTTTGACGCTTGCTTAAACGTACATTATCTGGGGTGTTCTCAGGAACTCTGACATACTGCACGTACCCTGGAATGTTCTTGGGTGTGATGTAATTGCGGAGAGTAGGGGATGATCTTCCTATGTCACGCATCTTATAGCGGTTCTTCATTTCAAAAAGGACGGTATTTACTCTGGCCATCAGTTCTGGACATACTCTAAGACGAGCAGCTTCGGAATCACCTTCTGGGAACTCGAAACCTTCAATTCGTTGCCTAGCTTCAACTTGAAGAATATCAGGCGGTCCATGGCCAAGAAGATTTTCAGTAGGTACTCCTCCGGCAGGTATCATCGCCATTGGTAAAGGCGGTATTTCTGGTGCACCCTGTGGTCGCCGGGAATTGAGAACTCTGTTCATCGTCACTAGTGGAGACACATAACATTATAATCATAATCATAATCATAATCATAAATCTTTATTGTGGAACACAGGTATACAACAAGGGTCTTATAAAATGTCATGCTTAGAACTAACCATGTCCTGCCACTAGGGCGTACAATCAAATAATTAAAAACATTATTACGAGTATAACATTATTATTATTATTTTTAATCTTAATTAATTTTATTATTATTATTTAACATTATTATTATTTAATCTTACAATAAAATATAATTTACACCATTCCATTAATATATTCATTACTATTATTATACAATATGACAATAAAATTCATTAAAGGAATAATAGCATTTGTCAATTAAATAATTGACTAGTTTTGATTTAAAATAATTAATGTCATTTGTGTCTCGAATGGATTCTGGTATTCGGTTATAAATTTGTGGAGCAATACAAAATATACTTTTTCGGAATAAGCTGGAATTGGCACGAATTGAGCACATTTTATTTTTATGGCGAGCCCGTGATCTAAATTCGAATTTATCTATGTTTGATTTAATAAATATGGCACATTCCAGAATAAACAGACAAGGAAAGGTCAAGATTTTCTTATTAATAAAATATGGCTTGCAAGAGTCATCAGATTTTAGACGATACATAGACCTAATGCAGCGTTTCTGAGCTCTAAATATAATTTCTCTGTCAGTACAGTTTCCCCAGAATATCAAACCATATCTGAGTGTAGATACTACATAACTGTGATAGGCTGTTAAAACAGCAGATTCATTGACGATCAGTTGCAGTCTGTGGAGAGCAAATGAGAACCGTCGCAGCCTTTTGCAAACACAATCAGAATGTGATTTCCATGTAAGTTTACTATCTATGTTAAGTCCTAGAAATTTAGTTTCTAGTGTTTTTTCAATTGTCATTCCTAAGTAGTTGATGTCAAGATTTAAGTCAAGGTTTTTTTGAGTAAAATACATAATTTTAGTTTTATTTAAATTAACTTTAAGGTTATTGGATTCAAGCCATGAAATTATTAATTTAATGGATACGTTTACGTCAGATTCAAGGTATGTCGGGTTTTTATTAGCAAATAAGATTGTGCTATCGTCAGCAAATAAAGTCATGTGATGGTCTGTTGCAGAAGGCAGGTCATTAATATATATTAGGAATAACAATGGTCCCAAAACACTACCCTGTGGGACACCAAATTGTACCGTCCTGAGATTAGATCGACTATTTATTTCAATTTTGGTATTAGGATCTGTTCGAGTAATTTGAGTGATCTGGATTTTCGTGAATAATACGAAGCTAGCTTATAGTTTGTTATAGATAGTCTGTGGACATCCTCATTTATCATATTGTGTTCCGTAATACAAATGACATCGACAGGTTTTCCATCATTAGACAGATTATCCAGAGACACTAACAACTGGTCAGATTTACTTATAAATCCATCTATATTTTGGTGTAGTATATAAACATAATTATGAACGAAAAAAGTTATTGTCACTGTTACATAAATTGTTATTTAAAGTATTATAATCAGTATGGACTTCGTCATTACAGCATTTATTGTCTATTTTCGTTACATCAATAAAGGAGCCACAATCTATGGTATCAAGATCAGTTTGCGTACTTTTGTCGATTACTTTGATTAGTTTTTGCTGTTTAGTTAATAAATAATTATTATAATTGGACAATTTTATCTTATATTCGTGCTGAACAATTTCTTTTAGAATTGATCGACAAATGTTGATGGCAAACGATCTACGATTAGGTATAAATTTACTGTAATTCATATCAACATAATATACATTTTCAAAGTCACTGCAAGTAAATCTTAAGTCATAATTCAATTTTTCTTCGCGCAATATATTATTATGAGGAACCTCGCAAAAAATTACATTGGTATTCGTCGTATATTTACAAAGTTCTCTAACATAGAATTGAAATTCTCCAGGGTGGGAGTCATTAGTACCCCCTAGTATAATAACAAAGTCATTGAAAGTAAGTTCCGAGACAAAGCTTTTATATGTTCCCAGAACTTCCTGCATTCTAGCTCCTGGCTTCCAAAAACAAGTTACTGAGTACTTAGAGCCCACTAAATTCTGCAATATTTTTCTTACATTTCGTCCCTGTTGATCTGCTATTACAAATATTTTCTGCTTATTCTTTGTAACAGAGGGCTTATTACTTTTACTCAATAAAAGCTTCGAATTCTCCGAAGTTGTGTCACTATCTTCAGGTAAAACTAGATTAGTTTTATCATAACTCTTATGCTCTGAACCTTGCTCTAAGGCTTGATGTGTCGTTTGTTTTGGATCATTCTCCGCCATTAATATATTCTGTTGTCTTTCTAATGTACTTGATCCGAATTTCTCCTTGGTCGTAATTAGGTTTTCTAGTGCTTCAATTCTGCTTAATGCTTTTCCTAAGTCCGATTTTAGCCTTATGTTTTCAGCATTTAGGTTTTCGATTTCTAGATGCGCGTTCGATAGATTTTTACCAAGAGTATTAATTTTATCATTTAACTCACTGAAGCATTGGCTGTCATTTAGCAACGACAAATTCGGAATACTCAGCATTGTAGTATCCAATAGTGAAGAGTTATAACTACTCGTATCATGCAAAGAGTTGGAGCGCTGCTTTTGCCGACGAGTTACGTTGTTTGTTTCTTCCATCTTTGTTTAGGCAGTAATTATTGCGCCAAATCAATATCAATATTGTAAAATACTCAAAAAAAAAACAAAACAAAAAATAAAAAATAAGGTAAAATATTTTTCGCCTTCCGAGGTTTGAACACGCGTCTGTCGGGTACTAGTGGGATTGAGTCCGTGCCTTAGACCACTGCGCTACGCCGGATTATCTTGTTGTGACGAAAATTACAATATCATTTGAAGAGTGTTTGTTACGTTGTGCAGTTTGTGATTTTTATTCGAAGAGGGTCAATGACACTACACTTATTTTAACGAAACGGACGGTAGCTTTGAGTCACAGAATAAGCTACTGTGTGATCACAGGGTTGTAAATAGGTCACAAAACACTCCAAACAAAGTTTATTATGCGAGATAACAGCACTGTTTACAAATTGGTCCATTATGTACACTTAATTACATTTTTAACACACATACAGTCACTTGTAATATTTTTAAAACGTTAATATACGCGGAGACGATGTTGGCTGCAACTAGCGCGCGCGGGGAGAACATTCATAAACATTATGGTTTTCAGGCGTTATCACGCCGAATGAGCCAGCGGGAATGTCATCCGCCTGGGGCTGTGGCACTGCAATGTCCGGGATGTTGATCTTGATCTCCTCACCATTAACTGTAGTGGTATTGCCGATATTAGCTAAGAAATGGTAGAGGTTGTCCGGAATACATAGGTCCTCAGGCAATAAATCCTGGCATTTCCCAATACCCATCTTCCTCTCGCCATTTTCTAGCGCTAGATCCATTAAGTAGCAGTTGAGTATGGTACACATTGAATGCTGGAACATCGAAAACGGAAGGCGGCGGTCTAGCCTGGGGTCAATGCCCCTCATCGCTTCGTACGACCGTTCTACTTGGTCGATATACCCTGAAAATTCAAAGTTCTGGGAATAATTCTCCTAAACTGGCTGCCCAACTCGGGCCAACATTAAAATCAAGAAATTTACTGTTATCTACGGGACACAACTGCAACCAACTCAACGCTCGGTGTGCAAAACTTTACGACGCGCCGCCGCCATCTTTTCACTTCTACTTCAAGATTCAATATTGTTATAAGAAGAAGCAAGATGCCGCGTCCGGTATCGCGCAGTAAGCGTCGTCAGACGGACTTTTACGACGTGGAAGACGCTTGTGATTCAAACGCTGCAACAACGCCAACGACCGAGGCACTCGAAGCGCCCGCCGCCGTTTCGGCCGCCATCTCTGTGAGCGACATCGCCACCATGATGGCTTCCTTGCAGCAGGCGCAGGCCGACCAGCTTGAGCGCCTCATCACAAGGGTACTTGAAACGCGTTCGCCCGCGCCCGCGGAAGCCGCGCAGGCCACGCCCACGCCGTCGCCCGTTTCTGGAACGTTCGCCACCTGCAAAGCCACCTACAGTGGAGCGCCTGCTGAATCACTCGACGGTTTTATAGATGCATTACAAGCATTCAAGGACTGCGCCAATGTAAGAGTTATAGTCTCTTACACTAGGTTAAGTTATGTGGTTGATGTAGTTTAAGTTGATTATAAGTATATTGTCGTAAGTTACACGGGAGCGGAATGTAAATGAAAGTGTCCGTCACCGAGGAGAGCGTTTATTGCACTAAAACTAAATTACAATACATTATTATAAAAGGAATGTGTCGCTAAGGGATTCGCGTTGTCATCGTTTTCGATACTTATGTCGAGCGTGCTCGTACATGCTGCCAGATTTTAAAAGAATAAGAAAAGCAAGTTTATGGCGATGAAGCCTTGTCTAGTTTGCGGGCAGCAGTTACGATCACCTCGTCTACGCTGTCGCTGTCCGCGCGCGGGCCGGGCGCGCGGGGTGGCTGCTCGCTGTTGTCGCGATTCCCGCAGATATCCATGTTGCAGGCTCGAAACTTTCTTCTCAGTCGCAGAGTCCCCCATACAATGAAAGCCGTTGTAAGGAATCCGATGACTGTGTACAGCACGTAATTGTGAGTGTCATGTGTCAATGACTGTATACTTAGCGATTGTTGCTGTTGCTTGACCCGTTCAATCTTGTTTTTTAGTTCATTTAGAGTTTCCTTGTGATCTTCTGGGGTAAATGTGTGATTAGAGTCGGTAAGTATGTGATTGATGCTCGACTCACGCAAGTAAATTCTTTCTTCATTCGATGTAAGTTTTAATTCGCTGTGATAGTCATTGCGAGAATGAATAATAAAACTTTCTCCCTTAAGCATACAACCAAAGTTGAGTGTTATGATTCCTGTACCGCGTAGGTGTTGTGACGTCACTCCAGCTGGACAGAAAATGCGCGCGGTGCATTCTTCGCAACAGGAGAATAGCCACGCGCCACGAGTGTGTAATCGCACCCACTTGTCGCTGCAACCTGATACTCTTATGCGGCATGTAGATAAGTTGCCATTGTTTAATATTTGCGCTTCACATAATGATTTCGCTCCCTTTATGTCGTATATTGGTTGACTGATACCACATAATAAATTGTTTTCTTGAAATTTAATGCACATTGTTATATCTCGGTCATCTAATGGTACCATCAGGTCTCTCCTTAGATTGACAGCAAGGTAGTCAGATGTTACTGCTATACTGTTCGCCGAGTGTCCAGTTATTTGCGGAATAGGAATGATGCGATTAAGTTCATATTGTTCGTTGTTTATTAATGGAAGCTTCACTTCAAATATTAAGTATGCGCTGGTCATGCGCACGTGTACTCGGGCCAGCTTATAGAGACTAAGCGTGCAGTGACGTGTGTTTATGCACGGTAGTGATAAGTCGCTCGGTAACTGTCCCGATATAATATTAAGCTGTTCTTCAAATTCATCAGGCTTGATAAGATGAGTGTCAATCCTGCCATCCTTCACGTCCGTTACCAAGTCTAATAGTTGCAATTGTAGTTGTCGTATGTTAGAAATGATTAAGTTTACGGCAAGAGCGGTCGCAGTTATATACATCGCATTGTCATGACTCACTTGTATGCGCCTTTCAGTTTCAGCAAGATGGTTGTCTATGATGTGAAATTGTTTGTTCATTATCTCCTCGTTCCGTTTCAAAATGTTATACTCGCTCTCAAGTATCGATGTGTGATTTTTGTAGAGTTTCAATAGATGGTTTTCATTGGATTGAATGATCTTGATGTCCTTCTCGTATTGATTAGCAAACCGTTCATCGAGAGTGCCAAAAAGGGAGTTAGACAAATATCCAATTCCGTTGAAAAGTCCTCTTTTCTTTCTTAATGATCCGTGTTCAGAGCGTAGAATGTCGTTATGGTGTTGAATTTCATTGATTTCATGTTGGAATTGAGAAGATATTGATAAAAAGGCTGTTTCTGTCTTGCATAATGTTATTAAATGGTTGACGTAGTTCTGTACGTTGTTCAAACTGTGCCAGTAGGTTGTCATGTTGTAGTACACAACCATTTTCCACTCGTCTTGAATAAATTGCATATCGGCCATCTTGTCAAAATATACAAGTCGCGTGGGGTTGAGGTTTGTTACATTGACCATTTGCTGTGTGGTAGGCCCAACGCACATGGTAAATAGCATCATTAGCGTGCACAGGAGGTTGAAGCGGCCTGGTCTGTGCCTACTGTAACGTTTTTTTCGTAATGTAGATGAATCAGTATTGGCAGTTCCGGGATTAGGCGACGTTTTCGTGTTGACTGTGATGGATGACGGGTCCAATGGGAGGCGCGATAATTTCGTGATCGGTCGCTTTATGATATTTGTTTTAGTCTTCAGTGTAACGACGCGCACTCGACCGTCAGCACCAGGATGAGTTTCCAATACCCGTCCTAAGAGCCATTTGGTGGGTGGGACGTTGTCTTCCCTTATGAGTACAACATCATTAACCTCAAGGTTTCTGGTTGGATACTGCCACTTGCTTCGCGTCTGTAATGTGTGGAGATAGTCGTTGGACCACCTCTTCCAGAAGTCTTTGAACATTTTCTCTGTTAGTTGCCATCTTTTGGTTAAAGTCATGTCACTGACCTCAGCGGATAGTGGTGGTTCTAACGATGTTTAGCCAATTAAGAAATGTGCTGGCGTGAGACAGTCAATATCGTCAATGTTTTCTGTCAACGCTACCAGTGGGCGCGAATTTAGGCAGCCCTCAATTTGTGCTAGGAGAGTGGAAAACTCTTCAAATGTGAGCCTTTGATCTCCGAGTACTCGCTTCAAATGAAACTTGAAGCTCCTTACGGCAGCCTCGTAAAGGCCGTTAGCTGTAGGCCAAGCAGGAGCACTGAAATGCCATTGTATACCCATCTGTGATAAGATTAATAGGACGTCATCATCTAAGTAATGTTGCAGTGCCTCCTTTCTTTGTTTTTCTAGAACCCTTGCTGCTCCGACAAAATTTGTACCATTATCGCTATATATATGTTGAGGTCTTCCTCTGCGGGCGCAAAGTCGCTTCAAGGCGTTCAGGAAAGCTGCTGTGCTGAGGTCTGACACAAGCTCGAGGTGGACGGCTTTAGTACAAAGGCACACAAAGGCAAACACCGCTACGTAGGCCTTCATGGTTTGTAGTTGATTGTTCAGTAGAAGTTGAACAGGTCCGTGTAGTGCGTGGCTGAGATTCGGCTACGATATGTGCGCACTCTCAATTGATCTAGGGATTCCCGCTTCTGGGAGGCCAGACCAACCGATTCGCTACCGCAGATTTATCACAAATCACACACTGGTACACGTAGTTTCACTGATGTTATAAAATCCGGCTCGAAGAAATGTAAGAGTTATAGTCTCTTACACTAGGTTAAGTTATGTGGTTGATGTAGTTTAAGTTGATTATAAGTATATTGTCGTAAGTTACACGGGAGCGGAATGTAAATGAAAGTGTCCGTCACCGAGGAGAGCGTTTATTGCACTAAAACTAAATTACAATACATTATTATAAAAGGAATGTGTCGCTAAGGGATTCGCGTTGTCATCGTTTTCGATACTTATGTCGAGCGTGCTCGTACACTCAGTCTTCTCAGGGTTTTCTTATTTTCTACAGGAGCTTAGTGAAACACAACCAACTTTGTTAGCAGCCATTTAATTTTTTTTTTTTTTTTTTTTTTTTGTTAGCAGCCGAATGGCGGGGTTGTTCACTCCAATCGTCGGCGTAAAAGGGGCGACCATGTTAAAGTTGGAATTCACAGTCGCAAGCCACCCATTGGGTATAGCTCCTCCAACGGTGTAGCATACACCACGAGCATGATTTGTTCTTTCGCGGTGAAGGCAGTGTATGTTAACCTGGCCCGATGTAGCTGATCCAAATGCAGCGGGACCCCGAATCTGGTTTTGACGCTTGCTTAAACGTACATTATCTGGGGTGTTCTCAGGAACTCTGACATACTGCACGTACCCTGGAATGTTCTTGGGTGTGATGTAATTGCGGAGAGTAGGGGATGATCTTCCTATGTCACGCATCTTATAGCGGTTCTTCATTTCAAAAAGGACGGTATTTACTCTGGCCATCAGTTCTGGACATACTCTAAGACGAGCAGCTTCGGAATCACCTTCTGGGAACTCGAAACCTTCAATTCGTTGCCTAGCTTCAACTTGAAGAATATCAGGCGGTCCATGGCCAAGAAGATTTTCAGTAGGTACTCCTCCGGCAGGTATCATCGCCATTGGTAAAGGCGGTATTTCTGGTGCACCCTGTGGTCGCCGGGAATTGAGAACTCTGTTCATCGTCACTAGTGGAGACACATAACATTCATAAACATTATGGTTTTCAGGCGTTATCACGCCGAATGAGCCAGCGGGAATGTCATCCGCCTGGGGCTGTGGCACTGCAATGTCCGGGATGTTGATCTTGATCTCCTCACCATTAACTGTAGTGGTATTGCCGATATTAGCTAAGAAATGGTAGAGGTTGTCCGGAATACATAGGTCCTCAGGCAATAAATCCTGGCATTTCCCAATACCCATCTTCCTCTCGCCATTTTCTAGCGCTAGATCCATTAAGTAGCAGTTGAGTATGGTACACATTGAATGCTGGAACATCGAAAACGGAAGGCGGCGGTCTAGCCTGGGGTCAATGCCCCTCATCGCTTCGTACGACCGTTCTACTTGGTCGATATACCCTGAAAATTCAAAGTTCTGGGAATAATTCTCCTAAACTGGCTGCCCAACTCGGGCCAACATTAAAATCAAGAAATTTACTGTTATCTACGGGACACAACTGCAACCAACTCAACGCTCGGTGTGCAAAACTTTACGACGCGCCGCCGCCATCTTTTCACTTCTACTTCAAGATTCAATATTGTTATAAGAAGAAGCAAGATGCCGCGTCCGGTATCGCGCAGTAAGCGTCGTCAGACGGACTTTTACGACGTGGAAGACGCTTGTGATTCAAACGCTGCAACAACGCCAACGACCGAGGCACTCGAAGCGCCCGCCGCCGTTTCGGCCGCCATCTTTGTGAGCGACATCGCCACCATGATGGCTTCCTTGCAGCAGGCGCAGGCCGACCAGCTTGAGCGCCTCATCACAAGGGTACTTGAAACGCGTTCGCCCGCGCCCGCGGAAGCCGCGCAGGCCACGCCCACGCCGTCGCCCGTTTCTGGAACGTTCGCCACCTGCAAAGCCACCTACAGTGGAGCGCCTGCTGAATCACTCGACGGTTTTATAGATGCATTACAAGCATTCAAGGACTGCGCCAATGTAAGAGTTATAGTCTCTTACACTAGGTTAAGTTATGTGGTTGATGTAGTTTAAGTTGATTATAAGTATATTGTCGTAAGTTACACGGGAGCGGAATGTAAATGAAAGTGTCCGTCACCGAGGAGAGCGTTTATTGCACTAAAACTAAATTACAATACATTATTATAAAAGGAATGTGTCGCTAAGGGATTCGCGTTGTCATCGTTTTCGATACTTATGTCGAGCGTGCTCGTACATGCTGCCAGATTTTAAAAGAATAAGAAAAGCAAGTTTATGGCGATGAAGCCTTGTCTAGTTTGCGGGCAGCAGTTACGATCACCTCGTCTACGCTGTCGCTGTCCGCGCGCGGGCCGGGCGCGCGGGGTGGCTGCTCGCTGTTGTCGCGATTCCCGCAGATATCCATGTTGCAGGCTCGAAACTTTCTTCTCAGTCGCAGAGTCCCCCATACAATGAAAGCCGTTGTAAGGAATCCGATGACTGTGTACAGCACGTAATTGTGAGTGTCATGTGTCAATGACTGTATACTTAGCGATTGTTGCTGTTGCTTGACCCGTTCAATCTTGTTTTTTAGTTCATTTAGAGTTTCCTTGTGATCTTCTGGGGTAAATGTGTGATTAGAGTCGGTAAGTATGTGATTGATGCTCGACTCACGCAAGTAAATTCTTTCTTCATTCGATGTAAGTTTTAATTCGCTGTGATAGTCATTGCGAGAATGAATAATAAAACTTTCTCCCTTAAGCATACAACCAAAGTTGAGTGTTATGATTCCTGTACCGCGTAGGTGTTGTGACGTCACTCCAGCTGGACAGAAAATGCGCGCGGTGCATTCTTCGCAACAGGAGAATAGCCACGCGCCACGAGTGTGTAATCGCACCCACTTGTCGCTGCAACCTGATACTCTTATGCGGCATGTAGATAAGTTGCCATTGTTTAATATTTGCGCTTCACATAATGATTTCGCTCCCTTTATGTCGTATATTGGTTGACTGATACCACATAATAAATTGTTTTCTTGAAATTTAATGCACATTGTTATATCTCGGTCATCTAATGGTACCATCAGGTCTCTCCTTAGATTGACAGCAAGGTAGTCAGATGTTACTGCTATACTGTTCGCCGAGTGTCCAGTTATTTGCGGAATAGGAATGATGCGATTAAGTTCATATTGTTCGTTGTTTATTAATGGAAGCTTCACTTCAAATATTAAGTATGCGCTGGTCATGCGCACGTGTACTCGGGCCAGCTTATAGAGACTAAGCGTGCAGTGACGTGTGTTTATGCACGGTAGTGATAAGTCGCTCGGTAACTGTCCCGATATAATATTAAGCTGTTCTTCAAATTCATCAGGCTTGATAAGATGAGTGTCAATCCTGCCATCCTTCACGTCCGTTACCAAGTCTAATAGTTGCAATTGTAGTTGTCGTATGTTAGAAATGATTAAGTTTACGGCAAGAGCGGTCGCAGTTATATACATCGCATTGTCATGACTCACTTGTATGCGCCTTTCAGTTTCAGCAAGATGGTTGTCTATGATGTGAAATTGTTTGTTCATTATCTCCTCGTTCCGTTTCAAAATGTTATACTCGCTCTCAAGTATCGATGTGTGATTTTTGTAGAGTTTCAATAGATGGTTTTCATTGGATTGAATGATCTTGATGTCCTTCTCGTATTGATTAGCAAACCGTTCATCGAGAGTGCCAAAAAGGGAGTTAGACAAATATCCAATTCCGTTGAAAAGTCCTCTTTTCTTTCTTAATGATCCGTGTTCAGAGCGTAGAATGTCGTTATGGTGTTGAATTTCATTGATTTCATGTTGGAATTGAGAAGATATTGATAAAAAGGCTGTTTCTGTCTTGCATAATGTTATTAAATGGTTGACGTAGTTCTGTACGTTGTTCAAACTGTGCCAGTAGGTTGTCATGTTGTAGTACACAACCATTTTCCACTCGTCTTGAATAAATTGCATATCGGCCATCTTGTCAAAATATACAAGTCGCGTGGGGTTGAGGTTTGTTACATTGACCATTTGCTGTGTGGTAGGCCCAACGCACATGGTAAATAGCATCATTAGCGTGCACAGGAGGTTGAAGCGGCCTGGTCTGTGCCTACTGTAACGTTTTTTTCGTAATGTAGATGAATCAGTATTGGCAGTTCCGGGATTAGGCGACGTTTTCGTGTTGACTGTGATGGATGACGGGTCCAATGGGAGGCGCGATAATTTCGTGATCGGTCGCTTTATGATATTTGTTTTAGTCTTCAGTGTAACGACGCGCACTCGACCGTCAGCACCAGGATGAGTTTCCAATACCCGTCCTAAGAGCCATTTGGTGGGTGGGACGTTGTCTTCCCTTATGAGTACAACATCATTAACCTCAAGGTTTCTGGTTGGATACTGCCACTTGCTTCGCGTCTGTAATGTGTGGAGATAGTCGTTGGACCACCTCTTCCAGAAGTCTTTGAACATTTTCTCTGTTAGTTGCCATCTTTTGGTTAAAGTCATGTCACTGACCTCAGCGGATAGTGGTGGTTCTAACGATGTTTAGCCAATTAAGAAATGTGCTGGCGTGAGACAGTCAATATCGTCAATGTTTTCTGTCAACGCTACCAGTGGGCGCGAATTTAGGCAGCCCTCAATTTGTGCTAGGAGAGTGGAAAACTCTTCAAATGTGAGCCTTTGATCTCCGAGTACTCGCTTCAAATGAAACTTGAAGCTCCTTACGGCAGCCTCGTAAAGGCCGTTAGCTGTAGGCCAAGCAGGAGCACTGAAATGCCATTGTATACCCATCTGTGATAAGATTAATAGGACGTCATCATCTAAGTAATGTTGCAGTGCCTCCTTTCTTTGTTTTTCTAGAACCCTTGCTGCTCCGACAAAATTTGTACCATTATCGCTATATATATGTTGAGGTCTTCCTCTGCGGGCGCAAAGTCGCTTCAAGGCGTTCAGGAAAGCTGCTGTGCTGAGGTCTGACACAAGCTCGAGGTGGACGGCTTTAGTACAAAGGCACACAAAGGCAAACACCGCTACGTAGGCCTTCATGGTTTGTAGTTGATTGTTCAGTAGAAGTTGAACAGGTCCGTGTAGTGCGTGGCTGAGATTCGGCTACGATATGTGCGCACTCTCAATTGATCTAGGGATTCCCGCTTCTGGGAGGCCAGACCAACCGATTCGCTACCGCAGATTTATCACAAATCACACACTGGTACACGTAGTTTCACTGATGTTATAAAATCCGGCTCGAAGAAATGTAAGAGTTATAGTCTCTTACACTAGGTTAAGTTATGTGGTTGATGTAGTTTAAGTTGATTATAAGTATATTGTCGTAAGTTACACGGGAGCGGAATGTAAATGAAAGTGTCCGTCACCGAGGAGAGCGTTTATTGCACTAAAACTAAATTACAATACATTATTATAAAAGGAATGTGTCGCTAAGGGATTCGCGTTGTCATCGTTTTCGATACTTATGTCGAGCGTGCTCGTACACTCAGTCTTCTCAGGGTTTTCTTATTTTCTACAGGAGCTTAGTGAAACACAACCAACTTTGTTAGCAGCCATTTAATTTTTTTTTTTTTTTTTTTTTTTTGTTAGCAGCCGAATGGCGGGGTTGTTCACTCCAATCGTCGGCGTAAAAGGGGCGACCATGTTAAAGTTGGAATTCACAGTCGCAAGCCACCCATTGGGTATAGCTCCTCCAACGGTGTAGCATACACCACGAGCATGATTTGTTCTTTCGCGGTGAAGGCAGTGTATGTTAACCTGGCCCGATGTAGCTGATCCAAATGCAGCGGGACCCCGAATCTGGTTTTGACGCTTGCTTAAACGTACATTATCTGGGGTGTTCTCAGGAACTCTGACATACTGCACGTACCCTGGAATGTTCTTGGGTGTGATGTAATTGCGGAGAGTAGGGGATGATCTTCCTATGTCACGCATCTTATAGCGGTTCTTCATTTCAAAAAGGACGGTATTTACTCTGGCCATCAGTTCTGGACATACTCTAAGACGAGCAGCTTCGGAATCACCTTCTGGGAACTCGAAACCTTCAATTCGTTGCCTAGCTTCAACTTGAAGAATATCAGGCGGTCCATGGCCAAGAAGATTTTCAGTAGGTACTCCTCCGGCAGGTATCATCGCCATTGGTAAAGGCGGTATTTCTGGTGCACCCTGTGGTCGCCGGGAATTGAGAACTCTGTTCATCGTCACTAGTGGAGACACATAACATTCATAAACATTATGGTTTTCAGGCGTTATCACGCCGAATGAGCCAGCGGGAATGTCATCCGCCTGGGGCTGTGGCACTGCAATGTCCGGGATGTTGATCTTGATCTCCTCACCATTAACTGTAGTGGTATTGCCGATATTAGCTAAGAAATGGTAGAGGTTGTCCGGAATACATAGGTCCTCAGGCAATAAATCCTGGCATTTCCCAATACCCATCTTCCTCTCGCCATTTTCTAGCGCTAGATCCATTAAGTAGCAGTTGAGTATGGTACACATTGAATGCTGGAACATCGAAAACGGAAGGCGGCGGTCTAGCCTGGGGTCAATGCCCCTCATCGCTTCGTACGACCGTTCTACTTGGTCGATATACCCTGAAAATTCAAAGTTCTGGGAATAATTCTCCTAAACTGGCTGCCCAACTCGGGCCAACATTAAAATCAAGAAATTTACTGTTATCTACGGGACACAACTGCAACCAACTCAACGCTCGGTGTGCAAAACTTTACGACGCGCCGCCGCCATCTTTTCACTTCTACTTCAAGATTCAATATTGTTATAAGAAGAAGCAAGATGCCGCGTCCGGTATCGCGCAGTAAGCGTCGTCAGACGGACTTTTACGACGTGGAAGACGCTTGTGATTCAAACGCTGCAACAACGCCAACGACCGAGGCACTCGAAGCGCCCGCCGCCGTTTCGGCCGCCATCTCTGTGAGCGACATCGCCACCATGATGGCTTCCTTGCAGCAGGCGCAGGCCGACCAGCTTGAGCGCCTCATCACAAGGGTACTTGAAACGCGTTCGCCCGCGCCCGCGGAAGCCGCGCAGGCCACGCCCACGCCGTCGCCCGTTTCTGGAACGTTCGCCACCTGCAAAGCCACCTACAGTGGAGCGCCTGCTGAATCACTCGACGGTTTTATAGATGCATTACAAGCATTCAAGGACTGCGCCAATGTAAGAGTTATAGTCTCTTACACTAGGTTAAGTTATGTGGTTGATGTAGTTTAAGTTGATTATAAGTATATTGTCGTAAGTTACACGGGAGCGGAATGTAAATGAAAGTGTCCGTCACCGAGGAGAGCGTTTATTGCACTAAAACTAAATTACAATACATTATTATAAAAGGAATGTGTCGCTAAGGGATTCGCGTTGTCATCGTTTTCGATACTTATGTCGAGCGTGCTCGTACATGCTGCCAGATTTTAAAAGAATAAGAAAAGCAAGTTTATGGCGATGAAGCCTTGTCTAGTTTGCGGGCAGCAGTTACGATCACCTCGTCTACGCTGTCGCTGTCCGCGCGCGGGCCGGGCGCGCGGGGTGGCTGCTCGCTGTTGTCGCGATTCCCGCAGATATCCATGTTGCAGGCTCGAAACTTTCTTCTCAGTCGCAGAGTCCCCCATACAATGAAAGCCGTTGTAAGGAATCCGATGACTGTGTACAGCACGTAATTGTGAGTGTCATGTGTCAATGACTGTATACTTAGCGATTGTTGCTGTTGCTTGACCCGTTCAATCTTGTTTTTTAGTTCATTTAGAGTTTCCTTGTGATCTTCTGGGGTAAATGTGTGATTAGAGTCGGTAAGTATGTGATTGATGCTCGACTCACGCAAGTAAATTCTTTCTTCATTCGATGTAAGTTTTAATTCGCTGTGATAGTCATTGCGAGAATGAATAATAAAACTTTCTCCCTTAAGCATACAACCAAAGTTGAGTGTTATGATTCCTGTACCGCGTAGGTGTTGTGACGTCACTCCAGCTGGACAGAAAATGCGCGCGGTGCATTCTTCGCAACAGGAGAATAGCCACGCGCCACGAGTGTGTAATCGCACCCACTTGTCGCTGCAACCTGATACTCTTATGCGGCATGTAGATAAGTTGCCATTGTTTAATATTTGCGCTTCACATAATGATTTCGCTCCCTTTATGTCGTATATTGGTTGACTGATACCACATAATAAATTGTTTTCTTGAAATTTAATGCACATTGTTATATCTCGGTCATCTAATGGTACCATCAGGTCTCTCCTTAGATTGACAGCAAGGTAGTCAGATGTTACTGCTATACTGTTCGCCGAGTGTCCAGTTATTTGCGGAATAGGAATGATGCGATTAAGTTCATATTGTTCGTTGTTTATTAATGGAAGCTTCACTTCAAATATTAAGTATGCGCTGGTCATGCGCACGTGTACTCGGGCCAGCTTATAGAGACTAAGCGTGCAGTGACGTGTGTTTATGCACGGTAGTGATAAGTCGCTCGGTAACTGTCCCGATATAATATTAAGCTGTTCTTCAAATTCATCAGGCTTGATAAGATGAGTGTCAATCCTGCCATCCTTCACGTCCGTTACCAAGTCTAATAGTTGCAATTGTAGTTGTCGTATGTTAGAAATGATTAAGTTTACGGCAAGAGCGGTCGCAGTTATATACATCGCATTGTCATGACTCACTTGTATGCGCCTTTCAGTTTCAGCAAGATGGTTGTCTATGATGTGAAATTGTTTGTTCATTATCTCCTCGTTCCGTTTCAAAATGTTATACTCGCTCTCAAGTATCGATGTGTGATTTTTGTAGAGTTTCAATAGATGGTTTTCATTGGATTGAATGATCTTGATGTCCTTCTCGTATTGATTAGCAAACCGTTCATCGAGAGTGCCAAAAAGGGAGTTAGACAAATATCCAATTCCGTTGAAAAGTCCTCTTTTCTTTCTTAATGATCCGTGTTCAGAGCGTAGAATGTCGTTATGGTGTTGAATTTCATTGATTTCATGTTGGAATTGAGAAGATATTGATAAAAAGGCTGTTTCTGTCTTGCATAATGTTATTAAATGGTTGACGTAGTTCTGTACGTTGTTCAAACTGTGCCAGTAGGTTGTCATGTTGTAGTACACAACCATTTTCCACTCGTCTTGAATAAATTGCATATCGGCCATCTTGTCAAAATATACAAGTCGCGTGGGGTTGAGGTTTGTTACATTGACCATTTGCTGTGTGGTAGGCCCAACGCACATGGTAAATAGCATCATTAGCGTGCACAGGAGGTTGAAGCGGCCTGGTCTGTGCCTACTGTAACGTTTTTTTCGTAATGTAGATGAATCAGTATTGGCAGTTCCGGGATTAGGCGACGTTTTCGTGTTGACTGTGATGGATGACGGGTCCAATGGGAGGCGCGATAATTTCGTGATCGGTCGCTTTATGATATTTGTTTTAGTCTTCAGTGTAACGACGCGCACTCGACCGTCAGCACCAGGATGAGTTTCCAATACCCGTCCTAAGAGCCATTTGGTGGGTGGGACGTTGTCTTCCCTTATGAGTACAACATCATTAACCTCAAGGTTTCTGGTTGGATACTGCCACTTGCTTCGCGTCTGTAATGTGTGGAGATAGTCGTTGGACCACCTCTTCCAGAAGTCTTTGAACATTTTCTCTGTTAGTTGCCATCTTTTGGTTAAAGTCATGTCACTGACCTCAGCGGATAGTGGTGGTTCTAACGATGTTTAGCCAATTAAGAAATGTGCTGGCGTGAGACAGTCAATATCGTCAATGTTTTCTGTCAACGCTACCAGTGGGCGCGAATTTAGGCAGCCCTCAATTTGTGCTAGGAGAGTGGAAAACTCTTCAAATGTGAGCCTTTGATCTCCGAGTACTCGCTTCAAATGAAACTTGAAGCTCCTTACGGCAGCCTCGTAAAGGCCGTTAGCTGTAGGCCAAGCAGGAGCACTGAAATGCCATTGTATACCCATCTGTGATAAGATTAATAGGACGTCATCATCTAAGTAATGTTGCAGTGCCTCCTTTCTTTGTTTTTCTAGAACCCTTGCTGCTCCGACAAAATTTGTACCATTATCGCTATATATATGTTGAGGTCTTCCTCTGCGGGCGCAAAGTCGCTTCAAGGCGTTCAGGAAAGCTGCTGTGCTGAGGTCTGACACAAGCTCGAGGTGGACGGCTTTAGTACAAAGGCACACAAAGGCAAACACCGCTACGTAGGCCTTCATGGTTTGTAGTTGATTGTTCAGTAGAAGTTGAACAGGTCCGTGTAGTGCGTGGCTGAGATTCGGCTACGATATGTGCGCACTCTCAATTGATCTAGGGATTCCCGCTTCTGGGAGGCCAGACCAACCGATTCGCTACCGCAGATTTATCACAAATCACACACTGGTACACGTAGTTTCACTGATGTTATAAAATCCGGCTCGAAGAAATGTAAGAGTTATAGTCTCTTACACTAGGTTAAGTTATGTGGTTGATGTAGTTTAAGTTGATTATAAGTATATTGTCGTAAGTTACACGGGAGCGGAATGTAAATGAAAGTGTCCGTCACCGAGGAGAGCGTTTATTGCACTAAAACTAAATTACAATACATTATTATAAAAGGAATGTGTCGCTAAGGGATTCGCGTTGTCATCGTTTTCGATACTTATGTCGAGCGTGCTCGTACACTCAGTCTTCTCAGGGTTTTCTTATTTTCTACAGGAGCTTAGTGAAACACAACCAACTTTGTTAGCAGCCATTTAATTTTTTTTTTTTTTTTTTTTTTTGTTAGCAGCCGAATGGCGGGGTTGTTCACTCCAATCGTCGGCGTAAAAGGGGCGACCATGTTAAAGTTGGAATTCACAGTCGCAAGCCACCCATTGGGTATAGCTCCTCCAACGGTGTAGCATACACCACGAGCATGATTTGTTCTTTCGCGGTGAAGGCAGTGTATGTTAACCTGGCCCGATGTAGCTGATCCAAATGCAGCGGGACCCCGAATCTGGTTTTGACGCTTGCTTAAACGTACATTATCTGGGGTGTTCTCAGGAACTCTGACATACTGCACGTACCCTGGAATGTTCTTGGGTGTGATGTAATTGCGGAGAGTAGGGGATGATCTTCCTATGTCACGCATCTTATAGCGGTTCTTCATTTCAAAAAGGACGGTATTTACTCTGGCCATCAGTTCTGGACATACTCTAAGACGAGCAGCTTCGGAATCACCTTCTGGGAACTCGAAACCTTCAATTCGTTGCCTAGCTTCAACTTGAAGAATATCAGGCGGTCCATGGCCAAGAAGATTTTCAGTAGGTACTCCTCCGGCAGGTATCATCGCCATTGGTAAAGGCGGTATTTCTGGTGCACCCTGTGGTCGCCGGGAATTGAGAACTCTGTTCATCGTCACTAGTGGAGACACATAACATTCATAAACATTATGGTTTTCAGGCGTTATCACGCCGAATGAGCCAGCGGGAATGTCATCCGCCTGGGGCTGTGGCACTGCAATGTCCGGGATGTTGATCTTGATCTCCTCACCATTAACTGTAGTGGTATTGCCGATATTAGCTAAGAAATGGTAGAGGTTGTCCGGAATACATAGGTCCTCAGGCAATAAATCCTGGCATTTCCCAATACCCATCTTCCTCTCGCCATTTTCTAGCGCTAGATCCATTAAGTAGCAGTTGAGTATGGTACACATTGAATGCTGGAACATCGAAAACGGAAGGCGGCGGTCTAGCCTGGGGTCAATGCCCCTCATCGCTTCGTACGACCGTTCTACTTGGTCGATATACCCTGAAAATTCAAAGTTCTGGGAATAATTCTCCTAAACTGGCTGCCCAACTCGGGCCAACATTAAAATCAAGAAATTTACTGTTATCTACGGGACACAACTGCAACCAACTCAACGCTCGGTGTGCAAAACTTTACGACGCGCCGCCGCCATCTTTTCACTTCTACTTCAAGATTCAATATTGTTATAAGAAGAAGCAAGATGCCGCGTCCGGTATCGCGCAGTAAGCGTCGTCAGACGGACTTTTACGACGTGGAAGACGCTTGTGATTCAAACGCTGCAACAACGCCAACGACCGAGGCACTCGAAGCGCCCGCCGCCGTTTCGGCCGCCATCTCTGTGAGCGACATCGCCACCATGATGGCTTCCTTGCAGCAGGCGCAGGCCGACCAGCTTGAGCGCCTCATCACAAGGGTACTTGAAACGCGTTCGCCCGCGCCCGCGGAAGCCGCGCAGGCCACGCCCACGCCGTCGCCCGTTTCTGGAACGTTCGCCACCTGCAAAGCCACCTACAGTGGAGCGCCTGCTGAATCACTCGACGGTTTTATAGATGCATTACAAGCATTCAAGGACTGCGCCAATGTAAGAGTTATAGTCTCTTACACTAGGTTAAGTTATGTGGTTGATGTAGTTTAAGTTGATTATAAGTATATTGTCGTAAGTTACACGGGAGCGGAATGTAAATGAAAGTGTCCGTCACCGAGGAGAGCGTTTATTGCACTAAAACTAAATTACAATACATTATTATAAAAGGAATGTGTCGCTAAGGGATTCGCGTTGTCATCGTTTTCGATACTTATGTCGAGCGTGCTCGTACATGCTGCCAGATTTTAAAAGAATAAGAAAAGCAAGTTTATGGCGATGAAGCCTTGTCTAGTTTGCGGGCAGCAGTTACGATCACCTCGTCTACGCTGTCGCTGTCCGCGCGCGGGCCGGGCGCGCGGGGTGGCTGCTCGCTGTTGTCGCGATTCCCGCAGATATCCATGTTGCAGGCTCGAAACTTTCTTCTCAGTCGCAGAGTCCCCCATACAATGAAAGCCGTTGTAAGGAATCCGATGACTGTGTACAGCACGTAATTGTGAGTGTCATGTGTCAATGACTGTATACTTAGCGATTGTTGCTGTTGCTTGACCCGTTCAATCTTGTTTTTTAGTTCATTTAGAGTTTCCTTGTGATCTTCTGGGGTAAATGTGTGATTAGAGTCGGTAAGTATGTGATTGATGCTCGACTCACGCAAGTAAATTCTTTCTTCATTCGATGTAAGTTTTAATTCGCTGTGATAGTCATTGCGAGAATGAATAATAAAACTTTCTCCCTTAAGCATACAACCAAAGTTGAGTGTTATGATTCCTGTACCGCGTAGGTGTTGTGACGTCACTCCAGCTGGACAGAAAATGCGCGCGGTGCATTCTTCGCAACAGGAGAATAGCCACGCGCCACGAGTGTGTAATCGCACCCACTTGTCGCTGCAACCTGATACTCTTATGCGGCATGTAGATAAGTTGCCATTGTTTAATATTTGCGCTTCACATAATGATTTCGCTCCCTTTATGTCGTATATTGGTTGACTGATACCACATAATAAATTGTTTTCTTGAAATTTAATGCACATTGTTATATCTCGGTCATCTAATGGTACCATCAGGTCTCTCCTTAGATTGACAGCAAGGTAGTCAGATGTTACTGCTATACTGTTCGCCGAGTGTCCAGTTATTTGCGGAATAGGAATGATGCGATTAAGTTCATATTGTTCGTTGTTTATTAATGGAAGCTTCACTTCAAATATTAAGTATGCGCTGGTCATGCGCACGTGTACTCGGGCCAGCTTATAGAGACTAAGCGTGCAGTGACGTGTGTTTATGCACGGTAGTGATAAGTCGCTCGGTAACTGTCCCGATATAATATTAAGCTGTTCTTCAAATTCATCAGGCTTGATAAGATGAGTGTCAATCCTGCCATCCTTCACGTCCGTTACCAAGTCTAATAGTTGCAATTGTAGTTGTCGTATGTTAGAAATGATTAAGTTTACGGCAAGAGCGGTCGCAGTTATATACATCGCATTGTCATGACTCACTTGTATGCGCCTTTCAGTTTCAGCAAGATGGTTGTCTATGATGTGAAATTGTTTGTTCATTATCTCCTCGTTCCGTTTCAAAATTTTATACTCGCTCTCAAGTATCGATGTGTGATTTTTGTAGAGTTTCAATAGATGGTTTTCATTGGATTGAATGATCTTGATGTCCTTCTCGTATTGATTAGCAAACCGTTCATCGAGAGTGCCAAAAAGGGAGTTAGACAAATATCCAATTCCGTTGAAAAGTCCTCTTTTCTTTCTTAATGATCCGTGTTCAGAGCGTAGAATGTCGTTATGGTGTTGAATTTCATTGATTTCATGTTGGAATTGAGAAGATATTGATAAAAAGGCTGTTTCTGTCTTGCATAATGTTATTAAATGGTTGACGTAGTTCTGTACGTTGTTCAAACTGTGCCAGTAGGTTGTCATGTTGTAGTACACAACCATTTTCCACTCGTCTTGAATAAATTGCATATCGGCCATCTTGTCAAAATATACAAGTCGCGTGGGGTTGAGGTTTGTTACATTGACCATTTGCTGTGTGGTAGGCCCAACGCACATGGTAAATAGCATCATTAGCGTGCACAGGAGGTTGAAGCGGCCTGGTCTGTGCCTACTGTAACGTTTTTTTCGTAATGTAGATGAATCAGTATTGGCAGTTCCGGGATTAGGCGACGTTTTCGTGTTGACTGTGATGGATGACGGGTCCAATGGGAGGCGCGATAATTTCGTGATCGGTCGCTTTATGATATTTGTTTTAGTCTTCAGTGTAACGACGCGCACTCGACCGTCAGCACCAGGATGAGTTTCCAATACCCGTCCTAAGAGCCATTTGGTGGGTGGGACGTTGTCTTCCCTTATGAGTACAACATCATTAACCTCAAGGTTTCTGGTTGGATACTGCCACTTGCTTCGCGTCTGTAATGTGTGGAGATAGTCGTTGGACCACCTCTTCCAGAAGTCTTTGAACATTTTCTCTGTTAGTTGCCATCTTTTGGTTAAAGTCATGTCACTGACCTCAGCGGATAGTGGTGGTTCTAACGATGTTTAGCCAATTAAGAAATGTGCTGGCGTGAGACAGTCAATATCGTCAATGTTTTCTGTCAACGCTACCAGTGGGCGCGAATTTAGGCAGCCCTCAATTTGTGCTAGGAGAGTGGAAAACTCTTCAAATGTGAGCCTTTGATCTCCGAGTACTCGCTTCAAATGAAACTTGAAGCTCCTTACGGCAGCCTCGTAAAGGCCGTTAGCTGTAGGCCAAGCAGGAGCACTGAAATGCCATTGTATACCCATCTGTGATAAGATTAATAGGACGTCATCATCTAAGTAATGTTGCAGTGCCTCCTTTCTTTGTTTTTCTAGAACCCTTGCTGCTCCGACAAAATTTGTACCATTATCGCTATATATATGTTGAGGTCTTCCTCTGCGGGCGCAAAGTCGCTTCAAGGCGTTCAGGAAAGCTGCTGTGCTGAGGTCTGACACAAGCTCGAGGTGGACGGCTTTAGTACAAAGGCACACAAAGGCAAACACCGCTACGTAGGCCTTCATGGTTTGTAGTTGATTGTTCAGTAGAAGTTGAACAGGTCCGTGTAGTGCGTGGCTGAGATTCGGCTACGATATGTGCGCACTCTCAATTGATCTAGGGATTCCCGCTTCTGGGAGGCCAGACCAACCGATTCGCTACCGCAGATTTATCACAAATCACACACTGGTACACGTAGTTTCACTGATGTTATAAAATCCGGCTCGAAGAAATGTAAGAGTTATAGTCTCTTACACTAGGTTAAGTTATGTGGTTGATGTAGTTTAAGTTGATTATAAGTATATTGTCGTAAGTTACACGGGAGCGGAATGTAAATGAAAGTGTCCGTCACCGAGGAGAGCGTTTATTGCACTAAAACTAAATTACAATACATTATTATAAAAGGAATGTGTCGCTAAGGGATTCGCGTTGTCATCGTTTTCGATACTTATGTCGAGCGTGCTCGTACACTCAGTCTTCTCAGGGTTTTCTTATTTTCTACAGGAGCTTAGTGAAACACAACCAACTTTGTTAGCAGCCATTTAATTTTTTTTTTTTTTTTTTTTTTTTGTTAGCAGCCGAATGGCGGGGTTGTTCACTCCAATCGTCGGCGTAAAAGGGGCGACCATGTTAAAGTTGGAATTCACAGTCGCAAGCCACCCATTGGGTATAGCTCCTCCAACGGTGTAGCATACACCACGAGCATGATTTGTTCTTTCGCGGTGAAGGCAGTGTATGTTAACCTGGCCCGATGTAGCTGATCCAAATGCAGCGGGACCCCGAATCTGGTTTTGACGCTTGCTTAAACGTACATTATCTGGGGTGTTCTCAGGAACTCTGACATACTGCACGTACCCTGGAATGTTCTTGGGTGTGATGTAATTGCGGAGAGTAGGGGATGATCTTCCTATGTCACGCATCTTATAGCGGTTCTTCATTTCAAAAAGGACGGTATTTACTCTGGCCATCAGTTCTGGACATACTCTAAGACGAGCAGCTTCGGAATCACCTTCTGGGAACTCGAAACCTTCAATTCGTTGCCTAGCTTCAACTTGAAGAATATCAGGCGGTCCATGGCCAAGAAGATTTTCAGTAGGTACTCCTCCGGCAGGTATCATCGCCCTTGGTAAAGGCGGTATTTCTGGTGCACCCTGTGGTCGCCGGGAATTGAGAACTCTGTTCATCGTCACTAGTGGAGACACATAACATTCATAAACATTATGGTTTTCAGGCGTTATCACGCCGAATGAGCCAGCGGGAATGTCATCCGCCTGGGGCTGTGGCACTGCAATGTCCGGGATGTTGATCTTGATCTCCTCACCATTAACTGTAGTGGTATTGCCGATATTAGCTAAGAAATGGTAGAGGTTGTCCGGAATACATAGGTCCTCAGGCAATAAATCCTGGCATTTCCCAATACCCATCTTCCTCTCGCCATTTTCTAGCGCTAGATCCATTAAGTAGCAGTTGAGTATGGTACACATTGAATGCTGGAACATCGAAAACGGAAGGCGGCGGTCTAGCCTGGGGTCAATGCCCCTCATCGCTTCGTACGACCGTTCTACTTGGTCGATATACCCTGAAAATTCAAAGTTCTGGGAATAATTCTCCTAAACTGGCTGCCCAACTCGGGCCAACATTAAAATCAAGAAATTTACTGTTATCTACGGGACACAACTGCAACCAACTCAACGCTCGGTGTGCAAAACTTTACGACGCGCCGCCGCCATCTTTTCACTTCTACTTCAAGATTCAATATTGTTATAAGAAGAAGCAAGATGCCGCGTCCGGTATCGCGCAGTAAGCGTCGTCAGACGGACTTTTACGACGTGGAAGACGCTTGTGATTCAAACGCTGCAACAACGCCAACGACCGAGGCACTCGAAGCGCCCGCCGCCGTTTCGGCCGCCATCTCTGTGAGCGACATCGCCACCATGATGGCTTCCTTGCAGCAGGCGCAGGCCGACCAGCTTGAGCGCCTCATCACAAGGGTACTTGAAACGCGTTCGCCCGCGCCCGCGGAAGCCGCGCAGGCCACGCCCACGCCGTCGCCCGTTTCTGGAACGTTCGCCACCTGCAAAGCCACCTACAGTGGAGCGCCTGCTGAATCACTCGACGGTTTTATAGATGCATTACAAGCATTCAAGGACTGCGCCAATGTAAGAGTTATAGTCTCTTACACTAGGTTAAGTTATGTGGTTGATGTAGTTTAAGTTGATTATAAGTATATTGTCGTAAGTTACACGGGAGCGGAATGTAAATGAAAGTGTCCGTCACCGAGGAGAGCGTTTATTGCACTAAAACTAAATTACAATACATTATTATAAAAGGAATGTGTCGCTAAGGGATTCGCGTTGTCATCGTTTTCGATACTTATGTCGAGCGTGCTCGTACATGCTGCCAGATTTTAAAAGAATAAGAAAAGCAAGTTTATGGCGATGAAGCCTTGTCTAGTTTGCGGGCAGCAGTTACGATCACCTCGTCTACGCTGTCGCTGTCCGCGCGCGGGCCGGGCGCGCGGGGTGGCTGCTCGCTGTTGTCGCGATTCCCGCAGATATCCATGTTGCAGGCTCGAAACTTTCTTCTCAGTCGCAGAGTCCCCCATACAATGAAAGCCGTTGTAAGGAATCCGATGACTGTGTACAGCACGTAATTGTGAGTGTCATGTGTCAATGACTGTATACTTAGCGATTGTTGCTGTTGCTTGACCCGTTCAATCTTGTTTTTTAGTTCATTTAGAGTTTCCTTGTGATCTTCTGGGGTAAATGTGTGATTAGAGTCGGTAAGTATGTGATTGATGCTCGACTCACGCAAGTAAATTCTTTCTTCATTCGATGTAAGTTTTAATTCGCTGTGATAGTCATTGCGAGAATGAATAATAAAACTTTCTCCCTTAAGCATACAACCAAAGTTGAGTGTTATGATTCCTGTACCGCGTAGGTGTTGTGACGTCACTCCAGCTGGACAGAAAATGCGCGCGGTGCATTCTTCGCAACAGGAGAATAGCCACGCGCCACGAGTGTGTAATCGCACCCACTTGTCGCTGCAACCTGATACTCTTATGCGGCATGTAGATAAGTTGCCATTGTTTAATATTTGCGCTTCACATAATGATTTCGCTCCCTTTATGTCGTATATTGGTTGACTGATACCACATAATAAATTGTTTTCTTGAAATTTAATGCACATTGTTATATCTCGGTCATCTAATGGTACCATCAGGTCTCTCCTTAGATTGACAGCAAGGTAGTCAGATGTTACTGCTATACTGTTCGCCGAGTGTCCAGTTATTTGCGGAATAGGAATGATGCGATTAAGTTCATATTGTTCGTTGTTTATTAATGGAAGCTTCACTTCAAATATTAAGTATGCGCTGGTCATGCGCACGTGTACTCGGGCCAGCTTATAGAGACTAAGCGTGCAGTGACGTGTGTTTATGCACGGTAGTGATAAGTCGCTCGGTAACTGTCCCGATATAATATTAAGCTGTTCTTCAAATTCATCAGGCTTGATAAGATGAGTGTCAATCCTGCCATCCTTCACGTCCGTTACCAAGTCTAATAGTTGCAATTGTAGTTGTCGTATGTTAGAAATGATTAAGTTTACGGCAAGAGCGGTCGCAGTTATATACATCGCATTGTCATGACTCACTTGTATGCGCCTTTCAGTTTCAGCAAGATGGTTGTCTATGATGTGAAATTGTTTGTTCATTATCTCCTCGTTCCGTTTCAAAATGTTATACTCGCTCTCAAGTATCGATGTGTGATTTTTGTAGAGTTTCAATAGATGGTTTTCATTGGATTGAATGATCTTGATGTCCTTCTCGTATTGATTAGCAAACCGTTCATCGAGAGTGCCAAAAAGGGAGTTAGACAAATATCCAATTCCGTTGAAAAGTCCTCTTTTCTTTCTTAATGATCCGTGTTCAGAGCGTAGAATGTCGTTATGGTGTTGAATTTCATTGATTTCATGTTGGAATTGAGAAGATATTGATAAAAAGGCTGTTTCTGTCTTGCATAATGTTATTAAATGGTTGACGTAGTTCTGTACGTTGTTCAAACTGTGCCAGTAGGTTGTCATGTTGTAGTACACAACCATTTTCCACTCGTCTTGAATAAATTGCATATCGGCCATCTTGTCAAAATATACAAGTCGCGTGGGGTTGAGGTTTGTTACATTGACCATTTGCTGTGTGGTAGGCCCAACGCACATGGTAAATAGCATCATTAGCGTGCACAGGAGGTTGAAGCGGCCTGGTCTGTGCCTACTGTAACGTTTTTTTCGTAATGTAGATGAATCAGTATTGGCAGTTCCGGGATTAGGCGACGTTTTCGTGTTGACTGTGATGGATGACGGGTCCAATGGGAGGCGCGATAATTTCGTGATCGGTCGCTTTATGATATTTGTTTTAGTCTTCAGTGTAACGACGCGCACTCGACCGTCAGCACCAGGATGAGTTTCCAATACCCGTCCTAAGAGCCATTTGGTGGGTGGGACGTTGTCTTCCCTTATGAGTACAACATCATTAACCTCAAGGTTTCTGGTTGGATACTGCCACTTGCTTCGCGTCTGTAATGTGTGGAGATAGTCGTTGGACCACCTCTTCCAGAAGTCTTTGAACATTTTCTCTGTTAGTTGCCATCTTTTGGTTAAAGTCATGTCACTGACCTCAGCGGATAGTGGTGGTTCTAACGATGTTTAGCCAATTAAGAAATGTGCTGGCGTGAGACAGTCAATATCGTCAATGTTTTCTGTCAACGCTACCAGTGGGCGCGAATTTAGGCAGCCCTCAATTTGTGCTAGGAGAGTGGAAAACTCTTCAAATGTGAGCCTTTGATCTCCGAGTACTCGCTTCAAATGAAACTTGAAGCTCCTTACGGCAGCCTCGTAAAGGCCGTTAGCTGTAGGCCAAGCAGGAGCACTGAAATGCCATTGTATACCCATCTGTGATAAGATTAATAGGACGTCATCATCTAAGTAATGTTGCAGTGCCTCCTTTCTTTGTTTTTCTAGAACCCTTGCTGCTCCGACAAAATTTGTACCATTATCGCTATATATATGTTGAGGTCTTCCTCTGCGGGCGCAAAGTCGCTTCAAGGCGTTCAGGAAAGCTGCTGTGCTGAGGTCTGACACAAGCTCGAGGTGGACGGCTTTAGTACAAAGGCACACAAAGGCAAACACCGCTACGTAGGCCTTCATGGTTTGTAGTTGATTGTTCAGTAGAAGTTGAACAGGTCCGTGTAGTGCGTGGCTGAGATTCGGCTACGATATGTGCGCACTCTCAATTGATCTAGGGATTCCCGCTTCTGGGAGGCCAGACCAACCGATTCGCTACCGCAGATTTATCACAAATCACACACTGGTACACGTAGTTTCACTGATGTTATAAAATCCGGCTCGAAGAAATGTAAGAGTTATAGTCTCTTACACTAGGTTAAGTTATGTGGTTGATGTAGTTTAAGTTGATTATAAGTATATTGTCGTAAGTTACACGGGAGCGGAATGTAAATGAAAGTGTCCGTCACCGAGGAGAGCGTTTATTGCACTAAAACTAAATTACAATACATTATTATAAAAGGAATGTGTCGCTAAGGGATTCGCGTTGTCATCGTTTTCGATACTTATGTCGAGCGTGCTCGTACACTCAGTCTTCTCAGGGTTTTCTTATTTTCTACAGGAGCTTAGTGAAACACAACCAACTTTGTTAGCAGCCATTTAATTTTTTTTTTTTTTTTTTTTTTTGTTAGCAGCCGAATGGCGGGGTTGTTCACTCCAATCGTCGGCGTAAAAGGGGCGACCATGTTAAAGTTGGAATTCACAGTCGCAAGCCACCCATTGGGTATAGCTCCTCCAACGGTGTAGCATACACCACGAGCATGATTTGTTCTTTCGCGGTGAAGGCAGTGTATGTTAACCTGGCCCGATGTAGCTGATCCAAATGCAGCGGGACCCCGAATCTGGTTTTGACGCTTGCTTAAACGTACATTATCTGGGGTGTTCTCAGGAACTCTGACATACTGCACGTACCCTGGAATGTTCTTGGGTGTGATGTAATTGCGGAGAGTAGGGGATGATCTTCCTATGTCACGCATCTTATAGCGGTTCTTCATTTCAAAAAGGACGGTATTTACTCTGGCCATCAGTTCTGGACATACTCTAAGACGAGCAGCTTCGGAATCACCTTCTGGGAACTCGAAACCTTCAATTCGTTGCCTAGCTTCAACTTGAAGAATATCAGGCGGTCCATGGCCAAGAAGATTTTCAGTAGGTACTCCTCCGGCAGGTATCATCGCCATTGGTAAAGGCGGTATTTCTGGTGCACCCTGTGGTCGCCGGGAATTGAGAACTCTGTTCATCGTCACTAGTGGAGACACATAACATTCATAAACATTATGGTTTTCAGGCGTTATCACGCCGAATGAGCCAGCGGGAATGTCATCCGCCTGGGGCTGTGGCACTGCAATGTCCGGGATGTTGATCTTGATCTCCTCACCATTAACTGTAGTGGTATTGCCGATATTAGCTAAGAAATGGTAGAGGTTGTCCGGAATACATAGGTCCTCAGGCAATAAATCCTGGCATTTCCCAATACCCATCTTCCTCTCGCCATTTTCTAGCGCTAGATCCATTAAGTAGCAGTTGAGTATGGTACACATTGAATGCTGGAACATCGAAAACGGAAGGCGGCGGTCTAGCCTGGGGTCAATGCCCCTCATCGCTTCGTACGACCGTTCTACTTGGTCGATATACCCTGAAAATTCAAAGTTCTGGGAATAATTCTCCTAAACTGGCTGCCCAACTCGGGCCAACATTAAAATCAAGAAATTTACTGTTATCTACGGGACACAACTGCAACCAACTCAACGCTCGGTGTGCAAAACTTTACGACGCGCCGCCGCCATCTTTTCACTTCTACTTCAAGATTCAATATTGTTATAAGAAGAAGCAAGATGCCGCGTCCGGTATCGCGCAGTAAGCGTCGTCAGACGGACTTTTACGACGTGGAAGACGCTTGTGATTCAAACGCTGCAACAACGCCAACGACCGAGGCACTCGAAGCGCCCGCCGCCGTTTCGGCCGCCATCTCTGTGAGCGACATCGCCACCATGATGGCTTCCTTGCAGCAGGCGCAGGCCGACCAGCTTGAGCGCCTCATCACAAGGGTACTTGAAACGCGTTCGCCCGCGCCCGCGGAAGCCGCGCAGGCCACGCCCACGCCGTCGCCCGTTTCTGGAACGTTCGCCACCTGCAAAGCCACCTACAGTGGAGCGCCTGCTGAATCACTCGACGGTTTTATAGATGCATTACAAGCATTCAAGGACTGCGCCAATGTAAGAGTTATAGTCTCTTACACTAGGTTAAGTTATGTGGTTGATGTAGTTTAAGTTGATTATAAGTATATTGTCGTAAGTTACACGGGAGCGGAATGTAAATGAAAGTGTCCGTCACCGAGGAGAGCGTTTATTGCACTAAAACTAAATTACAATACATTATTATAAAAGGAATGTGTCGCTAAGGGATTCGCGTTGTCATCGTTTTCGATACTTATGTCGAGCGTGCTCGTACATGCTGCCAGATTTTAAAAGAATAAGAAAAGCAAGTTTATGGCGATGAAGCCTTGTCTAGTTTGCGGGCAGCAGTTACGATCACCTCGTCTACGCTGTCGCTGTCCGCGCGCGGGCCGGGCGCGCGGGGTGGCTGCTCGCTGTTGTCGCGATTCCCGCAGATATCCATGTTGCAGGCTCGAAACTTTCTTCTCAGTCGCAGAGTCCCCCATACAATGAAAGCCGTTGTAAGGAATCCGATGACTGTGTACAGCACGTAATTGTGAGTGTCATGTGTCAATGACTGTATACTTAGCGATTGTTGCTGTTGCTTGACCCGTTCAATCTTGTTTTTTAGTTCATTTAGAGTTTCCTTGTGATCTTCTGGGGTAAATGTGTGATTAGAGTCGGTAAGTATGTGATTGATGCTCGACTCACGCAAGTAAATTCTTTCTTCATTCGATGTAAGTTTTAATTCGCTGTGATAGTCATTGCGAGAATGAATAATAAAACTTTCTCCCTTAAGCATACAACCAAAGTTGAGTGTTATGATTCCTGTACCGCGTAGGTGTTGTGACGTCACTCCAGCTGGACAGAAAATGCGCGCGGTGCATTCTTCGCAACAGGAGAATAGCCACGCGCCACGAGTGTGTAATCGCACCCACTTGTCGCTGCAACCTGATACTCTTATGCGGCATGTAGATAAGTTGCCATTGTTTAATATTTGCGCTTCACATAATGATTTCGCTCCCTTTATGTCGTATATTGGTTGACTGATACCACATAATAAATTGTTTTCTTGAAATTTAATGCACATTGTTATATCTCGGTCATCTAATGGTACCATCAGGTCTCTCCTTAGATTGACAGCAAGGTAGTCAGATGTTACTGCTATACTGTTCGCCGAGTGTCCAGTTATTTGCGGAATAGGAATGATGCGATTAAGTTCATATTGTTCGTTGTTTATTAATGGAAGCTTCACTTCAAATATTAAGTATGCGCTGGTCATGCGCACGTGTACTCGGGCCAGCTTATAGAGACTAAGCGTGCAGTGACGTGTGTTTATGCACGGTAGTGATAAGTCGCTCGGTAACTGTCCCGATATAATATTAAGCTGTTCTTCAAATTCATCAGGCTTGATAAGATGAGTGTCAATCCTGCCATCCTTCACGTCCGTTACCAAGTCTAATAGTTGCAATTGTAGTTGTCGTATGTTAGAAATGATTAAGTTTACGGCAAGAGCGGTCGCAGTTATATACATCGCATTGTCATGACTCACTTGTATGCGCCTTTCAGTTTCAGCAAGATGGTTGTCTATGATGTGAAATTGTTTGTTCATTATCTCCTCGTTCCGTTTCAAAATTTTATACTCGCTCTCAAGTATCGATGTGTGATTTTTGTAGAGTTTCAATAGATGGTTTTCATTGGATTGAATGATCTTGATGTCCTTCTCGTATTGATTAGCAAACCGTTCATCGAGAGTGCCAAAAAGGGAGTTAGACAAATATCCAATTCCGTTGAAAAGTCCTCTTTTCTTTCTTAATGATCCGTGTTCAGAGCGTAGAATGTCGTTATGGTGTTGAATTTCATTGATTTCATGTTGGAATTGAGAAGATATTGATAAAAAGGCTGTTTCTGTCTTGCATAATGTTATTAAATGGTTGACGTAGTTCTGTACGTTGTTCAAACTGTGCCAGTAGGTTGTCATGTTGTAGTACACAACCATTTTCCACTCGTCTTGAATAAATTGCATATCGGCCATCTTGTCAAAATATACAAGTCGCGTGGGGTTGAGGTTTGTTACATTGACCATTTGCTGTGTGGTAGGCCCAACGCACATGGTAAATAGCATCATTAGCGTGCACAGGAGGTTGAAGCGGCCTGGTCTGTGCCTACTGTAACGTTTTTTTCGTAATGTAGATGAATCAGTATTGGCAGTTCCGGGATTAGGCGACGTTTTCGTGTTGACTGTGATGGATGACGGGTCCAATGGGAGGCGCGATAATTTCGTGATCGGTCGCTTTATGATATTTGTTTTAGTCTTCAGTGTAACGACGCGCACTCGACCGTCAGCACCAGGATGAGTTTCCAATACCCGTCCTAAGAGCCATTTGGTGGGTGGGACGTTGTCTTCCCTTATGAGTACAACATCATTAACCTCAAGGTTTCTGGTTGGATACTGCCACTTGCTTCGCGTCTGTAATGTGTGGAGATAGTCGTTGGACCACCTCTTCCAGAAGTCTTTGAACATTTTCTCTGTTAGTTGCCATCTTTTGGTTAAAGTCATGTCACTGACCTCAGCGGATAGTGGTGGTTCTAACGATGTTTAGCCAATTAAGAAATGTGCTGGCGTGAGACAGTCAATATCGTCAATGTTTTCTGTCAACGCTACCAGTGGGCGCGAATTTAGGCAGCCCTCAATTTGTGCTAGGAGAGTGGAAAACTCTTCAAATGTGAGCCTTTGATCTCCGAGTACTCGCTTCAAATGAAACTTGAAGCTCCTTACGGCAGCCTCGTAAAGGCCGTTAGCTGTAGGCCAAGCAGGAGCACTGAAATGCCATTGTATACCCATCTGTGATAAGATTAATAGGACGTCATCATCTAAGTAATGTTGCAGTGCCTCCTTTCTTTGTTTTTCTAGAACCCTTGCTGCTCCGACAAAATTTGTACCATTATCGCTATATATATGTTGAGGTCTTCCTCTGCGGGCGCAAAGTCGCTTCAAGGCGTTCAGGAAAGCTGCTGTGCTGAGGTCTGACACAAGCTCGAGGTGGACGGCTTTAGTACAAAGGCACACAAAGGCAAACACCGCTACGTAGGCCTTCATGGTTTGTAGTTGATTGTTCAGTAGAAGTTGAACAGGTCCGTGTAGTGCGTGGCTGAGATTCGGCTACGATATGTGCGCACTCTCAATTGATCTAGGGATTCCCGCTTCTGGGAGGCCAGACCAACCGATTCGCTACCGCAGATTTATCACAAATCACACACTGGTACACGTAGTTTCACTGATGTTATAAAATCCGGCTCGAAGAAATGTAAGAGTTATAGTCTCTTACACTAGGTTAAGTTATGTGGTTGATGTAGTTTAAGTTGATTATAAGTATATTGTCGTAAGTTACACGGGAGCGGAATGTAAATGAAAGTGTCCGTCACCGAGGAGAGCGTTTATTGCACTAAAACTAAATTACAATACATTATTATAAAAGGAATGTGTCGCTAAGGGATTCGCGTTGTCATCGTTTTCGATACTTATGTCGAGCGTGCTCGTACACTCAGTCTTCTCAGGGTTTTCTTATTTTCTACAGGAGCTTAGTGAAACACAACCAACTTTGTTAGCAGCCATTTAATTTTTTTTTTTTTTTTTTTTTTTTGTTAGCAGCCGAATGGCGGGGTTGTTCACTCCAATCGTCGGCGTAAAAGGGGCGACCATGTTAAAGTTGGAATTCACAGTCGCAAGCCACCCATTGGGTATAGCTCCTCCAACGGTGTAGCATACACCACGAGCATGATTTGTTCTTTCGCGGTGAAGGCAGTGTATGTTAACCTGGCCCGATGTAGCTGATCCAAATGCAGCGGGACCCCGAATCTGGTTTTGACGCTTGCTTAAACGTACATTATCTGGGGTGTTCTCAGGAACTCTGACATACTGCACGTACCCTGGAATGTTCTTGGGTGTGATGTAATTGCGGAGAGTAGGGGATGATCTTCCTATGTCACGCATCTTATAGCGGTTCTTCATTTCAAAAAGGACGGTATTTACTCTGGCCATCAGTTCTGGACATACTCTAAGACGAGCAGCTTCGGAATCACCTTCTGGGAACTCGAAACCTTCAATTCGTTGCCTAGCTTCAACTTGAAGAATATCAGGCGGTCCATGGCCAAGAAGATTTTCAGTAGGTACTCCTCCGGCAGGTATCATCGCCATTGGTAAAGGCGGTATTTCTGGTGCACCCTGTGGTCGCCGGGAATTGAGAACTCTGTTCATCGTCACTAGTGGAGACACATAACATTCATAAACATTATGGTTTTCAGGCGTTATCACGCCGAATGAGCCAGCGGGAATGTCATCCGCCTGGGGCTGTGGCACTGCAATGTCCGGGATGTTGATCTTGATCTCCTCACCATTAACTGTAGTGGTATTGCCGATATTAGCTAAGAAATGGTAGAGGTTGTCCGGAATACATAGGTCCTCAGGCAATAAATCCTGGCATTTCCCAATACCCATCTTCCTCTCGCCATTTTCTAGCGCTAGATCCATTAAGTAGCAGTTGAGTATGGTACACATTGAATGCTGGAACATCGAAAACGGAAGGCGGCGGTCTAGCCTGGGGTCAATGCCCCTCATCGCTTCGTACGACCGTTCTACTTGGTCGATATACCCTGAAAATTCAAAGTTCTGGGAATAATTCTCCTAAACTGGCTGCCCAACTCGGGCCAACATTAAAATCAAGAAATTTACTGTTATCTACGGGACACAACTGCAACCAACTCAACGCTCGGTGTGCAAAACTTTACGACGCGCCGCCGCCATCTTTTCACTTCTACTTCAAGATTCAATATTGTTATAAGAAGAAGCAAGATGCCGCGTCCGGTATCGCGCAGTAAGCGTCGTCAGACGGACTTTTACGACGTGGAAGACGCTTGTGATTCAAACGCTGCAACAACGCCAACGACCGAGGCACTCGAAGCGCCCGCCGCCGTTTCGGCCGCCATCTCTGTGAGCGACATCGCCACCATGATGGCTTCCTTGCAGCAGGCGCAGGCCGACCAGCTTGAGCGCCTCATCACAAGGGTACTTGAAACGCGTTCGCCCGCGCCCGCGGAAGCCGCGCAGGCCACGCCCACGCCGTCGCCCGTTTCTGGAACGTTCGCCACCTGCAAAGCCACCTACAGTGGAGCGCCTGCTGAATCACTCGACGGTTTTATAGATGCATTACAAGCATTCAAGGACTGCGCCAATGTAAGAGTTATAGTCTCTTACACTAGGTTAAGTTATGTGGTTGATGTAGTTTAAGTTGATTATAAGTATATTGTCGTAAGTTACACGGGAGCGGAATGTAAATGAAAGTGTCCGTCACCGAGGAGAGCGTTTATTGCACTAAAACTAAATTACAATACATTATTATAAAAGGAATGTGTCGCTAAGGGATTCGCGTTGTCATCGTTTTCGATACTTATGTCGAGCGTGCTCGTACATGCTGCCAGATTTTAAAAGAATAAGAAAAGCAAGTTTATGGCGATGAAGCCTTGTCTAGTTTGCGGGCAGCAGTTACGATCACCTCGTCTACGCTGTCGCTGTCCGCGCGCGGGCCGGGCGCGCGGGGTGGCTGCTCGCTGTTGTCGCGATTCCCGCAGATATCCATGTTGCAGGCTCGAAACTTTCTTCTCAGTCGCAGAGTCCCCCATACAATGAAAGCCGTTGTAAGGAATCCGATGACTGTGTACAGCACGTAATTGTGAGTGTCATGTGTCAATGACTGTATACTTAGCGATTGTTGCTGTTGCTTGACCCGTTCAATCTTGTTTTTTAGTTCATTTAGAGTTTCCTTGTGATCTTCTGGGGTAAATGTGTGATTAGAGTCGGTAAGTATGTGATTGATGCTCGACTCACGCAAGTAAATTCTTTCTTCATTCGATGTAAGTTTTAATTCGCTGTGATAGTCATTGCGAGAATGAATAATAAAACTTTCTCCCTTAAGCATACAACCAAAGTTGAGTGTTATGATTCCTGTACCGCGTAGGTGTTGTGACGTCACTCCAGCTGGACAGAAAATGCGCGCGGTGCATTCTTCGCAACAGGAGAATAGCCACGCGCCACGAGTGTGTAATCGCACCCACTTGTCGCTGCAACCTGATACTCTAATGCGGCATGTAGATAAGTTGCCATTGTTTAATATTTGCGCTTCACATAATGATTTCGCTCCCTTTATGTCGTATATTGGTTGACTGATACCACATAATAAATTGTTTTCTTGAAATTTAATGCACATTGTTATATCTCGGTCATCTAATGGTACCATCAGGTCTCTCCTTAGATTGACAGCAAGGTAGTCAGATGTTACTGCTATACTGTTCGCCGAGTGTCCAGTTATTTGCGGAATAGGAATGATGCGATTAAGTTCATATTGTTCGTTGTTTATTAATGGAAGCTTCACTTCAAATATTAAGTATGCGCTGGTCATGCGCACGTGTACTCGGGCCAGCTTATAGAGACTAAGCGTGCAGTGACGTGTGTTTATGCACGGTAGTGATAAGTCGCTCGGTAACTGTCCCGATATAATATTAAGCTGTTCTTCAAATTCATCAGGCTTGATAAGATGAGTGTCAATCCTGCCATCCTTCACGTCCGTTACCAAGTCTAATAGTTGCAATTGTAGTTGTCGTATGTTAGAAATGATTAAGTTTACGGCAAGAGCGGTCGCAGTTATATACATCGCATTGTCATGACTCACTTGTATGCGCCTTTCAGTTTCAGCAAGATGGTTGTCTATGATGTGAAATTGTTTGTTCATTATCTCCTCGTTCCGTTTCAAAATGTTATACTCGCTCTCAAGTATCGATGTGTGATTTTTGTAGAGTTTCAATAGATGGTTTTCATTGGATTGAATGATCTTGATGTCCTTCTCGTATTGATTAGCAAACCGTTCATCGAGAGTGCCAAAAAGGGAGTTAGACAAATATCCAATTCCGTTGAAAAGTCCTCTTTTCTTTCTTAATGATCCGTGTTCAGAGCGTAGAATGTCGTTATGGTGTTGAATTTCATTGATTTCATGTTGGAATTGAGAAGATATTGATAAAAAGGCTGTTTCTGTCTTGCATAATATTATTAAATGGTTGACGTAGTTCTGTACGTTGTTCAAACTGTGCCAGTAGGTTGTCATGTTGTAGTACACAACCATTTTCCACTCGTCTTGAATAAATTGCATATCGGCCATCTTGTCAAAATATACAAGTCGCGTGGGGTTGAGGTTTGTTACATTGACCATTTGCTGTGTGGTAGGCCCAACGCACATGGTAAATAGCATCATTAGCGTGCACAGGAGGTTGAAGCGGCCTGGTCTGTGCCTACTGTAACGTTTTTTTCGTAATGTAGATGAATCAGTATTGGCAGTTCCGGGATTAGGCGACGTTTTCGTGTTGACTGTGATGGATGACGGGTCCAATGGGAGGCGCGATAATTTCGTGATCGGTCGCTTTATGATATTTGTTTTAGTCTTCAGTGTAACGACGCGCACTCGACCGTCAGCACCAGGATGAGTTTCCAATACCCGTCCTAAGAGCCATTTGGTGGGTGGGACGTTGTCTTCCCTTATGAGTACAACATCATTAACCTCAAGGTTTCTGGTTGGATACTGCCACTTGCTTCGCGTCTGTAATGTGTGGAGATAGTCGTTGGACCACCTCTTCCAGAAGTCTTTGAACATTTTCTCTGTTAGTTGCCATCTTTTGGTTAAAGTCATGTCACTGACCTCAGCGGATAGTGGTGGTTCTAACGATGTTTAGCCAATTAAGAAATGTGCTGGCGTGAGACAGTCAATATCGTCAATGTTTTCTGTCAACGCTACCAGTGGGCGCGAATTTAGGCAGCCCTCAATTTGTGCTAGGAGAGTGGAAAACTCTTCAAATGTGAGCCTTTGATCTCCGAGTACTCGCTTCAAATGAAACTTGAAGCTCCTTACGGCAGCCTCGTAAAGGCCGTTAGCTGTAGGCCAAGCAGGAGCACTGAAATGCCATTGTATACCCATCTGTGATAAGATTAATAGGACGTCATCATCTAAGTAATGTTGCAGTGCCTCCTTTCTTTGTTTTTCTAGAACCCTTGCTGCTCCGACAAAATTTGTACCATTATCGCTATATATATGTTGAGGTCTTCCTCTGCGGGCGCAAAGTCGCTTCAAGGCGTTCAGGAAAGCTGCTGTGCTGAGGTCTGACACAAGCTCGAGGTGGACGGCTTTAGTACAAAGGCACACAAAGGCAAACACCGCTACGTAGGCCTTCATGGTTTGTAGTTGATTGTTCAGTAGAAGTTGAACAGGTCCGTGTAGTGCGTGGCTGAGATTCGGCTACGATATGTGCGCACTCTCAATTGATCTAGGGATTCCCGCTTCTGGGAGGCCAGACCAACCGATTCGCTACCGCAGATTTATCACAAATCACACACTGGTACACGTAGTTTCACTGATGTTATAAAATCCGGCTCGAAGAAATGTAAGAGTTATAGTCTCTTACACTAGGTTAAGTTATGTGGTTGATGTAGTTTAAGTTGATTATAAGTATATTGTCGTAAGTTACACGGGAGCGGAATGTAAATGAAAGTGTCCGTCACCGAGGAGAGCGTTTATTGCACTAAAACTAAATTACAATACATTATTATAAAAGGAATGTGTCGCTAAGGGATTCGCGTTGTCATCGTTTTCGATACTTATGTCGAGCGTGCTCGTACACTCAGTCTTCTCAGGGTTTTCTTATTTTCTACAGGAGCTTAGTGAAACACAACCAACTTTGTTAGCAGCCATTTAATTTTTTTTTTTTTTTTTTTTTTTTTGTTAGCAGCCGAATGGCGGGGTTGTTCACTCCAATCGTCGGCGTAAAAGGGGCGACCATGTTAAAGTTGGAATTCACAGTCGCAAGCCACCCATTGGGTATAGCTCCTCCAACGGTGTAGCATACACCACGAGCATGATTTGTTCTTTCGCGGTGAAGGCAGTGTATGTTAACCTGGCCCGATGTAGCTGATCCAAATGCAGCGGGACCCCGAATCTGGTTTTGACGCTTGCTTAAACGTACATTATCTGGGGTGTTCTCAGGAACTCTGACATACTGCACGTACCCTGGAATGTTCTTGGGTGTGATGTAATTGCGGAGAGTAGGGGATGATCTTCCTATGTCACGCATCTTATAGCGGTTCTTCATTTCAAAAAGGACGGTATTTACTCTGGCCATCAGTTCTGGACATACTCTAAGACGAGCAGCTTCGGAATCACCTTCTGGGAACTCGAAACCTTCAATTCGTTGCCTAGCTTCAACTTGAAGAATATCAGGCGGTCCATGGCCAAGAAGATTTTCAGTAGGTACTCCTCCGGCAGGTATCATCGCCATTGGTAAAGGCGGTATTTCTGGTGCACCCTGTGGTCGCCGGGAATTGAGAACTCTGTTCATCGTCACTAGTGGAGACACATAACATTCATAAACATTATGGTTTTCAGGCGTTATCACGCCGAATGAGCCAGCGGGAATGTCATCCGCCTGGGGCTGTGGCACTGCAATGTCCGGGATGTTGATCTTGATCTCCTCACCATTAACTGTAGTGGTATTGCCGATATTAGCTAAGAAATGGTAGAGGTTGTCCGGAATACATAGGTCCTCAGGCAATAAATCCTGGCATTTCCCAATACCCATCTTCCTCTCGCCATTTTCTAGCGCTAGATCCATTAAGTAGCAGTTGAGTATGGTACACATTGAATGCTGGAACATCGAAAACGGAAGGCGGCGGTCTAGCCTGGGGTCAATGCCCCTCATCGCTTCGTACGACCGTTCTACTTGGTCGATATACCCTGAAAATTCAAAGTTCTGGGAATAATTCTCCTAAACTGGCTGCCCAACTCGGGCCAACATTAAAATCAAGAAATTTACTGTTATCTACGGGACACAACTGCAACCAACTCAACGCTCGGTGTGCAAAACTTTACGACGCGCCGCCGCCATCTTTTCACTTCTACTTCAAGATTCAATATTGTTATAAGAAGAAGCAAGATGCCGCGTCCGGTATCGCGCAGTAAGCGTCGTCAGACGGACTTTTACGACGTGGAAGACGCTTGTGATTCAAACGCTGCAACAACGCCAACGACCGAGGCACTCGAAGCGCCCGCCGCCGTTTCGGCCGCCATCTCTGTGAGCGACATCGCCACCATGATGGCTTCCTTGCAGCAGGCGCAGGCCGACCAGCTTGAGCGCCTCATCACAAGGGTACTTGAAACGCGTTCGCCCGCGCCCGCGGAAGCCGCGCAGGCCACGCCCACGCCGTCGCCCGTTTCTGGAACGTTCGCCACCTGCAAAGCCACCTACAGTGGAGCGCCTGCTGAATCACTCGACGGTTTTATAGATGCATTACAAGCATTCAAGGACTGCGCCAATGTAAGAGTTATAGTCTCTTACACTAGGTTAAGTTATGTGGTTGATGTAGTTTAAGTTGATTATAAGTATATTGTCGTAAGTTACACGGGAGCGGAATGTAAATGAAAGTGTCCGTCACCGAGGAGAGCGTTTATTGCACTAAAACTAAATTACAATACATTATTATAAAAGGAATGTGTCGCTAAGGGATTCGCGTTGTCATCGTTTTCGATACTTATGTCGAGCGTGCTCGTACATGCTGCCAGATTTTAAAAGAATAAGAAAAGCAAGTTTATGGCGATGAAGCCTTGTCTAGTTTGCGGGCAGCAGTTACGATCACCTCGTCTACGCTGTCGCTGTCCGCGCGCGGGCCGGGCGCGCGGGGTGGCTGCTCGCTGTTGTCGCGATTCCCGCAGATATCCATGTTGCAGGCTCGAAACTTTCTTCTCAGTCGCAGAGTCCCCCATACAATGAAAGCCGTTGTAAGGAATCCGATGACTGTGTACAGCACGTAATTGTGAGTGTCATGTGTCAATGACTGTATACTTAGCGATTGTTGCTGTTGCTTGACCCGTTCAATCTTGTTTTTTAGTTCATTTAGAGTTTCCTTGTGATCTTCTGGGGTAAATGTGTGATTAGAGTCGGTAAGTATGTGATTGATGCTCGACTCACGCAAGTAAATTCTTTCTTCATTCGATGTAAGTTTTAATTCGCTGTGATAGTCATTGCGAGAATGAATAATAAAACTTTCTCCCTTAAGCATACAACCAAAGTTGAGTGTTATGATTCCTGTACCGCGTAGGTGTTGTGACGTCACTCCAGCTGGACAGAAAATGCGCGCGGTGCATTCTTCGCAACAGGAGAATAGCCACGCGCCACGAGTGTGTAATCGCACCCACTTGTCGCTGCAACCTGATACTCTTATGCGGCATGTAGATAAGTTGCCATTGTTTAATATTTGCGCTTCACATAATGATTTCGCTCCCTTTATGTCGTATATTGGTTGACTGATACCACATAATAAATTGTTTTCTTGAAATTTAATGCACATTGTTATATCTCGGTCATCTAATGGTACCATCAGGTCTCTCCTTAGATTGACAGCAAGGTAGTCAGATGTTACTGCTATACTGTTCGCCGAGTGTCCAGTTATTTGCGGAATAGGAATGATGCGATTAAGTTCATATTGTTCGTTGTTTATTAATGGAAGCTTCACTTCAAATATTAAGTATGCGCTGGTCATGCGCACGTGTACTCGGGCCAGCTTATAGAGACTAAGCGTGCAGTGACGTGTGTTTATGCACGGTAGTGATAAGTCGCTCGGTAACTGTCCCGATATAATATTAAGCTGTTCTTCAAATTCATCAGGCTTGATAAGATGAGTGTCAATCCTGCCATCCTTCACGTCCGTTACCAAGTCTAATAGTTGCAATTGTAGTTGTCGTATGTTAGAAATGATTAAGTTTACGGCAAGAGCGGTCGCAGTTATATACATCGCATTGTCATGACTCACTTGTATGCGCCTTTCAGTTTCAGCAAGATGGTTGTCTATGATGTGAAATTGTTTGTTCATTATCTCCTCGTTCCGTTTCAAAATGTTATACTCGCTCTCAAGTATCGATGTGTGATTTTTGTAGAGTTTCAATAGATGGTTTTCATTGGATTGAATGATCTTGATGTCCTTCTCGTATTGATTAGCAAACCGTTCATCGAGAGTGCCAAAAAGGGAGTTAGACAAATATCCAATTCCGTTGAAAAGTCCTCTTTTCTTTCTTAATGATCCGTGTTCAGAGCGTAGAATGTCGTTATGGTGTTGAATTTCATTGATTTCATGTTGGAATTGAGAAGATATTGATAAAAAGGCTGTTTCTGTCTTGCATAATGTTATTAAATGGTTGACGTAGTTCTGTACGTTGTTCAAACTGTGCCAGTAGGTTGTCATGTTGTAGTACACAACCATTTTCCACTCGTCTTGAATAAATTGCATATCGGCCATCTTGTCAAAATATACAAGTCGCGTGGGGTTGAGGTTTGTTACATTGACCATTTGCTGTGTGGTAGGCCCAACGCACATGGTAAATAGCATCATTAGCGTGCACAGGAGGTTGAAGCGGCCTGGTCTGTGCCTACTGTAACGTTTTTTTCGTAATGTAGATGAATCAGTATTGGCAGTTCCGGGATTAGGCGACGTTTTCGTGTTGACTGTGATGGATGACGGGTCCAATGGGAGGCGCGATAATTTCGTGATCGGTCGCTTTATGATATTTGTTTTAGTCTTCAGTGTAACGACGCGCACTCGACCGTCAGCACCAGGATGAGTTTCCAATACCCGTCCTAAGAGCCATTTGGTGGGTGGGACGTTGTCTTCCCTTATGAGTACAACATCATTAACCTCAAGGTTTCTGGTTGGATACTGCCACTTGCTTCGCGTCTGTAATGTGTGGAGATAGTCGTTGGACCACCTCTTCCAGAAGTCTTTGAACATTTTCTCTGTTAGTTGCCATCTTTTGGTTAAAGTCATGTCACTGACCTCAGCGGATAGTGGTGGTTCTAACGATGTTTAGCCAATTAAGAAATGTGCTGGCGTGAGACAGTCAATATCGTCAATGTTTTCTGTCAACGCTACCAGTGGGCGCGAATTTAGGCAGCCCTCAATTTGTGCTAGGAGAGTGGAAAACTCTTCAAATGTGAGCCTTTGATCTCCGAGTACTCGCTTCAAATGAAACTTGAAGCTCCTTACGGCAGCCTCGTAAAGGCCGTTAGCTGTAGGCCAAGCAGGAGCACTGAAATGCCATTGTATACCCATCTGTGATAAGATTAATAGGACGTCATCATCTAAGTAATGTTGCAGTGCCTCCTTTCTTTGTTTTTCTAGAACCCTTGCTGCTCCGACAAAATTTGTACCATTATCGCTATATATATGTTGAGGTCTTCCTCTGCGGGCGCAAAGTCGCTTCAAGGCGTTCAGGAAAGCTGCTGTGCTGAGGTCTGACACAAGCTCGAGGTGGACGGCTTTAGTACAAAGGCACACAAAGGCAAACACCGCTACGTAGGCCTTCATGGTTTGTAGTTGATTGTTCAGTAGAAGTTGAACAGGTCCGTGTAGTGCGTGGCTGAGATTCGGCTACGATATGTGCGCACTCTCAATTGATCTAGGGATTCCCGCTTCTGGGAGGCCAGACCAACCGATTCGCTACCGCAGATTTATCACAAATCACACACTGGTACACGTAGTTTCACTGATGTTATAAAATCCGGCTCGAAGAAATGTAAGAGTTATAGTCTCTTACACTAGGTTAAGTTATGTGGTTGATGTAGTTTAAGTTGATTATAAGTATATTGTCGTAAGTTACACGGGAGCGGAATGTAAATGAAAGTGTCCGTCACCGAGGAGAGCGTTTATTGCACTAAAACTAAATTACAATACATTATTATAAAAGGAATGTGTCGCTAAGGGATTCGCGTTGTCATCGTTTTCGATACTTATGTCGAGCGTGCTCGTACACTCAGTCTTCTCAGGGTTTTCTTATTTTCTACAGGAGCTTAGTGAAACACAACCAACTTTGTTAGCAGCCATTTAATTTTTTTTTTTTTTTTTTTTTTTTGTTAGCAGCCGAATGGCGGGGTTGTTCACTCCAATCGTCGGCGTAAAAGGGGCGACCATGTTAAAGTTGGAATTCACAGTCGCAAGCCACCCATTGGGTATAGCTCCTCCAACGGTGTAGCATACACCACGAGCATGATTTGTTCTTTCGCGGTGAAGGCAGTGTATGTTAACCTGGCCCGATGTAGCTGATCCAAATGCAGCGGGACCCCGAATCTGGTTTTGACGCTTGCTTAAACGTACATTATCTGGGGTGTTCTCAGGAACTCTGACATACTGCACGTACCCTGGAATGTTCTTGGGTGTGATGTAATTGCGGAGAGTAGGGGATGATCTTCCTATGTCACGCATCTTATAGCGGTTCTTCATTTCAAAAAGGACGGTATTTACTCTGGCCATCAGTTCTGGACATACTCTAAGACGAGCAGCTTCGGAATCACCTTCTGGGAACTCGAAACCTTCAATTCGTTGCCTAGCTTCAACTTGAAGAATATCAGGCGGTCCATGGCCAAGAAGATTTTCAGTAGGTACTCCTCCGGCAGGTATCATCGCCATTGGTAAAGGCGGTATTTCTGGTGCACCCTGTGGTCGCCGGGAATTGAGAACTCTGTTCATCGTCACTAGTGGAGACACATAACATTCATAAACATTATGGTTTTCAGGCGTTATCACGCCGAATGAGCCAGCGGGAATGTCATCCGCCTGGGGCTGTGGCACTGCAATGTCCGGGATGTTGATCTTGATCTCCTCACCATTAACTGTAGTGGTATTGCCGATATTAGCTAAGAAATGGTAGAGGTTGTCCGGAATACATAGGTCCTCAGGCAATAAATCCTGGCATTTCCCAATACCCATCTTCCTCTCGCCATTTTCTAGCGCTAGATCCATTAAGTAGCAGTTGAGTATGGTACACATTGAATGCTGGAACATCGAAAACGGAAGGCGGCGGTCTAGCCTGGGGTCAATGCCCCTCATCGCTTCGTACGACCGTTCTACTTGGTCGATATACCCTGAAAATTCAAAGTTCTGGGAATAATTCTCCTAAACTGGCTGCCCAACTCGGGCCAACATTAAAATCAAGAAATTTACTGTTATCTACGGGACACAACTGCAACCAACTCAACGCTCGGTGTGCAAAACTTTACGACGCGCCGCCGCCATCTTTTCACTTCTACTTCAAGATTCAATATTGTTATAAGAAGAAGCAAGATGCCGCGTCCGGTATCGCGCAGTAAGCGTCGTCAGACGGACTTTTACGACGTGGAAGACGCTTGTGATTCAAACGCTGCAACAACGCCAACGACCGAGGCACTCGAAGCGCCCGCCGCCGTTTCGGCCGCCATCTCTGTGAGCGACATCGCCACCATGATGGCTTCCTTGCAGCAGGCGCAGGCCGACCAGCTTGAGCGCCTCATCACAAGGGTACTTGAAACGCGTTCGCCCGCGCCCGCGGAAGCCGCGCAGGCCACGCCCACGCCGTCGCCCGTTTCTGGAACGTTCGCCACCTGCAAAGCCACCTACAGTGGAGCGCCTGCTGAATCACTCGACGGTTTTATAGATGCATTACAAGCATTCAAGGACTGCGCCAATGTAAGAGTTATAGTCTCTTACACTAGGTTAAGTTATGTGGTTGATGTAGTTTAAGTTGATTATAAGTATATTGTCGTAAGTTACACGGGAGCGGAATGTAAATGAAAGTGTCCGTCACCGAGGAGAGCGTTTATTGCACTAAAACTAAATTACAATACATTATTATAAAAGGAATGTGTCGCTAAGGGATTCGCGTTGTCATCGTTTTCGATACTTATGTCGAGCGTGCTCGTACATGCTGCCAGATTTTAAAAGAATAAGAAAAGCAAGTTTATGGCGATGAAGCCTTGTCTAGTTTGCGGGCAGCAGTTACGATCACCTCGTCTACGCTGTCGCTGTCCGCGCGCGGGCCGGGCGCGCGGGGTGGCTGCTCGCTGTTGTCGCGATTCCCGCAGATATCCATGTTGCAGGCTCGAAACTTTCTTCTCAGTCGCAGAGTCCCCCATACAATGAAAGCCGTTGTAAGGAATCCGATGACTGTGTACAGCACGTAATTGTGAGTGTCATGTGTCAATGACTGTATACTTAGCGATTGTTGCTGTTGCTTGACCCGTTCAATCTTGTTTTTTAGTTCATTTAGAGTTTCCTTGTGATCTTCTGGGGTAAATGTGTGATTAGAGTCGGTAAGTATGTGATTGATGCTCGACTCACGCAAGTAAATTCTTTCTTCATTCGATGTAAGTTTTAATTCGCTGTGATAGTCATTGCGAGAATGAATAATAAAACTTTCTCCCTTAAGCATACAACCAAAGTTGAGTGTTATGATTCCTGTACCGCGTAGGTGTTGTGACGTCACTCCAGCTGGACAGAAAATGCGCGCGGTGCATTCTTCGCAACAGGAGAATAGCCACGCGCCACGAGTGTGTAATCGCACCCACTTGTCGCTGCAACCTGATACTCTTATGCGGCATGTAGATAAGTTGCCATTGTTTAATATTTGCGCTTCACATAATGATTTCGCTCCCTTTATGTCGTATATTGGTTGACTGATACCACATAATAAATTGTTTTCTTGAAATTTAATGCACATTGTTATATCTCGGTCATCTAATGGTACCATCAGGTCTCTCCTTAGATTGACAGCAAGGTAGTCAGATGTTACTGCTATACTGTTCGCCGAGTGTCCAGTTATTTGCGGAATAGGAATGATGCGATTAAGTTCATATTGTTCGTTGTTTATTAATGGAAGCTTCACTTCAAATATTAAGTATGCGCTGGTCATGCGCACGTGTACTCGGGCCAGCTTATAGAGACTAAGCGTGCAGTGACGTGTGTTTATGCACGGTAGTGATAAGTCGCTCGGTAACTGTCCCGATATAATATTAAGCTGTTCTTCAAATTCATCAGGCTTGATAAGATGAGTGTCAATCCTGCCATCCTTCACGTCCGTTACCAAGTCTAATAGTTGCAATTGTAGTTGTCGTATGTTAGAAATGATTAAGTTTACGGCAAGAGCGGTCGCAGTTATATACATCGCATTGTCATGACTCACTTGTATGCGCCTTTCAGTTTCAGCAAGATGGTTGTCTATGATGTGAAATTGTTTGTTCATTATCTCCTCGTTCCGTTTCAAAATGTTATACTCGCTCTCAAGTATCGATGTGTGATTTTTGTAGAGTTTCAATAGATGGTTTTCATTGGATTGAATGATCTTGATGTCCTTCTCGTATTGATTAGCAAACCGTTCATCGAGAGTGCCAAAAAGGGAGTTAGACAAATATCCAATTCCGTTGAAAAGTCCTCTTTTCTTTCTTAATGATCCGTGTTCAGAGCGTAGAATGTCGTTATGGTGTTGAATTTCATTGATTTCATGTTGGAATTGAGAAGATATTGATAAAAAGGCTGTTTCTGTCTTGCATAATGTTATTAAATGGTTGACGTAGTTCTGTACGTTGTTCAAACTGTGCCAGTAGGTTGTCATGTTGTAGTACACAACCATTTTCCACTCGTCTTGAATAAATTGCATATCGGCCATCTTGTCAAAATATACAAGTCGCGTGGGGTTGAGGTTTGTTACATTGACCATTTGCTGTGTGGTAGGCCCAACGCACATGGTAAATAGCATCATTAGCGTGCACAGGAGGTTGAAGCGGCCTGGTCTGTGCCTACTGTAACGTTTTTTTCGTAATGTAGATGAATCAGTATTGGCAGTTCCGGGATTAGGCGACGTTTTCGTGTTGACTGTGATGGATGACGGGTCCAATGGGAGGCGCGATAATTTCGTGATCGGTCGCTTTATGATATTTGTTTTAGTCTTCAGTGTAACGACGCGCACTCGACCGTCAGCACCAGGATGAGTTTCCAATACCCGTCCTAAGAGCCATTTGGTGGGTGGGACGTTGTCTTCCCTTATGAGTACAACATCATTAACCTCAAGGTTTCTGGTTGGATACTGCCACTTGCTTCGCGTCTGTAATGTGTGGAGATAGTCGTTGGACCACCTCTTCCAGAAGTCTTTGAACATTTTCTCTGTTAGTTGCCATCTTTTGGTTAAAGTCATGTCACTGACCTCAGCGGATAGTGGTGGTTCTAACGATGTTTAGCCAATTAAGAAATGTGCTGGCGTGAGACAGTCAATATCGTCAATGTTTTCTGTCAACGCTACCAGTGGGCGCGAATTTAGGCAGCCCTCAATTTGTGCTAGGAGAGTGGAAAACTCTTCAAATGTGAGCCTTTGATCTCCGAGTACTCGCTTCAAATGAAACTTGAAGCTCCTTACGGCAGCCTCGTAAAGGCCGTTAGCTGTAGGCCAAGCAGGAGCACTGAAATGCCATTGTATACCCATCTGTGATAAGATTAATAGGACGTCATCATCTAAGTAATGTTGCAGTGCCTCCTTTCTTTGTTTTTCTAGAACCCTTGCTGCTCCGACAAAATTTGTACCATTATCGCTATATATATGTTGAGGTCTTCCTCTGCGGGCGCAAAGTCGCTTCAAGGCGTTCAGGAAAGCTGCTGTGCTGAGGTCTGACACAAGCTCGAGGTGGACGGCTTTAGTACAAAGGCACACAAAGGCAAACACCGCTACGTAGGCCTTCATGGTTTGTAGTTGATTGTTCAGTAGAAGTTGAACAGGTCCGTGTAGTGCGTGGCTGAGATTCGGCTACGATATGTGCGCACTCTCAATTGATCTAGGGATTCCCGCTTCTGGGAGGCCAGACCAACCGATTCGCTACCGCAGATTTATCACAAATCACACACTGGTACACGTAGTTTCACTGATGTTATAAAATCCGGCTCGAAGAAATGTAAGAGTTATAGTCTCTTACACTAGGTTAAGTTATGTGGTTGATGTAGTTTAAGTTGATTATAAGTATATTGTCGTAAGTTACACGGGAGCGGAATGTAAATGAAAGTGTCCGTCACCGAGGAGAGCGTTTATTGCACTAAAACTAAATTACAATACATTATTATAAAAGGAATGTGTCGCTAAGGGATTCGCGTTGTCATCGTTTTCGATACTTATGTCGAGCGTGCTCGTACACTCAGTCTTCTCAGGGTTTTCTTATTTTCTACAGGAGCTTAGTGAAACACAACCAACTTTGTTAGCAGCCATTTAATTCTTTTTTTTTTTTTTTTTTTTGTTAGCAGCCGAATGGCGGGGTTGTTCACTCCAATCGTCGGCGTAAAAGGGGCGACCATGTTAAAGTTGGAATTCACAGTCGCAAGCCACCCATTGGGTATAGCTCCTCCAACGGTGTAGCATACACCACGAGCATGATTTGTTCTTTCGCGGTGAAGGCAGTGTATGTTAACCTGGCCCGATGTAGCTGATCCAAATGCAGCGGGACCCCGAATCTGGTTTTGACGCTTGCTTAAACGTACATTATCTGGGGTGTTCTCAGGAACTCTGACATACTGCACGTACCCTGGAATGTTCTTGGGTGTGATGTAATTGCGGAGAGTAGGGGATGATCTTCCTATGTCACGCATCTTATAGCGGTTCTTCATTTCAAAAAGGACGGTATTTACTCTGGCCATCAGTTCTGGACATACTCTAAGACGAGCAGCTTCGGAATCACCTTCTGGGAACTCGAAACCTTCAATTCGTTGCCTAGCTTCAACTTGAAGAATATCAGGCGGTCCATGGCCAAGAAGATTTTCAGTAGGTACTCCTCCGGCAGGTATCATCGCCATTGGTAAAGGCGGTATTTCTGGTGCACCCTGTGGTCGCCGGGAATTGAGAACTCTGTTCATCGTCACTAGTGGAGACACATAACATTCATAAACATTATGGTTTTCAGGCGTTATCACGCCGAATGAGCCAGCGGGAATGTCATCCGCCTGGGGCTGTGGCACTGCAATGTCCGGGATGTTGATCTTGATCTCCTCACCATTAACTGTAGTGGTATTGCCGATATTAGCTAAGAAATGGTAGAGGTTGTCCGGAATACATAGGTCCTCAGGCAATAAATCCTGGCATTTCCCAATACCCATCTTCCTCTCGCCATTTTCTAGCGCTAGATCCATTAAGTAGCAGTTGAGTATGGTACACATTGAATGCTGGAACATCGAAAACGGAAGGCGGCGGTCTAGCCTGGGGTCAATGCCCCTCATCGCTTCGTACGACCGTTCTACTTGGTCGATATACCCTGAAAATTCAAAGTTCTGGGAATAATTCTCCTAAACTGGCTGCCCAACTCGGGCCAACATTAAAATCAAGAAATTTACTGTTATCTACGGGACACAACTGCAACCAACTCAACGCTCGGTGTGCAAAACTTTACGACGCGCCGCCGCCATCTTTTCACTTCTACTTCAAGATTCAATATTGTTATAAGAAGAAGCAAGATGCCGCGTCCGGTATCGCGCAGTAAGCGTCGTCAGACGGACTTTTACGACGTGGAAGACGCTTGTGATTCAAACGCTGCAACAACGCCAACGACCGAGGCACTCGAAGCGCCCGCCGCCGTTTCGGCCGCCATCTCTGTGAGCGACATCGCCACCATGATGGCTTCCTTGCAGCAGGCGCAGGCCGACCAGCTTGAGCGCCTCATCACAAGGGTACTTGAAACGCGTTCGCCCGCGCCCGCGGAAGCCGCGCAGGCCACGCCCACGCCGTCGCCCGTTTCTGGAACGTTCGCCACCTGCAAAGCCACCTACAGTGGAGCGCCTGCTGAATCACTCGACGGTTTTATAGATGCATTACAAGCATTCAAGGACTGCGCCAATGTAAGAGTTATAGTCTCTTACACTAGGTTAAGTTATGTGGTTGATGTAGTTTAAGTTGATTATAAGTATATTGTCGTAAGTTACACGGGAGCGGAATGTAAATGAAAGTGTCCGTCACCGAGGAGAGCGTTTATTGCACTAAAACTAAATTACAATACATTATTATAAAAGGAATGTGTCGCTAAGGGATTCGCGTTGTCATCGTTTTCGATACTTATGTCGAGCGTGCTCGTACATGCTGCCAGATTTTAAAAGAATAAGAAAAGCAAGTTTATGGCGATGAAGCCTTGTCTAGTTTGCGGGCAGCAGTTACGATCACCTCGTCTACGCTGTCGCTGTCCGCGCGCGGGCCGGGCGCCCGGGTGGCTGCTCGCTGTTGTCGCGATTCCCGCAGATATCCATGTTGCAGGCTCGAAACTTTCTTCTCAGTCGCAGAGTCCCCCATACAATGAAAGCCGTTGTAAGGAATCCGATGACTGTGTACAGCACGTAATTGTGAGTGTCATGTGTCAATGACTGTATACTTAGCGATTGTTGCTGTTGCTTGACCCGTTCAATCTTGTTTTTTAGTTCATTTAGAGTTTCCTTGTGATCTTCTGGGGTAAATGTGTGATTAGAGTCGGTAAGTATGTGATTGATGCTCGACTCACGCAAGTAAATTCTTTCTTCATTCGATGTAAGTTTTAATTCGCTGTGATAGTCATTGCGAGAATGAATAATAAAACTTTCTCCCTTAAGCATACAACCAAAGTTGAGTGTTATGATTCCTGTACCGCGTAGGTGTTGTGACGTCACTCCAGCTGGACAGAAAATGCGCGCGGTGCATTCTTCGCAACAGGAGAATAGCCACGCGCCACGAGTGTGTAATCGCACCCACTTGTCGCTGCAACCTGATACTCTTATGCGGCATGTAGATAAGTTGCCATTGTTTAATATTTGCGCTTCACATAATGATTTCGCTCCCTTTATGTCGTATATTGGTTGACTGATACCACATAATAAATTGTTTTCTTGAAATTTAATGCACATTGTTATATCTCGGTCATCTAATGGTACCATCAGGTCTCTCCTTAGATTGACAGCAAGGTAGTCAGATGTTACTGCTATACTGTTCGCCGAGTGTCCAGTTATTTGCGGAATAGGAATGATGCGATTAAGTTCATATTGTTCGTTGTTTATTAATGGAAGCTTCACTTCAAATATTAAGTATGCGCTGGTCATGCGCACGTGTACTCGGGCCAGCTTATAGAGACTAAGCGTGCAGTGACGTGTGTTTATGCACGGTAGTGATAAGTCGCTCGGTAACTGTCCCGATATAATATTAAGCTGTTCTTCAAATTCATCAGGCTTGATAAGATGAGTGTCAATCCTGCCATCCTTCACGTCCGTTACCAAGTCTAATAGTTGCAATTGTAGTTGTCGTATGTTAGAAATGATTAAGTTTACGGCAAGAGCGGTCGCAGTTATATACATCGCATTGTCATGACTCACTTGTATGCGCCTTTCAGTTTCAGCAAGATGGTTGTCTATGATGTGAAATTGTTTGTTCATTATCTCCTCGTTCCGTTTCAAAATGTTATACTCGCTCTCAAGTATCGATGTGTGATTTTTGTAGAGTTTCAATAGATGGTTTTCATTGGATTGAATGATCTTGATGTCCTTCTCGTATTGATTAGCAAACCGTTCATCGAGAGTGCCAAAAAGGGAGTTAGACAAATATCCAATTCCGTTGAAAAGTCCTCTTTTCTTTCTTAATGATCCGTGTTCAGAGCGTAGAATGTCGTTATGGTGTTGAATTTCATTGATTTCATGTTGGAATTGAGAAGATATTGATAAAAAGGCTGTTTCTGTCTTGCATAATGTTATTAAATGGTTGACGTAGTTCTGTACGTTGTTCAAACTGTGCCAGTAGGTTGTCATGTTGTAGTACACAACCATTTTCCACTCGTCTTGAATAAATTGCATATCGGCCATCTTGTCAAAATATACAAGTCGCGTGGGGTTGAGGTTTGTTACATTGACCATTTGCTGTGTGGTAGGCCCAACGCACATGGTAAATAGCATCATTAGCGTGCACAGGAGGTTGAAGCGGCCTGGTCTGTGCCTACTGTAACGTTTTTTTCGTAATGTAGATGAATCAGTATTGGCAGTTCCGGGATTAGGCGACGTTTTCGTGTTGACTGTGATGGATGACGGGTCCAATGGGAGGCGCGATAATTTCGTGATCGGTCGCTTTATGATATTTGTTTTAGTCTTCAGTGTAACGACGCGCACTCGACCGTCAGCACCAGGATGAGTTTCCAATACCCGTCCTAAGAGCCATTTGGTGGGTGGGACGTTGTCTTCCCTTATGAGTACAACATCATTAACCTCAAGGTTTCTGGTTGGATACTGCCACTTGCTTCGCGTCTGTAATGTGTGGAGATAGTCGTTGGACCACCTCTTCCAGAAGTCTTTGAACATTTTCTCTGTTAGTTGCCATCTTTTGGTTAAAGTCATGTCACTGACCTCAGCGGATAGTGGTGGTTCTAACGATGTTTAGCCAATTAAGAAATGTGCTGGCGTGAGACAGTCAATATCGTCAATGTTTTCTGTCAACGCTACCAGTGGGCGCGAATTTAGGCAGCCCTCAATTTGTGCTAGGAGAGTGGAAAACTCTTCAAATGTGAGCCTTTGATCTCCGAGTACTCGCTTCAAATGAAACTTGAAGCTCCTTACGGCAGCCTCGTAAAGGCCGTTAGCTGTAGGCCAAGCAGGAGCACTGAAATGCCATTGTATACCCATCTGTGATAAGATTAATAGGACGTCATCATCTAAGTAATGTTGCAGTGCCTCCTTTCTTTGTTTTTCTAGAACCCTTGCTGCTCCGACAAAATTTGTACCATTATCGCTATATATATGTTGAGGTCTTCCTCTGCGGGCGCAAAGTCGCTTCAAGGCGTTCAGGAAAGCTGCTGTGCTGAGGTCTGACACAAGCTCGAGGTGGACGGCTTTAGTACAAAGGCACACAAAGGCAAACACCGCTACGTAGGCCTTCATGGTTTGTAGTTGATTGTTCAGTAGAAGTTGAACAGGTCCGTGTAGTGCGTGGCTGAGATTCGGCTACGATATGTGCGCACTCTCAATTGATCTAGGGATTCCCGCTTCTGGGAGGCCAGACCAACCGATTCGCTACCGCAGATTTATCACAAATCACACACTGGTACACGTAGTTTCACTGATGTTATAAAATCCGGCTCGAAGAAATGTAAGAGTTATAGTCTCTTACACTAGGTTAAGTTATGTGGTTGATGTAGTTTAAGTTGATTATAAGTATATTGTCGTAAGTTACACGGGAGCGGAATGTAAATGAAAGTGTCCGTCACCGAGGAGAGCGTTTATTGCACTAAAACTAAATTACAATACATTATTATAAAAGGAATGTGTCGCTAAGGGATTCGCGTTGTCATCGTTTTCGATACTTATGTCGAGCGTGCTCGTACACTCAGTCTTCTCAGGGTTTTCTTATTTTCTACAGGAGCTTAGTGAAACACAACCAACTTTGTTAGCAGCCATTTAATTTTTTTTTTTTTTTTTTTTTTTGTTAGCAGCCGAATGGCGGGGTTGTTCACTCCAATCGTCGGCGTAAAAGGGGCGACCATGTTAAAGTTGGAATTCACAGTCGCAAGCCACCCATTGGGTATAGCTCCTCCAACGGTGTAGCATACACCACGAGCATGATTTGTTCTTTCGCGGTGAAGGCAGTGTATGTTAACCTGGCCCGATGTAGCTGATCCAAATGCAGCGGGACCCCGAATCTGGTTTTGACGCTTGCTTAAACGTACATTATCTGGGGTGTTCTCAGGAACTCTGACATACTGCACGTACCCTGGAATGTTCTTGGGTGTGATGTAATTGCGGAGAGTAGGGGATGATCTTCCTATGTCACGCATCTTATAGCGGTTCTTCATTTCAAAAAGGACGGTATTTACTCTGGCCATCAGTTCTGGACATACTCTAAGACGAGCAGCTTCGGAATCACCTTCTGGGAACTCGAAACCTTCAATTCGTTGCCTAGCTTCAACTTGAAGAATATCAGGCGGTCCATGGCCAAGAAGATTTTCAGTAGGTACTCCTCCGGCAGGTATCATCGCCATTGGTAAAGGCGGTATTTCTGGTGCACCCTGTGGTCGCCGGGAATTGAGAACTCTGTTCATCGTCACTAGTGGAGACACATAACATTCATAAACATTATGGTTTTCAGGCGTTATCACGCCGAATGAGCCAGCGGGAATGTCATCCGCCTGGGGCTGTGGCACTGCAATGTCCGGGATGTTGATCTTGATCTCCTCACCATTAACTGTAGTGGTATTGCCGATATTAGCTAAGAAATGGTAGAGGTTGTCCGGAATACATAGGTCCTCAGGCAATAAATCCTGGCATTTCCCAATACCCATCTTCCTCTCGCCATTTTCTAGCGCTAGATCCATTAAGTAGCAGTTGAGTATGGTACACATTGAATGCTGGAACATCGAAAACGGAAGGCGGCGGTCTAGCCTGGGGTCAATGCCCCTCATCGCTTCGTACGACCGTTCTACTTGGTCGATATACCCTGAAAATTCAAAGTTCTGGGAATAATTCTCCTAAACTGGCTGCCCAACTCGGGCCAACATTAAAATCAAGAAATTTACTGTTATCTACGGGACACAACTGCAACCAACTCAACGCTCGGTGTGCAAAACTTTACGACGCGCCGCCGCCATCTTTTCACTTCTACTTCAAGATTCAATATTGTTATAAGAAGAAGCAAGATGCCGCGTCCGGTATCGCGCAGTAAGCGTCGTCAGACGGACTTTTACGACGTGGAAGACGCTTGTGATTCAAACGCTGCAACAACGCCAACGACCGAGGCACTCGAAGCGCCCGCCGCCGTTTCGGCCGCCATCTCTGTGAGCGACATCGCCACCATGATGGCTTCCTTGCAGCAGGCGCAGGCCGACCAGCTTGAGCGCCTCATCACAAGGGTACTTGAAACGCGTTCGCCCGCGCCCGCGGAAGCCGCGCAGGCCACGCCCACGCCGTCGCCCGTTTCTGGAACGTTCGCCACCTGCAAAGCCACCTACAGTGGGGCGCCTGCTGAATCACTCGACGGTTTTATAGATGCATTACAAGCATTCAAGGACTGCGCCAACGTCAGTGACAACAACGCCTTGCGTGGCCTATCAATGCTGTTGACACATGAAGCCGCCACGTGGTGGCATGGAGTAAAAGCAGAGATTAATAGCTGGTCACAGGCATTACACCAACTACGCTGTGCGTTTGGAGACCGCCGACCACCGCACAGGATATATTTAGAGCTATTTGCCACCAAGCAACAACTAGAAAAAACAGATCTGTTTGTGAGTAAAGCACGCGCACTATTTGCCCGTCTACCGCGTGGAGATCTGACTGAAAAAGTACAGCTTGATATGGTGTACGGCTTACTGCACACGCGAATAAGAAACCGAATTCGACGAGAGGAACTGCACTCTTTTGCTGACCTGCTGCACCGCGCTCGAGAAGTCGAAGACTGCGAGCCGGACTACAAGTACATGCAACCTATGAGTGCCGCCACCCGTGTCGCCGTCGCGCCCGCGTCACGACCGCCGAGAGCGCAACCTCCGCCGCCGATCGCACCGGCGTCGTCAAGTAGGACGCCCGAGTCGCACGAGTCGTCTTACCCGTCCTCATCGAATCACCCTCGGTTGGGTACGCGTAGTGCCGCGCCCGCGAAACCGTCAAATCGTTCATATTGTGTATATTGTCGAAGAAGTGGACACAGTCGTGAAGAGTGCCGTCGTCTCCCTTCTGTGAAAGACATTACCGAAGTTGCGTGCTACGGATGTGGTGAGAAAGGAGTTATTCGTACGGACTGCATCAAATGCAATGCCCGCTTTAGTGCCGTATCATTTGAATCCGTGTCTACTGCCACCCTCTCCAGGTCCAAGCGTAAGCCGTTCATACAAGTAAGTAAACCTACTGGTTGTTTTGTGGCCGAGGAAAACACTACTTCTAAAATCGATCAGTCATATCACTTAAAAACGTTTACTCGTAATAGTCGTAATGTATTAGACAACACCTGTTTACAACGTAACAAGTGTTCCTCACAAAGTCCTAATAAAACTAGCATCGACTTATGTAAATACTTAAATATTATGCCTAACGACTATCACAACAATGTTACTAAGTCTAATCAAGAATCTAACATTTCGTTATCTGATTCTTTTAATGTGCTTCCTTCAGATTTTGTAACTGAAAACAGTTCGTTAAATAATTCATCTGTACATGCAATGTCTACGTATAGTGGTACTAACAACCTGGCTAAGCATAAGCGTAATTTCGACAATAATTGTAATAATAACAATAACACACCTATCATGTTGCCTGAGAGTAGGGTAACCATGGAATTTCAGGACAAATGTTCTGAGTCCTGTTCCTCAAGTAGGTTGACCATGAGTCCGGTGTACGATTGCGGAATTATTCCACATGTTGACAGAGTGACCGACGAAGACCATATTTTCGACGTTTCCTCGATGTCTACATACTCACGTCGCATATCAGAGGCACAGGTAAGGCCTATTTTAAGTATCACTATTTTAGACCTGCAGGGAATAGCACTCATTGACACAGCTGCCAAGAGAAGTGTTGTTGGGAGTTCGCTGTACCAGTTAATACAGGAGCGTGGCCACCCATCTGTGGAGACCATCATGCGAGTAAGACTTGCCGATGGGTCGGCTCAGACGCGCCAAGTTCGTACTACGATGCTACAAGTCGACGCTGGTCGGGGTAAGTGTATCGAATTAGAATTCGTTATCCTCCCCGACGCTATAGGTAATGAAACATTATTAGGTATCGACTTTTTAGTAGCAGCTGGAATTATTTTAGATTTTTCGACTTCCACCTGGCGGTTCTCCGGCGAAAACAAAGCTTACACCCTTCATTTCGAGTCACCTAGTCAACCCGTCTCCTGCTACGCTGCCGAAACATTAAGGCAAGACGAAGGTAAGTTGTTAACCCCTGATCAACGGGAATGCCTTTCTTCCCTTTTGCAGCAGAACGAGGATATCTTCAGTCTTGGGGGAGCTCCAACGCCTTTCGCTGAGCACCGGATTGATACGGGAGATCACTTACCGATCGCCGTCCCTCCGTACCGTCTTACCCCTGCCAAAAAGGAAATAATGAAATCTGAGTTAGACAAAATGCTTCAGGAAGGCATCATAGAAGAATGCGAGTCAGCATGGGCTTCACCAGCTATCCTAGTACCTAAAAAGGACGCGGATAGACAACGCCGCTCAGCGCCTAGTTATCAGGTGGGTGATGAAGTGCTGGTTACTACCCACTTATTAAGTAATTCTGCAAAAGGACGCTCTAGGAAACTCATGCCTAAGCGTGATGGACCTTATCAAATAAGCAAGGTTGTTAGTGCCACTACATACGACGTATCACACCTAACCACTAATGAACACGTAGGCAGGTTTCACACTACTGATCTCACTCCCTTTGTTAGGTCTGGTCAGGTCTCGGCCCCAATACAGCCACGTAGACAGCGCGGACGGCCGCGAATTAACCAAGACCCGCCGCTATCTAGGTCCAATTCGCCAACGGGACGTTCTAGCGACTTGGAGGGGGAGCATGTAGCGCGTCATGAGGTGGCAACACCGGAAGTACCGATGGCCCCTTTCCGCCAAAGACGTCGGCCAATTAAAAGGCCTTCTCGATATAAAACGTAAGCGCGCCAAAAATGCCGCGCTCTGATTGGTTCATAGAAATGTATATAGTTTCAATAGAAAATAAAATGGCTGCTAACAAAGTTGGTTGTGTTTCACTGAGCTCCCGTAGAAAATAAGAAAACCCTGAGAAGACTGAGTCTGGCCCACGCTAAAATGTATTTAAAAAAACTTATACGAGTACAATAGTTTTACAATGAAATACAATTTATGAAAGTCTTATACGTACTTTATGTAATTAATGTAATTAAAAAAAAGAAATGTTTGAAAATAATAGAATCATTATTATCTTATCGATTCTTAAGCGGAAGGTGGCTGCTGTTAGGGTGCCGATACCTATATGGGCCTACAATCGAAGACTATTGAATCGTAAACTGGGCCGATAGCTTTTTACGGTATACGAGGGCGGGTCAATAAGTCCGTGACTTTTTGAATTTCTGACCTCTTTACTGAAAAAGCAACACTACTCCTGTCAACAGGTATCTGTCAGTTGATTCCTATCAAAATTTGAACTTGCTGCGTCAGTTAGTTTGTGTTTGACAGCTATTTTTATCAGACTACCCAGTAATTTGAGGAAAAAATGGAAAAAGGTGAATTTCGTGTGCTTATTAAGCATTATTTTTTGCGAAAAAAAACCATTACCGAGACCAAGGCTAAGCTTGATAAATACTATGGGGACTCTGCACCATCGATTTCAATGGTAAAAAAGTGGTTTACTGAATTTCGTTGTGGCCGTAAAAGCACTGAAGATGCCGAACGTCCTGGACGCCCAGTTGAGGTCTCTACACCCGAAACAATCGAAAAAATTCACGATATGGTGTTGGCCGACCGAAGATTGAAAGTGCAAGAGATTGTGGAAGCCGTAGGGATCTCGCATGGCTCAGTGGTTTCAATTTTAAAAGATCAATTGGGCATGAGAAAGCTTTCCGCAAGATGGGTGCCGCGTTTGCTCACAGTCGACTACAAACGCAATCGTGTAACAACTTCACAGGAAGGTTTGGCGTTGTTTAATTGCAATATGGAGGAGTTTTTGCGCCGTTTTGTAACCGTGGACAAAACATGGATCCATCACAACACACCAGAGACCAAACAACAGTCAAAACAGTGGGTTTCTAAGGGTGAATCGGCGCCAAAGAAGGCCAAGGTGGGTTTGTCAGCCAATAAAGTTATGGCGACTGTTTTTTGGGATGCACGTGGGATAATCTACATTGACTATTCAAAAGGGAAGAACAATCAATGGAGAATATTATGCCAACTTATTGGACCGCTTTAATGACGATTTGAATAAAAACCGACCTCATTTGGCCAAGAAAAAGTTCTTTTCCACCAAGACAATGCAAGGGTGCACACATGTGCAGTTTCCATGGCAAAAATCCATAAATTGGGCTATGAATTGCTCCCTCATCCACCCTATTCTCCAGATTTGGCTCCGAGTGACTACTTTTTGTTCCCAAACCTGAAGAAATGGCTTGGTGGAAAAAGATTTGACTCCAATGATGAAGTCATCTCGCAAACAAAGGCCTATTTTGAGGACCTCGACAAATCATATTTTTTGGAAGGGATAAAAAAATTGGAGAAGCGTTGGACAAAGTGTATAGAGCTCAAGGGAGACTACGTTGAAAAATAAAATGATTTGTTTATCTGGAAGCAGACAGTCATAATAAAATGAAATTAATTTTGGCTCCTATTTTTCCTGCCAAAATTGGTCGTCCTTTATTATGGTCTCTACTTTCATTTTGTTATCTCCATACCATGTGCTACCAATAAGCATTTTGACATTTGGCTAATGTGCATCTGTCCCTGAACTTGCATAAACCAGTCAGAGTTTTTGTTTACTTCAATATCACCACTTTTTTTATTTTTTCGCCAGAAATGCATTTTTCCTTGTTGGATAGCTGCGTCAATGCCGATTTTAAATGGCACTATTGGACACTTTATTTCTACCAAGGTAGTACCATTTATAATGCCATCTGGCGTAGCTCCTAGAAAAGGATACTGTTTATCAATAAATAGACCACATGGGTCTATCTTTACGCCTAAGGTAGTAGATAATTGATCCAATGCTACTTTTTCGTGTGTTCGTCCGTGATTTATAGAAGACACGTGTCCTATGTCCGGTTTGTACAGCATGTTTTTGACAATGTTACGGCAACTATTGGTTTTAATGCGTTTGACCACTTTGCCAAAATTTGATGCAGTCAAGAGATTTCTCCGTATTTCCATCCATTCACCACACTCGCTCTGCAGTATCGTTTGTAATTGTATTTGGTGACGTTCGGCATCAGTTTTTATTAAATTGTTCAAAAACGTTGACTTGGATAACTCTCTCTCTCTGCGTCCATGTCAGGACTTTCAACGTTCTCACCGTAGTTAAAGTCGATTTTTTTTGACACTAAATGGCGATTCTTTTTTCTTTAATACTTTTGTGATATTGTCGTCTTTTCTCTATTTTTTCTTCGTAACGCTTTAGTCTCTTCGTGGGGGATTTGTTAAAAATACTTTTGGAAACTTTCGTGTGAATTTTCCCGCTGTTAAACGAAATAACAGCACCTGCAGAACGTGCTTGGTACGATCGTTTTAGGGAGTAATTTACTCTTTTCCCTCCAACAAATTTAGCAATAACTCCATTAAAACGTTCAACTATGTTACTATCCACATTTTCTATTAGGCTTCTTGCATGTGAAGCAACATTGGCAGTATGAAATTTCAATTTAAGAAACATGGAGCTGTTGAAAAATTCTAGACACTCTCGAGTCAGGAACTTTGGTGTTACTTTAAAATTATTATTGTTTTAATTATTATTATTCAAAGCTGCCTCAGAGATACCTTTAAAATAAAATTTATTTTATTTCTTGCTGAATAACTTAACCCAAAGTATTACCAAGGTATTTTTAAGGTACTGATACACCGCTAAATGGGCCCATATACCATTGGTATAAAAATCTTCAAATGGCGGAAGGTTCTGCTAGCGTTATAATGCTTTCATTCTCAGGTGCATATCTCGTAAACAATAATAATTTTAAAGTACTACCAAGGTATTTTTAAGGTACTAATACACCGCTAAATACATTACATTGAAGTTAAGCAAACATTATTAAGTTATTTCATACATTGATCATTCAGGTAGACGAACATTTCAAAGCGGCACTCTGCATTAATTAATTTCATTATTGATAAAATGACACTTACTGCTGAATAACATCCATGGGTGAGCCAGCATCTAAATCGAATAGTTCGGCTTGAGGAGATTCTTCAGTGAGATTTTGTTTTCTAAAAAGCAACAGTAAAAAAATCACAAGTTATTATTTCAATAATAATTTCCGTGGTTTACATTTGTATAAATGAATTAAAAAAAATGTTGCAAGACGTCTCCACAAGTTTCTGTTCCGATAGCGGCGATAGCGCTAGCCGCATTATTTAACTTCCAATGTAACCTGACCTCTACTGATTTACAACATGTACCAGAACGGAGCCAACTTAAAATGGCCGATATGATTATACGTCCCATATTTATTTCACTGAAATAATGTATGAATTCGTATAGGATTGAAATTTATTTCTTCAAAAGTAAAATTTAATAAACATTGTCGTTTATGAGCAGCACATACACATTATACTTAACTACTTATAAATGTGCAAACATACCGAGTCTCAATTATTTCCAAACTAATTGTGTATATGTTACTGACCTTGATTTGTTCACCTCCGCCATTCTACGAACATTTTCTTTATACTGTGCTTTTCTTTTTCTTTTGTTGATTTTCTTTTTAGGTTTACCCATTATTCCCGACGAATTTTCACGATGCTGTGTAAGCTCAAGCGGAAGTCGACACAGGTCCAACCTCAACACGGGCTTGCGCCGGACTGGGCGTGTGCGTGCGCTGAAGCCGCTGTCCATACGCATTATACTCCTTACATGGCTGTCATAAGGTCGAAAATACGCACCGCTCCCGAATATTCAGATTCGCTTTGAAATTGACAAAAACTTTAAATGTTAATTTTAAAGTATAGATACTAGTTATCAAAATTTCAAGCAACAGAATTATAAACGTAGATAATACAAATCTTTTTAAGTGATTTCGAAGGATATAGATCCAGTAAATTCGTTACAATAACGAAAAAAGTGTTTTTCTCGAGGTGTTTTCGCAATAAATTTCTATCGAGTCAACTTAATTCAATCGTGTTTTCAAGCAACCAGATCCAAGATCAAGAAATGAAGTTACATATATCAAAATTTTAGATCTGTCAGTCTTGCCATTGTTCTATACTATTCGAAGACAGTTGGCGTAGTTTATCGATGTGGCGTCTTAATAACCGTTGTTCAAAATAAATAAAACACAACAAACACAATAACAACATGAGAGGGATTATTATATTATCAACATTAATACAAATAAAAGCTACAGAGTAGAAGATCAGCACATAAAAATGCTTCTTTTATTTACCTTCCACCCCTAAACTTTTCTATAATAATACCGAATAGCATTAATTTCAATCAAAGTAGGCGCCACTGCAAGGGAGATTTCTTCTAGGTGTTATAAGAAGACAAGTTGGGACTAAAACGGCTAGGTTAAGTCTATGCCCGGCTTGCAGAAATTTATAAAGAACCTTGTCGACTGGCTACGGGATGTTGAATAATAACAATCAGTAGTATTTACTAAATATATTTATTAAGTTGATGGCCAACTGTTATCACATTATGAGTAATTAATCTTAATAGATATACTACTGTAGCGGGCTGATTCATATTCCTAATATGTAAAGTGCATATGAATCGAAAATGTATAACTATTATAATGTAATTGTTTGAGACAGTCGCTAATAAACCAGCATCGTAAGAGTACGTTTCATTTCTCCTCCTTACACGCATCACCTGAACGCACACACATATACCACAGTGGTGACCCCGACGACCCCGAACCAAGATGAATCCGCAACAAGGCCCGGTAACCAGCGGCAACACTTCAAACGGAGCGACTGAATTAGCATCTGTGACCGTCTCGTCGAGAATAACTGAATTTTGGTGTGACCAGCCACGTCTCTGGTTTGTGCAGTGCGAAGCTATATTAGCGCCACAGAAATTGAGTGATGAAGCGAGATTTAATCTCGTCGTAGCAAAACTTGGTAAAGACGTAATACAGCAAGTCAGTGACATTTTATTGAAACCACCTGATTCAAAAAAGTTTGACACATTGAAAGAAAGATTATTAAAGGCCTATGAAGAGTCTGAACTGAGACAGTTTCAAAAACTTTTGAGTGGTATGGAACTGGGCGATCAGAAGCCTTCACAGCTTTTCCGCCGCATGAAAGACTTAGCGCGCCAGAAAATTCCTGATGAAACATTACGTATTATGTGGCAAGGACATCTTCCATCTTCCGTTCGCGCCGTTCTAGCAGTCAGCGAGAGTCATGATTTAGAAAACTTGGCAGCGATCGCAGATAAAATTTTAGAAACGTCAAAACCATTACAAGTAGCAGAGGTGCAGTCATCAACAGTCAGTGATAATTCGTTCATTTTGGCCGAAATAGCTAAATTTAGCTTAAAAATCAGAGATATGGAGAGAAACCGTAATCATTATAAAAATTATAATCGCAATCGCTCGAGAACACGTTCATCGTCTCGAGTTCGTAACATGAGCCGTCGTACGCCGGATAGTCCGGACTGGCTATGTTACTATCATCATAAATTTAGACAAAGAGCAAGGAAATGTGTGGAGCCGTGTGCGTGGATAAAATCTGAACGTATGTTATAAAACTAAATGTGGTGCAGTCGGAGGCGGCGATTTGCACCATCAACCCTGTTCACCGTCTGTGCTTATTCGATAATAACAGTGGACTCAAATTCTTAGTGGACACAGGTGCAAATATATCGGTTTTACCAGTGACTCAAAAACAACGTTTTAACGGAACATGTGATAGTTATAAACTGTATGCAGCAAACGGTTCCGAAATAAAAACATTTGGTGTCAAAACTCTCGATTTAGACTTTAAACTGCGACGACCATATCGTTGAACATTTGTAATAGCCGATGTGAAACAACCAATCCTCGGGGCCGACTTTTTAAGCTTCCCTAAATTAATAGTAGACATTTACAATCGCAAACTTATCGACTCCGTTACCAATCTGTGTTCTATTGCGTCAGTGACATTAAGTGATAACTTTTCAATACGAACAATAAACTGCAATAGCGAATATAGTGACTTGTTATTAGAGTATCCGGATATAACTAAACCTATGTGCTTTAAAGACACTCCACGACATTCTGTAGTCCATCACATTGAGACTACGGGATCTCCCGTATTCGCGCGACCAAGACCATTACCGCCTGACAAATACACAAAAGTGAAAGAAGAATTTCAACGCATGCAAGATATGGGGATATGTAGACCTTCAAAAAGCTGTTGGGCAAGTCCTCTTCATGTGGTCACTAAAAAGAACGGAGAAATTAGACCTTGCGGCGACTATCGACAACTTAACGCAATCACGAAACCTGACCGTTACCCGATACCAAGAATACAAGATTGTACTTATCTGCTTTCCGGAAAAACTATATTTTCACGAATTGACCTTCAACGAGCTTACTTCAATTTGAAAATTGCTGATAGCGATATTGAGAAGACCGCCATCACAACACCTTTTGGACTATATGTATTTATAAGAATGAGCTTCGGTTTGAGAAACGCTGCTCAAACTTTCCAAAGATTTCTAAATAATGAAGTTTTACAAGGTTTACCCAATGTTTTCAATTATTTGGATGACGTAATTATTGCGTCATCTTCCCAAAATTGCCATAAAAAGCACCTTAGACAAGTATTTAAACGACTCAACAAATACGGCATTACGATAAACCTAGCTAAATGCGATTTTGGCAAAACAGAACTCGAATTCTTAGGATATCGTGTCACAAAAGATGGTTTGCAGCCATTACCAGAAAAAAATCAAGGTCATTACAGAATTCCCAAGGCCAAAAACTATCGAAGAATTACGTCGTTATCTAGGCATGATTAATTTTTACAAGAGTCATCTGCCTGGGTCATCTGAGATACATGCGAAATTAAACGATTTTCTACACAATTCCAAGAAAAAAGATAAATCTATTATTCCATGGAACGAAGAAAGTATCGAAGCCTTTGAAAAAAGTAAACAAAATCTCTTGCAAGCCGTCACGTTAACATTTCCTTCAGCAGACGCTCCGATATCATTGATGACAGATTGCTCGAACACATGCGCGGGTGCCGTTTTACAACAAAGGGAAGGAAACACGTGGAAACCTTTAGGTTTCTTTTCTAAGAAGCTCAGCAGTACACAGCAATTATACAGCACGTATGATCGAGAACTACTTGCAATTTACATGGCCATTCGACACTTCAGACATCTTATAGAAGGCAGACCCTTAACGGTAAATACTGATCATAAACCGATAGTATATTCGTTAATGAAAAGTACAGTTGGAAAAAACGACACGCCGAGACGAATAAGACACCTAGATTTTATTATGCAATTCTGTACTTCAATTAAACATATCAGTGGCATCGATAATGTTGTAGCCGACACATTATCTCGCATAGCATCTGTCGACATGCCTTCACCCATTGATTATCAAAAGCTAGCTGAGGAACAGAGTAACGACATCGAGTTAAAAAATATTATAACATCAAAATCATTGCAATTTAAACAAATAAGCATTCCAAATTGCGTCATCCCGGTTTACTGTGAAGTTTCTAGACAAGAGGCACGACCATATTTGACACAAGCATTTCGCGTATCAGCTTTCAAAGCCATACATGAAATAAGTCATCCGAGCATTCGATCGACGCACAAGATGATCTCCGATCGATTTTTCTGGAAAGGAATGAACAAAGATATTTCGGTTTGGACTAAGTCATGTCTCGAATGTCAAAAGTCCAAAGTACAGAGACACACTATTTCACCATTAGGAATATTCAGACATAGTGACCGATTTGAACATCTTCATATGGACATTGTGGGTCCATTGTCCTACTGCGATGGTTACCGTTACATAGTAACAATGATAGATCGAGGCACAGGCTGGCCAGAGGCGTATCCAGTTAAGGATATTTCCGCCGAAACAATTGCTGACATTATATATTCAGGATGGATTGCACGATTTGGATGTTCCTTGCGATTGACAACTGACCAAGGCCGACAGTTTGAGTCAACATTATTCAATCATTTGTCGAAAAGAATGGGTATTACCAAACTGAGAACCACTGCATACCACCCTCAAGCAAATGGTATGGTTGAGCGCTGGCACCGCTCTTTAAAAACAGCACTCATGTGCAGAGGAAACACGAAAATTGGACATCAGAATTACTCGTACCATCAGCATTATTAGGGTTACGCGCAAGTTTAAGACAAGACACACAGATAAGTGCCGCCGAGATGGTTTATGGAGAAGCCATAAGACTACCAGGAGATTTCTTTCAGCCGAATACGTGAGAAATTTCCGACAGTCCAATATTTTTACAACACTTACGAACCAAAATATCGAACCTATCATCAGTACCTAAAAGAAAAGTAAAACAAGGAAAAATATTCGTACATCCAGAGTTAAAAGAATGCAGCCACGTATTTGTTCGATGCGATGCAGTGACCAAACCTTTAACACGTTCTTACACAGGTCCGTTCAAGGTTATTCAAAGAACAGAAAAATATTTTAAAATATTGCAAGGAGACTCAGAGAAAATCATTAGTATAGATCGACTCAAACCAGCATTCGAGTTAGAGATAGATGAGCAAGCGAAACCGCCAAATACGATTGTGACACCCGATCATCCCGTTGCGACAAATAAGGCAACGACGAACATAAACAATGAGCCCAGAGTCACAAGATCAGGACGAATAGTCAAACCTGTCGTACGCTTCGCCCAATAATCACGATCATCATACTAACTAAACCTGAATAATGGGTAAAAGTCAAAGTAGAATTGCTGACGAAAAAATCATAATCGCCCAAAACGGAGCCGAAAACAGTGCAGCAGCCGCTGCCGCCACTACTGAGATGGATAAAGAAAGATTAGAATTTTACATGATATTTATCACAATTTTCGTCGTGATAATCATCTTACATTTCTATTGGAAGAGAGTAAAGAGAAATTATGGAAGATATGTAAGAAGAGAACTTCAAGAACTTCCGATGTCAACCGGACGCCGAGGAGAGCCTGGCTTTAACAGCTGCTCGCCTCGCACCCAGCAGTTATAGTGTAAAGTGCTAGTGTTCATCATTTTTAAAATGTAACCTATTATTTAAAGTGTATAATCAAGTGTATTTGCTTGTGTAACTTAGTGTTACAAAGTATAGTAATTAAAAGTAAAAGTTATAAAGTGTAATCTTTAAAAATATAAGAAATTGTTTCTGATAAAACAGGTCTGTAACTAACTGTTAACACATGTATTTTTTTATTTTTAAGAAAGGGGGAAATATTGTAGCGGGCTGATTCATATTCCTAATATGTAAAGTGCATATGAATCGAAAATGTATAACTATTATAATGTAATTGTTTGAGACAGTCGCTAATAAACCAGCATCGTAAGAGTACGTTTCATTTCTCCTCCTTACACGCATCACCTGAACGCGCACACATATACCACACTACTATCAACTAGACAATCCACGTAGCTAAAGATATAATATTTTAACCAATTAGTACTTGAGATATGACTCTCAACATAATTAATTCAGGGTGTGTGTAATGGTTCGGGATTGAAAATAGTGCCATCCGTTCTGCATAATCTAAATAGCTCAGATCTAAAGACTCGACTTTACAATATATTAACATTAAAATAGAACTATGGTTTCAAGTAGCTGCCCTCACAGGAAGAGAAAGAAGATTGTACCTTTAGACGTTGAATACTCATCCGGATCGGTCAGTGCATTCAGAACATCCCTTGGTATCCCTGGTTAGGTCCTGAGCCTTCTTGTGGCTACTAAGCTCCCGGATGGAAGTCCATGTCAGTTCCCAAGAACAACCCAACGTTGAAACCCAAAACTATATCGACTTCACAAGTCGTTCCATACAAATACTATGTTCATCATCAGGAACAGAACCTCAAGTTAAATGTTAATAAGGAATAACAATCTAATCCAAATAGAATTAGATGAATATGAAAGAATGCAAATTAAATATAAAAATTAAAGAATTTATAAACCTATCTGAAAAGAAATTCATCAAATTAATAACCTGTCTTTTGATACCAAACATGAGGTATGGAAACACACTTTTTCAAGGAAATACTTACGTTTACTGAAGAATATCAGATTCAGAAAACATATCCCTCGTCCACCAACTATAATTTACTTAATTCCTCTGTAACAAATTTATACGATTTTACAACCACGCCATACGAGAAATTTGTCAACCGGTGAAAAAATAAATCAATATTTCAATATATTTTACCTCATGTTGTTTTGCTATTAGACTTTTAAATATAAGTTGTATTAGATGCCATTGACATCTTTGGATTGTTATTAACAACCACTATAAAAATATATCCGCCATTTGGGTCGGCGATCCCAGGTCAAGTGTCCCAAAGAAAACCTAATCCTTCCTGTTATGACGTTCCGTTACGCGTTTCGATTCACTAAAGTAATCGATCATACAAATGACACTTAAATGGAAGGAATCTTAATAAATTAAGAAAAAGCCCTTATTTCCTTTATTAGAAACGAACCAGAAAGAAAATTATTATATTGAATAGATATTCCAAACTTGAAATTGGGAAAAACGGAACAATATGACTTAAATCACAATACGGCGCTGTAGCGACGAAACCGAGAACCATCAATAGATGTCGCTAGGCGTTCGAAAACCCCAATCAATTACAATGTTATTAAAGCTGCAAAAAAATAGCTTGCGTAGAATTTGCGTCCTTACACTATAACCAAATAAAGTTTATAGAGATTTATTACCCATTAGATCTAGCTTGCATTTTGGATTATGGTCTATCTATCACACCACCACACATTTGTGCTGAGGCTTGTCTTGTGCCCAGCAGTTGATTAATATATGGTATTATTATGTTTAGTAGATACAAATTAGATATGGTTAACATTTTATCAAGTTTATCAAGAGACTGTTAATTAAAATATTGAAACATTTAATAGTAATTTTAATTATTCACCTATATTAAATCCTACTAACTAAGCGATTACGCATAGCCCTGCCTCGGATTAATTCGTTCTGGTTATCATTGGTGGAGGTGCTGTGTTGTACAGCATGATTTTCACTATATAGCTCCTAGACCCCCGGCTGGCATATCACTTGGAGGTGGTATTCTTGCATCTAATGCCATGTTGTGCAGCACACAACATGCATACTAATCACTAGATTTTGCTAGCCATGTAAGGGTGATAGTGAAGAACTCTGTGTCGAAGCATACACCTCCATCGAGCCTTAAGTAATCCGAAACAGCGCTCAATGCGAGACCTGGCCTGGACATGGCGTCGTGTGTACACCTCTTCCTGGGATCCTGGTTCAGCATTCAGTATAGGTGTCATCAACCAGGGCCGCTGTGGATAACCAGAATCTCCTAAAAAAAGGAAATATATTTTTAATTAACTACTTTAGTTCTAAGAAAGGATTGTACAATAATTGTTGTTTATTTGTAGTCATGCTCACTTAAATGTTGTGCAATTACTACTAGGAGTATAGGGCTATTTCAGATGTCTCCCTATTTACAATATATACAATATAGGGCACAATGTCTTACCTAATAACCAAACGTGTTCACCACTTTCATGAAGCCCTTGCATGTAAGTGCCCACGTAACTTGCAGACCATATGTGGGTGTCATGTGTAGCTCCACCAAATTTCGAGTTTACATTTATTATGTGTAAGTCATAATCACATATCTGAAAACAAAATGAAATGAAATAAAAATAAAACAAGCGGTGTTATTTGGTTTCCACGAAGAACCAAATTGCATAGAAGGAAAGGAATTTAATAAAGCGCTGATAAATAAAGTTACTTAATCAGATATCATAAACTTATTTCTATACAAAAAATATAATAATAATAGCCTTAATTTGAATTAAGGTACCTAACTTTACTTACAAAACATATGACATTTTATTGATTTTTTCAATAATATGTCCCTTTATTTCACTACTTCGCTTGGCATAGGCTTCCTCTAACATTCTCCATTGAGTTCATATCTTCTTCTTCGTGTCGATGACGAACTCTATCATATTTTACAGGCCCAGTACTCTGCCACTTTGATGGCATTATCCGTGGCCTCCATTAGCTCCTCCTGAGTGCAGGTAGTCGGGCACGCGGAGCAAGATGGTAAATGGGCCATAGTCTGCGGATTATAACGCACAGTGTTTTTTTTGGCTCCAAAAAGTGACATTCGCTAATTATTATAGATATCAAGGCACCGTTTCATTAGAAACGCTAGACTAAAACTCCCGGTCATCAACAGTAAATAGTTTATTTTAAAAAAAAAAACAAAGTTTTCGTGACTTCGAAGGTCAAAATACTGAAAATAATACGTAAAAAAAAAACCATATAGAATTGAGTCATGTTTGTAATGAAGGCTTATGGCGCATTTATATGCGTATATTATTACGTTTTTATAATGCAATAAAAGTTTTTAGAAACTGTGAAAACAATTTTTTTCCCGAAATCAAAGTTTATTTTTTTTAAACATTTCTACCTCGAGTAGAACCTGTGACAGGCACTAATCAATCCCTTATATTAATGTTATTCACCCACATGAAAATTACGTTCTACCCTGGAATAGATTTTGAGAAAGCGAATTTTATGTGCCAAGGTCAAAATTGTAATTTTAGGGTTATCACATTAAGGTCAATTAGCTGCTCTAGCTGATTTTTTTTTATGCGCAGATTAGCTTTACTATTATTGTCTACTGACCATTAACACACTAATATATTGTTACGAACGTGGAGTTCGGGATTTGGATAAAACACCGTTGACTTATTAGAAGAATTTATTAGGCGATGAACAGGTTGCAAACACTATCACGAAAGCCAAATCACAAGAATCGTAGTCCGGTGGGTCGCTGGGGTCGTTGGTTCTAAATCACTAAAAGCTAATCCGCAGAGTAGTACTTTAATCCGTTGGTATCGCTAAAGTCGTCGTTACTTCGCACTAGATCACTTTCCGCAGGTATCGCACCGAAAGCTCAGAATGAACTGACTCGGCGTCTCAAGTCCTGTTATTTATATATCTCAACATCGATGCCGGTCGTACATACTAGAATGTTCATTTTCCAGAAAAATCACAAGGACGTTTAAACGTAAACAACTCTAGTAAGTTATGCCATTTTGTGCCTTAATCTGTAAACTTAAAGTTCAATGTCGCTTGCACTAAGGTCTTGTTATTACTTTGTGGCCGAACTTAGGTAGTTATGTACATTCCTCTAGCTATATCTCGAACCTTCTAGCATGACCGCGACAATATTATTATTCAAATAAATTTGCTTCATTACTTAAGATTATTGAATCAATATTTGATTCCTCAATATTGTCGTCATGCGTCTGTTCTTCTTCCACGTTTTTTTCCATTACAGCTTCTTGTTCAACAGCCTTCAGCAAATCTCGCACAGCTGGTGGCAAAGGAAGACTCTTCAAAAATTTTTGTCGACGATGGAGGCGAAGCTGCGATATTGCCGGATCCGATGATTCTAGTGCACGATGGAAAAGATCGATCATGGTTTTCTTCCTATCCATTTTCCGGCAATGATGCTCTCTATCTCTTCGCCAAAATTTGTTTCGGGATTCGGCTGCTTGTTCAGAGAGCATCCCTACCGGAAGGGAATTAGACTCCATGATTTCTTGACCGTGCACTAGAATCTTGTGTATCGTCACCGTCATCGGATGCCAGCCATACGCCGACACATATTTTTCAGCAATTTCCCTGCAATACATTCCAAACTTGATGGAGTCTATTGGCAACTCACAGTTGATTGTAACCAATACCGTATGAAGCTCATCCAGGAGCCAAGAGTGGAGTCCTAAAATTTCGGCAAACATGTGCCGATACTTATCGGACAATGCAGTTCGGGCAGTATTGCCGTCGTTGGTGGTGCCTGCATTTGGTCTCACTATGTCGACTAACAATCCCATCTTCCTCCTTATTTCGGCTTGGATATGTTGTTTTCGTTGTGCGACAATACGGTTCTCCTCTGTGTTTTGACTGATACGCCATTTTCGCACCGCTGGATCATTCTTATACCCGAGATGTAGCACAAACTCGAAAATGCGTATCCAAGCATGTAGAGGATTTAAGCCATACTTTAAATTTTCTTTTATAGATGGTTTAGAATAAGACAGCTCTAAATTATTAAAATTTGTCGCTGTTAATTTGCAAAATGGGTATCGCAATTGTGACGAGGTTCCAGTACCTTTCCATCAATAACACTTAAAGTCAACTCACAAGTAAATATTATTGCATGTCCTTTAGTTGTGTTTATAGATATTGATGTTAAATCTTTAATCTGATTTTCTATAACAGTCTTTTCCGTGAGAATAAGGTTTGTCGTTTCTTTTTTGTACTGTATGTGTATAGGGCGGCAGAAGCGGTACGACTGGGGTGTCGGATTGATCCAGATAACATTATTATCGGATTGTATACGCAAAGGTATAAAGGTAGTTGCAAACAGGCTGTTTTCATTGCTTAAAGGATCCTCAGTTGACTGGTCAAAGCTCTGTTTATAAAATGACTGACCACTGCTTCCATCGAATCCCCAGGATCCCTCGAACGAACAAAACAATTCTGTTGTTCCTTTACGTTTACAAAAATATAATAAAGCTCTTATCGCTACTTTGCACTATTCTTTGCAAAGTATGTGTGAGCAAACTTTTCAAAGAAACTGATGCTTCAACATCCGTCACGCTTATCTCTTCTGCAGGATAACAACTTTTTCTTGCCAACAGCACTTGTGCATATGGAGGATAAACAGAGTACCCTCGACTTTTAAGGTCTTGCTGTCTATCTTTGTAGGTTTCGACACAAAATTTTCTGTCAATAATAACAGCCAAAGCTTCTTCTGCAGTATAAGGCTGTGGTTCAGCAGCTAGATTATGCTTTATTTTGGAAGCCCGTGTAGGAGATGCCAGACATGATTGAATAACTGTTTCTAGATCTTTCGCAGCTTTAGCAGTCAATTCATTTTTAGCGGATAAAGTTGAAATAAGACTTTTAATAATCTGTGCTGGTGGTTCATTTTCAAATGATTCCTGTAGTCGTTTACTGATTCTACGTTCCTGTCTGTAACTCAAACTTTTTTTTTGACTTTTTGAAAGTTCGGTCTCTAAGGGAAGAGGAGACTGTCCTTTACCAGAACCAGATCCACTTGGTTCATTAATCGTGTTAATGTCTGTCTCGTGGGGAATAGATATTATGGTGGTCGGGTGATCATCATGAACAAGATTTTTTAAGTCGTCAGGTAAATCGTCGAGAAAAGGCCTTTCTAAATACACTTTGTGTTTTTTCATAAAAAAAACGTTTATTGCTTTTACAATTCCTGAATTTCTTCATTGTTATTGTGAGGAAGTTGCAGATACTGATCTTAAGCCGCTTCTTATCATCAGATGACAGTGGTTTTAAGTTATGCCCAATTTCCCTGAGAACTATGTCGAGTAAAACCGATTTGGGTAAATCTTCAGGACTTCCATTTGACTTAATTTTCTTGCTTTCTTGGGAGAAGCATTCATATAAATGTATCCGACTGTGTCCTCCTTGCCTATTTTCGAACACCCCCGGAGGTCGTGAGGTACCGGCTATGGCACAATCCATAGCATCGCTTGCCACTCGTGTACCAACATGAGGGTTGGCGCCCTCATGCCCCCCTTGCAATAAGTCCTCCGGTCGGGGCCCGGACGGACATCCCTCAGCAGGTTGGGTAAGCCCCTGCTGAGGCAAAGTGGCGCCATGGGTCTGTGACGGCTCCATGGTGCCTCGCCCCCGTTCCTCCAGATCACGTGTATTAGCGCGGGGTTTTAGCATCAGCTTAACGAGGGTGGACCGCTTCCCGCGCCACATGTAATCTTTCATCGGAAATATGTAATAGTAATACTATTATAGTATTATTGTAAAATACTGCCTGTAATAAGCAGGTACTCATCAACGTTTGTGTCAATTTGAAGTTAAATATGATTTTTAGTATTATTTATTGGTATTATACCAAAGTTAAGTGATATTATGTAAGGCATTGCTTATAACTAAGGACTACGTGACCAAAAAAACAAATTAAAGCTGTATGTCCCAAAAGGTCAAAATAGTGACAACCCTAACACATATTTTTGATAATCGTTTTCTCAAAATCTATTCCAGAGTAGAACATAATTTTCATGTGGGTGAATAACATTAATATAAGGGATTGATTGGTGCCTGTCACAGGTTCTACTTCGAGGTAGAAATGTTTTAAAAAAATAAACATTGATTTTGGGAAAAAAATTGTTTCCACAGTTTCTAAAAACTTTTATTGCATAATAAAAACGCAATAATATACGCAAATAAATGCGCCATAAGCCTACATTACAACATGACTCAATTCTATATGGTTTTTTTTTTACGTATTATTTTCAGTATTTTGACCTTTGAGGTCACGAAAATTTTTTTATTTTTTTAAAAATAAACTATTTACTGTTGATTACCGGGAGTTTTAGTCTAGCGTTTCTAATAAAACGGTGCCTTGATATCTATATTAATTAGCGAATGTCACTTTTTGGAGCCAAAAAAAACACTGTGTAACGGCACTGGCACCGCAGGTCCCGGCCCTGCGAAAATCCCCACCTGAAGCGATTTTCTTTGCTCCGGCCGACCTGAGTTCGGAGCCTGTTAAGGGATTTCCATGTCGGCCTCGGCAGCTTGTGTCCAGGCGGAAGACTTTCCGATATCGGAACAAAGGGTGTCGGCAGTGAGCAGGAGTTTTTCCACAGTCTTTGTCTTTCTCGAGAGGCGTCACCAGAGACCGGCTCGACACACTTCATAAAACTTTTACGACTTTTAAGTCGCTGTGGCACGGAGTGGTACTCGTGCATTGGGTGTCGAGCATCAGTCTCGAGCTTAGCCCTCTCGATAGAACTGGACACGGTTCTGCGAACATCTGGAGGTGCGATTCCGGTCAGTGGATACAGCATTTGTACCGGGGTCGGCTTGAGACAGCCAGTAATTATCCGGCGTTATTATACGTTTCATTTAACGCTGCATCCACCTGTTTGGTATGAGCGGAGCGTGCCCATACAGGACACGCATATTCACCGGCTGAATAGCACAGGGCCAGGCCAGTCGTTCGCAGAACCTTGGGTGAGGCGCCCCAATTGGTCGACGTTAACTTTCGCAGAAGGTTGTTGCGAGCACATACCTTCTGCTTGACGATCTCACAGTTCTTTTTGTAGTTAAGTGATACCCAGATATTTGGGGTAATTACTGTGAGTAATCGGAACACCTTGCCACATAATGTTGAGTTTGCGGCTCGCTTCCCTATTACGAAGGTGGAATACGCATGACTGTGTTTTAGAGGGATTTGGCTTTAGGGCATTATTCCTATAATAGGTGGCTAGAGTGTCAAGCGCAGCGGCCAAATTTGCTTCAGCTTCCTCAAAGGATCTAGTTTGGGAAGTAAGGGCCAAATCGTCAGCGTACAGAAAGCGAGAGGCTCGTTGGTTGGTCGTTGGTGTACACATTGAACAAGGTTGGTGCCAGAACACTACCCTGTGGTAATCCGTTCTTTTGGTTACGCCAGCGACTCGCTTCCGAGCGGAGGTGGACCTGAAAGCGTCGATTACGGAGCATCTCACTCAAGAACCGAACAAAGGCCTGGTCTCCCGTAAGGTCTACCACTTTAATTAAAAGCTTGTTTATGTTGACCGTGTCGTAAGCTGCAGAAAGGTCCACAAATACGATGCCTGTCACTTTGCCTGCCTCGAAACCATCCTCAATGTGCTGAGTGAGTTTAAGGGTCTGACTGCAACAAGACTTTCCAGGTCTAAATCCTGCCTGTTCTGCAATCAGTTTTGGGTCAATGAGACAGGTGAGGCGATTCAAAAGCATTCTTTCCAAGAGTTTGTAAGAGTGACAGAGAAGTGAAACCGGCCGGAAGTGTTTTGGGTCATCTGCAGGCTTGCCCGGTTTAGGAATCGCTATTACTTTAGCCTTCCTCCAGAGGCGAGGAATCCTTGCAGATAAGACGCAGAAGTTAAACATCTCCAGCAGCCACGACACAGCAACGGGCCCTAAGTTTTTTAATTGCTCCACGGAAATATTGCCAATTCCAGAGGCTTTCCCGCTTTTGAGCTCTTTTATTGCGGTTACTATGTCGACCAAGAGGAATGGTTTACTCACACTGTTGCATGTGGTATCTGAACCGTATCCTCTTGGAGATTTCTTCTTCCGGCAAGGAGGCTTACCATTGAGGAGGACTTGATGCGCAATTTGGTTAGCTGTAACATGGCTTAGTGGAGCAGCAGCAGGTGCTTCACTAGTAAGCCGCCCTATGGTGGACCAGGCTTTTCTACTGCTGTGAGTCATGTCAATACTAGTTACAGCTTCCAACTATCGTGTACGCCGGCAGTCAGCAACCTCCGCCAGAAGTCCCTCTCCCGCCTCCGCTGTATCTTCTGAAAAGGGATCGTTGTTGTACAGTTCTTCGTACTGCTTTAAGAGATCAGCGGTGGCGTGGGTGAGCCCGGGAACGTAGGCGGTGCGGCAGCCTCTGGGAATATGTTTTAGAGATGAGGCTCCAACCAAACCGACAAACTGATCATAGTTTTGTGGGATAGGTGGAATATTTAGTAGTGCCTCATCAATGGATTTTGAATAATGGTCCCAGTTTGCTTTCCCGTAGTTGAAGCGGCGCTGGTAAGGCACCGATACAGGACAAACTAAGGGCTGGATGGTGCACATGATGGGCCTATGCTGGGAACGGGGAATAGCCCGGGCAACAGTTTTTTTGCATTGTGAGCTGATGTTGATGCTGGAAAAAAAATAAGGTCTGGATTGTATCCTTGTTTCCATCGACCGCTGTTAAAGGAAGGAGGATCTTTAGGACTGCGGATTAGTACCAACTCACTAGCTTCTGCCCATTCCGCGAGAGCATGTCCGTCGGCGTTGGTGTCTTTGTAACCCCAGGTGGAACTATGGCTATTGAAGTCACCGACTACTAATTTTGTCGGATGGTTATCGAAATTGCTTGGAGTTTGGAATTTGAATGGGGAGCTGGGAGGTTTGTAGACAGAAGTAATAGTGCAAGCACCGATCTCAACTGTGATGATTTCTATACCATCAGTGGTCGCACAATCAGCCAATTTGATGCTTACGCCGGGAGCAGCAAACACTGCGTTACCGTGCTTTGGATGAGCGATCTCGGCAATAAGCGACAGCCCGGGAATGTAAGGCCTACTCTGGGATGTATCCCGATGGGTCTCTTGCACACAAATTATGTCGCAGTGTGTTGAACGGCATAGGTCTGCTAGGATTTCAGCCTTATCCTGCGAAAACCCCTCAATATTGATCGAGATGACACGCAGAGCAGGATTTTTAAGGGGGCTGCCAGGTTGGGTGAGAGAGTTCATCATCGTGTTGAAAGAATTGGCCGATCCGCTTTGGGAATTTAGCAGACCGTTACCAGGATGCGCCGGACGTAAGAAGTGATAGGTACGCCACTCGGGGAGGCTTCTTTCGTGCACCGAGTTCATATGAATAAGGGACTTTTTATTTTATTCATAAATACAGTTTGACGACCTCCATGGCGGAGTGGCGTACACACCGGTTTTCAAGGTGTCTCCTGCTCCGAGGTCCCGGGTTCGATTCCCGGACGGGTCAATGTAGAAAAAATGTGTTTTTCTACATTTTCTCGGGTCTGGGTGTTTGTGGTACCTTCGTTGTTTCTGGTTTCCAAAATACGAATGCTTTAAATAGTTATTCAAATTGGGATCAGAACAATGTATGTGATGTTGTCCACATTTATTTATTTATTTATTTATTTATTATTACAGTAATATACTTACATAGTTTCAATAAAGTTTGTCAACTACATAGTTTTATATTATTAAACTTAATTAGAATTTATCCAGCGGCTTACCATTTGAACATTTAAGGAATGATATCCTTTTCTATTAAAAAACATATGTTCTTCCTCAACTGGTCTTGTGATAGCAATATGGGTACAGTCAATGCACCCTATCACTCCAGGCAAATTATATGACCTTTGAAATCTGTAAATTAATTAACAATTTTAAACAAATTCCAAACAGTAACTATTTATGTAAGAACCTAAATGAAAGTTTTTAATTAGGTAATAAACCTATTAACAAAAATATTTTTACATACTTCTCTTTGATTAAGGATCTCTGGTGTGGCGTTTGTGGAAACACTATCCACCTGCTGATCATGCAATTGTGATTAAGAGCATTCACAACCTCCCTGATGCAGCGGCTTGTTGTCCGCTGTGTCAAATACTGGCCCACACCCACAATTTTTTGGTACGACCCTGTAGCAAAAAAGCTAAGAGTACACAGCACCTAAAAAATATAACAATACAAAGGTTGGAACCTATTTGGTTTGATGTGGTTTTATTTTAATTTACAGAACATAATAAAATGAAATAATTTTCAAAAACTTGGTTATTTAGAATAAAAGCTTTAGTTATAAACGAAATAGCTAATTTATTATTTCATATTTGCACAAACTACATTCGTACGAACGGCTCCTGAAAGGAAGAGAGCATAGAGAAGTCAACTATCCATAGACTAAACATTCAAAGATATTATAATCTAACACTCCCTCTCAATTACATGTTTGTTAACTTTTAATTGCTAATACATAAAATCTTAATATTACTCAAAATGAAAACTTACATTGCAACTCTAACTTAATCAAAACAATGGCAACACTATCAAAGAAAAATAATGACGTTGTGACAGCTGACATTCACCTAACTGTGACACATGTAAGTCGCTTCACACTTGTTTACTGAAAAGAAAATCATAGAATTTTACTACAAAATTAATAACTTATCACGAAAATAACAAAACTTAACACTGCACAAAGGTTTTGTCATAATGTCCGACACGTTTTCGCTTGTTGCTATGTATCTTATAATGTTTTTGCACACTATGTCTTTCACAAAATAATATTTAATGTCTATATGTTTCGTGTACCGCGTATTTTCACTGTTCAGCACCATTTTCATTGCACTTTGATTGTCTACATGTAGCACTATTTCACTCTTCTCTTGGAAATCGGTTGACAATCCCTTTACAAATAGCAGCTCACTGGCGGTCGTTGCAGCTGCAACATATTCAGCCTCAGCGGTGGACAAAGCAACTGACTGTTGCTTCTTTGACGCCCAAGAAATCAGATTCCCTTGGTGATAAAGACCATGCCACTGACTCTCTTTCTGTCAGATTTGTCACCGGCCCAGTCTGCATCTGAAAAGGCTGAAATTGTGAAATTATTATTGTTTTCTTCATTCTTCTTGAAGTAAATGAGTTCTTTATTTTCAGTGCCCTTTAGGTAACGCAATATTCTTTTAGCAGCAACCCACAAGCTTTTAGTTGGCTTATCAAGATATCGGCTCAAAAAGGATGTTGCAAATGTAATATCTGGTCTAGTCATCGTTGACAGGTAATACAAACTTCCTATTAGCTCTCTATATGAGACATTACTAATAATTTCTTCTTTTTCAGGTACTTGAAAGTTATTCTCCATAGGGGTCTTCGTTTCTTTACAGTCTTGCATATTATACTTTTGTAGCAAATTTTTAATAAATGTTTTTTGTGATATCTTCATTGTGTTATTGCTTACGTAAACATCTATACCCAAGTAGTTTTTTATTTTTCCCATATCTTTAGCTTTAAATTCTTCTTGTAATTGTTTTATCACTTTATTTACTTGCTCTTGCTTTCCCATTAGTAAAATGTCATCGACAAACACTATTAACCATATGTCTTTTCCAGTATATAAACAGATATCATTTCTTGATCTTGTTAAACTTATGTTGTTATTACAAAAGTCATCAAACCTTTTATTCCAACATTTTGGTGATTCTTTCAATCCATATAAAGCTTTTTGTAATTTTAATACTGTTCTTTCTTTCTTATTCTTTAATTCTACTCCCTCTGGAACTTTAATAAAAACTTCACTCTCCAATTCTCCATTTAAGAAAGCTGTAGGTATATCCAGTTGATTAATCTTCCAGTTGTTATTTAGTGCAATTGATAAACCCATTCTAACAGTTGTTATTTTTGCCACTGAAGAATAAACAAGTTGATCAGTTTCTTGATATTATTTTCCTGCTATTATTTCCATTATAATCGTTACAGATTTCATATCTTGTATTAGTTTCATCAAATCGAACATCTCTTGACACTATTATATTGTCAGTTGCAGGATTCCAGAGTATATAGCCATTTGGCGAATATCCCACCATTCTTGTAGTAATTGCTCTATTATCAAATTTACTTTGTTTTGGCATTATGTGTACCCAAGCTTTTGACCCAAAAATCTTGATTTTACTCATTTGAAATTCTCTGTTTCTTATTTTTGCTGGGACTTGATTGTTTATAGCTGAACATGGCGACCTGTTTATAAGAAAAGTAGATGTTAGAACAGCATATCCCCACAAATGCCTGGGTAAATTTGACTCATCTAAAATAGTTCTTGCCTTATCATAAATGGTTCTGTTCATTCTTTCGGCTTTCCCATTCTGCTGTGGACTATATGGCTGTGTGTATTCTATTTTAATTCCTTTTTTTACTACAAAATCGGTAAAGATTATAGTTTTTAAATTCCCCGCCATTGTCACACCTAATTCTCTTTACTACTTTACATTCTTGTGTTTCTAATTCTTTTATGAATTGTATTAAGTTTTTAGTCGCTTCACTTTTATGCCTCATTAAATATGTTTGCGTGAAGTGTGAAAAATCATCAATAATGACTTGAAAATATAAATATCCTTCTTTTGTTGGTGGGTTAGCAGGTCCAGCTATATCAGTATGGATCAATTCACCCACTTGACTTGATCTTGACTTGTCTAACAATCTAAACTGTAATCTTGTTGACTTGTTTTTCATACAGGCATCACACCCTTTCTTACTATATGGCAAATTCAATATTGTTAGATTTTTCCTGCACATATGTCCCATTCTTCTATGCCATAGATTTTCATTACTTTCTTGTGTTAAGTTGACACTCTGTTTGTCTTCAAGTTCCAATGAAAATGTGTACAGCAATCCAGTCTTTTCTCCTATATATACCTTTCTGTTTTCCGATATAATCAATACTTTTTCCTTTTTGAAAATTACTTGTTTTTTATTTTCTATCAATTTGCCGACTGACAACAAATTATGAGTTATATCTGGAACCAGTACAACCTCTAGTCTCAGTGGCTGTTTTCTATAATATACATCCAAATAACCTTTCTTAGATGCAGTCAGTGTATCACCATTTGCAGTTCTTATATTTATTTTTGTCTTTAAATCTTCGATATTGACTAAATTATTTTCATATTTTGACTTGACAAAATGTTGAGTGGCTCCAGAGTCAACAAAAAATGTGATTTTGTCATTATCTTCATCACTTGCTACTGCAGCGGTACTAGCCGTAAACATGTATCTGCTGGTACTTTGACCTTCTGCAGATTGTGCACAATTCATATTATGTGGCCTAAAGCCTCTAAAACGACGGCCTCTTCCTCTTCCTCTGCTTCTACATTCATATGACTTATGTCCTTTCTTATGACATCTATAGCAGATAACCACAAATGACGACTCTGGTTCATTATGGTGTTCCTTTTTATTTTCATGATCTAATAATCGGGACTTGACAAAATCTAATTTAATTTCCTGATTCATGGTCTCTAATGCAGTAATTATATGATTATATTCATCTCCTAGTCCAGTCAACAGATAGCTAATTTTCTCGTTTTCTGCTATCTTCTCTCCTCCGACTTCAAGTTCTCTTATTAGGCTATCAAATCTTGCAAAATACTCTTGTAGGCTTTTTGTGGCTAAAGGCTTCAGATTCAATAATTTTCTTCTTAGATTAATCTTCGATGCGACCGTATTTCTTTGGAACGTATTTTTTTAATACATTTATTATTTCCTTAGCTCTTCCGCATTCTTTTATTATATTTAAATGATGGTCTGTCACGCTCTGTACGATAATGGATTTAGCCTTAGCATCCATTAACTTCAATTTCTCATCATTTAATTCTTCTGCCTCCAAAACCTTTTCTATTCCTTTTTCCTCCAGTAATGCCCTTATTCTGAACAGCCAGTTATCAAACGTTCCCGGTGTTAGCTGGGGAAAATTTGCTTGAGTAGCCATCGTTCTTCGCTAAAATAAAATTTGTAAATCCGCGTGTGCCAAAATAATACTACATTTAAACTTTCCCTAACATCTAACTATCGGGCGTCTGGGCCCATAACCTTTTAAAAACTTGGTTATTTAGAATAAAAGCTTTAGTTATAAACGAAATAGCTAATTTATTATTTCATATTTGCACAAACTACATTCGTACGAACGGCTCCTGAAAGGAAGAGAGCATAGAGAAGTCAACTATCCATAGACTAAACATTCAAAGATATTATAATCTAACAATAATTAAGGCTATTTAAGTACATACACCATTGTAGTATTGTGTGGTAATATTATTGTTGTATAGTATAGGTAAACTAAGAAAACGAAGATGCTTAACTCAAGTTATTACAAAATGCGACAACCAGCAACATAAGTACCTAGATGCCTGCATTACTTAAGATCAAATAATTGGTATGAATTTAAAATTTCTTTCCTTTATTTCCAGGGGAATTTCAGAGGAACCTTTTAATCCGGCATGGCACTTTAGGTCGTTACATAATTTTCTAAATGTTCTTTTATTAAGCCTGAAATGTTGGATGAACAACAATTCCGGCATATCCTCAATTGTTTCCAATCGCCGTCGCTGTCTTATTCGGTTTTGGCGCCTCTCCCAGGTGTTCTCATTGTGTGCAGCCCACAATAAACGTAAAGAATGCATTACAAGCGATCTGCGAAATAACCTCTAGCACAGAAGAAATACTTGAAATGAAAGTAAATGTAATCACTCCGTGTCAAAAATCTGCTGCTGAATGAAATCCGGCCATATTGTTTCTTTAACTACAACGTTTTAACATGCGTTTCGCTATCTTTTTTGGCAATCGCGATCGAAACGAAGGCGAACACTGAAAGTGCTGCTTGTCTACGCATTTGTATGGGATAACTACAAAAACAATTCGTTACTTTATGGTTTCGGTACGAATTAAAACATTGTCTACCAACTTGCGATAACGATGTCGATTGACCACGTGATTTAACGCGGCTTATGTCAATCCCATACATTTTACTCTTATCTAACTTCGTTATCGTTTTTAAATTGTTACTTTGTCTAAGCCCCCTGACACCTTTATACAGTCATACCATTCTGATGGGAGATTTTAACACTTGTCTAATCAAAAATGATTCCCGTTCCATTCGTCTTAGATCTGTTATCGATTCTTGTAATTTGAATATTCTTCCACTTAATGCTACCCACAAAAAAAAAAAAAACCTCGACGCGTTTTGCCACTTCACGTGGCATCCTCAGGAGATGTTGTCGCCTTCGCTGCGCTCCGACACTCTCGGACACATCTGTTCTCCAGGAGTTTTGTTTGCAGGCGCTTGTCTGCCACGATTATCCATTTTTGTAAATTTACTGCAGTTTCGATTGGACCAGTAGAAATGCAAAGAGTGGACATAAAATAGTTCTTGCATACTCGTTCAAAAACAGTCTTATTTTTATATAAACCGTATTCTCTGCTAGAACTTCTTTGTTTTTCGATCAGTACAGATTTTCTTGTAGTCTGCACTGGCTTAATGATGATGCGCTTAAGCAAAAACTCTTTTTGCAGCTTAAAATCTTGTATAGACCAATAGGATTTGCAAAGTTTCTCACGCTCGTTTTGTGTAAACTTTTCTGTGCATTTCTGGCGACAATTTTGGCTGCATTTAGGACTTTTAGGTAGTTTAGCTGCAAGCAACTTTCCAGTTTTACTCTTATATGGCAAACATTTTCGTTTCTTCTCCAACTCTTTATTTCTTTTCCAGTTTGTTTGATTAGTATTTTTCCATCTGTAGATTTCTTTTTCCTTATTTCCTGTTCCTATTTCAGAATCTGTAGTCTCAGCGATTGTGATATTGTGTTCCATGATCCTTCTTTCACGGTTAACTGGTGAGACTTGGTCAATAGGAGTTTCAATAATAGCGCGAGTTGTTATAATATTACCTTTTTCATCTTCAGAGTCACTCGACAAAATGGGGTTTATTCGTTCAAATCTCTTAACTCTTTTTTTCTTCTTAGCCACTGAAATATTGATGTTTATTAAAGAACTACTTTTCCTTTTTATTTTATTTTCTTCTTCTGTGTCCGGAATCCATGAAGATCCAGAATCAGAAAAAGGTTCTTCATCTGTCGAAGGTGGCATTGGTTCGATACCCAAAATTGGACTTGACCCTCTGATAGGCGAACTGAGATCTTTGTAGTTGTATAATATTATAATATTATAACCAGAGATAGAGTGTTCGTGAATTGGACATCGTGCCCGGTAAGAGATTTCTTTTTTGTGACAAGGTATTTTAAAGGCCAACAATACGGGCACGCGGCGAAGACATGTCGCGAGGAGAAAAATATTTGTGGTCATTGCGGTGAAATAGGTCACCTCATGAAGGACTGCCATAAGAAAGCGGAACCTCCGAAATGTGCTACGTGTCTATATTACAAAAAACCGTGCAACCACAAAACTGGGGATCTAGAGTGCCCTGCTAAGTTAATGGCCGAAAAAAGGTACATTAACTCTATAGACTATGAAGGCGCCTAAGAGTGCCGCTCTCAGTTTAGTTTTTAGGACTCTACATTTTTACACCTTTCTTTATTTGCCCTTCTACCGCAACATCATATTATTTACAAAATGACAGACACAATAATTATAATATGCTTACGCGACCAAATATTGTAATCCGAGCGAGTAAAAATGCTTATGCGTCACATAGTTGAAAGTAGGTTACTAACACGACCTGAGTTATTTTTAGCCTTACATAATTAATTATTTTGTGTTAAGTTAATTTTATTTAAAAATAGTTACATAGTTAATTTAATGTAGTATGTGTACGCTCCCACCCACACATTAACACAATCCGTTGCCTATATGTATTGTGATTTATTAAGAGAACACATTAATTATACGCGCATCGTTACAGTAACACCTTGTTTCATTCGTCTCCGCTCGCCCAACATTGCATGGCGACCCTGCCAGGATGGTGGGAGCGTACACATACTACATTAATTTATTTTGTTTACTTAATAAGAATACCTAGTTTAGCACTTGATTTGACGTTTGTTTATAATTTTTAGACTATGCCCTTTCGGGCACTATGATTTCCTGTATTTCACAGGAAATCCTAGTTCAAGCACTTAGGTTCTTTTTGACCATATTGTATTTGTAGATTTAAAGTACACTTGTTGACTTAAGTTTTAAATAAATAAAATTTGATTTGATTTGACTTGCCGTTGTTGATGCAGAATATCGTTTTATTTTTATGAGTGTTGGCTCGTATGGAAAAGAATGCGATTCTTCGATATTCAAGGAGTCGTCTATGTGGAAGAAACTGAATGATGGTAGTTTAAATATAACAAAACCAAGGCCTCTACATGCAACCCTTCAAAAAGATATGCCTTATGTTCTCGTGGGTGATGAGGCTTTTCCACTGTCAAAAAATTTATTAAGACCATTTGGAGGCACTCATTTGGACCACATGAAAAAAGTGTTTAACTATCGCCTTAGTCGGGCAAGAAGGTACGTTGAATGTGCATTCGGTATTTTAGCCAATAAATAGAGAATATTTCATCGGCCTCTGGATGTCCACCCAGACACGGCTATCGAAATTGTAAAAGCGTGTACAGTGTTACACAGTTTTGTAAGAGAAAAGGACGGTCTAAACTTTGAGGATATTAAGTATGCGACAGAAAATCCGATGCAAGAACAAGTTCAACTGCAAAACTGTAATACACGTGGTGGTCCTATTGCAAATGATATACGGTCTGAATTTGCGAATTACTTCATTTCAACAATAAGCTCGCTGCCTTGGCAACCGGAAGCGCATGATTAATATTTGTAATTTTTTGTATATTTTTAAATAAAATACCTCAAACACTTACCACATGATTGTCTTTCTATTTCGTCCAAAGGACACCTCTTTCCTGAATAAGTGTGTTCGGGGTTAATATTTGTTTCCATTACTACGAATCACCAAGCGTGCGTAGGTACAGGTTAAAAACACAAGTATGCTGCTAGCGCGCCGGCCGCGATGTGTGTTGTGTGTGTGCGCGATCGCAGCGACGAACGTGGTAGGCAGGAACGGAACGAGGGGTCGCGGGGAGAGGGCAATTGGGCCCAACATCAGACAAATGTGAACAGCGCCATTCTTAATCATAGGCGAGCGAGATCGACACAAAATTTTCCTGGGCGTAAAGGGCTGGCAAAACACCCGACATTGCTTGTCGGAGCCGACACAAAATCGGTTTCCGATAAGTGTGAATAGCTTCATATGGGTGTCCCGTAAATAGCACGACAAACTGAAAAGGTAGATAGTTTGTGGTGAACACTAACAGATAAAAAAAAAATACCCCAGTAAAAGTCTAACCGTTTTCGAGATAATCCTGCCCTTTAGTTTTTTTTCGAAAATTCCTCTTTTAGTCAGTTGTTTTGTTGCTGTGTGTACAAACAAGTAGATACTTCCGTTTTTTTTTCTGTAATTATTTTAGAATAGTATATCTACCAAATCTAAATACCATTTTGTTAAGTATCTTTGAGAAAAAAAAAATTTTTCATACTTCTTTTCTACAAAAATTATTTACCTCAACTTTGGCACACGGTGGTGAAAATAAAGTTTACTGTGCTGTCACTGCACATTTTACAGATAATTTATCTATTTAATGAAGATTTCAAAAATTATAATATTGGCCATATTATTTTTGAGAAAAAAAAAACAGTTTTGTGCTAAAGGGGCAGATTCAAATTAAATCTTACTTTTCTATTACCTATTTTTACTGAACCCTGGGCATGCTAAATTGATAAATAACATGAAACTACCATGATCTTAATTCTAATAAGAGCAATAATATGGGTATGAGAGGACTGTGATATGCACTGGCCTTTTTTATGAATTAGAAAATATTTTTTAACAAATGAAAGATAAAATAAAACACATTTTATGTTAAAACATAATTTATTTTTAATTTGTCCGTTAAAATAACCATTAAGTGCTTGAATTGTCGACCTTCTTGTCTGATACATGCACGGCACCTCTTAGGAAAAAACCTTTTTAGGCTTCTTAAATTTAACTGTGATATTTCTTGGGCTGCTGTGTTAATTTGTTGTCGAAGGTGTTCTTCGCTTTGGATAGCCTTTCTGTATACTTTATCCTTTATACAGCCCCAATAAAAGAAATCTAATAGATTTAGATCGTGGGATCGAGCAGGCCAATTTATTGTACCTGCTCGTCCGATTCATCGACGAGGGAATCTATTATTTAAATGGGCCCTTACTTGACGTCCGTAGTGCGCGGGGCACCCATCGTGTTGCAGCCACATTGTACGCTGCTCTGCTAAAGAAACATTTCCCAATAACAACGGCAACTTGTTTTCCAGAAACTCCAAGTAGTTGTCGGAATTGAGGGTAGGTGGCAAGACAACAGGTCCCAGTATCTGGCAATTGTAAATACCCGTCCACAAATTTATTTTGTATTGGTACTGTGACCGATCTTCCCGCATCTCATGCGGATTGCTTATCTGCCAGCTATGGATATTGTGCAGGTTAAAATAGCCATCTCGCTTGCATGATGATTTTATTTAAAAAATTGGGATCCGATGCATGCCGTCTTAGCATTTCTTGACAAATCTAACTCGTGCTGGGTAATCTCTTGGTTGTAAACTTTGGACTCGTATGTGGTGTAAGGTTTTAGCTTTGACGGTTTTATAATTAAATTTAAATGCGGTAAGATTTCGGTTTCTGAACGGTTGATTCTCGACTCGATGAGAACGAGAACGACCGAGCGATGAGAAGTGGGAAACGGATTGGCTGGCAGAGGCCCACTCGGTTTGCGATCGTCGGACGGTAAGGACGTGCCCTCTCGGTGTATTAGAGTTGCTTGTTGGATTAGAAATATATCATAAGTATATACTGAAACTGTTTTCATTAACTGCGAGGTTCTTACAGTCAGAAGTGGTAAGTACACGCTCTTTTAAAAAGGATTAATCACACGATTGTGTTTGTGGGTATTTTATATTTAAAAAAAAAAACCGGATATGTGTAATATTTCATAATTCTAGTTGTTCCGTAAAATATGTTTTACGCTATAGATGTGTGCTAAATATGTGATATTTCAAAATCTTAAATTGAGCTTTATTACTTTTAATTTTTATTTTAGTTCAGTAGAGGGTAGGTAGACATGTTGATCTGAAAAGTTATAGTTAATTTTTAGCTAATATTTGTATAAAATTATACGTCTCCGAATACCTTCCCAGTTAAATTGGAATGTTTTAGAATTGGGACATGAGGTCACTTGACCCATGAGGTCACTTTGAAATCAAATTTGGATTATATAGGAAGGGTGTGGGGTTTATTAAAGGGGTATATATAAGGGGTAAAATTTTGTCCATTTTTCGATACGACCCACCGTTTCCGAGATACGAATTTTTTTATAGTTTTAGAGTTTACTTACAACATAATGAGAATAATGATTATAACAAATGAATTCAATGCAATTTTCTTTTATTTCCGAGCCGTTGACGATGGAGCACAACGGGGATGGAAAAGACCGCCGCTTGCGGACTCCCGAACGTGATCCGCCTAACGATGGAGGTGGGCGTAGTCGGAGCCGTCTTCGTAGCGTTGTGCAAGACTGCGAGAGTCGTACGCGTCGGAGCCGCAGCCCTACACGTCGCCACAGAGGCAGCCGCAGCCACGGGAGGCGAAGCCGTAGCAACAGCAGGCGTCGTTTGAATCGGGAGCTAGCATCAGAATACGCCCGCTGCCGTGAGCGAGAATTAGAACGGGAACAGCACTTTCGGGAAAGGGAGTTGGCGTTGGAACACGAACAAGCCCGGATACAAGAGACCAATCTGTTGAAGTAATGGCTTTATTCATAGACATGAGCAAAGCCTTCGACTTTGTATCGCATGAAATACTTCTGACAAAGTGCGAAGCTTATGGTCTTAGGGGAAACACTAAAAATTGGATTGAAACCTATTTGAAGGACAGAGTACAATACGTAGAAGTAACTAATATAGATCGCAACTCAAATGAAATGGTGTACCGGTCTAAAGGGTGTACCAGGAACATTGGTGTACCTCAAGGGAGTATTCTGGGCCCCTTACTGTTTCTTATATATATAAACGATCTTCCTAAAGCTATTAAATACTTTTGTACATTGTTTGCTGACGATCTCTCTGTTGTGATTCCAAATCTATTTGACTCTGAAATTGACTATTGTCATGCAATAAATGCAACTTTGAGTGACATTATAGGTTGGCTTAAAAGTAACAATTTAATGGTAAATATTAATAAAACTAAGTATACTCAATTTCATAACCAACGGAACAGTAAATCCTTTGATTTACTAATACAACACAACGGACAAGATGTTAGCGAAGCTAATGAGGTAAATTTTTTGGGTATAATTCTGGACAATCATTGTACTTGGAAACCACATATACAAAAAGTCTGTAACAAAATCAATAGGTTCTCATACGTTTTATGGCGATTAATAAATGTAACTGACGAAAGGACTGCCTTGATGGCTTACCATGGATATGTTGCTTCCAATCTAAGATACGGAATAGTAATATGGGGCAACTCAGTTGAACTGGAAAGAGTTTTTATTTCCCAGAAGCAATGTATTCGATCAATGTGTAGGTTACCACCAAGGACAAGTTGTAGACCATATTTTAAGAAACTGAAATTGTTAACTGTACCTTGCATGTATATTTTTGAAATGTGTCAATTTGTCAAAGCTCATACATACCTCTTTGTAAAGAAATGTGACGATACACACGCTTATCGTGGAAGATACCCTAATACTTTGGTACTTCCTTTAACTAAAACAGCTTTATATAGGGACAATTGTTATTCAATGGCCATTAAAATATACAACAAATTGCCCCATGACTTAAGAGAACTACCATCGAATATATTTAAAATTAAATTATTGGACACGCTCGTAGGTAAGAGCTATTCGGTATTAGAATACATAACTGATAAAATAATCATATGACATAATTGTTTTTTATTTATTTTTCCATCTTAATTAAATTAATAATATACTAAATCGAATTGTAAGTAATGTAATATTGTTATTATTTAATTATAAATTGTAAATTAAGAAGGCTTTATATTTAATTGATATCTTCCAAATATAAACTGGACTAGTATTTGTATACCTACATAAATATAATATTTGAATTTGTATGCCGAGCTCGGTGAAACATGCGAACATATATTCTTGCACCATAACACCCGCTTATTGTAACCATGTTTTAAACAAATAAAGATTTTCATTTTCATTTCATTTTCATTTTTTATGGAGCGTGACCTCCGGAAGATGCGAGAAGAGGAAGATCGGCGACAGCACAGCGAGCATCGTGGTTCGCGTGATGTTAGCACAAGCTGGAGGAGCAGGGGACGTGGGTCGAGCAGGGGACGCCGCGACTCACCTAGCGCAGGACTTCAGCCCAAAAGGTCATGTACTCCTACTTTTTCTTCAAAAGATGTTTTGCAAATCATACAATCCATCAAACCTGGTTTTACGTCTCACCCGTCCAATCAGGCGCCACATTTAAGTAAGAATTATGATTTCAAAAATATTTAACCTGAGTTTAACCCATCTACAAAAACCCAACGCATGGACGTTTGGCTTAAAAAGGTCAATGAGTGTGCGACTGTGTACGGGTGGGATGAGAAGACGACCATCCATTTCGCTATGCAGAAACTGCAGGGACTTGCCAAAACGTGGTACAAGAGTCTTAATACAATCTTGTATAGTTGGGAGGAATGGCAGACTAAACTATTAGGTGCTTTTCCGTGGGAGCAAAATTATGGCCAGTCCCTGGAGGAGATGCTTATGCGTAAAAGTAGATTTAACGAATCAATTGAAAGCTATTACTATGAAAAACTAGCCTTGATAAACCAGTGCGATATTACGGGAAAAAAGGCCGTCGATTGCATCATACATGGTATCTCCGACAAGACAATGAAATCTAGCGCACTAGCTTTAAGGTGCAATGAGCCCGATCATCTGTTAAAATTTTTATCTAGTAATAATAGGGAACATTTTCCGCAGCATGCATTTAAAGATAGGAACAGTATTCCCACAGAGGATAAACAAACTAGTAAATCTAACAATAGGGTATTTAATACTGGCGTGTTCTGCTACAATTGTAAGGAGAGAGGACATCCATTCATGAAGTGCACTAAGCCAATAATAAAGTGTGACCGTTGCTATAGGATAGGGCACAAGAGTGAGAACTGTTTTAATAAATTTGATTCAGGGTCAACTAAGACTAACCATATCCCGAAAACCTTGCGTATCTGTAATTCAAGCTTAAATGATAAATTCATTAAAGACGTGAGTGTAAATGGAGTTGTATTAAAGGCATTCGTAGATTTTGGAAGTGAGGTCACTCTGATAAGACAGTCTGACATTGCTAAACTTGGTATTCAACATAATAACCAACCATCCACTATGAAAGGTTTTGGTAACGGGTTAGTTCACTCGATCGGATGTTTTACCCTCAATCTTAACATTGACGGGGTAGAGGCAACAGTTTCATGTCGTGTAGTAGAAGACTTTCTTTTAGAAAAACCTATGCTTATTGGCCAAACCTTTTCCGAGCAAGCGCATATCATTGTGTATAAAGATGCAAATAAATTACAGTTTTACAATTTAGGGGACGAGGTGGGCAATATGAGTACAAATGATGAGGATGAACGGTCAGTACGAGTTTATATAGACGGGCATGCTAGGATTTTCGGTACTTCAAGTGTTAAGGCAAAGACCGAATCGTGTTTCACTGGTGACGTAATAATAACCACCAAAATTGTAGGCAAACCCAACCATCAATTTAAGGTGTTGGGCGGTATATATCATGTTAAGGAGGCGTCTTATATGTTGCAATCACACCATGCATAGTACCTTGTTTGCTCCATGAAAGATATGTGTTTTCAAGGGCGGAAAAAGTAGACATCGTGCGTAGACTCATAACGACAACTCCTGAAATTAACCAAAAAACTGCGTTCCAAAGTAAGTTAGATGAAACTAACATTCGGACAGGCCCAACTGTTACGGAACAAGACAAAGAAAGATTACTAAACTTGTTACGACGTTATGAACATTGTTTCGCATCAAATTTAGGAGAATTGGGGTGCACAAACGTTACCCAAATGAAAATAGACCTCAATAGTAACCGACCCGATGTATATAGGCCGTACCGACTATCGCACCATGAACGCGGACAGGTACGTGACATGGTAGATGAGATGCTGCAGGCTGGTATAGTAAGGGAGTCCGTTTCTAGTGCTAGTCCAATCATATTGGTACGCAAAAAGGATGGGAATATGCGGTTGTGTGTGGATTACCGAATGCTCAATTCAGTAACCACCAAAGAAAGGTACCCCATGCCAATAATTGAGGATGAGATATCGCGACTTTCTGGCCAGGCATGGTTCATCACGCTGTCTGGATATTATCAGGTTCCAATTTCTGAGGAGTGCAAACATCTTACTGCATTTGTGACGCCGGATGGGCAGTACGAGTACAATCGTATGCCTTTCGGCCTTGCAAATGCACCCGCAGTTTTCCAGCGCATGATGAACCATGTGCTGGGGCCAGTTCGATTCAGTAAAGCCACTGTGTACATTGATGACTTACAGGTTCTTGGCGCGGATTCCACCCAATGCTTAGATAGGTTGGAGGAAGTGTTGCAGCTTCTACAGGATGCAAACTTAAAATTAAATCTATCTAAATGCTGTTTTTTGCAAGATAAGATTGATTATCTTGGATATGAAATTAGCTCAGCGGGGGTAAAACCGGGACAAAATAAATTCGAGTGCGTAGTTACTTTTCCTTGCCCTCAGAACGTTCACGGGGTGCGACAATTTCTAGGACTTGTTAGTTATTTTCGTAAATTTATCCAAGGTTTTGCCCAAATTGCGTGTCCTTTGACAAAACTTTTGAAAAAGAATGCTACCTGGGAATGGTCAACTGAGCAAGTTTAGGACCCTAAAAGGCAAACTAGTAGATAGACCTATTCTGACTATTTACAATCCCGAAGCGGAGACAGAGCTCCATACGGACGCCAGTAGGTTAGGTGTCGGTGGTATCCTCCTACAGCGGCTTTATGCCAGTCATGACCAATTTCGTCCCGTAGCGTACTACAGTCGACAAACTACGCCAGAAGAAAAGAATTTCCACTCGTACGAGTTGGAGACCTTAGCAGTTGTATGTGCCCTGAAAAAATTTCGGGTATATCTTTTGGGTAAAGAGTTCAAAATTGTAACGGACTGTAGTGCGTTGCGCTCCACATTTCAGAAGCGTGATCTGATACCGAGAATCGCTCGCTGGTGGCTCGTTTTACAGGAATTCGATTGTTCTGTAGAATATAGACCGGGTTCGAAAATGTCACACGTAGATGCCCTATCCAGAAATCCCATAAATGACGCGGAATCTTTAAACCCTGAGCAGTACCCCATGGTAATGGTCATAACAACTGAGGACTGGTTACTTACTCTTCAGATGGGGGATGAAGAATTGCGCAAAATTCGTGACGTAATTGTTAGTGACTTGGACGCTAAAGGGATCGAATATATCAAACAGAACTATCTGATTAAGGACAACAAATTATTTCGATACTTAGATGGGGACCAAGATAAAATAAGATGGGTGGTACCGAAGGGAGCAAGATGGAAACTGTGCAGAATGAACCACGACGATATAGGCTACGTAGGATTCGAAAAGACTCTCGAACGACTAAGGAAGAATTACTGGTTTGCCAAAATGAAGCGTTTTGTAAAAAAGTATGTCGAAGCGTGTATGGAATGCGCATACGCGAAAAAGACTTCTAACTCTCGCGAAGGCCTGTTACATCCTATACCTAAAATAGCGACACCTTTTCACACCCTGCACGTTGACCATCTTAGGCCCTTTGTAAAATCGAAAAGGGGACACACTCATATATTGGTCGTGATGGACTCATTTACCAAATTCGTTTTTATAAAGTCAGTCAGGAACACTAATACGCAAAACGTTATGAGAGTTCTTGAAGATATTTTCTACACTTTTAAAGCCCCCGAACGTCTTATAAGTGATAGAGGTAGCTGCTTTACATCTTATAACTTTAGCAAGTTTTGCCTCGATAAAGGGGTGAAGCATATTCTAAATGCCGTGGCAAGTCCCCGATCGAACGGTCAGGTAGAGCGGTACAATCGCACTATCCTTGATTCTCTAACAGCTCAAAACCTCGGGGATTGTGATAAGGACAGTAAGCTAGGGAGAATCCAATGGGGTCTAAATAATACTGTTTAAAAGACGATAGGAAGGACACCTGCAGAGGTGATGTTCGGTATGTCTATGAATGGTGAGATAAATGCGTCATTAAGTGAGGTAACTGTTGGTACAACTCAATGCAATACCTTTAAGTTGGCATTACTTGCCTTAATTATTAATATAAAGTTGGCTACACAGATTTATTGCTGGCTTGGACTTCCGAATGTGTTGTGTAATAACGGTGTCGGTTTTAAGAAATAAAAGAATACTGCTCTTAAAAAGTTCTCGTTTATTTATAATCCCTTCAGGTTATGGGCCCAGGCACATAATCCTGCAAGATTTTAAATAAACTTGGATTGTCGATTGAACGTCGTGATAAATACGGTCGATTCGGCACCTGTGTGACCGCGTGGTGAAGAAAAGGTTAGCCGGCCGACGGGAAGAAATACTTGTTAAGTACAATTACTTACGAGGACGGGACGAGCAGGAAGGAAACACAATGGAAGATAACAAAGTACCTGTTTCTCACATAAGGCTAGAGGGAGCATCTAATTGGAATGTATGGAAGTTCCAATCCATAATTCTGCTGCGGAGTCAAGACCTACTAGATGTGGTTCAGGGAACAAAGGTGAAGCCAGAGGCGGCAACGGAAAGAGAAAAATGGGAAAAACTGGATGCAAAAGCTCAAACATGGCTGGTGACAAGAATATCAGAGACCGTGATGACGCATATTTTGACTTGTACTACATCAGCAGAAATGTGGAAGAAACTCGCTAGCGTTTACGAGCAGAAATCAGAAACTAGCATACATATCATCCAGCAACGTTTCTTTCAATATAAGTATGATGAGGGGACAGATATGTCCACATTTTTATCAAAAATTAAAGAATTAAATAATCAGTTAAAGCAGATTGGAGAACAAATCTCGGAAAAACTTATTATAACTAAAGTGCTGATGTCGCTTCCAGAGAGGTACAAACATTTAGTGTCTGCGTGGGAGTCTGCACCGGACAACAAACAAACATATGATAACCTCGTAGCTAGATTACTAATTGAAGAGGAACGATTAAAAGATAAAGAAGAAGTGTCTATGCAATCATCAGCGTTTGTTGTGAAGAAAATAGAGAAGAAAAACATTAAGTGTTATAAGTGTAATAAAATGGGACATTTCCAGAGTGAGTGCGGTAATCGTAACATAGAACAGAGAAATCGTAACAGTTCGTACAATAGTAATAAACCGGTCAAAAAGTGTTATTATTGCAAGAAAACGGGACATTTGAAAAATGAGTGTTTAGGAAAAATAAAGACACTGGTGATAATAAAGTCGGTAATGCTTTCGTGATCATGAACTCAAATAGACATTCTCAAAAATCGCAATGGTTAGTGGACTCGGGTGCAAGCCAGCATATGTGTCGTGATCGCCATCTTTTTACGACATACTTTGCTCTAACAAATAGATTTGTGATTATTGGAAACGGAAATGCAATTAGAGCGCATGGCTGTGGACAGGTGGCGCTACAGGTGTATGACGGAAAGCAGTGGATAGACACTACCATAGACAATGTTTTGTATGTTCCGGAATTAAAAACAAATTTATTGTCTGTGAACTATGTCGCAGATAGACGTTATGTTGTGGTTACGAAAAATAATATGTGCAAATTTTATAAACAGGACAAACTGTGTGCTGTAGCTAAACGTAAAGGTGATATGTACTTTATGGACGTACGTTACGAGTGTGAAGTGGCAAATGTATCACATGAGAAATTAAATCCCAAAAGTGGCACGACAGACTAGCTCACCAAAATATACAACAAGTGAAAAGTGTGCTTAAAAACAATAACATATTAGTGACAGACGATAACGATACCGATTTTAATTGTGAGAGCTGCTTGGAGGGCAAGATACATCGTTTGCCTTTCAGTGCTAGTAAAACTAAAACCACTAGACCGTGTGAAGTCATTCATGCGGATACGTGCGGGCCTATGGAGGTGCCGTCGGTAGGAGGCTCCAGGTATTTCGTCATTATGAAAGACGACTACTCCAACTTTCGGTCTGTGTACTTCATTAAAGGGAAGGATGAAGTGAGGGCGTGTATTGAGAACTTCATAATTAAATCGGAAAATATTACCAATAACAAGATACAATACTTTAGAAGTGACAACGGGCTGGAGTTTGTAAACAAAGGAGTGCGAGACCTATCTAACTCACATGGCATTATACACCAAACCACAGTGCCATATACCCCGGAACAAAATGGCAAAGCCGAACGCGAAAATCGAACCCTAGTTGAAGCGGCTAGAACCATGCTATGTGCAAAGGGATTACCCAAGAAGTTGTGGGCAGAAGCTATTCAAACTGCAGCTTATGTATTAAATAGAACCAGTAACAGTAATGAGCCCTTAAAAACTCCATTTGAAACATAGACAAAGAAACATTTTGACTTAAATACTTTAAAAACATTTGGTACGCCAATTGTTGTTCATATCCCTAAGGAAATGAGATTGAAGTGGGACTCTAAAGGAGAGAAAGGTATCATGGTAGGGTATGGAGAAGAGGTCAAAGGCTATAGAATATTGATCCCAGGGAAAAATAGTGTTCACATAAAAAGAGATATTGTTTTTCTAGATAGCAAAGAGAGAACTGAACAATTCTTACTGTTGGAACATGATCTATACAATAAAGAAGAAAATAAAACACCTATTGAAGATGCAGTCAAAGATACTGATAAGGAGTTGAATGAAGGTGTTCAGAAGGTAGAATCCAATGAAGATGAACGGCAATCTAGACCACTTACAGATAGTTCAGAAAGTTTAGATGAATCTACAGAGAATAACACAAGTATGTATATGCCTTGTTCGAGCGAAGAGAGCTCTAGTACCCAAGAAAACACACCACCACCACGTCAGAAAAGTGCTCGTATTAGAAAGCAGACTTCGTTCTACAATTGTCATCATGTTTCTTCTGAGAAGGATGAACCGAAATCTTACCGAGAAGCTGTGCAGAGTCAAGATGCTGAAAGAGTGGATGGCAGCCATTGAAAGAGAATTAGATACCTTAAATGAAAACAAAACCTGGGAAGTTTGTGTCCAGCTAATTGATGTTAAAATTGTAAGTAGCAAGTGGGTCTTTAAAATTAAAAATGGTTCTCAATATAAGGCTAGGTTGGTAGCCAGGGGGTTTGAACAAAATGACATATTAGATTCATTTGAAACTTATGCTCCAGTAGCAAACTTATCCACATTTAGATTGTTTGTGTCAGTCGCTACAAAGTTTAACTTACCTATTTACCAAATGGATGTGACTGGTGCATTTCTATATGGAAAAATAGATGAGGTAGTATACTTAGAATTACCAGAAGGTGCCTACAAGGGTGATAGAAACATTGTTAAATTAAATAAATCTTTGTACGGCTTAAATAAATCACCAAAATATTGGAACGATAAATTTAATTCTGTAATAATGTCACAGGGTTTTGTAAGATCTCATAGTGATAATTGCTTGTTTATCAAACTCAGTGGTGAGGCTAAAACATATGTATTACTGTACGTCGATGACTTATTATTTTTTGGAAATGATAGTAATGAGATATCTAAACTTAAATTATTACTAAACAGTGAATTTAAGATGAAAGATTTAGGGCTAGTATCAAACTTTTTAGGCATACAGGTTAAACAAGATTTACAAAATGAAATTACTAATTTAAGTCAAAAAGAATATCTCAAGAATGTTTTAATAAAATTTGATATGCAAAATTGTAAAGGGATGTCTACTCCTATGGACCTTAACTTTAATATGAAAACTTTAGAAGAAAATATAAATAATACTGTGATTGATAAAAATATTGAAAACAAATGTAGGAAGATTATAGGTAGCCTATCATATGCAGCACTAGGTACAAGGCCTGATATATGTATAGCTGTGTCAATTTTAAGCAGGTAGACGCTTGAAATATAGATTCAAATGTTTTAACAGCGACAACATTCAATATTTGGCTAGCCGCCGTGAACAAAGGGATCACATGCTTTTATATAAAATCATAAACTATGAAGTTGACTGTCCGTACTTACTAAATAAAATAGCTTTTAAGTGCTCCAGGCCTCGAGCCCGACAGGTGAGTAATTTTTCTACCTTTGCTACACCACTATGTAGGACTAGATATAGGAAAAATAGTTTTATCATAAGAGCTACAAATAAATACAATGCGAATCTTAGTCACATTGACATATTTCATGTGGGGATGACGAGGTTTCGCCAACTTTTGAAATCATCTCGGGATTAACCAGATTCCGAGTCATATTAATTAAAAGTTATGTTTAATATTTAATAGTTATTAGTTGCATAGACAAGTAGTTATAATAGTTTAAGTTAAAGCGATTTTCTGATGCGTTTGTCTCCGTATCAACATTTTATGTATTAATTAGCCTTGAAAACTTTAAATGCTAATGTATTATTAAGTAAATGTAAGTCTAATGTAATAAAATAAAGCTGTATGTTTTCTTAATAAAGATAAAATAAATAAATAAAAATAGCAGAATAAAACAAACCAATTGTTATTACCAGCACTAAAAAGAGTTTTGAGGTATATTAAGTGTACTATTAATTAACAGTCTAATATATAAGTGCAATAGTGATATGTTGATAGGGTATTGTGATGCTAACTGGGGAGATTTGAAAGATAGAAAATCAACAAGTGGCTATTGTTTTATGTTCAGTAATTGTCTAATTTCTTGGTGTTCTAAAAAACAAGCTAGTGTTAGTCTGTCATCGACAGAGTCAGAGTATGTGGCAATCAGTATGGGCGCAGCTGATGCCTGTTGGCTAATAAATTTATTTAGTGATTTTAATATTAAAAATGTTTGTCCAGTAGTGATGTATTGTGATAATCAGAGTGCTATAATGGTGGCCAATACTGACTGTGTTAAGCGATTAAAGCACATAGATATTAGATTTCATTACATTAAAGAATTGATTAAAAAGGGTAAAATAATTTTAAACTACATAAAAACAGAAGATCAGATCGCAGATATGAAAAGAGAAAAGCTCTAAATAAAAATTTGTTAAGTAAGTTTACAGAAAGATGTGGCGTGTATGAATGTTAGGTTTATAATTGTTTTGTTTATTTCTACTAATGTATGTAACTACAGGTATTACCTTGAGGAGGGGTGTTGGTACAACTCAATGCAATACCTTTAAGTTGGCATTACTTGCCTTAATTATTAATATAAAGTTGGCTACACTGATTTATTGCTGGCTTGGACTTCCGAATGTGTTGTGTAATAACGGTGTCGGTTTTAAGAAATAAAAGAATACTGCTCTTAAAAAGTTCTCGTTTATTTATAATCCCTTCAGTAACTACCCAAACACAGGAGCACTGTGAACTGTCGTCTCTGCGGCAAGAAGTCAAGAGCAAAATAGATAGAGCACAAGAATATCAAAAGTCTTACTATGATAAGGGTCGCCGACCAGCATGCGTATACGATGTAGGAGACTTGGTGAAAATTACGAAGGTTGCATTTCAGAATGAAGGTAAAAGCACGAAGCTTATGCCTTCTTATGAGGGACCTTATAGAATCGCAAAAGTACTGGGCAATGATCGCTACAAGGTAGCTCCTATACCAGGATATAAAGGGATGAAGAATAAACGCAAAACAACAGTCGCAGCGGATCGGCTGAAGCCATGGATTCACTTGGCAACTTTAGAAATAGATAGGGATGCTGATACCATGGATGATGAATTGACGAGTGATTAAATTGAACAAGCCAAGTTTTGAAATTTTCTAGTTATTTTTCCGATGAGTTTGATTTAATTAATTTTAGACTATAAGAATGGTTTTGCTATACAATGGTTTTACTTTGTTGCAGGTCAAGCGCGAGAATGGATGGGTTCGTGTCTTGGCCTACCCCCTGGATATTAACTGGCTGGTTTTGATGGATTGGTCGATTTGAGATATTGGTGGATATATTGATAAATGGATGGATATTTAAATGGATGTTTAGATGGATATTTAGATGGATCAATAATTAGGTGTATATTGGATATACTGATAATTATATAATTTTAATTTTTTTTTTTTTTTTTTTTATTATTAAAACAGTGTGCATGTTGGCTCACAGTTTGCCCAAAACGCCAGCACGCTAATTTATAAATACATGCAAGAATAAAAAGATCTACATTGTGGATAATTAAATAAATTATATAAGTCAAACTAAGTACACGTCAAATAAGATTAATGTAAAAAAAATGATGTCAAATTAAATAGCAGTTGGTATTATTACAGTATGTCAAAAATTTCATTAAGATCAAATCACAATAAATGTCAAATACAATATCTTCAAAATTAAGATTATCAATCAGGTAACACAACAACAAATGTCACAACTACAAAATATCGAAATTTGATGTCAAATATAATAGGGCTTTTGCATAGATGGATAAATTGATCTGGATAAATGGATGTATTTATTTTAATATGTTATGGATAACTTATATGGATAATATTGATTTTGATGTACGTTGGTTTATATACATAGATTTACTGGTTTATTTATGAAAGCAATGATTTAAGATTTATTTGTATAGTAGGTTGAATGGATCAATATTTTACAATCAGTCAGATTTCCTGTTTTATAAATTTTTAATTACCTGAACTGTACAAATGTATAACTTACATATTATAACAAGTACTCATAATGATACTGTATAGGCCAAATTAATTAAGCTTATGAATATGTTCAATTACTATATATAAAAAAAAAAGATAAATATTTACAGATATTAATGACTAATCTTACAACTTTGTTAAAATTTTTTTTAACCGTGTGTCTCCGTCAGCCAAGTGTAAGGTTTCCATGTGGAGCGTGTATGGGGACATACACGTTATCAGGATGGTCGAGTGTAAGGTTTTAGCTTTGACGGTTTTATAATTAAATTTAAATGCGGTAAGATTTCGGTTTCTGAACGGTTGATTCTCGACTCGATGAGAACGAGAACGACCGAGCGATGAGAAGTGTGAAACTGATAGGCTGGCAGAGGCCCACTCGGTTTGCGATCGTCGGACGGTAAGGACGTGCCCTCTCGGTGTATTAGAGTTGCTTGTTGGATTGGAAATATATCATAAGTATATACTGAAACTGTTTTCATTAACTGCGAGGTTCTTACAGTGGTATGGGTGAAACGAATGCCGTTGTAAAATCTTATGAGCCGTAGATTTTGGGATCCCGGTGCGTAGTTCGATTTTGCGTCGAAGGATCTCTTCAACTTCGTTCAACACAATACCGTCATCTGCCGTTGCTGATCGTCCACTATTTGAACGTTGTCCAGGTACACGTCCGTCAGAAATGGCTCAATGAGTTCGAGTAAAAACCTCATGAGTTGGATGCCGGCGGTTAGGGTATCGCTCAGCATAAAGTCTCGCAGCAGCTCTGGCGTTGCAGCGAACTTCACCATAAATTAAATGCATATCTGCATACTCGTGCGCCGTGTATGTGGGCACCGCCACATTGGAGTTGAGGCAAACCAACACAGCCGGTCACAGTGCAATTTAAAAAACAAAACAAAGTCCAAGATAGCGCTAAGTTGTAAGTTATCACAGTTTTAACAAAGTCCACATCGTAAAGCAAATCAAAGTCCGGTTTCAAAGCAAAAAACGTAGTACGAAAACAAAACAACAAAGGTTAGAGAGCGACGACGCGTGTGCACGGAAGGGCGTTAAGGATCGTACTGGCTAGTGCCTGGCACTGGCAGAAGGAGGGGCTGGAATAAGTGACATTACGCATCACGCATACTTAGCAAGAGCGAGATAGCAAACAGGATAGATAAGCACAATAGCAAGGGCAAGGCAATAGCTAGACACGTGCTAGAATCGATAGGTATCACAAAAAAGGTCAGGGCAGGTAGTAGTCCTCTCGTACTGATAGTGTTTGTCGCTATTATTAGAAAACGATAAAAGTCGGATTAAATATGAATCTGCCCCTTTGTCACAAACCTAGCAATATCTTTTTTTTTTCTCCAAAATATTATGGCCAGTATTATAATTTCTGAAATCTTCATTAAATAAATAATTTATTCGTAAAATGTGCAAGTGACAGCACATTTTTTTTATAATTTTTGCAGAAAAGAAGTATGAGAATAATATTTTTTTCTCAAAGATGCTTAATGATATTTAACAAAATGGTATTTGAATTTGATACATATACTATTCTAAAATAATAACAGAAAAAAAAAACGTAAGTATTTACTTGTTTGTACACACAGCAATAAAAAAATTGACCAATAGTGGAATTTTCGAAAAAAAACGAAAAGGCAGGATTATCTCTCAAACGGATAGACTTTTACTGGGGTATTTTTTTTTTTATCTGTTAGAGTACACCACAAACTATCTACCTTTTCAGTTTGTCGTGCTATTTTCGGGACACCCTGTATAATAATAGGGGTTAAAGTATAAAATTGCCGATATGTACTGAAAATCAAAATTGTTTATTTTTAAATTTTTAACAAATTTATGTAATCAAATTAGTTAACATTATTATCTATACATTGCTGCCATCTAATAGGAAGGTCATTTATGCTTTTGTGATAGAACTCTGAGGATCTAGACTTCACAAACTGTGTGAAAGCATTTTGTACTGCCTCCTTGGAAGAAAACTTCTTGTCACGTAGATAATTGTCCAAATCACGAAAAAAATGGCAGTCCGTTGGAGCAAGGTCTGGCGAATACGGAGGATGTCGAATGGTTTCTAATTGCAGTTCCTGAAGGGTCAAAACGGTTTCTCGTGCTGTATGAGGTCTCGCGTTGTCATGGAACAATAATGGTGAAGATCGATTCATGAGTCGGGGCTGTTTTACTGCTAGTTTTGCCAACATTGTTCGGAGTTCGGCACAATAGACATCTGCCGTTATTGATTGACCAGATCGGAGAAAACTATAGTGAATAACACCATGCTAAGACCACCAAACAGTTACCATTACCTTTTTACTGGTAAGTTTTGCGTTAGGACACTGTTGTGGCGTTTGACCTGGGGTCAGCCATTGCATTTTTCTTTTACGGTTATCATAAAGAATCCACTTTTCATCACATGTCACAATTCGATTTAATATTCCTTCATTTCTGTACCGATTCAAAAGGCAACACAAGTTTCAACACGCGTTTCTTTCTGCACATCAGTCAAATCATGAGGCACCCATTTTTCGTATTTTTTTATTTTATTGATTTGACGCAAATGAGTCAATATTGTGGGTAAGGTTACGTTAAACCATGCCGCTAATTCCTGGGTAGTTTGACTAGGATCGGCTTCCACCATCTTTCTTAATTCATCGTTAATCACCTGTGTGGGCGGTCTTCCTCGTGGCTCGTTCTTCAAGTCGAAGTTTCCATCACGAAAGCGTTTAAACCAAAATCGCACTGTGCGTTCATTAGCAGATCCCTCTCCAAACGCAATATTGATTGTGCGGGCTGTTTCTGCCGCGTTTCATCCGCGTCGGAACTCGTATTAAAAATCACTCGAATTTTCGCAGTATCCATCTTTCTTGTCTAAGTTAAATAACAAAAACAATTGAAAGTCGATATTCAAATGTTTCACAGTTTTTAAAAGAAGAACATCATAGAAACCATGTGAAAAAAGTTTCATTCGAAAACCTCAAACCATGAAGATTCTATGTCAATTCAAAGAACCTATTACAATAAAACGGCAATTTCATATTTTAACCCCTAAAGCCGGCTGTACACATGGGGCCAAGGTGTTGGGCCAACGTGTTGGGCAAAAATGATGGAAACCAAGATTCCTGAGATGGACGTAGAAGTTCATGCAGCCGCGGCAATTTATTTATACAGTGCGTTTAATTATTACGTACATGTGCACCAAAGTAGAGTGACTAAAAAGAAATGGCGCCAAAGAAGGTGGTGGATGGTGACTATTAATCGGAATAGAACGAGGTAAATGTGTTATTAGTTATTATTGATATACAGGCTGATAATAATTTTGCAAAAAGTTCGAAGGTCAGTGTCACATTTACAATTGGTAACTTGCTCTATGGAGTCCATGTATATACCACATAGAAAAATTAAGCAAAATTAAAAAAAACCCGCGACGGTAAAGATGTCATCAAAAAAGAATAAAATAACTTTAATGGCAGCCCCCAACGGATATTCATCGGTTATGTATTATGGTAAAATTATTATCGCTACATCTAAGTTAAGTCGGGGGTTTTGAGTTATTTTATTCTTTTTCGATTTTTTCCGTCGTGGGTAAAAATAGACTCGATCAGCTGATTGGATTTGTATGGAAAAACGTAATACTTTTTTGAGATTTCGACATTGATTCCATAAAGAAACTTGTTATGAATGAGACACCGAGTGACTTCCTAAAATTTTGCTATGGGGTAATTATCACTGTATAATTATATGCAACTAATTAATACTATGTCCATACTAACTTTATGTTATTATTTCTTTGTTTTTAGAGAGACTATGAATCAACAGCTTACCGAGCTTCTTGCAGAACCATATGGGGAGTTCGATAATTTCGTTCGAATGTCATGCACTGATTTCGAATACCTGCTACAAAAAAATTCTCCGATGGTTTCTAAGCAAGATACTACTTGGAGGGAAGCTGTACCAACAAAAATACGACTTGCATTGACATTGAGATTTTTAGCTACTGGAGATGACTACAGAAGCTTACATTACCTATTTAAAATATCAAGTTCACTTATCTCACGCATAATAATCGAAGTCTGTTTGGCACTCAATGATATTTTGCAAGATATTATTAAAGTAAGTAAAACTTCATGTTATTAATGTATTATTTATTAATGTTTAAAAGAAAGAGTTACAAAATAGTTCTAGAGTTTCAAAATACAACAGTCTTTATTTTACCATGGATAGATCAATTACTTGAATCATCATGAAACAATGTTTAGCATCACATGAACTTTTAATTTGTGTGTTTTATGCGTCTTCGTATGCCTGATAAATTATATTTTGAGTCTCTAAAGACTGAGATTGGTCGTACGTTCTATCAGATAATTTTGGTAAATGAAGTTCAACAGGTAGTTCTGGAGATGATGTTTGTAGCCTTTGAGCAGATGAAGACTGCATTAATTGTGATTGTGAATATATTTTATCATTAGACAATATCCGAATACGTTGAGTTATTAAAAACATACTGCGGTGAATGGGGTGGGTTATGCGGAGATTGATTGGGAATAGTAACGTAAGTTGGAGAGATGGACTGTGCTGAGTTGGGTCGGTAGTGTGGTGAAGGAGATGAGCGAGACCAGTTTGAGTGATAAGAACTTTGTGAGGAGGATGAACGATTCATATTAGTGGAATCAGTAATAGTATTTTGGCTACCTCGACGTCTTTTTATCAACATGCTATCAATCTCTTACATAATTTCTTCTCTTTCATATTCTGGAAATTTTCTTAATTTTGTGACAAGAAGTTTAGCATATAGATCACAATCATCATCATGTCTTGCAGTTTTATTATCAAGCACTCTGTTTAATGTGCCAAAAGCATTTGCCACCTCCTTGCTGGCCTCTGATAACTCTGGTGGATTTTTCGAACGGCGCTTTTGAGTTGGAGGAGCAGTAACTTTTGACTTAGTACTCGTATTCCCATCTTGAGATGTGTCACATTCAATAACGGGACGATTTAAGTCGGTTTCTGCCTCTGTTTCGTAGTCACGTGTCGATGACGAATCCTGTAGTAAAAAAGTAATATCAGTTTATTTTTTATTTATTTCAGATGCCTGAATCTGCGAGCGAATGGATGTCCGTTTCAGAAAGATTCAGCTTCCCGCATTGTTTGGGCGCTATAGATGGGAAGCATATCAATATACAATCACCTTTACACTCGGGAACTGAATACTTTAACTATAAAGGCAACTTTAGCATTGTTTTACTAGCACTAGTAGATAGTAATTATTGTTTTTTGTTTGCCGATATAGGTTCTCAAGGACGGATTAGTGATGGAGGAGTTTTCAATCAAAGTATCTCATATCAAAAACTATCGTCTAACAGTATGAATTTACCCCGTCCTATTCCACTTCCTAATAGTGACATAGTCATGCCTTACGTATTTTTAGGCGATTGTGCATTTGCTCTCAGTACCCATTTAATGAAACCGTTTCCCGGTCATCACGCACTAGGGTCCCCAAAAAGAGTATTCAATCAAGAATTATCCCGTTCTCGAGTAAAAGTAGAAAATACTTTCGGAATACTAACCGCCAGGTTCAGGATCTTTAAAAATATATACCCTTGGAACCTACCAAAGCTTCTATTGTTACAATGACATGTCTATATCTACATAATTTTTTGAGAAAAAGTACTTCTTCACAGAATATTTATTCAGGTTCATTCGATATTTATCAAAATGAAGATCTAGTGCGGCCAGGTTCATGGAGAAATAATGGAGATAGTTCGTTTTTGCCATTATTAAGTGTACCGCGTAGACCGCCGCATACTGCGACACAAATAAGATTTGATTTTATGAATTACTTTCTTAGAAATAGAAACCACTAAGATTTTGTGAAATTAAAATATGTATTGTTTACCTCTATAATCTTTTCCTCAGTGTTAATCACACTGGAGCATACATAGATATCCTTTAAAAAAACTTCGAGAGGCTCGTAATACTCTTACGGCCAAATAGGATTATATCGTTCATCTTCACCCATTCCTGATTTTATTTATTGAGTTTTGTTTTTGTGATGCATTCTGAATGTTGTCATTAATGACTCTTTTTTTCTTTTTCAATTCATTAATAGGAATATTAATTTTATCCGCTGTGCGAATCCACGCATCATTAACCTGAAATATAAAATAGTTCATTATGAATAATAGAAATTGTTTAAATGACCTGCCCCTCGGGCCCTTCCAGAAGCGAGTCGATATACAAATACAAGAAAATGCCTACAAAAAAAAACAGGCTTTTTATTTAAACAGGCTTGTATCCTCTGGACGAGCCTTCAGTTCGCAATAAGTAAAATCATTTAGAAATAATTCAGCCGATATTGACAAGTTGCAAGTTAACCACACAACTTTTACTTATATATATACCTACATTATAGAATAAGTATAAAACATTTTTGGAAACACCACAACAAGCAGATTACATTGTACACAATACAATGTCAAACAAATAGTAGGTAACTGTTAATGGAAATGTCTTAATAAAAAATGCGTTTAATAACTTACTTTGGTTTTATTTTTATGTAGTTCATGCCGTGGATTCCAAATTATTCCTTCATGTCGATACAATTCTATGAATTGTAAAACCTCATTGCTTGTCCACACCGGCGCCGCCATCGCTATCGGAACATGGGAACGTAAATTTCACTCACGCGCAACGATACTGTCTCCGCTGACGAGTAACAACGAACTGAACAAGACACCAACGTGTGAGCGCTGTTTGCGGAGCGCGCCAAGATCCTTTGATGTGTGCACTAAAAACCGACACTATTCGGATGGCCTGCCAATGTTGGCGCCAACTAGACCAATTAAGCCAACATACCGCCAAGTAGCTCTCTACACGTTGTCCCAACACGTTGGCCCAACACCTTGGCCCCATGTGTACAGCCGCCATAATTATAAGGAACCGACACACGACAAGTGGGAACGAGCTCTTACAATAAAATGTTGCAGGTCAGTCGCCGGCTTTATATATGAAGCTATTCACACTTATCGGAAACCGATTTTGTGTCGGCTCCGACAAGAAATGTCGGGTGTTTTGCCAGCCCTCTACGCCCAGAAAAAAGTCGTGTCGGATCTCGCTCGCCTATGATTAAGAATGGCGCTGTTCACATTTGTCGGATGTCGGGGCCGATAACCCTCTCCCCGCCACCCCTCGTTCCGTCCGTGCGTATTCTGTGATCGCGCACATACACATCGCGGCGCGCAAGCAGAGTTGTTGCGTTTATATCGTACGCACGTTTGGTGATTCGTGTAAAGATAAGCCCCTGAAAATATCTGCTTGGCGAGAAGTTCGCTGCTTACTTTTGCTGGTGACCTAAGCTGAATAACAGTAGAAGTTAATCCAGTTGTAGTAAAATATCCTTGCGGGGTTGTTGACAGTCGATTTTACTAATAGGCATTATTAATATTAGTATTATCCAATGTGATCAATGATCAGTAAAGCTTGTTCTTTTTGTATCACCTAGAGCAATTCAATTGTGGTCTTGTACAATTTTAGATTAAGTCTTTTTAATTGTCTACTTGTACTTCGTCGATTCGTTGATATTTCTTTTTCTGTAGCATTACAAAAAATTTCACTTTCCTGTACTGATGGCCCGTTGGACACACAATTATTATTTTCCATGGTAACTTTCGTGGTTGATCATTGCTTTTTATAATATTTTAGTATTTTATCAAACTTATTTAGTCCTTTATATAAATAAGTAGTCCTTAGTAACGTCATACTATGCCGTCTATTTTGTTTCCTTTTAATGTTTTTGTTTTAAGGCCACTTTGATATATTTCTTTCTTTTATTGTTCAAAGCAGCCTCCCTTTTTTTATTTTATCTTATAAATGTAAAGTAATCACTAAACAACTCAACAACTGTTGAAACTAAAACTGACTACTGCTCGCAATGCACATGAGATTAGACAGTGATGACCAATCTCGAGATATTGTGAACAATAATTGTTCAATTACTAAAAAGAATAAATAAAAAACAATTGAAGTTTTAGAAGTTTATATTGCACCTATCTAATTATATTGTAAATAATAATAAAATTTAAAACCAAAAAACAAATTATATGAAATTATTCTGACATATCCTCTGAATCACTTGATTCTGAACACTCTGAACTTGAGTGAGAATCATCTTGTAAGTTTAGAAAGAAAGAAAGAAAGAAATTTTTATTTGACACAAAAACAAACACATACAAGCACAAAAAACATATTAAAGAAAAAAAAAGTGTCAAAAGGTTCCCGCTCAGCATTGATTGATATTAATATACCAGTTGTAAGAAAAAAATAAATACAACAGCCAAGTGGGTTGTTTATAGTTTTAATAGTTGCCGATAGATGGCGCTGTGCGTACTTAACTCGCGGTGTATCTGCATTTTTTTCTAGGACCGTAAGGCCCTTGCAATGTTTCAATGTTAATGTTATTATGTTTCAAAGTTTTACCCACGTAATAAAAGTGCTATAATAGTGAAGTGAATGTTATTTTAATTGTGTCGTAAACAAGTGGTCCTTCAAAGTCGGATTCTCGGGTTTTGTGAATACAGTGCCAGTGACTTAAAATCAGTGCAGTGAGTGTAAACACTTGGAAAAATTTCGGTTCAAAAACACTTAGAAAATTTGCAACTGTTTTGGACTTAGAAAATTTCGATTGAAAAAAGACTTGTAAAATTTTAAAAAATATTTTTTGGACTTAGAAAATTTCGATTGAAAAAAGACTTGTAAAATTTTAAAAACTTTTCTTGGACTTAGAAAATTTCGATTGAAAAAAGACTTGTAAAATTTTAAAAACTTTTCTTGGACTTAAAAAAATTCGATTGATAAGACTTGTAAAATTTTAAAAACTTTTCTTGGACGGAATACTTTGAACTTTGAAGAGATTCGACACTTCAATATTTTCAACTCGGTTTTGGACTTACAAACTTTTGTTGATTGTGGACTTTAATTTATTGTGAAACTTATACTTATTTTTGGACTTGTATTTAACATCGAATTTTACAAACATGACTAAAGATTTGAATATGAAAGTTAAATTGTTGGTGGATATGTCAAGCAAATTAAGTAAATTAGTAACAAACACTAAGAAAACAGCAAAGGCTAAAATCACACGCGGATATTTAGATGCAAGATTGGAAACATTAAACGATTATTGGTGTAATTTTACAAAACAGTATGAAGCATTAATTAGAGAATTTACACACGAGGAACTTCAGAGTGAAAAACTAGATATTGAACAAAATTATGAAGTTACGGAAGAGGCATATTTAGATTTGAAGTCATTTATTTCGGATTACATATACGAATTTAAAAAATCTGATTTGAAATCTACAGAGACAAAACAAAAAGAAAATACAGATTCTCATACATCTAGTGTTAGACCAAAACTGCCACCAATTCCTATACCTAAGTTTTCGGGTGACTATAATGATTGGCTGAGTTTTAGAGATCTCTTCAAGTCTCTCGTACATAATGACAGCAGTCTTTCTAAAATTGAGAAACACCACTATCTTAAGTCTAGTTTAACGGGAGATGCAGAGCTGTTATTGAAAAATATTTTACTTACTGAAGCTAATTATGATGATGCCTGGAAAAAGTTAGAAGACCGGTATGATAATAAAAGAATAATAGTTACTAACATTCTAAATCGTTTGATGAACCAAAGGAAAATTCCAGCTGAATCCACAAAGGGAATACAAGATTTATTAGATACAACAAGTCAATGTCTCTCCTCCTTGAATAACTTAAAAATAAATACTTCTTCATGGGATGCCATTGTTGTACATATAGTGGTCTCAAAGTTAGATACAGAGTCTCACAAACTTTGGGAACAATCACTAGGAAGTAATACAAACATACCAAAATATACTGAATTGGCATCTTTTCTAGAAACTAGATTTCGCACAATGGAGATGATTTACAATACTACACACAAAGAAGTCCAAAAACGAGAAGTAACTAAAACGAATCAAAATTATCAACAAAAAGTCAATATGAAAACATTTGCTACTGAACTTGATACCACATGCACTTATTGCTCACAGAACCATTACGTATGCCACTGCAAAGAGTTTGCTACCTTGAGTGTTCCTGAACGTCAATCTTTTATTAAGAAGAACAACATTTGTTTTAACTGCCTGGTCAAGGGTCATCAAGTTACTCACTGCAGACAAAGCTCTACTTGTAGAAAATGCGGACGACGTCATCACACTTTGCTGCACGCCACAACCCTTAACCAGACCGTTACTAATCCAGAAGTAACTTCTACCGAAACACCTACTACCTGCAATTTCAATGAGAAACAACCTGAAAAGCATATGTTAAATGAACAAGTAGTATTAGCTACAGCACAAATTGCAGTTAAAGCCAAGAATGGTAGAATTTACCAACTTCGTGCACTTGTAGACCAGGGATCTCAAGCGTCATTTATATCAGAAGCTGCCGCACAACTACTAAACCTCGATCGCACTTCTGTAATGGGCAAGGTCACAGGAATTGCTAACACATCAGTGGTCACAACTAAATCTATAGTTACACTAAAAATTCATAATAAACAAATCTCAACCTCACCGTTCGTAGTCAACGCTTATGTACTGGGAAAACTCACGTCATTGTTACCTTCTAGAGAAATTCCACAAGACACCTGGTCTTTAACTAAGCAACTAGATCTCGCCGATCCAAATTTTCACAAACCAGGGTCTATTGGTGTACTTTTGGGTGCCGACGTGCACGCTCACATTATCCTGGAAGGTCTTCACAAACATGATTGCCTTGTTGCACTCAACTCTCGTCTTGGATGGTTGATATCTGGAAAGATAACACAAGCTGATTCCAATAAACACAACGTGATAGTCACTCACACTAAAATAGAATTGGATCAGCTGCTAAGGCAATTTTGGGAAGTAGAAGAACAGTTACCTCACACTAAGAAACTCACACCTTTGGAAGTTCAATGTGAAGAATACTTCAAAGAAACCCATACTCGTAATGAAGAAGGTCGATACATAGTTCGCTTGCCTTTTAAGGAAAATCCTCCCACAAATCTTGGTGGTACCAAAGATCTTGCAGTCAGACGCCTACAACAGACAGAAAGAAGATTCACACGCGATCCTGGTTTCAAACAAGAATATGTGAAGTTCATGACAGAATATGAATCACAAGGACACATGGAGAAGGTTCCTGAAAACGAGAAAAACGAGAATACTACACAAACCTACCACTTACCTCATCACGCCGTTCTCCGGCCGACGAGTCTCAGCACTAAGTTGAGAGTAGTCTTCGATGGCAGCGCTGCACCTGACAAAGAAAAATCATTAAATGATGAATTACTCATTGGCTGTTCTTTACAACCTGATATACGAGATTTGATCACTAGATGGAGACAACACAAGTTCGTATTAGTTGCAGACATACAAAAAATGTACAGACAAATTCTTGTAAGTGAAAGTGATGTAGATTATCAAAGAATAGTATGGCGTGAATCACCGAACTTACCCATCGAAGAATACAGGTTACTTACTGTAACTTATGGAACCTCATGTGCTCCATTCCTTGCCATACGCACAATCCAACAGCTTGCAGATGATGAATGTCTGGAGTTTCCTAAAGAATCTGAAATTCTGAAAAATGATGTATACATGGATGACCTTATGACCGGAACATCTTCTGAAGCTCATGCTGCAGAACTACAAATTCGTCTAGAAGAGCTGCTCGCGCGAGGCGGATTCCCGTTGCACAAATGGGCATCAAATAGTGAAACAGTGTTGAGCCAAATCCCTAATAATAAATGTAATGAATCACAAAATGCAGTAAATATTAAAATCGAAGATAGGATAAAAACATTAGGTATAACTTGGAACCCACAATCTGATTGTTTTGAATTAAATTTTAACTTAGAACCCACTGCTAAAGTTATAACTAAACGAAATGTGCTTTCAGCAATTGCAAAAACGTTTGACCCATTAGGGTGGCTAGCACCTGCTATTATCAAACTTAAAATTTTCATGCAAAAGCTCTAGCTTGCTGGTTTGAATTGGGATGAGGAATTGCCTCAACCATTGAAGGATGAGTGGAACACATACCTGTATAACTTTTCACTCACTGAAGGCATCCAGTTCTCACGTTGGCTAAATGTTACGGACAAACCCTTAAGAGTCGAATTGCATGGCTTCAGTGATGCATCTTGTGCTGCTTATGCATGTGTTGTATATTTGAGAGTTTTTGATGGTGGCCAGGTTTATGTTAACTTACTTATGGCCAAAGCTAAAGTCGCACCTGTCAAGCAAGTGTCATTGCCCCGGCTTGAGCTGTGTGGTGGTGTTTTGTTAGCTAGAATGTTAAGCCACCTAAAAATATTGTTACAAATTGATGATGAAAATGTATTTGCGTGGAGTGATTCCACCATAGTTTTGGCTTGGTTGCGTAAAACTCCAAGTTCTTGGACTACTTTTGTTGCTAACCGTACTTCTGAAATTCTTACTTTGACCAACGGTAGCCAGTGGTCTCACATCGATTCTGCGAATAATCCTGCTGATGTTGCTTCTCGGGGATTATTACCAATCGACTTACAAAGTTCAGGGCTATGGTGGGAAGGTCCAGCTTTCTTAAAAGAACCTACTATCAAAGTTGATAATAGAGTAGTTTTACCTGAAACAAATTTGGAATCCAAGGTGAAATTATGTGTAAATTTAACAGTTAACAAATCTGATAACGATGTACAAGATAATTTAAACCGATTTTCAACTCTTTCAAAATTGACACGGGTAACCGCATACTGTTTGAGATTCATTCATAATTGTAAACTTAAAATTAAAACCAAATGTACTTACCTTACTTCCGATGAGATTAGAACCTCCTTGATTGTATGTACACGTCTCTCACAATCTATGAATTTTAAAGAAGAAATTAATTTACTATCTAATGGTAAACCTGTTCATAAATCAAGCAAAGTTTATACTTTGAATTCATACCTGGACGAGGACCAGTTGCTTCGTGTTGGTGGTAGACTTTGTAATGCTCATGTTTCACCATATACTAAATCACCAATTGTCTTAAGTAATGAATGTAATTTTGCAAAACTAGTTGTCCTCAATGCCCATTTTAATACTCTTCATGGAGGCAATCAATTAACACTTAACTATGTTAGGCAACGCTATTGGATCTTACGAGTTAAAAACCTTGTTAAGACGGTAATTCGAAAATGTATAACATGTTTTAAATTCAAAGCTGTTCCACTTGCACCATTCATGGGTAATTTGCCGGAATTTAGAGTTAACCCAAGTCGACCCTTTCTCACAAGTGGAGTAGACTTTGCTGGCCCTTTTACGTTAAAATTATTTTCTGGTAGATGTAAGAAAACTTACAAGGCTTACGTTAGCTTATTTGTGTGTACTGTAACAAAGGCCATTCACCTGGAGTTAGTTACGGACTTGACTTCTTCCGCTTTTTTAGCTGCATTTAAGCGGTTTACCTCTCGACGCGGTTATTGTAAAGATATATGGAGTGACTGTGGCACAAATTTCGTTGGAGCGTCACGAGAATTAGATTTAGCATTTAAAAATTTAAAATCAAGTTTGGTCTCTGAAATTGCTGAGTTACTCGCCAATGATCACACGACTTGGCATTTTAATCCTCCGGGAAGTCCACACTTTGGTGGGTTGTGGGAATCGGGCGTTAAGTCCATAAAAGGACACCTAAAACGTGTTGTTGGTCCCACCATCTTAACATACGAAGAGTTTTCTACTCTCCTCTCTCAAATAGAAGCGTGTGTTAATTCACGTCCTCTCACTTTGATCGGTTCCTCACTGGATGAACCACCTTTAACACCTGGCCATTTCCTCATAGGCGAGCCTTTGGTTGCAGTTCCCGAACCCTCATTAGTCGACACTAAATTGAGTATTTTGGATCGTTGGAATATGATTCAAAGAATATTGCAGTGTCTATGGCAGCGTTGGCAATCAGAGTATCTCACTTCTCTACAGCATAGATACAAATGGAACGTAGCACAGCCGAGTATTGAATTAGATTCCATTGTTTTAGTCAAAGACGATCGATTACCGCCTGGTAAATGGCTTTTGGCACGTGTCATTGAGAGGCATCCCGGGTCAGATGGTATTACACGAGTTGTTACATTAAAAACTAGTAGCAGTTGTTTTAAAAGACCAGTAACCAAATTATGTCCTCTGCCTTTGGATGATTCTAATTGACTGTTATTTCAAAGTATTTAAAGAATTTGTATTTTAAGGACTATAGCCGTCCTTGGGCCGCGGGATGTTTATAGTTTTAATAGTTGCCGATAGATGGCGCTGTGCGTACTTAACTCGCGGTGTATCTGCATTTTTTCCTAGGACCGTAAGGCCCTTGCAATGTTTCAATGTTAATGTTATTATGTTTCAAAGTTTTACCCACGTAATAAAAGTGCTATAATAGTGAAGTGAATGTTATTTTAATTGTGTCGTAAACAGGGTGGGTTTGTTATTGGCTCCATAGATTGGTTTATAATTATTTCGTCCGTCACAGTATCATTACTCATATTATCATGATTCCAGTATTCTTGTTCATTTTTTTTGTACGTGGTCATCGCAATTTTGCCATTATTCGGCAGAAAATTCGGAAAATAGCCTTGTTAGTATTGTAATTTTCTCGTTCAATGTAGCATTAATGTGATCTCTGGCCACGCAATTTTTAATATTTGCCCACACAAGCTCGATTGGATTGAGGTCTGGATGATGGGAGGTAATCTTAGAACAGTATGACCTGAACCTTTCAGAAGTTCATCAATCGTGTATATTTTTTCTGATTGGGTCGTATTAATCAACCTCGAGAGTTCGACTTTGATCATCGTGGGAGAAAATGACACGTTATGATTTTGCAACCAGTTCTGCATATTAATTTTCAAACTGGTCATAGTCGGTTTCTTCTCAACTTGCACACAATGATAGGCAGCATTGTCCATAACTATGACTGAGTTAGGTGGAAGTTTAGGTATTAATTTTCGATCAACCCAGTTGTAAAAATTTGTAGAGTTCATGTCTCCATGATAATCCCCCGTTTTCGAATCTGATTTAAAAATTAGCAAAGCATCGTCAACTAACCTGTTCCGGCTACCAGCGTGAACTACACACACCGGCATAAATCGAGGAACACAAAAAAAAGGTTGATTTTTTCAATGAATTTATGTTAAATATTTTTTTGGTCTTCAGTAACACATCACATTACCTTAAATTAACTAAATTAAATCAAAATGAGCTACAAATTACCCGTTTTTTAAGAAATTAAACGTTAATTACGAAAATTTGTAAAATAAGGCACTAGGAGTGAGAGATTTTAAATTGTTTTTTTTACAAAATTAATAAAAAAAACTTAAAATTAATAGCGAGTGTTGCCTCCACGGGCTCTTAGAAGAGCTTGAATACGATTTCCCATACTTAAGGCCATCGATCATTGATTAAGGCAAATTGTTCCACTCTTCCACTAATGCCTGTTTCAGTCCTTAACATTCCTGGGAGCTGGATTTCGCTGTCGAACCCTTCTTCCCAGAATATCCCAGGCATGTTCTATAGGGTTCATGTACGGTGATCGCGCTGGCCAGTTCATTTGACTAATGCCAACCTCATTCAGGTAGGTACTCGGGATACGCGCAGTATGGGGGCTCGCGTTATCGTGCATGAAAACGAAGTGTGAGCCTATGAATGGGGCAAAAGGCATGACACATGGTTCTAAGATCTCTGTTACGTATCGCTGTGCAGTGAGAGATCCGTTTTCAATAAGCACTAAGTCTGTGCGAGTTCCCAAACATATGCCACCCCATACCATTACTGATCTACCACCATATGCCACTGTTTCTGTAAAGTTTGTTTGTTTATATCGTTCTCCACGATGTCTCCACATCCTCTCCCGTCCATCCACGAAATTAACACAAAAATGGCTCTCATCGGTGAATAAAACGCAACTCCACTCACTTGTCCAATCTCGGTGCGCACGGGCGAACGCTAACCTTGCCACACGATGAGCTGCCTCGAGTTTAGGTGCTTTTGCTGGTACATAAGATCTTAAGCCAACTTCATTAAGACTCCTACTAACTGTTCGTTCACTAACATTAACGTTACGGACCTCAGCCAGTTGATTTCGGGTTTGAACCGCGGTCTGTCGACGATTCCTCAAAGTTTGCAAGGTGATGAAACGGTCATTAACGGCGCTTGCAGCCCGATTTTTGTCTTGTCCTCGCCTCCGCACGTAAGATCCTGTCTCCCTGTAGCGTTGAATAACGCGATGAACCACCGAAGTCGATACACCCAAAGCTCGACTTACTGAGCGGTAGGTATGCCCCTCCTCGATCATGGTTACAGCCCTAGCCACTGTAGTTGCTGGCAAATCACTCATTTCGTATCGGGAATGTGTACACAATTCAAAAATAAACAGTTGAATGAGCCACAGTCACTACGCACAGTTGTTCCGCCAACCAACAATGTTCAGAACAGCCAACAATGTTCTTATCAGAAGCAATGCTAACGCTAAGTGTCAGCAAATTCTTAAAGTGCCATAAAAACCATTCTCACACTTGTGAATGAGAAATTTGTGCTTAAGTGTATTTCTAGAGATTATTTCACTCGCCATTCAACAATGTTTGGTCTCTCTATTAAAAGTGATCTCTTCGATTTACATTTTTTAAATGAATATCCCAGTTTGTGCAAAAGTTCTCTTAAATAAGTTAATACGCAATCTAAAACATTATCCTCTTTTAGCACAGCATTTAGTTTTCGTAGACTTGGTTTTTTTTCTTCTATCGTATAAAACTGATTTATTTTTCTTCTTATCACTACAAAATCAAAATCATCAATTTGTATCTTCTTTTTTATTTCTTTTGGTCTTCGTGGAGAACTAAATTTTGCTTCCCCTTGCAAGGAAGTTTTACTTTCGGCAATCACTCTCCTTACACTTCGTTCTGATATCCCTGTTGCTTCTGCTATTAATTTATGTATATTCGCATCAGTTTTATATTCTAAACTATTGACATGAGCTTTCCGTTTTTTAAAAAACGTATGCACTCTAAATATTATTTCCTTAGATTGTCTTTTTATCGGCGGACTCATCTCGCTATTGCAATCTCATGTGCGTTTTGTCTAAACTAGCCTGAACTGTCAACGCGTGTTGCCGTCGCGAAGTACGGCGCTGCACTGATAAATGACATCAAGCGCCCCTGCCTCTCCGCCCCACCGCGTACATACCTAAGGCGCGGCCAACTAGTTCCGCGGGCACGTTTATAATGATAAAACTTTATTTTGTACTAGCTGTTGCCCGCGACTTCGTCCGCGTCAATATCTGTTTATATGATTGCAATTAACATCAATATTTTTTCCCGTTTTTGCAACATTTTTCACTGATGCTTCGCTCCTATTAGTCGCAGCGTAATGTTATATAGCCTAAAGCCTTCCTCGAATAATGGACTATCCAACACAAAAAGAATTTTTCAATTCGAATCAGTACTTCCGGAGATTAGCGCGTTCAAACAAACAAACAAACAAACTCTTCAGCTTTATAATATTAGTATAGATTAGAATCCATAAAAACAGTTTCTTCAACATGTGACAAAATGAGCCGCGGTCAACGTTTTAGCGAGGTTCGTTAATAAGATTCGAGTTCAATATCTGAAAGTGCGTCAGAGTCGTGGGAAGTATAAATATCAGAGCCCGTACTAAGAAAACAATGTCGTCGATAATAAAAAAATACATAGCGTATTACAGTTTGACATTCCAATTTTTTTTTTGCTTAGTGTTTGAACTCACATATTTACAAAATAGAGTATGATCGATACAGAATCGATTGCAGCCACTTATTTTAATTTTTTTTTGCCAAATACTAGTTTATAAGCACTTGAATGTCATGTTAGCTGGCCACACTAAATAAACCATATTTTTATATCATTAAAACGACAAAACGTTGAGTAATACTTTTCATTCGCACGGGACATAAGGTAAATGTACGTAATTCCAGAGTACTAAGGCATTCTTGTCTTTCCTAGCAATTTCCAGTAAAGCGGGAAAAATCAGCGAATTGAAGTTAGTTTAGTCGTAAAAAGAGGTTTTCAGAGAAGAGATTGATATGTAACACTACTGTATTTAAACTATTTTATAAAAGTAATCCTAATTTTTCTGGACCTCGTAAATGTCCGTTATTACGGTATAAGCCTATTCTTGGCATGGTACCATATACGAGACGTTATCTTAAAAATTTTTTTGACAAGCGAAAGCATTTTGTAATTTTTTTTTGTTTGATATTGTAAACAATATTCTCCCAAATCTACTAAAAAATATTTTTAACGGTTAGTAACACTGAATCGGCAGTAGTGCGCAAAATAACGAAACGGTCGCGTGCGACTACGGACCGCAAGGTAAGAAAATTAAATAATAATATGTTTTACTAACTTTTTTGTCAATTAATAGTTAATATCAAATACGGTACAATATACTTTATTTGATATTTCAGCAACTTAATTGCACTTATAATATCTACTATGAGTGAATTTAATTTTAGTGTAATAAAAAGCATGGCAAAGGCATTAAATGAGCGGTTATTTTCGAGTGTGTCGAATATGGGACATTGCCAGGTAGCCAAACATTTATTGTTATTATGTTATGTACCAAATACGGGATACTGCCAGATTTGTATAGATTGTGTCTTTGAAATTAGTTCTACAAATTATCTATTTAGAGATAGGCTCCGCTACCGAGCTGCAATACCGAGGACAAAAGGAATGTTGGCTCGTGAGAGCAACGTTAGAAACCGTACCCAAAGTAGAATCGTGAATAGAAGTATGATGACGTTGAGAACAAATACGACAGCTATGTTTTGATTTGCAATTATTTAAATCTTGGCCTTTATATAAACAGTTAGTACAAATGTTATTTTCAGTAATAAAACATTTTCTTTCTGATAAGGTAAGTTTATTAAATAGCTCGCATTTGTATAATGGATGCGAATTGTTTTTGCAAAAGTTACATTTGACATCCGAGACATAATTAGTAAACAATGTAGACCCGAAATGATAAGTAGAATGACGCGTGAATCGCGCAGGTGGTGGCGAGCGGCGGGATTCAGACAAAGAGCGAGTCTGTACGTTGCGCTCATGGCGGCCCGCAGTGGAGCTCGCGCCAAGCGATGACGTGTGCGCAGTGGGACCCGGCTGAGTGGTGGCGCTCGCACGGCCCTGGCTCGACGAAGACATCACTTCTGAGGCAGTCAACTCCTTTTCCAGGAAGTCCAGTAAATCACTCACTTGAGGAATGTCACCGGATGACGTCAAAGAGAGTTCGAAACGTTTTCTAATTTCGGGTGTTAATTTGCGTAACAAAATGTTTAAAAGAATAAAACTCCAATGAGTAACAGGCAAGTCTAAAGATCTTAAAGCAGTTAAATTTTCACGATAAACGTTAAGAAGGTTACGTAAACAATGTTCAGAATTACGTTCGTTCATAGGTTGCACATCCATAATTTTATCTAAATGTTTTGTTGCTATAATTCGTTTGTTCTCATAGCTGTTAAGTAATATTTGCATAGCATTATCGTAGTTAGCTTCTGTGATAGGTAAGGATTTAATTAAGTTATAAGGTTCACCGCGTAACGACAATAACAAGTAACGAGAACGTTCAACATTTGAAAGGCTTTCATTATCATGCACTAATGAGTGAAATAGGTCATAAAAGGCACTCCAATCCGTGAGCTGACCTTGAAATATCGGCAACGATAATGCAGGCAGCTGGATACGCGCCTGAGCCGCTGACGCAGCGGTATGTGCACGAGATTCGTTTGCAATACTTTGTTTACGTTGAATGACTTTAATGCGATCGGACACTACTTGAATTTTATAATATAAATTGTCAAACTGTTCACGAATAGCTAATTGTTCATCTTTCTTGAATTCTCCCGATTTTACCAAATATTTTTCTATTTTTAATTGTACGCTTAAAGACTGTTTTTTAATAGATGTTAATTCTTTCACTTGAACGCGAAACTCATCTTCGTCATTTGAACAATCAACCATACGCTGTAGGCTAGTAAAACATAAATCTCGTTCAAAACAAAGTTGTTCTAACTCCATTTCGAATTTATATAAAAATGAAGTAAACAAAGATTACAAGTAGGTACGCAAATAGGTGAAATCAATTACGCAGAAGGCAATTCAACTTATCACTGTATGTAGATAGTTAGTTATTAATTTGTAAACGTAATAAGTAGGTGTAAGTACGATTGTAGTTTTAAGTATGTAAATGTAGTTAAAAATAAGGCTATAGTTTTAACGCAACGTAAATAAAATCAGTTTATACGTAAACGCAATTTTATTCCTTTTAGTCGTAATGTAATGTTGTAATAAAATGTTAGTTAAGTATGTCGTCTACCCGAACGAGAGTTCTGGCTGAGCGATAAAAAGCTGGTGATAATATTTGACATGTTATGTCTAAATATTATGCTAAGAAGTTAGTAATGTATTTAGTACGTTATACTAAATGACAAAAAAAATTTATGGTGAGTCTATTACGTAATAATAGGACTGCTACCATAATAAAATATGTGGTATACTATGTACGTAATACAATAGTATTGGTATCGCTTACAGTAGCGCGCTCGCGCGTTATAATGGATATTATAGTGGGCCGGGTCGACTTGTGCGACGCGCGGTGAACCCACAAAGTACAAAAAAAAAATGTAAGTAAATTAATTTAGGAAACGCTAAATAGCACAACAATATTATCGCCACATTTGGCGAAGAAGGATCAAAAAGAATGTTAAGAAATTGAAGTTTATGCTATAAGGAAAGGCAATCACTTGGGAATCACTGACCTGCACGCTGGAGGCCTCCAGATGAAGTTCCCTTGGTGTTTTGTGGACTGTATATAAGTGCCGGTAGCTGGATAATGTTGCTGCACTATTTTTTGGGTTGGTTTTGATTTTGGTTCGCGGAGCGCGCACGAGTCGGTTAGCTCGGAATTTTGGTGGGACGCGACCACAGAACACAATTTACCCTACGGGAAGAACGTCAACTCCATAGAAAAACAGTAGGAACAAAAACAGCATACACCGCCATCTCTGGTCATCCCAAGTAAACAATAGGAGCGGGAAAATTGAATAGGTGCCCGGTTAATATGGTTTTTATTCATTTTATTCGTTTTTAACATGACAAGAAATGATTCCGATTCTTACAAAACCGTTCATTAAAGTAAATGTTATATCAAAATAATTTCAGAAGAATCAGAATCATTTCTTGTCATCTTACAATTGTAATGATTATTCAAATAAAACTAACGTATATGTACATATTACATAACTTTATTAACTTAAATAGTTTAACATTTTGGCCAAAAAATTAAAGGTTGTGATCATAAAAGTATTATATTATATTTAAAGATCGCGGTTTTGGAATTGACCACATTTTAAAAACCAAGAACACAGATAAAAATAATACAAACCTGATTTTAAATACAGCAGTGTTTTAAATAACTTGAAATTACTACATAGCTTATCTATTAAAGCTTTGATAAAATATAAAGGCTATCAACTTTTATATATTATATACTCATAGTTTACAGAAAATGACAAAAATACTATTATATTCATTCAATCATAGAGCAAGATCCCTGGGCAGTCAGATGTTACTTATTTATGGAATAATAAAATGTTTTGTTAATAGTAGTACTAAAAAACAATTCCTTAAATAATCATTAAGACTGCTTGACGTGGAATCTTTTCGCTAACAGAAACTGCAGTTGCTCATTCCACTTAATATAATTTATATTATACAAAGTTTAACATTACAGGAATCGTATTTCCAATTTATAAATAAATTGCTTAAATACATTTTAAAACAAAGTTATATTATTTTAGTATATACCTTAAGGTACATCTACCTGCAACTTTTCCGAAAAGCATTCCTTACGAGCTATATTTAAAACTAGCTGTTGTCCGCGACTTCGTCTGCATCAAATGATATGAACAATTTTCCCCGTTTTCACAACATTTTTCACTGCTGCTTCGCTCTTATTGGTCGCAGCGTGATCTTATATAAACAACACAAAAATAATTTTTCAAATCGAACCAGTACTTCCTGAGATTAGCGCGTTCAAACAAACAAACAAACAAACAAACTCTTCAGCTTTATAATATTAATAGTATAGATTTTATTTTGTTGGAAAATATTTACATTAAAATTCTAATGACAATGTGTCTCTTACACATTGTCATTAGAATTTTAATGAAAATATTTTTACCCTAAGCACCTGATGCTTCCTTATCTAAGCTTCCATCACAAGCTAACAGGTATTTAATACATTCTAAGTCCATTATACTAATGCTACCATCTACTACACATTTTGGTACTCAGTAAATAAATAACATCAGGCAGTCCTTAGGTTCTAAAACAGAACTACAATTACTTATTTTGTACAATGTCCATTTTTCTTTTTAAACCTTTTTGATAGTCTGAAAATTGACGATTTTTTAATAGGCAAAAACTCTTTATTGTTATGTGGAACACACTGTTAGTGATAAATGTAATGTTTCTTTGCAAATGTTCCTGGCACTTACAAAGAAATCCAAAGTTTATTTCACCTCTTAACTTGTTTATAGTATCCTTCTTTATATTTAAAGAACATGATTTTTCTTGAAATAAATTGTTACATATAGTAGCACAATTTTCTACACAGGTGATCAGTTCTTTTGATGCATAGTTTAATCGCTTTTTAATGTCATCATATTCCTTAAACAGCATAAAAGTGTACAATTCCATATTGTCTGTGTCTTTTCCTTTGAAAATGGCGTCACAATTTTGACATTCAATATTATTATTTTTTAATAAGAAGCCACAAACATATGCACAGGCTTGTAGCTCTTGCGAATCAGCCACACTCTTCTCAAAGGAACCCTCTGCCAAAGAGAGCATGTCTGAAACTGTCTCCCAGTTTCAGACATGCTCTCTGATAATGTTTCTGTAAGAGCTAAATTCTGAGAAACATTATCAGAGAGTGTAGCCGAAGTAAAAAAAATATCATTAAAATTAGACATGGTGGTGCAGGTATCAGCTTTGCAATTACCTGAACCTATGTGAGCAAGGTTGGACAGAATTGCCGTCTTCAGCCCTGCAACAAATTGCCCACTAGTTGGGTTGTAATTGGCGCCACAGTTTCCTCTTATTGTGCCAAACAAATTTTCTAAAGGATCCTGCTGAAGACGGCGTGTTGACAGTGATTTAATGCCATATTTGGTTTTCAAATTATTATATAGTTTTATAATGGCGTTGATTGTCCATATCCAACCTTGCTTTGATGGCGGCGAGCTATGGCACCCCACGAATTCAATGTTTTCAAAAAAAACTTTCATCTTACTGAAATGGTCTAAATGTGGAGAAATGTCTGTCATATTCGTTAAATATGGCTTGCCTCTTCTTCTATCTGGCGATTCGCTGTTTATACAATCGAATAACTTGTCCATATCAGATATCATTTCGGCAGTCACACTTGCCTCTGCAGGTAGCAAACCTAAAAAAAAAATTACTTAAATAAACTGTGGTACAATAATTTTAAACTTCTTTTCTACATAAGCCATAATTTATTATTTTTAATTATTAGTTACTATAATAAGGTTCAGGTATAAAATAAAAGAAATGTTGCTTGAAAATTTACTTCTGTGGCTTGGTCAAATAAAGGCTTTTTTATTTTTTTATTTATGTTTTATTATCAAATAAAAAGAATTTACCTTGAGCTATTCTGGCAAACATTCCAGCTGCAACTGAGTGGCTTAGAACTTGAGCTGCGAGATTCACCCTCATTTTTTGTTTATTATTAGGCTCTATATGTACTTTTTTCAATTTCGGTGCAAAAACGAAATTTCCGCCACTATTGTCCTTTTCATAAAACTCTTCTATATGTTTCCATTTGGCAATACCTAAAAAAAAACATTTTATAACTGCCTAAGAACTCTATTGAAATTCGTATTTGAAATTGGATTATAAAGTTAAAATTTTTATTGGGTAAAAAGGTTTTGTCTCAACCAACTTCAAAGTTTTTAAATTACACTGTATCAGTGCATTATCTAAAATATCTGTATCTGTGTAACTTTGTAATTAGAAATAAATAGTACTACAGTAAACATTCATTTGTCTGAATATAAAAAAATACATTAAAAATAATTACCTTCTCCCTTAACATTGTCTGATTGAATACTGGCTGTGCATTTTATGTTATACTTTAAAAACATATTTCTAAAACATTTCAGTAAGTGCGGTGGATCAAAAATTGTTACTATTTCATGACTATTAAAATTAAAAAAAGGAGAATTTTTAGAAGCTCCCAAAACAGTCAAAGCTCTTCTATTGACTCCGCCCATATCACAAACAGTCGCTGCAATATTAATATTATTTTCAAAACTTTTTTGCAGTACCTGGAAAAAAGAAGTTGTGCAATTAAAAAAAAACACTGAAAATTATTTTTATCTTCCTTTTTATGGGCTATGAACTATTGTGCAAACTGTACACACACTACTGTGACATCATTCTATGAGTATTTTATGTGCAGCCTTTAAATAAAAACTAGGCTTAGTATCTTTAAATTACTAGTATAGTAAATGAAGAAGGGTTTATCTTTCAGGCTACTAAAAACATTAAACATACCTAAATCTCTAGAGTTAATAAAATTGATCGGCTTTCAACAGTGCCGAGATATCGAAGACTTTAGAGGTAGTAACCATGGAAGCTTAAATCAGTATAATACTTACATCCTTTAGGAGAACTGACAATCTATCTGCAGTTACATTGGAGCTTGACAAATAGAATGCTATAGGTTGTTTAACTTTTTTTCTTATTCCTGCAATCATAAACACTAGTGCATGTGTGGCTTCTTGTTGGCATCTTCCATGTCTGCCGTGGTCTTGGTACCCTTCTATCAGATCTGCCTTGTGATTATACCATAAATGTTTTTTAATTGACATTTCGTCAAACATTAAAATGTATTCATTGTTGCCAGGCTCTTGAATGTCTACGTAATCTTTTAAACTTTTAAAAATCTTATCATTTAAGCCAACATTCATATGAAACACACGTAACATGTTTTTTAAAGTGCCTGGGGCTGGTAAACACCAAAGTCTTTGTAGCAAACGATATGTTGCAGGTGATCTTTTATAAATTCTAAGGGCAATTATTTTTTGCTCTGTATTCCATCTTCTACCTTTAATTTTTCTTTTGGCGTTTTTCAACTGCCCTTGTAATATTAAAGCTAATGACGGTGTCAATCTTTTTAAAGATTCATTGTCATTTATAACATTCAAAATATGCTTATCTTTGTAGTGTTTCAATCTATTTTTTAATTGACAAACTTTCTTCATATATCCCCTGCATTTTTTATAAATTGGGTCCATCTGTTTCGTTTTATTTACTGATGGATTGCATTCCTGTAAAAAAAAACACATTGTAAGGGGATACTCAACATTTTACAATTCAATTCAAATACATTTATTGCATCAAAACTTCATTGACTCTTGTAGTTTCAGTATATAAACTTGAAAAATTTTGTCTCATGCGGGACTCGAACCCGCATCTCCTCGCATGCCGGGCGGGCGCCATACCATTAGGCCACCGAGACACTGCGACACGGCGCGAATTTTTCAAGCATATTCTTACGCTGTAAGCCAGCGTTGTTTCATCAAATGTTAGGAGTTTGCACCCTTAACACCTGAAAGAAACATCTTTGCAGATGTTTGACAGTCAGTTAAGATGAAACAGCTTTTTATATACTTTATTTGATATTTTAGCAACTTAATTGCACTTATAATATCAGTATATAAACTTGAAAAATTTTGTCTCAGGCGGGACTCGAACCCGCATCTCCTCGCATGCCGGGCGGGCGCCATACCATTAGGCCACCGAGACACTGCGACACGGCCCGCCCGGCATGCGAGGAGATGCGGGTTCGAGTCCCGCCTGAGACAAAATTTTTCAAGTTTATATACTGATATTATAAGTGCAATTAAGTTGCTAAAATATCAAATAAAGTCTTGTAGTTTCTCCCATTAGTGTAACTCATATTGATAACAAGATCACTAACCTTGAAATCTAGTTTTTTTACCCTCTGAATAGGTAAACCTGATGGGCCAGGCTTAGGTTCCATTACAGCATTGAACTGAAATAATTAAAATTAAAGAAATTTTAAAATTTGCCTTACAATATTTGATTTTCAAAGCTTTTTCTGCGACCAGTTCCTTTGATAACAGTAGTAGTTTTCTAATGACATTTTAACTACATAATTGAAAATATTCATACACTAGCTGTTGCCAGCAACTTTGTCGGCGTCAATTTCTGTTATTATGATCGCGATTAGGATTTTTTAAATAATATTGCCTTCCTCAATAAATGGACTATCCAACACAAAAATAATTTTTCAATTCGAACCAGTAGATCCAGAGATTAGCGCGTTCAAACAAACAAATTTTTCAGCCTTATATATAGTACTATATAGTATTATTGATAACAAGTTTACTAACCTTGAAATCTAGTTTTTTTACCCTCTGAATAGGTAAGCCTGATGGGCCAGGCTTAGGTTCTATTACAGCATTGGACTGAAACCATTAAAATAAAAGAAATGTTAAAATTAGCCAATCAGTATTGTTTTTGTTACGCGCAGTTACTTTGACGACTAATGACATTTTAACTAATTAAAAATATTCATACATTTACCTTCTGAATATTTGATTTGTCTTGTAATTCTTTTTTTTGTGATGGTCCAGGTATGGGATTTGTGGGAATGTATGATGTTCCATGATGAGCTATCATGTCAACATCGGACTCATTCTGAAAAAACAATATCAGTAAAAATAAAATGTTTCCATCTGTGTGATTTTAAGATTTATAATTTTTAAACCTTAATTATTCTGTATGTGTGTTTTGGCATCCAACTACAGGTAAAAAGTAGGAATTTGAATACAATTTTATGTGATATTTCAACTGATTCCTGACTGGATTTTGATCTGGTAGGTTGCACGTCTGATAGTGCTTATTAAATACCTTTACAAATTAGGAGTACATAAAATTATACTAACATTATAACACCAAAATAAAAACCTTCTACAATGCAAGAAATTTGCATTGACACATGCTACATACAAATATCCTAAAGTGAAGATGTTTCACTTTTTCGACGTTTGTTTATTTCTGTATAATTTACTCTACACAATATTAATGAAATGATTTATGTAATTTTAGTGTAGAGGAACACACAAAAATTAAAAATAATAAAAATATACCTCAACATTTTCAGTATCAGGAACAGCATGTCTGTTAAGTTTCTTTTCAGTAAAATTGGTGAATGAGGACTTTTTGAAATGAAGGGAACATAACATTCTGTGTTCACCATATAATTTTCGTTGGAAGTCTATTGACGACCATGATCCCTGAGGGAAACAGTACCTTGCCCATGATTCACAACTGGAAATAAACGCCATAAAAATTATACGTTATCAAATTTGGTAAATGATGTTTTATCCAATGTTTGTGATGATTGCTTACCGCAGAAAATTCGTAAGTCCCGGATACGGGAACCTATATAATTTGATGTTTGAGTCCTCACGAGGTGAGCGCCCACATTTAAAGCATTTACGATTAAAGTTATCAACCATGATTTCAAAACAAAATATACACGAAAAGTAAAAAAGTGTATCTGTCACAAGGTAAACCCGGCACAATAATCCTTTAAACTCAACGCAATCACTGAGGAGACAATGCTCAACTCGACGTTACAACAGGTCAAAGAAGTTAACGAGTAGGAAACTAGGAAAAGCTATTTTCAACGAAACCACAAACAGCGCGTTGTTGTTGTTGAAAACAAACAGAAGAACCGGCAGCCATTTGTAATTTTATGAAAATTCGAGTAATGTTGCCGTTTTTATAAAACAGTACTACTACGCTTTTGTTGTGAGATTGATTTATAAATAATCACAATCTAATAAAAAGTCAATTATATCAGTTTTTACATTTTTATTTTCGAAAAACTTAATCAAGGCTTTTTATGTTACGTTTTTTTATAAAAAAACATTATTATAATGAATGCAAAAAACTACAAAATGAAATTTTAGTAAACTTATGGTAACATCGCCAAAATGAAAGATTAACGGTGCTGCCAGCACTAAAATTTTGAGCACTAGATTTTATTTATGCATGCGATACTTGCAACACAGAACAATCCCAAGTAGGTATGTCGCAAAATTCATACATGACTTGACGGGGCCTGGACGCGACTGTCAGATGGCAGCCATGTTGCGATGATTTTTTTATCTGCGTTTCGTTACGCTGGTTGTGTTGTGCCTCAGACAATTCCCAAGTTTAATGAAATGAAAAATTAGAAATAATGAAAAGAAAATATTGTTGTGCTTACATAACTTATCTAAATACTGAACAATACTCGTAATTATTACTAACGACACTTTAGACGTAGTTTTCAGTGGAATTTTACTTTTTTTTTACCAGTTTTAATTATATTTTTATTATTACAGAAGCCAAAACTAACACAGCTGCAGCAAAATAGGGCTCTTCAACTTTTAGCTCTTGTTGCCAAGTCAAGAGCAAAGTCTTATCTGGACCAAAGTGAATCATCTGATGATGATCTGATGATGATGAATTGCTATACCGAAATCGTCCAATTCACTCTGATAGCAGTTCACCACCTCCAACTCTGCCATCTTCATTAGAAAATCTTAACCTGTTATCAGATAATGATTTTGAGGTAAATCAAGTGATTGCCAGTACATCGTTAGTGCCATATCGAGAGTCATCGCCGGCAACCAGTGCTTCTTCTCCGTCGATTTTGTCAACCTACCAGACCACAATAAGGCAATTACAAGATGCTAATGTTGAACCATTATCTCCGAGGCTATCTTTATCGTCGCTCTAAAATGGTTCGACAATAGATGTGTTACAGCCGCTAGCTCATATTTAGACGCACATCCTATTCAAGTTGCCGAAAGATAAAAAAAAGATGAAGGAAGAAAAGTACATGTGCCTTGCCCAAATATGATCAAGCAATACAATGCTAGTATGGGCAGAGTGGACTTAGCCGATATGCTGATTGCATTGTATCGTACACCATTCCGGGGCCACTGCTGGTATTTACCTATCTTTTTGAAAATACTCGACATCTGTGTAAATAACGCCTGGTTGTTGTACCGAAGGGATTTGGGAACGGCTAAGTTCATGTCACTAAAATCATTCCGGTATGAAATTTATGAAAGCTTGCTCAAATTCGAGAGAACCAATGCTAGCCAGGCCTCTAGTTCTAGCAAGGCCTCCAGTTCAATTCAGATCATACAGAAACCAGTAGCTGATAGGCCATCTGATTCTATTCGTTATGATCAATTTTCTCATTTTCCAATTTTAGTATCCACCAGAGGGAGATGTATTGCACAAAAGGGAAAATTAAGTTTATGTGCCAAAGATGCAATTTAAGGTTGTGTTAACTTGTGTTTATTGCCTGAACGTAATTGTTTTCTGGACTATCATACTAAGAAATAGGAAATACCAATTTAGAAGATGTCCATTACTTTATTTTAAGGATTTAATAATTCTAAGACTGCCTATAAATAACTAGCTTATAACTTAAAAACAAGACTGTTGATTTTAAAAATATATCCGATAATTATAATTATGTTTCCAGCTTCATTCTTTGCGATTTATATTTACTTATTGTAGTAGCGTTGCCACGCTACAGCCTTCTTACACGGTTTTTTAAAGAAATGTTTATAAAAATAATTGTCACTCATTTGACTTCCATAAATAGTCCCTACCACTTCCCCCACTACTGATTCAACCTCTCAGGCCGATTTCGAGTTCTGCCTCATTATGCGTTTCCGTGCTGTAGCCTTCGCACGTCAACAGTCACTCGAAGTCACCGGTAAAATTTTAAACAATCAAACTACCTCTCAACATGGGTAAAAAACGAAAGTATGAAGATATGGACGATGAAAAACTATTGCGCAAGATAAGAAAATTGCAAGAAAAATTAAAAGAAAAACAGAATAAAGATCATTTACCAGAAAAATCACCAAGTAAGTAAAACATTTGTGTTCCATGAACTACTTCAATTGATCTTTATTACCTTTAAATGCGTAACTGCCATACTGGGCTTTTACCGTTTAACTATAAAGTGATGCGAGCTTACCACACTGGGTATTCTCCTTCATTATTAAACTGGTTCATGGTTTGTTCCAGGTCCCTTTAGGCCTGAAGATGTCGACCTCGCATTGAATGAGGGTTACGACTCGATTTACATGCCGCCTAGTGAGTGGGCTGGCACTGTCACTCCAATCCCTGAGCAATGCATGCCAGTGGAATTACCTGAACAATTATCGGAGCCTCAACAAGCAATCTACACGTCGCCTCTGCCAGGACCATCATCCGCATTAGAAGTACCAGCATCAGTGACGGAAAAAGATCTTGAAGAATCGATATTGAGCATTCTTGGTGATGCGCCTAAGCCTGAAACCATTTTCGGAAACAAAATCCATAAAGATGTCGCTACTCGATGGCAGGAGATACTAGCTAAAGGTTTACCTAAGGAAACAAAAGAAAAACTTGTAGGTGAATATCTGATTCCTGCGAATTGTGACCTTTTGGTGCCACCAACTTTAAATCCGGAGGCTAGAGCGGCACTTCCTGAATCTTTAGTAAAAAGAGATTTTTCATTGCTCAATAAGCAAAAACACATAGCAGCAGCACTGGCAGCCTTAGCCCAAGTTACCAACATGCTTATTTCAAATGAATATTCAAGAGAATCATTACTAAAACCTCTAAGCGACGCTAGCCGTCTTCTTTGCGACAGCCACCATTTAGAAACGAAAACTCGGCGTAGTTTTGTGATATCTTCCATCAATAGCAACCTTAAAGCAGCCTTAATAGATACAAGTCGAGACAAGTTTCTTTTCGGAGAAAATCTCACCGAAAAATTAAACGCCGCAAAAACAATCCAAAAATCAGGAGAAACACTCAAAAATCAAAGGCCTTCAACATATAAATCAAACTTTATTAATAAAGAAAAGCCGAAGGGAAGATTAAACACCAAAGCCCTGCATCCCAGACAGACTGCGAACCGGTACGATGCAGGGCAAAATCGGTCAGCAGCTTACAGAGCGCCCCCAGCGCCCAGGCCGCACGCGCCGCCATCCCGCCGGCCTCGGTCGCCGCCGCCTCCGCAGTCTCATCCCCGGACTCAACACCACTATCGCCGCTAGATTTGCATCAATCCGAGGTACAGTACGCTGGTCGTCTAACACGTTACGCTCATAAGTGGGCTGATATCACTGATGATACAACAATTCTCGCTTGGATTGAGGGTTATAAAATACCCTTCAAATCAACACCCATACAGTTTTCGCAACCCAAAGTTTATCCTAAATCCGAACAAGAGTCATTCGAATTTGAGTCTGCTATACAAAAATTATTAAAGATTAATGCTATTTCTAAATGTAAACATACAACGGGAGAGGTTATTTCTAGTGTATTTTTAGTACCAAAGCCAAATGGCGAAAAAGATTTATTTTGAATTTAAAACATTTAAATAATTTCATTACTACATCTCATTTTAAGATGGAGGACTACAGGACATCTATGAAGCTAATTAGCGAGAACTGTTATATGGCATCAGTGATTTAAAAGATGCGTATTTTCTAATCAGCATCGAAACATCACAAAGAAAGTATCTCAGGTTCAATTATAATAACACTCTGTATGAATTTAACTGTTTACCATTTGGACTTTGTACAGCACCCTACGTTTTCACTAAAATACTCAAACCAGTTATGCAATACTTAAGAACCAAAAGTTTTGTTTCAGTTATATATTTAGATGATATACAATTAATCGGACGTACATACGCCGAATGTGAGGTAAACGTACACTTCACCATATCAATTTTGCAATCATTAGGATTTATTATTAATCAAGAAAAAAGTTGTTTGATACCTAACAAAGTTTGTCAGTTTCTTGGATACGTGTTCGACTCAAAAAATATGTATTTGTCGTTACCAAATACTAAACGTTTGAAAATCACAGACACTTTGACTAGATTTTTACAATTAAAATCTTGCAAATTACGCGAATTCGCTCGACTTCTTGGGTTATTAATATCCGCGTGTCCAGCTATAGATTACTCTTGGACATATACTAAACTGTTAGAACGTCACAAATATTTATGTTTGGTCAAAAATCAAAATAATTATGAGCAGAAGATCTCAATCCCAGATGAAATTAAATAAATATGAATTACAATGGTGGGTAGAACACGTAAAATACGACGTTTCGCTGTTCCGATTCAATAATTTTATTGTTGAAATATTTTCTGACGCATCACTATCGGGTTGGGGCGCGTATTGTGACACAAAAGAATCTTATGGTTTTTGGAAGGAAGATGAATTACAACAACACATCAACGAATTAGAAATTCGGGCTGCCTTTTTTGCCTTGAAAATATTTGCCAAAGATTTAAGCCATTGCGAAGTGTTGCTTCGAATTGATAATGTCACTGCAATTTCTTGCCTCAATAGAATGGGTAGTGTACAGTTTATTCACCTAAACAAAATTGTGAGACAGGTTTGGCAATGGTGCGAAAAGCGTAAAATAATTATTTATGCATCATACATTAATACTAAGGATAATGTTGATGCTGATAGATTATCCCGAAAGAAATTTAGTGATACAGAATGGGAGTTGGCTGACTATGCATACCACGAATTAAAAAACCAATTAGGACAACCCGAAATCGATTTATTTGCCACTCGCCGAAACACACAAAGTGTCATCGCTACGTTTCTTGGAAAACCGACCCCGATGCATGGGCAGTTGATGCTTTTACAATATCATGGCAAAAAATATTCTTTTACGCGTTTCCCCCATTTTCAATGATTTTAAAAACAATCCAAAAAATTATTCATGACAAGGCAGAAGGCATTATTGTCGTACCTTATTGGCCAACACAACCTTGGTTTCCACTTTTTCAAAGCTTAATTGTAACCAATAGAATGATTACATTTGATCCTGACATTAACCTTTTAATCTCTCCTTTCAGAGAACCACACAACTTACATCGCAACCTCCAGTTAGTTGCCGCGAGGTTATCAGGCGCGCTTTATTAAAAAGATCGCTATCCACCAGATCTGTTGAAATAATGCTTTCTTCCTTATCGGAAAATACTTATAAGCAATATGATTGTGCTATAAGAAAATGGTTAGATTATTGTAAAACACATGGCTTTGATTATATAGCAGTATCGGTACCTATTGTTATCCATTTTTTAACTCAAATATTTGATTCTGGTGCTCAATATGGAACTATTAATAGTTACAAATCAGCCCTTGCCTTGTTGCTTGGTAATAATACCTTAAATGATGACCGAATTAAGAGATTCATGAAAGGAGTTTTCAGGTTAAGACCAACAAAACCAAAATATGATATAACATGGGACCCTACTATCGTATTAGATTATTTAGCCCAACAATGGCCTAATGAAGCTCTTAACCTGGAAACTCTTTCAAAGAAGACTTTGACTCTGTTGGCCCTAGTTACTGCTCACAGAATGCAAACTTTCGCATTAATAAAACTTGAAAATATTTCAATTACTGATAGAGAAATTCTTATAAAAATTCCCGATTTGATAAAAACCTCTAATCCTAATTCTTTACAGCCTATCTTAAAACTTCCATTCTTTAACGAAAAACCCGAAATTTGCCCTAGTAAATGTTTACAGGAATACTTAAATAAAACTAAGAAATTGCGTAAAAACACCTGTAATTCATTATTTATAAGTTATAGAAAACCACACAATTTAATTTCGTCTCAAAGAATGAGTCACTGGATTAATGATATTCTTCTTAAAAGTGGCATTGATATATCGGTGTTCACAGCCCACAGTACGCGCCACGCATCCACTTCTGCGGCCAACAGACTCGGAGTCGGCATAGATGTAATTAGGAAGACTGCTGGTTGGTCAAACTCTTCACTCACATTTGCAAAATATTATAATAAAGATGTTGCATCTTGTGATAATAATCAATTTGCAAGAACAATATTATCTTCTTAGTGATTTATACATTATTATAATCTATGCATACATGTACTATTCATGTAATACCAATTATTTACCTGTAATTAAACTTGATTACAACTTGTATTTTATTTACACATATTATTAACACCAACTTACCTTAAGAACATACATTTTATTTTAAAATCTTTAAACATCTACAATAAGTAAATATAAATCGCAAAGAATGAAGCTGGAAACATAATTGAGAATCAAACGAACTTACTAAGTGAAGTTCGATACCAATTATGTGACAGCTTCATTCGACGCGATTTATATACACCCACCCAATAATAAATGTGAATATTTAATTCACAAAATCATACGAGTACTTACCCGACCCTGAAAATAAAATGTTTTAAAAACCTAACTACAAAATAAATTAACATAACTATCTTTATTGTTATATGTGTAAATAAAAATTATATTGGCTTTAAAATTAATGAGGCAGAACTCGAAATCGGCCTGAGAGGTTGAATCAGTAGTGGGGGAAGTGGTAGGGACTATTTATGGAAGTCAAATGAGTGACAATTATTTTTATAAACATTTCTTTAAAAAACCGTGTAAGAAGGCTGTAGCGTGGCAACGCTACTACAATAAGTAAATATAAATCGCGTCGAATGAAGCTGTCACATAATTGGTATCGAACTTCACTTAGTAAGTTCGTTTGATTCTCAATTATACGTAAGTAATTGTTTTTAGAAGTTAAAAGTTTATTTTCACAAAGAAATGTGTTATTTTTGTTTAAAAATATTTTAAAACATAATGCTTATAAACCTGGCAGTGTGCCAAATATGATACTGAGATTATATAAAGTTGATTGTTTTAGGACTGGCAATGTTCCGTATGTGGTACATTCATTAAACATAAAAGTACCGAAAAAAATTTTTTTTTCTTTACCTGATCCCCTTGTTTGAACTCCTAAGAATATATTTTAACAAAAAAAAGTGATAATTCTACAAAAAAAATCCCTGCCAAGTATAGGGATAAAATTTGACTCTCCAGGTAATTCCGTAAATGGGTGCTGGTAATTCCGGCATATGCAGAAAAATGCCGTTTTTCTGCAGGATTACATGAAATATGGTTCATATCGGTAACACCAACTCATTGCCTCAAGGGATCCCAGCAGGCGTTCCGCAAGGCTCGATTTTGGGACCCTACTTATTCCTTTTGTTCATAAACGACATCCCTATTCAACCTCGAACCAAGTTGGCCTGCTTTGCTGATGATACAGCATCCTATACTTCTTCAGATGATCCTGACTTAATCATAGGTCGCCTACAATATTCTCTGGATCTGCTTCTTGACTACTTTAAGAAATGGAAACTCAAAATTAACGAGGATAAGACGGAAGCCATATTTTTCTCCCGAGCCAGGCAACCCCCCTCGAGAACTTTAAAAATAGCAGGTAATATAGTACCGTGGAAAAGTAGTGTGCGTTATCTGGGGGTCAGAATGGATAGACACTTAAATTGGTCCAAACATATTGCTGATTTACGTTCAAAGGGCGCCCAATACCTTGGTGCTTTAAACCCTATAATGAACCGTAAAAGCAAATTAAGTAGCAATACCAAACTGAGAGTTTATACTACACTTATTCGTCCGTGTATAACATACGCTTGTCCGGTTTGGAGTAGTACATGTCTTTCTAACCATCATCTACTTCAAGTCATACAGAATAAAGCGGTTAAAATATCCTATAAAACTAAGTTCAAAACAAATCTTAAGAGATTACATAAATTTATTAACCTACCTTTGCTATTTAATTATATAATTAAAATATCGTTAAAATTTTATAATAAAAATAAAATTAATACTACTAACCCGTTAATTTCAAATCTTTGTTCATCAACATTAGACAAGTTACCATATATCGATAGATACGGCGCATACCGCTTACCGCATCACTACTTTTTGTTCCCACCATCCGAGGTGTGAGTGTCCAGCGACTTGACCCCTGAGCGGCTATCTTCCGTCCCTTCCGCGGTCGCTATTACGCAGAAGCGCGGGCGGCAGGGAGGCTCTGTCGTTAGCTGGTCGCTCGCTTGCCTATGTTCTCATACGTAGACGAGTGATCAGTTAAATAGTCCAATTTGTTCGATAACTACCTACATGTAAGAAGTAAAATTATATCTAACTAAATAATTTATATTTTTTGCCACTATAGACCCATAAATATTGTGTACTACTTTATGTATTAATAATAATTATAATAATTTCTTTATAAGCTTTGAAAGGCGAGTAATAGCCTAATAAAGTGTCCTTATTTTTTTAGTGTGTTAATGTATCTTAGGGTAAGTGCATTTTTTGTTATTGTTTTTATGGTTAATAAAGTTATTTGAAAATGAAATGACATGAAATATGAAACATAAATTTAATGTGACGTGTTCTAAATAAAACAACTTTATTTTATAAGTGTAGGAAAACAGTTTATTTAGGTACTTATAGTAACTTTAAACTTTCATGAATCAAATTGAACTTACTTCGACTTACTTCTAGCATGGTTTAGTGAACTATATTATATTCATTTATTTATTATTATTTATTTATATATAAAATAATCCGTTTAAAAGTCTAAAATTTAATCATCAGTCTATATTTATATTTTAGGTACATATAGGGTTTTTCTATGTGCGAGTACCTTTAAATGGCTAAGTTTATAAGAAAATTTGTTCTTATGTAAAAAAAAAAATAGTAACTTTGTACTTTCATGAGATCAAAACGAACTTACATCGATTTAAATTAGCAGGGTTTAGCGAACTATATTATATTCGTTTATTTATTTATATATGAAATAATCCGTTAAAGTTATAATTTAATCATCACAGTCTAAGCTTTGAATAGAAAATACGCCTCTTTTATTTACCGCCATAGGAGCCTTAAGTTTTTTAAGAACTTCTTCAGCGTTGTAGATTAAATTGTCATCTTTTTCAGGCCAACGCCAATTCCCTCGCCCACTTGGCTCGAAACCGCTCATGGTCATAGTTTTTATTTTATATTTTGTTTCAGATGCATCGTGAATAACTTCCATTATTACACCCGGAAAATTTTCTTCTTCATAAATAATTAAAACATAATCTCCTGGAGTTATTTTCAACGAGTTAGAATCAATCCTTTCATCTGAAACTATAGCTGGTGTTTCACTTTCTCTATTTTTTGTTGTTGTTCTCGAAGGACCAGGTTCATTAATTTGATCTGGAACTTTAGATGATTCTTTTTGTTTTTTTTTACTATGTTTTTCGCCTTTATTTTTTCTTTGGCTTTATTTTCACGGTCTTATTTCTTTTTGCTTTAGCTTGTCTTCTTTTTCTTCTTTAAGCTTCTTTTCATATGCATAGTATTCCTCAGAAATTCCTATAATGGGAGCAAGTTTTTTTTTACTAAGTATTTTACCATTACTGGTCGACGGAGTTTCTGGCCACAACAAAGCATTTTTGAAGGGTGTGGGAAATGCGGATTTCTTGGAATTTTGAGAATTTTCGCTTTGATCTTGAGTAGGGGAATTTGATTCAGTAACGGAATTCTGAATATTGTTAGAACTATCTTCATATTTTTTGTTATTCTGGGACGTTGAAATCGGAGTCGATTCCAATGTATCATCAGCAGATCTAGTAAGTATCTTTATAGGTGTTTGGTGAGATGAAGATAGTTCACCAGATTTGGATGATTTTTTTTTAGTCTGATTGTTTGGGGTTACGCATTTTTCGTGTTTATCAGCAGCTATATTCATATCATTTTGTACTACAGATGCTATTTGAGAAGTTAGTGCTTCTTTTGAAATGATAGGTTTGCTATTTTCTACTTTTCTATTCCTTTTCATTAGATGGTGAGAATCTTTTTTGAAGAACTGGTGTAGTCACAGAAAAAGTTGAATTGTTGGTTGGTAATGTTCCCGATGGCTTAAATAATTTATCGTTGTCTCTATTTGCGACTTTTTCTTTGGGAGGTATGATTGTAGGAACATCACCAGGGTCATTTTGTTGTATGACAACTGACGATTCTTCCAGAATAGCTAATTATGTGGAAAGTGCGGTTCTTGAGGTTGGCGAGGGTAGACTTACGTCAAATAACGATACGGCACAATTGGTGATTAATATGAATTTAATTTTAAGCAAATATAGACTACAAAATATAAGACTATACTGGATCAGTGGCGAAGATAGAATGAATTTGCAGTGCTTTACATTGTCCTTTTATACAATGAAATATTGATGTAATCGGCAACGGTCGTAAAATTATAGTTATTAAAATAATATTCTATTAATATTCACAGTCGTAAAATTGTGTTGACTCATTTGTATTCTTTTGTTAACATAATTAATTTCAATTTGCTAACAGGTGTGATTTTGTGATCTTTTTACGAGCGAAACGTATAATTTACGACTTACTTGTCCGAAACTGTCTCATTAAATATTATATTTTATTGGAGGTCCCATTTGGGTTTACGTCATACATAACTCCTCCCTCCTTAGAATTAAAATTACCGAAAATGTTCTTCTAGACATTTAAGCGTAATTTTGATTTTACAAAGTAAGAAATATATATATATATATATATATATATATATATATTATTAACATTTTTGTTTCATTTATATCCTCTTTGTATAGCACCGCTGACCCATTTTACATTTTACAATAATTATTACAATGACAATAATAAGTACCCATTCCAATTAATAATCTTATTTCTACAAAATTGTCCATACCCCAATGCATTAAAAATGATTAATATTCTAATTCGTGCCTAATCAATTATAATAGATATTTAATTATCTTATGATTACGACATGATGACTTGATGTGAATACATTTATGAGTCATTTAAATACATTATGGTGTCATCGCTGAAAGTGAAACTTATCGTAGCATTAACATAAAGTGAATTTTATTACGTTTGACTCATAAAAATAAACGTATGAGAAACAGAAGTTTAAAATAGATATTTATTCCAATTATCACTTTCAACTAGGCCAACGAAAACCAAGAAATCCACCATCTTTATTGGCAATTTTACCTAATTGTTCATAATTTTGATTTTTTTGTTTACGTGGTTTATTTTCAGTTACATTTTGTACTTCAGGTACAATATCACTTAATTGTTCATCAACAATATTATCTCTAATCATTACCGGTCTTTTTATATTTTTAACAGGTACTTTAGTGATTCTTTGACCAATTTTAATTGGTAGAACATTTATTTCTTTATCACCTATAACTTCTTCTTGTTCGTAGCGTGGTTTGTCTTTCCCCTTACGTTTATTGACTAACTTAGTATATATTTTATCTCCTTTTTTGAATTTAAAATCATCCCCATCTTTTGATCGTTTAATTTTATCGGCGGAAAGTTTGTCCGATATATACTTATATAAATATGAAGTACGTTTGGCATGATCTCTCATTAACTGTTGCATATAATTTTTCTCAGATTCTACGTCAAAAATTGTATTAGAATCTGTATGACCGAATACAACTTCGAATGGTGTTAATCCAGTTGCAGAATGTATAGTATTATTGTATGCCATAATAGTATATGACATAACTGAAACCGCATCGCTAACCTTTTGTTCATACTTTGCTAACCGGTAAATTTCAATAATCGTTGAATGAAATCTTTCTACAATACCCATAGAATTAGGGCTGTTAGGTGTGCCTATATGCAAATGTATTTTATAAAATGATAAGGTTTCCTTCATTAATGCATTATTGAATTCTGTACCTGGATCACAACTTATTTTATTTGGTGTTCCGTAGTACGAAAAATATTTGATTAATGCTCTAATCGTTTCGAGAGTTGATTTATTTTGTACTTCAATGGCTTGTCCTAGCTTGGAGAAAGCGTCTACGATTGTAAGGTAAGTTTTTCCTTCACGTGAAAATAAATCAATAAATAATTCTTGAAACGGTTTACTCTGTGTTTGCGTTACTTGCAATTTAGGTTTTAATGGTTTTCTATCATATTTCATTTTTTTACATGCATCACAAGAGTTTATGACAGTAGCAACTAACTGCTCTAAATTTGGCCAGTAATAGTTGCGTTTTATTCTTAACACCGTTTCTCTAATGCCTCTATGGCATGCTTTACCTTCATGGTAAATTGTAATTATATTTAATTGTTCTTCCTCATCATCAACATAAATAACGCGTTCCGTACAATTCAAAAATCTGTACAGGGTTATTCTTAAATAATTCAATTATCAATTTCGTAAAAATCTTTCTAAACTCTTTATTATCAAAATAAATATAAAATTTCTTTCCTTGCACAATATTACTTTTAATAAACTATTTAATCAAATTTTCATTATTTAAAGGAAGTTTTACTTCAATGATTTTTTGTTTATTACGTGAATTATCCATTATTTTAATTTCATACTTGTGCTAAGGAGACACTATGATTTGATTTGGTTTAGTGTCTATTGCTTCATTTAAGATCGGAATACAATCCGTACAAAATTTTTGAGAATAATTTATTTTATTTTATTTTATTTATTTGGACAACCAACAAGATCATACACCTTAAGAGCTAAAGATAACAAAATATTATACAAGAGTTGGTGCGGCCTTAATTATAGGTTGCCACGGAAAGTGCAAACAAAGTAAGTTGGGAGCATAAGGCTTCCCTTAGCTAAAAATGAGAAATATATACAAATACATTTAACACCTTTTAAGGTAGATTAATGTTATTGCATTACTAAATCCTTTAGAAAAAGTAGGCGTAATTTATTTTTGAATGTAGGCAGGCTAAAACCAAATATATCAATATACAAATTTTTACTAACAGCATTATAATCATCTGAATCAGATAATTCATTTGCCGTAAGAGTTTCTTCCGGATCAAATAAACTATTTATTTCATTCTCATCCATAGTAGCAGCTATCGACTCTACATCATTTGTGTCTAACACATTTAATTTAATACGTGATAATGCATCAGCATTAGTATTCTGTTTACCACTTCTATATATAATTTCAAAATCATATTCTTGAAGTCGAAGTCTCCACCTAGTCAATTTACTGTTTGGCTCTTGAATAGAATAAAGCCAGACTAACGGTCTATGATCTGTGTAGATATAAAATCTTTTACCATATAAATATGGTCTAAAATGTTTAGTGGCCCATAAAATAGATAAAAGTTCTTTTTCAATTGCGCTATATTTTGACTCTGCATTATTTAAAGTTCGACTAGCGTAAGCTATAGGTTTGTCCTGACCTATTGTCCCTTGTGACAAAACTGCTCCTAAAGCGGTATTCGATGCGTCAGTTGTAAGAATAAATGGTATCGAGAAATAAGGAAATTGCAATAAAGGTGCATTTACAAGTAACTCTTTGCACGTTTCAAATGATTTTATGTATTCTTCGTCTATTTTAATCGTTCTATTTTTTCTTAAACAATTTGTCAATGGTTTAGTTATTTTTGAGAAGTCTTTGATAAATCTTCTGTAATAACCAATGAGTCCCAGAAATGCTTTGATTTTATTATTTAAGAACTGCCAATACTTTATCATCATTAGGTTTTAACCCTTCCTTCGTGATGGTATAGCCTAAATAAAGAACTTCCTTTTTTAAAAATTCTGACTTATCTAATTGAATTTTTAAATTTGATTTCCTTAAAGTTTCGAATACAATTTCCAACTTTTTAATATGCTCTTCAAAAGTTCTAGAAAATACAATTATATCATCCAAATATACTAGACAATGTTCCCCTTGCAATCCTCTAAGAACATTATCCATGGTTCGTTGGAAAGTTGCCGGTGCTGTCTTCAAACCGAAAGGCATACGTTCAAATTCGTAATGACCGTATTGAGTAGTGAATGCTGTTTTAGGTCTATCCTCTTTTTTAACTTCTATTTGGTGGTAGCCACTACCAAGATCTATTGTAGTAAAGAAGCAACTGTTACCTAACTTATCAAATAAGTCATTTATATTTGGTATAGGGTATTTGTCATCAATTGTAATTTCGTTTAATTTCCTATAATCAATCACCATTCTATACTTTTGTTCACCAGTGGCGTCCAATTTTTTTGGAACCAAGTGCACTGGGGCACTCCAAGGAGAATAACTCGGCTGGATGACATCATCTTTTAAAAGTTTTTCTACTTGAGTTTTAATTTCCGCTGCTTGTAAAGGTGATTGCCTATACGCTTTTATAAAAATAGGATCATCATTTTTTGTTCTTATTTCATGTTTCACTTGGTTTGTAAAACTCAATGGGATACCGTCACAATAGAATATGTCTCTATATTTAAGACATAAATTATAAATATTACTTTTCTTATTTTAAGTCATGTGATCCAATCTTAATTTATTCAAATTATTTATTAACATTTCATCTTTAAAATTTTAATTTAAATTAGAATTCCTTAAATAAGCACAGTTCATTGATAATTCATTTTCTTCGACATCTTTTAAAAAGAAAGGGGTTCTAATAATCAAATTCATTATTGCGTCCGTTTCATTTTTTATAACCGTATTTGCATAGCCTTTATCACATGTGACTAATGTTTGGGGCATCATAACATTTTTAATAAATTCGACTGTAGGTAAAATTCCATTTCCATTATATATATCTGCGGGAACTTTTACTTTTGTTTCGGAGTGTGGTTGTAACACAAAATTTAAAGGTCTAAAATTAGGATGAAACCTTATGGTTAGAATTGATTTCCCGATATGAAATTTAAATTGTTTCATGTCTATTAAAACTCCGTAACGTGACATTAAGTCGCTACCTATTAATCCATCATATTCTTCTGATATGTTATATATAAAGAATTTATGATTTCCGTTTAAATTAAGGAAATCTAATGGAATTTTAACACTACCATTGTGTCTACTCATTGCATGAGTACTGACTACTTCAAATATTTCGTTTTCAATTAAATTATAATAATATTTATGTACCAATTTAGGACTTATGATGAGACACTACCCGTATCGATTAAAAAATTTGCGTTTAATTGTTTTATATATAAGGTCACTTTTTTTCAGGTAACATGACTTACACAGAGTCTCTGTTTATATAAAATAAAAATATCCCTTTAATTTTTTTCAAACAAAATATAGCTAGTTATCATTTTACTTTTTTTTAACAATAGATATAATTATTTTAAAAAGCACCCTGTCTAACTCTCAAGTCTCAACGTAATCGGCTCCGTCTCACTCAATCCAATGCCCCACTCTTCCCACACCTCATTCATAGGTATTCAGCGCTAGTGCCGCGGTGCGCAAAGCGTGGGGAGAGAAGTAAGAGTTAATTTACCTAGGTACCTGTCTCGAGCGAGTACTACGTAGTAAGTACTGCTTAATTTTCTTAAAAAAATATGAAACCGGATCTATGACGCCTCAATCAATTAGTTATTCCAAAAAAAGCGAATTATAGCGCGATTCAAAAGCGGACAGCGCCATCTATTGATCGTGACTAAACAGCTGGTGAGTAAGGACCAGTTTTATAATCATCAATTAAGTTCTGGGCAGTGCTAATAAATTATGCCAGATACATAATAGGAAATGACGTAAAATGATAGTGTCTAAGTAAGCACTACCCAACGAGTAATTAAAATAAAGTATTTAATTTAATATTATGAAGTATTCTGGCAGATAACACTTACAGGAACTTACTTGTAGATTATGATGAGTATGGTGAGGCATACTTGTATTGTGATCCAATAAAACACAGTTTCGTTTAAGTTTAATTTATTAGGTAAATAAACAACACATCATAAACACCTTTAGCAATTATTTGTAATTGTTCATACGCTTCGACGAAATAAGACTTTCCATCACACTTTTTCAATCTTTGGACTGACAAGCCAATACAAATCGTAAAATCATTTTGTAGGTAAAGGTTTGGAAAAGGTTGCTATTATTTTTGTATTATTTAACCTGGTGTGTTTAAAAGTATAATTCATTGATATTTACATTGATAATCACAAGTCATATTTACATTTTTACACCACTTAGATTAAATGTTGGACGTGACGTCATTCTACTTGTAAATAGAAAGAAAGAAAGAAACGTTTATTTGTCGAGACCCAGAGGTCTAGGCCGATTAAGGTATACAAAAATAGGTAGCAAAAAAAAAAAAAAAACATTACAAGTACGGTAAAGAAGAAAAGCACACACCCAATACGGTAACATAAATAAATAGGACGGGCCTACGAGTCTCAAGGTCCCGGCAGAATCGCATTCACCTCAGTATAAGTTGTGCGCGGGCACACAACGCTGGTCTTTTGATGTAGCCACCGAGTGAAAACACGGACAAAAACAACCAAAAAATACAAAATCAATAATAATAATAATAAAATAATAAAAAAAAACTTAATAGCCTTATAAACACATGCTTAAGCCGTATATAAAAAAAAAGTATTTTATAACAATGCTTCACATTTAAAGTTTTTAAGGTCTTAACCCATTTTTCCTTTTGCCGAGCGTGAACGTGCAGTAGGTATAAATAAAAATAAAATAAAATAAAAAATTGTACAAAACATGTCTTCTTAACCAAATGCTCGACTGGTAGAGAGAGAATACCTAATATGTAATATAATTTTCTGTTTCCTCTTCCTCTCCTTGAATCATTAATTATTTTATGTTTTATTTTTTGCATTTAGTCTACCCAGTCAGTACTAAAATAGAATAGATTATTATAATACCCATGTAAAAAGTAGTAGTAGTCTTTTACTACACAGTGTAACTGAACCAGAAACTTCATTCAAACCCTAATTTTATGACTACATCGCCCGCAGAATTAAAATTTCTGCCACCCTTTCCATTCGCTTGGAGTGGTCTCCAGCTGTTAAAGATTTGTTAACTGTTCCCAAAGGTTATACAATTGGGTGTAAGAAACTAGGCGTTTTTTTTGTTGGTTTTCACTGAAAGTCAATGGATGATCACTTTTTTATACTAATATTTTAATAAAATTACTTACAATTCCACTTTACTTTATTCAATACTTACACACAAGTATGACATTGTGAAAATATGGTTTAATCACATGAATAAATATTTACTCATGTGGTTTAACTCAATGTTTAACTGTAAATATAAAAATTGGTTGCCTGTAAAGTCGGTATACGGGCGAAAGTTTTACGTGACAACGACTTTGAGTGGTAAAATAATTTTAATGTGAATATTCATTCGTATAGTAGGAAGAAGGATAAAATAATAGTAACAATTTAAAACATTTATTTATACAAAGAATTATATTTAAAACATTAATTTATACAAAGAATCTCGCACTGAATTTCATATTAACAAAATTTTATTGAACTGGATTTTATAGAAGCGCAAGACATGAACCGGTGTGTATGCCTATCTCTCTCACTCTCTCTCTCTCGCTCTGTCTCTCTCGCTCTTAGGCGGGCTAACTGTGCCTCTCACTCGCTCCCATTGTGAGCGCATAACGTGAGCGGAGCGTAACGCAGTTTCTTGAAGTGTCACCCGGCAAACCAATTTATAAGACGTTGTCACGTCAAAAAAGTTGAGTGTCAAGAGTTCAAAGCAGTGATCACTCAAGCCGTAGAAGAGTCTACAGAGAACAGTAAGTCACATTTCATTTTACGATTTGATGGAATAATTAATAGCATTTATATTTAATATAAATACGTCCTAGCACGGTCCAGGCAATGCCTCCGAACTGAAACGAGCACATCTTCTTCACTTGACTTAACATCGAACGCGTTTACAATTCGGGCACGTAACTATTCCACGGTGCAAATTAAGTCCTTCGCTTGAACGCGGTGGCCAGCGGATAACGCTGCCGCGGCCGATCCAGGGGCCTTGGAACGCCTCGTCCAAGTACGCTCGTACCCATAGGCTGAAGCGCGCCGTCGTGCTGGTAGATACGGGTGGAGGCCTTCGTTGCGGAGCCGCCACACATAATATTGGCTTACGCTAAATACACGGGCTGCGTCTGCGGTGCTCGCCACTGGGTGACGTTCAATAAAATCCAGCACGTCTTCCTCCAAGCGGACTGGGTGTCGTTGCCGACCCACATCGAGGCGCGGCCGGAAGCTTTCAGACTCCCGGTGCCGCTGCACAGCTCCAAGTACGGTGTGTACGTGCACAGTACTCCCGTACTGCGCGGCGTGAAGCTGTTGCGTCCGCACCATGTTTTGCCCCGCTTTGAGGTACTCCTGGCCGGAAAGCCCATACGGCATTATTACGATAACAATTACGCGTCGCGTGCGCACATACTGTCGCTTTTTTTGGCGGACTGATTTGATTGATGTCTGTGTCGTCGCTCGCGCCGACGTTTGCGAAGGGGGAGGCGGGGGGCGCCGACGGGAGTGAGTAGAAGCGGCACGTGTATCGATCGAACAAGGTCAGGGTCGTACATTATAACTAAAATATACTAATTAAACACCCAAATTAATTGATTGGAGTTTTTATTTTTACTAGCCCTTTTACATTGAAAGCCCATCCGAACCAGAGAGAAATAACACTCTTTTTCTTACTCTCTTAGGGATACCACAACTCTCCCGCACATGAATGTGGCATACACTTAAATTTTAATGCTAAACTTAACTTAATACTAATTGTACAACAAAGTGATTATTGAGTACGCTATAGAATAATGCTAAACTTTACTTAGTACAATTGTGCTACAAGGTACGTATTGAGCCGTTCATGCAACAGCCCTACGGACAATTCCTTGGGATCGGTTTTACCACTGGTGCATGATCGACATCAATCAGTTTATAACATTGTATAATTTATTCATCCAAGGTATCAGAATGAGGTATTATTTGATTTACATGACGTTTCCATTTGGACCCCTCCACATCTATAATATATGTAACGCCTGGCACAGATTGCTCAATTATGACACCCTGAACCCATGGTTTATACCCCTTTCTATAATCCTTTACCATCACCTTTTGGCCTATTTGAAATTCAGTATTTCTGCTACCTTGACTTTGGCTCTGTATTTTGTTTTGTATTTCATCGTGTAATGGTGGGGGCCGCATGAAACTAAACCTATTCCTTAATTCTCTACCCATCATTAGCCTAGCTGGTGTGATGCCCGTTGTTCGTTGAGGAGTATTCCTGTAGTCCATAAGAAAAAGATTTATAGCATATGATAAAGGATTACCAGCTTCTTTAATTTTAGTTATAGTGGTTTTGAAAGTTTGGACAAATCTTTCTGCCGCCCCATTGGTAGCTGGATGATATGGAGGGGAAAAGGTATGTTTAATTTGAGTCATTTTACAAAAGTTTTGAAATTCTACACTGGTAAACGATCGCCCATTGTCTGTCACTAGATGAATTGGAAACCCAAATGTTGTAAATAGTTTTTTAAATATTTCTATTGTTCGGGTTGATGTTATACTTGACATTTCAAATACTTCTGGCCATTTCGAATAGCTATCCACTATAACAAGGAACATCTTATTATAATAAGGACCGAGAAAATCTGCATGTATTCTGTACCAAGAAGAAGGAGCAACCGGCCATGGCTTCTGGATTTTACATGGATTCCTACTATTTTGGAGACATATTATACAATTTTTTACAATTTTTTCAATATCATTGTCTAATTTAGGCCACCAGAAATACGAGCGAGCAATCTCCTTCATTCGAATGATCCCAAAGTGACTTTTGTGAAGGTCTTGTAATACATTTTCTCTAAGTGAGTGTGGAATTAAAATGCGATATCCCCAGAACAAACATCCTCGATCTATAGACAATTCAGACATTCTTGTGTGATACGGAACGGCGTCTATTGGTAAATTTTTCTTATCAGGCCACCCATCTGTTAAATATCTAACAATTTTTGAAAACGTCAAATCCTTTTTTGTCTCAGTCTGGATTATTCTAAAATTAAGTGTCTCTAATTGGGATTCATTCACATGATAGACCTCGCTTGCATTATCACAGCACAAAGGATGATTGTTTTCATTTACATGTTCTTGAGCAGTTCTAGATAGATAATCTGCTGGGTTAATGTTTGACTTAATATGTCTAATATTATAATTAAATGCAGACAAAAATATTGCATAATGTTGCAATCTTTTAGCAGCCATTTTTGGAATGCTTTTAGTAGGTCCGAAAATCCGTGTGAGAGCAGAATTATCAGTTTCTAGTTCGAAAAGTCTACCATACAAGTAATTATAAAACTTGGTGATACCAAAAATGACTGCCATGGCCTCTTTGTCTATAGTTGTATATTTAAGCTCAGTTTCATTAAGCTTTTTACTAGCAAATGCTATAGGTTTAATTAAACCTTCTTTTGTTTTATTCGACAAAACCGCACCCAAGCCTGTGTCTGATGCATCTGTAGTCAAAATTAATGTTAATTCAGGGTCATAGTGACTTAATTTATTTGCAGTTGCCAGTTTATCTTTTACTAATTTAAAAGCAGTATCACACTCTGTTGTCCAATGAAAATTATTATTTTTTGTGCATTCATATAAAGGGCTCAAAATTGTTGCCATATTTTTTAGAAACCGTGAGTAGTAGTTTACTTTACCTAGAAATGATTTAAGTAGAGACAGGTTTGTTGGTGGTTTTAAGTTTAACAAAGGTTTGATGTTAGATGGAATAATACTAACTCCATTCCTGTCTACATTATATCCAAATACCTCAAGGCTGGTTACAAATAGTTTACATTTTTCTGGTTTTAGCTTAAATTCACAGTCTTGTAATGTTTTCAATACCTTACAAAGAGTTTCGAATGTGTTTTTTAAATTGTTACCTTTAATATATATATTGTCAATAAAAACAATAGTGTTTGGTATATTCTTTAACTTATTAGACATTAAGCGTTGAAAGGAGCCTGGGCCTGAACTTACCCCATAAGGAAGGTAGTTATATTTATAAGTTCCTATCTCTGTAACAATAGTTGTACAATCTTGACTATTTTTATCAAGGGATGCCTGTAAATAAGCTTCTTTTAAATCAAGTTCGCAGTAATATGCACCATCTTTCAATGAATTTAATATGTCTTCGACATGAGGCAAAGGGAAATGATCAACTTCCAACACTCTATTAACTGTTAATTTGTAGTCACCACACAATCTTACTGAGCCATCGGGTTTTAATATTGGTACTACAGGCGTGCCCCATTCACTATGTTCTACTGGTGTGATTCTTTCATTATTTAGTAATCTTTGTATTTCCTTATTTACCTTATCACGCAGTGCATAGGGTACCCTTCGTGCAGGAAGACAGAGTGCTTTGGCACCTTCTTTTAACTTTAGTGTAATCATTTCACCTTTAAACTTTCCCCAGCCGGGACTAAATACATCTGCGAACTGATTTTTTACATGTTGTTGTGCATCTGAAACATTTTGTATATCATTAGTACCTACTTTTACACTATTACTACAATATGGCGGCCACAGTTTCAACTCAGTTAACCAATCTCTGCCAATAATGCGTGGAGATGAATTCTTGACAACAAAAACATTTAATTTTTTATATGAGTTATTATATTCTACAGGTATATTAGTCACAATTCCCAGAGGTTGGGATAAGCTTTGGTCGAAGTTTCGGAAAACTACATTGCAATCTAGTAATTCAAAAGAATTTAAGTATTTTTCTTTGTCCTGCATTGAAATAACTGTAACTTCAGAACCGGTGTCTAATTGAAATGCTATATTATTTTTATTTACTTTTAAGGATATGTAATAAGGAGGTATCCTACTTACACTTTTAAATGAATAAGTTTCATATTCTGTGTAAGGGTTATTTTGATTACTTTCTTCTACTTTAACCCCTTGCTCACTTGCCTGACTAGTTTCAGTTTCTAATATGTTTGTTTGCCGTTGTTTCTTTGAACACATCCTGAAAATGTGACCACGCAGGCCACATTCAGAGCAAAACTTGTTTCTTAGCGTGCATTCTATTTTTAAATGATTATTTTTACCACAGCAATAACATTTTTTCTCACTGTTTTGTTTGATAGGTAGATTGTGTTTTGGTTTTCTTTGCCCTGTTGGTTTCATCGAACTTTGGTTGTAAAGGATCTCAGTCACATCTTGTGGTTTTTCTGCATGCAATAATGCTGCTTCTACAGTGCGGGCTCGTTCAACACATTTGTCTAAACTCAACTCGCATGAGCTCTTCAAAAGTTCAAACTTTATAAGTCTGGAGGTAACTCCATCAATGAACTTTTCTTTAATTTGGTCCTCCATGTCTTTGAAGCCACATTTACCAGCTAATTTACGTAGTTCTAAGATATAGTCTTCAATAGTTTCTTCTGGTTTTTGATCACGTTTTCTAAATTGGGACCTTTCTAAAACAGATGATAAGATTTTCACATACTGTTGTTGAAGCTTGGCACATAAGTCGTCATAAGAACTTTTGTTTGGTTTCACTGGAGCACACAGAATAGTTAAAGTTTCATAAATTTTAGGTGTGAGTTTAGTAATTAACAGCGGTACTTTCTTTGCTTCTTCTACCTCGTTCAAAATTATAAAGCACTCTAGTTGTTGGTGAAATGCTTCCCACTTTTCGCCATCAAAAGGTTTCAGTTCTCCATAAGTTGACATAGTTTTAGTTTTTATAACCTTTTGTGTCTTGTTTTGGTAATAATGACTAAGTATTTTACGAAGCTGTTCTATGTTTTGGTTTTTCGAAAATTGTATGTTCTCCTCTTGCAATATCACACACAATTCTTCTTTTGAACACTTGTATATATAACTGCGTTTTCCTAATCTCACCTGACGTAATTTATTTTCAGATTCCAAATCTGACATAACTTGTAATTCAATCGATAATTATTATTTGCAACAAATATGTACTACGGCCATTAAAAACGTGGTGCATCCAAAATGGCGGCAGTCCACGCAGGAAAGCGCTAAATTATTTAATCTTTTTGTACCAATGAAGTAACTTATTAATTGCCAATACCAAATCACTTTTCTTTGCAATTACAGGTTCTTGATCCTCGTCGCCACTAAAATATACTAATTAAACACCCAAATTAATTGATTGGAGTTTTTATTTTTACTAGCCCTTTTACATTGAAAGCCCATCCGAACCAGAGAGAAATAACACTCTTTTTCTTACTCTCTTAGGGATACCACAATAACAAACGGGATGTTTTATTTTACTCTTCAATTGAAAAGTGTTCATGTGACTTATTCGGAAACTAGCCAATAAAAATATTTTTTTCTATTGTAAAACCTTATTCTTTTTTATGCTAAATCCGTCGTTAAAAGGAAATTACATGAAAAAAAATGACCTTATATATGATTGGTAATTTTGGTGATTTCACTTTTGTAGTGCTGAAGTTGAGGCTTTTATCTGAAAATTTAGCCCAGACGTTGAGGGCTGATCTAACTCATCTCTGCCGACATCCGAAGTATTATTATAATTGACCGACTGACGTGTTTGCGATGATTCAGGTTCCTCTTTTAATGCACCTAGTTGGCCTTGACGAAACGTATTAAAATTTTTACCGTTCTGATATTTATTCTGAAAGAATTTATTCGAGCTTTGTTTTGCTACACTTTGCTGATAAGTATTCGGTTTTTGTTGGAAATGAGGCTTAGGCGTCCATTGTTGCTGGTATTTCCTATTATAATATTGAGGTCTCTGCTGACCATGAGGTAGATTTGGCTGATATGAGGTCTATAACTCGGTTGATATTGCCGGTTAAAATTAGGTCTAAAATTATTATTTGGTTTGACAAATCGTTTTTCGACTTTACTCGTATGATGCCTCATATTATACTGTTCATGAAAATTTTCCTCTTCTAGCACAATCTCTAATGCCTCCTCTAAGGTAGTGGGAACTTTTAACCTGACTATCTTTACTAAATCCTCCGGTATATTAAACAAAAATACGTTAAGAGCCATATTATCGTAAATTTTAATTTTATTGGCTTTCAAAGTTGCGTCCGCAATTAAATTAACTTTTGCTATTAAATTACTTCTCACACTTTGTATTCTGTTACAGAAATCTAAATATTTTTCCTTTGGCTTAATTAATATTGATTCTAGTTGGATAGCAATACATCCCTCTGAACGAGGATCACCAAAATGTTGGTTAAATAATTGTTTTAAATATACTCTTACTGAGACCTGGCTCTGCGACGGCATACTGGACAGAGAATTCGCAGACTCTCGCTATGATGTATTTCGTTGTGATAGGAACTTAGCGTTGAGCACTAAAACAACAGGTGGTGGTGTGCTTATCTGCATTAATCACAATTTAGGAGCTTATGTAAGAGATGAATGGAAGGTCACATCCCCAAGCATGGAGACTATATGGATCACTGTGCCCGCTAAGAGTTTTGCGTCACAGTTTGACTTAAACATCGCTTGTACATATCTGCCCGGAAATTGCAAGTCTCAACCACACGACATCGACAGGTTAATTAAATCATTTGAATCAGTTGTATCTTCAAATAATAATCACTTTTTCTTACTTATAGGAGACTATAATCTTCGTTTTGTATCTTGGAATGCTAGTGGCCCTACCTTTGGAAGATGTGGAGCTGCGGAGGTTCTGAGCGCTGCATCTAATTTAATATATTTGCTGAGCACATTAGGATTTACCCAGTATAACCTACTCAAAAACAAATGTAACAATACGCTTGACTTGGTTTTTAGCAACTTTGGCTTGGACTGCGCCAAAGCTGATCCTCCACTCCTTGACGAAGATTGTTTCCATCCTGCACTTAGTATGGATGCCACAGATATTTTAATAAAGCCATTAAAACCTAAGTGTACTGCTAAATATGTTTTTTCTAAAGGTAATTACGAAAGCATCATACAGTATCTTAATGGCCTACCCTGGCACTCCGCTTTGTACGAGGGTAGTTTGGACGATGCTATAAATTACTTTTACTTCCATTTAAATCATACCATCGACAGTCACATTCCATCAAAAATAGTATCTCTTAATCAAAATCGCAATGCATATCCTCCGTGGTATAGTAAATCACTTATTAAAATTATAAAAGAAAAATCCCGTGCCCATGGTCGCTGGAAAAGATATAATAACTTGTTGGATTACTCTGAGTTTGCATTACTGAGATCTAGACAGCGTAGAGTTGAGCGTGAATGTCATAAAACGTATTTGACTAATATACAGGAGTCAATCAAAGCAAATCCAAAGGCTTTCTGGAGCTTTGTTAAGACCAAGCGTGAATCATCTTTATGTCCTAAATATATTACTTATAATGGTGAAAAATACAATACCGGTGAGGAGATATGTTCAGCTTTCAATGAGTACTTTCATAGTGTATTCATGACCCCGGCTAATAGTTACCCGTCATTCGATTTACCTTCTTCTTCTTACGGTAGCGTTTGCCCTGGCAATTCACCTCAATTTTCCAGTGATGATGTGCTTCAGGCGCTAAGACGTCTCGATGTGCGTAAGGGATGTGGTTGTGACAATATACCTCCTTTTTTTATTGTGAAATGTGCTTCTGCGTTGGCGGTGCCACTGTCTATAATCTTCAATAGATCCCTCAGAGAGGGCATATATCCAAGTGCCTGGAAGAGTGCTCACATAATACCAGTTCACAAGAAAGGCTCCAAGTTAAGGGTTGAACACTATAGACCCATCTCCATATTAAATGTCTTTAATAAAGTGTTTGAAAAGCTGGTATATCCAACCATTCTCTCAACCGTAAGAAATAGTATTCCACCCGAACAACACGGTTTTTTACGGGGCCGGTCTACGTCAACTAACCTTGTCACTTTCGTAAACTATTTACATAGCTCCATTGACAAACGTCTGCAGGTTGATGTCATCTACACCGATTTCGAAAAAGCCTTCGATCGGGTGGATCACGTCATCCTGCTACGTAAGATGGAACACCTGGGAATACATGGTGATTTGCTGCGCTGGGTCGAATCATATTTGTCAAATAGGTCACAAGCGGTAATCGTTGGTGGTTACAAATCAGATTTCGTAAAAATACCTTCCGGTGTTCCACAAGGCTCACATCTCGGCCCTCTTTTCTATAATATCTACCTTTTTGATATCTTCACATGTTTCGCACACTCAAAATATCTTTTATACGCAGACGATACTAAAATTTTTCTTGAAGTCAAAAGTTATGAGGACTGTGATCGTCTTCAGCACGATCTTGATAAATTATCTGAATACTATAGTAACAATAGAATAAATGTAAATGCTAAAAAATGCCAAACTATCACTTTTAGCAGAAAAAGATATCCTATTACCCATGACTACAATATTCAAGGCATAACAATAGAGAGAGTTAACGTAGTGCGTGATCTTGGTGTACACTTTGACAGAAAGTTGTTGATGAATAATCACGTCAATTACGTAACAAATAAGGCTTATAAATCTTTAGGATTTGTATTACGTATAACACAGTCTTTTAACGACCTTTCGTGTATCAAAAATATTTACAATTCATATGTCCGAAGTATTCTTGAATACGCTAGTACTATTTGGTATCCTCAGTATGTAACTTACTCTGCACCAATCGAACGAATCCAGGAAAAATTTGTTCGTTATCTGAACTATAAATCGCGAAAAAGTTTTGACACTTATGAGCAGTGTTGTAATTATCACAACTTACCTACTTTGTCGAGCCGCCGCATAGCCATGGACATGATGTTGCTGTATGATATAGTACGAGGAAGACTTGATAGTCCAAATTTGATTGGAGCAGTGGGATTTAGTGCTCCTAAGCACCGTTCTCGGAACCCAAAACTTTTCCACGTACCATTGCACCGCACAAGGTTTACGCATAACTCAGTGCTATCAAGGATAACAAGAACCTACAACACTTCGTTTTCTAAGGTAGACATATTTAACATATCAAAGAAAAAATTCAAATTCATAATTCATAGAATATTGGACGGTACGATTTAGGCAGTCAAACACGCACGCACGCACACACACACACACACACACACACACACACACACACACACACACACACACACACACACACACATACACACATACACACACACATACACACACACACACACAATAGTTCCAACAATACAATGAAACAGGCACATTATTATTATTATTATATTCTATTCTGTCTTTAATTAACTATGGATTTCTTACTATGTAGTGTTTGTTTCTCTTTGCACTGTAAATGTATAAATGTATGTAATTATTATTGTTACTCGAATAGTTACAATTTTTTTTTTCTTTCACAAATTTTAAAAACTTTTTCATCTTAATTTCAAGGAATTCTATAATTGGCCATCCTTGATTGAATTTTCATTGTCAAACTTTAACACATTGTATCGCTGTATGAATTCTTAATAAATAAATAAATAAATAAATAAATAAATCATTAAATTCTGATATATCCTCACGTTCGCTTATTAATGCTAAAGTATTTTTTTATTCTCATCACCCGGAAATTAAGCCAAAATAAATTCACATTTTCTAATAAACAAATTTAAATGACGATAATCCCCATCGAACAAAGGAATTATTTTTAATAATTCTTGAGGAATTACATTAACCTCGTTTTGCATTTTGCCTCCTTTCCCGGTACACAATTATCAAAGTTAATTACAATAATATGACTTGACAAAATTTGACTTTGATGTCAAATTATATTTTCACAAGTACACTTAAATTTTCAAAAATACAAAAATACAAAAATAATTAAGGACGAAAATGTTTGCAGTGCGCTAGTATCCGCATATAATAATGAAAAAGTTCGCTGAGCCTTTTGATGATGGCGTCCAATAATGAAACAATTGCACGTAGTACAAATCTATTGCTTTCGTTGTGCATGCAAGGATTTGGTGTGTTCCTATGCATTAAAAAAATTTTTAAGGGTGGATCGACGAAAAATCGTTCTTTGTACTCCACCCGATTCTATCTTCAAGAAGAAAAATTAAAAAGGTCACCACTGCAGTTCAAAGTCTTGTCACCGATTTGCCTCGTTGTTGCGTAGCTCTGCGTCCTCTCTCGTATTGCTTACCCGCTGTCCGAAGAATCAATTCTTGTATTCTTGCTGGTGCTGAAGTCCAGTCACGGAGGTTGAGTCCAGTCACGGAGGTTGGGTCGAGTCTTGAGTGGGCCTCTTCTTCACGCTTCCAATTTATTTATTTCTTGAGGTCGCGTTCACGTTAATCGTTGAGACGAAAACTTAAGCTCTACTTGAATGTGTGATGTACATAATAAAGTGGGTAGACTTAAGACTCCTTTAAATACGGTGTCCACCGATGATGTAAAGTCAGTTTTCCATTATACGCGTTATAGTAAGTACCTCGGTGTTTTATTTCTCAGTGGCGACGGGGTGTGTTAAAATGGCGGTTGGCAAAATATCGGAATTTGATATGGAGTGCGGGAACTGGCAACTATACGTAGAAAGACTGGAAATGTACTTTAAAGTGAATTCTATTAAAGAAGAACTTAAATTGCCGACATTAATTACTGCGATGGGGGATCGTGCTTATGAACTGTTAACAGATTTATCGAGCCCAAGAAAACCGTGTGAGATGACCTTTAAAGAAGTGACCGAGTTACTGCAAGAACATTTGAATCCGAAACCGTCTATTCTCGCAGAACGGTTCGTTTTTCGTCAAAGAATGCAAAGAGCAGAAGAAAATATTTTGTGTTATGTGGCGGTATTAAAAAAATTGTCGAAAGGGTGCGAGTTCGGTGTGAATTTATTAGAAAACCTACGAGATCAGTTTGTATGCGGCATACGGGATGACGGAATTCGTCAACAACTATTCGCAAAAGGACCGGTGACTTTTCAAGAATCAGTAACAATGGCCGTTTCATTTGAATCGGCGGTAAGGGACGCGGCCGCGGTGGAGGTGGCCTCAGGGGTTACGAGCGCGGGCACAGGCGCAAGCGCGCTCAGTGAAACAGGGGACGTCACATACTCGGGGCCGCGGTCTCGATTATCGGTGGGACGCGCGGGACGGCCATCACTCGGCAGTGACGATGCAGTTCATAATTTGCAAGTGGGTAGTTGTTTTGCGTGTGGAGACCTTAAACACAGACGGAACGAGTGTAAATTTAGGAACTATGAGTGCAGTAGGTGCAATAAAGTGGGACATTTACGGCGGATGTGTCCGGAGAACACGACAACTACATCAACCCGTTTTGGTGGCAGAAGTGGCCGCCGAGGGGGCCACGGAAATGGACAAGGCCAGGGCAGGGGTGCAAGGGCCACGCCATCGACGTCGACGCGTGCTTATTTTGTGGAAAAGGCCGAAGAGAACACAGAAGAAATGGGGGCGGAAGAAGAACCCATCTATCAGATGTCGTTGAGTAATTATAAGCCGGTGAGCATAATTTTAAATGTCAATGATGTAAATTTACAAATGGAAATAGATACCGGTTCACCATTATCATGTATTTCGCACAAAAACTATGTTCAATATTTTAAAAATACTCCGTTACAAAAATGTCAGTTATCAGTACAATTTTATAATGGTGCCAAAATAAAGCCTTTAGGCTACATAGAAGTAGCAGTTAATTATAAAAATAGAAAGAGGCGATTAGACTTATATGTGTTTGAAATCGGGAGGACTACGCTATTGGGAAGACAATGGTTAGCGGAATTACAGATATCCGTACCTAACGTCTCGATTGTCAATAATAATAACATAAGTCCTACTAGTTCTAGTACCGAGCATCGGAAAGATATTGTAAAAAACATTTTTTCTAGATATAAGGAGTTATTCGATGGTCGACTGGGGTGTTTCACCGGCGGGCGAGCGTCACTGCGCCTGCGGGCGGGGGCGGAGCCGGTGTTTTGCCGCGCTCGATCGCTGCCGTACGCTCTGCGCTCGCGCGTGGACGCCGAGCTGGACGCGATGCTGCGCGCCGGCGTCATCGAGCCCGTTGACAGCTCGGACTGGGCGACTCCACTGGTAATTGTGTACAAACCTGATGGAGCTTTGCGTATTTGCGCTGATTATAAAGTTACCTTGAATCGTGCGTTACAAGTCGATAAGTACCCTGTGCCTAAAATAGATGACCTATTCACCAGTTTACATGGTAGTAGGTATTATACAAAACTCTCTCTCAAGCCTATAATCAGGTCATGTTGGATGGTACCCGAGATCTTACTGTGATTAACACACATAAAGGTTTATTTCGATATAACAGATTAGCATATGGACTCGCGTCGAGTCCCGGTATTTTCCAACGGATTATGTTCAAATTGTTCGAAAATATACCTAATGTAACGGTCTTCTTAGATGCCATTTTGATAAGCAACCCATGTTTAAATTCCCATTTACAGACTATATATAAAGTATTGGATATCCTCAAAGAAAATGGATTAAAATTAAAGAAAAATAAATGTGAATTTTTTGCAGACTCTGTTAATTATTTAGGTTTCATGATTAGCAAAGAGGGCGTAACAGTGGACCCGGGAAAAATTGACCCCATTTTAAAATTGTCTCCTCCTAAAAATGTATCGGAAGTCAAGTCCTTTTTAGGTATGATAAACTTTTATGGAAAATTTATTAAAAACTTAAGCTTTCACTTATCTCCTTTGTACGTTTTATTGAAGAAAGGAAAACATTGGTTCTGGGGATTAGAACAGAATAAGGCATTTAATTATGTTAAGAAATTGCTAACTAGTTCCGAGGTATTAGCGCATTATGATGAGTCATTACCTATTGTGGTTACATGCGATGCGAGCTCGCGTGGCGTCGGCGCGATACTGGCGCAACGGCAGCGCTCGGGCCATGAGCGAGTGATTGCATATGCGTCGCGCGCGCTCACGCCAGCAGAGATTAATTATAGTCAAATTCATAAGGAAGCGTTAGCTATTGTTTACGCAGTAAAGAAATTTCACCAATATTTATATGGCCGAGCATTCGTACTTAAGAGTGATCATAAGCCTCTAGTTAGTATATTTGGGCCTGAATACGGCGTGCCAAGTATGACGGCCAGTAGAATGCAACGATGGGCGTTGTTATTATCGGCGTATAATTTTACAATCGAGTATATAAATACTAGTGCAAACACAGCGGACGCTTTATCGCGGCTAGTCGAAGGTTACAAAGCGAAAGGTCCATCGAATAGTAACACTGATGAACCGGAACAAACCTATTTACATTTTGCTTCCGAGGCATTATCCTTAGATTTTAGCGTAATAAAAAGGGAAACCCAAAAAGACCCGCTCCTGGGTCGAGTATTGAGTTTCATACGGGATGGCTGGCCGGAGGAAGTGGAGTTAAAAGAATTAAAACCTTATTTTAATAGGCGATTTGAACTTTATTCCGAATTAGGTTGTGTAATGTGGGGACACAGACTGATAATACCTAAGTTGTGTCAAAATAGAATATTAGAAGAACTACATGACATACACATGGGCATAGTAAAAACAAAATGTATAGCTCGTAGTTACGTATGGTGGCCAGGCGTGGACGAAGCCGTGGAGGCGATGTGCCGCGCTTGCCAGGTGTGCGCGGAGACGGCGCAGGCACCGCCGCACCACGCGCCCCAGCCGTGGCCCTGGCCAACTCGTCCTTGGACGAGGTTACATTTAGATTTTTTAGGGCCCTTATACGGACAACGATATCTTATTATAGTCGACGCTTGTTCTAAGTGGATTGAAATATGTCATATGAAATCCACTTCCGCGGTTGCAGTTATTTTCAAATTGAGAGAAATATGTTCAAGGTTCGGCATTCCTCGGCAGATCGTAAGTGACAACGGGCCACCTTTCGCTAGTGAAGAGTTCAAGCAATTTTTAGTGCATAATGGAATCGAACACATATTTTCCGCACCTTATCATCCAGCTTCGAACGGCGCCCCGGAAAATGCCGTAAAAACTTGCAAAAAGGTTATAGTGAAAGCTAATAAGCAGGGCGTAAATGTTGAAGTGGCTTCACAGCGGTTTTTGCTAATGTATCGAAACACGGAACACTGCACAACTGGAGAAAGCCCAGCGGCTATACTGTTAGGTAGGTCTTTACGCACCTGGTTAGATCGTTTAAAACCTTCAAGGGAACAGCGCGTAAACCGTGCACAGGAGCGGCAACAGCGGACGGCCGGCGGCGGGCACCGCGCGCTGCACGCCGGCGACGCGGTGTGGTACCGCTCGTATCGAGGACAGAGTAAGTGGTTAGAAGGTATTATTGAAGAAACACGGGGTCAAACAGACTATAATATTAAAGGTAATGACGGCACAGTGGTACATCGACACATTGATCAGATAAAATTAATATCCAAACAAAGTCAAAATGTAACTAAGCAATTAGACCAGGAGACAGAAGATCGATCACAGAGCGCAAACAGGCAAGGTTTATTAGGATGGCCTCAGTTGCCTGTGGAGTCTGTGGAATCTGGCATGGATTCGGGTTCGGTGCCGCGTCCCGCGTCAGGTGCTCAAGAGTTAGTTGGTGGGGCGGACGGCGGCGGTCCAAACCCTAGTAGCTCATTGTCGTCCTCCGGAGAGCGCCGCTACCCCTTAAGGGTGCGGAGACCCCCACATAAATATGGCTATCCGTGAATTATATTTGTTAAATATACTTAAGTTTAAAATATACCTAGGCTTAAGTAAAATAATGTTGTTTAATAATAGTTACAATTTAAGTATTTTGTTTAATAGTATTGCTATGTATAACCGTGTAATGGGGAGGGAGGTGTGATGTACATAATAAAGTGGGTAGACTTAAGACTCCTTTAAATACGGTGTCCACCGATGATGTAAAGTCAGTTTTCCATTATACGCGTTATAGTAAGTACCTCGGTGTTTTATTTCTCAGAATGTTCGAGCAATAAGTCGCAACGCGATCCTACCGGCTGCGCCAATTATGTGGAAAGTGCGGTTCTTGAGGTTGGCGAGGGTAGACTTACGTCAAATAACGATACGGCACAATTGGTGATTAATATGAATTTAATTTTAAGCAAATATAGACTACAAAATATAAGACTATACTGGATCAGTGGCGAAGATAGAATGAATTTGCAGTGCTTTACATTGTCCTTTTATACAATGAAATATTGATGTAATCGGCAACGGTCGTAAAATTATAGTTATTAAAATAATATTCTATTAATATTCACAGTCGTAAAATTGTGTTGACTCATTAGTATTCTTTTGTTAACATAATTAATTTCAATTTGCTAACAGGTGTGATTTTATGATCTTTTTACGAGCGAAACGTATAATTTACGACTTACTTGTCCGAAACTGTCTCATTAAATATTATATTTTATTGGAGGTCCCATTTGGGTTTACGTCATACATAACTAGCTTCTTGTGTGAGAAGTATAATTTCTGGGGGCGGTACTATTATTACGGGAACATTACTAACGTTATCCTGCTCGGAAATTTTCGATATATTACCGATTATATTGCTTGAACCATCTAGCAAATCACCTGCCGCTTTAGAATTTGTTTGTTACTAACTCTTGTTGAGTCTCTTAAAAAGTAATGGTCTCAATAATACTTGGACTTTTAGGAGTTGAACAGGGTAAAGCACTGATCAAAGTTATCTCGTTAAGAAAAGCCGATTCAACTATCGTGTCTTCATTGATCCAATTAACGTCACGATCGGCTAACGTACAGTCATTTTCCACAAGAGTGGTGTTGCCTAGACTCATTGAATCTGGTGTTGGTGTATGACTCGTGCAGGTCTGCTTCCAGAAATAGTACAGACTGTCGTCCTTTACATTGCCTGTCCATTCTCCAGAACATTGCCGGAACTCATTTAATTTATGAGAATCTAAATTCATCTCTAACCACTTAATAAAATCTTTAGATTGTAACTGCTTGCTGCTTTCTAAAGAGCTCAAACTTGTAGGTGTACTTGTGCCAGAACTTGACGCAGTTGCCGCAGAAGATTTAGGTATTTTTTTTATAATTAACTGCATTTTCGTTATATATATATATATATGATATTATAATTGCAATGAAATAGCTTAAATATCAATAAAAGTATTTAAATAGCTATTTCATCTTAACTGACTGTCAAACATTTGCAAAGATGTTTCTTACGGGTGTTAAGGGTGCAAATTTCTAACATTTGATGAAACAACACTGGCTTACAGCGATAAGAATATGCTTGAAAAATTTACGCCTATGACGTAGTGTCTCGGTGGCTGAATGGTTAAAGCGCCGCGCCCGGCATGCGAGGAAGTGCGGGTTCAAGCTCCGCCTGAAACATAATTTCCCAAGTTTAAATACTGATATTAAAAATGTAGTAAATTTAAGTTAAATCTAAATTTAGGTACTTACACAGAAAAAGAATATAATTTGATAAATCAATTTGTTAATATGAAGTTTAATTACATTGCAGAAGCAGAATGGAACACCCCAAGCACGGGTAGCCAACCCACTGTGGTGGCTCCCCTCCAAGGTGAAGAAAGCAAAGCTCCTCCACTATCTTCTCAGAAATAAAAATATAATTTCTGATGAGCATTGGGTACCGCCATCACAAAAAAGAAGAAATATGAAGTCGTAGCAAAACTATTCGTAGATAGTAATAGGAGTGCAAGAGAATATGCAAGGGAGCGTGATTTGGCCCTTGAAAGGTTGGAGACCGAAAGGCTGCGCGTGCATGAATATGAAGTTCGTGAAAGGGTACAGAGGGATCTGGAGCTCAATTTAGAGTCTCAATGGCTCCAGTTTATGAATGAGGCTATGAATGCTATTGTATTGATGTAGTTCTTGCATGTAATTATTTATCATACTATTATGCGTTAATATTTAAAATTCGGCAATCACTGTCGCATATCTGAAATAAAGTTTAGTAGTTGTAAATAATAAATTATTTATCAACTTCATTTATTTCCACTACTTTATGGCAATACTATTTAGGTAATAGGCATATTTGAATTAATGACCATTTGTACATTTAATGAATGGAAATGCTTTCTACAATAAAATTATGTTCAATATCTTTTTTGGGTGTAAAAACATGGAAATGACATCCATCAATGCACCCACCCTATGATCCCAGGAAATCCGAACTTCGAGTAGAATCGGTATAAATACTCGTAGAATTTTAAATTCATTTTTAATTTATTTCAAAATTTAGCTACCTACCAAGTTTCAACAATATTATCCTAATAGTTTCAGAATAAAGTGGATGTGACATACGGATGGACAGGCAGATAAAAAGAAACTATAAGGTTTCCGTTTTTGCCATTCGGCTACGAAACCTTAAAATGCTTAGGTACATACAATATTTTGTGTTTCTATGTTAGATACAAACTACTATATGCATAAATCATAATGGTAAGTGTATATGACAGTATTTTAAATTCTATAATTTACGAGTAATAAACAAAATTCTTACTGATTCTTTACTGCATCTCCTTGTTCTCTTGTTGTAGGAAATTTGATATAAGAATTCAATATTGGTGGACTAACAAGAGCATCGGTCACTTCTCGTACATACTTACTTACTGTAGGTTGACCTAAATGTTTCGCTATTCCAACTAATCTTTGGTACGAGCCAGTTGCGAAAAAAGACAATGCACAAAGAACCTGCAAAAACGAAATCAGAAATAGTTTAAGTATCAAAAACTCAGTAATTTAATCAAAATGTTTGATTAACCTACTCACCTTATGTTCCAAGCTAATGCGTTTTGTTGACTTCAAAAAAGTTTGTCGACGTTATGTATCACATAAGCAAATAAAAGCTTCTTTACTAAGACAAAACCTATACTTAAACTCTGATTCGCTTAGATCTATTTTTTTTTTTTCTGCTGGCATCTACGACTTATTTCCCTGTAACAGGATATTAAATACAATTAAAAATCTTATATGTACACATCTGAAAAATAGTTTAATAGAGTTTAATAGAAAAAAATATCACATACTAACCTAGTTTCTCTTTGTTATTGCTACGAGTACTCTCGTACCTCCCTCAATCTCAAGTAACCTTTTTTGATAGCAAGATAATAATATAATGCACTACGTTGAACTCTACGTGTTCCTTGCATTTTACGTAAATTAATGTATTGAAAACCAATGAAATGTATTTAAAAAGTTTTTTCTACGTCCAATGAAAGTTTTCACACTGAAAAATTTACCGTGACAACAAAACATTCGTAAGTTTACGATAGCCAGCTATCGTCACTCACGATTCTATACGTGAAAAAACTGTTCATGCTCGCAAAGTTAATATAAACATCATACGTTATGTTTGCCGCACGATAACGTTACTGTACATAAGCCATTTGTGGTGCTAAATTTAGTTTGTTTTACGTCCGATAGAGGCGCTCTTCGATTCTCATACAAATTGTTTACGTTAACGATACGATTACTTTTACGCAAATTATTTGTGCTTAGGGTACTGAATATGATGGTTAAGACCTCATCTCTCATTACCTTCTCATCCCATTGTCATTTTTACATTTTTATAATTTGATGTATTTTCTAATTCTTTTAAATTTCTGTTTAGAAACTTTTTGGCCATCTAAACTCACTCTCATATAAAGAAGCATATTTTCTGGCTGCATAACTATATGTTAATGATATTCTAAATGTTAACATTATGGTATTCTATATGTATGACTTGTAATCTATATGCCACAGGGTGAGATGCCAATAAATGTTATGATTAGTAATCGTTATTGTAAAGACAATTATGCATGAAAGTTTGAGATATATCATTATTATAAAAGAAGGTATGGGGAAATAAAGTATGCCAAATGATTAATTCTGAATGAAAGTTATGCAAAACGAAGAGAATGCCAAAAAACGTTATGCAGCCTGAAAATATGCTTCTTTAATTTATGCAACCCAATATGGACCTCATTTTTACAGGTACTTTGCTGCAAACAAAGTAGAAAAGTTTGAAAGATAATTTCATTAGAGCGACGAAAAAAGGAAGCTAGGATCTGGAGGGGGTAAAAAAAAATATATACCTTTTAACAGACTGCTCTTTCTAAAAGGCACTACACCAGGAAAAGAAAAGCATAGTAATTTCAGCAATGATAACGAAACTGATTCTAATAATAATGAAAATGATAACGATGAAATGCCACCACCTTCCCGGCCAACTGCTAAGAAAGTAAAACCTAATCCAAGTGATGACAAATTCATTAAGGTTTTAGAGAAGAGCATGGAACAGACACATATTGAGTTCACAGAATTAGCAAAGAAAACACAAGAGGTTTCAGACGAGGACAAGTTATTTTGCTTGTCTTTAGTAAACGAAGTAAAGAAAATACCCGAACATAAGCGCCTTAGAGCCAAGATACTCGTATATATATATATATATACAGGGTGACATAGCAAGGTGTAGCCAAATTTTTTTATAGAACAATACTAAAATACATCTTTGTAGTCATTATTTTAAATCGTAGTATTTAAGAAAAAAAAAACATTCAAAATATCCTTAAAAGTAGCTCAATAAAGAGACACCGCGTGTGCCGTCATTCATCAGAGATCAGAGCCAAAAACGACCTTATGCAGACCACATAACGCCAAGCGCGCCAACAATTTCTTATGTAGTGCACATACGGTGCAATTTCATGAACGCGATCTGATTGTTGTTTATTAGCAAAACGACAAGTTGTTTGTATGATTCCAATTTTCCCTTCATACTTAAACGGGCTTAGGACCATCCTAATTAAAAAATTAAGGCGTATTTAAAAAATTGAAATCAGCTAACAAATTGTAATCAGATAACAAATTGAAATCAACATACAGGCATTAAAAAAAATCTGCTATTTACAAATCGATTTACGATAATCAACAATCACAACCTAATCAACCCCGACATCTCTAACAAATTTTTACACGTATTTTAATAATTGTTCAAAATGGAGACCATTCCTCTCAATACACAAACGTGCACGTTTCCGTAAACTGTTCAGAGTGCTTAGTACGAGTTTATTCACTTCACGTTCGGTCGTGACCACGTTTTAATTTTGTATGGGAGTCGAGGAGCGCCACCTTGTGACGACGTTGTGAAACAAAATTTCGGAGTACGAGTTCCTAGGATCTCGATTTCGATTCGTGAGCATCGACTCGCAATAGAAAGTGAATGCGTTATTGGCAGTTTTGAGCATTTTGCGGTGATTTTGCGAGTACGAGTTGCTTCATTGACAGTTTTTGTCACAAACTTTTGGGAACTCATCGCTAGGTTATGTGAAAAGATTTCACTTGAGTGTTTGTGGTGAGAGCGACGTGAAAGGATATTATTTGATCGTTATTGTTTTGTGAATTGAATTATAATTATGTCGGGACGCTGTTTTTTCGCATGGAGGATGTTTGCAACTGCAAAAGCACAAGATGATTATAATTATAGTGTTAGGAACAATGCAAGAGCTCGAGAATCTTTCAATCCTGTGCAAGACCTCACTGAATTGCAGTTTAAACAAAGATACCGCATCACTAAGAGGATGTTTATGTTCCTATGCAAAGAATTAAAGAGAGAAACAAATTTAAGATCTTCTCAACGAGTGTCGATTGAAACACAAGTATGTATACTCTAATGTTAAATTTATTGTTGATAAATACAATTTATACATTGCATGTGAAGTTTTATGTATCAACTTTATCGTGTTTTTATTATTATAGGTACTAACTGCTTTATTCTTCTTTGCATCGGGGTCGTATCAAAGGCCAGTTGGAGTTGCAAAGTATTTATGTCAAAAAATCTGCAGTGTGTACATAGAACAGGTTACCCAGGCTTTGACACACAAAAATATTACTAGTAAATATATACAATTTCCTGACACTCCTACTGCCAGACAGGCAATAAGTCAAAGGTAGGAATCAATAATATAATGTTTTGCTAAACCTGCACCCTGCTTAAAGCAGACCCAATAAGAATACCTACATATATTGCAATTTTACACAGTTAATATGTCTGTCATTAGGCTTTATTAGTATTGATAAAATTTTAATTCAGTAAAACATTAATTCATATATTTGTTAGGTTTCACAGAAACTATGGCATCCCTGGAGTTATCGGGTGTATAGATGGAAGCCATTTTAAAATAGTTATGCCACCAAGGGAAGAAGAACATTGGTACTATAGCCGTAAGCACTATCATTCTCTTAATCCCTCAACGCCCAGGCGGCAGGCGCCTGCCGCGATAACAATTGATTTCAATTGTGTCTGGAATAACTCACGATCGAGGGATTAATGTGCAAATGGTAAATATAACACTATATTTATATTGATAATTAAAGAAAGTAATATCAGGCTTTTTAAGAAATGTTTTTAATATTAGTATTTTTACCTTTTTAGATATGTGATGACCAGTACAGAATATTAAATGTAAATTCTAAATTTGGTGGAGCTAATCATGACTCTTTTATATGGGAGAACAGTGATGTTAATGATTATTTACAATTTTTGCACCAGAATGGTGAAATGGTGTGGCTTTCAGGTAAAGTAGTAACTGTCAAATTAATTTGAATATTATTAATTTTATGTTTAAGATGTACCTAACTCAAAAATAATAATTTAGGTGACTCTGGGTATCCTCAAAGACCATGGCTTATGACACCGATTCTGGATGCTGATCCTGACACACTTGAAGGTGTTTATAATATAAAACATAAAAAGGCTCGAGTTGTCATTGAGAATACATTTGCAAGACTCAAGAATCGGTGGCGTTGTCTGCACAAAGACAGAGTTCTACATTATAAGCCATTAAAATGTGCCAGAATCATATTGGCTTGCTCTGTGCTTCATAACTTATGTATTAATTCTGGCATACAAGACACAGAAGAAGACAGTGGTATGTGATAATGAATTATTAATATTACCAGCCTGCAACCCTTGATACATAAGAATAGGTGTTATGCTAATTATATATTTGTTTGTTTTTAGATAGTGAAATAGACATTCGAGACACTGAATATGTTCATACAGAAAGAGGAGATGCCACCACTGATCTTATAAGAGGTAGACAGTTACGAAGTCAGCTTGTAAGAAGATTGCAGTAATGTTCTATATTTTGTTTATAAATTTAGTTGTAATTAATAAAAGTTAAGTTAACTAATGTAGTCATAGATATATATTAGGTAGATTTATGTATCAATTGACTGTGGAGTTGATGCCAATCAAGTTTTTTCCATCAATCATCATGCACATATTCAATATTATTGGTTGCCTATTTCATTAGTTAAATTTTTGTTACAAGAAAATGTTATAAGTTGTGAGATTATTCCAATCATAATATCTATCCCAAGAAATATATTAGTTATCAATTCATAAAAACTGTCTTCAAGTGTAAATTATAGGATTAATCTAAACAAGTATCTTAACGCTTTGAACCCCAAGAGACAACCAGTTGGTACGATAACAATTGATTTTAATTGTGTCTGGAATATCATGTGACTTTTATCAATTGCCTAAAACCTAACCAACACCTAGTAGTTTGGCGATTAACTCTTAGTGACACTGTTTATAATTTTGAATCAAAATATAATTATTTGATGATTGATATTAATTCCAAGTAATTGCGAGGAGATGCGAGTTCGAGTCCCGCCTGAGACATAATTTTTCAAGTTTATATACTGATATTATAAATGTATTAGGTGATATCTTTCTATTGCATGTTAAGGTCCATGCAATATTAACGAAAAACAGAATTGCTATAATTGACATCTTGAAAAGAATTCATCAATCACTCATGTAAAGTAATCACAAGAAATCTGTATAGTTGTCAAAATTTTGTACTAATAAGCATCTTGTTAATTTCTTATGCTATTTAAATGAAATATTTGTAAACAAATACATACTTGGAGTTACCTACCTAAGAAGATATTGTGTAATGTTTGAAATAAAAAACTTTTTACTAACAAAATAATATCTTTACTTATTTTACCATACTTATTATAAACTTAGTCTCTACAAAACTTATTTGCTATCATTTCTAAAATATCTAAGGCTTTTAATCTAAAAATTTGGCACTCTCTCTGAACCTCAACTTCACTTGCTCGTATTCTATTTTGCTCTCTTCTCAATTCCATATAGTCTCTATGTTGCTCCATTTTAAACTTCCTCCACTCTTCATCAGAATGGAGGAATTGTTGAGCAGCTTGTTCGGTATGTGCTGGCCTGACACGTCTTCGAGGAGACCCTCGAGTCCGAGGCGGCCTGGCACGGCGAGGTGTCGTTTGCCCGGACAAAGGTTGCACATTGTGAGATATATGAATTTGGGAAGAGGACAAAGTTCGAATTGGTCCAGGTCCAGAGAAAGCTGGCTGTGTTTGTGTCCTAATGTCTCTAAGGCTTGGGGAGGAATGTCTTGATGGTGTGAGCATATCTGTATCTGTAAAAAATATGCAACATTAATTTTATAATAGTATTATATTTAAGATTAAAAATAATTCATCACCACCTTAGAAACTTTTACATCATAAAGCAATTTTTTATTTCAAAATTTTTCAAGATCTAATCTATCAATATCACTATACCAAAATTTATCAATAAAATATTTAAAACCAAAGTATTTGTTTAAACCACCCAACATCCACTTTAATCTTGAGATGTTCTACACATGTGAAACATGGCAAACAAAAAAATACATTCCTGGAATGCTAACACCACTTGAAACTGTAGTTAAGTGCCTGAGAAAAGAATGTAGCTGTCCCTTGCCATTTGCCAACACTTTCAATAAAGAAAAAAGGTACTGAACATATTATGATGTTAGAAATATTATGAAGTATTTTACCTTGGACTTCTATTGATGCAAGTATTTGAGGTGGAGATACTAACACCCTTGCCTGAGTTACTTCTCCCTGTGTGTCATGGTAAGATTGTGTAGCTGAAACATAAGAAGTTACTTACATAAATTAAATATAAAAATTTAAACTTTAATATTCTAGTCCTTAAAAAGAAGTTAACTGATATTACACTTACTATCAACTTCAACTTCTCGAAATACTTGGGGCACAGATGGTCTATCGTCTGGTGTTGGCACAGGAGGGGCTACATGTGGCACTGTGGAAGGTCCAGCCACATCCCAAAGTTGAGAGTCTGAAATATGTAATATAATTAACATACAATTTGCAAATAACATAAATAATTGGATATAACTGCCATTTAAAAATAACTTACCATTTATAATGTCACTATTCAAATTCACTAAAGGTAGTGGAGAGGGCACTCCTATAGTTGGGTGGGTCACAGCCCTCTGTAACAGAATAAAATAAATCACAAAAAAATTAAAGTAAGTAAGTTATACAGTCAACAATATATATACAAATATTAATAACTAACAGCTTTTACTGATGTGGAAAAAAGCATCATAATATTTCTACAAAATTATGTCTCTGTTTAGTCAAGTTTTAACCTGTGACAATCCAGCTTCTTCAACTGGCAAGCCGGTTGCTACTGTCACCCCTACTAGATTTAGAACTCTTGTTTCCAAATCAGTGAGTTTTGTAAAGTTGGCAGGACCACCACCAGTGCCCATAGCTGCTCTATGAAGCCGAGCGGCCTTCTTTTTGGTGTTATTTTTGTAATCGCTCCATACCTTTAACAAGCGGTAATAATAAAGAAATGAAATCACAGCTAATTATTAAATAATCTACTGCCCAAGTCCTCATAGCCAAATCCGCAACCAAAGAAAGTTAGATAACCAAATAAAATAAGTTACAATCACAAACCTTTTTCCATTTATCCGTGCTCTTGGTATCACCACTACCATCGCTATTTAATAACTGCCTTAAATGCTCCCAACTCCTTAAAGCTTTGATCCTGCCATTAGCGTCGGAGGATGGCTTGCTAAGGTCTCCATGCCTAAACAATAAAAAATCTGTTTTACACACATATTTGAGTAGCTATAACGGATTATCCGTAATGGATATTACTTTATAACATAAAATTTCCTCAGGTGAATTTTGATTTCGTAAATGACAAAAATTACTATAAAATCACACTTACTGCTCCATATATGTCACCAATAGTTCAAATTGAGTCGCACTAGTCCTCATTTTCAATTTAGTAATCTACAATTATTAACGAAATTGCAGTACAAAAACGTTTATCTTCTGAGAGGGTAATATTTGTTTTAAAAGTTTTGAAACAAACTTTTGACAAGTCTAAAAATAGATTACAATACTTCTAAATTTGATAGATATATGCTTCCGCCAAAGTCAGAGTCGAAACATGTTACTTCAAATTTGGTTGGTTTATTTTCGTCTGTGTGTCTCTATGACTTGCAACGATAACCGATACCAACATAACGAAAATAGCGCTCGCCATTCACGGCGAGCAAACTTGAATCGATTGGAGAGCGCGATTGTAACTCGTACTCGCATGTTTTCGCTTTTCACTGCAATTGAAGTTAGCTCGCTAACACGATTGTAAAGTAATTCGATGACAGTTTGTGTAACTCGTACTAAGCACTCTGTAATAAATTCAGTGTCTCGGTTTCACTTTTAATTACATCGAAAGCAGAAACGATTTTATTACGAAGGTCATCATAACTTTGTGCTTCCTCAACGTAAACAAGTCTCTTCACTTCTCCCCATAAATAGAAATCAAGAGGTGTTAAGTCGGGAGACCTGGCGGGCCACGGCACTGGCCCACCGCGCCCAATCCACATGTCGCCGTACTTCGCGTTCAAAAAATCACGCACTGACCTTGCATAATGCGGAGGAGCGCCGTCATGCTGGTAATAATGGTGCCCTGTTAAACTTAAAGGCATATCGTCTAACAAGTCCTCGATAACGCCTTGTAACATGTCCAAATAATTTCCACCGGTCAATGACCCTTCAATAAACACAGGTCCTACAGTCACATTGCCGATTATGCCGGCCCAAACATTAACACTGAATCGGACTTGGTGGTAACTACTTTTGATCACATGAGGATTACTTAGAGCCCAATAATGTTCATTTTTACTGTTGTAAATTCCAACGCGCGTAAACAAAGCTTCGTCCGTCCATAGTATGTTATTGTTATTGTTCGCAAGTAACCACTCACAAAAACGAATTCGGGCGCGTCCATCACCGTCGTGTAAGTCCTGCACGCGTTGGTAATGGTATGGGTGATAATTTTTTGAGTTCAAAAGCTTCCAAACGTAGTACTGGTTCACGTTAAAACGTCTCGCTGCCTCGCGTGTGCTAGCACACGGATTTCGCTCAAAAAATTCAATTACTGCATCGTCAACTGTTGGTGAAATTTGATTATGACCACCGCTACCAATTGCGTGTGCAGGAGTGGTGAATAATTAAAAATTAAAAAAAATATTTTTTGTTCTTTACGTAAATCGATTAAGTTACTGATTCAGAGTCGCTCCTAAAAATTTGGCAACACCTTGCAAAGTCACCCTGTATACTATTTAATAGCACAACACCAAACATCCAGCCCTTCTATAGCTTCTAATTACTCGTCTGAAAACTATTGGTCCTCACCACAATATTCATCGTCTGGTTACGGCTACACAACTAGCGGACGAGACAGCACCAGCGACACAGTCATCAGTTGCCAGCAGCGAAGATTCACAACTAGACTTAAATATTTACAGATTGTTAAAAAAATACAGTAATAAATAAATCTTACCTTAAAGTAACTATTAGTTTTTCTTTCGGTGAAATGCAATATCTGATGGTGTTCGGAGCTGATGTAATATCATCCTGGATATGCCAAAAGACGATTCTGACTGTGAACTTTCTGCGATATGATGTTTCTGCTTTTTAATTATTGTGGATATCAAATGTATGCCTAAAGATGATTCCAGATTATAAAATTATGCGTTTTGAGTGTCTGATTAATGAGTGATTGCCAAATGAGTTTCTGCGTAATGAAGATGATGCCTTCCGCTGATATGCATAATAATATTATGACATTAAAAATTCTTCGATAAAAGGTAGACCCGTGCACACTGGCCCAAACGGGGGCAAATTCAAATTATTTGTTTTTAATCTATGACCAAATACACCGTCGTTCACAATTCCGCCGTCACTGTAACGCCCCATAGACCTAACATCAATGTAAATGAATCTTTTTCTTGCGTCGACGACGGCCAATAATACTATTGAAAATATTTTTTTTACTTAAATAAATGATGCCTGAATGGGGGGGAGCTTTTATTACGACGTGTTTGCCATCAATACCACCGACGCAGTGATTAAATTGGGTGATTTTTTAAAAAATCTTCAGCTATTTCCTTCCGTTAATTTTCAGTAGGTTCTTTTAATACTAAAGGTTGAAGACGGATCCATATTGCATTAAATCGAAAAATACCGTTTTCTATTTTTGTATACTTCTGAAGTCATACCTCCGGGGCTTCTTATTTTAATGTGGGTGCAGTCTATACATGCAATCACTCCAGGAAAATGAGCTATGTCGTAGAAAGATTTTCCGCAACAAATTATTATAGCCTTATGAAATTCTGTAACAGGTAGGTACTTATTAAGTAATTTTTGTTATAAAAATAGTATTAGTTAACAGAGTTCATTTCTTCTAAAGTAGAGGGGCATTTAACAAAATCTTTAATGTTGCTAGCTATCAATATAGGGACTTTAGCAATAATTCTTGAAACTGACTGTTGTCAAATATTTATAAAATCTCCATCTAATTTCGGTAAAAAAAAAAAAAAAACAGCCGTATCAAAAATAACACCTTATAAACATTGAACTGTCGTAATACAATTATTCAATCTTTTCTTTTCAAATTCAATCCTGAAAACTGCCTATAGCGTAATATCAGCAGTGACATTGTATTGATTGTAGAACAGATACCTGTTTCTGAACCCAACGATAATAATAAAATAACACACGTTTTTTATTATTTATTTTAACCAGCTTAATCTCGCCTCAACGAGCACAATGCACACATAAAAAGTAACAGATTTTTACTGATTACACCAACAAACTTTTTACTATAGTGTAAATTGTACCATATTTATAAGATGAACTCCACCTTAATACTGAATTGTATCTATACTGAGACTATCAAGGTTGGATTCGCAATGATATGTATTTATTGACTTTTTACTGTATTGAATTATGTTCTATTGTGACTCTGTTTGTGGTCCTTTTCAAATAAATAAATGAATAATTTCCGGGGCAAATGGTAGTTATATTTTCGTTGGTTTCCTTAATTCATCCAGCATAGGCAATATAACACTTTTTACAGATTCAGGTTTAAATCTATATCGTTTCAATTCCTGGACTGAATATTTTGTGAAGGGATCTGAATAATCGCGTAAATAACGCCTCGGTCCCACTTCTCTAAACCTTCTAGCATATTCCACAAACTCAACAAAGTCACTCAGGTCAGACGTTTTGCCTAAATATAAACGCAATGCTAGTTTCGAATGATTTTCAATAATTCATTGGTAATTCTGGTAAAATAACAAAATAACCTCAAAATGTCAAAATCAATCATTAACATAGTTAAGTAGAGGTTTGGCTCTACTTAAATTTAATGATCATTAAGAGATGCTAATGCTCCGTTAAGTGACTCTGAGAGTGAACTTTTTTAAATCTTTACTAAGGAACGACTTAAGTAACCATTAAACGACTCTGAGTGCGGCGGTTAGAACAATTTTGTTACGCAGTAATCCTTTGAACATATGGCTCACTATCGACCACTTAAGAGCTCGGCAAAAAAAGGTCTTGTTTTCATGACTTCTTTGTCGACACATGACCTCGCAGCGATAAAAATGTTAGTTTCTTTCAAAGCTTACTTTGTTTCATTCATTACAAATGTTTAGTTAAAATTTTATGACCAATAAAGAAATCCGAACTATTCCCGATACTAGAAAACTTTGTATTACAGAAGGTACTATAGAACATTATCTTTAAGTGTTTTAGTAAAATCTGTAATTAGACTATATTTACGAAAGGAATAATAAAAAAACATTAAATGTTAATGTACAAAAGTAATTAAAAAACAGATTCTGAAAATAGCACAAAACAGCGCAAAAAGTTCTAAGTACAGCCATGGAGCGTGAGCAGATCTGATGCGGCAATAATGCACTGCGTGTTGAGACGACCCGCGAGACACAACACGGAGAATAAACTGACAATATGGGATGGCGAGATCATTCTATGGATTACGCCGCATACCTATTTAATAATAATAATTAAAAATTCACAGATTTCGTTATAAACACACTTTTAGTTGTTGAATATTTATTTGTTTTAAAACACTTCATGCACAAACATAAGGTACATATGGCAGACTTAATGCTAAAAGCATTCTCTACCAGTCAACCATAGTCTATACAGAGAGAATAAAGACGGCGCGAAGGAAGTGATATAACAATGAAAACACGAAAATAACATTTTGCGCAACTGAATTAGGAAGGCAAAGGAAAGCTCTTCCTACTGGCCGGGGACCAAGGTCCAATGTTCACGTCTTGGTTTATTCATATGTACTTATGTCCGATCTAAATCTTAAATATCGCGGTTTAGTCTTCATTCTTCGACTATAGCGCTATTTAGTCGCGTCAAGCCGAGTCAGCGTGTTGATGATATTTAGTGACAGCGGAAGTTACATAGATGTCGCTACAACCACTTTAATATGACAAACTCAGGAGCTGACGGGCGAGCATGCCAGATCATGTCTGAGGTTCCGAGTTCGATTTCCGGTCGAGAGTTTAGCACTAGACGAATCATGTGTCAAGTCCACTGCTGGACAAAGGCCTCTCCTAAAATTATGAATGGTTAGTCAATAATCCCCCTCCTCGATGGACCCATCAAAGCCACAGGACAACCACTGCTGTCCATGGACAAAGGCCTCCCCTAAAGAACAATGCCCACTTTCCATACATTTGAAAACCTGATAATGAAAGTTTATGTATAGACCGCAAGTATAGCAAGAATACTGCGTGACAGATTCGGGAATAATTCCCTGTTTTCACTTTTACCAGTTAAACGCCAAGAATTTAATAAAATACGACTTACTACTTTATAGGTTAGGAATTGCCGCGGTCACATTATTGACAAAAATATGCCATCAAAAACATAACTTGTAAAACACCCAAGTCGAGCAACTAAGATTTTCTAACCTAAAAAGTTGTGCAATCTATGTAACACCAAGTCGGTTCATTAGCCAGTGCCTACTTAAGGGACCTTTGTCTTAAGTTACCTATAATGTAATTAGCTAACCTGTCAACATCTTTTAGAAACCATATCAATATTTAAAAAATGTTACGTTTTAAATAAATAAATTGACTTGGTCTTTTGGGAGAGATGTTATTAATTCGTCTTGTGACTTTCCCAAAACATGCGTTTATGTCATTCTAATATATAGCACTTACTGCCGAACTCAAAGTTTTATAAGTTTTTTAAACGCCCCGTTGGTCTAGTGGTTTAAATACCAGGCCAAGATCTCGGGGTCCCGGGTTCGATTCCCGGGTCCACAAACATTCAAAGTCCGCAACCATAAAGTTTCGAATTTTTGAATATTGCTCGGGTTTGTGATTACCAACCCGCATTTGGCAAGCGTGGTGATTATGCCAGCTGTATCCCATCATTGCTCTGGTAAGTTGAATTCAATGAAGGCCTTTTCCCTGTATTGGCATGATTATTTATAGGCTGGTACAAAGTTTTTTTTAAATAATGTTTTTACTCAACTTATTATTGTTCTTTAGAATCAGATTTATAAACACATTTTTTATTGTTAATGGCCATGCTCTTAGTTTCAATCGGAACCCTAGTGTTAAGAGGAAGCCTATGATGGATCGAGCTAGTCCATAAACAGCCTATTAGATATACCTAAACAATTTTGCGTTCTACTATCCTCTACTCACGTTGTTTCGTTGAAAGATCTCGCACAGCTGGTGCGAGTCTATTAAGATAGTGCAAGCTTGCTGGTCTCATGATCGCGACAGAGCGTAGTCAGTATTCTGGTAAGAGGTTTTTTTTTCATTAATTTACTATGTAACGAGTTACCTTTAACATAATTATATCAAGATACTCGTATCTATAATTCCATTCTATTATACATATAAACAGGTACACGTACTAAATAACTGCAAATGTAACTTTGTAAGCTCATATCTTTATATAGGATTACAAAGTTATTTATGCAGTTATTGAATCTAAAAAACTAGAATGAAATTGGAAAATATTATAGTTTTTCCTTGGTTTGTACGTTAAACACTACTTGTGTTCTAAATTTGAAGCTTCTATGTCGGCTAGAAGTGCCATAACATTTTGATTACCATTTAGTCAGTCAGTCAGTGAGTGACAAAATTGAGAACTTTGACTAGTTATTATTCTCAAGCTACTTGCTCAAATTGAATGAAATTTGGAATAAAACATACTGGTGCAATGCCTGCTTGGTCACTGAAAATTCAGGCTTCTTGTTTCATTCCCAACGAAGTTATAGGAGGTCGAAAATGGCATGAAATGCTTCAAGAAAAGATAGTACGGCCGTGCCGTTTGCTCGACTTGGCGGGGGCACTGCTGTGCCCCCAGATCTATGGAAATATGCCGAGGCACGCGGCAGTACATAATATGTACCTAGTGTTTAAAAGTTAACCTATACTAATATTATAAAGCTGAAGAGTTTATTTGTTTGTTTTAACGCGCTAATCTTAGGAAGTACTGGTTCGATTTAAAAAAGTATTTTTGTGTTGGATAGTCCATTTATCGAGGAAGGCTTTAGGCTATATAACATCACGCTGCGACCAATAGGAGCGAAGCAGCAGTAAAAAAATGTTGCGAAAACGGGGAAAATTATTCATATCATTTGACGCGGACGAAGTCGCGGGCAACAGCTAGTTAACTATAACTTTGAATCATTCTACCTATTGATTCTAGAGAACTTCCACTAAGGTAAATATGTATGTTGGTAAAGTGCCAAAGAGTGTGTAGGTAATGACTACATTTTGTAAAGCACCTACCTACTAACTGACACTACTTTTTTAGTTAAAATATATTTTTATGAGTAAGCACTAAAAGAATTGCAATACTTTATGCTAAACTAGCTTTTCGCTCGCGAAGAAAATAATGTCAATCAAATACTTACCTACAGTACTTCAAGCAACAAATCTGGGAAAAACTGGAATAATAAATGAAACATTAATGTAAGAAGATATATTTATATTTATAAATTGAAATCGAAATCTCTTATTATAACATCATTTAACTGTTTAGCAGGGCCAGATATATTTTCTTCGTATCTAGCCCATCCAAAGTACCATACCAATGTCATGACGTGGGCACAACACCCAATGGTTCTGCGCCCGACCAAACAATTGCAACAATATTCAATGATGCTAGCTCTACCAGACACATTGTTTTCTATTAAAATATAGACGTAATATATTTTTCTGGAAATGTGCCTGGACTTACTTTTTCCCCTTATTAAAGTAGTGTCACCACTTCCTCTCACATTGTATTGCGAAAAATCCTGTGTGTCCCTACAAACTTCTATTCGGTAAGAGCCATGAAACCTAATATGTTCGCCATAATAAGATCTGGCTTGCCTTATCTAGTAAGTACCTAGGGCAAAGAGAATCAACTCACTATATGTAAACCTAGGGAACGTAAACTGATTATCCCGGTCTGCTGTAATACTTTGAAATACAGTAGACCTTCTGTTCATATTTAACTCTTCAACTAAAAGGGCTAAATTATTCTCAAATTGATTCTTTCTTTTATTATAGAGACGATTTCATTTGCATCGTCCCTATCACGATAACGAACACCAAATCTGTTAAGTAAACTAGCGGCTATTTGAAAGTTATCCATCATATAAGGAACAGATTTATTGAAATAATCTTGCCTCAAAAGTTTAAAATCCCTTTTAAATTGGCCATTCATAGCCTCAACTACCCAACAGCATATGGTGACACAACGACTCCTATTGGCCTATTTACAACCTTCTAGCATTCTCATGGCATCACGGAAACCCCTGTCCAATATAAAGACATAATTTTCTTGGAAATATGATCTGAGAGGAGTAGTGTCATCGTCAAATAGGGAAAACATGATATCAGCATCAGTTGTGGTAGCCTTGTATGGACCGAAGCACTCCAAAATGTAACCATCACAAGCAACAAATAATAATGACTTTAATAAATTCCTATATTTGTGAAGGGAATAAGTATCTTTTTGAAAGGAATAATTAGAACTTTTATTTATGTAAATGTAAGTCCCATCACAAATAATTATTGCATTTGTATAGTTTTCATCGTAAAAACCATTAGGTATAGTTAGATTGTGTTCCATTAGCTGTTCTCTTGACATGTGGGTTATGCCGAGATTCCTAGGAACAAAATCTTGGATAAGAATTACCCTACATTTGTTCATTAAACGTTCTAAGGTACTGCGAGGTACATAAAGCAATGTAGACAAACGAATATCTGATTCACTCGTCCTTATTTTAATTAAGAGTGCTGCTAAGCCTAACATTCCATTGTGCATTTCTTGTATGCGAGGAACTTCCTCCAGAAGAGCGAAATAGTCTTGTTTGGACCTTCCAGTCAAAAAAAAAACTTTCTCCAATTTCGTGAATACCTTCGACATTGGAGAAATCAAGATATGGTTTAAACGAATTTACGAAAGAAAATATATGTTCCACTTGTTGAGGGGTGAACGTTCTTAAACTATTGCTCCGAGTCATAAAGATTACCCCACTCATTACTAGTTCTATGTTCTGTACAGACACGGCTGTGAATACATAATATTAGTCTATTCACAAGTATATATAGATTACTAATCTATTCAGCTGTTTCGGCTTTGTTTTTAATAAATTGGTTGATATTACTACGACTTCTCTCCTATATTTTCAATCCGTAGTGAACAAGATATTAATAAAATTAAGCCCTAACAATTATATGAAACTAAATTTTTATTGTAATGATTTAGGAGCTAATTGGTTGGTATCTAATCTGTACGCCCTTTCCTGGATTTATGTGATAAACATTTTAAGCATCTCATCGTATGTCTGCCATAGTAACTTGTTCAAGTGTACCCTATATTGCGTGACAACTCATAAAAGTTATAGTATACAAACTGTTGGACGTATTACGCACTATTGTAAAGGTATTTATGCCGCCACAAGCAATGTGTTCTTGAAACTCAATTTTTTTTCTCAACACACCCTCTGCATATTAATTATTCACTGATCACTTTTACTGTCGATTATTATTGTACTGGAACCAATTTCAATTCTAAAAACTTAACTTATAGTACCAAAACTGCCGAGGGCTAAGAACAAAACTGCATACTCTTTATATGAATATTATCTCCCATACGTATGACATAATCATTTTAACAGAGACCTATCTGCACGCTGATATTGGGGACACTGAATTCAGTACCAAGTGTTTAGGAAGGACAGAGATCGTTCGGCGTCCGGCCGTCAGGACGGCGAAGGCATACTGGTGGCGGTGCATCGTTCGCTTAGTGCTGTAGTGCGGCCCGATGTATCGGCGCATGAGTCATGCCCCTGCACCCTACCGCCGCTTATCGACTTTTTATTGCTTGACTAACGATTTGGGGACCAAAACTTCGTTATAGCGGCCGTTTATATTTCACCCAAACAAAATTTCGACACATATAATACTTTACGCAATATTTTACAAGAACAGTTATCTGAGACGACCATTAGTTTTTTTACTGATCGGAGATTTTAATCTACCGAGTCTTTGCTGGAATAATACTGGACAAGTCTTAAAACCAATAATAGATTCAAATTTGAGTACCTCATGCTGGCGACTCAATAATTGTATATCATTAATCAACGGCCAGCAGATGAACTCCTTCTTAAATAAAAATAATAGAATCTTAGATTTAGCCATAACAAATACGAATAATTATAACCTTTCATTGGTGACAATGGTGACTAACCCGTTAGTACTTCCTGATGATTATCACCCCCCATTCAAAGTTCATATAACGTTATCAGAGCCACTAAAATATCTACAACGTAATACTACATATCGAAAATGCTATAAAATGGCTGACTTTGATAAAATAAAAGATGTTATAATGAAGATCGATTGGGGAAAGTTATTACTGGATATGGATGCTGAGGATGCAGTGTCATGTTTCTATGAGGAAATTTATAAAATTATTAAAAGATATGTGCCAATTAGAGTTGTAAAACACAATCGCTATCCTTGCTGGTTTACGCCAGAGTTAATTCAAATATACAATAAAAAAAAGAGGGCCTGGATAAAAATTAAAAAATACAGGGTGAAATTTTAACCACCTTCCAAATTTTTATAAATCGATCTACAAGACAAAAAACAAATAACGTATTTTTTCTTTTGGTATAGCCCAGTACAAAAATACCAAGATAAAGCACTTAAAAAATGTCCGCCAAAAATCTAAAATTTTTGATACGGTCGCCTAGCAACACTTTTTTTACGCGTCGCGCATCTTATTCATTCATTACGATACTATTCATATGTTTTTGATTTTTTCCTTTATACTTTAACAGGTCCAGGACCGTAAAAATTGAAAAATATTTTCGGGTGACAACTTGATTTACATTTTTAACTTCATAAATAGGCTCTAAACACGACACTGAACGCCTATAAAAATTTTGGAAAGTGGTTAAAATTTCATCCTGTAATGAATCAAATTAATTTGGACTTCTGCGAGGAGATGCGGGTTCGAGTCCCGCCTGAGACAAAATTTTTCAAGTTTATATACTGATATTGAAACTAAATCTTGACATTCCGTGGGCAATAGTCCTCTAGCCATTAAATGCTCCGTAGCGACGGCGACGCTGTGGCTGAACACCTGTACGGCTATCTTGACTCGCATTTTTTTATTTTTTTCTGGTACTACATGCTCTTCCGTCAGTTTTTGCAGGCAACGTAGTTCTCCAAAAGACTTGTCTGCAGTATATAACATTTGAAAGTATTCCCACTTTACTGTTTTTTCTTTATCGTTGTTATCAAAATCTGTGTAATACAGATCTTTAGTCAAAAGATTGTTTCGAAGAACTTTGAGAAGATGTGGCACGTCAAAGAGTAGGATTTTTATTTTGAATTTCAAAGAACTCATCACCCCTCAATCAATAAATTAATTCATTTATTTGCTAATAAGTAGGGTACATATAATTTGATATTAAATCTACAAGGAACATGACCTGCTTAGCCATAGTAATAGCATACAAATATTTGGTACATAGTTAGGATACATAAAAATATCATGCAAAATCATTGTCGAGAAATTCTTTAACACTGTACATGCAACAATCTATGAGCCACTCTTTAAGACTGTGAGTCATAGAAATAGTAGACCCTGTCTTAAACCTATCCGGGATTTTATTATAAACTTTAACACACATATAATAACAGTATTTTTGAATAATGCAGTTTTGGAGGATAATTTATAACAAGCCTGTTAGAAGATCTTGTATTTCTTGGATATACTCGTATAATATCTTTTGCTGTTTTAAACAAATAAATATTTAAATATTTCGAGAATATACATACTGGGCACTGTAAGTAATCTTAGTTGTCTGAAAAGGGCCTACAAAAGTCAAAGGGTCCTCTGCGACAAATTGCTCTGATAATTTTTTTTTGCACAATAAAGATTCTCTGAACATTTGTGCCGTTTCCGCAAAGAATGAGTCCGTAGTTAATGCTTGATGCAAGATAACCGTAATAGGCTAACATTGTAACATCCAACTCATTTCTTTTCCCCTTTTTTAATATTTTTCCTTTGTTTCCGCCACTATTCGCTTACTGCACTTACGTTCACAGTACTTTGGTCGCATACGGAAGACACAATTATGAGCCCAGCTTCAAAACGTTTTTTGCTACTTCTCTTATCAGATTTTTTAACTCAGAGTATTCGTGAAATAATATACCACCGGTTGTTTAAATGATCTTTTCACACCTTTTTTTTACCATGAACACCAATGCATGGTTAGCTAATTTTGGCTCTCCCTGGTTAGTAAATCCTTTAAGTTTATCACCAGCTGAATCAAATTGTATTTGTGGAGATATCGACATTTCATCGAAGATCAATGTGCAGAGACGATCTTCATGGTCTAAATCCTTCACAGTTTTCTTTATTATGTCAAAAACAATTTCATTTATTCCTGGAGTTATTTTTATTTTACTTAGTAATTAATCTCTTTAGTGTTTTAGGTGCTGGCAATGTGAAATATTTTGACAACAGGGAGTAACATTTGGGGCTTCTTTTGTACAAAGATAATGATAGAACTTTTTCTTCAAATTGGAATCGGCGCCCTTCTGGTTTTTAGGTGCTTGGTTCTGTATATTCATAAAAAGTTTTTCAGTGCAGTGCGATGCGCGATCGGAAACGGACGCGCACAACTGCCTAAGCGAGAATTATTACTAATTCACGGCACGCGCGGCATTAGCCGTAGCGCGTAATTTTTCACTATGGGCTCACATCAAGTCATAGTGAACGAAGTGTTAGCGTTTATCCAGAACGCCATCGACACAATGGACGAAGTCAGCATCGTGCAGATCTGCAAGTCGTCGAACTTCAAGCTGAGATTTGCAGTGGCAAGGCGCTGCTTTATCGGAGCATCGGTAAAGCCGATGAGATGCCATCTCGCCGGAGGGATGGAGGTGCGAAGAGTCTCTAGGATATCATCACCCTGTTGAAAGAGACCGACCCTGACGACGTGCCAACGTTCGTGGCGAAGGATCTGCATAAGCTGCCTCCCGTCACTTTCGACCACGTCGACGTCACCAGGCTACTCACGGACATCATCTTCTTGAAAACGAGTCTGGCTGAGGTTCAATGCAAATTGGAGGCCTCCGAAAACACTATCAGTGGGTTGCGAACCGAAGTCATGTTGTTAAGAAACACAGCTACGGTAAGTAGGTCACCGGAGGCCGCCAACATGAACACTCGTCGTGGAGGGCAAAACGCATCCATCAGCAGTTTTGCTTCAGCGCATACGGATGCGTCACCGCCTGCCGCTGCCGTGCGCCCCGCCGCTGCCCCCTCCGCCCCGGCGGAGACGTCACGCGTGTGTACGTCGACCCCTCAACGTCCATACGCTGCAGTCACCGCTGCTAACCAACCCGCCAAGGGACAACCCGAGCGGGTTAAAAAAGTGGGGGGACACCAAGAACGACCGGTCTCTAAGGATATACCGCAGAGACAAGAAGACGGTTGTGATGACGAAGGTTTTATAAAGGTGGAAAGGAAGAAGAAGTCCGCCTGCCGAAACTTTTGTGGCACCGCCCCGACTGGACCGAACCACCTGCTGCGTCCGGCTATCCCGACAACGCAATTGTACGTGTCCCGCCTGCATTACTCCACGAAATCAGAAGATATTGTGGAGTACATCAGAGTGAAAGCCAAATTTACTCTGAGGGTCGAGCGGCTGGTTTCCCGCCATAATGTGAATTTTAATTCATTTGTGGTGAGAGTGCCAACCGCACATCTGTCGACCTTCGTGAAAGAAGATTTTTGGCCTAGAGGTGTTTTGTTTCGACGATTCCGCGGTCGGATACCTGACACGCGCAACACTTCGCCGCCTTCTCTACGTGTATTAGACAATAAATAGTTATTTTTTAGTTATGTATATTATGTATGTTAGACTTTAAGGTATGTATTGTATGGGCCTTTTGTTGCCTGATTTAAATGAATAAATAAAAAAATACTGTCAATTTGCTCACAACTTTTTCAAACATTCCATGTTTCGAAAACTTATCAGCTTGTTCAAGCCTTTGAAAGAGTTCAAATCTTTGAAATCTTTGCTCAATGTACTAAAACTACGCATTATAACCACACATCCATCAATTGTAATAGAAATAAAGATACTAATATTTTTACCTTGACAACTGTATTTTATAAAAAAAAACCTGTTGACATAACATAGATCATGCTTTCGTTAGTGGTAAAATGATAGCTTAGTACTTATTAGAAAATTATGAACACATCGAACTTTTTTCTATATCTTCCCTGTGCGATATCTATTATCAGAAAATTGTGTTGATCTTTCCAAATTTCCGAGCATATATTTAAAAAAAAAACCAAGTCATGTCAGTATTAACGTGCTCATTGTAAATATGTTTGAGATTAATATCGTCTTGTTTAAAGATTATTAAGAAGTTAGCATTATCACGTACCAATTGTCTTGGTATTTTAGAGTATGTTTGTGACAAATAAAATCAATCAAAATTGTTGTGTCTACCCATGGTAAAATAATCGCGAATTATTAACTGACGATCACATACAACGTCATCAAATATAATGATGGAATTCGGGAGCGCATCTTTGGGAAGAATAACTTCATCATGCTCATTGAATCTAAAAAACTTTATCCCATCTACTGATTTTAACACATTTTGTAAAAAGCAGTAGTTAGGTTGAAAAGCTGTTTTAGAATATAAATAAATGTTACGAAACTTCAAACCATTTTCGTGTAATAATAAACTTATCATAACGTTTGTTTTTCCACAATTTGAAGGACCACAAGTTATACACCTTATGGTATTAGGTAAAAGCTTGCTATGTCTAACATTCTGCTTTTTGGTATCAACGTTCAAATTATTAACCTCCAATGAAAGAGTTTGTTTAACGAGCTTTATTATAGAAATGAGGGCTGAAAGTATGTGAATCTTCCTTAAATATGATTTAGAAAGTATTCAAATTAAAGTTTATTCATATTTTTATAATATATTTTCGGTAGTAAATATTTTGTTAGTGTAGGTATAAGGAAAAATTAAAAAGTCTTAAATCAATTTAATAATTATATTTTCAGTTATGACAAACATTAATAAAAAAGATAGGTATACAATATTAGAATTATATTTGCACTTTAAAGATCAACATATTTATAGAAAGATAAAATTGCACTTAAAAGATTAGCATAATTATAGAAAAATATACAATATTATCATAATACAATAAATGCAGCTTATTTTATTTATCAAGTTGTTAGGGTATTACATTTAAAATAAAGTATCACAATGCCCCCCCCCCCCCCCGGTAAAGTTTCTATTTGGTTTGACATAACTTGTCGTTTATCGTCCTGTCTATTTAACACCAGTTTGTTAATTCTCTGTGAATATAATACATGTTTTAAAGAGTTATTTAATTTGGGATTTATACCATGTACCTTACTTATTATCAGTTCTCCCGTAATCATGGCGCTTGCAACAGTGCCGAAATATCGGAAACTCATAATAAATAAGGTACATGGTATAAATCCCGAATTAAATAACTCTAGTGATAGTGACCATGAATGTTTAAATCAGTATGTTTTAAAGATCTTATTAAATTCATACTGCATCTCATATTTATATTTTTATTTAATGTGTTTTCATAGTGACTCGTTTTCAGTTTCTAAGTTACAGACTTTGATACACCTTTTGCTTTTTTAATCAGGGTTTTTGTACTCTCGATACAATAGAGTTTTGCTTGCAAACCAATAAATTGTTTAATAATATCACCACCCATATCGTCTTTAAAAAGACCTGGTATTTTCGCATTCAAGGCAGGCATACCATAAACATTATTCTTTTCAAAATTACTAGTATCGTAATAAGCGATATTTCTTTTCATTTCATTATAAAAGTCATCAGTATTTATTAAATAAAGTAAAGTGTAGGTGTCAGTATAACATAATTTACTTGACCGTTATACTTCTTTTTAATGAAATTATAATTAAAATTATACATATGTTGTTTCGCATATTTAAGAACTGAAAACCATATGTATATTGGTATATCTATTTTTATTTTTGTTTTTATTTTAATATATTCAGGATAACAACAACCATAAATAACTTAAAAATATTACAACGTGTTACTTATTCTATGGCCAATTATAGTTATCAACTTAGTAATTTTAAACTCGCAGAGATAGACGTAAACAACAATAGAAAAAAAAAGGTTATTATGTTAAGAAATAAATAATGTAGGTACATTTAAATAATATTGCTAGGTGATACGCGCCACATACCCACCGCGCACCCACATACCCACTCTAAAAGTATCTTTTCTAATTTTAATCCCTCAACCCCCAGGAGGCACGCGCGTGCCGCGATAACAATTGATTTCAATTGTGTCTGGAATAACTCACGATCGAGGGATTTAACTGAATAGCAACAAAATTAACTGAAAAAATGGCTATTCTCTCTAAGTCGGGTCTTGATGTTAGTTTTTCTGCCCCAATTTCTTTATTTGTTTTATTATTCGTGTCTCTCCATTTCGTAACCAACTTAACGTCAACCTGTTTTCTTTTGTTTTCAATTTTCTTCCCAAAAATAGCGTTATTTAAAAGTTTAAAAAAGTCTTTTTTAAATGTGGAAGATTAATTTTGACGAAAATTTGTATTTAAATCTATGTATTTAGCCAAAAAATTGTGCTGTGGTAAACTTATGACTCGGTGAATTATTTTCAACTTTAAACCATTTCTCATGCATTCTTTTAAATATATACTGTTGAATATACTATAACAATGTTATTACATTTGCCCATAAGGTTGGCAACACTTTGTTGATGGGTTGGTTATGCAGATCCTTTTTTGTCTATACTTACCTTCTTGAGTTTGTCTATTGCACGAGACGGTTGGTTGATACGTTAAGTTAATACAGTTTGGTGAAAAAGCTCTGCGTTTTATTACAAAATAATAACAGGTTATGGGCCCAGGCACATAATCCGTTATCTAATTGATTTTGTAATACAATTTGAAAGTAAGACGTTACTATCAGTTACTCATCGGCGGAAAAGAAAGTGAGGTTAAAATTTTCTGCAATCTCACGGCGTGACTTGGTGAATCGTCGGAAAGGAAAACTTGTTCTGGGTTGTGAACGAGGTCGGAAAATGGAGAGTAACAACAGTGTAAACGTGATCAAGCTGGAGGGTTCCAGAAATTGGAACATATGGAAATTCCAAACGATGGTGCTGTTGAGAGGCCAAGGTTGGCTTAACATCGTGGAAGGAAAATGTGTGAAGCCCGAAGCTGCTGCTGAAATACCTATATGGGAAGCTAAAGATGCCAAGGCGCAAACGTTACTGGTCACACGGATGACGGAAGAGGCGATGTTACACATCATCACATGCAATAGTTCTGCTGAAATGTGGAGAAAACTGCAAAGCGTGTATGAGCAAAAGACTGAAACAAGTATACACATAATACAACAGCGATTTTTCCAGTACAAATACCAACCAACAAATTATTATGTCAATTTAAGATATAACGAAATAGCCGTTCAAAAGGCTGACGATGTAACATTCCTGGGAATAGAGTTAAATGAAAACTTAAATTTTAAAACTCACGTCTATAAGGTCTGCAGCAAAATCAATAGATTCGTTTACGTACTACGACGCTTGAGACGTAAAACGTCTCTTCATGTTACTTTGTCCGCTTACTACGGCTACGTTGCGTCAAATATAGCATACGGGCTTCTGTTATGGGGAAACAGCATAGACGCAAACAAGGTACTTATTGCCCAAAAAAAATGTATACGTGCTATATGTGATAAAGGTCCCTTTGACTCTTGCAAACCACTTTTTACAAAATTAGGAATCCTTACCGTTCCTTGTATGTATATTCTAGAAATATACAAGTTTGTCAGGCATCATCCAGAATTATTTAAAAAGGCCAGCGAAATATATCCTCGAAATACTAGAAACAGTAACAGACTTGCTTTGGACTTTCAACCAAGAACCTCTCTATTTCGGAAAAACTGTTATTGTATGTGTGTGAAGGTATATAACCATATTCCAAATCAATTTAAGTGTGGACCTGTGTATGTGATGACAAAAAAACTACGCCAATGGCTAATAAATAAGGGTTATTATAATTTATCAGAATTTTTTAATTGTATGACTTAATTTATTATTTTAATTTTGCATGTTAAATACTATTAACTGAATAGAGATCTAAATATTGTATCTGACATCTTATGTACCTATTCTTCGCAAATAAATACTTTGACTTTGACTTTGACTTTGAAAAAGGTATCGATATGTCAGTTTTCTTAGCCAAGATTCAAGAAATGCAAAACCAGTTGAAACAGATGGGCGAAGAAATCTCTAATAAGTTCGTTATTACAAAAGTGTTGATGTCATTGCCTGACGAATACAAGCATTTTGTGTCAGCGTGGGAGTCGGCACCTGACGATAAACAAACCATTGATAACTTGGTGGCTAGATTGTTAATTGAAGAAGAAAGGTTGAAAGGAAAGTATGAGGAGTCCCAACAAACATCATCTTCTGCGTTCGTCGTGAAAAAAAAAGACAAGTAAAGTGTTTTAAGTGTGGCAAAAGTGGACATTATCAAAGTGACTGCAGAGACAATAAAATTAACAGTGAAGAAAACGTAAATAACAACTGTTTCTATTGTGGCAAGTTCGGACATTACAAGGCGCAGTGTAGGTTTAGACGCCAAAAGTTTAATAAGACTGTTAACAAGACAAAGAGTAATGCGTTTGTAGTGTCTAGATCGTTACATGAACTGCATAAATCAAAGTGGTTAGTAGACTCTGGTGCTAGTGAACACATGTGTCGAGATCGCGCATTGTTCACATCATTCACAACAAGTACACCGGAACAGTCAGTGATCGTGGGAAATGGTGCTGTAATTAGTGCCCTTGGTTGCGGGCAGGTGGCGGTGCAAGTTTCAAACGGGAACGAATGGATTGATACCGTCATAGACAATGTCTTGTTCGTTCCGGAGCTAAAGAACAACCTGTTTTCGGTCAATCGCGCTACAGATAAAGGATACGTCATGATGACAGATGAAAAGTCATGCAAATTTTATAAATCTAACGTGTCGTGTCTAAGTTTGTGCAGTGGCAGAAAGAATTGGAGATTCTTATTATATGGAATTACGGTACAAAAATGAAACTGCAAGCACTGCAACACTAATGCAGAATGATTTGAATGAGTGGCATAAAAGACTGGCGCATCAAAACTTTACTTACGTAAATGATATTCTGAAAAGATATGATGTTGATGTGAAACAAACTACTAAACCTGATTGTGAAAGTTGTTTAATTGGAAAGATACATCGTTTACCATTCAACAGAAGTGAATATGTGAGTACAAGAACTTGTGAACTAATTCATGCCGACACTTGCGGACCAATGGAAGAAACATCTATTGGCGGGTCCAGATATTTTGTTATACTGAAAGATGATTATTCTAACTACAGGAGTGTGTACTTTGTCAAATCAAAACATGACATAAAACATTGCATTGAAAATTTCTTAAATAAGGCTGAAAACATAACAGGAAATAGAGTGAAGTTGTTTCGAAGTGACAATGGGCTAGAGTTTGTTAATAAAGAAGTAAAGACTATGTTTTCAAAACGAGGAATAACACACCAAACAACAGTACCTTATACGCCAGAACAAAATGGGAAAGCTGAAAGAGAAAATAGAACATTGGTGGAAGCAGCCCGGACAATGTTATATGAAGGAAACTTACCAAAGAAACTGTGGGCGGAAGCAATTAATACAGCAGTATTTGTTCTGAATAAAACTGGGAAAAGTCATGAAAAAGGAAAGTCTCCATTTGAATTATGGACACATAAAAGGTTTGACATTCATCAATTAAAAGTCTTTGGTACAGAAGTATATGTTCACATCCCGAAGGAAAGAAGGAGAAAGTGGGACAAGAAAGGTGAAAAGGGTGTAATGGTTGGCTATGAAGAAAATGTGAAAGGGTATATAATTTATTTTTCTCAACGAAACACAGTGGAGACAAAGAGAGATGTTGTATTCTTGAACAGAGTTGGAAAAGAGGAAAAACTTCAAGTGAAGGAAAGCGAAGAAAATGGAATAACAACATCAATAAACTTGGAAGAAATTGTACAAAATAATAACCCAGAGATAGATGTGGACGAGCCAACTACTAGCTTCGATGCAACAATGAAGGTGACTCATACAGGTAGTGTTGAACAGGATGGATCAGAATGTGACTGTGACAGTGAGTACTTACCATGCAGTGATGAGGAACATCTACTGGACAAAACTAGTTCACCGATAGAAGTAAGAAGCAAGCGGGTAAGAAAACAGACATCATTTTATAAATGTAATTTTGTACAGGTAGATGAGAGTGAGTGTGAGCCAGTTACATTCACAGAAGCTATGGAAAGAAGTGATGCGAATAGGTGGAGAGAAGCTATTGCTAAGGAATTACAAACCCTAAAAGACAATAACACATGGGATGTTTGTGACGTACCGGTAAATGTGAAAACAGTTAGCAGTAAATGGGTTTTTAAGATTAAAAATGTAAACAACACAATACAATATAAGGCTAGGTTAGTTGCCAGAGGGTTTGAACAACAGGAGTCATTCAATTTTAATGATGTTTATGCTCCAGTCGCAAAGCTGTCTACATTTAGGTTATTTGTAGCAGTAGCAACAAAATTAAATGTACCTATTTATCAGATGGATGTAACGGGGGCCTTCTTATATGGGGACATAAAAGAAGAAGTGTATGTTAGTTTACCTGAAGGGGCTTATTCAGGAAGTAATAATATTGTCAAATTAAAGAAGTCTCTGTACGGTTTGAAAAATTCACCTAAATGCTGGAATGAAAAATTTAATACAGTAATAACTAAAGAAGGGTTTTTAAGGTCAAAATGTGACTCTTGTCTATATAAAAAGAATAATGGCACAGATAAAATATTTGTATTAATTTATGTAGACGATTTGTTAATATTTGGTACAAAAGAAATTGAGATAACAAAGCTAAAAAATGTATTGAATAAAGAATTTGAGATGAAAGATCTAGGATTAATTTCAGATTTTTTAGGAATAAATGTAAAACAAAATTTGCAAAATGGTACAACTATACTATCACAGAGAAATTATTTAGAAAATGTAATTAAGAAATTTAAGATGGAAAATTGTAAACCAATGATGACACCTATGGATCAAAACTTTAACAGTAATAGATTTAACTCTAATTTAAAATGTGATAACAGCAATGGTAACATTAAAGGAATTTGTAGGCAAATAATTGGCTGCCTTATGTATGCTGTTTCAGGCACCAGGCCTGACCTTTGCTTTGCTATTTCTATGTTGAGTAGATATCAGAACTGTGCAAATAATGTTTTGTTAAGTGCGCTTAAGAGAGTGTTGCGCTATGTAAAGTACACCATTAATTATAATTTGGTTTATAAATGTAATGATACAATGCTGCAAAGTTTTTGTGATGCTGATTGGGGAGGCGAACAAAGAGATCGAAAGTCAACTTCAGGGTACCTATTCATTTTCGCAAATTGTTTAATAGTATGGTGTTCTAAAAAGCAATCATCTGTAAGTCTGTCTTCTACTGAAGCAGAGTATGTTTCAATGAGTATGGCGGCTAGTGAGGCATGCTGGCTTGTCAATCTGTTAGTTGATTTTGATTTTCAAAATATATGTCCAGTAAATCTGTTTTGTGACAATCAGTCAGCAATATTAAATGCCAGTACAGAATCTGTCAAACGCTTAAAGCATGTAGATATTCGATATCATTTTGTTAAAGATTTAATTAAGAATAATACGATTCGCATTCAGTACATATGCACTTCAGAACAACCAGCAGATATGTTAACAAAATCCCTAAGTAAAGAACTGATTATAAAATTTCTGAAACAATGTTGCGTAGGAGATGCAACTAATTTATATTAAGAACCATTTCTGTCATTGATATATTTTCTTTTAAGCATTAGAATATTATATTTACATAATGTATAACATTGAGAGGGGGTGTTGAATATACTATAACAATGTTATTACATTTGCCCATAAGGTTGGCAACACTTTGTTGATGGGTTGGTTATGCAGATACTTTTTTGTCTATACTTACCTTCTTGAGTTTGTCTATTGCACGAGACAGTTGGTTGATACGTTAAGTTAATACAGTTTGGTGAAAAAGCTCTGCGTTTTATTACAAAATAATAACATATACAATGTATAACGTAATAAAATTTGTCATATAAATTTGCAATGAGTTTTTTTGTTTTGCTACCGGGTGGAATATGTTTTTCCGGTGCAAATGGCAAATCACTATGACTTGAATGTAAATTATTAGGATAAACCAGATCCACTTCTAAAATGTATCCAAATTCAGCATCATCAGGTATGTTTAATATATTTAAATTTTTAATTTCTTTATCAGATAAAAATCTGAAGTCAGACATAGGCATTTTCTGCATCGAAGCATAACCGTACAGATTATTACAGTCTAAGTAAATAAGATATCTAGATGGTTCTGATTTATCATAGTTATGCATGTATTTATTGTTCGCTTTAGAATGTCTAAGCGAACACTGAGCTAAGCCACCGCGTATTCCTTTTTCTGTCATTTCATACATATCTTTGTCATCCAGCAAGTCTAATTTAACACCTGTATATAAAAGCAGGGCATCCCATCTTAAACCCGGAGATGTAACATAATAAGCTAAGTCGAGTTTATAATACTTAAGACTACTATTTCTAAACTTTTCAAAAATATCACATAAAAGCAACACATCACATTTTAAATATAAGTCTGTATATTCTCCTAACGTTTTGATGTTAAAGACTTTCCAAATTGTATGTGCACGAGAATCTTTACTAATGTGCTCACTGGTTAGACTATTGCAAAATTGTTGTCTATTTGGTAACGATTGTTCTTCAAATCAAATCTGAGTCTGCTAAGGTTTTACTTAAAATATCTGAACTGGAATTGAGAAACTGAAACGAGTCTAAAAACTTTATTTGAATTGTTGAAGGAAAATTTGTGTTTTTCAAATATTTTTTGAATGATATATACTTTTCTTTCATCCTCGGGATAACTTTGATATCACCTTCATATTTAGCTAATTCTTTTATGAATAAATGAGCATCATAGTTTGCTAAATTGTGAAAAATTACTGTCACAAAAGGGCAAACTCTATATAATAAGATGTATTTAGTATGAGCAGTACCTCTGAACATACAAGTTATATAGTCATAATCAGCGACTTTATCAGTATTTATTAATGGTAGTTTACAAACATGACAAATACTTGCATTACGATATTCATCTTTTTGTGATTGAGTTAACGGTAGCATAGGTTCCTTTTGTCTAAGTATTGCTTTTATATTACTTATATCCTCTATTAGACGTTTCATAAATACTTCCACACAATCTGATCCTCTATATAGCACAAGTTTATTAAGACTTTCATCATGCGAACAACAAATGTAATAAGCAAAACATGAAGGTTGATGTTATTTGTAAGTTTCAGTATGACAACTGTTTTTTTCATCATTATTTAATAGTAACCTTTCAAAATCAGCATAAATAACAAAATTTATTTTTTGTTGCCTTTCATATATTTCGAATTCTAATTTACTATTTTTACTTGGTAAAACTGTTAAATCTTTTGAACAAGTGTGTGAATTATATTTTTCCTGTGTTACAAAAAACTGAAGACAACTTTCAAATAAGTACGTTTTACCATGATGTTTACTTAATTGTCGACGAGTAAGTTTGGCTAAGTCTTCTATTAAGCATTAATGACCTCTTGATTTCTGCTCAAAATACAATAGGTTTACATGATTTTCTTTTCTCTGCTTTGTCATGTATAATGGGCCTGTGATATGATTGGTTTTATTTAATCCATAAATGCTGACACTAATAGAAGGATTAATTTTTTCGAATAATCTAATATCTGTGTATGATGGCGGATAGTTCATTCCTTTAATGTTTAAAACTGAAGAGTAAAACGGATACAAACTCGTCCTATTAACGTTTTTTGTACATGGAAATAAAGCGGCCACTATACTCCACGCAAAACAATGATTGTCATAACTTTTCACATTTAGACAACTTTTAGTACTGCTTATTTCTTTAGGTAGTTCTAAATAGCTACCACCCCTTAAAGGGGAGTATTTATTAATGATTATTTCTAAATGACTGACAGAGTTAAAACACGAGCCTGATTCACAGTGTTGAAATTCGCTTAGTTTATTGATCAAATTATTCTGAGTTTTTGAGTACAGTTCAGATAAATCAGTATTTTTAAATATGGTCTCATACTTTGCATTAAATGATTTCATTTGGATTTCATCTGAAATGGGTAATTTGAAATAAGCAAACAATTCAAAATTAAGTTTTATGGAACCATGTCTTGACAAATTCGTGACTAATAGTTTTTTCACATCATCTGTAATTCTGTGTAAAAATTCTTCAGGAGTTACACAATCATTAAAAGAGTTTACTCTATAAGTAACTATTCTCTCTCGAAAAGCTGAAGCTATAATATTAATGTTACTCGTATCAAAACTAGTTTTCAATAAGCAATTATTTTTATGTAAATTAGTTCTTAAATGAAATCTGTACGAACTTTCTAATATTTCAGTATTACATTCAGGACAAAACTTAAATTTATTTGTATTTATCTTTTCATTCAAGGCTTTGGTGGGGTATTTATCTGAAAGAATAGAAATATAAATATGTTAATTATATTTTAATAAGCATCTTATTCTTTAATATAATGAAGAAACTTATATTAAGTAAGGTTATATAAATAGAGAAAATGTAATTAATGTTTGTAATCTAAATTATAAATCATTATAAAAGAGCTTAATTTATAGGGACTCATTTAGAACTTTATTTATTTAATTTATGATCATGTGAACCAAATGACACAATGAATAAATAAATGGTTGAATCATGAATGAATGAATTAATGAATGATTAAGTATAGAATACAATTCAAGAATTTAACATTTTATTCTTTACTGATTCGGTGAACTAACATAGGTGATCGGACAATCTTAGAAGTTCTTTTTTACTTCTTTTAACAATTTGACCAAATAGCGATATGCTGGATTGTCATCATCTATTTTAGTTTTCAGCGTTACTACAGCATGACGCCACTTGTTCATTGGTGAAATATTTTCACCAATGAATTGTTATTTTTTATTTTTTATATTGTCAACTGACTTAATTAATTGCGTTTTAATTTCGTAATCCATGATACCTCTAGTAATTACTCGTATTATGATTGCAGCGTTGCTCTCAAATAACGAAATGCAAGTGTATTTTTTCTTTATATAAGTAGTTTTTATAGGAATGTGATCCCTTTAATCCAGTTTCTACATATGGATGAAAGTATCGATACCTTTTCTGTATCTTCCTTCATTTATACCACAATCTTTATTTATTAATAAAAAACTGAATTTATCTTGCCAAATCATGGAGCAAAGTTTTTTGATTTCAAACCAATCGATATCTGTAGTCACGTGTTCATTATGAATATGCTTTAAATTAGTATCGTCTTGTTTAAATATAATCAGAAGATTAGCATTGTCACGAATTAATTGTTTAGGTATTTAAGAATACGTTTGTGACAAATAAAAACAATCTATTTGCTTATGTCTCCCCATAGTAAAATAATTACGTATGTTTATCTGATTTTCGCATATAACATCATCAAATATCGTTATTGAATTAGGAAAGGCTTCATTTGGCGGGATCACATCTTTATTATCATTGAAAACCATCAATTTTGCATTAGGAACTTGATTCATAACCTGTTTTAAAAAGCAGTACTTCGGTTGGAAAGCTGTTTTCGAATACAGGTAAATATTTTTAAATTTAAGACCATTTTCATGTAGTAACAAATTTAGCATAACATTAGTTTTCCCACAGTTAGAGGGTCCACACATAATACATCGAATAGTATCAGGCAGCAGTATACTATGCTTTGCTCTATCATATTTTTTTTCCGTTTTTATGTTGTTAACCTCGAAAGTTTCAGATTGTTCAATGAACTTCATTGTGAATGTGAGATATATTAGACCTTACTTAGCTTTATATACTTGTAGCAAAGTGGATATTGATAAAGGAGTGAAACAAAACCAACAATCTTATATCGTAATATTTATTTCAATAAAATAAAAATAATCCAGATTAATAATATTACTTATAGGAATTAAATTCAGGAAAAAATAGCGAAAGTATAAAATCTTTACTTCAATGTAAACTTAATACTTAAATTTACTTAATAAACTATTATGCTAGTCGATGTAACAGTAAAAATTAAGATGAATACAGATATCATACAGGAAATCAGAATGTAGTTTCGTAATGACCCCATGGGAGGGTATGAATATTATCTCTTTCGATCTGTCTTTTATCATCTTTTCCATCAAGAAGTTTTTTATTAACCTGCTGCGTGTACAATGCATGCTTAATAGAACTTATCAAATTCATACTACATCTTGTGTTTGCATTATTAAAAAGAGTTTCTCTATAATCTATCATTCTTAAATTATTAGTAACTGCTTTAGTGATACCTTTTGCTTTTTTGATATTTGACTTCACACTTTCAATACAATACAATTTAGCCCTAAGACCAACAAACTCGGTAATAATGTCACCACCCATTTCGTCTTTGAATAATCCAGGTATTTTTTCGTTTATCTTTGGTATGTTATATTCATTATTTGGAGCAAAATTACTAGTATCAAACTGTGAAATATTATCACACATATCTTCATAAAAATCATCAGTGTATATCAAATACAATAAACTATCAGTGTCTGTGTAACAAAGCTTAGCCCGAGACTTATATTTTTCTTTGACAAAATCATAATGGAATTGATACATATGTTGTTTAGCGTACTCTAAGACTGAAAATCCTATATAGATCGGTCTATCCATCACACATTTTTCATGATTGAGCTGGATGGCCACAAAATTTTCGGAGAAAATACTTATACTATTTAGGTTCGGTTTAGTGAGTAACTTTTCAGCAGTGAGATGCTTATTCGTGATGTTATCATTATCGACATATCTTGTTACTAATTTAACGTCTACTTGCTTTCTTTTGTTTTCTATCGTTTTACCAAAAATAGAATTGTAAAAAAATAGATGTTGTCCACATTTAAAAAAATCCTTTTCAAATGCTGTTTTTGATGACTGTCTGAGTGAAGTGTTAAATCGATATACGGTTTTAAAAAACTTTCCTGTCTGAAACTGAGTACGCGATGTATTTTCTTTAAAATTAAACCATGTCTTATACATTGTTTTAGGTGCGTGAAATGAATTACGTAACTAAATTTGTCATAAAGATTTGCAATCAATTTCACACATTTGCTACCTGGTGGCGTCATTTTCTCCATGGCAAATGGTAAGTCCAGAGGTGCGATTGTGTAAAGCAATCGTATTCATTTGACAGTTCATAACGTACGGTATAATCTGTCAAACGGCTAATTCTAATTGTGTACGGAGTTCATTTATCGTTGACGATTGGATCGTTAATTTTAAACGATGAGTGAATGATGTACATGATTTTGACAGATAATTCGAATTGCGTAAGTCTTATGAGCTCATTGCTAATGTCAAATGATTGCGGTGACTCTTGACTCATGACAATCGTAAATTTTACCCTGTTATGTACGCAAATTTCTTCAAATTGTTACATTTTCTTTGAAAGAAAATGTTGTTTTATCTTTATTTAATTTAGGTAAACTTTTTCATGTTTGTTTTTGATAGAACGCTTTAATTTAATTTAATATTTTTTTAATTACTTGTGTTTTATTTAAAAGAATTCAAAGTTTTCTTTCACTGTGAGAGTTATCACTTGACATTCACAGAACATAAATAAAATAATATACTATAAAGAAGAGAAAGATGGATTTTGTTGCGAAATTTTGTGAAATTATCTTAAGCGGCATTTACTGTGATAAAGTGGTGGCATTGTTATAATAATGTTTCAGTGAGTAGGATAAACCAAATAAAACTGAGAAACAAGAAAAAGCGCTGCTATTTGACTTTGATCCACGTTCTCGCGTAAAACTCCCGTAATCATTGAAATGTATATACCACCCATATATTTCAATGAGTTAGGTTAGTTTAGGTTTAGGTTAGGTTAGGCTATTATGTTTATGCAAGTTTAAATGATATTGTATGTATAAAAAAAATTACATTATAACTAAAAAGACTAGGCTGTATGGACTCGTCCGAAGCCGTTAAACTTTTAGGAAATAAAAAGCATAGTCCACTAACGCCACCTATTGTCGAGTAGCAGGAAACTCGTATTTCATTCGTTCTTTGCGTTTGGTTATATCAATTGCAAAGGTAAATTTTTAATTTAAATTCAATGTTTTTATGAAATAAAGTTTGTTTTTGGGTTGAAATCGTAAAATTTGATTAAAAACCTGCATTTATATTTGAATACAATTTAATATTATGTTAGAAAAAAATGAGTTTTACCGAATGTTTTGCGATAATAAAACGCAAATCCATGAAACGTTTTTATACCACCGGTCACTTTTCGGTCTTCACGGAATGGACAAAATTACACAATTAGAATTTAATTATACGATCGATGATCAATTGGATTCATTGTCCATCCATGAACAACCTTACACAATCGCACTACTGATGAGCTTTATGTAAATGATCTGGATATGATAAATCAACTTCTAAAATGTAACCGTAAGTACTATCATCAGAAACATTCATGACATCTAAATCATCTATTTCTTTTAATGACAAAAACTGAAACTCTGAGATCGGAATTTTTTTGTCATCGCATCATCATCATCATCATCATCATCAGCCTATCACAGTCCACTGCTGGACATAGGCCTCTCCAATTGCACGCCACTTAGGTCGATCCTCGGCTTCTCGCATCCAGCTCCTGCCAGCCACCTTGCGCAAATCATCACTCCACCTAGCCTGAGGGCGTCCTACACTACTTTTGCCGAGACGCGGTCTCCACTCAAGAACTCGTTTACCCCAGCGGTTATCGGTTATGCGGCTAATATGGCCAGCCCACTGCCACTTCAGCTTGCTAATCCGGTGGGCTATGTCGGTAACTTTAGTTCTCTGCCGGATCACCTCATTTCTGATTTTATCCCTAAGAGAAACTCCGAGCATAGCTCTTTCCATAGCCCGTTGAGCGAATTTGAACTTGTGGACTAGCCGTACCGTCAGTGTCCACGTTTCGGCTCCGTATGTCATGACGGGTAGGACGCACTGATTGAAGACTTTCGTCTTGAGGCATTGTGGGATCGACGATGAGAAGACTCGACGTAGTTTCCCAAATGCTGCCCAACCCAACTGAATTCTTCTGTTCACCTCATCCTCAAAGTTGTTTCTACCTAACTGCAATGTCTGCCCGAGGTACACGTATTTCTGAACAACTTCGAGGACGGCGCCGTGCATCGCAATCGGTTGCGGTAGTACATGTTCATTGAACATAACCTTGGTTTTATCCAGGTTCATCCGCAAGCCGATGCGCACAGAAGAGTCTGCCAGGTCATTCAGCATCTGTTGTAGGTCCTGCAGCGTTTCTGCCATAATGATGATGTCGCCTGCAAATCGCAAGTGAGAGATGTATTCGCCATTGATGTTGATGCCTCGTCCTTTCGAGTGCAGCGTCTTGAACATATCCTTCATTGCATTTGTGAACAATTTCGGGGAAATGACGTCCCCTTGTCTCACTCCTCGATGCAACGGTATAGGTTTTGTTTGCTGATTCTGTACTTGGACGGACATGGTGGCGGCTTCGTAGAGACATCTCATCACTTGCACGTACCGCCAATCTACTTGGCAACGCTGCAGGGACTCCAGAACGGACCAGATCTCTATCGAGTCGAAGGCTTTCTCATAGTCCACGAATGCTAGACACAAGGGCTGATTGTACTCTTCGGTCTTCTGTATAATCTGCCGCACTGTGTGGATGTGATCTATGGTGCCGTATCCGCTCCGAAATCCAGCCTGTTCCGGTGGTTGGAATTCGTCAAGTCTTCGCGCAAGGCGGTTCATGACGACTCTTGAAAACAGCTTATAGACGTGGCTTAGAAGAGAAATGGGTCGATAGTTCTTCAGCAGGGTCTTATCTCCTTTTTTGAAGAACAGGACGACAACGCTCCTACTCCACGCCTCCGGAGTTCTCCCTTCAAACAGGACAGCGTTAAAAAGCTTTTGAAGCTCCCTCAGTACGGGATTACCTCCAGCCTTTAGCAATTCTGTTGTAACGCCATCCTCTCCATTGGCTTTTCCATTTTTCAGCTGTTTAAGAGCCATCCTGATTTCGTCAATGCTGACTTCTGGCAGGTCTTGAGTGTAGTGGCGTGTTAACGTGGCTCTAGGGTCCTCATTTTCGGGATCAGGTCGAGATGCATGCGAAGCGTATAACCGGCCATAGAAGCGTTCTACTTCGGAAAGGACTGCTGGCTTCGAAGCAACGACTTCTCCACTTGCTGTGGTCAGTTTCGTCAGGTGGCTTCTTCCTTCTTCATTCATCGCATATCCATACAAATTATTGCAGTCTAAATATATGAGGTAAGAGGATGGTTTTGTTTGATCATAATTTGGTAAATATTTATTATTAGATTCGGCATGTCGTAGAGAACACTGTGCAAGACCTCCCCGAATGCCTTTTTCTAACATTTGATACATTTCAATATCATGTATCAGCTCTAATTGCACATTAGTATTAAAAAGAATTGCATCCCAACTCAGACTAGGAGATGTTATATAATATGCAGAATCAAGTTTGTAGTACAATAAACTAACCTTTCTAAATTTTTCAAATATATCACATAACAATAATACATCAGATTTTACATATAAATCAGTGTATTCACCAAGGTTTTCGACATTAAAGGTCTTCCAGACATTATGAGCATGCTCATATAATCAGAGTCTAAAATATGCGATTCAGTCAAGGTATTGAAAAAATTATACTTTTCAGGGAGCTGCATTTCGTCAAATTTCGACCAGCTGTCGATATAATCATAGGGATAAATTCCTTTCTTTCGTATTAATTTGAATTGCTCCGTATCTGTAAACTCACTCGATAAATTCTCAAAGTCACTCTCAGATAAACTTTTACTTAATTTATCGAGACTTGAACTTAAAAACTGGTAAGAATCTATAAACTTCAGCTGGATATACTCGTATCTCTGACTTTTTCCCAATTTAATAACTTTTGTTATGGAAAGATATTTTTCTTTTGATTTAGGAATTATTTTAACATCACCTTTATATTTCATTAACTCCTCAATAAAAAGGTGTGAATCATAGCCAAGAAGGTTATGAAATACAATGAGAATAAAGGGACACACTCTATGCATCAAATTACAATGAGAATGAGCCGGTCCCCTAAATTCACCTGTGACATGATCATGATCTTGCACTTTATCATCGAGTAAAACTTCATGACATATATGACATGTTTTAGCTTTTTGATACTGAATTTTTTGATCATGCGTTAAAGGTAACATTTTTTTATTTTGTGATAGTACAGCACTAATTAATTTAACATCTTTAATTAAGGATTTGATGAATACTTTAACACAATCAACACCTCTATATGAAACATATTTGTTTAAGCTTCGATTATGTGAGCAGCAAATGTAATAACCGAAACTAGAAGGTTGATGCATTTTCAATGTATTAACATGTTTAGATTTTTGATCCTTATATTCTGATAACAGACATTCGAAATCTGCATAAATGACAAAGTTAATTTTTTGTTGCCTTTCATAATGCGTGAATTTTAAAATAGAACCCTTTTTAGGTAAAACACATAAAATAGAATTACATTTGTGTGACTGATACTTAGATTTACTGGCAAAAAACTGCAAACATGATTCACATAAATATAGTTTATCTTTGTGTGAAGTTATTTGACGTTTCACTAATCGAATAAGATCTTTGATCAAACAGTAATGTCCCTTATTTTCACGCTCAAAATATAATAGGTTTATATGATCAATTTTTCGTGTTTTTGTTTTATAAAGGGGTCCAGTTATACAGCATTTATGGTCTAAACCAAACACAGTAATACTTATGTCAGGGTTATTGCTCTCAAATAATCTAATATCTGCAAACGTAGGCGGAAAAGACATTCCTGTAATATTAAGAATGGAAGAATAATGTGGATATGAATGTACTCTACACACATTATTCTTAGCAGGAAACAGTTCAGCCACTATACTCCAAATAAAACAATGATCGTCAGTGTTCTTTATATTAATACAACTTTTCGACTTCTGTATTGACTTTGGTAATTCTATGAATGTACCACCTCTCATGGGATTGTATTTATTTACGTTTATTTCTAAATTACTTATGCGTGAAAAACTCCAACCAGATTCACAGTGTTCAAATTCGGTCAACTTCATAGAAAACATGTCACCTAACTTTGAAATATTTCATTTAGTTCTGTAGACTGATAAATAGTTTCATATTTCGTATTGAAAGATTTTAGCTGTTGCTCGTCTGAATTTGGCAAATTAAAAAAAGCGTATAGTTCAAAGTTTAATTTAATACAGCCATGTTTTTTTAACATTATGTTTATTAGCTTTAAAATATCATTTTGATTACCATTCAGAAACGCCTTAGGTGTAAGGTGCTCGGTTTTCTGAGATGGGTTTTATCGATAAGTGACTATTCGATTTTTAAATGCAGTGGCAACAATATCGATATTACGGAAATTAGTCTTTATTATGCTATTAGATTGTAAATTGACTGTAAATTAGTTTTCAAATGATATCTGTATTCATTTCGTGACATTTGAATTCTGCATTTTTTACATTCGATTTTTTCATTTCCTTCATCCATTAGTGTTGGTTGTGGAGCTGAAGGCAACAAAGCTGAGAAAGAAACAAAAATATTTTTTTAAAACTTGTATTATAATATTCTTTAATGCATTAAGATTACAAGGTTAAAATATTATTTATGAATAAACATGTTTAGAACAGTAAAAAATAATATACAAAAATTATAAGTTTAGTAAGGAGATTCATATTATGAAAATGAGTACATTTATTCGCTTATGAAATGCTAATAATAATTCACACCTCCACCACCACCACTTATAATATCAGGATGACAGTGTTTAAATTCTTGTCTAGTCGCTTTTATAAACTGTGTTAGGTTAGGTTAGTTTAGGTTAGGTTAGGTCTGAATCACATTGATTTTTTATTGTAATTATGGAATGACGCCATCTATTGATTAGTTGAATATGTTTGATTTAATCACACCTGTACACCTTTAACTCAATATAATGTGAACCGTTTTTATCTGGATCGGTTTGACGGGAAATGCCTTGCGTGACTCTTTTAGTGAGATATGAGGAAATCTTTGTTGATTTTTTACCAGCTTTAGGTTAAGCTAATTTTTCGTCATCATCACTGTCGCTACCGAACAGATCCCTTGCTGACGCCTTAACGCCGGGCTCGAAAAGCGTACTGGTTGAGGTGGTAGCGTGAAGCTTCTTCTCATTTCTTTTAAATTTCTTCGGTTCTGGCTCGATGCTCTTACGTACTGTCGATGTTTTCTTCGACTCACGTACTGCATCTTGAAAAAAAGTATCATATCAGTGGATGTTTTTCATAATGATCATTCTTAATAAACATTTTACACTGTGTTATTTGTCGTTTTGTTGTTTGGATAAATTTTATGAGATGCAACCATGCTTCTGTTTCATTGTTAGTTTTATTTTTTATTATTAAATATGCTATTCTCTTAAATTTCATTTGATTATTTATTTTCTTTTTATCTATGTTATTTATTATTTTCAGATCAATGTAATATTCTCCAACTTTTATTTTATTTATCTGTCGACTGTATGCTTTAGGGTATTTATGTATAAAGTATGAATACATATTATTATTATATTCAGAGTTATTACCTTGACTGCATTTATTATCATCGCTATCGTCTTCGCTATCTGTCCCGAAAAGCTCGTAGCTTGACAATTGGCGCGTGGGAACTGGTGCAATAACATGTTTGCGCTTTTTCGATGTCTTCGTATTTGTGGTAAGGAGTGAGGATGACTTGTTCTTGCCAGTCTTCAAGCCGGTCGGGCGACGTCATCTGAAGAATATTCCGACTGGTGGTAATTCGCTGACCTGAAATAATAAAAAAAAAATGGTTATATACTTTAGAAATATCCGCAGTACACATGTCAACAGGTCAACCTACTCATATCTGTCGAGGTGTAATTGACTCAATATCAATTAATAAATTCTAACAGATTAGACTAGATAGTTTTCCCTTTTGAAAGCTATACTAAACATGAAATAGAACTCATTCACTTTATAAAACAAAGAAATAAATTGAATTAATGATCTGTGATAGTTAATGTGATAAAAAAAAACATTGTAGTATTGAATAATCTATGCAGAATAACTGAGTAGATGATTTATGAATGAAATACACTTACATTTTGTTGATAGTTGGTGCTTGATGATGAAGATGATTTTCCGAAGACCCACTTGCACTCCACGAGTTGAACTGTGATATTTCCAGCCTGCATCCCGGCTTAAATATGCATCAGTCACATGGATCTCTATCCATATTTGTAAAAAATCAATGTGACAAAAAACATCTTAGTCGGTAAAAGTGCAACGTCGACAATAATCCTTAATTAGGGAGATAGGTGACATCAGAGCGAGATAGTGCTATATGCGCTATATAACAACATCCCATTCCCGCATCACTGGATTTGGTTTGTACGTTTCCACTATATTGTACCGATAAATAGTCCGTTCTAAGTGTCATGACATTAAATGTTTAAAGAAAATGTATATCGTTGACACCTATTTAAGATTTTATTAAAATTAAAACTGTATATCCATATATCCATTTTGTTTTGTTGTACAAATTTAATGCTATGTAAAATGTTATTGGTGTTCAAATCATACCTATATACATACACTGATGATAATCGTCACAACCCAGTAGGAAATTATGTACCTACTATGTGGAGTAATTGTCGATAATAAAGTTTAGGTGTAGTGGAAACGCGCACTTGTGGTTTCTCCGTCCGTATTCTATTCCAATTCACGAGCCATATAAAAATTGAAGAGGTTGATAGATGGTAAACCAATGTATGCTCTAAAGTATTGTTATTAGAGAGTAAATTAGAATGTAAAAAATACATATACTAGATGTCTAAATCAAATAATAGTGTTTCAGAATAAGGATTAGTTATTACAATGCAGATGTTATTCTTTCAATATTGTTTAACATTGCACTTTATTTTCATGCTTAATGTTAAGGTTACGTAACTTTATATCCATTTTAATAAGGTTCAAAATTATTGGCCTAAAATAATACTCAAAGAAGATTATAATAAGAACACATCATCAAATTCGTCCACTTCATCTATGAATTTTTACCTTATCACGTAATGTGTAAGGTTAAATATTAATTTTATTCGTTTGTGCTTGTCTTTACTGTGTATGATATCCTGTATTGTGGTAACGACTGTACCACGCTACCAAAAGATATTACGGTTGATGTTATAAAAAGACAGCAGAAATGAATTTGACAACAATTTAAAAGTAGTCACTGTCTCGTACACATCTTTATAGGGATTTCTACAATGGCGGTAAGTTAAGTCTACTGTTTTATATTTTTATCTATTGAAAGCCTTTAAGTACCTAGCTTTAGTAATTGTTATGTGTGACTCGTTTTAACATTTTAAGCTTAAGTCAGTAAGTTTACTATAAAATATTAATTGTTGTTACAGTTATCTCCCGACTTTAGTGTCTACTCGCCAATTCCAGCAGACCAACTGCTCCGTCAGAACGTGGTAAACTACTTCGAGCGGGAACGACCGTTGGAAATAGACGAGCATCTGAGTGAAGCCGGTCCGGGAACTACTCGAACGGTGACAACGGGAGGAAAAGAAAAGCAGATGAGGTTTTATATTCGTACGTTAAAAAAACGTGCAAGGGCCCACAATCTAAATTAATAAGACTACAAATATTCGATGTCGACGAAATAAATAGTGTTGAAAACTTAAAGTGTCACTGCGAAGCTAGCGTTTGTGCACAGCATATCGAGGGCTTCGAGCCAGAGGGGCGTACAAAAAAAAGTGTTTTTTTTTTTCTTATAACTTCAATATTTTGTAATTTAATCGATACGCAACCTGTATTATTTTTACAATTTTAGGTAAAATAATTTAAAAGATAATAATAAAACATTTTACGACGTATGACTGAAAGTAAGATATTATAACCATACCAAAAAGACGTACAGTGGCCGTAACTACGAGTGACGAATTGTTTATCGTGCCATGAAGACGTATGTGCATACGACTATCTAAATTTATTTGATTGCCAAATAATGACATGCCATAAAGACGTATGTGCATACGGCCAACAATTTTCATTATGACCTACCAACATAATGTCGTGCAATATGGGCTTATGTGCATGCGACTATCAAGATTAATTTAATTGCCAAAAAATGGCATGCCAAAGAGACGTATACGCATACGTCCTTGGTTTCACGCCGCGGGCGTGGGCATCCCCCGCCCGCAGTGTGCCATAGTTAGCCGTACGGAGTGGACGGGCGGAAAGTTGTCTAATTCAGTGATATAAACATACACAACAATGAAACGAAGTCACCATATTATTAGTTTAGCACTACATGGTGAGTTTTATTATCATTATCATAACGACTGAGTAGATTTTAACCGCTATTAAGGATGTTAATTAATGTTATAAGTTACAAATACAAATACAAATATTTTATTTGCCATTAAGTAGGGTACAGGTACATAGAATGTGATATAGATTTGATATAAAGGTTCTTTAACCTACTTAGCCAAATGTTGTAGCATGCAAATAATAAATTAGATTAAATTGAATTGAATTCATTAATTAATGATTTTATACAAGATACAGAATTCAAGAACAATGCATCGACCTTAAACATTGGGTTCTTTATGTTTAAAGAATTCATCAATTGAATAGAATGTCTTGTTCAACAGCCACCTACGCAGCGATTTTCTAAAGCTATTAAATGGGAGTTCTTTAATATAACTTGGTATTTTATTATATATGGTTTTACACATCGCATAACATTTTTTTTGGAATCGTCGGGTTTTTGGGACTATCTCTAACACCAGTCTATGACGATTTCGCGTTGACCTTTGGTAATACGTCCTTTGCTTGTACGAACTTTTCAGTATTTCGCTTGACAAACACACCGACTTCTAATATATAAAGGCAAGGCAGGGGCAGTATTTTAAGCGATCTGAAATATGTTAAACACGATATATCTGGTGCTATATTGCATATGGCTCTAATACACCGCTTCTGGGCAAAAAATATGTTTTTAACATCAGTCCCGTTTCCCCACATTAATAAACCATATCTTAAAACTGATTCCACATAGGCATAATAAGCAGTAATAGCCGTACTGACATTTGCGACTTTAGTCAGTTTATAAAGAGCAAAGGCAAATCCATTTATTTTGTTGCAAACTTTTTCTATTTGATCTTTCCAACTTAATTGTGGATCCAAAATTAAACCTAAAAATGTCACATTGTCAGCGTTCCTTAGAATTTGTCCATTAAAATTTATGTCAACTAGAATATTTTTGAAATTATTAAAATTAATCATATGCGTTTTTGTTAAATTTATTGAAAGATTATTTTTTTGAAGCCAATTTATCATCAATGTCAATGTACTTATGATATCATTTTTATGTTGATTTAGCGTCGAGTTCTTGTCAGTAGTAACTAAAACCGATACATCATCGGCAAATAATATAGTTTTTTGTTCTGTTACATTCGGCAGGTCATTTATATACAATATAAATAATAATGGGCCAAGCACACTTCCTTGTGGGACACCTATTTGCTTTTCTTTTCGTTCAGATTTATATGCTATAGCTGCAGAATCTGTATTTATATGCGTTATCTCTACGTATTGGGATCTATTTGTAAGGTAGGATTTTAACCAATCTAGAGCAGGTCCCCTAATTCCACTACGTTCGAGTTTAGTTATCAATAGATCGTGAGAAACGCAGTCGAAAGCTTTCGACATATCAAGAAATACAACAGTTGTGTAGTCTTTTTTATTAGCGCTTTGCAAAACTTCATTTACCAGATCAAAAGCCGCATGCATCGTCGATTTATGTTTTTGAAAGCCATGTTGGTACTTTTTTATGATATCATATTTACCAAAGAATGTCGTAAGTTGAGCATGCATGACTTTTTCAAAAACTTTTGATATTATAGGAAGGAGCACTATTGGTCTATTAGGTACTTAAGCAATATTTCATTTGAATCTGTTGAGCCAATTGGACGTAATACTTGGATAAACTTTCACATCGATAATAGTAGTGAATATTAAATACCTGCTACATACTAAGTACCTATGTAGAGGTATTTCGCTCCACTTTGACCGTTATTGTGCACTTTAAGTAAAAGGCATAAATTTTTACCATGGTCAGATAACAATGTTCCTCGTTGATTATTTTGCAATGCGGAGGGAAGTCAGATTCGTTCCAGGGGAAAGGGGGGAAAGGTACCTCAAGCATGTTTTCATTACTGTTCTTTTTATGCTACTAGGGCTTGTTTGGTATTATTTTCGTATAAAACAGATACAAGGAATTAATTTTCAAACGAAAGAGGTATGTTTACATAAAAATATATTTTAACGAAAAAGTACACACGGCGGCACATCAGACTATACATATTGACCTTGAGACCGCCTTTATGTCCTACGTAATAAAGCTGTTATCGCAGTTCAACTGTTTAACTTGATGTGCTGTCGAGTATACAAACAATTTACATGAGTATCGAAAAATTCTTTCTTATAGAACATTAAATTTAGTTATAAAGATATCTACTTGTTAGGTACTTTTTATGCAACAACATTGAGAAATAAAATCATTTCTGGGTCATGATAAAGCTACATCATTGGAACACTACGGATTTCATTACTTTATAATGTTATTCTCGATATCACAAGTATTTTTTTACTATAGTTGAGGCAATGTTTTGTACTTTTTCGTTGAAATCATTATTTTAAGTATGGAAACATACCTTTTTAGTGTTTAAAATGAATTCCTTGTGTCTGTTTTAAACGAAAATGACACTACTAAAACCCATGCTTGGGGTACCTTTTTACTGCTACGTAGGTATTGAATATAGGCACAATAGTAGAGTCGGGTACCAATTTGTAACTTCAGACGCTGAGCCCAGTATTATACCACCTCTGTCAGGTTATCTAATAGATGGTATCTTATAGATTTGATCTGGAAGGGGACGTAGTCAACTCGCATTTAAAAAAGATGGCGACCATGTTAATGGTGTATCAATAAAAAAAAGTTATCAAAAACTTATGGTGTGGAGTATAAAATTTAAGGGCTTTATTGGGCGAGTTTAAATATGTTACATTAATACATTTATTTTAGTAACTTCGTCTAACAAAGTAAAACAAAACCTTTGCGAAAGTTAGAAAACATTTTTGAAATGACTTAACTTTGCTACAGATGCTACAGATCATGAACGACTTCATGATTTTTTTATTGTTCTCTGTGCCATTATGCCTTTAAAAATATTGTATTAGCCAACAATACCAGTATAATCACTACATAGTATAAAACAAAGTCGCTTTTTCTTTCCCCATGTCCCTTTGTATGCTTAAATCTTTAAAACTTCGCAACGGATTTTGATGCGGTTTTTTTTAATAGATAGAGTGATTCAAGAGGAAGGTTAATATGTATAATAACATCCATTAAATAGTGGAAAAATACTGTTATTTTTGAGGTTTCCAATATGATGTCGTAAATATTCACATTTTTTTCCGCTAACATTGCAAACGCAGGCTAAACCCTACGAAATTTATCAAAATAATGTACTAAGTATTGTACATATTGAAAAGGTCTACAGAAAACTCCGCGATGGTGTATGTCTATCTGTTATGGATATCCCACAATAACATTTTTTTGTCATTTACTTTTTACGACAAATAATGGCTAATATTCGAAGCGATTTTAACCAATACAGCATTAATCCTTATCCAATTAAATACTTCAAATACATTGTTGATTTAATATTGATCTATATGGCCTTTTACAGAATATGATTTAAATAAATATTTTCGAAGATACTCGTATTACAGATTTAAAAATTACGGGACGTAGCGTTTGCGGCGGTAGGCCGGCCAGGGCGGCGGCGGTGCGGAATTTAGATATTCCAAAGACAGCAGGAAATCTTCATGGTATTAGGGAAAGGGGAATTGTTTTACTCCAAATTTAAAACGTGCGAGCCACGGGCGGTAATGAATAAATCAAAAGTACTGGATCGATTTTAATCATTTTTTCAGTGTCATATTTCATACCCGTGCGAAGCCGGAGCGCGCCACTATGTTTTTTTTATATACAACGTTCACAGTTTTTTTGTAGTGTATTTAGTATCAGCATTGCACCCGTGCGAAGCCGGGGCGGGTCGCTAGTAAAAAATAAAAGGGAAAATTAGGGAGGGTAGGCGGTGCTTCTTACATTTGCTTGTATTCTAACATAGTCGATCGGCGTGGGTAGTGTAGTTCGGTGCTTATGCGGGCGTCACTAAGCGGAAATCTCAAGCTTAGTAATTTTTATCTATTAATTATCGCAAAGTACTATTGTAATTATCATATATTTTTTTTCCAGGAACTCAATCTAATCATTTAGATTCGCCAGCCTCGGTTGAAGAGCAGATGGAGATTTTGCATTCTCAACATTCGTCACGTACGGTGTCACCAATGATTAATTCTCATTATCAGGTACAAAGAGAATCTCCACTTACAGCTGAACAAAGGGAAGTAATAGCCGAAATGGAAGAGCAGAATATAGATTTGCATTCTGAACATTCGTCACGTACTGTGTCACCAATAATTGATTCACATAATATACATGTTCAAAGAGAATCTCCACTTATAGCTGAACAAAGGGAAGTAATAGCGGAAATGGAAAATGTAGGCTTTACTGGTGATAACAATGACATCCCTATTTATTCAAGTAAATCACCATTGTCAGTATTTACAACAAACAAGGATTTCGAACTCGAATCTAATTTACCATCAATTGAAAAACAACTTACACCGCTTTTTACACCAGTAGCATCTATACACTCACTCGGAAGCCCCAGTATTTTAGAAACTGCTGATGTCACAACAAACGCGAATCTGATTAATTTTAAACAAATGTTTAGTGATGATAGCGATGACTCTGTAGCAGACCCTAATTACCAACCTGAAGACGAGGAAAAGCAATGCTTACCAACGTCGCCCATTGCTTCATCATCTTTACTTCAAATTGAACCACCAGTCAGTAATATTAGTTCACAAGATACTGAAGAATTGTCCGCAATTGAAGGTAACATTAATTATTGTCAGAAAGTAAAAAGATGTAAAAGAAAAGTACCGGAAAATTGGAAGAAAAACGTACGAAAAAAGAAAAGAAACAGCGGAAATACATACACATCAACTCAAGGGAAAAATGTACCTTCCAAAAAGTGTGGCAATGAGAACTGTAAGTGTCAACGAACTTGTCACACAAAAATTGATAATGATACAAGACAAAATCTTCATTTATCCTTTTGGGGTTTAGGGAGTCTTGAAAGACAAAGGAATTTTATAGTCTCTAACGTGTCTTCAACTGAAGCTACAGGATCAAGAGTGATCAATTCGAGAAGAAAATTTACATTGAGTTACAGTTTCAAGGTTAATTCAGAGAGGGTAAGTGTGTGTCAGCCTTTTTTTCTTCGTACACTAGATATCAGCGACAAGATGGTCCGTACTGCATTAAAGAAAGCACGCCGAGGAATAGGTAATATTTTATCTCCTGACAAAAGAGGTCATCACACACCATCAAACAAATTAGACAAAGACGACATAAAATTCGGAATTGAGCACATAGATTCATTTCCAAAAGTGCCTTCACATTGGTGCCGTAAAGATACTAAAAATATTTACTTGGAGGCAACTCTTAACAAAGAAAAAATGTACGATTTATATAAACAGCATTGTTTGGAGAATAATAAGAACCCAATTGGCAAAACGTCATATAAAGAAATAATTTTGGAAAAGAATATAGGCTTTCACAAACCAAGAAAAGACCAATGCTGGTGTAACAAGTATGAGCAATTAACTGAAGAAGAGCAAAAGGAGAAACAAGAAGAATATGAAGAGCATGTTAATAGAAAATTCTATGCACAAGAAGAAAAAAAAGTGATAAAATGAAAGCAACAGCCGATAGTCGCTTGCATGTTTGTACTTTTGACTTTGAAGCCGTCCTTTACAGTCCTTTGGCTTTAGGAAAGCCTGTATTTTATAAACGAAAACTAGGTAGCATGAACTTCACGATTCACAATGCAGCAACTAAACAAGGTTATTGTTATTTTTGGCCGGAATACGAAGGTAAACGCGGATCAAACGAAGTATCGACGTGTCTCTTTAATTACATCACAAATCTCTCCGACGTTGACCACCTTGTATTATATTCTGATTGCTGTCCAGGGCAAAATAGAAATTCTGTGCTTGTTGTTATGCTCAATCATATCATTACATCACCTGAAAATGAAATTAGCGTCATTGATTATAAATTTCTTGAGCCTGGACACACTTATATGGAGTGCGACAACATGCACTCGACAATTGAACGAGCATCTGAGTATGCCAAAATATACACCCCTGATGACTGGCAAAATGTTTAACGACTAGCCCGTAAAGACAATCCATACAGTGTTCAAGTTATGGATCATACAGATTTTTTGGATTTTAAAGCATTGCGAAGTACGATTATTCCAAATACTATCAAAGCCACCGATGGAACTGTTTTACACTGGGCAAACGTAAGATGGTTAAGATTTAACAAAGACCTTCCGGATTCATTATTTTTCAAATTCGAATACTGGGAAGAATTCAAAGAGGTAAAGTTAAAGGGGAGGGTGACACGATCGGAACGTAATATGGGTCTTGCAAAACTGTACCCTGAACAAATTTTGATAAAAAAAGTTAAACATGCAGATCTAATGGCGATGTGTCAGTATGGGACGATACCAAAGAATCATCACTACTACTACGAAAATCTGCCGGCGGTATCAGAGTCGTTGGCTAGAGCTAAGCCTAATCAAGATGATGACGATATAGAACTATCTGTAACAAGGGCATCCTATTTACGACGTCGGTCAGGGAAAAATAATAAATAAACATAGTATTTTGATTTGAATGATTTATTTTCTATACTTAAAATGTTTACTTCATTGCATTAACCAAAAGGAAACTACTTTAGCGGAGAAGTTATTTTACTCTAAAAAAACCTAAATATTATAATGTTAATTAGGCTGTATTTTCTTTGTAAATGTTTCTTTGTTAAACTTTAAACTTTTATGTCTTTTTAATTAATGAAGCTGTATTTTCATTGCAAAAGTTTAATTGTTAAACTTAAAAAAATTGTAATTCTTTAAATAAACATTTTTTTAATAAATATTTTATTTCACCATCGTTGAAATTGACCCTAAATAATTATACGTTTGTTTCGGAATAAAATTAATTTTATTTTTTCACAAGCCAAATGGACGTATAATAGTAGAAAATGGTGGAAATAGTGGATTTAATTATACATAAGTTGACTTTAATATGATATTTCACGATACGTGTATTAAGTATAGATGTTTATACAATATTGCATTGAATACAAAAAAAAAGGAATTATACGTCCATCCGTTAAAAGCTTTTTCCGAGAAAATATAACATACGATTTCTCTAATATTATCGAGCTAAATAGAAGTAAGTGCACTTTTGCGGGTTTTAGAATACTTACAAAAAAATTAAGCATTCCACATAAATAAAGAAGTACTTTTATAGGCACATGCAAAGTTTTAATTATATAGGTACATTGGAAACAAAGTTATTAAGTTTTTTCTGTCTCCTGTAAAATAGGGTTATTGCTCATACGCCCTTATGGCTTGAAGCCCGCGATATAGTTGACTATACGGTTTCAGATGATGTTTATAAATGTGCTAAAGATTTGCTCCATAAAATATGTAAAAAGCTATATTAATTGTACTAAAAGATAAATGTGTCGCAATAAAAATAAATGAGTCACAATACTTACTCAAAAATCAATTTTGTTTTATTTAATTTAAACATTTAAGTACTTAGGTACCTACAAGTTTTAATCCGAGTATTAAATAATTAGAATGCTATAAATGTAAGTAGCTGATGTGTAAGAAATGGGTACAGTCAGTGCTGCCACCTCACTCAGGCCAAAACGCGCTAAAAGCGCTTGAAAATAGCGCTAGATTCCGCTAGACTGCATAATCAAAAAATAGCGCTAGAATCTGATAGATTGCATGATTAAAAAAAGGCATAATTGTAAGAAGTTTTTATTTATTTCAATTACAAATAATAAATACAATAGTCTTAATAGGTATACGTCTAGTCTAGTTAGTCTTAAGTTAAATGGCTAATCGATTTCGATGTCAGGTATCGTACATGTAAGATAGCATATAATGGTATATCTATATTCATAAAATTTCTCAGCTTTGTCTTTACCACATTCATGGTACTGAAAACTCTTTCTATAGGCATAAAGGCACATTGTAAACCAACGACTAGAAAGAATTTATATTATTCGGGGATTTCCCTGCCAAAAACATATGAAACGGAACCTAAACGAACGAACGAATTGCGGTTAGCGGGGTTGCCTGCTTATTTCCTACTTTTTGCCGAAACGCGCTATATTTTCCGCTAGGAGTTAATATAAAAATTTCAGCGCTAAGTGACCCAAAAAAGCGCTAGATCTGACTCCGAAAGCGCTAAGGTGGCAGCACTGGGTACAGTATCAGGTAGAAGAGTTGTCTGTCGTTATGCAACATGATTCCCTTCCCTTTATGGTTGGATAAGTAAACATGGTGCGATCTATTAGATTGGTTAATCTCATAGGATTTATGAGCTAATCTTTTTATTTGATTAGTACTTACCTATTTAATTGCTATCTTCGAAGTAGGTACTTGGCAAAAAATTGTGTCTTCACCACAGTTAAAGATTGCTTGCAAATTGTTGAGTCATGTAGATAATTACTCATTTAATTAAACTTTAATAATCTAATTACATTCATAGAACTGTGAAAGAAGACATTATTTTCTAGAATTGGATAACAGGAAGTATTTATGAAAACTTTATTAATCGAGCTGCTGACCTATAAAAGTGGAAACATTTTCCACCTACTAACGGATACTGCAGACAACTTTACCCAAACAAAACGGGTAATCAATATATTGAATTGAAAATATACAATTCTAACGAAATTGAGAAGATATCCCCAATGAATCGATGGCGACAAGCAATTGTCACGATTAAAACTCGTACCGATACTGGCACAGAAGCTTGGCGTCATCTAAGCAAATTTATAAAGGATACTCGTGAAGACTATAGGTCATGTACCCCGACATTCATCGGAACTATGTATTAATAATAATAATTATTATTTTAGCTACTTAATATTAATAAATACATTCTGAATGATTTAATATAATATAATGGATTGTTGTATGATAGATATTGATTTAGGTATTCTAATACTCTCAGTTCTCTCATATACATATAAGAAATGATATCTTTGTGTTTATTATAATAAAACACTTATATTAAGCAACTACTTTTTTATTGACTTTGGCTTTTATGTTTATTTACAGTTGAGTCATCTGAGAAGCATGATACTGAAAAAACTAGAAAGTCTATAAATGAGCCCGATCATGAATTTATAAAGAATAAGTCCTATAATAATATGCCAAAAATGTAATATTGAAATAAATAAGAAATTGTTTAAGAATCATTTAAAATCGAATGTTCATAAGTCGAATAGTATTTTGAAAACTAAATTTCCTAAATAAAGTGAACCCTACACCTAACATTGAGTATAACATTGCTGAGCCTTTTTTAAGCGATATAAAAAACAACGTCATAAATTTATTAACATTAGCATTAAAAAAACATGTATGTTTAAAAGTAAATTTTGAACTTTTTGCTTTTTTATTATTTACCCAAGGATGATAAATTAGAACTTAAGTCTTTTAATTCTTCATTTTGCAGTATTTTTGGAAATAGTAATATTGATGAATTATTTACAAATATAACGAGTAGATTTCTAACAAAACTTACTGAATTTGATCACTGTGAATCAGGATGGTTTTTTCATTCAATTAGTCATTTAGAAATAAATATTGCCCAATGAGAGGAGGCACTTTTTTAGAATTACCTCAATTTATAAAAAATAGCAAGAGTTGTTTAAATATTAGAAATAACGATTCATATTGTTTATTGTGGTCTATAATAGCTTTTTTATTTCCATGTGCAAGAGATGTATGTAGACTGAGCTCATACCCTCATTTTTAAAATGTTATAAATATTGTTGGAATGAATTTTCCCCCTTCATCGAAAGACATAAAAGTATTAGAAAAAAATAATACTGATATAAAAAAAATCAAAAAATCAAAATCAAAAATATTTTATTCAGTAACAGACCATTTGGTTACAAATATTTTGGTGACATTCCTGGTAAGTAAAAAGATACCTGTATCAGGTAGTCACCGCCCAACTTGACCGTATTGTTTAATGGTGCAATATAAATAAGATAATCTAATCTAAGTAAAATCTTAATCTACGTTTATAGTAGTTTTATTATACTAAATCTTAAACTCTCTGAGAGAAACTGTGTGTGTGTGTGTGCAAGTGTGTGTCTGTGTGTGTGTGTTGTGTGTGTGTTGTGTGTGTGTTGTGTGAGTGAGTGTGTGTGTGAGTGAGTGTGTGTGTGATTATGTTTTCGCGCTCGCGTGTTTGGTGAGGAGATATGTTATTGGTTTTTATGAAGTGTATGTAATGCTGAATGTTATAATGTAATTTGGTTTATTTTAGAAGGTTCTCAGTTTCCAAGTAGCTTAGAGTTTTTAACCAAGGTATAAGTTTCTTCTTACAGTTGTAATAGGTGAGTGGATAAATATTTACAAATTTATTTATTTTATTATACAAGAAGCTAGCCTGTTTGTGAAATTGTCTACTAGCAAAAGCTGTCCTGGTCACTTTAATAGCAATAGCTTTGTCTTTTCTCCTTTTGTTCATAATTTTTGGGTCATATGCAAAATTTTTATGCATTTTTAGTACAGCATTTAAGATATATAGTTTTCTTACTGTTAGTAGGTCTCCGAATGCATAGAGTTGTTCTGTTGGGTGCCGTAAAGGAAAAGAATACATAATTTTAAGTAAACGTCTTTGTGTTCTTTCTAGTTCTAGGAATTTTGTTTTAGTTGCGCATCCCCAAATGGAGATACCATAACATAGAATAGATTGTGCTAGAGATATATATATTTTATTAATTAATTGCTTGTTTGTGATGTGTCTAAGCTTTTTAAAAATCCCCATGAGCTTCCTTACTCTGGTCATCAGCGTTTCCAAGTGTGAGTGCCATGATAGGTGTGAGTCAAGAATAATTCCTAGGTATCTAGTTGTGGTAACTCGGTCAATAGGTCGACAGGAACAAGATATGTTATGTTGCAAATTACCGCAGTAATGCATCCTGATTCTATAGGAGTCATCTGGTTGAGAGCGTTTGTTCGGAGTAAAGCAAATGTAGTTTGTCTTTGTAATATTTAGAGTAAGTAAATTAGCTTCCAACCAACTTTTTACTTTTCCAAGGCCCTCTTCAGCTATCCTTTGCACGTCATCCCAAGATTTTCCAAAAAACATGATTGCCGTATCATCGGCGTATGAAATAATATTTGAATTTAGTATTTTCATGTTACATAATTCGTTTATGTAGAGCAAAAACAGTGTTGGCCCTAAAACGCTGCCTTGTGGGACACCATATGATTTTGATTCTATCAAATCACTCAACTTATTCTCTATTTTTACCTGTTGTTTTCTATATTGGAGATAATCAGTCAAAAGTGCAAGAGGGGTTCCTCTAATACCATATTTTTCAAGCCTTTGCACAAGAGTGGGAACCGAGATGGTGTCAAATGCTTTTTGTAGGTCTAAAAATACTGTAAGACATTTGTCACCATTGTCAACATGTTCAATTATCGAGGATGTTAAAGTCAGAATTGCATCCTCAGTTGATAATCCCTGTCGAAAGCCAAACTGTGAGTCAGAGAATATTCGAAATTTACGGATGAAGTTTATTAGTCTGATATTAATTAGTTTTTCTAGTACTTTTGAAATAGACGTCAGAACCGAGATGGGGCGATAGTTGCTGATACAGTTCCTGTCACCACCCTTGTGCACGGGCGTAATAATGGAATGCTTAAGAACTTCAGGAAATTTTCCCTGATCAAAGCATGTGTTAGCCAAGTGACATATTATTGGGACTACTATATTATGTGCCATCTTTAAAAATCGCGTCGATATACCGTCCCAACCAGGTGCGCCATCCGATTTAAGACTCATGAGAACTCTATATACTTCCTCGTTGTCAGTATCCAACAAGACAAAAGATGTAATGTTTGTCTCTGTGGAAGCAATGCTCGATATGTTTACTTTGGTCATAGAATTGGATAACCGTTGATTTATTAATTCACTTGCAAGGCTGCTACCGACCTCAGAAAAATAAGTGTTAATTTCATTGAGTGAATCATGAGGGCACGATCTTAACTGAAGCAACTCCGCGTTGCAACTTTTTGTAGTTTTATAATTAGTGATATTACTTATAGCGTTCCACAAAGTTTTCGGTTTATTTTTTGATTTTAATAGTTCATCTCTCTCATAAGCTCGTTTTAGTTTTTTAATTAAATTATTAATATAGTTTCTATATCTTCTGTAGGTAATTTTTTAAATTTCATTGTCAGGATTTGAGCGCAAGGATTTTTGCATTTTGTTTCTATTTTTTATACATCTTATAATTCCATTTGTAATCCATGGCTTACTTGTTCTCTTATTTCTACTGATTTTTATTGTTTTTGTGCAAGTCTCAATGGATTCTTTTATTACATTAATTAATTTTTCGGTAATTTCATTAGGATCTGCGAGTTGTGTTATTGATTTTATACTTGATTTTGATAATGTTTCTAAAGCCTGGTCGTAATCTACTATAGTTGTCGTTTTTTTATAGCTATTACTAGTATTCGTTATATTTGTGAGGTTTAATAGGACTAAGTCATGATCTGTTACTGTAGTTTCAAGAACGGAAATAAATGCAGTTTTTCTTTTTGGCTCAATTTTTAGCATAAAGTGGTCGAGACAACTAGATTTCCTCGTTGGTAAAGAGTGACCAGCGAGAACCCCATGAAATGATAACATATCTAGGTAGTTAAGCCGATTATTTCTTTCTTGGGAATGTTCATTTGGTCCTGGAATAAGGTTAATATTAATATCACCAGTAATTATGATGTTTTTACAGCTAATCAGTGTACTAAGGTGTTCATTTAACGAGTTAATAAAGGTGTCAGCATTGATATTTGAGGGTGAGCGATAAATTCCTATGATTACTAGATTGTTCAATGTGATTTGTAGGCATGAGGCATGTTGAAGAAATATTTCCTGCACTTGGGCTTTAAAGTGGCTTTTCACATACGCGACTACTCCGTCAGCCTGGTTTAGATGATTAGTTGTAGAGTATGATACATAATTAGCAATATGTGGTACAGGTTTATTTAAGTTTAAACGGCATTCTGTTAAAATTTTAATGTCTGTCTCAAAATCAAGTTGTGTAAGTGTTATTTGAAGGTCATCTAAATTATTATAGACACTTCTTATATTTTGCGTGATTATGGTTAGGTCTGATAAGTTTTTTCGCATATGTTTTGACAATTCACTAATATCACATTTAATACTTTTCGAAGCCTCAAATAGGTCTATTTCGTTTATGTTTTGGAGTGTATTATTCATTTATGTATATTGTCATAAAGATATTGGTTGCTAAAAGAGCGTTAGGTGTTTTAATTACTATGGTATGTAAGGCCTGAAGAAATCCACGAAAATACAATGAATCCTCCGCCTTGGGCGCAGATGTATTCATGAAGATTTCAGCATAAAATACGTTTAGTGCTCGAGTTAGTGTAAATGAGGTAATTTTGTTTGTGTATCGGTGTGTGTGTATAATTTTCAGGTAAGTGTGAGTAGTGACAGCCAGTTCAAAACAATAGTAGCCAGTAAAAAATAGAAACGAAAATAAAACATAAATCGGCAAGTTAGAATACTGCAACATTAGTCATGCTGCTTGTAGAAGATGGTGTATCTGTCCTTCATTCGTTAATAAAATTATAGGTGAGTTTTCTTCTTTTCTAATGTAGATCTTTCCAAAGCTAGTCCAGCAAAATTTGTAAGCTCTCGATTTGGCTAAGTCTCGAGCTAGGAAGAATAAACGGAAACCCTTGGCTGTTAACTGCTCGGAGACAAATATCGGTGTATCTTCGTTTTTTGTGAAGCCTAAGTGTTTTGCTCGTAGTTTTTCCTTTGTCTTTGTATTAAACGATTTACATTTTTTCAAAAAGTCAGTTTTCATGATTGTAGAAGAAGCCTCCATCACAATAGGCGTGTTTTTGCTACCTTCTTTAATACTCTTCACTCGGTAAATATCTCCAATATTGGACTTGTCCATATTGCATCCGACATTTTTTGATAAAGTCATAATCATATTTATTAAATCGGTTCCATTTTCTTCCTTTCCTCTTGGAACATTTTTTATTTCTATATTTTGTTTCCTGCGGTCTCTCTGTAGTTCTTCAATCTTGTGTTCCAGTATTATAATGTTCTCCCTGTCTGTTTTGGCTTGAGATTCAAATTGTTCGACTTTTATTTTCAATTCTTCGTTTTGACTTGTAAGAAATGCAAGGGAGTTTTCAATGTTTCGATTGGTTTGTTGTATTTCAATGAGAGTAGGAGTGATTTTCTTCATCTCGTTTTCTTGTGACATTGTTAGTGATTGAAACAGTAGTTTTAACTCTTCCTTCAGTTTTTCAAATTCTTCACTACACTCGCATTCTCTTTTCCTCTTTATTTGTCGCTGGGATACATAATTGGGTGGAGTTACTGCCTCCATACTCGTGGTACTTGCCAAGTTTAAGTTGGATTCCGAGAAAGATTTGTCCATTTTTCGTTTATAGTACTAGGGTAATATGAGTGACCAGGAGGTTAATAGTAAGCACTCTGCAATGTATGTTACTTAAACTGTGTAACTATAAAACGCAGCGATGTATGCGTAACACTTTCAATGTCGCAAAATGGCCGTCCTTGAGCTTGCGTTATTGGCATGCAGTTTCTCCAATTAGGTAACAGTAGGCGTGGTCAATGACCTTATTGGCGACAGGGGGTGGAGCGCTTGCGCCGGTTTGTGTAGTACCAGGGCAACAGAGATTTTAAGGAGTACTCACGTATCTGATGAGTCGAATAGAATGTACCTCCTGTAGTTTATGCTGTCCTATTTTTTCTTGTTCATTTAACTTGGTCGATATTTAATTAAATTTTAAAATAAATTGAATAACAAACTGGGCAACACGTGCACCTTGTTCGGCGGTCCGAGGGGAGGGATATATTGGGTGGAGTTACTGCCTCCATACTCGTGGTACTTGCCAAGTTTAAGTTGGATTCCGAGAAAGATTTGTCCATTTTTCGTTTATAGTACTAGGGTAATATGAGTGACCAGGAGGTTAATAGTAAGCACTCTGCAATGTATGTTACTTAAACTGTGTAACTATAAAACGCAGCGATGTATGCGTAACACTTTCAATGTCGCAAAATGGCCGTCCTTGAGCTTGCGTTATTGGCATGCAGTTTCTCCAATTAGGTAACAGTAGGCGTGGTCAATGACCTTATTGGCGACAGGGGGTGGAGCGCTTGCGCCGGTTTGTGTAGTACCAGGGCAACAGAGATTTTAAGGAGTACTCACGTATCTGATGAGTCGAATAGAATGTACCTCCTGTAGTTTATGCTGTCCTATTTTTTCTTGTTCATTTAACTTGGTCGATATTTAATTAAATTTTAAAATAAATTGAATAACAAACTGGGCAACACGTGCACCTTGTTCGGCGGTCCGAGGGGAGGGATATAAGCATTAATGTATATGAAGTAGATGAAAAGAAACAACTTATCACCGGGCCACTATATTTAACTAATAAAAGAAAAGTAAATCATGTTAATTTACTTTATATTGAAAAGAATAATGAAGGTCACTATTGCTTAATCAAGGACCTTGAAAAATTAATTAAACGTCAAATTACTAGTCATCATGGCCAAATACATTTATGCGAAGGATGCCTTCAAGTTTTCTCGAGTGTTCCAAAATACAAATCTCATATCTGTTATAATGTTGTCACGTTTTTACCAGAAAACAACAGTACATTACAGTTTAAGAATTACGAAAGGCAGCAAAAAATACCATTCGTTATTTACGCTGACTTTGAATCTGTATTGTTAAATCACTCTGAAAATACTTCAAATAAGACGTTCAATTACAAAAAACATCAACCATCATGCTTTGCTTATTATATATGCTGTTCAGATCCTAGTTTTAATAAATTTGTTAAATATAGAGGTTTGAATTGCGTTCCAGTTTTTTGTAAAATCTCTAGTAAAGGATATCACTCATATTAATAAAGTCCTTAAAAAGAATAATTCAATGATCTTAACTACAGAACAACAAAAGTTATATCAAAACGCTACCACATGTCATATTTGTAAAAAACTTCTTTTTGATAATAAAGTAGCAGATCATGATCATTTTACTTCTGAATTTAGAGGGGCTGCACATTCATATTGTAATTTGATATTTAAAAATGTTCATTTGTACCCGTAATTCTACATAACTTAGCTAATTACGATAGTCATCTATTTATAGAAGAGTTAGTTAAATATGAGGGGGATATGTACATTATACCTAAAAGTAAAGAAAAATATATAACATTTACTAAGCTCATAAAGTCTAACGATGATAAACACAGTGTTCAGATTAAGTTTCTAGACTCTTTTCAATTTTTAAGTTCTAGTTTAGATGTTCTGACAAAAAATTTGAATGACGAAGATTTTAATAATCTTCGCAGATTTTTTACGAATAAACAACAATTTGATTTGTTGAAACGCAAAGGGGTATATCCCTATGACTATGTAAATGATTGCTCAAAATATGAAGAAACCCAAATCCCGCCAAAAGAATGTTTTTACAACAGCCTCATTATGGACTATATAAGTGACGAAAACTATGCTCATGCAGTAAATGTATGGAATACTTTCAATATAAGTAATCTAGGAGAATATACTGATTTATATTTAAAATGTGATGTCTTATTACTATGTGATGTGTTTGAAAGTTTCCGAAACATTAGTTTAAATTATTATAATCTCGATCCTGCATATTATGTCTCTTCTCCAGGCTTAAGTTGGGATGCAATGCTGTTGTATACGGGTGTAAAATTAGATTTGATTACTGATTTAGAAATGTATCAGTTTCTTAAAAAAGGTATTCGTGGAGGACTAGCTCAGTGCTCTCTAAGGCATGCTATAGCAAATCATAAATATTTGTCTGAGTATGACAGTTCTTTACCGTCTTCTTACTTAATTTATTTAGATGCAAATAACTTGTATGGTTATGCAATGACTAAGAAACTGCCGATATCAGAGTTTACTTTTATGTCTTTAAATGAAATTAAAAACTTTAATGTTATGACCATACCAGATGATGCTGATTATGGATTTATTTTAGAAGTAGACTTATCATATCCTGACTCTTTACATGATCATCATAGCGATCTTCCCTTTGCTCCTGAGAGGTTTATCCCACCCGGTGGTACAGCTCCAAAATTAATTTCGAATTTATATGACAAATTTAACTACGTTATACATTATGTTCATTTAAAAGAATGCCTGAAAAATGGTTTGGTATTACAAAATATTAATCGTATACTAAAATTTCGACAAGACAACTATCTAAAAAGTTACATTGATTTAAATACACAATTGCGTCAGGTTGCGAAATCATCTTTCCAAAAAGATTTTTTTAAGCTTTTGAATAATGCAATGTTTGGCAAAACAATTCAAAATAGACGGAAAGAAGTAGAAGTAAGATTAGTTAAAACTTGGAATGTTAACTATAATAAAACTAATAAATGTATTGGAGCCGAAAAACTAATTGCAAAACCCAATTTAAAGTCTATACGCATTTTTTCAAATGATTTTGTAGCTATTCATTTGAAGCAAGAAAAAATAATGTTAGATAGACCAATTTATATTGATTTTAGTGTCTTAGAGTTTTCAATGTTCAAAAACGCACCTATATAAATTTCATTATGACTATATCAAACAAAAATATAAAAATAATGCTAAGCTCTGTTACATAGACACTGATAGTCTATTATATCTTATACAGACCAATGATGTATAAAAAGATATTGAAAATAATCTATCATTGTTTGATACATCTAACTTTCCTATTGATAATCCCTATGGTTTACCTATAACAAACGCTAAAATACCAGGGTTATTTAAGGTTGCATTAGGTGGCGAGAATATACAGGAATTCGTAGGACTAAGAGCTAAACTATATTGTATTAAAGGCAAAAATAATATTATGAAAAAGCTAAAGGTGTTACAAAACCTGTAACAGCACGATTACATATGAGTGACTACAGTAAAGTTTTAATGTCAGGTCAAAAACTTAAGAAGTAAAATGAATCTGATTAAATCAATTAACCTTCAATTGGTTACGTGAATATGGGTCACAGTATTGGTGAGGTGACGTCATTTTGACGTAATACTAAAAGCCGAAATTCAGGAGACTTACAGCATAAGCAATGTAATAAATTACATTATTTATAAGAATATAAGTTTGTTTTCGTAAATAAAACACATTGGTCGCAATAATTATAGACAATTTTAATTAAATAACGCTCAAAAACATGGCAGTCATTTTTGGTCTGTTTTTGTAGACATGAGATCAATCATAATAGAATTTAAAAAAAAACAAAACAATTAAACAAAAAGTACTTTCTTCTTAAATAACAATTAAGTAAAAAATAAGAATCAATCATTTTCAGTATTTTGTCCCATAGAAAAAAAATCAAGATTAACTATGGTAACAATCAACACAATTTTTTTCTAGGCAATCAAGACATGCGGGTTTCTTGAACTTTTTGCAGAGTTATGATGTTCTTTTCTTCTTCGTAGCTGGACATATAGTGCACGTTCCTCGTTTCTCCAGCTTTTCAGATGTTTGGGGACCAGGGTCTGTATCTTCTATTTTCAAGATTCTCTTGATAGAAGCACGAACGTCGCGAGAAATTTTGGGATTGTTATAACGGCGCAACATGTGAGGTTTACAAAGTTCGTCAGCTATCTCGCTTAGAAAAGTGTATCTGTCAATACTTTTTGCATTTTCTGAGTTTTTGGAGTTATACAGTACATACGAATTAATTTAACTGCACATATATCGATCAAACGATAGAAAAGGACTTGTGGCCATCGCTTGGTTCTCCGAATGCAAGAATAGTTACTGCACATTTTATCCAGACCATCAACACCATTTTTAGTGGAATTGTAAAACAAAATAATTTCTGGTTTTTCACCTTCTTCATCATTACACTTGTCATGATGCATGGATAATAAAAGAACGACTGCTTTGTTGCGCTTCGGTACATACGAGATCATAGTCATTTTCTTTGTAAAGCCATAAAGAGTTTCTCCTACAAGTCTTGATCTTTTGGGCAAAAAATCCGCAGGTATTTCTCGTTTGATTTTATTCATAGTGCCCACGTACGTGAGACTATTTTTCTTCAGAAGATCTACTGCCTCAATTAATGTGAACCAATTATATCCGGTAATGTTCCTGTTTGTATTTTGAATTGGTTTTGTCAGGCGTAAAATACTCTGTGTGGGTTTTGAAAACTCTTTTTCTTCATCAGTCAGTCTTTGTCCATCGGTGTCTTTTCCACAGTATATATAAGCATTGTAGAGATAATTGGTCGAAACATCTGTCATACACATAACCTTTATGCCGTATTTGCCTGGTTTCTTTGGCAAATTTGGAGCGACATGAGAAATTTACAGCGACAGCGGCATCTAACAAGCATTTCATCGATGCACATATGAGGACCAGGAGTATAATAATTTTGACAGTTTGATATGAAAATATCATACAACTCAGATATATGTGTAGCTGGATCTGACTTCTTTCTTTCTTCTCTAGAACTGGGATCATCGAAACGCAAAACCGTCAGTAACATAAGAAAACGCTTTTGCGAAAAAACACAACGAAATATTTCCCTACCTTTGCCATCTGTTGCAAACAAAGACGCGATATCTTCTTTGTTGCTCTTAAAAATTGCTGTATATAATAAGCAACCAATCAAAGCACGTAATTCTGTAATATCTATGTTTTTCAATTCAGGCCTCTCTTCTCTTTTATACTTCTGTCTCATTTCCTCTAACTTTCGATTGCTATGTAAAACAATTATCTGTAAAATATCTTCACTACACAAAATGTTCAAGAAGTCTATTTTTTCAGTGCAATCACGCGTTCCGATAGGCCTTTGAACTTCTACAATATTGTGTCTTGGAGTTCTAACACTGCTACGGTAAGGTTTATACCATTTAAACTGCTGTCTATTTCCGTCATTTTTTTCCTAAATAGTATTGCCTGTTGCTTGTCAAATTGATTAGAGGCTCATCATCAGAGTCAGAGACAAGTGCTGGATCTTGATTTTCTGTGTCGCATAGTTCACTAGCAGTATCGTGATCCGATTCTAAGCAGTGAGTGTCGTGTAAAAATCGATCTTCCGTATCGCTTATGTCACTCACATTTTCTTCTAATAACCCCGATACAACACGTTCGAAATCCTCGTCATTTGGATTCATTTTTAACCACAAAATGAAACTAAGTCATGAAATAAATCACTGACACTAATGGTGACGTGACGTCAAATTGACGTTTGGTACCCTCTATCTCACTAATTAAGCGCGTGCGACGTCCGATTTCAGTCACGGCGGACGCCAAACTAAGAAAGAAGCAGCTACTGAGGGGTGCGGGGGCGGGGAATAAGCCGTTTGAATAATATGTAACGGTTTTTCCTTTGCGACGTCAATTTGACGTCACGTCACCAATTGAAGGTTAAACATTGTACACAAAACTAATTTGTTAACTTGTTGAGAATATATCGTATATTCTCAACAAGTTAACAAATTAGTTTTAAGCGGTAACGATGATAATAGGCCAATTTTACCTGATAAAATACAAACTGTACCATGGGGTCATTATAGTTATGTTTTTTAGTTTGAAGATAAGAATTTGTATTAAATTAATAAAATAAATTATATTTTTTAATGAATTGTGTGTTTTTATTCTCATCTATAATATTCCTTACTCTTCAAGTATAAGGTATTGGAAATGAAACAAACTTAGTTATTTCTCAGGCAATATTTTTATTAAAATTACGTGTGCACTTTTTGATATACTTTTTAACATTTTACGAATCATGTAATTTTTTCACAATCTTATCCACTAAATTGTCAGTTGCATACATAATCTCATCATATCTATGCTCAGCCACGTACTGGACACTAATAATATTCTTCAGTGTTTCACAATCAGCAGAATCACTTTTAAGCTCATAAATGTTCAATTTGATTAAATAATCGCCTTTTCTGTCTTTTTTTAAAACGTAAGATGCTGAAGAAGTAGAGGCAGCTGGACTTTCTTCCCATGTTTGTAAAATACTATTTCGTTTCGGTGTCCGCATCAATTTGCATTTTTTCTTTATGGATTTTAAGGAATATTTTTCTTTTATGGGCTGCTCTTGTTGTTGGAGATTATAGTTTTTGGTTTTGCGTTCTAAGTTTCGATCATCAGCTAAATATCCATCCACATCTTGAGCGTAATAAAATGGATTTGTGATTGGATCATAGTCTTCACCTTCAAGGCACATAATAAAGCCAATGTTTCTTCAAAAAGCTAAGCAAAACTATTCTAAGCTAAATAAAAATAAAAAAGTAGGTGGGTACTTACGCCTGTTTAAAAATTACAAAAGAAATACAGATTATGTCTACTGGGATGATCCCAATGAACTAGTTGAAAGGTTAAAGCTATTAATTGCCTCAAAGAATGCTAGTAATAATATCCACGATAATGAAATAGTATCAATCATTGAGGAGTTAAAAGAAGCAGGCATAATAAAAGAATTAAACCTTTGAATTTTAAAATTCATTGTTAGTAATCACGAGAGCATTAAACATGATAGATAGCAAATGTTTAAATAATAATATTATTATTAGTGAACCACATGTAGAAGAGGACATTCAAAATAAGCAAATCAAAGTGACAAACTTGTTAATTAAAATAGAAGATCTTACAAAAAGAATAGTAATTTTGAAAGACAGAATTCAAAATGTTGAAAAAAACATAGAATATCAAGAAATCACGAGAAAATTAAGCAAACATTATGAGCAAACTCGATATCGTAAATGAAATTCATAAAAATATTAGGTTTACTTTTCCTCGAAGATGTGTAGTATTAAAAGACATCGATGACCTTTGGCAAGCGGATTTAATGGATATGCAAAAAATATCAAGCATTAACGCTGGTTATAAATATGTATTAGTTGTTATAGACTGTTTTTCCAAATTTGCGTGGGCAATGAAACTTAAGCAAAAAAGCAAAGAATTTGTTTCAAGTGCATTTCATAATTTACTAAGCTTCTATTGTAGAACGTTTAATAAGAACATTATAAAGCAAACTGTACAAAAAATTTAGCTTAAAAGAAAATTATTAATGGGTTGATGGGACACTCGAAAGAAAACTTGATGAATACAATAACACTTTTTATAGAACTGTTTGGCAAACACCTGCATCAATTTATCACAAAAATAAAGAAACTGTTATTCAACGATATCTAAAGAATTTACAATCTAAAAAGAAAATACATTGCAAAAGATTTCAAGTAGGTGATTTTGTTAGGATAAGTAAATATAAAGGACTTTTTGAAAAAGGGTTTACTCCTAATTGGTCAACAGAAGTATTCAAGATAAGAAAAGTACAACATACTAATCCGACTACCTATTTACTACAAGATAACAAAGGACAAAATATTTTGGGATCATTTTATGCTCAAGAAGTAAATAAGACTAAGCATCCAGATGTATATCTTGTAGAAAAAGTATTAAAAAGAAAAGGAAATAAAGTATATGTCAAATGGTTAGGACTACCAACATGTGAAAATAGTTGGATTGATAAAACGAATATTTTATAAAATGTTTTTTAAGTTGCACCCGATACACATTTGAAAGCAACGTAAAGTAAAAAAAAAAATCAGCCTAAATTTCCCGCGGTCATGCGTAGAATAATACATACATTTCATTACAATTAGATCATTGAAGGACATAAAGAATAAACAAAAATTAGTTTTTATTAATGTAGAAGATAATTAAAACTAATACTTATTTTATTAACTTTAATTTTGTTCCTCATTCATGTTTTGATCTTTATACTATAAAGACTACTATAGTGTTATTTAAATTAAATATAAAAATCTACTAAAATGAAAAGCAAGCAACTTATTTCCGATCCAAAAGACACTGAAAATTATTCTTTAAACAGGAAAAAAAATAAAATAGTGACACCCAGTGTAGCTGCACTAAAAAAAACATTCAGTGGTATAGTTTCACAAACCAAAAACATATTCGTAAACTGAAACCAAAATGCAAAAAAATGTTAACTAAACTAGCTTATGAAGCTGCCCAAGAGTTGACGAGTGATTTACCTATAAAACTGCCACGAGTTATACCTATACCAAAAACCGGTGGTTTTCTACCTTTGATACCAATATTTGGGGGTCTCTCTGCTACTGGAAGAATAGCCGGTGGTGTTGCTGCAGACATGAACTTATATTACTTAGAAGTGATTCTCCAGATAATAGTGTTATTATGGGAAAAAATGAAAATGTTAAAATAGATATTCAAAAGATTCAATGGCGTGTACCTCATATAAGGGTTTCTGATCGAGATAGATTAACATTACTCAAATATCTAGAAAAAGACCGTGCAATACAATTAGCTTTCAGGAATTGGGATTTGTATGAATATCCATTATTACCCAAAACGACAAAACATTCATGGTCAGTTAAAACATCATCCCAGATGGAAAAACCAAGATTTGTTATATTTGGTATGCAAACTGATAGAAAAAATAATACATTGAAAAGTTCTTCTGAATTTGACCATTGCAAAATTACTAATATCAAGTTGTTTTTAAACAGTCAATATTTTCCTTATGACTCGCTGAACCTGAAATTTGATCAAGAAAAATATAGTATATTATTTGAAATGTATGCTAAGTTTCGTCAGTCTTATTACAACACCAGCATTGATCCCTTGCTTGATTTGTGTGAATTTTAAAAAAAAACAGCTCTATTATTTGTAATAGACTGTGCACATCAAAACGATTCAATAAAAACAGGACCGGTTGACGTTCGGCTAGAAATCGAGTGCAGTGAAGATTTGCCACACAATACAGCTGCTTACTGTCTGATTATAAACGATCGACTTTTTGAATACAGACCTTTGAGTAATATTGTTCGAAAATTGTCATGAATGTTGTAGTTGATATTCAAGGCTTCAAAACTGAACAAAATCAATTCATAGTAAAGGAAATTGCTATTAAATGTAAAGAGCGCGTGCTTTATAATAAAACCACCTTATCCCTTCTACAATTTGACTGAATTAATAAAACCACCTTATCCCTTCTACAATTTGACGAAAAAAGAACGCTTACATGTGCATTGGATAGAAAAAAATAGTGGAATATTGTGGAACGAAGGCTTTGTGCCTTATTGTAGTTATAAGTCTTCTATATTGTTATTTTTAAAGAAATATTAGAAAACGATAATGTATATAATTTAGAAGACTACAATTGTCCAAATTTAAAAACACTACATGAAAAATATTACTCAGATAATCCATGTATTCAAAGTTGTCTTTATCATACTAACACGTGCTTTAAAAAATGTATCTTGTTTAAGCTTTTGGTGTCTAGAAAATAAAATTTTATTTTAAATTTAAAATACATTTGTTTCATTTCACGAGTATCCTTTGTTTTAATAAAAATCAATTAAATAATTTTTCCACTAAATTCTTTCCAATACCTACCTACTAACTTTAAAAGCTTTGAATCATAATCATTTAGTTACTTTCTTTATTTAACTGAATTTAAAACATTATATGAATTCATTTAATAGAACTTGTTATGAGTTGTAAAATAAATATTTTAAAAGATTAAATGAAAGTTACTTATCTGTTATGGATTGCGAAAAAATAGAATTTGAATAGATCAAATTAAAGTTGCTAAGTAATATTGTGGTAACATACAATACGAAAAAATGGTATTTGAATTAATGAAATGCACCTTATTACAAAAACAATATTTGAATAGATTGAATAAGGGTAATTGGGCGAGCTGGATCTCTTGTGATCCAGAGAGCCCAATTATATACTACTCGCTCACTTGAATATTGTTGAATCACACGCAAAAAAAATTGTAGGAAATGATGCCCCCATCATTTCCTCCCGGCGGCAGGAATTTTTATATCCCCCGATATAAAAAATCCTGCCGCCGGGAGAAAAGTTATCAAATTAGAAATCTATGATGTGGACCAGTTTAAAAGTGAAGGACCAGTTTGTAAATGTAACGCCGAAATATGTTGTCAGCACATCGTTCAAAACATGTTTATGGATGAAATATACAAAACTGTTCGTGAAATCATTGACAAAATTAGTGTGTAAATACGAGTATGTAATGAAAGTAACAAGTATTTTTAATGTAATTGTGATATCTGTGTATTTTCCCAATAAATATCTATTATGTTTTATCGTTGCTGTTTTTTTTATTTGTGCCATGCATAAATATATTTTTAAATGACATAAATTCATCATAAGTTTACCACTAGCACCATTAATATTATAAAGAGGAAAGATTGATATAAGTTAGGATCAACTTGAACAAAGAAAGTGTTAATATTATAAAGAGGAAAGATTTGTATTTTTGTATGGATATTTATAACCTAATTACTCTAAAACTACTGGCTATGATTTAAAATAATCTTTCACTATTAGAATGCTGCGCGAATTTACTATAAAGCGCGCATGAGAGGCGCCTTGGGGCGCCTCTCGTGCGCGCAACGAGTTGATCGATTCACGTAGACTGAAAACTAAAACTTCGATTATGTTGAACGACCGCGATCCAGAGAACCCAATTCCCTACTACTATCAGCACCTATGAGCACAGTTGGAGTGGCGTCTACGTATGTTAAAACCTCTACTAAATCATTTAAGTATACTAAGGAGTCGATACTGTCTCTACAAATTGACTGTGGCTGTAAAGAAAGTGATTTTAGTGACCTAGCGTTTTTTACTAAAAATGTCCCACTTATGTACCTACCCTTAATTTGAAAATCTACGTAAGATATTTTCGCTTCTTCAGGTCCGGAAACGCCAATACGAGACGCAACGCTTGCGTCGATTAATGTGGTAGGTAGTGCTACCATCGTCAAGCAAAGCGAATGTATTAACATCACCGTCAGGTCCCGAAACAGTCACTGGTATGATCTTAAGAAGGGCACGTGTTTGTAAAGATCTGTTAATATTTGGCAAAGCAGTGGTAAAAACCGTCACTTTTCCTTTCTTCCCTGGAGTCCGCTTTTATACTTGGTGATAAAGGTACCGAAGTAGTACAAGAATCTTGAATGATCGAAGTACAAACGTTACTATTTTGGAAAGAGGCGTCCCTGCCATGTAAAAGAGTATGATGGCGATAGGTGCAACCTTCAATGCCACAAGGTTTTAATTTACATGATTTCCATTGATGTAAGCTATGCCTTAAACATTTATAACAAACTTTGTTCTCACGGAACCAACACCATCTATCGTCTATGTTTAGCGACAAAAAATCATTGCACAGTTTTATGTTGTGATTTTTGCTACAAAAACTGCAAGCCGATTTATTATTCGTATTGTTCCTATTTTCCGTAAGGGAATGAATATTTTGAGGTCTGCGTTGAGGAGTGATATCACAAGTCTTGGTCGTAAGTGTGGCACTCTCGGGAGATAAAGCAAATCTAACGTAATTATCATATTCATGCGACAGAAACTCAGAAAATAATTCTAATTTAGATAGAAGTGGACAGGACATACTTTTATGAGAGGCGTAGTCTGACCATTTCGACTTCATAATAGGGTTCAATTTGCCTAAAACTGCGTAATATATTTCAGGCGAATTTAAGTACTCACGTTGGCCTAATAGTTTCTTAGTACAAATACTGTTGCCACCTTATTGGCAATATTACCAAGTTCCCTAAGCTAACTGCCTAATCGTGGTAGTGACTTCAGCGTCTGCACTTCACCGAAAATGATCATCTCAGGGCGCGCAAAATTTCTCTCCAGGGCACGCATGTTATCTTCGGGATCCTCTGCAGAGATAAGTATAACGGTTCGTTCCGTTTCTTAGCTATGAGCTCACAAAACAATATACATAAAATTAGAATTACCTATATATTATAACAATACCAAAAATAAATTATCTTTTAAATTACATCTACAAATAATTTTAAATTGACTTGTAAACAAAAATTAAATAATTATACTACTAATAACAATATTAACATCTTACATAAACAAAAATGGTAACTATTTTTAGTGGGCGAAGTCGGGCGCAATCGTTAAATTCTAACATCTTGTGAGCGCTAATATTCCACAAGTGTACAGGAACAAGTTTTGCATCGATACATGAGCGTTGCAACGACCAGCCCTTATGAGTGGACGGACAAGTCCGCGCGATTATCTTAGAACGCAAGGACGTACCTACTATTTCTTACTAACTATTCACACATTCGTATTCGTATCGTATCTTAAAGGGTTGTGAATTATTTTAAAACTAGTTATCTGTGATCTTGTTACCCCGGTTTCGGGGTTCTAGTTCCGGACGACGAGTAACGTCGAAATTGAGCTAACTGCCATCGTCTGCATCTTGTGGAGAAGAGCTCCTGCTTGAATTCCTGCCGCATCATCATCTGCACTACGGACACTTACGAGGACAGTGGTTTAGATTTGAATTAAATTCCGGTATCAGTTCGGTTGCCAATTTTAACCCACCCCCTGAGATTCTTATCGTAATTAGTTTTACATTAGTAAATTATTGTAACACCTGATTACTCTTTATTTTACCTACGCTCCCTTTTTATCTCAACTACCTAATTATACATTGTTAAGAGCAGTCTTACCGTTTTGACAAATCTCTAAGATTTTGGACTCCTTATTGACTACCTTATGAAACTTCTAGAAGAAATTTAATAACTGCGAAATATAGGCCAATCTTTGGTGTTGACGTTTAATGAAACACATTTGCTAAAACTAACTTGCTTTATTCACAGTGCCACATCTCCCACAACCATTTTACTGAAAACTTGCCGCAGACTTAATTTCAAAGTCCTGTATCTATTAATAATGCTAATATAATAAGCCTAAAAAAATGTAGCAATCATTGGACACATGTTTTTGTTGTCATTTAATGTAACAGATTTTACAATTTCATTACCATTAATGAGAAAAAAATTTTTGTTTACAATTTAGCAAAAGTACATCGTCTGACATTGCAACATTATGAAAACACAAAACAAATCTGATGATCTGATGATGGAGCTAGAGACTGGTCATATGAACTTCGTAATAAAACGATGCAACGTTATCGAATTCGGGCTTGTATTGTATGATTTGTTAAATGTACTCTATTTCCAATGTCATTGATATATTTTCCTATTTAAACTAAATTTCCATAGTTGTCTATTTTGTCTTCAAAGATATGAATTCAGATTAATAAAATAATAATAATAAAGGTGCAAAAAAGATAAGGCTTCTGTCACGGCTGCGGCGCTGCGGGTCTCTGGCGGTTCCACGCGTATTCATCATCGCAAATGGTTTTCTCTCACCATCGCAGCTCCGGCTTTCTAGTTTCGCCGGCCAGCCTCAGCTTCGGCACCTCAATCACGGTCTCCCGTTCCTCAGCCCGCGGGCCGCCTCGCCCCTCTGCGCCTACGCGCTTTTGGATGTACATTGTACATTGCTGCGATTCGTTTCCGTCACCAAAACCTAATTTAGAGCTGCTATTGCTATTATATTGTATATTGCTATTAACTATACTTTGTTGGATAAAATGAATTAACATACGGAATAATACACAGTCTTTATTATCTTTAAAATTAAGACATTACTTTATTATAATTATCGATTTTATGACTTAATACTTTTAGAAATGAAGACAATTATAAAAAAATATGTTACGACTCTTTGAACATTATGACTAGAAAATTTCATGGAAAACATGTTACGGTTAGTGATTTTCGCAAAAACAATTTTATAAGAAGTAAGGCAGTACCTATTTCCGTACTTATTCTTAAAATTCCTGATTTTAGAGACAAGCTGTTCGTCTTTGGATTACGCGGGAGTGCGAAGAGGGAAATTTGAATGATCGTCGCTGAAGCTGTCATAGTCGTCCTGTAATCTCAAATAATGAAAGAGATATTATGAGACGTAATTATGAAAATAATGGTTTTACACCGATTAAAACTTCTGCAGAAATGTTTGATGTTTCAACTCAGATGATCAGAAATTATTTACATTACACAGGTTTGCGTTACAGGCATTATGTAAAGAAAATATATATGACTGAGGCTCATAAACTTGCTCGACTAAATTTTGCCAGATAATACTTAATTCAATTTCGACAACGAGTGACACTGTGTACTGTGACGAGAAAACTTTTAAGTCCAGTCAGCATGGTCGTTTACATCTTTGGCGATACGATGGGACGCGTAATATAGAAGACCATGCCATACCAAACAGAAAATCAGGTCGAATTTCTCTTTACATGTATGATTGGATGACTACTGATGGTGTTAGGGAGTTGTGCCGTTTACCACTACGAGCAACGGCATCGGGTTATGTTGATGTCCTCCAAAATGAAATCTTACCGGCCGTCCGGATTTATTGTCCATAAAATGAAATGCCATAATTTTATTATTTGCAGGATAGTTGTTCTTTGTATTAAGCAAGGGTGACGCGTGCATGGTTCGGTGCACACACCCGGAAATAAGGTTAATACCTTGGCTTTCAAAATCGCCTGATGTCAACCCCATGTTCTTTGGTCTTTGGGGCCTTATGGTTCAAAGATGGTCAAACCAGCATGAAACAACAGCAGAGGCTCTAGAAACAGCTTTGATTGTAATGAGATATGGGAAGAATTTCGCGGATCAGATATTTGCTCAAGACTCGTAGGCTCAATGTCTTGTGTCACTGCACAAAATATTAATTTAGTCGTATATTTTGTCAGAAAATTTTCCAAAGCACTTAAAAGACTAGGGATACGTACACTTAAGTACGGATAGTAGCCGTATTTTATATTATAAAGCCATTAATAGTGGATTGCTTCCTTAAGGAGCAAACTATAATACGTATTTCATTATTATTGATTTTTTGCAGTATGTGACTGTTTTTATTTTAATTTGTAATTATATATTTTACATAATATACTTATTTGTATTTTATTTTTAATAGACATCTATAAATATTTAAACAACAAAACAGACTCTATTTATATTTAAAATTAATATCATATCAAGTCTTATTACGACGGCTCAAGATTTTTTTGTCCATGTCGGTGCACGCTTTACTCTGTTTACGTTGCGTATATGTGACTAGCTACGCACACTTAAACAATAACTCAGTTTTTACCTAAACTTGAGCGTTATCTTTTTGTGTAATGGCTCTTAACGCCCAGTTCTAAAGACGTACGTTACATTGGCGCCTGATAACGGGTATAATTGCAACTGTGGTGTAACCGGTTTTTTTTCAGCATTTAATGGTTTTTTTTTGGTGTTGGCTCTAAACCTATTCTAAGGCTGATTGTTTCTAATTGTGCTATTGTCTATGCGTGGTTATGTTATTATGTGTAAAATATTACTATCACCTAAAATGTTACAGAAATTGTAATTTCGTTTAAAAAAAAACAGTTATTGCACCACACATTGACAAGTATATTGTTGGTTGCTTAAGAATCATTAGTTATTGTAGTTATTTTAATACTTTTGCAACGCACACTTGATATTGATACAATGTCTTATTCTATAAAATTTCTATCCTTACAAAAGGCGGAATTGGAATATGAGGTAGAACTTCGTGGAGGTTCTGAGGATTCAGTCCAAGGATTGCAGAAACAAATTGTGAAACTTTCCCAACTAAATGATTCCGATGAATCAGAATCAGAATCAGTTTTATTTCTGCAAATAGGCCCCTGGAGGCGCTTTTACGCGTCCCAATATTTAACCTACCACTGCTTCGGGACAAATGTGGGCTAGTGCCGAGAAGAAGCAGCGCAAGAAACTCGGTCACTATTGTCAGCCTCTTTTTAAATAAACATGTTTACATAAGATATATGCCAGTGCGAGCTGGTACAATTTAAAGCCAAACGTTCCTATCATTTATATAATCATCAATAGTGTAATAGGCCTTTTTTATTAAAACAACAATGTGTAATAATGTTTTCGAAAATGTATTGAGATGCAACTGTTAATATGTTGATCTCTTTGAATAGCTCTCTTAGAGAGTCACGGGGTCTAAGGCCGTAAATAGCCCGCACAGCACGTTTTTGCAATATAAAAATAGACTCAATATCTGCCGCTGAGCCCCATAACAAAATTCCGTATGACATTATACTGTAAAAGTAGCTAAAATATACTAATCTTGCCGTTCCAACATCAGTCAATTGTCTTATCTTTCGCACAGCATAAGCAGCAGAACTAAGTCTTCCAGACAGAGACCTGGGAGGCTAAAAAGGCCACATTGGCAGAATCATATTGTGATCCTATTATGAATTGTATTAGAAATCGCAAAATGGCCACTTAGAGGCAATTCCTTTAATGAATCATATTACGATTCATTTCCGCAATTCATCGTTTTGACAGTTTTCTATGGAGATTCGTAAAATGGCCTAATAATATGAATTGCTTCTGTGTCAAATAGCAGATTCATAAGAGTTACTCTCGAGTAACTTTTTACAATTCATATTCACTAATTCAAGACTAAAAATTATGAAATATTGTTAAAAGTTAAGATTAAGGACTAAATTAAAGCTTTTAGAGCATCGAGAGCAACTTAGAGCATCTTTTAATGTTAGTGAAAGTGAAAATAACCTCTTTAGACAAGACTGAATTTGTCCAATTACACGAAACATAACAAAAGTGTGTGCAGTGATTAAAACCAGTTGGAGCCCTATATTTGCTTACACATCATCGAAACGGAATAAACTATGGTGAGTCATATTTTCAAATCACAAATTAATCAGATTCATAAGTTCATAATACGTTCGGTTGTCTAGATATTATTCGTACTTAGAGCGTCGTATTCTACTTATCTCACATTGCATTGTCATTGCAAGGTCTGCAGAGTATAAAAAAAGATTCTTCAATAGGAAACTGTATCATACTCTACAATAGTAAGTCCCTAGTGTATATAAAACAGAAACTTCTAACAAGGTGAGCCTTAGATTAAATAAATACCTAACCTTATATAAAAAATACTTAGTAAGAAGGGCGAGAAGAGGTCGTGCTATTCTGCAGGTGCATAGCACAAAAAAATTATAAACAATTGTTATAACAAAAGGAAAACTTACTAGCAGAATATCCTACTTATATAATAAAGGAAATAATAAGCAAGCTTTTATTAAGAAAATTATTTATTCGTTTAAAATTCAGTTTAACTCCTGTAGACTTAGTAGGAACAGCCATTAAGGATATAAAAAAAGTGTTTCTTTTAACTTATATAATATACAAATACTTCTTTTACACATTATTATTATGTATTACATAATTTTGTTTCAGGTTTGTGATTCCAACTCCCAATATTTTGATGATACATAGATGCCAGCTGTGGTGCAGCAAACCAAAATTCATTTGTTTGGAGAATTCATACAATAAAATTCCATCTGGAACACCTCCACTATCCTGAAAATGAAACAAAAATCATTTTTTTTAAGTATGTACTATTGATATAAATATTCATTACATGAGTAATGTTAAAGTGATACAAATTACAAACATACATGCTAGTACTTTTCTAAATGTATTTGCATGTGTTACATTATTCTAAAATGAAATTGTAATTTTCAGGCACATGTACAGACAACCCGGACTACCATGAAGCCGAAGGTACCGCAGTCAGAAATATCTCTGTACGGATAAAATCTAGTCAGCTACACATCAATTCCTGTGGTTAGGGATTGTGTTTGAAGTGGTTAGAATAAAATATGAGGTTATGTTTTTATTTAAAATAAATATGTACTAATTTAAAAAATAGTTTAATTTTACTTACCTAAGTACTAGTGTGTAGTGCGAGTCTAATAAATTTTAGCTGCCTAGTTTTCTATAGTGGTCCTAAGGGTGACCTAGAAAAAAGGTTTTATATTAATGTAATAAATAAATATAAAATAATGTCAGTTTCTCTATTGTTTAATTTTAATTACTGCAATATCGAGTATAACTCATTGACAATTTGTTTAGGAAAATGTGGTGCAGCAATGTCTGTCTCAATATGATGGATTAGTGGTTTATGAAATTATACATATTGATGAAAGAATTACTTACTTTTACACGAAATGAAAGTCTTGATTTAAATAAACCAAAACATTAATATTATCCATTGAAATCTCTCTATTTAAGCCACAATGCAGCTCCAGCATAAGGAATAAGTGTTTTCATATTCGTAGGATAAGCATTCAATTCACTTATCTAAATATATCCATCCTAAACAATACAAATTATTTCCAAGTTCAGTTTTTGTCCGAAACATTACATAATATCATCCAATGAAACGGATCTATTTAAGCCACAATGCAGCTCCATCATAAGAACTAAGTTTTTTCATATTTGTAAATTATGCATACAATTCACTTAATCAAAAATATTGATCGTAATTCGTAAACAAATTAAATTATTAGTTTAGGTTTTTATAAATTTTTGAGAGGTTATAATTTTTTCTTAAAACAGAGACATCAAATTTATTGCCAGTGTGATGAAAAAAATAAGTCGTAAATAAATTAGTTTGTTTAGCTCTGAGAATAGCCATTATAGCTAAATATATATTTTTCTTATCTTATTTCATTATTACAAACTCTTAAAAGTCATTAAAGCTAGTATAAAAATATTGGAATCATTTTTTTCCTAATACATTCGTTCACTCGTTCTATCTTTTTTGCGTGTTACAACATTTTCGTCAAATACGATTCATATAATGAATTGAATTGTAAATGATTCTCCCCAAACTTAGGCCATTTTACGAATTATAGAGGAATTGCAACGGATCTGCCCAAAATTCAGGATATGACTTGCTAACGGATGAATTGCTCAATGTGGCCTTTTTAGCCCCCCTGATATGAGCACCCCATTGCAGTCGAGAGTCTACAGTTATACCCAAAAAGGTAGAGGAGTCTACTGTGTCTAATGGCTCATCTTTTACAATAACATTTGTGGCGGAAAACCTTACATTAGGCAAAGTAAATTTAACACATTTTGTTTTTCTTGCATTAAGCAAAAGATTATTCATTGCAAACCAATGCAATAATTTAGAGAGGGTATTGTTAACATCGTCAAATGATAATTCGCCCCTCTTAATTTTAAAAATTATTGAAGTGTCATCTGCAAACAATACCATCTCACAAAGATTATACATATAATATGGAAGGTCATTAATATATATTAAAAATAGCAAGGGTCCTAATACTGATCCCTGAGGGACACCCATGATAAGGGCCGACCCTAAAGACTCAGTTCCATCAATGCAAACTTTTTGGGTTCTACCTGTGAGATATGAGTTAAATAAATCCAACGAATCATTTGAAACACCATAATGTCTGAGTTTTTTAATTAACGTTTTATGGTCCACACAATCATATGCCTTTGACAGGTCACAAAAAACACCTATAGCATCTAACTTACTCTCCCAAGCATCGAATACGTGTTTTAGAAGTGCTACTCCCGCATCAGTGGTATTTCTACCTTTCCTGAATCCATATTGATTGTGATGTAATAATTTATTCAAACTAAAGTGCGATAAAAGTTGACTAAACATAATTTTTTCAAATATTTTACTTAGTACTGGCAAGATAGATATTGGTCGAAAATTTGCGGGATCACATTTTTCGCCGGATTTAAATAATGGAATAATGACATAATCGAATCACATCTAGAACCAAGCGATGATCTGAAATTTGTGAAGGAGTCCCTTATCAAAGCGCACAATCTGCTACTAGGTTTGAAAACAAAATTTGATAAGAACGCGTATTTGAGAGCAGAGACTCTGGTTAATCATCTTTATCATCGTATAAACAGAATAAATAACATACCGGAAGTATCTGACGTTTACAAAGTTTGTGCCTCAAATTTCAAATCATACTACAAAGAGCTCCTCGCTTTAAAACCTCCTAGTTTACAATGTAAAGCTCCATCTGTATCATTGGCTGATACTATTTCAGAACCAGCGTGGTCTATCAGCTGATATCTTTCTTTCTTTCTGTCAAATATTCGGGCAAAACTTGTGTACACTTATTTATTTTAAGAGTAGAAGAATTTGTTGCTTGCCGTGGTATATCCTTCGATAAAATACTCTCACTGGCGTACGAAATTTTCATTGGTGATGCTCTTCACTAGTATCGCTATAGTAAAATCGATTCTTGGCAAAATCTTCGTTCGTTACTCAAACAAGATTTCAGCAGTAGCGACTATGATTATAATAGGCTTGCTGCAAAGATAAGATCTCGTACTCAAGGAGAACAAGAAAACATTACCATTTACATCTCCATCATGCACGGTTTATTTTCTCGTTTAGGTAGACCGTTCTCAGAAGGAGAAAAGTTAGACATTCTACTTCATAATATAGGACCATGTTATGCAAGTACACTAGCTGCTACCCCAGATATTAAAAAGTATTGAGTCTCTTGTATCTATTTGCCGAAACTACGAAAATGTTACAGCTAAGAACTTAACTTAATACATTGAAGTTCTAAATATAGTAAATTACCAGAAGTTCCTTAAGTAAGTTACCGGAACTGATGTACATTTTATTATTCACAATTAAACATTTATTGTGGATCTTAGGGAGGAAACGGGTTCGGTCTCTTTCTCCTCCTACTCTTCTGAGGAGGAGGATGAGGTTGAAGAATCCCTCGCAGACGCCAATAACGAGGATCAATGGGAACCGACGGGCCAGCTTCCGTCGTTCCCGTTCACCAAGAAGCTCTGCGTAAACTTAGGACCAGCTGAGACACCAATTGATTTATTTAAATTATTATTCAACGTCACATTTATGACGGTATTAGTGGATAGCATCAATACGCATGATTTAAGAGTGTTGTTGGAGGACACACACGAACATAGTCGAACTTCGAATTGGAAGGATACCAATGTCGATAAGATGTACATTTTTTAGGAATCCTTTTTCACATGGGCCATGTTAAAGTAAGCAGAATCAATTATTACTGGGACACATTTAAATTATTTAACCTTCCATTCAGGCAATTTATGAGTCGTGATAGATTTTTATTATTATTACGAAATTTATATTTTTTTGACAATAATATATCGTTTGATACTACCGATCCTAATAGATTTAAGAAAACCGATTTTTTCATATTTTAAAAATCTCATGCAAACGTTGGTGATCCCTTCCAAAAATTTTACATTCGATGAAAGCGTGGTATTGTGGCGCGGGCGTTTAAAAATTAGACAATACATACAGGGAAAGCGGCATAAATATGGCGTTAAATTATATGTACTAACGGACACTAATGGCATAACACTTAAAATGTTGATTTTTTATAATCATGAAATAAATGCACCCCGACATTACGTTTGGTCTTCTGGCTCGGAGCCCGGAATGTGAACTGCCAAAGAATACTATCATAGCTCCATAATATTACATTAACGCCATCTGTGCATCTATGATCGCATTCCTTCTGTGCTTATGAAACAGTTTTGCTGATTCATTTAATCAAACATTCACTAGATGGAGTTAGTCGATGAACTGTACTATTTTACCGACATTCGGTTAATATGTCATTCATTATTCGTTGCTGAAACTTCTTTTTCAAACAAATTCAAAAGGTTTTCGTGACAAAAAGTTTTTAGTGTTATTAAAAGTCTCGTTTTTAACAATGTCTGCGACTAAAGGAACGACAAGTAGTTGGCGTCAATATTTTCATGTTGACAATAAATCTAGCAATGCTAAATGTAAATATTGCCCTAAAATTTTAAAAACGTGCAGTAATACTACCAATTTAAAACAGCACATGAAAAGGAAACACTCTGGTATCATTAGTATTGAAAATAAAGAGGTAAGTACCTACAATTTGGATTTAATTACAATTATTAATTACAGTGCAACCTTAATATAACGTACCTCAATGTAACGACTTCCTCGATTTAACAAATTCTTCGTAATCCCCTTGAATTATCCATAAGAGTCAATATAAAATATACCTTTACATTGCGAACATTCTTTGCGTACAACCTCTTTATAACGAATTTTCAACTATCAGGAAAAGTATTCATACCTCTAATTAACGAATTTTGCCAACTCAAAACCTTAATAAAGTTTCCACCAATAATATAACTCTTAATCTTATAATGTGATTCATGTCTCGACATGTTTCGACACGCTTTTGTTTGTACAGTAATCATTGTTGTTTTGATGGAAAGTAATGTAAACACCTCTGCTCGTCACTCTCAGAAACGTAAAAGGTGTTTCTTATCGGTCGCAGAAAAGCGAAACATCATTAATTATGTTGACCAAAATCCCATGACGAAAAAATTAGACATAGCTAATAAGTTCGGGGTTCCCGCAAGTACATTGGCTACAATTTTAAAATTTAAAGATAAGTTTTCAGAAGAAAGTTTGAATGTAAACAGTAAAAGATTAAAATCATGCGAGTTCAAAGACATAGAGGAATGTGTGTTAAAGTGGTTAAAACAGTGCCGAGACAAAAAAATCCTAATCGGAGGCCCTATTCTTCAGGAAAAGGCTCAGCGGTTTGCAGTAGAATTGGGACATGAAGGGTTCCGTGCTAGCAACGGGTGGCTTCAAAATTTCAAAAAACGAAACGAGGTTGTTTTTCGAAAAATATGCGGTGAAAGTGGTAGTGTTAATGAACAAGTATGTGATGATTGGAAAGACAAACTGGCAGAGTTGGCCACCGGATACGATCCCGAAGACATCTTTAACGCCGATGAAACTGGACTATTCTATAAATGTTTACCTGACAAAACCTTATCATTCAAAAGCGATAAATGTAATGGTGGGAAAAACAGTAAACTTCGCTTAACAGTACTGCTGGGAACAAATTGTACTGGGACTTACAAACTAAAGCTCACTCACTCATCATCGGAAAATATCAAAAACCGCGATGTTTTAGGAATGTCAATAATCTGCCAACAGATTACACGTCCAGCCATAAGGCTTGGATGACCAGTGATGCTTTTTGCAATTGGCTTAAAAGTCTAGATAAAGAGAAGAAGAAAAAAAACAAGAAAATTCTAATGTTCATCGATAATTGTACTGCACACGGAGAAATTCCTAACCTGAAAAATATAAAAATAAAGTACTTACCTCCAAATACCACTTCAGAACTACAACCACTGGATCAGGGCATCATCCAAAGCTTCAAAATGCATTATAGGAAGGAAGTTGTAAGACGATTTCTTGCTGATGTTGAACGTCAAACACCAACTACAATTGACGTTTTACAAGCCATGTGGATGATCGCCAAAGCTTGGAATTTAGTCACTGAAAAGACCATTGCAAACTGCTTCAAGAAAAGTGGGTTTAAAGTAACATGCGAAGATGAGGAGGACGATTTACCACTCGCAGAACTTGCTAGGACCTGGCAAAGAGTTCAAGAAGAATTACACCTTCAAGACACTGACTTCGAAGACTTTGTTACCTTTGATAATGATTTGGCCATCTGTGGAGAACTAACTGATGCTGACATCGTCACATCTGTGTTGCCAGTTACTAATGCAGAAGCGGATGAAGACGAGGAAGAAGAGGGTGAAATGATGAGCATAACTTCACAATAAAAGATGCTTATAATGCTTTGAATACAATAAAATCTGTGTTTCTCAAAAAGGGAGGTTTGAGTGACGATGTAGTGAAATCCATCACGAAATTAGATTGCGCTTTGGATGTCATAACTTATACCGGTGGTAAACAGACAACTATCAATGACTTTTTTTCTAATCAATGAATAAAATTGAGATTAAGCTACTATATAACCACATTGTTAATTGTTTTTGATTATTAATGTAACAAAAAAAATTTATTATCTACCTAATTGTTTTTAAATACATAGCAAATACATATAGTAATTTGATAAAAATGTGTTATCATTTATTAGTAGAAGTTGTTCGCTATAACAAGATAAGTACGTAATATTGAGGTGAATAAAACTATTCTTTTACCTCTTTATAACGAATTTTAGACCAATCTAACCTCAACATAACAAACCTCAGTTCAACGAATTACTTGATATTACGAATATTTTCTTGTTCCCCTCCGATTTGTTATATCGAGGTTGCACTGTACAAAGAAACTGGACCACTTTCTAAACAAATACAGAATAAGAACACTATTTGCCATAGTACAACATTTTCGTTGCTGTGAACCAACTAAATGATAAATCAGGGCCATTCAGGACTATATTTATAATGCCCGAGCATTAAGATTATTGACATGTCAAAGTTTTCATTTTGACAGTTGTAGTCTAGTAGTTGTAGGTATTAGTTTTATCTGTAAAAGAAAAGGAAAAGCAACCACCCTAATCTCTTTTGATTTGGCTAATATACATCATTTTAGTCCCTATGCTGCCTTCAGAAGGTGCTCTGTTTCAAGGTAAGTAAGTTTTTGTAACCAGGATTTTAGGACGTATTTTACCCTTGTGAGTGGACAGGTGTAGATATTTAGAATTTTATTTAATTTGTTGTACATATAGCAACTACGAACATGGTATTGATTGACTGCAAGAGCCGTTCTATGGGGTACACTACGACAAACTTTATGACTCAAACGGCGTTTTAAAAGGGTCACATCCAAGGGAAGCGAGGAATGTTTTCGTAGTATTAGTTGAAGTACATATAACTTCCTGACAGAGAGGACTTCGCAGTCAGCATACAATTGAACAGTCGGACAACGATAGGGTTTTTTGGTCATGACCTTTAACACAGCCCTCTGCGCTCTTTCAAGTCGGAGAAGGTGCGTAACACTTGAACCACCCCAAGCTGGGATGCAATAAGATACAATCGACTGTGCTAGGGCATAATAAACCATCCGAAGGGTGTTTATATCAGCCGAGTTTCTGAGTTTTCTTATTACTGGCATTACTTTGCGTAATCGTTTTGTCAAGTTCTCAATATGCGTGTTCCATTTAAGAGTGCTGTCAATGTGAACACCGAGATATTTAATATCACTAACACGGGTCAAAGAAAAGCAGTCACAGGTATGGTCACGGTTCTGCTCTTCACAAGTGTGCATTTTAACCTTGAAATGTCCGCCAGGCTGTGAAGTCATTGAAGCGGAAAAGGTAATATATTTGGTTTTTCTTACGTTTAGACTAAGTAGGTTAGTTTCTAGCCATTTAGCGACATTTCCCAACGCATTTTCAGTCAAAATGCGAGCATTTTCCCATGTGTCTCCTTGTACAAGCAGAACCGTGTCATCTGCATATGTAATAATTTTGCAATTTTGTATAGTTATTTGACATAGACTATTAATATATATTAAAAACAAAGTTGGACCGAAGACACTACCCTGCGGGACGCCATAGCTTAAAGGACGGTAATCACTAGAATAGTTTAAAAGTTTCACACATTGTTCTCGTTCAATGAGATAGTCAGAAAAAATATCCAAAGCTGTTCCACGTATACCAATTCGGTCCATCTTACTAATCAATATTGGAACAGAAACAGTGTCAAAGGCTTTTGAGAGGTCAAGGAACGTCCCGATCACTTTAGCTCTATTGTCAATATGTTTAGCTATAAACTCAGTCAGTTCCATGACCCCATCTTCAGTAGACATGCCAGTTCTGAACCCATACTGATTTTCTGCCAATATGTTAAATCTATGAAGATAGCTTAGTAATCTCTTATTAAGTATCTTTTCTAAGACTTTTGACATAGACGTGAGGACAGAGATAGGTCTGTAGTTACTAAGGTCTACCTTCGTGCCGCCTTTGTGGATAGGGTTTACCAGAGCTTTTTTGAACGCAACGGGGAAAACACCAGTGGACATACTAAGGTTGCAAATATGAGTGATCAGAGGTACAAGAGTCTTACACGCTGCCTTTAGAATGATGGATGAGATACCATCGTAACCTACGGCACTATCCGATCGAAGACTCATAATAACACTAGCGACCTCCTCTTCATCTGTTTCAAGTAAGACCATAGAAGTTCCAACAGGAGTACCATCCTTCATTTGCGACTGATTAGTAGATTTCCTAAGATTTTGTCTACATAGAATTTTAGATGCAAGATCAGACCCAACACTGATAAAGTAGTCATTAACGCGATTCAATGAAGTTTTAGGTTCGTTAGAAATAGTGAGTAGCTCCTCAGGAGGAGGAGGCCGATTTTGAAGGTTTGTAATAAATTTAATAGCATTCCAGGTAGCCTTAGGATTACCCTTTGCTTTTTGTAATTCGGTTTGTTCATGAATGCGTTTTAATTTTTTTAATAGCTTATTACAAAAGTTGCGATACCTAGTGTAGGTTATTTTCAGTATGTAGTTAATTATCTTTTTAGGTTCTTGGCTACGGGGGAATCGTTTCGCTCTCTAGCATTACATTTCCGTGTGGGACGCTGTACTGTAGCTGATATTGTAAAAGAGACATGCAATATTTTATGGAGCTCTTTGAAAAACGAATATCTTCCATTACCAACAGCGGCGATGTGGCACCGAATAGCCCATGAATTCTACGACTTATGGAACTTCCCCAATTGCATTGGAGCGATTGATGGGAAGCATATAAGAGTAATTTGCCCCGCTCGCAGTGGATCTACTTATTATAATTACAAACAATATTATTCAATACTTTTACTTCAGATGCTTCCGGCAAAATTATTGCTGTAGACATAGGTACAGAAGGCCGTCAATGTGATTCTGGAAACTTTAGAAGTTCTTCATTATTTCACCTTTTAGAAACAGAGTCTCTTAATATTCCACCAGCGCAAGAAATTCCTTGTACGAATATTAAATTACCATTTGTGCTGATTGGTGACGGCGCTTACCCTTTGTTAAATTATTTAATGAAGCCTTATAGTCAAAGAAATCTCGATAATATGAAATGTGTTTACAATTACCGTCTTTCAAGGGCACGTAAAATTGTTGAATGTTGTTTCGGTATCATGTCAACAAAGTAGAGAATTTTAATAAAAGCAATAGAAACCAAGGTAGATACAGCTAAAACGATAACAAAAACAGTGTGTATTTTACATAACTTTGTATTGACACATGAAAACATGCGGAGGTATGAAAGCAATGAAGATCGAAGTGGCGAGCTCCGGCGGCGTTCAATACCCTACAGATATTCAAATAATGCGTTACAAACGAGAGAAATTCTGTTAAACTATTTTAATGGCATTGGAGCTATAGAAAATCAAGACAATGTAGCATTACCGGAAAATATAATTCGGCAACATGACAGAAATCAACGAAACATGACAGAAAGTAATGAATGATAAAGTCCTAACCTACCTACCTAATCAATACCAGTGATAAACTCTATTTCAACATAACAATTTGTAAATAAACAATAAAAATATCACTTACCATCTGTGTTTACTTCATTGGCTACTTCTTGCCACGATTTTTTTAACACACCTACATTTTTATGTAAGAGATGGGCGGGATTCCACAATGGCTACCTTTTATAAACAGAGGCTATTATCAATTCTTTCATAATGCATCCCAGTAATCCAAGCAAATAACCGACATGTCCGTTCGCGTCGCTAACCGCTAGGCTAATATCGAGGCGCCGATAGTACTGTATCCGCCACAGCGCAGAACGGTTCTGGGATCGAATTTCCCTGTTCCTAGGCTATGCAAAGCCCTTAACTCATGCAGTGACCTTCTTGATGTGAATTTCGACTCATATGGCAAGTTCTACAAAACAGTGGTAGAATTTCTTGAATGTAAATATTAATGTGTATTCCCATTTAGTTAAATTAGGTTTAAGTAGTAAGAAAGCGCACAGAAATAAAGCAAAACTTAAAAATGTAAAAAAATAAATAAAGTGATTGTGGAACTAACCTTTAAGTGTCTGTTGCATTGTGTCTGTTGCATTTAGTTATTAAGTTACTTATGTATTATTTAAATGTATTATTGTAAACAGATGTTGGTTGGTCTTAATAAAATAATAAATAATAAATACAACAATACGCGCGCCGCGGTGCCGCTAAAGTGCCGCGCGATTTACCCGCTTGTTTAGACAACGGGTCTGCGTTGCCCGGCCTGCTCCCGCGCCGCCGCCGCTGCCGCCCCGCTGCCCACAAAATTCGAGACTGAGGCCTTAAACATTCACGATTCGTGATTTTCAAAAGCCGATACGTGATTTCTAACGAATCATGATTTTTTAAAAGACGTCATTTTTCACGATTCGTAAAGCGTGTGAACATGGGTATTTAATCCCTCAACCCCCAGGAGGCACTCGTGTGCCACGATAACAATTGATTTCAATTGTGTCTGGAATAACTCACGATCGAGGGATTAAAAAGCATTGCTCCTGTCAAAAAAAAATAACGTATCGTGAAAAAAAAACGATTCGTAAAAACTCACGATTTGTCTTCGTGTGAACAAGCTCTAAGTCATTATAAATTACAATGTCTGGTATGTTGGGTTGCATTTTTATATCCACATAGTATTTTAACGGAGGGAAATCCATCAATTCTTGGCCAAAATGTTTTTGAAAGCAAAAGTACATCTTTAATTTTGGCTTCTTTAATATTTGTTTGAATCAACTGTGGTATAATCGTTGTATTTTTTTTCGTGATTATATATTTTTCTTATTATTGTCATTGCGGTATGTTTCTTCACCTTGCACCAATATATTTTTTGTTTTAGTACGAGCAAGGAAAAATCGTTTGCTTCTCATAAATGGAAAGTGCCAGGATGATGTAGGTATTATCACGGGCTTTTAAGCAGCCTTCCAATCATAAACTGGGATTGTTGTCACGGGACTCATGTTCCATTTTCTCGTAATAATTCAGCGCACTCCGAAGGAAAAACAGTCACTTCTTTAGTTCTTAATGTCTGTATATTCAGGTATACAGATTGGAGCCATTAATTAAAACGCCCAAATTTCTTGTAGTGATATAATGAGCAAAAAGATCTTTACATGGCAAGTGTCTGAATCGGAATGAATGAGACAATGCAAATCAGTCATTAACATCGCTAAGTTACTTAAGAGAATATAAAGACGCAATCCTCTTCGGAGTAGCATTGCTATTATTTTCTGTGAAGGTGTTGTGCGCCTGAACAATGTCCTTTGAATTTTTGCGAAAACAAGATTGAGAGAAACGAAGGAGTGACCTACCACTGGAAAAACAATTTCGACTTTTTTCACATTCGGAGGAGCTTCAGTATACATCCGTTTTCCTAGCATACTCATTCCTGTATTTTTGTTTTGGTCGAAGCATCCATCATTTTACTTCATTCCATCCATCACTTTCCTTATATCCTGCACGTGTAATTGTATAACGGTGCCTTGCAAGAAGTGGTAAACTGCACTTATAATTTGGTTGTTGCCTTTAGGGGGATCATCCTCAGTCCACTAATAGGAATGCACATTTTCAGCAGTCAGTTTTGCTTTTGAATTTCCTTGTACACTAGACAGCACGTCAAGCTATGCATTATATATAAGTACGACTCGGTATGGAGTGTTAGAAAGAAAGTCACCTTGTAATCATTGGTCGGAATTTTTCAAGTTTACCGGAATCGCCATTTATCGATCGTACTAAAAACTAACAGCCAATAGATTTCTTTAACACGGATTGGCCACGCCCCTATGCGCTTCCGCACCTTGCGGGTGGCCGACATTTGTGCGCGTGCTCCAGTTGCGTCAAAACGATATTACGGAATACCTGTGAGTTGCGTTGTTCAGTGTTTTATAAAATGGCGCCATCACTCTCTAGAGTGGAAAGGGAGCGCTTAATTGCGCTAAGACAAACTGGTTGCAGGGTAAAGGATATTTGTGACCAAACTGGTGTAACGGTGAGTAATATTCTTTGATAAATTAAATTTTGTTTTTATTGAAAAACTTTTCGTTTGTTGATATATTATTTCCAAGATGGCGAAGTTTATCGATGATTGATAAACGGAAAATAAAATAAATTGTTTTAATCTGTAGAGGGAGCGTAATGTGGCGTAGACCTTAAGCGCAATACACATTGAGCCCGCCGGGCCGCCGGCATATGTCGGAAACTTTTTGTCGGCGGTCTAGTTGGCGGCTTCACTTATTACAAGTCGGAAAATTTGGTCGGCGGCATGTCGGCGGCTTGAGATGAGAAATTTATTTGGCAGTCAGTGATTGCCGCGAGTCGATAAAGGTTGTGTGGTTGTGTCATATAATTTTGGTGGTGTATCTTCGATAATTCAGTAAATAGAAATAATCTTAAAAATGGACGATGGCAGTGATCTGTTGATAGCAGCTTGTGGAATGTTTATTGCTGGATCGCTCCAAAGGGAACGAAGCTGTTGGGTTAGACCTAGGTTTCGTCCATGTTAAATATTTGTCTGCCAACAAATTTATATTTATTCATAACCACCTTTAAAACCGTATATAAACTTGAAAAATTTTGTCTCAGGCGGGACTCGAACCCGCATCTCCTCGCGAGGAGATGCGGGTTCGAGTCCCGCCTGAGACAAAATTTTTCAAGGTTATATACTGATATTATAAGTGCAATTAAGTTGCTAAAATATCAAATAAAGTATATCATAAAACCGCTGTACTTGAACGCGGTTAAAGCCAGCAGCACGTGCCAAACTGGTCTTTTCTGGTTGACGAAGACACCCACTGCTTGCTGGTCTGTTTCTTTTCATTATTAAATCTATGATCAAGACCATTTTTTTCCGCTAGATCGTATGCAATTCTTCCTAATTCTTTTTTAGTTAGTCCATAGAAACATGAGTCTCATTTTCGGCAATGATCACCCAAGCTATTTTCTAAGTCGGGGCCAAACACACTCTTTAATCTTCCGAGGGACTCGGGAACGGTGTCGGCTTTTAGCCTTTTTCTTAATGTTGCTTCCGGAATATTTAATGATTCCGCAATGGACCTCTTGCTTTGACCTTTTGCTATTTTTTCTTTTACCTCCTTTAAGATCTCCTCGGTAAAAACTAATTTTCTATTAGATTTTTTTTTTATATTTCCCCATCTTGTTTGTCCTGTAAAATAATAATTAAAAAATCTCAAAATCCGAGCGTGCTGTTTTTTTTCGTTTCATACAAGCTAAGAGTACGCATGCGTACTCTTTGGGTGCGTGCTCTTAGCTGATATGCGTTTCTGGGCATGAACCTAAATATTTTACAAAGCACGTGTAATGGCGACATAACCTATTAAAAAAATCAAAGTTGGATACACAAATGTTTAGTAAAATAACAGTTAATGGATGCAAATTAATCACAACCCTTGCAAATCGAGTTTAAAAAAGTTGAAAATTAAGATCAAACACCTCAAAAATCAATTTTTAGCTATAAAATTCATTATAAATACCTTAGCAATGCAATTTGTCGTCTTTCGCCTCAGCTTGACAGCTGCCACTGACATGTGGCAGTGGTGTTGCCATTTAATACAAAATAAATCTACAGGAAGCAATGCGTACTCTTTGGTAGCGCGTACTCTTTGGTGGCTTTACCCTACATTTGTTCAATTATATAAAAAAAAATATATATCGAAACGAATATGATTCTGAAAATGATAACGGAGAAATCATACCAGGTGAATGGCGCACACTAACTTCTGAAAATGATTGTTTTGTTGCCTTGCCAAGAGAGGTCAATACAAATCTGTGTCCTGAAGATACAAGGAACGAGTTAGTTGAATATTTTCTCTATCTTTCTGTGTCGGAAGCTTAGAATGGCAGTATGATCAATGATCAATTTAATCAAAATCTAAATTTAAAGATTTAATAAAAAACATAATAATGATATTTATATTTTAATTTGTGTTTACAATTAGTGACTCTTACTAAATCATAACATTTCAAATGACAAATTTATTTCGTGATTACTTTTCTCATGCTAAGCTATATTTATTTCAAATTATAACAATATAATAAATATCTTAAATAAAGAAAATTATTTTTCATTTAGGGATTTAAAAACGTTCTCTATATCTTGGCTGCTTACACGTTCACTATTAGAACTTTCATCAAGCGCTTGTACTGGTACTGAAGATTCATCTCCAGGAAGTTGCGGATGAGGGCTGTTGTTGGGATATAGAGATGAAGGGTTTGTATTTGGATGATTATCAGGATTTGTGGTGGTAGAATGCTGATGATCCGGGCTCGTAATAGTAGAATATACAGATGATGAGCGGTTAGAAGGATATGCATTTGGCTGATCATTTGGAGAACCTGTATAGTACCCTGGATGACTACGGGAGCTAGAGGGTCTTGCGTAATCTGCATACATATCTGTCTGATATCCAATTTCGGTTCCAAAAATAATGTTATTAATTCGATGTTTTAGTATTGCATTTGTTGATTTATCCATTTTTCTCAGTTTTGTTGCAATATATTCTCCAAAAAGAGTGTCTTCATCTTTTTATCAAATTGATCATTGATTCTTATTACATACAGGGTATATATACAGGGTTATTCTATGAATAGTGAGCATACGTAAAATATTGTATCAGTGTCGATAATGGAACATATGAAGCGAAAAAAACTTTTTTTTTCAATGATATTTTTATTTTATTCCCTTTTAGACATTTATAACAAAGTAAAAACCCTAATAAAAAAGGAGGCGGAGCTTAGCTAGGGGGGGGGGGACTAAAAACACGTTTTGTCTTGAATTCGATGAACAATATGTACATTTGAATAACCCTGTATATGTATATTATTTACATTTAACACTATGGTGGGTCAGCACTTTTAAACTTGTTCTGTCCTGTACAATAAAAACATATTTGAGACAGTGTGAGAGAAGATCTTCATTCAGAGCTACACGTGACTTAAGGAGGTATTCCGACAGGTTCAAAAAGTTTAAGGAGGTATTCGACTGGAATGTCACCAGAAACATTATTTGCTGTTGGAAAAAACAAAACTTAGTTTACAGAAGAAGGGCACTCACTAGCAGAAATCAATTTGTCCAGTCCACACAGACGCTGCTTGCGGTAGTGGCTTGTTTTGCAGTATGGTAGTCTAGGAACCTATCCAAATCCACGCGGATCAACTTCCATATACCGGTATCGCAGGATGCGTCTGTGTAAGCCCGGCCATATTGTTATGGGCGACGCGTCCGGTTGTGCAGTAACACACAGCTTTCTAAGATTCAAAAGATTCAAAGATTAAAAGATTCAAAGATCATTTATTCACTGAGACAAGGTAAATACAGTTTAGTGGTGTTATAATAAATTGAGTGCAGCTTATCTCACCAGCGTAGCCAGTGTGTGATACTATAAGTATTTTTTTTAACAATTACTTAATACAATTCCATCAATAATATAAATTTAATACATGCATGAACACAGTCAATTTTCATACATGATATTTCAGACTTCAATTGCTTACTTCGTTTTTTTCTGAACCCGACCTCTTTTACCACCAGTACCAGTATAAAAGAAATTTCGCATCTCGTATTCTACAAGATATTTTTTTATTGCAAGAGTTCCCAAAAATACTTTCTGATAAACTGGAAGCAATGTTTTGTTTGTATGTATTATATTTTATACTGAAACCTCTACCTTTTCTTGTAGTCTTCGTAAGACGCATTCTTTTGGTCTTGTTTCCTTTACAACATTTTAATATTAAAGCATCTTGAATATTCTTTTTATGTGTAATGTAAAACGATCGATGAAACTTGATCAAATCACGCATTTTTAACTTTTTACATGCGTATGATTTACTGTCATGATTACATGTAATTTGTTCAACCAACGACTTTGGCGAGTATCTGCAAAATTAATAAAAAATAAATTCTAAGTAATTACTGTCAATTCCATCGAAATTTTGAAGCATGTGACAAAACACTAGTCTTCAACTTACCTAGCAAATTTAGCTTTATTGGCCTTCCAATTCTTGGGGTCTTCTTGCGTTTTCTACCCTTCCCTTGTAAAGCTTCGATGACAGGCACTTTCATTGTACTTTTAACAACAACTTGTCACTTTTTAATTATTGAAATCATCTGAATTACGTTTAAAGAATAACGAAAACTGCAGACGCGTAACGCACGATTTATGTTGAAATTTTGGGAATGCGCTGTGATTGGTCAGGTGCGATTTTAGCTGTGTTTGTTTCCAACTGCGGGGGATATACTCGTAGCTGACTTTGATAATAATCGAGTTTTTTGAAGTGTTTTTTCTTATGAATTTAGCTTATATTGATACTGCATAATCTCGGAATCTGTTTCGAATTTTCCAGATGAATATAATGGTATTCATAACTTAAAAACTGATTTGGTATGGATATAGCTGACTTTGATTCTATACGCCTCATATATCGTATGACATCGGTACGATGCGCAGCACACACTTTACAGCTTGCTGTCAACGATGCTATAAATAAAGATGAGTCCATATATCTAGTGGAAGAAGCTAGAGCTATTGTGCGGTACATTCGAAAAATAAAATATTCTCCAAATGGCAATAAAAGCCTATTCTGGACGTAACTACGCGTTGGTATTCAACATTATAAACATTCGATATAATAGAAAGCTGTAAGACGCTTAATTAATTGTATGTAATACACCGCTAGATTGCGCTCCTGTCAGTTAACTCGTGGCTATTAATGGTTTTTTTCAAATGCTTAAAGACTCGGATTTTCCATTTATTTGTATCTTCTACCTAGGACCTTCTTGTGACTTATAAGGCGGCATTCAAGCTATTGGAATGGGATGCGTCTCATGTTGTATACAATCATTTGATATAATCAAACTTTAATAACGATCACTTTACATAATAATCATTTGTTACAACAACACATGATATAATTTTGTTTGACATTACGATTACTTTACATAACATACAGTTTATTTAATACTATTTAGTATAACATTCATAACAAATAAAATCTTTTGAAATAAAACTCATTTTATGTATCGTACATTTGATATAAATTTGTTTGTTATACGCATCATTTCGTATATCTATAATTTGATATAAAAACGTTTTAAATATTGATTAAAAGAAATAACCGTACTGACATACATTGGTAAAATTAAGAATTTGCTTGAATCCCGACTCGCCGTGGTCTTTCCGCCGTGGTACTTGTCTGCCCTACACTAGAGTGCAATTTAAAAGCCGGAGGCGCGGAGGGAGTGCAGTCCTCGCTCGCAGTAACGAAGCTCGGGCGCCCGGGCGAGCTGTAGCGGCTGAGGCTGGTCGCCTATGGCGACCAGCAAGCCGAAGCTGCGGAAGCGAGTGTGGGTGCCAGAGATTTGTTACGCAAGGGCGGAAGGACTGCACTTCCCGCAGCGCCGGAGAAGAGCAAAACAAATGCATGCATGCTTGCCTGCTTGCCTATAAGCATGCTTGCTTGCCTGCATGCATGCATGCATGCTGCTTGCCTGCGCATGCCTGATTGCATGCATGCTGCTTGCCTGCATGCATGCTTGCTTGCCTGCGTACGTGCATGCATACCTCCTTGCCTGCGTATTTATGGCATTTCGTACTATTAAAGATTGGGAATTTACACTATTTGGTATCTTTAAATTCTGCATTCTGACGATTTTGTATCAAGTATTCATTATATGTTTTAAATGTTATAAAAAAGGAGTATTATCGTTAATGAACGTTATACCAAATGTTATTATATTAAATGAAATTTATTTGTATTTAGCATTATATCATGTGAGTGTTATAATAGACGGTTGTTATACTAAATGATTTTATCCTAGCTTTTACTTATACGTTTTAAAAGTATGTAATTTAAAATTATATTTTTTCATCATTATATTAAAAAAGTGTTATATTAAACAAAATTATATCATTTGATTGTATATGTTTTGATTATTATACGATATGTTGTTATACTATATATTACACACCCATTGGAATGCTCTTGTAGCCTGTGCCTACATAGAAAGAAGTATACTTACACAGTGTCGACAGCGCGGCGGAGCAAGTCTGCCAGTTGTAGACCCTAGTGAGCACTCAGTTATTTATCTTATTGTTAAACTCTTTACTGTAATAAATTAATTATATCGTCAGACGATTTGGTCACACGACTGATGGATGATTGCCGAAAGAGAAAAAAAAACAAAATGTAGATTCCAAACCTAAGAAGCTGAACCACCACAAAATATTTCCATGGGCAAAAAAGCGGCATATTCATGCTACGTGTCGCGGTGGGGTAGGTAAGAAATGACCAACACCAAGCGTACACGATAAGTAAGATGTATTTATTGAATTTACACAAGGGCGTGGGCGAAGGCCCGACTGACAATTTGCTTCCGGTTCCGGACTTCCCTGACAGAGCGGCCGAAGGTGGATGGTGGCCGAAGATGGAGAACGCAGCTAGCAGCCGTAGGTGTGGGGTGACACGTTGGTCCAGGGGGAGCCCGTAAGTGGACACGCCGATGTCAATATCCCGAAGTATGTTCGGTCCGAGGCAAGTTCCCTGTGGATCAAAGCTCAAGCTTAAGCCACATTTGTAACTGCGTCTCCTCTGATTGCGACCACCATTACAGCCAAGCCAAGCAAGTCGGTTTATGTAAGAGGGTAGAAAGTGAGGTGAAGGCGGATGAAAAGATCGCAATCAGAACGGAGCACAAGCACAGTAAAAGTAAACAATGAAGTAAGGAAATAATTAAGAAATACGCCAATCGCATTGAAATTAATTTAATCACAAGTAAATTTACTATTAAAAGGTTATAATTAATCAGTTATAAAGAACACATTACTATGATAGGAAAGATGAGAGGAACAAGATCGATGAAGGTTAAATAATACGTATTTAATATCAGCGATCTGCCAGAAAGTAACTATAACTAGGTAATTACTAACTAAGCGTTAAAAAGTAACTGTTCATCACTTACCCTATCGGGGATGGATTCCTTACACTTTATAATATTATTACTATTTAAAATATGCAGGATAGATTATAAATTGATCAATGCAAATCTCGTAAGACGTATGAAATGGAGTACGGAGGCGCAGAGAGCGACACGTCCGTGATTATAAGCTACTAAATCAGTCTGGTGACCGGTGACTGCCGAGTGCTAGCGCTCGCGCAGCTCGCGACCGGTCGCAAGAGAGGGAAGGTCCCCCAGCAAACATCATACGATATCACCATACGATGTCGTACGATATTTGAGAACAAAGGATTGAAAAGCAATCACTTTAGGGGTCCGCGCTGCGTATAGGTGAACCATTAGCAATTACGAAATAATGTCAATAATGTTGATAATAGTTCGTTGTTTTAATAATGATACATATTGAAGTAAATTAGATTTAAGTTAAAGTTTAATTAATTCGTTAAATAAGTAAAGAAATATATATATTTTAATAGTTTTTTGCTAATTAAATGTAAACGTGTAACGATAACGTTACATACGGTTGTGGTACTCCAGGTGTCTATCGAAGCAACTGCAAGTTATGTAACAATAGACCCTGACGGGGTTTCCAGGCAGCAGAAAGTTCTAACATTTGATGCAACAGTAGAGCTGGGCGCATCACTAATACTGCATTCGTCGTTTTGCCAGAATCGCGGGACAACTGGACCTTATTAGAAATCGGCTATTTGCAACAAACAGGTGTGATCCTTAATATAGCGCAGTTCACATGGCATTTACTTAGGTTTGAAAGTAGACAAACATTTCTCCTGGACGAACAACGTTGACCACATCTGCTCGAAACTTAGAATACTTTTAGGAAAATTTTATCATTTAAGCTTTAAATTACCCAAAAATATACTAAAAATTATTTATTTATCACTAGTAGATTCAATTATTTCTTATGCTCTTGATTGCTATGGATTAACATGTAAAACAAACTTGGAAAAAATTGATAAATTACAAATAAGATTTCTTAAGTTACTGGTAGATAATAAAACAAAAAGTAAATGCAAAACAAACTCTATGAAATTATTTAAAATATGTAAAATTCTACCGGCCATTTTAAAACACAATTTTTTATTCGCAGTTAATTTACATGGCAATCAAGAGCATTGCCCATCCTTAATAAAACACGACCATCAGACGAGGTCAGTATCCTCTGGTAAGTTTGAAGTGCCTAGGGTACGTAATCATTACGGAGACAGAAAAATTAAGAAACGTCTACCTTACGTACTTAATGGCATACCGGAGGATATAAGACACGAGTCTAACAAGAAAAAATTTAAGAAGTTGTTGAAATGTTTTTTCTTAGAGTTTGTTTAGATATTTATTTTATTTAACTTATTTACTCAAATGTGGATTAATAGTTGTAAGTAGAGTAGACCTATGTTTTTTTCTTTTTTCCTTTTTTCTTTTTTAAATTATTGTAAATTGTTGTCCCTTTTATTTTTAATTTTATACTAAGAACCCACAGTCAAGCCGACTAGTCGGCTTTGTGGGTATAAATGCCTGTAAAACCAATTATAAACATTGTTGTTTAATAAATTAATAAATAATTTTATTGACAACCCATCTAATGAGTATGAACTCTTATCAAGAAAACTTCCTCTCACCGAAACTAGGCCAGTTGTTTTCACACCACCACAAGCCTCTGTGGTGGGAATCGACTCAGTGTCAGCGCTAAAGTATGGACTATGCCCTGTCGTTCCTGAAGCCACAAAAAGGACAGAAGAAAATATTAAAGCATCAGTTGCCCAGAACGTGATAGACAAGAAAAGGTACTGATACCTATAGACTTACCTGCTCTACCTCACAGCAGTAACAGAACTGAAATTAATCAGGCCTTTGATGGATACTCGCCACGTCTAGAGTTTATAATGAACGATGCAAGATAAGGTATCGAGGAAACACAAAACACACTGTCTCCCTACTCTAATACTCTCTTTCTGGACGGAGGTAGTGAAGAAATAGGACTTTGTGCGATTGACATATATGAAAATGTCATGGATCCACGTCAACAAAAAGAGTTTGAAGCGCTTCTTAGTGAGTTTGAAGATGTGTTTATGCCGAAAAGCATGCCCGCTAAAGGAGTCTAACATTGTATTGGCACAAAAGACCATACTCCTATTGCGGTGCCAACTTACAGAATATCACCACCAAGGAAAGCTTTGCTTGAAAAAGAGATCCACAACATGTCAGAGACAGGCGTGATCACACCGTGCGTATCACCTTGGGCTGCTCCAGTTGTTTTGGTGCCAAAGCCTAGTCAGATAAGAGTGAGTATGCATTGACTTCAGGAGGTTAACTCGATTACTGTTCCTGACTCGTACCCTCTACCTCGTATTGACGGCCTTCTTTATGAGGCTAAACCGACTCCTTTTATGACAACTCTTGACCACAACAAATCTGGTTATTGGCAAATAAGTCAGGGATGGGAGGGAGCAAGCAACAACAAGCAACAAAACGAACGGAATCCCAACGGAAACCGGGGAGACCGAAGAAGCAATAGGTACTTGTTGGGACAACTTCGAACTTAAATGGGAGGGGGTGTAAGATACCCAATTATTATGTATGTAATACACCGCTAGATGGCGCTGCCTGTCAGTTAACTCGCGGCTACTATTGGATTTTTCCATGTATGACCCGCAATCATATGAAAATAAGATAAAAGCAACTTATGCTTAACTCCAAATTTGTTAGCGCTTTGTATCTAGATCCTAGATTACAGGTCGTGCTGTCAGCCGAGGAAGAGATTTTAGCCATTAAACATCTTAATAAAACTTGGTTGCAAATATTAAAAGTAGAGGCAGATAGTATGCGAACAGAAACAGATAAGTATTCAAGATACATCTCATTCTCAACCGGTATCTGTTTTTGTAGATGAAATGGAAATGATTATATCACAAACCGAACAACTGAAAAAATGTTCTCAGCATGAGCATTATATCCAGACTCTTGCGAATATAATGTAACTGCTATTTTAGAGAACTTTTCTGTCGATCTACGACTATCTTCCGAAGAAAAAATAATAATATTTAAAAAAAACAAATTTTGAGCGAGCCGCAATTGTTTCGCTTGGCAAGTACAGTTGTAGCTTTTTTTTTCAATTTATTACCACTTTAAAAAATTAAATTACAATAATAAGGTTAGTACAATAATAAAGTTAATTTAACTTAGCATAGCAAAACCACTAAGGTTCGAATTTTACTAAGTATTTAGTTTACCGTCAGTCAACATCTTAAACAATTTTTATGCATAACAGGTAGGAACTAGGTATAATAGCTAACAAAACCGGCTAGCAGGTAGGTTACAAAAACAAAGACAAAAGTTGGACAAATAGGTACGTTCTGTTCGGTTGCTATTACATGCTATTAGCATAATGCACACGGAGATTATATTTAATATTTTTCGTAGTTAATTTATCCCGCAATTCCACTGGTAGTTTATTTATGAGTCGAGGAACAATATAGCTAGATGTTCGTCTACCGTATTCATTATTAACGCGAACCGAGCTACAGGGGCCTAATTCGCGTAACCGAATCGCAGTTCGATCGTGGTTGAATTGGACGATTTTGACATTTAGCCCATACTAGAACTGTCAAAAACCTGTCGTTCAATTACGATTGTGATACGATTTGGTTACGCGAATAAGGGGACAGCTCAGCTCACGGCGAGCTACCGATCGGGTGTACACAGGATGCTCCATTTCTGACTGATTATTGGTTACAAAGAAAAGTTTTTTAACAAAAATAATTTAATCTATGAATGGACGGGCAATACTTCACAATGTTTGAAAAGGCCAATATGATCATCGCCATACTGATGTTTAATTTTATTTGATAATATATTTTTTAGTATTCTAACTTGTAAATTATAAATTTTATTTAAATAAGTTTTATAGGTGCGGCCATAGCTACTTAATCCATACTGAATGTATGATTCAGCTAGTGAATTATATAGCATTATCTTAACTTTAAATGGGATTCTATTTGCCAAATTATGTTTATGTTTGCCAAAAACTGTCTCAACTTACTACACACATGTTCGATATGGTTATACCAGTTAAATTTACTATCAATTCGAAGGCCCAAATAAGTTTGGCAATCTACTATGTCAACAGGAGCACAACTGCACTGACTTGATAAATACGAAAAACAGTTGTGGTTATGAGCTGTTATGCCCTTAAAGGGAACGCTTTTAACATATGGTGATTTAATGGGCAGTAGTTTGGTTTTTGTAGCATTGACAACTAACCGCGCATCGTGACACCACTTCAAAAGAGTATTAAAGTCCGATTGTAGCATGTCACAAGCTTTATTGGGGTCTTTATCGGCAGCCACTAGACAAGTGTCGTCAGCGAACTGATAGCAAGTGCTATATTGAATGTACTTATTCATATCGTTGACATATGACAGAAAGTGTAGAGGTCCTAGCACAGATCCTTGGGCCGTGCCTTCTGTAATATCTGCCGGTGCACTGAAAACATCATCTATCTTAACCTGGAACTTCCTATTTTGAAGGTAACTGATGCACCATTTAAGTAGTGGTCCACGTATACCAGAGTCGTTTAATTTAGATATTAATATTTTATGGTCCAATGAATCAAAAGCACGTGAGAAATCGATGAACAGGACACAAACATGAAGTTTTTAATTAAGGTAAGTATTCAATTCATCAGTGAATTTAAGTAGCAAGTCAGACGTGCCCTTTCCCATTTGGAACCGGAATTGATTTTCATATAAAACACCATTTAGCCTGGCTGATTAACTTCAATTTTCTGACGTTGGACCTTGCACCACCGCTTGCAGGTGCCAAGTGGATCACTACCAGAACTTGTAGAAAGCATAGTAACCCCCTTAGTATCTTTCCACTTCATAATGCACACTTTCTCATCACTACGTACTTTTTCATCAAATTCTCCCCTGTTCATTTCTTTGTCGGTCTTCATTTTCTTCCCAACGGTGCCAATCCTATTAGGCATCACAGTGCCTGTCAGAAATATGTCTGGCTTGTCTGTGTTTAGGTAATCAGCCAGTTTCAAACTTGTAAAAAATCTATCTGTGTATAGAACACAGGTGCTGTGGATTGTGCGCGTTAACAATTGCACTATTCCTGCCCCCAACCCTAACTGCGAAATTACTTCTCGAGGAAGTATTTGAACCGACATAAATTTCAAAATCCAATACCAGGCCATCTATAGCAGCCAAGACAAAGTTTTTGAGACCCAAAGGATTAGGTTTTGATGGAACATATTGTCGGCATTGACACCGTCCAGAAAACGGAATCATCTGTTCATCGATAGACATATGCTGGGATCTTGGTAATGTGTGACATTTAGTAAGAATACTATCTATCATTGGCCGTACTTTCTTGAGCTTGTCTTCAGTACCTGTCTCTGAAGTGTTAGCAACTAGATGCAAGAAATTTCTAAGTTCGAAAAAGCGATCGCGGGTCATGGTATCCCGTACAAGTGGAACACATACGTCTCTATTCCAATAGACTCTAGCTTGAGGATACCCAAGAGACCCCATGATGATTTGCAATCCGACAAAGTTAATTATTTCAATTTGGTTGGTATTTACAGATTTTAGCTGCCACTCTTGAGCTGAATACAAATTTGTCTGGTCTGCGACCAATTGCCAGAAATCTAACCCAAGGTATTCAAAAAAAGAATATAAAATACTAGCACTTGAGCTTCCCAGGATTGGCAGAACATCATACTCGATCTTTGGCCCTCGACCAACCATTTTCTTGGTACGCCAAATGTATCTACTAGGATCTACAGGCTCGGGTTCCACAGATTGTTCATACTCTTCTTCAGATACAGGTGAAGGCTCCCTAGGAACTTCCGGAGGCAGATAATCGTCATCATTATCTCCTGAAGAGAAGTCTCCATCACTTTGGTTGAGATACTCTTCAATAGCACGGTCATCCATTGTAATATCTATCAAAAAATAACAAAACACAAATTCACTAACAAAAATAAAAATACGTTTAAATGCCTGAGGTACACAAGTGTGTATTAGAAAAAAAAAACCTTTTAATTTCTAGTAAAACACTGTAATTTTGCTTAAGTTATACTTGAATAATAACAATTAACTAATTACTAATACAAAGTAATGAATACTCGTACAAAATCAAAAAGTACTAAGAGTAATTTTACCTGAATTTTTAAGTTCTCGCACAGGGTGTTGGCACACTTGAAAAAATAACGACCGAGTTTGTCAGTCCATGTCAAATATCCATAACTTTCAAAGACACACCCCGCCATCTAACGTAATTTCTAAGAAGCACATAGATTACCGTTTTCAAACATATGATCAATGAAACGAACAGATGGCTCTAGACGTTTTAAAATTGGATTTTGTCGAGGTGCACATAGGTGTACCGTAGGTCTCAAGAGGATAAAATGTTTGTATTTGATTACAAATATATTTTTCGACAATTTTATCTACAGATGAAAGTAGTGTTATAGAACAATAGTTTTCATAATCGTCTCGCTTTCCTTTTTTATATAAAGGCCGAACACATCCAACCTTCAAAGGGTCGGGGTATGAGCCTTTGTTTATGCTACAATTAATAAGATCTGCAATAGCCCCCGATACATCGCATCCTATACTTTTGATGTCTGACATTCTTCTACAATCTAACCCCGGTGCTTTCCTCGAATTTAGGTTTTTAATTATTTTGTGAACTTCACCTTCTGTAGCTTTCTTAAAGTAAATGCTACAGTTGGTGGGACTGCAACGACTACTTGTGTCCAGTAACTTTGTGCTACAGTTAGAAACAATGTCTTTAACCGTCTTGTTAAAACTTGCAGCAAAACTGTCAACAATAGATTTAGTTGTGACACCATTCCCCTAATTCGCGTAACCAAATCGTATCACAAACGTAATTGAACGACAGGTTTTTGACAGTTCTAGTATGGGCTAAATGTCAAAATTGTCCAATTCAATCACGATCGAACTGCGATTCGGTTACGCGAATTAGGCCCCATGTCTCTCAAAGGCTCTTTGTACCGCTGCATCAATTGACAGGGTCACTCGACCGAGCATATCATTGATTACTCGTATCTTGTACATTTTTTTAGGATTTTTATAGTTAGCTTTTATTTCCTTCATAAAGTAATTGTTTCGTCTTATTTCCAAAAGTTTATGTAACTTGTTGCGAGTTCTATTATACTCTAAGCGTAGTTTAAGGTCATAAGGATTTTTTCGCCATAATTTAAATAAGGTATTTCGCTTATTGCATAATCGAGTGACATTGTCATCAACCCACGGGGCCTTATAAGTATAGGGTTTTTTTTTTGTTAGAGTTTCTCGTTTGCGTACTGGTTGTAGTTGCATTTTTAAAGGAAGATCTAATGAAGTCAAGAACATCTGTTGGTGAAGTCATAGCCCTAGTTTGCGACCATTTTACGTTTTTTAATTCTTTATGAAGAGCTTAAAAATCAACAACCTGTTTTGGAGCAACCTGTACACAGCGAAGCGCTCGCGAACGCTTTGCGTCGTCGGTGCAAGCGAGAACGATAGCTCGATAGTCGGCCAGTGTGATATCTAAAACTGCAGTGTACGAACGTAATGTGGGGAATCGAGCGAAAAAGTGGTCAATGCAAGATTTAGTTACTTTATTTAGTTTCTTTTCAATTCTAGTATACTCAGATATACCACACATTAGTCCGTGCTCGCTAAGTGTTTCTAAGAATGAGTGCCTAAGTGGATCCATGCTTTTCAGGTCAATATTTGTGTCACCGACTATCAGCATGTTTTGTTTTGAACCGTACTTAGCGACGTATTTGTCCAACTCCCTTACAAATACAAGTTTGCTATAACGGGGAGGTCGATATACAGCACACACAACTACCTCCTGATCTAAGTTAATTTTCAATGTACCGGTTAAGTTTTCGAATGACCAGTTAGAATGCTGGATTGTAGTGAATTTAAAGTGTGACCTTATATAAACAATAATGCCACCGCCTCGTTTATGAGAGCGTAGCTTCGAGTACATAGTATAACCAGTTAAATTATAAAGCTGTACAATATTTGAAGAAATGCCGGCCTCGGTTGCAACTATAACATCTAATGGTACCATGCAGCTATGAATAATTTGTTGTAATTTTGGAAAATTCTTAATCATTGATCTAATATTTATGTGTATACAAGAAATACTGAGGTGACTGTTATTGGGTAATTTAGGGGAAAAATCGTTAATAGAAGAGATGTTATTTAATTCTGTTAAATGAGTATCAATTTATTTTGTAAAGAGGTTATCAAGAAAAGAGGTAAACACTTACTTTGAAAGGTCGTTGGATTGGGGTTGAACGCGATTGAGATCTTGAATTGATCGAATATAAAAAATTTTACTAGTGTCCGTTTTTCTGATGATCTTTACACCAAATGAATTTAAATGATTTACTTAACTGGGATTTAGCGGTATATAACAATGTTTTGATATATTTAGTTAGGGCTTCTCTTAGACATGATCTTCGGCTTTGTCATGGGAAACATTCGGCATCAAACTTCCAACTGTGAGACATTTCTCCTTCTGGCTGCAATCCACTGGCTCCGCACAGATGGTGTCTTCATGTCGACAAGAATTTGTCCCGGTCTGTTTTTAGATCCAGGAAGTCGCGACGATGATCGAACGTCATTTTTGTCAACGTTGAGCTTAGACACAATGGTTTCTAGAAAAATTATATTTCGCTAGGTGAAACATCTGGTAAACTTGCAATTTCCAAACAAGTGGACAAGTTTTTTTGCGCAAATGTATTCATTCCCTGTTCAAGCACCGACACTCTCAGCTCCAGGTTCTTGTTTTTATTTATAAGGTCTTGATTTTTTTTTCTAGGTTTTTATAACAGCATTTTGTTTTAAAATTGACTGCTCCATAGTGCTGAGCTGATCAGTTACAAACTCCATAGAGGCCTCGAGACTTTGGATTTCCTCTCTAAAGGTTCTCTTCAGCTCTCGTGAGATGTCTTGTACCAATTTTTGCGTATCAATGGGTCGAATATCACGTCCTGTTTCGAATTCGTCTTCACTGTCAGCCGGAATCAAGAATGAGGACCTACGGGATAGGTTCTGTAAGCAGTCCTTGCAGCTCCACTCAATCCCTTTGCTTGTTAGATAGTTTAACACATACCGGGTCAGCGTGAACAGATTTATCGCATCTACTACACACTAAACCTGGTTTGGTTTTCGTAATATTTTTGTTGCATTTTCCACACTTTTTTAATGCTATTGTAGGGTAAACGGACTAAATATCGCAAGTAAGAAAGCGCGAGTTACTGCTACAGCGGACCGACCTGAATTGAGCTACCTACACAAGTTAGTGTATAGCGTGTAAATATGTGCATAATGATTTACGTTATAATTTAAGTATGTAACAGCATAGTCGAGGACATTTTAATTTTAAGAAACAACTGTTAAATAATTGATATAATATTTAAGCAATTTAATTGCAATTATAATATCAGTATTGGTAAAATTATGTCTCAGGGGGACTTGAACCCGCATTTTCTCGCATGCGTCTGCGTCACAGCGTCAAGTTTAATTAAATACTAATATTATAACAGCAATTAATATCATATAAAGTATTTAAATAGCTGTTCCATCTTAACTGACTAAAACATCTGCAAAGATGTTTCTTTCGGGTGTTAAGGGTCCAAAATTCCTAACATTTGATGAAACAACGCTGGCTTACAGCGATAAGAATATGCTTGAAAAATTCGCGCTGATTGTCGCGGTCAGGGATGGAATAACCGAAAAGATATATGGTTAAATAGGTTAGCGGTGTGACATCGTACCTTTTAAATTTCGATACCTTAGAATAATAGTACCTTTAAATTACTATACCTAAAAGAAACAGTACCTGTACAATGTAGGTATTGTAATATTGCGGTATCATTGTTTTTTTAGATATTGCAGTTATAAAATAAAGGTTTTGATTGAATTTTACCTCTGAGGGCACCGCCCTGTGTCGGCCGCATAAATTTGAACAAAAGTTTCCTGCAATTTGTGCCACGCATGTTATTGGGATTGTGTGCCCCGTGTGTTTGTGTATCAATTTTGACTATTTAATCGTAAGTGTTGTTTGTTGAAAACATAAGATGAATAAAAATAAGTACCTTTTTTATGTCTTACTGGAAAATTTTTAATCCCTTAATATATTAGAGGGTGTAAGAAAAAGTAGAAGCACATTCAAGGGAGTGGTTGTCAATCGAGTTTAGAATGATCCGTAGTAAAGTTTACTTTAACCATTTGTTAACCTAACTATTAGTTGCTAGATTACCAATGGTTTAACCCTTTTTGCGTTTTTTGATGTTAATTCTGCCAATCTATCTGCGATATCTAATCTTCTTTCTATGTGCGAGTACCTTTAAATGGCTAAGTTTATAAGAAAATTTGTTCTTATGTAATCTATCAGTGCTGTTGGTGTTCCGAACAAAATAAAAAAAATCTTAGACACTTGGATTGGGAAAACTTTGCTACTACATTCTTATTTCCTCAGGTCTGCGTGGCCCTGTTATATAGTTTTTTAATTTTGTTCAAATTGTTCTGGAGACTGCATGGATGCATTTGCAAGCAGTAGATTTCGACATTCCAAAAGATCTCGCGAGCATTGCTGCAAGATACACGGGGCAAGAAATCGTAACGTGAGTATAGCACTTGCTAATAGCATGATTCCTAAAAACTATTTATTAATTAATCAGTAATCAAACATTCAGTAATTATTCATTATTTCTTATTACTAAAATATCAACAACAATATTTTTATTTAAATTGTAACGTAAGTATATTGAGCACAAAGAAACAAGAAAAAAGGCGCTCCACGCTTACTTGCGTAGCCGGCACTGCGAACACCACTTTAGACAATAAATATAATTGAGGCTCTGACAAAACTTTTTCTTGCCAAAATAGTAAAATATTCTCTTTTGATGGTAGGCGAAGATGATTTGAGAATTTTTGTAATATATTTGTAATATCAGCCCTAGTATGAAATGTAACGAGTTTCGTGGTCACGTCTTTTTTCTCTTTCGGTTTGTGCCAATATAAGTTCAATTTCATCGACTTCTACTACCGCCAAAGCTGTATATGGACAAGGGGCGTTATCGATCTCTTGATTGGCATTGATTACTTGAATTTTTAAAATTCGTAGCTAAGTAATATTTTAATCTTGTAAAGCCAATGCTTCCTCTTCTTTTGATAATACGACCTGAAATCGTGGATCTTAATACAATGCACTAAGGAATGTGGCATTGGTCATCAAAATGTTTTGTCTATTTTTCGTAACTAAACATATTTGTTGCGCAAGAGGGGTTTGCACGTGTGATGTGTCTAAATACTATTTTGTTTAAATGTAAAAAAAAACACTCATAGTAAGCTGTTCCTCTTGTAACTTCTTAGTGCATATTTTAGCGGGCCTCAGAGAACTTAGTAAATCGTCAATAGCATCCCAAAAGATGTTCTCACAATACAACGTTTCCCCATAGACGTGAATGCTTAAATCCTTAAAAGTTTTTAAACGCTCTAACTAACTTATCGAATGGTGAATTCCAGCGAGTATTATTATCTAAAATGGGTATATTCTTTTTTGCCGATTTTATGATATTTTTTATAGTAGGTATTCGCAGTTTCCTTACAATCGAGCGCGGTTGTTCAATTAAAGGGAGTGCGACATCTTTTTTTAGCGCTCTCTAATGCTTCCTATTTTCGCAAAAAAAAAAAATGGTTACATTGAGCTTCTTTTTCTGCACTCTTGTTGCAGCCTTCGTATTCCGTCATAGTACCAATTTCTTTTGTTGTTACAATAGTGTTATTTTGATGGGTGTATATTTCTCCAGAGTAGATAAATCATCAAAAGATTGATAATTACGCCTCCTTTTGCAAATCAAAGGTGTAAGTTGCCCCTCTGGCACTAGTAGCACTTTTTTGAATATATTTATCAATTTTTCTCGAATATATTACACCATAGAAAGGTTGAGAATCTGGTAATTCATTTTGTGAGTAACAAAAGGTTTCTTGATTATCAGTCAACATCCTGGATTTCTTTGGGAACATTTCAGATTCTGTTAAACATTATTTTTTATACAGGTTGACTATGAAAACTCTATAGGTATATTCGTTACGAAGTTATAAATTGTTTTATTGATTTTTGTTTTAAAAGACAAACCCGTTGAAATAGAAATATCTTTATTTGCCCAAAACATGGTATAAAAGTTCACACAGATTTAATAATGAGCTTGACAGGGAATATAAAATAATACAAAACTAACCTTCAGAGTTTGTCCTTTTGTATTGCCTGTTGAACTGCTAACGTTCGAACACAAAGTACTTTTACCACTACACATGTTGTATGTCAAACTACTACCGCTGAACTAAAATTCAAACGCCATCCCCACTGGAAAGGTTGACTCGATTCGTAATTTGTCAATCAAAATACTTATTTCCCAGAAATATTTATGTTACCATTCAATATGTGTATATGTAATTTTTAAATGAACCTAACATGTTTTAAAAAAAACTGCAACAAATAAATTATGTTTATATTGTAAATGTAAATTTCTATTGCCTAAATTACTACGACTACTGTGATTGGTCGATCATAATTCCTCCAATTTAAGTCTAGTTCAAGCTATGTAAAAACATTGTTAACACTTAAGAATCTTCTTTATGTGTTTCAAAAGGATTTCCATACAATGTTAAACATTTTTAGGTATTATTCAATAAGTTATTGTAAAGTTTATTCCTATTGGTCGATGCTACTGCTACGTAGACAATATTTTTTAGTTTGGTCAGCATTTTTAGTTAGTCTTAAAGTGGGGATTTTGGGGTATAAAATCAGGAAAATTTTGCTTGGATTAACCAGTTTAATTCGATACCTTACTCAAGATAATAGTTACTACAGTTCAGTCAAAGAGTCATCATTTAAACAATCATTAACAGTGTAATAGCCCTTTTTCATTAAAATAACTTTGACATACGATTTAAGTTTATGTACAGGAAATTCAGCAATATCCTTTGGTAATTTATTGAAAATACGAATACAATTTCCCATAAACGATTTTCCTACTTTTCGCAGTCTGAAGCCTGGAACGGCGAATTTATCTTTATTTCTCATATTAAAAATGTGTACGTTACGTATACTACATATTAAAATGTACTCTATGTACGAAACGAAATGTGAGTGAATTAGAGGGAATTACAAATGACAACTAACAGTCATTGTCAGCTGATATTCTTAAAAATAGTGCAGCCTGTTACATCAGGAATTGAACTATTCAAAATGTTCAATTGTTTTATCAATGATTACTTATTGAACTGCAAAGCTCGTGGAAAAAAAATGTATAGTCTAAGATCTAAGAGCTGGTTATTAGATGAAAAGTATTTTCTATTCAATTAAATATGCCAATAAATATGTTACAAGTGGGTTGCCTAAAAAAATCAGTCCAGAGTATGATTGCTTAAAAAATTTTTTTTTAACATTTCACTGGTTTGGTTAATAGACAAATTCCATACCAATCGAAAGAATGAAGCCCATAGAATATGCAAACGTTAGGTTGACTATTTTTTTCCCGTCACAACCCTTGAGTAGGCAGGTATAAACAGGTAAATCGACTGCTATCACATGGACTGCGCGCACTTGCCTACATGCTAGGACGTTTCCAGTTGCGTTTACTCCGTGTTGTTTGCGCGATTCACTCAACAACAAAAATAAGCGAACTACCTACATTGTTCTGTATTATTAAAATGTTTAATGTATTGTAAGTGAACTAATTTGTTTTGAAATTGTGTAAAATTGTAATACCTAATGATATTTGTTAAAGTTTAAGTGTTAAAGTTAAAGTGTAAGTACGTCACGTCACGTGGAATTTGTTTTATATTGAATAATTGTTTTTTTGTCTTTAAGTGAATATTCATGTATTCTTTGAGAAAAATAAAGATCTCTAACCGTAAATCGATACCAGTAACTTGCACCGGTCTGGTTAATTAAATAAAGTTAAATTTAAATAAATATTATTTAATTATGAACACGGTGGCATAGGATTGAATGCGAAAAACCAGACCTGAAATTCAGTTGTCAAATTTTAAAATTCTCCTCTGGACTGAAATTTTTTAGTCAACCCATTTGCATTATATTTATTGCCATATAAAATACTTTTCATCCAATACCAGCTCGGTGAAGGTCGTTGTATGGTGGGATCTTATACTATTAATTACGTTCTCTAAGTTTTCTATATGTCTTCGAATCATTACATTCACGGAGCCAAGAGAAACATGTAGGACGATATTTGAAAAATATAAATTACTTACTGTCACATGCGTCTACATATTTGAATTGTGTCGTTTTATAAAGAAACACAGTACATATTTTAGGCATTTTGATGACACGTCGAGCCGTTATGCCTCGCGCAGCGCAAATGATTTTCTTCTACCTGCAGCCCGACTTGCATTATACAAGCGTGGTCCGCATTATATGGCTGTAAAGATATTAATTCCTTTGTAAAGGCCCTCAAAGGTAATAAATTTGAAATAGAGTTAAAGAGAATTTTGATGACAAAAGCATACTACTATAACTTAAATAAATATTTTATTGATAAAATTTAATTATTTAATACCAATAATGACATTATTATTAATATTATTTTGAGTAATAGATTTATTTTTGACTTTTAATTTTGACATTATTACTAAACTATTATTGTAAAATTGTACTGACTACTGCGCTGTTACTATTTTATTTAATTTGTAATGAAATTCTGAATGATAATTTAAGATAAATTAAAATCATATGTATAATCGAAATCACGAATACCTCATTGAGGTCAAATTATAATCAAATTAATATCTTTTAAGCCTGTATTGTCTGCAAAATTATATTATGAAGTGAAAACGAACTATTTAGCTTATTCCTTAAAAAATGCAATTGTAAAAAAGTATTACTATGAATCGATTTATTGCAAATCGATTAAAACGTTAAAAGCCCCGCTTTAAGAAGTGACAGAGCGGTTACGGAGATAGTCTCGTTTTAATTAAATGTGTGTATAACGGTTTACAGAGACTGATTAAGTGTTAGAAAAACAATATGTATTTTATCCATTTTCTCCACTTGTCCATTGCCAATTAAACTATTTTTTGGAGAAATAGGCAAGTAAAAGTAAAGTAGATTATTGCAGTTACATTCAACAAAGTGAAAACAGCTGATAAAATCTGGCTTACCTTAGACATATTGCTAGTCTCTATCTTGGAGATATAGCCTTCCGCCAACGAGTATCTTTCTTCAATAACTTACTTCCTAGTTTCTGAACAAGAATATTGAAACAGCTCTCTGACATTTTAAAATATTCAAAATATTTCCTTTCATCTTTAACCAATTCTTTGTATAATGTCATAAATTCTCCTTCTGTCTCTCTTGATCGCCATGCTTCATGCACCCATTTTCTCTTTTTTCTTTGATGCTGCTATTCTTCTTCGTCCAAAGCAATAGCTATCATTGCTAGTTCCGTAGTACTGAACGCCATAATCTCGATACTTGAAGACAAACACGTTTTCACTGAAGCTCCGTGAACTGAGTACTGACATGTATGAATTGAATCACTGACGCAACACTGTAGTACTGATACTGAACTGAGCGAACACTTTGATAGAACTGTGGCTTCACTGATATGTGTGAATCGAGCTTAAGGCGTCAACCCAAGATAAATCACTACGGTGTGGCAACGATGGGAAGACGCTTAACCCGGATGAGTCGGCAAAACCACCACGGATAGCCCGTTTAACACTGAAATCAGACGTCACACAAAAAGCGGATGGCCAGAGGTGATTGGCAAGTTGACGCCGGAAGATTCACCATTTACGGAAGCCGAAGTAGAAGCTGTACTCACAGAACCCGAAGAAGGCTCCGTGGATGGATGGTTTTACGGCCGACATTTGCGGTTCATGGCAATAGCGAACCAGTGCTTAGTCATATCGAATCAATAATCATCAGAAAACCAGATAAGGATGACTACACCCCACCCCAAATTATACCGTCCCATAGATCTACTATCAATACTGGAGAGAACGGTAGAGAAATTACTAGTGAGAGACTCCAATGGCATATCTTGAAGACACTCAGCCGAAAAGATACATGAAAACGGTATTCTGACAAAGATGTCGCTCCTTTTTTAGTCCACGTGAGCAAAGAATCATCATCGTCATATACTGTTATACTTCATCCAATTAAGTTTGGTCACTTACATCATAAACGGTGTAGTCAAAGATGGGGTTAAACTCATTGGCCAAAACCGTGTCTCGGTTGAATTCATAAATGGTGTTCCTGTAAATACCTTTTTGGATCATACTGGTCTATTTGCTGCTAAATATGATGCCATTATACTTTTATATAACCCGCATGGGTATTGTAAGAGGAGTCCCACTGGAGTAGACTTTAGAAAAACTAGTTTCTCCAATTGAGATTCCTGATGGATTTCGATACGTTATAAGGGCCTGTCGGCTCAATAGAAAGTCGGCAAAAAACAACTAGACTTCTACCTCAACAGTTGTTCAAAAAATAATAAATGGTTCAAAAAATACCATTTATTATTTTTATATGTGTTTCCCTTCCAGTTCAGACATATATTCTGCCAACTATTCAATGCCACAATTTCTGCAGATTTGATCATGTAGCTTCACAATGCCGGTCAAGAGAAATGATTTATCTGCACACAACCCCACACTGGTATTGATTGTACCAATGCATCACCAATACCTACCTGCCTTTTGTCCTCTGGTAGTCATAAAGCCACTAATACAAAATGCCCTGAAAATTCTAGGAAGCAAGCAATCGATCTAACTCGTGATGTCTCAAGAAAATATTTCGTACACCCAAACATCTGTCAGATTTCCTAAAGTGAGGAAATCTTTTGCTGATATTTCTGGCTCTCCTCCTCATCTGTTTACCATTAAATCCTCCCAAGCTTTTATAAAATTTCCTACAGTTACTCATACACTAACCTCACCAACTCAGTTTTATATCATCGTACATACTTTGCACAAAAAACCTATCCAGCTCCTTCATCTATCTCAGGATATGAAAAACAAGCTCATCAAGCCATTATAAGTACTCCCCTGCCCCTAATGGGAGCCCTAACCATTTAAAATAATATAACCGCTAATGATAACCTGCTGGAACTCTTACTTTTAACATATAAATATAATTTTTCGTTTGGATGACTTCCGACTACCGAAAAAAATTATATCCAAACTTCCACAGATTCAAATGAAATCAAATCATTTATTTAGGAAAAAAACATGAATCATAACATTATAATTTTAAAAATAATTACATGTGTAGCCAACTTGTGGCATGCAAAAGACAACAAAGAAATGACTTTATTACAGAAGTAGTCATTATTATTTATAAAATGCATTCATGTCCAAGATAATAATAGAATGTCACCTTTAATATAAATGTTTTGAATAAGAAATTGCGTAGACATTTTAAAAAGCTATTTTAAATGCCAAGCAACAAAGACAGACCAGTCTGTCTTTTCTTTTACTCATGGTAGTGATCATTTCATCATGTTTCTCTCAACTCCGGACTCCCTTTATCCTCAATCTATAGCTGACTTTTGCCTTCTTCAAAAATTCAACATTTACAAAGCTGATGGGTCTCTATTCAGATCCCACCTGCACCTAAAAATCTTGCATATTCCTTTAATCACCCCTGACAATGTTTTGTCTATTTATGTATTATTCAAAAACGCTTTTCTATCTTCTGCGGCTAACTCTATTCTACTAAATGTAAAATCTCTTTCCCTCCATGGTGGGATACAAAATGCACAGAGACCTGGGGCCTTATTCAGCTATTTCAATCGCAGTTCGATCGTGATTGAATTGGACGATTTTGACATTTGGCCCATACTAGAACTGTCAAAAACCTGCTATTCAATTACAATTGTGATACGATTTGGTTACGCGAATAAGGGGACTGTAAAAGGCGTTCGGAAAGAGGAAACAATAAAATTATGCACATGACATGAGCCTTGATAATTTCAACTCTTACCAGAGAGTTGCTGCTATGACTAGTAGCCTGCTGTCAGAAAAGAAAAGAGCTAGTTGCATCCGTTTCTGCAAGAAAATATCTCCTATTACTCCTCCTTCTAAAGGCTGGAAAAATATGAGACACTGTGGATCGACGCGACGTTACCGGGAAGTTAATAATAAAAGAAGCCACAGAGGACGTCAACACTAAGGGTAAGCTCATAATGACTGTAAATAGTGCGTTTTACGTACATAATAAAAGACGTGAAAACTACGTTAGAGCTACGGAACAAGTTAGATGAATTATTTGACGATTCAGGATTTACACGAAGAATATCGCTACTACGAAATTTGATCTTGCTTCGCCTGGAATATTGTTCTTCAATGCAGCCGTATGTAAAGCAGATAGTTGAAACGGGATAGACATTTAGCATCCACTTAAGGGAAGTGGGTGTTAGAAAGGGACAAAAAGTAGCCTAAGTCACTCTCCATCTCTTCAACTATCTCCACTTAAAAAATAACGTCAATTCGTCGCTCCGGTTAGCTGTGAAAAACGGACAAACAAACAGACACACACACTTTCCCATTTATAATATTAAGTATGGATTATGTGTGGTCCTCTGCCGCAGAGACACTATGTTAGAAACCGATCAATTACATCTTAAAATGATGTTCGTCAAACGACAATGACGTACTTATGCCGCTATCTATGTACTTACCTTAGCACTTTGTGCTAAACATATACAGGGTTACAGGGAAAGTCGTACAGAATATTGAAGGACGTTATTATTCAGGTCATTTCTGGTCGAATTAATCCTATAATATGGTATCCGAAACCTAACCGTTATGAAGATATTGAATTTTTAAGATTTAAAAAAAATTTTTTTTCTTTTGTCTTTTCTATCGATTGGATTAGAGCTACTAGGGCCCGGTTTTTTTTAAGTTTCCAGTTAGAAGACATGTCAATTAATAAAACTGATCGAAAAAAACTGAACCTATTACTAACAGCTTCATGAAACGGCTCGACAACGGTTTAAATTAAAGAATTTTCACTAATTATTTCTAACTTTGAAGACCTTTTTTTAAAAAAAATGTATGGTACTTATCCTGCAAGTAATTTAAAAAACTTCTACGTCTTTTTAGCTATTCAAAAAGGTGCATAACATTAAACGGGTATGTTCATAAATAAAAATATTTTTTTTTGTAGACCCATGTGGCAGTACATCGTAGTAACGGAACTTCGATACAAAAGAATCCGGTTTACTACCTGGCCCCTTTAAACAATGAAAAAGGGTCAGAGAGGCATTTTTTGTGCTGGGCTTTGAATTTTTGAATCGTCAAATCGTGGCGTTTAGTCTGCTCATGCGATTCGACCGTGGTAGATGTGTTATTTGTGCTCTCCGATATCTTTCTGTAAAAACGCTTGGATTTTTGGACTGTTTCATCTTCTAATTGTGTGACGTGGCTTTTGTGAACTGGACTTCGATTTGTATTGTGAACATGGCAACATTTACCAACGAGGAATACGCTGACATGCTTATGTGTTATGGATTTTGCGAGGGAGTGTCGTTGCGTGCACGCAATGAATACACGCTACGGTATCCTACTCGTCGAGTACTTGATATTGGCGTATTCGATAGAGTTTATTGAAGACTGCGAGAAACTGGTTCTGTTCAAGTACGACGGACTGACATGGGACGACCTCGTATTCTCGATGACGACGACGAAGAAAATGAAATACGACGTCTCTTTGAAGCCGACCCAACCACGTCAACAAATGTTGTCGCTCGACGGCTTAATGAAGAGAAACTGGGAAAAACATAATAAAATCCAATGTTTTGTCTAAAGTTATTAATATTTTTGCTATTTAAAACTCAATAAGATACTATATTTTGGACAGAAATAATAGTATTTTTGTGTTTGTTCACAAATATGCGATGTTTAGTGGAATTCTCGTTTGTAATGACTTGCATAAGTATTTTAAGTGGTTTTCAAGTGCATTAAGTTTGTGAGAAATGTAAGATTAAAGTTTTTAGTCACAACCAGTGAGGACCCACCCTTCGGCGCTTGTTGGAACTGTAAGAGCTTATTCTTATTCTAGGTAAATACGAGTATATTTGAAATGAAAGATATATTTACGGATTTAGTACGCGTTGATTTTTTATTTAACCCGATGTTTCGAATAGAAACAGAAAGATATTGGTGAAGGTTCGGCTAAAGGTTGGAATTAAAAACGTGTATCGACATTAAACTTGTAATAGTTGTAATGATTTAAACCAAGGAGATACAATAAAATATTGAGTATGATAGGTATAGTTTGATGAGTGTTGTGCGTGCGCTCGCGTCAGTCACGTCCTTCGTTCTTCTTGTTCGCCGCGCAGCCGTTCGCGCTCGCCGTGAAGAATCAGGCTGTTGTGTGATTTTAATTAATATGTACCTCCTGATTGCAGAATTTGCCAATATCATTTAAGAAACAATACATGGGACCTACTTCTTGACTTGAGAATTCTATTCAAACTTTTAGTGCAGAACAAGTGGAAGTATTTGCTTCTTTGCTAAAAATAATATGTTGTTGAGTCATTTAGATTTTGAAAATATAAATAACATGCCTAAACATGTAGTGCACTAGTAAAAACCCCACAATAATTGTTGATGGCACTTACATTTTTATTGAGAAAAGTTCCAATTATCTATACCAAAAGAAAACATATTCTTTGCACAAATACCGAAATCTGGTAAAGCCTTTTTTACTTGTATGTACTGACGCTAACATTGTAGATGTGCTTGGTCCCTATCCTGCGACCACCTCGGATGCAAGTATAATGTTGAATGCATTTCAAAATGAATCGAGTCCTTTTCGACAACATTTTCAACCCGGGGATGTTTTTATTTTAGATAGGGGGTTTAGGGACTCCTTGCATTTATTGGAAAGTTGTGGTTATCGTGTGCATGTGCCCCTAGCCCCAGAAGATGGTAAATCACAATTAACGACAGCGAATGCCGATAGATCAAGGGCAGTTACATTATGTCGTTGGGTGGTTGAGGTAGTTAACGGAATATTTAAAAAAATATTTAAAATATTCCGACAAAACTTTTTTAATAGAGCATCTAGGCACCTTTGCTGTGGCTGCTAGTTTAATCAATGAATACCACTCTAGAATCAGGGATAGGGTAGATGCAACACAAATACTTTAAATTGTAAATCAAAACATGATTGTAAATAATGATTTATCTGATTATATAAGAGAACACAATTTAAACAGGGTTAGGGCAGATTTTCTAAATATTCACGTGGACTCTGAAAATATAAGAGAGTTTCCAATCCTCACTTACAGTGATTTAATATTAATTGCATGTGGGACTTACCAAATAGAACAAGCACGCTCCTACTATGGCCTCTCGGCTTTGGCATTGAACGGACGTGTTAGTGTTTCTTAAAATATATTTATTAAATTTTATTTTATTGTGACTGACCCCTCGGACTTCGCCTTAGTGTGCCCTGCCTGACTAGCGCTGCGCACTGAGTCTTCGGAGCCCCCTTCACTTCGCGGGCCAATATACTTTGTGAGTTAGCAAAATTTTACGAACCAGCCCGGTCTCGAACTCGGAGCGCATCGGATAGGCCGCGGCACAGTCTGTGTCTGTTCCAACTCGGCTACGATTATAGTAATTCGCCGCGGCGAAATTTATAACTGCAATCTACTAGCGTGCTACGCGCGTCTACAGCGTCTACGAGCGACAGCGTGCTACGAACCTTGCGTCACCGAACGCGCGAGCTACGCCACCGCTGCTACGACCGATCGGCTATAGAACTGAGTTTTCGATTTACTTTGTGGCTAGTCACTTTAATAGGGGCGCATTTATTTATTGTTTTGCTGTATCATTTTTGCTTGACACTGCGTAAAAATGCCACTACGTCATTCACCTCGTAAATCCCCAGCGAAACTGTGTCCTTCTGAACGACAGCCGAATAAGGACAAGGGTGTAACGAGCGATAATGATTCGTCGGCATCTAATACTGCGGACAGTGTTACAATGCGTAAACGCAAGCGCAGCCATGATGAGATTAAAGAGATTAGATCGGAAATACTGGAAATGTTCTCAATGTGGAAACTGGAACAAAATAAAAACATGTCGGTCTTATTAAATACCATAAATGACATAAAACAACAAAACGAAGACATTCGTACTTCTATAGATTTTATGTCTAAAAGCTATGATGAGTTATTGATTCGGATCGATGGATTAGAAAGAGAGAGAGGAGCTAACATTAAACTCATACAAACATTGGAGAGAAAGATTGTCCAGATGGAGACCAACCAACTTAACACCAAGCTTGAAGTGCGAGGCATACCGCGTAAGGAGGCCGAAACCAAAATAAATCTTAAGGATTTTATGAAAAAGGCAGGTGAAGCCTTAAATGTTACGGTTCAGCCCTCTGATATACGTGACATCTACCGCCTTAACACAAAATCAGATTTGGCTAAACCAATTTTAGTGGAGCTGAACAGTGCTATTTTGAAGGCAGATATTCTTAAGGCTGTCAAATTGTATAACAGGGAAAATAATAACAAATTCAGCACTAGTCTACAGTTAGAAGGACCTGCAATACCTGTGTTTATATCCGAATGTCTTACTCAACAGGCAAAAAAACTTTTCGCAGCTGCTAGAGTATTTGCCAGGGAAAACCAATACCGCTTCTGTTGGACGTCGTACGGAAAAATTTATCTCCGTAAATCAGATGGTGCCAGAGTTACGAGAATAGACAGCGAACAAGACTTGGAGAACTTGAAGATGAAGTGACTAATCTTTAGTTTTTATCATATCTACATTGTGCTTGTTTTTGGAATGTATTTATATGTTTCCCCTTTTGAAATTATTTGTCGTACAATTTACATTAAACATAAAGATAATACCTACACCTTACTTACTCCTTATTTACACAAAACACATAGGCATTACCTACAAAAATTTTATTATTTCGTATCTATTTGTAAAATTACATGTTCATTCACTCACAAAACTTCAAAAAGTGGTATCAAATTTCCATCTCCAGTGTCATTTCTTCATGGGATTATTGGACTGTGTTCAAGTGGCCGGCTCAATATCATAGATATACTTTTACTTAACATACCTAACTATTTATTACTAGTTATCAATACAAACAATGTTCAAACAGAAAAATTCATCTATAAACTAAGATGTTACTTTATATAACTGTTATTGTATTTGTCTTCACACAAACTGATAGTAAATCTGGCCACTTCAATCTCTCTAGAGCCTCTCCTAACATAACTGATATAGACTTTGTAAGCCCAAAAAGGACAAGTCACGGAATTAATAATTTTGGTGATGATCTCGATAATTTTACGGTATCCGAATCTTATCAATGTAGCCCAGAACAGTCGACACATTTCATAAAATCTCCACACGAATCTTTAATACTACTTATACAAAATATCCGTTCATTAAGTAAAAACTTTAATAATTTTGAAACGCTCTTGGCCCGTACCAATGTGATGGAGTTGTTGCCTATGTGAAATCTAACCTATCCGCTACTGTCGAAGAACCAGATCTGCAATTGTCCGCTTCCGGTATAATAATTAAATTTGATTCCGACATTGCAATCTTTTGTGTTTATCGCTCACCATCAAACGCTAATATAGATACTTTCCTCTCATCTATTTACAACATTCTATTAAATCTTTCTAGATATAAAATGGTCATTATAACTGGTGATATAAACATAGACATAAAAACCAATTCCTCTGACTCCCGTCGACATGATTACCTCAACTGTTTAGCTTTTCATGGCTTTCTGCCAGCCCATACGTTTCCAACACGAGAAAATAACTGTATCGATCATGTCTTCATTCGTTCTAACCTGCCATCCGTTACTTTGGTTTTCGAATCAACCATTACTGATCATTCTTCCGCACTTCTAAGCATTAAAAAGAAACCTCCGAAACTTTATTCGACAAAATCAGTGACTAAAATTAACTACATTTCTTTAGATCAAGATTTTAATAACACAGATTTTTCATCTGTCTTGAAAGCCCAAGATCCTAACAATGCCTTAAATAATTTCATTAGTATAATTAGAAACTTAATTTCAAAAAATAGTACTAGTAGAAACATACCTTCAAGAAAGAAAATAATAAAACCTTGGATTACGGCTGGTTTATTGAGATGCATGCGAACAAGAGACTCTCTACTTAAAAAACATAAAAAATCTCCTGACAATATTACACTAAAAATAACTTATACTAGATATCGTAACTTCTGTTCAAAAATACTAAAGAAAGCTAAAAGGCAATTTGACAACCAAGAACTACAAAAAGCGCAAAATAATCCTAAGCTGTTGTGAGATAATATCAAAAGAATAACAAACACTAGGAGAGCTTTTGAATCTTCAACAAAGTTGTTATCCATAGCTCCTTCACCCCTACAGTCCTGTAATGAAGTGAACCAATACTTTGTCGGAATTGGTGAAGAACTGGCTAAAAATTTTAACTCGCATAGCTACCAACGCCCTCAAACATTCACTTCTACCAGACAAACCACATCTTTCGTTTTGTCTGATACGGATGCTGATGAAGTCAATGCCATTATATTGTCTCTAAGAATCAGTGCCGCCACAGGGGGAGATGGAATATCTTCGAATATTCTAAAAAGATACTCTTCTATACTTTCACCTATCCTTTCTCATATAATAAATATATGCTTTCGTGAAGGTGTCTTTCCTTCGGCACTAAAAACGGCAATAGTGCAGCCTATATTCAAGGGTGGTGATGGGAGCTTGGTAACTAACTATCGACCAATAGCAATACTACCATCAATATCCAAGGTACTTGAGCGTATTGTTAACAATAGACTTGTTACTTATCTTGAACATTATAATATTCTTTCTACGCAGCAGTTTGGGTTCAGGAGAGGAAAATCAACAGCGGATGCAATCTATCAACTTCTAGATGTAATAGTTAAATCATTAAATGTTGGCAGGAAGGTACTTACTATATTCCTTGACCTCACCAAGGCCTTTAACACCGTACCTATTTATACTCTCCTACAGAAACTTGAAAACATAGGTGTCAGAGGTTTTCAATTGGATTTTTTCTAAAGTTACTTATCTAATAGGCTACAAGCAGTTAAATTAAATAATATAATTAGTTATGTACTCCCAATTAACTACGGTGTACCCCAAGGCAGTATTCTTGGCCCAACCTTATTTTTACTACTAATTAATGATCTTAGTAACCTTAACATACCTCATTGTAACATTACCTCTTTTGCAGATGATACTGCATTTACATTTACAGCAGATTCTTGGCCTGAATTACAACAGGTTGCACAAAAAGGTTTTAGTACCGTTTTTTCTTGGTTAATTAGTCACAGGCTAACTCTGAATTCTTCTAAAACAAAATTTATCTCCTTCTCCATGAATTCAAGATCACAACACACTGCACCTATATCTTTGATAGCCCATTCTTGCATTAATTGCTCGCAATCCACTTGCCTATGTCGTTCACTTTCCTCAGTGGATAATATAAAATACCTAGGTGTAACTTTGGACAAATTCCTAAGCTTTAAAGTCCACATAAATATTCTCACTAGCCGAATGCGTAAACTTATTTACGTTTTTAAAACTCTTAGACATGTTGCGAGCTCTTATGTTACGAGGGCGGGTCAATAAGTCCGTGACTTTTGGAATAAAACACAGATTTTTTGATAAATAAATCATTTTATTTTTCAACGTTGTCTCCCTTGAGCTCTATACACTTTGTCCAACGCTTCTCCAATTTTTTTATCCCTTCCAAAAAATATGATTTGTCGAGGTCCTCAAAATAGACCTTTGTTTGCGAGATGACTTTATCATTGAAGTCAAATCTTTTTCCACCAAGCCATTTCTTCAGGTTTGGGAACAAGAAGTAGTCACTCGAAGCCAGATCTGGAGAATAGGGCGGATGAGGGAGCAATTCATAGCCCAATTCATGGATTTTTGCCATGGCAACTGCACATGTGTGCACCCTTGCATTGTCTTGGTGGAAAAGAACTTTTTTCTTGGCCAAATGAGGTCGGTTTTTTTTTCAAATCGTCATTGAAGCGGTCCAATAAGTTGGCATAATATTCCCCATTGATTGTTCTTCCCTTTTGAAGGTAGTCAATGTAGATTATCCCACGTGCATCCCAAAAAACAGTCGCCATAACTTTATTGGCTGACAAACCCACCTTGGCCTTCTTTGGCGCTGATTCACCCTTAGAAACCCACTGTTTTGACTGTTGTTTGGTCTCTGGTGTGTTGTGATGGATCCATGTTTCGTCCACGGTTACAAAACGGCGCAAAAACTCCTCCATATTGCGACTAAACAACGCCAAACCTTCCTGTGAAGTTGTTACACGATTGCGTTTGTGGTCGACTGTGACCAAACGCGGCACTCATCTTGCGGAAAGCTTTCTCATACCCAAGTGATCTTTCAAAATTGAAACCACTGAGCCATGCGAGATCCCTACGGCTTCCACAATCTCTTGCACTTTCAATCTTCGGTCGGCCAACACCATATCGTGAATTTTTTCGATTGTTTCGGGTGTAGAGACCTCAACTGGGCGTCCAGGACGTTCGGCATCTTCAGTGCTTGTACGGCCACAATGAAATTCAGTAAACCACTTTTTTACCATTGAAATCGATGGTGCAGAGTCCCCATAGTATTTATGAAGCTTAGCCTTGGTCTCGGTAATGGTTTTTTTCCGCAAAAAATAATGCTTAATAAGCACACGAAATTCACTTTTTTCCATTTATTCCTCATATTACTGGGTAGTCTGATAAAGATAGCTGTCAGACACAAACTAACTGACGCAGCAAGTTCAAATTTTGGTAGGAGTCAACTGACAGATACCTGTTGCCAGGAGTCGTGTTGCTTTTTCGGTAAAGAGGTCAGAAATTCAAAAAGTCACGGACTTATTGACCCGCCCTCGTATCCAAAATGTATACTACGCACTATGTCGCTCAATACTCACGTATTGCATCTCTTGCTGGGGAGGAGTCCCTAAAACCTTTTTGAAACCTCTTGAAGTAGCACAACGGGCAATACTTAAAGTGGCCAATTTTCGTCATATACGTTTTCCCACAAACGAACTCTACAGGTTGTGTAATGTTTTGACAGTACGTCAACTTTTAATTCTAGACGTTATTCATTCACAACACCAAAAAACCCCCTATATACATGTAAAAAAGAGGCGCAAAGATAAAATTTGTAGTGTTCCGGTGACTTCCTACTCTTTTATTAAAAGGTTCTTTTACTTCCTGGGTCCATATCTATATAATAAAATAAATGCTGAAATTCCACTTTATAAGTTTTCCTCCTTTTAATGTAAAAAAAACTTACGAGAATTCCTCCAAAATATAAGTTACGACCAAACTGAAAAGTATCTGCACACTAATATTTAGTTTACACACACACGCACACACACTCACACATTCACACAACACACACACCAACACGCACACTCCCACATACTCAGACACGTTTGTTTTAACCCATTATAGATTTATTACTTTATATCTGTATTATCTCATTGTTCTCATCACTTTTCGCCTTACCACTGTATTCCGTGCATTTTATATGTAAACATGTAAATCAACCTGAGAAGGTGGGAGCCTGATGACCTGTACAACAGATATGTATTTTCATATCTCTCACAGGCGTCAGTCTCACACAAACTCCAACTGTATCCATTATAAAATGTATCCTTACTGTTATTTGTAATTTGTTTGTGTTGAGAAAAAATAAAGATTATATTATATTATGGCGAGCACAAAATACCGAATGGCAGTTACAGCATTCAGGCCTGCAGTGATCGTAGAAAGAACATTATAGAAGCATCTGCTTTTGGCAACAATTACTAATTGCTCAGAGCAAAAATAGCTAGCCGACATATAAGTCGAAAAATATACTTTGTTTATATTTTAAAAAACTCAAATAATACTGGTCGTTCAGCAATACAACAATACTGCTGTAATTGCATCGTAGGTCGTCGGACTGTAGGATGCTGTGCCTACGTTATGTCAGTTATCTGGTATTTAGGGTGGGCACGGCATCAAAACAATATTAGTACACCAGTACAGTTTTTAGGGTTCCGTACCCAAAAACGGGACCCTATTACTAAGACTTCGCTGTCTCTCCGTCTGTCCGTCGCTCTGTCACCAGGCTGTATCTCAAGAGCCGCGATAGCTAGACAGTTGAAATTTTTACAAATTATGTATTTCTGTTACCGCAATAACAACAAATACTAAAAACATAATAAAATAAATATTTAAGGGGGGCTCCCATACAACAAACCCGTTTTTTTGGCCTTTTTGGTACGGAACCCTTCGTGCGCGAGTCCAACTTGCACTTGGCCGGTTTTTATTAGATGATGCTTTAATTGTATACGATACCAATGATGAATAAAGCCGCATTTTCACAAGGGGACATTTGTCGCGCGACTCTGTCTCTCGACACGAAATTCACATGTCCCGCGCGATATCGCCTTACGTCGTCCGACGTCGCTTAGGACATTTAAGCCTCGTATTCACTAGGCGACAAATCGTCGCAGAACCTGTCTAGGCACATGTCGTCTACGTGTCGCCCGCGACGTCGCGCTCTGTTCTGCGACGTCGCACGCGACTATACAGCGATATCTACGTGTCGCAGAACAGGTTCCGTGTTTTGGCTCGCGAGACAGAACTTCCTGGGACATCAGTCCTGCGACCGCTGTTGCAGAGTGTGGACGCGTGCGCGAATTCTAGCATCAGCATGCCCGTAGAGTGGGGAAATCAATTAGTTCTAAAACTTATTGAGCTTTACGAAAGCAAAGGATGTTTGTGGGACACGAATAACCGTGAATACAAAAATAAAATAAATAAATTTTTCTTGGGAGGGGTTAGCCAATGAACTTCAAATACCAAGGAAAGATGTTGAGGCGAAGATCCACAACCTCCGCTCACAATTTATGCGTGAGAAAAAGAAAATAGCTTCTTCGAAAGGCACGGGTAAAGTACGGGACGAAGTTATAGAATCAAGTTCTTGGTTTGCCTACGATGCCATGAAGTTTTTATTGAGTGGGGCGACAACTTCTGGTGGCACAGATACATTGGAGACACAAGTAAGTCACAATTTTAAAATAACTTTATTATACGAGTAGTACCTTTCTAATAAATAAGCATTAACAATAATTATAAGAGAATTATAAAGTCGTTTTTAGGGTTCCCTACCCGAAGGTTGACCAACGGGACCCTATTACTAAGCCTCCGCTGTCTGTCTGTCTGTCAACGGGTTTTATCTCATGAACCGCTATAGGTAGGTAGACACATAATGAAATTTACAATTCTTATTCTAAATATTTGTTTATTTCTAAGCTACATTGTTTTGCCATGGAACACTTCCTTCCGCACTGATGAAATATTCAGCAAACTTGTTCTTTGTTACCATAGCAGATTGAGCAGATGGTCTTCCAGATGGTTGCAAATCCAACAAAATATTAGATCCAAATTCTCTGCGCCAAGATCCTCCCACAATGTTATGATCCGAATCCTCTGAATCAAAGGTTCCACGTGGGGTGTAGAGTGCTCTCGATTGCTTATTACGCCTTAGAAAATTGTGTAGGTATACACAGGCCATTACGGCAACTTCAGCATTAGCAGGTTGGAGCGCAATTGCATTGCGAAACATACGAAACACGACACATAAGATTCCGAATACGTTTTCTACAATTCTTCTCGCTCTCGAAAGCCTGTAGTTAAAAATGCGCTTTATATTTCCCACCTCATGGTAGCCTGGATATGGTTTCATCATTTTTTCGGTGAGTGCAAATGCACTGTCTCCTACGAGTACAAATGGCATGTTTGGTTCATGTCTCAATGGCTCCGGTTCTGGCCAACTAAGTTGGTTTTCATTCATAGCTTCATAAAAAGAAGTTTCTTGAAAAACTCCACTGTCAGATGACTTTCCTTTGGCACCACAGTTAGCATATATAAAATTATAATCAGCATCTACAATAGCCAAGAGGACAATGCTAAATTGTTCTTTATAGTTGTAATAATCACTACCAGAATTTGCAGGTGCCTGAATCAAAACATGCTTGCCGTCAATAGCTCCAACACAATGTGGAAAGTTCCATAGTATTTCATAATTATGAGCCTTTTCTTTCCATTCTATTTCAGTATTTGGGACCTGAAAAATATATGTAACATAATACGTAACATAACATAACATAACATAACATAAAAATTATTTCAGGCACAACGCCAGGACACCGATGACCAATACTCCGAGCTTTCCTCGGAAAATACTCAAGAAACTCAAAATTCCATCCAGTCGAAACCTCAGGCTCCTACCATGGAAGCATCACCGCGCCCTACCTCATCTAAATCGTCGAAAAAGAGAATGTTAACACAAGAGGATAAATTGGGAGAGGCGTTTGAAATAATGAGGTCCGCCAAAAATAAGATGGAAGCTACCCCTGATGAGTTTGATGTGTATGGACGATATGTTGCCTCAGAGCTACGTCTCATTAAAGACGAACACTCCGCCCTCATGGCGAAATATTATATTAATAATATATTAATAGAAGATCGCATGGGCAAATACAAGCAAGGCTACAGTACCGCATCAACCACACCATCGGAACATCAGGACAGTGTTACAGCATCCAACGATAATCTGTATAGCATTCCACAAACAACTGTACGTGAAAATCTGGATTTTCAATTTGATAACAGCCAGGAACCATCTGATCAAGACATAATTCCATCTTTGCTGCGGGAATAATTTTTCTTTCTAATAATTAAAAATAATATTAATAAAACATTCGTGATTTTACCATGTTTTTGTACTCACCATGACATATATTTTCAACGCTTTTATGAGTTCCTTACAAACTTCTGGTACTATTTTGCTGATCAGTTGTTTTGATACTCTAAATGTATACGACAAGGAAGCATAAGAATCTCCGGTCGACAAGTATCTCAATGTTATTGCAAGTCTGATGTCAGGACCAACAGCATTCCGTAATATTGTGTCTTGTTTAGCTATGGCAGGCCCGATCATTTCTAGTAAAACTTCAAAATCAGTCGATGTCATTCGAGCGAAATTTACAAATGATCCATCAAACATTCGAAGATCACGTAAGATATTATCACTGCTCTCTATTTGTGATAAGTAGTTTCGCACCCACCACCTTTTCTTTTTATAACGTTTCGGTAAACTACTCGATAAAATATAAATGTACGCAGCACTAACTGCCACGACTTCCTCGGGCGACATCTCGGCGGAGACTGCTGGTGTGGACAAGCAAAATGTATCACGACATGTTACCAAAATGTTCTGAGAACACGCACCGTAGATGTTCTGTAACAGTCTTAGAACTTGTGCCCTAGTGAATACGAGGCTTTAGGGGTCGCGCAACTTGTCGCTAGTCGATGGTCTGCGAACGTCGACACGCGCGAACTTCTTGTCAGTGCTGCCATTTTAGCGATTTCGGCGGTAGATCTAGCGCTTTTTTGCTATGTTTAGCGGGCACTTGATAATTTTAGCGCCTAACGGATAATTAAGCGCTTTCTTAATTTTTAATATGGCAGCACTATTTGTTCCGTGGAGAATAAAATTATTGTCTATGTTCAATTTTGTGCTCTATGCCAGCTGGGTTTTAATATGGCAATAGAGCACGGAGAATCCCATGAACATTAAAGTACGGGTTGTTTCATGTTTGGTTGATTGACTTTGCTTCTTTCATTTTCACTCTGTCTATGTGAACGCACTGAAGTTCAAGTTTAGAAATAACGTTTTAAGCACTGATTTAATTAGTTACTTTTGTGAGTGTTCCATAGTGTTGTGTTTGTTAATAACTCTTTTGAAATGGATGTACCATTATCAAAAATACTAAGAAAGATATTAAGTCGAATGGGAGAAATCGCCCAACTTTACACAATGGTTGAAACCTGTGCCTGGAGATGAAACAAGGGCAATGTGTTTGTATTGTAGGAAGGATTTTCTTGCCAAATTAAGCGATATCCAGAGACATTGTGATTCAGTTCATCACAAGAAGCAGGCGAAACCTTTCTTGGACAAAAAACAAACACAAATCTCTTCAATGCTGCAAAAACCTGTCGATAGGCTCTGTGTTGAGGCTGAAGGTGTTCTCTTAATGTATGTTGCAGAACACACAGCTATACAAGCAATTGATCACCTTACCGAGTTGTGTAAGAATAAATTTTCTGATTCTAAGGCTACTACAGAAATGAAATTGCACCAAACGAAATGTACAGCAATAATTCAGGAAGTATTAGCACCTCATTTTAAAGATTCTTTGGGAAATGAAATTGGTGATAAATCGTATAGCTTGATTATACAGGGTGGGCCATATCAGTGTTGGCGATTTAATTCTTCAATTTCTCGGTAACGCGCGGCGTGGGGTGGCGGGGGGATATGTTGTTCGCTGCGCCGCTTCCTTTAAATTTAGTCGCCATGGAGCCGTACACGGGAGTGCAGCGTGCATTTTGTGTCCGATCGTATTACGAAAACAATAAATTAGTGATTACTGCACGACGTTTGTATCGGCATGAACACGGTTTACGCGATTTAAGTGAAGTTCCAAGCGCCAATGTGTTACGAAAATGGATCAGAATGTTTGAAACAACCGGCTCAACAGTACCAATTACGGCTCGTGGTCGCCCAGTTTCTGCAAGATCAGCCGACATTGTGGAGCGTGTTCGTGTTTCAGTTCAGCGAAATCCGCAACAGTAACACGTAAGAGAAGTCAGTCTTTGGACGTCAAAAGAACAACTTTGCGACGAATTTTGAAACGTGATCTGCATTTGAAGGCTTATAAGATTCAGATAGTCCAAGAATTAAAACCCAATGATGCCAATAACCGACTTAACTTTGTCAATTTGATGCTCGAGCGGTTCAACAATTTCAACAACGTGATTTTTAGTGATGAGGCTATTTTTCACCTTAATGGCCATGTGAACAAGCAAAATTGTCGGTTCTGGTCCGAGACTAATCCCCGACACTTGCATGAACGTCCACTTCACAGCCCTAAGCTTGTCGTGTGGGCTGGGATAACGTCAACCGGTATTATTGGGCCATACTTTTTTGAGGACGAAAGAGGGCAAGCGATGACGGTTAGAGCTAACAATTATTGAAACATGATAACAGACTTTTTGGTGCCAGCTTTGCAAGAACTTCAAGGCAATACCTCGAGGATGTGGTTTCAACAGGATGGGGCCACATGTCATACGGCTAGGGTATCCATAGAGCTGCTGAAAAATGTTTTCCCGGAAAACTCATCTCGAAAAGGGGGAATATTGAATGGCCCCCACGTAGCCCCGATCTCTCTCCATGCGATTATTTTCTATGGGGCTACCTCAAATCGGTAGTTTACGAGAATAATCCGACCAATTTATTCAGGAAAGTAACAAAATACCGAGAACAACTTTTCAACGAGTTTTCCAAAATTTGCGATTTCGGTTCCAAGAGTGCCAAGCAGCCGAGGGAGGCCATTTGGACAACATTATTTTTAAGTCTTAAAAATTCCTATGCTTCTACTTTTTAACAATACAAATATATTTGTGTTATGTTTCGTAGTTTTTTTTAAATCGAATATTTAAACCGCCAACACCCTTATGGCCCACCCTGTAGATGAATCTACTAATGTTTCCGTTCGAAAATATCTCTGTATTATTGTTAAATATTTTAGCAGCAGTCGCAACGAAATAGTTTCCACATTCTTAGGGCAGGTTGAATTGGAATCTGCAGATGCCGAAGGAATAGTTTCGGCGATATCATCACAACTTGAAGCTTTTAAACTTGATAAAAGCAAGTTAATTGGAATTGGAACGGATAATGCTTCAGTTATGACTGGAGTAAACGCAGGTGTCCATAAAATATTGCAGGAAAGGTATGCTTTACCCAATCTAGTGTTGATAAGATGTGTATGCCATTCGATTCAATTGGCAGTGTCACATGCGTCATGTAAGACTATACCAAGAAATATAGAATTTATGATAAGAGAAACTCACAATTGGTTTAAGCTTTCACCGAAAGGAAAAAACGAATATAATAAAAAAAAATATGTAGCGATAAACTGTGGAGAGGAGCCACTTAAGATCTTAAAAGCTTGTGATACACGACGGTATATTGTATATGTATAGTATTTGGAGAAACAATGTACCGAAGTAAGATGTTCGGTGTTCAGATACGTCGAACAAAAAAACCTTCGCAGCAACAAGCCATCGTACTATGAAAGCTTTGGTGTAAGGTTGTCGATCTATCAATTTTTGGAAAAAAGTTGTTTCGAACACACGTAGGGAACCCAGTTTTTTTACCTCCTATTTGACGATATTTGTAGCACGCATTTTGTCAATGTTATATCAAACGCCATACATTAAAAAGGTTGAAATTGTCTAAAGCGATAGTATGGTGATTAAGTTTTCTTAAATTTTCTAATTTTCCCAGCAATTTTCTTGATTTTTTTCTTTCATAAGAACATTCTCCTGGTAATAACAAACAAAACAAAAAAATAAAATTAGCGAAATCGGTCCAGCCGTTCACACGTGATGCGATGACAAAGGGAAATAGGGATTCATTTTTATATATATGGATATGTATTCAGCATGTATTATTATGCTGTCGAAAATTTAGCTATAAATTCTGGGTGCCATAAGTTTTTAATAAGCAGCCATAGTCAAAATGAAGGTGATAATGCCCATTCTCTAATTGAAAAATCAATAAAAAGGGCTTAAAAGTCTGGACCTACTGTGACGGCCATAAAATGTTTCGCATTTCAATGTAATCAACGATCTGTCAAAGTTTTCTGCAATTTCGTGGCAAGTCAGACTGAGCAAAGAAGCGTTTGAGCTTGGATCCGACCAAATGTCAGACGTAAACGATATGTAATCAAATTTTTCGATTAATTCTTTAACTTTTTGAGCAATTTTGTTACATAGTTCCTTACATACAAAATCAGTAGAAAAATTACGTCCTCTAAAATTATATTTTGGTGCTAATTCTTGTATCAATCTACGAAAACCCAGACCTTCAACAAAATTGAATGGTAAATTTTGAAGTGCAATCATTTCTTCAATGAGTTTATCAATTTTTTTTTAATTTGAATTATTGATGTCCCACTTCTTTTCTTTTAAAATAACTTCTTCTAAAGACAATTGTTTCTTTGCTTCTTGCAAAGGAGTGGTAACTTTATCTAAAAAAAATACACATACAAATAAAAATCTTCTTAATTAAAAAGTTTTTAATAAAAACTACTATTTACCTTAAAGTAATTAACAAGCAATATATGCAAATTCGTTTACAAATAAAGTCTAAATTGTACTATTTGTTTTCTGTATTTGTTTTTCCCTGTGTGTTATTTGTGTAATAAAGAATATTTGTTAATGTTATTCTATATTGAAACCGATATAAAAAAAAATTAAATAGATCAATGAATTACTCGTATGTTAACTCTTTTAACAAGTGACGAGTTATCTGACCGCAATTAACGATAACATTGAGTAAAAACATCGCCTAAACCACAACCTTGCTACACAAATGCCACAAATTATGCCTTTATCAAGTTAATTAAAATTAATTAATAAAAACTAAAAAAAAAATGAAACTTACCTGCGTCAGATTTCATCTTATGTAATTTTTGTTCTTTACTAATATTCTCAAATGCAGAAAATTCTTCTGAGTGCATCGACTTAAGATGATTTTTTGAGGACGATGTGGTTCGGCCCTTGCGAGAGTATCTTTTATTGCATATTTTACAATTAGCTTTATCCTGGTCCTCTTTATTTGGTTCAAAATAATTCCATATATTACTTTGGGTCGGTGGTGACATTGTTAAGAAACTAGTTTGATAATATATCAATAACAGGAACCACACTAGAAAAATAAAGAAATTTGGTCATAAAACGATATTTTTTACCTACAATAAAACGTATCACCGGTGTAACATAATAGAATTTACCTTGCGATCTTTTATTAGTCTAACTAATTTAAAGTTCACTCATAAACACTTATTAACTCTTTATTTATGTACACAATGATCACTGTATCACAACAACATTTAAAATATCTATCTATCTATTTAAGTATACGATAAGTAGTCCACAGCGCAAACAAACACGTAATGATTTATTTACAAGAAACAAATGATGCACCACTCCACCAATTTCTTTGCTCCCATTGGTCATTGACACGTGCGACCGGCACGCGCCAATCGCCGGGCCCCGCCCAATTCTTTCTTGTCGCTACTTGCATGACATTCGGATCCGCATGAATATCCGCATTGATTCATGCGGATGCGGATGCAGATGCAGATGTCCAAATCTATGCGAAGGTTCGGCATTGGCGGATGAGGATGCGAATTTTCGCAACATCCCTGTTACCAGCAGAGCATTTTTGGTAATTTTATACGAGTATTCGGTAGGAAGTAAAAGTTTTGCCACTAGCAGAGTAAAAATCGCGTTTTGCTAACCACCCGTTTTCTCAGTGCAATTATAAAACAAAATCAGTGCTTTTTAAATATAAATTGAATAAGGAATACAAACCAAAAATTACTAAAATAAGATTTGTAACACCTAGTCTGCTTTAAAACGTCTAACATGAGGTCAAATATAATAAAACACAATGAGTAGCTGTAACAGACTGTCTTTTATTTGAAAAATACAAATGGTTAGTGGCACATACATAAACCAGATGGCGCCACATGTACCTAATGTTTTTGCATTTCAATACTTATAACAATATCTCCTCTTATTGAAATAATCAAAAACAGTAACATTTTATTTGTTCTAATACAATTTTATAACACCAATTTTTTTCATGAAGTTATTATGTTTCATTTTACATAAACTTTTTGTAAATAAATCAGCTGGCATTTCTAAAGTATTTAAGTATGCAATCTTAACAAGTTTCTTTTCTACAGCTTCTCTAATATAATGAAACTTAACATCTATATGTTTGGTTCTTCTATAATACATAGAGTTTTTTGCTAATTTTTGTGCACTTTGGTTATCATTATACAATAATACTGGCACATTTTCTCTATTAATGAGTTCTGATAAAAGCTTTTTTAAGAAAGTGGCTTCTTTACTAGCCTCACAGATGGCCATGTATTCAGCTTCCGTGCTGGACAGAGCAACTGTTTGCTGCTTTCTACATTCATGAGAAACAATACATCCTGAATACTCAAAATAGTATCCAGTATAGGATCTCCTATCCACAATATCTGAGGCCCAATCTGCATCTACATACCCAACTAAATCTGAATTATTTTTAACATACATCAAACCATAAGACTTTGTAGAACCCAAATACTTTAATATTCTTTTGGCATGTTTCCAGTGGGTTTCGTTATTACAATTATTGAATTGACTTAAGTAACTTACACAATATGATATATCTGGCCTTGTAAGAACTGAAAGATACATAAAGCTACCTATGAGTTGTTGATAAGGATATTTACTAATTATATTATCACCTTTTTCTAGCTTTAAATTAACCTCCATAGGAGTCTCCACAGTTTTACAAACTTCCATATTAAATTTAAATAATAATTTTTCTACAAAACTTTTCTGGTCAATGCAAATTTTTGTCTTTTTCCATTGTTACATTCATACCTAAACACTGCCTTAATTTGCCTAAGTCTTTCAGCTTAAATCTGGTGCTTAACTCACCTTTTAGGTGAACAACTTCTTTATTACAATTTGAAAAAATGAAAAAATCATCAACAAACAAGGCCACAAAAGTTTTTACAATGCCTGATGATTTTACATATAAACATGGTTCATGGACAGAGTTTTTATATCCTAATTCCTGTAAACAATTATCAACCTTCTTGTACCATGCACGTGCAGACTGCTTTAATCCATAAATAGCTCTTTTTAATTTTAGCACTTTACATTCATTATTTTCACATTTCAAGAATTTAGGCAGTTGCATGTACACAGTTTCCTCAAGATTACTATTTAAAAAGGCTGTTGTGACATCTAAATGGGTGATGTTTAAATCTAAGTTAACACTGATAGCGAATAACAATTTCAAAGTAGAATATTTAAGCACAGGGGAAAAAGTTTCTGTATAGTCAATTCCCTCCTTTTGGGTAAAACCTTTAGCGACCAATCTGGCCCTGTTCCTCACTGTGTTATCACTATTTAACTTTTTCTTATACACCCACTTGCACTGAACAACACAGGCATCACTAGGTCTGTCCACAAGCTCCCATGCTTCGTTGTCTTGGAACGACTGCAGCTCGAGCTCCATAGCCTTACACCACAGTTCCCGTTCATTGCCATTCATAACTTCTTCATAGGTTAAATTTTCTTCACCAATACCTTTATCATTAGTCACACATACATGACTGTAGCCAAACCTTTCTGGTGGTCTTCTCACACGCTTTTCTCTACTTAAGTTTTCAACTGGTTCTGTATTTGTCTTTTCTGACACAGTGTCACAGAACTCGTCAGAACTTACAGAGAATGAAGAATCCTGGTCACTTGGCATGTATGTTTGGTCTGTATGGTTGGTCTGATCTTGTTCTTCTTCTTCACCCCTAGGTGTTTCTTCTTTCTGCTCCTCCACCACAGCTTGTACCATGTCTGAGTCTTGACAAGACTCCATGATAACAACATCTCTGCTGGTGGTAATTCTTTTTGTTACCGGGTTGTATAGTCTGTATCCCTTAGTATTCTCTGCATATCCCAGAAGAATGTGCTTTTCTGCCTTCTTGTCCCACTTTGTTCTCTTTATTTTAGGAACATGAACCATTGCAGTGCTTCCAAAAACACGAATGTGGCTAAGATTTGGCCTTTTTCCAGTCCAGAGCTCGTAAGGTGTTTTTCCTAAACCTGATGCCAAAGTTCGGTTCCGCAGGTATACTGTAGTGTTTACCGCTTCAGCCCAAAATTTCTTTTCCATTTTAGCGTCGAAGAGAAGACATCGAGCTCTTTCCACCACAGTTCTGTTTAATCTTTCACACATGCCATTCTGCTCTGGCGTGTAGGGATTTGTTTTTTGATGCACGATCCCGGCTTTCTTTATAAAACTTTCAAATTCCGAAGAACAAAATTCTCCACCATTGTCTGTTCTCAGTACCTTGATGGGCTTTCCTGTTTGCTTTTCTGCCATAACTTTAAACTCTTTAAAGTACATTATCACTTCGCTCTTAGACTTCAGAAAATACACAAATGACATTCTGCTGTAATCGTCAATAAATAGAAGAAAATACCTTGACATTCCCACTGATACTGTCTCCATGGGACCACAAACATCCGCATGTACGACTTCTAACACACTGTCACTCCTGGAACCTTTGTGTAAGAAAGGCAATCTCGCTAACTTCCCTTCACAACATGTGATACACTGGGATTTGTTAATTTCAGCTTTATCAGAGTAGGAAATTCCTTCTACAGCGCCATTTTTCATGCTGTTCAGATCTTTACTGTTTATATGGCCCAACCTTCTTTGCCATAACAAACTATTATCTTGCATTGTTGCACCTACCAATAAACTTTCTGGTTTAATGTCCAACTTGTACACTCCATTCACTAAGTGTGCTTTTGCGACAAGTATTTTGTTCTTGTTAAATATTTTGCAAATATTTTCGTCGAAAGCCACACTATTTCCGTTTCGAATAAGCTCACTAACTGAGAGAAGATTAGTAGTGAGGTTAGGAATGCACATGACATTTTGCACAGTAATATCGTGCTCTGAACCATCCACCATCGTGGTTAACTGCGTCTTTCCTGAGCATAGCACTGGTACTGTTTCTTCATTAGCTACTACAATGTGTTTCACGGATGGGTTATAGGAAATATCTGACAAACGTTCTTTGTCGGAAATCATATGGGTGCTGGCGCCGGAATCAATATACCAATCCGTTTTCTTGTATATTGAGTTTGAGAAAAAACCACTAAACACTGTGCTTTCTTTATCTTTGTTGTTGTAATTGCACTGGTTTTTATAATGTCCAACTTGTTTACATTTATAACATCGAATCGTCTTAACAGGTTTCGAAGATGGCGTTTTTGACTTTGACATTTCGACGTTGCTGCCATTGCTGCCAACTTGTTTTTTACGCTGATGCCAACTTTTCGACAAGAAGGCACTTTCGTTTCCAATGCTGCCAACCTCTGCACTCATATCCAACAATTTTGATTTTATGACGTCCGTACTAACTGCCATACCCGAATGCTCTATCGCCATTATCATCGGGACAAATTTTTGGTCAATCCTGCTAATAACAAGCATCCTATCCACTCATCAGTAATTTGAAAACCTGTTCCTCGTAATTTATGTCCCGTATCCACAATTGTTCTCGTCTTTGATATGGACATAAAGTGATGAATCGATGGTCATAATCAGCTTTGCTTTTGCCTTCTGTGCATCAACGGCAAGGATGCCCGCATCTGGCTTCACGTTGATGTCCACTCCTTCTAAGATGAGAAAATTCTCTGCGGCAAACGCCTACTCATCATAGTTCTCCCGCCCCTTGAGCTTTGGAACATTTACAATGTAGCTAGCGGCCATTGTTCAAGAACGTGACTCGGCGAGAAACAATTTACGCACTACAGTTCTTAATCTGAACAAATCTGGTCTAACTTTATAGTTCACAAACGAGTAACTATGAAGAGCACAATATTTCACAATTTGTAGATCTAAAAACAACTTTTTATCACGAGAGAAATGGGACTGGGCCCATAACCTAATAAAACACAATGAGTAGCTGTAACAGACTGTCTTTTATTTGAAAAATACAAATGGTTAGTGGCACATACATAAACCAGATGGCGCCACATGTACCTAATGTTTTAGCATTTCAATACTTATAACAATAAAATACAAAGTATATTTACTTTTTATATTTACCACTTCTATTTTATATTGATCTAAAAGATTATTGGTAAAGTGACATTAGTCATTCTTATGGTTTTCTTAAATAAGCATTATAAAAAATATTTTATTTTCAGGTGTCTCATCTGAGCAGAGTTTGTGTTGCATGTTGGCTTGCTGCTAGGAGAAACATTCAAAGGCAAACGCAAGAAGATGCCAATAGACGTGTTGACACGTTGATAACGAAGAACAGTCGCATATACCGGTTCCGTTTCAACTTCCCCAAATTGCAGTCACACAAAGCCAAGAAACTGTTAAAATAATATCTCATACGCATACTCGTGTTGCGGCAACCACAAAACATTGTATATTTTCGGCATGTGAAAATGTTGAACGTTTATTATTACCAGCCAGAGTAAAGGAAATGTTATTATGCCGCTATAGGATATATGTTCCATCTTCTGCTCGAATATGTAGATATCATTTAGAAAATGATTGCTGGGAGCAGTTACAAACTAATATTAGAGATTTTACTGCAGCACGGATAGATCACATGCTGAATATGATGGAGAGGATTAATTTAAGAACTTTAGACTTCAATGACATTAACATGAAGTCACCCATCCTCTGCCATTACTGGCTGGGACTAACAGCAGCTCAGTTCCATGAACTTTTAGCAGAAATGCCTAATCTGCAAAATGAAGTGCCTTCTGCAAGTGTGGCATTAAGTATTTATTTAGCCAAATTGCGTACTGGCGATAGTAATGAGAGGCTCAGTTCCTTATTGATAGATATTCAAGGTAGGTACGTAAGGGCAGGAGGAAACGACCAACAAACACCGTAGCTAGTTTCATACTACTTTATTTTATAACGGTCTGCGCGTCGCAGCGCGCATCGGACTGGGAGTGAATCTCAGAGCGAATGTCAGAGTGAATGAGTACACTACATACATAACAATTCCTCCCTTATATACTTAAGAATTACTTTGACTTAAACCTAATAGTATGGCTTATAATTAACTCTAGGGCGTTCACGTCTAGACCTAGTATTAAGCTGAAGATTCGGCGTGTGATCATTCTGCTCACTTGGTTGTGTGGCAATCTCGGTATCAATGGGCACCGGGTTATCTAACAATCTTCGCGACGGTGAACAGCTCTCGGTCACACTCCTTCCCTCTCCAATGCTGTAGTCAACTGTCCCTGCCGCCCCGTCATCAGCTGTTGAATCTGTAACCATGCCGGTGGATACTGGTGGCGAGGGAGCTGATGATAACGAGCCGTTGATGTCCAGCGAAATATCCGGGTCAAACGAATGCGTTTCCCGTTCCCTGGCTGTCATGTCTTTCTCTTTGTAATATCTGATTTGGTCTACGTGCCTATTCACTTCGACATTAAATTGAGGCAAGTGTATTGTATACATAACAGTGCCAATTTTTTTCATTACAACGCCTTCAGTCCAAATATATTTCTGGTTAGTAAGATACTTCTTAATCCACACGCGATCCTCTACTTCAAAATTAGGTCTAGCCCTTCCTCTGTAGTGTTTAGCCTGTAAGGACTGGTTGTGCTCCACAACGTTAGTGAGGCTCGGAGTGGATGACGGAGACACTTGTGTAGGATTCAATAAATCTAATCTAGAACGCAGGGGGCGACCAAATAATAGTTCAGAAGGTGATTTACCGTTTGTACTGTTTTTAGAATTACGATAGTCGTATAAGAATTTAGATATTTTCTCTTGAGAAATTTTATTACTAATAGAACTAATTAAAATTCCTCGTAACCCTTTTTTAACTATTTTAACAAAACTTTCGGCTTGTCCGTTACTTGATGGATGGTATACGGGTGAAAAGACTTGCGTAATACTGTTTAGTTTACAAAAAGACGGGAATTCTTGCGATGAAAATGATGTACCATTATCAGTCACAACCGTATGCGGAACCCCAAACCTAGACATTAAATCTACTAGTTTTTCTATAACTACTTTAGTTCCGTAAGAGGAACTCACATTATAGCACTCGACCCATTTTGTATATGCATCAACTATTATTAGGTACATGTTATTATTAAAGGGTCCTAAAAAGACTAGATGAATTCTATAAAACGGATGCGGAGGATAGGGCCACGGCGCAAGAGGCGCGTGCGGTGGGGCGGGGCGCAGCCGTGCGCAGACGTCGCACGCGGCCGCGAGCCGTTCTAAATACCTATCAATATCTGGGAACCATATACGTTGACGAGCCTCCGCTTTTTAAACAAAATTTCGATAATAATTGGCAAGGCCTAAAAATGACTGTAATTGCAATACATTTTTAGGAGTTTCAGCTTCCAAGATAGCTTTGACTTTCTCAGGCGATTTTCTTATTCCATTTTTGTCAATTACATGGCCAAGATACTGAATTTCATTTTTGAAAAAATCGCACTTATTCGGATGTAATGTCAACCCGGCCGATTCTAACCTGTCTAACACAGCAATTAACCTATCCCTGTGCTGGGCCACACTTCCGGTAATTAATATATCGTCTAAAAAACATACTGTGCCCTCAATGCCCGCCAAGACGCATTCCATTGCTTTTTGAAAAATAGCTGGAGCGCTGGCCAAGCCGAACACTAATCTAGTATATTTAAACAAACCACGGTGTGTATTAATGCAAGTTATGTCTTGTGCCTCCTCAGTTAAAACACATTGATTATAAGCAGATGAGAGGTCGAGCTTAGTGAACTGTTCAGCCCCGTGAAGTTTAGCGAACAACTCTTGTACAGTTGGCAACGGATACTTGTCAACAATCAGCTGTTTATTTATTGAAACCGAGTAATCGGCACAGAGTCTAACTCCCCCGTCTTTTTTTAAAACTGGCACTATAGGTGAAGCGTACTCGGAGTGTTCGGTCGGCTTTAACACTCCTAACTCCAGCAGACGATCGATTTCTTTATCAATTTTATCCTTAAGGGCAAAAGCGACGGGTCGGGGTTTATAAAACTTAGGATTCGAATCCGGTTTCAGATTAAGTTTGATTTTATATTTATAAAAGCAACCTAACTTTCCAGAAAATAACTCTGAAAATCGGTTATACAATCCCTGAATAAACCCGCTGTCCGAATCTGTACCTAGGTATTGAATAGTAGGCGCAAGCTCTAGATTGAACGCGTGAATGAAGTCGCGACCTAGAAGCGGCGGGCCGCCGCCCGCCACTACGAACACGTCCAGCTCGCGCGCGCGGCCTTCATAGGTTACGCAGAGGCGCGCCAGTCCGAGGCAAGCAATTTTGCCCCCTGTGTAATTTAGTAGCTGCCTATTTGTGACTGATAAGGGTACATTACTAAAATATTTATCATAGGTCTTTTCCGAAATTACACTAACTGCAGCGCCGCTGTCAACTTCGAATTCTAAAAACAGGCCATTCACCGAAATCTTTGCTAACATTGGTTTGCCCTTTTTACATCGAATATTGTATATCGACTCACCGTCATCACCGTCATTCACCGTGGCCTCATCAACGTAATGCACTTTGTTTGACGAACACATTCGACGCAGATGTCCTTTTTTACCGCACTTTTTACATTTATAACTTTTAAAACGACACTTGTCCGTTTTGTGATTGTTATATCCGCACACATTGCACTTTTCGCCGTTGCCGTTGGTGATGCTGAACACCGGAGCGAGCGCGCCGCCCAGCTCCGTCGCCGACGCCTCGCGCGCACAGCGGACGCTCTCCGCCAGCTCGACCGCCTTGCTGAGGGTTAAATCCTTCAGAGTCTGTGCGAACAGCTTATCTTTCTCGTGGCCCGCTACCATACCCATGACAAATCTGTCTAGTACGGCCTCCTCGAGACTTTTAAAGCTGCAGTGAGCTGCCAAACCTCTGACTCTGGCTGCCCATGTTGAATGACTCTCCCCTGGCCGCTGAACCGCTGTATAAAAATGGAATCTCTCGGCAAATCCGCACTTTTTGGGAGTAAAATGCTCATCTAGCAATTTTATTATGTCGTCGAATTCCACTTCTTCTAAATCCTTCGGTAATGCCAGGTTCCTAGCTAGCTCGTATGTCGCCTCCGAAAATGCACTAAGCAAAATTGCCTTCCGCTTGACCTTGCTTTTGTCCTAGACGTCGTCTATGTCATTCGCAATAAACCACTGGTTTAGACGGGATGAATAACTATTCCACTGCTGAGATAGGTGGTCAAAACCCGATAAAATCCCGAATGACATTGTTGTCGACATTATTTGCGAGAGATCGTTCGTCGCCACGTGATAGATATTCAAGGTAGGTACGTAAGGGCAGGAGGAAACGACCAACAAACACCGTAGCTAGTTTCATACTACTTTATTTTATAACGGTCTGCGCGTCGCAGCGCGCATCGGACTGGGAGTGAATCTCAGAGCGAATGTCAGAGTGAATGAGTACACTACATACATAACACTTATTTGAAATGCCTCGAAGCACACTAGAAAGAAATATGAATAAGGCAAGAAATTGCATGAACCAACAAATGGTTCCCTTACCTGAAATTTAGGCTTGAACCACATCACAGTCCAAGAAGTAGCAGCTAGGAATAAAATAATTCCAGAAGGATTGTTTGGAAACCCCACTGTTTCTCTTGAAACAAGACCCGCTATTGTCATCTGTGATGCCACATATGTATATGTACAAAGCAGCAGCAACTACCTTTTTCAAAAAGAGTCCTACAGTTTACATAAACATGACAATTTGGTAAAATCATTCATGATTGTTTGTTGTGATGGCCATATTCTAGACTGTTTAGGTCCGTATAGAGCGACAGTAGATGATGCCACTATTATGAACAATTAATTTAGAAATAGCGATGGTGAAATGAGAAGATATTTTCGGGAGGTGGATGTTTTTATTCTAGACAGAAGTTTCAGGGACGTAATACCACAACTGCTAGAATATGGTTATCGAGCTCACATGCCAGAGTCTCTATCAGAGGGTGAGCATCAACTTACAACGTTGCAAGCAAATAAATCGAGGTGTATCACTATGTGTAGGTGGGTGGTTGAAGTGGTCAATGGTCATCTTAAGCGTGACTTCAAACTGTTTCGCCAAGATATTTTTAATAAAGCTGCTAAACACTTAATGACCGATTTCCGAAATGGTTGTGCCTTGATAAATAAATTCCACCCGCTTATTGAAGACTGCAGAAGCGGTGGAATATTTGGCAATTGCTGTAAGAAGAGAAAATCTTAATAGACGGCGAAGTACGTTTGTAACTATTGACGCTCACCACCCACATTTAAATCAGTTCCCAAGACTCAGCATAAGTGATTTAAAAGAATTGCATTAGAAACATACCAGCTCAAGCAAGCTTCTTCATATTATGGCGAACTTGTGCGAACAAATGGCACTTACACAATAGAAATTAATAATGAAATTGAAGAAGATATCCCTCTTATTCTAGGCACAGATAATTTTTTACTCGGAGGGAGAATAAAGTCTTGACATATTGGTGGCAGAATTTATTATGTGTATTTATTGATTAATAAGGATGAAAATGTTGCCAATACTATCGAGGCTTTATCAGGCTATTGCTGCAACTGTCTTGTGGGTAATAGAACAGTAGGTTGTTGTGTCCATGTTATGTGTGTGGTATGGTACCTGGGGTGGGGCAGATATAATAATGTAACTGCCCCAGCCCAATTTTTGGACGACATATTTAATGAAGTCTCCTATGAAAATAATGAGTGAAATTGTTTTAGGCTATTTCTACATTGGTTGGATATTAGTATTACCTATGTATATTTTATCCTGTGATAATTGCCGATATTACAATGGTTTTATTTGCAATTCTTTTATGTACGTTGTAACATGACTGCGTATCACTATATGTCGAAGTGATATCATACCGACCCAGTATGGAAATAAATATCGATATTGCTTAAGGATATTGGCTTCCACATTGGATCGGCCACATTTTTATTTCGATTGATATATAAGTCCGATGTTGTACCGATAATTCAAGAGATACCACATATCACATACTAAAATGTCATAACCGACCAATCAAGAAACGGCCTAAAACTCATTCATTTTCGTATGTGCTATCAAGAGTGCCTTGCTTGAAGTCACTGTAACAGGCAAAATTCAAAACAAGCCATCGTTGTTGGTAGTCAGCGACAGATATGCCGGATAGATTTTGCTGGCGTTGCTCCGGTTAGGATTGATGGGGTAGACATACCTTTCTGCTCGAGCGTCAAAAACCTTGGTCTTTCCATAGACCCCACGCTCAATTGGACGACACATGTGACCGAGGTTAGTCGTAGGGTCAATGCTTCATTGCGCTCTCTCTGTCGGTTAAAGCATTTTCTCCCCATTAAGACTAAAATCTCTCTTGTCCAATCTTTGATCTTCCCACTCATTGATAATGCTGATGTGTGTAATTGGGACTTAAACAAAGCCCTACTTAAAAAATTGGACCGTCTAATTAATAATGGCGTTCGTTTTATTTACTGCCTACGCAAATACGACCATATCTCAAAGTGCAGATTGCAACTTCAGTGGCTTCCCCTCTCATTACGGCGCAATATCAGAATCTTATGCACTCTTTTCTCAATATTACATGACCCCAATTCTCCCTCTTATCTTAAATCCCAATTCACTTTTCTTAGTTCTACTCACTCCCGTCAATTACGATCATCTAACACGCTTACTCTCACTATTCCCTCTCACCGCACCGGCTTCGTATCCAACTCTTTTCTTCTACAATCCACTCGGCTTTGGAATTCTCTTCCTGAAGATATCAAACAGATCCCCAGTAAGTATAGCTTTAAAAAACCGCCTAAGTCTCATTTTAACAAGTTGGTATCATCATCATCTACATAGTTTTGGTCCTAAATATAATCGTCATCTTATTTATGTGTATTATATCATATTTAATGTATTTAGTTTATATATTTTATAATTTTGTTTAGTTTATCTATTTCTGGATAGATATTATGTGTAGTTTATTATAATTATCATGTTTTATTTGTAGGAGTAACTCCAGTGCTCAAAATTAATTTTATGTCATTTTGTAATAATTTTGTCGCACCGCCCACAAACATTTCTGCTTAGCCACTGGTAGACTGGTAGAGAATGCCATTTGGCATTAAGTCCACCTTTTGTACTTATTTGTATTTGTGTAATAAAGTTTAAATAAAATAAATAAATAAAACAAAGAGGCAGTCTATGAATGACTATCCAGCTGGCCAGAATATCAAGTAATTTACGCACATGGCTCGTAAACAGAAACAGGAGTCTCAGCAGCGTATTATCACAAAAATGTTGGTCAGAGGGTGTTAAGAACGCAAAGGCTATCGCTTACCACCAGCTTTCAGCATTTTTCAGCAGAAGCCACGGCCATCGTGTTAGCCTTACAATACTTAAAAACAAGTTTCTCATAGTTACTGACAGCATGTTGGTGCTTAAGGCACTTGATAACCCAGGCTTTCATAGTATGCACTATTTGATTTACGAAATTAAAGAAACGCCTAGTTCTCATAGTGAAGGAATTTTGGTGCGCTCAAATCATAGCTCCTTAAATTTTAAATATTTCTAATTTATTTTAAATCTGGTATGACCAACTAATTTGCTTCTATAAGGGCACTCAAATTCAGCTAGGTTCGAAAATATCTTTTTGGAGAAAAATGCCTAAATATGAGCAAAGTTGTCACTTTCCTGTGGGGCGATTTTACAAAATGTAAGCCTTCTACCGATATAATACGTAAAATAAGTACATAAAGCTAAGAAATTATATCTAATCACAGTAACAATCAATAAAACTTTGCTAAAACGTAAAAAAAAGTGGCATTGCTACCTAATTTAAGTCAATGTTTAATCATAAAATAGGGGCGACACGAATTGTAAATCACTTTCCTGTCAGCTAAAAACATGTAAAGAATACCAATAAGTTGAATAAAAAGCGCTGTTGCCAGATTTCCGAGACAGAGTACGTAGTTGGACAAGGTCACTGCCGCTTATAGTTGCGCCTAAAAGCCAATTGGACAGTCGCCACGACGATCTCGTCGACCGCAGACGCGTTCGAGTCAGACAACTTCTCACTTGTATGGTATGTATTTACGTATTCAATATTTGGATTTCTTAATTAATGTTTATTATTTTGATCAATATACCCAGAGAAGATATACCACTGAGCATTAACATGTCATTAAAATACAGCGTTGTGATGTTTTTTTATAAATAACCTCAAAATTATCACTTTCCTGTGTATCACTTGTTTGGATCCATTTAGACAGAAAAGTGATAACATTACAGGAAAGTGATAAACATTCACTGAGGTTCCTAAATTCCGCTTAGTTGTCGTATTATTAACCCGTTGATCCCTTTTCCTACAGAAACCAAAATGCCACAACCTAAAAAAAAAAGACAAGGGAAGAAGTTTTAGCACAGAAGCGAGAAAATGAAAGAAAACGTTATGAACGAATGAAAAATGATCCAGATAAGTTAGCCGCTTTAAAGGCAAAGAAAAAAGAGTATTATTTAAAGGGAAGAACTACAGGAAAAATAAAAACAATATCTGAAATGACCGATCGAGAAAAAAGGCACTGCAGGAAGTGGTGGCGGGCAAGATCTAGTAGATACTACAAGAAAAAATGTGCTACTAAAAAGAGTGCTTCAGATTTTATAAAAGCGAACACTCCATCAAGCTTATGTAGTGAAGATTTAATTTCTAGACCATCGTCATCCCACATTCTGCTTTCACCACTGCAAGAACCATCTTTAAACCAGTCGCCTAGGTTGAGGGCGGCTAGACAAAAGTCAGTTTTACAAAGACGTAAGAGAAACAAAGAAATGAAAGCAAAAGATGACAAAATTAAAAAACTGCAAGCTGAACTGAATAAATATCGGAAAAAAGTCAGCAAATTGCGAAAGAAGAAAAATAATCTAAAAAAACAACTCACTCCGAATTCAAAAATGTCTCAAATGGCTGATGATCCAATAACTCGAACTGAAGTAGTGAAAAAAGCATTATTTGGCGACACTATTGAAATCATCATCATTGCTGTAGTAACTTGAATTCAATGATGGAGGCCTTTTCCCTGCAGTGGGATGATTATAGGCTGTTACTTTACTTTTATTGAAAACAGATAACAGAAAATCTAAAAAATCTTAAGACAAGACAAGAAAATTTCAAATAGGTAGCATGAAACGCAACATCCTTGGGCGGTGGCTAAGAGAGACGGCTACGAACGGGGGTTTTACAGAGTCACCTTTCTTCTACCGCATAGCAGACAGAAGGCAGTTGATACCTTCCAACGCTACCACTCGCATCTTGTTTCAAGGGTGGGTGAGAACATATATCCCGGACTGGTTGCCTTCGAGCCTCGCTTTAGTCTCAGTTTCGGAACGGACATAGTTGGTGGCACCCTCCTCGCCGGAACATACTCCTACTCTTTCTCACTACGTGTCTTGGGTGACTCTGCTTTCAGGCTCTGGCATAATATTCCTGCCCAAATCGTCGCCTCTCCTACTAGCAGTGAAATCGCCGGCAGACGAGTGCGTTTCCTCTTAAATACATTTCGGAACCACAGCCGCTTCTCGACCGACCGTAACACCGAATATCGCGTTAAGATAATAGAGCTTGGTCTTGGCACATTGGGCCAGGACGTCGGTCTGCACTGTATCGTCGGATCACAGGGAGCCCGAGAGAAAGTTACGAGTCATACGATATATCACCTGACCTGCGTCTGTGTGACACGCACTCATACGCGACATTTCACCACGTTTCCACAACACCGCTCTCAGCAGCGAGGGTTTTCTACTTTGACATAGTTTAGCACAGTGAATCACGAAACATGATCAGCATACTTGCCTTTAAAATGGCCATCCTACAAATAGTGCCATACCTCTTCCTAGCCCAGAGACGGGGGGGTGCACTATCTGACATCATCTTACTCTGAAATTAGAGACCCTGTTTCAATCAGTACCATACATGTGGACCTTCCTTACTGGCATACCGAGGTTAGAGTCATCTCAAACCTAACCCATAGATTCATACTGGTTGACATCCCGCAGACAATTACACTCTGTGAGATTCTCTCCTATTTCACGGAGTTCCTACATTGCACCACCCCACTAACTGTGTCTTTCGCGTCATTTCAATCTGCCTGCAAGCCCAAACTTGTGATGGGCATTTTTTCACTGCAGCGCTTCAAATACTACGTAGAAGATGACTTTCTGGCTATACTACTCTCAAACAACATAGACCAGGTCTACGTCGAGCAGTCGTTCCCCGCTTTGCTAGTCAACCTCACCGAGCCATTATACGCAAGGGACATTTGTAAGCAGGAAAACGGCTGTTTGCTCAGCCCCGACTGGGCGTGTTTCGTCGGGCTAAGCACTAGAGACGCGATCATAAATTATGGACTGCACTATGGCATACCGGTGGCCTGGAGATGGATGAGGAACACGTGGCGGATACATCGTGGGACACTGGTGGTCGAGGAGGGAGGCATAATGGCACTGATCCGTGCTCTCAACACCAACGTTGCCGCTGCCTCTGCCGCCGGTGCATCCGCGTCTTCAATCAACTCGGCAGTTTTCGAACTAGCACCGTTAGCGACCCACACCATGTCGGCAACCGCGGGCATTGTCACACAGAGTGCACAACGCGGGACACTTGTCGTTGACGGCATGCGCGCTTGGAGTTCATTGCCCAACATAGCCCGCGCAGCTCCAGAAATAGTGGTGATTTCAGCTGGGGTGTCCACACCATCAGTGGCGTCGCTAGACATCATCACCAGCCTCGCCCACGGACGCACCACTACTACTTGGCTTTCGCGTGTGGCTAGCTTTCTGTCTAAGCTGAGGTTTAAGAGGTATCTAGCCCCACGTTGGGCGCCAATGTACCGTATATCCCTTTTAGGTCGGGTGGTAACATAAATAGGTAGTAGATAGGTAGAAATAACAACAAGGTATTTTAAAGTAACAATCACAATTAATATAATATCGATTTCTCAGGGTAGTGGTGAGTTCATAATTACAACCAATCAGATACCAGTCTTGTATATGGAATGTCAAAACCACTGTCCTCGGAACCGGAACCCGATGAAGCGTAGACCGGTGGGTAGGTGGTTCAGGGTGCGCAAACAGGCAAGTAGGTAGGGTGCGGGGAAGGCCGTACAGTCAGACTTCCCAACCGGAACATGGACCCTGGAATTCCGGAAATCGGACACTTTTAGAAAAGTCTGATTTCATATGTATGACTGCGACATCAGGCCGGAAGCGGTGAAAAGCGGATCAGATGGAATGATTGATGCAAGAAAAAGTAGTTTATGATGTGGCAGTCATACATAATCACACTGAACTTACAATTAAGCAGCTAACTATAAAAAGTAATTAACTAAGTTGCTATTTTTAAAGTGACAATTTTACCTACGTCATTTCAAAGAAAAATCATTAGCTTTATAGACACGAAAACTGTAGGCATAGTGAAAGAGATTATAAGTAAAAGGCTTAAGATTAATTACAATAAATTCGATGACCCTCGAAGGCCATGAAGGTCATGCAAGGTCGTGTACGCATGACATTTTGCGTACGTGGATGGATACAATATTTATTCTTACAAAGATCTAATTCTACATTGCATAAATACAGTAAAAGATGAATGAATAGCATATTACTGAGCGTACTACTCATGTAGGCAATGTCTACTTTTTTATACTAATTAGGCAACTACTACTAGGTACTAAACTAGGTACTAAATCTAGGCATTATGAATAAATTGCAACACTCACCCGATATCGGGGTAAACAACACTGATTTTAGTAAAATATTTAATGAAATTAAATATCACACTCTGGTAGTAACGAGTGAGTACTTTTAGGTATTAGCAGTACGTCCTTGCGTTTAGTCAGTGTGGCTCGGGCTGTTCAAGACGATTCCCAAGTGATGTTCGCAGAGTGCCCGTCGCCGTGCATCGGCCAAACCTGTTTCCATACATCGTTCCTTCTAGCTCATAGGCACTACGCACGGATAATAAATTAACAGACGTTTGCGCCCGGGTTTGCTCATAGTTTTTTTATTTAGTTTTGTATATTTGTTTTTGTAAATAAGTAGGATCTTAATTATTCGTTTCTTTTATAATAGTTCATAAGTTTAGGTTGTTTCAAGTCGTTTTATTTAAATATTATTTTCATTAAAATTATACTAGTGAAGTTTAGTTATTAAGTTTTTATTAAGTTAGTTTTAGAATAATGTAACGAACCGTTACATTCTTGCATTATTGTTTTCTGTAGTAATTGTAAATGCTGGTCTTCTTTTGTAGCATTAATTAGTTTTTGTTTAGCGTCTAATGACATAGGTAGTATTATAGCAATTTTTAAATTTTCTTCCGGTTCATATCTCAGGTTAGATGCATCACAGTCTCGGCCAAGAATATACAGGGTGTAAAAAAAGGCTTAACGAAGCTGAATACCACATATTCTACTCATTTGTACGATTTTTTTTTTCAGGAAACCATACCTGGGAAATGAATAGTTCCTGAGATAATTAGGGTCAAAGTGAAAGTTTTTTTTTCAAGATCTTTGCATGAAAATCTTCTGTTTGTTGTAACAAAACTTTTTTCTTTAGAAACATGTTGAAAATGTTCGCAACTTTTTCATAAAAATCGCTTTAAAGAGAGCAACCTGCAATAAACTGCGCGCACGCACACAACCACGAATGTCCTCATTGTGTGCGCGCACTCGCTGTGTAACGCTTGCGTTGAGGTCGATGAACGTTCGTTCAATGCCCGCACCCCGCACGATCAGCTGGTAGCTGTGCTGTTGTGTCGTTCATCGAAAAGTTAAATGAACGGCTTGCTGACTTTACCACTTGATCCTGATTTTAATGAACTAACAAAATAACTAATCACCAGTTATTGATAGATTAAGTAGGTAGGTAATTTTCTGACTTTGTTTGCGTTGCCAGCCTAGGTTTCGAACGTTGAACCTTAAGATCAAAAGCCTACACTTTAACCATTGGAAGATTAAGACATGCCTCGTAGTTTCTTACCACCAACACCCACTCAAGTTTCACAAATTACAGTTTATTGACTTTATTTTCGGATAATTTGGTCGATTAAAATAACATCAAGATAAGGCTTTAGCCGTTGCGTAGTAGGTACCACATCATGACTTAAGTTTTTTTTTCGTTTCATACGAGTAATAAGTACTTTACAGTTCCAATGGTTGATAATTTACTGAAAAATGGATGCGTATGATTTAAGTCCTGTTGATGAAAACGCGCAGGCTGCATGCAGATGCATAAAAGGATTTAGCAACATTCCATCCAAATGATTGGTTTGGTTAATTTATAACTAAGCTCGTATCCAAAAACAAAAATAAAGTTTCATGTCAATTCAATTGCTATGCTATCTGTGTAACCTACTTTGATCAACAATTTTGCATTCGACCTTCATTAAAACCGTACAATTTGTAAGCTGCTAGTTTAATTTTTAATAATTTGGTCGATTACACGAATGAAAACAAGCTATCAAATTATTTTACTCTCACAACGAGCTTACCATAACTCTTATGTTTACCTTTTTTCTCTTACTTACGTAAATGGGATACGGAAAGGGAAATGATCACATTTGGCCATGAACGGCTGGTGATGAAAGAAATATCATAAATTATGACTTATTTTTTTATATTCAAAACAAATATTTATTGCCTCTAGGAACTTCCCAGGCATTTTCATCATTTTAATAATTGCTAAAGCGAAATTAAAATTGTAATTGCTATTTCCGTTTTATAAAAATCATTCGTGTGTTGCCATTAGTGTGCACGGCCGAAATAGATAATGAATCGATTAAATAAATATTATTAACTCTATATTTTTTCGTTTAATTATGTTTGCCAAAATCTTTAAAATAATGAAAAAAAATTAAAAAAGTAATTAATACTTATTATGTACTTGTCCCAATATTATTAGTTTGTACATTTTATGATTTAAATTAAGCAAATCGATTTGATCGTAGAATCGATTTATTTATCGAAAACAGATTGATATGGCAATATTTAAAAAAATAATGTATCTGTCAAATTGACATATTAGTTTGCAATTCATTCGCGTTTCGCTTTGCTTGCTTGTGCTTCGTGGATATTCTTTCAATTGTGTTTTCCTTAATTTCGATGAATTACGCTACGAACATGGACCACGACGAACCCTCATCTTCTGACGACTACCGCCCGCAAATGGATTCTGGACCTACTACCCACGACGACCATGGCTTGAACATTGACACTGTACCCGCTACCCACGACGACCATGGCTTAAACATTGACACAGTACCCGCTACTCACGATAACTTAGGCGCTTCTAGTTCGGCAAGCGATCCTGTTTTATTTGAAAACCTTTCTGGCAATGTTAGTGTTGCAGCAGGGCAAATACAAACCTCACGCATGCATCTCTGTGTTAACTGTAATGTCGACACCCGCAGATTGCGAAGACATACGTTAGAATTAGTAGAAGTGCGGTCCCTCATACAACAATGGGTAACTACGATTCAAGTAAGTTTCTACTTATGTGCATATTATACATATTGTATCTATGATTTTAAAGTATTCTTAGTTTATGTGTTTGGAATGTAAGATGTTATGGTACTAAAGTATGGTATTTATAATTTATTAAAAATCAATTTTTTTGTTACATAGGTTACATCTAATAATGTATTGTGTCATCCCTGCTGGACATTGGCTTGGAATTCTATAAGAGGAGTGCAACCATTCAACAGAGATCAGCTATTGGGACATATACATATTCGTGTAAATTGTGGCCGTTCTCTGAATAGAACAAGGTCCCATAGATTGCGCACTGAGACACACATAAGAAGTGTTATTGAAGAATGGATCATGCCACAAACGGTAAGTGTTATATATCACAACTAAAACAAAAAAAAAATATTTATGAGCTCTTAATTTGAAAAAATAATAAATTATTGTGATATCATCATATCAGCCGAGCGACGCCCAATGCTGGGCATAGGCCTCCCCCAAGGATCTTCACAACGATCGGTTCTCCGAACTATGTGTCCCGCCCACTGCCACTTCAACGATGCAATCCTTCAAGCGACGTTGGTTGTTTTAGTTCTCCTGCGGATCTCATTATTTCTGATTCGATCGAGTAGGGAAATACCAAGCATCGCTCTCTCCATTGCTCGCTGCGTGATCTTGAGCCTTCTTAAATAAATAATGATATGTTGTGATATATCATTATTTTTTAAATTTAAATGAAAAAATATTTATTTACATATTTAAATTGCAAAATAAATAATAAAGAAATTGTTGTAATGTACCATTAATTAATTTTATGTGAATGTATTACACTTACACTTATCACAGGAGCATGTTTAGAAGGGTTGACAAAGTATAGTGATACCTCATCATGCAATGTAATTGAATTTCAATGTACTCGTATTTGAATTAAAATTAACATATTTTGCAGATTCGTGCTACTGATGAAATATGCCACCTATGTTGGCAGAGAGCTACAAGACTGGCTCCACGGGCAACAACACCGAGTACCTCTCGCAACATTGCGTATGAAGATGCAATAACACCAGAAAGTGCCATTACGTCTGGACCGGATACAATAACATTGCCAAATTATGTCAGGGTACCGGTAACCCAGCAACACTGTTTTTATCCAGGATGCAGTAGAGGAGAAAGACTGTCTGTACCTGCATCATTAAGGGCCAGACTGTTTTGCGACAATAATGTGTATGTGTCACCTGATTGCAGAATTTGTAGATACCATTTACATCATACATCCGCAAATATTTTGACTGAAGTGGAAAATCCTATTCATACATTTAATTCTAGGCAGATAGAAGATTTTGCTTCTTTGCTTAAACAGCAAATGCAGTGTAATATTGACTTTGAAGATATTGAAAATATGGAGGAACACTTAGTCCATTATTGGTTTGGATTTTCTAAGGAACAATTTAATGCCCTGTTAAGTGAAGTGCCAAGATTGCAAAACATGCATAGAGGACCCTTTGCACTTGCAATATTTTTAATGAAAATGCGAACTGGAGACAGTAACGAACGTATTTCATCGCTATTAAAAACACCGAGAAGAACTTTAGAGAGACTTATGTCTGAAGCAAGAAAGATTCTGCAACAAGACTTTGTTCCAACAAATCTTGGAATAAGCCATATTTCTAGAGAAGAAATATTCCACCGGAATTTATTAATACCGAATGGACTGTTTGGAGGAGAAAATAGAAAACCAATAGTGATTTTAGATGGTACATACATCTATGTACAACAAAGTGCGAATTATCTTTATCAAAAAAATACTTATTCTCTGCATAAGTATAGGAATCTTGTGAAACCATTTTTGATTGTTTGTTCCGATGGTTATATTGTACTCGTAGATGTGTTGGGCCCTTATCCAGCAACTACATCTGATGCTGACATAATTATAAATGAATTTAATAATGAACAAAGTCCCTTAAGGCAATATTTTCAGGCTGAAGATGTATTTATTCTGGATAGGGGGTTTAGAGATTCGGTTCCACTGCTGCAAGAATGTGGCTATTCAGTGCATTTACCATCATCTTTGGAAGAGGGTGAAACTCAGCTATCTACTTTAGAAGCAAATAAAACCAGAACTGTGACCATATGTCGATGGGTAGTTGAAGTTGTGAATGGTATTTTTAAACATGTATTTAAAATATTCAGGCAAGAATTTTTTAATAGGGCATCTAAACACCTTATGAAAGATTTTGCTATCGCTGCTGCTCTCATAAATCGATTTTACCTTCGTTTAAGAGATAGAGATGATGCAACGGAAATATTAAAATGAATTAATAGCCATATCAATGTAAATAATAATTTAGCAGATTTCATAGACGCTAATAATGTCAATCGCAGGCGAACACAATTCATAAATATAAATGTGGGTAGTGAAAACTTTACCGAGTTTCCCCAACTTACCTACAATGAATTGATATTACTTGCTTGTGGAACGTATCAATTAAGACAAGCACGATCTTATTTTGGAGAGCACATGAGGAGAGCACAAGGTTCCTATGCAGTAGAAGTAAGTACGGAAAGGGACAGCAGTCTGCTGCAAGGATATCCTTCGGCCGAAAATCTTGTACTAATAAGGGCAAGAATAAAAAGTAGGCATATATCAAGAAAGATATATTTTGTATATATTTTAATTGGACGCCACCGCCAAGGACTGGAAGCAATTCAGGAATATTGCTGTAACTGCATATCTGGCCGAAGGACAGAAGGCTGTTGTGCCCACGTCATGACGGTAGTGTGGTATATGGGTTGGGCAAGACATCAAGAAAATATTCATCCTCCAGCCCAGTTTTTAGATGACATTCTAATTATATATGATGATGAATAAATTAATTTCATAAAATATGCTTTTTTTACTTAGCCTTAACTTTTTTTGGGGAAGTTTTACATCAAATAAACTTCTCTAATTGGTATTTAGGAATACTTATCTACTAAAAATAATTAAATTCGGTGCTGTCCAACATTGGCCAAATCTACTATGGCCCGTTACCATTACCCTTTAAGTCCTGTACGCCTAGCTAAAAAGGATTAGCAACATTTCCGAGCGCAAACCTACGCGCATATCAATAAGGTTTCTCCTTTCGTAAAATTAAGCTCATAACTAAAAACAGCATTAAGGATCTTAGTACTTCTTTTCACCATTCTAATTACTACAGTCAGCAAGAAAATAACTTCTCTGAGATACAAAAATTCACATAATTGTAGCGAATAGTTTGTTCATTTTAAACGTACCAAACAAAAATAAATCTGTATGTCTCCATTAGTACTGTCATTTGACTGAATTTTTTTTTTTCGGTACTACAATAATACTTACAAATGATAAAATGTACTGAACATGGTATGCCTTAACAATTCATGTCCCTTTGCTCGAAATCCTTACCAAAACAGATAGCAATCATTCTAACGCTACTAAACAACCGAACAATTTCGGAAGGGAGTTAAAAGTTACTCGCTAGTAAATAAGTTGACATCTTAATGAATCAAACTTTAGGTAGATTCATTATTTATTTACTACACAGCATTGTGAGTACATTTCACACAAACGTTACAATATACTCATACATTTACATAATCATCACTTATTGATACATTAAGTAGGTAGGTGATTTTCTGACTTTGTTTGCGTTGCCAGCCTAGGATTCGAACATCGAACCTTAGGATCAAAAGCCTACACTTTAACCATTAGAAGATTAAGACATGCCTCGTACCACCTACATCCACTACAGTTTCACAAATTACAGTTTATTGGCTTTATTTTCGGATAATTTGGTCGATTAAACTAACATCAAAATGAGGTGTAGCGTAGTACCACATCATGACTTAAGATTTTTTATCGTTTCATACGAGTAATGAGTACTTTACAGTTCCATCGGTTAATAAGTTACTGAAAAATGGATAATACGTAAGATTCAAGTCCTGTTGATGAAAACGCCTGCATTAAAGGATTTAGCAACATTCCATCTAAATGATTGGTTTAGTTAATTTATAGCTAAGCATTAAGTTCTAATCCGATAACAAAATAAAGTTTCATATCATTTCAATTGCTATGCTATCTGTGTACCTACTTTTATCAACAATTTTGCATTCGATCTTCATTTAAACCGTACAATTGCAATAAGGTTTCTTCTTTCGTAAAATTAAACTTAACTAAAAACAACATTTTAATGTTCTTTGAATTTCTTTTTACCATTATAATTACTATTTACTACAGTAAGCAACCAAATGACTTCTTTGAGATACAAAAAATCACGAATTGCAAATTTTAGCGAATACTTTGTTCGATTTAAATGTACCAAAACAAAAGAATGCTGTAAGGCTGTATTAGTACCGCCATTTGACTGAATTCCTTCTTTTTTCGGTTTAAAATAATACTTACAAATGATAAAATGTACTGAGCATGGTATGACTGCCTACTAAACAAACAATTCATTCATGTCCCTTTGATCAAAATCCTTAGCAAAGAAAATAGCAATCATTATAAGTCGGTTAAAAATCTTAGAGCAGCTAGCGCGGATTCGCGGGGAGCGGGGGCTTTTCCCGCGCCGCAAGCGATGCGGCGCGCGCGCGAGCCAATAGGAAACCGTTTGTCGGCTTCGGCGAAATCAAAAGCAAAAATCATACTTGAAATTTATTTAGTTCGGTTTCTTACGTCATCGAATGCGCTATCAATTCGCAATTTTCTGTATTCGCGTGCTTTTTGTTGTTGTTCAGTTATCTTTTCAGTGACTTCCGTGACAGTGAAGTGTTTTAGAAATGCTTTGGCATCAGTTTAGTGCTCGTGAGTTTGTGAACATGGTGTTCTGCTATGGGATGGCTCATGGCAATGCATCCGAAGCATTGCGTCTTTATGGAACCCAGTTCCCTAACGCGCATCAGCCTCGCGACCCTCGTGTGATCACTAGGGCTGTTCAGCGTCTTCTTGACAATCAGCCGACTGTGCCAGTTATGGAGACGGGGCGCGGGTCAATATCCTCTACCACGGAACAGGCCATACTTGACGTCATGCAGGCGAACCCACGATTGGACGTGAGAACAGCAGCTAAGGTGCTAAGAAGCAGGCGAGGTCATCATGCAAGACACGTCGTATCACATTCGACTGTGCACAAGCTGTTAAAAAGAGACGGTCAAAAACCATACAAAATTCATAAAATTCATGCACTTGTGCCAGGTGACACCCAGCGTCGCATGGCGTATTTTAGATGGTTTTTGAGCCAGGATAGAGCCATCGCGAGGAACGTCATTTTTACGGATGAGAGCACATCTACTAACAATGGGATGTGGAACCGTCGAAATGCTCACTACTGGTGTGCTGAGAACCCCCATCAGACGCAGGAAACTGGCTTCCACACAAGGTGGAAGCATAACGTTTGGGCCGGCATTGTACGGGACCAAATCCTGGGACCAGTTTTTTTACCAGCGCGAATGGATGGGGCAGCCTACTTACAGTTGCTAAATAACGAATTGACGGAGGCTCTGGACGACATGTCACTAGCCCAGCTGCGAGAGACGTGGTTCCAGCACGATGGTGCACCACCTCACATCGTTAGGCCAGTACGTGAACACCTGACGGAGTTGTTTGGTGACCACTGGATCGGGAGGTATGGGCCTCACGCATGGCCAGCCAGGTCACCAGATTTAACACCGCTCGACTTTTTTTTGTGGGGCTACGTGAAAGACAGAGTTTTTGACCGGCCATGCACATCGAGTGACGAAATGCGTCAAAAAATCATTGACGTGTTTGAAGACCTTAAACAGCGGTCGGTGCGAGGAGGCATTCTCGAGAGAGTGCATCAGAACACGCGGTATCGGGCGCGTGTTTGTTTGGAGATGGGAGGTCGACAGTTTGAGCCACAGCTGGTTCATTTGGAGAGGCCTGATCTGGACGACACGGATGAAGAGTAGGTAAGTAGGTACTTTTGTTTAGCAATTTGTGTTCTGTGCAATTTTAGTAGGTTGTGCCTGCCTACAAGTTACAACCGAAGACGATGTACACGCGATAGGGGCAAAGCGAGGCGGTCCGCGTTTGCCCCCGCCCCGCCCCGCGTAGCCCATACGTACACAACACCTCGTCTAGCACTTCGTGCGCGCTATACATTGCGGGCAATATAAATACTTGATTTTTTTAATGCCTCAAAAAAAATTCGTTTCCCAGCGATTATTTTTGTTACATGCGTTTTGGTTTGATAAACCTAATGCGAGGTTTAAGGCTTCGTTAAGCCTTTTTTTACACCCTGTATATATTACGAGATATACTCCGCTAATAGTATTTCTGTGCCCTTTTTAAATGTGACTTTTGGTGAGTATGGTGCGAGATTAAACATAATGCGTTGCAATCTGCGTTTATGGTTTGTACCACATCGTCTGCAGTCAAAATTCTTGTTTTGTTCTTTTTTCATGTGTACATTTTTTACAATTGAGACCTTATCTACTACATTTTTATTTTCAATCTCATCCAGTTGTTTGGATGCCTGCTCACTTGTTTTACAGATCGTTATCGCTTTTGTTAAGTCTAGTTGATGTTCTGTCAGTAGTTTTTCTCTTACTTGATTAGATCTGTTACATATCTCTGACCTCCGTGGCGGAGTGGCGTACACACCGGTTTTCAAGGTGTCGTCTGCTCCGAGGTCCCGGGTTCGATTCCCGGACGGGTCAATGTAGAAAAAAAGTGTTTTTCTTCATTTTCTCGGGTCTGGGTGTTTGTGGTACCTTCGTTGTTTCTGGTTTCCAAAATACGAATGCTTTGAATAGTTATTCAAATTGGGATCAGAACAATGTATGTGATGTTGTCCACATTTTATTTATTTAAATTTTTTATCTATATATACTTATGGCGGCTGCGTTCGCCAGGAGCCTACCTCGTCATGAATAAACGTCAGTGCGTTTTGTAACATCGGCTGTTTCACTTGTCCTTCGTAATCTCTATCTATTAACACTACCTTGTATGTACATATTTGAATTATGCGTTTTCACAAAAAATAATATACATTTATTTAAAAAAAAGCATGAGGTTTGTAATTTTCGAACTAGGTATCCAAATCGTTTGGTGATACCATCTTGTTCAACGAAGGGTTGCCAAAGGAACTGTTTCTTTATGTCAATAAAATTATTTAATAAGTTGCCAGATGACATGAAAATCTTACCTATAAAAAAGTTCAAATATTCTTTGTATCAATTATTAAGTAAGAAATGTTTTTATAGTGTGAATGAATTTATCAATAGTAAAATGTGAGTGAATGAATTAATTGTTATTAATTTAATAATCAATCCTATTGTATTCTATAATTATTTTTTGTTGTGCTTTTATTTTGTTCTATTTTTTATTTGTTGATAATTTAATTTAATTGTTAATCTCTCTCACTTATTGCATGCCATTGTTTTCTGGCTAAATGTGAGCAGCCATGTATTTTGTTTCATCTCTTTGTACCACATTTACTGCAATAAAAACCTATTCTATTCTATTCTATTCTATTCTATTCTATTCTATTCTAACATCTAACAGTGGCGCCGACCCAACTACCCACGCATTTAAGAAAAAAATAATTGTGATAAAAGTGTTTAAAAATGTCTCGATTCGGGTTACTAACCAGCTTCGATCATAATACCCAGTGTTGGCAAGTGTACAGAGACCGACTCCAGCAATGGTTTATAGCTAACGACATTGTGGAAACCAAAGATGCCACAGGCGTCAAACGTCGTGCGATTTTATTGAGCGCACTCAGCGAGTCGACCCACAAGCTTGCGGCAAATTTAGCGAGGCCTAAAAAACTTCAAGAAGTACCATTTGAAGATATTGTGTATTTATTAAATACACACTTTATATCTAAGACTTGTGGATTCGGAGAAAGATACAAGTTTTATGCTGCGACCCAATTTCAAGGTGAAAGTTACCCTCAATGGGCGGCGAGATTACGAGGACTGACTGCACACTGTGGATTCCTAAACGTGGAGGAAGCATTAAGGGACCATTTCGTAATAGGAATGCTGCCGGGAGCGGAGCGGGAAAAATTGTTCGCTCAGGATCCGAAGGAGTTGGCAAAGGCGGTCGATCTAGCGGAGAGCGTGCGCAGCGCGCGCGCCGGCGCTGCGGCGCACGGCCCGCCGCGCGGCGGTCAGCTGTTCGAGATATCGGCCGATAATCGTGTCAGTGACAAAGTGCCGTGCTCAGTTTGTGGGTTCAAAAACCATTCGTCAGCTCAATGTCGGTTTGCTAATTATACATGCAAAAAATGTAACGTAAAGGGACATTTGCGTCGTATGTGCAAAAAATGTTAATTTTATGGAAAACGGGGGTATCGGTGAGAACGGCGATGATGGTGAGTGTGTCCATATTCGTACTTTCCATGGTGAACCAATGATGTTATCAGTGAATGTCCAGGGAGTGCAGCTACGTTTTCAAATTGATAGTGGGTCAGCAGCTGTCACTGCGATCTCGTCACAAACTTATAAAAAATATTTTCAACATGCTAAATTGTTACAGTGCAATAAGCGATTATTATCATACAATGGTAATATCATTAATTGTAAAGGCATTGCACATTTACCTATTTTATATGCGGGCAAGACACATAAATTAAATGTTTATGTCATAGACGACGGCGGTCCGCCTCTTTTAGGGCGAGATTTTATTTTCTTGTTCCAATTAGGAATGGCCCCCATGTATTTTTGTGAAACTTCTTCAATTTCGCCTACTGCACTCTGAACGCTTCCAAGCTATTGGAACTTTCGGAGTCTTTAAGTAGTAGTAGTAGTAGTAGTAGTGAACTGTATAGGATACATTTGATTACTTAAACCGATTTTAAACAATAATAGTGGACAACGTAAGAAGATCTAATAGGCTGCGTAAGAAAGAGCCAGAGCACAAAACGACAAGCTTAGATAATCTTCTAAAGAAAAACCGTAAAAAGAGACAGTCAGTTGATACTACTGCCTTTACTTTTGAGGAACAAGAGTGTTGTTGCTCAAAAACAATGGCACAAGTATATAACTTTGATGAATCTGTTCTTAGTTCTACTTTTAAAGGGGATGAATTCTATGAGGCACATTCTGCAGATCTTTTTTTGATTGATCCTAATATAGTGTAAGGGATTCTTTGCCAGGGGAAGAAGATACGGCAACAACTAAAGCTCCTACAGCCTGGGCAAATTCTGACAATTGGGACAGCTATGATTAAAGCTGGCACGCCTCTGACCATTAAAAATGGTGGTCCAAATGTGAATATTGGGGACTTTGATTATACCCTGAATGGATTAACTGGTATGTGTGCTGCCTACGCTGCCCAAGCAAAGTCAGAATTTAGTCCTAAATGTGCTATGGCTGTGGCCCTGGGCTTGGAGGTGAATAAAGATAGGATCCTCTACTATTCAGCAGCACCAGTAGCAGAGCATTTTACGCAGACATTTGGGTGGCATCCTATTCTTTGCGCTTTGAAGCAGTTGGAAAAAGGGAAAGTAACAAAAGATAATATTGCTAGAATTGCAGCAGTTAAGAATTCCCAAGGAAGGACCATGGCTGATCTTCTTGTTTCAGCAAGAGCTACTCTGAGTGTAAAGCTTGGAAGATTTGGGAGTGGTGGGAGTCGAGGCATGGTGGAGCTTGAAAAGGCCATGAATGCACTCAAGAACTTGACTTCTTAAGATGCCACTTCATTCAAGCCTCAAGTAATATTGAGATCCACATGAAATAGCAAACTACATAGTATATTTTGATTTGTCTCTTTTAAAAAAGTAGTTCTTCGTAGCGTATCGTACGTATCGAGCGTAGGATCGATGTACCCAGAGAATTATTCCCAGAACTTCGAATTCTCTGGGTACATCGATCTTATGAAGCGATGAGGGGCATCGACCCCAGGCTGGACAGACGCCTTCCGTTTTCGATGTTCCAACACTCTATGTGCACCATCCTTAACTGCTATCTCATGGATATAGCATTGGAGAACGGCGAGAGGAAGTTGGGTACCGGGAAATGCCAGGACCTACTACCTGAGGACTTGTGTATTCCAGACAACCTCTACCATTTTCTTGCTAATATCGGAAACACTACAACAGTGAACGGTGAGGAAATTAAAATAAACATCCCGGATATTGCAGTGCCACAACCCCAAGCGGATGATATACCCGCCGGCTCATTTGGCGCTATTACGCCTGAGAATCATAACGTCTATGAGTGTTATGTTTCACCTTTAGTGACGATGAACAGGGTGCTCAATTCCCGACGACCGCAGGGTGCACCAGAAATACCGCCTCTGCCTATGGCGATGATCCCTGCCGGAGGAGTGCCCACAGAAAACCTTCTAGGCCATGGACCGCCCGATATTCTCCAGATGGAAGCGAGACAACGAATAGAAGGATTTGAGTTTCCGGAAGGTGATTCCGAGGCAGCCCGTCTCAAGGTGTGTCCCGAACTAATGGCGAGGGTAAATACCGTCCTCTTCGAGATGAAAAATCGCTACAAGATGCGCGATATTGGGAGGTCATCCCCCACGCTCCGAAACTACATCACCCCTAAGAACATCCCAGGTTATGTGCAGTACGTAAGGGTGCCTGAGAATACCCCAGACAATTTGCGCTTGAGTAAACGCCAAAATCACGTCGGGGTCACCAGATATGGAGTCTATCCGTAGTGGTAGATCCTAGCAGGCAGAGGAGAGATGAGTAAAACTCGAGGTCAAGATTCAGAATGATTTATTTACAGAAAACACACATATTTATAGGCGGACACAAAATGAGTGAGCGAGACGGCATTATAGGACGTCGCGCACCGAGGTTATATATATGACCCGATTTCGCGAGCGTTGGCCACAGACAGTAACGTGCGACGGTGCGGCTCGGAGCTCCTGCGGCGGTGTGCGAGTGAGACGGCACATCGGACCTCTCGAGCGGAGCTTATAAATATAAGCCGGTTCCTCGACGGTTTCTCTAGAGTATGTGCACGGCGCTCGTAGATGCGACGACTCCCACAATCCTCTCTAAAAAAAACACATATATAAACAAAAAACAAAAAATCATTCTAATGGCAAAAACACATGGAACAAAGGCATAGTGATAAAAAAAATTGGAAGAACTGTTTATTTAGTCAAGGACTGTGTAACTTCAATAACGTTAAAAAAACATAAAAATCAGCTCATACCACACAAAGTACCGAGCAGCAGGAACTCTCAACTATGCGATACCAGCCCTGTGGAGCTGGCCGATTTTAATTTAGGCGTTGGTTCTGGGCCACCGTCCCCTTCTCCTGTTCAACAAGCTTGCGCAGAGCCCGACGACGTAGGGGGGAGTGAGGGCAACCAATGTGTCGTAACTGCAGTCGAGGCCCAGCCTTCTGTTGAACCATCTGATGCAATATCTGAAGAATTGTTTGAAGATTCTATCGACCTTCAGCAGGATCAGTTAGAGCAACAGAGGACTGGGTCTTCAAATATGGTGTTGCGATCGGTTCCGAAAGTTAATTATAAGAAGTTTTTTTGTATAAATATTTAAGCTCATAATATTAGTATTGATGATTTATGAGGGAGGAATGTTACGTATCTATATATAATTATGGCGGCTGCGTTCGCCAGGAGCCTACCTCGTCATGAATAAACGTCAGTGCGTTTTATAACATCGGCTGTTTCACTTGTCCTTCGTAATATCTAACAAGATCTAATTCCAAAAACGATCTTGTCTTTTAACATTTCGTCAAGTAAATTGTCAAAGTCACATTTGCTTGCTTGAGTTTTTATTCTGGTCAAAAACTCGTTAAAGTGTTCGTCTTCGTATTGTTCAATCTTGAAGAATATATATCTTTCAAATGAAATATTTGATCTTGGTGCAAAATACTCTTTAAACCTATTTTTTATGGTTTGTATGTTATTTTCTTCAGTATCGCTTAGATTAAAGCTATTGAATATCTCGATTGCGTCTGGACCTATAACAGCCATAAAAGTCGCTGCTTGAACCTTAGCTGGCTTTTTGTCTAATTGAATTGCTGTAGCGTACCATTCGAACTTTTTTTTGCTGTGGCGCCACAGCAAAAATTAAACTGGAAAAGGAAGGCTGTAAGATAAATATACTAAGAGGGGTGAGACAGGGCGACCCTTTATCCCCCAAACTGTTTACAGCAGTCTTAGAGGAAGTATTTCGGAAATTAGATTGGACAATGAAGGGCTTGAATATATCTGGTGAGAATTTAACACATTTGAGATTTGCCGATGACATAGTGGTCTTTGCTAAAAACGCAGATGAATTACAACAAATGCTCACAGAACTGAATACAGCTAGTAAGGAGGTTGGTCTCTCAATAAATTTCCAGAAAACAAAAGCTATGACTAACAGCGAGGATGCCAAAGCAATTAAAATAGATGACAGCAACGTTGAGTATGTATCGGATTATATATACCTAGGTCAACTTATATCTAACCATGATCCAACGGCAAAGGAAATAAATAGAAGAATAGGAAACGCTTGGAAGAGATATTGGTCACTTAAAGAGATCATGAAAAACAGTCAAATAAGCATGCACATCAAGAGAAAACTATTCAATGTATGCATTCTTCCAATATTCACATATGGCTGCCAAACATGGGCACTCACCAAGACACAATGTAAACGGTTAAGTATAGCACAGAGAGCCATGGAAAGGAGCATAATAAAGAAAAGGAGAATTGACAAAATAAGCAACAAGAATTTAAGAGATCAAACAAGAGTTACAGACGTTACATACAAAACAAAACAACTAAAGTGGAGATGGGCTGGACACACTTTAAGAGGAGGAGATAAATGGAGCAAAATTGTAACACTATGGTGCCCTAGAGGCTATAAAAGAAACAGGGGTAGGCAATATAAAAGGTGGGCAGATGAAATCGAAGAAATGGCTGGAATGACCAAGACCTGGACCAGACTAGTGTATGACAAGGTGGAATGGAGGAGAATGGGGGAGGCCTTTGCACGAAAGCACACAGAATCAATCATCACTGATTAAAATAAAAACAAGTTTTGTAATAAAATGTATTCTGAATGAAGGCTATTATATTAAATTAAAATAAATTAAATTAAACCATTCGAACTGTTGTAGCCACATTTTCCAGCACGTTGGTTTATCAGAATCAATTTGCAGGTTACCAGGCGGCTTTATTCCAGATACGGCATCATTTGTGGCCATTTTACAACTTTCTCACTAAAAACGATTCTAATTTATTTAAGAACACTTCGGACACCATGTAACGTTGTTTTTAGGGTTCTTATAATAAAATATCAATAGAACTATGTGAGCGTGTTTATTTCTAACCTCAGAACAATGGTCTGCTTGCCATAGATAACATATCATATTTAAGGTTCATACCACAGATTATACATATCCAAGTCTATACTTTACACTTACACTATCTTATTTCACCGAACTGTATATTGTTCACTCGCACGACACTTTGTTTCGCAAAATAACACCACTTCTACGACCCAAAAAACACTATAAGCAATAAAAATTCGATAAAATAAACGGAATCCAAACGTATCTCACGAACTCCCGCCAAAAACTCCACAAGTAACGAAAAGCTGATTACCTTTCCAGACTAACTAATTCTCTGGGTGGCAATGTTAAAAATATTTCAACTCCTTGGCAAGATCTCTTTCCCGAATATCGCAGAAAAATCAACCACCAGTGGATGGAAGAGAGAACGGCAATCACCCAATCTAAAGGAGCCTGGTATGCTAGTATCAACAAAGAAGTTGGCCAAAAACCCTGGTTTGCCGCATCTAGTTATTTATTGCGTTTGCATTAAAAATTATTACAATCTTCAACTTATTGTAGTCCTTGATGTCCAATATAAATTTTTAATGATTTTTAGGTACCTAGGCAGTAGTTTAAAGTTATTCAATAACACCCAGCCATATTTAAAATCATGTCCGCTTTACGTAATGTTTTGTATCTGTATTCTTGTTTTTAAAATGTGGTTACGAATTCAAAAGTGTTATCGTTATTACGACATCTGATTACAACAACATAAAAAAATTTTGGTCAAAATGCTGTAGATTTGGCGGCGGTTACCATGAAATAAAAAAAATAAAAAATCATTTATTTTCTCTCTCATAAAACTTAAAACTAAAATGCAGGTATTTTTAGAAAATGCCAGCTGATGTTTAGCTTTGTGAGGGACTGGAGCCTCTGTTAGGTACGCTTAATCCCTCAACCCCTAGGAGGCACTCGGGTGCCACGATAACAATTGATTTCAATTGTGTCTGGAATAACTCACGATCGAGTAAAAGCGAACCTGTATTACGAGTCACCAGTGCCCTCCCTCTGAATATGTTACATAAAATAGTTCCTGACAGGCGACAAAATGCCCAGTGCATCAAGTTTATATAATTTTATTATTAAGCTTAGGTGGGTTAGTACCTATGTATGAGTGTATGCTTAAGTTAAAATCAAAATCAGTTAAAATCAGTTTTATTTCTGCAAATAGGCCCCTGGAGGCGCTTTTACACGTCCCAATATTTAACCTACTACTGTTTCGGGACAAATGTGGGCTAGTGCCGAGAAGAAGCAGCGCAAGAAACTCTTGTCACTATTGTCAGCCTCTTTTTATATAAACATGTTTACATAAGATATAAGCCAGTGCGAGCTGATACAATTTAAAGCCAAACGTTCCTATCATTTATATAATCATCACTAGTGTAATAGCCCTTTTTCATTAAAACAACTTTGATATATGATTTGAATTTATGTACAGGGAGGTCAGCAATTGACAGTGGTAATTTGTTAAAAATACGGATACAATTTCCCATGAACGAATTACCTACTTTTCGCAGTCTGAATCCTGGAACGGCAAGTTTATCTTTATTTCGGGTATTGAAATTGTGTACGTCACTATTTTTGACAAAAAATTCGAGGTTTTTACGGACGTACATAATGTTTTCGAAAATGTATTGAGACGCAACTGTTAGTATGTTGATCTCTTTGAATAGCTCTCTTAGAGAGTCACGGGGTCTAAGGCCGTAAATAGCCCGCACAGCACGTTTTTGCAATATAAAATAGACTCAATATCTGCCGCTGAGCTCCATAACAAAATTCCGTGTGACATTATACTGTGAAAGTAGCTAAAATATACTAATCTTGCCGTTCCAACATCAGTCAATTGTCTTATCTTTCGCACAGCATATGCAGCAGAACTAAGTCTTCCAGACAGAGACCTGATATGAGCACCCCATTGCAGTCGAGAGTCTACAGTTATACCTAAAAAGGTAGAGGAGTCTACTGTGTCTAATGGCTATATATGTTATATGTCTAAAATTAATTGAAAATTTGCACTCATCGACAGCCGACTTGAGAAGGGATTCAGCTAGATCAGCGGAAGAAGCAAGCCCTTCAGTAGTGGAGGAAGCTACGATTAGTATGTTTGAAAAAAAAAATCTCAAATGTATTCGCAACCTCTGTGCTCGTGTTTATTAACTTATCCCCTAATTTGAGAGAGTAAGCAGGATTGCTTGGTTTTAGACATGTTTCATTATTTATAATATTCCAAGTAGTTTTCGCTTTATTTTTGGAAGCCGAAATTAAATTATGAAGATAAATTGACTTTGCTTTGGCGCATACTATTTTAAATAATTTGGAGTATTTTTTAACATGGTCTATAATGTTGTGGTTTTGATATTCAGCTTTTAGACTATACAAATCATATAATGTTTTTCTACTTTTGTAAATACCAGGTGTAGCCCATTCATTAAACATACAATTGTTTGTTGATTTTTACTTTTTTCTGCTTAAAATGATTATCAAATTCATTTTTTACCAAACCAAAAAGGCCCTCATATAATTGATCAACATTCTGACTACCAGGCTTTAGTAAATTAACACCATTATCAATTTTTGCTTTAAATCTGTCTATTTTATTAATAGTAACCGGCCTATACACATAATCTACTATGTTTGGGACATGATGGTGCTCAAATGATGCTTTCTGTCCACTATGGTCTGAAGTTAGACAATTCAATATGGTTTTTTTTAACACTTTACCATTACAAAAAATAGCAGCGTTTTACCCTGAAATAAAACGCATATTAAAATACTTACCTCACTGGAAGCTTTATATTAAGATAGCATTTCCGTTTCCCGTCATTTGCCTACCCTTTTTAGTACGTAGTTTCCGGCTAAGTGGCGCCACCTGGCGGTCGTGTGCTTTTGAAGTTTCTTAAAATTTGCGGCACACCATTTTGCTCATTGGCTCAATTGCACCAGGCAGAAATAAAGTGAAAGCTTCCAGTGAGGTAAGTATTTTAATATGCGTTTTATTTCAGGGTAAAACGCTGCTATTAAAACACTGTACCGTAACTGGAAGCTTTATATTGAGATCTGTTTGTTATCGCCTGGTGACGCCACTTAATATTATAACGCCTTAGCGTAACGCCAATGTGACATTTAAAAATAAAAAAGTATTATTGAATACTTTTCATTTTAAGTAAGACAATATTCTTTTCCGTGTATTGCACAGGAGTAACAATAAAAATTAACATGTAATATAACTATGAAAAGGTAAAAATTCAAACTAAAAATCTTTCTAGGAAATTCTTCTAGCAATCGCATTAGTTGTGTAAAAGTTTATTAATACTTGATTTAATTTCACACATATAGGATTGTTGTGCTGTTTTAGCTGATTACCAATTCCCATGAGCTAGAACTTCGTCGATGGGGTGATTTTCTAACCAGTTCTTGGAAGCTACACAGATCTTACGCTATCTGGGGTAGCTGTGTAATCAAGAAACGTTTTTACAGTTCCTGCTATAACAGTAAGGTACCTACGTGACGTAGGTACTGCACCTCAACTGATGAAAATATTGAATAATTTAAAATCTTTTTTATCTATCACTCAGCGATGTTTTAACTAATAGTAAATATTATAATTTTAACCACCCAGACAGGAGGCTTACATTTTTATTATTTATATTCAAAATTTATCTGTAGACTGTCTAGTCAGTACCTATGTATTGCTATCGGTTGTAGAACCAAATTCAGGCCATACGGTAAAGTTTTTGTATTATGGTTAGGTAGGTACTTTAGGTAGGGTATATTCTAAGGTCAGGTCATGAATGCATCTGCCTGAACAAATAAGTATTAAAATTGCTGTTTGATGTAATGATTGAAACATTCTTGTGTCGGTTATAAATTTATAAGTACACTGACATCCCATACGGTTTGGGGTTTTTTATTCTTTGTAAAAGCAATTAATTTAAGAATATGTTTTACTAGAACGTGAGTACTTCACTGTTCATGGTTCAGAATCGCATTATTTTCAAACAGCTAATTTATGTGTAAAAGTATTGTATTATGTGATAATGCATATATTAAATGTAAGCCTGATAAGAATTGCGCCAATTGCGGAAAAGTAAGGCTTTTAATCTTTATTGCTATTTAAATTGTCCTTGAACAACAACAATTCTAAGTTACTTGACAAATTTATAAAATAGACTCACCAAGAACTTTTAAGTAAAAGCTTTTCTTTAGAGGTCTAGCCTTCCACCGCCTCACTAACCCCCAGATTTCCTTTTTTCCATCGAGGAAATGTATCTGGAGGTTACTAAGAGGAAATGTAAGAGGAGGTGCTGCAAGTGCTCAGTCTCTGACACGCCAGAACACTTTCTCCCATCATGGCAAAAACAACCATGTTAAAAGATTTAGTTGAGTGAGAGCACCCTGGATATTAGAAATGTTTGTAGGAAGACCCAAGTAATGGGTTCGCACCATGAAGAACCGAACGCATCGCCAATGTATCCTGAAATGTATTCGATGCTGATCTAACGTATGATATTTTCATTAGAAATAAAGATTTCGTACTTTCCCTTTGCGAAGATGTAGGTACACCTGTTATTATTTTGTCACACTAAGAATCAAACTGATGTAGTAGTGAATGTGGCTCTGAAGAGCATTTAGTATTGGTAGCATTTCTTTACGAATGCAATGACAACCTTTTCTTAAAGAATTTAACTTCCCGCTATCGCAATGCCTTTTAAGTTAAACAGTTTAACTCTTGACCCTCGATTTCTAAACCTTACGTATTTGGCATGCTTAAATGCTACAATTGCGTCAAACTGTATTCCTAGTTACGGCCTATAATCATCCTACTGCATGGAAAAGGCCTCAATCATTGAATTCAAGGTACCAAAGTAATGATGGGTAAAATGAATTGGAAAAGAGCTTGATCCAGGTCCAAGTCAAATCCAGGGTTAAGTGATTGCTGACAATGTGAGCAGCTTTGGAGGCAAATAGGTCTATTATTGGACATTCCCGTTTTATAATCACGAGATCTGTACAATGTGCTAGTCGGTTCGGACTCCGCAGTCGACAGTGCCTATTTGGCGAATATGTGGAATTTAATGGAACTAGTAAGTTCAAAATTCGAAATATAATTATTGAAATCAAGTCTAGGTTTAAGCGCAAACCTGCTTGGTCTAAAGCATCCGTAGTCAAAAAACGCCCCTGGTAAGGGCAATGCAACTGTCGATCTACTACTTCAGTTGTTCGATAACCACCACTAGGGACTGGAATCTTATCAACTATCTATGATTTATGTAACAATGCGGCACGACAAAAATGACGAAATTCATTCATATCACTAATTCAATTCATCTTTGTAATTATTATTTTACTTAATTGATTTCTTTGTTGCAGTTTTTCTATTCGTTCATGTTTTCACATTATTCCATTTTTCATTATATAGTTAATAATACTTTTTTGGGGACAAAAAACCGATATTTCTAAATTCACTTGCCATCCCAACTTCTGCAATGTTTGAATCATAACTTTTACATGCTCGCGAGCATTTAGATGTAACAGTAAGTGTCAAGTACACTAAGAAGGGTTCTGACATGAAATATTCGATTTTGCCTTATACAGGGATAAAAACCAACTGCATGACTACATTCGAGTTCACAAGTTGAGACTTTTGACACAAAGGAATGCGATACTATAATTCTTTCAAGTCAACTTTTTTAATACCTCTTGGAGTATTAAAACGACCTCGGGTACTTTAATCGAACCGCGAGCCCTTTTTTATGAAATGAACATCTGGCCATGTTGCAAAAGCAGGTCCATTCCTTTTTGAGGGTAGCTGGTACAAAGCAGGCGAGTTAGCACCGCAAGGGTGGATAATTTTAGGCGTATCGCTTGCATGAAAAAGCCTAATTTTAAGTCATTGCTTGAATCTCTTTAATCTAGCCGCGAGCCCTGATTATGAAATGAACCTCTGGCAATGTTGCTATAGCAGGTTTATCACTTTTCGAGGGTAGTTCGTGCAAAGTAGGCACCCGCGAGGGTGGATAATTAAAAGGCATAGGCTTACATGGCAGAGCCCGATTTTAAGTCATTGCTTGAACCTCTTTGATCAGGCCGCTAGGGCCCTGGTTATAGAATTAACTTCTAGCAATTTTGCTTTGGCATAACTTACCTTAGGAGGATAGTTAATAAATAATAAGGCACCCCGCGAGGGTGGATAATTAGAGGCTTGCATGGCAGAGCCCGATTTTAAGTCATTGCTTGAACCTCCTCGAGCCCTGGCTATAGAATTAACCTTCATTTTTGCTTTGGCAGTACTTACCTTAGGAGGGTAGTTGATAAGTAAGTAGGCACCCCGCGAGGGTGGATAATTAAAGGTATAGGCTTGCATGGCAGAGCCCGATTTGTATACCAACTACCCTTAGGAGGGTAGTTAATAAATAAGTAGGCACCCCGCGGTGGATAATTAGAGGCATATGCTTGCATGGCAGAGCACGATGTATATTGTAAGTAGGCACCCCGCAAGGGTGAATAATTGATAGCATAGGCTATGAGACTTCTAAATTTTTTATGCCTCGTCCACACGAGAGACAGCGCTTTGATGGATTGTTCTTAGCTGTTTGGATTTTTTTTTGCCCTTTGGAGGTCAAAAAGCTTTACGAATGCCATCTGTTTTCTCCAGAATGCATTTGAGTGGAATGTGGATCTACACTAAGTCGGGTTTGTAAAGGTATGCAGGCTTTAATAAGTGGATCTCAAGACTTGACTTATACTGAATTCTCGTCGCATCTCTGTAAATGCTGCCCGGTGGCCACAAACTAATTGCACTTTATTAGAATCCGATTTCATTTGTGAACAATTCTTTTACCTTCGTGTACAAATTGTTTAAATTAACGTCTGTTTAATTGAAATAAATTTACGACTTAAACTCGCGTTTATCAATACGGACTTACGTAATATTTTGGTAAATTTCTTCCCTTTTAATGAATAGGTTGCGTGAATTCAAAAAATCTGTATACTTAGTAATCTGTTGATCAAAAAAGGGGCTCCACTGACCTCAGAGATCTTATATCAATACTGATCATTAGCGGTGTGTAGGGATGCTATTTTGAGGCACTTGTTTGCCAATTTTACCCATTTCATAAAATTTAACACTAAAACGGGATTCTCAAGGCACTGTTTTATAATTTAAATGTAAAGAAAGGCAATTCGCCCATTTCGTCAAGCAATTTAGCATTAATTTGATTAGAATAAAGATACATTTATTAAGCGTATTTATTTTATGACGGCACCCGAGGTGCCGTTCACCTCGTTAACCGGCTAAAGAGGAGCTCGAGGAGCTGCCAGCCGAGCCAAACAAACCACTCAATGCTAAACGAAAAAGACACCATACACGTATTACATCATGACTTTAATCCGAACGGCAAAACCGTTAAATTCATTATTTAAGTCACACGATTATTTAAGCAAGATATTTCATGTTTTATTAAAAACATGTTGTTTTAAGCAATAAAATTGCTTTTGGAAACTGAAAATAAAATTCCTTGAAATAAAATACATAACATTTTAAAATAATGAGGGTAGGACTTACCAGATTTGTGTACTAGTTTGTATAAAAACTCACTTGGTTATAATTCTGCTCTGAGAATTATAATATCACTGAATTTTAACGATCACAGAGACAGGGCTTGCAGTGAACGTGTTGTTACGACGGTAAACTAAACGCCAATGAGCAAAATGGTGTGCCGCAAATTTTAAGAAACTTCAAAAGCACACGACCGCCAGGTGGCGCCACTTAGCCGGAAACTACGTACTAAAAAGGGTAGGCAAATGACGGGAAACGGAAATGCTATCTCAATATAAAGCTTCCAGTTACGGTACAGTGTTTTAATATTATCTAAGCAAGTAGCCGACGTGGGCGTTACCCTGGTAGGTTCATTGAAAAGATTTATTAAATCATATGACTTGAAGAGATTAACAAATTGAGTGGACGTTTGTGTGTCTTCTAATATATTAACGTTGCAATCACCGCATACAACAACTTTTTTACACGATTTTGATAGCCTTCTCAGAGTCTCATCCATAGTGGATTCCAAAATATGGTAATTAGATTTGGGGGGGCTATACACGCTAATTATTATAAATTGTTCCAGCTCAACACATGCTAGCTCAATAGTTCGCTCAACTGAAAGCGACACGATGTCTTTGCGTTCTTTACATTTGAATTCATTTTTAACAAGAATAAGTGATTCGCCTCTAGATGCAGACTCCCTTATGAGCGAACTACCGACTTTATAATTTTCAATGTTTAACATTAGTTCGTGTTTTTTTATCCAATGTTCTGTGAGGCAAATTACATGAACATTAAAATCTTTTAAAAATAATCCTAAACCGAACTCTTTGCCGGCCAGGCCTTGAATGTTTTGATGAACAACATTAAAATATATATTCGGCCTAGCTTTTGTCTTCCCTCTTAGTTTAAAGCCTCAGAGGTTGTCAAAGGAAAAATACTTGGATTAGTACATTTACTAATCGGTTCACTACAAAAAGTTTTTGTTTTAATAACAAAACTGTCAATATTGTATGCTAGCAAACTTGTTATTTGTTTTTTCATTTTGTTAGGCAGGTGTATAGAGCTGCCAGTCATAACACAATAATTTTTTGTAAATTCGTTGGTGTCAAAAAACACAAATTTGTCATTATTTTGACAAATATTATATAGTAAAGTATTCAATATGTGAATACTGTTATTGTCATCGTTACTGTTATTTTTACAAAAGGGGAAGGCACAGAGGAGAATTTTTTCTATATTAATTTTTGACAAAATTGTACAATTTTTAATTAAAGGGAAATGATCACATTTGGCCATGAACGGCTGGTGATGAAAGAAATATCATAAATTATGACTTATTTTTTTATATTCAAAACAAATATTTATTGCCTCTAGGAACTTCCCAGGCATTTTCATCATTTTAATAATTGCTAAAGCGAAATTAAAATTGTAATTGCTATTTCCGTTTTATAAAAATCATTCGTGTGTTGCCATTAGTGTGCACGGCCGAAATAGATAATGAATCGATTAAATAAATATTAATAAACTCTATATTTTTTCGTTTAATTATGTTTGCCAAAATCTTTAAAATAATGGAAAAAATGAAAAAAGTAATTAATACTTATCATGTACTTGTCCCAATATTATTAGTTTGTACATTTTATGATTTAAATTAAGCAAATCGATTTGATCGTAGAATCGATTTATTTATCGACAACAGATTGAGATGGCAATATTTAAAAAAATATGTATCTGTCAAATTGACATATTAGTTTGCAATTCATTCGCGTTTCGCTTTGCTTGCTTGTGCTTCGTGGATATTCTTTCAATTGTGTTTTCCTTAATTTCGATGAATTACGCTACGAACATGGACCACGACGAACCCTCATCTTCTGACGACTACCGCCCGCAAATGGATTCTGGACCTACTACCCACGACGACCATGGCTTGAACATTGACACTGTACCCGCTACCCACGACGACCATGGCTTAAACATTGACACAGTACCCGCTACCCACGATAACTTAGGCGCTTCTAGTTTGGCAAGCGATCCTGTTTTATTTGAAAACCTTTCTGGCAATGTTAGTGTTGCAGCAGGGCAAATACAAACCTCACGCATGCATCTCTGTGTTAACTGTAATGTCGACACCCGCAGATTGCGAAGACATACGTTAGAATTAGTAGAAGTGCGGTCCCTCATACAACAATGGGTAACTACGATTCAAGTAAGTTTCTACTTATGTGCATATTATACATATTGTATCTATGATTTTAAAGTATTCTTAGTTTATGTGTTTGGAATGTAAGATGTTATGGTACTAAAGTATGGTATTTATAATTTATTAAAAATCAATTTTTTTGTTACATAGGTTACATCTAATAATGTATTGTGTCATTCCTGCTGGACATTGGCTTGGAATTCTATACGAGGAGTGCAACCATTCAACAGAGATCAGCTATTGGGACATATACATATTTGTGTAAATTGTGGCCGTTCTCTGAATAGAACAAGGTCCCATAGATTGCGCACTGAGACACACATAAGAAGTGTTATTGAAGAATGGATCGTGCCACAAACGGTGTGTTATATATCACAACTAAAACAAAAAAATATATATTTATGAGCTCTTAATTTGAAAAAATAATAAATTATTGTGATATCATCATATCAGCCGAGCGACGCCCAATGCTGGGCATAGGCCTCCCCCAAGGATCTTCACAACGATCGGTTCTCCGAACTATGTGTCCCGCCCACTGCAAATTCAACGATGCAATCCTTCAAGCGACGTTGGTTGTTTTAGTTCTCCTGCGGATCTCATTATTTCTGATTTCTGATCTGATTTTCTGATTCGATCGAGTAGGGAAATACCAAGCATCGCTCTCTCCATTGCTCGCTGCGTGATCTTGAGCCTTCTTAAATAAATAATGATAAGTTGTGATATATCATTATTTTTTAAATTTAAATGAAAAAATATTTATTTACATATTTAAATTGCAAAATAAATAATAAAGAAATTGTTGTAATGTACCATTAATTAATTTTATGTGAATGTATTACACTTACACTTATCACAGGAGCATGTTTAGAAGGGTTGACAAAGTATAGTAATACCTCATCATGCAATGTAATTGAATTTCAATGTACTCGTATTTGAATTAAAATTAACATATTTTGCAGATTCGTGCTACTGATGAAATATGCCACCTATGTTGGCAGAGAGCTACAAGACTGGCTCCACGGGCAACAACACCGAGTACCTCTCGCAACATTGCGTATGAAGATGCAATAACACCAGAAAGTGCCATTACGTCTGGACCGGATACAATAACATTGCCAAATTATGTCAGGGTACCGGTAACCCAGCAACACTGTTTTTATCCAGGATGCAGTAGAGGAGAAAGACTGTCTGTACCTGCATCATTAAGGGCCAGACTGTTTTGCGACAATAATGTGTATGTGTCACCTGATTGCAGAATTTGTAGATACCATTTACATCATACATCCGCAAATATTTTGACTGAAGTGGAAAATCCTATTCATACATTTAATTCTAGGCAGATAGAAGATTTTGCTTCTTTGCTTAAACAGCAAATGCAGTGTAATATTGACTTTGAAGATATTGAAAATATGGAGGAACACTTAGTCCATTATTGGTTTGGATTTTCTAAGGAACAATTTAATGCCCTGTTAAGTGAAGTGCCAAGATTGCAAAACATGCATAGAGGACCCTTTGCACTTGCAATATTTTTAATGAAAATGCGAACTGGAGATAGTAACGAACGTATTTCATCGCTATTAAAAACACCGAGAAGAACTTTAGAGAGACTTATGTCTGAAGCAAGAAAGATTCTGCAACAAGACTTTGTTCCAACAAATCTTGGAATAAGCCATATTTCTAGAGAAGAAATATCCCACCGGAATTTATTAATACCGAATGGACTGTTTGGAGGAGAAAATAGAAAACCAATAGTGATTTTAGATGGTACATACATCTATGTACAACAAAGTGCGAATTATCTTTATCAAAAAAATACTTATTCTCTGCATAAGTATAGGAATCTTGTGAAACCATTTTTAATTGTTTGTTCCGATGGTTATATTGTACTCGTAGATGTGTTGGGCCCTTATCCAGCAACTACATCTGATGCTGACATAATTATAAATGAATTTAATAATGAACAAAGTCCCTTAAGGCAATATTTTCAGACTGAAGATGTATTTATTCTGGATAGGGGGTTTAGAGATTCGGTTCCACTGCTGCAAGAATGTGGCTATTCAGTGCATTTACCATCATCTTTGGAAGAGGGTGAAACTCAGCTATCTACTTTAGAAGCAAATAAAACCAGAACTGTGACCATATGTCGATGGGTAGTTGAAGTTGTGAATGGTATTTTAAACATGTATTTAACGTAGTGTAGGACGCCCTCAGGCTAGGTGGAGTGATGATTTGCGCAAGGTAGCTGGCAGGAGCTGGATGCGAGAAGCCGAGGATCGACCTAAGTGGCGTGCAATTGGAGAGGCCTATGTCCAGCAGTGGACTGTGATAGGCTGATGATGATGATGATGATGATTTAAAATATTCAGGCAAGAATTTTTTAATAGGGCATCTAATCACCTTATGAAAGATTTTGCTATCGCTGCTGCCCTCATAAATCGATTTTACCTTCGTGTAAGAGATAGAGATGATGCAACGGAAATATTAAAATGAATTAATAGCCATATCAATGTAAATAATAATTTAGCAGATTTCATAGACGCTAATAATGTCAATCGCAGGCGAACACAATTCATAAATATAAATGTGGGTAGTGAAAACTTTACCGAGTTTCCCCAACTTACCTACAATGAATTGATATTACTTGCTTGTGGAACGTATCAATTAAGACAAGCACGATCTTATTTTGGAGAGCACATGAGAGCACAAGGTTCCTATGCAGTAGAAGTAAGTACGGAAAGGGACAGCAGTCTGCTGCAAGGATATCCTTCGGCCGAAAATCTTGTACTAATAAGGGCAAGAATAAAAAGTAGGCATATATCAAGAAAGATATATTTTGTATATATTTTAATAGGACGCCACCGCCAAGGACTGGAAGCAATTCAGGAATATTGCTGTAACTGCATATCTGGCCGAAGGACAGTAGGCTGTTGTGCCCACGTCATGACGGTAGTATATGGGTTGGGCAAGACATCAAGAAAATATTCATCCTCCAGCCCAGTTTTTAGATGACATTCTAATTATATACGAGTATGATGATGAATAAATTAATTTCATAAAATATGCTTTTTTTACTTAGCCTTAACTTTTTTTGGGGAAGTTTTACATCAAATAAACTTCTCTAATTGGTATTTAGGAATACTTATCTACTAAAAATAATTAAATTCGGTGCTGTCCAACATTGGCCAAATCTACTATAGCCCGTTACCATTACCCTTTGATATGCAAAAATTTTTTACTATTTCCCACCATAAGAATGAGTGTTGAATTTGAATTTAAATTACTATTTTGTATGCAATCAATTACGAGTATTTTATCAAATTTTGCATCTGGCATACAATTATTTATAATATTACATTTCAAATAATGATTTAATAAGGAACCGTAGCCAACTCCTAATCTATCTGAATACATAAAACATCATTAGCCTTTACTTGTACACAAGGTATTACCTGGCTTACATCATTAGAAATTACATGTAAATTTGAATTTATTGATGACAACGGCCTGCTCACACATCTCCCTGTTGGTAAGAACTTAGTGTGGAATTTATTGTAATATTTAGCAATGATTTAAAGTAGCGATATATAAGTACTTCGTATATATATATATGTGTGTGTGTGTGTGTGAGTGTGTGTGTGTGTGTGTGTGTGTGTGTGTATGTGTATGTGTGTTTAGGTATATGTATACTTCATGTATGTGTATATATTAATATATATATACACATTGTATGAGTAAGGAAGTATAGGGTGTGGAATGTTTGAATGAGTGCGAGAGCCTGCAATAAGTGTAAGAGACAACTGAAGTACTCAAAAAAAAGAGTAAAAAATTAATAATAAATATATATGAAACAAGTAAATGTATATAAGACTAGCTGTTGCCCGCGACGTCGTCCGCGTCAATTTCTTGTAATAAGAATTCGATTATTTTTGCAACTTTATTCAATGATGCTTCGCTCCTATTAGTCGCAGCGTGATGTTATATAGCCTAAAGCCTTCCTCGACAAATGGACTATCCAACACAAAAATAATTTTTCAATTCGGGCCAGTGCTTCCTGAGATTAGCGTGTTTATACAAACAAACAAACAAACTCTTCAGCTTTACAATATTAGTATACTCGTAGATTGCTAGGAAGTTAGGTATTATTTATGAGCGATCAATGAGATTCAGTTTCCTCATAGTTAAGAGTGAGAAGGAAATTTGTTAAGGTTTGTTTGCAGCTGTGGTAATGAAGAGGAAAAATATTGAGTTTCGAATTAATACCATCAGGGGTTTTGATGAATATACTCCCATCAATTGTCCAACAACCAGAAATGCCGAGAGTCGAAACGCTTGCGAGCATCCATAAATAGGGCCTGTCGCCTTCGAGTGAGAAACTCCGACACGACAGTAGGCGTGCTCTTAATAGCCGTCTTCTTTTTCCACACCAGCGACTTCGTGCAATAATTGGTGAAGCGGACTAGTATGGGCCGAGACCGACCAGCCCAGCCGATGACTTGATTCAAATGCCGAAGGACTGGTTTCGCTAATAAAGATTTTCTCTCCCAGAATGTCAATATGTAATGAAACTGCCAATTGTTTTGGATACATCCTCATTAGGTGCCTCTTGGATCCCGCCGAATTGTAGGCATTTCCATCGGTACTCGTACCTCATTTCCAAAGTGTCGGTGTCTCTTGCAAGTTCACCAATCTGTTGCCGAAGAAGCTGAAGCACACTATACACATTGTCACGGAATGCTCTTAATTCAACACTGAGAAGGCTAATAGATGTAGGTTTTGCGGAATTCAGTTGTGCCTCAAACTCACTCATTCTCTTGTGCAGTGAGGCCTCCAGAGATGATTGCATCTGATGAATGTCGGAACTCGGAATAGTTACTCATCTTGTCAAAAGGATGTGCGAGATGAAGTAAGCCGGGGTCAGGTGCAAGTGCTACAGAATTACACCATAATAAAACTTTGCAAACACTATAGTGAATAAGTGGTAATTTACACACTACAAAACTTTCATTAAAAGGTAAAAACTAATGTTTCTTCTACTTTTAAATTAAATTAATGCAGGAGAGTGATGTAAACTGTTTTTTTGCCTACCGCCGAAAAAATAATGCTGTCAAAGACAGTAAATTATCTTTGCGGATGTACCGTCGTCACCCTTGGATTTAAAACTATTTGCTAAACAAAAAACTGGAGGCTACTAAGAAGTTGGTAATAAAAGAAGAAAAATCTTCAAGCTGGAAAAAATTATGTTCTAGTTTTGATCGCGCAACACCTATCAGTAAACTTTGGAATTTTATTAGAAAAATTAATCAAAAACGTCAGTTTACACAAAATATAGAACCTAACTTCCTAGATGATTTTTTAAATAAAGTAGCTTCAGGTCAACCTTTATACAACACTGATAATCTTAGGGACATATTTGAATCAAATGAATTAAATTCGCACCTGATATTGCCATTTACTCGAACAGAATTTGATCTATCCTTAAATAGTAGATAATACACCACACATGGGTTAGATGATATTCCCTATGTTGTATTAAAAATTTGCACCACTCAGCAAAACAAATATTGCTTGATATATTTAACAACCTATGGCAATGATATTACAAAGAAAGGAAGTAGATATGTTACTGCGCGGCTTAAGTCAAGAAGTCTTTTTGAGTCAATTGGCTCAATTTCAATCAGTTTGCGTCAAACAAGCTTCAGAGCGAGCCATAGTGACAGTTTAACAAAAAATATCAAAATGCCGTCTTGTGTATTAAGAAAGTGCACAAATTATGGTGCTAAAATAAATAAAGCTCAAGGGATCAAATATCACTTGTAAGTTTATAAAAATATTTGTTATTATAAACTACGTGTTTTTTAATTTCTAAGTTTTTTTGTAAGTGCTAAGACGACGACATAGATTAAAAATACAGATGCGACAATTTAGGTATTATCACTATGACTCGTAATCAGCAAAACATATTGACTTTATTTGATATTTTAGCAACTTAATTGCACTTATAATATCAGTATATAAACTTGAAAAATTTTGTCCCGCCTGAGACAAAATTTTTCAAGTTTATATACTGATATTAAAACATATTGACTAAATAAAATAAGCAATCACGCGCTAGTCAGGGTGGTGCTGGCTGAATGAACCTTATGCAGAATCGTTACAGCGTTTTTCAAAATGAATACTTAGTCCGAATCATTATATAATATTTGCTTAAAGCTTTGGACATTATTGGCACAACCAGTTTTATTGGAATATCTCCGATTTTTCTTCTTTTTCTCAACAACGTTCCATTCATTTTCTTTTTTTACATGTAGATTAATATTCTGTTCGCTTTCATTACAATTCAAAACAACGTTGTCACTATCCTCAAGTGTGATCCGGCCTTTATTGCAATCTTCCACAACTGATAACGGGGGTCGGTGCATTGTATCGGTCAGCTGAGAAACTATACCCACTCTCAGACCGGTTGGACATGACGTCATTACAGTAGGCACATCGCTGCAATCGGAGCCGCTTCACGTCGTCAATTCGTCATTATTTTTTTGCGCTGCGTTTCTAATATTTTGCGAGTACGAGGGTAGTAATTTTAACGGTTTTTCCGACGCTTTAGCAATTGGCGCTGTGATACTGTTTTTATTTTGAATTGATTCACCACTGATTTGCGGTAAAATACCCATTGGCCCACTATCACACATTGAATCTAAATGATTGATAAGCGCCTCGTTTCTGATTCACATAATCAGTTGTTCACTAATGATGCCGATTTTAAATTTTCAAGATCATTCGTGATTTGCGACAATTAATCAATCGTAACACAGGACTTCCGTAGATTGGTGATTTCTTCTCGTATTAAAAGAATATCCTTTAACAACTTTGAGGCATCCACATAGTCAAAAGTTACCGGCGGCAACATATTCAAATTTCTTGCTACAAAAATCGGAATAACATCAGGTTCACTTTCTTTGAACAAACATATAATATCTTCAATGTCACGCTGAGTCTTCCCACCACCTTTTATTGTTATTTTACAAGCAGTTGTCAGGATAGATTCGAACAACAATACTTTCGCCTCAGATATTTCCTCCGCCGAAAACGACGTTGCAAGCTAAGTTCATCCATGACTTCTATTTTATTTTGAATAAAAGTCAGTAACTCCGAGATAACAACATCACAGTTGGCACATTTAACAATCTTTGTACTAGACATCGTAAATAGGTCACAACACCGATCGCGTCAGAGATATGACGTGCACACGAGTTGCCGCGCGCGACCTGATTATTAATTTAAATCCAATGGAAATTATGTCTACTAATAAAGTAAGTGACTGTAAAGCATCGGATGTGTTAATCACTACGGTGATAATTGGCAAACCATTGAGCGCCTCAAATTTTTCGTTCAAATTTTTCGTTTCATTGCTTTTCGGTACCAAGTGATGAAAGGCAAACAATGAATACTCAGGATACTAATACCACAGAAGAAGTAATTTGTGAACCCCAGGAAGAGATTACGAGCATGTCAATTAAATTTAATATTATCCAGAGAAAAACATTAAGTTCTTTATTACTTTTTTATTTTTTGTGTTAATTAAAAATTCATTAATTTTATAATTTTGATATTGCTATCACAGCAAATCTTTTTGTTTATTATATTGTAGGTAAATTATAAATAAGAAATATTAATAAACATTTTCTCCTCTATTTTAAGTCGTGATTATTTCAAACCTCAATCAATATCAAACGACTACTGCAAAATAAAAAGGAAACCTTGTTGTTTTCCCGTAGGCGCATAAATAGTAGTGCGTCTCATTAAAGTATCAAATTAACACATCGTAGTATACACAGTTTTAAACATGGCGTCGCCATTTCGTTTTGTGCAATGGCAGCAATATCCATAAGTAGGAGAATCAAAAACAGCAGTATCCTAATGTTAAAAACAAAAACAGCAATGTCCACTATTTTTTTTAATATTTCAGCGTTATTGTTTGATGTATTTCTTATTTTATAGCAACAACATGTGTATTTTAATACCCGAGTTAGAGTACAATACAATCAATTGAAAAATTTATAGGTACTTTTGTGCAAATTTGTTTCATTTAATTTCCCCAAAATCACCCTGAATGGATATTGCTACATTTGCTTTTATATGATTCATATGACTGAGCTAACTATAAATTTTTTTTTAGACATGTAATCTGTATGAAAACAGTGCGTAAAGTAAGAAAACCAGTTGCTATGACAACAATCTGAAAATATGAGTAGAAATGACAAGATGTGCTGCCTACTGTTTGACGAAATGGCATTGAAGGCCAACTTTACATATAATGAAAGAAGAGATAAATTCATTGGCTTTGTTGATTATGGAGAAAACACTGAAAATATATTTGCAGATCATGCTCAGGTCTTTATGATTCGAGGAATAATAAAAAACTACAAACAACCTGTAGCCTACACTTTTTCATCTGGGGCAACCAAAGGACCAGAACTTGCCAAACAAATAAAAGTAGTGGTAACTAATTGCACGCCACTTAGGTCGATCCTCGGCTTTGAAGCCGTGGATCGACCTAAGTGGCGTGCAATTGGAGAGGCCTATGTCCAGCAGTGGACTATGATAGGCTGATGATGATGAATCTACAAGAAGCGGGTTTTGTAGTCATTGCGATGGTTTGCGACCAAGAAGCAAATAACCGGTCCGCTATTAACCAATTGATGTCTGACACTAGGGGTATTTTCTTACTAAGGAAAACATAAGTATAATAAATGAACAAGAAATAGTGCCCTTGTATGACCCACCACATCTGTTAAAGGGCATCAGAAATAATTTATTAAGCAAAGATTTGCAACATACGAGTAGCATCAAAGGCACTGAGGAAGTTGCAAAATGGAAACATATTTTAATGTTATATAAAGAAGATCCTAATTTTGAAGGTATCAGACTTTTACCAAAGCTAACTGAAAATCACGTGGAACCAAAAAAAATTAGCAAAATTAAAGTGAAGTTTTCTACCCAGGTTTTCAGTGCCACTGTCGACGACCATTTGGATCAGCGGTAGTTAAAGCTGCTTCTGAGCCATGGGTCGCGGGTTCGATCCCCGCACAGTACAAATATTTGTGTGCATGAACATGTCTGTTTGTACTGGTCTGGGTGTTTTCTATGTATTATAAGTATATATTTACAAAAAAAAAAAAGTATATAAGTATGTTTATCGGTTGTCTAGTACCCCATACGACAGGGTACTTAATAGTACCTTAATTTGGGACTAGATGGCTCAGTGTGGCCCAGTGAGGCATGTCTTAAATATTTATTTATTTATTTATTTATTATTTACTGTGGCTTCAAATATTGGATATCTGGCAGGTAATACTATATATATTTTATGGACTTAAGCCTTCCAACGGCTTCCCGCGACTTTCACTAGATTGTCTGTCCGCCTAGTGAGGGGCCTACATACAGATCGTCATCCAGTGCGCGGTTACGGGAAAACTGCCACGGGTTCTTCTTACTATGTGTCCCGCCCGCAGCCCACTGCCACTTCAGTTACGCAATTTTTTGAGCGATGTCGGTTATCTTCGATCTCCTACGGATATTACTCCTCTGTTACGGCCGGTTCACACATGTCTCCGTTTTACTGTTTCGTTTTATCGTGTACGTTTTTTTTTCGTCGATGGCGTATGTAGTTGTATGAGCGACTTCACACTCACTTCACCAGTAAAAAATATCGTTCCGTAAAAAAATTACATTCCGTTTTATCATCGAATACTGGACGACGGAACAGTAAAAATATACGGATACGTTAAATTTTAACGGATAGATGCTGTGTGCGGGGTGTAGGAGGGGGAGTGATGCGACAGGTTTTGACTCGCATTTTCTATTGTACATTCATAGAGTACGCGCGCGTGCATTGTGTGTAATAATTATTATAATCACTGATTAACTATGTCAACCAAGGAGTGGGAAAAGTTAATACACAAGAAAATGTTAATTAGTTTGGTGGAAGATAGGCCAGTCCTTTGGGACAAGACGCTGGATAAATACAAAGACAATACTGCAAGTATTGCAGGTTGGCGCGAAATATGCGTTATTCTAATGGGGGATTTTGAGGTTATGGAACAAAGACAAAGACAAGAGTTCGGTAAGTGTCTGTTTTATTATTTAATTACATTCTAAATAGCTTCATCCTGCCATGGAACTGATCCAGCTTCGGACATGAAATAGTTCACGAATTCTGTTCGAACTAAATTGGCAGTATTACCACCTCGTGTTCTTACTTCATGGGGTAGGTTTTCGTAACTAAATTCTTCAGATACGTTATTATCACTGTTTGAGCCCTCCTTGTCCCTTATAAAGTTGTGTAGAATAGTACATGCCTTAACGGTCCATACAGCTGTTGTTTTATCGATGTCTAGAGGCCGATGGAATATTCTCCACTTATTAGCTAAGATACCGAAGGCACATTCAACGTATCTTCTGGCTCTAGTCAAACGATAGTTGAATATTCGCTTATTTTTGTCCAGATGCGTCCCGCCAAACGGCCTTAGTAAATTTTCGTGTAATCCGAAACCTTCGTCTCCAATGACCACATAAGGAACTCTCGTTTCTGAGTCTCTTGTTAATGGGCATGGTGCTGGTAGGTATTTGTAGACCGCCGTCTAGCATCATTTTCCAAAATGTTGTCTCCTTGAATATTGATGAATCGCATTCTTTTCCATAAGATCCGACACTAAAGTATACAAACTACTTTAGTGGAAAATAGGGAGCTCCAAGAAGAAATAAGCTTACTTAAAACCCAATTAGCCAGCGCTCATTTAGAGATCGAACGGCTGAATACGCAAGTGACTGACTTACAGAAAAATATTGATGACCACCAGAGAAAAAGTCAAGTTCTCAAACAGCTGCTTACGGAACCAATGGCACGTAAGTCTACACCTGCAAAAACCAATCGCCTGGTATCCTTACGCACACCCTGTCACGGATCTGGTACCTCATCTCAACATAAAATTTATCTTGGTGGACTTGGCCAGGGCGATGAGGTGGTGCAACCAGTGCCTGTAATAGCTATAGACAAGGATAAGAAAGTTATTGAATCTCCGATAAATCTCCTTAATGATTCTCAAGCATCGGAAACCACAAGGAAATCCAGTAAAAAGAAAATCTACATTTTTGGTAGTCAGCAATGTGTTGGCCTGGGATCAAGACTTCTCCATTCTAGACATAGTGACAACTACGAACAATACTCTGTCTGCGCTTTTATAAAACCTAACGCCACGGCTGAGATGATCCTGAATGAGTGGGAGTCTGTTGAGGATTCGTATGGGAACTATTTGATTTTAGGTGCAGGTCAAAATGATTGTAATCCAACTAAAGTGTTTATAGAGTATGCTTCAATCTTGAAACGCTTTAAATTTATAAATATAATTGTACTTAGTGTCATCAATAACCAATATTTGAATACCTATAAATTAAATTATTATTTAGCGAACATGTGCAGGAATACCGAAAATTGTACCTTTGTTGACATAAGCAGTGATAATTCGCTATACCTAAACAATAGTAATTTTTTAAACCTGACGTGTAAAAAAATTAATTTTGTAATAAACTTTAATGACTATAGTTCTAAGTACCTATCGGTAAATGGATTGAGAAATATTATTAAAATGAACCGATCTAAGAGTAAGAAAAATGATAATCTACCTAGAAAAGGGACTATTCCTTACTACTTCCCTGTTATTAATATGAATAGCGGAAGCCCTACTAAATCCCATAACAAACAAAAGACTAATATTTTTTTATCGAAAACAACCCAACACTATCAGAAGACATAATTAATAAAAAAACAGAACAGAAATTTACCCTTTTTCATCAAAATATTGCAGGGATCCTTAATAAAAACGAGATATTTGAATTGACTCTAACTGAATTAGCACAAACTATTGGCCCAATAGACTTCATATGTCTAACAGAAACTTTCATAAAAAAGGGATCTGAATGTAATTTGCGCTTACCAGGATATAAGTTATCGGCTTGGTATTGTAGAGAAAACCAAAAACGAGGTGGATCATGTATACTAATAAAAAATAACCTCGAATGTATACCCTTACAAATACCAAACAAATTAGCTAGTTCCTACGAATTTGAATGCTGCGGAATTGAACTGACTAAGAATAATATTATTATTGTTTGTATTTACAGAATTCCTAACTCAAATATAACAATCTTCTTTGACAAACTGAGGCAACTCTTAACTAAAATTACTAGGAATAATAAGAAGCATGTTATAATATGTGGTGACTGGAACATTGATATTCTGAAAAACAGTCCCCAATGTAAAGAACTGGAAGCAGTTCTTGTCAATCACAATATGTATTGTCATATTAACATGCCTACTAGAAAAACCTCCAGTATAGACCAGATAGCTAGTAACATAGATAATCAAAACATAAAAAGTAATGTGCACCCTTTAGCATTGTCAGAACATAACATAACATAAACATAAATACTCTTTATTGCACACCATACAGGATACATTGTTAACATGTAATACATTTTAAGCTGTACAATTTAGGCGGTCTTATCGCTATAAGCGATCTCTTCCAGACAACCTCAATAAAGGACAATTAAATCGAAATAAGTGGGGAAGGCGGCAAAGAGTTATTTAAGGTAAATATTAAATAAATAGGTTACAAATATATAAAATGAATAAAATAATCAAGCTACAAATTAATTTAAAATACATATTCTACTCAATCAATAAACATACACATAAATGCAAATATTAAATACACGTAAACAAATAAATACATGTAAAATATGACCCAACAATACTTTGAAAAGAACCTTGTTACTAAAAGTTTGAAAGGAAAGAAAGAGAAATAGTAATACTATAGAGATAAAAGATAGGTTTTGAGTTTGTATTTAAAAGTAGAAAGTGTTTCAGACTGCCGAATAAACAACGGTAGAGAGTTCCATAGTCGGATGGATTGCACAGTGAAAGACTGTGAGTAGGAGTGAGAAGAATGAGGAGGAAATGAGAGACGAAGCTTGTTGAATGACCGCATTTCATGACCGAGAGCTGACTGCAGAAAATGGAAACGCTCCTTTAGATATGGCGGTGAATTTGGATTGAATAATATAGAATATAAAAAGGAGAGAACGTGGAAATCGCGCCGACGACGAATAGGTAGCCAATTCAGGAGCGTTCGGTATTCTGAGACATGGTCGTACTTTCGCAGACCATAGACAATGCGAATGCAGAAGTTCTGAAGGCGTTCAAGTTTATTTAGGAGATTTTCATTAAGATCGGTGTAGCAACAGTCTGCATAATCAAGAATTGGGAAAAGGAGGGCCTGAACAAGCGCAATTTTAGTAGGTACCGGTAGAAAATTACGTAGTCTGTTAACTGACGCTGCCGTTGCAAAAATTTTTCTGCTAACCTCTGAAATCTGACTCGTCCAGTTGAGAGAGCAGTCTATATGAACACCGAGGTTTTTCACAACTTTGCTGTAGCTAATTACGACGCCGTCAAATATAATAGGTGGTAAGTTACTCCAGTCTATTTTGCTAATTTGCCGTGAGCCACCAAGTATTATAGCTTTCGTCTTTGAGGGGTTAACTTGGAGACCGTATGACCGGCTCCAGTTCAGGATATGCGTTAAATCAGTGTTTATAACACTTACCACCCTATCAAGTTCCTCAAGACGCCCTTGAGAATATATCTGGAGATCGTCTGCATACAAGTGAAAAGAGGAGGAGAGATTGAGTGAAATGGTATTAATAAAAATTGCGAAGAGAAGAGGAGACAGAACGCTACCTTGCGGAACACCAGCACTGATGTCGCACCATGCAGAGAAAGAATCTTCAGCACGAATGCGCTGCCGACGTCCATGCAAGTAACTATGAAACCAGTCAAGCACCGTTGGAGATATGTTAAGTGAGCGCAATATGCCGAGCAGTATATCAAAATCAACAGTGTTAAAGGCATTACTGAAATCCAGCAATGTCAATACAGTAAGTAGTTTATTATCGATACCACATCGAATATCGTCCGTGATTTTGACCAAAGCCGTAGTCGTACTATGCCCAGACCTAAAACCAGACTGGAACGAATTTAGGAGATTGTTTTTGGATAGGAAAGAACTTAATTGCAGGTGGACGACACGCTCTATAACTTTTGAAATGAATGGAAGGATTGATATGGGGCGATAGTCCGTATATGAAGTAGGGATTGATTTTTTTGGAAGAGGTATTATTTGGGCTTCTTTCCAGATACTTGGAAAGACGCTTTTAGATAGAGAAAAGTTAAGTATATGAGTGATGATTGGTGAAATAATGTCTAAAATAGGTATTATCATCTTGCGGCTAATACTATCACTTCCTACGGCGTTTGAGGCTATGGAGAGTATGTGCTTCTTAACATCACAATCGGATACTTGACTAAAATTAAAAACTGGATAGTCAGGAGTTGGAAGTGATAAAAGCTCATTGAGAGTATTATTTTTTGTTAAGCCATCGAGAGCAAAAAATGAGGAGAAATGTTTGTTTAACAGATTAATGTCAACTTCTTTGGCAATGGGATGTTTTTGTGTTTTTCCAACTCCTATCGACTTTAGAAACTTCCATACTTTAGCTGGATCTCCGTTTTCTACAGATTTATGGATATAGCGTCTTTGAGCGTCTCTACACAGAGTATTACAGCGATTCCGAATAGTTTTATAATTATCACGATTGATATCTGACGGGTCCTTTCTAAACCTAGTCTTGGCAGCATTTTTCTTGTCACGCAAAGATTTCAATTCATCAGACAACCAAGGCGCAGGAACATGTTTGATTCTGACAGGCCGAATAGGAGCATGCTTGTCAAACAATTTGATAATAAGCGTATTGAAAAGTTTGACCTTCTCATCCACATCATCTGTAGTTGTAATCACGGACCAATCAGTGTTAATGGTGTCATATTTAAGGTCATCAATGTTCATACCACTAAAATTGCGCTGTAGGAGAAATTTCGTCTTAGATTTAGGGGGTCGGACTTTGTATGAAAGGTAAATTAGGTCATGAAAAGAGAAAGCATCAGCACTGCACTGGCCGTACTTAGCGACGTGATCAGGCGAAGTGACAATCATTAAGTCAAGAAGTGATGGAGCGCAGTTTGGAAAATGGTGGGTAGCATTAAGTGGAAGAATATTCAAATTACAAGAATCGATAACAGATCTAAGACGAATGGAACGGGAATCATTTTTGATTAGACAAGTGTTAAAATCTCCCATCAGAATGGTATGACTGTATAAAGGTGTCAGGTCTTCTAAAGTTTTCTCCAGAGCGGAAAAGTAATCCACTCTAAGGGAAGGACTGTAGAAGACGCCAAGAAGAACCTTCGTATGTGACAAAGTTAACTCGATGAAGAGATGCTGCGCTAAATCTGAAGATTGAGAGGGTGCTGAAGTGTTTACTATAGAGAAAGGTATATGAGATCGAATGTAAATTGCTATGCCGCCACCAGATCTGATAATACGGTCATTCCGAACCAGCTGAAAGCCCGGCAATGAGTAAGATGTAGATGGCAAGCATGGATTTAACCATGATTCGGACACAAGAACTGCGTGGATGTACTCATGGCTAAAGGCTGTCAGCAAGTCAGGATAGTGAGCGGGAATACTTTGTGCATTTATATGAACAATATTAAAGTTCTTAGGTAAGTCGGAAAAAGTAGCTTCAAGCTCATCAGAGAGTGGGATAAAGGTAGAATGGAAGCTCTCGTTTTGTGAAGTAGGAGAAGATGAGAAAGATAGAAAGGGGTCTGACTGATCTGTATCAGAATCTGACATAATTATATTATTGGGGTTTAATGTATGTAAATAAGATAATAAATTGTACTAATAATAAAATAAAATGAATAGATAATTATTCTAAAACCGCATTCAGTAAAAGGTACTCAAACTCAACTTGTTCCTTTACCCACCAGCAAAACAAAGTAATCACAAAAATTAAATACATGTAAAAACGGAACGCAGTGCCACTGACGAGTGAACGTTCTAATAAGAACTGTCATAATAAGTGACAATTGACAGTTGACGTTCCCTATGAACATTCAATTTTTATCAATGTTTCTTGATTAAGTTCTTATAAATAAAATTCGGGTATTCTCACAAAATCAAAAGTATCGTATGTAAACTAAACACAAAAGATAATACATGATATGCAAATAGTAATATAGTAATGAAAGCTATTACTGTGCTAATGTGTGGTACATACAATAATCAAAACGCAATAATAAAATCAAAACGCAAGAAGGACATTTGAATAATTACTAAGAACAAACAATATTTTACTTCTTACGCCTAGGCTTGGTGCTGAAGTCCCTTGCTGCGCTTGGCCCTGCAACTGGAGCAGCTGCTGCAGTTGCTACCGCATCAGGAGCAACTATATCCAGCTCCGCCATTGATGTGATGCGACGATGTGAGCCGTCTGCCGCAGTGATAATGATGACACCATTTCTGGTCCAGCACTTGCTTACGCCGACTCGCTTACGGGCTTCCATAAAGGTGTCATGACGCGTTTTAGTCAGAAACTCGGAAATTGTTATTCCTGAAGACTTCAGAGCAGTCTTGGAGAACCAGACTTTGTCCCGGTCTTCTATGTTAGAGAACTTGACGAGAACGGGCCGGGTTTTATTTTTCGTAGCTCTTCCCATGCGATGACACCTGCTGAGAGTATCCGATGGCAGTGAAACAGTTAACCGTTTAGAAAACAGCTCTCTCATAACTGCCTTTAAGTCCTCATCCCGTACCTCCGGAACTCCATGCACTAACAAGATCTTACGTCGTCCATGCATTTCAAGACGGTCACACTCCCGCTGGAGAAGGTCAGCCTGTCGCTGCAAGTTGGACAGTGACCCTAAGATAAATGTTTTAAATGTAGAAAATTCAGCTCCTAGTGATGCGACTGTGTTTGATGGTGTTGCCTTTTCCAGGCTCCGCTGGAACTCTGCTAGTTGTGTGGTGAAAGATGTTTGCATGTCCAACATGGCCTGCTGCAGTGACTCCATAATTTTGCGAAAAGATTCCCTTGCACTATTAAACTATTGGATCTATCTAAAGGACTTGCTGGTAGGTAGTAGGTAGTTAAAGTGTCCTATTCCATGTAAGTATTACACAATTTAACCCGGAAATACTTTTTGAATAATTAAATTGTGAGAGCACCAAAATAACCGACTTTTCGTTGTTGCCTCCTACCCGCGAAAAAAAAAAAAAAAAAAAAAAAAAAAAAGGGGCACAGGGCAAAGTATAACATTTTCTATCCCAAAGATAGATAACAACAGAAACACAAAACAACAATGGTTTGAAAACCGTCGGGATCTAGGTAAAGATAATATAAAAAAATTTCGAGAATGCATCTCATCGCTATCTTTTAATGATGTTTATAAAGAAAGTGATTGCAACAATTCATTCGATAAGTTTCATGACCTGCTTAAACTTTTTTACAATCTCTGCTTTCCATCTGTACGTATAAAAGTAGGAAATAGGACGACTAACAATAAGTGGATTACAAAAGGATTAAAAAAGTGCTGTGCTAAAAAAAGGTTAATTTATTATAGATATCAAAAAGAAGCTAGCAATAAACAATACAATAAAAAACTTTATGTTGACTATACCCGAATACTGAAAAGATGCATTCTAAAATCTCACCAAATCAACAATAATAATTATATAACTAAATCTAAAAACAAATGTAAGGCTTCTTGGGATGTAATTAAAAACAACATTAATACAACTAAAAATAAAAATGACATAAAAACAATTATTAATAATGACATAACATATAAGCAACCTAATGACATCTCTGAAGTATTTAAAGATTTTTATATTAACTTGAGTAAGAAAAATAACATGACATTATCAAAATAAATGAAAATATGAAAATTTGTATTACGTCAAACAGCATGTTTGTGTCACCAATCACACATCATGAAGTAACTAAAATTATCACATCGCTTAATAATACAAATTCCGTGGGATATGACGAAATAAATACAAAAATTATAAAATCATGTGCTGAGCTTATAGCTCAACCACTAGCTTATTTAATAAATCTTTCGTTCGAGCAGGGTGTCTTCCCTGATCGGCTTAAATTATCAGTAATTAAACCCATTTTTAAAAAAGGAGATTCCACACAAATGGGTAATTATAGACCAATTACATTAATACCAATCATCTCCAAAATATTTGAAAGGGCCATGTTGATAAGAATAGAAAGTTTTTTAACTAAAAATAATATACTTGTGTCAAACCAGTTTGGCTTCAGAAAAGGTGTTTCTACAACTCACGCCTGCTTTTCTTTTATACGCAAAGTCACAGAGGCCCTTAATAACAGAGAAGCGGTTGTAGGGTTGTTCCTTGACATGAGTAAAGCGTTCGATTATGTCTCTCACCCCCGTCTACTTTTAAAGCTACAAAAATATGGTATCAGAGGTAAAGCCTTGGCTTGGGTTCAAAGCTACTTATTTGAGCGTTTTCAGTAAACTGAAATAAGCAAGATAATTGGTAACAAGCAGTTCTCCCAATCTACTCGTAAAATCTGTGAATCTGGCGTACCACAGGGAAGCATTCTGGGACCTCTACTATTCTTATTATATATTAATGACCTTCCCATATCATTAAGTCAGGAATGCATTCTATTTGCCGATGATACGACAATAGTCATTAAAAGTAAAGATAAAACATCTTTAGAAACATTAGCCAATAATGAACTGACTAATGTAATGGAATGGCTGGAACAAAATGACCTAAAAATTAATCTTTCTAAAACCAATACAATTCATTTTAGACCATATAACAACACGGATATTTCGATAAATATTAATTACAATGACACTAAAATTCAACAGGTAAACTATGCCACGTTCTTGGGCATAACGGTGGATGAGCATTTAAATTGGAAAGAGCATGTTAATCAACTTTGTGTAAAAATAGAAAAAAATGTATTTGCCCTACGTCGGTTAAGACTAACATCATCCCAAAAGACTGCATTATCAGCTTACCATGGCTACGTGTCCTCAATTCTACGGTATGGACTTATTATATGGGGACACTCGGTGGATGTATTAAAAGTCTTCAGGGTTCAGAAAAAATGTATTCGGGCTTTGTGTGGTGCTAACTACCTAGACCACTGTACGCCCCTGTTCAAAGAGCTTAAAATCTTCAAATTCAAATTCAAATTCAAACATTTATTTGCATCACATGTGTATGAATAACAAGGTATTAATTTATAATTGTATGTGTGTAAGTCACATGCACCCTGCAAGGGTATAGCAAAATATTATATAATTTTAAATTCAATTTAATTATACTTAGGGCTACGTAAAATTATTAAGTTTAAATCTAGTTACATTATCATTTTATTATACTTATACTCATTTTAATATACATGCATTAACTTATTTATATTTCAATTATATTATTGTATTTATTGCAGTTTCGTATAGTATTCATTTAATGCATAAAAACAGTTTGAACACAGAAAATCGTTTAAGGATGTCATAAATTTACTATATATTTCGATGTCTCTTATATGCTTTGGCAGAGCATTATATAACCTTATTGCCAAAGAATAAGGTCCCGACCCATGTAAGGCTAATTTACTTTTTGGCAATACAAGCTTATTTCTTTTCCTCAATGCCATGGAACCTGCGTAATTTTCATCAGACATAACAAACAATGACATATTTTGCCTTACCAACTTACATATTTCAAATATGTACAATGATGGAACAGTCAATATTTTATAGTTTTTAAAGTATGTCTTACAGCTTTCCCTAGACCCTATATTGGCAAGTATCCTTATACATTTCTTTTGTAAGGTAAGTAGTTTGGACGCGTCGGTGCTGTTTCCCCATAGTGCGATTCCGTAGCGCAGCCATGAGTGCGCATAAGCATGGTACGCAATTTTAGCAGTATTTGTATCTGTGGACCTCTTCAGTTCGTTTAGCGCATATATAAACCGTGATAGCTTGCCGGATACATACTCAATATGGTTTTTCCAATTCAAATGACTATCTATTTTAATGCCTAGTAGTTTATAGGTTTCAACGCATTCGAGTTCTACATTGTCTATTAATATTTGCAAATTAAGTGGCTGTTTTTGATAGGGGTGAAAAACCATTAATTTTGTTTTATTAAAATTTATTATTAGATTATGATCACTTAACCACGAAACAATTTCCTGAATGATTTTATGTACTTTTTCTGTTAGTTTTATTTCATCTTTAGTAGGTAATATAATCGATATATCGTCCGCAAACAATATACTTGTTTCATTTATTATTTTTGGTAGGTCGTTTATATAGATTAGAAATAAAAAACATCCTATTACACTACCCTGTGGTATCGATTTTGTTACTATAGATTTTTGTGACTTAACATTTCTTACCTGATTACTATCCAAACATGTGTGTTGTATTTCTACGTACTGTACGCGATTTTCAAAATAGGAAGTCATCCATTTATGTGCTGCGCCCCGAATGCCTATGCCATACAATTTATGCAGTAGGATACTTGGTAGGACCCGATCATATGCTTTACTTAAGTCTAGTAGAATACCGACGGCGTATTGCTTATTATTAATATAATCTAAAATCTTTTGTATGTACTTAAAGACAGCTATTGAGGTGGACCGGTGTTTCCGAAATCCATTTTGACTGTCATTGAAAATGTTATATTTTTCGCAGAACGTGTAAAGTCGGCTTGTCATAGCAGCCTCGAATATTTTTGAAAAAGACGGTAATAAAGCGATTGGACGATAATTGCAGCATAAGTTGATATTACCGGATTTATGGATAGGTGTAACTTTAGATATTTTTAACTTATCAGGAACAACACCTTCAGTGAAAGATTGATTGATAAGTAAAGTAAGCGGTAGGGCTAGCTCATTTACACATTGCTTTATTAGGCAAGTTGGTATTTCGTCATATCCACAACTCATCTTATTTTTTAAATTCCGAATTATCCGTGTTGTTTCCGCAGTATCGATCGGTCTCAGGTAAATTGAGTTCTCTATCGGAGAGGCCACGGGACGGCCAGGCGGTGGAGCGTTACTGTCATGCGCACCAACCGATATAAAGAAATCATTAAACGCATTTGCCACCCTGTCGGGGTCCTCTATCAAACTTTTATTATCCAATAAAGCAATATTTTTCCGTGTTTTTTGAGATAACTTATTTGTTCTTTCCTTTACAATAGTCCACATAGTTTTATTTACGTTAGATGATTTTTTAATTTTCTTTATGTAACTTAGTTTTTTGGATCGCAATACTGTTTTTCTTAACAACTTTGTATATTGTTTGTAATGGTCATCTAGAATAGAATTAGCCCACTGAGAATTAATTACTTTTAATAATCTTTTATGTCTACAAGATATTTTAATGCCTTTTGTTAGCCATGGTTTTGTTTTTGCGGGTTTTATTTTAATACTTACTTTTGGTATACAGTTATTAAGTAACTTACTAATGATGTCCAAAAAGCAATCATAATTTTCATTTACTGTTTTATTTTTTAAAAAAATACTCCAATCAATTTGTTCTAACTGTAATTTAAAAAGGTTTATTAGATTTTTTTTGTAAAGTCGTTTCTGAATATACATGTTGGGGTTAGCAGTGCATAGCTTACTTTTTATTGTAACTGTAACACCCTTATGATCTGATAAGCCATATTCTTGTACTTTTATGTCAGCGTGATCAATGTAGAAGTTAGTAAACAACAAATCAAGGCATGTAGCGGTATTTTTTGTGATTCTAGTTGGTTCTTTAATTTTTTGAGTGAAATTAAAGGATTTCATTAAGTCTAATAGCGATGTCGACAACTTAGTTGTTTCCAAAGTATCAACATTAAAGTCACCGCCTATTATGATATTTTTCCGGTAATCTTTTTTTGACAATATTTCAAGTAACTTTTCAAGCGACAAGAAGAATTCATCCGGACTTCTATTTTTGTCGGGCCAATACACAGTAACAATTATAGTATTTAATTTAGATATTTCTATACAGCAAACTTCAAATAAATATTCTATCGAAATATTATTTATATCTTCGCGTACAGTGTATTCCAAATTAGGATCTGCTAGAATACAGACCCCGCCCGCCCTGTGGTCCTCTCTGTAGAATGCCGATGCACACTGGTATCCTTCCAATTGTAGTAAATCAATTTTATCTTTAGTAATCCATGTTTCTGTCAAGCACATAATTTTCAAGTCTTTATCACTGTCTGTTATATCTTCAATTAAATGTTTCTTTTTACTATAGCTACAAACGTTCTGAAATAATATTTTAGTATCGAAATGTACGGTTGTTTCTTTTAAATTCTCTTCGAAATATCCCGGATGTACCCGATTGGCGTCCTCCTGTTTCATGTTTACTATTATTCTATATCTTACCTTTGCCATGCCAATATATACTTGACATTTGTTTATTTGTGAAAAGACACCCCCTCATCTTTCCTTTAAAGAGCGAGATGCATGAAAACAAAAGAGGAAGAAGAGACAAAAGTAAGCTTTATGTACCACCTAGTAGACTGAAATTGTATTCCAATAATGTGTACTGCAATGCGATAAAAATATACAATAAGCTTCCTCCTAGTATAAGAGATATGACATTACATAAATTTGAATACAGTCTAAAAAATTGGCTAGTAAAAGAGTGTTTCTATTCTATAAGTGACTTTATGAACATGAGTATTAAGGATGACTTCGTATAAATTAATTGACGACTAACGAGGATATACGACTATTATTGTGTTTTAATTGTATTATTTAATTTTTATTAATTGAATAGATACTGTATATTTTATTTCTATGTCTGCGAGTCTAATGCATGGTTCTACTAATGATATAGAACGTATTATAAATGAATATTTCTACGCTATTAGTAGCAGAATGTGCTGAACTATTTATAATAAGATCGTATACCACCACTTTCTTAGAAATAAATCTTTTCATTTCATTTCATTTCATTTCAAAGCGATAGTCGGAGTCTACGATCGCTAATAATATGATGGAAAAAAAATCCTTGTAATTGATATACAGTGAACCGCTATTTAGTGTTTTTTTAAGTCGGATATGTTTTCCGTCGACAGCTCCGAGACAGTGGGAAAAATTAGCTTTTTTGTTAAATCCACTTGCTATCTGTTCCCATTCGTCGACTGATGTAGGAAGTCGCATAAATTTTTCACTTAAATTGTTCCATATGCATCTTGAAACTTCTTTAATAATGTTGCTAACAGTCGATACACCAACGCGATAGGTGTAATGAAGATCTTTAAATGAACACCACCAAATTAACCACACCATGTCAGTATTAACGTGTTCATTGTATATATGTTTTAAATTAATATCATCTTGTTTAAAAATTATCAAGAGATTAACGTTATCACGTACTAGTTGTTTAGGTATTTTTGAATAAGTTTGTGATAAATAAAAGCAATCTATTTCTCTATGCCTCCCCATGGCGAAGTAATTGCGTATATTGACTTGATTTTCACATGCAACGTCATCAAATATCATGATTGAGTTTTTTAAAGCGTCATTAAGATGAATCACTTCTTTACTAGAATCGAAAATAAAGTATTGAGTTTCTGGAATTTTCTTCAGTACTTCGTTCAAAAAACAATACTTTGGTTGAAAGGCAGTCTTCGAGTACAAATATACATGCTTGAATCTAAGACCATTTTCATGAAACAAAAGATTCAACATTACATTCGTTTTACCACAGTTTGAAGGACCACATATGATAGACCTGATTGTATTAGGTAAAAGAATACTATGTTTTATTTTGTAAGGCTTTTTGTCGACTTTTATATTGTGAACTTCTAGATCTAGCGGTTGTTTAGCAAATTTCATTGTGTTTTCGTTTCTGTGTTGTCGTTTCAAAGCCCAACGATTGTCTGCATTTTGAATAAGGTAGGTGTGTGATTATAAATGAAAACACTGACCATATTTTATAGATGTTTATTAAAAAAGTATAGAAAGTTTTTTATATAAATGCAAGTATTTTATTTTCTTGTACATTATAATATTATTCTAAAATAACATATAATATGTACTTATAAACTAAACAACTTTTATATACAGTTTTACATATTTATAATTTAACTAATTTAAAATATAGTGCTAGAATGACCCCAAGGTATGGTCTCGATTTGGTTGGGTAGTATTTGTACCTTGTCATCATTTCGATTTATTACTACCTTATCTATTGTTTGAGAGTATAGTACATGTTTTATTGATTTAATAACATTCATTTTACATTTGAAGCTTTTATCAATTAAAAGCGCTTTTTTATAGTTACTCTGATGTAGTTGCTTCTTTATTGATTTAGTCACGCCTTTAGCCTTTTTTATTTCCCCTTTTATGGTTTTAATACAATATAACTTCGCCCTCAATCCTGTGAATTCACTGATAACTTCACCTCCAAGTTCATCTTTGAATAGACCCGGAATTTTTGCGTTAACTCTAGGCATCTGATAGCAATTATCAACTTCAAAATTACTAGTATCAAATTTTGGTATTTCTTCCCTCATATCATTATAAAAATCTGTGGTTTTTATGAAGTATAAAAGACTATCTGTATCAGTGTAACACAATCTTGCCTTGTTCTGATATTTAGTTTTAATGAAGTCGTAATGAAATTGATATAAATGTTGTTTTGCATATTCCAAAACTGTAAACCCAATATAGATTGGTCGATCAAGAGTTAGCTTTTCTGGGCTCAAATGTATGGCCGCAAAATTTTCTGAGAACACTGTAATATTCTTCAAGTTAGGTTTTGCAATTAATTTCTCTGCACCAAGTTTTTTATTTGTTATATTTTAATTATCACGCCAATTTGTTACTAACTTGATATTAACTTGTTTACGTCTATTTTCTATAGTTTTCCCGAAAATAGCGTTGTTTAATAATTTAAAAAAATCTTTTTCAAAATTTGAGGTTGAAGCTTGACGTAAACGAGTATTTAGGTCTATGTATTTCTGTAAATAGTTTTATTGTTTAAATGTTATAACGCGATGAATTTTCTTTAAAAGAAGCCCGTTTTTTACACATTCCTTTAAATGAACGTAATGAATTACGTATTTGAATTTATCATACAAGCTAGCAATTAATTTAGGAGCCTTTCCCCCGGGAGGAATAAACTTTTCTGCTGCAAAGGGTAAATCACGATGCGCATTATGTAGATGGTCCGGGTAGACTAAATCAACTTCTAAAATGTATCCGACATGTGAATCATCAGATATATTAATTATATCTAATTTTTCAATTTCTTCAGAAGTTAAAAAGCGAAAATTTGATATTGGCATTTTTCGTGTCATTGCATAAACATAAAGATTATTGCAGTCGAGATATACAGGGTGTAAAAAAAGGCTTAACGAAGCCTTAAGCCTCGCATTAGGTTTATCAAAACAAAACGCATGTGACAAAAATAATCGCTGGGAAACGACTTTTTTTTTGAGGCATTAAAAAAAATCAAGTATTTATTGCCCGCAATGTATAGCGCGCACGAAGTGCTAGACGAGGTGTTGTGTACGTATGGGCTACGCGGGGCGGGGCGGGGGCAAACGCGGAGCGCCTCGCTTTGCCCCTATCCCGCGCGCATCGTGTTCGTTTGTAACTTGTAGGCAGGCACAACCTACTAAAATTGCACAGAACACAAATTGCTAAACAAAAGTACCTACTTACCTACTCTTCATCCGTGTCGCCCAGCTCAGGCCTCTCCAAATGAACCAGCTGTGGCTCAAACTGTCGACTTCCCATCTCCAAACAAACACGCGCCCGAAACCGCGTGTTCTGATGCACTCTCTCGAGAATGCCTCCTCGCACCGACCGCTGTTTAAGGTCCTCAAACACGTCAATGATTTTTTGACGCATTTCGTCACCCGATGTGCATGGCCGGTCAAAAACTCTGTCTTTCACGTAGCCCCACAAAAAAAAGTCTAGCGGTGTTAAATCTGGTGACCTGGCTGGCCATGCGTGAGGCCCATACCTCCCGATCCAGTGGTCACCAAACAACTCCGTCAGGCGTTCACGTACTGGCCAAGGATGTTAACGATGTGAGGTGGTGCACCATCGAGTTGGAACCACGTCTCTCGCAGCTGGGCTAGTGGCATGTCGTCCAGAGCCTCCGTCGTTTCATAAAGACGCAATGCTTCGGATGCATTGCCATGAGCCATCCCATAGCAGAACACCATGTTCACAAACTCACGAGCACTAAACTGATGCCAAGGCATTTCTAAAACACTTCACTGTCACGAAAGTCACTGAAAAGATAACTGAACAACAACAAAAAGCACGCGAAAACAGAAAATTGCGATTTGCTAGCGCATTCGATGACGTAAGAAAACCGAACTAAATAAATTTCAAGTATGATTTTTGTTTTTGATTTCGCCGACGCTGACAAACGCCGGCCTTGCGACCGGCGCTTGCGGTTTCCTATTGGCTCGCGCGCGCGCCGCATCGCTTGCGGCGCGGGGAAAGCCCCCACTCCCCGCGAATCCGCGCTATCTGCTCTAAGATTTTTAACCGACTTATAATGATTGCTATTTTCTTTGCTAAGGATTTTGATCAAAGGGACAGGAATGAATTGTTTGTTTAGTAGGCAGTCATACCATGCTCAGTACATTTTATCATTTGTAAGTATTATTTTAAACCGAAAAAAGAAGGAATTCAGTCAAATGGCGGTACTAATACAGCCTTACAGCTTTATTTTTGTTTTGGTACATTTAAATCGAACAAAGTATTCGCTAAAATTTGCAATTCGTGATTTTTTGTATCTCAAAGAAGTCATTTGGTTGCTTACTGTAGTAAATAGTAATTAGAATGGTAAAAAGAAATTCAAAGAACATTAATGTTGTTTTTAGTTGAGTTTAATTTTACGAAAGAAGAAACCTTATTGCAATTGTACGGTTTAAATGAAGATCGAATGCAAAATTGTTGATAAAACTACACAGATAGCATAGCAATTGAAATGATATGAAACTTTATTTTATTGTCGGATTAGATCTTAATGCCTAGCTATAAATTAACTAAACCAATCATTTAGATGGAATGTTGCTAAATCCTTTAATGCAGGCGTTTTCATCAACAGGACTTGAATCTTACGTATTATCCATTTTTCAGTAACTTATTAACCGATGGAACTGTAAAGTACTCATCACCCGTATGAAACGAAAAAAAATCTTAAGTCATGATGTGGTACTACGCTACGCCATTTGATGTTAGTTTAATCGACCAAATTATCCGAAAATAAAGCCAGTAAAGTGTAATTTGTGAAACTGTAGTGGGTGTAGGTGGTATGTCTTAATCTTCTAATGGTTAAAGTGTAGGCTTTTGATCCTAAGGTTCGATGTTCGAATCCTAGGCTGGCAAGGCAAACAAAGTCAGAAAATCACCTACCTACTTAATGTTTCAATAAGTGATGATTATGTAAATGTATGAGTATGTTGTAACGTTTGTGTGAAATGTACTCACAATGCTGTGTAGTAAATAAATAATGAATCTACCTAAAGTTAGATTCATTAAGATGTCAACTTATTTACTAGCTAGCAACTTTTAACTCCCTTCCGAAATTGTTTGGTTGTTTAGTAGCGTTAGAATGATTGCTATCTGTTTTGGTAAGGATTTCGATCAAAGGGACATGAATGAATTGTTAAGGCATACCATGTACAGTACATTTTATCATTTGTAAGTATTATTGTAGTACCGAAAAAAAAAGAATTCAGTCAAATGACAGTACTAATGCAGACATACAGATTTATTTTTGTTTGGTACGTTTAAAATGAACAAACTATTCGCTACAATTATGTGAATTTTTGTATCTCAGAGAAGTTATTTTCTTGCTGACTGTAGTAATTAGAATGGTGAAAAGAAGTACTAAGAACCTTAATGTTGTTTTTAGTTATGAGCCTAATTTTACGAAAGGAGAAACCTCATTGATATGCGCGTAGGTTTGCGCTCGGAACTGTTGCTAAACCTTTTTAGCTAGGCGTACAGGACTTAAAATTTCCGTATCCCATTTACGTAAGTAAGAGAAAAAAGGTAAACATAAGAGTTATGGTAAGCTCGTTGTGAGAGTAAAATAATTTGATAGCTTGTTTTCATTTGTGTAATCGACCGAATTATTCAAATTAAACTAGCAGCTTACAAATTGTACGGTTTTAATGAAGGTCGAATGAAAAATTGTTGATCAAAGTAGGTTACACAGATAGCATAGCAATTGAATTGATATGAAACTTTATTTTTGTTTTTGCATACGAGCTTAGTTATAAATTAACTAAACCAATCATTTGGATGGAATGTTGCTAAATCCTTTTATGCATCTGCATGCAGCCTGCGCGTTTTCATCAACAGGACTTGAATCATACGCATTCAGTAACTTATCAACCATTGGAACTGTAAAGTACTCATTATTCGTATGAAACGAAAAAAAAACTTAAGTCATGATGTGGTACCTACTACGCAACGGCTAAAGCCTTATTTTGATGTTAATTTAATCGACCAAATTATCCGAAAATAAAGCCAATAAACTGTAATTTGTGAAACTTGAGTAGGTGTAGGTGGTAAGAAACTACGAGGCATGTCTTAATCTTTCTAATGGTTAAAGTGTAGGCTTTTGATCCTGAGGTTCGACGTTCGAAACCTAGGCTGGCAACGCAAACAGATTCAGAAAAATACCTACCTACTTAATCTATCAATAACTGGTGATTAGTTATTTTGTTAGTTCATTAAAATCAGGATCAAGTGGTAAAGTCAGCAAGCCGTTCATTTAACTTTTCGAAGAACGACACAACAGTTCAGCTACCAGCTGATCGAGCGGGGTGCGGGCATTGAACGAACGTTCATCGACCTCAACGCAAGCGTTACACAGCGAGTGCGCGCACACAATGAAGGACATTCGTGGTTGTGTGCGTGCGCGCGGTTTATTGCGGATTGCTGTCTTTAAAGCGATTTTTATGAAAAAGTTGCGAACATTTTCAACATGTTTCAAAAGAAAAAAGTTTTGTTACAACAAACAGAAAATTTTCATGCAAAGATCTTGAAAAAAAAACTTTCACTTTGACCCTAATTATCTCAGGAACTATTCATTTCCCAGGTATGATTTCCTGAAAAAAATTATCGTACAAATGAGTAGAATATGTGGTATTCGGCTTCGTTAAGCCTTTTTTTACACCCTGTATTAAATAAGTTGATGGCTCAGAGTTATCAAAATTTGGTAAATATTTATTATTAGCTTTAGCGTTTCGGAGAGAACATTGGGATAGACCACCACGTATTCCTTTTTCTATCATCTCATATATTTCTAAATCATTTATAAGCTCTAGCTGCACATCTGTATAAAGTAACATAGCATCCCAACTCAAGCTCGGGGCAGTTACATAATAAGCAGGGTCAAGTTTATAGTGCTGTAAAAAAGTATTTCTAAAATTTTTAAATATATCACAAAGTAACATGACGTCTGTTTTCAAATATAAATCTGTGTATTCACCTAAGGATTTTATATTAAACTTATTCCATACATTATTTGCATGTTCGTATTCTTCGTCAGTTATATGTTCACATTTAATACTATTGTAAAACGTTTCCTTAGAGGGGAGAACATCATCCTCATACTTAGAAAAGTTATCCATATAATCATATGGGTAAATACCCTTGCGGCACAATAATTTGATCTGTTCTTTTTCGTGAAACTCTTTTGCCAGAGAAACAAAATCTGTTTCATTTAAATTATTAGATAAATCATTCAAATTCGAGCTTAGAAATTGAAAAGAATCAATAAATTTGATTTGTATAGGATATGAACTATTTTTTGTTTGGATAATTTTTGTGACATATGTATTTTTCTTTTGATTGAGGTATAATTTTAAAGCACCCATCATATTTCGCTAACTCCTGAATAAAAAGGTGACAATCGTAATCAGCTAAGTTATGAAAAACAACTGGCACAAATTGACATACTTTGTACATCAGATTACAACGGGAATGTGCGGCACCTCTATACTGTGATGTAATGTGATCGTGATCTCTTACTTTATCGCCAAAGAGGAAATGGCCACAGATGTGACATTTCGAAGCATTTTTATAGTTTTCTTCTTGTTTTGATGATAAAGGTGTCATAGGTTTTTTAAAAGACAATACATGATAAATATTTTCTATATCGCTAATAAGATATTCGATAAATATTTTCTCACAATCTGGTCCTCTATATGAAACGTACTTATTCAAATTAGAATCATGCGAACAACAAATATAATAACCAAAGCAAGAAGGTTTGTGTAGTTTATAAACTCGCGTATTTTCGGTTTGATATACATCATGGTTTAAAAGAAGACTTTCAAAGTCAGCGTATATAACAAAATTATTTTTTTGTTGTCTTTCATAGTTTTTAAAATGTAAAGTTGTGTTTTTCTCTGGTAGAACTGTTATTATCTCATTGCACATATGTGAACAATACTTTATCTCAGTTGTGCAAAATTGTAAACATAACTCGCATAAATATATTTTGCCTTTATTAAGAGTTATTTGACGTTTGACCAAACATAATAAATCTTTTATAAAACAGTAGTGACCTCTACCATTTTTCTCAATATAGAGCAAATTTATATGATTTAATTTTCTCGATGAAGTCGCATATAAAGGACCAGTTACATTATCTTTATTATCTAATCCATACACATTAATACTCACTTCCTTATTCATCTTTTCAAACAATTTAATATCTTTATATGTCGGTGGAAACGTCATATCGTCTATATTTAATACTGTGCTATAATGTGGATATGAGTTAGTTCTGCATACATTTTTATTCTGAGGAAATAGGCCCGCAACAACGCTCCATAAAAAGCAATGGTTGTCATTGTTTTTAATATTTATACAACTTTTATTATTTTTTATTTTACTTGGTTAATCAATATAAGAAGCACCTCTTAATGGAGAATATTTATTAATGTTTATCTCTAAATGACTCATTAAAACACAACACCAACCAGACTCACAATGTTCAACTTCAGATATTTTTCTTTCAAATGTATAAATAGCATTCATAAATAATTCTTTGATGTCTGTACTTTGATAGACTATTTCATATTTTGTCATAAATGATTTGAGCTCTCGGTCATCTGATGTTGACTTCATAAAATAAGCAAACAGCTCGAAGTTTAGTTTAATACACTTATGCTTCATGAGACAATCACTGATTATTTTTATAATATCGTCTTGGCTGTCCATCAGGAAGGCCTCTGGCATGAGGTACTCGCCTGATGGATTTAGCCTATAAGACATAATTCTATTTTTAAACGCTGTAGCAATAATATTTATATTTTCATATTCTGATTTCAGTATGCAATTTAATTTATGTAAATTAGTTCTCAGATGAAATCGGTATTCATTGATAGGTATTTCAACTTGACAGTATTCACATTTCTTTAAATTGTTATAATCGGATCTTGACCCGTTGGTGGGTTGTACTGTAAAAGAAATACACAAACCAAAATTAATTTATCAATAATATTTAATTGATCATTTTATGTGTACATATTACTTTACAAACATCGTTATTTAATGGAATCATCCATTAAATAACGATGTTTGTAAAGTAATATGTAATGTGAATCATTGTAAGGATCACCTTACAATGATTTGAGTAAATAAGATTACAAAACATGATAAAACAACAGTACACTAATAATAATAATAATAATAGTAATTTAGGTTACAATACGTAATATAAACTGATATAATAATAGTATAGCGTATTTAAATACCGTATTTAATAATAATTACTTATAAATGTGGGAGGACAGCTTCTGTATTCTTTACGTGTTGCTATTAGAAAATTAGCAAGATGTTGCCATGCGTCAGTGTTTTCGTCTGTGCGATTTTTAACGCAAACAATCGAATGTCTCCAACGATTCATTGGCTGCACTTTTTCGATTTCATCGCACTTGTAAATTCGTAGGTCAATAAAATGCGTCCCGGGTTTATCATCGAACACCTGACGCGAATACCCGTTTGCAAGCCTACGCGATAAGTATGAAACGAGGGGTGTTGGTTTTTGACCAGGATTAGCAGGTACAATAACATCTTCTTCGTCGCTGTCGCTCCCGAAGAGATCATGCGCAGATGGTTTCTTCATGACGACAGGCCTGAATACCGGCTTCTTCTTTTTCGGTATTGGTGAGCGGGCAGGGCTTGCTCTCGACGTGCTCGCCTCCGACGAATGTTTTCTTCTCTGCTTTTTTTAAACTCGGGGACGAGGAGCCTCATCGTCGGACGGGAATAATAGGTCAGCGTTTGCTCGTTCTTGGGACTTGAAAATAATAAATAAATCAATAGTTTCATTAATAGTTTGCACGAAACAGTACTATACCTACTTTATCAATTACTTAGAAGTAAATAGCACAAATGATTATATCTCAACCTTAGAATATCTCAACATTTACAATTATGTATACTCGTATTGGTCAGTTAATATTGAAATCCTGAATAATAAATAATAATACTACCTCAATATAAAAACTGCATACTTAATTCTATAAAACTAAATAGAACATAACTGACTTTTACGTTAAGGAATACTGAATTAAAGAGTATGAAATACTTGAATACTCTACACGAATATTGAAAACCACAAAAATGAATATTATAAACTGAGGAAATGAGTGAACCTTGAGTGATGTTAAATGAAAAGAACTTACATTTTTTTAGAAGATTTGTTGCACTGCTTGGAGATCCTGTTTGTTGATGTTCTGCTTCCAGAAAGCACTGTGATGCTCCTGTTCATTTGTGTGGCTTAAATATCCCGAATTACACGTGATTGATGACCATATTTGAAATGCCTCGTGGCTAAAAGTGCAAAGTACAATCTAGCCCCCAAAATGGAAAATGCTTTGCCAACAAAAATAATACTACCAATAAACTTTTGTGCAACCAACACTGCTGTACATACTAGTTTTATACCGTGAGTTCATATGTGAGAATTTTAATCCTAACTCATATTATACATGTGAAAGTAACGTTGTTTGTTTGTTAGTTACTCTTTAACAAGTCAATTAGTCAATTTAGCATACACATAGTTAGGTATACAGAGTCGGAAATATATTTATTATGAAAATAAAATATTTACGAGAGAATAATAATTTTATAAAACCTATAATGAACTAAGTCGCGAGCCAAAGCTAGTGTTTTTTCACATAAGAGAAGTCACTTACCTAGCTCGCGGGCAATAAGTACATTTTCAATTAACAAACATAATTGGGAATATTTTTATTCATATAAGTAGATAATTGTAAAACTCTATAGCAGGGGTGCTTAGACTTTGCGCTCGATCGTACGATCTATCAATGTTCGCGGAAACGCACGCGGCCCGCTTGAGGTCGCGGGCCGCGGTTTTTGCGCGCCTGGCTGCTCAGCTCAGGCGCCTACCTGTCGCGAGATTCCTATTTCATCTTAACATTTTTGTATTAGTACTAAATAGATTAGAAAAACAATACGATTCTGAACTTTATTAACACTTTTTTAAAAGTTTATATAATACGGAAACGAAAAAAATGCTTCATTAAAAATTTAAATTTCATTCACTCGTCACGACGCTTACCATAAAGTTCTCCAATGTCGGTAAGTTAACTTACTGTTTTATTTTTGTGATCTAGTTTTATATATTTTTTCACTTTACATTGTTTTCATATCTAAATCGTATTACAAATTAATATAGGTACTATTTAGTCATATGTAGTTTTGTTAAAAATCCTTTTTATTTATTAGTTCATATTCATATTCATATTCATTTATTTCATTTTTTAGTAATACAATACACTTAGACACGTCAACTATACATTTACATGCAATTAAAAAATAAACATAATTATTTCAAATCAAAATCAATAATTAAAAGTTTCTAACTAAATTATTAAATTATTAACCACTTATTTACTTTTGATATATTTGTTTACAATATTAACGTGTTTTTTTTATTTATAATTTTTTCAGGACACGGAAGATATTTTTCCTTTTCAACCAATTCAAACTAGAAATCAAAGTGTTCTTGCACAACGCGTAAGCAACTACATGCAGCAGCAAGATAATTCTACGGAGGGTGCTGGAAACCATAAGAAGAAAAAGGATAATGAAACGCTTTATTCTTACATAAAGAGGCCTAAACACGGAAAAAAAATTGTTAGACTGGAGATATATAATGCTGAAAATATTCAAACTGCAATATTTTGTAAATGCAATGCTGATGTATGCATGCAATATGTTGTAGATAACGATAATATATATTTTGATGACGTATATAATTCTGTAAAAAGCTTGATGACAAAAATTCAAAATAGTATGGCCGAAAACTAAATTATGACAAAATGTAAGACTGTCAATAAATAAATGTATAGCTAAAAAAATAAAGAGTACTTAGGCAGGGGCGGATCTACTTAAAGGCTTTTTGGGCTGCAGCCCAGGGCCCCGCGAATACAGAGGGCCCCCAACCGAACTGAAACCAATTGACGATATTGTCAATAATAAAAATTATCTAGAATTTTAAAAAATCCGATCATGAGGTTGGCAACACTGCGATCAATCAACCCGAGTGCGCATCTATCAAACGGAACGGGGAATTCCCTGTCGCTTGTTTTCGGTCGGTGTATTCCGTGTATAGTATTGTCTATTACTGGGGACTTCCCTCCGCTTATCGCCCGACGCAATTTTGTTATTTTTCCGCACTTCTGCTATAGTCGACTATATTAACGAATTGACTTTGTTATTGTTAGAAATGTGTTTAGTGCGTGTGTTTAGTTTACTAAGTAATAGATAACTTAAAAGTTATAAGGACCGGACCTTTCTTTTAATTTACTAAAATTGAAAGTATTCAGCATAACTAGACTTCCTGCTTTTAATAGGCAGTAGGTAAGTAAAAAGAATTATAAAACATGACTTTTTATTTCAGTTTTCAAAACTAAATGAATCAAACTCGTTCGATATTTAATTATAATTTGTGAATTGCTACACTCATTACAAAGTAGGTATTAAAATTAAAAGTTCTATCCAGTTCTTTGTTTATTTTCAGAAAAATATCTTTTTTTACAATATGTCTGCTAGAAAATATAAAAGTGGAGCTGAAAAAAGAAAATTACAGTTTAGTCGAGAACAAGAAAGAAATAAATGCGCAAAAATTGAAACTTTTTTTAAATCGGAACATATAAACGCGAATGAAATAGCTATAAATCCATTAAAAAACGTAAAGGAAGGTATTTTATGCGAAGAGAATCTAACCGATGGCAGCAAAAAATCGCAAAACGAGGAAAAAAATACAAGTGATGAAAATATGCAAGATTTTGAAAACCAGAAAAAAAATACCAACGATGAAAATGTGCAATATCTTGACTTCCAGCAACCCTCTGGTTCCTCTGAAAATGAAATTGGTGTTCAGCAAAAGGGAGGTAATACCGATACCGAGGTGGAAAGAAATTTAGAAAATATTAAGTTTGAGTTTGAGAAATATGTTGACGTGGGCTTGTGGCCAGATTTGCTGAATAATGATTTTATTAATTTCGTCCTCTCACATGAAATGACTGACTTTCAAAATAAAGATCCGAAGAATATATATTCAGCTTCAATGAAGAAATATAAAGAACAAAACAGATCTTTTTCAAATAGGTATTTCACTAGAAAAATGAAAAATGGCCAATTACTGGAAAGATCTTGGTTATGTTATTCAAAAAGGGTTGGTACTGTTTTTTGTTTGACTTGCTAACTTTTTTCTAAAACTCCTTCTCAATACACAACCGGATTTTCTGATTGGAAACACATAGGATTTTGTTTAGAAAATCACGAAAATTCTAATGAACATAAGAATTCAATGTTAGTGTGGTTGACACGAAAAGAAAATAAGTCTGTTTTAGACAAGCAGCTTCAGGAGCAATTAAATAAAGAAACAGAATATTATCACAATGTCCTAAAACGGGTTATTGCAGTGCTAAAATTTCTGAGTATAAGAGGCTTAGCACTTAGAGGTTCCGAGGAAGTATTTGGTTCTCCACATAATGGTAATTTTATGGGTGCTCTAGAGCTATTGGCAGAATTCGACCCATTCATACGTGAACATATTGAACAACGAGAGCTACGACCAAACCCTGTAATATCATATTTATCAAAAACAGTATATGAGGAAATAATTGAGATTATGGGTAAACAGATAATTAAACAAATTATAACTGAAATAAATAACGACGACACAAAGTATTATTCAATTATGATGGATTCAACCCCAGATCTGTCTCACGATGACCAACTTGCTATTGTATTACGATACTGTTTTCGGGGAAAAGTGTATGAAAGATGTGTATCTTTCATTAAAATTAGTAGTCATACTGGCTTATATTTATTTAATATTCTACGAGCCTTTTTGGAAACAAATGGACTACTACTGGATAATTGCAGGGGACAGTCATATGACAACGCTGCTAATATGGCCGGAATCTACAATGGTGTACAAGCACTACTAAAAGAAAAAAATAAATCCGCGGATTACGTGCCATGTGCTGCGCATTCCCTTAACCTAGTTGGTCAAGAATCCGTGAAGGTTGCAACCGAAATTGTAATTTTTTTTGGAATAGTGCAACAAATATACGTTTTCTTCTCTGCTTCGACCCATAGGTGGGAACTGTTAAATCGTGAAACAAAACTAAAATTTACGTTAAAAAGTTTAAGCCAGACCAGATGGTCTTGTCACTTTGATGCTGTCAGAGCTTTGAAAAGTAATTATGATGGCATTATGAAAATTCTCAATAGTTTCGGCGAAAATGACGATGAAAAAGTTGATTTCCGAAAAGAGGCACGAAATTTATTTAATAAACTGGCGAAACTAGAAACTGCAATTTTGATTGTTTTTTGGGAAGAAATTTTGGAGAGATTTAATGTAGTTAATAAAAAAGTACAGAGCCCTGGTTTAGACATTGGTGAAGGCAATAAGTTAATTGTGTCATTAAAAGAGTTCGTGAAAAACATAAGGCAACAATCAGATCAGAAGCTAAAGGAATACGAAGAGAAAGCTAAAAAATTAAGTACTAGTGTGGGAACAGACTACAGTGACATAAATAAGAGACGCATTACTTTGAAATTTTCAGATAAATCTATAGATAAAGTCTCACTGAACTGCGCAGAAAAATTTAAAAGAGACACGCTTAACGTTGCGTTGGATAAGATGATTATGGATTTAAATAATAGAAGCCAAGCCTATGAGACCTATAGCAAAAAATTTAAATTTTTAATGGATTTGCAAGACAAAAATCAAGAACACATAGATCTGGAAAGTGTACGTAATATTATTGATTATTATCCAAATGACGTAGACGAACATTTAGTGAATGAGTGCATTCAGTTGAAATCTTACTTACTGCAATCTAAGACAGAGTCTTACACCTCTTGCAGTGAAATTTTTTGGCTAATTTATGAAAAGAAACTTTTTGATGTTTTCCCAAACTGCTATACTATCTTGAAGATTTTTTTAACGATGCCGATCACTAGCTGTGAAGCGGAGCGTTCTTTCTCCAGGATGTCGTATATAGAAAACAAATACAGGACAACAATGTCGAACTATCGACTAAATCATTTATCAGTTCTTTCGATAAATTGCGATTTAACAAAGGACCTACAGTGCGATGACCAAATAAAAGAATTTGCAGCACAAAAATGCAGAAAGGTTGCTTTATAATTTATATAACATAACCATTTATAACCCGTCAATTTATTTTGCAATAAATAATGTTTTAATAAATAAATAAAATATTTTGTTTTCCTATTTTCTTCCTGTACTTAACATATATTACATTACATATACCTACATCACTACAGAAAACAGTTTCTTGTCAAAATAGCAATTAGTTGAGTAATTAGGTAGAGCCCCTAAGCAGTATTAGCCCAGGGCCCCACAAATTCAAGATCCGCCTCTGTACTTAGGTACATATCCTTAGTTACTTACTCCTCGACATTCTTCTGGCTTCATGTCTCACTCTTTCTTGGTAACAGCTATACGGCTCTGGAATGGACTGCCCTCCAAAATAAGAAAATCTACAACAAAATTTTCCTTTAAAAAGGCTTTGAGGAGCCACTTCTCTGAATAAGTTTTTCTCCTTCTCTATCGATCTTCTCTGACATGTGTGATGTGTACAATTATATTATGTGTAAGTAGTTATGTATATATTATTATGATATTATATTATCTTTGGTATATTATGTAAGTAATTATTGTTATTTATGTATTCTTCTATTTTATTGATGCATTGCTTTTTTATTTCTTTTTCTTTGATGCACCGCCTGTGATATTTCTGTTTGGGCCAATGGTTGACTGGTAGAGAATGCTTTTAGCATTAAGTCCGCCATTTTGTACTTGATTTTACATGTGCAAAAAAGTGTAAATAAATAAAAAAAAAATATCCAACCTAATTAAAGTTTTTTATTTTTCAAATTGAATCTTTAAAAATATATTCCTTTATTTGACTATTTTATCAGTGTAGTAATACTTAATAAGTAAATATTTAGTAATACTTCATTTTACTTATTAATTACCTACAACTGCACTGTTAAAATCTTTAATTAGAGCATTACACCTACATTAATTCCCTCTCTGCTTTACTATAGTATAAGACAGAAAGGCAGCATTATTCATGCTCAGTAAAGGTGATGATTAGCCGATAGTAACATCGTAACCATACCTATATAATAAGTTACAAAGAATGTATCAAGAAGCTTAAAATATATTGGTATGTGTTGATATCTGAGTACCTAACATATCCATAACGATCACGCGTGTTAAAGTGTAAACGAAAGAGTTATATTACCACACTCATAAAATAATGTATTATATCTAGAATGATTTCAATAATGATTTCTGACAGACTCATGAAATTTATGTTTTAGATAAATAATTAAACTGATAGATGAATAGTTAAAAGTTAGATATTGAGGGATCTGGATCTGGATCTCTTCTGATCCAGATCCAGATCCCTCAATATTTAACTACTAATTTCGTATGGTAATAGATTATAGACGTTTAAACGAAATAACAACTGACGATAAATACCCTTTATAACATAACATAGCCGACCTTTTTGATAAATTAGGAAAATCCATATATTTTACCACCCTTGATTTAGCAAGTGGTTACCACCAAATTGAAATTGAAAACGAAGATCGTCAAAAGACAGCTTTTAGTACTCAAGCAGGACATTATGAATTTTCACGTATGCCGTTTGGATTAAAAACAGCACCTGCTACATTCCAACGCGCTATGGATAATGTTCTACGTGGTCTACAAGGACTACACTGTTTAGTTTACTTAGATGACATAATTATTTACAGCCCTAGTTTACAAGAACATATACAAAGCTTAAGAAAGATATTTGACAGACTTAGAGAAACCAACTTAAAGGTACAATTAGACAAGTCAGAATTTGTACGTAAAGAAGTTGTATATTTGGGACACACTATTACGAAAGAAGGTCTTAAACCGAATAACGATAAAATTAAAGCAATCTTAGCTTTCCCCATCCCTTAAACAACAACCGAAATTAAAAGTTTCTTAGGATTAATAGGTTACTACCGAAAATTTGTCAAAGATTTCGCAAAAATAACGCAACCCCTAACAAACTGTCTTAAAAAGAACAAAATAATAATAGATGAAAAATATAAAACAGCATTTGAAAAATGTAAAAAACTATTAACAAACGCACCCCTACTTCAATATCCAGATTTTGAAAAACCTTTTGTTTTAACAACGGACGCTTCAAACTTCGCAATAGGAGCTGTATTGTCTCAAGGCGTAGTAGGAAGTAATAAACCGATTGCTTATGCGAGTCGTACGTTAAACGAAACGGAAACAAGATATAGTACCATAGAGAAAGAATTGTTAGCTATTATATAGGCAGTAAAACATTTTAGACCATACTTATATGTAAGAAAATTCACAATCTATACAGATCATGATCACTCGTGCGGAGATGTGGGACACAGACTAATCATTGATAAACTTTATGACGATATAATAAATGATTTGAGTCAGTCGGCCACTGTCAGTTTCCTGGCTAAATCAAGTACTCTGCGAAAGAAAAAAACCTGTAGTTGGGTGGAATAAGCACGTGGGTGAGGCTCACAGGAAGGCTAGGTGTAAGTTTCAAACTTGGGTATTTTATGGCAAACCAAATTCTGGTCCAATTTACAATGAAATGAATGAAAGCCGTAGGATGTTTAAGTCTCGTTTAAAATGGTGTCAAAATCATAAAGAACAGCTAAAAATGGACATCATCGCTTCTCACCATGCAAAACAAGATTTTCGTAACTTTTGGAAAGCTACTAATAAACTGAGTGCTAAGCCGGGCCTCCCGGTGAGCGTCGATGGCGTCAATGATCCCAAATGTATAGCTGACTTATTTAAAGATCTTTTTTGTATAAAATCACCGTTGGGGCCATCACAGCCACAGAGTGGTCTGGGGCCGAGTGGTCAGGAGATAGTCACTAGGTTTACAGCTAAGGAGATTAGAAATGTAATAAAGTCTATGACCAGAGGAAAGTCTCCTGGCCATGATGGCCTCAGTATTGAGCACCTTCAACACGCGGGCCCACACTTGGCTAGGGTGCTTGCTATGCTCTTCAACCTTTGTATAGGACATGCATACCTGCCGGATAATATGATTAGAACAATGGTAGTGCCGATTGTTAAAAACAGAACAGGGGATGTAAGTGACAAAACTAATTACAGACCAATCTCGTTAGCCACCATAATCGCTAAAGTGCTTGACAGTCTGCTTAATTCTCAATTAGACAATTTTATTAAGTTGCATGACAACCAGTTTGGTTTTAGACCAGGGCTCTCCACGGACACTGCCATCTTGTGTTTGAAGCAGACTGTCAAGTACTACACTGAACGCAACACACCCGTATTTGCATGTTTTCTAGACCTATCAAAGGCATTTGACCTGGTTTACTATGACATTTTATTGCAAAAACTTAGTGATATCAATGTGCCGACAGAATTAAATAATATTTTTAAATTTTGGTATCAAAATCAGGTCACTTTTGTAAAATGGTCAAACACATTATCAGAGCCATATGGGTTGGAGTGCGGGGTGAGGCAGGGTGGACTGACCTCTCCAAAGCTTTTTAATTTATACATTAACGCGTTAATAGAGGAGCTCAGCAGCACCCATGTCGGCTGTCATATTGACGGCATTTGTCTTAATAATCTTAGTTATGCAGACGACATGGTGCTGCTGAGCGCCTCGGTTTGTGGTCTCTGAGGCTGTTAAAAATTTGTGAAAGGTATGCTCTCGCCCACGGATTGACATACAATGTTAAGAAAAGCGAATGCATGGTGTTTCAGGCCAGAGGAAAATGTCTCTCTACGGTGCCGCCTGTCAAGCTAAACGGTACACCTTTAAGGAGAGTGGACCATTTTAAATATCTTGGACATATAGTTACCTCTGACCTGAAAGACAATGCAGATATTGAGAGAGAGCGCAGGGCGCTGTCTGTGAGAGCTAATATGATAGCCCGGAGGTTTGCACGTTGCTCCACTGAGGTCAAGGTTACTCTTTTCAGAGCTTATTGTTCATCCTTCTACACGAGCAGCCTCTGGATCAGCTACACACGGAAACAGTACAGCGCACTGCGCATACAGTATAACAATGCATTCAGGACGCTGATGGGGCTGCCTCGATTCTGTAGCGCGTCAGGGATGTTCGCTGAGGCGCGAGTGGACTGCTTTTATACCACCATACGCAAGCGGTGCACGTCCCTGGTGCGCAGGGTGGGGGCCGGCGCCAGCAGCGTCCTGGGCATGTTTGCAGCGAGGCTTGACTGTCAGTACTTGAATCACTGCTCAATGATTCATGTACTGGCTAATAATTGAATAAAATGTATTTAAGTTAATTGAATTTAGTATTTAGATTGGTTGAATTTGATATTTGGATTGATTGAATTTGATATTTGAATTAATTGAATTTAATATTTAAGTTAATTGAATTTAATATTTAAATTGATTGATTTTGACATTTGACTTAATTGCTTAATTGATATTTGAATTGATTAAATTTAATATGTTAATATGCTGATTAATGATTTTTTACTAACACTAGGTTAAGAATTTTTAAATTGTTACTAACACAACAATTCTGTAATTTAATGATCCCTGATGGTCGAAATAAATAAAAATTTAATTTAATTTAATTTAAACCAAATCAAATAATAGTAGATTCATGGAAACTAGATAAATTAGAAATCGTAGACGTATCTAACCCTAAACAAAGGATATTAGAAATAAATTTACCAATCGATCGTTTAGACTTAGTTAAAGATTTTCTAAAAACATTTACAAAACCTAAAGTAAAACATTTTTTACATTTTACAGACCCTAATCAAAGAAAAGTTTTCGTAAAAGCAGTAAAAGAATTGTTTAAAAAAGACACAGTACGCTTCTTTGAATGTACTGAAAGAATAATAAATGTAACCGACGAAAAAGAACAGCGTGAAATTATATTGATACACCATCAAGGTAAAACATGCCATCGTGGAATAAGAGAAACTTTAATGAAACTTAAACGTAGTTATTATTGCCCAAAAATGGAAGAAACTATATCAAGCGTCATAAATGCTTGCGAAATATGTAGAAAAATGAAATACGATAGAAAACCCTTTAAACCACAACTTCAATTAACTCAAACAAAACCTTTTGCAGAACTATTTATGGACTTATTTAATATTGAAGGCAAATACTTTTAAACTATTGTAGACGCGTTTAGCAAATTAGGACAAGCTATAGAAATACCAAATAGATCGACACCGGAAGTCGTGAGAGCATTACTTAAATACTTCTCTTTTTACGGTACCCCAACTAAGTTAAATTGTGATCCCGGATCGGAATTTAACAATGCGTTATTAAAAGAAATGTTAGCTTTTCATAAAATTGAGTTACACATAGGCACCCCTCATAATCCTAATTCAATGGGAATTTTGGAAAGATTCCACTTTACAATAATAGAGATATATAGACTAGCTAAATTTGAACAGAAATTCACAGACGCAGTATCAGTTATGACATACGCGATAATGGCCTATAACCAGTCCATACACTCAACAACTGGATTAACACCATTTGAAGTAACGTTTGGTCATACTGAATCTTCAAGTCCATTTAATGTAGAGTTTAACCACCACTATACTCAACAATTAATTAAAGAACACGCGCGAAAAACTGAATATTTGTATAAATACTTAACCGACAAAATAATTGAAACTAAAGAAATAATAAGGAAAAAGAAAGGCGGTGAAACCGATTTTGATGTAAACATAGGAGATACAGTTTTTATTAAAGGAGTAAATGTTAGACGCAGTAAGGATAAACCGCGTAATCAAAAGGCCGAAATTTCTGGCGAAATTAGTAGAAACGTAGCCCCAGTTATTTCGAAAAATAGACAAACACGAGTCCCAATTAAAGACATAAAACGTCCTCCGCAGGTTCCTCCTGCTCCTGACGATCCTGAAAACCCTCGCCCTGGGCCTTCAAGTAGACAAGATTAAAAGAAATCCTGGATTACTACCCGTTAAAGAAGGTCAAGCGATAGTGAGCCAAGATCAGTGGACAGTAATTAAAGTTTTGAATTTGACACAAATCCAAGACGACTTGGAATACAACATTAATAGATATAAGGAATTTAAAAATAACATTAAACATAATTTTAAAATAGGTAACTCATTAGAGTACAATAACGTTAAATCACAGACCGATCACGCAATGTCTCATACAATAGAAAAGTTTAAGCAATTAGTCCCCGTTAGTCGTAAAAAACGTGGATTAATAAATCCCTTAAGAACAGTTATTAAAGCCATAACAGGAAATCTCGATAATGATGACGCTATAAGATATGATGACATGATAAAGGATTTAAAGACGAAACAAGATGCAATAGCAAATAAAATAACGATATTATCCGAAATGGCGGGAATAATAGCAAATAACACAAATGCAACCAGACACAATTTTGTCCAAATAAATCGCGAATTATTAAGTATTAAACATCAGTTAAATGAAACAACCATTTATAGAATAGAAGAAAAGATTAAGTGGGTATTCCACCTATTTTTACACAATTTTCAAGTGATCTTAATAAACTTGGATGAAATTGAGACTGCAGTAGCTTTTACTAGAGTTAAGATATTACATCAATCAATAATCGACAATAAAGAACTGTTAGAAGTCTTAAAACAAATCGAAGAAACTAATAAATTAGTATTCCCCGCGAAACTGGCTAATCTTATTAAAATAGAGCAAACTATAGAGTTTAAAGCTTATTTTAAAGACAAACAAATAACGTTCATCATGAATATTCCTTTGGCTACCCAAGAATTGTATAACTATTATAAAGTCCTTCCTTTACCTGTCCTAAACACCAAAAATATTACCACAATTATTGCCCCTAAATTTCCTTATATACTGGTACAAGAAGCGAAAACTTGGTCACTCCCCAAACCATGTCAAGAGGTTGATGAAAAATTTTTCCTTTGCCGTGATATGGATATAACTACACATGAACAAGACTTATGTACTTCAAGCTTAATGAAATCCGAAACATTCATAACTACATGTCACCCTATACCTGTGATTATTAATAACCTATACATCAAATCTTTCTGTGACAATTGGTGGATTGTCTATTCCAGAAACCTTGTGATTCTAAAGGAAACCTGTAAAGGAGAAAATACCCGAAAACAACTCCTAGGAACTTATCTTATTAGTATGGATGGATTTTGTGAAATTCAAATACATGACACTATATTGAGAAGACATCATTCTGGTGCAAGAAGTACATTACATCATTCTATTTAAGTACATATGTGATATGAAAGCAATGTTTTGATGTAGGTTGACGTGCTGGCTACAATAATTGAACATTTTCAATTTAGTTTTTTTTAAAACTGATTTGTTTTAAATTATTAATAACTTAGTTACAATGAGTACTAGAGACAAGTCGGTTTTGAGTAGAGTATGCCCAGGTCATTTACGCAGTACCTTGCATAAAATGTATACTGCTGTTTATTACGATATAGGGATAGAGAAAGTTAGTTTCGCATTTAGAGGGCGCACAGTTTCTTATCGCATAATGTCAACTTGTAGGTCTGACATTTCGAAGAAGAATGAATGCAAGGTACGACGAAATTTAACGGGTAAATGCACACTCGTTATGGGCATTATCGCCGAGCATTCGCAGGAACGTTACATTACATGGGAATGCTTTGGAAACTGAGCTTTAGCCTGTATTTTACCATTCGTAAGAACGTTACATTACACAGAAAAGCTCTAGAAAATGTACGTAGTTTTTGATATTCTTACAAAATAATCAAATAACTTAGCTATTGCATCCACCAATAACTAAAACTATGAAAATTAGTACAACAGGTCCTATTTACATAATCAAATTACTTTGCATTATCAAATTTTTTTCTTACACATGATATACAATTCAAAAACAAAAATGACTACCCATCAAAGTAAATTAAATGCCCTTTCCAAAAATATGGCACATTTGTACATTATGTAAAAGAAAAGATATGGAAAGATATTGGAGCACAATTATTCAAGAAACTAAACCAAGCGACAATATGGTTTTATATCCGACATTGTCAAGACTTGTATCTGCCCTCCTGTATTTTCCTCATTCCAGTGCAGCTGTGGAGAGGATATTTTCTTCAATTAACCTAATCAAAACGAAACAAAGAAATCGTTTAGCCTTGCTATGACATAGAGATTGATCATGACTTGTTGTCTAAAATTAATAGACATTTATAAATATTCATATCTTTTTTTTACTTATTCCACCTTATACTCTATATACCTAAGTGACAATTAAAGTACACGGGGTGGTTAATTACAGATAAATTATACAGATTACCAATGCCAAATATGGATTTTTTACAGGTATTCTTAAAATTAATTAATAACGATTTCATACAGATTTTAGAAATCTTTGTTACAGATATTGCCTTAAAAAATCTGGCATCACTGATTTTCATTAATATCATTAATTGTTGTTACAGGACAAATACTCGCAGTTCCATTGCGGACGATCTCTTTGGGGACGACTTAGAGCAGCCAAAGCAGGGGCAAGTTCAGCCGCTGTGGTCTTCACTGTCGCGACGAGTCGCCGGAGGTGTGAATCGGCAGGCCGTTCTCGTGGAAGACGGTGAGGTCTTTGTAGACGTCAGAGTCTACAACACTGCCGACATTCAGAATTTGTCATCCCGCGATGGCTCTGACAAGTGAAGCGCTTAGCTAAGGCTGCAAACTACGCACGACGATCCATTTTGAAGCGCCATAAAAGAACTTTTTAGTAGCCAAAAACACCGATTTAAGTGATCCGGTGTTAAAAAATATTATAATAGGTAATATTAACGAAGACCCGAAACCGGTTGTAATACACTGTATCACTGATAATATTAAATATTTACTAATATTGAAATAAATAAAATTATACGATATTTGCTGTTCTTATTTGGTTTCTTATTTAAGTACATATGTGATATGAAAGCAATGTTTTGATGTAGGTTGACGTGCTGGCTACAATAATTGAACATTTTCAATTTAGTTTTTTTTAAAACTGATTTGTTTTAAATTATTAATAACTTAGTTACAATGAGTACTAGAGACAAGTCGGTTTTGAGTAGAGTATGCCCAGGTCATTTACGCAGTACCTTGCATAAAATGTATACTGCTGTTTATTACGATATAGGGATAGAGAAAGTTAGTTTCGCATTTAGAGGGCGCACAGTTTCTTATCGCATAATGTCAACTTGTAGGTCTGACATTTCGAAGAAGAATGAATGCAAGGTACGACGAAATTTAACGGGTAAATGCACACTCGTTATGGGCATTATCGCCGAGCATTCGCAGGAACGTTACATTACATGGGAATGCTTTGGAAACTGAGCTTTAGCCTGTATTTTACCATTCGTAAGAACGTTACATTACACAGAAAAGCTCTAGAAAATGTACGTAGTTTTTGATATTCTTACAAAATAATCAAATAACTTAGCTATTGCATCCACCAATAACTAAAACTATGAAAATTAGTACAACAGGTCCTATTTACATAATCAAATTACTTTGCATTATCAAATTTTTTTCTTACACATGATATACAATTCAAAAACAAAAATGACTACCCATCAAAGTAAATTAAATGCCCTTTCCAAAAATATGGCACATTTGTACATTATGTAAAAGAAAAGATATGGAAAGATATTGGAGCACAATTATTCAAGAAACTAAACCAAGCGACAATATGGTTTTATATCCGACATTGTCAAGACTTGTATCTGCCCTCCTGTATTTTCCTCATTCCAGTGCAGCTGTGGAGAGGATATTTTCTTCAATTAACCTAATCAAAACGAAACAAAGAAATCGTTTAGCCTTGCTATGACATAGAGATTGATCATGACTTGTTGTCTAAAATTAATAGACATTTATAAATATTCATATCTTTTTTTTACTTATTCCACCTTATACTCTATATACCTAAGTGACAATTAAAGTACACGGGGTGGTTAATTACAGATAAATTATACAGATTACCAATGCCAAATATGGATTTTTTACAGGTATTCTTAAAATTAATTAATAACGATTTCATACAGATTTTAGAAATCTTTGTTACAGATATTGCCTTAAAAAATCTGGCATCACTGATTTTCATTAATATCATTAATTGTTGTTACAGGACAAATACTCGCAGTTCCATTGCGGACGATCTCTTTGGGGACGACTTAGAGCAGCCAAAGCAGGGGCAAGTTCAGCCGCTGTGGTCTTCACTGTCGCGACGAGTCGCCGGAGGTGTGAATCGGCAGGCCGTTCTCGTGGAAGACGGTGAGGTCTTTGTAGACGTCAGAGTCTACAACACTGCCGACATTCAGAATTTGTCATCCCGCGATGGCTCTGACAAGTGAAGCGCTTAGCTAAGGCTGCAAACTACGCACGACGATCCATTTTGAAGCGCCATAAAAGAACTTTTTAGTAGCCAAAAACACCGATTTAAGTGATCCGGTGTTAAAAAATATTATAATAGGTAATATTAACGAAGACCCGAAACCGGTTGTAATACACTGTATCACTGATAATATTAAATATTTACTAATATTGAAATAAATAAAATTATACGATATTTGCTGTTCTTATTTGGTTTCTTATTTAAGTACATATGTGATATGAAAGCAATGTTTTGATGTAGGTTGACGTGCTGGCTACAATAATTGAACATTTTCAATTTAGTTTTTTTTAAAACTGATTTGTTTTAAATTATTAATAACTTAGTTACAATGAGTACTAGAGACAAGTCGGTTTTGAGTAGAGTATGCCCAGGTCATTTACGCAGTACCTTGCATAAAATGTATACTGCTGTTTATTACGATATAGGGATAGAGAAAGTTAGTTTCGCATTTAGAGGGCGCACAGTTTCTTATCGCATAATGTCAACTTGTAGGTCTGACATTTCGAAGAAGAATGAATGCAAGGTACGACGAAATTTAACGGGTAAATGCACACTCGTTATGGGCATTATCGCCGAGCATTCGCAGGAACGTTACATTACATGGGAATGCTTTGGAAACTGAGCTTTAGCCTGTATTTTACCATTCGTAAGAACGTTACATTACACAGAAAAGCTCTAGAAAATGTACGTAGTTTTTGATATTCTTACAAAATAATCAAATAACTTAGCTATTGCATCCACCAATAACTAAAACTATGAAAATTAGTACAACAGGTCCTATTTACATAATCAAATTACTTTGCATTATCAAATTTTTTTCTTACACATGATATACAATTCAAAAACAAAAATGACTACCCATCAAAGTAAATTAAATGCCCTTTCCAAAAATATGGCACATTTGTACATTATGTAAAAGAAAAGATATGGAAAGATATTGGAGCACAATTATTCAAGAAACTAAACCAAGCGACAATATGGTTTTATATCCGACATTGTCAAGACTTGTATCTGCCCTCCTGTATTTTCCTCATTCCAGTGCAGCTGTGGAGAGGATATTTTCTTCAATTAACCTAATCAAAACGAAACAAAGAAATCGTTTAGCCTTGCTATGACATAGAGATTGATCATGACTTGTTGTCTAAAATTAATAGACATTTATAAATATTCATATCTTTTTTTTACTTATTCCACCTTATACTCTATATACCTAAGTGACAATTAAAGTACACGGGGTGGTTAATTACAGATAAATTATACAGATTACCAATGCCAAATATGGATTTTTTACAGGTATTCTTAAAATTAATTAATAACGATTTCATACAGATTTTAGAAATCTTTGTTACAGATATTGCCTTAAAAAATCTGGCATCACTGATTTTCATTAATATCATTAATTGTTGTTACAGGACAAATACTCGCAGTTCCATTGCGGACGATCTCTTTGGGGACGACTTAGAGCAGCCAAAGCAGGGGCAAGTTCAGCCGCTGTGGTCTTCACTGTCGCGACGAGTCGCCGGAGGTGTGAATCGGCAGGCCGTTCTCGTGGAAGACGGTGAGGTCTTTGTAGACGTCAGAGTCTACAACACTGCCGACATTCAGAATTTGTCATCCCGCGATGGCTCTGACAAGTGAAGCGCTTAGCTAAGGCTGCAAACTACGCACGACGATCCATTTTGAAGCGCCATAAAAGAACTTTTTAGTAGCCAAAAACACCGATTTAAGTGATCCGGTGTTAAAAAATATTATAATAGGTAATATTAACGAAGACCCGAAACCGGTTGTAATACACTGTATCACTGATAATATTAAATATTTACTAATATTGAAATAAATAAAATTATACGATATTTGCTGTTCTTATTTGGTTTCTTATTTAAGTACATATGTGATATGAAAGCAATGTTTTGATGTAGGTTGACGTGCTGGCTACAATAATTGAACATTTTCAATTTAGTTTTTTTTAAAACTGATTTGTTTTAAATTATTAATAACTTAGTTACAATGAGTACTAGAGACAAGTCGGTTTTGAGTAGAGTATGCCCAGGTCATTTACGCAGTACCTTGCATAAAATGTATACTGCTGTTTATTACGATATAGGGATAGAGAAAGTTAGTTTCGCATTTAGAGGGCGCACAGTTTCTTATCGCATAATGTCAACTTGTAGGTCTGACATTTCGAAGAAGAATGAATGCAAGGTACGACGAAATTTAACGGGTAAATGCACACTCGTTATGGGCATTATCGCCGAGCATTCGCAGGAACGTTACATTACATGGGAATGCTTTGGAAACTGAGCTTTAGCCTGTATTTTACCATTCGTAAGAACGTTACATTACACAGAAAAGCTCTAGAAAATGTACGTAGTTTTTGATATTCTTACAAAATAATCAAATAACTTAGCTATTGCATCCACCAATAACTAAAACTATGAAAATTAGTACAACAGGTCCTATTTACATAATCAAATTACTTTGCATTATCAAATTTTTTTCTTACACATGATATACAATTCAAAAACAAAAATGACTACCCATCAAAGTAAATTAAATGCCCTTTCCAAAAATATGGCACATTTGTACATTATGTAAAAGAAAAGATATGGAAAGATATTGGAGCACAATTATTCAAGAAACTAAACCAAGCGACAATATGGTTTTATATCCGACATTGTCAAGACTTGTATCTGCCCTCCTGTATTTTCCTCATTCCAGTGCAGCTGTGGAGAGGATATTTTCTTCAATTAACCTAATCAAAACGAAACAAAGAAATCGTTTAGCCTTGCTATGACATAGAGATTGATCATGACTTGTTGTCTAAAATTAATAGACATTTATAAATATTCATATCTTTTTTTTACTTATTCCACCTTATACTCTATATACCTAAGTGACAATTAAAGTACACGGGGTGGTTAATTACAGATAAATTATACAGATTACCAATGCCAAATATGGATTTTTTACAGGTATTCTTAAAATTAATTAATAACGATTTCATACAGATTTTAGAAATCTTTGTTACAGATATTGCCTTAAAAAATCTGGCATCACTGATTTTCATTAATATCATTAATTGTTGTTACAGGACAAATACTCGCAGTTCCATTGCGGACGATCTCTTTGGGGACGACTTAGAGCAGCCAAAGCAGGGGCAAGTTCAGCCGCTGTGGTCTTCACTGTCGCGACGAGTCGCCGGAGGTGTGAATCGGCAGGCCGTTCTCGTGGAAGACGGTGAGGTCTTTGTAGACGTCAGAGTCTACAACACTGCCGACATTCAGAATTTGTCATCCCGCGATGGCTCTGACAAGTGAAGCGCTTAGCTAAGGCTGCAAACTACGCACGACGATCCATTTTGAAGCGCCATAAAAGAACTTTTTAGTAGCCAAAAACACCGATTTAAGTGATCCGGTGTTAAAAAATATTATAATAGGTAATATTAACGAAGACCCGAAACCGGTTGTAATACACTGTATCACTGATAATATTAAATATTTACTAATATTGAAATAAATAAAATTATACGATATTTGCTGTTCTTATTTGGTTTCTTATTTAAGTACATATGTGATATGAAAGCAATGTTTTGATGTAGGTTGACGTGCTGGCTACAATAATTGAACATTTTCAATTTAGTTTTTTTTAAAACTGATTTGTTTTAAATTATTAATAACTTAGTTACAATGAGTACTAGAGACAAGTCGGTTTTGAGTAGAGTATGCCCAGGTCATTTACGCAGTACCTTGCATAAAATGTATACTGCTGTTTATTACGATATAGGGATAGAGAAAGTTAGTTTCGCATTTAGAGGGCGCACAGTTTCTTATCGCATAATGTCAACTTGTAGGTCTGACATTTCGAAGAAGAATGAATGCAAGGTACGACGAAATTTAACGGGTAAATGCACACTCGTTATGGGCATTATCGCCGAGCATTCGCAGGAACGTTACATTACATGGGAATGCTTTGGAAACTGAGCTTTAGCCTGTATTTTACCATTCGTAAGAACGTTACATTACACAGAAAAGCTCTAGAAAATGTACGTAGTTTTTGATATTCTTACAAAATAATCAAATAACTTAGCTATTGCATCCACCAATAACTAAAACTATGAAAATTAGTACAACAGGTCCTATTTACATAATCAAATTACTTTGCATTATCAAATTTTTTTCTTACACATGATATACAATTCAAAAACAAAAATGACTACCCATCAAAGTAAATTAAATGCCCTTTCCAAAAATATGGCACATTTGTACATTATGTAAAAGAAAAGATATGGAAAGATATTGGAGCACAATTATTCAAGAAACTAAACCAAGCGACAATATGGTTTTATATCCGACATTGTCAAGACTTGTATCTGCCCTCCTGTATTTTCCTCATTCCAGTGCAGCTGTGGAGAGGATATTTTCTTCAATTAACCTAATCAAAACGAAACAAAGAAATCGTTTAGCCTTGCTATGACATAGAGATTGATCATGACTTGTTGTCTAAAATTAATAGACATTTATAAATATTCATATCTTTTTTTTACTTATTCCACCTTATACTCTATATACCTAAGTGACAATTAAAGTACACGGGGTGGTTAATTACAGATAAATTATACAGATTACCAATGCCAAATATGGATTTTTTACAGGTATTCTTAAAATTAATTAATAACGATTTCATACAGATTTTAGAAATCTTTGTTACAGATATTGCCTTAAAAAATCTGGCATCACTGATTTTCATTAATATCATTAATTGTTGTTACAGGACAAATACTCGCAGTTCCATTGCGGACGATCTCTTTGGGGACGACTTAGAGCAGCCAAAGCAGGGGCAAGTTCAGCCGCTGTGGTCTTCACTGTCGCGACGAGTCGCCGGAGGTGTGAATCGGCAGGCCGTTCTCGTGGAAGACGGTGAGGTCTTTGTAGACGTCAGAGTCTACAACACTGCCGACATTCAGAATTTGTCATCCCGCGATGGCTCTGACAAGTGAAGCGCTTAGCTAAGGCTGCAAACTACGCACGACGATCCATTTTGAAGCGCCATAAAAGAACTTTTTAGTAGCCAAAAACACCGATTTAAGTGATCCGGTGTTAAAAAATATTATAATAGGTAATATTAACGAAGACCCGAAACCGGTTGTAATACACTGTATCACTGATAATATTAAATATTTACTAATATTGAAATAAATAAAATTATACGATATTTGCTGTTCTTATTTGGTTTCTTATTTAAGTACATATGTGATATGAAAGCAATGTTTTGATGTAGGTTGACGTGCTGGCTACAATAATTGAACATTTTCAATTTAGTTTTTTTTAAAACTGATTTGTTTTAAATTATTAATAACTTAGTTACAATGAGTACTAGAGACAAGTCGGTTTTGAGTAGAGTATGCCCAGGTCATTTACGCAGTACCTTGCATAAAATGTATACTGCTGTTTATTACGATATAGGGATAGAGAAAGTTAGTTTCGCATTTAGAGGGCGCACAGTTTCTTATCGCATAATGTCAACTTGTAGGTCTGACATTTCGAAGAAGAATGAATGCAAGGTACGACGAAATTTAACGGGTAAATGCACACTCGTTATGGGCATTATCGCCGAGCATTCGCAGGAACGTTACATTACATGGGAATGCTTTGGAAACTGAGCTTTAGCCTGTATTTTACCATTCGTAAGAACGTTACATTACACAGAAAAGCTCTAGAAAATGTACGTAGTTTTTGATATTCTTACAAAATAATCAAATAACTTAGCTATTGCATCCACCAATAACTAAAACTATGAAAATTAGTACAACAGGTCCTATTTACATAATCAAATTACTTTGCATTATCAAATTTTTTTCTTACACATGATATACAATTCAAAAACAAAAATGACTACCCATCAAAGTAAATTAAATGCCCTTTCCAAAAATATGGCACATTTGTACATTATGTAAAAGAAAAGATATGGAAAGATATTGGAGCACAATTATTCAAGAAACTAAACCAAGCGACAATATGGTTTTATATCCGACATTGTCAAGACTTGTATCTGCCCTCCTGTATTTTCCTCATTCCAGTGCAGCTGTGGAGAGGATATTTTCTTCAATTAACCTAATCAAAACGAAACAAAGAAATCGTTTAGCCTTGCTATGACATAGAGATTGATCATGACTTGTTGTCTAAAATTAATAGACATTTATAAATATTCATATCTTTTTTTTACTTATTCCACCTTATACTCTATATACCTAAGTGACAATTAAAGTACACGGGGTGGTTAATTACAGATAAATTATACAGATTACCAATGCCAAATATGGATTTTTTACAGGTATTCTTAAAATTAATTAATAACGATTTCATACAGATTTTAGAAATCTTTGTTACAGATATTGCCTTAAAAAATCTGGCATCACTGATTTTCATTAATATCATTAATTGTTGTTACAGGACAAATACTCGCAGTTCCATTGCGGACGATCTCTTTGGGGACGACTTAGAGCAGCCAAAGCAGGGGCAAGTTCAGCCGCTGTGGTCTTCACTGTCGCGACGAGTCGCCGGAGGTGTGAATCGGCAGGCCGTTCTCGTGGAAGACGGTGAGGTCTTTGTAGACGTCAGAGTCTACAACACTGCCGACATTCAGAATTTGTCATCCCGCGATGGCTCTGACAAGTGAAGCGCTTAGCTAAGGCTGCAAACTACGCACGACGATCCATTTTGAAGCGCCATAAAAGAACTTTTTAGTAGCCAAAAACACCGATTTAAGTGATCCGGTGTTAAAAAATATTATAATAGGTAATATTAACGAAGACCCGAAACCGGTTGTAATACACTGTATCACTGATAATATTAAATATTTACTAATATTGAAATAAATAAAATTATACGATATTTGCTGTTCTTATTTGGTTTCTTATTTAAGTACATATGTGATATGAAAGCAATGTTTTGATGTAGGTTGACGTGCTGGCTACAATAATTGAACATTTTCAATTTAGTTTTTTTTAAAACTGATTTGTTTTAAATTATTAATAACTTAGTTACAATGAGTACTAGAGACAAGTCGGTTTTGAGTAGAGTATGCCCAGGTCATTTACGCAGTACCTTGCATAAAATGTATACTGCTGTTTATTACGATATAGGGATAGAGAAAGTTAGTTTCGCATTTAGAGGGCGCACAGTTTCTTATCGCATAATGTCAACTTGTAGGTCTGACATTTCGAAGAAGAATGAATGCAAGGTACGACGAAATTTAACGGGTAAATGCACACTCGTTATGGGCATTATCGCCGAGCATTCGCAGGAACGTTACATTACATGGGAATGCTTTGGAAACTGAGCTTTAGCCTGTATTTTACCATTCGTAAGAACGTTACATTACACAGAAAAGCTCTAGAAAATGTACGTAGTTTTTGATATTCTTACAAAATAATCAAATAACTTAGCTATTGCATCCACCAATAACTAAAACTATGAAAATTAGTACAACAGGTCCTATTTACATAATCAAATTACTTTGCATTATCAAATTTTTTTCTTACACATGATATACAATTCAAAAACAAAAATGACTACCCATCAAAGTAAATTAAATGCCCTTTCCAAAAATATGGCACATTTGTACATTATGTAAAAGAAAAGATATGGAAAGATATTGGAGCACAATTATTCAAGAAACTAAACCAAGCGACAATATGGTTTTATATCCGACATTGTCAAGACTTGTATCTGCCCTCCTGTATTTTCCTCATTCCAGTGCAGCTGTGGAGAGGATATTTTCTTCAATTAACCTAATCAAAACGAAACAAAGAAATCGTTTAGCCTTGCTATGACATAGAGATTGATCATGACTTGTTGTCTAAAATTAATAGACATTTATAAATATTCATATCTTTTTTTTACTTATTCCACCTTATACTCTATATACCTAAGTGACAATTAAAGTACACGGGGTGGTTAATTACAGATAAATTATACAGATTACCAATGCCAAATATGGATTTTTTACAGGTATTCTTAAAATTAATTAATAACGATTTCATACAGATTTTAGAAATCTTTGTTACAGATATTGCCTTAAAAAATCTGGCATCACTGATTTTCATTAATATCATTAATTGTTGTTACAGGACAAATACTCGCAGTTCCATTGCGGACGATCTCTTTGGGGACGACTTAGAGCAGCCAAAGCAGGGGCAAGTTCAGCCGCTGTGGTCTTCACTGTCGCGACGAGTCGCCGGAGGTGTGAATCGGCAGGCCGTTCTCGTGGAAGACGGTGAGGTCTTTGTAGACGTCAGAGTCTACAACACTGCCGACATTCAGAATTTGTCATCCCGCGATGGCTCTGACAAGTGAAGCGCTTAGCTAAGGCTGCAAACTACGCACGACGATCCATTTTGAAGCGCCATAAAAGAACTTTTTAGTAGCCAAAAACACCGATTTAAGTGATCCGGTGTTAAAAAATATTATAATAGGTAATATTAACGAAGACCCGAAACCGGTTGTAATACACTGTATCACTGATAATATTAAATATTTACTAATATTGAAATAAATAAAATTATACGATATTTGCTGTTCTTATTTGGTTTCTTATTTAAGTACATATGTGATATGAAAGCAATGTTTTGATGTAGGTTGACGTGCTGGCTACAATAATTGAACATTTTCAATTTAGTTTTTTTTAAAACTGATTTGTTTTAAATTATTAATAACTTAGTTACAATGAGTACTAGAGACAAGTCGGTTTTGAGTAGAGTATGCCCAGGTCATTTACGCAGTACCTTGCATAAAATGTATACTGCTGTTTATTACGATATAGGGATAGAGAAAGTTAGTTTCGCATTTAGAGGGCGCACAGTTTCTTATCGCATAATGTCAACTTGTAGGTCTGACATTTCGAAGAAGAATGAATGCAAGGTACGACGAAATTTAACGGGTAAATGCACACTCGTTATGGGCATTATCGCCGAGCATTCGCAGGAACGTTACATTACATGGGAATGCTTTGGAAACTGAGCTTTAGCCTGTATTTTACCATTCGTAAGAACGTTACATTACACAGAAAAGCTCTAGAAAATGTACGTAGTTTTTGATATTCTTACAAAATAATCAAATAACTTAGCTATTGCATCCACCAATAACTAAAACTATGAAAATTAGTACAACAGGTCCTATTTACATAATCAAATTACTTTGCATTATCAAATTTTTTTCTTACACATGATATACAATTCAAAAACAAAAATGACTACCCATCAAAGTAAATTAAATGCCCTTTCCAAAAATATGGCACATTTGTACATTATGTAAAAGAAAAGATATGGAAAGATATTGGAGCACAATTATTCAAGAAACTAAACCAAGCGACAATATGGTTTTATATCCGACATTGTCAAGACTTGTATCTGCCCTCCTGTATTTTCCTCATTCCAGTGCAGCTGTGGAGAGGATATTTTCTTCAATTAACCTAATCAAAACGAAACAAAGAAATCGTTTAGCCTTGCTATGACATAGAGATTGATCATGACTTGTTGTCTAAAATTAATAGACATTTATAAATATTCATATCTTTTTTTTACTTATTCCACCTTATACTCTATATACCTAAGTGACAATTAAAGTACACGGGGTGGTTAATTACAGATAAATTATACAGATTACCAATGCCAAATATGGATTTTTTACAGGTATTCTTAAAATTAATTAATAACGATTTCATACAGATTTTAGAAATCTTTGTTACAGATATTGCCTTAAAAAATCTGGCATCACTGATTTTCATTAATATCATTAATTGTTGTTACAGGACAAATACTCGCAGTTCCATTGCGGACGATCTCTTTGGGGACGACTTAGAGCAGCCAAAGCAGGGGCAAGTTCAGCCGCTGTGGTCTTCACTGTCGCGACGAGTCGCCGGAGGTGTGAATCGGCAGGCCGTTCTCGTGGAAGACGGTGAGGTCTTTGTAGACGTCAGAGTCTACAACACTGCCGACATTCAGAATTTGTCATCCCGCGATGGCTCTGACAAGTGAAGCGCTTAGCTAAGGCTGCAAACTACGCACGACGATCCATTTTGAAGCGCCATAAAAGAACTTTTTAGTAGCCAAAAACACCGATTTAAGTGATCCGGTGTTAAAAAATATTATAATAGGTAATATTAACGAAGACCCGAAACCGGTTGTAATACACTGTATCACTGATAATATTAAATATTTACTAATATTGAAATAAATAAAATTATACGATATTTGCTGTTCTTATTTGGTTTCTTATTTAAGTACATATGTGATATGAAAGCAATGTTTTGATGTAGGTTGACGTGCTGGCTACAATAATTGAACATTTTCAATTTAGTTTTTTTTAAAACTGATTTGTTTTAAATTATTAATAACTTAGTTACAATGAGTACTAGAGACAAGTCGGTTTTGAGTAGAGTATGCCCAGGTCATTTACGCAGTACCTTGCATAAAATGTATACTGCTGTTTATTACGATATAGGGATAGAGAAAGTTAGTTTCGCATTTAGAGGGCGCACAGTTTCTTATCGCATAATGTCAACTTGTAGGTCTGACATTTCGAAGAAGAATGAATGCAAGGTACGACGAAATTTAACGGGTAAATGCACACTCGTTATGGGCATTATCGCCGAGCATTCGCAGGAACGTTACATTACATGGGAATGCTTTGGAAACTGAGCTTTAGCCTGTATTTTACCATTCGTAAGAACGTTACATTACACAGAAAAGCTCTAGAAAATGTTGTTGTTTATATTCACCTAATGTTCCATTACAAGCGAATGCTCCCTGTGAGGGAGCACCTTAATGTCGTAATGGAGAAACATAGTTTATATTAAATGGAAATCTACATCTTCAAACATTGATTTTAGAAATGAATTACGTGACTTTAAAGACGCAGCAATAACCCATAAGCAGATTTATGTAAAGTTGCTTTTTATAAAAACCTTGTTTTTGACCAGCATTTTTTTTAAGATTTTGAATTTAAAAATACATACAACTCTAAATGTTCACCCCTATACCACCATCCCTATTTTTCAATAGCAATATTAAAAATGTTTGATGGCTTTACAAAATTTGTGGGGTCGGCTGGTATTATTATAACATACTAGCGGACCCCGCGAACTTCGTATCACCTCAGATATTAGATTTTGACGTCTTAAATGAGTTAAATATCATTGTCATTAAAAATATGGCGGGGTCGGAAAATCTTATGTTTGTACGGGAGTATAGAAAAGTGTTGCTTTTTTACTTTTTCAGGCAATTTAAAAAAAAAACTGTGTAAGAACCATCCTCGTACTTCAAGGAATATTATAAAAAAGGAATTAGCGAAATCGGTTCAGCTGTTCTCGAGATTTGCGCTTAGCAACACATTCAGCTATTCATTTTTATATTATAGAAGATTTGCCATCGAGAATTTATGAATAATAGGGGTTGTATGTATTTTTAATGTCAAATCATAATAAAAATTAAATTTAAAAATATATATAAATAAAATTAAAAAATTTTTTGGAGTGGGCCATCCTTAGGGATATTAAAAATAGCGCCCTATTCTTAGACCTACTGAGTTTACACACAAAATTTTATTAGAATCGGTCAAGCCGTTTCGGAGTTTTGTAACAAACATTGTGACACGAGAATTATATTAGATTATGCAACATAGATGCACTAACATTTGTCACTTTCCTCTATTTCAGATAATGGCATACTTCCAAAAGAGTGCCTAAATACCACAGATGTTATTCTATTTTTCGACAATTTATTTGATTCATTAAATGGAAGTCTTAAAAATTACAAAAAACGCAATGGAAAACCCCTTCTAATTGCTGTCACTCCGAATTCCCAGCACAGGTAAATATGGCGTGATTAAAAAAATATATGCTCTATGAAATTTTTGGACAAGTATAATAGAACAGCTTCTGTACCGAGTTTAAAAATTGGCTACACACAATAGAAAATGTTGAATATATTGTCGAAATTCAAAGAAAAACGTACAGCTATCTGGATGAGACACTTAAAACAACACCCATTAGAAAACTTTTTCGGTGGTATTAGAAGCTATGGCAAGAAATAATATGCCAACGTATGCAGGCTCTGAAATTGCGTTTGCCTCTTTACTGATAAATAATATAAAGCAATAGTCACTCTCCTGGGGCAAATTGTGTGATTGATAATTGTAAAATGTTAAAGACGTTAGGTAGTTTGTTTGTTGACTATGTAAATGACGACATCTTTGTAAATTCGGAAGAAAAAGAATAAAATCCAAAGATAAGGGCCCAACTTGAATACGTTATTGCGGGACATGTTCGAAAAATTTTTTTAGAAGAGATAGGATCATTTTTAGGACAGGCTAAAAGTATTGTCTCGGACATGCTAGTAGACGCTTCGAGTTATCGCTAGAAAAATGTACATAACTACCTTAGTTCAACCGCAAAATAATAACAAGACCTTAGTGCACGCGACGACGTTGAACTTTAAATTTACAGATTAAGGCGCAAAATGGCATAACTCACTAGAGCTGTTTACGTTTAGCGTCCTTGTTATTTCTTCTAGAAAACAAACTATCTAGTATTTGCGACCGGCGTCGATGTCGAGAGATATAAACAACAGGAGTTGAGACGCCGCAGTCAGTTCATTCTGAGCTTTCAGTGCGATACTCGCGAAAAGTGATCTGGTGCGATACTCGCGAAAAGTGATCTAGTGCGAACTAACGACGACTTTAGCGATACCAACGGATATAATAGTGATTTGGAACCAACGACCTCAGCAACCCCCCGAACTACGATTCTTGTGATTTGGCTTGTGTGATAGTGTTTGCGACCTGTTCATCGCCTAATAAATTCTCTCAAGAAGTCGACAGTGTTTTTATCCAAATCCCGAAATCCACGTTCGTAACAAATAAACTATTAAATGGAGCCAGAAGCGACTACGACAGTGCTGATTCTTTTAAATGTTTGGCATACCAATACTATAAAAAAAGATTAAGTAATATGGTTCTTAGATGGAAATCAAGATATTATTCTCATAACAACTAAGGACTATTTTAAATATTTTTTGAGGTGTTTGGATTAGGTGGGTATAGATTGCAAAAGCTATAGCTACGTTCATAAGCAAATCGTTGCTTGATCTGGGCACCAGATGGAGCCACTGTACTTAAATCTTCGAGTGATGTCTTTCTTTCACTATATATAATGTACTCTGTGGCCTCACACACGAAGCGCCGCATAGCCATGCGGATTATCGTGGGTGCAGGACGCGTTGCAATAAAAAAATGGATTTCGACGTCGAAAATTTCAATTTGGATATTGAAAGTCGCTCTGCTATCTGGGACATGATGCTTTTCATGTGTACAATATAGTGATAGACTGCTTAAAATGAAACAATGGGAAGAATTTGTAACCTTATATTTGGAGCCAGGACAAACTTCTGACAAAGAAAAAAACGAACTTGGTAAGTTTATAACTATTATTTTAAATTTAAGCATATTTACTTTGCCATGGCAGTGGGTTCTCATTTACAATATCATCAGCAAAATTATTACGGATCGCTGCAGCACTTGTGCTTAGCGTTCGTAGACTATGAGAAAGCCTTTGATTCGATTGAGACCTGGGCAGTGCTGCAGTCTCTCCAAAGGTGCCAAATAGACCACAGGTACATCGATGTGCTAAGGTACTTATACCAAAACTGTCCGATTACAGAACCAGAGCTCTGATCCGATCCAACTACAGCGAGGCGTGAGACAGGGAGACGTTATTTCTCCGAAACTGTTCACAGCTGCGTTGGAGGATATTTTTGAGCTTCTGAACTAGGAAGGACGCGGCATCAACATCAATGGCGAATACCTAACACACCCGCGATTTGCCGATGATGTAGTTCTTATGGCTGAGACCTTGGAAGACCTGAACATAATGCTCGAAGATCTAGGTAATGCTTCTCAAAGAGTGGGTATTAAGATGGACATGGACAAGACAAAAATCATGTTAAATGCCCATGTTGCACCTGCTCCAGTTAACGTTGGGAACATTGCACTCGAAGTTGTTGACCACTATGTTTACCTGGGACTGATAGTCCAGGAGACCAATTCTACAAACGTAAATTATCAAAACTTAAACAGCTCGGATGGGCAGCGTTTGGGAAGCTCTGGCATATATTCGCGTCCGAAATACCTCAGTGTCTCAAGGCGAAGTCTTTGACCAGTGTGTGTTGCCAGTAATGACCTATGGGAGTGACACGTGCTCGTTTACTATGTAATGGGTCTCATAAGAAGGCTCAAGATCACCCAGCAATGGAGAGAGCGATGCTTGGTATTTCCCAACTCGATCGAATCAGAAATAATGAGAACTAGAGAATCCGCAGGAGAACTAAAACAACCGACATTGCATCGTTTAAGTGGCAGTGGGCGGGACACAGCGCGGAGAACCGATGGCCGTTGGGGCGGAACGGATCTCGCATGGCGACCGCGTACCGGACGACGAACCGTGGGCAGGCGCCCTACAAGGTGGACCGACGATCTGAATAAGGTCGCGGGAAGCCGCTGGATGCGGACAGCACAGGACCGATCGTTGTAGAGATCCTTGGGGGAGGCCTATGCCCAGCAGTGGGCGTCGTTCGGCTGATATGATGATTGTTAATGCAATTAAAATTCTTTAATATCGTATAAAAAATCATCTTATTCTTAACCGACTGTCAAGCATCTGCAAAAATGTGTCTGTCGGGTGTTAAGGGTGCGAACTCCTAGTAAAATTTGATGAAACAACGCTGGCTTACAGTGATAAGAATATGCTTAAAAAATTTACGCCTGTGACGTAGTGTCTTGGTGGCTTAATGGTATAGCGCCGCGCCCGGTTAAGCGAGAAGATGTTGGTTAGAGTCCCATCTGAGACATAATTTTTCAAGTTTTAATACTGATATTATAAATGCAATTTAATTGCTTAAATATACTTTGTATGAACAAAGTATCATTAAATTACATTAAGGTTATTCATAAAAACTAGCATACAAAAATGACATTGAATACATTTTGTACCAATAAAGCAGCACTCAGCATTAGTCAATACATAATTAGTTTTATAATTGAGGAGTGTCGTACACACTGGTTTTCAAGGTGTCGCCCGCTCCGAGGTCCTGGGTTCGATTCCCTGACGGGTCAATAAAGAAAAAAAGTGTTTTTCTACATTTTCTCGGGTCTGGGTGTTTGTGGTACCTTCGTTGTTTCTGGTTTCTAAAATAGGAGTGCTTAAAAAGTTATTCAAATTGGGATCAGAACAATGTATGTGATACTGTCCACATTTATTTATTATTTATTATAATTACGTAAAAATTATTTAACTATAGTAGAATTATTTTCTCCGTGCAGTTTGGGTCATAAATCCTGGCTAGGGCGGTGAGTATGTTGCGCGGGCGCACCGACGTTATCGATAAAAACAAATGAGTCATCGAAGGCAGGTACACGGCGGGGTGCGGTATACAAAGGATAGTGCGACATTGTTCAAATTCAAATTCAAATTCAAAATATTTATTCATCGAGATAAGGTTAAGGTTAAAGGTTGTTATGTTATGAGTCATTTGTTTTCCTAATACCTGCCAATTAGTGCCATGCTAATTTATTACATAGATCGAAGAGAAACGTGTTTTTGCGCATTCTCCTTTGTTTGGTACCAAAACGGCAGAATTTATTCAGAATAATATTTTGCCTGTTGGCACCAATATACCAGCACAAGCACGTATTGTTATCAACAATGTTTTAAAATTTTTCACTGAAGTGAAAATAGATCCCGAAATGTTACAAAGTGTTAATTTCTGCCGTTCACGTGAACTTGCTGCGGCGATATGTGGTGTAAGTGTTAGAACGGTCGACAATATTAAATTCTCCCTTTGTACACTACAAAGGGAGAATTTAGCTGTCCGCGAGAAAGGATCTATCGGCCTTGTACAGTAACTGCGTTAGACGACTTTGACAAAAGCGTAATTAAACAAATAGTGTCATCGTTTTATAACGACGGTGAATATCCTTCCACGGCTAAAATTTTGAGTAGAGCAAAAGAAAGAATTGACGGATTCCAGTGTTCTATTTCTTGCATGCGTAAAATACTCATAGAACTTGGGTACAAGTACAACAACAATTGATGGAAAGGACTGACATCGTTTGTGCGAGGCTACAATTCCTGAGAAAACTCAAGACCCTGAGAGATAATAGTAAAGACACTCGACAAAGAATTTATTTTGGCTAGGCAAGGACGGACAAGGCGGATTAAACACAAAAACTGAAAAGGGGGCCAGACTAATTGGTAAATATTCTTTCATCTTTTATGTAAGAAATACGACTTAATAATAATTCAATACAAAATATTACATTCATTGAATTATTTTGTTTCAGTTTGTCATGCAGGCTGCGCAAAGTATGGTTTTATACCCGAAGCCAGATGGGTATTCCAGGCTGTGAAGTCTCAGAACGAAGACTACCATTCAGAAATGAATGCCGAAGGCTTCACTGATTGGTTTACAAAGCTGCTGCACAGTCTCGAAGAACCATCAGTCATCATAATGGACAACGCACCCTACCACTCCCAGCAAATAAATCGGGCACCAACATCAGCTAACAAAAAGAGTGACATTCAGGAGTGGCTCCGCGAAAACGGGATTGAGTTTAGTGATAGTGAGTACAAGCCGGAACTATTACAAAAGGGTTTTCAGATTTTATTGTTCAAAGTTTGCAATACATTTATTTTCTTTTAAGTATTTAGTTGAATATACAAAAAAATATATATTTACAGGTGCAACGGAACCGACCAGAAAAAATATACAAATTGGATCAGTTAGCTTTGGAGTCAGGACAAGAAGTAATTCGCTTACCGCCTTTGCCAATATAACCCAATTGAGTTAGTATGGGCTCAAGTAAAAAATGAAGTTGCCACCAAAAACACCACTTTTAAAATTGCAGACGTCGAAGTCTTACTGCATGAAGCAATTTCGAACGTGTCGCAAAAGAACTGGGAAAATTGTGTGAAGCATGCAGAAAAACTCCAAGAGGATTACTTGAAGGAATCTCATCTGGCAGAAGAATTCGTAATTCATGTAGATGACGATGACTCTGATGAGTCTGATGTAGAATTTTAATGTAAATAGTTTTAGATTTAATTTTAGATATGTTGTTATCATTATTATCTTTATTTTCTGTTCATTTTAAACTTAGGTTTAAGTTTTATTTTAAATAAAGCGCTGTTTTATCTAATTTATTCTTTCTTTTTTATCTTTAACCCACATAATGACAAAACTAAATACACTATCGATATCTCTTATCGACAATAATAATGCACATCATTATGCCCGCCCATAAGGCCCGTGAGTGGGAGAGAGAGCGAAATACTCGCTTCACCGCTCCGACAATTTACGACCCAAACTGCACGGAGAAAATAATTCTACTATACATACCAGATTTGTCCAGGCAATACAATCTTCTTTATGGCGCTATGGAAATACGTTTCACATAACTAGGGAAATTTTAGAAGATACCCTAACAAATATATCTTCCTTGATTCAAAACTGTATCTGATTTGATAGCATTATAATAGTATTGTTTTGAAACCAGTTCAGAGATGGCAGTAGTATACATCGTAATTCAAGTTACTTTGCTAGATGGCGCTGTACATGTACTGTAAAATTTAATTTGAGTGTGACCAGTTAATATTTTTATAATTTTAATAGTAGAATTTATTTTATACCTTAAAATGAAATTTACATTATTCCCTTTAGAAATTTCTAGTTCAAACATCTGCAATAACTAAGTGGAATAAAAAGGATAGGAAAGCTACGAGGGCGGGTCAATAAGTCCGTGACTTTTGGAATAAAACACAGATTTTTTGATAAATAAATCATTTTATTTTTCAACGTAGTCTCCCTTGAGCTCTATACACTTTGTCCAACGCTTCTCCAATTTTTTTATCCCTTCCAAAAAATATGATTTGTCGAGGTCCTCAAAATAGACCTTTGTTTGCGAGATGACTTTATCATTGGAGTCAAATCTTTTTCCACCAAGCCATTTCTTCAGGTTTGGGAACAAGAAGTAGTCACTCGGAGCCAGATCTAGAGAATAGGGCGGATGAGGGAGCAATTCATAGCCCAATTCATGGATTTTTGCCATGGCAACTGCACATGTGTGCACCCTTGCATTGTCTTGGTGGAAAATAACTTTTTTCTTGGTCAAATGAGGTCGTTTTTTTTTTCAAATCGTCATTGAAGCGGTCCAATAAGTTGGCATAATATTCCCCATTGATTGTTCTTCCCTTTTGAAGGTAGTCAATGTAGATTATCCCACGTGCATCCCAAAAAACAGTCGCCATAACTTTATTGGCTGACAAACCCACCTTGGCCTTCTTTGGCGCTGATTCACCCTTAGAAATCCACTGTTTTGACTGTTGTTTGGTCTCTGGAGTGTTGTGATGGATCCATGTTTCGTCCACGGTTACAAAACGGCGCAAAAACTCCTCCATATTGCGACTAAACAACGCCAAACCTTCCTGTGAAGTTGTTACACGATTGCGTTTGTGGTCGACTGTGAGCAAACGCGGCACCCATCTTGCGGAAAACTTTCTCATACCCAAGTGATCTTTCAAAATTGAAACCACTGAGCCATGCGAGATCCCTACGGCTTCCACAATCTCTTGCACTTTCAATCTTCGGTCGGCCAACACCATATCGTGAATTTTTTCGATTGTTTCGGGTGTAGAGACCTCAACTGGGCGTCCAGGACGTTCGGCATCTTCAGTGCTTGTACGGCCACAATGAAATTCAGTAAACCACTTTTTTACCATTGAAATCGATGGTGCAGAGTCCCCATAGTATTTATCAAGCTTAGCCTTGGTCTCGGTAATGGTTTTTTTTCGCAAAAAATAATGCTTAATAAGCACACGAAATTCACTTTTTTCCATTTATTCCTCATATTACTGGGTAGTCTGATAAAGATAGCTGTCAGACACAAACTAACTGACGCAGCAAGTTCAAATTTTGGTAGGAGTCAACTGACAGATACCTGTTGCCAGGAGTAGTGTTGCTTTTTCGGTAAAGAGGTCAGAAATTCAAAAAGTCACGGACTTATTGACCCGCCCTCGTAGTTTTTAAAAGACTTGTCAAAGTAAAATACACATAAAATTAGTTATGACAGCATGTCAGTTCATTCGGCAACATTAACAATTGCAATATTTGATTTACATAAACATGCTCATATTACACTTTTTTTAAAAATATATATACTGCTGTGTTAAAAAAAAATTAAAACTATTTTTGGTTAGTATTTTGGTTTTAACGCTAGCAACATTACATGCAAATGGCCGCCGGTAACAGCGTAAGCGTGTGATCGGTGTTTTATTTGTTTCGCAAGTTTATTGTCGTTTCTAGTGCCTTTTCCGCCTAAGTCTGTTTGAGTAGACCCTTGTGTCCTCCGGCCGCGTCGAGTTTTGTGCTAGTGACGATCGTAAATCAAGAACTGAGATAGGACTCTATATAGTGTGTTTTGGACAGGTGTTTGTTTTCAAAATGTCTAACAAAACATGTTGCGTCCCGGGTTGTCTCACCGGCACAGGTACCTATGAGTCTTTTCCTTAAAAGCCTTACATAAACTGTACTAAGTTACTTTTGGTGCACCATCTTCTTACACTTTTTCTAGGATCAGAAATTCTACATAAATTTCCGAATCCAGAAAAGTATCAAGATCTTTTCAATCATGCTATTGGCGGTGAAATTCTCGGCCTCGAGAATAGCCACATATTTAAGTACCGTTCCGTATGTCACGTTCATTTTGATGAAAAGTATTGGTGTCGAAATAATCGCCTCGGCAATATTGCCGTGCCAACTAAACACATGCCAGGTCAGTTAGATTTTATTTATTCATAACATCTAAGTATTATGTATTTGGAACTTATTAATTAAGCTGTCAAACCTCCAAGAGCCAGCCGGCAGCTGTAAACATTAGATTTCGCTATTGTGTCTGCATTGCGGGGATTGAAGAATTAATAAATATTCATCAAGTACCTAATTACTTGGTATCATTTTAATATTCTTCTTACTTAATTTATCATACACACAGATCAGAGATCAGAATGCTCGTGCATTGCATTGCACCTCTTTAAGTAGCAGTCTCCCCTCTACAGAGCACAATAACATAGTCCAAGAGCTGCCTGCGTCTGTTTTCCTGAAAAATTATAACCCTTTTAAAGTAAGAGTGAATAGGCTTCTTTTAGGTAAGCTCCTATGACTTGTGATACAATGTACCCTACTACTAGAAACTATAAAGATCTGACAAAATGTACCCTAACATACTAAAAAAATGAGATCTTACAAAATTGAGCTATAATAAAAATCATAATAAGAAGGAATCAATCCTTTTGTAAGAAGTTCCTTTAGATCCTTCTTTTTTACTAGACAATACTTAATATTAATACTTAATATTTGTCTTTCCGTGTAAGCCTGCTTAATTACTATGTCGGACTCACTCTTCATTTTCTTTCTTTTATTTCTTACATCTACTTCTTTAAAAGTTGAATTCTCATAGGAATCTTTATAGTAAAATGTAAAGGGATTTCCCTTGCACATCTGAAGCTGTTTTATGTCGTTCCAATTGACAGTTTGAAACAAAATCGAATTTTATTATGATTGAAGCAAATAAAAATAATTTAAGAGTGGATTACTATAATTGACCATAGAATAAGTAATACGTTGTAATATTTTAAAGTTATTTATGGTTGTTGTTATCCTGAATATAATAAAAAAAAAAGAGTATCTTCTTACTTAAATAATTCAAGTTACTTAGTAACCAATATTTATTTACCTTGTATCTTCTTCTGCACTCGACGAGTACTCAGACTCCGACTCAAAGCAAGCAGCAGCAGCGTTCTTGTAGTCCGACCTGCAATATTAATTTATGTTTCAAAACGGTGATACTATAAATAACTATTAGTACCTACTACTGGATGCTTTGCATTCTAGAAAGTTAAGCACTGGAGGAACATCCAAGTTAACTGGTCAAACCCGCCAATAATAGCTGGTTCAAACATATCAGTTCAGTTCAGGATTCAACCACAATGATATTATTATTTAGTTTGTTCTAGCTCTACGAAAGCATTAGTACAAACGCTGAACTAATTATAACTTTTAAATGTGTTTGAAATAATATGGGTGAGCGATCGGTATCTTGGTTCATTGATTAATTAATTGAGACACAAAACAAACAGAGTTTCACTAGGTCATTGTAAGCTCAATAATAAAATAAAAAGAACTCACGAACATTTTTCCACGAGGTTGAAGAGGTGTTGCACGAAGTTTTCGACAGCAGGACGATCGGGTATTGACCACTGATAGTAATAGCAATTGATTTACTTACCGATCATTTTATACCAAATTCGCACTCACACATATTAGTGTAAAAACTGTCAAACTATACACACACATTGAAAATAATTCCAATCAGCAATTAATTAAAAGAACAAACAAGTTTCTCAAATTACTTATAAATTTATTACTAAATAGGAAAACTTCGAATCAGCAACTTTGCAAATTTATTTAGCCCTAAAGTAAATTATTATTTCAAATACTAGTGATTTCCCGCGGTGCGGCATCGTTTGAATTGGATTATAAATTACCTACTCACATAAATTGCTGGTCGTACGATTTCAGAATCATAAATTAACGAATTGACCTAATACAATTTATCTAACCCAAAACCGTGAATGATCCTAGTCATCAGGATATGTCAAGGCTTACCAACCTTTGGAAACGTCTTTTTTAGGTTTTCCAATGGAAACAGCGAAGTTGTTAAATATTATAAATGTGAAAGTGAGTTAGTTTGTTTGTTGCGTCGCCGTTACATCATAACTACTGAACCAATCGCTATGGAATTTGCATACACGTTGCTAGGGAAATGGAAAAAGTAGAATACCTACATAGGCTACCTTTCATCCAAAAATAACCGTTTCCGAGTTTGTGACAAACCAAATGCTACGCAGGCAAAGCCGCGGAAACATCTAGTTAAGTAATAAAATATATTAATTAATACTAACTTTGAAATAAAGTTTAGCCTGCTAACATTATTCTGTAAAAGTAATTTTATTTGTTTGTTGCACCTTTATCCAGAATAAAAAAATATCTGTTTCCGAGTTTTGTGACAAACCAAATTCCTCGCGGGAAGGCCGCGGAAAACGTCTTGTTAAGTAATATTAATCTAACTATTTTATATAATAAATAATTACTATGAAAATCCTTTGTCAATCATTGAAAATAGTTTACAGTTAAGAGCAAAGAATTTGAACACCAATTTAACGATAAAATATTAAAAACCTAAAAATATCTGTAAATTATGAATGAAAGTTCAAAAATATTAATAGTATTAATATTGAGTAACCACCAATTGCTTATAAGTAAATTATGTAATTTTATTTATGAAATCGGTGTACTACCAAATCATTTAAATAAATTCAACCCAAGAATTGAACAGACGAAGTAATTAAGACTAACTATTTAGTTAATTTTCATCATGGGCATAGCAACAAATTGTTAGCCAGCTAAATTCGTAGCCCGCAAGTGTAACATGCAACAAGATACGTCTTGTTAGCAGATTTAGGTTCACACATACTGCAAATGCTAAGGAAGCAAATTAGCGCGCTGACTTTAAAGCATCATATACACTGTCTGAAAATTATTGTCAGGAAGAACACCTACAACCACAAGTTATAGACTTTGATTGAAGATTTACTTTTGTAATACTGCCATAATAATTTTACATTCTCAATCCTTCACTTAATTTTAATGTAAGTAATAAAGCAATAATATTATCTAGTGTTTGATAAAAGCATACTTAATGCTAAAAATAATCTGTTAAGATATTAATATTCGTTTAAAATACCTCAACGATTGCACTTCACGGAGTGTTCCCGTAAATACATTTGATACCTTATACATATAATATACTTAGGTACTATTGTTTACTCATACTCTTTATTCTTAGATGTTAATACGAGTAGTGAGCACTCCCCGTTACATACACGCGCACGTCACGCTAACCTTAGCTACCTTTTAGTTCAAGTAATAATCCCGTTCGCGTCACATCTTACAATTTAATTTTACTAACTGAATTGTTTTGTCGTTGAAAGTATTCCATGTCTAAAATAACTTCACGTACCTAATATTCTTACTATTTAATTATGGTGATATTCTCAATATTTGTGTGTGCCCTGCAAGCCCGGGATACAGCCAAAAAGAAGTACCCATTACGGTATGGTTGTAAACAAATCATTGGGGATATACATAATAAAATTTTAAGTAATACATATAAGATTCGTAAACGTTTTGTTTTATTCTTAGCTCTTTGATTAAATTCATATTGTTATAATGCTAAAGTGTGTGCCCTGCTGGTCCGGGATGCAGCCAGAATTAAGTACCCTATTTGGTACGGCTGTAAACTGAAGCATAAACGATACATCTAGTCAAATTGCATTATGATTAAAATTTAACGTTTACGTTTACCGAAAAACATTATTTTCATTGCCTCAGTGTGTGTAATTTGGTTCAGTTGTAAACTGAAGCATGATCAAAACACTAAGTAAATCAACCTAAAACATACTCGTATTCAGAAACAAAACAGTTCAGTATTTTTTATAAATCTGTTAATTAGTGGTCAAATTAAAACGGTGATAGTGTTTCAAATAATGTGTATCGTCTATCAGTTGCTGAAAAAACAGGTACGTGTGCATGTATTATGAATTGGGGAGTCTCGATCAAGGCGATGTATTTCAAAGGTGCGGTGCGCAGCGTCGCGCCGGAGCGAGCATAGCGAGCGGTTGAAATACAGCGTTCTTGAGCTAGACTTCCCAATTTATTTACTACTGACAGAAGAGTTCGTGTATGGAGAAGAGAAGGAGAACGTTTTACAGAACCATGTATGCACGGAACTGATCGTTTTGGTGGTCCAAGTGTGATGGTGTGGGGCGGCATAAGCTTATCAGGCAAGACAGAGCTGGTAATCTTGAACGAAGAGACTGTAACTGCTGCCAGTTACGTTGAACAAGTCGTCCAACCTCACGTCATCCCATTTTCTCAAAGAGTGGGCGATAATTTTGTCTTTATGCAAGACAATGCTCGTGCGCATACGGCTCGTGTCACTCAGAGGGCACTCTCAGATGCCAATATTTCAATGTTACCCTGGCCGGCGATGAGTCCCGATCTCAACTCGATTGAGCATCTATGGGATCAATTGAAAAGAAGCCTCAAAGCGACCTACAGTCATCTCAATAGACAGCAGGAGCTCATAAACGCGCTGAAACTCTGTTGGGAACGAATACCCGAGCAAAATGTTACTCATCTGATTGAGAGTGTCCCAGATAGGCTCAGAGAGTGCATACGAAGCAGAGGAGGCCCAACTCGCTAAAAAAAACCTTGGCATGTTTACTTAAAAAACAGTGAGAATCGGTATTGTAAATTAACAGTAAATTTTGTGCTAATTTCCCTAAAAATGTGTTTTTGTGTCTATTGTCATCAAAATAAACAGTTGTAACCTTATTCTGTGTATACTTAACAATTGAGAGCCTAATTTAACATTGCCTATTCGTAAAAACCATATTAATTTGCTTTACAATAAATTACTGGGCAAAAATCAGGTGGGCCCTATTTTGTTTTAAGTAGTTTATAAAATTGCTTAAACAATTTAAATTTATAAATTTCAATAATTTTAAATTTGTGTATGTGCCAACTATAAAAAACTGGGTATGGACACTGGGCATTCAATATGTTTTAAATATGTGGACAAAATATGCTATAACATCACTTTGGATGCGGCACCTGAATCAGGACCCAATCGAAAACTTTTTTGGGTCCATTAGAAGTCACGGGTGCCGCAACGACAACCCATCTGCAGATAAATTCGAGTCTGCATACTCGACGATGCTAGTAAACTGCCTCTCTGGTGTCCATGCTCCAGGAGCAAACTGTGAAAAAGATAATTGTCATGCACTGGGCAGTATCATCATCACAGAGAGTGACTGCAATGAAAAAAGTATTTGCAAATTGGGAAATATTCCCGAAATAATAATAACACCTCTTGAAAAAAAGGCCGCTGATCCCCATAAAATAGGGGGTTTGCATGCAGTATGTTGTATATTGTAGATATACTCACTGAAAGATTTGTTGCACAAAAGATGGCGCTACTTGCTCAACTACAAGCACCAAAACATACTGAACAGCAACAACTTAGTATGATCTTCGGCCAGCTACATATCAGCATTAGGAAAAAGGTGATAAACGCTTTTGATGATCTACTGATCGATGCAATAATAAAAATTCATGCAACCCATTGCATTTCAGAGAACGCAATTTTAACTTCTGCAAGGAAGAAACTAATATATTAATGTTGCTTCTCAAGGATTATCCGGTAATATCGTGTAAAAAACATGGAGGAGCTGCATTAGGTATCGACAACAAAATTAGTATACTAATAGAATTATTACATAACTTATGACTTTAATTGTATCTAGACTAAGTTTTATACAGAATAAATCTTTATCTATCTTATTAGTTAGAGATGAAGCAAAAAAATAAAGACACAAATTAATTTTAGATAAATGTAAGCAAGAAGCCTATCCAAAGTTCTTGCAGCTGTTGTCAACTCCCAAATTCCAAAGTTCGTCTTAGCCAACAATTTATTAAGTGCTTATCAATCAGGCTTCCGTCCTGGCCACAGGACCAGCACCGCTCTGCTTAAAGTCACCGAGGACATCAGGGATGGTATGGAGCATGGGATGGTTACTGTACTTGTTCTTATTGACTTCTCTAATGCTTTCAATACTTTTGACCACGATATTCTTTTACCATTATTAGCTCACTTCAATTTCTCTTCAGACGATCTGTACGTCGATTCTGTAAAATTCATTCAACAACTCGCATCTAATTTCGATGCGAGTAAACTCACACTTTGCATTAGGGAACAAATGACCTTGATTTTGTATTCTGTAAACATCACTTCGTTTCTTCACTTGCGAAGTAAAGTGAGCTTCAAAGCGTTCATCGATGTGCTAGCGATTACCACACTCAACAAATTGTCAATCTAGATTTAGAGATTATTGTTTTTTGCTACATTTAATGAGTTTTCAGCTTATTTTATAATTGATAAACAAAACTTCTTTAAATGTAGTGATTTTATTATGTGTGTTCAGAAAGAAAACAAAGTGGTTGCTGTTAGGAACTGTTTGCCAGGGAACGTAGTCGTCGTGAATTGGAGAAGTTAGCTGTTCGCCTAAATAACATAGGTGGCACTGTAAAAAATTATAAACAGTGGACTAATGTTAGTATTGGGTTTTTTTCATGAATGTTCATTACAACCACTTAACATTCTTCAAGGCAGACCACTTGAAAATGTATTAGGAATGTTGGTGTAAAATGTGCTGCAAATGCATCTTTTCTTGATATATACTAACTACTTGTAGTTTTTTATTTAAAAAAATGAAAAATGCAGTTCTGTTATGATCGCTTCTTTAATTTTATCTTATTGTAGTATTGGTCTGATAAAAAAAGCGCGATTAAAAAGAAGGCAGCTGCGCGCTCTGCTGCTAGACGTAGGACTGCTGTGCTGCAAATGCATAACTACTTGTAGTTTTTTATTTTAAAAAATTAAAAAAGCAGTTCTGTTACGATCGCTTCTTTAATTTTATCTTATTGTAGTATTGGTCTGATAAAAAGAGCGCGATTAAAAAGAAGGCAGCTGCGCGCTCTGCTGATAGACGTAGGACTGGTGGTGGGGTGGAGAATGTGGTAGAGCTGACAGAGCTGGAAGAAAGAATTCTGGCTTTGAGTGGTGGTGAAAGCTTTTTCAAAGGAGATGTAAAATTAGGCATAGACCCATTTCCGATAAGAAATTGAAAAATTCAGCAAGCCTTTTTGCATTAATCCCATCTTTACTTCAAAAACATCTTGACATACTATTTATTATTTACCCTTACCAACCTGGTAATTAATGTCTATAAAAAATAAATATTCTTTATTGTTTAAGGTTAATAATACTTTATCACCACCACATCAAAGGCAACACACACAAGATGCTAGCGCTGAAAATGTATGATATTTATATTTCATTTTAACTTTTATGTACCTACATTATGGTTGAGTAAAATGTACTCAATTTTAATTTTTAATTTTAGGTTGGTGGCACTCGAGAATTTTATCTGGCATCGCCTACCGAAGAATCACTATTAGCTAATGTAATCTTAGTAAGTTATTTATATAAATCTTAAGAATCTTTGTTCAGCTAATTTTTTAGTAATATGTCAGAAGAATATTAAATGTTTTTTACTTTAATCATAAACACTTATGAATATTAAAATAATGTATGTACAAGGTGTCCAAAAAGAGTATCGGGTACTTGTTTTCACGCTGCATTTGAAATGGAACGCCGGACGGAGTAGCGTCCGCCATTTTGCGAAGTTTTAGTCACGATGAAGCAGTACCCGGGTGTACTTCTGCCAAAAAGCTGTTCGGCACTTCATCTAGCTCAGCAAGCCAAAGCATTGTGTAAGTATGAAGCGCAGTACATTTTTTTTAAATCAGATTACAAGTTGTTCTTTTGCCATGTAACATCAAATCTAGTCTTATTTGATTACCTGACATAACAGTTATAAAATGTATTTTAATCCAGGACTTTTATTAGTGATGTTATCATTTTCCTTGAAAGTGGCAATATTAACTTTTGATATCTATTATTGTTTTAGGATTGCCAGTTTGAACAAACTCCTCTAAATCCCCAAATCTATCATCCTAGCCTGTCCCCACCACTCATAACCCTGTCACACACTCCTACACTTTCTCCTTCCCGCCGCGGCTGCACCCTCCTGCGGTTCGGTGTCAATTCAACATGTAAGTGACCAGTAATGTTATTTCTTTTGCTACAATTATAATAAGGTTTTGCTCATTCTCAGTGATAAATGTATAATTAATAAATAATCGTTTATCGTTATAGCACAACGTCAAGCAACGCCAAAAAAAAAAATGGCAGGGCTTGACGTATTTTTATGTGCTCCAGGATTAAATAGTAAAAAAAAACAATTTTTACATTAGTATATTATGTATATTTTATGTTGTAATATTCTAATATAATCTACCTCCTAGTATTCCTTTAACAATTTCAAAATGAACAATTTACAAGAATCCATTAACTTGGTGAAACAAATGTGCGGGGCAAGAATGGATGAGTTCCAGCAGAGCCTGGATCGGGCTCTATCTTCTTCGCCAGCTCCTACCACCGTCACTGCAATTGCAACCGATTTTGTGACGGCCACTTTGGGACAGCTGCAGCGGCAGATAGAATTTATTGCACGTGACTGTGACCGAATGGAGATGCGCAGCAGAAGGAAAATGATTTTACTGCACGGCCTGCCTGAAGACCCAAATGAGGATATGTGTGCGGCTGTTCTCAACACCATGTCCAAACGCCTCCACCTTCCTTTGGACAGGGACTTCATCAGTAGGTGCCATAGATTGGGAAGATCCACTAAAGCCAAGCCTAGGCCTGTTTTAGTGAAATTTTCTCAAACCACAGACAGGGATAAAGTGTGGTGTGGGAAAACTGCGATGAAGGGCTCTGGCGTGACCATCTCAGAATTGTTGACACCCCACCGGCATGGCATCTTCGGCGCGTAAGAGGTTTGGGATCACAAATTGCTGGACTAAGAATGGCGCCATCATTGTTGCGGCATCAGATGGAAGATGGTAAGCAACATCGAGTCTGCCCAGCTATCTACCAGCGTTGCTGGTAGCGCTCGAGGAGCTTTAGGTAGCGTTACAACGAGGCGCGGGCGCGGTGCTAAGAAATGATTGGTTTGGGCTGCTTGGATCATCAACTGTCTATCACTTTTACAGCTGCAAGTAAGAGTTTGTCCGTTGCTCTGTTGTATTCTTTCACTTTCCAAAATTTTCCACAAACGTTATTTTGAATCTTAATTTAACTTAATTTACCCTCCTTATATTTAATTAATTTCAACAATTAGACATCGTCATTATTCTTTGCTTTAGGCTGACAGTGTGTGTTGACACTATTGACATATTACTTGTCAGTAAAAGTTTTAGCCATGTATTCAGGGCAACGGAACGGAGCCATACCGACAGTTTCTGTGATGGACATCGGTCCGAATTGATCTAACAATGTTTTATTTGTGTACATTTTATTTGTCTTCTGTAATTTTAATTTGTGAACAACTGGAGGGAGGAAAATTATGAAAAATAGGTATTTTTATTATTCTTATATTTTAAAAATGTTATGGTATTGTAAGTTTGTGTATATATATATTTTACTGATATATTTTATATTATGCTATCTACGATGAACTATTCAGACTCAGACGATGCATACAGCCAAAGCGAGCAGTTTGTATCTATATTATCATCTTCAGTTATTTCGGAAAATGACAGCTTTCAATCCAGCTCTTTGCCTCTACATGATGTTTTGCACTCTGTTTTCTCTGATGTCCCAAAAAACCTCAACATTGTTCATATCAACGCCCAAAGCACACCGGCTCATTATTCGGATATGTTGACGGCGTTTGATTACAAAAATATTCATGCAATCCTTATTTTAGAAACTTGACTTAAACCCTGTCTTCCTTCTACTTCCTTTTCAATTCCTAGATTTTAATTAGTTAGAAACGATCGCATTATTCGAACTGGTGGTGGCATTGCAATTTATATCCGATCCCAAATTCCCTTTTCCATTGTTGACATCTCGCCCCCAACTTCCTCTTCTGACTATACTCAGCATCTTTTTATTGAACTGACACTCTCTAATAGCAAAATTCTTCTTGGTGTTTTTTATAGCCCATCGGTAAAAGTTGACTATTTTTCTGGTTTGGAAAAAGTTTTGGAAGACCTTTCCCCCTTGTATAGTCACACAATATTAATGGAAGATTTTAACACGTGCTTGCTTAAAAACGACACTCGTGCCACTAATCTTCGATCTCTTATTGATGCTTGTGACTTGCATATTCTCCCTCTTAAAGCCACTCATAATTTTCCTAACTGCTCGCCCACTCTTCTGGACCTAATGATTGTCTCTTCTACTGATCACATCGCTCAACATGGTCAATGTTCTGCTGATGCTTTTTCGTACAATGACTTAGTATATCTTTCTCATAAAGTCCACCCTCCTTAACCCAAACCAAGGATACTGTTTCAGCGCAATTTTAGTGGCATTAATATCGACAAGCTGCGACTACATGCTGAAAACACGGATTGGTATGTAATTGACGGCACCAGTTGTATAGACGAAAAAGTAAATCTTTTAAATTCCCTTCTGATACAACTAACATCAACACGCTCCTATTCGACCTGTAAGAATAAAGCATTCTCCTGCACCTTGGTTGTCCGACGATTTAAAGGCCTTAATAAACAAGAAAAACTTAGCTGGATCCAAGTATAAAAGAGACCCGTCAGATATAAATCGTGATAGATATAAGTTGCTCAGAAATCGCTGTAATAGAATGTGTAGAGACGCTCAAAGACGCTATATCCACAAATCTGTTGAAAATGTAAATCCAGATAAGGTTTGGAAATTTCTTAAATCAATTGGAATTGGAAGATCTCGAAATGATTCTATCCAAAAAGATATTATGTTGATTCTTTAAACAAACATTTCTCTTCGTCTGTTGCTATTGATGATGCAATAAAAATAAAAACACTAAATCATCTATCATCTCTTCCAGTTCCTGATTTCTCGTCTTTTGTATTTAGTCAAATATCCGATTGTGACGTTAAGAGGAACGTGTCAAGCATAACTTCTAATGCTGTGGGCAGTGATAATTTTAGCCGCAAGATGATAATCCCCTTACTTGACATTCTTGCTCCAATTATCACACATATTCTTAATTACTCCTACTCCTACTCCTATCTCTATGCAGACGATCTTCAACTGTACCGTCAGGGTAACCTTGATGACTTAGCAAACGTAATTCTTGAAGTGAACTCCGACCAAATGCACAGGAAACACAGGATATGATTGTTGGCAGCCCCCGATTGATCTCTAAGATTAACTGGGGCTCCCAACCTGCGGTGGTAATTGACGGTGTCCAAATCCCGTTCAGTTCTCATGTGAGAAATTTGAGTCTTTATTGATAACTCACTAACTTGGAATAAACATATCGGTGAAGTGAGCAGGAAGGTGTTTGCATTTATACCCAATGATATTTAAAAAGTAATAGATATGTTACATGCGCTTTCAATATGCGTCCCTAAAACGTCACAGTTGTGACGTCTTTTCAAATCCATGAAAGAGAAGGTAATTGTTCTTTTCACGAGTATGACAAGGACAAAATAAGAATTATGCATGTGTACAGTTGTTCGCAAGCGGCACAGATATTACGAAAGTTTTTACTTTGTTATTTCGTCGGTGCGCCTGTCTAACCTTTATGTGAATTTTTATGCGCCTAATTCGCGACGAGGAAAGAGAGCAAGATGAAGAATGCATTATTATGAACGAAGAGATATTGCTTGGGAATAGGATGGATGAGGAAAGCGCACGGAGAATGTGAGGATGAAGTTATGGGTGAAGATAGAGTGATTGGTGATGACCCGGTTGTGAGTCTTGAGCAACCTCCGGTGGGACAAGAGTTCGAAGGACTAGATGCTTTCTCGTGGTCCGAAGATTTTTCTTCGTTTTCCGGCACAGAGGAAACATACCTACGTACACCTAGCCCTCAGAGTCTCATGACCCTGCGCAAATATTAATAAAAGTATGGGATGAAAGAATCATGGGAGAAATTGTAAGCGAGACCAATAAGTATGCTTGGCAAATAATCGCTCCATTATCGGAAACGGTAAACGGTCTCCCAGAATATCTGGAATAGACCGACACCACAGTTCCAGAAATGTACCGATATTTTGCCATACTTATTCTTATGTCAATGTGTAACAGATCAAGAGTGAGAGACTATTGGACGACAGGGTGGGTGCCTTGAAATGCCTGCGATGCGAAATATGATGTCGAGAAATAATTTTTTGGCGAAAACTCGATTCTTACATTTCGTCGAGAACGAAAGTTATAACGAAAGTTAAATTTTAAATTACCTAATATTACTCGTACAGAATATTCATCAAAAGTAAACACAAATATACTCATACTTTATTTGATATTTTAGCAACTTAATTGCACTTATGATATCAGTATATACTCCTTATTGATTTTGCATCATTGACTTTGACTTAGTTTACAATCATTCTGATGACACTGATACTTAATTACATGTCGTACCTACCACATAAAAAATGTTCAACAAGCAAAATATTTTAGGTTTGGTGAATCATTGTTAATTTATAAAAGTTTCCTTATTATGTTTATAATTGTATTTATAATACTATTTATTATAGATTAAGATTGTATTTTTTCTTGTGATAAATTTAAAATAATAACTATGTAAGCCTTTTTCGCCTGATATACAGGGAATCCTAGTTCAGGCATAAGTGTATTTTGCATGTTTGTGAGTACTCGTATAATTAGCATTTAATTGTAATATTGTCAAATAAGTTTTTCAATAATGTTTTATTATTATGTTGGTCTGTTTCCGATCACGAGACTATGGAGTCCCGGACATTTGGAAGGCGTACGAGGGGCCGAAGCCAACTCGCAGAGGCCTGTTAGACAACATATATCTTTACGATGTGATGTGACACCGACCGACGATTATTCCTGTACGCACTATATAAATGCGTCCAAGGACAACCCCCGGTCAGTGCAGGACTATTGTAGAATGTGGATACAAAGGATACTGGGCTATGGGTTTGGGTGCTAGTGGACTGGATTACTGGGACTATGGAAGAACTATGGCCCCTGCCTGACCTTTGTTACTAACACGGATAAAATGACAGGGGGTGACTTGCACACTCGTTTAATGGGCCCCCGAAAACGGCCGCTAGCACATAGTGATTTAGCGACAAGGGGGCAACATAGCCTTAGGTGCTTGAGGAGTGGAGAGGTATTACATGGCTCTCAGGACAATCCCGGTAATCCGTTCAAGATCCCTACAAGCATCTTACTGCAATACCTTTAGTCTGTGGGTAGGCGTGAAAGGTGGTTGACGTGTTTGTAAAGTGCTCTGTATTTTAAATTAATTAATATTATTATATCATCTCTTTTTAAACTTTATTTCATTTATATGTATTAAAATTATTCAAATTAGTACCTGCCAGTTTCTCCAACCACAGTTAACACAATATTAAAACACCATTATATTCAAAGCAAATTCTAAAATGCAATTACTTCAAGAATCTATCGAGACTGTCAAGGAAATGTGTGGGGCAAGGATGGACGAATTCCAGCAAAGTCTAGACAAAGCCATATCCTCTGCTCCATTGCCAAATACTTATTAATGCGAAGTTGGGGCAACGTTGCGGTAATGAGTTGAGAATGGGGAAATTTGGATTTGGGCAACGGAACAAAAGGGGTCAGATGCTGGCAGACTTCATGGAGAGGGAGAACCTCTTTATGATGAACTCCTTCTTCAAGAAGCCCGTAAGCCGCAAATGGACCTGGATCAGCCCGGACGGTAAAGTCAAAAATGAGATCGATTTTATCATGTCAACGAAGAAGCACATATTCGATGATGTCGCTGTGATCAACGCTGTTAAGACAGGAAGCGATCACCGCATGGTCAGAGGCACATTGAATATCGACGTAAAGCTTGAAAGAGCGCGACTGATAAAATCCACGCTCCGACCAATACCGGCTCAAATTCAAAACCCCGAGTGTTTTCAGCTCGAGCTTCAAAACCGTTTCGAAGCCCTTGAGAACAGCATCGATGTGGACGATCTATACAACATGGTGGTGGATACTGTCCGTCGTTCGGCTGATATGATGATGATGATGATGATTATTTACAGTATTTATATAATTATTGTATGTATTTATCGTACTGTATACAATGAGTTCCCCCGATATAGACGATGATAGTGACCTAAGTGATCAATTTATCTCTTTCACCTCATCTTCTCCTGTTTCAGATGATGATAGCTTCCATTCAAGTTCTTTACCTCTCCATGATGTTTTAAATTCTGTCTTTTCTGATTTCCCAAAAAACTTAAATATTGTTCACATTAACGCTCAAAGTATACCGGCTCATTATACGGATATGCTAACAGCTTTCGATAATAAAAATGTCCATGCGATTCTTGTGTCTGAATCCTGGCTGAAACCCTGTCTTCCTTCCACCTCTTTTTTAATCCCTGGTTTTCAACTAGTACGAAACGACCGCATTGTCCGTACCGGAGGTGGCATTGCAATTTACATCCGTTCTCATATAACTTATTCCATTCTTGACATCTCGCCCCCTTCTTCTTTTTCTGACCTTGCTCAGTATCTTTTTGTTGAGTTGACCCCTTCACATACAAAAGTTCTTCTTGGAGTTTTTTATAGCCTTTCTGTAAAAGTGAACTATTTTCCCGACCTCGAGAAAATTTTGGAGGACCTTTCCCCCTTATACAGCCACACAATTTTGATGGGAGATTTTAATACATGTTTACTTAAAAACGACACTCGCGCCACTTAATCTCCTATCTCTCATCAACTCTTGAGACTTGCATATCCTTCCCTTAAACGTAACCCATTTCTTTCCTAATTGCACGCCAACTCTCTTAGACCTAATGATTGTTTCCTCGCTTGATCACATCGCGCAACATGGCCAATATTCAGCCGATGGTTTATCTTACAATGATTTAGTATATCTATCATACAAAGTACGTCCCCCAAACCTAGGCCGAAGGTAGTGTTGCAGCGCAATCTTGGCGGTATAAATGTCGACAAGCTACGGTTGGATGCTGTTAACACGGACTGGTCTGTGATTGACAGCGCCAGCGCTATTGATGAGAAGGTCAATTTATTTAATTCACTCTTGGTACATCTAATCGATCAACACGCTCCGGTTCGACCAGTGAAGATTAAACATTCTCCTGCACCTTAGTTAACTAAAGACCTAAAAGCCTTACGTGACAGGAAAAATTCAGCAAGGTCCAAGTTCAAAATGGACCCGTCCGATAAAAACCGCGAAAAATATAAGTTGCTACGAAATCGCTGCAATAGAAAGTGTAGAGCCGCTCAAAGACGCCATATTCACAAATCCGTTGAAAATGGAAATCCAACTAAGGTCTGGAAATTCCTTAAGTCAATAGGAATTGGAAGGTCTCGCAATGATTGTTTCCCGAAAGATACTAACGTCGACAATTTAAATAAAAATTTCTCTTCGTCTGTAGTCATTGATGATGCAACAAAATCACAAACACTAACAGTCAGTTGCAGAAAGCTGTCTTTAAAAACGACATTAGCTAATGACTCATTATCGCTAATTAGTTCATTAGATTTAAAGGCGTTGCACAAAACTGTTATAGGTTCCTGAAATGGTTCCTTAACTAAAGACCATTTAAAGACGACATTAAATAGTATTGCAACTTAAAAAAAATTTTTTGGATGAAGCGAATGAATGATTGCGTTTTGTTACTGTATTCTGTCATGTCGACATCAATGCATTTGCAGAAATAAAACTTAAGTAAGCATCAATGTCAATGTCATGTCAAAGTTAGTTGTCTAGTTGATGTCAACAAATGAAATAAACCGGCGTCAATACGTGCGTGTTAAATTTGTATTTTCCGTTATTCACGATAAAGAATTATCAATTCATAATTTAAAATGTCGCAGCAACAGCCGCGAAAACGTGGAGCAAATTATACACAAGAAGAAAAATCATTACTGCTAGATCTTGTCATGCAGTAAGTGTTAAATTACCACGTGTATTATTATTTTTTTTATCCTGCTTTAAATACTTTAAACTGTTGATCTTTAACATTATTATTTTACAGAGTTAAGCACATAGTAGAATGTAAAAGAACTGGTGGCAAGTTTATTGAGAAGAAGAGGGAAGCATGGAATGCTATTACAATGAAATACAATAGTAATTGTACTAGTGATCCAAGAGATATGGACCAATTAAAATCATTGTACGACAATATGAAGCAAAAATCTCGTAAAGATGTAGGAGAAAGTAATGTAAGTAACCTATATTTAAACAGTCATAATGCTAAATGCGGGATAAAATACGCACACTATTGAGAATGGGTGGGTATTTTAGTCCTTTCAATAGGTATTAATAAGGGTAAAGCTTTTTTTCTAATTTTTGCAGAAATTAGCATACATCGATGCTGAACTAAACTGTATGGTGACACAGGAAGATGTTGCACATGCAATTCAAACTATTAAAGAAGACAAGGTAATAAGTAATTTTAGTAATTTTAGTAATTTACTTTTTATCTGGTACACTTTCAGTGTTCGCCTTCGTTTCGATCGCGATTGCCAAAAAAGATAGCGAAACGCATGTTAAAACGTTGTAGTTAAAGAAACAATATGGCCGGATTTCATTCAGCAGCAGATTTTTGACACGGAGTGATTACATTTACTTTCATTTTAAGTATTTCTTTTGGTTTTATCGCAGATCGTTTGATCGTTTTTGCATTCTTTACGTTTATTGTGGGCTGCACACAATGAGAACACCTGGGAGAGGCGCTAAAACCGAATAAGACAGCGACGGCGATTGGAAACAATTGAGGATATGCCGGAATTGTTGTTCATCCAACATTTCAGGCTTAATAAAAGAACATTTAGAAAATTATGTAACGACCTAAAGTGCCATGCCGGATTAAAAGGTTCCCCTGAAATTCCCCTGGAAATAAAGTTAAGAAATTTTACATTCATACTAATTATATGATCTTAAGTAATGCAGGCATCTAGGTACTTATGTTGCTGGTTGTCGCATTTTGTAATAACTTGAGTTAAGCATCTTTGTTTTGTTAGTTTACCTATACTATATAACAATAATATTACCACACAATACTACAATGGTCTAAGTACTTAAATAGCCTTAATTATTTCATTTTATTATGTTCTGTAAATTAAAATAAAACCACATCAAACCAAATAGGTTCCAACCTTTGTATTGTTATATTTTTCAGGTGCTGTGTGCTCTTAGCTTTTTAGCTTCAGGGTCGTACCAAAAAATTGTGAGTGTGGGCCAGTATTTGACACAGCGGACAACAAGCCGCTGCATCAGGGAGGTTGTGAATGCTCTTAATCACAATTGCATGATCAGCAGGTGGATAGTGTTTCCAGAAACGCCACACCAGAGATCCTTAATCAAAGAGAAGTATGTAAAAATATTTTTGTTAATAGGTTTATTACCTAATTAAAAACTTTCATATAGGTTCTTACATAAATAGTTACTTTTTGGAATTTGTTTAAAATTGTTAATTAATTTACAGATTTCAAAGGACATATAATTTGCCTGGAGTGATAGGGTGCATTGACTGTACCCATATTACTATCACAAGACCAGTTGAGGAAGAACATATGTTTTTTAATAGAAAAGGATTATCATTCCTTAAATGTTCAAATGGTAAGCCGCTGGATAAATTCTAATAAAGTTTAATATAAAACTATGTAGTTGACAAACTTTATTGACACTATGTTAGTATATTACTGTATTTATGAATAAAATAAAATGTCCCTTATTCATATGAACTCAATGAAGCCTATGCCAAGCGGAATAGTGAAATAAAGGGACATTTTAACTAATGAAAGTGCACAATGGCTATTTTTCGCAAGTGATGTTTCGTTACGTAATTTATGAGTGTTATTTTGTTAGAAATGTTGTGCTATTTGTATTTCACGTTAGTCTAGGTATCCAACTTATAGATAGGTGAAAATAAAACTTTAAATAGGTTTCAATATATATTGTAAATAAATGTTTTTCTGCAAGAGTTACGAAAGTCTTATTTCATTAATCTCTATCTTCTAATTACATCTCAATATTACATCACTTCGATTCCCTGTGGAATATCAGAATGTTAATTATGTTTTAGTGATACATAACAGTAATAAAAACAATGGTTATCCTGCTTTCAAATAAAATCGCTACACATAATGTCTGCCAATAATTTCATTGATAAAATCAATCAAATCGAAACCCTAACTCTCGCGCTTCATACTCGCGCCATGTTGCCGCAGACGACGTATACAGATTGACAACCCCTCTCCGCATACCAAGGGTTAAAAGAGCCGCAAGCTACCTGGATCATGAAATCCCAAAAGTTTTAGCTATAAAAAACTACAAAGGTGAGCAGTGTACTCACACAATCGTGAACAAAGAAAAAACTTATGCGAAAGAAATGATGGAAATTGTTGTGGATTTGGGAGCCGACATCAACGGCCAAGAAGGACGCGGCGGTTTCACTCTACTGCACTTGTGTGTCTGGCAGAAAAATTATAAGCTTGCATAATGGATATGTGCACAACGAAAATCCAACTTGGAAGCCAAAAACTGCGCAGGACAAACGGCATATCATTTGGCTCATGATAGAAAGGACGATGAAATGATGAAGTTTTGCAAAAGGCTGGAGCCGAGTGTGATCCTCCGTCTAATCCGAGTGACAGTGAGTGAATACGTTCTCAAGTCATTTTGAGAAGTTAAATGTTTAAAGATTAAGGTCAAGTTTTTGTTTAGAAGTAAGTTATTCTAAGCTTCTAGATTTAAGTCTAAGATACATGTTTACTATTTTCCTCATTTTTCCCGCTGTTATTGTTTTTTTCTATTTGTTGAAGTTTAATGTTGTAGATAATTTGGTATAGAATAAGTGAAAGTAGTTTTTCATTGTACTAAAAGGCAGCTCCATAACATAACGGTCTCAGATTTTTCTTAGATAATAACACGAATATTTTTAATGCGCGGGTTTAAAAATAAAAAAATGTTTATAATTGATCACTTATTCTTAGATCTGATTCACCAAGCCCTCGTTAACTTTGGGAAAGATTAGAATTAAATAACAAGCCTATATCTAAAGTGTCATCTTGTATAGGCACGTTCGCCAACCTATTAGTTTTCCTTTCCAAGTGCCGATTCCGCGCGCTAGCCAGAATACTATTGGTACACCTGAGGCAATGCTTTATCGCTACTAAGAAATCTTTCTCATAAAATCCGTTGAGACAAAGAGTACAAAGGCGAGATTTAAAGATAGCTAAGTTATCTTAAAACAAATCATACATCTAAGGTAGAAATAGTTTTCCCGTCTAAATTTGTCGGTGCGGTAGATGGCAGTGTCCTTATTAGCCACAACATTTTGTGCAGACATTAAACTCGATACTACCACCGTTGAGGCTACCACCGTTATATACGGTATGGGAGCAGCTTTCGCTGTGATCAGCAATTATTGAAAACACTCCGACGCTACCAAAACACCATGATGGTAATAAAGTATTAAAAAGTATTGTTTAGAAGTAAGTTATAGTTTGCTTAGAAGTAAGTTTAAGATACATGTTAACTATTTTCATCATCTTGCCGGTTGTTGTTTTTTTTTCTATTTATTGATTTTTAATGTTGTAGAATTGGGTATAGAATAAGTGAAAGTAGAAATAACGACGCTTTAATTAGCAAATTATCTAACTCCATATTTTCTAAAGGGTGATCTTTTGACATTTTGATGTAGCAATATTCCGAATATAAATTATTTTATTGATCTAAACCAATAAAATATTATATCTCTAATAGATATTAAATTGCTTTTTAAATTTATAATGTACATGTTTCTCTACAACGTCATAGAATATCTATTGCCGATGACAAAACGAGAGATGGAAGATATGGACTGATTGTCTAACGACTCTCGATAAATTTAAAGAATAAAATCAGACTACATAAGATTTACAGACTTGATAGAGTCTAGCGCCAAATTCCGTTTGCATAACCGCGCCAGACAAACCGAGTCTCTATACCCGAAACATATCTGTATTTCAGGGTTATGAAATTTTATTTTGTTATTAAAATTTATTTGTTGAAATTTATTTTTCATCGATAGATTTCATTTAATTTAATGTGTAAGGTTGGCATATCCTCATTCTACATGGTGGCCAATTGTGAGGTTGGCATATGAAATAATACCCACGATGTTTAGGCCCGAGTTCACCAACAGACGTTTAAACAGCGTTTAAAATATGATTTGACATATTTTGTACGGGAATTGTGTCAAATTAATCGTTACTCTTTGTTTAACGGCTGTTCAAATGTTGGTGAACTCAGGTCTTAGTACTACTACTTCGTTTATTGATATCTTTATATAGCAAAGTCCAAGATGTAAATTATAACAAACGTATCTATGTGACATACATGTATTTCATATGGTATCTGTCACGTTATGATTTCTGAGCTGCGCACTAATATCTAAATACTCACGTTTAGTTAATACATTCATTGTTTCATTATTATAACACATTTAATTTCACTTCAATAATAATCGAGTTTTGTTGTTTTGGTTATTGATCTGTCAATGACAAAAAGCTGTCAGATGCGCATGCGACTGTCCGTATGCTCTGAATGACTAAAATAACGATACGTTCGATTGTCTACATTTAGCAAACGCACGGAACACATACTCATTTTACAAAGGTCGTGAATGATTTATTTCAATAAATATAATAATATTTGTTTTCTATATTTTTACGATTTGTATGTTAAAGTCATAACTTATTTAATGAAACTTCACGCAGCCGAAGTAATTTTCATGAGCCTGGTAGAATGACGTTTTTGACCTTAGACAGATGTTTAAAAAAGTTAATAAACAATAGTAGTGTGGCAGGTTTATAAACATTGGGAATTTATTAGGGCAAAATAGTTGTCTTGAGGCCTGGTTGGTATAGAAAACAATTTAAATAACCGACCATCCTTTAGTTAATAATTGTAATTGGAATATTAAAATAATGTGAATTAATAATCTAAAAAGTTTTAATGTTTTCTTGTTACTTTAATATGTGTTTTACAAAGAAATAGTTCTTTGTGTTGTTTCGATTGTTTTGGGGAGATTTTAGTTGGTGTGCTGGGCGGTCGGAAGTTCTTCTTGACAATGATTTGCAAATTCGATTTCATTGGATTCGACTTTCGATTTGCAAGGATGTCGAGGAAGACACTTTCGTTCTTGCTGTTGAAGGGGTCGGCCAGGAAGCCGAAGGAGAAGACGGTGGCCGTTTTGCTCGCCTTTTTTAAACCGGCCGATAGTCGCCGTGTAAAATATTTTTGAATTTTGTTCCGGTCTAAGTGCCGTAAGTATATTTGCTGATTTCGAAGGATTTCGTTCATTGGGTCGCTTATTGCAGTTCTATAACATAAGTGGTTTCTTTCAGATCTTTTGATGGCCGTTTCGCTTGGTTTGGCTACCAGGCTTAGAATATTACCTTCCGTTTTACGCTGACCTTCCGCTGATTAAATGAAAGACGCAAGAAGCTTGTCTCGATGAGATTCGGGTTGGTACCACGCCACGTGGATGCGTAAGGTTACCCTACCCTATCTTTGTTGAAGTAAGTGGAAACATGTTTTTAATCCAGTTAGCAGTCTACAATTTCGGTTCCCGTTTATTAGTATTCCGTTCATAATTAAATTTAGATTATCCCGTTTAGTATAATTTACATGATAAGTTTGGTGGTACAACTCGCTCAGAAGTAGGGGTAATTCAGAGCCTTACAAAGGACTCACGCCTGAGATTTCTGTGTTACTAATTTAAGAGGTGGTAAGCTTAGCCGGAGCAAATAAATATATTCTGTTAATTCATGCTCGTCTCTTCATTTACCACCTCATTCCGTTAGCTTTAACTTGATGACGCGGGGCATCGACCAAGCCAAGCACTGGACTCTGAGCAGACTACGGGAGCAATCGTACTCGGAGTCGTCTAGCGAACGACTGACTGCAGGCCGGCGGCGGTGCTGCTTATAAGACCGTGCGGGGTGATGCGCGGGCAGTCTTCGGTTGTTTCCGTAGGAACTCGTAGGCGCTCGGATGCAATGAATGGTGTGATGTTGTAGTTGCTTCATCATAGTGGTATTGCATCGTTACGATCTCCCCCTCTGGTACTCCGAAGTCGACCCGACCGGTGTACCAGTCTCTCTAGTTTTGCGTGGTCTTCTTCTCTGACGTATTGGGTTGATAGGTTTAGGAAGGCAATCTCTCATTTCAAACTTAGTGATAGCGGAAGTATGATACTTGCCAATTGATTTGGTTGGTTCGTTAGTATCTGCAACTTCATACGTAAAAGTGCCAAGTTTTCTCAATATTACATAGGGACCATCTCGGCGTGGAGCTAATTTCGTTGAAAATTGCTTATCCATGTTATTTATGGAAACACAAGAAGTGCCATAGAACTTTGAATAATCCATTTAAAATCAAAGGAGGCGCTAAGTATGGACTGATGCAACGTAATGGAGCTTCAGTTAAAGTGCTAAATCAAATTCAGACCAATCCAATCCACGTACCAGGAACACCTGAATGGATTGAAGCGCGCTTGGTTGGTGTAGCGGCGTAAATCGCGCAACTCATTCAACAGAGAGCGGTATCGAATCTACGCCGAATTCTAACGAGAATAATTTGAAAAATGAACCCAAACACCAACCTTACAATTGACGCCCAACGTAAAATCAAATCTACCCACATTAAGAAGAAATTATCATAAGAAGAGAGATCTAGCAAAAATGGCAAATAACGTTGTGATGAGCGAAGATCAGTTCAGTCGCCTGATCGAATCGATTACGAACGCATCTCTAACCGGACACGACGAACAAATTGACCGTCTTACCCAAAGTCTTGCTTCAGCAACAATACAACAAACCGAAATGTCGAAAGCTAGCTTCGCTAAATGTACTTACCGCTTTGACGGCCAAAGGAATTACGAAAAAGTCGAAGAATTTATTAACGCCATCGTAACCTTCAAAAACATCGAAGACATTAATAACAAAGATGCTGTTGTTGGATTGGCTCTTCTTTTGACTGGCACCGCGTCTACATGGTGGCAAGGAGTTTACATAGTTAGGTTAGTTCAGAAGTCGAAATGCATAGTAAGGTTATTAATGAAATGCCATGTGCGTTGCGGTAAATTAAGTATGATGCCCGAAGCTTCCAAGAAATCGATGCCAAGTAAGGTTCTGTTTTCGGACGCTTCTGGTATTGCAGAGAAGGTAACAGGTAATATGCAACCTCCCATTACTATGTCTTTTGTCGTTGTGAGAAGGGTGGTTGGTCTTCACTGTACCATCTGCCAAGGCGATGTCAGCCGTCTGCTGTGTGAACTTTGTACTTTGACGCACGAGTGTATTGTATAATTGCTTACTTGCAATACTGGTACGGGCAGCGGTGTCAACGTCGTCGGTTTTTCCCTAACCTTTTACTGTAATAACGGGCTGACCTATTGTTAACGTTCCTGATAAGTGGTTCGTATAAATACTCCCCTTCCTTACTCGTTGTGTTATTCGTGTCGCAAATTTTTGTGATAGTGCAAGATAGCTGCTCGAAGAAATCATTGAAGATGGAATCCGATAAACTAGTTGAAATGTTAAGCATCAGGAATAACTTGGGAGAGACTTATTTCCATGAGGCGTGTCGAAACAGCTTGCTAAGTTTTCTTAAAAGAGCCGCAAGCTACCTGGATCATGAAATCCCAAAAGTTTAAACTATAAAAAACTACAAAGGTGAGCAATATACTCACACAATCGTGAACAAAGAAAAAACTTATGCGAAAGAAATGATGGAAATTGTTGTGGATTTGGGAGCCGACATCAACGGCCAAGAAGGACGAGGCAGTTTCACTCTACTGCACTTGTGTGTCTGGGAGAAAAATTATAAGCTTGCAAAATGTATATGTGCACAACGAAAAACCAACTAGGAAGCTAAAAACTGCGCAGGACAAACAGCGTATCATTTGGCTCATGAGAGAAAGGACGATGAAATGATGAAGATTTTGGAAAAGGCTGGAGCCGAGTGTGATCCTCCGTCTGATCCGAGTGGTAGTGAGTGAATAAGTTCTCAAGTCATTTTAAGAAGTTAAATGTTTGAAGATTAAGGTCAAGTTTTTGTTTAGAAGTAGTCTTTTTGTCTAAGCTTCTAGATTTAAGTCTAAGATACATGTTTACTATTTTCCTCATTTTTCCCGCTGTTATTGTTTTTTTCTATTTGTTGAAGTTTAATGTTGTAGATAATTTGGTATAGAATAAGTGAAAGTAGTTTAAGCAATTTTTCATTGTACTAAAAGGCAGCTCCATAACATAACGGTCTCAGATTTTTCTTAGATAATAACACGAATATTTTTAATGCGCGGGTTTAAAAATAAAAAAAATGTTTATAATTGATCACTTATTCTTAGATCTGATTCACCAAGCCCTCGTTAACTTTGGGAAAGATTAGAATTAAATAACAAGCCTATATCTAAAGTCTCATCTTGTATAGGCACGTTTGCCAACCTATTAGTTTTCCTTTCCAAGTGCCGATCCCGCGCGCTAGCCAGAATACTGTTGGTACACCTGGGGCAATGCTTTATCGCTACTAAGAAGTCGTTCTCATAAAATCCGTTGAGACAAAGAGTATACAAAGGCGAGATTTAAAGATAGCTAAGTTATCTTAAAACAAATCATACATCTAAAGTAGAAATAGTTTTCCCGTCTAAATTTGTCGGTGCGGTAGATGGCAGCGTCCTTATTAGCCACATCATTTTGTGCAGACATTAAACTCGACACTACCACCGTTGAGGCTACCACCGTTATATACGGTATGGGAGCAGCTTTCGCTGTGCCCCTATCAGCAATTATTGAAAACAGTCCGACGCTACCAAAACACCATGATGGTAATAAAGTACAGTTGCAAGCTTTTGCAGATCCCAGTCACTGTACGTCCTATTGGTGAGCTAGCCCATAGACAAGGCAATCTTGTCGTCGCGTTCATCCCATATACTACTTCAACAAGTGGGCAGTATTATACTGACAACGTCGATATTCCCACGATCCAAGATGTTTTGGTTGTCCCTAATGCCGTTCAGGGATCTGGCACCCGGACGCTCACGACGAATTAACAGCGTTAATACAAAGTAAATATAAAGTCAGAAAGATTGTGTCTAAAAATAGAACTCGAAAGTAAACAATCACAGCCTCGCTATTGGAGTCGCAATGCGGGATCATATTACACTATATTATCGCAGTGTACAACACCTGCACAACTCATATTTGCACAGTAAAACTGAAACGAAACTGTATAATGTTAAGGAGAAGAGTTGGTGCCATTTATTACAATGCAAAGGAACATTTTAATTAACAAAATAATTTAAAGTTTCGACTTGGAGAGGTTTCTGAGTGTTTGTCAGTTATGGAATCTTAAACTACTAGACCGATTTTAATCAAATTTTGCACACTGTGTGCAGTTTGATATAAATTGAGAAAGTTTATAACTCCATTTACAGTCGTATTATTTTTCATTAATTATATGTTTATTAGTATACAAACAGTGACTTCCATACGATTCTAACAGATGACGGTGGAAGGCAATTTGGTAAGGTAAAAGCCTTAGTCGATGACAATGACATTTGAAACGTCAAAATCAAATCATAGTATTATTTTATGAGGCGATACAAAGTTCGCGTAGTCAGCCAGTATATTTTAAATTTTACGGTGGAAGGCAATTTGGTAAGGTAAAAGCCTTAGTCGATGACAATGACATTTGAAACATCAAAATGAAATTATAGTATAATTTTATGAGGCGATACAAAGTTCGCGTAGTCAGCCAGTATATTTTAAATTTTAGTTTGTAATCCATAGGTAAAGGTGAGCAGTGTACTCACAAAATCGTAAAATACTGTGAAAGGTACACTAAAGAAATGATGGAAATTGTTGTGGATCTGGGAGCCGACATCTACGGCCAAGAAGGATGCGGTGATTTCACTCCACTGCACTTGAGTATTTTGAAGAAAAATTACAAGCTCGCAGAATGGATATGAGGAAAACGAAAAACTAACTTGGAAGCCAAAAACTACGCAGGACAAACAGCGTATCACTTGGCTTATCGGATGAAAGACGATAAAATGATGAAGATTTTGGAAAAGGCTGGAGCTATGTGTCATCCTCCTAGTGATAACAAGTAAAAAAGTTCTCCAGTGATTTCGATAAGTTAATTGTTCGGAGATTAAGGCCAAGTTTTTGTTTAGTTTGTTTAGCAGTAAGTTTAAGATACATGTTAACTATTTTCATCATCTTGCCGGTTGTTGTTTTTTTTTCTATTTGTTGAAGTTTAATGTTGTAGAATTGGGTATAGAATAAGTGAAAGTAGACATAACGACGCTTTAATTAGCAAATTATCTAACTCCATATTTTCTAATCTTCTGATTTTTTGATGTAGCAATATTCCGAATATAAATTATTTAATTAATCTAAACTAATAAAATATTATATCTCTAATAGATATTAAATTACTTTTTAAAACAATGTACATGTTTCTCTATAACGTCATAGAATATCTATTGCAGATGACAAAACAAGAGATGGAAGATATGGACTGATTGTCTAACGACTCTCGATAAATTTAAAGAATAAAATCAGACTACATAAGATTTACAGACTTGATAGAGTCTGGCGCCAAGTTCCGTTTGAATAACCGCGCCAGACAAACCGAGTCTCTATACCCGAAACATATCCGTATTTTAGGGTTATGAAATTTTATTTTGTCATTAAAATTATTTTTTATTGAAATTTATTTTTCATTGATAGATTTTTATTTTAATTTAATGTAATTAATTCCATTTATTAATCTTTTATAATGAAATTCTATTTTTAATGATTATATTTCACCTACACATACTATAGCAACGCAAATTTCTAGATCAAAAGGGTGTGCGTTACTTTATACGCTAAATTTTCTCATTACCGCAAAAAAAAACTTCTTTAAATATGAACACAAGGTACGCTCAAAATTTTTTTTTTTAATTTGACAAATTTCATTCAAATGTTTTTAATTTTATAAAAAATATGTCTGTTTTTGGTGTTTTTTTTTCATTTCACATCATTTTGTAAAGAACAAAAGTTTGTGAAATGAGTTTTACAAATGTGGACTTGGCGCAATTCTAAACAGTGAAACTGTTTTTGTTTTGATATGTATACCGCGATCATTTGTGCTTCACGTACCGATACACGTGACTCGCTGAAGGAGCTCTTCAAAGAGATTAATATACTTACAGTGTCTTCTCAATACATTCTCGAAAATATTGTTTACGTTCGTAAGAACATACATTTATTTCTTAAGAAAAGTAACGTACACAATTTCAATACCAGAAATAAAGATAAATTTGCCGTTCCAGGCTTCAGACTGCGAAAAGTAGGAAAATCGTTTATGGGAAATTGTATCCGTATTTTCAACACAGGGTATTGCTGAACTCCCTGTACATAAACTTAAATCGTATGTCAAAGTAATTTTAATGAAAAAGGGCTATTACACTGTCAATGATTATTTAAATGATAGAAATGTATGGCATTAATCCTTTGACGATCGGATATTCCAGACACAATTAAAATCAATTGTTATCGCGACAACCGGTTGTCGCTTGGGGGTTGAGGGATTAAATTGTCCCAGATCGTACTTGCTTAAACCTTGTAAAAATCACCTTACCTTGTAAAAATTTATTTAAAAAGAGGCTGACAAAAGTGACCGAGTTTCTTGCGCTGCTTCTTCTCGGCACTAGCCCAGACTTGTCCCGAAGCAGTAGTAGGTTTAAATTGGGACGTGTAAAAGCGCCTCCTGGGGCCTATTTGCAGAAATAAAACTGATTTTAACTGATTTTAACTGATTTTTAACTAATAAACTCCCGAAATTCCCGATGATAATGTACGTGTAGTCAGGTGAAGGTCGTTTCAACTATCAAACGATAAAGAACCCAGGCACAATAATAAGTTAGAAAATACGTCGTCGGTTATTCCCTAACCTTTTACTGTAATAACGGGCTTCCTTACTCGTTGTGTTATTCGTGTCGCAAATTTCTGTGATAGTGCAAGATAGCTGCTCGAAGAAATCATTGAATATGGAATCCGACTAACTAGTTGAAATTTTAAACATCAGGAATAACATGGGAGAGACTTATTTCCATGAGGCGTGTCGAAACAGCTTGCTAAGATTTCTTAAAAGAGCCGCAAGCTACCTGGATCATAATTAGAATTAAATAACAAGCCTATATCTAAAGTCTCATCTTGTATAGGCACGTTTGCCAACCTATTTGTTTTCCTTTTTCAAGTGCCGATTCCGCGCGCTAGCCAGAATACTGTTGGTACACCTGGGGCAATGCATTATCGCTACTAAGAAGTCTTTCTCATAAAATCCGTTGAGACAAAGAGTACAAAGGCGAGATTTAAAGATAGCTAGGTTATCTTAAAACAAATCATACATCTAAGGTAGAAATAGTTTTCCCGTCTAAATTTGTCGGTGCGGTAGATGGCAGTGTCCTTATTAGCCACAACATTTTGTGCAGACATTAAACTCGATACTACCACCGTTGAGGCTACCACCGTTATATACGGTATGGGAGCAGCTTTCGCTGTGATCAGCAATTATTGAAAACACTCCGACGCTACCAAAACACCATGATGGTAATAAAGTACAGTTGTTTACCAACTTCTCTCACGGCCAGCTTTTGCAGATCCGAGTCACTGTACGTCCTGTTGGTGAGCTAGCCCATAGACAAGGCAATCTTGTCGTCGCGTTCATCCTATATACTACTTCAACAAGTGGGCAGTATTATACTGACAACGTCGATATTCCCACGATCCAAGATGTTTTGGTTGTCCCTAATGCCGTTCAGGGATCTGGCACCCGGACGCTCACGAAGAATTAACAGCGTTAATACAAAGTTAATATAAAGTCAGAAAGATTGTGTCTAAAAATAGAACTCGAAAGTAAACAATCACAGCCTCGCTATTGGAGCCGCAATGCGGGATCATATTACACTATATTATCGCAGTGTACAACACCTGCACTGCATTCTACATGATAATTAAATTGACAACTCATATTTGCACAGTAAAACTGAAACGAAACTGTATTATGTTAAGGAGAAGAGTTGGTGCCATTTATTACAATGCAAAGGAACATTTTAATTAACAAAATAATTTAAAGTTTCGACTTGGAGAGGTTTCTGAGAGTTTGTCAGTTATGGAATCTTAAACTACTAGACCGATTTTAATCAAATTTTGCACACTGTGTGCAGTTTGATACAAATTGAGAAAGTTTATAACTCCATTGACAGTCGTATTATTTTTCATTAATTATTTGTTTATTAGTATACAAACAGTGACTTCCATACGATTATAACAGATGACGGTGGAAGGCTATTTTGTTAAGGTAAAAGCCTTAGTCGATAACAATGACATTTGAGAGGTCAAAATCAAATTATAGTATTATTTTATGAGGGGATACAAAGTTTGTAATCCATAGGTAAAGGTGAGCAGTGTACTCACACAATCGTAAAATACTGTGAAAGGTACACTAAAGAAATGATGAAAATTGTTGTGGATCTGGGAGCTGACATCTACGGCCTAGAAGGATGCGGCGGTTTCACTACACTGCACTTGAGTATTTTGAAGAAAAATTACAATCTCGCAGAATGGATGCGGAAAACGAAAAACCAACTTGGAAGCAAAAAACTACGCAGGACAAACAGCGTATCATTTGAAGAAGTAAATAAAGACGATAAAATAATGAAGATTTTGGAAAAGGCTGGAGCTAAGTGTCATCCTCCTAGTGATAACAAGTAAATAAGTTCTCCAGTGATTTCGATGAGTTACTTGTTCGGAGATTAGGGCCAAGTTTTTGTTTAGAAGTAAGTTATAGTTTGTTTAGAAGTAAGTTTAAGATACATGTTAACTATTTTCATTATCTTGCCGGTTGTTGTTTTTTTTTCTATTTATTGATTTTTAATGTTGTAGAATTGGGTATCGAATAAGTGAAAGTAGAAATAACGACGCTTTAATTAGCAAATTATCTAACTCCATATTTTCTAAAGGGTGATCTTTTGACATTTTGATGCAGCAATATTCCGAATATAAAGTATTTTATTTATCTAAACCAATAAAATATTATATCTCTAATAGATATTAAATTGCTTTTTAAATTTATAATGTACATGTTTCTATACAACGTCATAGAATATCTATTGCCGATGACAAAACTGGACTGATTGTCTAACGACTCTCGATAAATTTAAAGAATAAAATCAGACTACATAAGATTTACAGACTTGATAGAGTCTGGCGCCAAGTTCCGTTTGAATAACCGCGCCAGACAAACAGAGTCTCTATACCCGAAACATATCCGTATTTTAGGGTTATGAAATTTTATTTTGTTATTAAAATTAATTTTTACTGGAATTTATTTTTCATCCGAATGTTTTTAATTTTATAAATAAATATGTCTGTTACTTGTTTTTTTTTTTCATTTCACATCTTTTTGTAAAGATGAATGAGTTTTAAAAATGTGGACTTGGCGCAATTCTATACAGTGAAACTGTTTTTGTTCGGATATGTATACCGCGATCATTTGTGCTTCACGTACCGATAAACTCCCGAAATTCCCGATGATAATGTACGTGTAGTCAGGTGAAGGTCGTTTCAACTATCAAACGATAAAGAACCCAGGCACAATAATAAGTTAGAAAATACGTCATCGGTTATTCCCTAACCTTTTACCGTATACTGTGAAAGGTACACTAAAGAAATGATGGAAATTGTTGTGGATCTGAGAGCCGACATCTACGGCCAAGAAGGCTGCGGTGATTTCACTCCACTGCACTTGAGTATTTTGAAGAAAAATTACAAGCTCGCAGAATGGATATGAGGAAAACGAAAAACCAACTTGAAAGCCAAAAACTTCGCACGACAAACAGCGTATCATTTGGCTTATCGGATGAAAGACGATAAAATGATGAAGATTTTGGAAAAGGCTGGAGCTATGAGTCATCCTCCTAGTGATAACATGTAAAAAAAGTTCTCCAGTGATTTCGATAAGTTAATTGTTCGGAGATTAAGGCCAAGTTTTTGTTTAGTTTGTTTAGAAGTAAGTTTAAGATACATGTTAACTATTTTCATCATCTTGCCGGTTGTTGTTTTTTTTCTATTTGTTGAAGTTTAATGTTGTAGAATTGGGTATAGAATAAGTGAAAGTAGGCATAACGACGCTTTAATTAGCAAATTATCTAAATCCATATTTTCTAAAGGGTGATCTTTTGACATTTTGATGTAGCAATATTCCGAATATAAATTATTTAATTGATCTAAACCAATAAAATATTATATATCTAATAGATATTCAATTACTTTTTAAAACAATGTACATGTTTCTCTACAACGTCATAGAATATCTATTGCCGATGACAAAACAAGAGATGGAAGATATGGACTGATTGTCTAACGACTATCGATAAATTTAAAGAATAAAATCGGACTACATAAGATTTACAGACTTGATAGAGTCTGGCGCCAAGTTCCGTTTGAATAACCGCGCCAGACAAACAGAGTCTCTATACCCGAAACATATCCGTATTTTAGGGTTATGAAATTTTATTTTGTTATTAAAATTAATTTTTACTGGAATTTATTTTTCATCCGAATCTTTTTAATTTTATAAATAAATATGTCTGTTACTTGTTTTTTTTTTTTCATTTCACATCTTTTTGTAAAGATGAATGAGTTTTAAAAATGTGGACTTGGCGAAATTCTATACAGTGAAACTGTTTTTGTTCGGATATGTATACCGCGATCATTTGTGCTTCACGTACCGATAAACTCCCGAAATTCCCGATGATAATGTACGTGTAGTCAGGTGAAGGTCGTTTCAACTATCAAACGATAAAGAACCCAGGCACAATAATAAGTTAGAAAATACGTCGTCGGTTATTCCCCAACCTTTTACTGTAATAACGGGCTGACCTATTGTTAACGTTCCTTATAAGTGGTTCGTGTCTAAATTTCTGTGATAGTGCAAGATAGCTGCTCGAAGAAATCATTGAAGAGGGAATCCGACAAACTAGTTTAAAAATCTTTTTAAGGCGGCCACATCATGCACAATACGGTCGGAGTTATGTTAAAATTAGAAACTAATAAAAATGTAAAATTTAAATTTAAAAAAAAGGATTTAGGCTTATACTATATTTCAGACGTCTATATTTGAAGTCGCCAAAACACTGACACACTAAACACCCTTAAGCACCACATAACATTGGGAATTGAGGAAGACACAAGAAACAGAGGGGAAGATATTGATGAGGATGGTAGAGCGTCTAGTGGAAGAAACAGGGTCAGGTAAGATGAAGTGTCATCAATTATTTTTTAGCGTTCCCTGGTGTAAATATTTTTATTCATTCATGTTTTCAATGTTTGATGTAATTGGAATTTGAGAACCAGGATACATCTGTCCCTTCACTGCTCCTTTAACAGTACGTCATGAGTCAGAAGAGCTCAACTCTCAACCATTGCTGATGGTGATTGCAGAATCAGAGATCACGGATATGTCATTAGTTAGTCATAAAACGAACTCTTACTAACCCCCGTATTTATAAAGAAGTAATTACTTATTGCTTAAGAAATTCATAGCTTAAAGTGTTCATACTTAGTCCTTAAGTGAAAGAAATTGGTCACTATTATTAATACATAGTCATATTATTTGGCTGAAAATGCTAACTTTTGGTAGTTATAACTTCTACTAATTTATTGATTAAGGCATACAAATTGTCTCTCAAGTAATTACTTTCAGTCAAGTAATTACTTAAACTTGTTTATAAATACAGGGGTTAGATGAAGTTACTGGAGAATTTGTACGACGAAACACAGATGAGCTTAGGAGTGAACACTTTATTTTAGATGAGCAAACTGAAGAGTTGATAGAAATAGATGAAGGACCAGATAAAGATCACAATAATTTCGATATTAATGAAATACATGATAAAAAAAGAAACAAGACTTTAATAAGCAGCAGAGAGTCAAAGGAATGCCATACATGGGAAGAAAAATAGAAATTAATACTGAAAATTAAAAAAAAAACACTTTTGTTGCGAAAAACCCTAAAAATATGAAGACTAAAACTTGTACTCATAGTGCTGCTGAATTAAAAACTTAAAACGAGAAGTAATGCGTTTTAAAAAGAGAGGACTGACAATTAAGGCCAGACTTGAAAATGCACGCAAAATTACCGAAAATGTGGCCTTTCAAATAGTCACAAAAAACATGACAAGAGTTGGTAAAATATTTACAAAAATGCAGCAAACTCAGTGCTCAAAAAATGCCAAAAGGCTGTCGATTCACGTTAGAACAAAAAATAATTGCTCTGTCATATTATAAAAGAAGCCCAAAGTTATATCCATTGTTATGAAAAATGTTACCGTCGAAAATAGATATTGGTATCAATGCAATTATTTTTGATAAAATAGCAAAACATGATAAGAACATGAACACCGAAGACAAACTGTGTACTCTAATATTTGACGATATGTCCATAAGTCCGAAAATAAATTATGACACGGCGAAGAACATCTTAAAAGGTTTGACAAGCCAAGCAGACGTCATGGTGTTTAAAGCCAATTTTAAACAACCAGTGGCTTACTATTTTACAAAGTGTTCAAAGAAAAATGAATTAAAACAGATTTTAATACAAGTTATTGAAAGTGTACAGGCCACTGGTTTACAAGTTTTAGCAACAATTTTTGATCAAAGTACTGTAATTGAGTCGTATATAGTTAATACTGGCTATCTGACTAATGGCTGATTATTGATAAACCTGAAAAAACGATTTTAAAGTCGCATAGGACTTTTTTATGTGGTGCTTTAAGTGAAGAACAAAGAAAAGCTTCTTTTCATTATTACTGGAGCTTAGATATGTGGGATGCTAAAAAGGCTTACCTTAAAAACTTAGTTCGACTTCGTCCTATTAAAAGACGACGTAAATCTACGTAATTGCAAAGATCCGCAAACCTTGTTAAAGAGCAAGGATTTTTATTATTATTTATTAAATTCATTTATTTCAAAAAAGCCATGTGATAATCAAATTTGAATAATAACAAAATTTTCAAGTATTAAAGTCAAGATAGTAATAGAACCACAAAGTAACAAATCCTGTTAAGTGGTCGTAAACAGGTGGTTTTGGCACGTAGCAGCATTATAGTAGATTTTTGGACAGCAGTGATGATGGCAATACCTACCAATAAAAACAAAACAAATACAAACAGATGGAAAGAGAAGAAGACTTCTGATCAAAAGAGATCTTGTTTTCAATATAAAACTTATAACATGTAGAAATGTATGAAGAGTAAATCTTTCTTATTAACTAGTAATAAAAATATAAAATTCAACCAACCTACTTTAATTTTACTTATTTATCTTGACAAATACTTAAGTTTTAAACAAATGATTCATTTTAAAACGATTGTTATGTAAATTGATCACTACAGTCCGCAGACTGAGGTAGTGATACACAAACCAATAAAAAAATCATGTTTAACAACAAGATAACAATAGATCAAAAATAAAGGATACCCTCTGACCCAAATAAGACGCAGAGACATATAACAGATTTATGTTGTGTTACATAGGATTAGGCAGAGAAGAACTGCCGAATGGACAATAAGAGCTAGGTACATTCTACAATTACATCTGCTGCTGCCGCCGTAGTTAGGCTATAGAAAATATGCCACCAAGACTGGGCTTCATTGAAAGATTGTCGGCAACAACCTGACTTAGAAAAGCACTAAATTTGATGCAAAGGTTCACGATACCCTCTGACCCGCTCACATCATACACGCTGTGGCCCGATTTAAAACCGTGTCGGATGTTCTCAAAATTCAGACAATACAACATAGTTCACGTTATTCAAATCAGACAGCACAATCACTGAGCAAGTAATCACTATAATGGTAATCCTTGTTGCAATGCTAGGTATTGTTTTTAATCAGCAGGCAATGTGAGCTTCACACGCAACCAATGAGTATGTATAATCAGCACTTCAGAGAACACATAACATCACTATTAACCAAAATAAAACATATTTTGATATTTAATTTCACTCTCTCGAGATTCAACGTTATAAGTTTTGAACTCATACATCCATCTAAATCAAAAAAATTAATTGTGCGTGCCACTGAGCAAGTAACCACTACGAAAAAGACAAAGTAGGAACTCTGTGCACTGACCTCTATAATACAAGTACCGAGTAGGCATGTCGATTTGAAATCAATTAATCGAAAAATCGATTATTTAGAGTAATATAATCGATTTTTCAGATCGATTTTGAACCCTATATCGATTCAATGAATCGATTCATAAACCTCCCGAATCGGACCGATTAGCGATAATATTCCTCAATTGGCTGCGGTATTTAGTTTTTTTAATTTTTTGCTGTGGTCGGACGCAATAGCAACTGGTAGTACTTGGTCAATAATTTTATAAACTTAAAATTTGATTATATTATTAACCGACTTACGAGTACTTAGGCGAGACTAGAAAGAAATTTAAACTGCCACATTAGTTTAGTGGTCGCAAGCACTACTGCTGAGCAAAAGATCCTGGGTTCGATTCCCACCTCTACCTATTCTTTCGAAGGAATATAGGCGTGATATTATGTTTATTAATTTAATAATACTTCCATCCAATTACTTGTATTTACAGTAAATGGTCATCAATAATGTCCTGTATCTTTATTAGGCAATTAGTCATATTTGAAATTGGCTCGATTAATCGAAAATCGATCTTTTAATGCTCGATTTAAACAAGAATCGATTTTAGTATGTCCGATTTGAATTGAATCGGAGATCGATATTTTTTAAAATGAATCGACATGCCTAGTACCGAGTACGCGGTCACGGTCAGTGACTCTGTGCCACTACGTGTGCGTTTTTTTATTTTTTTATTTTATTGTTTAACGGCCTCGGATACTTGTCCATACAGCCAATTCTTAAGTATTATTGTCTTTAGTTTGCATTAAAATGTTGATGTTAGATGTTTTAATGCTTCGATGGAGTTTTTGGAGACAGTCGAAAGATTGAAGGAATGTAAAGAAGTCCCCAAGAAAGAGGTGAACTGTTCTCGTTCCTGCGCAAAATTCACGGTCCACTTTTCTTGGTTACGACCTATACACTATCTTATTTCACCGAACTGTATATTGTTCACTTGCACGACACTTTGTTTCGCAATATAACACCACGTTTACGACCCAAAAATCACTATAAACAATAAAAAATCGATAAAATAAATGGACTCCAAACGTATCTCACGAACTCCCGCCAAAAACTCCCTACGTGTACTGCGTGCGTGCATCAAAGAGTATGTTCTATTTTTTTTTTACGGCTCTGGGGAAGTGGGGAGTATGTACTATATACGTAAGGGCTGCCAGCCTATAAATTGCGATTATACAGTTTAGTATCTTCAATTATACAAAATTGGACCACATTATACATAACCATTATAAACAGCGATTTTTCTTTAAAATTCACTAAAAGTAACATATTGACCTATACTGTATCATTTTATTTATTACTTTTTCGTACTACTTTACAGTACTGGTCACACATTAAAATAACTTTGCAATAGTGGTGGCCAGTGCAATGGTGAAGCCACGTCCCATTTCAGGCCTTTCTCAAATTTTGTATCCAATTACATGTAATCTTTGATACAATTTACCACCGGATTATACAAAATTTGTATCCAAATATACGATCTGGCAGCCCTGAACGTACGTACTTCATGAACGTATCCTCTTAGAACACATTTACTCATGTGCTCTTAGTAGTCTGTGCCTCTGTGGTAACTATGCCTGAGTGATGTCTATAAGTTGAGCGATTGGTACTAAAAAAATATCGAAGTTTTCAAATTTCGTGTTTATTCAATTGCATTCGAAGTTCGCATAACTCTCAGTATTATTCGGTTCTTGCGTGTCGGTTGCGGGTGGACCGGGCACGCACGAGGCATAGAAATGGAAGATTGTAAATATAATCAATCAAATGGACACTGCCGATAGGACAGTGACAGTTATTATTAAATGATTGTGAATTTTCATTCGATGGTTGTTTGGCGAGCAGGGCTTGAAATACCGGTAAAAATTATGGTAGCGTTACTTGCACTTACCTGTGGTATCGATACTTTGTAAGGTATCGTTATTCAAATTATCGTTACATTAGTAACATTAAACAAAATAAATATTACCGCTGCGATCCTGTCATTATCATTATATTTTAACGATACTCGTACAATGGTACCGGTAAATTAATATAAATATTTTAACGTTACTTACATACATTAGTAACGAATGTTTTTTTTCGTTCTTTTCGGAATCAGCTGAAGTCTGAGACCATGCTGCTATAGCCTAAGTCATTAGTATTTGAATTTGTATATCATAATACATACACAAAATATCATAAATACGTAGAAATAATAACTTTATGCCCCGTTGGTCTAGTGGTTTAAATACCGGGCCAAGATCTCGGGGTCCCAGGTTCAATCCCCGGGTCGGGAAAAAAAAGTTTTGAATTTTCGAACTTTGCTGGGGTTTTGATCACCAACCCGTATTTGGCAAGCTTGGTGATTATGCCAGTTCCCATCATTGAAGTGGTAACTTGAATTCAATGATGGAGGCCTTTTCCCTGCAGTGGGATAAGTATAAGCTGTTACTGACTTACTTACTAATAACTTTATATAAACTACATCTAAAATAGCCTAACTCAATGAAATGTATGGGTATTATCATAGCTGGGCACCGAAAAGTTAACTTCGTTAATCGTTAGTCCGCTACAAAAAAAGTTAGCTTCGTTAAACGTTAAAGCGTTACATTTTGGAAGAATTAACGCAAGTTAACGTTAATCGTAAATCTATACTAATATTATAAAGCTGAAGAGTTTGTTTGTTTGTTTGTTTGTTTGAACGCGCTAATCTCAGGAAAGACTGATCGATTTGAAAAATTCTTTTTGTGTTGGATAGTCCATTTATCGAGGAAGGCTTTAGGCTATATAACGTCACGCTGCGACCAATAGAAGCGAAGTATGAGTGAAAAATGTTGCAAAAAGAGTCGCGATCATAATAACGGAAATTAACGCGGACGAAGTCGCGGGAAACAGCTAGTCCGTTAATATGCGTAAAAATTACTTTGTTATATCGTTGCATTAGTGAACTTATAAACCTGTTGGTTTAGGTTCTAGAAGTTAACAGGTTAGGAACAAAACAAAATACTGTTATAATTCAAATGAGTAATTTAATCGGTAGGCATACGGTGCATATTATTCCCCTTCAGGAACTTCAGCATGTTGATGTTCTCGTCTTAAAGCGAGGCTAGTTTTGGTGTCGAAATTTCCTAACCCGTGGAAAACAGATGTTCAACAGCGGCGCATGAGGGTATAGCAGTATTGTATTTGATGAATATCTGTTGCATATATGCATAATATATGCAGCATCGTTGAATGAGTCTTTTGATTTCATGTCCAACCACATTTTAATGAGACTTTGCGCTTTATTCACTACAACATGGAACACGCTATGTTTAAATTACTGTCTATGATCATTTGCAAAAGATTATAGTAGTAATTAAAAAAAAAACAAACAATACTTGTCGCTCTAAGCACCGGCGCGGCGCTAAGTAATGAAATGATCAAACGAAATAAATCTCTTCGCAGTTTTCTCATTTGCACGCGCATATATATCTAGTTTTTGTTTTTTTGTTTCACTCGCTGCCACGCGCCGTCCGGCACTTGTCGTTTCATACATACATGTCTCAACCTGTTTATCGCATCGCGCCGCGGTGCCGTGTGGTAAATAGTAGGCATTGGAGTAACGATTAACGGACTTCTGCATATTAACGGAAGTTAACGTGTCCATTAACATTTTAAAAGTTAACTTAAAAGTTAATCCGTTAATCAAAATGTTAACTTCGTTAATTAACGGATTAACGAGTTAATGCCCAGCTGTGGTTATTATTATAACAATGCCTCCACCGAGTATGTCCTGAAGATACGGAATAATTTTCTGTGGTAACTTAACAGACAAGGAGGTTACGGTTCAGTGTCAAAAAGATGTACCTAACCCAGCAAAGACATCTTGGTTAAGTAACAAACAGTTTATTACACATGACTCCAAGGATATACAGTAAAATACCTCAATGTATTAAATAACTAATAAATGCTTTTTAATCTAGAAATGACTTTATGAGTACTCATTTTGACATTGTATAATTTTTCTCTATTTGATCAATACATAATTTTAGATAAGGTTAACTTTTAAAAAGTAAAAAATTTACACGGAATCAATTGCGGAGCAGACAAGTCAATCGTGAGTCATTGCATAATTTAACAGTTTTGATTAGAGCATACAATAAAGTGTATTTATTTGCGATGCACGAGGAAGAAATTTGTATGTGTTAGCATGAATTTATAATAATTTATGTATTTATTATGAATGACCTGAATTCACCAAAGTGTGATTTCTTAAGCTTTTTTAGTATTATTTAATAATTTGTTGATCATCAAGATTAATATTGATAGATAGGTACATGTTCTTGTACCAAATTCAATTAATTTTAAGCATACTTTTTACGAAAACCTTAGAAGTATTAAAGAAGTGTGCTCAAGAACCTGTGTTATGTTACCTACATAGTAGTTATTAAGTTTTTTTGGCTGTGTGCCTTAGTAAAGTTTATTTTCATACCTATTCATTTACTTCGCATTTCATTTATTTTCCACCCTGTCAAATGTACCCATTAAACTAAGGTTGAATTAATAATTATATGCACTTACTAGAATTAAATTAATCCAGTGAGTTACCTTACAAATCTGATATGTGTACATGTTTCACTTGTACGAAATGGTGCTCGGAAGACTGACAGACGAGGAAGAAATTTTTATGTGTTAGCATGAATTTATAATAATTTATGTACCTATTTATTATGAATGACCTGAATTCACGATAGACACTTTAGCATGGTCGGTTGGTCGGTTAGGTTAATTAATTATTATGTGAAAATACTTATGTACATATGACATTTTATGTTGGTATTTGTTATGAGAGTATTTCTTAAAATAAATGTAAGTACATAACGAAAAAGTCGTAACGAAATAATGTTACAAAAAAGTTCAAAGTTGTAAGTAATCTAACTTTAACATAAAGCTTGATATTCAATGACGAATATATTTTTTTCTGGGATAGATTGTATCCTATATGTCCAGGTAATAAACTATCCGTGTCCAGGTACCGTACCACTGGACAAGTAATACTACGTTTGGTAATACTATTTATAACGTAACGAAATTTGAATAAAACGCTACGAAATAGAACTAAACAATATTCCTAATCGTCAATAGCTTATTAAAACCTAAAATTCAGAATAAATGCCTTTCATATTATATGCTTAGCAAAGTATCATAATAAGATGAATGCAATTTAAGTTAGGTGCGGTATTGTAAAAAAACTATAGTACACGGCTATTGTACCAACATCCAGTCAGGTTAAATATTTTTTTATATAAGAAAACCCCCACAGAAAGATATTTTTAACAAAAATTACATTTAATCAAAGTGAATATTACCCCAGCAACGAAACAAAAATGGAACATTTAAAATTTTATGAAGCCTTAACATGAATATGGGAAGTAAAAATAATGTTTTGCTTAAATTTATTTTTAGTACACAAGACAGCACGTCAAGCTTTCCATTATACATAACTATAAGTACGACTCGGTATGGAGTGTTAGAAAGAAAGTCATTTTGTCATCATTGGTCGGAATTTTCAAGTTTACCGGAATCGCCATTTAGCGATCGGACTAAAAATTAACTGCCAATAGATATTAAACTCGTTAATTGTTGCAAGGCACGCTTTTTCCCACAGATGTACAATTATTTTGAGAATTAATCATGGTCATGAATGATTACATTCATCCTACCGAAATGGCAGTATGGTCCTAGACCTTAGCCAATTCCGAACCGATTACTTGTTCTGTGGATTTAGTGAAATTATCATAAGCGGAATTAATTTAGTGGTGGCATTGTTAAAATAATACTGTGTCAGCAAATAGGATAAATCAATTTTATCTCACTTAAAATTGATTGATGAACAAGGAAAGGCGCTCCTATCTGACTCGGATCCACGTTCTCGCGTAAAATTCCTGTGACTATTGAAATATTCATTTCAATGAGTTAGGTTTAGTATTAATTATGATATTAGAATTCCTACCAAGGGCATGGCAGCATGGTGATAGACCTTAGCTGTTTCCGCAAGGAACAAATAAACAAAGAAACGGTCTGTCAAGCTGTCAATTGTCAATAATTGGTTGATGTTTTCTTCACCCATTCTGGGTAGGCAAACTATGCCCATACAGCCAAGTCTTCAGTAGTTTTTTTTTATTGATATGAAATGAAAATGAAATTTAATGAGATGAAATGAAATGAAACCTAACCTAAGTCATTGAAATGTATGGGTGGTTTATACATTTCAATGATTACAGGAGTTTTACGCGAGAACGTGGATTAGAGTCAAATAGGAGCGCCTCATCTTGTTTCTCACTTTTATTTGATTTATCCTACTCACTGACACATTATTATAACAGTACCACCACTTTATCACAATAAATGCTGCTTAGGATGATTTCACAAAATTACGAAATAAAGTCCATCTTTCTCTTCTCGTTTTCCGCGCAAAACTCCTGGCAGTCATTGAGTTTTGCGCGGGAAACGGGAAATGTAATCATTGCAATGTATAAATCACCAATACATTTCAATGAGTTAGGTGAGTTAGGTTAGGCTATTATGTTTATGTAAGTATTTATGATATTGTATAATATGTATTTCAAAATGACATTAATAATAATAACTAAAGATTAGGCAGTATGGACTCGTCCGAAGCCGTTAAATTTATATGAAAAAAAAAATGGGCCGTCATCATTCATTCGTTTTTCGCGGTGAAATAACATGGTGTATTGGTCGTAACCAAGAAAAGTGGGCCGTGAATTTTGCGCGGGATCGCGAACAGTTCACCTCTTTCTTGGGGACTTCTCTACATTCCTTCAATCTTTCGACTGTCTCCAAAAACTCCATCGAAGCATTAAAACGTCTAACATCAACGTTTTAATGCAAAAATAAAGAAAATATTACTAAAGAATTGGCTGTATGGGCATAGTTCCCTTTGCCTACCCAGAATGGGTGAAGAAAACAACAACAACAACAACATCATTCGTTTTTCGCTTCGTGTTTTCGTCTGAAGACTGAAGAGTATGAAATTAAGTACTTTAAACTATGAGTTGTGTTCTGAAGAAATGGATTTACTTACAGCAAGTAGAATTTAAGACCCCCATTAAATTCTACAGGTCTATTTCAAATAATTTTCATAACCCTTGAAGAAAACTTTTACGAATAAATCATACAACACAATAATTAAGTAAGTTTTATGCTGTGAATGCTACGTTTATTATCATCAATACAATCATCCTCGGCGCACCAACCTTTTTTGTTAAAACGTAATTAGATTTTGTACGAAAATATATGGTGCAAAATTTAACAATCTTCAAAATATAATTCCTTATAAATAGAACAGCACAACCTTACTTTGTTTAAATTTGATATTTAAGAAGTCTTACTGGTTGCTGATGTTTAAATATGGCAATTACCCGATCAGTGGCGTTGCAGTTTAGGTGTTGCGGAACACTTGATTAAGACATGGTTTGAGTGGGACTGTAGTTATTATAACTTTAGTCTAATACAGAACTTAACTGAATGCCAGTCATCTTAAACTGAAGTGATGTACTATAAGAACAGTGCTGACTATTTATATTAGGCTAAAGACTATTTAAAGTATGCCATTACCCTTGTACAGGAATTATTTTATTGGCTAATGTAACAATCATCTTAATGTTTTCAAATAACATTTGTTATTAATTAGGTACTAACAAATAATCCATTGGCAATGGATGACGACTCTAAACAAAACATTAATGCATGAAAGAAATATACTTTATTTGATATTTTGTGATAGATAGATAGGCCTTTTTTAAGGTAACTAGCTACACTTATTAAAAGTATTCGGATTGGTGCCCTTAATTAATGTAAAAAAGACAATCGTTTATTTGGGTCCCATAATGATAAAATAATATTCAAATGAATGAACTAGTTTATAATTAATATAGGGTATTAAAAAAACAACTTCAGTAGTTTAAGATCTTTCTGCGGAAGGTATTATAAATTACTTACTGAAAAATACTTTCTCCTGCTACGACATGTTCGGAAACCTCTATTATACTATTATAAAATATTATGGTTTAAAAAATTCATATCCCAATAAAAAGCTTCCTTAAATAAACTATTGGGAAACGTGGACATGGCACTAAAAAAATTTTTTTTTCTATTTCTTTGTATGTATATGAATAGAGATACTTTGAAATGTATGTGTTCTCTTTGGAAACAACATCGAGAAGATTTGTCTATTTTTTGGACATATTGAACAAAATCATCCCGTGGTATAACTAGTAAACTTCGGTATATTCTTGCTATATTCTCTGTATCTTGTGTACCGACTTTTTAGATTAAAGTTGCAGGGGGTTTGATTTGGTTTTACATATGATTTCAAATTTCCACAATCACTGTGTCGTTTGGCACATTCTGAATGGGAAGTTTTCACAAATCGTCTTCAGAATCACCTTAGAGGTTTTATGTTGTAATTGGTTTTAAATTGGGACGTGTAAAAGCGCCTCCTGGGGCCTATTTGCAGAAATAAAACTGATTTTATGATATTGGAAAAAATATATTTTTTGAAAAGCTGACATAAACTGTTTGCTTGTAGGCTCTATGGCCAAACCGTTTATAGTTTGTATTTGTCTAAAAACAATTTCAAGGAAATCCTGATTGAGCCTTCTTGAAAGTAAAAACGTGGATCTTTCTGACTTCAAATGTTCAAAAATTTGCATGATAGAGGTAATAGTTACCTGAAAGCCAAGTAAAACTTAACTTTTAATGTAACATCTTTTCCATTTTTCGGAATGATTAATTTTAAATGTTGAAAAAAGTTTAACAATTCCTTGAAAATAATTATTTGCGATTGTTTTCAACTAAACGCTCTTGAGTATTCGTAATTATTCTTTAAATTTGATAAGTTTAATGCATCAAATAAATTATTTATAATTTTTACAAATGCAGCAGTGTCCCAGATTCTTCAATGATATTTAAGTCTACGAAAGTCAATAAGCCAGCGGCAACAGAATTGCTTAAAAGTTGTGTTGCAGAGCGAACTTTCATTTTTCAAAATTAGTCAGATGGTTGTGGCTGTTCGTCAACTTGTGTGCAAGTTTAACCCGTATCATCCCAACCATAGTAAAACAAGTTATTTTTTTATGAAAATAGGATCAAAGCATGTTTATAGGTTTATAATGATAACTACATATAAAAAAAAATATACCTTATTTAGATGGGTTTCATACTTGATATCGAACGTCGATGTAACTATTGTCTAGACATCGACAACAATGCATCAACGGGTCGCTACATCTACGGTACTCCATATTAACTGACATGGAACCAATCGGTCGTTGTATCAGTGTCATGACATCGTGTACTCCACTTCGAAAGTCTTGGAATCAAAAGTACTTGATTAGTACATGTGTTTGAATGAGTAGAGTACCATTTTGAGTACGTACAATAAGTATTACAAAACAGTATTGCTTGTTATTCCTTTAAGGAATTGTAAAACATCCATATCATCACGCCGTTCAAGAAAACGCTAGATTGTTTCTTGATGCATCCTCTTGTTTTTTCTAGTTGGAGTAGCTGGTACCCCACTTTCCATTCTGGCAATAATTACTTTATCTGGTTACTTAAATATAAAATTGTTTCATTAAATGTTTGTTTTTCTTAATTATTTACCTTTATCTACAAAATTTAGTAGGAAAATAATTACTATTGATCCACCCTGAGAACTTTGTTGTTACCCACCACGACTTTTGATTTCATGGTACTGATAAAACAACCGATTGATTCCATGACTTTCGAAGTGGAGTACACGATGTCATGACACTGATACAACGACCGATTGGTTCCATGTCAGTTAATATGGAGTACCGTAGATGTAGCGACCCGTTGATGCATTGTTGTCGATGTCTAGACAATAGTTACATCGACGTTCGATATCAAGTATGAAACCCTATTTAGATTTGTAGTTTTGTAACCGTTCCAATAATGGAACACTGGGATTATACATACTTGTAAGTTACTGTTAGTGGCTATGGATTCCGTTTGGAAATAAAACTATTTATTAACCTTTTTTATTTATTGTACATACATAAAAACTTAAATTAACTAAAAAATGTTTTACATCTTATAACAAACTATACAATGATTGGCACCTTAAGCCTGACCTCGACTTAATTCGTTTGGTATTAATTTATTTTTATTTATAGACACCTGTAACACAGGAAAATTATTAAATAGTTTTTCTGTTTTGTAAATAAAAATGCATTTTAGTAGGTATATTATCATATTATTTAATTAATAAAAACAGTTATTATGAAAATTTGCCTGAAAGTACAGTTATTGGCACTCCATGTATAGACATTGTCACTGCTTAAACTAGTCATTGGCACAAATGTTTAAATTTTTTATTTAACTTTTTTTTATAATTAAATTGTACGTAAGTACTTATATTTAATAGGACGGTATTACCTATAAATAAAATCAACAAAACAATAATAATCTTTACTTAAAATAATATGGCCATCAGCTCATCAGTCTTCTCTCAGTCTTCAATCTTGAGATTCAGGATTGTTTAGGAAATCTACTAACTCCTGTTCATTACAAAACGTTATTTGTCTTTCCAAAACTTTTTTGGATTTAGGCAGCACGAAATCTTTTGGCGATTTTACTGTTTTCTTTTTTTACTTTCATTTAGTTTAAATTTAGGCAACATTTTTTTTCCGTTTTAAACTGGGGTAACGAACATATTTTAGTTATTTTTACTTGTTCTTTTTTTTTCAACAGCCTTGTCTTCGTGTCTATTTTTCTTAACACTCAAATCATTTACATCATTGTCTTTCTTTGTAGTCGTAGAGCAAGTAGTTTCTTGAGATTTCGTAGGGGTCTTAAAAACAATCAACGGTAAATCATCATCTTCATCTTCCCTGCTTTTACTTTTATTTGGATTTTCATTTTTCTTCTTCTTTGTACTTTGTTCTTCAGTCTTAATTTTCTTTGAACTTGAGTCTCCAGTCTTTTTTTTCTTGTTAGTTACATCTTTATTTTTTGACTTTTCTTCTCTTTGCCTTTTTCGTTCTTGATTTTCGTTTTCTTTCTTTTGTTTGCTATCTAATTTCAGTTTTTCTTGTTTTAGCCACTGAGAACTAGTTAACACATATACAGGCTTATCATATTTTTTGACGTGACAACGTCTTAAATTAGGTTGCGGCTGGGAGTCACTTATGAAAAAGTGTAACGCTCGGTAACGTTACGATGAGTCACCGAACGAGAGAGAGGCCCGCCGAATGCCTTGCGTCTCTCTCCCACTCAACTATGATCGGTCTGCCGCGCGCGCAGCACTAGAGAATTAGGCGCATTGAATCGGCGCATGCTTGTGTCTCTGTCTTTGTCTTTCTCGAACGTTCTTGGCGTTGGAAAAAGACTTGACTTTCGCAAGACACATTACAGCAGAAACACTTCCTTTCATTTCATATTTCTCCTATCATCGTCCTATCCTCAACAAAATCACTCAAATAGGAATTAGTTAAGTTTAAGTTTACATGTACAATGTTTTAGTAAACAAAATATATTTCTATAGTTAAAATTTGTGCAATTCTTATTTTCATTCAATTCCTTGTTCCTATTGTGCAATTTAATTATATTCATATCAATAAATATTCTACCGAGAAAAAGACGTTGTCACGTAAAATCTTCGCCCGTAAAACCGACTTTACAGGCAACCATTTTTTTTTTACCTTTGCGCACAGGTGTCTTAGGCCAGATCAAATTGTCCTTTAAAGAATTTTGGTCGGGTGTTTGCTTTGAACATAATTGTCCAGCTTGATTAACTGAAACTTCTTGAGTATTCTCTATATCTCCTAAGCTATAAGATAACTTAGACAATTCAGGCACACCTGACTGAAGTAATGTATCAACAGATTCAAATGCAATTTTTAAAGGACATGAATTAGATTGAGGTAGATTGCTTGGTGTGTTTATCACAGTTGAGACCACTGTTTGCTCTGATGCACGTGGAAGATCAATAGAGCATGCTAAATCCGATTGCTGTCTGTCCTCAATTTGACAGGGTGCTGATTGCTGCTCAACATCTGCATCACGAAGCGTAGATAAAAAGTCTTGACTATTTGTCACCAGTATATCCTGGTATGGATCCTCGCTTATAATAATAGGCAAGTCATCTACGGGCACCCATTCATGATCAATAAAAAGGGTGCCATTCGCCTTTTCTCTCTCATTCGTGTCAACAGTCCCCGTAATCAAGAATTGCTGAACTTTATGCAATGCTGTGTGAAGCGGGCTTTCGTTTGGTGTGTTCGATGATTTTTGCTGAAGGGCATTTAAAACGATAGGTCCTACTAATTTCTCAAAGGTTTTGAGGGTCAGCGTCGGTTCTGGTTTGTCATTATCATTGCTTGAATGTGCTTTATCTGCAGTTTGGATGCTTTTTCCGAGACAATTGGAATAGTCGATCGCATTTGGATTCCATGGGTACAAACCACATGCTCTAAAACCATTCTTTACAGTGGACTCTTTTAAATTTTTCTCCAAAGTTAAAGCGATAACTGGACCAAAATCAACTTTTGTCAAAGTTTTCGTCAAATTATTGCGTCTCCATTCTGGAACACCCCTTTTCCAAGCAGTTTTCAACGGTTTGAATGCTGAAACGTCTGCCGGTTGTAATATCCGGGTGGAATTGGGGTATAGGGCAATCAAAATAATTCCTTTTAGTTTGCACAATTCGCTCAGATCGTAGTTCATGTGACTTTTGTGTCCATCTAAAAACAGTATTACCGGTAAGGGAATTTCATTTTCAGTTAGGTATGGAAGAAAAATGTTCTGAATATATTGAAGGAATAGTTCGCTATTCATCCATCCATTATCAGATAGACCTAAACCCCAATGTGATGGCACAGATGCTCTAATGTCCGCGCTCATTCTTTTTAAAGGATATATAACCATGGGCGGAGTGGTTTTCCCATTTGCAGAGAAGGTAAACATCACGGTTAGGCAGGTCTTCGCTTAGGCGTGGTCAATTTCGTATACGTTCTTATTCCCTTTTTCACTTAATACTTTAGAGTTTTTAGGGCATAGTTGGAAGTTGGTCTCATCACCATTAAAAATTCTAGAGGGGTGTTCCAGAATCTCCATCCACTGATTTTCCTGTAAAATTTCTTCTATTTGTATAAACCATTTCCGTATATTTTCTTCGGATACGTTGGCGCTTGCAGCAGTTACAGCTTCAGCAGTTCTGCTTACTACGAGTATCTCTGGATTTCGTTTGAGAAACAGGCGATACCACCCTTCACCAGGTTTGTTGTTTATGAAACTGTTAGGTCTTGGATTTTTCATCAAAAACTGCTCAACACTTAAAAGTACATCCTCTTTCCTTCGGGGAAACCCTCGTTTGCTGCAATATATTATCCACCTTACTAAAGTTTTTTCTTCTCATCTGTTAAGACGGTGGTTGGCCCTGCCTTGGTTTTTATAAACTGAGAACTTAAACGAAATTGCAATGTAGGCCTAGGCACTCCATACTTCGTTGCTGCAGTTTTTTTAGGCATACCATTTAGCACAGCCTCAATAGCTTTTTTGATGTCTTCATCACTATATTTTTTAGAGTAGGAAGCCCCATCTTTAACTTTCGGCATTTTGTTTTACTCTGAAATTGATAAAATATAAACAAAAATGTAAACCAAAAACTACAATAGCACACACTGTTAATAATTGCAACGATTGGCATTCATGGTATTATAGTAATTGGCACTATGCCTAGTATAACGATTGGCAGTGCCAAAAATTAGTTGTAAGACTAATGTAAAAGTATTACTTAATTAATCTTAAATAAACTTAAATTTTACATAAAGTCACGGTTAAATATCAAGGAAAAAGAAACAAAATCTAGTGTACAGTCATTATCACTCGTGCCAATGACTGTATCATAATAGTGTAAAGTAGCAACTAGTGATTGGCATGCTTTGTTTTAAGGTTATGTTAGAAAAACATCTACAATAATCAGTTAAAATGACCGTTAATCACATAATAAACCATATTAACACGAACTTTAACATAAATTTGAATCAATACACAAATAACAAACGATATAACTTACCTTATAGCTTCCAGAATTCTTAAAACACGCCCAACCGTAGCCATCTTTTTCGGTCCAATGTTTTGTTTTTTTATACAGTGTTGCCAGGTGTTTTGCTACTAATTCTACTAGTGAAATTTATTAGTGTTACCAATTTCAGAATGTGAAAAAAATCAGAGAACGTATTTTTTGCTAGAGTGACTCTTAATATTCATTCTTAAAATCTCAAGTGCCAATCGCTGATGGGGTGCCAAGAATAGTATAGTTTACCCTATTATTTAAAAAAATATTAGTAGGTATACTAGTCAGTATGTAATATTATAGAACATTTGCTATGTAAGGCAACATTACATTTGATCACATCATAGTAGTATTTTGTGGCTTATACCACATCGAGTTTTTTTTTATCAATTAGATGACTACCCATCTTGCATTGAGCAATTTCCATAGAGGGCGCACTTTAGCGAACTTGTCATTAAGGTCAACAATAGTCAACATATTATTATAGGCAACATTTTTTTTTTATTTACTATTTATTAGGTTCACCAACAGCTATTACATTAAAACTAACAATATACATGTAACACAACACAAGATATTTAAATGTAAAGCCTCTTATAGGTGAACACAACATGGAAATAGCGCAACAAATCTTCAAATCGATTTCTAGACATAAGAGCTGCCACTGTCGGAAAACTGAAGTACACTATTATATCCTGACAATAGCAAAATGGCAAGAAATGTTTGATATCTATTGTAGTAACCTGAATTGCATTTTTCAGTTTCTGAGCGCAGTAACTCGAACACTTCTTTATCAAAAATAGTTCAAAAAACTGAACAGGGTTTTCCAGAAAATCTGATGCACAATACTCTTTCTCAGCCTTTTCTGAAATATCTACAAACCTCCACTTTGTTGTGACTTCAACACGCCTTCTTTTTGGCGGTGGCTGTGTCACCAACGACGCGGAATTGGGCTGTGAAGGCTGCGTCACTGACGATGTGGAAGGTATATATCGTACATATAAGGTCCACTTCTTCATCTCCAACAAGCTCATTTACTATCGTAGACTCAGCTCGAGACGATCTGGTAACCCGGAGTTCAGCTTCTGCAAATAACTGATGTCTTGACAAATTATTTATACTAGCAAACTCCTCGTCACCACTGTCTTCGTCGCTATTTTGATAATTAGTAGGAGGTGTGATAAAAATATTAGCCGCGAATACGTCGTCATCTTTTCCCAACTGCGAGATTATCTGATTCACATTCAATCTGCAATAAAAATATCATAATTACGAGGTAATTCTAATAAAGTAAAAAATCGAATGTAAAAAAGGTACATGTACGTATGTTCCTACTGCTCAAATTATGGAAAGGTACATAAAACTTACACATACCCACAATTTTTCTATATTTTTGTAAAAAAATGTATTATGACATGATAAAACAATAATATTACATGTATAGAAACCCTAAAATATCAATAGTATAATATAAAACGACATAATTACTTACGCTTTTCTATTCGCCACATTTTTCACAAAAATCTTCCAAATAAAATACGTTTCAATACGTTTCAATGGATTTAATATTGCCGCGAAATTAAATGAAGTTAATTCAATTGACAGCCAGAAATGTTAGCAATACCAACATAAAAACATTAATTTAGAGGTGCGGTCAAGAATTCGAATAAAAAAGACGTGTGGCACTCGGAGACTGCCGCGGTAAAGCTATTGCATAGCATTTTTTATCAACATGCAAATATAAAACTAAAAAGTATCACCGCTGTGCCGGTCGGAGAGGGGGGTTTCTGGATTCGGTCTCCACGCTCAAGGCCCGCGATAGAAGCTTTGCAATAGCTTAATTTTATAATTTTATGTATTTTCTAATTTTGACTTTTGTTATTAAATATTTCTGTTATTTTGGCAGATATGGTTACCATAGGCAACCATACTGTCAAAATCCTTATTATCTTTTAAATTGTTCGATGGTGCCTCGCCCCGAGTGTGTGGGTGTGGGTGTTAGTATTATTTTCGTTACGGAATTTCTGGATTCGGTCTCCACGCTCAAGGCCCGCGATAGAAGCTATGCAATAGCTTAAAAAGTAACCGTTTCGAAAATGGAACACTGGGATGATTTGAGTTAACGGTCTTTTGTTTATCGTTTTCGTAAAATTTAACGATGTGTTCATATTTAGCTACACGATCCTGGAAATGAAAGTCGTAAGAAATCAAATTGTTGCGAACCAGTTTTATAAGATGGGGTGCATTAAAAATATGGTCTATTTTTTTTTTCATTGACTAAAAATAAGGCCGTTTTACGGTAACAGATCTCTTTCCTGCTGTGTTAAATAGATCAGATACAAATAGTCTAATGTGAAGTCCTATCTTTAGCAGCTTTTCCATAAGTTTTAGTATGTTTGTGCTTTTTACCAACTCGTCTAGCTGTTTTGTCAGAAATCTGTCACACAATTTGTGGAAAATATCTCTTTTACATTATTCCGTTTTATTTTCAATTTTGTGTAATTATTCTAGCTTCTTAAAGATCGGTTTTTTTTCCTGGATGTGTCCGATGAAGGATTTCTTGAAGTTTGAGTACTGTCACTTGCTAAAAGTGTATTTTCTTTCGTATGTGTAGATTTTACAAGCAACGTCGGAGCTTCGGTTGTCGTTTGTACATCTTTCAAAACAAAAACGTTGTTTTATTTGTCTTAAACTCTCCGAATCCAAGCTATGATCCTTGCTTCTGTTTTTTTTCCTTTCAGTCAGCTGCAATAAATCAGGTTTTATAAAACATTCCACGATAGTTTTGTATATGGTGAAAATCCTCTCATACAACAAATAAAGTTTGGGGCTTTCTGACTGCATTTCTTTGTTAATATAATGTAAATAGGACAAAACAAAATCTAAAAATTTAGGTATAGCTCTGTCTGTTGAAGGATCCATGGATTTTATGTGTATTGTCTGAGCTGCAAGTAGCCTGTCATCCAAAACAGCATTTTGGAAGTAAACCTGTTAAGCTGGAAGCTGTTCTAAAAGTCGGATTACTACAGGAAGTAGAGAGAGACATCTTGTTTGAACTGGATGTAATGGGTTATGTGGTTTTACAGCTACAAAACACTTTATAAACATCCCTTTCAAAATCCTCTTCACCTCTAGGAAGAGTTTTGCGGGCAAAAGATGCACATAAGTAGAATGAGTGGCAAATACACTTCATCAAGAATAAATTTGGAATCTCATTTGCAAATAGGGTAGATAATGAATGATGTTGACCAACCTAAAGTCAGAATGTACGGACTATTCATCGAGGTACTAAGTAATTTACTTTAGATATCAAATAGTATCAAAGAGGTATTGGAACATGATAGCCTCGAAACATATGATCGCATATCGCACTTGGTCCAGGGGTTCTGACGCTGACGAAATGAAGATGTCGAAACCCATTAGCTGTAGTTCATGTCACATTATTATAGCATTCCCAACACTGATCTGTCTAAAAATTGGTGTTGATAATATTAAAATTGTAAGCATCAAAATAGTATATTAAAAAAAAATGTGTATAGGTATGTTTAAACTCAGGGTTATAGGACGATACTAAATCTTTAAAAAAAAAAGGAAAAAAACTCAATAATAATAATAGTGCCATCTTCACGAGATGTCAGCCAATTACTTGTCTGCAAACGAATTTACTTACACTTCATCTATTTACACTCAACGTCCACTTCCCTGAAAGTCCAGTTTTCTAAACGTTTATTCTGTTTACGTCCTACTTTTCTTAACGACAACTTCCTTGAACGACCACCTTCCTAAATTGACCATTTCCATAAACGTCCACTATTCTGAATGTTATTCTCATTACGTCTACTTTTCTGAACGAACACGTCTCTGAACGACCACTTTCCTAAAATTACCATTTCCCTGAACGTCCACTAATTAAAACGTTTGCGGCGAAATTGGTAAAAATAATCATGAATCCCACATTCCATTGCTTATATTCATTGATGGATAATCTGGGATTGTTTGTCTTTATCCATTGCGGCTACTACTATCGGCCTTAACTTTGTGATTAAATCTACAAACAGTCGTATTTATATGCAACCTCTTTTTATTGTGGCTTTGTACTTGAAATTATGAATAATGTAATTATGACAGATCATATCAATGTCACTTTTTTCCTTTATTTTTTGCTGGTTTTTGTTGGTTTTTTACACAATGGACGAGAATATTGTGTTTATAAAAAGCAGAAAGGGTCTGTGCTGAGCAACGGATACCAGTATAATTTATCAAGAAAAAACAAAATTGGTACTTCACTGTGGAGATGTTGCAATCGGGATGAATGTTCTGTAACAATAACTTTGAAGTCGAATGAAGTAATTCGTGCTAGCAGGGCTCATACCTGTGAAGCAAATCTAATCCAGAAAGTCGAAAGGAGTTTGCCTATATAACTATGGAGCTTCGACCCTCAGTAAAGTATTTTGTATGATTACCTAAATTGAAAATAAAAAAAGAGGGATATTATAGAATAAAATAAAGCAATATTTATCCCAATATTTTGTGGAGATTTCTTTATACTTGAAACTAAAGTTCAATTTTGAGGTTAGTAGAGATACCTACTAAAAAGTACGGGTAACAATCACATTAATTGTTAGTTTTGGTATCAATGCCTACATATTATATAGATTAAGTCTTGATAATCAATTTATCTTAATATGTACAGTCTTACTACAAAAAAACTAAACGTCTGTTGAATATGAGTTTAAAAAAATTGTTACCACCAAACTGCGTTTTACGATTGTTTAAAGTTAGACACACTTTAGACATGGTTTAAATTTAAACACCCAAGTGTCTAACCTCAAACAAAATATTGTGACAGAACCATTGTTTTTATACTAACTATCTTTTTATAATATCTTTTTACACCTGTGCTTAATCCTAGTAATGATAGAGAGGAGGCCTATAATAGATGCCATATAAGGACAAGAAACACAATTTAAAGGTGTTTCGGCTTATGGAAACAAAGGTTAAGGTGCCTGTTGAGAGGAATGTTTATGAAATTTAACACTGCCAAAACAACTATCGTAGCTTTAGCAGTACTACACAATATTGCGATCGACATGAACGAGCACGTAGATACTATTCGATACATTCGTCAACGGCCGAGACCACAGACTCAGAGGGCTACAGTCAGGGGTGCTATTAAATAAGACAACGTTATTAATCGACATTTGAATTAGTTAAATTAGTTTTACTTATTATATTAATTACATTTGTTTTTTTTTCAGTTGTATTTATAATTGTTTTTTTCCTTATTTAATATATATAACTATTATAACTCTATCTCCAGCCATCTTGTGTCGCAATTTCGGATGGACTAATTCTATCTACGGTATTTTATTTTTAAATTGTGATCTTCTTCCATCATATCCGTAGCCCATTTTTTAATTTCTATGTTACTTTCAAGAAGCACTGCCTTGCTGGAACTGTAATAAATATGATCTTAATCTAATTAATTTATAATATGCAAGAAAACATACTATTTTAAATAAGCAAGCCATGCCTTATAAATAAATAAATAAATAAATGTGGACAACATCACATACATTGTTCTGATCCCATTTTTGAATAACTATTTAAAGCATTCGTATTTTGGAAACCAGAAACAACGAAGGTACCACAAACACCCAGACCCGAGAAAATGTAGAAAAACACATATTTTCTACATTGACCCGTCCGGTAATCGAACCCGGGACCTTGGAGCAGGCGATACCTTGAAAACCGGTGTGTACGCCACTCCGCCACGGAGGTCGTCCTTAAATCTCGTGAAAATTGTTTCATTGTTTACATATTTTTTCTTGCTTGTGTTTTTTCTGTTGTATTTACCACATCTCTTTGTTGGATGTTAACAGAAGCTTTGTTAATCTGCAAAAATTTTCTTGTGTTAAAATTAAACAATTGTCGACCAATGTGCTTTTGCAGCAAAGCTACAGCGCCATTGGTTTTCCCCATCATCGCAGGTGCTCCATCCAAACTGAATTACATTTATCCCAGTTTAGACTCTTACCCTCAACGCAGTCTTTCAATTTCATGAATATATCTTTTCCTGTGGTTGTAGTTTCCAGTTGACAGAGGTCCAATATATCTTGAAATATATTGAAATTGTCATCAATACAACGTAAAAAAACAGCTAATTGCGCCATACCGGTTAAATCGCAGGTTTCGTCCAATGCAAGTGAATAATATCTACATTTAGCAACAAACTCTGTAATTTGTCTGGTGATGTCTGTTGACATATCTTCTACTCGCCTCATTACTGTGTTGCGCGACAGTGAAATACTATCTGCCATGGCTTTAACCTTTTGATCATTGCAGTTCTGCGCAAAAATTGACAAACTCTGTTTGATAATTTCCCCATCAGAAAACGGCTTTTTCTTTTTAGCCAATAGTAAAGATATTTCATATGATGTTTTGACCATAGCTTCCAGTTCTTCGTGTCGTTTTACAAAAATATTTTGCTGGGAAAATAGTTCTTTCTTCTTTTTGTTTATAAAATCAGTCCTTAAAGCTGACCCCACTGGATACTCTTTGTTGAATTTCGTATGGTTTTGCTTGAAATGCCGCTCTAAATTATATTTTTTAGCAACAGCTACTGACTCTTTGTCGAATTTCGTATGGTTTTACTTGAAATGCCGCTCTAAATTATATTTTTTAGCAACAGCTACTGTTGCTGAACAAATGAGACACACAGGTTTGCGGGCTTTGCTTTCGGTGAAAAGGTATTTTGTTTCCCATTCTTCGTGAAACGTCAGAGGGTTATCCTTTATACTTGATGTACTCGTACTAGGTTTGCTGAGGGCCATACTAAAACAATAGAATTTACTTTTAAAAGTACATACTTGCGATTTTTGAATGAAATGAAGGTAAGTAAGTAGAATAAAATTATTAATTTGGACAGGCACCGCACGACAATATTAATAAATATGTACTTAAGATTCGTAGGTACAAATCCTACATTAATTGTCACGTAACACAACAAACCATATCACAGCATTTACCATAGTTACTTACCTGCAGAAAAGGTGCGAGTTTTGGTAGTAATCTTCTAGTTTTCAAAACAAATTGTCACAAAACGAATTAGTAATTCAACGCACGTGCATTCAAGTGAGATTGGTAACGGTAAATGTGAGCTGTTCATCTGTTTGGCTATTAGAGGACCGGACCGATATGCGTGCGGGGTGTGGGCGGAGAAGTAGTGACAATACCCGAACGACGCGGATCGGTTGCGCTCGGCCGACCAATTGAGTGGAAGCTGGGCTATCGTGCCGCCGAAGTGCTGGCATGCAAATTCAAATGCTTTGGCGGGCCACTTCGTGGCTACTTTCACCCTACTTTCACCCTACTTCAATTCGGCCCTACTTTCACCGTTAGGAGTAAAACGCGGGCGAAACCGCTGGCATGCGAAAAAGCTATTACATGTATGTATAATAATCGTGATGCTGAAATGAAGAATAATCATATGAAGCAGGCAAAGTTCAGTAGATGATAGGTACTAATACTACCTCTGTTTTGTTTATATTATAGTTAGTTAGAAATGAAAGATAGTTTACGGATTTAGAACGCGTTTATTTTTGATTTAACCCGACGTTTCGAACCCTTTACAGCGTTCATGGTCACGGGTAGACTAAGGTGTTATTCGTCTTTAAGATGGTAATTTGAAAAAATGTTTAACTACCGCCTCTAATTTTTATCGTCAGTTATGTTCCTTTTCACACAAAATGAGCTAACTGTGTCTGGAGTCTGCGCAGTGATGCCATGGTTTGTGGACTTCAATGATGATAAGACAGGGTCCCAAGCAGCTGGTAAATTCCAACCATCTTCTCTATTGAAATTAGGGTGTTTTTTTAATTTCTATTGCTTCGCGTATCATTCTAGGTACATATCGGTTTTCCTTAGCAAGAACTTTAGGTTTATCAAATCTAATGAAATGGTTGGGCTTATCAAACGCATGACTACAGACTGCAGATTTCGTTATACGCATGTTTTTCATATCGGCTATGTGTTCTTTTACCCGAGTACCTATACTGCGTTTAGTTTGACCTATGTAAGAAAGCCCACATTCACAGTCGAGTTTGTATACGCCTGGTACTTGAAGGGGAATGTTACACTTGGCTGGTCGTAAGAATTGGTTGATCTTCTTCGGCGGCTTGAAGTAGGTTATGATAGAAGCGCGCTTCAAGATGTTCCAAATTTTGTGTGTGACCCTTCATGTATGGGAGTACCGCTAGTAGACGCTCAACTGTGGATGGTTTTTGACGGTCCGTGAAGCGGAGTCGCGGTACTTGGAGTTTATTTTCTACAATAGGTGCTGATTTCCGCATTTTTTCAAAGAACAGATGATCCTGAAATGGAAAAGCAAGTGTATTTTTCCCGTATTATCTACAACGCTTTGGAAAAGAATCGCGTAATGTTTTTCTGAACTTTAGTTTAATATTATATTTCTTTATGCTTACCTTTTCTTCCTGGGTCATGTTTTTCATTCTCCTTCAATAATTCCATTTTTGAATACTAAATTAACGTAAAATAGCACAAATATCACAAAAATACGCATTTAAAAACGATAATATCGCTACAAAACGTCAAACATAGTGACAGACAATTTCAAATTGGCATATAAACTGCGTTCCGTTCGACATCGTTAGACTTTTCCGTTTCTTTTGTTTTTAGACGGTTTAACACCGAAACAGTGAAATTGGCGCTTTAATTACATAACCAACAAATAAATCCTTTATTAAAGTATTGCGACATTATTTAAAATTAATCCATTAACCAAAAATGGTTCACTTATTTATAAGCTATCTGCATAGAACGGTACAGATAAACGAATGATTACTGTGTTGCAAAGTGCAAAAAAAATTAAAGAGATAGACGTTGTCTAGGAAGGCACGCTTTAAACTTGGTTTTGTAGTAAGGAAAATTAAACAGTCGCTAACAACGTGTTTAGCGCTTTGACAACTGTTTAGCTAAACACATGTTAGACCGTTGTTTAAATTATTTTTTTTAGTGAGACTGGTAGTGTTCTCCAAGAATAATTCTATAAATATGGGTTAATAATGCACCTAATATGGGTTATATGTAATATTAAATGACTAGTAAAAAAGCCAACGATAAAGGATTTAAATGAAAATGACCGTATGATTTAATAAATGATTTATTCATCATAATCATCATATTCATAAAATATATCATCTAAAAATGACGCTGGAGCACTAATAGATCTATAGCGAGCCCAACTAAGGTACCATAATATGGTCATGACATGTGCACAGCAGCCTACTGTGCGCTTGCCCACTAGACAACTACAGTAGTATCCAGGCCCCCTATTCGCGTAACCGAATCGTATCACAATCGTGATAGAACGACAGGTTTTTGACAGTTCTAGTATGGGCTAAATGTCAAAATCGTCCAATTCAATCACGATCGAACTGCGATTCGGTTACGCGAATTAGGCCCTAGCAATGTCAACTAATGAGTCTGTTATAACTCTGTTATATAAGATATACGCATAGTAGGTCCTACTGCTGACATGCCGTGACTTTATTCTGCCTCTTAATAGACACTTGTCTGTTCCCAGAACCAATGGTAAATCATCTTCAATAGCATCGTACGCAACTTCAATTTCGTATTTACCGTTCCTACGAACGTGCTCCCCATAATACGACCGTACCTGTTTTACTTGATAAGATCCCAAAGCCACCGTCATCAATTCATGTAAAGATAATTTTGGGAAAGATTCTAAATGCGAATGCGCAGCATCATCTATCAAAACGAAAATGGCTCTACGTCTATTAATACTTTCATTTATTACATATTATTAGAATTATAGTTATTAGATTGGTTTGAGCTATTTTCAAAAACTGACGGGCATCGGGTCTATCTTGTATAGGTTGATGAAACTTGTTTAATAATACACATGCTTTACTAAACATTAAGTGCGCTGAGGCACGGTTGAAGTATTCTTGACGGAATAATTAATATCCCGTTTAATTCGTCCATTTACAACTTCAACAACCCAAACACATCTGGACCGATTTGCCTGTTCAGTCGTCAACTGATTTTCACCTTCTAGAAGGGATTCCGGCATGTACGTTTTATAGCCATATGTGTGCAATTGTTCTACTACATCCCTAAATCCTCTATCTAAAATAAAAACGTCATCATGCCTAAAATAATTTCTAAACATACTATTTTCATTGCGTAATTCATTGGACATAATATTAGAGTCGCTTTCAGTTGCTGGGAACGGACCAAGTGATTGTAATATAGTACCATCACAACATACAAAAAGAAATGGTTTAACCAGATTACAGTATTTATGCAAGCTGTAAGTTTTTTCTGGTACAAAGAATTACTGCTGCTTTGAACATACATATATATATACATATATACAGGGTGAAATTTTAACCCCTTTCCAAATTTTAATATATCAATCTACGAGACAAAAAACAAATGACGTATTTTTTCTTTTGGTATAGCCCAGTACAAAAATGTCAAGAAAAAGCACCTAGAAAAAGTCCGCGAAAAATCTAAAATGTTGGTTATGGCCTCCTCGCAACACACTTTTTACACCGTGCGCATCTCATTCATTCATTCATTCATGCATTCATTAATTCATTACGAAACTATTCTTGTTGTTGACTTTTGAGAGGCTTAGGATCGTAAAAAGCAAAAGGCTCCAATCAGCTAATGTTCATTGAACAAACTAAAACTAACTTAACTTTATTAGAAACCACAACAAAAACAATTACAAATACAGTATGGAACTGTATGAAAAACAAAAACATTACCATAACCTACAAGTGTTCATTTTAAAACGAAGACTTGAGTTACTTATTTCTCTTACATCTTTTAATCCTCTCCTAGCTCCATAGGCAATACATTCCTATGTAGTAATCCTTTTACCGAATTCACAATACATTGAACAACACAATACATCGAAAACACGCACATTTGGGTTCACAACATGAAGAAATCACCAAAATTGAATTTAACGAGTTACCCTGTTGGCTTGGTATTTGCACATAAACTCACATTAAATGTTTTTCACATTCACGATACCATAATAATTAAAACTATGAATAAACTAAAATAATTAAGCACTTGCAATAAATTAGACTGACAGCTGCGTTTTTTGTTTGTTTATTGCTCCTTTCAGAACCAGGCAGCTAAGGTCTGAGACCGCATGCTGCCATGGCATTAGTGCGAATTCGATCATTCTTAACAAAAACATAAAATATCATAAACACTTACTTACACTTAATAACTTAACCTAACCTAACCCTAAACTAACCTAACTTATCGAAATTTATGGGTGATTTATACGATACTTTGACTCAGTGAGTACTTTTTGAAAGGTATTGTATCGATAAATTAAAAAAAACACACTTTAAATTTAGCACATTGCTCTTTTTTATGGCATTGCAAATTGACATTGAATTATAAACAGTGCAAAATCGTACATTCACTTCAACCGTCTTATTCTTTCCTTCTTCACTAGTAATCAATCACTAGCTTGTTCATTATTGTGTCATTTATTCAATATTTTTTCATTAAGCGTTTCGCATCTTGGACTTCTTGCATTTATGCGATTAATGTTATTTGTGCTTGGCTATTTCAGTTTTTTTTTTTTTGAATACTTCAAACCGGTCAGACTTCATTAGTAACGTGCAGACAATAATGCATAAACATACCTTCCAAATTTTGCATACGTAAAATTCGTAAGATTATTTTTGTTATACTTACTTTAGAATCGTACTTACTAAAGCAAGACTAAAGTTTCGATCCTTTCACGTATCGAGTACTTTTCTTAGGGTCTTATTTGCTGTACGATCGATTACTAAAAAAGTACTTAATCACATTGTAGTAACGTCATTTCAGTTTGATATGACTTTGGTCATTTCATTATTTACTAAATCAATCGATCGAGGTTCGATTGGGGCCGTATTTCATCGAGAGGGTAGACTGACCGGTGGTACCTATCTGGATATGTTGACTAATGTTGTGGCGAACTTTATGGACGATGTGCCTTTATTGAACTATCGTGATTTTTATTACCAACATGATGGTGCACCCCCCGCATTACGCCGCCTCCGTACGAGACTATTTAAGTTCTGAATACGGTGACCGCTGGATCGGTCGCGGGGGTCCCGTCGCGTGGCCGCCGCGATCACCTGATCTGACACCCTGCGACTTCTTTTTGTGGGGTGAGATAAAGCGACGCGTGTATGTAGAAGAAGCCCAAAGCCTCGAGGCATTAAAAGCTCAGATAGTGTTAGCTTTTAATGAAGTGAAAAATGAAAATGTAGTTCTCAACAAACTTAAAGAAAATATTCAAAAACGTGCAAGATTATGTTTGGAGAGAAACGGTCTGCATTTCGAACAGTTTTTAAAATACTGTTAATGTTTCTTTTCTTTTAATTAATTAATAGTTTCAACCAGTAACCAACCAAACCAGTTTAAGTAAGTGTTTATGATATTTTATAATTAAGAATGATTAAATTCACACTAATGACATGGCAGCATAGTCTCAGACCTTAGCCGGTTCCGAAAGGATCGAAAAACAACAAGGACTGTAAAGAATTGACAGGTCAGATGGCTGCATTTTGTGATATTAAGTTCTTGCATCATTGTTGTTCTGAATACAAAATAATTAATGTGGGTTTTAATCATAGTTTTAATAGTGAATACGTGAAAAACATTTAATGAGAGTTTGAAAAAGCTTATGGGCAAATACCAAGCCAAGAGTGTAACTCGAAAGACAAGTTTGGTGATTCCTACATGTTGTTAACCTAAAATGTGCGTGTTTCAATTTTATTATGAATTCGGCAAAAGTTTTACTACATAAGTAGGAATGGATTACTTAAGGGAGCTAGGAGAGGATTAAAAGAGGTAAGATAAATAAAGTACTCAAGTGTTTAAAACGAATTCGTTTTACAATGCAATGTTTACGTTCAAGGTTGTAGGACGACCACTTTTAATTAGAATTTTTTTTGCGAAAAATATTTCAAGGTCAAAACTTGACCTACATTTTTTATTTCGGAAATGGGCTCTAAACACGATATTTAACTCCTATAAAAAATTCCGAAAGTACATAAAATTTCATCCTGTATAAATGTATATATATATAAATATATATACTGTCACAAATGACAATAGCAGGTTTAATATGCTCTGGTAAGTCTGGATTACCAAATAAGCCTTCTGAAATAATAATAATAAATAATAATAAAAAATGGTTGCCTGTAAAGTCGGTTTTACGGGCGAAGATTTTACGTGACAACGTCTTTTTCTCGGTAGAATATTTATTGATATTATAAGTGCAATTAAGTTGCTAAAATATCAAATAAAGTATATTTATTGATATGAATATAATTAAATTGCACAATAGGAACAAGGAATTGAATGAAAATAAGAATTGCACAAATTTTAAAATGCGCCTAATTCTCTAGTGCTGCGCGCGCGGCAGACCGATCATAGTTGAGTGGGAGAGAGACGCAAGGCATTCGGCGGGCCTCTCTCTCGTTCGGTGACTCATCGTAACGTTACCGAGCGTTACACTTTTTCATAAGTGACTCCCAGCCGCAACCTAATTTAAGACGTTGTCACGTCAATAATAAATCTTTATTGAAAAACTTACTTGACAATATAACAATAAAATTCTTAATATACTTACAAACATGCAAAGTACACTTATGCCTGAACTAGGATTCCCTGTATATCAGGCAAAAGAGGCTTACATAATTAATTTAATCTATCACAAAAAAAATCAATAAAGTAAAACCTTAATCCGTAATAAATAATATTCTAAATACAATGATATATAAACAACAACAATAATTGCAAGTATCCGTGTCATCAGAATAATAAGTGTAAACTAGGTCAAAGTCAATGATGCATAGATCCATAATGGGTATATTTGTGTTTATTTTTTATGAAGTTTCTGTACGCGTTTATACTAGGTAATTTACAATTTAAGGTTAGTAGGGTAGCGCTATGATCAGTTATTATAGAGTTAGTAACAGTGGTATAGGTTGGAAATTAGAGTTAAGCATTAAATAATTTAAATACGAGCCGCTCTGATGCATGGGTGGCGTAAAACTATCTACATTGGTAATTAAAGTATCTATCATTAAAGCATCGGCATATTAAAATAAAATATAAAAGTTCTTAGCTAAATAGGCAGTAGCGCTCTTAGGCGCCTTCATAATTAATAGAGTTTATGTACCTTTTTTCAGCCATTTTTTTAGCGGGACATTCTATATCACCAGTCTTGTGTTTGCAAGGCTTTTTAAAGTGTAGGCATGTGGCACATTTTGGAGGCTCAGCTTTTTTTTGTGCAGTCCTTGAGTGCGTGACCAACTTCGCCGCAGTGACCGCAGGTGTTGGCCTCATCCCGACATGTCTTGGCCGCGTGACCGTACTGCTGACACTTGAAGCACCTTGTTACCAGGGTGAAGTCTCTCACAGGGCACGATGACCAATTTATAAACACTCTATCGTTAGATATAAGGGCCTTGCGTATAGGTGCAGATACTTTAATCACATAATTGCAGGTCTCGGCGTCCTTCTTTCCCGATTTATGACTGAGCATAATAGAGGTCAAAAATGTCTCCAGTGTCATACTTTGCAGTTTATCGGCCAGGTTTTGATGGAATATACAGTTGAACACTTCTGTTTCTTGCATATACGTTGGCATTCCGATAACTACAATTCTCGGCTTACGTTTATGTGGCTCGTCCACTGTAAGGCCAGAGGTTGTTAATTGCGCCGATAATTTTAGCTTCTCGATGTCGTCCTTTGTATCGGTACTAATGATAACACCACCGTTTCTAGTCTTGCGTAAACCTCTCACATGCAGTTTCATTTGTTCAGGTCTTATGATTTTTTGAACAAGGGATTTCGTTTCCTCACTTGACTTCATTTTGTCGGTAGGATATATAGCTACTGAGTTTATGCTACTGGGCTGAATGAAATGGCTGGGACTTTTTTTAACCATGTCGGCAAACGAAACTGTTCCAGCGGCAGGTTTTGAGGACTCTTCAATACTCTGTTTAAGATCATGAAGTCGTTGTGAAAGGTCATGCTTTTCTTTCAGAGCTTGAATGTTTGTATGAGCCAGAATAGTTTTTTGTTTCAGGGACTGGTATTGAACGGCTAACTGAGATGTTCCATGACTCACTTTTCTGCATAAGTTATGAATCCTTACTTTCTGGTCCGAGTTCAGTTTTCCTTCCGCTGAGATGGTGCACACCTCGTTCAGGTACCGTTCAATACTGAGCAATCAGTTCTGAATCTCAGGTGTAGAGATAACGGCGAGGTCTTCTTCCTGCTGGGCGGGCGGTGGCTCGGGCTGCGGTGGGAGAGCGCGGTGTGCAGGGGTGGACGGCGGTCTGTGGCGCGTCAGTGCGCTCCGGTTAAAGGGACTGCCTTCCATTTTTCTACTTTTATAAAGTAGATGCACTGATCATTATAATATGTCAGTATGTCTAGATCATTATAAAAAAAATTAAAAAAATAAAATAAAAAAAAAACGTAAAATGGGTAGACGTACTTCCTAAGCTCCGTTAGTTAATTTAGGAAAAAGATAGTTTAAAAGCGTATTTAAAGTGACAAAAAACAGTTAAAACTTACCTAAGTACTGAGTGATCAAAATTATGAAGAAAAATCTGTGAAAGGTGCTCCAAATAATACTTAAACATTCAAATAACAATTCACTGAATCGTTTGTTGTGAGTGAACTACCGCCATTAAAATTATTAAATTATTGTGCTTGTGTGTTTAACAAAAGAAAAACTTTGGCATTAAATTGACATTGACGTCTGTAATAAATAAGCCGAAGCAAGTTACAATATTCACCTCAACGGAACTTTTTTTTTTTTTTTTGCCTTGTTTATGATGGCGGGATCAAACTTGAAATGGGGATGCTGCAACTCTAGATCTACTGATGGTGGTTATTTGACCTGTAAGAAGTGTCAGAGCTCTTTTCACTTGGCATGTATTGCTACAGTCTCAGCGCAGGACTACTCTGACTGGATATGTTCTTTGTGTAACAGCAAGAAAGCTAAAGGTGGGAACAACGATGATACCGTGGTTCGTTCGAGCTCGAAAATTACGTCTCGTCCTCAAAAAAGGCCGGCTTTGAAATCTCCGCCTGAACTGAATCCCACTATATCTAACTTATCCCGCGATGATGTTCGAGATATTGTACAGGAGATTTTTAAATTTGAAATGGACAATTTATATTCTAGTATTACTGAAAATGTAAAAAGTGTCATTGCTAGCGAGCTGACACCGATCGGAAATGAGGTAAAAGATATACAGGCATCCTTATCGTACCTTAGTGAACAGTATGATGAGGTGATGCAAAACCAAAAGGACTTGAAGACTGCCATGAAAAATCTAGAAGCAGAAAATGACAATCTTAGACGCATAAACCAAGACTTAGGGAACCGAATCAACCAAATAGAACAACACTCCAGATCCAGCAATCTTGAAATTCAATGTGTTCCAGAGAAGAAACAAGAAAATGTTATTGATATTGTAAAGAATATAGGCAAGGTGATCGATTGCGATATAAGCAGCGAGAATATTTTACATTGTACACGTATTGCAAAAGCTAATGCATCTAGCAAGCGCCCACGTTCTATTGTTGTTCAATTTAACACGCAAAGGGTTCGAGATACTTTTTTGGCATCTGCTATAAATTATAATAAATCTAAACCCAATAAGGATAAATTGAATTCCACTCATGTTGGTATAACTTGTGAAGTGACGCCAATATACGTAGTCGAGCATCTCTCCCCAACAAACAAAGCTCTACACGCCGCTACGAGGCTGAAGGCGAAGGAGAAGAACTATAAGTTTGTTTGGATCCGGAATGGCCGCGTCTTTATGCGGAAGAATGAGGAATCGACTTATATATTAGTAAGAGATATGGAGTCATTGAACAAAATTGTAAAGGTTAAAATGTTGTACTTTCTTCGTCTTTTGTAAAACTTTTATTGCATGCTGTTCTGATAATCATGTTCTTTTAAAGTGTATTTAAATATTTATTACCAAAATACGCGTGGCTTACGAACAAAAACTAAGTCTTTCTATAATAACTTATGTTGTAATAATTATGATGTGATAGTGTTAACGGAGACATGGCTAAATCAAAGTGTTTTAGACAGCGAATTGTTCGATGACCGATATGTGGTATATAGGAGGGATAGGGATACATCAGGATTTTGCATTGGAAAGGAAGGGGGAGGGGTGGTGGCAGCAGTATCAAAAAAAATTAATTCTAGGAGGGTTTTTGAATGGGAAAGTAAATGTGAAGATTTGTGGATACTTATTGACTTAGGGAACTCACGAAGCAAACGTCAAATAGTTCTTTGTGCGACTTATCTCCCCCCGCCAGTGCTATTCTCTACTCTTGAACACTTTTTACGCTGTGCTAATGTCGTATTAGAAAACTGCAATTATAATAGAGATGTTCTTATTGTAGGTGATATTAATTTAGCGAAAATAAATTGGGATGGAGATTACAATCATGTAAGTTTGCCTGCTACATGTAGAAGTCTTCTTGATTTTGTTGATGTAGGCAGACTTAGTCAATTAAATACTGTGAAGAATAGTTCAGGTAGGATTCTTGACCTGATTCTGTCTTCGATCACTTCTTGTGACGTAACTGAATCTCTTAGCCCCTTAAGTAAAATTGATAAATTGCATCCACCTTTGGAATTTGTTCTTAGGTTTGAAAAAAATTGCTGTCTTCCATACGACACCTCTATAAGTAAACCAAACTTTTACAAAGCGGATTATGATAGGGTGGTGGGATTTTTAGAAGGACAGGACTGGAACCACATCATAGGCAATTTAGACCATGTTGATGAAATGGTAAGTCAATTTTATAATTGCTTACAAACAACTATTGAAAATTATGTACCTTTACATAAAAATAAAAATAAATGTTATCCATCTTGGTTTGATGTTAAATTAATAAACTTACTAAAGGAGAAAAATAGTTTGAAACGCCGTTATAAAGTGTATAAGAATCCAATGGATGTCATACAATTAAAACTAATTAGTAAGCGTTGTGAAAAACTGTCTACTAAATTATATAATAATTACATAGGGAAAATAGAAGACGACATTAAAGACAACCCTAAATCATTTTGGACTTATCTAAAAAAGAGACGTGGTGGCACCAGTAATTACCCATTAACTATGACCGATGGATTAGTTGCTTCATCAAATAGCTTGGAAATATCAGACTTATTTGCGGACTATTTCTCATCAGTCTACACTGTCTCTCATTATCATGAAAATGATTTTGACAATAAAGTGAGTAACAGCTTTCTACAAGCTATAAATAGTAATGGGCAACACCTTATTATACCCTCGATCGATAAAGACACACTCACAAAAAAACTAGAGAGCATTGATCGTAGAAAAGGTGGTGGTCCTGATGGGATCCCACCTATATTTATAGCGTCATGTGCAAAAGTTCTTGTGGCTCCACTATTAATTATTTATAATAAGTCTCTATCATCAGGGGTATTTCCAAGCGAGTGGAAAAAAGCTAGGGTAGTTCCGGTATATAAAGCGGGAAGAAAAGATGCTGTCGCCAACTATCGGCCTATCTCTATCCTGTCATCATTCGCAAAAATTTTTGAATCGTGTATTTGTCCCTACGTCCAACAACATCTCAAACTTTATATTGCCGAGCAACAGCATGGCTTTGTAAAGTCAAGATCTACCTGTACAAATCTTTTAAACTTCACAGAACCTTTAGTTCAAGCTATAGACTCAGGCAAACAATATGACGTCATCTACACGGACTTTAGCAAAGCGTTTGATAGAGTCTCTCACAACATTCTTCTTTATAGATTGCAGGTTTACGGTGTCAGTGGTGCTTTGCTTGCATGGTTTAGTTCCTACTTTAAAAATCGAAGTTTTTGTGTAGTCATCAATGGCTCTCAATCTTCCAGTCATTTAATAACATCAGGTGTTCCTCAAGGATCACATTTAGGGCCCGTACTATTTAATCTGTTTGTAAACGATGCTCCTAGTAGTTTTAAATACTCAGAAGTATTTATGTATGCGGACTATTTAAAATTTGCACGTACTATTGAGAGTCTATATGACGCACAACTTCTCCAGATAGATTTGGATAATCTCGTTGAATTGTGTAAGAATAATGAAATGACGCTTAATTCAAAAAAATGTTTTCATGTAAAATTTTCTAGAAAATTAAAATTAATCGGCTCAATTTATAACATAAATGATAATGAAGTGCAAGTGGTTGATCAAATGTGGGATTTGGGTGTTTTGTTTGATAAAAAAGTTACTTTTATACCGCACATTGAGTATGTAGTCAATAAAGCATCTAAAATGTTAGGTTTTGTGATCAGAGGCATGAGGGATTTTCGCCAACCTCAGTCTAAAACACTGGTTTACAATAGCCTTGTGCGCAGTATATTAGACTACTGTAGTGTGGTCTGGAGACCGCATTATGCTGCACATTATTTACGCCTCGAGCGTGTACAAAAACGTTTTCTGTGGCACCTCTCATTCTCGACAGGTAAAGCCAACTAGTTACCTTCATACAGGTCTAGGTTGCAGCATTTTAAAATAAGCCCACTAACTAAACGAAGGGAGCTAATAGATATGCTGTTTTTATTTAATTTGATAAGAGGTAAAATAGACAATCCCTTACTGCTTCAAGCCTTTCAGTTTCGTGCTCCAGCAAGAATGCCACGGAATGTTATAACGCCGTTGTGCCCACCGTTACGTAGAACAGTCTTAGGTTCAAACTCGCCTGTACCGAGGATGTGTAAAACTTTTAATTCCCTTAGCCATTATGTTGATATTCACTTTGATTCATATAGTAAATTTTACTCGAAAGTTATTAGTTTTATAAAGTAAAAGCTTAGTTATTAGTTATATTATTATATTGGTTAATTAAGTATTAAGTAGTAGGATCAATAATTTAGGATTACTTGTATTACATACATAAGCTTCTGTACTAAAACCCTTTTTGCAAGTGGAACTAACCTATAATTAACAGTTACATTAAGCTATTTTAATTGTTATTTTATTTTTATGTACTGCATCTATGTAAACTGTTGTTGGTTGGTCTAAATAAAAATAAAAAAAATATGTCTATATGTCTATAATATTCAGTTGTACGGAATAACACAGATACTTAAGTCGCTTACGCGTTATGTAGATCTAGGTCACGAATTATGCAAGTGATAAATTTTATTCTAACAATAAATCGACACGTCCGATCACATTGAAGATACACGAATAATTTTATTTTTCAGAGCTACATCTTGCATTGACAAACAACCTAATCCCAAATATAATGGCAAAAATGAATTGGTCAAACAATTTCTAGCTTTTGTCATGTATCTTTCTAAAGTACTTCTTGGAAGATTAAATAATGTTGACAGTCGTTCATTAGTTTCTCCTGTTCTGAGCTTAACCAATATTATACTCAATGCCACACTAGGGCATGGAACTTCGTTTAATAAATGTGATATAAGTGACAGCAAGTCATGAAATTCTTCAGAATTAATACCTAACCAATAGTGGCAGAGATGAGGATTCATTTCTCTAATTTTAGAAAAGTCTAACTGTCTACGACTAGCCTTTTCCATAACTGACATCATGTCATCCATCTGATTACCAGTAAAATCATTATAATCGAAACTTGGTTCATCCCAAGGTCCATTGTTAAGATGATGAATCCAATAAAACTTCGTTCCTACCTGCGAATGACAAGACGAACATTTTACGAGCTATTGCATCTAATACCAAATGACTTAAGACGTGAGGACACACACCTAAGATTATCAGTGTCTCCTGAAGAAAAGCTCGTTTTTACTATAGGGTACGCTTCAAAATAAAATACTCAATGGATAGTTATGAACACTTTTAATAATCAACATTTCACCTAAACACTTGTAATAACTAACATTATACTTAAAACACTTAATTAATCTACATTAGGCATACCTAAACACTTGTAATAACCAACATTATACCCAAAACACTTTTAATAATCAACATTACGTATACCTAAACACTTGTAATTATTAACATTTTTCCTAAACACTTTTAATAGTTAATATTATACCTTCACACTTTGGGGTAATTTTTAAAAAACATTCTCCGCGTAACTTTCGTAGACAATTTTTTTGTGAATAATTTTAAAACCAAGTATAATACTGTACTGTTATAATTTATTTTAAAAATGTTGAATTAACAAAGTGTAACTACTTACCTGGTATTAAACTTTGTTTTTTCCCAAAAAAAATTGTCTACGAAAGTTACGCGAAGAAATTTATTTGAAGAATTACCCTTTGATTATCAACATAAAACAACGGTGAAAAAATTAAGACACAAAAGGATTTTAGAAAATTAGTTTTCTGGGAATAAATCTGCATAAATTGAATCTTCGGTGTTACTGTTGTAATTATAGACACTAGGTGAAGACACAGTTGTTTGCTATGATACATAGGCTGCACCTCAGATTATAAAAGAAAAGGCAGATGGAAAGTATGCGTCAAACAGTGTGACGGGGCCTATAATTCATTGTGTGCGTGACAACCAGATATTGAGATAAAATCTCCCACATTTTTTTTAACAATTTTAATGTAAAGTATAAGTTTAGATAGAACAATGTAAGTATGTAATGTATTCTATTCTATACTTTATTTAGTTGTTTTTTGCTTATATCACACACACTTTAAGTTTTTAAAATTGAAAAACATAAATTAATTAAGTATTTGAAATATTAATTTCAATCATACATATTAAATAATACATTTAATATTAAATATACACTTGAGAGCAATAAATTAGGGTCCCATGAAAATCTTAAAAACTAACACTAATAAACTTTAATTTTACAAACATTACAGACACAAACAATTTTAACAACCTTTATTTTGCACTAATTTCTTATAATATTGCCGCTTAGCGTCCAAAGATCGAGAATTTGTTTCTAATTTTGCTATATAGTGCAACCGTACCATTAAATACTTTTCTATCAATAATTTTATCAGATTCACTTTATAATCAACTCCGTGGTATAGATGATCATCCACCAATTGAATGAAAATCGTATGGTTGCCAATAAAACTCTTTAGAATCTGTGAAGTGATGTACCTATAATTGTTTTGTGTTTTAATGAAAACATTTTCTTTTAAAATTTTTCTTATTACTATTTCAGCCGCTGCACAAACCTTAAAAGTGTCTGTGGAGGGAAAAATTAACCCTCCTTTATCTCTCAAATCAATAAATTTGTGAAAATCTTGTTTATCCGTACACACCAAATGTGATAAGCAAGGTTCACATTTGACTATTTTTTTAACATATCTAATGACACACCCAGCAATATATCCAACGATTACTTATTTCATGTCATTGAAAATTGGAACATCTAAATACTGTGCTAAATTGTTCACATCTGCAGGCAAGTCCTTTATAAAACTCAAAGAAACATTTTCAGAATCGTCGATCTCTTCTTGACGGTATGAAGGAGATGTCGAATAATTAATTCGTATAGAAGAAGTACACGTCAATATTGCGATATTTTCTAACGGAATGCAATTGCCAGTTTCTAGACTTCTCATTTCTAAATGCGTTAACAATTTTCGGTATATGGCTTTAAACTGTTTTACGTTAGTGTTATCATTATGGCCTATGGTCGACCATCTTTTTTAACTTTTCTTTTAGTAACAGTTTTTATTTGCAATTGTTGAATGTAGTTATGAAGTTGGTTCAAGAATGTATAAATCTCAGTTTTGTTTCCTTTATACATGGGTTTCCTATAGTCAAAATGTGCCATAGTTCTTGAGTTAAATATATCAAACATGTCGTTCATTAATTGAACAAACTCTTCAGTGGGTTGTGATTTTTCAAAATCTGGCAATTTTAACTCGTTTCTACAAAACAACAGAGCCTTCGCAACACTCCTGCTTAACGTCTGAGTGGCAAGCTTTACCTTCATTATTTGATTTCTAAAGACAATGTGTCTTTTAGTTATTTTATTAGCCAAGTGTAGGCCTTCATCTTCCTGTAACTGATTAAGTTTTACTAAATAGTTCCAGTCGACAATTTCTTCATTTTTATTCAGAAATTCTTTTTTTGCTCTAACTGGTTCCGAAGTAGTTTAATAACGTGACTCGGGTCTAAAAAACACGCCACTTCGCTGGAGTCTGAGGGGTGTGGAAAAGTTGTTTTGATACTTGCAGTATCGGTTATACTACAACCAAGAAGCTCCATTGTAGTAAAATTTGTAGCATGCCCATCGAATGTTATTGATACAACTTTGACTCCAGCTTCATGACATTCCGTGAGGCAAAGTTTAACTAAATTAGATTTCTGTTCCCCAGTCAAATTGTTTGTCAAAAAATACCCCAGAGGCATCTTAAGTCGTTGGTTTATTCCAACCAGCATAAATACAAATGCTTGAGAAGCCAAAGTAGTAGAAACAGTAATTTCATCGCCCATATCAACAACCCCTATGTACTGTTTACCATCCCATAGCTTCTGCTGGCGCAACGCCATTTCATCGAACATTAGCGCACAAATGAGCTTACGAGTATAAGGAGAATTCTCTGCCATTTTTTGCAACGCCGCGAAAGCTTCTTGGGTAAATCCAGGTTCGCTTTTAACGTGAGTGTACCATTTTGCTAATGTTTTAGGGTGTGGAAGACAACAATTAAAGGATTTTCTGACATAGTCGTAGCCCTTAGGAGAGTAAAAATTTAAAGACAAACAAAATTTTCTAATGGCTGGGGAATATTTAATATTTTTTTTACCGGAACGTCTTAGGTATAAATTATAAAAAAGCTCGGTTGCTATTATATTCTCACTTAATAAGTTGTGTGTATCGTAGTTAATGAAGTTTTTATCTTTTAACTCTTTCAATATATTCTTAAGTGAAGAATTCCTTTCGTCGAATTTTTTGTTGCAATGTTTTTATCTTTAGCTTAGCTGTAACTCGTAACATCCGGTGCATTCTTAAATCTTTTCTTAATTTGTTTTTTCTCGGTGTATCAAATATAGAGTCCAGGTCTGAATCTCTAATTTCACGTTCTACAGAATTGTCTTGAACAGGTATTGCGAATTCTTTATGAACCTGGGGTGAGTTTGAAGAACCCATAGAACTCTCAATTAAATTCAATTCTGCCGATAACGATAAATTCTGTGTCGGTTTTGATGTTTTTTTAATCAAGCGACGACCCTTTTCAGTAAAGTATATGTCATTCTCCTTAAAATGTAATGAACATACAACACAAAATTTAGAAGGCTGCCAATTACTGTCTTGCCTACTTTGGCGAATAATAGATACCCATTCATCGCGTAAAACAATATCTCTAGGCAATCTGCAACAATAAATAATAACAAAATTGTACACTCAGTAAAGTTTCCTTTACAGTGGGTATGCTAATAAGTTATGGTACTTTTTATTCGCATTTTATATACCGTGTAAAAAATAACCTCAATAATATTACTATCCAGCTGAAACCACGAGTTCAGCTAGTAAAAATTCTTCTATTACAAAAACTACTTACTTCGTTTACAGTAATACTATAACTTAACACACTACATAATTCAATGGTAATTTCCCCAATGAAAGGGAAAACATTTCGTTGAAAACTGGCAACACAGATGAATTACTGTCGAGGTTTTGGGTTTCAAATTAGCAATACAATTATTGGGTAAATATTTAATAAAAGAAGGCGAGTAATATGCACCTACCTGTGAAACGATATTCCATCTTCTTGTTTTTGTTTTTGGGAACAACTTTTACAGTGTTTTAGAACACAAGACGGCATTTTTTGACAAAAAATGACAAGATACTCGCAACATATGCACAGAATGACGCTTTGTTTAGCACTGCCGCGTATTTGTATTCGCTTTTGAATTTGTATTTGCTTTGGTGCCTTCACTCTCTGTGCTCGGAGCGCGCCATCTGCCTTTTGTTTTATAATCTGAGGGCTGCACTAAAAGTATCAGAAATGGAATAATTTCCACTGTTCCTGTCATATTAAAATATTTTTATTTTGCAAACTCCTTGGTTTTAAAAATCGAATACCATTTATTTATTTAAAAAAATATTCTCGATCTTATCACAAGGTCTTGTCAAACTTGTTTAGTCGTTGAGAAAATGAAATTGACTCGAGAAAATTCAAGAGCGATGACTTATTATGACTTTCGCAGTGGTTTAACACAAAAACAGTGTGTTGACCGGGTGATTTCTGCATTTGGTAATGAAGCCCCATCCAAAACCACAATTTATCGCTGGTTTGCTATATTTCAACGTGGACGTGTCAAGCTCAGTGATGATCCCCGTCAAGGTCGTCCAAAAACTGCAGTCACCCAAGAAAACGTTGATGCTGTGCGTAAGCTAATTGAAGAAGATCGACATGTGACATACCGCGAAATTTAGGCAACTTTAGACATTGGCATGAGTCAAATACAAATAATCTTGCATGAACAATTAGGTGTAAAAAAGTTGTTTTCCCGATGGATACCGCATTCGCTCTGTGAAGAGCAAAAAGCGGCTCGCGTTACTTGGTGCGTCAGCAGAACTCTCGAAAGATTCCACGCAGGATCCTCAAATGCTGTATACAACATTGTATCAGGTGACGAATCCTGGATATACGCGTACGAACCCGAAACAAAAAACCAGTCACGATTTATAGATTTGGGTGTTCGAAAATGAGTTAAAGCCAACAAAAATTGTTCGTTCACGGAGTGTTGCAAAAAAAATGGTGGCCACGTTTGTCTCCAAAATCGGCCATATTGCGACTATTCCTCTTGAGGGACAAATAACGATTAATGCAGAATGGTATGCTAGCATTTGTTTGCCACAGGTCGTTTCTGAACTCCGTAAAGAGAACTGCAACCGCCGCATCATCCTCCATCACGACAATGCGAGTTCTCACACCGCGCACAGAACAAAAAAGTTTTTAGAGCAAGAAAACATATAATTATTAGACCATCCGCCGTACAGCCTCGCCCTAAGCCCTAATGATTTCTATACTTTCCCTAAAGTAAATAATAAATTGCGTGGTAAGAGATTTTCATCACTTGAAGAAGCTGTGGACGCCTATAAAACGGCCATTTTGGAGACCCAAACTTCCGAAATAATGGTTGCTTCAATGATTGGTTCCGTCGTATGGAAAAATGTGTCAAATTTCGCGGAGAATACTTTAAAGAGCAATAAATACATTTTTAAATAGTCATGTTGTGACACTTCCTTGATTCCCGAAATTTTCAGTGCCGCCCTCGTATATGTTGGTGTGGTTCTGGAGTGGTATAATAGTCTAACTGATTTGGAGAAAAATTTGACATTTCTTTATATTTCATCAAAATTCCCAGAATCTCTATTTTAGCATCGATCTTATAATCAGAGTGTATCGCTCTTAAGTCGTCCACCAGAGACAATGAAAAGTTATATTCTGAGTCACCTCCAACACTACTGTCTCTGTTCTTGAGTCTATCTTCCATCCTTTTCATCAACGTTTGGATCAGTTTATCCTCATCATCGTTACATGATTTTTTGCTTTTTTTGTAACCTTGTTTGATGTAATGTTATCATCTGACGGTGTTGGTGGTGGCGTTTTTAATGGTCGAGTCTGTGTGATAGGATTTAAAACTGATAGCAAATGCAAATACACATAGCGTTGTTTCCCTCGTTCCCACAATACCATGACGTCACTAGCAGCAGAATTGGCCGAATTGCGATTTGTTTGTTTCATTACGATTTTATGGTGAAAAAATAAAGCCAACACTTCTTTTGTTGTTGGTAGCTTGCTTTGAATTAAGTGGTCAGACGTTTGTCCAACTAACCAAACATCTGTTTTGTTTCTAGTCAACAAAAGCGAACTAGACGTGGATGCCATGATATTACAAAACGAGATGCGTGCCAAAATACAATTGAACGTTCACTCTCCACCACAGCGCGTTTGTTACTAGCCTGTTGTCTATTCAAAGCGTGACTGATGCGTGCGGGGGGTGGAATGGGGTGGGTACGAGTATCCTTGAATGGAATAATGTGACACAGAGTTGCATTCGTATGTTTTATCATTTGAAATGATGAATATAACTGTTATACGCACAATGAGATGCAAACTATTATTACCACATTTTTTTCAAACTCCGACACAAGGTAGCGCCCCTAAAAACCTGTCTAAAAAAAAATTAAAAAATGTAGGTTCGTTTTTAGGTGATAGAAGCGTATGGCGGGCTGACTCAATAATTTTTCAAAAGTCGAAAAATAAGACGCACCCTAACGGTACGTTTACACGGAGCCACGTTTTCCCAAATCTTATTTTCATCGGATCTGGAAAAAACCGAATGTGGTATTCACACGGCAAATATTGCGTTGCCGTATCCAACACCGTATCGAGATGCCGTGTGAACACACCATCCGGTTTTTTTTAGCAAGAACGCGCACAGTTCCTCACTTTGATTTGGAAGCGATGGACGTGAACAGTCTTGCTATTATATACTAGTATTATCGCCGTCAGCGTCGTGGAAGAAGATGGTGGTTAAACCCAATAGTACAAAGACGATCAAAAGTTGGTGCCTTTACAACTCTAATGCAACAGCTAAGACTTTCATTTGTGTTTTATTCACTCAATGAACGAAGTGGTACACGAGGTGGACGATGTGCTAATGCTATACGAACTGAATTCACAAATTATTTTATTTCTACAGCAGGAGCTGTGCCTTGGCAAGACGAAGCAATCTAACGTTAATTTTATAACTTCACTTCACCTTTTAAAAAATACAATTTACTTTAAAAAAAATACAATTACTTACTATAATCTTGCCTTTTTTTCTTCTCCATTTCTCCAAAATCTTCCTTCAAAATTAAACATATTTCTCGCCAGCCATTAGTTCTCAAGTTTTTATCTTTGTAAATTTCGAGAGTTTTGTCTCAAATAACTGGCCGATGTTCGACAAGTGAAATTAATAGTTCAACGTCTATATTTTTCGTCGTCATAGCGAGAGAATGCTCGAGCGGTCAGTAGAAGCGGGCGGGAATGACTGGCGACTGGTGGGCGCGCGTGCGATGTGCCTTCCCACCCACTCCTCCTTCCCCGCTTGTGCGACGTCATGCATTCGGTTTCAAGATTCGGCAAATAACCGAATCTACCCTGCGTGCAGTATTGCCAACAATAACATTGAAATTCCGCCGACTTCGAATCCGTTAAACCTCGCACTTTTCTCGTCAGTAAAATCCTTCAAAAGACCTGGTGTAAAATTTAGGTAAATAGATAACTACTTAGATAAAAAAGAAAAAAAAACTCAAGTTTAATGAAAATTACGAAAAAAATATATTAAAAAGAATCTAATACTATGTCAAAATCATCGTCATATGCATCGTAAAATAAATATTTCGTATTGAATCTTGTAATAAAAATTGTTGAAATTTGAAAATATAAAAATAAATCTATCGCCAAGACTTATTTAAATAAAATCTTTTGCTGCTAAATTCCGTTAAGAAATCCGTTAGCCGTCAAAATACGATTTGTCCCGTTTCTTCATACCCTTATCCGTCAGATATGACGGGAAATCCGTTAAGTTGGCAACGCTGCCTGCGTGTAACGTGTGAACGCATGTATTGAATGCGCTATAACACTGAACCGGACCGCAAAATCGGATGTCAACTTCAGCCAGATTCGATTTTTTTGCCGTATATTAAAACCGAATGCATGTGTGAACTCATTTATTGAAATACTGTTGCCACTAAACCGAATCCTGCAAAAAACCGATTCGGTAGAGAAACGCTCGACGCGGTGTGAACGTACCGTAACCTGTATAACAAATCCGGACTTTCTTAGAGCTTCACATGCATCTTCAGCGTTTTTAGGGTTCCGTTGCCAAATTGCAAAAAACGAAACCCTTATAGATTCGTCAAATCTTTCTGTCTGTCCGTCCGTATGTCACAGCCACTTCATTCGAAAGTATTAGCATGACACAGTTAAAACTTATTAAGTAGGTGTATCCTGTTGACCGCTTAACGATTCTCATACAAAAAAAAATATTTAAGGGGCCTCCCTTAAATATTTTTTTTTTCCATACATAGAACTAAAACAAATTCTTTTTTTTTTACTCAAGTCTATACATATCTATGGATAGGCCTTCTTAAATGACATAGAGGTTCCTAAAACCATTTTTTCCAAAAGTCTAACATTTGTAAGATAGACGCTTCCAAAGTTGTAAAATGTGTGTTTTAAAATAAGCATGTGAAAATTTTGGAAAAAATACATAATGTAGATAACAAATACTTTCAACGAAAATTGGTGCGAACGAGATCGAACTGGTAGTTTTAAAATTCTAGCACATTTTCAACAACAGCAAATATAACTTTGTCCTTCACACAAACACTATAAAAAACAAAGTTATTTTTGCAGTTATCAAAATATTGTGGTATTTTAGTTAAACTTGGTACGGAACCCTCTGTGCGCGAGTCCGACTCGCACTTGGCCGGATTTTTATATCTGTACCATGGGATACTTTGAAGTCTAGCATTAGTGTAATAGTACCGCCTATTCCTTGCACAAAACTTTTACAATGGCCAGCTTCAAAATACGACTATGTTGAGTAAGATAGCATCAATTCTTTTGTAAAAAGAGAGTGTAAAAAAAAGTGTGTTTTTGGCGGTACCGTGAGCTTGAACTGTCCGAGTAGAAATGGATAACGTCGACGTCAGGGCATTTTTCTTCAATCGTAGCCAAAATGGGACTGAGGTGTGCCCATATTGCTGGGGATGGACATCGGAAATCGTACAAAAAGACTGTGATTGTGTTTACCAGTAAATCATGCCTCTATGGAGACTAATTTGTGATTTTGAGGCCCAAAAATGCACGGATTCTATTTTACTAGCTAACTTACGCTGATAATTATCGGAAAAAATTAACATCGTCCCTACATATAGGGTCTACCAAAATCAGCTACATTCCGTTTAAGGGCGGTCATCTCAATAAATACAATGACAAAATATAAGATGATGTTTAGTAGTCATTTTAGAAAGTTACGTTTCCTAACAAAATTAAAGAACTAAGCTACGGTGAATAATGAGACATGCTGTATCTTTGCATGCACACATTAACTATCATTCACAGATAGAATTGGTACACGAACTCACTGACTGTATCTTTGCACACACACTTACAGACTATCATTCACAGATAAGTAGCTACATGTACTCACACACTGCATCTTTGCACAAACACATAAATTCTATGATACACATTTCACGCACGCACATTTCAGTCAGTACCTACACATACATAAATTTCATTATGTATACTAGTGTAGACAAACAGTAGTCACCTTACCTGTGTGTGCTCGAGACCGCTGACTGTTGACCGCTCCACCAACCACAGGTCAGCTGGCAGCTATGTGTGCAGCATGATTTGTGATTGTGTATCAAATCACACAGGTGCAGTAGATAACGTGCTGCGTAGAAGTAGCAGCACACAGTACATTTTAATACTGGAGCAGCATCTAGGACCTAGCACCTAGCACTTCTCGTAGTCGGTTGATAGTAAAATTAGCAAGCGAAGCAAAAAGAAATGAATATGTAAGTTGTTTTTATTAGAAAAGCTTATGGAATGATACAATACCATATGAGTTATGTAAAACAGTTAGGTAGGTAAGTAGAAGGTACCTATTTACTGAAACTTTAAAATGCACTTAGTTCCTATCTTTTTTTTAATTACCTATTTAGGTTACTGCATCTGTATGGGTCTATCTCTGTTTTTTGCAACTAGTGAGTAAAAAATAATAATAGATCCTCTTCTCTACTTACTAAATGTTACTTGAAGGCGCTATAAAGTTATAAAAAGGTTTGCGATTTCAACTCGATAACCAGCAAAGTTTTTTGTACATAACAGGCATCAAAAAGCACATTTCCAGTGCACAAATACAGTGCTGCAAGGTCATATGATCATGCTGATCATATGGCACTTGAATGACATTGACAGGGGGGCGTGATTGTGAAAAAAGGGTTGCCAGTGAATAATTTCTCCTTTGATTGAGGGAGTTTATTTTGTTTGAGACATGAAGGTTTAGGGGAACAAAACTATCAAAGTTCACAAAGTTTTACACATCATGCATCTGCATCATAAGCTATCACAAAAATAGGTTTTGAAATAAGATTTAGAACCGATTAACTATCCATAGCCTATGCCTACTATACTTAACAAAAGGTCAATTTTGTGATAGGAAATTAGTAAACTCAGGTTTGTATTCAGGTAATCAATCATCAAGTAAGGAAATAAATCATAAGTCAGTTATTTTCAAATATGTTTATTATAATTATGTTCCCCCAAAACCTGGTCTAATGGCATCATGTCATAATCTTCATCTTCGAAATCATTTTCGCTGTCACTATTTTCCTCCGTGTCAGAATTTAAATCAATGATGAATGCCTCAATAAGATACGGTAATAGCGTTGAAGGCATTTTCTACCATTTCAGGCATTTCCTTGGCTGGTTTTCCAATATTTATTTCTGCAACTTTTCGTTTCATGGACGCCCTAACCATTTCAATGGGATTCAGATCACAATGATGTGGCGTTAATCGCGATATCTGTAAAAATAATTAAATATTTATGTTGTAAGTAAATAAACATTTCTTAATCAATAATGTTAATTTTTATTACTTTACGTTGTGACCCATCCCTTTTAAAATAGTATCAATGGTATAAACTGGTTCAGGTTTATGCCTTTCAATAATTTCCAATAATTGTGGTCTTGTATACGCTTCGGAATAATCAATTTGATTCATTTGGAGCCATTCAATTGTGTCGCCTTTTCTGGTGTGGCTATTTGGAGGTTTATTTAAACGGGTATTATGATAAGGGGCATTATCCATAATAATCAAGCTGGGCTCTTTTAAATTAGGAGCTAGCTTATCATACACCCATTTTTTAAAATTTGTATGATTCTGCAAATAGATGGTTTTTGGTGGGTGCTCTTTAGGTGTTGTAGAACACATAGTACAAGACTAAAAGGTAGATTAAGTCTATGCCCGGCTTGCAGAAATTTATAAAGAACCTTGTCGACTGGCTACGGGATGTTGAATAAATACAATCAGTAGTATTTACTAAATATCATTTATTAATTTGATGGCCAACTGTCATTACATTCTAGGAATTCAATCTTAATAGATATACTACTATTAACTAGACAATCCACGTAGCTAAAGATATAATATTTTAACCAATTAGTACTAGAGATATGACTCTCAACATAATTAATTCAGGGTGTGTGTAATGGTTCGGGATTGAAATCAGTGCTATCCGTTCTGCATAATCTAAATAGCTCAGATATAAAGACTCGACTATATTAGCATTAAAATAGAACTATGGTTTCAAGTAGCTGCCCTCACAGGAAAAGAAAGAAGATGGTACCTTTAGACGTTGAATACTCATCCGGATCGGTCAGTGCCTTACTTCAGAACATCCCTTGGAATCCCTGGTTAGGTCCTGAGCCTTCTTGTGGCTACTAAGCTCCCGGATGGAAGTTCATGTCAGTTCCCAAGAACAACCCAACGTTGAAAACCCAAAACTATATCGACTTCACAAGTCGTTCCATACAAATACTAGGTTCATCATCAGGAACAGAACCTCAAGTTAAATGTTGATAAGGAATAACAATCTAATCCAGATAGAATTAGTAGAATATGATTACGAAATATGAAAATATCAATAAAAATGTAAAAATAAAAGTATAGTATTTATAAACTATATAAAAAGAATCGAATTAAAGTATAAACCCATCTGAAAAGAAATTCATCAAATTAATCACCTGTCTTTTGATACAAAACATGAGGTATGGAAACACACTTTTCCAAGGAAATACTTACGTTTACTGAAGAATATCAGATTCAGAAAACATATCCCTCGTCCACCAACTATAATTTACTTAATTCCTCTGAAACAAAATATATACGATTTTACAACCACGCCATACGAGAAATTTGTCAACCGGTGAAAAAATAAATCAATATTTCAATATATTTTACCTCATGTTGTTTTGATATAAGACTTTCAAATATAAGTTGTATTAGATGCCCTTGACATCTTTGGATTGTATTAACAACCACTACAAAAATATATCCGCCATTTGAGTCGGCGATCCCAGGTCAAGTGTCCTAAAGAAAACCTAATCCTTCCTGTTATGACGTTCCGTTACGCGTTTCGATTCACCAAAGTAATCGATCATACAAATGACACTTAAATGGAAGGAATCTTAATAAATTAAGAAATAGCCCTTATTTCCTTTATTAGAAACGAACTAGAAAGAAAATTATTATATTAAATAGATATCCCAAACTTGAAATTCGGAAAAAAGGAACAATATGAACTAAATCACAATACGGCGCCGTAGCGACGAAACCAAGAACCATCAATAGATGTTGCTAGGCGTTCGGAAAAATCCAATCAATTACAATGTTATTAAACCTGCAAAAAAACAGCTTGCGTAGAATTTGCGTCCTTACAATTCTTATCATCATGGTAATCACCACTCTTGGTTTGGGATTTAAAAACCAAACAGGCATTCTCTATGAATCCTTTCGAAACTTTCCTTCATTTCCAATCCTTGCTACAGTTCTTAATGATACTCCTGAAATCGTATTAAATCCCTCAACCCCCAGGAGGCACGCGCGTGCCGCGATAACAATTGATTTCAATTGTGTCTGGAAAAACTCACGATCGAGGGATTAACTTTTAATATTTTGACAAAAAATATAAACTAAATTGTTAAGTTTTGGAAAAAGAGGGTATCACTAACCTGTCGTAGCTGCAACCGCTCGTTCACTTTTTCAAATAGTATTATCGGGGCGCCAGACTGTTTCTCTTTCATAAAAAACTTTTTAACTTTTAGCACCACTTCTCTCACGCCACTTCTTATCGCTTTCGGCATGTTTTACACATTTAAAATGTCACAAAATCACAACAGAACCGCAACAAAAAGCACCATCAAAAAACTGTCACAATGACAAGTTTTAAGATGGCGGTGTTAGTTCCGATTTTCGCCACGTGCTAAAAGATCCTTGTAGCACTGTATCTTAATTTGAAATAGGTAATTACTACTTAGTTATGTTGAAGCTTCAGTTTGTCTTTTTAATTATTAGGAAATAAATAAAAAATAATATTATTTTGTAAAGTTTTATTTCACAAGCTTTGATTGAACTGGAACGCTAAAGTAACATCAAACTTTTAAATTAGAGATCATATTAAAACAAAAAGGACGCAAAACAAATGTTACACTAACTGGACGTGTTTAAAAGTCTTCTTAAGGCATTGTTTGACATTAATTCCACCCAGTATTGTGATAAGCCACTAATATATTATATCATCGATACTAAGAACTTACGATCTCTAAATACACTTGGGCTGCCTACTCATAAATGGGTACTACCTATTATACTAATTATGAGGTAAGTTTTATGACCTACTCGATCTTTTACTTGAACTATGGTGAGGTTTGAAGAGCTTGTCTTTAATGAGGATGGCTGCTTTGACTGGGTATCCTGAGCAGAATTGGTGTATTGTGTATTCGGAGACGGATTTGATGGTGTCGATATTGGCAGTGTAAGGTTCGCTTATGAAGGCGATATCGCAATTATATTGGGCAAGATGGGGTTTTCCTAATTGTATTGGTTCCTTGGACGGTAAGCATATTCGACTGAAATGTCCTTCGAATTCTGAAATGAAATGAAATATGAAATATGAAATATTTTTTATTTGTCCTTGAAGAAGGTACATTTTAGTTGTTACATAGAGTTGCGAACCTCTTCCTCAGCAAACCAATGTTGCATACAAATATATTAAATTTAGCTACAGTACATAATTCTTGATTTAATTCAATCCTTTCTTAAAACACATGCATTATTTATATTAAATTTCAATTTAGATTCTTTATGTAAATCAATGTCAATCTTATAAAATCAATCAATTATACTTAATGTCAATATTAAAGAAAAACAAATGTCAAAGCTAGTGTTAAAAAAAAAAGAAAACAAATTCAAGCCTTACAAGGTACATGCATTATTATAACAATCGTGCTTTAAATATTCGTCTACAGTGTAAAAGACATGTGTAATTAGCCATTTAAACAAATGTGTTTGGAACCTTTTACCAGTCAGTTCTTTAATTGTTTCAGGCAATTTATTATAAAATTAAATGACCATACACATCCAGGCGACATTTTTTTTAAAACGAACACTTTTTGGGACAAATGCTGACACCAACCTATTTCCATTCCTTGTGTTTCGTGGATAAATATCACGTGCCTGTTTGAAGTAATGTAGATTTTGTTTTACAAACTTGGCTATTTCATATATGTACAGGCATGGGACCGGCAAGATGTTTAATGATTTAAACAGAGGGGTACACGGTTCGTCTGGTGGAGCACCGCAGATTGCTCTGATGCACTTTTTTTGTGCAAGAAATACCTTTTTGATGTCCGTGCTATTGCCCCATATGATGAGACCATATCGTAGGATTGACTCCACATAGGCAAAGTATGCCGTAAGAGCTGTATTTTGTGATGCAACTTTAGTTAGTTTATAAAGTGCGAATGAAAACCTATTTATTTTACTACATATTTTTATAATTTGTTGTTTCCAGTCTAAGTTATGGTCAATCTCTATACCTAAAAACTTAGTCGCATTTGTCTCTTTTATATGTTTTCCCTGATAGTTAATATTTAATTGTTCATGAGTTACATTATTGAAATTTATATAGTAAGTTTTGTCAAAGTTTATTTTTAGATTGTTACCTTTAAGCCAATTTGTTATTGTATTAATCGTATTGTTTATGTCCTTAATATGTTCATTTAATGTCGAATTTTTGTCAGTAGTCACTATTATAGCAATATCGTCAGCAAATCTGACAGTATGTACTATAATTACAAGCATTTTTTTCACATTGTTTTACAAGCAGTTGCAAGCCCAGATTATAAATTTTTATTTATTGAAGTAGGAGCTTATGGACAACAAAGTGATGGTGGTACATTCGCCTCTTCAGCGTTATTTCGACATTTTGAAAATGGGCAGTTCAATATTTCAAAATGTTTACCAAATACCAATACTGCGTTACCCTTGGTATTAATAGCTGATGAAGCCTACCCACTTAAACGGTATATTATGAGGCCGTATCCGAGGCGTAACCTTGGAGAAGAGGAAAGGCTTTACAACGAACGATTGTCTAACGCCCGAGTAGAGATTGAATGCGCTTTTGGTATAATAATACAAAAATGGAGAATTTTAACTAAATGCATAGAGACAACTACAGAAAACGCTGAAACTATAGTAAAATGTGTCTGTTTACTACACAACATTATTATTGACAAAACAAAAAAGTTATTCTACAGATCAAACAAGAAGTTCAGGTCAAAGAAGCGACTTTGCTTCTAGAGGACAAAACAGAAGTACGACCGAAGCTTATAATATTTGTGAAGCTTTCAAACAGTTCTTTTGTAATGAAAATACATAGATATCAATAATTATACTTAAAGGCATTCCAATATTTTTGTAAGAACAATTTATTTTTAAAGTAAACTTAGGTGTTCAAGTTGTACTAATATAGTTCTTTGTAAGGACGATAGATGGCGCTGTACCGTGTTGAATCGCGGCGTTGTTTCGGTTTTCTGTATAACTTAAGTATTCATTTTTTTTTTGCTAATACATTATCTTTTCTATATACCGCTATATTGCGTTTAATTTATACAACCAATATTAGTGGGATTTTTGGGATTGTTCATGGTCCTTCGAGTTAACCATACTGGTGGCTTAGAAGTTGACCTTGGAGTTCCGCCGGCACCGACCAGGGGTGAAATACTGCTTATGGTGCTGAAGATCCAGTACCAGGAGCAGTATCAAGCCGGAGGGGAGGGCACCCCTCAGGGATTTCAAGAGGTCAACGGAAGTGCAGTCACAGCCGGGGGGAGCACCCCCTTGGACATCATCAGAAGAGTCGCCGTCTAGTAAATGATAGAATATCAACTTGACAGCTGTCATCTGTCAACTTTGAGAAGTGTCACTGTCACCTGTCATCTGTCATCTCCAAGAAACGAAAGCTGTCACCTGTCAACTTCGAGAAACGTCAGTGTCAACTGTCAAGAAGCGTTAGCTGTCAATCCGGTTGAAGTCTGTCATCCAGCGACTTAGTGTGAGCGAAAAGTTATAAGGACAATTTGTGAGTAAGAATTTGAACTTTATATACTTAGGCGAATTAACTTAGAAGTTTCAAGATAGTGCATGAAGTGAATTAAGGACTTAGTGAATTTATTGTGTAGTGGCATGGACTTAGAATAGTTTAGAGTAAAACGTTCCGACGGGGAACCTATGCCCAATTTCATAGCGGTTTGTTAAGTTAAAACACTTAGAAAATTTTGTAAAGATTTTAAAAAGACTTACAATTTTTTGTATTTGAGACTTGTAATATTTTTCTTATCGACGCTACCTGTTAGTTTCTTGCCTATTTTAACAAGTTTTTGTATAAAATACTTGTAATCATGGTGGATAATTGCCTTAAACTTCAATTTGATATACGTAGCAAGATTGAGAAAGGTTTCTCAAACTTTAGGAAGTCTCCTAAAGACCGAATAACAATGGGCTATATATTGGGACATCTCCTTTCCACTTAATGGTTTAGGAGCAATTTGTTTCGCAAGGAATAATAACAAATCATAATATGCCCACGAAGATGATTTGTGATCCGCCGCTGAGCCAGATTTACCTGGTTGAGTACATCTGTTATACTCTTTGCTAAATTAGTCCCTCAGGTTACTCCATTACTTCTTAATATCTGCCACCGGTACTTCCATTTCTGAACCAAATTCATCCCATAGACGTGTCCCAATATCTCGATTATTGTAATTTTTTGAATGTTTGTCCCACAGTGACGATCTGTTATAAATGCAAGTAATTATTTTTTCAATATCCATTCTTGATCCAAATAACGACTCGATCGCAGAAAGAAGCCGGTAAAACTGACAAAAAATCCAAACGATCAACTGACGAGTCCGAACGACTCGTCAGTTGATCGTCCGTTTTCGGGCGTCATCGGACGACGTCGGTAGTAGCAGTGTATGCGCTCTCTTTCATTTACTTACGTTCGATTTGATCGGCCGAGTTCGGCCGATGTCGCCCGAGCATACTTCGGCCGATGACGGATTCGGTGTACGCAAGCCGTAAGAGAGATTGGGTGGGTGGGGGGCAAATTTTTGAATTCCCTTTTCCGAAGAGCGGCAAATGGGCTGTCGTATGAAAGGTCTCGGCACCGTCTATAATTCTGCGTGCAGAGAAGAGGTGGTGCCGGTGTAAACTCTTGAAGTTATGGCCGAGAAACTGAAATTTCCATAAAATTATATGAAAATAAATGAATTTAATGAAGCGATTATTTTCCAGGGTATTCAGATAGGTGTGGGAGCAGGCGGAGCAGCGAGCCAGTCAATCTTGAAGAGCAAGAAGAGTAGGCGTCCGAGGTAAAAGTAAATAAAATTCGGGCAATTGTTGAATGGTAGGATGATTTTTCTGGATTTGAACGAAATAGCACCCAATGGACGAATTAGTAGATTTTTTATCTGTCATCCATGCTCTAATCATATTTTTTACGTCTTGATTTGAACGTTCTATACTTCCTTGGCTTTGCGGATATCTTGGTCTTCCATTAACTAATTTACAAGCAGGCCACAAACTGACTATTTCTTTCAGCACAGATGCTGTGAACTCGCGTCCATTATCACTTTGGAGGATATGAGGACAGCCAACTTCTAAAAAAATTTTAAGCATCTCGATAGCCACTTCTTTTGCTTGTTTGCTTTTTAACGGCCGCAAAAAACTGAATTTTGTTAAATGATCCTGGTACTGCAACAAACATTTAAACTCTTGATCTGGAGATGTTTGGAAGTCCACAAGGTCTATTTGTCCCCGTCGATTGAAGTGGTCCGAAACCAACGGTTTTACGACTATTCCTTTTTTTAGAAAACTTTTTCTTGTAAGGCATGTTTTACACAAAAATAATATTGAGACCGCAAATATTGGCACCATATATTTATCTTTCAAGGCGTGAACAATTTTGTCTCGACGTGTGGCAGTGGCAATATGTGCGTCAAATATCTTTTCATAATACTCTTCCTTCGGAATTATTTGCACTACGGGATCGGAGATATTCTTTCTTTTCACTATCAAAACTTTCTGGTTGCCAATATTCATTACATCGTATTTTCTGCATGATGTTAATGCTTGTTTGTTGGCCGCCAACCTTGAGATTTGATTATGCTGTACTCAACTAACAATTTTATTATACTTTGTATTCTTCGATTTGTCCATTCTAATTTTTTACTATTTTCACTATACTGTATACTGTAATATTTTTGTAACTCTATGGTAAATTCGTTCGGATTAACAATATCTGTTTTTTCAGAGGCATTTTGTTGACCAGGCTCAATATCCGACATGGCAAATATTATTCAATGAGATCACTTAAGTTCACACGCATACAAATATTAAAACACAAAAAATTTATGTCATTTAAGTTATATAGGATTTTAAACTATCTTGTTGCATTTTTTAAACACTTAAGACTCAACACTACACGGGGTTTTCTGCAACCGAATGAAATTATTTAAAGGTAAAATATACTAATTTACCTTCCCGACGTTTCGATCCGATTGCACGAATCATGGTCGCGGGCAGACTGGAGGCGCTCGGCGTCGCCTGGCCGGTTGAGAAGAAATGCTTTCTTCTACCCGCACTTCTTCAACAATTTCGTCACTCGTACAGTCAGCTCGACAAACTACACTAACAGTATCCGGGGTTTTTACTAACGACATAGCACGCGATTTACACTTTAACACTGGGTTCCATGACGATGACAGATGGAAACCATCCTCTCTATTAAAATTCTTATGCTTCTTAATTTCAATAGCTTCACGCAGGGACAGGAAGCGCTTTCCATGACGCGGGTTTTTAGCGGCTAATTGATAGGCTTGAATATTTTTATTGGATAAAAAACCCCTATTGCTTGGTAACCCTTTCGATCGACTAACTGTATCATATGGAAAGCCTTTAAAAGGGTTTCCCTTTAAATAACCTTGAAAAACATGCACGTTACGTTACCCTTACAAAAACCATTTCTCATAGGGTAACCCTATCTCATAGGCTAACCCTTTAGGAAGAGCTTTCCCTGGCGGCCAGCGGCGATGGTGGCGGCAAACGGTCAAAGACTCAAAGCGCTTAGGCTGGCTGAGCCGCGACGCGACGCCATGCAAAATTATACCCTAACCAGATATCGATTTGTTTGATTTCGGCGCGGGCGCTGCGGTGAATTGTGTCGCGACGTGTTTTTGTATGTTTTTCTTTTTGCAGTTTGTATTCGTATTGTGTCATCAATTCATCATTTCACTCTTAACTTCCGTGCTGTTAAGGATTTGATGCTTCCGGAAACAGTGTGAATTATAACTTATAACTTACGTAAATAACTATCGTGTACCTACTTACTCGTATTGTTGAATTATAAACCTGTGTAAACCATTGTGATGCCTCCACCTAAAAAACACAGTGTTCATCGATATTTTTGTTATAATGAATCTAGTAATTGTAGTACATGCAATTTATGTGAAAAAAAAATCAAGGTATGTATGTTTCGAGTGTTAAGCCCCGAGTTACGATGTAGGTAGTATCTGAAATTACTTGAGTAGGTAAGTAAGTAAGTAAGTATTTTTTTATTTGCTAGAACACAGTTACAAAGGTCTTAGATATTTCATTATAGATAGGTAATCTTTACGTCCATAGTTATTTTTACAATACTTATTACCACGCACTTTCCCCGCATGCGCACTTATGTTTCTTCGCAAAAGCTTTTGCGGTAGGTAAGTACCTAGATCATCAGTCTTGTAATATGATATCGTAAAGTGTATACCTACCTACCCAGGAGTTAGGTATATCCGGACCGAACCGCTATGCAACCAGCAAGAAATCTTTCATAGTATTTCTCATATTACAACTGGTAGGTGCATGTAGGTATACCTGCTTAAATACCAGTGTGTTTTGGTCTTTATCAACATGCGCCATTGGCACGGCATGCACGGAGCCGTCTGTCTCAATCTTCCCTATCGGAGAATCATGTGATTCAGCATCATTTAATGCAGGTGTTTAGTGGGACCCAAAGACAAAATTAATTAAATCAATCAATTCAATGTCAATCTTCTATCAATCAATAAAAGATTACATGTCGTGTTTTTATTAAAATCAAAATTAATCGAGGGTGATGTGAACATAGAAAAAATAACTAGGTACTTTGAAAAAAATATCTGTTTGTTTGTACGGGTCGTTCGCAAGTCATCCCATTCGCAAGTCGTCCCATGTGAAAAACTTGTCCCACAACTAGGGTTGGCAGATGGTCGGGATTCATCGGAATTGTTTCGACTCATATTAATTTTCTGCCAAAATAATAATTCGAAAATCGCGGATCGCGTACCTACTTTTGTTAGGTCGACAAAGGGATCTCAATTGGTAAAATAAGTGAAGAGTTATAAGCATACGAAATATTTCTGTCTAAGCCTTTGAAAAAACGTTTCAAAATATTTTGAAGTGATTTGAAAAATAAAGGCCACAATTTTACATATACTTTTGTTTATACCAAATTCTATAAATCCCGACATTTTGAAATATTGACCAGATATTTCGATTTTTCGATCTGGCAACCCTACCCACAACTCGTTTCGTTCGCAACTTGTCCCATCAACATAAAACAACAATAAAACTGAGACAATTTATGCCTAAACAGTTGAACCGATTTTGATTTAAAAACTAGTACCTAACGGGGTGTTTATTTATAACATAATTGGTCGTTTCACGTTCTGCGTTGATGAGACGAGTTGTAAATGGGAAGTTTGTCAAGTGAGACAAGACACGACAAAAAGACCACGCGAACAAAGTCAAGGGCAACAGATAGTTTTATATAGTTTTAATTATATGATGTATATAGTTACAATTTTTTCTTAGGGTTTTCGTAGAATTTTTCTGTTTTTTTTTTTAGGGTAAAAACATACAAGCAATCTCAAAAGTCACTTGGCTACGAAACATACTGCAGAATTCCAAATTGTATCAGAGTTAAACAAACTTCAGTCTTACGACAAACCACATTGACAGAACAAATATTGAAGATTTGTGTGCGACTGATTACTGAACATGGCCGACCAATTCAAATGGTAGAAGACAAAGCATTTTAAGAACTCCTTAGCCTAGCTTGCTCTAAAAACAAAGATTCAAGTATTACGAATGAAATCAACGTAAAATCTATTAAAATCACGGTACACGAGCAAGCCGATTTCATAAGGAGTAAAATTTGGTCAGAAGTAAAAAATAAATTAGTGAGCATAAAAGTTGACTCGGTAACATGCGTTGGAAGAAAATTTATAGGTTTTAATATACAATTTATACAAAATGGACAAATTGTCGTTAGAAACCTGGCTGTAAAAGAGGTATATAAGCCTCAGACAGGCTCTTATTTAAAATCTGCTCTACAGGAAGTTCTTTCAGATTATCGCATTGGGACGGAAAACATATATTACAATATAAGAAAATATAAAAAAGAAATTACCAATTTTATCATATTATGTTAAAATTGGTAATTTCTTTTTTAACATCATTATATAAATGTTTTATTTTATATTTTATGTAATGTTTTATTAAATCTTTATTCATACTTATACTACTTTGGGCACTTATTTGATCAAGCAGTGAGCTGGAACAAACATTATTGACTCCACCTTTAACCCGGTATAACTTGGGTCTGGTTGTAGACTCGACACTTTTAATACATTTTTTTTGTATCATTTATAGGTAAAACTTATTGGGGGAAAATATTTCATAGAAAATTAAGGAGAAAGCAATGAAGAAGAAAGCGATGAAGATGAAAGCGAAGATTTTACTGTACAAGAATATGGACATGAAAATATGGAGGAAGTAAGCAAAAAATAAGTTAATGGTTGATGAGGCCGCTAGTTTGAGCGTTGTCTGTGATTAAAACATTGGGCTAGTGATTCCCATATGGGACATGTCACAAAATTAACTAAGTGAGAATTTCCAAGTTTGGGTAAGACATTGCAGGCGTGAATGACCTGATTGTCCGAATAGTAAAATGATACCGTGCTTCAGAGGGCACGTTAAGCCGTCGGTCCATGTCGTCAAATGGCGGTCGTTTGCAAAAACCACTTCAGAGGCCTTAAGGCGGAAACTCTTGACACCAGGGTGTGCTAAATCAAATGGACTCGATAGATGAAGAATTTACCCAGAATTATAATCAGTGTAATAAATAGAATAAACTTTTCTTTCATAACGTAATACATAAAAAAATAAAGTTCGTAATGAAATAATCTCATTTTCAGGCACCGAACTACGAGGGCGGGTCAATAAGTCCGTGACTTTTGGAATAAAACACAGATTTTTTGATAAACAAATCATTTTATTTTTCAACGTAGTCTCCCTTGAGCTCTATACACTTTGTCCAACGCTTCTCCAATTTTTTTATCCCTTCCAAAAAATATGATTTGTCGAGGTCCTCAAAATAGGCCTTTGTTTGCGAGATGACTTCATCATTGGAGTTTTATCTTTTTCCACCAAGCTATTTCTTCAGGTTTGGGAACAAAAAGTAGTCACTCGGAGCCAAATCTGGAGAATAGGGTGGATGAGGGAGCAATTCATAGCCCAATTCATGGATTTTTGCCATGGCAACTGCACATGTGTGCACCCTTGCATTGTCTTGGTGGAAAAGAACTTTTTTCTTGGCCAAATGAGGTCGGTTTTTATTCAAATCGTCATTGAAGCGGTCCAATAAGTTGGCATAATATTCCCCATTGATTGTTCTTCCCTTTTGAAGGTAGTCAATGTGGATTATCCCACGTGCATCCCAAAAAACAGTCGCCATAACTTTATTGGCTGACAAACCCGCCTTGGCCTTCTTTGGCTCCGATTCACCCTTAGAAACCCACTGTTTTGACTGTTGTTTGGTCTCTGGTGTGTTGTGATGGATCCATGTTTCGTCCATGGTTACAAAACGGCGCAAAAACTCCTCCATATTGCAATTAAACAACGCCAAACCTTCCTGTGAAGTTGTTACACGATTGCGTTTGTGGTCGACTGTGAGCAAACGCGGCACCTATCTTGCGGAAAGCTTTCTCATGCCCAATTGATCTTTTAAAATTGAAACCACTGAGCCATGCGAGATCCCTACGGCTTCCACAATCTCTTGCACTTTCAATCTTCGGTCGGCCAACACCATATCGTGAATTTTTTCGAGACCTCAACTGGGCGTCCAGGACGTTCGGCATCTTCAGTGCTTTTACGGCCACAACGAAATTCAGTAAACCCCTTTTTTACCATTGAAATCGATGGGGCAGAGTCCCCATAGTATTTATCAAGCTTAGCCTTGGTCTCGGTAATGGTTTTTTTTCGCAAAAAATAATGCTTAATAAGCACACGAAATTCACCTTTTTCCATTTTTTCCTCAAATTACTGGGTAGTCTGATAAAAATAGCTGTCAAACACAAACTAACTGACGCAGCAAGTTCAAATTTTGATAGGAATCAACTGACAGATACCTGTTGACAGGAGTAGTGTTGCTTTTTCAGTAAAGAGGTCAGAAATTCAAAAAGTCACGGACTTATTGACCCGCCCTCGTATAACACTTATCAGGGTGAAGAAGGAAGTCCTGGTGACGACTTTTTTTCCACCGAGCAACATTTTGATGTGCAGGATTTGGTGTCTCCAACAGATTTCCACATAAGAGGTATGTTATGTGCTGCGCATACATTACAGTTGGCAATCAAGGATGCCATAGCAGAAAATGTGGCGGTGATATCCATGTTAAACCTAGCCAGAAGGATAGTTAATATTTTATGAAGACCGAATAACACCCATGCACTAAAATCTGCACATCAAAGAAAATCAATCATAGACTGCTCCACCAGATGGACATCCACGTACAATATGTTGAAAAGGTTGTTAATACTCCGTGATTTTATAGGCACAATACAAGAAGTGTCATTACTTATATCGCCTGTTTTTTGGACACAACTGACAGCTATCATAGAATGTCTCAAGCCAGCGAATGAGGCCACCATACAATTACAAAGACAAGACCTAACTATTGGAGACTTTTATATAGTATGGTCAAATTGCAAAAATTTGATTTCAGCTATTGATCACGAATTCGCAACCAGCCTAACACGGTCCATGCAAGCACGTGAAATCAAATTATTAAAGAACGACGTTGTTTTAGAAGCGATATATATAGATCGACGATTAAATGTACTTCTGAATGATCAACAGTGCGAGAAAGCAAAATCACTTTTGAAGGAAACCTACTAGAAATTACAGAAACTTAATCAGACTGCCGAAAATGTGAACGTTGAAGGAAATTCAGAAGTGAATCAGCAAAGTAATTATACTATTGCAGTGCCAAGTACAAGCCAAGAGACGTCCACTTTGGAATTTCTCTTAATGAGAGCCGAAAGAGCTCGCGGGTCAGCCAGACAACGAAGATCATTTGATATGTGTCTAAATGAATTGGTAGTTGGGCCTAGAGTACCTATAAATGAAAGTATATTAAATCACTGGAACAATGTCGCAGCTCTTAGTTCAGATTTGGCTACGGTGGCAAACACGGTCCTTGCCGCACCTGCGACCCAAGTTTCTGTGGAAAGGTTGTTTTCTTCACTAAAGTTTGTATTGAACCCCCTTAGGAGTAATTTAAGTCAGCGTTTATTAAGGGACATAATGTTGATAAGAGAAAACAAAGATCTGATTGATTAAAATTTTAATTCACATTTCTCGTTTTTACGAATCGCCATATCGCAGACACATAATTTATCAGCATTAAACTTTTATTATATTAATTATGTTCATCGCGATGTTTTGTTTTTAATGAATCTATGTATCTTAAAATGGTTATATATGCCTCAGACCGCATACAAGGAGGCAGAAATTGTAACTCTCCAATTAATAAATTACCAAAATAACAATTTCTTTTATACTTTATTTGATATTTTAGCAACTTAATTGCACTTATAATATCAGTATATAAACTTGAAAAATTTTGTCTCAGGCTGGACTGGAACCCGCATCTCCTCGCCGGGTTCGAGTCCCGCCTGAGACGAAATTTTTTCAAGTTTATATACTGATAATAATTTCTTTTGTCAAGTTCCTTATCAAATTTGCAATGAATGCACGAAGTTGCCTTTTTTCCATATTTTGAACTTTGCTTTCTGTATTAATTTCATTATCTTGCGTTTTGTTTCTAATGTCATCTTCTTTTTTTCTTTTTTCTGTAACGTAAGACAGGATATTAGTAAAATAAGCCCAGATAAAAAAGGATATAAATCAAGCTTTTTCTTTATCAATTGTAATAAAATTCATCTGTGGAGGTTAAGTTACCTGGTGGTGGTTCCGTATCACAGCATATATAGTCCTGTGTAAAATCGTCAAACGGCTGACTGTCTGGCAGGTTGATTACGTCATGATGATCACGGCGATTATCTGAATCTGAATTATGAAAAACTTAATAATGGCTTTGACCATAGTATAGCCAACGCAGACGAGAGACTTTTATCCGCGGGGGACAAAACCGCTCCATACAACGGTGGTTTTTTGTTTCATTTACACATAAGAAGTTGATGTGAAACGGGTATAGTTTTGGCGGACAAAAAGTACCTCGTGTGCGCTGGCTATTATGTGTGTGCGTGTGTGTGTGTGCGCGTCTGTATGTGTGCTCGTATGAGTGTGAGTATGAGCGTATACAGGACAGTACAGACAGTGCGTAAGAGGTGTTTACTGCTGATTACCGAAAGTTATTTTCTCGAAAGCTATTTTTTTACCGCCATTTCACCGAAAATCCACTTCATCGATGGGCTATTTTACCGATGAGTCATTTCACCGAAAAGCCATTTGACCGAGAATCCATATCGCCGACAGTATATTTTTTAGAACTCCACGCCTTCACGTATTATTATTAATCTTGTGTAGTAATTACGATCAGTTGAGAGAATTTTCGGATTATGTAATTCCATCCAGTGATTAATGTCTGAATTTAACAGATGTTCTGCTATCGCGGATTTGCTCGTTTGTCGATTCTTAACAGCCGCGATATACGAGTATTCTTTGACCCTTTCTGCGATTGCACGTTTCGTTTGTCCTATGTAGGAACTACCGCAGCTGCAATCGATTTTATATACTCCCGGTGTCTGCAGAGGTATCACATGCTTTGGTGAGCGTATATCCTTCGTTACTTTAGACCACGGCTTATATACAGTCTTGATGGAGTATCTGTTTAGTACTGTTCCAATTTTGTCCGTTATCCCTTTCACATACGGGTGATAAGCTGGTTCTCGACTCACCAGTGGTGGCTTATCCCTCTTGATCCTCTTTTCCATGCGTCTCCTCGTCACATTGTAGCCGTTTCTTATCAGTACCTCCTGAACATGATTAAGCTCAGCTACCAAATGCTCAGGGTCGCATAAATTATGTCCACTATTAACAAGTGAAGTAACAACTGCTTCAAGATGACGAGGGTGGGTGGTGATGTGAAAATTTACCTTTAAATAATTTCATTCGGTTGCAGTAAACCCCGTGTAGTGTTAAGTTTTAAGAATTTAGGGTATGTTCGGAAACTAGCACTAATTCGTTGGTTTATCATTCAAACTGCTTTTTTTTGGTTAATCTCAGAAATTTTTACGTCCACAATAATTTTACATAATTAATTCTATAGAATATAAGTTATTTTCAACACGAAATTAATTTATAATCACGAAAACACAGAAGTTTACATTCAACAACAAACCAAATAACATACAAATATGGCGAGTGCCGGGGCGGCTGTGGATGATGCCAAATGGACTAGCTGTTTTATAGGTACAGGGCCCATATTTGCAAAATATACAAGTATCATCACGAAGTGGATGCAGTCTGGCAATTCGGTAACTGGCTGAACTGCTCTGAACATTTGTTTGTTGCCAGTAGCACGAGGTCTCCAGGTTTGATATTCATGAGACGTTCGCCGGTACTCATCAGTATCCTCCCCCTGGACCGGAACAGCTCATTGTGGCGATATCCAAACTCGAGCCAAACATATTGTTACTGTGTGGCGAAAGCTCTACGTCAATCATTAATCGCCATCTGTGCATCTCTGAAAAGGGAATCAACTAATCTGGGTGAGTAGCCATTCACTTTTAGGCTTTTATGTGTTGATGAAGCTGGAGGCGTCACGAGTCCTATCGGTGCTGGAGGTCCATGGGCTCTTTCTGAGTATTCGCCTGTGAGAGTTTGATCTGGAGAAGGAGTTGAGTGCATTGGGCTCAACATCGACTCTAATGCTGTCATTTTAACTAACTTCGAGATCGTAGTCTCCATCCTAGATTTCCTCCTTGTAATTGTTTGAAATGCGGCCACATAATTGGCCTCGTCGACTTCGTTGATAAGGTCAAATTTGATTCTTATTAGCGGGGTATTATCTAGAAAGTGGTAGAGTAGTTGGGGCAAGGTGAGGATAATGTTTTCATCCTGGATAAAATCTACTCCCAACAGAGTTCTATTATCGTGAGATTCCGGTAGCACTATTAAGTTTGTTATAACTGTCCTTCCGCTGATGGTGACCGGCACTTCACATCTTTTTATAAGTTGTCTACGTCGTAGTCCATCTGCCAATGTAATGGTGGCTGTCTCGGTATTGAATTTTGTTTCTTATTGCTTTAGTCTAAATATATAAAAATGAAAACTGATTTAATGACTGACTGACTGACTGACTGACAGACATATCAACGCACAGCCCAAACTACTGGGATTTAAAATCTGAAAATTTTCACCGTGCTTCCTTTTATAGTGTAGGTGAGCACTAAGAAAGGAATTTTGGAAATTCCGCCTCTAAAGGGGTAAAAAGGGCCCCATAAGTTTGTATGAAACTCCGTCAGTTTTGAAGCTAAGTCGATGAAAATTGGTATCCAGCTACCTGATTAAAAATTAAGAATGACGTCTTTCAGGATTTTTGAAAATTTAATCTTTAAGGGGATAAAAAATGGGGGCAAAGTTTGTTCGGTTCCGCGTCATATCCATACTCTTTACATATTTGTACTCTCTGACTTTACTTAGTTTGTTATGACATTCAATGTGTCAATCAGAAAATAAATAGGTAATTTCTTACAAACAGAATGGTATTATTTTAGAATTTAATAATTGGCGCCGAAATGGATGAATTAATTGAATTAATACGTGTAGAACTTTAATTAAAGGCTGCATTACAAAATTCGGCAGCCAGATACAAAACCTACGAGAAATTTCTGATTATGAATTAAAGGGAATTGCCTAAAGTTCATACAGATTTTGGCCTAGAGTGCACACTGATGATGTGTCGTGTAAAGTATAGTATAAAATGCCAATATAGTATAGGAAAAGGAATTATTGAAATAAAACTTCGGGTTTTGTAATAATTTATTTTTTATTTTTTTATCTATATTGATGATTTTTATTCATAATTGGTATCGTATACAATTAATACATCATCTAAAAACTGTGCTGGTGCACTTACATTGTTTTGATGCCGTGCCCACCCTAAATACCAGATAACAGACATAACGTGGGCACAGCATCCTACAGTCCGACGACCTACGATGCAATTACAGCAGTATTGTTGTATTGCTGAACGACCACTATTATTTGAGTTTATTAAAATATAAACAAAGTATACTTTTCGACTTATATGTCGGCTAGCTATTTTTGCTCTGAGCAAATAGCAATTGTTGCCAAAAACAGATGCTGCTATAATGCTCCTTCTACGATCACTGCAGACCTGAATGCTGTAAATGCCATTTTGTCTTATGTGCTCCCCATAGTAGGAGCGTGCTTGTTTTATTTGGTAAGTCCCACATGCAATTAATATTAAATCACTGTAAGTGAGGATTGGAAACTCTCTTATATTTTCAGAGTCCACGTGAATATTTAGAAAATCTGCCCTAACCCTGTTTAAATTGCGTTCTCTTATATAATCAGATAAATCATTATTGACGTTCATGTTTTGATTTACAATCTGAAGTATTTGTGTTGCATCTTCCCTATCCCTAATTTTAGAGTGGTATTTATTGATTAAACTAGCAGCCACAGCGAAGTCTTGCATGAGGTGCCTAGATGCTCTATTAAAAAAGTTTTGTCGGAATATTTTAAATGATTTTTTAAATACTCCGTTAACTACCTCAACCACCCAACGACATAATGTGACTGCCCTTGATCTATTGGCATCTGCTGTCGTTAATTGTGATTCACCATCTTCTGGGGCTAGGGGCACATGCACATGATAACCACAACTTTCCAATAAATGCAGGGAGTCCCTAAACCCCCTATCTAAAATAAAAACATCCCCGGGGTGAAAATATTGTCGGAAAGGACTCGATTCATTTTGAAAATCATTCAACATTATAGTTGCATCCGAAGTGGTCGCAGGATAGGGACCAAGCACATCTACAATATAACCATCAGTACATACAAGTAAAAAAGGCTTTACCAGATTTCGGTATTTATGCAAAGAATATGTTTTCTTTTAGTATAGATAATTGGAACTTTTCTCAATAAATATGTAAGTACCATAAACAATTATTATAGGGTTTCTATCATCACCTTCATATAATCCAGCTGGAATGGTAAGATTACTTTCTTTTGGTATAGATACTATTTATTCCAAGATTTCTAGGTACAAAATCCTGTGTTAAAAGATCACAAGCGACATTCATGAGGCGTTCTAGAGTGCTTCTTGGCACTTGTAATAAAGCTGCAATGCGTTCATCACTGTCGCCTGTTCGTAATTTAATTAAATAGGCAGCAAGTGCAAAAGAACCCCTATGTTTATTGGAAAGCCTGGGAACATTGGATAAAATATCCAAAAATTAAAGCCTAGATAATAGTGCACTATATGTTCAGGCATGTTATTAATATTTTCAAAATCTAAATGACTCAACATATTATTTTTTAGCAAAGAAGCAAATTCTTCCACTTGTTCTGCACTAAAAGTTTGAATAGGATTCTCAAGTGAGTCAAGAAGTAGGTCCCATGTATTGTTTCTTAAATGATATAGGCAAATTCTGCAATCAGGAGGTACATAATAATTAAATTCACAAAACAGCCTCATTCTCAGATCATTTGGGACTGTGAGCCGCTGTGAGCTTACACAATGAGGGAAAAAACAGCGACTTTGTGTACCTGGAGCTCGAACATAATTAGGTAGAAACACATTGTTAGAAGTGGCTACATTTTCCTCTTCGGTTGTTGATGCAGAATCAGTTTTTTCTGATTGAATTGAAGAGGTTTGTGCTGCAATATCTCTGTCTACAGTTGATCTAGATGCTGCTCTGTCAATCCTTCGCCAACAAGTATGACAGACAGATGCTGATCTTGGCAACTGTAACAAATAAAACTAATTAATAATCTTAGTCATAATTAGTACATGTCAGTCGACAGCTGGACATAGGCCTATCCCAATGCACATTAGGTGTGCTAGGTAGCTTGATTTATCAGATTTCTTTTAGTTGCCATACGCTGGCATCTGTTACCAGCAGCTTTGCATATCAGCCCGTGACCATGGCTTGGTGCAATCCAGCTGAAACGTCAGGTAAATAAATAGGTACCTTTATGATATTAAACGCGATAGCGACCCGTTAATGGACTTAGTAATAATATTAAGCTTTGCATATATTATTATGCTACTTTGTTAAAAGGCACCATACATTGCGCATGTCAGACATAGTCTCCACATATTAAACAAGGATAAAACAAGGCAAGTTTTTTTTATAAACGGATTAAAAGAGACAATAATATTATCTTACCTCGCCTAATGCAAGTTGACGAGCAACCTCATTTCTAATACGATCCTCACGTGGTGTGTCCGTTCTTAAAGTGTGAGATCTTGATCTTAAAATTGAGTTTCCACAAACGATGCATACATGTGTATGACCAACAAATGGTACACATTGTTGACCGGTAGGAGTAGGGTGTCGTATTTCATTCCAAGCTGCTGTCCAACAAGAATGGCAAACCAAATCGTCACTTCTTACTTGTGCCTAATAAAATAAAAGTAAGCAATTAAAAGTAAAATCCCTTCTCATAATCTTTGATTAATGATTACGTTTTATTTATTCATTTAATTATTTACCTGCCGTGGTTCAACCCATCCTTGTATAAGACGTTGCACCTCTTCGATAACTAGTGGATGTCTTCGCATTCTTGATATATTTATACCACAGTTCACACAACGTAAAAGTAAACTCGGATCTATTGTTATTCCTTGCGAAGAACTCGGTTGTCCAGTATGAATGCCAGGGTGATCATCATCGCTTGTTATCAAGTCCATATTAGCGCCACGGTTTTCAGAGGAAGCGGAAGCAGAATTCATATTCATGCCAGGGTCGATAGGGTTACAAGAATCTTCGGGGTCTATTTTTAATGCCAAATCGTTAGTTATTCCATAAATCCACAAAAACAAAATACGAAAGCACTAAAACACAACGAACGAAAGAAGAAACAACAATGAATAGATTAAGCAAGTGACGTTTGACATTAACATTTTTTTTAAAGTGTGATTGCTAGTGCAATGAAAAAAAATCGATTGATTGCTATGTCTATGATTGATCGATTGTCATAAATCGTTTCAGTTCACTTTTTGAATCATGTTTGATATTATAAAACTGTGATTATTATTGTAAGAACATAATGCAACTATACTAGATTTTTTATATTGTATATTGTTACCCACATTTTTACCGATAAAATGTTTTGATTTGTCACATAGGTACCTTTAAAGTATGGTCCTACCTCATAATAAAAGTCGATAAAACTAATCGATACTTGTTATTAGTTATCTCTCAATTCTATACTGGCAACTCTACAGCTTATGTTTTTAACTTCCTTGAAAATGTTGAGATTAACAGTCGTTTCAAATCTTGTTTATTTCATATTATTATCCCCAACTTTTAGGATAAATTGAATTAGTTGATAATTGTTTTAAATTCTAAATAGATTTTTCTACAAAATCTGTTTTCCTGTGCATTATTGGCCAAAATTGGGCATCGAACTTTGTGAGTGATCAGCTGGTGAAGTGACAAATGAACAAATTTACCAAGAATAATTTGGAAGCGATACGACTACAAATAATATTACTGATGACCCACAGTTGGAAACTGAGATTGAAGAAAAAAATAACCTTCAGGGTATTACAACACAGCTTAAACTAAAACTGCAGAGTTTGAATTCGATAGCACGAAACAATTCCATGTATGCAGAAGGTACTGAGGAGCAACGGTAGGTCACAAACAAATCTTAGGACATCTAAATTGAACTCAGTACCATTAGACAAGGACGAAACATTCAAAAATATCATTAAACGGTTGGATACGTACTTAAAACTGAACAGATGTGATGATATCGATACAAGGAAATACACGTCAATCATACATCTTTGAGCCCAGAATTACATCAGAAAACGTATTATATTATATTTTTGTGCTCCACGGGATCCTTGTGAGTTAGGATTTGAGGAGTTGGATAACATTCAGTTAGTAAATTATCAACAACTCAAAATTGGACAGATTACTAGAAGATTTAACAATGGTGTTTGACAGAACTCTTGTTTGAATATCAAACTACAAAGCTCAATTAGTGCTTCAAGAAAATGTGACACCAATTTTCATCTAGCCGCGACGTATTCCATATGCCCTGAAGGACAAAGTTGACGAAGAAATAAGGAGGCTATGTAACGAAAAGACAAAACTTGAAAATTCCTATTGGATGTCTTATCTACCTATATGTATATTGGTAACATATTCAGAAAATAAATATCGGAGCTTACCATAAGAATGGTATTATTTAGAACTTAATCATTTTTAGGGTTCCGTACCCAAAGGGTAAAAACGGAACCCTATTACTAAGACTTCGCTGTCTGTCCGTCTGTCCGTCTGCCAGTCACCAGGCTGTATCTCAAGAACCGCGATAGCTAGACAGTTGATACTTTTACAAATTATGTATTTTTGCTACCGCAATAACAACAAATACTAAAAACAAAATAAAACAAATATTGAAGGGCCAAAAAAAATCGCGATTTTTTTGTCCTTTTTTGTTCGATATTAATAATGGCAACAGGTAGGCACTTGAAATATTCACAAAACACTCAGTTTCTAACTTTAATAATCAATAATTAAATTAATATTTAAGGGAGGTTCCCACACAAAAAAATCAATTTTTTGCTTATTTTTGCTTGATATCAATAAATGGTAACAGGTAGGCACTACATTAACTAAATTAATGTAATGGTACCTAATGTTGTTTTCGTAGTCAATGGTACGGAACCCTTCGTGCGCGAGTCCGACTTGCACTTGGCCCATTTTTGTTTATACGGTAGAGACAAATGTTAGGAAATCGAAAAAAGTGTATAGAATTACATTGTTGTACCTTATGACATTTTTAACTATATTAAGCAGTACAAAAATAATTCCTAAACTGGGCATAGACCCGTATCTCAGGCAGGAAAAGGTAACAGGTGTGTTGCAACAACACTAAGCAGCTGACTGGTGGATTAAATCAATATAGACTGGTAGACCATTTGACAAGCTTCCATTTAGAAGATAATTTGATAAACTTCCATTTAGTAACGATTTATTTTTTCTAGGACGCACCGCTTTTGGGGGCCTGGCAAAGTTTGTTTAGTGAAACTGCCTTTCTAACGCATCCAAATTATCTTTTTATTTAATATCCTCCATATTTAAAAAAATACACTTTTAAAACATGAAAATAAAACGTTGAAAAAAATATCACCTCACTTCATAATTCCATGTTGTTTAACTTAGGAATAGCTACCACCACGCACCCACTAATGACCAAGCAGCAGTAATTAATGAAGTTTTGCTGACATCATTTGAAGCTGAAGAAATATAAAAATTTATAGACACAGTGGTCATTACAGTCGAATCAGTTCTCTATCCTGTCAAGTTTCTGAACACTTTTTATCCTACTGATCATCCTCTACCATTCATGCCTCGAACCCACATCCCTCATGAAAGTTTTGTGAAACTACGTCAGCTTTTTGGTATAAATTTTGTTATGTTGTTTATAAGGATTTTTTTATAATTAAATATTTGAGGGGGTGAAAAACGGTTAAAAATTTAGTGGTTAATTATTTGTGTTTAACATCATATTGAGGTACTTGAAACTTCGTTTATCGATCATGAAGGGAGAAAGACATAGGACTGGCTTTTTCAGAGCTCTACAACGATGCTGGTACTACACCGGTCTTCTATCCAAACGTAGTATGCAAGCAAATTGTCTTTGTAAAATCGTCTTTTTAACGCTTATGGATCGACAAAAATGGTAACCTACTTGGTTGGAAATTAAGAATGTGTTTTTTTACACAGGGCCACTTCTTCCAGGGCTCTATGCCAGTGTTGATCATATTCGAATAAAGCCTTGCAAGCTGCTTTGAATGGTTTGTTGTACTACAGCGTTGACAGTTTTGAAAGTTTCAAATGATATTGTACTTCAGATTTCATGTAAATGCAAACAGATGTGGTGCGAGCTCGCTTGGACCACGGCTCGCTAGGAGAACTAACACCGGATCCCTAAATAGTTTAAATCGGCCCCTTTCATCCAACTATTGTATCAACGGGCCCCGGTAAGTCGGCAACGACGTATCGGCTCCCACTAAGTGCCCACCACCACCTCGCCCGAGATGGGCACCCTCGGCACCGTAGGCAAAGGAAGTGGAGGAAAAGAGTGGAGGAGAGGGGGGTGAGTCGTGACGAAAACTTTGTAACAGATCAAAATCCCACGCGTGCGAAGCCGCGGGCATCAGCTAGTAGATTATAAAGAGCGTAAGATACTACGCTTAATTTGGCTGTGGTGTTCAGGTGTGCTCGTCCTTTGTCACGATTGATTTGAATATCGACCGTTTGGTCGTAGACGAGACACAGCAGAGAGACCAGGATCAAGTGCATAGAAACCCACTTCTACAGAGCTTATCTTCGCACTTGAATTACATTTCTGGCATTTACTTCTAATAACACTCAACAATCAACACCAGGCTCACCACATCTGTAACTAGTAATTTTGCTCGAAATTGGTCTCTGACTAAATGAGGTACTCGCAGGAGCCTGTGCGCTGATTGTTCGCACTCTTTTTACGGCAGTTATTTTCAGTGTGCTCAAAAGCGTGGCAAAACGTACAACGAACTTTTCCTGATGGAGTATCAGCAATAGAACTCATAGTTCGGTCGGCCATTACTTATTCGATTTGGCGAGCTTTCTAGAGAAAATCATCAAATTTAGTTATGCTGTCTCGGGGAATTTTATCCCTTTTATCTACGTGCAAGAAAGGAGTTGTATAGCATTGAAAAGTGCTTGAAGATGGTTTAGGCAATTCGGAAAAAAGCGCAAGTTTTTTTGCTACAGATAGCTCTGTACCTCTTGGCTGTGATTGTTTGATGCAAACAATCTCTTCATAGACTTTATAAGCCGGCCTTTGAGGCGCGAATGTTGTACGCAGAAGCGATACTGCTTCTGTCCATGTTCGGACGTCATCCTTCATACCTAACCACCATATTGAAGCCTCTCCGGTGAGTAGAAGCGTTATGCCTTCAATGGCGTCACTATCTACAATTGACTCAATTTTCTTAAAGGTGGTTATAGTTGATATAATAGCCTCGACCAGTGATGTGTCGCGAGTTCCGTCAATACGGGCTGTGCACGCTAAATTACCAGTTCTTTGAGGTGAAACAGAATTTCTGCTTGCTAAAACTCTCCCTGAACTGATCATACGTAAAACTAATGTTCGACATATTCTCTAAAAGACGTTTACTACGTCTAGGTAAAATTCTATTAAATATATCAATCTCGGCGGCGAGATATTTACAAAGTTAAGATTTCGGAGGGTATAAATAAATAAACTACTCTCTCTCGCCACTTTGTAGTGGCGTGAGATGGGGAAACCTCGGCCATGAGGTCCAACCAAATCAGTCCAATCCAAACCCAGCTCAAGTTGAGCTCGGTCTGGATTTGGCGCTGACGGCGATTGGCAGTGGTTCTATACTCGGGGGTGGGTATTAGGCTGCCCTTATTAGGGCTTCAATTTTATTCGTAATCAATTTTTTGAAAGGAAAAGTTACAACGTGGTTTCGCTGGAACAGTCTTCACGTTCTCCTCAATTGATTTTTGAATAAGTTCGGTAAGGGAGCTCACCGCACTGTCTATCTATTCCGTACTATCAAGATGGTCGGGTTCGATAGTCGATTCATTGTTGTCGTGAGTGACTTTTCAAAACCGTCCCAGTCGGCGATGGTTTTAGTAAGGGGCACGAGGATCTCGGTGTTCTAGGATGAGTGACACTGGCCTATGGTCTGAGCCAAGGTCGTGGAGGGTTTCGATTGATCTAAGGTCTAGGGACACGCTTTTAACTAGCGCAAAGTCTAGTACATCAGATTCGTAATCTAGTCGATCGGGGTAATAAGTAGGATCATAAGGCGAGATTATAGATAAGTCTAGGGCTTCGGTGATTTCGAATAGCCTACGGCCAGTGTTATTGGTTTGGCGGCACGTCCAATCGGTGTGTTTTGAGTTAAAATCACCAAGAGGCAGGCGTTCCTAACTTTGTTGGCAGCTACAGTGACTTCGTCGAAATCGATGTCAACTATGAATTTGCCGACCAACCTTAAGTCACCCTCGCCAGAGGCGTATACAGCCTGAGACGGCGAAAACGGCGGCATTTAGGAGCGCGCGCGCGGGGCGGCGGGGGGAGTGGCGTAGTGAGCGACTTAGCCCGGCTACCTGCCGGTTTAGTGACCGAAGCAGTTTCCCTGTCGACCGTGTTTGGGAGGACTGGAAAGTTTTAGGCATCTCTAGAAGGAGGGCCAGCCTGTGACCTCTTAGTAGGTTGCTGATTGGGTCCTTGCTCAACGGTCTGGGGTTTTGGGCGCGGGGCGCGTGCACGGTTTATGTTTTGTTTTTCGCCAAAAGACATTCGACAGCCAACATTGAACTGGCATTAACTGTTACAGATGCACGAATTTTTGTAGGTGGAATATCTCATTTTTTCAAAATATCCAGGTTTCTGATATTTAATCAGCTGTATGTCGCTCACTTAATGAGAGTTGCAAGATAATACATACACATTTTACCATTTTCTACAAAATGTATGGTGACGCCCATGAATCCTACTTCATTCATTGTTTATGTCCATATGTCTAGCGTTAAACAAAAATTGTCTACCTTGGATTTGGACTTACAAATAGTAACACAAGCTTCATAAAGGGGTTAAAGTATGAAATTGCCGATTTGTACTGAAAATCAAAATTGTTTATTTTTTATTTTTTTACAAATTTATTTAATCAAAATAGTTACCATTATTATCTATACATTGCTGCCATCTAATAGGAAGGTCATTTATGCCTTTGTGATAGAACTCTGAGGATCTAGACTGTACAAACTGTGTGAAAGCATTTTGTACTGCCTCCTGGGAAGAAAACTTCTTGTCACGTAGATAATTGTCCAAATCACGAAAAAAATGGTAGTCCGTTGGAGCAAGGTCTGGCGAATACGGAGGATGTCGAATGGTTTCTAAGGTGAGGTCTTGCGTTGTCATAGAGCAATAATGGTGAAGATCGATTCATGAGTCGGGGCTGTTTTACTGCTAGTATTGCCAACATTGTTCGGAGTTCGGCACAATAGACATCTGTCGTTATTGATTGACCAGATCGGAGAAAACTATAGTGAATAACACCATGCTGAGACCACCAAACAGTTACCATTACCTTTTTATTGGTAAGTTTTGCTTTAGGACACTGTTGTGGCGTTTGACCTGGGGTCAGCCATTGCATTTTTCTTTTACGGTTATCATAAAGAATCCACTTTTCATCACATGTCACAATTCGATTTAATATTCCTTCATTTCTGTACCGATTCAACAAGGCAACACAAGTTTCAACACGCGTTTCTTTCTGCACATCAGTCAAATCATGAGGCACCCATTTTTCGTATTTTTTAAATTCAATTCAATTCAAATAATTTATTGTATTCCATAATGTTATAAAGGTGTTACAAGTTTTTAAATATAGTTTTATTATAGACCCTGTTCGGGCACAGCAATATAAATGTTAGTAGACAGAGAGGATGGCGTCATATAACTTATTATTACATTTAAAATTTAAAAGTTAACAATTTCATACATTTAAATCTAATTTTATGCTAACTTATAATATTAATAATAGGTACATTATTTAGTTAGTAGGTAACTGTTTTATAATTTTTTTTTTATCAGTAATAAATAAATAACATTCAATGGTAAATAACATTCAAATCACACATCAACATAAAAAACCTAATCTATAAGGACATAAATTATATTCCCTAACTGTAGAATTGAAATAAATATTAATAAATTGTAATATTTGTAATTATATTATTGAGTGACTTTAATAATGATTATTATCAATTTGATTTACATTTTCTTAGATTTATTTTATTGATTTGACGCAAATGAGTCAATATTGTGTGGGTAAGGTTACGTTAAACCATGCCGCTAATTCCTGGGTAGTTTGACTAGGATCGGCTTCCACCATCTCTCTTAATTCATCGTTAATCACCTGTGTGGGCGGTCTTCCTCGTGGCTCGTTCTTCAAGTCAAAGTTTCCATCACGAAAGCGTTTAAACCAAAATCGCATGGTGCGTTCATTAGCAGATCCCTCTCCAAACGCAACATTGATATTGCGGGCTGTTTCTGCCGCGTTACTTCCGCGTCAGAACTCGTATTCAAAAATCACTCGAATTTTCGCAGTATCCATCTTTCTTGTCTAAGTTAAATAACAAAAACAATTGAAAGTCGATATTCAAATGTTTCACATTTTTTAAAAGAAGAACATCATAGAAACCATGTGAAAAAAGTTTCATTCGAAAACCTCAAACCATGAAGATTCTATGTCAATTCAAAGAACCTATTACAATAAAACGGCAATTTCAAATCTTAACCCCTAATACTTTTCGGTAGTTCTTTTCCTTAAATACTTATCACTAGGTTTAAAAGTAGGTTTGGGGTGGTGGGATCTACCTCCAAGTGGTCCACCCTGGGCAACGGCATCTTTGGTTTTCTAACCAATGATGACGGCTAACAGATCCCTCTGCGGTGGTAGGCTTCGTAAGAAGCTGCCTGGATGCTACCACACTTTTGCCGGAATCCAGCGCCAAACAAGTAAGCTCGCTCCATCGTAGGCTTCTTCTTAACAGTATAGTTAAGTATGTAGTCAAGAGCAAACCCATTATTTGTAAAAATAAAAATAAAATAAAAAAAGGTCCTAGTTCTTTTACAAGTCGTAAAAAGCCTTCACCTTCAACTATGTTAAATGGACGCATATCTTTACAGATAAAAAATATCAATGCTTGAACAATTCAGTTATACTTTGTACCACCAGCTGAAAAAAAAACTATTTTAATATGTACAGTACAAATGAAAACATCAAGTTTATTAACAAAGACCCAATTTATATAAAAAAACTATTTTCAGAAAATAATCAAAAGGCGTTAAAGAAATTAAGAGAGTCAATGCAATGTGGTATGCTGTTTATTTTAACAATCCAAAGAATAAAAAATAATTAAAAAAAACTGTCGTCTTTAGTTTAACATTTTGCTTTAAGCACTCTAATCCACCTTCCCCTTCTTCATAGTTTTTTTCCTGTACCCAAAGTTTGTCTGGTGGAGATCGCTCTTAAGACATAAAACCACCTAAATTGTACATCTTAATGTACAATTTTTAATTGTTTCTTTATTTAGTGTGCAATAAAGAGTATTATATTTATCTATCTAATGTCTTCGCACTTTTGTCCAATCTGAATTCTTAACATGAGATTAAATGAGAGATTCATGAGATTAAAGCCTACATAGCAACTTTAAATTAAAAACGCACTGGAGTTATAAAGTTTATTCAAACATATCTTAGCAACAAGCATCTTTTTGATTAATTAATTAGTTCGCAAGAAATTTTATCAGTACGAAGATTTACAAAAAATAAGTTTTTAATGTGTTATTTTTAAGTATTTAAGTAACTCAAACTGTATGTTTTCCTAAGAAAAAAAAAAAAATTCTTCCCTCTGTTATACTTTTGCAGGCAATGTGCTTCCCACTTAAGTAAGTTATGGTCTATGCATTGTCCCTGCGGAAGAATATATAAAACCTGTAATGCAATGTTATATTTTATTTTTTAGATAATTTTTTAATAATAATAATAATAAATCGATAAACACCTCAAGAGGCTCACGTTAGGCGCTTGGGTCAAGAGGAGGTAGGATACCGAACGCAGTACTCTGCCCGCATTGTGAGGAGGTTCCTGTCGTGTAGGGGTTGACAAAACGTTAAAACGTGAAAAGGTCGGATTACAGAGTTCTTCGGAGTTCACTATAGAGGGCCGTCGGTTTAGCCGACCTCCGAGGAGATGCAGCTATACGTGCAGCTTACTATAGTGTTCTTCGCCTCGGTATCAACTAACTGTCTCAGCTGATGTGTAAGCAGCAAGTTTGCACCTCTAGCGCACACTAGTATAGATAACAAATAATATTATGACGGAGGGTCTTGAAAAACAATACACGCGCGCGTTAGCCGTTAGTTTTCATATATTGTTGTTTTATGGTGTTATAAAATGTAATTTATATGTCGTATTGTAACACTCATGAATTCTCATATGTTAGTTTAATAAGATATGTATAGTTGGCGCTGGTGTCACTTGACTCGCGCAAGAATTTGGACGCCCTGATTTCGTTTAGCCCTTAGTTTCGAGACTCGATACTAGATGGCGCCGGTAGTCAGTTGACTCGCGCAAGGACATCGACGCCCCGATTTCTTTAAAAAGGGAATTCGATTTGTATGAAGTTAAGTAATCTCGCCTACTGCACTCTGAACGCTTCTAAGCTATTGGAACTTTCGGTGTCTTTAAGCAAACACATTACCTACGCGGCACTGGTCTATTGCTTGCACGCTAGTGCAACTTAGAGCCGGTCCACTGTAAGTCTTATCGCAATTGTTTGCAATTAGTCTGCGCTTTAACAAACGCACTTAACCGGAAGCAGTCTTTCGTTTGCCGGCGACGCTACTCCATATCCTCCTGAACCTCACATCGGCTACAATCTGGCGACCAACGGGGCCCGACACGACCCTAGATTAGTAGTCACAAAGTTTGAGAGGATTACTACGACTCGTCGAGATAACACCACAACTCAACGTCAACGCAAGATAAAGCGTCAACTTCTCCGACGAGCAGTTCTAGAGACTGATTATTACCATGCTAACCGCCGCAAAACCATCGCTTAGTGCAAGTCGAACTACAATGGTATTCAGAGTTCGGGAACAGTAGAAGCATTCCTCACTACAGAAATAGTTTTAAGAAGATTGAAGTAAAGAAGAAGAAATTTTTAGGGTATTAAATAAAATCTTAATCCATAATAAATAGTATTCTAAATACAATTATACATATACATAATAAGTACACTATTATTAATAAACAATGATTTAACGAATATTTTTGCTTGTTGAGCATTTTTTATGTGGAACGATATGCAAGTATCCGTGTCATCAGAATAATAATTGTAAACTAGGTTAAAGTCAATGATGCATAAATCCATAACGAGTATATTTGTGTTTATTTTTTATGAAGTTTCTGTATGAGTTTATACTAGGTAATTTACAATTTAAGGTTAGTAGGGCAGCGCTATGATCAGTTATTATAGAGTTAGTAACAGTGGTATAGGTTGGAAAATTAGAGTTAAACATTAAATAATCTACATACGAGCCGCTCTAATGCGTGGGTGGCGTAAAACTCTAAATTGGTAATTAAAGTATCTATCATTAAATCATAGGCATATTAAAGTAAAATATAAAAGTTCTTAGCTAAATAGTAAGACGCGCTCTCAGGCGTCTTCATAATCTATTGAGTTAATGTACCTCTCTTTAGCCATTATTTTAGCAGGACATTGATTGCACTGCTTCTTGAAGCGTAGGCATGTGGCACATTTTGGGGTCTCGGCTTTTTTTGTGCACTCCTTGAGAGCGTTACCTATTTCGCCGCAGTGACCGCAGGTATTGGCCTCCTCCCAACATGTCTTGGCCGCGTGACCGTATTGCTGACACTTGAAGCACCTTATTGCCGGGGTGAAGTCTTTCACAGGGCACGATGACAAATTTATAAACACTCTATCTTTAGATATAAGGGCCTTGCGTATTTGTGCAGAAACTTCAATCACATAATTGCAGATCTCGGCGTCCATTCCCGACTTATGACTTAGCTTAATAAAGGTCAAAAATGTCTCAAATGTCATACCTTGAAGTTTATTGGCTAGGTTCTGATAAAACATGCAGTTGTACACTTCCGTTTCCTGCATGGACGTAGGCACTCCTATTCCAAACGTGCGAACTGGGTGGAAAGAACAAAAGAAACGATCGCTGCGCTTGTCGTGGCAGAAATGTGCAACAAACTTCCTTCCTTGACTTCGATTCCCGCCGTACTTGTTGTCAGCTCCGTGATTGGCTGACATCTCGTGAAGATGGCATCGGATGCGCTAACAGCCAATCACACGCGCTCTAGCAATGTTTGACATTCGTTGCCATAGATGCTCATTATAAAATTTGCTGAAAATACTTCATCTCCAAATTAACCGCAAATACGTAATTTTAATAAGAATTCACGAAAGGTGTCACAGAGAGAAAGACGAGATAGAGAAAGCAGGCGAATCCGGACTGTTCCGCAGGTTGGTGGGTTTTCATTACTTGTACCTAATTGATAGTGTCTTGTTTTGGAAGCCTAGTATATTCTTCCGACAAAACCTAGTCAATTCTTCTGCCCGTCTCACAACGTATCTCTGGTTGTGATACCGCCCCGCTAGTACATGGTGTAGCTATTTACACGCCCCACCATACACCTAAAGTCCTTTCTTGAGAAATGAAAACTGATGTACTCACAGTAAATGTTTCGGAAGTCTCTCACTTTCTATTTCATATATAGTATTAGGAGTGTCCTCATTTTGCAAACTTTTGTTATATTCAGAATAAAGACAGCGAAGGCCACATTTTGAAACTCTTGATGAAGATATGTCTTATTACTTCTTTTTCGGTCATAATGGGATGGTATCGCCGGTAGGTTCGTAATGTAGGTTCTCACATATTGTTTGGTCTCTTCGGATTACGTTTCTGCAACATTGAGTTTCCTTCTATCAAATTGAGCCATGTTTTCATGTGAATTTTTGATTGTGTAAAATAAATATTTTTGCGAAATACACAATGTGTTTCACAAAAACTGGCATACTTGTGTACGAGTATATGCACCTTCTCCTTGATTGATAGTGTATTCGTACGTAGTCTGTCTGCGATTATTGTCTATCGCTGAACGCTTTTTATTTTTAATAGGAACTGCTTGAGCGCATCTAAATATCCAATCTCGCCTACGCAAAGTGTCTAAAAAATTTTATTTTCACATAAGAGAACCGACAGTTTGCGCCTTTTACATTAAAACACAATCAATGTTTTTAAAAAAATGGTCACAACGATATTTTTGAGTGCTTAAGTGTATTTTTTAGGGTGCTAGCTAACAATGCGAGGCTATGGAAATGGCTATGAGCATCTATTTGCACCCGATTTAAAAGTAGTTAGGTAATGAAGAGAGAATATAAATTAGGTAACCTTTTTAATAAGGCACTTATCTAAAATAAATATTCGCGTAGAGAACATTTTGTAAAAGTCTTCCTCAAAATGTCTTTACGTCTTTTAGCTCAATTAAATTCAAATTCAAATTTATTTATTCAAGTCAAGTAAGAGTCAAGAAGTATACTTAAAATATAAAAATACAGAGTGTTCAAAAAGAACCTATGTGCCTGAACTAGGATTCTCTGTTTTTCAGGCTTATAGCCTAAAAGTTATACAAAAACATCCAATCAAGTGCAAGACTATTATTAAAAAGTAAATAAAATAAATCTAATTAAGTATGTACTATATTTAAAAAAAAAATAAGTTTATACAAAACAATTATTTACGAAAGCTTAAAATAACTCGGGTCGTGTCAGTAACGCATAAGCATTTTTCTTTGCTCGAAATTACAATATTTGTTAGCATATTATTACTACTGTGTGTAACAATTGTAAATATTATAATGTGATTGAACGACAAATAAAAGAAGGTGTATATTACGTTGATGTTTTACATAAAGATATAGTTTAAATTTACAGATAATTATTTTAAAATTGTAAATATTTCCTTCGTCTCTTTGTAGGACATATTTAAGAGAGCCCTGTTGGAGGTTTTTCTTCATATTATAGTATGTCAAAGGGTAAATAATTAGGTTTTTATTAAGTCTATTATAAAGAAAAGGTCCTAAGAAGACATAGAATCTAGACGAGAATGCATGCTTTGTCTGTACATTTTGAGGGCAAACTATATCCTTCCGTCTTTTGTTAGTATTTCAGTGATAAAGGGGAGTGCGGAGAAGGGTAACAGTAAGTATTGTGCGGCCGCTTTTTGATAGTCGTTTGAACTTGGACGGTTTATCACGGTTTTGCGCGTCGTTATTGATTCTTATTATATCTTCACAATTAATAGGTATATTTTGTTGCAATTTTGCAGGTGGGTAACTGAAGAAACACTCTAATTATTAGTATATCTGAATTCTTGGCAATCCATACCAAAATTGTTCAATCTTAGATCAAAATTCGTCATAATTATGCATCTCTTATTAGTTATTGGCTAACAGTAGGCTAACGAGACTTAAATATATGTTATCAGTATATAAACTTGAAAAATTATGTCTCAGGCGGGACTCGAACCCGCATCTCCTCGCATGCCGGGCGGGCGCTATACCATTAAGCCACCGAGACCCTGGGACTCAGCGAAAATTTTTCAAGCATATTCTTAACACTGTTAGCCAGCGTCGCTTCATCAAATGTTAGGAGTTTGCACCCTTAACACCCGAAAGAAACATCTTTGCAGATGTTTGACAGTCAGTTAAGATGAAACAGCTATTTATATACTTTATTCGATATTTTAGCAATTAAATTGCAATTATAGTATCAGTATACAAACTTGAAAAATTATGTCTTTATTTACCATTTTATTGCGAAGTTACTCTATTATCTACAGTTGTTAATATTTTACGCTAGATGGCATGGCGCTACTCTTAAAGTTTATGATAACATAAAGAGTGTGTCCGAACGTTTTCGCAGAAATAAAAAAAAAAAATTACTCGGACTGTGGTCTAACCCTACTTTCGTATTGTCAATTGACCAAGCGATATAAAAATTGTAATTTAATTGGAAATAGCCAAAAATGGGAAAACTTACGTTAAACGACGACAAGGTAAGAGTTTATCGGTTTATTTATAAATTGAAATGTGTTAAACGTACATTCTTCATCATTCAAAATCCTTAAGTTCTGTAGGTAAAATATTTGTGTTTTCCTGAGTTAACGAATTTTTCATATCACAAAATAACCAGGTATATTGAATTGTATGAATTTGTCTTAACGAAATATTGGTAGAACTACTAGGTATTTATTAATATTTGAAGCTCAAACTGGATAATATTGTTATTGTTATTCATGCATGTATTAATATAAAATTTTACTTTTACAGCAGAAGTCAAAGAAGAAGAAAAATTTTGCACCAATGAAAAAGGCTCTAAAAAAAAGAAAATCCCTATAATGCATCTAGTATAAAAGCAGCTGTAATGAAAGTTAGTAATGGCAAAACAATCTATAAAGCAGCGAAAAAAGTTTAGTATTCCTTGGAGCACCCTTAAAGCATACTGTAGCCGCTACCACCATGACCCTACTTCATCATCACAGTTAAAACGCGGAATACCCTTTGTTTTGCCATCCGAAATAGAGATTGAACTGTTGAGTTATATACGAGTAAATAAAAAGCAGGAAATTGGTTTTTGATTGACTGCTAAGCAGATCCGTATAGTAGCCTATCGCCTTGCTGAAAAGGCACGAATTAAACATCCTTTTTCTAGGACAAAAAAATGTGCTGGTTGGTACTGGTGGGCTTCTTATAAGAAACGTTATAATCTAAGTTTAAGAACACCTGAGTTTGTCAATGAATAGAACTCAGTCCGCCACTAGAGAGTCTATCAATGAATTCTACAGAATGCTTGAAGAGCTGTATACTAAGTTAGGACTTCAGAACCAGCCACAACGCATATGGAATTTCGATGAGACTGGCTTCATGTTCGTAATAAAGTCTGGCAAGATTGTAGCATTGACGGGTAAGTCACATGTTATTATAAGCAAACCTTTGGAGCAAGAGGAACAACAACCACAGTATTGCCATGTTTGAATGTTGCTGGTGATGCGATTCAGCCCATGATAATTTTCAAAGGAAAGCGATGGGATGACAGCTTGAAGAGTGCTGAATTTCCTTGTCTTGTTAGAATCAGTGAAAAGGGCTGGATTAACAATGATTTATTTTTAGAATTTTTTCAACATTTTGTAGAAAGCATCCCCTTGGCAAGACCCGTTGTGCTTTTCATGGATTCCCACAAGTCTCACCTGGCTCCAGAGGTGTTGGATCTTGCAAGCAAAGAGCAAATATTGTTACATATCCTCTCCACCTGCCTGACACCTTTATTGCAGCCTCTTGATGTGGGAATTTGTAGCCCAATGAAGGCAAAATGGAGAAAACTCTTGGACAGCTTTCAAATAGAAAAACCTGGGGAAAAGCCAACTAGGTATGACTTTCTGGGAATGTTTTCCAAGGCATATACAGAAACCATTGATAAAAGATCACTGATCATTCGCAAAGGCAGGAATTTATCCCATAAATTATGATGCTATTCCTGACCATGCAGTTGCACCATCTTTAGTTACCTGCGACCGTACCAAAGATACCAGATAACCCAGGGAAGATGTCAATCAACCAACCTACTCTACAACTGATAAAGAGAACGAACAGCCACAGTCAGAATCTAACAAATCGCAGCATTTGGAAGAACCACAGCCGAGCTGTTCAAAAGCTTCAAATGGCATCCCCATACAATTTAAAATTGTTCAAGATGTGCTGCAGATTCCTCAAGCAATGCAAAAGAAACCAGGCAAGAAATTTCAAGTTAGAAAAGGAAAAAAGGGTCACATTTACGTACCACAGACCACTCCAGCCAAGCTTTTGGAGCTGCAGTGGCGTGTCGACTTGTCGGGTGCTGCCGGGTTCCTTCGCTCAGGCTTCGGACCTTTACTTACTAGTACAGGTTACGGAGTCGGCTGGGGGATTGGGTAGTGGCCTGGTGGGTCTATCTGCCTCTGTCACACCCACGCTCCCAATCAGGGTCCCCGCTGAAAACCAGCGTCGTGATAAGCCTCTAGCTGTCACGACAAATGCTGAGCGGGAACCTATTTGACACTAATTTCCTTTTTTTTTTGTTTTACATATTTTTGTACTAAGTGTTTGTTTTTGTGTCAAATAAATATTTCTTTCTTTCTTCCTTTTAGGAAGCAGCAAAGACTCAAACACTTGTGGAACTTGTAGAGGAACCATTGAATATGATGTTAAACTTAAAAATTGCAGATAATGGATTGAATATCAGTTTTGTAAGACATGGTATCATGTCCAATTCCAAAATGTTATCAATTCCGATTTTTTTCTTTGTTCCAATCGTGAAATTTCAGACTAATTTTATTTTTGTTAAAATAAATTATTTTTGTCCTAAAACACTAAAAACAAAAACCAAAGCCAGTTGTGTCATTGTAGTTTAATTCAAGTGTTAATACTTTAAGTGGTTCAATAGGTATTTAATTTTTAGAGTCAAAATAATATAACATTTGATTACTGTATTTCTTGTCTTTTATTTACAGTTTTCTTTAATATCACATAATGAACTGACTGATATCACAAGATGACCAAGCCTTTATCACAATATAACTTAATTATCACTGAGTTACCTCATTTTAGGATGTGTTTTTTTAAATATATTTTACATGAGCAATATAGTATTAATAATATTTTTAGATATTTAGTATCAAAGGCAACTTTATGGAGTCTTACACAGAACATTTTCCAAAAGATTTGCTGGAGGAATAAAATTCTGTAGCCAAATATCAAAACTATCACCGATTAGCCAAGTTTTGCCAACTACATGGTATTATCAAAAAGTGAACCAAACTAAAATAAGATTATAGTAATGGGCAAGTATCAAAACCACATAATCTCAGTATACAAACCTCTCTCTCTTGGCCACATATCTTTCCAATTTTCTGGATCCCTTTTCCTTTTTCTGGATTGTCTAGGTGAACAGGGTCGTACTAAATTATCCATATTGTCTATTTTACACAAATAATATTACTTTTTAATAAGAAATCCCAATAAAAATCCTAATAATCCACGTGCAGATCTTTGCGCTGTGACAGCAGACGCCATACTAAATGCCGAGCTCTGATTGGTTGGATCGGAGACTGCCATGTTTAAAAGAAACGAATGCGTAGGTTGCCGGGTTTGTTACCGACATTCATTTTTAATTGCGTCTAGTATAGAAGATAGCCGTCTTTGAAGCGCCTTAACTTTTACGTAATGGAGAATTTACCATAGAGAAAATATTTGCTTTTAACGAGAAGGAAATTGAAACAAGTTCGTTAGAAACGATAATCGCTAAGCGAGAAAAGTTAGTAGCCAGTTTTAACGAACACGAAAGCTACAATAAAGACATTTTGCTGTTAAATTCCAGTGACAACGAAAATATTGATGAACTAAAGTCCATAAAATTTAGCTTGATTAGAATGACACCTGTCTAACTGAGGTGACTAGTGATGGGACTGACTCGACTGATCAAACGAAAAAAACAGGTAAGGCATATAAAATAAAATGAAAATCAGATATATTAAGATGTAACAGTAAGTCAGTGTCGTGGTCATTATGAGAATAATTGTCACAATCATGGAAATCAATTAGAAATTTTTTATCGCATAAAGAATCTAATATATTTGAATTTTTTTCGTCAATTATTAATAATTGCAATTTGATGTTCTAAGCATCAACCAATGCTCATTAAATCATTTGTAACATTTATGTTACATTACATCGATTTTGAAATACTGTTAGTCTGTCGATTTCGATTTGTCGATTTTACCTTATCACTAGCGATTATGAAAAATGACGTCACCTTGTAAAGACGTATTTTCAAGTTAGGTGTAATTTTCGTGACTGGATTATTTTAATGATTTTAACTTTAAATATCTATTTTATATAATTAAATTTTTCTTAACATGCCAGTTACCAATATTTTTTCGTGTGCAAATATGTTTCACTTGTGTGACGCTGGTACAAAGTTACGTCGTTTCTTTCAGTGAGAACTGTCATTCTAATCAAGCTATATTTTAAGGACTATAGAAAATAAGTATTACTACTGTTTGTTTGTATACAACAAAATAATTAACTTGTTGAGTAGTAGGGAACAGACACCTCCGGAGCAGGGTAGCAGTAGTTCTTGTAGAACGAAATTGCCTAACATAAAAATACCAAGATTTGCAAAAATTTAAATTGCAGTCTTCTAGTGACAGAATTTCTTTTGCAAACGATAAAAAATTATACAACATTTGTTTAAACTCTCATAATGGAAAATGCAAGTATCATTTCAAGTGTTCTAATTGTAAAAAGGGTCATCACACATTGTTGCATCCTGACGAAAGTAACAGTGTAGATCCAGTAGTGCTTATCTCTTGCCGCTCCTCTCAAAATAATGTTTTAATTCCAACAGCTCGTTTTAAAATGTTTTCCAAGAATAGGAGAGGTGCACTTTAAGTGCATACTAGATACAGGCTCACAGGTCTCTCTGATCACTACAAAGGCTTTTGAGGTTCTGGGTTATACCCCAGAGCGAGCAAATATAAACCTCATAGGTGTTGTTGGCACGCTATCCAACATCACTATTTTTGATAGACAACATTAGTTGCTGTATACTGTCACTCTCTCTCTCTCCACGTTAGGCCACCGTACTATACGGACGTGTTCCAACCTAAGAATAATTAAGTGTCTGCTAAGAAATAATTTAGTGCATAAAAAAAGTACTTGAACAGTGACAGTTTTCTTGTGAAAATCAGTTAAAATCAGTTGTATTTCTGCAAATAGGCCCCAGGAGGCGCTTTTACACGTCCCAATTTAAACCTACCACTGCTTCGGGACAAGTCTGGGCTAGTGCCGAGAAGAAGCAGCGCAAGAAACTCGGTCACTATTGTCAGCCTTTTAAATAATTTTTTACAAGGTAAGGTGATTTTTACAAGGTTTAAGCAAGTACGAGCTGGGACAATTTAATGCCATACATTTCTATCATTTAAATAATCATTGACAGTGTAATAGTCCTTTTTCATTAAAATTACTTTACCATACGATTTAAGTTTATGTACAGGGAGTTCAGCAATACCCTGTGGTAATTTGTTGAAAATACGAATACAATTTCCCATAAACGATTTTCCTACTTTTCGCCTGGAACGGCAAGTTTATCTTTATTTCTGGTATTGAAATCGTGTACGTTACTTTTCTTAAGAAATAAATGTATGTTTTTACGAACGTAAACAATATTCTCGAGAATGTATTGAGAAGACACTGTAAGTATATTAATCTCTTTGAAGAGCTCTTTCAGCGAGTCACGGGGTCGAAGGCCGTAAATAGCCCGTACAGCACGTTTTTGTAATAAAAAAATTGACTCAATATCTGCTGCTGAGCCCCACAACAGTATGACATTATGCTATGAAAGTAGCTAAAATATACTAATCTTGCCGTTTCAACATCAGTCAATTGCCTTATCTTTCTCACAGCATAAGCAGCAGCTCTCAATATAAACTTTTGTGAAATACCAGTGTTTGTGTCAATCAATTCTCCTCGTCTACAGTCCACTATTAACACAAGCCTCAACATGGTCCTTCTAGCCGTTCCTGCAGCAATAAGAAGAGCATGTTGAAGAAGCTGTCATTGCAGAAAATCAAGAAAACGCGCTCAAGTTTACATACGACTTCATACGAAGCAAAAGGCATACATTCCCGCCATTTTGTTCATCTACTACGCACTGACGAGGCGCAGAACATCTCCATAGCCTTCGCGATCGCTACCATTTCCTCCTGGAACACGGAGCAGTAGTTCTCCAGTTTGATTTTGGCTCTACTTTTCTCCTCTCCACCGGTCCAGCATGACTCAGCAGCACCCACCTTGCCCTCGATCTTACTTCCGTCAGTGTAGCCGGTCAGGAGGTCAGCCGGAAGTGAGTCTGCCTCTTCCTGGGTGTTTATCAGCGAGAACCGGATCGGGAGTCTTCTGGCCGGGTGCGGAAGCTGGGTTGGATGGACTCTCACCTGGAGTTTGCGGCCAGGGAGCTCCTCCAGCGGTCTGCCCCTTTTGGTCTCGTAGAGTCGGAGTTGTTCTTTTGCCCTAAGATCAAACGGAATGATCCTCGCTAATAGGGCAGCAGAGGTCAGGGAGGCCGTAGAGTGCGTCTTAGATATTTGGATTCCGAAGATCCTCGTAAGCCTATCGAGGCGTTTCCTGACGTACACGCGGTGTGCCACAGGGGCCCACGCACTAGCGGCGTACAGGATGGTAGGTTCAACCACTGTGGTATATAAGGTTCGTAGGATCTCCGCATTTAAGCCCCACTGGGCTCGCGCAGCTCTGCTAATTACTCTGTGTCTCTGGCTACCGCAACTATGACTATGTCGTCAGCGAATTCTTGGACGTGCGCCTCTTGGTTCTCCGCCTCCCGCAAGAGAGGGTCCAACTGCACGTTCCAAAGTAAAGGCCCGCCGATCGACCCCTGGACGCATCCCTTAGTGGTGGTCTTTGAGACCTTCTGTCCCAGGTATCGTACCGTCACCGATCTGTCCCTTAGATAACTAGACAGCACCTTCATAGTCTGGGCCTCTACCCCCATATCCACGAGCTCCCTAAGAACAGCCGGCCACCAGGTGTTATCGAATGCGCCTTCAATGTCCAGAGACACCAGTGCCACCATTTGCTTCTTTTCTAGGCCACCCTTTACCATCTTGAGCACGTCATACAGCGCATCTTCAGTGCTCCGCTGTGGAACGAAGCCGTATTGACGCGGACTCAGCCTCTGCTGACCCAAGAGTCTCCACGTCAGTCTTGATACTATGAGCTTCTCATAGACCTTCCCGAGGATTGGAAGCAGGCCGATCGGGCGATAAGACTTGGGAACCGAATAGCCGGTCTTCCTAGGCTTAGGGATAATCTTGATCACTGCTCGCTTCCAAGGCCCGGGAAAGCAGCCCAACCGTAAGCACCTGTTGTACAAGGTGAGAAGCGTAGAGCTCGGCCGATGAGCCGCCGCACAGATGTCCGAAGTAAATCCATCCTCACCTGGGGCTTTCTTAGGACTCATGCCTGCAAAGACAAAGCTCGTGCTCAGTAAAAGGTGGTTCGGCACTCTCCCCCGTGCCACCGAGGGCTGCAATCCTAGTCGTCACCTCCTCCCTGACCTTTCCGTGGAATAATGTGTCAGTGAACGGGTCATCTGAGGGATAAAAAGTGTTGGCCAAGAGTTCCGCCGATTCCTCCGGTGTCAGTGACTTTCCTGTAGTCAGGTTCCTCAGCTGTCTTTCGTCACCCAGGCCCGGTTTTGCTCACTTTTTAATTATTCGGTAGGTATACCGCCACACGTCCTCGTTTTCCTGCCTAGAACAAAACTGCTTCCAGCTGGTTGTGATTGCAAGCTGGATAGCCTCCTTGTAAGCAGATCTGGCTCGACAGTACTCTTCGATAGCGTGCGGCTTTCTTGCTGGGTTAGCTCTTGCAATACGCCTTCGCAGGGTAATGGACTTTCGTTTTAGCAGCTCAAGTTCATTGGTCCACCACGGGCTTCTCAGCGCCCGGTGACGACCTCCAGACTCCGAGGAGGAGATTTTTCGGCTGCTTTTATAACAGCGCGTGTGTACCTTTGAACAATGTCGTCAAGATCTTCACTTGTCTCAGCGCTGTCTATTTTGAGGTCTGTGAGCTCCTCATTATAGAGCTCGGCTTGGAGGGAACTGGTTTTTTTTTTTTTTTTTTTAACGACTACCTCCAACATGTGTGATCGGAGCCTGTTTTTTCTGATTATATTTTATATCATTTTTATCTGACTTAAGGTCAAACCTTCTACTATGATGTTCTTTACTGTATTCTATTGCATCAATTATTCAGTTAATTTTATATATAATCTATCAATCTATACTTTAGGGTTTCTTATACTTTATTCTACTCTATTCCATATTCTAATCTATCTATTTCAATTTTATTTATGTTCCATATTCCTTTCCATTCCAACTCATGATTTTAAGCCTTCTTCTATAGTTTGCAACATTAATAAATCTGTAACATATTTACTACTGTTGCAACTGACTTTTCTTTATTTCCGTCAGATCCTACTGGGTCAGGGAGCTTATACTTTTCCATATTTATCTTTCCTATTTTCTTAAACCTATATCTATTGTAATATGATTATATTTTCTCTTTTATTCGACTTATGATAATATTGTTAACATTTTTATATTTAAGTATATGCGATACATTATATATTCAATATATATGACACAATACTTATTTTTATTTTATTTCTTTTTATTTCTTTAACAATTGAATTTTTGCAGTATTTTAAAAATATATCTTTTTCTTTACTAAATTTCATTGAAACTCTTTCTGTCCCCATGTCGATCTCCTCCCTCATATCCCTTTCGTCCTGTTTCCCACGAAGTTCCTTCCATTTCCTTGTTATTCCTTCTTGGACTTTTAACTCAAACTTTTCTTTCTCTTTTAGGTACAGGTCATCTGCTGCCCACAGCTCGGACCACAACGGCATGGTAAGTTTTTCTATTTTGTTTTTATTTGTAGTTTTGTGTTTGCATATTTCTATAGTTATTGCGATAAATTTTTGTGACATGTGTTCTAATTTTGATGTACTCGTATTGTTAATTTTATTAAATTTTTCTATTTGGATCTGTTTTTCAGACATGATTTGGGTAAATTTCTCATGAAATTCTTGGAAATCAGTCTTTTTCGGTTTAACTATTCTCGTAGTCTGGTCTATGTGCTTCACTGTAAATTTATCTAATATTAAACTAAATGTTTTGCCGCTATGTTCCGAGCTCATGAAGCCCTCTGCCACTTTCCTGTCCCCAACAAGGTTCAAGCTGCTTTTGGAACATGCTGTGACGCCTGCTAGACCATTGTGCCTCTTTCCTCTTTGAATGCCCTCCGGGACGCCTTTAGCAGTACGCCGTTGATGCTCTCGCTATGGCGTCCCATTTACTGCGGATGGGGCAGTCTTTGCTGAATGCATTGTGGCAACGGTTCTCTATTTTGGCACGACTGCAATTTGTGCATTCCGGTGCCTCCTGTGCGAGCCTTGCAGGGCAACCCGCGCACAAATGCAGTCCGCCGCAGTGGCTGCAGACGTCCTCGGCCTCCTTGCAATATTTACGGCTATGGCCGTAGCCCAGGCAGCGTGAACACTGAACCAGGGGCGACTGGTCTTCTACCACAATCTGTTGTAGGTCTATACGTATTTTGCCCTGTTCGGTTGCCCGCTTCCAGATTGTGGGAGACACAGTCAGGACGATGTGGGATGTATGTGGGTTCCTAGTCCTCTTTCTAAATTTCACCTCTACTCTTTCCTCCTCGTTTTCGAGGCCATGAAAGAGGCCCCGGTTCTGGTTCCTAAGAGCTTCCAATACATCAGCGTCAGTATGTATCGTGAGAACGCTCTTAAGTACCAGAAGCGGGTCCCTGTTTTTCATTTCCTCGACAACGAGGTTTTTTCCTGCTCTTTCTATCCTTTCCTTGATTTTCCTTCTATCTTCCTTTGTTTCACAACCCATTATTATTTTCCTGTCTTTGGCCTTTCGCACTTTTTCTATCCTTATCCATCCCTCCTTCGCCTCGACCGCTCTTCTTACTCTTTCTAGGACTTCCTCCCCAGTATCCTGGTCATTCTCGGAGGTGATGACCACGGAGTGAAGTGCTCTACGCTCCGGCACCTGGTTGGTGTTAATTTCCGCTGCCGCTACTCTCGCGTAGGTCATTTGTTCCATACTTAATGCTTGGCCCTCTATCATGTTCTTAATTTCCATTATTTTCTTATTGTTTTCAGCGAGCAGTCGGCTGTTCTCCTCTATCTTAGTGATGAGGAGATCTCCCTCTATTCTTCCTAATCCCTCTCTAGGTCCCTGCTCCTTCAACGTTGGAGTGTCGTTGTCATTCTCCCTCTGATCCTCGTCCCCTCTAGTCATTTTCTTTTTTGCAGGTGCGGCTCCCGACGCCTCCTTCACAAGTTGGTAGAGATTGTCCACCGCTAGAGTGATCCCGGCCTTAAGGTCGGCTCTCAGATTGCGGGATTCTCCTATCTGGGTCTTCGCTTTCACGAGCCAAACCCTGGCCCGGGTCACTCTATCGGAGGACTTCGGTTGGTCCGTTGCTGGCCTCGGCGACACCGCAGCAGCGTCTACAGATGCTCTGCGCGTCACTCCCTTCGCTTCAGAGGGGGCCGCTGCCTTCTGTTTCGCCTTCTGCGGTACCCCCGAGGCCTTCGCCGTTTCCACTTTGGTTGGAGAGTGTGAGTGCGTGGTTGACGCACACTGCATTTGAGTCATCCTGGACTTCAGTTCTCCTATGCTCCGTCTCACGTTTGTTCGATGCGTCGTGGACTTTACCGGAGAGGGTCCTGCCTTCTCCTTGTTGTTTGACGGTGATATTTCAGGACTCCTGTCAATTCCCTTTTTTGCGGGTGTTCTAAATCCGAACATGTTTACTATGGTAGGTTTAGACAACGAGCGAGGAGAACGGAGACCAGCGTGGGAGAGGTCACAAACAAAATCAACTGCTTGCACCGAATACGATGCACAGCAACAATATTAAATAGGTAAAAGATTTTATTCAGTGTTCAATAAAACACCGTCGAAGTAAATTTTGTCTTAAACTAAGTATGCCGGCCAAAAGGGCAAGGCTTACAACCAAATAAAAGCTAATGAAGTGCAGTTTGCTTACTGCAACTGGGCACTTGTGTCTATGACCGTCAATAAAATTTTAAAATTAAGGGTAATTTATTTAATAATTTTAAGTCTACTCTATAGAGAATCTCAGTTCGTTAGGTCCTTATTTTTAAGAAAATTAAATGTTCCTTTATATTTACAGGAGCTGCGGAGGGCGATCTTTGGCACGAGAAGTGTACCCAGGTGACGGCTAGACCCGAACGATGACAAGAAACGAAGAAACTCAAAAACTAAATTTCGATCGGGTCGGCTCGTTCACCTGGTTAAGAGAGTAAGGGCGGGTGGGAGGGCAAATTTTTGGGTTTCCCTCTGCCGGAAAGCGGCGGATGGGGTGTCAGATGAAAGGTCTCGGCGCCGTCTACAATTCTGCGTGCAGAGAAGAGGTGGTGCCGGTATAAAATTTTGATGTTATAGCTAAAAAACTGATTTTTTCTATGAAAATAAATGAAAATATATGAATTTAATGAAAAACTTATTTTCCAGGGTGTCCAGATAGGTGCAGGAGCAGGCGGAGCAGCAAACCAGTCAACCTCGAAGAGGAAGAAGAGTAGGCGTCCGAGTAAAACGTTAAGAAAATATAGGAAAAACTACGATTTTCGTGAAAATTTAAATGAAGGAAAAGTGAAAAGCCAAAAAGGACTATAGCAGACGATGGCAGCAACAAATTTAAACGTATTCAAAAGAAAAAATTTTGAAAATCGGTCAACTAGAAGACCTTTTTTATTGTTTTTGAGTTATTTTCTTATTAATATTATCACCGCTTAGGTAAACTCGGTATGATATCGGTTGTATGAAAAACTACTAAATATGAAAATTTTTGGGTGGGAACTGGTTAAGGGCAGTTCAGTCCGCCTTGGCAGTGTTAATTCTCCATGTGGACTCGCGGCGTTGACGTCTCCCGCAACCAAGAATCCATCGATGCCCGAGGTATCGTCGAGTACTGAATATAGGGATGACAGGCAGACTGAAAGGTCAACCTTGTCAAAGAGCTTGCGTGACTGCGCCTTGTTATCATCTGCTACTTCAATATCTTTTTGTTTCCAGTATTATACCATTTCATTGTGCACTGTGTAGTTGCACACTTATGAGTTAAGAGAAATAAAACTAAATAGTGTCATAATGTGTAAATTTTACTCAAAATAAAAAATAAGAAAAACTATTGGTTAAATCTATAATTATACCAGGCTGTTTATTATTGCTGCTCGCACTGCAAATCCATCAGGTGTCCCTGATATATTTGTGTTAATAACATCCTCCATATCATAAGTAGTGTCTCCTTCTAGCCCAGTCATATTAGGGCTTTCACCTCGGAATGAAAGATAATAAGCTGCAAATTGGTATGAACCTTTGTTTTGTCATTCTAAATGTTGTCTCAAAAGTCACAATCGTTATCGTGTCCGCGTCTCAAGATATTCAAGGTCAAAGGTCACAAAAATCGGTTTTTCGCGAATATCTGGCTTCCTATCGGTTAAATGAGATTTGCATTTATCATAAAAGTTGTAGGCTATAAAATTCCCTACAACTTTTGTTTAAACTTTTTTTTCATACGACCAACCGTTTTGAAGGTAGAGCGCGAAGTGCACATCGTACAGTCATATACGGCCTAATGCAAGGTCAAGCGTGAGTTATGGTTATCAGTACGTTATAAAGTCAATTATTTACTTGGAAATTATAATTATTAAACAATGCCTATTATTTATGTACTAACTATTAATTATTTATATTTAATTAAAGTAAGTAACTTGATTATTTATATATAATTATTCATATTTAACTATTTAAGTATAAAATATTATTAATTCAGGATTATATATTTTAGTTTTATTTTAAGTTAAAATGATAGTAAGAGTATATATTTTACACATATTTTTATTTATTATTAAATACGGCATAATATACATTTATCAAAATGTGAGTTCAAATATCAAAAGTATCTTTGTTGATTTTAATTGTAATGAAATTGGAAATGGAAGCTAATTATCTTCTTCTTCTTCGTCTTCTTCTTCTTCTTGTCGCTCAAAAATGTTCGATTCATTGTCATCATCCTCATTATCTGTCATGTTCATCTCCAAACCTTCCAGAATATCGGGATCATATGTATTTTCTTCATCGGGATTACTTGGATACAGTGAAGCGTTGAGGCAAGCTTGTCCGTTGCACTGGCCGCAAGCTAAAGAACATTGTAGCCCTGATTTTCTGCATCCACAGCGGGAACCACAACCATTTTTGCAATTGCAAAATATTACGTTTAGTAGTTCGGCTGGTGCTGGAGGTAATAACGTTCGTATGGGCTCCAGGATTTCATTTTCAAGCATCCAGCCCCATTCTTGAGGTTCTAAGTCCTTCCCTAACCACGTTTAAATCTGGTAGTAGACACGTTTTATGTGTTGATGAGCTGCTACACTTGTTGGTGGAAGTGTTGACAGTTGTACAGGTTTATTTAGTTTTGTAAATTTGATGAATTGCGTGTAGCGGAAATGATCAATGTTGTCCTCAGATTTTGGAGCATTATACAGGGTGTAGATTTCAATCCGGGTAATATTTTCAGAGGTGATTAAGTACCTTGTACTGATCATGAATCACTAAAAAAAAAAATTCGAAAAAATATTTTTTTTATTATTAAATAATCATGGCTTTCAAAGTCGACCCTATCGATTATATCGGAGTAGGACCCCGACACTAACGCTACGCGACGCCTAGCGTGCGAATAAACGATACCTACAAAGTACAAAGGCACCGCAATCCTTTGTGTTAGGCGCGTACGCGCCGACCAGTAGCCGCGCCGAAAGAAGGCGGCATCTCTTTGTACCGAGCCGCCCGCCCTAGCTACTCTCGTTCAAGCGGTCAGTTGTGCCGGAAACATCGCGTTGCACACGCGTAGTGCGTACTTGTCCGTGTTTTTGCGAAAATGACGCAAAATTATTCCAATGTTGAGTTAGTCGAAATGGTGCGATTCTATGCAATAACTAATAATAGTTTGAGTGAAGCTATTAGGATGTTTAGTGCGGCATTCCCAAACCGTCCACGACCCTCGAGATCAGTGATGCTCGCGGCAACGCAGAGACTCCGTGATCATGGACAGTTCCATGAACCCTGGCACGCTCGAAGTCGGGGAGGCCGTGTCGGTCTTGATGTAAGACTGCAAGAAGATATCTTGGACTACTTTGAGAGGGAACCGAGAGCGAGCACCAGAGACGCCGGCCGGCATTTCGGTGTCCACCACACGACTGTGTGGCGTCTACTAAAGCAGGAGCAACAACACCCTTTTCACTTCCAAAGAGTCCAGGACCTTCTCGAAGTTGACCATGCCGCTCGAATCAACTTTTGCCAGTGGTTGCTGGAGCATCAAGACGCCAACATTTTGTGGACAGACGAAAGTTTGTTTACACGAGTTGGTGTGTACAATTGCCACAATGAGCACTGGTGGACCCACCGTGACCACAACCCACACGTTACCAAGCGAGACTCTTTTCAACATCGTTTTAGTCTCAATGTGTGGGCTGGGATAGTAGGGGATCAGCTGCTGGGACCTTACTTCATCGAAGGCCGCCTCACCAGTGCTACATACCAGGGACTGTTGCAAAACGTCGTTGACGAGATGTTGGAAGATATACCTTTGTCTTTTTATTCAAATTTATTTTACCAGCACGACGGAGCACCGCCTCATTACGGTTTACAAGTGCGAGACTATTTAAATCGTGAATTTGGAAATCAGTGGATCGGGCGTGGTGGACCGGTGCCTTGGCCACCACGGTCCCCAGACTTAACGCCCTTAGACTTTTATTTGTGGGGTGATCTAAAACGATTAGTGTACGCAGAAGAATTGACAAGCGTTGACGACTTGAGACAAAGAATAGTGAGTGCATTCCAGACAGTGAAAGAAAATCGTTTTGTGTTGAACAGTTTAAAAAGGAACACCAGACGCCGTGCTAGACTATGTATTGCTCAGTCTGGTGGCCACTTTGAACATTTATTAAGGTTAGTGTAAATAAAAGTGTACAAAAACTAGGTATTAAGATAAATCGTTGTAAATAAGTTGATTCCAAATTTTTAACTACGCCGAAAATACTTCAGACTCACGTCATTTAATAATCTAGTTTTTTTTAATTTTGAAAAGGTTTAGCTTAAATCAACACGAAAGTTCAGGGTTCGATTTCCTACACGACAACTTTTGCACATTGAACAATTATAAACTACAGTGTACCTAGTCAGTTTAGTACGACTTCGCTTAAAACAACCAACTGTTTTTAGCAACGTAAGTATAGGCACATGTTTAGTTTTCCTATGAACCACTATGACACTGTACATCCGTTTATCGACAACTCCGCTTAAAGCGACCGACCGCTTTTAACGACGGAATTTCTATTGAAGAAAAAAGTGTTCTAATACAACGTTTAGAAGCGAGCGTGTCTAATGTAACGATTGCGAAGGAATTCGATGTTAATCATTTGACAATATCCACAATTAAGAAAAATAAATACAAGATAGAACCTTTGTTTAATGCGAATGTTTTAAAACCTAAACGCGTGAGGTTGTCGTCTAAAGAACAAGTTGATTTGGCACTTTTACATGGTTTAAGCTGCAACCTAATACAGGAATACCCGTAAATGGGCCTATGCTGCTTTTTTTAATAAAAAATTATAAAAATTGTCAGTTCGTTTAGTACGACTTCCGGTTAGTACGACGTAATATCACCGGTCCCTTGACCGTCGTTATAATAACCGGATTCTACTGTACTTTTAATTATCAAATGGTTAGCTAAGCCTAGATCAAGATACAAAAAGTTGCAGGTTCGATTGCCGACTGAAGGCTCAAATCGTGTTCAAGTTACAGTAAAATGACCTGACGTCATTAAACAATAAAAACACTTAATTTTTACTCGTATGTTAATCTAGATTAAGATAGATAGTGAGAGTTTGAGGTTCGTGCGGTTCCCGATTGATCGCCCAAATTTAGTAAGAAATCGAATAGTGCGTCATTAACTTATTCAATTTTAAATGTTTTGGGTTAGAGTTGTTTTACAATTTTTGATACAGGATTGCAGGGAAAAGGCCTCCATCATTGAATTCAGGTTACCACAGCAATGATGGGTGTACGGGCATTATCACCACGCTTGCCAAATGCGGGTTGGTGATCACAAACCCGAGCAACGTTCGAAAATTCGAAACTTTGTGTTGCCCGACCCGGGATTCGAACCTAAACCACTAGACCAACGGGGCGTTAAATTCAGTGAGTTGAATCTAAATTAGGTAAATTCAATTTGGTACAGTTGAGTTTTAGGTATTTTTGTCGGTCCTAAGCCCGATTAAAGTAGGAAGGGAAATTTGGAATTAACTAATCCACACACGGAAATCGTTATTTATTTATTGTTGTCCTACTAATAGCTACTTACCCATTAGGGAAACCCCCGTTGGTCTAGTGGTTTAAATACCGGGCCAAGATCTCGGGGTCCAAGGTTCGATCCCCGGGTCGGGCAACAAAAAGTTTCGAGTTTTCGAACGTTGCTCGGGATTGTGATCACCAACCCGCATTTGGCAAGCGTGGTGATTATGCCAGTACACCCATCATTGCAGTGGTAACTTGAATTCAATGATGGAGGCCTTTTCCCTGCAGTGGGATGATTATAGGCTGTTACTACTACTAAAAAAAACATTAGGGAATAACGCAGACGGCAGGTAAAGAGATAAGCAATGACAGCTAGTTAGTACCTACCTTTCGCGTGGCTACGCGATTCGCGCGTGCTATGCGTACAGTGCAAACAGTTTCCAGTATCTGACGCCACAGTGCAGTAAGGGTTTAACAAAAAATATTCGCTTAAAATTTCAGTTGTTTTTTTTTGCATTAATTGGTTACTGATGCTTGTTCTATATGTCATGATGAGTCGTTTCTATAAATTCCACCCGTATTGAAATCAGCACCCTGTATAATGCCAACAAGATGCGCACTCCATTTTCTAATAATGTTTGTTTTGGGCAGTTTTCTTGTTGAAATACTTCCACCAGTTTATCTAAATCAGGAATTTTTTCCAATGCTCTAGTAACAGTTTTTTTTCCTTTTTTAAATAGCGCAGAAGTCGTGTCACAGCCACTGAATGCGTGTAAAAATAAAATGTGCTTTTTAGTACGAGGATATTGGTCAAAACTTTTAGTAGAATATATTTGTGTTTTGACATTGCCTTTGCCAACTTTTTTCAAAAAAAATTCCTGATGATGTGACTGAGTACGTCCAATTAAAATAACGAGCAAATCGATATCTTCTCCTATGATGACAGCAGTCTTTTGATGTTCTGATAAGGCAATAGCTGTGTCAATGATGAGAACATCAGCATCATCTCTGGCTTGTTTTGTTGTGATATTAACAGTTTTAAATTTTTCAACAAGCATGTCGATAAATTTTTTTTTATTAGACCGTTTTGGTAAAAATTTTTCTTGACTGATTGGCACAACCATTGTTTCGTCAAAACAAACTTCATATGATTTTGAAAGTGCAGCAGTTCTTCTTCGTTGTTCCAGTGCTTTAATATTTTTACTATAGTCCGAATATCCGTCAAATACAACAACAATTGCTGAGCCATAATGTGTTTGTAAATATTTAATGTACTTATTTAAAATAATAGAGAAAGTATCGTCTTTGCTCCATACGACGCGATGCAGAAGAAATCCACCATCGATGATTTATGTTACATTATTTTCATCAAGATCGATAACGACAGGCATCATATTGTCATATAATGTTGCTTTCGTGGTTTTTCTCATGCCATTACTATCAAATAAAGATGTCGGATACGGGCTTAGTTCATACTGAAGATATTCTTGTAAATTACTTTCAAATTTTTTGCTTACAGTTATTCTCTGGAAAAGTAACATTGGATCTATAGAAACTTTACAATCATTAATTTTGACAGATTTGTTAATGGCTGAAAGCGGTAAAACCTTATCGACGCGTTTTAACTTTATTTCGTTGAAGTTCAAACCAGTTATCTTTACCATAGATTGCAATCCGATTTCATGGGCTCGGTGACAATTAATTTGGTCATTTCCAACGATTCCTGAAGCTAAGGATACCAACTGATTCGTATTTGGAAAGGGATTATGAAGCGTAAACCAACCAACCAGTTCATTTACATCAGTATCATCCCTTTTTATTCGTGAATCTCTAGCATCAACATGTTGGTCCACAGAATCTAAAGAAATGTTACAAAACCGTTCAATTTCTTCACAAATTGTATTCGTGGCATACATAGCATATACCCACTTACATAGAACACTTTCTTGTGTACTTCGGCCTCGAGATACTCTTCCTTCTGTCTTCATAGATTTCATCAGACTTTGCTCGATTACCATGTCTGTCCATGTACCAGAATTGAATTTTTCTGTTCGTTTTACAGTAAAGAATCCGTTTTTAAAGTTCTCAAAAGCCTGTTGATCCATTGTCTCCTCAAGTTTTAACATATCTTGAAGATACAAATGAGCTGATTTCGCATATAGGAAATGACCACCAGCATGAAAATAGGGCAGCATTTTTCGCACTGCATCCAAATGTTCTTGAAAAAGTCCCAGCCTTTCAGCGCGAATGAAATCTAGGGCTATTGATACCATTTCAAAATATTGCACCCATAACTGTGCCGTGGGACCTCGAGCTTTTAATTCTTTTAGTTTATCCTGAAATTGATCAATTAACGAGTTGGAGCTGCTCGTACATCCTTCAACATCTTCGTAGGAAACATCGCGACTAGTTATCTGTTCAATTAACTCATCTAACACACAATTTTCAATTTTCATCTCTTCAAAAATCTTTATTGATAATGCAAGTCGTAATAATATATGGCCTCTGATACTTCTTGCATAAGCGTGACCATTCAACATTTTGTCGACCGAATTTGTAGCATATATTTTACTTAAAGCTTCCTTGAGACCACTACCGTCCATTACATGTCCTATGCATCCAAGAAAAGACATGAGCATATGAAATCCTCCAAGTTTGACAACTGTTTTAGACAAGTCTGAGTTTGCATCTGACGCAGCAACCATTTCACGTGCTTTTGAGTACAGGGGCTGATCAAATGTAATTATGCACGTTTTTTGTTGATGTGACTTGGCAATATTTATAGCACTATGTAAAGTTGTATAAATTGTGTCTAAATTACTGGCAGGATGATCAATGAAAGGTAGAAATATAACCTGAGAAGTTGAAAAATTTTGATTATTTTTCGTAAGTTATTGAAGATAGCCATTCCACCCTGGCAACGGTGAAAGATTCTTCCATTTTCCGTATAACCACAACAAATCAACTGCATTAAATTTTTTTTCAATCAGTACTTGATCATCATGTAGATTTTGGACTTGAATCTTGCTGTACCCAGGTACAACTGGCTTTTCATATGCTAAAAGAGATACATGTGATATTGCTGCTAACTCTTTTGCACTCGGTTTAGTTGTACATTTATTTATGCGATCATCATAAATTACAGCATCTTTCGGAGTAATTATTTTTATCATTCCCATAACGTGAAGAGTATTATTACCGTCAAGAGTACTGACATTAATATCTGCATTGTCTCCAACATATTGTACCAACGCACCAGACTCTGATGGTAAAATACGAGGTTGTGGATGGTAAACTGATGAAACTTCATACTGTATGGTATTACTATATGATGCAGCAAATCCTAAAGATGATAAAACATCCAACAATTTTTTAGACCCATATCTTCTGTGAAGAAATACGGAAAGGCCCAACAGTAGCTGTGATGAAAATGAACGTTCTCGTATCGAAGCCATTATTGCGTGGCTAATAGATGTGCATTTCGTTTTTAAATGATCTACTTGTCCTTTTCTATTTTTTAATATCATTTCTTCCAAAAAATGTGATAATGTTTTTGGTATTTCTTCATTAATACAATCTAGCATTTTATTCGGAGGTGGATACGTTTTTGTTTCAACTACAGATGATCTGATGTCTTCCCTAATAATAGCCGCAGCAGCTTCTACAATCCGTAGACGTTCTTCTACAGGAGTACTTTTTTTATTTTCGTACCAAGCTTTTGATAATACGTTAAGCTGTGTATCACGGAAAGATATAATTGTAAATGATCCAATTTTTTTTGTGATTATTATATCAGTTAAATACTTTTGTTGTAATTTTGTAATAATTGTCTTATCGTCAGGTATGTATTCCGTAGGGACATCTTTAAGTTCTTTCAAAGTAAATTGAGAATCTTCATTATTTTCTATATAATAAAAAATCTCCTTCATTGCTTGAGTGACTTGATCATCTTGGCGAGGCTTTTTATCTGCAGATGGTACTCGGGTTAAAAAGTTGGTATAGCAAATAGTATGATACTTTGCTTCAGCAGCGATCAAATCATACTCGTAATATATACGTTCCTTTACTAATTCTCCTAAGGAATCGTTTCGTTCTTCTGCTCTCTTAATTACGTTGTCTTTGAATGCAAGAGTACTTACAATACTTATTGTCCGTCTATACTTTATTTTTTTTTTCTTTTCTGCTATTTCATCAGCTTCTTGGCCACAAAATAAGCATAACTTTCCAAAATCAAAGACTTCATTTCGTTTTTTACGAGGTGCACTTGACGTTGAAGGTTCACTCTCATCTGTGCGTCGTTTTGATGCAATAATAACATTTTTACTCGTGTACACTTTTCGACACTCGGAATGCACATTTACAGAACTTAAAGTATTTAAATAGTCTATATGTCCATCATTTCTTTCAATACTTGCAGTTTTTAAAGTTTGTAAACCACGTACGACATTCACAGAAACACCTTCTGAAAGTTTCTTATCACATATAAAACACAAATCAGCCATAGCTCTTAAAACCGTACGTCCGTAGTTGCAACGGTACAATTTCAAACTAACTGTTCGTTTATTAGGGCCGTAGGAATACAAAAACGCCGTTTTTCTATTAGTCTTCCTTTAATTGACTCACTAAAACAATAGTATTACATTTTTAGTAACCTAAAGAAAAATACTTCTACACACTTACATTATAACAACCGGAAGAGAACGAGAGACGCTTCTAACCATTGACTCATAGATTTACCATAAACCTTAGTGTTGCCACATAACAATGTAAGACAAAAATCACTATGTATTAACACACCTCCTTGATTTTTGGCTTAAAAAGAACTTTTCCACAATAAGTATTTAGTTTAAAAAGAAAAACATTGCAACACTAATAACATTATATACCTTTTCTATTTCTATGCATCTCTGTCTCTATGTACTAATTATACACTTTTATAATTACTTAATTAACATCTCAAAGTAACTTTAGTTTTAACATCTTGTTATTTACTTATTTATTCTATACCAATCTAAGAACACATTTAGAAATTAAGACACATTTGAATAATAGTTTTACAAAAAAGAATTTAGTAATAGTACCTATGTTACTTAAGTAATAACATTTATTTATTTGTCATAAGTACATACTCATTTCACTTCGAACACAATATGTAATATTCTTCTTTAATCTTATTTATGTTATAACCACATATAACAGAATATTAATTATAACAATTTATTATAATTTATTACTTACATACTTATTTTATACCTAGCAAATACCTAAATTTTTGAAATTTAACTTTACATAACGACTTTGTTAATATATCAGCAATTTGGTCTTCAGTAGAAATCTTTATTATATTTATTATACCTTGCTTTACATAGTGACACACAAAATGATAACTAATATCAATATGTTTTGAATTCTTAGAAAATTTACCATTTTTACCTAATGATATAGCTCCAGTATTATCCTCATATATGTTAACACACTTATTTATGTTCACACCAATATCACTTAACACTCCTATTACAGGTAAAACCTCCTCAACACAATCAGCAAGTGCATAGTACTCTGCATGAGTAGAAGCTCTAGATACAATTTTTTGTTTTTGAGATTTCCACAATACTGTATTACCAAACACTTTTATGACAATTCCTGTTGTTGATTTTCTGTCAACTATATCTGCAGCCCAGTCTGCATCAACATAAGCTTCCATTATTTCCTTACATGTTGAGTTATATTCTAATTTGAATGATCTTGTATGATATAGGTATTTCAGAACACGTAGAGCATACTTAAAATGGTTTTCATCATAGTAATTTTGAAATCTGCTTAAATAATTTACTGAAAAAGATACATCTGGACGAGTTCCACTTGCTACATATAATAAGGCTCCAATTAAGTTTCTGTATTGTAATTTGTCATTTACCTTTTCAGCTGGTTCCAATTTTAAGTTTATTTCCATTGGTGTTTCAAACTTCTTAGACTCTGTGACTTTATATTTTTCAGCTAAGCTATTTATGTACTTTTCTTGGCTCAAATACATTTTCTTTTCTTCAGGCTTGTAGTTTATATCTATTCCTAAATACTGTTTGACTTTACCTAAATCTTTCATAAGAAACTTGTTACTTAATAATTCTTTTACTTTCTTTATACTTGTATTATTTTCTGATATTATCAGTAAGTCATCAACATACAGTATTATATATACTTTATTATTATTTATGCATCCTGTATATAAGCAATAATCAAAGTCAGATCTTTTAAAGTTCTTACTAGTTATAAAATCATGAAAACATTCATACCAATCTCTGGGACTTTCCCTTAAGCCATACAAAGACTTCTGTAATAAACAAGATTTATTAGGTGCAATATCATAACCATCTGGGGGATAAATATATACTTTTGACTTTATATTTCCATTCAGAAAAGCTGTTTCCACATCCATTTGTTCTATGTTCCATCCATTTATACAAGCTGTAGATAATAGTACTTTCATAGTGGTCATTCTCGCTACAGGTGAATAAATTTCTTCATTTTCACTATACATCTGTTGAAATCCTTTAGCAACTACCCTTGCCTTATATCTTCCATTTGACTTCACCCTGTATATCCATTTAACTTCTATTATTTTTTTCATTTTCAGGTTCATCAACTATTGTCCATGTATTATTTTCTTCCAAGCTTTTAAGCTCTTCATCCATTGCTTTTTGCCATTTTCTTGATTCTGAACTCTTCATCGCTTCTTCATAGGTTTCTGGTACAGACACATCGCAATAATTTATATAAACCACATAGTCATCATATTTTCTTGGTAATTTTATATTTCTTCTAGGTCGTTCTGTGCGTGGTGATGAAGATTCCTCCTCTTCAGGAACAGTATCAGTCACCTCCTGAATCTCTTCCGTCCTATCCTCTTGTTCAATCTTTTGTATTTCACTTTCATCATTTTCAATCTCATCTATTTCTTCTTCATTATAAAATTGTACTTGCATTGGTTTCTTTTCTAAAAACTTAACATGGCGAGTCACTATTATTTTATTTTCCACAAGTATTCTATAACCCATTTCCGAATATCCAACTAGGATACCTCTCACTGATTTAGGATTCAATTTTGATGTTCTTTGTTCTTCTGGTACTCTTACAAAAGCTACACTTCCATAAATCTTTAAATTAGACACATCTGGTTTTTTTTCTAAGAAAATTTCATATGGTGTTTTTCTTACCACTGTATTTGTCAATAATCTGTTTCCAAGTAAAGCTGCTGTTTGGATACATTCTGGCCAGTAACATTTATTTATTCCTGCTTCAGCTAATAAGCATCTTGCTCGATCCATTATAGTTCTATTATACCTCTCTGCAACACCATTGAGTTCATGCGTATATGGAGGGCATGGATGTAGGTATATTCCTTCTTCTTTTGTTAATCTGTAAAAATCTTTATTTATGTATTCTTTTCCATTATCACACCGTATTTCCTTTATTCTTTTTCCTGTCTGATTTTGTACTAATTTTATATACTTTAGAAAACAATCAAATACTTCACTTTTATGTTTAATACTATACACTATAGCCAGTCTACTAAAATCATCAATGAAACTTACAAAATATTTCTCACCATTATATCCTGTAGGGCTGAGTGGGCCATTCACATCAGTATGTATAATCTCCAACAAATCAGTTGCACGACGTCTATTATTCTCAAAAGGTAAGTTACACATTTTATTTGACAAACATATTTCACACTGAACAAAGTTATTATCAATATCTGGTAAATTCTCTAATAATTTATTTTCACTCAATTTCTTTAGCATTTTAAAGTTAGTATGACCTAAAATTCTGTGCCACTTTTCTTTATTTGACATTTCAACAAAACTTGTGTATGATTTTTTTACACTTTTATCAATATTTACATTCCCTGACAACATAAACAGTTTGTTCTTCTTTACAGATACAGCAATTAATTTATTTTTAGAATTGTAAATTTCGGCACTATCATCATAGAATGTAACTGTATTGTTTTGACTAGTAATGCTAGAGACGCTTAATAAATTTTGTTTCATACTTGGTACATAATAAACATTTTGAATAGTTGTTTTACTCCATTTACCTTGAACATTAAAATACATGACTATTGTACCTATCTTTGTTGCTTTCAATGAAAAACCATCTCCTACCTTAATACTTACGGGGCTTTGTAGTACTTTATAGTCACAAAAATATTTATCATCCTTAATTATGTGATCAGAGCAACCACTGTCTAATAACCAGGTTAATACATTACTTGAATTGGTTTCGCATGTTGAGTCCACTTGACTTGTCAGTACTTCCACATTGAACATCTGATTATTCTGTGTTTCCTCCATTGTTGAACTTCCAGCCATTTTTCCTCTTCTTGTGTGTGATGAACGTCCTCTGCCTCTGAAGTAGTTGTTTCCTCCATGTGAGTTGTAGTTAGTACTTTCACCCCTGTAGTTATTTCCTCCGCTGTTGTAATTAGTATATCCACCTCTACCTCCGCTATTGTAATTAGTATATCCACCTCTATAGTAAGTATGTCCACTTCCATAATTTTCTTCATCTTATAAGGTGTATGTCTTGTTGTCTGTTCTAAATAAATAAATAAATAAAAATAAATAATTTTTTCCTCCTCCTCTCTTGTAGTTAACATGTTCACCTCTGTAGTTTCCTCTTCCTCTAGTGTAATTTCTATTTTTATGACAGTTCCTTATCATGTGACCTTCCTCTCCGCAGCCATAACACTTGATTTGCTGAGCACTAAATGTTTGAGTATTTATCTTTGGTTCTTCCTTTTTCCTTTCCATATCCATGTAGATTTTATTTTTAATGTAATCAACGCATCTGTCCTTCTCGGGGAGTACATCTATCAAGTCAATTATGTTTTTATAACTTTCAGGTAAAGCTAGCAATACATAGTTTAATTTATCGTCTTCGGTCACAGTTTCACCGGCATTTTTTAACTCATTTACATATATCTCAAACGTGATGAAGAAATCCATAGGGTTTCCTTCCGCCATTTTCAACTCTAACAATCTTCTTTTGCATAGAAGTTTTTTTGCACTGTTTTGGACTATGTAGGTTTTATCTAATTTTCTTATCATGTCTCTTGCGTTTTCTTCAGATATTATTAATTCTAATTGAACATTGTTGATGCTATTAACAATATAATTTTTGGCTCGCGCCTCCATCTTTGACCAAGCGTCTACAGAAATGTTTTCTGGTTTTACTTCGTGGGTTATACACTGGTAACAGTTTTGCATTTGTAGATACGTCTGAATTCTGTACTTCCATTTTTCATAACCTGTCCCATCAAATACTTGCACGAAGTTCTCTTTTTGTGTTACTGCCTCCATTTTGCTTTTCTTTGCTTTATTCTTCACGATTCAAAATAATAACTACGCGCCTCTGCTACCATGTTCGTTTATTAGGGCCGTAGGAATACAAAAACGCCGTTTTTCTATTAGTCTTCCTTTAATTGACTCACTAAAACAATAGTATTACATTTTTAGTAACCTAAAGAAAAATACTTCTACACACTTACATTATAACAACCGGAAGAGAACGAGAGACGCTTCTAACCATTGACTCATAGATTTACCATAAACCTTAGTGTTGCCACATAACAATGTAAGACAAAAATCACTATGTATTAACACTAACGAATAATCTTGACTCATACAAAGTGGAGAGAGTGGCCTTGAATACTATAGAACATCTGTCCCGGCAATGAATAGAAAAGGGCATAGGGTAGGGACAAGTATTTCCAGGTATATAAGTATTGAGAAATTTACGCGTTTTAAAGAAAAGATATATAATGTCGTGTTAACTTAAAATAAAACTAAAATATATAATCCAGAATTAATAATATTTTATACTTAAATAGTTAAATATGAATAATTATATATAAATAATCAAGTTACTTACTTTAATTAAATATAAATAATTAATAGTTAGTACATAAATAATAGGCATTGTTTAATAATTATAATTTCCAAGTAAATAATTGACTTTATAACGTACTGATAACCATAACTCACGCTTGACCTTGCATTAGGCCGTATATGACTGTACGATGTGCACTTCGCGCTCTACCTTCAAAACGGTTGGTCGTATGAAAAAAAAGTTTAAACAAAAGTTGTAGGGAATTTTATAGCCCACAACTTTTATAATAAATGCAAATCTCATACAACCGATAGGAAGCCAGATATTTGCGAAAAACCGATTTTTGTGACCTTTGACCTTGAATATCTTAAGACGCGGACACGATAACGATTGTGACTTTTGAGACAACATTTAGAATGACAAAACAAAGGTTCATACCAATTTGCAGCTTATTATCTTTCATTCCGAGGTTGACCCCTTTTTTTACCTAATATGACTGAGCTATTCATCAGCTGGCGTTAATGAGCATGCACAGCAATATTGTGCAGAACTGCACTTGCCACTTTAATAGAAGAGACAGTACTTAATTTGTTTCCCAGGCCTCGACGAAGACATGGGAAGGGCCTTTTCCAAATCCAAAATTTTCTTTCCACTACAATCCTGGTTTTTCTTTGAATTATATTGTATAATTCTTCAGCTGGAGTTGTTGGGTTGTTAACTGGTGTTAGTAGGTAGGGTAAACATGGGTATCCATTGTCCCCAACTAAATGTCCAGTGTGCATCCGCTGTCTGTACTTTTGATTGATTTAGGACAGTTGAAAAAATGCGGCTATCGTGTGTGCTTCCTGCCCATCTAGCGACAGTGTCCAAAAACTCAGCAGAAAGTCCAACAACAGCCTGTAAAAATTAAAATGAAGGTAATGTAGAGATGTCTTCCGCTAACAATGTCATTATTTTTTTTACTTTATATATTCCACAGTGTCTTATAAGTTAAACACTTATTTGTCCAAACATTTGAAAATAATAATATAATCATACCTGTACATTAACGGAAAAGTATGATTTTCTGCTTCTGTATGCTTCATGATGCTGCACTCCTGGAGTATCAACTATTTATATGTGGGTGCAATCATTAGCGCCATCCACATTTTGCAGCCCTTGTTTTTGCCTGTATTTTTCCAGTCTGCAAACTGTTGGCGGTGAGCAGTCATGTTACTCGGATATTTAATATATTTACTATGTTGCTGAGCTAGCTTCAGTGAAATTTTTGCTACTATTCTTGATACCCCTGGCTGTGAAATATGAAGCAAATCTCCAGCTACTGCAAATAGTATAAAGTTAATAAAAAAATGTGTATGTTAACATAGTGATTATTTGACAAAATAGATAAATAAATATTTTATAGATTATTTAAGTACAAACCTGAAATGATGCAGTTGCATAGAAACGTAAACACACCAATACGTGTAGTTCTGGTGGTAAAGGCAAACCTCTTCGATTGCTTACGCCAAGAACTGTATTAGCCTTTATGATTGGCACAATCACATTTTTCACAACTTTTTGGGTAAAACGGTACCTTTTCTTAAATTCTGATACTTCAATTGTGTATGGATCATCGGCGTCTCGTAAATGTCGCAATGGAATTCGGAGTGTAACGGCTGAGAAAGTACGATCGTAATGATCAATATCCTCGAATATATTTAATGGATCCATTGCAAAAATAGTCAAGTTTAAGTTAAATGTCTACTCAAGCGTGGTGAGAAGGTCTCTTGAGTAAACACAGATCAAATCTCAACTCAGCGCCGATTGACGCTTGAGTGCAATTTAGACTAAGCTCATCTTTCACACACACACACACACACACACACACACAATCTCTTGCTTTAATTTATAATAATCTTTGTTTTAATTTAAGTTGCACAAAAATCATATTTTATTATTATATAAAGTCATCATAACCAAGAGTCAGACGGTCCGTTGCAACCTCGCAACGGCCTCCGGGCCAACTTCCGTCTGGCGACGCTCCGCTGCATCCAGTCTCCGCCTGACTGCCTCGACCCGCGCACCGACCTCCGCACTGCCCCAGCTCACGTCCGCCTCGACGGCGCCGATCCGGTCCTCACAGCGCGCAACCCTGCCCGACAGCTCCAGCATGATGTAAGGATGGGAGCTCGGGAGCATAAAGTAAACAACTGAATCTGAAGTAACTCCGTGTATTAATGCCAACATTTCATATGATTGTTTTGATTGTTGATTTGAGTGATTATATACACCACTATTTTTAAATTACTTCATTAATTTTTAAGGATAATTAGTTGAGAAATTACCATTTTATTAATGATAGCAAAAATTTATAATATTTAAATTTACCTGAGTTATTCACATTTGTTTTATCCCAAAATGACGCAAAATTCATGGAAATATTTACAAGCCCATTCATATTTAAAATGAATTACTCAATCGTATCCTCTCGCTTTCGCATACTCGCGCTCTCACTTACACATTCCCCTACCTGCCCGCAGCTGATATAATTTTATCCATTAAACTAAAACAAGTCTTCTACTCATGTGCAATGGGTAAATTTCTTTAAAAAAAGGCAAACTAAATTTAATTAGTACTTTATTCTTTAATCCTAACTTCTCCTTCATACTTGAACCGGGCTTAGGACCGGCAAAATTACTTTTAAATTAATATTAAAAAATAAAACATCTATGGCAAGATTAGTATATTTTAGCTACTTTCATAGCATAATGTCATACGGAATTCTGTTGTGGGGCTCAGCGGCAGATATTGAGTCAATTTTTATATTACAAAAACGTGCTGTACGGGCTATTTACGGCCTTCGACCCCGTGACTCGCTGAAAGAGCTCTTCAAAGAGATTAATATACTTACAGTGTCGTCTCAATACATTCTCGAGAATATTGTTTACGTTCGTAAGAACATACATTTATTTCTTAAGAAAAGTAACGTACACAATTTCAATACTAGAAATAAAGATAAACTTGCCGTTCCAGGCTTCAGACTGCGAAAAGTAGGAAAATCGTTTATGGGAAATTGTATCCGTATTTTCAACAAATTACCAAAGGATATTGCTGAACTCCCTGTACATAAACTTAAATCGTATGTCAAAGTTATTTTAATGAAAAAGGGCTATTACACTGTTAATGATTATTTAAATGATAGAAATGTATGGCATTAAGTTGTCCCAGCTCGTACTTGCTTAAACCTTGTAAAAATTACCTTACCTTGTAAAAATGTATTTAAAAAGAGGCTGACAATAGTGACCGAGTTTCTTGCGCTGCTTCTTCTCGGCACTAGCCCAGACTTGTCCCGAAGCAGTGGTAGGTTTAAATTGGGACGTGTAAAAGCGCCTCCTGGGGCCTATTTGCAGAAATAAAACTGATTTTAACTGATTTTTAACTGATTTTATGAACAAAAATAGTAAAAGCATTCCATTATGTAATTAAATTTAGCAAAAAGTAATTTTGGCGTATTTAAAAAGTTAGAATCAGCTGATGTTTACAATAATTTACCTTACATACCTACATAATTACAAAATTTAAAGACTTACACGTATTTTAATTGTCCTTCAAAATGTCCACCTCGATTGTCGATGCACAAACGTTTAATTAAATTGTTTTTTAATGAGAGAAGTATGCTTCTCTGACGTTTCACTTCCTCAAATGCGTCCATTATGCGCTGTTTTAATTGTTCAACACTAACCGGCTCACTTATGTACACTCGACGCTTAATTTCACTCCATAAAAAGAAGTCCATAGGAGTGAAATCAGGTGAGCGCGGAGGCCACGCTACGGGCCCGCCTTGACCGATCCACTGGCTTCCGAACTCTTCGGTTAGGAATTGACGCACTGCGCTATGGTAGTGTGGAGGCGCCCCGTCTTGCTGAAACCAGAGGTTTCGTAAATTGGCCACCGGAATGTCATCCAACATCGAAGAAACCATCGTCCGAAGCAAGTTTAAATAGCTTTCGCCAGTGAGACGTCCTTTAATGAAATAAGGGCCAACAATGTTATCGTTTAGGATTCCCGCCCAGACGTTAACACTAAACCTATGTTGAAAGGAATTTTTCTTAGTTAATATCGGATTGCGTATTGACCACCAGTGCTCTTTATGTTGATTAAACAATCCGATCCGAGTAAACAAACACTCATCTGAGTACAGCACATTTGTTTCGGTATTATTCAATAGCCACCTGCACAATGCGATTCTCGGTTCACAGTCCACTGTAGTTAGTTCTTGAACCTTTCTGTAATGGTAAGGATGCAATCCAGCCGAATTAACAATCTTCCAGGCACAGTACTGGCTGATATTAAAATGGCAAGCAGCGTCATTTGTGCTTCGTCGGGGATCTTCTGCAAAATACGCCAGGACGTCGTCGTACAGGTTTTGAGAGTACGCTGGTCTTCCTCGTCCTTGACTGTGCGACGGTGCGTGAAACGAGCCGTGGTCTAATAAACACTGATAAGCATTAACAATTGTTCGGACGTTAGGTAGACGAGCGTTCGGGTATTCTTCTCTGTACATGCGTACAGCGGCACTAGCGTTCTCACCAGCTAAAAAGTACACACGCAACATAGCCACATACTCCCGAGATGAAAATTGGTAAGCCATTGTCACGAATCCAACAATTACTTAATACGCCGAAAGGAGCGCGCGCGCACAATTAAAGTATCAAATAGTCACTGTTTGTTTACATTACTAGGCGCTCCGGGGGGATCGCTGGCGCGGCGCGGGGTGAGAAAGAAAGAAAGAAAGAAAGAAACGTTTATTTTGGCCACAAGCACATTACAGTAGGCATAGACGAAATTACAGCTAGACAATAGAGCATAAGAGACAAAACAATATATAAAAAACAAATTGACAAGAGAATATGGCCAATTTGGTCCCACCTCAGCATGTGCTGCAACGAGCCAAGGGCCGCTGCAGCGCTGGTATTCTGGTGGGACCCATATGAGTGACATAACAGACGCACAAAGAGAAAAAAAAAAGATACAATTGCTATTTGTATTCGTAACGTTATAATTACATAAAAAATTAAAAATAACGTTACTATATGTGAGGCAATTTTTTTGGGAAAAGTAAAATGGATGATAGAATAAAAAGAAATAAAAAACTATCAGTATATGTATACATATAAATATCAAATGTTAATTAGGTGACATAGAAGAATACATACATACAATAAACTTATATTTATAAATAATATTGTCTCTATGGGCCTTGAACGCGTGTCGGAAGTATCCGAACGCAAATCACAGACAAATACAATCTATGGTCGGAAACGCACCCCTCCTTACACGTCACTGCCACGCTGTGTCATGCTGGCAATTTAGAATATAGTAACTAAAAAGAAAAAAAAAGGATTGAGCAAATGAATTCTTGTTCAAGTCCTTTTATGATAATATATTTCCGAACAAACCAACGCCGATTAAGAGAAGAAGGCCAGGAGCCACACAGTGTCCAGGAGCACCAGCCCAGCCGTGTCTACCAGAGGAGCTCATCTTCCCGCCCCGCAAATGTGAACAAACCTAGTGTGAGTTGAATTCTATACGTTTTGTTGCTGTTGTGTAAGCAGGTGTTTTTTAAGCTTCTTCCTAAAAGAATGTGTTGTTTTTAGGTCACGCAATGGAGGCGGGAGATCATTCCAACACTTAGAGGCTGCAAAACGAAACGATCCGCGGAATTTGACAGTCCTATGTTTGGGCGTGTTGAAGACGTGAGTACAGCTTCTTTTGGGGTACTTTTTGTGGTCCTTAGCCCATTCCAGCTTGTTAAAAAGATAAGGTGGCCTCTCAGCTTTCATAACTCCAAACAGTAGTGTGGCAAGGTGGAGTTTTCTACGAGCTTCCATATTTAAGATGTTAGCTGAGTTCAATATGGGAGAGATGTGAGTCCTGGGTGGGATGTGAAAACAGAACCGGGCACAAGCATTCTGCACCCGCTGTATTAGCTTGGCAGTCCTGGATAAGAGACAAGGCCCGTAAACTGTGTCACAGTAATTTAACTTTGATAATATCAGTGACTCGCAGAGCTTCATTCTAAGTTCCTCACTCAAATAGGATCTGATTTTGTACAGTAATTTGAGCCGGTAAAAGCAGGTTCGAGTGCAATCCGATATATGGTTATCAAAATCCAGGTGCCTATCCAATGTCAAGCCCAGGTTTCTTGCACTGTCCACCTGTGCAACGGCTCCGCCCTCGATGAGGATGTTAAGGGGTGAGGGGGCGGTATTCGAACTTCAAGGCGGCGTACTGTCCCCTTATTCGCGTAACCAAATCGTATCACAATCGTAACTGAACGACAGGTTTTTGACAGTTCTAGTATGGGCTAAATGTCAAAATCGTCCAATCCAACCACGATCGAACTGCGATTCGGTTACGCGAATCAGGCCCCTGCTAGGATTTATCAATGGGATCAACGAGCGGCGGCAATCAGTAAACCAATGGAAAAATACTCTCGCGCGTGTTATTCTGGAGATGCGTAGTGCGACAACGACTAACCATTATTTAAACTTTTTTGTGGATAATTTTGAAGTTACGTTTTTTTTAATTTTTGACTACAGATATATTATGATCAGTATAAGTAACATAGTGTCTTAATTTTTTTTTTGTAATAATTTAATAGTAGTGGTGTATAGCACTTACATGATGCTGGTGGTACTACACTACAGAGTTTCAATACTGAAAATATTATCAGGTTGATTCAACTTTATGAATTTCCCCGAGTCTTGTGGGATAGCAAACTAACTGATTATCAAAGTTAAGATTCACGCCAAGATGCATGAAAGGCAATTTCAAAAAAACTGAAAATTCCAAATCCTGGGGCTCGCATAGCGCTCTGGATCGATTGTTCTCGCGTACAGGTTCGCGGCGGTCCGTACAGGAGCTGTACGTGTATCCAATGTACGAGTGGACAGTGTTTCCCAACTATGCGTAACACAGGAACGCGGTATCCGTACGCACCTTTACAATCGGCCTCTTTACGTACCACAACAACACAACACTATTGTTAGCACTTCAACTTGTATTGTTACAAACTGTTTTCTGTTGCTTTTATAGTTGTATATAACTTTAAACTTAATTAAATATACGGATAAACTGACGATACGTATTAACTTCAATCTACCCACCACAAAAAATCAATTAAGAGACTTTGATATAATCCCTCAACCCCCAGGAGGCACTCGGGTGCCACGATAACAATTGATTTCAATTGTGTCTGGAATAACTCACGATCGAGGGACATTTAGCTTTAGATATAGTACTGTTGTGTGTGTGTTTAGGCTGTTAAAAGCTAAACAAGATTTAAACGTTCTTAACTTAATCTATTAATTTATGAATACCATATGTGATATTTATAAATTTTTCATACATTTTTATTTTTTAGCACATAATTTATCTTTCTATCTAAAGTTTTACAATTTGATAGTGTAAACGTTCTTTATGTAGCCCGGAAGAGTTTACCCGCCTTCGACTAAAATGCTCATAAATCGCTTTATATTTACAAAAAACTATTTTTTTCAATTGTACCCTAAGCTGCATTGTTAAGCTTTATTCTTTCTTAAGAAAGTTTTATAAGTCATTAATTCTTTATGAGTAATTAACGATTTCTACCGAAGTGAGATTTCGCCTGGGTTCGGGAGACTTGACCCCCATGATGGGAGACTTTACCCGGGTTTAAAACTAGGCAATATAAAAATGGCAAGGTGCTTTTGGCAAGTTGTCCGATGTGCTCAAATCAAGACAAGTACCTCTGAACCTAAAGCGCCAAGTGTATGAGCAGTGCATTATGCCGGTAATGGTCTATGGAGCTGAGACCTGGACTCTCACCAAACTGATGATCCACCCGCTTCAGGTCACCCAGAGATCAATGGAGAGAGCTATGTTAGGGATTTCCCTTCGCGATCAGGTTCGAAACACCGAAATACGCAGGAGGACGAAACTAACGGACATAGCCGAAGTCATTGCAAAAAGAAAGTGGTCGTGGGCGGGCCATATATGTCGTCGAGATGATGGGAGATGGGGACGAAAAGTTCTTGAGTGGAGACCACGGACAGGTCGCAGAAACGTAGGAAGGCAACCAGCAAGATGGACAGATGACCTTAGACGAGTGGCAGGACGAGAATGGATGCAGAAAGCCCTGGATCGCTTGCTATGGAAACAAATGGAAGAGGCCTACACCCAGCATTGGGCTGATACAGGCTGAGAGAGAGAGAGAGAATATAAAAATAACATTTTTTTTTTATAAATAAATAAATATTATAAATAAATAAATAAATTTAATCAAAAAACATGGCACATAATAACGTTGTAAATGAGAACACGAGCTACATACTTTGAGTATCTTTGACATAAGGTAGTGAGGAATAAGTACCTATCACATATTACTCGTATATTTTTAAAATAAGTACCTAGTTGCATTAACAACAGTGAATGTTTATAAACTTTTATAATTAAGAACTCTCTCTAACATAACTTATAAAAATGTTTATAAGAACTTTCACAACCATCGGTAATTTTATACAAAATTCAGTCTGTCTACAGCATAATATCTATAATATCTAACAACAATATCTTATCAAAATGGAGAAAAAACAAAGGTAACTTAGGTATCTTCAAAGACACAACACAAAACACAACCTATTAATTTCAATTACACGCTTTATAATAAACAACTTAAAAGAGTCCTCGAGGTTAGAGATCTTGGTGTGCAGCTTGACAGTGGTTTATATTTTGAGTCTCATGTCAATAAGATTGCTGCCAAGGCGTATAAACTACTTGGTTTCATTTTTAGGCAAGGAGTTGATTTCAGGAATGTAGACACGCTTATACTTCTTTATAATGCTTTCGTTAGGTCTCAGTTGGAATACGCTTCTGTTGTGTGGAACCCTCAGTACAAGAAATATATTGAACAGTTAGAGGGTATTCAGAACAAGTTCATAAGACGCTTGAAATATAGATTCAAATGTTTTAACAGCGACAACATTCAATCATTGGCTAGCCGCCGTAAACAAAGGGATCACATGCTTTTATATAAAATCTTAAACTATAAAGTTGACTGTCCGAACTTACTAAATAAAATAGCTTTTAACCCTTAGAAGCCTGATTTTCTAAATTTAATTTAAAAAAATACTAATGTGTTCCCTGTTGGAGCAAGATAAAGGGAAAAATAGTAAAAAAAAACACAATATATATTTTATTTCGAAAAAATATAGAGGTATCAATTTTGATACTACAGGCATTAGGACCATAAATATCTAAAAAAAACTAGTAATGTTCTTACATATGGAAAAAAGCAAAACATTGGTTGTTTTTATTGTCAAATAGCGAAACTTTACATTTTTTGCACATCCACGAAGTAAGCTTCCTACAGTTATTATATTTACATTTATTTCTAGTATTCATAAATATTTTTTCATGTCCGATACGATCGTGACGAACATCAGTTGAGGGTAGGACTTGTACACCTGCCCGTAGTTTTTTAGACGGTTCAGAGATCTCTTCTCGTCGACTAGTACTTGGTCTTCCCCTTTTATTATCAGTGCGACTTTGATAGCGACATAAGGTGTCAGCAAGCTCGGTTCTAAAGTCAGCTAACTTCATAATATCCTTCTGGGTTTTTCCGTTCTCTGTACAAACGTTTTTGTACAGCACCCAAGCATTAATCACAGTCATGTCCAAGAGATGATAGAACAGCCTTGTTGTCCACTTTCTTGACTTTATGCGAATACGATATCTACCAATAAAGCTGTCCATCAGATCAACGCCCTCCATGTGGGCGTTGTATTCCTTTATGACCCGAGGACATGGTACTTGGATATTCGTTTTTAGTTTTTTTTCGTATCGGGTTACTGTCTCAGCAGGTTCAGCACCGACATACGTAGACAACAATACAACTTGTTTGTTGTCTTTCCAACTCGTTGCCGAAAATTCTACATCTTCATAAGAGGTAACGTTTTCATGGTATGTGCCTCTGGGTACATTGGATTTCATGACATCCTTCTTATCTGGCAATTTACATGACTTTCCAAGCCTGTTTCTCTGTACAGTGCCAAGACAATAAATACCTTCTTTGGCCAAGTAATGCAGAAGAGGAATGTTAGTATAAAAATTGTCAAAATATATTATATGGTTGACTTGCCTGGGGACTGGTCGTAATAATCGGATCACTGTATTCGATACTGCTCCGAGGTCTGGTTCACCAGGTAAGCGATCAATATCCTTGGCTCCTGAGTAAACCTCAAAACCGTACGCATACCCAGAAAGAGAACATAAAACGTATAATTTGAATCCCCACTTGTGGGGTTTATTTGGTAAGTACTGTTTCATAAAATGTCTTAGTTTCGTTGCACACATTTGCTCGTCTAGTGAGAGCCGGTGGTCAAATGGCACAGTAATGAATTTCTAATTCAGGTGGTCTATGACTGGTCTAACTTTATGCAGTCGGTCGTGTTGGGGATGATCAGAAGGCAAATGTTTAGTGTCGTCATTCATATGAAATATTTGTCTCAATTTATCAAATCTGTTGCGATTCATCGTTTGTGCAATAGGTTCAAATTTGGCGATGTTTGACCAATACGACCTCACGCTAGGATAATGGTATACACTAGTAAAAATTAAAATTCTTAAAAAACTTTCGTAGTTCTGAGACAGTGATAGGTTCTGTAAAGTTGGGATTTTTTTGAAAAGCATATTTATTCGATTCATCTACTAGTAATTTCAACATGTGTTTATCAAAGAAGTAAGAAAAAAACTGAAAAGGAGTTTCCAAATTCAGAATTTCTTGATAATACTTAGTGTTTCCTTCAAACTTAAAAGCTTTTTGGACAATACTCATATTTTTTACCCTCCATATCATATTTCTAGGATTACAAGCAACAAAAGGAGCTGGTCTATGGTCTACGGTCTCAGGATGTTGGATATTAGTGTCATTGACTAAAGGGGGATCTTCTAAATCGGGGTCAGCGGACGCATCACCTACATCATCTTCATCTTGTAACTCCAACTCGAGCTCTCTTCGACTTGAATAATAATCAATTTCGTCTTCATTTTCGCTGTCCTCGTCTTCTGAAATTTCACCACTTTCTAGCTGCCTCAAAATTGCCTTGATGTCATCCGGCTTCATTTTCGGTATATATCTATAAATAAGTTGATAAAAAAGTAATTCCAACACCAGAACAAGCGGAAAAATAAAAGACATGCAAAAAAACATTAGAAATAGTCTTTAGGTTTCGTGCAGCCCGGAATGCCTGAAGTATCAAAATTGATACTTACAAAAATAGCACGATTTTCTTCAAACAAAGAAGGCAAACGGAAAAATAACTATAATTTTGTAATAATAAGACATTTACTTACCTCAAAAGTATTTTTATTATTCGCAAAAAGATATTTGTCACAGGTTTCTTGCAAAAAACTTTTACAGAAAGTATGTTCACTTGATCAGTACGGCGGGAAAGCAAAATGACAAACTCTCAAACAATGTTGACGTTTGACTTTTTTTTTTTAATTTCCGCAGCGCCGGAGACTAGGAAATCCTAATGCATGCTGCTTGTTTGCATGCCTTCTTACTTGCATGCGTTTGCATGCATGTGCTTACTTGCATGCATGAATGCATGCGTACCTGCTGCATGCCTGCTTGCTTGATTAATGCATGAAAAAATGCTATGGGAACCGTACATATTGAAACATGTTTTGATGAATGGTTTTATCAATAACTTAATAATTTTATGAATCGTTAGTCTGATAATAATCGTTATTCTGCTTAACAAAACAATTGCGAACCATTTTTTTTTGTGAAATGTTATGAAACTAGGTGGTTGGTTAAGGTTGAAGTGTGTACATAACTTCATTGATAAAAACCACCGCTCGGCGGCCGCTGCTGCGGCTAGCGTTGTTATTGATACAGCAATTGCCGTAATATACGGTTATCCACGTTTTTATTTCACGAAATACGGTATACGGAAGGACTTTCAATGCAGTATCAAAAAATACGACAAATGGCTGTAAGTGAAATGTAACATTTTTTAACCAGCGCGCAGCCAAACGTACAATTCACAGGATGTGAGCAGCCGATAGCCGGGGAAATCCCGACTTACGACTAAAAACAAAGTTCATATCGCCGTATAAAGCCATCTCTTTCGCTTTTGTTAAAAATGAATAAGACAACGTATTGAACTAAAGTATTGGGTATCGATGAATTTAGGAATCGAATAGCTCAAAGTTCATACATAATACTCGTTTGTTACGATTTTGAGATAAATAATTTCTTAATAAGTGTTTATTTGTGAATTAAATTTGTGAATAAAAATTTGCTCTGTACGTTCTGTCTTCCTCACAGTAATGCAGATTGCGAAAAGAATTCAGCCAAGTGAACAATATGAAGAAGACCAAGATAAGTTAATGATATTGACTGTTAATAAAACTGTATTAACAAGATAACTGATTCAAAATCAAGGGAACAGTACTCTAAGGTATCATGTCTACTGATAAAATAAGAAGTAAGGGCAAGTACACACTGGATAAATATGAATGAATCTGAAGTTATACAAACAGAAGAAACTATTAAGGAGAAGAAACAAATGAGAAATAAACATTTTTAAATATACGGCATTTCAATATTTTTTCCCCTAAAAATACGGCAAATTAGAATGTAACATACGGCAACCCAGATTTTTACAATAGTCTGCGGCACGCTCACTACGCTCGCTTCGCTCGCTTCGCTCGCTGTGTGTGGTCACTGTTCTAACCTAACCTAACCTAGAGTCTAGTCTAGGTCCTAGACTCTGTAGAAAAGATTTTATTGTTAATAGTGTAGGGTAGCTTAGTAATAGTTCTGGAAATTGTTAGCATGGGAAACAAAAAAATATATTATGTTTTGAAATAGTTTAGCTGGAACACGATTTTATGGGAACCAAATAAAAAGATTGTGAAAATCTGGCAATTGTTTATCAGGAATATGATTGTATGGGAACCAAACAAAAAGATTACGAAAATTTGGTACTATTTTATTTGGAAAGTGGTACGATGGGAAACAAAAAAAGAATCTGGTATAACTATATCTGGATTATGAATATATGGGAAACGAAAAAATACTTTTAGAAAATTTGGTTTTAGTGCACCTGGAAATGGATTCATCTGGGAAATTAAAAATGGAATTTTATATAATTGTCATTCATTACATGTCGTTTAAAAGTTCTACTAACCGTTTTCGGCGTTTTAAGATTCGGGTAACAGAAATTTTATATTTCAATAGGTTACCATAAAAATGTTTTGAATTTGAATTATGAGGATGAAAAGATTATGGCAATGTAGTAGGATAATTCACTAATCAATTTATTTTGAAGTTACTTTTCTTGAACTGATATTGACATTCCATATAGTGCATACCTTACATTTACTAAAATTTTTAGACACCTGTATTTTAAAAAGTAGGCTTCAAAATGCAAAAATATTAAGTATCTGTGCCGAGGATATGTACAGGTACAAAATACTAAAATATTACTGAAATCGGAAACTTGATCCTTTTTTCGTTGCCGGGTTCACGTGAAATGTCCCATGGATTAAAGCAAAATTAAACATTTATAAAATCTGTATATTTTTGTATACAAACATTTTAGTAAAAACACGATTTAATTATTGCGAAAGCATGGTTGTCGCAAAGCATTTTAGTCTAAATACTGCTTTAACCCTAATGCGTTTAAGCCTTATTAGGATGAAGCTCAAACAATTTTAGTCGTAATGCATTTTAGTACAACTGAGATTTAGGATAGTAACAACAAAAAAATGGCGTTTTAAACAATGTTCGACTTAGATCATATAGCGACCTAAGTATATTAAATTTTAGGCAGGCGTAGAAGGGTTACGTTATCCTTGTCACTATTTTTGGACGTGTCATATACGTGTTGTCCCTTTTCAGTTCAAACAAGACTTCCCTTTGGTGCCAGGCAGTTTCATAGCAGTAGTAGCAGTAGACACGCTTAGGATCTTCCAAAATCTTTATATTTTGTTCACCTAATAATGACGAAATTTCTTTGACCCAAATCCAAATTTTTTCCTCAGTAATTGAAGCACGAGCTTTATTAATATATTCGGTCTGTTTTTGACTCAGATCAGGATGCCATGAACCCATCAAACCAGGATTTCGAAGGTCATCATGTAGTTTATAAAAGGTTGATATTACCCTTTTCGACTATTTTTTGACAGAACCTAGTAAACCTTCCTTGTTAACAAGAAACCCTGCTATGGCGCAATCTTTAATCCATATCACAAGATCAGTTTCTATTTTACTTCCGAGATTTGAAACTTTATGTGGCAATGTCGCCCGAGACACACACACGAAGAAAGTCTCTACTAGCAGTGGCAACCGGAATTTCATTCCATAATACATTTGACACTAATGTTATTTTGTGTTGTGAGTATTGGAATAATTTTCTTTTCAGTCGGTTTCTTTACTTTTCGGCACTAATTTCTTAGGTGGCATTTTGATCTAACTCTGAAAATAAACAGAATATATTAGAAGATCTATCTACTTATGAATATAAAAAGTGCATGACAAAAATGGATGGCCAAAATTGCCCACGTACACCACTTTTGGCCAACCATGTGGCCAGAAATGGCGAATTTCTAAAAATTTTAATAACCTCACTTTTTTAAATTATAGCGACAAAATAGCTTTAGATCTACATAGATAACATATTTTTCCTACAAAATTAACATAAAAATTAGAAAGAAAGAAAAGAAAGAAACATTTATTAATTAAATAAATAATTAGTGCAATCCAGTCGAAACGTCGGGTAAATAAATAGGTATTTATACCTTCATAATATTAAATGCGATAACGACCCGTTAGTGTACTATAAATAATATGTGTTCAAATCGCGAAAGTTTTAATTCATTTAAAGAAATAAATAAATATTTCTAAAATGACAACTGATTACTCACCTGCACGCCTTATTGTTTTTGCTAAGATCTTAGTCACATTCAGAACCGGCTACAGAAAATGGCGTATTATGTCAGAGTGAAGTTTGGCACAAGACAGCTGTTAACGGTAGCAATTGGCATGATTAAATATTAAAAAAACCGTACACAGTAGAATCATATAATTCTCTGTGCTTTAACTACAACGATTTATTGTACCAAATGGCCAAAAAGGGGTCAAGGGCAAAAACCGGGTCATTTGCCCTACTGACCTCTCTTTAAGTGAGTTGCCATCATTCAAAGCTTCTATTTTGAATCACTTTTTAATTTTCTGTTCACAAATCATCTAACGGCAAAATGATTTATTTTTCCACATTTGGTACATGTTTTATTATAGGCAGGAAACCTACCAGCTTCATGTCCCTTCCGCACTTCTTACATTTAAATTTAGAATTCTTCTTGACCTCTAATTCTTGATACTAAGTCTTCTTATTTTTAATAACCCTGATGTGCCCCTCTTGCACTTCCGCTTGCTTAACGTTTTCCACAGCATGTAGCCAGTTCAATGTCATTTCCCGTAACAAATGTGCTTGTGAAATATTATCAAAAATTCCAAGAACTAAACGATCTTGAAGTTTTTTTTTTGATGTCCAAAATAACATTTTTTTGCGCGTATTCGTAATTTATTGACGAAAGCTTCAACAGGTCCAGGTTCCTGGCTAATATTAAAAAATGAGTACCTTCCATAAATTTCGTTACTACGGCAAGCAACGTTTCTTTAAATTCTTTAAAAATCTTTATGTACGTAACTACTTTCACGTTAACTTCAAACGTAATTGATATTCTTAGGGTTTCATAATCCAACCTGTTTCATAATAATGCCACCTCCGCTAGAACGTCCCCTATTTTCTGAGGTTATTCGCCTTTGCAGTTTTCTTCACCCACAGTCAATGCCAGTTTTTCTGGCAAAAATGACTCCATTTTCAAACTCAGTTTCTTCATAATAGTTTTTGTTATTATTTTGTAATAAAACGCAGAGCTTTTTCACCAAACTGTATTAACTTGAATATCGTATCAACCAACCGTCTCGTGCAATAGACAAACTCAAGAAGGTAAGTATAGACAAAAGGATCTGCATAACCAACCCATCAACAAAGTGTTGCCAACCTTATGGGCAAATGTAATAACATTGTTATATATTCAACACCCCTCTCAATGTTATACATTATGTAAATATAATATTCTAATGCTTAAAAGAAAATATATCAATGACAGAAATGGTTCTTAATATAAATTAGTTGCATCTCCTACGCAACATTGTTTCAGAAATTTTATAATCAGTTCTTTACTTAGGGATTTTGTTAACATATCTGCTGGTTGTTCTGAAGTGCATATGTACTGAATGCGAATCGTATTATTCTTAATTAAATCTTTAACAAAATTATATCGAATATCTACATGCTTTAAGCGTTTGACAGATTCTGTACTGGCATTTAATATTGCTGACTGATTGTCACAAAACAGATTTACTGGACATATATTTTGAAAATCAAAATCAACTAACAGATTGACAAGCCAGCATGCCTCACTAGCCGCCATACTCATTGAAACATACTCTGCTTCAGTAGAAGACAGACTTACAGATGATTGCTTTTTAGAACACCATACTATTAAACAATTTGCGAAAATGAATAGGTACCCTGAAGTTGACTTTCGATCTCTTTGGTCGCCTCCCCAATCAGCATCACAAAAACCTTGCAGCATTGTATCATTACATTTATAAACTAAATTATAATTAATGGTATACTTTACGTAGTGCAACACTCTCTTAAGCGCACTTAATAAAACATTATTTGCACAGTTCTGATATCTACTCAACATAGAAATAGCAAAACAAAGGTCAGGCCTGGTGCCTGAAACAGCATACATAAGACAGCCAATTATTTGCCTACAAATTCCTTCAATGTTACCATTGCTGTTATCACATTTTAAATTAGAGTTAAATCTATTACTGTTAAAGTTTTGATCCATAGGTGTCATCATTGGTTTACAATTTTCCATCTTAAATTTCTTAATTACATTTTCTAAATAATTTCTCTGTGATAGTATAATTGTACCATTTTGCAAATTTTGTTTTACATTTATTCCTAAAAAATCTGAAATTAATCCTAGATCTTTCATCTCAAATTCTTTATTCAATACATTTTTTAGCTTTGTTATCTCAATTTCTTTTGTACCAAATATTAACACATCGTCTACATAAATTAATACAAATATTTTATCTGTGCCATTATTCTTTTTATATAGACAAGAGTCACATTTTGACCTTAAAAAACCTTCTTTAGTTATTACTGTATTAAATTTTTCATTCCAGCATTTAGGTGAATTTTTCAAACCGTACAGAGACTTCTTTAATTTGACAATATTATTACTTCCTGAATAAGCCCCTTCAGGTAAACTAACATACACTTCTTCTTTTATGTCCCCATATAAGAAGGCCCCCGTTACATCCATCTGATAAATAGGTACATTTAATTTTGTTTCTACTGCTACAAATAACCTAAATGTAGACAACTTTGCGTTATTCCTCGTTTTGAAAAAATAGTCTTTACTTCTTTATTAACAAACTCTAGCCCATTGTCACTTCGAAACAACTTCACTCTATTTCCTGTTATGTTTTCAGCCTTATTTAAGAAATTTTCAATGCAATTTTTTATGTCATGTTTTGATTTGACAAAGTACACACTCCTGTAGTTAGAATAATCATCTTTCAGTATAACAAAATATCTGGACCCGCCAATAGATGTTTCTTCCATTGGTCCGCAAGTGTCGGCATGAATTAGTTCACAAGTTCTTGTACTCACATATTCACTTCTGTTGAATGGTAAACGATGTATCTTTCCAATTAAACAACTTTCACAATCAGGTTTAGTAGTTTGTTTCACATCAACATCATATCTTTTCAGAATATCATTTACGTAAGTAAAGTTTTGATGCGCCAGTCTTTTATGCCACTCATTCAAATCATTCTGCATTAGTGTTGCAGTGCTTGCAGTTTCATTTTTGTACCGTAATTCCATATAATAAGAATCTCCAATTCTTTCTGCCACTGCACCACAAACTTCGTTAGATTTATAAAATTTGCATGACTTTTCATCTGTCATCATGACGTATCCTTTATCTGTAGCGCGATTGACCGAAAACAGGTTGTTCTTTAGCTCCGGAACGAACAAGACATTGTCTATGACGGTATCAATCCATTCGTTCCCGTTTGAAACTTGCACCGCCACCTGCCCGCAACCAAGGGCACTAATTACAGCCCCATTTCCCACGATCACTGACTGTTCCGGTGTACTTGTTGTGAATGATGTGAACAATGCGCGATCTCGACACATGTGTTCACAAGCACCAGAGTCTACTAACCACTTTGATTTATGCAGTTCATGTAACGATCTAGACACTACAAACGAATTACTCTTTGTCTTGTTAACAGTCATATTAAACTTTTGGCGTCTGAACCTACACTGCGCCTTGTAATGTCCGAACTTGCCACAATAGAAACAGTTATTATTTACGTTTTCTTCACTGTTAATTTTATTGTCTCTGCAGTCACTTTGATAATGTCCACTTTTGCCACACTTAAAACACTTTACTTGTCTTTTGTTTTTCACGACGAACGCAGAAGATGATGTTTGTTGGGACTTCTCATACTTTCCTTTCAACCTTTCTTCTTCAATTAACAATCTAGCCACCAAGTTATCAATGGTTTGTTTATCGTCAGGTGCCGACTCCCACGCTGACACAAAATGCTTGTATTCGTCAGGCAATGACATCAACACTTTTGTAATAACGAACTTATTAGAGATTTCTTCGTTCATCTGTTTCAACTGGTTTTGCATTTCTTGAATCTTGGCTAAGAAAACTGACATATCGATACCTTTTTCGTATTTGTACTGGAAAAATCGCTGTTGTATTATGTGTTTACTTGTTTCAGTCTTTTGCTCATACACGCTTTGCAGTTTTCTCCACATTTCAGCAGAACTATTGCATGTGATGATGTGTAACATCGCCTCTTCCGTCATCCGTGTGACCAGTAACGTTTGCGCCTTGGCATCTTTAGCTTCCCATAAAGGTATTTCAGCAGCAGCTTCGGGCTTCACACATTTTCCTTCCACGATGTTAAGCCAACCTTGGCCTCTCAACAGCACCATCGTTTGGAATTTCCATATGTTCCAATTTCTGGAACCCTCCAGCTTGATCACGTTTACACTATTGTTACTCTCCATTTTCCGACCAAGTCACGCCGTGAGATTGTAGAAAATTTTAACCTCACTTTCTTTTCCGCCGATGAGTAACTGATAGTAACGTCTTACTTTCAAATTGTATTACAAAATCAATAAGATAACGGATTATGTGCCTGGGCCCATAACCTGTTATTATTTTGTAATAAAACGCAGAGCTTTTTCACCAAACTGTATTAACTTGAATATCGTATCAACAAACCGTCTCGTGCAATAGACAAACTCAAGAAGGTAAGTATAGACTAAAGGATCTGCATAACCAACCCATCAACAAAGTGTTGCCAACCTTATGGGCAAATGTAATAACATTGTTATATATTCAACAGTTTTCGTCTAAATATCCCTTCAATTTTAGCTACGCAGCGACATGTCTTAGATTTATAAAATAAAAACACATTATTTTATTATCTTTTAGTCTCCTTGTTACAACAGATAATACTGTTTCATATATAGCTCTTCCTCGTGTGACTTTGTGTTGAACGGACGTGTCGAAGTGTATAATTTTACTTTTAATAAGTAATTGAAGTTTTGTTGGCCTACGCCCTCGGCCTTCGCCCCGACTTGATTGGCGTGCCTGTTGATAATCTGGAGTCCTATTACTTCGCGTCGAACGAGTAAGAACGAAAATATAAATTTTATTGAGTTTCGCTGGATTCGAACACCGAGTTTTTGACGGTTGCGCTGCTGAGTTTATCCGTTGCCCAACTGCGCCACAAAAACATTATCCGTAGCGGCGAATATAACTGCCATACTTGAACCGGAGTGCTACGAGCTACTACGCGCGTGCGAGTTACCGCGCGGCGTTACATCAAGCGTTACGAATCTGCTACGAACTACTACGACTGCATAGCCGATTTGTATGAATCTTAACTCCTTCCCCTCGGACCGCGCAAGCGTTTAGTCGTGTTGGCCTGAGTAGGATTGTTTTCCTATTTTTTGTAAATAGGTTAATAAGTATAATTATTACCGAAGATGGATTCGATGATGGATAAATCTGTATCAGATAGTGAAATTAACATGCTGGGTACAAGTCATGTGACTCCACCTAATTATGTATTCCAACGTACTAAAAGGAGTAGAGAAGATATGGATGAATCCATCTCCACTCAGCTGGCTGATATTAAAGATGAAATGAAAAAAATGATGACACTTTTGGGAACAAAACAAGAAAATGAATTTAGGCAGATTAACTCGACTCTTAAAGGAATTCAGCTTTCAAACAGCAACATCGAAAGTTCGGTTGCATTTTTAGCAGAACAAAATGAAGAATTTAAGAAAAAAATAGACACATTAGAGAACCAATTAAAGGAAGACAGGAAGTACATTATAATTCTTGAAAACAAAATTGAAGATATGCAACAGGGAAATCGGAAATGTAACTTAGAAATAAAAAATGTGCCAAGAAATAATGGTGAAACTAAGGAAGACCTTGTGGAAATGGTTATGAACCTGTCACAGAATATTGACTGCAATCTTAAAAAACTAGATATAAAAGATATATACAGAGTTCGAGGAAAAAATACTGATAAACAAAATACTCCTATAGTAGTAGAAACCGGATCTACGCTTTTGAAAACTGAATTGCTTAAAAAGGTTAAGGCTTTCAATACACGAAATAAGTCTAAATTGTGTGCTAAGCACTTGGGTTTTAAGGTTCAGGAGGAGACACCCATTTTTCTGTCCGAGCATCTGACCATAAAAGGATCTCGTCTCTACTTCCTCGCCAGAGACTTAGCAAAATCCAATGCATACAAATTCTGTTGGACTTCTTATGGCAAGGTCTATATTAGAAAAGATGAACACTCGCCTATTATCATCATTAAAAGTGAAGAGCAGGTACATCAACTCCTTCTAAAAAAATGACTAGCAGTACATAAACCTCGTTTACAGTGCCGATCTGTGAAGCCTTCGTTTTCGTGTCCATACCAACTGTCCTTGCTTAATTTAACTGTATATTTTTTCGTTTTATTAGTTTCCTTTATTACACACCAGAACGTAGTTCTGTTAAATTATCTTAACGATTGTACCATTCTTTTAACATACACTGACACATATTACACACTTGACTACTTTATTAATGTTACTACACATACCCAACTCACAACTTTCGCACATCCCTCGTTAGCAAATAATAGCGTGATTTATTCCATTTATTTATTACACATACTTTTCCCTCAGTTTCATAAGATGTATAAAACAATAATTAATGACGCATATATTTATTTATACATTTTAAATGGGTGAGTCTTTAAAAACCATAGAAGAAATAGACAAATTAGAAATAGCTCATAGCGTTCAATGTGATACTTCTGATCTGAGTAGCCATGTTCATGTAAAACAGAATGACCTGACAATCATGTCACAAAATATCAGAAGCATATATTGTAATTTTGATGATTTTTTAGTAACTGTCTCAAGCTTTAATTTTGACCTCGATGTATTAATTCTAACTGAGTGTAGACTTGATAGTAATAAGCCTATTCCACAGATATCTAATTACGACTCTTATTTTACTACTAATCAATTAAACCAAAATGACGGGGTTACTGTATATATCAGATCTTCGTTAAATGCTAAAATAAAGGAGATAGAACTAACTCATGCATCTTGTATTCAAGTAGATATATATAATAACATACTGCTGTGCATATATCGCTCTCCATCAAACACAAACCATGAACCTTTTCTAAACTCTATTAGCGCCCACCTAGAGGCAATCCCAGCTCATAAAAATATTATAATAGCTGGTGACATCAATATCAACATTAGACCAAGAAATCTAGAGCCTTCTCATGAATACAGGAACAGAATAAATTATACTAACATGCTATCAGAATTTAGTATACTTCCTGGTCACACATTACCCACTAGGGAACGTGCATGTTTGGACCATTTCATGTTAAAATTAGATAGAAATAAAACTTCAGCATTCATTGCAGTACTACCTACAACTACTACAGATCATTTTACCACATTCTTATGCCTATCTCAAATTAAACATCTTCATAAATCAAATAAGACTTTAAATAAATTAGATTATGAAAATGCGCGAAAGGACTTACAAAATACGAAATTAGCCGATTTACTATATCTTAATGATCCTAACCAATTAACTGAACTTTTGTTGGAAAATTTAACAAACTCAATTAAGAACAATACTATTACTGTTAAAATACCCAAGAGCAAACGAACTTTAAAACCGTGGATTACCACCGGTATTCTCAAGTGCATAAATAATAGAAATAGACTACAAAGGAATTTAAAGAATGATCCATACAATGAAATATTAAAAATAACTTATTACAGATACAGGAACTTTTGTAACAATTTAATAAAAAAAATGAAAAGAAAATATGAAAGAGATCTAATTACAAATTCGATGTCTGACAATAAATTACTATGGAAGAATATTAAAAAAATTACATACTCAAATCAATCTAAAGCTAAGAACACAGAATTAATAAATGCTAAACCTTCATCTTCTGAGTCAGCAGACTTTGTCAATAAGTTCTTCGCAAACATCGGCAAAGAACTTGCTCAACAAATTCAACTCACGCAACAGTGTTCTTCAAATAATCATAATGCTAGTAGAACTTCGCCACAATTAAATTCTTTTGTACTATTAGATGCAGATTGTGACGAAGTTTATAGTGTATTAATGAGCCTTAAATCGAACAGTACACCTGGATGGGATAATATCCCAACTAAGTATTTAAAATTTGTAAGCAATGATATCGTTCCTATCATTACACATCTAGTCAACCTCTGTTTTGACAAGGGAATCTTTCCTGCCCCACTTAAACGTTCCATTATTGTCCCTGTTCACAAGGGTGGGGATAAAGAGGACGTTAATAACTACCGGCCTATATCCATTCTGCCCAGTATATCTAAAGTTTTGGAAAAGTTAATAAACAATCGACTAATTAAATATCTTAATAACTATAACATTCTGTCTCCGTCACAATATGGATTTAGAAAAGGAAAATCTACAGAAGATGCAGTTAATTCTTTGAGTTCATTGGTGACGGAACATATGGATAAAAAGAGTAAGTGCTTAACAGTGTTCCTTGATATCAAAAAAGCTTTTGACACTGTTTCTATCCCTATCCTTGTGAACAAGCTACAAAGTATTGGAATTCGGGGAACACCTCTAACTCTTTTTGAAAGTTATCTTTCTGAGAGAAAGCAAAAAGTCAAACTGGAGGAGCATTTAAGTGGGGATACAGAGGTTACTTACGGCGTGCCTCAGGGCAGCGTATTAGGACCAACCTTGTTCCTAATTTACATCAATGATATATGTAACTTGGGGGTAAATAAGGCCAACATTTTCTCATACGCCGATGACACGGCGGTTGTCTTTGCTGATGTCTCCTGGGAAGCTGTAAAGAAAAGTGCTGAAACAGGAATGAAACAAATATCATCTTGGTTAAAAAAAAATTTGCTATCACTAAACACAATTAAAACGAAATACATATGTTTCAGTATTTACGATAATAATCAGCCAGCTGAACATTTTAATATCAAGATACATGATTGTAATGACACCACTGACTTAAACTGTAACTGTCCTTGCATTGATAAAGTCACGCACTATAAGTATCTAGGAGTTGTAATGGACCAGAGACTTTCCTGGTATCCCCATCTCGAGCAACTGGCTGGAAGAATGAGGAAATTAACTTGGATCTTCCGATCAATGCGGCATGTGGTTCCTAGAAATAATAATCGTGATTCCAAAAACAACCTACTGATTAGGATATACCTAGCACTTGTTCAATCCATCTTGTCGTACTGCATTTCTGTTTGGGGTGGCACAGCAAAGACAAAATTTATAAACGTTGAGCGGTCGCAGCGTGCCTTACTTAAGACCATGTTCTTTAAACGACCACGGTATCCTACTGAACAGCTTTATCTTGACTGTGGATTGCTCTCGGTAAGGAAATTATTTATAATGAATATAGTTTTAAAACAACACAGGATCTTACCTTATGTTACATGTAAAAAAGAAAGTAGAAGAAAACGTAATGTAGTCAAAGTGCCGAACACAAAAACAAAATTTGCTTCTGCACAGCATTGTAGTCTTTCTGCTAAAATTTATAATTATATTAATAAAGAATTAGACATCTATCCAAAAAAATACAATGAATGTAAAAAGATGATTCTTACGTGGTTAAAACTTCTTGATTATCAGGGAACAGAGTTATTTTTGCAACAAATTAAATAAATACTAACAAAATTTATTTACCTTAAATACTATTTGCCTAAATAATAATTTTGAAAGCATTTACATCACCATTTATACATCTACGTATTCGTTTTTCCACCATAGTTTACCCTACACACGCACTCATACACAAAAACGCACACATACACACAAACACATACACACACAACTTTTTTTTTTTTTTTTTTTTTTTTTTTTACACGCACAGAAACACTTAAGAATGTGTTTGTCATAATCTTTTACTTAACATAATCTTGTAACTATTTTATAATATATCTTAAATTGACGTAATGGAAGAGCGGTGTCTCCTGGTACAGGCATTATTTGCTTAAAAGGAGACTCCGGCCACTTATTAATGTAAGATGAAACTTTTTTACTGAAATAAATATTATTATTATTATTATTATTATATATTTTTCTTCATTTAAAGAAGCCTTTTAAATCAATCTGCTGATAGATTGGGCTGAATAATTTTTATAAGGTTTTTTAAAGGTCAATTTAAATATGTCAGGTCAGGTAAATTTCTAGATAATACCCTCACTAGCGCATAAAATGGTCAACTCGTCCAAGTTATCCCTAGAAAATTATACAATTCCTTTAACTCATTGGTAGCTCCGTGAAATGTTGTGCCATTATCACTCAACATTTCAACATTGTTTGAAGGCTGCTAGAAAGTTATTAGTTTCTTATCTAGATACCAGCCCTACGTGAACAACCTTGCTTGGTTGCTGAACATACACTGAAACACTGCAATATAGCATTTAATTGCCTTGTCGTCCTCTCCTGTCTCTGATAATTAATGGACCTGCGTAATCAACGCTCGTCGATACAAAAGGAAGTGCGGGGTTCACCCTCGATGGTGGTAAGTTCAACTTAGCATTACTAAGTTGCTATATTTATTTTAGGCTTGGTTCTGAAGCATGTGATACATTTATGCACGACTTTATTTACTAGTTGCTTCCCTTGCTCTGGCCAGTACTGTTCACGTAGTAATGATAGCAATAATTGTAGGCCTGCATGCAACGATCGCTAATGCAATTCAACAACTATTAATTTGGTAGGTGAGTGGTTTCGTGGTAAAAATATTGAGTGTTTTTTTATCAAAGTATAGTTAGTAGGCTTAACCAACCACCCACACGCACAATACCATTTTCAATGTAAGGATGCAAGCATAATAGGGTCGATGACCTCAGTAACTGTTAATGTGCAAATATTACTAATTTATTAAAGGATTCATTTAATTCATGTGCTGATAATGAGTTTGCTAATTTATTTCCCGGTTTTTGCAGTTGTAAATAAATCTTAACACACATTCAAAGCAACGTTTTATTTTTTTAATATTTGACGCGTTCAAACAACTTATTAAACACATTACCAATTGTTTCTCTTGAATTGGTAGAAGCGGATTTTCCAAAATACATCTATTTTGGAATAAATCGTAAAATTGGCTTATCCGACGACTTCGTTTACGATTCATAATTTTTGGTGAAGTAATATTAATGAGGTACGCATTTTGTACACGCACGCACCGGCAGTTGTTCGTGCCGGTGACACCATTTTATAACATCAAGTTGTATCCTCCAACTAAAGTACTTACGGAGTTGCATTTGATGCCACATCTTCTGCTAATACTGAACTAAATAGATAGTACTTAATATATAGCTAGAGTGTTCAACCTATTGCTATGTCTAGTATTGCTGACCTTGATTTTGTTTTTTTCGATGACTTAATTACTACAGATCAAACATCGTGAGATGTACACCTGAACAACATCAAAATCGAAAAAAGTGAGATTGACTCAAATGACGAAGACATGCATAGTTTTATGGGCAATTTAGATTGTATCAACCTTCAACATCTGGTGCAAGTAAAAACCTTAGGAAAAATGCCACAACTGAATATTCTCATTTATGGATCATTCAACCCAGCAAAGTGTTGAAAAAGAGTTGTCAAGAAATAGATTTCACGAAAAGGGTAAAGACTAAGGCACCAATTACAGGAACAGAAAATAGAGTGAGATTCAATCTTCTCAACAATTAGAAAGAAATTGTAAATGCATAAATCTGATCGGTTCCAAAATAAGGGTGAAGCTAGAGAATGTACGACAGGTTCAATCAAAGAGTTTAAAGATAGTAATTACACGGAAGTTTACGTGAAATTTTTGTTATAAACAGAAACATCGGCGGCCTTAGGGGGGTGGCGAAGTGGGGCCTCGCTCTTGCAGGGGCCTCGCATCAAGCAAATTAAAAAAAAATACAGATTTTCTTTAACTATAATTTTTTTATGTAAAACTTTTGATTTTGGTTCTTAATTATTTATTAAGGTTATAACATAACAGTGAATTAAAATAAAGTTAGTTTACTAATTCATTCATGGTAACACTTTGAAACGCATAATGTTTATTGTCATAAGTTCAATTGACATACATCATATGGCATACAATTTAATAAGCATAATAGTGTTTAGCAAAGTTATTATTACGCATAAACATAATAACGCAGATTTTTTGAAAGGCATAATAATAAAAGCCATAATCATATAAATGTATATTTTCATTTGCCATATTTTTATAAAGCACACTTTGAAACGCAGATTTTAATTGAGGCTATAACCCACAATTTTTGGTGGGTACGGTTTTGGTGTAAAATACATTCTTTACATTATAATCTTTTAATACAATAGTGGCGTAAGGCGTACATTTGTAAATTAGCGGAATTGGGGCCCTGGAAATGAACAGGACTAAGTGGGAGTAGGTCATTAGGGTCTGCTGAAAGAGGAGATATAGGTCGAGAGGTAAGGACAGCTTCTATTTGTGCTAACACTTAGCACTTCCTCGTATGTGAGGTTAGCGTTACTTACTACGATCCGATGCAAAATAAACTTACAGGATTTGATTCCCGCTTCAAAATAACCGGCTTGGTGAGACGAATACGGACAATTAAGGTAAATTCGATTGTTATTTGAAAAATCAATATTAAAAACCTAATCCTTCCTATTATGACGTTCCGTTACGCGTTTCGATTCAATACTATAAATACTAATACTAATGACACTTAAATGGAAGGAATCTTAATAAATTAAGAAATAGCCCTTTTTTCCTTTATTAGAAATGAACCAGAAAGAAAATTATTGTATTAAATAGATATACCAAACTTGAAATTGGGAAAAAGGAACAATATGACCTAAATCACAATACGGCGCCGTAGCGACGAAACCAAGAACCATCAATAGATGTCGCTAGGCGTTCGAAAAACCCAATCAATTACAATGTTATCAAAGCTGCAAAAAAAGTAGCTTGCGTAGAATTTGCGTCCTTACACCAGGCTATTTGACTCTTGTTTCTTTGGGTTTTCTTCAAAAAGGAGACTTTTCTGAATGTAAATATTTTCGGGACTTAATAACTGACCAATAGTCCAATAACTCCATTTGACTATTTTTAGCTTCCTGCTCCTGTCGCTCATTTCCTTTCTTTTCTCCTAAAGTCACTTGTGGTAGTTTTTTTTTTACCTACACCTTTTCCTTTCCCGTGTTTCTTCCATTTTTCGAGTAATTGTCTCCAGGCTGCTTTCATTGGTCTAACAAAGTCCAAATCTAATGGCTGTTTCGGGTGTGTTGAGTTAGCGGGCAGAAATTTGAAGTGTATATTTTTGTCTTTACAGAGCTTGATTAGGTCAGCCGAAAGGTGGGAAGATAAATTGTCACCAACCAAAACCTTTTTGCCTGGCTTTTTTTTTTAAAAATGGCAACTTCAAAAATATTAACCCATATAGCAAATATATCTTCATCAAGCCATCCGGGCTTACTACGATTATATCTTGCAGTGTTCAATTCAATTGTCAAAGAAAAAAATAAGATTGACCATTCGTGGTACATCTCAGACCAAGCGAAGCAGAAAATTGTTTGTAGGTCCTAAGTCAGGTTCCCCAGCTGGGCTTGATGTTAGGTCTTGGCCAGAGTAAATTTCGAACTTGTAAGCAAATTCAAAAACACTGGATAAAACATACAATTTGAGTCCCCACTAGTAGGGTTTGTTAGGTAGATATTGTTTAATAAAATGTCCAACTTTAGCTAAACACATCTGCTCATCTATTGATAGCCTCTGGTGTTTAGTTATGCTAGAAAAAGTCTTATTCAGTCCATCAATTATGGGCCTAACTTTGTGTAAGCGATCATGGCCTGGTTGGTCAACTAGAGTATGTCTAATATTATCATTATAATGTATGTACTTTTTAATCTTTTCAAAATTGTTTACAGTCATAACCTGTTTCAGTGGATCATATAAATCATAAAATCAATAAATGATGCTCAGAACACTAAATATAATTTATGTTTCTAAAGATCTTTGCCATTGTTATAAAATACATACCTTATCTTCAACGTTCACAATTGATATAGTGTTTCATCCTGTCCTAAATAGGCGGAGTAATCTCAGTTCCAATACTAAATTACGCATTTAAACTACTCCAGAGCGGCCGTGTATAACCTATGCCTGTCCTACATGGAGCGCCACATGCCAAACTAACCATCGATCACTGCAGATCATACAGAACAAAGCCTTAAAAATTGCATTTAATACTCCCTTTCTCACAAACTTACGTAAGCTCCATGAACAGATAAACATTCTAACATTGCATGATTTTATACTTAAATTAACTCTTCGTCTAATAAACAATGCTAAATACCACAAAAAAGTACTCATAAATCATATTTTTAGTAAGTAACATTAATCCACACATCATCCCAAAATCAACTTAGATGTCGATATTCAAGGCATCTAATACTTTGTACATCACTACGCCCGACGCTGCCCATTGTGTCGGTGAGCCTATACATTGCGCATCCAACCGGTCAATGCAGACAGCGCCAGCACCTTTGTTGCGCATACTGCGAGAGGTCTAGCTAAAATGGACGAGGCGTAAAATATATGATTACCTCCTCCCAACGATATTTTTATTTAAATCATGATTTGTCTGTTGTGGGATATTAATTGTGTCTTTCAAAATTGATTGAGATTTATTGGTTCTTGTTTATCGCTTATACCACATAAAGTACCACCTGTAATCTATTTTTGTTTGTGTAATTGTGATAATAATATTATCAAAATAAGTAGTACTTACTGTTTTCGAGTTTACGCGAACACTATACATTGAAATGAAAGATAGAATAGAATAAGTAGTACCTACCTGTGTTTTTTTTAATATGAAGGATTTTGTCCATTAAAAGGTAGGTGAATCGCTAAACTAATATTAAGTAATTTAATTATTTTAATGTATATCAAGCAAGTTAGTATATGATATCATCTACTATGATTGGATGAAATGACATGTCGAACCTTATTTCAATAATTTTGTATAAATATACAGAGTGTTGATTTCAATACGAGCGAAATTTATAAAAACGACTCATGATAGCATATAGAACAAGCATCAGGAACCAATTAATAAAAATAAAAAAACTGAAATTTTAAGCAAATATTTTCTGTTAAACCTTACTGCACTGTGGCGTTAGATACTGCAACTGCTTGCACCCCGTAGCAGGCCCAGTCAAGTCATGTATGAAATTTGCGACAATACCTACTTGGGATTGTTCTGTGTTGCAAGTATCGCATATTTAAATAAAATCTAGTGCTCTAAATTTAAGTGCGGGCAGCACTGTTAATCACCTTTTTTGCGATGTTAAAATAAGTTTACTAAAATTTCATTTGGTAGTTTTTAATTTCGTTGTAATATTATTATTTTTTTTTAATAAAAAACCGAACATAAAAAGTTTTGATAAAGTTTTTCTGAAATAAAAATGTAAAAACTGATATAATTGAATTTTTATTTGATTAAGATCGTTTATTAATCAATCTTATAAAAAAGTGTAGTAGTGTTGGTTTACAAAAATGGCAACATTACTAGAACTTTGAATTTCAATAAATTTAAATTACAAATGGCTGCCGTTTTTATGTTTGCAATAACAACAACGTGCTTATTGTGTTTCATTGAAAATAGCTTTTCTCACGTGATAAATTCTTTGACCCGGTTTTACATTGACTTTAGCGTGGAGTTTAAAGCGTTATTGTGCCTTTTTACTTGTGAGAGATACATTTTTATACTGAGTGTTTTACTGTGTGTGTGTACAATAGTTTTGTTGAAAATCATGGGAGATAATAACTGTAATCATTAATGTTTAAAATTTTTAAACCTCGTTAGGACCCAGACATCAAATTGTGTAGGTTCCCGTATACGGGACCTACAAATATACTGCGGTAAATAATCATCACAAACATCATAACCTCTTTTACCATACATAATTTGTACCTATAAAGTCTAATTTTACTGTCGCTTATTTCCAGTTGTGAATAATGGGATAAGGATACCCTCTGACCCAAAGTACTGTTTCCCTCAAGGATCATAGTCGTCTGCAGCTAAGGATACCCTCTCACCCAGACTTTCAATAAAAATACTATGATGAACACAATGCTAAGCTTATGTTCTCTACATTTCAAAAGGTCTTCATTCATAAATTTTGCTGAAAATACTGTTTATGGCAATGAACATGTATGAGGTATGTTCAAATTTTATAAATTTTATTTGTTCCTTCACTATCTGTACTGTATTTACAGCTTGTGTCAATGCAGATTACATGTTTTGTAAATTGTGTGCAATCTAAAAATTTATTTAATATGATGTTATAGTGTTAGCATACTTTTAGGTACTCTTAATAATTAAGATTATTAACTAAATGTATACACAAGTAAAGGCATTTAATGAACAATAGCGGACCCAGCAGACGTCTTATCTGGAAGCAGTGTCACCTAGCAGATTGATATTCAAACCAGCCAAATAATAAAATATGAAATAAGACATCTTTAAAATTAAATAACACTGTTGCAAATATATGTTTTTAATATTATAATTTTTAATTTCAGATTGTGCCAACCTTTGATATGATAGCTCAACATAAAACATCATACTTCTACCACCTACCACCACTACGGCCAATGCTATACTTGGACTATAAAAAAAGGCGTCTTACAAATACTCAGAAGGTACATGTGTAAATAAATTTCAATTAGAGATTGTTGAAATGTCTAATTTATTAACCTCTGAATGCACCTACATTCAAAGGTTAATAAATTTGACTGGACAGAATAAAAATAAACGTTTTCAAAATTAACTTTTATGAGACCAATAACACGTTAGTCTGCTCGTGACCATGTTGAAAATGTTGATTTTTATTCTGTCTGGTAGAATTTATTAATCTTTGAATGTGGATACAAACTCGAAATTACCTTTTATAACAAACGCTGTAAAGTGCTTGAAGTGTCGGGTTAAACTAAATTTAACAATTTAAGCGAGGTGAAATCCATTTCCATGTATTAGTGCACATAAACAGTAGAAATCAACTGTTATTGCAGTAACTGGTTGCAACAATCTTCAAAATGTTGTTTCTACATTGTCAAACTAAGATTTAGTAGGTATTAAATAATATACTAAATGACTAATTTTACAATTTCTTTCAATTTTTAGACAAAAGTTTTAGTCCAATGTTGTAATATAATGTTTGATGAAATGGTTATGAAAAGACATTTATGGCATAGCCAAAAATGTGTAATAGAATCTGAACCTTTGTTTTAAGTTGAAAAATTTACTACACTGTTAAATATTATAGCAATAATTACTATTAAGCCTATTATTTTGTGTCTAAAGGCTGCTTAAAGGATACAGGCAGAATGGTGTCACCGTAATAGGTTTACAGTATGCACAAAACTTCAGCTTCTTTAACCCTTAATTAGGCGCGCCTAAAAAGTTGCATCAGAGGTCGCATGGGGTGTTTAGCACCCCCAATCAGTAAATTGAAATAAAACACGAAATACATGCAAAATCAGACTTTTATTAATAGGAACATTTGAACTTACATCTTTATAAACTTATAAACTTCTTTTTACTATAATCAACATTTTCTTCTTAGTAAAAAAATAACTTTCTGTAAGTGCTAGTTTTCTTCGTAACAATTTTGGCAGACAACAATCATATGGTCATTGCACACATGTTTATGGCACTTAGAGCATCCAGTTTTTGTTTTTCTATCCTTAGTTCTTGGACAAATATGACACCTTTTGTATGACTGCGATCTTCCTGTTCCAGAAAAAGATTCTTGGTCCTCAATATCATGATGACTTTTTAGTCGTTTTTGCAGCGGTCGTGGTAATGTGGGTATGCCTGCTCTTGAAATTTGGTGAGGTTTGACTAAATCGACAGCCAGTCTCTTCAAAAATACTCTTCGCTGTATATTGAAGTCAATTTTAGACTTATAAATTACGTAGGAATTGATACCTGTGATATTAAATAGATGAAAAAAAATCACCATCGGCCATCTTTTGGTACGTCTTCCTACATTATAAGTGGCGCACATTTGATCATTCGTATCTACTCCTCCTTTGGTTTTATTATAATAATGAATAATTTCAGGCTTATTTTTGTCACCCTCAACATTATCATTATGATGCATTGTCGATAAAAGCAGAACTGCTTTTCTTGGCTTCGACACATATGAGCACAAAGTCATATCTTTTTGGAAACCAAACAAGCTAGAAGTCACTTTTCGTGTTTTTTCCGGGAGGAAACACTTTGGTATTTCAGGCTTATTCTTTCTCAGTGTGCCCACCATAGTTAGCTTATGGTCATCTAAAAGCGATTTGGCCAATGGAATACTAGTAAACCAGTTGTCCATCGTCACATTTCTTCCAGTCCTGGAAATAGGTTCTATCATTCGTGTTACTAAACTTTTGGTATCAGAAGGAAGTTTGAATGGTCCATCAGGTTGTACTCCGACATAAACTTCAAATTTTTGTAAATAGTAAGTTGCCGAGTCCACTAGAGCAAAATGTTTGATTCCATATTTGGTGGGTTTGCTTGGCATGTACACGACGCCACAGAATCTACCTCGAAAACCGGGTAACTGCTCATCAATTGTTACATTCTCGGACATACTACAACATTTCTGAAAATTGACATTCATCAAATTGCAGAAGTCCCTTATAGCTGCCAGTTTATCTAATGATTGTCTCTCATCTCTTGTTGTTCGGCTGTCGAATCGTAAACATCTTAGAATAAAAAGAAATCTTTTGCAACTCATTGTGTTTGAGAAAAATTCGATTCCTGTATTATCAGTAGCCCATAAATCTTGATAATTTAAATGCGATGAACGAAGAACTCCTGACATATAAAGCAGTCCGAAAAATGCGAGTAACTCTTCATAACAAATAACTTTACAATCACGTTCTCTCTGGAAGTTGTTTTGAATCGACATTATATATTCGTTCGAGTAAGTCAGGATAAGATCTATAGCTTCTCTTGAAAATATACTCAGAAAAGCATCGCTCAAAGTGTTCATTTCTCTAGCGGGCCCTCTAGGTCCAGCAGCTTCTGTCACAATATTAGCACTAGGAGTTCTTACCCTGGAGCGCGGTGGATGTTTGAACCATTTTATATCTCTATTTTTTCCGAGATAAAATGATCCATTACGTTTGTTATGACTTTTAGAGGAACTAGCAAAATTTCGTAAAGGGACCTCATCCTCACTACTCCACTGATCATCCAGTTCATTTTCGCTTTGCTCTGATTCACTGTTATGGTCACTCTCTATAAGTTCATGATCTTGCTCAGTCTCAGATTCACTATCGAAAGCCTCTTCTTCTTCTAACACCACCTCAATTTCCTGTGCATTCAGTGGACGTGCCATTTTACTGTTCACCTATAACAAAAATACTACAACATAACCTCAAAAATAACATTAATCTTCTTATTTGTCAAAATACAATGTTTTAAAAAATAACTAATAAAATTAATATACCTGCAATTTGGACCACGCAAACAGTCACCTGGGGTGTCGAGCACCCCAAACGCGCTCCCTAAACCCAACCAACCACAACCGAGCGCAGCTCGTAACTGAATCGTGTACTTTACACTTATTTACGAAGCTACCTAAAATAACAGCGCGCTAAATTCAAATTTTAAAATGTTATGATCCTGGAAACCTGCTTTGGGGTGTATGACACCCCACGCGACCAATTAAGGGTTAAAAAAGAAGATACAAATTTTTTCTGTGTTTTTAATTGCACCATATTTCTTTTCCAGGTTCTGCAAAATAGCTTTGAAACTGAAATGAATATTGCAGACTGTTGATGTACGGAGGAGTTCAATGGGCGGAGTAAACAGGACAGGACAGTTGACTGTTCCGGGAGCTTCCAAATATTCTCCTTTTTGTTACTTTCATAGTCAGGAAATTGTGTCAATTTTTGATCCACCGCATTTACTATAATGTTTTATAAATATAAAATGTAAAGCCAGTATTCAATTATTAAATACTTACAAAACACATCTAATACTCAAAACATAAATATGTGATTTAATTTCAATTAGAGATTGTAGAAAATTTTACCATCTAAGCTAAATTACCCAAAAGTACACTGAAAACTCTTTATTTATCAATTGTGGATTCAATTGTTTCTTATGCTCTTGATTGCTATGGATTAACATGTTTATAAATTACCAATAAGATTTCTTAAGTTACTAGTAGACAATAGAACAAAAAGTAAATGCAAAACAGACCATATGAAATTATTTAAAATATGTAATATTCTACTGGCCAGTATAAAACAGAAATATTTATTCTCAGTTAATTACATGGCAATCAAGAGCATTGCCGATCTTTAATTAAAAACACGACCAGCAGACAAGGTCAATATCCTCTGGTAAGTTTGAAGTGACTACGGTAAGTACCTAATCATTACAGAGATAGAACAATAAAGAAACGTCTATCTTACGTACTTAATGGCTTAATGGAGGATATAAGACTTGAAGTTAACAAGAAAAAATTTCAAAAGTTTATTAAATGATTTTTTAATTTGTGACTGTCTATACTCTATATGATATTTTAACAATTTAATTGAAATTATAATATCAGTACATAAACTTCAAAAATTTTGTCTCAGGCGGGACTGGAACCCGCATCTCCTCACATACCGCTTAGCTAAATGATAAAGCACCGCGCCCGGTATGCGAGGAGATGCTGGTTCGGGTCCCGGCTGAGACATATTTTTTTCAAGTTTATATACTGACTGATAGTGACTGTTTAGTTATTTACCTATTTGGTTTACTTAGTTGAAATGTAGATTAAGGAGCATTTTTATTATTTTTATTGCAAATTCATTATCCTTTTATTTTTAATTCAATTCCATGCTATACTAAGAACCCACAGTCAAGCCGACTAGTGCCGGCTTTGTGGATGTATATGACTGTAAAACCTGTTTGTAAACCTTGTTCTTAAATAAATAAATAATAATCTGACAGTGTTCAAGGCGAAGGTATTTACATTTTGTAAATTCTGATAAATAATATTGTACTATTTATTTTTAAATACAGTGGAAGTGTTTTATACATCTTTTAAGGATAATGCACTGATAAAGTTTACTTTAAAAACTTGGTTTAGACAAGATTTTTGTAATGATGTAATAATTTTCAATGTAAACACTTATTTCAACTTATTGTAGTCCTTGATATCCAATACAAATTTAAAACATTTTTAGTTACCTAGGCAGTAGTTTCAAGTTATTCAGAAACACCCAGCCATATTTAAAATCATGTCCGCTTTACGTAATGTAAATTTGTATCTGTATTCTTGTTTTTAATGTGGTTATAAATTCAAAAGCGCGATCTTGTTATCGTTATTACGACATGTGATTACAACATAAAAAATTTTTTGGCCAGAATGTAAACTACTAGGTAAAGTTAATAAAGTCATGTAATATGTACGTTAGTTTTATTTGAAAAATCATAATTATAGCATGACAAGAAATGATTCAGATTCTTTCAAAATCATTCGTATTAGTCAATGTTAATTTAAAATAACATTGACTATTATGAACGATTTTGGAAGAATCTAAATCATTTCTTGTCTCGAATAAAATTAATTAAAACCTATTTAACCCTGCACCCATTCAAATTTCCCGCTCGTATTGTTTACTTGGGATGGCCAGAGATGGCAGTGTATGTCGTTTTTGTTCCTTCTATTTCTCTATGCAGTTGACGTTCTTCCCGTAGGGTAAATTGTGTTCTGTGGCTTGCACTGTACGCAAAGCACGGCATAAATCGCGTAGACAAGCGGTAGGTAGTACCTACCTACTAACTAGCCGTCATTGCTTGCTTATCCCTCTTTATCTGCCGTCTGCGTTATTCCCGAATGTGTAAATAGCTATTTGTAAAGGAACCGATATCACGTGCTTGGATTAGTTAATTACAAATTTCCTTTCCTACTTTAATCGGGCTAAGGAATGACAAACATACCTGAAAAGGAGTGGACTGTATGTTGTGGTGATAAAATGATAGGCGTGAATGTAAATGTAAATAATATATTATGAAAATGAGAGCACAAGAGAAATATAGTGACAGTAGCACAACGATATTTAACAATGACAAACCAAAAACTAAACCAAAACAGTACTTTTTGAATATAAATCAAAAAAGGAATACAGACCAAAAATAATCAAAATAAGGTTTGTAACAATACCTAAGTACCTAAGGGCGATCAATCGGGAACCGAACGAACCTCAAACTTACACTATCTGGGTATCTTAATCTAGCTAGGTCAACCTAAGAATTAAGTATTTTTATGGCTTAATGACGCCAGGTCATCTGGTCGCTCACGATTTGAGCCTTCAGTCGGGAATCGAACCTAAATCTTTTTAGATCTTAAAATATTAAAAATTAAAATTAGTTTTAATTGTTTAATGAGCAAAAGCCGTCGTGCAGGAAATCGAACCCTGAGCTTTCATGCTGATTTAGCCTAACCCTTTTTAAAAATTAAAAATACTAAATTATTAAATGACGTGAGTCTGCAGTATTTTCGACGTACTTAAAATTTTGGAATCAACTTATTGACAACGATGTATCTTATTACCTCCTTGTTTGGACACTCTTATTTACACTAACCTCAAAAAAATTTTGTAGTTGCAACTTATTTATTTTCAACGATTTATCTTAATAGGTACCTAGTTTTTGTACACTTTTATTTTCACTAACCTTAATTAATCTTTGAAGTGGCCACCAGACTAAGCAATACAATATCTAGCACTGCGTCTGGTGTTCCTTTTCAAACTGTTCAACACAACACGATTTTGTTTCACTGTGTAGAATGCACTCACTATCCTTTGTCTCAACTCGTCAACACTTGTCGATTCTTCAGTGTACACTAATCGTTTTAGATCACCTCTCAAATAAAAGTCTAAGGGCATTAAGTCTGGGGACCGTTGTGGTGGCCAAGGCACCGGTCCAGCACGCCCGATCCACTGATTTCTAAATTAACGATTTAAATAGTCTAGCACTTTTAAACCACAATGAGGCGGTGCGCCATCGTGCTGGTATATTAAGTTGGAATGGAAATACAAAGGCATGTCTTCCAACATCCCGTATTTATTACGACGTTTTCCATAGTTCCTAGTATGTAGCATTGGTGAGGCGGCCTTCGATGAAGTAAGGTCCCAACAGCTGATCCCCTACTATCCCAGCCCACAAATTGACACTAAAAGCCGGCGTCCTTGGTGCTCGCTTTCGGTTCCACCTCAAAGTAGTCCAAGATATCTTCTTGCAGTCTTACATCAAGACTATTCAAGACCGATACGGCCTTCCCAACCTCGAGCGTTCATGGAACTGTTCATGATCCCAAAGTCTCTGCGTTGCCGGGAGCATGACTGTTCTCTAAGGTCGTGGACGGTTAGGGAATGACTCACTAAACATCCTAAATAGCTTCACTCAAATTAATTATCATTTCAACTAGCTCAACGTTAGAATAATATTGCGTGATTTTCGCAAAAACACGGACAAGTTGCTTACGCGATGATTTCGTCACAACTGACCGCGTGAACTAGCGATGGGCGTTATTAACCGTAACTGGTTATTTAAGCAGTTACAAGCCCGAACAGTGATCACTAGTTATCCGCAACAACAATAACTAGTTACGATTCATAACGCCATTCACACGATCGAAATAGGAATCGCCGCATCATCGGTCTTCAATAACTGGTTTTTATCACAACGCTCTGAAGTTAAATTGATTTCACTCTTATGTGAAAGGTCTAGCGTAGATATTTGGTTGGCTTCACTCCTCACGCAAAATCACTGGTTTTACTCGTTACGACAAGTTGAAAACGAAGTTTTACATTGCACATCCCACACATCGTTTTGATTACATAAAGGAGTAAAACGAGTAATGTATAAAGAATCGAAAAAAAGAATCGCAACAAAAGAGTGATATCTTTGTTGCGTGGATGAATGAAACAACTATAGGACGCGAGCGTAAGTGTGAATGAAACAGGTATATGTTCGGCTTTCGGTCAGCAGCTCTCATCTACTCCCTCGCTTGTACTTAATGGAATTTGAGTCTTATTTTAAAGGGCAGAGATTCTTCAAGGATCGATCCGATATTTGATTTACTGAACTATTGACTTTGACAATTGTTTAATGCAAATATTGTCAAAAAAATTAGATCAGTGCAAGTTTGATTGATTGCTTCCGCTTTCACTCTGGTGCGCTATTAATAGTTGTTACGTGGCTGCGAATGCCATTTAAGTACCTACGAGTATATAGTTTTAGTACTTTAGAATAGTTTAGTGTATAAGTATTGTGTATATAAATAAGTGTTTATTGTGCTTTGTGACATTTTAGTGTAAAAAGTTAGTTTACAAAGACTTTTCTTTTGACTTTCTCTATTTTTGTGCATATAGTTAAGTTTCAAACATGTCCCGTGTGAATAGTAGCGTCTTGTGGGAATATTTTGAAAAAACTGACCCTGTAAATAGAAAAGCAAAGTGCTTGATTTGTGGCGCCTTATTTAGTTTCAAAACAACTACGGCAAACTTAAAGTCACATTTAAAGAACAGGCATTTAGAAAGTTACCGATTGGTAGCGACGGTCCAGGCTTCGACTTCAGAGGGGAATGCCGGGTCGATACCACCACCACCAGCAGCAGCTGCATCCGATACCATCCGACCACCACCTCCTACTGACCAAGCAGTAGCGTCTGGTTTAGGACTCGCCCAAAAGAGGAAACAGGCAAGGCTAGAGACGTTTATACCTAAAAAAATTACATTTGAACAAAAAGCTAAAATTGATAACGATCTTCTTTCGTTATTTTCGAAAGCTTTTCTGCCTTTCAGTCTGGTAGAAGAGGAACCATTTAAAATGTTTGCAAGGTGGATCCCGGGTTATGAACTACCGTCTCGAAAGCATATTTCTTCGGTGCTTATACCGCGGCTTTATGAAAAAAAGCGTGAGGAAGTCAAAGCTTGGCTCTCGGATGCGGGAATAAACAAAATTTGTCTGACTATAGATCTCTGGACATCCCGCGCCAACGAAAGCTACATAGCGATCACAGGCCACTTCATAGACACTGAATTTAAAATGCAGTCGGTTCTGTTATCTTGCGAGCATTTTCCCGATCGACACACCAGTGACAATATCAAAGAATTTTTAACCCAATCTGTTAGAGATTGGGAAATCGCAGGCAAAATTAATTTTGTCATTAGTGATAATGCCGCGAATGTCCAGCGAGCTTTACAAGATTTGGGGTGGAAGCACTTTGGCTGCTATGGTCATACACTGAATTTAATAGTGCAACATGCACTAACACCCGTTGCGGACACAATTGACAAGGTGAAGACCATTGTGCGTTTTTTCAAAAAAAGTCGTCAAGCCACGGAAAAGATTATGAAATATCAAAAAAATGACAACGAAGCTGTAATTCCTTTAAAACTAAAGCAAGACATGCCTACGCGGTGGAATTCCACATACCACATGATCACCCGATTTGTAGAATTGCAATCGGCAGTAAAAGCAACCGCAGCCGTGTTAGGAAAAGACTTGCCCATAGTAACTTTAGAGGAGTGGGCACTCCTTGAGCAACTTGCCCTAGTGTTAAAGCCATTCGATGATGTCACTTCAGCCATGAGCGCCGAAAAATACGTCACCGGTAGCTCTATTATTGCAATAACCAGGTGCTTAATAAAAACTTGCGACAAATTATTAATAGAATATTTGATACCATTGACGGACGAAAATTTTGTCAGTCCAGCGGCCACGGTGGCCACCAAAATAAGAGAAGGATTAGTTACACGTCTGGGCAGTGTGGAGAAAAACCCTACATTTTCATTGTGTACCTTTTTGGATCCACGGTACAAAATATCGGGGTTCGAAGATAAGCAAGAAGCAGGTCGCGCTAAAAAAAGAGTGCAGGATATGGTGCAAAGTCTGATTGCTAAGAAGTTCCCAAGTACCCTAGCCGCACAGCCAACTTCTTGCGAACCAGTAGCGTCAACATCAAAAGGCGTTTCACCGTGGAGCATTCTATCGGAAATTATAGCTTCAGGTAGACCTCAAGTCAGAAGTGGAACAGCTCTATCAAAGGCTATTCAAGAAGTTGATTTGTATTTAGAGGATGATATGTTAGAAGTACACAAATCAGATGGGAGTTGGAGTTGTCCCCTAGACTGGTGGAAAAATAACCACCAAAAGTATCCAAACCTTAGCACACTCTTCTGCCACTACGGGAACATTGTGGCAACATCTGTCCCGTGCGAAAGAATTTTTAGTAAGGCCGGGCAATTAATTACAGATCGCCGCACTCGACTCGACCACAGAAAAGTTGCCCAAATCATGTTTCTTAACGGGAACAGTTAAATTGGGTACCTACTAAGTACTTTGTACATATGTATTATTGTTTTTATTTGTTTTGTACATAGTATGTATATATTGTATGATATGTATATGTAAAATGTATATATTGATGAACCTGTACATACGTGGAAATTATGTACATACAATGAACTTTTAAGTACGCCTGTATTGCAGCTTTTAAACTTATTTATTTATTTTGACTCGCTTATCAATAAAATACTTAAATCGCAATACTGTCAGTCCTAAGCCTGGTAAAGTACGAAGGGAAGTTCATTATACATACATTTAATAAGACGTTTCCTAATGGAAACGTCTAATAAGAATTTTTTTGATGTAAATATAATCTAAATTTGGCGATAAAACTGCGTTAATTGTTAAATTGTTACTTTATAGGGATGGATTTGTAAATGATTTGTTAATTCTAATCATAAAATGTCGCCAAGCGAAGCAACGACGTATGGATACAATGACGATACGTGTGCGTGAAGTGATTAAGTTATACCTGCTATCTAACCTAACGTTTTAACCTTGTAATAATCACGTTTGCTTCAGAGCGTTGTAAAAATAACTAGTTACAAAAATCACTAGTTATGAAACCAGTTATTTGAAATCACATCACGGTTACGTTACGTTATCTCAAAAACCTATAACGACCCATCGCTAGCGTGAACGAGAGTAGCTAGGGCGGGCGGCGCGGCACAAAGAGATGCCGCCGCTTGTCGGCTTCTTTCGGCGCGGCTACTGGTCGGCGCGTACGCGCTAAACACAAAGATTGCGCTAACTTTGTACTTTGAAGGTATCGTTTGTTCGCACGCTCGGCGCCGCGCGTGCGGCGTCCTACTCCGCAAATCGAAGAGTCTACTTTAAAAAACCATGATTATTTAATAATTTAAAAAAAAATATTTTGAACTCTTTTTTTTATTGATTAAACTATCATGACGGAGATTTGTCGGCGCTTGTCTCCGCGCTGGCGCAATCCATTGTTCTCTTTGTCTTGGCAACGAGTGCGCCCTGGTACTCGGCATGAAAACTAGTAGAAAAGAGAATCATCTTTTATCAAAAAGTGTCCGTCAAAAGTCCAGGACTAAATTACAAGATGGTGCTAAAGTAGAAATGTAAAGATTAGTAAAGTAGATTAGAAATTTAAAGTATATTTTGATGCATGGTTTTCATAGTTGTAATCAAAAAAACTAATTAAAAGGCTTATTACAGGCAAACATAATAATTTATTATCAACAGTACAATAATATTGTACTGTTGATAATAAATTATTAGAAACAAATAGAAAATACATATTTTCAACATAAAATAAAACGTAGATTTTAACTTCAGTATTAAAGTAATAGGTGAAAATTTTATTATAATACTGTGGTGGGTCGAAAACAATAATCGCAATATTCATATCGTTTCCAATTCCAATCTTAACTAGCGCCACCTGTAATTTGCTATTTACAACAGGTGGACACTTTTTCTCATACAAGATGGTTCTCTTTTCTACTAGTTTTCATGTACTTAGCTATAAGCGGTCGTCAACAGTTGGTAACGTGTAGTTTTGTTTTTAAAAGATTCAATTTACAATTTCCTTTAAAACTTATTTACATTTATTTATAAACTTAATTGCAAAAATAAGATGTACTCGTACAAGACATAGACGTACGCAAAAATAATTTTCTTTTAGTTAAACCTAGTTGAGTTTAGTTTACATAAGGTTCTGCTTCTCGTGCTGATGGCATATCACGTTAACAGATTTACCTTTTTAAGTTAGTTAAGTGGATAACCTACAGAACGTAACAGCTGATGCTATTTTCTGTAAGTTTCGATAGCCAGTATTTCTTTTAAGTAAGGTAATTTTTAATTTTCATATAACAATTGATTCGATTCGAATATTTGATCAAGCGATCAACCAAGTATTCAAGTAAGTTAATCTAACTAAAACTTTTATGATAAATGAGACAATTTGTTGTCTTATGATGACCTGCTTTTATCACTTGCCTCCTAGGTGTAGTGTAATCAAGTTGTCATCTGCAAAGTTTAATTTAATTTAAAAAACAAAATTTCAAAATGTTGTTTATCTCTTTCGTCTGTTTGGTTCCGCAAGAAATTGTAAAAACCAAAATTCGTGGGCGGGAACAGTGATGTTGTCCTAGTACTCCATTCCCGTAAACGCCTTAATCTAGTGATTCGAGTATGGAACTCTGTGACCGAAGGTTCTAGGTTTGATTTCTAGGTCGAAAATAAAACATCAAATGTTAAAATAGCGGCTCATAAAGTCTGACACCTGGGTGTATCATTGCATACAAAATGGAGTTCTCTTACTTCATTCTGCCGGTTATTTTAACGATATTATGTGTATGGTGTATGCTCAAGGTCAATGTACAATGTATTTTACCCGATTTGCAAAAGTGACGAAAAATTTTTTTTCTTAGCTTCTATCTTGTTTTTTCAATAAAGAAATTAACTAATTAAATAATTATTGAGGATTGGCAGCTTAAGGTCGGAAATAAAAAAGTTTTTATTTTATACGGAACACACTAAAGAATCGCTACCAGGAGTAGCAGACAGGAGTAAATTTATCTATGATTTATGAGGTGATTGACTCGCGCAGCTGATGGAACATTGTGGAAATTTCGATAAATTCATAACGATATTTTAAAAAAACTTCGATATAAGTTTTTTCCGAAACTATGACAGCTAGAACAAAAGAGACAGCGCCAGTTATTTCAGTTTCATTCTCTTTCTATGGCGTTTCAGGCATTAGTCGTTTTTTTGAAACACCTTGTATATCAAAATTGATGGAACAGTAATTTCTAATAACTATATTTACACAAGGAGTTTATAAAAATTACATAAAAAAGGTAAGTTTAATCTTAAATTGGCTAAAATACAGTGTCTCCTAACCGAAATTTTGATGAATTTAAACAATTAAAAAAAAAGTTAGACAAGGTGGTTGCCAGCGGCAACGATGTCTGCCGAAAAAACAAGAAAATTTTAATATTGGTGTCAAAATTAGTAAACAAATAAAATTACAAGAAATTATAAGCTAAATGATGATAATAAGATAATAATGATAATGAGATGTAACAGAAACAAAAGGTATCTACATACCACAATGGGAACCCACTACTTTGGCAAGTGTCTTATTAAGTGCTGGTAAATATAATCCGAGAGTTTGTCTATTCATAATTTTAGCTTTATTTTTATAGCTGTAACAAACCGTATGTATTCGGTACTGAGTAACGGGTACTCTGTGTAGTACCGAGTAACGAATCGTTACTCACGAATACATTTCGTTACTCGCATTTTCCGTATTAGGTCGCAAAAGTATCATTGATGCGTGTGTTGTAACGTTTGCTGATCGTATGTTTTATGAATTCGTGCCTTATTCGGTTATTTGAAAAAAAAAAACAAGACAAAATGCACCTTAATTTTGTAATTTAGATGTATTTTATCTACATATTACGATTGATGCGACTCCGTGATATCATACTTTATGTATGATATCTCGTACGGAATACTACTCGATTTGTTGTTCCGCACTGTGTTATTAATGAGGTATCAAAAGTAACGAGTAACGTAACGATACGAAAGTAACTCTACTCTTTAGTAGAGTACTCTTTGTCAAAGTAACGAGTTCATACGGGTACGCAATATTTCGTTACTTTTACACCTCTGTTTATTTTCATTTATTTTTTGTTGCTTGATAGGACATATTTTTGCAACAGCGATGTGTTCACCTTTGCAATTTACACACAGGGGTTTATTTACATTAGTACATTCCTTAAATCAATGGGCTTCCGAGCAAATTGAAAACACTACTGCTCGTTTGCAGTGTTATGTTGAATGTCCGAATCCCATACATTTAAAACATTGTAACACTGGCCTTAAGTATTCGTTTACAGGTATGATGATACAAAGACAATAACATATGTGATCAGGAAGTATATTACCTAAGAACGTTAGCGATACTGTTTGCAGTGGAACAATACCTTCAGGAGTCTTCTTCATAAAACGCCTTACAGACAATATTTCCTGAGAGCAAATTAGTTTTTCATGTAAATGTTGGCATGTTAAATCTGTGGGAATGTGTTTGATAACACCAATACATTCTAAAGTGGATGCTGGAATAAAAGCGTTTATTTGATAAGAAGACAAGAATTTTGTGTTTGTAAGCAGGGATGTTGCATTTTTGGGATGGTCGAACATTACAGCATATTTTACTGCACTGACTCGTTTTATTTCTTTAACACCTTTGTTATACCTGCTAAAAATTTTGCTAAGATAGATAGGATCTTTGTTACCGATTTTTGTATTTTCGTCTGTGCTTTGAATATATACTGTAAATACTGTGTTCCTGGAGAGTTTTCAGGATGACTTCTAATATGATTCTCCTTAAAATATGGCATATGTTTATTGTCGTCTTCATCCTCAGAGCTGTTATGATCTGGTGGTTTCTTTTTTCTCTTTTTACAATAGTTTTTCACCGTGCCGCCACTTACAAAGCTCATACGAAGCACTTTATATGCTTTATTTCAAAGAAAATGGCCGAGGCTCCATACATAGTTTGCCCCAAAAGTTAAAATTCATGCGTCACGATAAAATCTAGATTTCTGGGTTTGTTTTTAAGCCTTATTTAACAATATATAGTAATTCGAGCCGTAGATAGTGGGGTTTTAAAGTTAAATGATGTTATAAAGATTGATAGGTTAGTCAATGCCATAGATATTTTTATATAACTTATGCAAGTTTAAAACTAAAATCTTAACAAAACTAACTATTTTGAGTATCCAAGTAATACATCTCAGATACTTTAGTATATCTAAGTTGTTGTTTTTGGTTATTTATGAGCAATAATGTGCATAATAAATAATATTCGATCGACTATCATTGTAACTTAATAAACAATGAATAGGAATATAAAATAACATGCCGTTTGACGAAATATCATTTATTTTATTAAATCATTGTCAATTAAAATGTCGTCAAGAAATAGACGCAGGTGGACTTAATCCGTCTGAATTAAATCTTCAAAAAACATAAATAACCATAACGTCTTAGCACCCAACAGTCCTGCTACCCGATTTACAATTACAATAATGCTGTCTTCTGTGTGTTCCGTTCTTACTGAATTGTAACATTAACAATATAAATAATAGACTTTACGGAAATGCCGAGAACTAATACGACCATGAATTAAAGGCCTAAAGACGTCATCGCTATCAGGTACTTCCAATTCCTAATAATTTCAATGCTAAACAAACCACCTTTTATAATGTAGGTACTCTCCTTAATACGATGGTGCCTGTTTTATTTGGGATGTCCCTAAAGCTATCATCTCCAACAGACTTATTGACAAACGAGAAATGGTGTTTAGATGTAGTAAATGGGCACTAATGATTCGAAAATTGACTCTATGTCAGTGCAAGTTATTTTATATTACATAATTATTAATTACCCAAATTAGACCAACAAAATTCTTCATTATGACAGGTTAGACAGACCGGTCACAGAGAATACTTGACATTTGACCTTTCTGAAATAATATAGCAAAGGCATTTTTCTGTACGGCCGAGAGTAACGGTATGTTACGCGTTTTATTTGTTTTTATTTTATATTTAAAGGCGAATACTTTTTATTAAGTGTGAGAAATATATATATATATATATAATCTGTAATTAGAATATTTTATTATTTAAATGTGTTTACCTTGGTTAACCATGTAAGATATTTTGAACGAAACTTACCTTTGGCTGAAAGTCTGGTTGTCTGAGCCGTAAAAATGTTGACATTATATTTTGTTTTCGGAAATGGTTGATCATTTTTAGATTCTTACATTCCTCTTTTCGTGATAGTTTTATATCCCACTCGATAAGAAGAAAGTGAATATAAATTTTGCAATTTTAATTTCATTTAAGTATTTTCAAAAAAATATTGTCAGGTCTTTGTAAATTTTTCTATAAACAAACACTAAACGACTTTGGGGCAATTTTCGGATGTCTCTTTTATACAGAGATAATTAAGGTTAAATAAAATTTAAAGTTATAGAAAGTTTACAGGACTTCCCGCCTCCTCTTTGACAAGTAAATTGAAGTCAAATGTCAATACCTATAACTAAATACAATAGTTAAGTCATTTACAATAAAATAGTTAACATGTCAAAGAAAAAAAGTAATTTACTTTCAACAAAAAATAACACTGCTTATATTATTACTAGCAAGGAGTAATTCCAGTCTCTCCCCGCTTACCGGCTGATCGAAACGTTCCCATTACGCTAGCTGCATTGCCACGTTGAATGGCAATGGAGACCTGCTGAACCAACCAGAACCCAGAGCGGGATTCCCTTTCTGTCGCAACCGTCGCCCTAACTCCTTAAAAAGGTCTCGAGCCTCACTACCCCATGGTCCTGCCGTCTCAACTGCGAACGGTACTAAATCATAAAGTGACTCTAATGCTGAATATTGAGAGTGTTTCAACCTCGCACCGTTTTCCGCCGCCGCGCCTTCAGAAACGACGGTTTGTTTCAAATGAGACGCAGCAAAAGTGCTTACACACGTAGCATCCTACAAGAGACACCGACCCCTCTGCCATGGAACCATTGTTAGTCCATCTGGCCTCTTACCATCCGTCCGAGACAGTCCCGAAGGTTCTAAAATACACGGAATATTCAGTGATGTCATGGCCCTACGAATAATATCATTAATTGAATGATGCCTCGGAAAGCGACCCGCACATCTCTGACAGCTTAAACCATGGTGCCCATTCTCCTCCACCATTAAACCACAAATACAGCGATGCGCTTCACACACCTTACCCCCCAATTTTAGAGCCACTGCTATTCTTAAAGAATCGTTATCGAGCAGTGTGCCCAATTGAGAAGAAGGAAAAGCATGTAACCACGCACCAGATTCAGGCCTTACGTTAGCCATCAAACGCGCCAAATCAGCTTCCTCGGCACCACTCAGCAAACGAGAATATGATAGTTTACAGAGGATGTCGTCCCATTCCAATTGAAGTTGACAGCAATGACGTATGTCTTTTCTTTTTCGTTAAAAAAATATGCTGAGACATTAAATAATCGGACATACGGGTGTTTAAAATCTGTGCACTTACCAAATAAAAAAAAAATCTGTATGATGAAAATTTCCATCAGTATGAAATCAAGGTTTAAATCTGCATCAACGTCTTTATCCTGTCCCTCTTCGCACATTCGGAATGTTTGTTTATTTATAACGATGTAAAAATCATTGTCATTTTAATTTCAGGTTAATGAGTTACATCATTTAATCGTATTGCATCTTGAAATTGCATGTTTAAAACTTTCTTTTTGCCGTAACATTTTGTATAATCCACAGCATCATTGTCAAAATGATTAAGTCCTTTTTACTTTGGAACTTTTTCGTCAGTGCTTGCGACGGATGATTTCGATTGAAGAACAGTAATTTGCCAACCCAATTTTAGAGTTTAAATGCCAAAACCTTCGAGCAACGCGGCCCTCCGTCCCGTAAGGGAGTAGCCATACAAAGCGTTTCCCCTCTGTCAAAGTACAAGCCCAATTGAACATAAGCACACATTGCAATTATAATTGAGTTTTGAGGAGAATCTTGAAGAAAAAGGTTGGTGTTGCCTGTCGCCAACATGGCCCCCGACGGTGTGAAGCACCAAATCTTACTGGGCGGCGACTACCAACGCCACTTTACGTGAGGGACGATGGAGAACACCCCCTTTTGCAGCCACATCTACAACGCGTACAAACGCCATCTTTTCCAGGATAAGTTGCTACTATTTGCCTTCTGCGCTTTTCTCCAGCTCGTGCTTCTATGTAGATTCGCCTCTTCAAAATATGTTTATTAGGGGAGCGCTCATACTACCTCCAATTAAAATTAAAGGGGTTATTCCAGCTCAGCATCTTCATCGACTGAGACATGGGTAGGTGGTCTTAAATTCATTACGCACTTAGCCTCCAGAAGAAGAGTATGCAGGATCTCTTCTCTTTTTTTTTTTGCCCTGGCAACCCTAGCTGTCAGACGCAGTGCAATCAGCTGCTGTAGTTTTATTTAATTTAAATTAAAATAAAGTGTATTATAGTGTTAATAATTGAATAGATAACAAAAGCAGGGCATAACCATTAAATGCAAATTGTTTTTGTAAAAGTTTAAACCCTGTATCGTGACTAAAGTTTTTGGAAAAGTTGCCGGCCGGCTTTGACACTTAACTTGACAAAAATTTAAAATTTGTAAGGACCTAACGGATCACCTAAAACCAGGAGAGTACTGTTTTTATAATACATATAAATCTGTAAATGCTTTGTTAAATCTCACTATAAGTAAATTTAAATTATATGGTACCTACATATAAATAATTAAGGTTATTTTTTTTTAAAGAAAGTTAAACAGACTAATAGATAAGTGTTTCGCGGTAATTGTCGGTTGTTTGGCTACTGAAATACCTACTATCTCAACAACAGATACTGATCAAACCTCACGAAAGTGAGATACGCCACAATTCAATACGATTCGGTTCTGTTGTGCCTCTCTTTACTTGACGTAATAGTGGAAGTAAAGTTGACGATAACAACCCCTTAACCGCAGACAATTTACTCCTTATACTATACAGATACACATTTACAGGTACATTGCAGTAGTCAAATGATGATACTGGACAATATTAGTTATTAGTACTTAGTTAATTTTAAGATTGCACATATTCTATAATTTTTTTTTTGCTTACTTCCATAAATAAACATAATTAACTGCTCCAATTTTAATTATCAGCTTCTATTTTAATCAATTATAAACATTCAACCAAATATCTTGTACAATAAATTAACAATAGCAGTTCAGTTTTCTTGCCATATAAATCATAAATTATCTACCTACATAAACTTAATTTCTTTCCAAACCGTCTGTTGCACACATTCCTTTGCATTATTTCAGACCATACTAAAACACACACAATGGATACCCAGACTGGAATCATGACTCGCAAGATGACCTCTCATAACACTGAGATGAAACTTAAAAAGGCACTCGATGAATTGCAGCAAAGTAGAGAAAGTTGTAGCCAGCTTCTTAGGGAAAGAGACGATAGTGAAGAGGAATTCAAAACGATCATCTTGCGGAATTCTCAACTTAAGAAAGAATTAGCTGATGTCCATGCCCAACTCGAAGAGGTCTCCATACACCGTAATGAATTATTGAACACGGTCAGCACATTCGATCAATGCAGCAATATCTTTGAGCAGACTCTCAGACGGAACAACGAGCTTGAACATGAACTTAGAGATGCCAACAAGACCATAATTGATTTGGAAGATGAAAAACAAGAAAAGGACTGTGCATTGACATTAAACCTCTATGAGGAATTAGTAGGCACCCCCGGTGAATTAGCTTTCTCTCCAAAATTAATTTATTAAAAAAAAACTGATGTCAAAGTTAATAGTAAAATTAGATTAAACAGTAGAAATAACATTAAAAAATATATCAAATTAAATAAATACATTATAAAAACAAATAAAAAGCAGAAATGCTTTTATAAAAATGTTCAGTTGAGAAAGCAACGTATTGATTTAGTTGATAGCCTGGAAATATATAGTCAAAAATTACAAGAAAGTAGGTTGAAACATGACTCTGACATATCACAATTGCAGGATGACACCTCGAAGTTGCATAAGTCACTGGAATCCATGACACTGTTATACAACTCTGCCCAGGACCAAATTAATGAACACATCCTGGCTGCAAACCAATTACTTGATCTTGGCAATGCTAATACTAGTTTTAAATCATTACCTAATATTATGATAAATTCAACTCAGTGCACTTACCAACAGAGAGTTGAAAATCCACAGTTGTCTTGTCTAAATTTAAGTAATGAGATTCAGGCAACATCTAAAGAGGAGTCGAATGATGTCATTTTATATTCAGATAGGCTAGGAATTGGTTATGGCTCTATACTAAACAATAAATTAAATTGCAATGTAATAAATAATTGCATGCCGGATGCATCGTTTGATGAAATAATTAAAACAATAGAAAATACTCAAACATGTTCAACCTCAAGTACCATTATTTTAATGCTAGGTAATAGTCAAAAAATTACCAAAAATAATATTATAAAATCATTTTCTATTTTAGATAAATTATGTGTTAAAAAAATTTTCCTCTGTGCCTTTCCATTTTGTAAAAATAATTTAAATAATATTAATGCAAATATTCACTTAATGAATACTTTATTATATAACCTATGTCAAAGACATAGTGACAAGTTTGTGTTTTTTGACACAAATAAATTTATTAACAATAGTTTTATTTTGACAGGCGGCTCTGTACACCTGCCTCATATAATAAAAAACAAATTGCTACTTTGTTAGCATATAATATTAATATTAACTGTCTTGCTAAAAATAGCAAAAGTATAATTTATGAACATGTTAGTACTTGTACTAATTTAAATATTGTGCCATTGACAACCTCTGAGGCTTTAAACTGAGAGGAAAGACAAAAGCTAGGCCTGATATGTATTTCAATATTGTTCATCAAAACATACAAGGCCTGGCCGGCAAAGAGTTAGGTTTAGGGTTATTTCTTCAAGATTATAACGTTCATGTGATATGTCTTACAGAACATTGGATTATAAAACACCAACTAATGTTAAACATTGAAAATTATAAAGTCGCTAGTTCGCTCATAAGGGAGTCTGCACCAAGAGGGGGGTCACTTATTCTTGTTAAAAATGAATTAAAATGTAAAGAACGCAAAGAAATTGTGTCGCTCTCGGTTGAACGAACTATTGAACTAGCGTGTGCTGAGCTGGAACAATATATCATAATTAGCGTGTATAGCCCCCCCAAAGCTAATTACCAGGTTTTTGAATCTGTTATGGATGAGGCTCTGAAAAAGCTCTCAAAATCGAATAAGAAAGTAGTGGTATGTGGGGATTTCAACGTTAATATATTAGAAGAAACGCAGTTGTCCACCCGGTTTCTTAATCTCTTTAAGTCTTATAATCTAATTAATCTTTTTAATGAACCCACCAGGGTGACGCCCACGTCAGCTACTTGCTTAGATAATATTTTTTGTGATGGTAAAGTGTTAAAAAAAACGATTTTAAATTGTCTTATTTCGGACCACAGCGGACAAGAAGCATCGTTCGAACACCATTATGTCTCTAACAAAGTAGATTCTGTGTATAGGCAATTCACTTTTAATAAAATAGAAAAGTTTAAGGAAAAAATTAAAGAGGGTGTGAATTTGCTAAAGCCTAATGATCAGAATGTTGATGAATTATATGAGAATCTTTTTGGTTTAGTAAAAAAGGAATTTGATAAACATTTTAAACAGAAAAAAGTAAAAATAAACAAACAGAAGTGTAAGTTTAATGAATGGGCTACACCTGGTATTTATAAAAGCAGAAAAACATTATATGATTTATATAGTTTAAAGGCAGATTCTCAAAACCCACATATTATAGAACATGTTAAAAATACTCTAAATTATTTAAATTAGTATGTGCCAAAGCGAAGTCAATATATCTTTATAATTTAATTTCGGCTTCCAAAAATAAGGCAAAAACCACTTGGAATATTATTAATAAAGAGACATGTAGAGTAAAACCAAATAATCCTACTTACTCTCTCAAGTTAGGGGATAAGCTAATAAACACGAACACAGAGGTTGCAAACACATTTGAGACATTTTTTTCAAATATAGCTCCCTCTACTACTGAAGGGCTAGCTTCTTCTGCTGATCTAGCTGAATCCCTTCTGTCTGTTGTCGAAGAGTGCAATTCTTCATTTAATTTTAGACATATAAACCCTGATATAATTACAAAAACTTTTAGAGAATTTAATATGAAAAAAACAGAGGATCTTTGGGGAATTTCTGTCAATATTATCAATACAATCATAAGTTCATTAGCCCCTCAACTCGCTATTATTTTTAACAAATGTATTGATGATAGACAGTTTCCAACTTTAATGAAGTTTAGCAAAATCATTCCTTTGTTTAAGTTTGGCGAAAAATGTGACCCCTCCAATTTTCGACCTATATCTATATTGCCAGGGCTAAGTAAAATTTTCGAGAAAATAATGTTTAATCAGCTTTTATCTCACTTTAGTGTAAATAAATTATTAAATAGCAACCAATATGGCTTCAGAAAAGGTAGAAATACTACCGATGCTGGAGTTGCTCTCCTACAACATGTGTTTAAGGCTTGGGAGAGTAAGCTAGATGCCTTAGGTGTATTTTGTGACCTTTCAAAGGCCTTCGATTGTGTAGACCATGAAATATTACTTAAAAAACTTAAACATTATGGTGCATCGAATGATTCCTTGGATCTAATAAGTTCTTACCTTAAAGGCAGGATACAAAAGGTTTGCATAAATGGAGCTGAGTCTTCAGGGTCGGCCCTTGTTATGGGTGTCCCACAGGGATCAGTATTAGGACCCCTGCTATTTTTAGTTTATATAAATGACCTTCCCTGTTACTTACATAATCTTTGTGAGATGGTATTGTTTGCAGATGATACATCAATGATTTTTGAAACCAAGAGGGGCAAATCTTCATTTGACGATGTTAACAATACCCTCTCTAAATTATTGCATTGGTTTACAACAAATAATCTTTTACTAAATGCAAATAAAACAAAATGTGTTACATTTACGATGCCAAACGTAAGGTTAGCTGCCCCTCATATTATTGTTAAAGATGAACCACTAAACTCTGTAGATTTTACTACCTTTTTGGGTATAACTGTAGACTCTCATTTGCAATGGGGTGCTCATATTAGGGGGCTGTCTGGAAGACTTAGTTCTGCTGCTTATGCTGTGAGAAAGATAAGGCAATTGACTGATGTTGGAACGGCAAGATTAGTATATTTTAGCTACTTTCATAGCATAATGTCATACGGAATTCTATTGTGGGGCTCAGCGGCAGATATTGAGTCAATTTTTATATTGCAAAAACGTGCTGTACGGGCTATTTACGGCTTTCGACCCCGTGACTCGCTGAAAGAGCTCTTCAAAGAGATTAATATACTTACAGTGTCTTCTCAATATATTCTCGAGAATATTATTTACGTTCGTAAGAACATACATTTATTTCTTAAGAAAAGTAACGTACACAATTTTAATACGAGAAATAAAGATAAACTCGCCATTCCAGGCTTCAGACTGCGAAAAGTAGGAAAATCGTTTATGGGAAATTGTATCCGTATTTTCAACAAATTACCAAAGGATATTGCTGAACTCCCTGTACATAAACTTAAATCGTATGTTAAAGTTATTTTAATGAAAAAAGGCTATTACACTGTTAATGATTATTTAAATGATAGAAATGTATGGCATTAAGTTGTCCCAGCTCGTACTTGCTTAAACCTTGTAAAAATTACCTTACCTTGTAAAAATTTATTTAAAAAGAGGCTTACAATAGTGACCGAGTTTCTTGCGCTGCTTCTTCTCGGCACTAGCCCAGACTTGTCCCGAAGCAGTGGTAGGTTTAAATATTGGGACGTGTAAAAGCGCCTCCTGGGGCCTATTTGCAGAAATAAAACTGATTTTAACTGATTTTTTAACTGATTTTAACTTCCTCCGGTGATCGTTTCTTGAGAGTAACTGAAATAGCCAGCTCTGGCTGACATTGTCTAGTCTCCTAAAATGTCCGACATGCCAAAGAGTCCAGTGTCCTATTACGTCTAATCCCATAATAGCCGTCTTCACAGAACGAACCATACGTTCCCAGGCTCCTGCCATAAAAGGTGCAGATGGTGGAAGAAACCGCCACGTAATTCTTCTGTTGGAGCAAAAGTTAAATAGTTCCGGGAGAATCTTTGCAGCACCAACAAAGCAAATTCCGTTTTCGGAATAAATACATGCTGGGCATCCTCTTCTAGCTATAAAAACGCCTTAAAGCTATCAGGGTGGAATCACCACACCAATATACATTCCGCTCTCAGCGCTCGCACAGGTCGGACGCTCGCTCCGCTGTCGATCCGCTGTCGATCCGTCTCGCTGTTCGCAGCATTTCTATCTTATTTCTTTCTACGTGGTTTCGCCCGCGGCTCTCCAAAGGTTAACCTAACGGTGTCAACTGACCTTTGTTGAGTTAAACGCTTTTTTCAAAGCGGTTCTGTTCGATAGGGAGCGACAGACAGTGCCTTTTTCAAGGCGCTGAAATTTCCCTCCGCCGCCGGTATATCGGGCTGTAAGTCTAGGCCTCCTGGAAGGCACGTTTGAGAGGGTGAGGCGTTCGTCCTCGCCCTAGAGACACTAGAAACTGCAGTCCTTTCCCTGCCGGGCGTGACCCACCCTACCCATCCTTATATTCCATCCCTTAGGGAGCGTATCCCGGGCCATTTCGGTGGCTCGGTCCCTCCCGAAGGACTGCTAGGCGTAGGCCACTCACCCCGCGGCGACATCACATCGTCGTGGGACCACCCAGTGTTAGGGACCTCACATCCTTTTTAGGCACACCCGACTCAACCAACCTTCCTGTGGCAGGTTGGACCACACAGACACCCATCACTCACCGTCACCGAGTTTCTTGCCGATTCTTCTCGGTGAAGGCGCGTTCCGAATCGGTGGTAAATAAAAATTACTCACTAAAGTCCTCCCTCCACGATGGAGGTACTCTTATTAGAGTACCTCCGATCGTTAGGAGGTGACGCGTTGAAAGGCTTTAATGCCTTTCGTCGCGCTCGTGAAGCCTCCGAGGACTCGCCCGCCTCCCCAGACCCAGAGCCCGTTCCCATGGAGGAAGAGGAAAGCCCTTCAGGCTCCTCCTCTCCTCCCACACCCTCCAGCTCCTCATCAGAGGATAGTAATGAGTCCCCCGTTAGTGACGGCTCCTCTTCGGAGGAAACGTCTCAAACCGAGGAGTCAGATTCCGAAGGGTTCACTCCAGTGACCCACGGAAAGCGAGCGCGTAAACCCGCGCGTTCCGAACCCCCGGCGAAAACCGCCAAAATCTCCCACGGGCAACCCAGACCGGCCAAGGCATCCGCCGCCAGCTCCGCCCCTGCCCCAGCCCCAACCTCGCAGTCTGCTTCACAGACAAAAAAGGCCCCCCTTCCCCCGCCCATCGTAGTCCAGGACAAGTCTGCCTGGACAAATATTTCGGCTGCTCTCAATGAGCGCCACATTGCGTTTTCACACGCAAAGTCGGCTTCCGACGGAATCCGCGTGCAAACGCCGGACATCGCCTCCTACAGGCAGCTCCAACATTACCTCAACGTAAGGAAGATCTACTTCCATACGTATACTCCAGTCGAGGAGAAGAAGCTCCGCGTGGTTGTACGCGGAATTCCGAAAGAAGTCGACACAGACTTCATACTTACCGACCTTCAGTCGAAACAGCTTCCAGCTCTGGAAGTCCACCGCTTATTTAAAGCGCGTGGCAAAGCCCCTTACGATTTAGTACAAATCGTACTAGAAAATACCCCTGAAGGCAAAAAGATTTTTAATATAAAATCTATATGCCATATCTCCGGCCTCCGTATCGAGACCCCTCATAAAAAACTCACCCCTGGCCAGTGTCATCGCCTCCAGTTGTACGGGCACTCTGCCCGTAATTGTCACGCACGCCCGCGCTGCGTGAAATGCCTGGGCGACCATGGTACCGCCGACTGTCCTCGTTGTAGGGACACGGCGACTACCCCGCCCGCGTGTGTACTCTGCGGAGAGCAGGGACACACCGCGAATTATCGCGGTTGCCCCCGTGCTCCGCGAGTAAACTCACGGGTGCAGGCGCCAAAGGCCGCGCACTTCCCAGCCCCTTCGTTTCGCCAGTTTCAGGCTCAACCCACAGCCTTCCCAGAGTTGCGTCCTTACGGACACAACGCGTGGTCTCGACCACTATCCTGGGCAAGGAATGCCTACGCCCCTGTCCCGGCCTTAAGCCAAATTACAGCAGTCCCGACGGCCCCTAAGGCCCCAAATATGGCCCCTACGGCCCAATCTGTGGCCCCTAAGGCCCCCACTATGGCCCCTAAGGCCACCACTATTGCCCCTCAGGCACCGCCAGTAGTCCCAAAGGCCCCTCAGGCACTGCAGGCTACAAATGCCCCGGTCACCCTCCGTGACCCGCGCTCTAATGCCCCTAAGGCTTCGCCAACTGTCCCGTACGAGCAGGATGCCATGCTCATATATAATCTCAGCCAAATCAACCCGGCTGAAATTAGATATGTAGCAGCCCAAATCCGTGCGCATCAAAAAGACCCATGCGCAATGCTTTGTCTTTTAGATAAGCACGCCGACCTCCTCCAAAAAGTTAGAAACATTTCCTCACCATGAATAATACACCCTCTAGAACGAAACCCCGGTCCCTTACCATCGCATTTTTTAATGCCTTTGGTCTTCAAAAACAAAAGGTAGAGATATCACTCTTCCTTATGAAGCACCAAGTCGACATCTTTTTGGTACAAGAAACCTTATTAAAACCCTCCATCCTCCCTCGTAGTGCTATGATTGCCAACTATAACGTAGTTCGCAACGATAGGCCCACTAGAGGTGGCGGCACTCTAATTTATTACAAACGCTCCTTGCATTGCGTTCCCCTCGACCCTCCCACGCTCACAAACGTTGAAGCTTCTGTCTGTCGGCTAGCCATGACCGGCCATCAACCAGTCATAATAGCTTCCATTTATAAACCTGGCGACAAGACTCCCTTAAGGAGCGACTATGAGGCTCTTTTTGCTATGGGACCCTCCGTCATTCTCGGCGGAGATTTCAATAGCAAAAATACTCAGTGGAACTGTTTAACAACCTCCAGCAATGGTAGAGAGTTAGCAGATCTCGCTGAAGTCCTCAATTTTGACATCATCGCCCCCCTTTCTCCGACCCACTATCCTTTTAACGTAAACCACAGACCCGATATCTTGGACATGGCGGTTCTAAAGAATGTAGGCCTGCGCCTTCGTTCAATAGAAGTCCACCATGACCTAGATTCTGACCATCGCCCAGTTGTCCTCCAATTAGGTCCCTCTGACCAACAGATATCCATGAAAACAATACTGGACTGGCACAGGCTCGAGAGCAATCTCGGACCTAGTCCCGATTCAGTATTGAACTCAATCCCAGACAGGTTAGGATCGCCTCACGAGACTAACCAAGCGATCGATGCCCTCACTAGCCACATCACGACCGCTATTAGCGATTCGTCTAGGCAAGTTCCAGATATGCCTAGGCATAGATTGAACTTGCCGGATGACGTGAGAGAGCTGTTGAGGGCAAAGAGAGCTGCGACCAGAGCTTATGACTCCTATCCCACCGAATATAACCGAACCCTTCTACGCACTTTACGGACATCTGTAAAGGAACGTATTAAGGCTCTTCGGGAAAGTCAGTGGGATAGCCTACTTGAAACGATCTCACCATCTCACCAAGCCTATTGGAAGTTGGCGAGATCCTTCAAGTCAGATATAGTCACATCTATGCCTCCTCTCTCTAGACCCGACAACTCCGTCGTATTCGACGACGAAGAGAAAGCCGAATGTCTGGCCGACAGCCTAGAGGCCCAGTGCTCTCCTAGCACGCTTCCTATAGACGCTGCCCACCTTAGTATGGTAGACAGCGAAGTCGAACGTCTCTCGGCCCTCCCTCCAACCTGCCCCCTTGCACCCACCACCGCCGATGAGGTGCAAACCATCATCAAAGGTTTCCGTCCAAACAAGGCTCCCGGTCCGGACCGGATCTCCAACAGAGTCTTACGAGTCCTCCCCGCCCAACTGATTTGCCTATTGGTTGCTATCTTCAATAGTGCCATGGCAAACTGCATCTTTCCAACCGCGTGGAAAGAAGCAGACGTCATAGGTATCCCTAAGCCCGGCAAGGACCGCTCCAAGCCCGCCAACTACAGGCCCATCAGTCTCCTCAAGACTATGGGCAAATTATACGAGCGTGTTCTCGTCTCCCGCCTAAGAGATTACATTTTCTCGAACAATCTCTTAATCAACGAACAGTTTGGCTTCAGAGCCTCCCACTCTTGTGTCGAACAGGTGCACCGCCTAACGGAGCACATTCTCGACGGCCTCAACAGATCCGATGGTAACCGGTGCACTCTTCTTCGATGTAGCGAAAGCATTTGACAAAGTCTGGCACAACGGCTTGATCTACAAGCTGTACCAACTCAAAGTGCCCGACAGTCTCGTGCTCATCCTTCGAGACTTTCTGTCAAATCGTACCTTTCGCTACCGCGTAGAGGGGTCCTATTCATCTCCCCGCCCCATCAGGGCTGGAGTCCCTCAGGGCTCCGTGCTATCCCCTCTTCTCTTTTCAATTTTCATTAACGACATTCCCAGGTCACCGCAAGTAGAGCTAGCTCTATTTGCGGACGACACAGCCCTCTATCACTCTGGCTACCATGCCGGTTACATCATTAAGGCACTACAACGTGCAGCCCAATCCCTAGGTGACTGGTTTAGGATGTGGCGAATAGAGGTAAACCCCGAGAAAAGTGCAGCAGTGTACTTTACTCGGGGTTTCTTCGCTTCAAAACATCCTAAACGATGTCTCACACCTATCACCCTATACGACCGTCCGATCCCTTGGGAGAAGACAGTCAAATACCTAGGTGTCACCTTAGACCGTAGAATGAGCTTTAAACCTCACATAAAACGCGTCCGTCAGACTGCAGCCTTTTACTTTTCAAGGCTCTACTACTATATCGGCAGGAAGAGTAAAATGTCACTTAGAAATAAGTTGACAATTTACAAAGCCTGTATTCGACCCGTGATGACTTACGCTAGTCCAGTGTTCGCTCATGCCAGCCCCTCAGAACTAGAAAGACTCCAAATACTCCAAAACAAATTCTTACGCTCTGCCTCGGATGCCCCGTGGTATGTGCGTAACGATAATTTGCATCGCGACCTTAACATTCCGTCGATTGCCAGCTTTATGAAAGAAGCGTCTCAACACTTCTTTGATAAAGCCGTCAATCATACGAATCCTCTCATAGTCAAAGCCGCCACCTACTTGTGCCAAAAAGATGTCGAAGCCCGTTTCCGCCGACCGAGGAACGTTCTCGAAGATCCCGACGACGAAATCACATCGTTCGTAAAACAATTCACCAGTCACAACAGTACACACCCGACAAGCACTAGATCGAATCAGCGCACTCGCCGGCGAGTGCGAGGACCCTTGCATCATTTTGGCAGGTACAGACATGTACCTGGCCGCTTCTCACCAGTCCGCCCTTCGGACGACGGCCCAAGCCGAGGTCCGAGCCTACAGAGGCGCCCTTGAGGCCTAGTCTGCCCCCTCGATCGGGCCCACTAGAACGGGGCTCGCGTAGATCGGTCTGTATGCACAGACCAGTCTGTGTTGCAGCGCCGAGCTACGCGATGCAACCACTAGTCGGGTTGACCTCTTGGCCGGGTGCCTTCAGCACCCGACACGGTCCGATCGCGCCGCTAGTACGGGGCCCCTGCGCGGGCGAGCCCTAGGCTTCGCTACGCGAAGCCTAGGACTCGCCTTGCGCTCGAGGTACCCGCTAGCAGGCCGCTTTTGGGCTGAGTGCCTTCCGCACTCGCCTAAAACCCGCCCGGTGAAGCTGTAACGGCCTTCTGCCACAGCATAGGTCCTTTCAAAAAAAAAAAATAAAAAAAAAAAAAAAAAAAAAAAAGGGTGGAATCTGAAGATAAGTTTTTCAAAATTTCTGGGTATATTTATTGTCATGCAGGTAAATAGAGGGATCCATCTCTTTGCAGTACGTCTGCAGATTGTCACACTAACAGGGCCAAAATAATCTAAACCCACATGAGTCAAGGGACGCTGATGATGAGCCAACCTTGCGTTCGGGAAGATTACCAATTTTTCGGTTACGGCTGAACTGGTATTTCTGGGAGATTTGTCTAACGGCTGGTCTTAGTCCGATGACATAGTACTTCCCACTAACTGCATTCACCACCAGTTCGTTGTTGGCATGAGCGAATTTAACATGGTGTAACGGTTAACGCTATTTGTTATTTCATCAACTGTCATTGTTATTTCATTATTAGATTCATTCGTTTTCACTCGGTTAATTTCCGAACGTCCATACAGTTGGCCATTCGAATTGTCGTGCTCGTTGGGTACAGTTGTAAAAAGGCAGTGCCGTGTAAAGAGATTAAAAACTGAATATTGAAGTTTTGCGTTTCTTTTGTCAACGAATTCTTCGCGTGGTTTTATCTCAGAAGTGGTATATCCGCAAAAATATATCGTTTTTGCTTCGCCCACTAATTGCCATAATAAGGTATGGATTTAATGTATTTTTTTTCTCTTTGAATAAGAAGTAGCTATCTAAAACTTTGAACTGAAATATAGCTTGTAAATAATTCCTACCCGTTAGTACTATAATCGCAGTGATTATTAAATTAAAAACTAGTTAAATGTCATGGATGTTATTGGATTTCAAATGTTAGTAATATGAAACCTGTAAAAATGTTATTTATATATAAAAATATAGCATATTTTTATGAAATACATTTTATATAATAAAACTTCCTTGAAATTCCATTTGTGGCGTTAAACTACATTTAAGACATTTTCCCATTGCGATGAATTAAGATTTAAAATAAGTTTTAAGATTATTTAAGAATCAACCCTTCAATAATTGATTAAATTGGACAAATACAAAGCAGAATTGGTTGAGTTTCAGAGCATGGGAGACAATAATAGTGAAGGAACACGACGCCAGAGCCGGAGACTTAGGACACCGGTGCCGCTTGGGAGCCCAATACTACCATCAGCTGATACGGAGCGGAATCCTGAATTCGGTGGTGAACGACGGAACCGCACGAGACGAAGCCGTCGGAGTCGAAGTCGAAGCAGTCATCACAGTCGTGGCCGCAGTCGCAGTAATCGTGAGCTAATTTATCATGAATTAGATACAAGTCGGTATTTGCCCAAAAATAGACCGAGTCGTAGTCGTGCCTTGTGGGCTGCCAGCAAGCAGCGTAGTCGTAGTCATAGTCGTAGCAGACCAAGAAGTAGTCGGCATAGTAGAAGTCACAGTCGAAGGGGAACCGTTCGCCGTATTCGCAGTGGTAGTCGTAAGAGGGATTACGATCATGATGAATTACACGAAAGGCTACAACTATTGGAGCATGAACTATCGAGGCAACGTAGGCTCAACGTAGGAATATGTGAAGGTAGGGAGAGTCGGCACAAGCAAATAAATAGTTCTCCTAGGTTAGGTAGCCCCTCTAGAAATGATAACGTAGGCCCTGATAAAATAAAACCGAGATCATGCGAACCAGTAAACTTTATGGAGGAATTTATAAATATTTTCAAGAATAGAGATCGTGAATCGTTCCCTGTGTTAAATAACGTCCTTCCTGAATTTGATCCACTCTCTCGGGAACAAACAATCAACATGTGGATAAGCAAAATAGACGAATGTGCTGATATCTATAATTGGAACGACAAGCAAACAGTCCATTATGCCCTGCCAAAACTAATGGGGCATGCCAAAACCTGGTACCAGGGTTTACCTTCTATTAGGCACTCATGGGTAGATTGGAAACGCTTACTACGGGAATCATTCCCGTCTACTGAGAACTACGCAGAATTACTTACAGAAATGCTTAATAGAAAAGCACGCCCAGGGGATTCTTTAGAGTTATATTACTTTTCCAAAATAAATTTATTAAATAGGTGTAAAATTCAGGGTAAGCAAGCAGTAGATTGTCTTATATTCGGTATCGAGGACAAAGGGGTCCGTTTGAGTGCGCAAGCAGGAAGGTTCGATAGACCAGAGGAAATTTTAGAATTCTTTAAAACTATCAAGACCCAACCTGGTGAGACTAATGACATTAGAAGAGACGGTGTTAATAGAGATAAGCGTTTTCCAAATTTAGCTGGTGCCTCCACCACTAAACCTTTAAGTAGTGCTAGCACTATTTTAAGGAATCGACCCAAAGGAAACACTACGTGTTTTAATTGTAACGAAATTGGACATATGAGTTATCAATGCCGTAAACCCATGAATAAATGCTCGGAATGTAACTTCCTAGGCCACAATTCAAGCACTTGTCCTAAAAAGGACTTTACTAATCCTAAAAGTAGTACCAGTACTAATCTTACTAATTATAATAATAATAGCTCACAAGGTAAACCTAAAAACGTTCTCGAAGTCTATATCGTTGACAATAGTAACGATAAGTATATGATGGTTATAAAGATTAACGGTGTAAATACTTCGTGTCAGGTCGATTTGGGCAGTCAAGCTACGCTTATTCGTAAGAGTGAAGCGGAAAACATTGGAATTGAGTGGGTCAGTACAGAGGGACCAATGTTGAAAGGGCTGGGTAATATTCCTTACTTACCGATAGGTAAATCACTTGTTACGGTGGAGGTACAGGGCGTGAAGGAAAATCAAGTTGAGGTTTTAATCGTTAATGATTCACTTATAAATATTCCAGTATTACTTGGACACACTTTTACGGAAAGGCCTAATTTAAGGATAGTCAAAACTGCTACTGATTTAAAAATAGAGAGGACTAACTTAAGTAATGAAACTAAGTTCATACTAGTTGCTACTAACGATGTTTATTTAGATGTAGGGAAGCTGGGTACAGTTCTAGTTAACGCTGGGGTTAACTACAGTGGGAGTATTTACGTTGCTGGGTCGGTAAGGGGTAAACCAGGAACAGAATATTACCTTCTACCTGGGGAATATCAAATGGATAATGGGTCATGTCGAGTCTTCATACAAAACCTCGAGTCACAACCAATAAGCTTTAAGAAGGGGACACTGATTTCTCGAGCAAAGACACCGTTGTCTCTAAAATCAGTTTTGGGGGTGCAAAAGGAAAATGCCGAGTTATTGAAACATGCAGCCGATCAATCAATTGAGTTGAGTGATAGGCTCACTGCTGATGAGAAAAAACAATGTCGGGAATTGTTATCAAAATACAAAGGTTGTTTTTCTTCCGGGTTGCATGATTTAGGATTCACTTCGGTTGCGGAAATGGAGATACACCTTACGGATACAACGCCAGTCGTCTATAGGCCCTACCGCTTATCATATTCTGATCGTGAATACGTACAAGGGATGGTTAGACAAATGGTTGAAAAGGGCATAATACGAGAGTCCAGTTCACCATATGCAAGTCCAATTGTACTAGTGCAGAAGAAGTCGGGTGAAAAACGTTTGTGTGTCGATTACCGCGCCCTCAATCGTCGCACAAAACGTGATCATTACCCACTCCCACGCATAGAGGATCTGTTGGATCAGCTCTCAGGACAGAGTCTATTTACTACGCTTGATTTAGCATCTGGTTATCACCAGATTGCTGTGGCAGAAGAGTCTAGGGAAAAGACTGCTTTCGTAACACCCGAAGGGCAGTACGAGTTCAACCGTATGCCCTTTGGGTTAGCAAACGCACCTGCCGTGTTTCAACGGGTTATTCATAAAATTCTCAATAAGGCCAAAGTTCCATTCGTGATTATTTATATGGATGATATTCTAATCCCATCCAAAACTTTCGACGAAGGTCTGCAACGCCTTGAAGAAGTCTTGAAATTACTACAAGAAGCCGGGCTAACTTTGAAAATGGAGAAATGCAATTTCTTTAAAGACAATATTGTCTTTTTGGGCTTCGAAATCGACAAATATGGTATAAGACCCGGGCATCAGAAGACGAAAGCTGTATCTGAATTCCCACTGCCTCGCATTCAGAGTGACGTTAGGCGGTTTTTAGGGTTAACAGGGTTCTTTAGGCGGTTTATTAAGGATTTTGCCCTGTTGGCAAGGCCCTTGACTAACCTACTTAGGAAAGATACTACATGGCAATGGTCGGAATCTCAGCAAGATGCGTTTGAGACTTTAAAGAGATTACTAATCGAAAAACCAGTCCTAGCACTCTATGACCATAATGCTGATACCCAGCTATACACCGATGCTAGCAAGTCTGGCTTAGGAGGCATCTTGATGCAAAGGACTGGAAATAACCCATGGCGGCCCGTTTCTTATTATAGTCGTCAAACTACCCTAGACGAACAAAAACTGCATTCTTTTGAATTAGAGACGCTTGCAGTCATAAGCGCATTAAACAAGTTCCGCACTTACCTGTTAGATATTAAATTCACTATTGTGTCCAATTGTAATGCGCTGAGGTCGACATTTACAAAACGGGATTTGATACCGAGGATATCGCGATGGTGGATCCAATTTCTAGAATACGACTGCAGTATTGAGTATAGGCCAGGCGAAAAGATGGCACATGTAGATGCTTTGAGCAGAGCAGCTATCATAGATGAGCAGGAGCCAACACATGTACTCGATGTTCTTAATATTAAGGTCGATGATTGGATTTCAACAGTGCAGTCCGCCGATGAAGAAGTTCGGCATATTAAACAGGTTATAGAGGATCCAGAAACTGCCAAGTTAGCAGCCATTCATAAAGAGTATCAAGTTAAAAATGGACGCGTGTATAGGGTCATTGAGGACGGGGTTTTAAGGTGGCTGGTACCCAGAGGCGTGCGCTGGCACGTTCTCAAAACCAATCACGATGACGTAGGACATTTCGGTTTTGAGAAAACCTTACAACGAGTCAAGTCCTTATTCTGGTTTCCAAAAATGCGGAAATTTATAAGAAAGTACGTGTCGGCATGTTTAGAGTGTGCGCATCACAAAATACCATCAGGAGCCAAAGAAGGGATGTTACACCCAATCCCCAAAGTAGACGTTCCGCTACATACAATACATGCTGACCATCTTGGGCCATTCCCACGCAGTAAGCACGGTAACATGTATATTTTAGTTATTATCGACTCTTTTACAAAATACGTCTATTTAGCTGCAGTTCGTAGTACGAAGTCGAAAGCAAGCATAAAAGTTTTTAAAGCCTTCTTCAGTTTATTTGGATCCCCATCTCGACTCATAACCGATAGAGGCACAAGCTTTACCAGCAAAAGGTTCAAAATATTTATGCAGTCCGTCGGGGTAAAACATATCCTCAATGCAGTCGCAACCCCGCGTGCTATCGGACAGGTCGAACGATACAATCGAACGATTTTAGCATCCTTAGGTAGTATGACTCATGGGAAAAGTAGCGAGACATGGGACAATTATCTCCCAGACGTTCAATTAGGAATTAATACCACAATACACGATATAACAAAAAGAACACCTACTGAATTGTTGTTTGGGCGTAGATTAGGCAATCCATCACAGGGCATTTTAAATAATATTTCTGACGAGATTAGCGAAATAAATGAACCAATTGAAACAATCAGATCAAACGCTAGCGATCGTTTAAAAATAAATCAAAATAAAAATAAGGTAAATTTTGACAGACATCGTAAAAGCTGTAAGAAATATCAAGAGGGAGATTTGGTGAGGGAAGTAAGAGCTATTGTAACAGGGTCCGGAAAATCCAAGAAATTAGAATCCAAATGCCAGGGTCCATATCGCATCAAAAAGGTTCTTCCAAATGATAGATTTCTTATTGTAGATACGCCGCTTACACGAAAAGGAAAATCATATGAGAATGTTGTTTCGGTTGATAAGATTTATCCCTGGACAAGTTTTAACGCGCCATCATGCTCCTCTAGTGACGAAAGTAGTAATGAGTAAATTATGTGTACGATTTATAATTAATTATGTTTGACAGTATTGTTAATAAATTGATAAATTAATTGTACTGATACTATTGCGATGATTATTATTACCTACTAATAAATAAGAAGAATTAGCCCGATGTATACAATTGATTAAATTAATTGTTAAAATTGAACAAGTATTGTTTTCCATGATGATGATAGTGAACTATTCAGAAAGATATATGTACTATTTATTTAGTGGCATATGCATAACATAGATTTTTATTAGCACAGAGCTCGGGCTCTGGAAGGCCAAGCACGAGTGCAAATACAGTGAGGGTGCTTTCATAACACAGAGCTTGAGCAGAGTTTAACAGAGCATGAGCGCAATGGCAGTGAGGTCATACCGCAGAGCTCGCGTTAAATAGAGCCAAGCAAGAGTGATATGATGTAGCACGCAGCCAAGACAAATTGAGTGGGAAAGAAACGAAGTAACCTCTTTTGTCTAGCTATAAATAGGACTCACATGATTTAAGTTTGGTTAATATTAAATTGTTTAACTTTGACTTAAACGAAGGGACTCGTTTATGTGACGGATGGCCGACTGTAACGGTTAACGCTATTTGTTATTTCATCAACTGTCATTGTTATTTCATTATTAGATTCATTCGTTTTCACTCGGTTAATTTCCGAACGTCCATACAGTTGGCCATTCGAATTGTCGTGCTCGTTGGGTACAGTTGTAAAAAGGCAGTGCCGTGTAAAGAGATTAAAAACTGAATATTGAAGTTTTGCGTTTCTTTTGTCAACGAATTCTTCGCGTGGTTTTAATGGTGTGAGCAAATAAGCAACTCGGTTATTGGATGTTTTGCTATCGAGCACGACAGGATAGGATTCTATTTCTTCAGTAGGATCAGTTCGTCCGGAAAGACGAAGTAGCTTATCCTTTACAAATAAAAGATACATTTTTTAGTCTACTATTAGGCGAGAGGGGGCGTGCTGCTTGAACGCGAATTAAATCATCGCAAAATGACTCTAACTGACTATTTCGTAATAAATGGATCTCTGCAACGTTGAGATCTGAAACAAAAATCATTGGCAAGTTAATGTCATCGCATAATGATACAGTAAAAGGTGATTATGATTTTTGATCTGTACAATTTCGCCAACTGACGGTACGGGCTGTTGCTATGAGTAAGCATAACCAGCTCCTGATTCTGCGATAGTCGACGACTAGGGGTTCTAGAGTATGATAATGTATCAGCTGTATGATAAAATAATATCCAGTCTTATCACTTCAGAAATTATATCAATTTCTTCCGTGGCTAAAGAAGGAAACAATTAAATGCGAGTTGATTTACTGGGCTAAGAGTTTTTAGATGAAAGTAGGAAAGGAGGGCCAGCAAACCACCGTGACTGTAATGAAAACTCTCTGTTATCATCACACGTAGCGTCGTCTGCAATGTTTGAACTCGTGGGAACCTTTTTTCAAACATTTCCTACAAAATTTATTTTCTATGATCCATAGCCGACGTTCATTTATAAACAGTCATCTAAAATCTTTACTAGCAGTTGTTATTTTGGGTGTAACCATTTTATAGATTTAACATAGGTTTAAACTTTTTGGTTGCTTAGTAGTGGAAATATAATAGTTTTTATCTTTGTTGGATCTGACAGGTTGACTTTTGACAGACATCAATTCTGGCGTAATATTAATTTGTACTAAGATTAGTTTTATAAAAACTATATACCGTAGAATGGGGCTATTTGAAAAACAAGAGGTAACTTGAGAAAAAAAATATTTTGGAATGCATCAGTAAAAATTTTGTAAATCGTGAACGCAGCTTTAACTTTTTTACGCCATTTTGCCGTGGCACTATTGGTGATTTAAAATAGACCAATCACTAGACTCCATTCATTGGCTGTCAAAGAAAAAACTCATTTGTATGTGTTTATGACAACACTAGTTTAAAGTATTTTTATATTGGCAACACGGGTTTAGGTAGCCATTACATCACATTGATTGAACTATTCATGAAATAACTATCTGTGACTATGCTAAATTAAAGTGCTGATTAAACGTGGTTATTATGAGTAGTTGTTGCTCTGTAAAGAGTAATTTATTTTTATGTAACACTATTATGTACTTACAAATTTTACAATTGCAAACACAACTTACTTAAACACTTATGAACAAATAACTACAATTTACTAACCTGTAAAGAGAAACAACATTAAATGCTATTGCTTCAATTATCTTGTTATATCAGAATTATTGAAATACTTTAACCCCTATTATTTCCGAAATACAAGCTATTAAAAAGAGTTAATCTCATTAATGAGCGAAGGTAGTTTTTCGTTACATAAATGGTGCTCATTAAATCATAAGGAGATTTTGCAGGATATATCACCTGATTTGTGTTACTTTGGTAATATCAACTTTGATAAAAATAGCATGTGTATGAAAACTTTAGGGTTAATTTATGATGTATCATCAGATACTTATGCCAACATCTAGTCAAGTTGCTCTGTGTTTAAAATATAATATTCGTTATAAAAAAGTGAAATTGTAGTGTAAATCGTAGTAATATCAAATTAATTTCGTGTATATTGGTGTTTATAAATTCTAATTACTTATAATAGTGCAGTCTTCAACAAAGATAAATTATTTTTTCTTTGGACGTTGACATATAAGTTGAACCTAGTCGAACATTTTCACCGTGCCTTATTCCAACGTTTCCAATACTCTTGCTTTCAGTGCTCCGTTTGTTGATCAGTGCACGCATTTCATAACATTATAATGAATTGTGCTGGCTGCCTTCGACCTGTTAAAAATGAAGATATCATACACTGCACAGCTCGAAAGTGTGCTAAGAAGTTTCACGTTGCATGTGCAAACGCATTACACCTATCTCGTGCCCAAGTTAACAAATGGATCTGCCCGGACTGTAATGCGAGTGTAAAGAAAGGTGGGGACAATACCCACACGCCTATTCGACCAAACGAAAATGTCACCTTCCGTAAAAAAACATTCGACTCTCCTGGCATTATTTCTATCCCTCCTACCGATTCATCAGATAACACAACCATGCAGTCTCTTTTGTCAGAAATTCAGTTCCTACGCCAGGACATGGCCAGGATGGAGACTGACTTCGCAACTAGATTTGATGATCTCACAGCAAAATTTTTGGTATTTGATACCAGGATTCAGCTTCTCGAAGACAAAGAAAAAGAAAATGCCTTTCTGAAAACACAGGTCTCTGATTTACAGGATCAAATCAATAAACTCCACCACAATTCACTCCGCTCGGACATAGAAATACTAGGCGTAACTGAATCGCCGAATGAGAATCCTTATCATCTGGTTCTCACAACGGCGAATATGATTGGTGTTGAGCTTGACGATCGCGACGTGAACTATGCATCTCGTGTAGGTTCTAGGCAAAAAGTTGACGCTATCGGAAAAGAGCAGTTACCGAGACCTCTTGTGATATCCTTTACACGAAGAACGAAAAGGGATCAATTTCTCAAGCAAGCGAAGGCTCGACATACATTGGATAGCAGGGCAGTAGTTGGCAGTGGGCCGGAGAGGAGACTTTTCGTAAACGAACGACTGACAGCTGATGCCCGGCGTCTTTTTCGTTCCTCAAGAGTTTGGGCTAAACATAACGATTATAAATACTGCTGGGTTAAAAATGGACTTATTTATGTTCGAAAACGTGACAGCAGAGACGGGAGCCCACCTATCCAGATCAGAACTCATGATGATTTACAAAGACTTTCTCCAAAGCCAGCTTCACCCTAATGAGCTTTCTAGAAATGCTCTGTCAAACATCTCTGTAGAGTTTTATGATTTTAGTACTATTATCTTAACATTAATTATAGGTTTTCATTTTTATTTATTTGTGTATCTTAACTATGGGTATTTTACACATTCCTGCAACATGTATCATTTATCCGCATTGCAGACACATGTATGTATTTTGTCTTCTCGCACAAACTCACTCTTCAGTGCTTTCATCGATGGCAATAATAAAAAGATTTATCACTCTCCAAACAGGTATTTTCATGGCATTCATGTTACTTTTGCAATAACTTTAAGTTTGTTCAATTTACTAATATGATTCTAGACCTTTTGACAGATATAGATAATTCCTTGAATATCGAATGCCACACAGTATCAGTTCCGGAAGGGTGTGTTTCTATTATGAAAAAGTATTCAATCCAAGTACTTCATGTGAATATTCGAAGCATGCAATGCAATTTTGATAACTTTCTTATTACCTACGCTCGATTAGGTATTCAATTTGATGTTATAATTATGAGCGAATGCTGGATAAATGACTCTTCAGTTATTAGGCAATTAAGCGGGTACGTATCTTACAATACCGAAAAGTACATAAATAAAGCCGGAGGAGTGATAGCATATGTTAAAGATAAATGGTCTCCGAATGTTCTCGAACCGGATATCGAAGAAGCGAATTCCCTGATTGTTGAAGTCCCCAATGTGTTTACAGTCCTGGGCATTTATAGATCTCCGTCTTTTGTCGATACTTCTATCTTTTGCTCATCCCTTGATCGAATTCTTGTAACCTTACCTCGAAGTCCATTCCTTGCTGTCGTAGGGGACATAAATATTGACATCTTACCTTCTGCCTTGGACCAAATGATTGCTGCATCATATCTAACACTTTTCTCAGAACACGGTTTTATTCCAGCCATAAACGCTCCTACTCATAATAAATCATGTATAGATCACATATTTGTTCCAGCAAACACGTTAGGAGAGTCCACCGTGTGCAAGACTGACCTTACAGATCACAGTATTGTAATGATTGGAATGGCTGGCTTTATTAAGAAACCCATACAGAGAACAAGGCTAAATATTAATTACGCAGCTATAACCACTCACCTTGATAACATTGACTGGTCTTCTATGTTTGAAAATAGCTCTATTGACGAAATTGTTTCAAAATTCTCAGTGATTCTTACAGATGCAATCTCTTGTCATTCCCGTCTGGTCAAATTAAGTCATTCGAAATTTATTATCAAGCCCTGGATGACCCCTGGCCTTATTCGCTGTTCAAAACACCGAGACAAGCTTCACGCTGATTACAAAAATTCTCCTAATGATTTTACAAAAAAAGTAGTCTACACTAGATACCGCAACTTCTATGTTTCGCTTCTCCGAAAACTGAAAATTGAATTTGAAAGCAAACAGCTTATTGAAAATAAAAAATCTCCAAGAAAGCTCTGGAAATGCATCAACAAAATTTCACATAGACTTCCTGCTAAAAATTATAACTGCGCCAATGAACTACTCACTACAAAGAACGGCTCAAATCAGGAATCTCTGGATACATGCAACTCTTATTTCTGCTCTGTGGGCAGTAATCTAGCAAACTCTATACTCTCCAATCTCAAAGAAACGCAGGAGTCGTTAGCTGCCAATGCAAAAATTAATGCCTCTCCATCTCATTCCTTCTTTATTTCGCCAACGAGTGAAGACGAGATCTTGGACCTCATTCTACAACTGGACCCAACCAGCTCTCCTGGCATTGACAACATAGATAACAAAATTTTGAAAGCCATCAGATCCACCATAGCTGCCCCTCTAGCAACTATTTTTAATTTGAGCATTGAGACTGGCACTTTCCCCAGGGCTTGGAAGACCGCTATTGTAATTCCCATTCATAAGGGTTCTTCAAAAAATGTGCCTTGTAATTATCGACCTATCTCGCTACTAGGAAGCATCTCGAAGCTATTGGAACGCATCATAAACAAGAGACTGGTGTCATACTTAGAGTCCAACTCCCTAATCTCAGCTAGACAATTCGGTTTTCGCAGAGGCAAATCCACAGAAGATGCAGTCTCTCTCCTGACAGATATTATTTCTACTCATCTAGATACTGGTCATCGATGTGTCGGCGTCTTCTTAGATCTGGCAAAGGCATTTGATACTGTGTCGCTGCCAATATTATTAGCAAAATTGGAAGGCTATGGAATACGAGGAAGTGCACTAAATTGGTTTACCAGCTATTTAAATGATAGAAACCAGTGTGTCAGGATTGATCATCAAATGAGCAGTATAAGCACTTCTTCTTTTGGCGTACCTCAAGGTAGCATACTTGGACCAATATTATTCGTTCTGTACATAAACAGTATATTTTCAATTCCTTTACAGAATGCGGACTTAATCTGCTACGCTGACGACACAGCTCTTATTTTTCATGATGTTTCGTGGGAACTGGTTTGCCATAGGACTGAGGCCGGCATGAGCTTGGTATCACAGTGGCTGGTAAGAAACCTCCTGACACTAAATACGTCCAAAACAAAATTTCTCTGCTTTCACAAGACAGCTGCTTCTGCCCCTAATATCAACTCAATACAAATAAGAATACATAGCTGTGATCCTGAACAATCCGACATATGTGTTTGTGAAAGTATTAAAAGGTCAGAGACTCTAAGCTATCTCGGAGTAATTTTGGACGAAAAACTCACTTTCAATCAACACACTGCCCATATGTCAGCACGAGTAAGAAAACTTATACCCATAATGAGAAACCTGAGAGATATCGCAGACGGAAAGACTTTAAAGGCTGTCTACCTGGCTCTATGCCAATCTATAATATCTTACTGTATTCTCGCATGGGGAGGAGCAGCTAAATCATCTCTAATCATACTGGAGAGAGCCCAAAGGGGTGTCTTAAAAGTAGCCCTCTTTAAGCCAGTACTATACTCCACTGCCGCCTTGTATGAGGAAGCAGGGGTCCTTAGCGTGCGAAGGCTGTTCTTGGTTAGAGCTGTGGCCCGTACTCACAGAAAGATCATAACTTCGGATTTATATGACCACTTACTCAAGAAGAGAGTTTTTAAGATCCCTGTTGTATTCACTCATACATCCTTTTCTCATCACTTTGGTCGATTCCTGTTCCCGTACATCTATAATAAAATGGTTAAATTAACTGATATTAAACAGTGCTCTGTCTTTAGAGCAAAATCTTTGGTTACGAAATTGCTGCTCAAATGGTCGTATGACGAAACGGAAAAGTTTTTGGAAGTTATAGGATAATTTACAAAATTCCGTACTTGGTTGGTTTGGAACATTTATTACATTGACTTTTTCATCATTATAGTATAAATACATTTATAAGAACACTTATTATTATATACATCACACTCAATTTATAGTATTGCCCATAGTCCGCTTTTAGTTTACATTGAGACAAGTTCTCTTCAAATATGTATTACAGATATTATATTTTTATTTTTCTCTAATTCCTTACTCTTAATTACTTATTATTTCTTTATTTAAGCTATATTAGTTGTTTTTGTGACTCGTTTATTGTTCCTCACAGGACAGGCTTAGCCTAGTGTGCGGACCTGAAATTATTATTGTTAACTAATAAATTGTAATTGTACTAATAAATAAATAAATAAATAAATAAATAAACTTTGAATATGCAGTGTCCTGTGACAAAAGTGTTAGAAAAATATACTAAAAGACAAATACTAAGCTTCATCAGCAAATTTGTTGACCCATTGTGGCTTATTGGTCCCATTCTAGTACAGGCTAAATACATAATGCAGCAAATCTGGTACACAAATTTAAATTGAGATGATGTTTTGCCCGAGGATAAGCAGGTGGTTGACTTTGCAAACAGTTTAGTTCAGATGTCATGTATTTCTATACCTAGAAATATAAATGTACAATCTTCCAATTCATTTGAATTAGTTAGTTATGCTGATGCCTCAAATATAGCGCATGGTTATTGCTTATATTTGAGAGTAATCGATTCAGACAACATTGTAAAAGTCAATCTCTTGTGTTCAAAATCTCGCATCAATCCTAAAAATAAGCAATTAACTACACCCAAACTTGAATTAAATAGTGCTTTGTTATTGGCAATGTTAGCTAAAAGGGTTTATGACACATTATCACTCAAATACCATTCGTATTCAAATTCACAAATTGTGCTCGCTTGGCTAGTTATTGAGCCAGTGAAACTTAAAGTTTATTTATTTTATTTATTCATAGCACACAAAACAGATTACAATCAAAGTGAATATCTTATTATATCATACATATAGTACAGATCTAGATCATAATCCAAAAATATATGTGCCTAGAAGCTTACAAATTGATTTTATTTGTTTATTTATGCGCTAAAGAGCGCTACACTTAAGAACCAATGCCAAACTTAGAAAAAATTACACAAGTTTAAATTTTTAAAATTTTGTTAAGAATTAGTGTGAAAACCAGATAAATAAAATGAGAGAACTAATTAATTAGATACTTATTTATAAACAAATCTTACTTAAATGTGTGTTTAATTGTCTCCGAAACTGAGGCAGCGTGAGGTAGAATATATCTATTTCTCTGTTTATTGCAAGAATTTCATTGTATTGGCGGCACATCCGAACTATGGGGTTGTAGTAAGAGGTGTTGTAGTAAGAGAAGACTTCAAGAGAGAAAATATTATAATTACGATTGCGGACTCTAAATCTGGTGTTGAAATTCAGCAAAGAAAGAAGATTAGAGGAGTCCATCTGATGGTGCAGTATTTTATAGAGCAAGACAAGGTCAATCATCTGTCGGCGCATGTATAGAGGACTTTTGTGGAAATAGCTTAAGCGTTCTTTGTAGGACCCGAGTTTTCGGCCTAATTGCCACATCTCTAACATGCCATATCTATAACCGAGGATTTTTAGACAACGCCTCTGGACACCCTCCACACGATAACTATGTACCTTGTAGAAGGGAGACCAGATAGCCGAATTATATTCAAGAACACTACGTATTAGCGAGTAATATAAGTAAATTAAACTCTTACTTTGTCGAAACTGTTTGGTGGTCCGAGTTATCAATCCCAGTAGACGATAACTACGCTCTACGATATTATTGTAGTGTTCTCTGAAGGTAAGCTTGTCGTCGAAGATTATACCCAGATCTCTGGTCACACCTGATTACGGTCAAGAACCTTGCCATTAAGGGAATAGTCGAAAATAAGTTTTTGCTTTTTCGTGGTGAAAGATATTACAAAGCACTTTCCAATGTTAAGTCGCATATGGTTTCGATCACACCAGTCAGATAGGGTGTTTAGATCTGACTGCAACCTGGCGGTGTCTGAACTACTACTGACAGTTGTAAATACTTTTTTATGTTGCTAATATAGTACCAAAATTCAAAAGCTGAGTGCAGGTTTTCCGTGGGCCTATGTAAACACAGCTGACAACCCAGCTGAATGCTTATCACGTGGCATGTCTCCAGATTTACTAGAGGCTGAAGTTGGGCAGTTGTGGTTCCATGGACCTCAATACTTAAGTAACATTGAGTTTGAAAATTAAAATAATAAACTTGCAGTTCCAGTTGCAAATATTCCTGAGTTGAAACCAATTTCACAAACTTGTTGCACTACTGCGTGTTCTGATTCAAACTCACTGTACAAGTTTATTGATAAATATTCAAATATTGAAAAACTCACAAGAATAATGTCTTATATACAGAGATTTATTTATAATTGTAAACATACAAATGTAAATGATAGGACAAAGGGATCTATTAGCCCTGGAGAGGTGGAAGCTGCCTTGCATTGTATCATACGGCTTGATCAGGAAAGGCGTTTAGAAGATGACATAAAGGCTTTGAAAGAGCAAAAATGTCCAAAATTAAACTTAAATAGCTTGAATCCTTTCATTGATTCATCAGGCCTGTTAAGAGTAGGAGGCCGTCTTCAACATGCTGGTTTATCATTTTCACAGCGTCACCCTATAATTTTAGCTAAAAAATCGAATATTTACAGATTAATCATACTTAATGAGCATTTACGCCTCAAGCACGCAGGGCAGAAATTACTTCTCAGTTGTTTAAATGAAAGGTACTGGCTTATCAATGCTATCAGAGAGGTAATGGCTGTTGTACACAAATGCATAATTTGCTTTAAACTAAAGGCTAAAGCCGCCATCCAAATAATGGGCTCTTTACCACGTGATAGAGTGAGTGTCACTCGTCCATTTCAGATAGTAGGTACAGATTATGGTGGACCTTTCTATGTTAAACAAACTCGAATTCGAAAGCCAATTATTACAAAGGCATACATAGTGATTTTCGTATGTTTTGTCACTAAGGCTATTCACATAGAATTAGCTTCAGATATGACAACAAATACATTTTTGGCATGTTTGAAACGCTTTATTGCTCAAAAATAGAAATAAACCTACAAAAATCTATTGTGATAACGCCTCATATTACAAGGGTGCTAAAAATGTACTTGATGGTTTATATAATTTGTGTAATTCTACTGAGCATCAAATTGTCTGCAAGAAATCGCTTTCTAGCGATAAGACCGCCTAAATTGTACAATTCTTGGTTTATTTATATCCTGTGTTACATTTAATTTGTTGGTGTGCAATAAAGAATATCTATCTATCTATCTATTTATTTATTTATTTATTTAAACTTTATTGCACAAACACTAAAATGAAGTACAACAGGTGGACTTAATGCCTTAAGGCATTCTCTCCCAGTCGACCATCGGGCCAAGCAGAAATAATTTTGTGGGCGGTGCGACATAAAAAGCAAATTAAAAGACGAAAAATTTCAAAAATAATAATAATATACTCAAATTATACTACATATACAATACAATATATATGTATATAAACTACATACAATTACTAAATAAATAGAAAATATGTAAATAAATAAGAATAAGATGACGACTACTGCTGTGGAAGCAAAGTAAATGACGACTACTGCATTTTACCTAAGAAGTAAGACCTAACACGTTTCTTAAAAGCAAATTTACTCGGTGCTTGTTTAATGCTTTCGGGCAATGAGTTCCAAAGCCGAATGGACTTAACAAGAAAAGAATTTGAGACAAAACCAGTTCGGTGAGAAGGAATAGAGAGAGTGAGTTTGTCGGAAGAGCGCAACTGGCGGGAATGGGTCGAGCTGAGAAGAGAAAATTGGGATTTAAGATAAGAAGGGGAGTTTGGATCGTTCAATATAGAAAAAAGAGTGCATAAAATCTATCAACCTGGGGTTATGACTATTGCTGTATGGAAAGAATCAACTTTCATTTCATACCTTCATACTCACCTGTATTTGCAGGACTTTCAGAAGCGGGTATAAAAAGTGTCAAATACTACATAAAACGAGTAGTTGGAAATACTGTATTGACCTATGAGGAACTGTACACGGTGCTTGTACAAATAGAGAGCATTTTAAATTCTCGCCCGCTGACGCCTATGTCAATTAATCAGGACGACATGACATATCTGTCACCTGGACATTTCCTCACAGGAGCTCCTCTAATGTCATATCCAGAATTAAATTTAGTAGGTGAAAATATTGGAAAATTAAGTTTTTTGAAGCTATGTGTGCAAATGCAACAAAGTTTCTGGAAACAATGGCATAAACAATATCTGGTTATGTTACAAAATAGACCTAAATGGAAAGGAGTAGAACCTAATTTGCAAAAAGGAGCTCTGGTAATCCTTAGAGATAAAAATGTATCACCTTTAAATTGGCCAATGGGTCGAATTGTTAATGTTATGCCAGGCAGGGATGGAAAAGTACGGGCTTTAGATGTAAAAACCTCAAAGGGGTCTATCATAAGAACTAGTATTATGACAGTTTGTCCCTTTCCACTAGAAATAGAAAGTAATTAAATATAAAATAAGTATCATTGTATCTAGCAATACTTATATTATTTCTCTTGTAAGCTTAACAGGAGCTTTTTTGTTGGCTCATGTCATATTGTAAGTTATTTAATTTTTTCATTGCTTTAAATATAAATGTATAGGATAAAAATACTTTAGATGGTAAAGGTTTGTTATTATTTTTATGTTTCTATTTGAAAAAAATTGGTTGTTTGTAAAGTAGGTTTACGATCGAGATGTTTACGTGATAACGTCTTATTGGTGATATAAGTTTTTGGGAAGTAAGGAATTAATGAAGATAACAATTTTTTCAAATTTTAAATTACATCTTAAACATTCAACGAAAACTTGACCGCACGAGAAAATCTCCATTCGTTTGTATGCCGCTAGAGTGAGAGAGACGGAAGATCGGTCCACTCACTCGAACGCTATGCCAGCCTCCGCTCGTGAGGATTCCGCGTGACAAGTTTCACGGAATGACTGGCAGCGCTCGAGATGAGACGGGAGATCGGTCCGTCTCTCTCTCTCGTTATACCTGCGATCACGCTCGTGAGGTTTTGGTGTGACACAAGTTTCTGAACATGTCACCCGACTAAAACGATTTTAAAGACGTTATCACGTCAAAAATTGTTAATTCAGTTGTTGTATACATATAAGGCCTAGGGCTATTTGGGTACAGAAATGTAAAATTTTATAATTACTTCATCACTTTGTTCAATAACGTTTGTTAGTTAATTAAACAAGCCTTGGCCCCCAGTCTGTTTATGACAACACTACATACATACACTCACGCCTTTTTCCCGGAGGGGTAGGCAGAGACCACATCTTTCCACTTGCTACGATCCTTACAGACTACTTTCGCTTCATCCACATTCATTAATCTTTTCATACACGTTCGCCGGTTTAGGGTACTCTTGACCTGACCTTTCTTTAGAACTTCTCCGATTTGATCAAGATAAGTTCGTCGAGGCCTTCCCCTTCCAACATTTCCAATGGTGGAGCGATGCATGCTTTTATGAGCACTCAGAAGATGTCCGAAAAGGCCCGCCTGGCTGTGCATGGAGGGGTGTTGGTTCCAACACTGATGTATGGGAGTGAAAGTTGGGTGTGGCAGAGAAAACATGAAAGCAGAGTAAATGCAGTGGAAATGAGAGCGTTAAGAAGTATGATTGGAGTCAATCTGAGTGACAGTATTAAAAATAGTGTGATAAGGGATCGATGTGGTGTAAAAGTGGATGACCAGTATTGAAAAAGGAATGCTTAAATGGTTTGGACATGTTGAGAGGATGAATGAAAGCAGATTGACTAAAAAGATATATATGGCGAGTATGACAACACTAGTTTAAAGTATTTTTATATTGGCAACACGGATTTAGGTAGCCATTACATCACATTGATTGAACGATTCATCAAATAACTATCTGTGACTGTGCTAAATTGAAGTGCTGATTAAACGCGGTAATTATAGTTAATAACTGCGCCTTTTATTTCTATGTCCATAACTAACAGTATGACAGATGCAATTTGAGTGTGAAAACGTGTGCTGCAAACATGCGTGATAATTGAATGTGTTTTACTCCAATTACAATATGTTCACATTATTTGTAAAGCTTGTTTGGTTTTTAATTTATTTATGGAAATGCAAAAGGGGGCTTTTTGGATTGGCAAATGGGCCTAATTGGTAATTCTCAAATAACCCCACATTTTTCAATGCTGAATGGTTTGGCTAAAGTTAGCTTTTTCTTTTAATTTCAGACAGATAGATGAACAAAATATGGTCCGTCATTACAAAAGAACATACCAAAGCGTCCGGAATGGTAAACGCTTCAAGCCATATGGATCGTATACTGAGGAATCATTAAAATTGGCTGTAGCTGCTGTTAAAAATAAAACATTAACTTTAAACGCACCTTCACAACAGTTTAGAGTTCCAGTTTCAACTATTTCTAGAAAAGCTAGAGGAATAAATAACTTCCAACAAAAATCTGGCCATCCTTGTTTTCCAAAACAGAAGAAGATGTATTTATAAGTACATTGAAGAAGTTTCTAACTGGGGTTTCCCATTTGATATCCTTGATTTACGAGTTTTAGCTCAAAAATATTTGGCCAGAACGGGAAGAAATGTCCCATCGTTGACCAATAATATGCCTGGCAGAGACTGGGCAATGAATTTTATGATGCGTCATAAAAAACAGCTATCATATCGCCTTACAAGCAATATCTCTTCTTCCAGGCAGAGGTAAGCAAGGAAGCAATTGATTAGTTTTTCGACAACTTTGAGGCAGTGTGTGATGGGGTTTTGTCAGACAGAATCATCTACTATGACGAGACAAATCTGACTGATGATCCGGGCATCAAAAAGTTTATTTGTAAACGAGGGACAAAATATCCAGAAAGAGTTATGGATTCCACCAAAAGCGCAACAAGCGTTATGTTTGCCGGTGCAGCCGATGGCACTCACTAGAGCCCTACGTTGTGTACAAAGCAGATCACTTATGGGATACCTGGATTACGGGTGGTCCCCCAGGAACTCATTACAACAGATCTCGTAGTAGATGGTTTGATGCGTTCACGCTCAGAATGCCAACTTCGCAAAATGCCAACCGCTCGCAAAAAGCCAACTACTCAAAATGCCAACTTCTTGAAATGCCAACTTCTCGAAATGCCAACTTCGCGAAACGCCAACTTCGCGAAATGCCAACTTCGCGAAATGCCAACTTCTCATAATGACAACTTGAAATTATAATGAAATGCAAGAGCGGTGAATTCTACCACGAATAATTAAAATAATTAAAAAGTCAATTTACAATACCGCAATATCTTTATTTTTTACTATATAATCAATACACAAAGGTCGTATCGTATCAATCACAAATCTTGATTGAATGACATGTAAACCTATATAATTGTTACAATCATTGTCAAAATCAGATAAACAAAAACTAGGTACAGTCACCGTACACTTTAAAACGTAATATAGGTAGTTTATGGCAAGAATAAATCAGCTCAAATAATAAATGTCAAAACAAAAATAAACAAATGATTAATGTTTATAAAATGACAGCCTTAAGTAAATATTTTTTTTAATAAAATTTGGTAGGTTCAATATATTATTTTCCAATTGGTTTAAATATCTTTTATATTTCTTATCAAAACAATTATTATAAATTTTAATGAAGACTCTAAAAGGCGAATACTTTGTGTGGTACTTGTGTATTTTTGAGAACTACCCTCATAATGTAACATAAAATTTTGCGTTTAGTTTTTACTGTCATTGTTTAAAAATACAAAGTACTCGTATGACTATTTTTTTGTTGAAATTTATTCAGATTAAAAAATACAAATGTAATATAAGCGTACAAAACTGAACATATTTTATAATGATCAGACAACAGTCTGACGAACAGTGTGTTGATTATAAAATAATGAATTGTCATGGTGAGGTACATGTTACAAACAAAGATATTGTATATGAACTATACTTCTTAATTATTTTTATTATTGATGCTAGCTTTGCATTTCATTATAATTTTAAGTTGTCATTATGAGAAGTTGGCATTTCGCGAAGTTGGCATTTCGCGAAGTTGGCATTTCGAGAAGTTGACATTTTGCGATGTTGGCATTCTGAGCGTGAACGCAATCAATCCGTTCACGCTCAAAATGCCAACTTCGCAAAATGCCAACCGCTCGCAAATAGCCAATAGACATCTGCCGTTATTGATTGACCAGATCGGAGAAAACTATAGTGAATAACTCCATGCTGAGACCACCAAACAGTTACCATTACCTTTTTATTGGTAAGTTTTGCTTTAGGACACTGTTGTGGCGTTTGACCTGGGGTCAGCCATTGCATTTTTCTTTTACGGTTATCATAAAGAATCCACTTTTCATCACATGTCACAATTCGATTTAATATTCCTTCATTTCTGTACCGATTCAACAAGGCAACACAAGTTTCAACACGCGTTTCTTTCTGCACATCAGTCAAATCATGAGGCACCCATTTTTCGTATTTTTTTATTTTATTGATTTGACGCAAATGAGTCAATATTGTGGGTAAGGTTACGTTAAACCATGCCGCTAATTCCTGGGTAGTTTGACTAGGATCGACTTCCACCATCTCTCTTAATTCATCGTTAATTCTTCCTCGTGGCTCGTTCTTCAAGTCGAAGTTTCCATCACGAAAGCGTTTAAACCAAAATCGTACGGTGCGTTCATTAGCAGATCCCTCTCCAAACGCAACATTGATATTGCGGGCTGTTTCTGCCGCGTTACTTCCGCGTCGGAACTCGTATTCAAAAATCACTCGAATTTTCGCAGTATCCATCTTTCTTGTCTAAGTTAAATAACAAAAACAATTGAAAGTCAACATTCAAACGTTTCACATTTTTTAAAAGAAGAACATCATAGAAACCATGTGAAAAAAGTTTCATTCGAAAACCTCAAACCATGAAGATTCTATGTCAATTCAAAAAACCTATTACAATAAAACGGCAATTTCATATTTTAACCCCTAATATTAAACGTTTTAAAATGTAGGTTTGTTTTCGATGCCCCGATGTTTCGGCGCGATGCCCCGCACCCCGCGCGCGTTACCTGCGAAATGGCAACGTCGCATCGCCGCGTGCGCCCTGCCCCCGCTCCTCTGTGCGTGCATTACGGGGGAAATGGCAACGTCGCATCGCCGCGTGCCTACTTTGAGGCAGTCTTATTCTCTAATGAAATTATAATAAAAAAAACCTTACTTGATCAAAACTTACGTATAAGTTGGGTGCCCAAATAAATAAATTATTTGGCAGAGGTTGTGGGGTATATTTATAAGTAGGTAGTTGTCGATGTGAGTTATTCCAGACACAATTGAAATCAATTGTGCCTCCCGGGGGTTGAGGGATTAAGATAACTTAAGTAGCGATCAACGGATGACTCCTCGCACAACCCGCCCGAACAAACATATTTACATTTCGCGCAAGACGAACTATTGCTAAATTCTAATAATATTAAACGTCAGACTTTACGGAATATTCTGTTAAGTAGAATATTATTGTATATTAGAGAAGGGTGGCCTGATCAAAATGATATTTGAGAATTACAACCGTATTTTAATAGGAAGAAGGAACTATATGAAGAATTGGGTTGCATCATGTGGGGTCATAGGGTGGTGATACCTGAGGAATGTAGGAGTTGGGTATTGAATGAACTTATCACACATGGGTATCAGTAAGATAAAGGCCATGGTTCGGAGCTATGTGTGGTGGGCCGGCATCGACGAGGCAGTGGAGATGCTGTGCCGCAGCTGTGAGGTGTGCGCGGCGGAAGCCGACGCGCCGCACAGTGGTCTGAAAATAGAGCTCCCCTTTCATAGAAAGTCGATGTGGGATATTCATAAAACCAAAATATGGAACATGTTAGGCATACATTCCTTTAATGCATATTGTAGTATGAATGATTTTAGTTACTCCGCGCCTGAGAAAAAAAATATTTAGTTTTTATTTTTATGGGAGAAATTACATAAAGTACATTTTCTTGCGACTGAATGAAACTGAAGGGCTGGTACTCATACGAGCTATTGCCGCTCTTAAGGCGATTAAGTTGACATACCTTTAGGTGCCGCTTCACACGTAGGAATTTTTTGAAATTTCGAATTTTCGGTATTGAAATAAAATGAAATGAAATGAAATATTTATTTGCATAAAATATGGTACAGACAGGTGTTAAGAACAATTTGATCCACATATTTTACCAAATCTTGGCATGCAAAATTTTTATAATATTTGTCTATTTGTCAGACCCAAACATTCTCATCTTAAACAATTATTCAATAAATTTGCCAAATGTCAGCTACAATTTAAATTAAATTAGATCGGCACGTAAACAGATTACAAACATATTTGTCAATAAATTAATAATAGTGGTCAGTTATAAAATTTAATTAATTCTTCAAACATTATTGCAGTCAAAAAATTCGGATAAGTTATAAAAACACTTTTCAATTAGCCATTTACGCAGTTTTGATATCAGTATTTTAGTTGGCAAAGCTCTCATTTCTCGTGGTACATGGTTGTAAATTTTAATCGACATTATATAACAATTTTTATTAAATAACTTACTTTTATGTAATGGCATTACTAGTTTTTCAGTATCTCTCGGCCGCAGTTTACTATTAGCTATTGGTTTTGTAAAGAAATGAGGATTATTACGAACAAATACACATATTTCTAGAATGTAGAGGCTAGTCAGTGTTAGAATTTTTAATTTTTTTAATACTGGTCTACATGTTTCAAATGGGCCTATTCCATAAAGCGCCCTTACGCATTTTTTTTGCACAATTATTGCCTTTTCTATGTTTGTTGAGTTCCCCCACAGGATTATCCCATAACGCAATACCGACGATACATAGCCATGATATGCTTGTAATGCAATTTTTTCTCCTGATATAGATCTCAGTCGTCTTAATGCAAATACAAATCTGCTTAATTTTGAGCAAATATACTGGACGTGAGATTTCCAGTTGCAATTCTCATCAACCATGATGCCTAGAAATTTTGTTTCGTGGACTTCTTGAATCAACTCACCCTGACAAAATATATTTGGATTAACGGGGTTGCTTGATAGTTTCGAAAGTTTAATTCATCTGCAAGACTATGTGTAATATTTTGAGGTATTACTACAGAAAGGTCATCTGCAAATAATACAGTTTGGTATTTTATGAGCTCGGTAGGTCGTTAATATAAAGGAGGAACAATAAAGGACCCAGTACACTTCCTTGAGGCACTCCACACTGAGTTTCCAAAAATGAGGACTTATATGACAATAGCTCTCCGTATTCATTAACTTTGCTTATTTCTACACATTGCGTGCGGTTTGATAAATAGCTAGATATCCAACCTAAAGCTTGTCCCCTAAAACCATATTTTTCGCATTTGCCGATTAGTATCTTGTGCTTAACAAGATCAAAGGCTTTGGTCATGTCGAAAAATATTGTTATTGTAGCCATCTTTTTATCAATGTGTTCCGTTACTGTTTTCATTAACAAGTATGCCGCCAATGAAGTGGACTTTGATTTTTGGAAGCCATTTTGCTCTTTGGCAATGATCTTATGTTTATTGTATATTTTAAGTATGTGACGCATTTAAATTAAGTTGCTGGGGAATTTGGAATTATATATTTATAATATGACGCAAATACGCTAATGTTATAATAATTGTTATAATAAATTTAATTTCTTTAAACTCAAAAAATACGTACTTCAGTTAACTTTCGAATATTTTTTTTTTACGAATACTAATCAGGGCACTGCAACTAATATCTGCCTTACATATAACTTTTTACAATAGTAACCTCAGTAGCTAAGTCGGTGTTAATGATTTTTATTATACCTAATGATAACAGAGATTCGCTATCATTATCAAATACGGGAATTACTAATTACTTTACTAATAGTTCAGATTTATCACGTGTTAATTTACTCCGACTATTAATGAGGGTAGTTATTATAAATAGAATGTTTGGCATGAATTTTGTCAGTAATGTTTAGCACTTGTGCACGTTAACTTTACTTTTTCTGTTCTTTCCAATTTTCTTTTGCGATGGAAGGTTTCGGTACCAATCTTGATATTTTCATGTTTGTGGCCAACAACCGATGATATTTAAAAAGTAATAGATATGTTACATGCGCTCTCAATATGCGTCACTAAAACGTCACAATTGTGACGTCTTTTCAAATCCATGAAAGAGAAAGTAATTGTTCTTTTCACGAGTATGACAAGGTCAAAATAAGAATTACGCATGTGTGCAGTTGTTCGCAAGCGGCACATATATTTCGATAGTTTTGTAAGGGCATAACCTATCTATACTTTTTAAATATCATTGCCAACAACACTTCTTTCTCAGATCGCAATGTGTTGTTTGAAGTGTTGGGAATAGTCTTGATTTGTCAGAAAATGAAAAGAGAGACTTGAAACAATTCTGCCAAACTTATGTGTGTTCATTTCCAAGGATCTCATGTAATCGCACGCGACATACTTTCATTAAAAAGTACGAAGCATGGCTCCAAGAAGACATTAAATGGCCTGAAGTCATCAAGGAAAAGATGACTTCTTTAGTAACAATAGAGCAGTCACCATGTTTCAGTTCCGAATTTCACGTAAATGAAGGTGCATTAACATCCGCACAACCACAGAATTGTAGTGTTGGAACCTCAACATCTCTTGGAAACCTAAGGCAGCAGTTCTCGGAGTTAAGCCCGTTACAGAAGAGAAGGAGAGTAGAAGAGCTTTTAAATCATCCAACGGAAAGCCTTGCTTATAAAACTGGCTTAAAGACGCAAAATAACGATGTAGCAGACATAATAAAATTGGTCACAGAGAATCCCGAAAAGGCTACGAAGATAAAAGATATGCTGAAAACTAAGAAAACTGTGCCCATATATTCTGGTGATAAAGCTTTAGGTATTTTGACTTCGTTGAAGCTGTCGAAGTGGCAGTACACTACTTTAAGAGCTTGTGCAAAGGAAGAAGGAATCCCACTGTATCCCTCAACTGTCCTAGAAGCGAAAAAGGACTGTTACCCACCAAAGGATAGCATAGACATTTCTGAAAATGGGGTACGAGTTAAACTTTAAGCAATTTTGGATAAAACTGCGTCAAGACTTGGAAAATATCTACGTTTGTCCTCTTCTCTAGATGGCAAAGACCTAACACTTCTGTGTAAGTGGGGCTTTGATGGTGCTTCAGGGCAGAGTTTATACAAGCAAAGCATGGTGGAGGAGGATGATATCAGCGTCTTCATGTATTCTTTTGTACCTATAAGACTAGATTGTGACTCTTATTTTCAAGTTTGCAAGTGAAAACAAATTGGATATAAAGAGAAAACAAGCTACGATTGAAGCTGAAATTGCTGCACTGGTATACTCGTATTATACCTATAGGCTACTTAATTTGATTGCGTCACATACTTAAAATATACAATACCGAAAATTCGAAATTTCAAAAAATTTCTACGTGTGAAGCGGCACCTAAAGGTACCCGAGTGGTATGTCAACTTAATCGCCTTAAGAGCGGCAATAGCTCGTATAAGTACCAGCCCTTCAGTTTCATTCAGTCGCAAGAAAATGTACTTTATGTAATTTCTTCCATACAAAAAAAAACTAATTTTCCTCTCCCGCACCCGCAGATGATTCACCTAAGTTTGTCACGCCGCCCCTTCCCAGACCTATACGCAAATGTAGACTCGACAATCCACCTAAATATGTATTTAAATAATGTTGGTATTAGCAATCTAATAATAATATTAGGGGTTAAAGTATGAAATTGCCGTTTTGTATGGACGAAATCGAGAAAAGTCATTTTTCCACACTAACAATTTTTTAGTTTTTTTAAAAACGCCTGAACCGTTTTCGATGCAATTAAAGGTGAAAGTTAGATGGTTATAAAGCTACGCATTATAGATTAAAATTTCTGAAAATCAAAGTATATAATACAAATATACTTAATTGAAGCAAGAAGGTCAGCTGTAACATTGTAAGGGGTCTTTTCAACGACTTCCTTTGAAGTAATAGGCACTAGTATTGCATATTTTTTTTTAGTGAAAAGTTACTTTATTTAGTTTTTGATACAACACAAAAAGAATTACGCAATAATACGACTATACTTAAGAGCTATAAACAAAATAAAAAGGGGGAAAATAATCGGCAATTTCATACTTTAACCCCTATTATATGTACTTAGTAAAATAGTATTAGTATAAGCAACATACGAGTAATAATAGTGTATCTTGTACAGATTGTTTTAATTGTAACATGTTATACGTTATTTTGTTTAGTTTTTAATAGTGGTTTAGAGGGGAGGATTGGGGTATATTTATAATTAGGTAGTTTAAGATAACTTAAGTAGGGTATGCTTTTTGTAATGTCGAGCAGTTCAAATATAGCTTTGGAACGCAACAGACGTATTATTCACAGTACCCTTACTATACGTAGGTACGTATAGTAAGGGTACTGTGTTCAGGTTGGAAGTAGACAATACAGTAACATTTGAGTCAAATTGACTGAATTTGACTGTAAATGACCGGTCATATAAGGTTTATGACAATTGTGTCTAGTCAGATTCAGTCATTTTACAACTCTAATTCTGACCGATACATAGCCATGTTAAGGGATTTTTTCTTTCCGCAATTGCAACAATTTGAAGCCTATAATCGTGTGACGTGGTTTCAACAAGATGGCGCGACATGCCATACTTCTAATGCCTCTTTGGCGGTCGTGAACGAGATGTTTGCTAGGAAACTGATATTGCGCCGAGGTGATATTGCATGGCCGCCTAGAAGTCTGTATCTAACGCCACCGGACTTTTTTATGTGGGGATATCTAAAAAGTAGAGTTTACTCTAATAACCCAGCAACAATTAACCAGTTGAAGACCAATATCAGAGAAGAAATGGCAGCCATTCCCCGCGCAATGTGCCAGCTAGTTTTTACCAATTTGAGGTTCAGATTCGAGGAATGTTCGCAGCGCGATGGTGCACACCTGGATGATGTTCTTTTTAAGAAATGAATTTCGCATATGTCTATTTTACTAGAATTTTTTTTTTTATGTGTATTGTATTTAGTTTTTGTATTATTATTTTTTTAAATTCGCAATTCTTTCTGGCCCACCCTAATGTATGTCGGGAGTTACATTATTCTGCAGCGGTACTTAGCGAATTGTAGTTTATTGTAAGTGGAAGTTACATTTTTTTGCCGCAATACTTATTCATTTGCAGTATAATGTATGTGGGGAGTTACAGTTTTATGCAGCACACATAATGAGTTACCATTTGATTTATTTAAGAATTAAGTTCATGACTTGAACGTCAACGTGATAAACACGTCAAATAATTTTCTTATTGAATATTATTTGGTAAAATAACTAATTTTGCTGCTTTTCAGGCTGGATTTTGTCATAAAATGAATCTGGTGAGCCCTTTGAGTATGGCTTAGAAAAATGCCTACTGGTTTTGTCCCTGTCAGAGAAATTTTACCAGCCCAGCCAAGTGAGGGTGCAGCTACTATTAGGAGAGCTGGCGCAAATTTTTGGCTTTCGGACTATACTGGGTGAAGGAAGAGTGAAGTGCCTCTTAAAAGATTTGGTTTACTTATTGTGATACTTTACCGACATGTAAATCTGCAATCAGTGCTATGAGACTGCTACATTATATTTTCGTATCCACTTTTTTATTTAATATTTATAGTTAACTAGTTGATGCCCGCGGCTTCGCGCGCGTGGTATTTTATCTGTTACACAGTTTTCGTCGTGACTCAACCCCCTCTCCTCCACTTTTTTCCTCCACTTCCTTTGCCTACGGTGCCGGGGGTGGCCATCTTAAGCGAGGTGGTGGTGGGCACTTAGTGGGAGCCAATACGTCGCTGCCGGCTTACCGGGGCCCGTTGATACAATAGTTGGATGAAAGGGGCCGATTTATACTATCGTTTTAGGGATCCGGTGTTGGTGCTCCTAGCGTATCGAGATCCAAGCGAGCTCGCACCACATCTGTTTGCATTTACATGAAATCTGAAGTACAATATCATTTGAAGCTTAAAAAACTGTGAATGCTGTAGTACAACAAACCATTCAAAGCAGCTTGCAAGGCTTTATTCGAATATGATCAACACTGGCGTAGAGCCCGGAAGAAGTGGCCCTGTGTAAAAAACCAAATTCTTAATTTCCAACCAAGTAGGTAAATCCATTTTTCTCAATCCATAAGCGATAAAAAGGCTATTTTACAAAGAAAATTTGCTTGCATACTACGTTTGAATAAAAGACCTAGATCGGACGATGGACGTCGGACCTAGACGGTGTAGTACCAGCATCGGTGTAGAGCTCTAGAAAAGACAGTCCTATGTCATTCTCCCTTCATGATCGATAGATGAAGTTTTAAGTACTTCAATTTGATATTAAACACAAATAATCAACCACATAATTTTCCACCGTTTTTCACAACTTATAAACAACATCACAAAATTTATACAACATCTATACTAATATTATAAAGCTGAAGAGTTTGTTTGTTTGTTTGTTTGAACGCACTAATCTCAGGGAGTACTGGATTGAAAATAAAAAAATATTTTTGTTTTTTGGATAGTCCATTTATCAAGGAAGGCTTAAAGCTAAATATAACATCACGCTGCGACCAATAGGAGCGGAGAGTGAAAAATGTTGCAAAAATAATCGTGATCAGAACAACAGAAATTGACGCGGACGAAGTCGCGGGCAACAGCTAGTATAGCATAAAGCTGACGTAGTTTCACAAAACTTTTATGTGGGATGTGGGTTCAAGGCATGGATGGATGGAGGATGATCAACAGGATTAATAGTGTTCAGAAACTTTACAGGATAGAGAACTGATTCGTCTGTACTGACCACTGTGTCTATTAATTGTTACTTATTCTTCAGCTGACATCATTGAGTCAGCGAAGCATAATTAATTACTACTGCCACTGTCATTAGTGGGTGAATGGTGGTAGCTATTCTTAAGTTAAACAACACGGAATTATGAAGTGAGGTTTTTTTTTCTCACTGTTTTATTTTCATGTTTTAAAAGTGTATTTTTTTAAAAATGGTGAAAATTAAATAAAAATTCCATTTGGATGCGTTAGATAGGAAGTTTCAATAAACAAACTGTGCCTAACCCTCAAAAGCTTTGCGTCATAGAAAAAAAAATCGTTACTAAATAGAAGTTTATCAAATCATCGAATCATTCTTCTAAGATACACTTTCCTCGTAGATACACTTTTGAAAAATCCCCGCTTTTGTTCCTGTAAGATACACTTTGGCCAAGTACAGCAAACCAGAATAAACGGAAGCTTTTCAAATGGTCTACCAGTCTATATTGATTTAATCCACCGGTTAGCTGCTCAGTGTTATTGCAACACACTTACCTTATCCTGCCTGAGATACGGGTCTATGCCCAGTTTTTTGTACTGCTTAATATTATAGTTGATAATTTCATAAGGTACAACAGTGTAGTTTATAAGATTTGATAATTCATTACCTATTCCATTTTTACTTACTTAAAGTTTTGCATGCATATTGCATGTAAAGGAATTTTATTATACGTATATTGTAGCGTTGGTTGTACAAATAAATAAATTCACTCATCAATTTTATTCTATACACTTTTTTCGATTTCCCAACATTTGTCTCTACCGTATAAACAAAAATGATAAAGTTTTAAATAATACCATTCTGTTTGTAAGTACTGATATTTATTTTCTGAATATGCACCTAAATATAGATAAGACAGCCAATAGGAATTATCAAGTTTTGTCAAAATTTTCGTTACAAAGCCTCCTATTTCTTCGTCAACTTTGTCCTTCAGGGCGTATGGAATACGTCTAGATGAAAATGGGTGTCACATTTTCTTGAAGCACTAATTGAGCTTTATAGTTGGTTAAGCAAACAAGAGTTCCGTCAAACACTATTGAAAAATCTTTTAGTAATCTGTCCAATTTTGAGTTGTTGATCATTTACTTACTGAGTTTTAACTAACTCACAATATATTATTGAGCACATAAATATTATATAATACGTTTTCTGATGTAATTCTGGGCTCAAAGATGTTAGGAACGTGTATTTCCTTGTATCGATATCATCACATCTGTTCAGTTTTAGGTAAGTATCCAACCGTTGAATGATGTTTTTGAATGTTTCGTCTTTGTCGAATGGTACTGAGTTCAATTTAGATGTCCTAAGGTTTGTTTGTGGCAGACCTTTGCTCCTCAGTACATTTTGCATACATGGAATTGTTTCGTACTATCGAATTCAAATTCTGCAGTTTCAGTTTAAGCTGTGTTGTTATTTTTTCCTTCAATCTCATTTTCCAACTGTGACCCACAGTAATTTAATTATTTGTTGTCGTATCTCTTCCAAATTAGTCTTGGTAATTTTGTACATTTGTCACTGGTCACTCACTTATTTTAATTCATAATCAGAAATTTCTCGTAGGGTTTGTATCTGGCTGCCAAATTTTATAATGCAGCCTTTAATGAAGTTCGTGTACGTTTTAACTTAGTTAATTCATCCATTTTGGCGCCTATTATTAAATTCTAAAATAATACTATTCTATTTGTAAGAAATAATATTAATTTTCTGATTGACACATTGAATGTCATAACAAACTAAGTAAAGTCAGAGAGTACAAATATGTAAAGAGTATGGATATGATGCGGAACCGAACAAACTTTGCCCCCATTTTTTATCCCCTTAAAGATTAAATTTTCAAAAATCCTGAAAGACGTCATTCATAATTTCTAATCAGGTAGCTGGATACCAATTTTTATCGACTCAGCTTCAAAACTGACGGAGTTTCATACAATCTTATGGGGCCCTTTTTACCCCCTTAGCGGCGGAATTTCCAAAATTCCTTTCTTAGTGCTCACCTACACTATAAAAGGAAGCACGGTGTAAATTTTCAGATTTTAAATCCCAGTAGTTTGGGCTGTGCGTTGATATGTCAGTCAGTCAGTCATTAAATCAGTTTTCATTTTTATATATATAGATAATAAGTTATTTTTATTGGATAAGATTCCTATATTTAAATTATTTACTCTTTTCCAGTGGATTCAAACCTCAACTTCATGTTTGCGGACAATATCACGCCGCCTACTTTTGTATGTAGTTTTTGTAATAGATTTTTTTCCACATGTAAGGGACTAAATATTCATTGTACCCGTATTCACAAAAATTTATCCACATTAATTCCATCCACTAACAACGTCTCTAACGAAGAGCCCTTCTTACATGTTAAATTAGGTAAATATAAGCAAACCATTCCCATTGTAAAGAGGATTCCTCGCGGCGCCAGAATCTCTGTTGCATCCACTTTGTCCAAACTTATTTTAGACTGCTTACACAGTAATTCTGTTCCTGATTGGACTAATTTGTTAACATTTTCATATAAAACTCTTTATGCCCCTCCTGAGCATGCTAACACTTCTTTAACACAAGTAATAAAAAACAATTGTTTAAATTTAAATTTTTGTTTTATCCCAAATTTCCCACTCATTGCTCATCCTTTCAAATCAAAAAATCAGACACGTTTTATCTATCCCGAAAAGTCGAAAACAAAATATGCGATGGGGACTTGAAAGGCGCCGCTCGACTCCTCTTCTCTAGCGACGTGATATCGCCCGACAGTCCGGACACTCTCAATGCCCTTCGGTCTAAACACCCAGCTCCAGCAGCACCTCCTTCACCAGAATCTCTCACAGACGAGTCCGCCTGCCTCAAGTAAGCGAAAAAGAGGTTTTGACAGCTATATTTTCATTCAAGGCCGGTTCAGCTGCTAGTTTGGATGGAATAGACCCGTAAATACTTGTTCGACCGTATGCGGACCTTTAAGTTGCCTTATTTGGAAGAAAAGTGATTTTCTTGAATAAGGAACTTTTGTACTCAGAAGACCAAATTAAGACCTTAAAATGAAAGGTGCATTTTAAGGTCTTAATTTGGTCTTTACTCACTTTAAAAGCCAATTAAAAGAAAGGTAGTCAAAAGCTCATAAGAAGGAAGACGTGTTTCGTAAATACAATGATAAATGGCTTAAAGGAACTATTGAGATTCCCGCTGTTCGAAAAAATCGGCCAGGCCGCCCTTGAAATTCATTTGGAGAGTCAAGTGAACGAACAAAAAGGAGGAAAACTGAGGAGATTCGATCTAATCTAGAAGAAGAAGTGATCCTTCATGCCGCTCAGGTTGAGTTGCATAAACGTGGAAAACGAAATGCTTCCGATATATTGAAAGAAATTACCAGTACTACTCCGACACGTGCAGCAAAATATAAAAGGGCATTCTCTGAATCAAGAATAAAAGACAAAACTTGCCTTCTTACACCATTACAAGCATTGGCAATGTTCGTAGAAGCTGACTTAACTCGTCTACAGTACGAAATAATTAGAGGCATGCAAAGTAACAAGTACCGAAAGCGACTTACAACCTTTGGTTGATCTAACCGTAAGGCGTCTGTCAACCTCCCTGGAAGAAGTCCTGATGACATTAAACGAGCAAGAACGAGATAGGCTGAAGTTAATACTTAAATGGGGATGTGGCGGATCACAGCACCTAAGTAGAAGCAAAATTTTGAAAATGAGGCTGACTCAGATGCCAATATATTTCAAAGCTGTTTCGTCCCTCTACGATTGATTTGTGGCCAAAATGAAAAAAAGATTGTATGGGAAAACCCAACACCCTTTTCTCCACGGTATTGCCGGCCAATAAGGTTTCGTTTCGTGAAAGAGAGTACTGATATAACGGAACAAGAAATTGACGATGTCAAAAATTCGGCTGCATCGCTAAACGCAACAGTTGTTGATTTAAATGGGAACATATTTTTGGTAAAACATGTATTTATAATGACAATGGTAGACGGTTAAGTCTGCAATGCTGCCGCAGGCACGAAATCAACAAGCCGGTGCTACATATGCGGTGCAACTTTGAAGGATTTTAACAAATTATATGTAAAAAAAGAGATAAATCCTGATGCTATCGAGTTTGGGCTTTCGGTTCTTCATGCAAGAATTCGTCTTTTCGAAAGCATTTTACACTTGGCATATAAATTGCCTGTTAAAAAATACAGAGAGCGAAAAACTGAAGCCGAAAAAAAAACGAAAATGAAAAGAAACTGGAAATCCAGGCCAGATTTCGACAAGAAACTGGTTTGCTATTAGATATGCCAAAGGCAAATTTTGGCTATACAAATGACGGAAACACGAGCAGAAGATTTTTTGATGATCCTCAATTGGCATCTGATATAACGGGCATCAGTTATGACCTAATATACAGATTAAAAGTCATATTAGAAACAATTTCAAGTGGACATGAAATTGATTCAGAAAAATATGACAAATACGCACCAGATACTGCTCGCTTATATGTCGATCTATATTCTTGGCACCCCATGACGCCGACAATGCATAAAATCCTTATCCACGGTGCAGTTGTAATAAAAAACGCATTGTTACCCATTGGACAACTCTCCGAAGAGGCCGCGGAAGCGCGTAATAAGCATTTCAGGTCTTAACGCCAAGACTTCACTCGAAAATTTTCTAGAGAAAACTGCAATAGAGACATTTTTAATCGGCTTCTTTTGACTTCGGACCCTCTGTTAAGTAGTATGAGAAGCGTAAAAAGTAGAAAACTTAATTCTTTCTTGCTAGAAACAATTGCTCTACTTATGCCTAGGAATCCAAATGAACCTGGTCATTCTTCAGAAAGCGAAGACGAACATTTGTCTGAAAAAATATAGTTTATTTGTTTTTAATTTTTATTTTGAATAAAAATGTCTTGATTTACGTAATTTTAAAACCTTTGTTTTAGTTACTTACATCAATATCGATCATAAAATAAATCAAATGCATCTGAAAAAATTTGTTTTTATTTTTATTTTAATTGTATAAATATATCTCGGTTTAATTTTAAAACCTTTGTTTAATTACTATATCGTTTTAAACCAATATCGATCATAAAATAATTTTGGCCGGCTAGATCGTTCAAATACCCGTCGCGACGGTCTGTAAGCGAAGTGTAGTCATATTTTGCCTAGTTGCCAACTCCGCGCACCGACATCACTATTAAAGTATTTACAAAACTCGTCTCTTATATTGACTGGATTTGTTAGTGAAACTTAATCTGTTATTATTGGAAGGTTCAGAAGACAATCGTCAATATATAAGTCTTCTGACTTTCTAACTCCATCTCGACTTACAACAAAATTGTGTAAAACACAGCATGCTTTGATAATTGATATATATTAAATGAAACCCCCAATTATTTAAGGTGGACTTTTATTTATGCGACACCCTAACGTAGCACTTGACGCGTACCAAGAGAGCGAGGGAGAGAAAGAAGATGGAATGATGAATAGATGGAAGTAGTACGTTCCAATTCTCACACTCTCCCACACTTATTCTAATTGTATATTATAATATAACAAACACTTAATATCTATGACTCTACTTCCTGAGAACAGTTCAATATTTGGTTAACATGCCGTTTCCATTGAGCTCCCTCTACATCTATGATATAGGTAACACCTGGTACAGACTCCGCAACAACTAAACCTTGAACCCATGGCCTATTCTCTCCCCAACATGAGTCGAGCTGGTGTTACTCCTGTAGTACGTTGGGGTGAATTCCTATAATCCGACAAGAATAAATTGACTGCAGATGTTAGGCTATAGCCACTTTCTTTAATGTTTGTGACTGCTGATTTGAATGTATCTACGAATTTTTCTGCAGCACCATTAGTGGCCGGGTGGTATGGTGGTGAAAATGTGTGCTTTATTTGATTTTCTAAATTCTTGAAAGTCAGTGCTGGTAAAGGTTCTCCCATTATCTGTGACTAAATGAACTGGTAACCCAAAACGTGAGAATAAGACCTTTAATACTTCGATTGTGCGCATTGATGTAATATTTGTCATTTTTTATGGCGGTGTTGTCACTTCTCTTGTATTTAGTCTTATAGTTGTTTTGTTTGTTGTAGAACACTTCGGTTACCTCAGGCGAGTGGTTATTATCATAGGTCAGGGCCGCTTCTATGCTCCTTGCTATATCTAAGCAGTTTTCAAGAGATTTACTGTCTGCATTTTTTAGTAATTCTTTTTTGATAACTTTAGACATTACACCATCCATAATTTTTTCTTTAATTTGATCCTCTGCGTCCTTAAAATTACATTTAACAGCCAGTAGTTTAAGCTGCAATACGTAATCCTGTATTTTTTCATTGGGTAGTTGGTTACGTCGCCTGAACTCAGCTCTTTCAATAGCTGTTGAACGAGGTTTATCGTACTTCTCTTTCAACTTTGTGCACAAATCTTCGTATGTTAATTTATTTGGTTTGATCGGGCTACAAAGACATTGCAGGACTTCAAATACTTCTGGTGTAAGTTTTGTTATTAACAATGGCACCTTCTTTTCGCTAGGAATGTCATTAACAGTCATAAAGCAATCCAATTGTTTGACAAATACGTCCCATTTTACACCTCCAAACGATTTTATATCACCACACATTGACATTTTCGGTTTTATAATTGTACTTTTAGATTAATAATACGAGTAGTTACTTAAAGTTTTTCTCAACTTGTCTACAGTTTCGTTGCTTGGAAAGTCAATACGTTCTTCTTTTAAAACTTGTTGCAGTTCTTCCTTGCTACATTTATAAATGTATGTTCTTTTTCCGGATTTCACTAGGGCTACTTTATCTTCACTAAGGTATTCTTCGGATTCCGAGGATGATGACATTAATGCAAACAACTGTGAAGTTAGCTTGGCTACCCGATGCGATGCGGTACAAGATGGCGGCGTTGTGGAATGCGCGTGCAATGTCACAACACGCAGCTAACTTCACGCTAGTGAGTGATTACCGGTTGAAAATGAAATTGTATAACACTAATTCACTTTTAATAATTGTTGTGATTATTATTTCACTACCTATATTTTTTGGTTCTGTAACTCGTCGCCATTGATATATATTAAATAAAACCCCCAATTAATTAAGGTGTACTTTTATTTATGCGACACCTTAACGTAGCACTTGACGCGTACCAAGAGAGCGAGAGAGAGAAAGAGCGACCGAGATGGAAGTAGTACGTTCCAATTCTCACAATAATGTCGATCGCAAAATTATATTGAACATTTAAAGGCCGATAAAATACACGCCATTTATTTGCGAATATACCAAAAGCACACTCAACATATCTTCTTGCTCGATTCAAACGATAGTTGAAAACCCTTTGTTCTACACTCAGATGCTTCCCTAGGTATGGACGTATTAAATTGTTAAGTAACGGTAGGCCTTCATCTGCGATAAAAACATAGGGAACTGATTTGTCAAGCCCCGGTCAAGGTTTTGGCGCTGGTACGGGAAGTCGACTTTGCAATAGTAATTCGTATAGTTTTGTATTGTGAAAAATCGTGGAATCACATTCCTTTCCATATGATCCTATATCGACATATACAAATCTATATTTAGAATCCACCAGGGCGAGCAAAACTATAGAATTATAACTTTTGTAGTTAAAAAAAAGGATCCACTGTGGGCAGGACTGCAAATTCGGATGTGTTTCCCGTCCAATGCCCCCATACAATTTGGGAAATTTTTGTGTCAAAATCTTCAGCTATTTGTTCTATTAGCCCTTCGGTTATTTTCGGTATAGTTTCACTTAAAAGAATGTCCCATATGGCACGACAAACTTCTCGTACAATTTTCCTGATTGTGGTTTTCCCACGATAATCTGTGAATTCCATATCTCTGAATGAATTTCCTGTTGCCAAAAACCTGAAAAAGAGACTTTTATTAAAAACTTATTTCATTATTTCAATTTTTTAAAATAATTATTGTTACAGGAAATGACGTTATTAAAAAGTGGACTAACATTAAAGATATTTTTTTCAAATACATAAAGAAAGTTGAACTTTCAAAAAAGTCTGGAGCTGGTGCCAAACACATTAAAGAATATCATTTATATAAACAACTCATGTTTTTGCAAAAAAAAATACTAAATTTAACTGACGACAGTATGCCAGAAGAATCTCAAACTCCAAACACAAGGTCACGATATCAACCCTACAGTAAAACGACGCCAAAAGAAAAACCGAGTTGCGATGAATTTGAGAGGCAAATTGTCAAAACTCTAGCTACTTCTGAAAATCGACATCTGTCATTTTTAAAGCCATTTTGCCATCTCTTAACAAGTTAGATGACCACCAGACCTTGCTATTTCACAGTGGAGTTTTAATGATTTTAATGGATTTTCACCAACCACAGTACCAATCATATAGTGGGTACCAAACAGCAACATCATACCGCACTAACTATCATCAAACTACCCAACCACCACAAGCTACAACGTCTTACGACACTAACTATCAAACAGCTTACAATTCATCTAAACCTCGCCAAACATCAGCAGTCTCGGCTTTGGAAGATATTATATCAAATACCACAGATACACTGGAATCTGAATACGATTTTTCTTAAATTATAATCTATCGTACGAATTAATACTAATTTGATTAGAATAAAAAATGTGAACATAAAATTATTTTATTTCTTACCTTATAGTTAAACCTAGCATTTCCAAAGGCTCAACAGGTTTCCTGAACACGTATTGCTTCTGTATACGAGGTCCTATCTTGGTTAATAGTTCTTCAAAACTGGGTATGGACATTTTAAAATATTCGTAAAATTTGACATCACTACATATTTTCAGCGCTTCATATTTCCTCTTAAAATGACCTCCATCATTGTTCATTAAAGAAAGGTATAAATTCACCCAATATTTTCTTTAATTTTTTTTTTTTTTCATTTGTCGTCTCAACAGCAACAAGCGCAGACTTGAGTCCACGGCCTTAGGGCATAACGAAGAAAAACAAAACATCGTTTGGACGCTCGTTTAATGGACCTGAGACTGAAGAGATGCCGCGCTTTGTTCAAGCGGTACGCGGGAAAAAAGCATCGGGAAATTCTTTTTTCGGACGAAAAATTTTCACCGTGGAAGAGAGCTACAGCAAACATACAACACATAATGATAAGGTGTACGCACACAGCAGTGAAGAACCGAGCAACCGTATTACGCGTGTCCAACGAGGTCATTTTCCATTCGCTCATGGTTTGGAGTCTCTTATTGGGGCTTAACTGAGGTACATTTTTGTGAGAAAGGCGTAAAAACGAATGCAGTTGTGACTTGTGTATCAAAATATAGTCTTCAAGAACCTTGTGGAACCTGTTTCTCATACCATGTGTTCAGGCACACATACTTTTGTGTTGTCGGTTGTACAACGGAGCGGGGCGGTTAAAGCCTGCGGCAAAGTTGGTTCCCGCCAAGATTTAAAATTACGCGCGCGAACATCATCAACACGCGCGAATCAAGGACGCTTGCGACGACAGCGCCTCGTCAGGAGCGAGCGGACACAAAGGGAAACCACCAGTCTCTCTCTGAAATCGGCCGGCCGGCGTTTTTACTTAAGTAAACTTTGGTGTTTATGCGCTAATTATCCGGATAATTAGCAAGCTGAAGGTTTTGTGGTTTGTGTTGAAACGGTGTGAACTTGTGAAGCGGACATCTTCATCGTTGGATTGCGTCGCCCCATTCTTGAAGTCTCGTCTGCCTTTGGAACACTCACGGGATTCCCAGGTACCTAACCGTTTCTTGTTGCTACTCCGATATTGCATTGTATGTTGTGCCTGGGTTTAGGCTATCGAAGGAAGTATTGAACATAAATTTCTGGTCCTTCGAGCCGGATTTGGTTATTATTTTTCGCAGTTGTAGGTACTTTTGCGAAGCGTTGTTGTATAGTCAAGATGGCGGCAAAAAGTTTAGGAGTAAAATTTAAAATTAAATTTGAGTGGTTTTCATATACGGCTGATATGATCAAATCAAATGAATACTCGTCAGGGGCACTTTCGGCTCGTATTCGCAAGTTAGATGAACATTTTCAAGTCTTATCGGATTCTTATGAGAAACTGTTAAATTTACTGACTGACGAGATAAGCATTGGGCGGTACGACGAACATTTCAAAATGGCTAATATATATTACAATGAGCTTGAGGCAATCTCGTTAAAATTTCCTAAAAGTGATGGTTCCCATGTAACTACAGAAAGCGCCGTTTATTCTAAATTGCCAACACTAGATTTACATAACTTTGATGGCGATACATTCGAATGGTATAATTTTATCAGCATGTATAACTCTTTGGTATTAACTAGAAAAGATCTTTCGAAAACTGAAAAATATCATTATTTGTTTACTCATGTGCATAAAAAACCACGTACTCTTTTGCAACATTTAACTATGACGGATGAGTCTTTGGACACTGCTTTAGAAATCTTAAAAAGTAGGTATGACAACAAAAGAATGTTGATCGATCGATATCTTGGACGACAGATAAATTTGCCTGTCTTGTCAAATACACGAAGCCTTCGCATAGATATATTAAATCCTGTACTTGAATGTACTAGGTCTCTGAAAAATCTAGGTTTATGGGTTGAGGACTATGTGCTCCTTTTCATTGTCCTATCAAAATTGCCATCGGATATAAAGACTCGTTTCGAACAATTACATGGCGGCTTACGAAATACGTTGCCCGAATTTAAAACTTTTATTTCATTTATTGATAATGAGTGTCATTTTATCGATACAACCACATATACGGAATCCGTAAAAAATACTAACTATTCTAATAATAATGACCGACTTCGTAAGACGAGTTTTAACTTATAGTCTAAGATCCCACCATACAACGACCTTCACCGAGCTGTTTATTGGATGAAAAGTTTTTTATATACAAATAAATATGCCAAAAAATATATTGCAAATGGGTTGACTAAAAAAATTCAGTCCAGAGTATGATTAATTAAATTTTTTTTTTAATATTTTAATTTAATTTTTTTTCTGGTTTGGTTAATAGACAAATTTCATATTAATCGAAAATATGAAGCCCAAAGAATATGCAAACGTTAGGTTGACTATTTTTTTCCCGTCACAACTCTTGAGTAGGCAGATATAAACAGGTAAATCGAACTAGTAACTTGCACCGGTCTGGTTAATTAAATAAAGATAAATACAAATAAATATTATTCATTTATGAACACGGTGGTATACGGTTGAATGCAAAAAAAAAGGTCATGAAATTCGGTTGTCAAATTTTAAAAATTCTACTCTGGACTGAAATTTTTTAGGCAACCCATTTGCAAAAATTAATAGACTCAGGCGTTACTTTGCGGAAATCCATTACTAATTATGGATTTAGAAAATAATTTTGCTAATGATTTCCGCTTGTACAAGCGGAAATCATTAGCAAAATAATTTTCTAAATCCATAATTAACCCATTTGCAATATATTTTTTGGCATATTTAATTGTATATAAAAAACTTTTCATCCAATAAACAGCTCGGTGAAGGTCGTTGAATGGTGGGATCTTATACTATTAGGACAACGTAAGCAAATCGGTGGGTGTCTATTTTGCACTAACTCGAATCATAAAATATTATTTGATTGTTACAAATTCTCTAACATAGCTCGTGATGAAAGACGTGCTTGGATTAGATCAAGGGGATATTGCTTCCGATGTTTCGGTGATCATACAGCGGCTTCGTGTACTCGTAATGTGGTGTGTTCCTACTGCGGTAACTCGGGTCACCACAAATTAATTTGTTCTTCAAATAATAACGGTAATACATTTAATAAAAATAAGGAACTAGACAGGAATTTGCGTCATGTGTCAGTAGGTACTTATGAGAACAACTTTTCTATTCATTAACACTCGGGTGACTTTAATAGATCGTGCCCGATCGAACGTTTTCAGAATAACATCCCTTCATCGCCTGTGTGCGAGATGGTCGAACCATGCATTCGGGACGTGGGTCGATCCGATTCGTGTGATGTACAACGCTGTGCAACGCACTGTGAGCAAAATTCTTCTCAACAATAGCAATTAGCAAGTAATCATGGCGTTTCATCGGAACCTAAATTGGCTGATAATGTATTATTACCTACGGTTATTGTTTATGTAAAGTCAGCTCGCGGAAATTATGTACCAGCTCGTGTTTTATTAGATTTTGGATCTCAAATAACAATAATCCGTAGTGAATTTGCTAGTGCATTGTCTTTGAAGCGGCATGGTTGTTCTATTTCTATTTCCGGTGTCGGCGGAAATAATAAACTTAGCGATCAGATGGTGGTTTTAAATTTTAAGCCTAAGGAAAATATTGAGGAGTTGTCTTGTTTGGCGGTTGTGATGAAAATACCTACAACTTACATGATTGGAAATAACTGTAAAGGAAAATTGGCGGATTCAGAGTTTTCTCATTTAAACAAAATAGATATTATATTTGGGTGCGATATTTTGGGTGAAGTTGTAAACGGCGGAAAATTGACATTGCAACCGGGGGGTCCGTATGCTTTGGAAACTATTTTTGATTATGCTGTGTTCGGTCCGGCCAAAAATATAATTCGGTGTTTGATAATAACTGGTCGATTACGGTTTTAGATAAAAGATCGGCACTTTCGGTTTCGGAAAATAATTCGTCAGTTTCGGTTTTTGATATTAATTCGGCGGTTTCGGTTTCGGAAAATAATTCGTCTGTTTCGGTTTTTGAAATTAATTCGGCGGTTTCAGTTTCGGAAAATAATTCGGCGGTTGCGGGTTTCGGTAAAAATTCGGCGGTTTCGGTTCTTGATGTTATTTCTTCGGTTTCGGTTTCGCATATAAGTTATATGGAAAAGTCGAGTTTTCGTAATTATTCGGATGAGTATTATTATTATTATTATTATTATTTTTTATTTATTTATTTCAACTCTTACAACTATTTTTACAGGACTTAGCCTAATACAATAGTGTAACTTATTCTATTTTTGGTAACTAATTACAAAAAGTCCGAGTCTTGTAAATTCATTCAGAGAACAAGAAAACAAGTCGATTTTCTCCGCTATTTGGTTAAGAGTGTTCAATGCGCACGTCACCGGCGCCTTACCAAGCAGACCCGTGCGGGCGCGCGGCACGGCCAGTAGCGGCGGCCGGCGGCGGCGCCACACATATCTGTCCGGGACACACAGGTTAACAACTCTCAACAACTGAATGTTGTCTACCTTTCCTCTAATCAATCTGAACAAATATGATACCAGAGACAACTCTCTCCGCACTCGTAGCTCGTTATACCCCACCATACCCAATACGAACAAATTAGGATACATGAGAGGATAAAACGGATATACCCCATACTTCCTCAAATACACATACCTCGTATATTTGTTTTGAATTCGCTCCAACATAAGACTATATTTAGCCTCATGTGGAGCCAAGATTGCATTCGAGGTTGCTTCTCACCAACGCGTTGTACAGTGCGATGATCGCTCCGATGTTTGTAAAACCAGATGATCGACGAAGTATGAATCCTAGATTTCTGTAGGCTTTCTTACAAACATTGACAATATGATTCCGAAAATTAAGGTCAGAAGTAAATGTTACTCCTAAATCTTTTACTTCCGTTACTCGTTTTAATTTTACCGTGTCAACCTCGTAATCATAACGGATGGCATTATGCGCTCGAGTAAAAGTAAGGGTCACACATTTAGATGTATTGAACAATAATTTATTTTCCTTACTCCATGAAACCAGCCGATCCATATCTCTTTGAAATGTCTCGCAATCTGCAAGAGTGGTTATTGGTGAAAACAATTTTAAATCGTCAGCGAATAGCAAGCAGCCAGAGCTTCTGATGACCTGCGGCAAGTCATTGACCATGATGATAAATTCAAGCGGACCAAGGTTACTTCCCTGGCTCACTCCTGACCTGACAAAGTATGGATCTGACTTATATATATATTTTCAAGCGCACCACGGCGTATTTAAGGTTTCGAGTGATGTCGCTAAAATACGGGTTGTATTCGACGGTAGTGGGAAAACATCAAACGGTATAGCCCTCAATGATTGCTTGTATGCAGGGGAAAAATTGCAAAACGACATAACAAAAATAATTCTAAATTTAAGATACCCTAAATTTGTTTTTACCTCGGATATTAGAATGATGTTCAGACAGACATGGATCCACCCTGATGATAGAAAATATCAGTTGATACTGTGGCGTGAACGTAGTACAGATCCTGTGGGGGTATATTGTCTCACCACGAATACCCGTAAGGCTTAAGTCGAGTCCATTCGTTGCAATCCGATGTTTGTTGCAGTTGGCGGATAAGGAGGGCTCGGTTTATCCTAGGGCGGCTAAAATTTTAAGACATAATAGTTTCGTTGATGACCTTAATGGCGGTGGAGACACAATTGAAGAGGCGATAAGCGTCCGTGATGAGCTTATTGCATTGATGTCTACTGCGAATTACGAGCTTTGGAAATGGTCAGCTAATGACTAAAATTTATTTAAGGGCTTACCCTTGGATCATTGTGAGACACCAAGTAACTTTGACAAGGAGGATGACTTTGGATGTATAAAAGTATTAGGTATTCAGTGGGACCCGAAATCTGATTGTTTTACTTATAAAGTCAATGTTCCTACTGAAAAGCAGGTTACGCGGCGTACCATATTGTCTTCAACGGCTAAATTGTTTGATCCACTCGGATGGATAAGCCCGGTTATATTTCGTGCCAAACTTATATTACAGGAGTTACTTAGTACCGGGGATAGCGGGAATACGGTCGAATGGGATGCCCCCGCACCTGAAGATCTCGTGCGAAAGTGGTTTGATCTTCTCTCGGATTTACCTAATTTAACTCGGCTTAAAATCCCACGTCGCCTGCGGTCGGTGGAAAGCCGTAATCATAGCTACTCATTACACGGGTTTTGTCATCGTCGGGACATGGCGCGATGGTATATTTGCGTACAGTGAGCGAAAATAAAAATATATCGGTTAGTTTTTTATTAGCGAAATCACGCGTATCTCCACTTAAAAAGAAGGTAACAATACCTCAATCAGAACTTAACGGAGCAGTTTTATTGGTATTTATTATAAAACATTTTTATGAGACTCTAATTAACGAAATAGGTATTCAAGTTGATAATGTTTTCGGGTGGTGCGACAGTATCATAGTATTAGCGTGGATTCGAACTTAGTACTTAGTAACAGCCTATAATCATCCCACTGCAGGGAAAAGGCCTCCATCATTGAATTCAAGTTACCACTGCAATGATGGGAACTGGCATAATCACCACGCTTGCCAAATTCGGGTTGGTGATCACAAACCCGAGCAACGTTCGAAAATTCGAAACTTTTTGTTGCCCGACCCGGGGATCGAACCCAGGACCCCGAGATCTTGGCCCGGTTTTTAAACCACTAGACCAACGGGGCGTTCGAACACAGCCACATAAATTACAGGTTTATGAGGGCAATCGCGTTACAAAAATAATATCATCGGATGTCCCTATAACATGGCGTCATATACAAACGGATCAAAACTGTGCAGACGCCGCTTCGCGCGGCTCTTCAGCTACAGAACTGCTGCACAACTCACTATGGTGGAGTCCAGAGTGGCTATACCACTCGCCTGATACTTGGCCGAATAAAATACTCAACTTACCTGACAATTTGCCGGGTGTGAAATTAAAATTATGTAGGTACGCATACCACAACAACTCACGAGAATAATTTGGATCTTTTTGAGCGATATAGCTCTTTCGACAAATTAATTAATGTCACTGGCTTTATGCTGCGGTTTATTAAAAATATTCGCAATTAACATTCTAAAAATACTAGTAACTATTTGTCAGTAATTGAACGTAGAAATGCACTTACAAAGCTTATTAAATTGGTTCAAAATGATGCTTTCAAAGACGAGATACATTCTCTCAAATCAAATTCCAAAGTTACGTCACATCTAAAGAAATTAAATTTGTTTTTCGATAGTAGTGGATTGGTTAGAGTCGGTGGAAGACTTTGCCATTCCAATTTACCCTATGACGCGAAACACCCTATATTGCTCCCGGGGAAGGGTGTATTTACTCAAAGACTAGTTGAATACTACCATCACAGACATTGTCACGTTGGTGCGAATGCTCTGGCAGCAATATTATCACGCAGCTACTGGATCTTGTCAGTAAGACGGGTAACTAGAAGTGTTTCATTCAAATGTATACAGTGTTAACGTGCGCGACCTCGGCTCGCACAACCCTTGATGGCCGTTGACCTTCCGTCAGACCGCGTTAGATCAATGCGACCGTTTCAAGGCGTAGGTACCGATTTCGCAGGACCCTTTTACATACGAGGGCGGGTCAATAAGTCCGTGACTTTTGGAATAAAACACAGATTTTTTGATAAATAAATCATTTTATTTTTTAACGTAGTCTCCCTTGAGCTCTATACACTTTGTCCAACGCTTCTCCAATTTTTTTATCCCTTCCAAAAATATGATTTGTCGAGGTCCTCAAAATAGATCTTTGTTTGCGAGATGACTTTATCATTGAAGTCAAATCTTTTTCCACCAAGCCATTTCTTCAGGTTTGGGAACAAAAAGTAGTCACTCGGAGCCAAATCTGGAGAATAGGGCGGATGAGGGAGCAATTCATAGCCCAATTCATGGATTTTTGCCATGGCAACTGCACATGTGTGCACCCTTGCATTGTCTTGGTGGAAAAGAACTTTTTTCTTGGCCAAATGCGGTCGGTTTTTTTTCAAATCGTCATTGAAGCGGTCCAATAAGTTGGCATAATATTCCCCATTGATTGTTCTTCCCTTTTGAAGGTAGTCAATGTAGATTATCCCACGTGCATCCCAAAAAACAGTCGCCATAACTTTATTGGCTGACAAACCCACCTTGGCCTTCTTTGGCGCCGATTCACCCTTAGAAACCCACTGTTTTGACTGTTGTTTGGTCTCTGGTGTGTTGTGATGAATCCATGTTTCGTCCACGGTTACAAAATGGCGCAAAAACTCCTCCATATTGCGACTAAACAACGCCAAACCTTCCTGTGAAGTTGTTACACGATTGCGTTTGTGGTCGACTGTGAGCAAACGCGGCACCCATCTTGCGGAAAGCTTTCTCATGCCCAAATGATCTTTCAAAATTGAAACTACTGAGCTATGCGAGACCCCTACGGCTTCCACAATCTCTTGCACTTTCAACCTTCGGCCGGCCAACACCATATCGTGAATTTTTTCGATTGTTTCGGGTGTAGAGACCTCAACTGGGCGTCCAGGACGTTCGGCATCTTCAGTGCTTGTACGGCCACAATGAAATTTAGTAAACCACTTTTTACCATTGAAATCGATGGTGCAGAGTCCCCATAGTATTTATCAAGCTTAGCCTTGGTCTCGGTAATGGTTTTTTATCGCAAAAAATAATGCTTAATAAGCACACGAAATTCACTTTTTTCCATTTATTCCTCAAATTACTGGGTAGTCTGATAAAGATAGCTGTCAGACACAAACTAACTGACGCAGCAAGTTCAAATTTTGATAGGAGTCAAGTCAACTGACAGATACCTGTTGCCAGGAGTAGTGTTGCTTTTTCGGTAAAGAGATCAGAAATTCAAGAAGTCACGGACTTATTGACCCGCCCTCGTAAAAACAAGTTCCTTGAAAAATGCTCGTGTCGCAAAATGTTACCTTTGCATTTTCGTTTGCCTAACTGTAAAAGCGGTACATCTAGAAGTAGTAACAGGACTTACAGTTCAAGCCTTTGTTGATGCGTTCACTAGATTTGTCTCGAGACGTGGCTTGCCTGCCCTTGTGCGGTCCGATTGTGGCACAAACTATACTGGAACGGATAAATACTTAAAGGACTTATACGTGTATATGCGAGATCATAACTATGAGATTAGTCGGGACTTGGCAAAATCCAACGTCACGTGGTTGTTTAATCCGCCTAGCGCCCCTAATATGGGAGGAATTTTTGAATCTGCCATCAAATCTGCAAAATCGCTCATACGCAGAGTTCTCGGAGAGCAAAAGTTATCTTTTGAACAACTTACCACGTTCTTTACTCGGGTTGAAGCCGTTATGAATTCCCGACCATTGACTCCACTTAGCTCAGACCCAAATGACTTGGACATTTTAACGCCAGGCCACTTCTTAACTAGCCAACCTTTGGTAGCTCTGCCGGAGTACGATTTTGAACATGTTCATATCAGTCGGTTAAACCGTTTCCAATTGCTTCAACGTCTTTCACAACACTTCTGGTGTCGATGGCGCGATGAATACCTTCATACGCTTCCATTAAGACATAAATGGACTGACACGACAGACCATATTAGGCTCGATGACTTAGTCCTTATTAAGGAAGATAACTACCCACCATTAGAATGGAAACGCGGTCGTGTAGTTAAGCTGTTACCCGGTAAAGATAAAATTGTGCGAGTGGTAAAACTTCGGACCAAAAACGGTAGGCTTAAAGGCCGGTCTCTAAACTTGGTCGACTTCCTCTTAGTAATAATAATCAGGGCTAACCAAGGAGACCTTGGTTCGGGGGGGAGTGTATGTTCCGGCACACATACTTTTGTTTTGTCGGTTGTACAACGGAGCGGGGCAGTCAAAGCCTGCGGCAAAGTTGGTTCCCGCCAAGATTAAAAATTACGCGCGCGAACATCATCAATACGCGCGAATCAAGGACGCTTGCGACGACAGCGCCTCGTCAGGGGCGGGCGGACACAAAGGGAAACCACCAGTCTCTCTCGGAAATCGGCCGGCCGGCGTTTTTACTTAAGTAAACTTTGGTGTATATGCGCTAATTATCCGGATAATAAGCAAGCTGAAGGTTTTGCGGTTTGTGTTGAAACGGTGTGAACTTGTGAAGCGGACATCTTCATCGTTGGATTGCGTCGCCCCATTCTTGAAGTCTCGTCTGCCTTTGGAACACTCACGGGATTCCCAGGTAGTTACCTAACCGTTTCTTGTTGCTACTCCGATATTGCATTGTATGTTGTGCCTGGGTTTAGGCTATCGAAGGAAGTATTGAACACCATGTTTAATAACAGGCACTGGGTATTCCAACAAGATTCTGCGCCAGCTCATAGAGCGAAAATCACTCTGCGTGAAACTCGCTTTGGATTGCTCAAAAGCCCACTTTAAGTGAAGCCAATCTAGAGCGCGACCATCTAACCTAAGAATATCACTTACCAGTGTTTTCTTCTTATTAATACGAGTAAAAAGTTATATTTTCTTGTGTTTCTATTGTTTTATTGTAAGCTTTATTTTTGTACAAATGACAATCATCGCTCACACGCGCACCCCGCGTAAAATTTCGTGTAAAATTTCTAAAATATAATAATATACCGAAGAAAACAGTGTTTCAGGGGAAGTCCTCGATCCTACATAAATAACATTTACTTGAAAATAACTAAGGACGCTGGGCGCATAACCTATAATTGAAACACACGGTTTTGAGAAGACGGAGCGAATGAATGTTTATTTTACTAGCAAAGAGAATACAAACACTCTGAACTTCTATTACTACTTAATCCCTCAATCCCCAGGAGGCACTCGGGTGTCTCAATAATTCACGATCGAGGGATGGTTTATGCAAAATACTTTGATCGAATTGACGATCACGTGACCAATGTAAAAAATAATAAGCGCCGCCATCATGTTTTGACAGGTCGTCAGTTCGCTTCAAGTGCTTACAGCAACAGGATAAATATCGAGCGTGTTACTTTTTCATTATTAATTCAATTGTTTTGAACATATTTGTATGGATTGTGACTTGTATTGGTGATAATGACGTCAAGAGGTAAAAAACTAGTGTCATTAGTGGTCAGTAATAATGATTTTTCTAAAGGTAAGTTTCATTTTGAGGTTATATTTTAAACAATTCACAATGCGAAAAAACCTGTTTCATAACTATTTCGGTATTTTTTTTTTTAGAAAATATAGCATCTGATATCAACGCCAGCGATGTAGATATTCAAGAAACTCAGACAATATTTAATAACGATGAGAATATTATGGTGGATGGTATGGAGTTACATCTAACTTTTACTGATGGTATGTAAGCTATGTTTAATTAATTAAGACAAATTTTTATAATATTTACAAACCTGTAGCAGATTTAGGTATAGTATTTGTGCTAAAGATTTTAATTAAAAACTAATTATTTGTATTGTCACTTAGTTTGATATGGGAATCACACCCTACTAAGCTGATTCGACTAATTTATTAACCTATTATTCTAGATAGTTCACTAAATTGGCTGTTTTCATTCAGCCCGGTTGTTTTCATTTATTTTGATTGCGATATATTATGTTGAAACCGTTAATATATTTTTAGATGGTCCAAGTACTGAGATGTCATCTATCCTTGAAGTGATCCCCAGCTGTTCCAAGTACAACCAAGAAGGTAAAATAAAAAACTATTTGGCATACAACAAATAACTTATTAATTATTGCTACTGTTATTTAAAAACTAAAATCAGTTTTGCTTTATATTTTAGAAGAACAATCAGACAATGAAATTGAAGAGGAATTGGAGAGCTTTTTCGGTGACATTTCTGATACTGATGACCCAACTTATCACCCGCCAAACTACTCGCCACAGATGGAACGCGTAGACCCTGATGAATTGATAACATTAGAAGACTTACTAGGTAATAAAGAAAACGAAAGAATCGAACAATTTGAAGTCGAAGAAGTGCAAAACAATATTGAAGCTGTCCAGCAATATGGAATACAACATAGCGAAGCTACTGCCATAGTTGTAGATTTGTTAACAGATCTTCTTAAAAAGTCTTGGCTATTCATGAAACCAATAAAACGGTGGCGCAAATCAGATCCTAGTTCTTGGGCTCGTAATGTAGCAATAAAGAGACGAGCAGATGGTTTGTCTTATAGAACTAAATCGAAAGTGAGACCTACCAAAGTGCCTAAAGATATTGACTGCGAAAAATATCAATTTAAATGTACTGATGTTTTTGCAACAAAGGATAGAGATAATGTTTTTAGATTTTTTTGGAATTTAGACTTTCAGGGCAAAAATAATTTTATTTTAGGTAATCTCCATACTAATGTACTCGTTCAACTACCTAAACGAAACCTTTCTGCTTACAATCGGCGCCGTACAGAAAAGAAATATACAAAGAGAAATGACAGGTATGTCAAAAGTTTTTTTGTAAAACTTTGTGCATTTTACCTTCTGTTATAACTGATGCAATAAAAAATCGAAATGAAATGAACTGTTTTGATGCATGTGATGCAAGAGGTGGACACACACCTGCTAATAAAACAAAACCTGATATTATTCAAGGAATTAGAAACCATATTGAATCATTTCCTTGTATGGAAGCACATTATAGTAGAAAAGATACTCAACGCAGATACTTAGATAAAAATCTTAACATTCGAAAGATGTACTCATTGTATAAAGATGAGTGTTTGAAAAATAAGCTTGAGCATGCCTCTGAAATAACATACAAAAGAATATTTTCCAATGAATATAATTTGAGCTTTTTTGTACCTCGAAAAGATCAATGCCTAATTTGCACTAATTATGCCCAGGCTGACACTGAAAAGAAAAAAGATCTAGAAGATGTTTATTTGGCTCATAAAGAGAGAAAGAAGACTTGTATAAAAGAAAACGATAAAACAAGAGCACACACAGAGGAGAGATTTAGCCCTGTCACCTTTGATTTACAAGCAGTACTCCAATGAAATACCTACTTGCGACGTAGGCCTGCTTTATTAGTCAAGGAAACTGTGTGTTTACAACCTGACAGTATATGAAGCAGGTCTACCTAATAATGCCTATTGCTTCACATGGTCCGAGGTTAATGGCAAGAAAGGTAGCTGCGAAATTGGTACACTATACTTTTACACTATCTTTCTTGTTGTGTGCCTAAAAATTTCTCAGAAATAAGTTTGTTCTCAGACACATGTGGCGGTCAAAACCGCAACCAGTTTGTTGCCGCCTTGCTCCTTTGGGCAGTTTAGAAAATTAACCACCTCAAAGTTATTGAGCAAAAGTTTCTAGAATCTAAACACAGCCAGATGGAAGCAGATTCTATGAATAGTAGCATAGATACTGCAAAAAAAAATTACTTTAATTATAACATGAGTGGAAGTTTTGATGTCATGGAGATTGGAGAAAATATATCATCCACTTCCAAAATCCAACACGAATATTCAACGCGAAAGAAAATGCGACACTACTGATAATAAATCATTTGCTGATCATCAACTTCCGGATCAGTTAAATCGTCTGTATCAAGAACCACTTAAAACCGCCGCCAAAAAAGAGATCTCGTTAATTTGTGTAAGAAAGGCATAATACCTGAAGAGCTACACGGCTGGTTTGAAAATATAGAAACTGAGAAGCTGTATGATAGACTATTAGTGAATCAGAAAATGAAGAAGATTTTTGAATGTTATTTGAAAATTTTGCAGACATTTCATTAAAACGAAGTGGAAAAGTTTTTTTTTTAAATTACCTGCAAGTTAAAGTTGATTAATAAAATGTTGTTTTTATTGCATTTAACACAAGCTACTTAAATTTAAAAAATCAGGCAAAACCAACAAACTTTTTTATATTGTTGACAACACCTTCAATTTACTCTTTTATTACTATATTTTTACATAAAACTTAGTTATTTACAAACAGCTAAGTAAATTAGAATAAATTTCACCTTAAACATTAATAATCTCGGCACTACAGGATTTTAGTATATTGGTTAAGAATTGGTTAAGAAACCGGTATTTATAATTTTCAGATGTTAAAAGTTTGAGATTGCTAAATATTTCTAAAACGAAATTATTATTTTTTACTTTTTAAATTTATGCTTTGAAAACGCTGTGGGCTATTTTGTGACGTCATACATCTTTAAACAAACTGCGTGTGTCATTTTAAGCGTGACATTGACATTTATGACACAAGTAAATAAATAACACTATGAGGTAGTGATGGACTTCTAGTGTTTGTTTATTTTGACTCGTATGACGTCACAGCACAGGCCACAGATAGTCTAACGCTTTTCAGCGTTTTCATACGTCGCACGAAAAGTGAACTTTAAACTTAAAATTTGCGGTTTTCTAGGTCCTATAAAAATCTGAAAATATATTTTTTGGTTTATTTGGACATTAAATAATCATTTAAAACCTATTTCCAAAAAGAGTCAACTAGCCTATTGTCCAAATCACGAAAAAAATGGTAGTCCGTTGGAGCAAGGTCTGGCGAATACGGAGGATGTCGAATAATCACCTGTGTGGGCGGTCTTCCTCGTGACTTGTGAAGTTGAGAATGTTGATATAGAAATGGTCGATGCAGGCACTTTACAAGACATCACAAATACTGTAAACGTTTCTTTGGTGCCATATTCAAGTAGTGCAACTGATTCTGATACCGAGTTACCTGTAAAAAGTAAAACTAGAAACAAAAAATCAAAAGTTGATCGTTTAAACTGGTTTTAATACTCTGTTTGCATATCCCCAGTGAACACTAGTATAACTGATGTTGAACTGGCTTAAATACGAGTAGTTAACTGAATAAGTAATGTTTGGTCGAGTTAAAACTGACAAGTACTGTAGAGTATGCTATTATGACGTAGGTTAAGTTCCTATATATTACATTGATTACTTCGTAATAAACCAGTATTATTGACGCATCCGAATCTATCATTTCATATCCCAAGCACCCAACCTTACATGGCGACCCTGCCTTGTTTGGTTCGTGGAATGCGCTCGCGGCTCGCGTTACATACTCATCGGGCTCTATACGAATGTTTGTCTAGTTAATTTTATAAGTTGATAAACTCGAATAAATTAAGATAAATCAAGATGGGGAGATCTTATAGTAAACCAGCTGACACCCATGAGATATTGACCCAAATTGGAATGCACAATGAGTTGCACAAGACCGACAGCGTAATTATAAATCATATGGGACAAATTTCGTGGTATTTATGTGCCATCATCATCATCGTGGTTGCGGTGCTCATATTCTTGGTCATCAGATACTTCAATAAATGCCTTAATAAAAAGATAGAGAGAAGGGCGCAGGCAAATTCCTACAGGCTTAGGAAGATTGAGACATCTCAGCAGCCTCTGGTCTAAGCTATCTATTGTGTGGTGAAAAGTGAAGTGCGCGAGTGTAACTAAAATAAAATCCGAAATAATAAAGTGTGCGTATAGCGGTACAAGTGGTTTGAACTTTGGAACATTCGGCAGTTTACCTACGAAGTATGTAGACTTTAGTATAAAAATCAGTATTTTATATTATTATGTAATGCAAAAATAAAAAGGTATGTAAGATTAGTTAATGTGTTAAGTAGAAGTTATTCCAGCACTGGTTAATGTAAGTATGTTATGTTATGGCCCAATATGTTAATCAATTATACTGTGAATAAAATAAAATTAGAACGTATTTAATTAAAATCGGATCTTCTAGACGGGAAGGTAATATTATTGTGAAAAAATTAAATGCGGCCAATATATTACGTGAACAGTATAATGTATATTTGGATGAAATAAGTCTGATACGTACCTATAAAGATAATCAAGAAATTGTGTTAATTGACACCTTTTGTACGAAATTTAATGCTTTATACGAGGAAATATTAAAATTGTGTACTCCTATTAATACAGATATAAATAGCTCTGTCAATATGGAGAAGTTTGACCTTAAAGTTGCTTTAAGTTTATTGCCAGTTTTGGACGATAGTGAAACTATTACTAAACAACTAATAGACGGAATAGAATATTACGACTCTGTCCTTGATGCAGAGTCAAAACAAAAATTAATTTCTTTTGTTCTAAAAAGCCGACTTTCTCAGTCAGCTAAATTAAGGCTTTCAACGGCTTATACCGATATCGACTCATTGATTAAAGATTTAAAAAGGGAATTATTGCCCAAAAAGTCTGCCACGTCTATTCAAAATCAAATGCAGCGTGCTAGGCAAAATGATTTGTCCATCAATGATTTTGGCAAGCAACTATCGGAAATGTTTGTTGACCTTACGATAGCGCAAGCCGACGGCAACGAGTCAAGCTTTTCGGTTTTAAAACCGATTAATGAAAAACAGGCTATTAAGCGTTTTGCTGACGGATTGCGAAATCGAAAGACAAGTACTATCATCGCCGCTAGAAATTTTAACAACTTAAAGGACGCTGTACAAGCGGCAGTAGACGAAGAGTTATCGTTACCATCTTCGTCTAACGAAATAATGGTTTAACATTAACCGTTCTAATCATTTTAACAATTTTTGGAGAGATAACGATACCTACAGGTCTCGTAGCTTCCATAGCAGAAGAGGTAAGCCGTACCAGCAGCAAAGCCGTGGCGCGTACCAAGGTTCAGGCGCGTTTCGGTCTGCCGAACGTGGGCGCCGAAATAATCACTTCAGCAGAGGACATTGGGGGTCAAGGAACGCCAACAGAGGTAGGTTTAATTATTATTATAATCACGAAAACAAAGGGAAACGTAACGAAAACTTACAACTAATAACAGAGACCTCAACTGAATCTAAACCTGAAAATCATGAAACAGAAAATCAGTTTTTTCGTGAATAACGAGTATATTTTATCATGTAATAATAAATCACTTTTAGTACAGTTTGATCTGGATAGTAACACCTTATTATTTTTACTTGACACCGGCGCCTCTATCTCGGCTATAAAGCGTAAACATGTTCCTAATACGGTTCGGATAATTAAGGAGAGGATTCATATTAATGGAATAGGAGGCAGCATAGAAACTATCGGATATGTGTATCTTAATTTGGTAACGAATAATGCAACGGTGATGAAACATAAGTTTTATGTTCTCGAATCATTACCCTGTACGGCAAACGGGATCATTGGTGACGACTTCTTTAGAATGTTTGCGGCTCAAATAAGTTATGAGTCAAATACTTTGTCATTACGGAATGCGAATAACAATCGTATTTACTTACCTATTGTAAGAAACTACAGTAACTACTTAATACCATCTCGGTCTGAGTCAATACACTATATAACAACTTCTTTGAAAGAAGACGGAGTGGACCGCTGTCCGATCCCCCCTCCCAGAGCTGTCCGATCCCCCCTCCCAGATCGGGCCCGCCAGAATGGAGCCCGACCGTGATCCGGCATGCCACGGCATCTCCGGTTCCGGCGGCGCCACCACTGGTGGGTTCGCCATTTGGTAGGGTGCCTTTAGCACCCCACACTGGCCCGATCACGCCCGCTAGTATGGGCCCCGGTGCGAGCGAGCCTGAGGCTTCGCTTCGCGAAGCCTCACCCTCGGCCGCACCGGAGTACCGCTAGCGTGGCGGACCTAGGCTGAGCGCCTTCAGCGCTCGCCACACTCTGCCCGGTTTAACTGATTAAAGCCTCCCATATGGGGTTTCAGTGATAGGTCCGTCCGTCAAAGACGGAGTGGTTTGTACGAAAGAATTAAGCGAAGGTGTGTTTATAGCGAGTTCTATTGTTTCTCCGATTGATGGGAAAATTCCAATTCAGATATTAAATACAACAGAAAAGGACGTCGCCTTAAGCGACATTGTTCCGGTCGTACATAAGTTTTGTGATTACGATGTATGTGCGTTTCATAAGAGTGATAGTGATTCAGAGCGAGTAAAGAAAATGTTTTCATTATTACAACTCAAGCATTTGAATAAAGAAGAACAAATTTTAATATCTATCGAGAATTTATGCGCTAAATTTTCCGATATTTTTTATTTACCAGGCGATCAATTAACTACAACAGATACGTTCGAACAAACTATTTCTTTGAAATCGAATACGGAACCGGTTTATGTAAAACCGTATAGATTGCCTTATGCTCAGAAAGATGAAATAAATAAGCAAATAAATAAAATGCTGAGTGATGGCATAATAGAACCGTCTAAGAGCGAGTGGTCCAGTCCAATTTTATTGGTGCCGAAAAAGTCCGATTCCAGTGGTCAGAAAAAATGGCGTTTAGTCATTGACTACAGAAAATTAAATAACGTAATTCAGAATGATAAATTTCCACTTCCTAATATTTTTGAGATTATTGATTCCTTATCGGGTTCTATATACTTCAGTCACCTTGACTTATATGCAGGATTTTACCGAGTGAACTTGCATCCCGATTCTAGAAAATTTACTGCATTTAATTCTGGGCAATACCAGATGACCAGAATGCCTATGGGACTCAAAACAAGCCCTAGTGCATTTTCCAGAATGATGAATATAGTGCAATGTGGGACGCCGGGATACGGAATAAAAGATGTGATTGTGTTGAGCGACACGATTATATTGTCTTAAATGAATACTAACATAAGCTTATATACTAGCTTACGTACTAATGTGGGGTGAGGTGACTCACACACTACACCTCCCCCCTTTTTTTTTAAACATTAAAATTCGAACGAATTTTTAATATTAAAAATGTCAAACATAATCATATACGAGTACCTATTAGGTACTTACATTTAAGTTATGTTAAAGTAAAAAAAGTTTAAGTTTTAAATTGTTTCTTTTGATAGGTACTCAGATTCAGTCCAAACAAACTTCAAACATTTGAAACAAAAACTAAAAAGTTTATGTACGTTACATTTTCTTTTACAATAGAACAGAATAGTCAAATAAAGTGATAATGAAAAACATATTACGTTAATTTCATTTTGGTTTCGTTACATAGAAAACTTCTTTGTTTAAATTTTATACATTTTAATGTATCCATGTGCCTACTTAATAATAAAACTATTTAAGACTTAATTGAACTAAAACATATCATATTATGCATACATATCTATTCAAATTACATTTTATTAATTTATTAAATTAAAACCACGGATTAAAACCTTATAATACATTTTTGTTTTCCGTATGATGTTAAGTTTATTATGTAACAAAAAGTCAATGTAGGAAACATAAACAGACATTCATTAAATTGTATTTACTAAGTTTTAGAGAAAAACTGAACAATAAATTAACATAAACATTGAACTTCATTATTTAATTGTATCATAATACCTATGATAATGATAATGCCAAACCGTAAATTACAATTAACTCAGTCAATATGCATTACATTTTAAACATCATTTTGCTTGCAATATTATAACCATGTCAAATAATGATTGTTTTAAAATGAACAATAAAGTAATAATTCAAGTATATTTTATATTGATAATTTCCAAAAAAAAAACATTATAATTTGACGCTTAAAACAAAACAAAGATTGAAATATTATCTTTTAATAATACATATATTAATATAATATTACTGTTTACAATTTGTCAAGTGTATTATTAAAAGATTTCATTACGGAGGTTGTTACTAGAATATTTTCTTTTATCAATGAGGCTACTTTTTTTCTAGTCGCTTTGCACTGACTCGATAGCTCCATTATATCTGATGCCATCTTCTTCATCTAGTGTGCCAAAGATATATTTGAGGACTGTACCGCCGCCTCCTATCCATGCACTGCGTTTATTTCTATTATCGAGAAGGTGAGAGATCGAATTAAAACTTTGGACAGAGTCACGGTAGAGTATAGCCAGAGGTTCCAGTACACTGTGGCAATCAGAGGGATCAATCAATCCGATTTGATTGCATAGGTCTTCTGTTGAGCTTAGGGCAGATTTTATATTTCCTAAGTGGAGTTCGAAGTGTGAAATGTCGATGGGGGTCAAGACATCCAGCTGGCCGTTTATAGTTCTAAGTTCACCAAGGTAGTCAAAATAGAGTCCCGGACCTGTTCTGATTGGTATGTATTCTTGTTGGCCAAGGACTTCCAGTAGGATGCTGAAAGTGAGGTAAGTTACTTTATTTATCTAATATTTTAAGACATGCCTCACTGGGCCACACAGAGCCATCTAGTCCCAAATTAAGGTACGAGTAGTATTAAGTACCCTGTCGTATGGGGTACTAGACAACCGATAATCTTACTTATATACTTTTTTTTTGTAAATACATACTTATAATACATAGAAAACACCCAGACCAGTACAAACAGACATGTTCATGCACACAAATATTTGTACTGTGCGGGGATCGAACCCGCGACCCATGGCTCAGAAGCAGCGTTAACTACCGCTGATCCAAATGGTCGTCTAATCTTACGATACCTGTCTAGTTTCTTAACTAGTTACTACCTAATAGTCTGTTATTTACTGAAACAGCCCTATGTTTTAATTAATTTACTAACTATATATTTAATTAAGAACTAACATGCATATTTTTTTTATTTTGTTAATATATATATTTTATTTTTCAGGGGCTTTTATATTATATTTACTAATAATTTTGGTACCTAATCTAAACTTAACTAATTTAATATTTACAGTTGCAGGTTTACTTGGACTTCCGCAAGTTTAACCTGGTCGTAATGATGTTTCACGTGTCGTCGATTTATAAGGAGCGACAGTGTATTGTTGCAGTGTATTTTAACGACTTTATAGGGGCCTTTCCACACAGGTGATAAGGCTTTTATTAAGCGAAGGTAATTTTTTAGATAGACATAGTCGCCGACCTTGTATTGGGCAGGGCGAGTATGAGAGTCGTAATAGTTCTTCGATATTTCCTTAGATCGTTGGATATGTTCGATGGCCTTTTCACGCGAGTGTTTTAATCGATTTTGAAGCATTCTTACATATTCAGGGTAAGTGTCTGCGGGGACTTCTTCAAATATTGAATTTGGAATGAAAGGTTTGGAACCGAACATCAGTTCGTAAGGTGTGCATTGAGTCGTTGTATGCACTGCTGTATTGTATGCAAGCATGGCGGTATACACGTACCGGGGCCAATTATCTTGTTCTTCATTTACGTAGGACTTTAGGTATTCTTTGAGTGTTGCTTGACTTCTTTCGAGAGAATTTTCGACCTATATCTATCTTGCCAGTGCTAAGTAAAATCTTCGAGAAAATAATGTTTAATCAGCTTTTATCACACTTTAGTGTAAATAAATTATTAAATAGCAACCAATATGGTTTCAGAAAAGGTAGAAATACTACCGATGCTGGAGTTGTTCTTCTACAACATGTGTTTAATGCTTGGGAGAGTAAGCTAGATGCCATAGGTGTATTTTGTGACCTTTCAAAGGCTTTCGATTGTGTAGACCATGTAACATTACTTAAAAAACTTAAACATTATGGTGCATCGAATGATTCCTTGGATCTAATAAGTTCTTACCTTAAGGACAGAACACAAAAGGTTTGCATAAATGGAGCTGAGTCTTCAGGGTCTGCCCTTATTATGGGTGTCCCTCAGGGATCAGTATTAGGACCCCTGCTATTTTTAATTTATATAAATGACCTTCCGTGTTATTTACATAATCTTAGTGAGATGGTATTGTTTGCAGATGACACATCAATGATTTTTAAAACTAAGAGGGGCAAATGTTCATTTGATGATGTTAACAATACCCTCTCTAAATTATTACATTGGTTTACAACAAATAATCTTTTACTAAATGCAAATAAAACAAAATGTGTAAAATTTACCATGCCCAATGTAAGATTTGCTGCTACTCATATAATTGTTAAAGATGAACCACTAAACTCTGTAGATTTAACTACCTTTTTAGGTTTAACTGTAGACTCTCATTTGCAATGGGGTGCTCATATTAGGGTGCTGTCTGGAAGACTTAGTTCTGCTGCTTATGCTGTGAGAAAGATAAGGCAATTGACTGATGTTGAAACGGCAAGTTTAGTATATTTTAGCTACTTTCATAGCATAATGTCATACGGAATTCTGTTGTGGGGCTCAGCGGCAGATATTGAGTCAATTTTTATATTACAAAAACGTGCTGTACGGGCTATTTACGGCCTTCGACCCCGTGACTCGCTGAAAGAGCTCTTCAAAGAGATTAATATGCTTACAGTGTCTTCTCAATACATTCTCGAGAATATTGTTTACGTTCGTAAGAATATAAATTTATTTCTTAAGAAAAGTAACGTACACAATTTCAATACCAGAAATAAAGATAAACTTGCCGTTCCGTTTATAGGAAATTGTATGCGTATTTTCAACAAATTACCCAAGGATATTGCTGAACTCCCTGTACATAAACTTAAATCGTATGTCAAAGTTATTTTAATGAAAAAGGGCTATTACACTGTTAATGATTATTTAACCCTTAAACGCGCGGTGTTGTTTTTAAACGACAAACTAAAAACCACAGATAAAACTGAAGTTCCTTTGATTTGTTATTAATTTTGACAACTAGATCTCATTTCTGAACGAATTTTGAATATCTTTTTAATGTTGGCACTATGCAATGTTTTTAGGCATTGAAAAAAGTTAATGTCAAATGTCACTTCGAAGAAAACTTTTCTAGTGGCGCGAAACTAAGTTTTGTAGCTGTGTTTGGACTTTGATAAAATATAACGTAAGTATAAAAAATATTTTTATTTGCTTGATTATATCTACAATTACATGTTTATGTTGTAAAACATTATAAATCAATTGATGCTACCATAGAAATGGGCACAAACTGGTATGTTGTAGGAAAACTACAATGCGCATTGCCTGCTAAATAAATGCGTGTTTGGTAAAGGGTTTTTCTTTTGGTTTTCAGCATGCCGAGATTACTAGAAAGCGAAATTTCAAAATATCCTCCTGAGACCCCCGGTGTCACTCGTGACACTTGCAGATATTTTCACTTTTTCGCGCTATCTATTGATATAAGTGCAAACTACGTCATTGGTGTGAAAGGTTACGACTTGTGCTAAACCACTAGGAGGCTATGGCTTGTCAATCGGAGTTTGAGTCAAGCGAAAAAGTTAGTTGCAATTTTGAATAAGTGCAAGTACCGACATGTCGACACCCCGGAGAGGTAAATATTGTTTACATTAATTTTTTTGTTATTGTTTTGTGTTATTTCTGTACATGGTTCATTAGTCTCTCATTTATGATGATAAATATTACGAAAAAACATAATTTTGACCCGTATTTTAAACCATTTCTTAGGGTGTCACCGGTGACACTTTGGTCACTCATAACTTAAAATGTGTACTTTTACAGGATTGAGAGAAGCTAAAATTGAAGAGTCGTTGTTTAATTTAAACAACTCTGATATCGAGGATATTGATGAAGATGAAGAGGATAACTTTATTCAAGGACAAGAAGACAAGTCTGAAGACTTAATCCCTCGATCATCTGATAGTAGCGAGTGGGATGATTCAGACGAGGAGCCGCTTTCCTTTGTAGCGAGTTCTCGTACTGTTAGGAGATCCACAGACCGCCCCTTACGATGGGATCGTACAAATAACTTCCATTGCCCTTCAAGCAATCTTCATGAGGACCCACGTTTAGTTGAAGCAGCTACTAATGCAAAACCATTCTATGTATACTTTTCCCAATACATAAAACCTGAATTTTTTTGACAAATATCACATTGTAAGTACTAATATCTGCAGCACCCACAGAACCGGCAGATCTTTAGATACAAACCTAGAAGAAATGCGAACTTTGGCGTTTCGATGGCTATTGGTCTACAAGGGCTTCCTCGAATGCATATGTTCTGGGCTGCGGAAACCAGAGCACTATATATTTCCAGTTAAGAAGCAACATCAAAGTTGTTGATGATGAGTAACATCATCTATGAAAGAAAAAATTGGTCCCCTGGTGTTTCAGAAAAGTGCAAAATTAAGCAAGTCGTTAAAGGAAAACCCAATCCTAAAGGGATTAAAGTATTTATAATGGCTAATCCTAATTGACTTTCACTGGACTATTGACTGGCCCAATATCTTATTTACGGACGTCAAGCACCAGTCACGCCCCAATGCGCAAGTCCTTCTCTGTCACGTGTCACTCGGAATAGTCCTCGAAGTAGCCCAGTTACTGAAAAAGAAGAGGAAGAATTTGACGTTGAAGCCCTGCCTTCAAACCGAAAACGTAGACTTGTCGAACCCATTCCTCACGTTGCCAAGAGACTAAAAGAAGCTCAACACTTGCCCATATTTGTAAAGGAAAATCGCTCAAAATGTCGGCTTAATTCATGCAACCAGCAGACCTTTGTTAAATGTTCAAGCTGCAACATATTTCTTTGTTTTAATGCCAATCGTAATTGTTTTTTCAATTTTCATACTTCACAATAATTCAAATAAAGCTTACACAAATATATTATTAATCGTGAGTCAGGCAAACAAGTTTAATTCACCGATCTATAAAAATACCAACCTAATGCTACATTTATTTCATTATAAAGTTAGTTTATTAAAAATTTAAAAGTTGTTTGACTGTTACCTTTTTTAATGTCTTTCAAACCCGTAGTGTCACTGGTGACAACCCCCATTTTAGGCTATTTAAGAGGGCTAGATTTTTTTTAAAATTTTTTCTTATTATTTGTATCACAAATAATCTTATTTCCAAAATTCATTACAATCCATAAACTTTTTATGGTCTGGATCTCAGGAGGGTATTTAGAAACTCTTGAAGATTCAGAAGATGGCTTAGACAAGTCAGATTCAGAGGAAGAGGATGAAGGGGACTATTACCAAACTGCTCGAGATGTTCTTCAAGACCTTGAAAATAGTGACGAAGGTGAGAATGTTCAGCCTGATGAAATGGATGCTGATCCTCCTCTCGTAACCGACAACGCTAAGGATATGCAAGACCCTCCTATTTTAGAAACAGAAGAGGCGGCACCCCAGAGTTCATCACAAGGGATTTCGAGAAGACAGATAAATCGACCTCTGATTTGGCGAAATCGGAACCTTGTTACTGCTGAAGACAGCCTTATTTTTAGAGGTACTCAGATAACAGAAGCATTGATGTCTTAAAACACCCCGTATGACTTTTTTTCATTCTTTTTTACATCAGATCTAAAAAAGAAAATTGTAGAACAAAGTAACTTATATGCAGCCCAGAAACAGATCTCCAATCCTGAAATTATGAATGAAAATATCCTAAACAAATTCCTAGGCATTCTGAATTATACCTCAGTTATAAAATTCCCAAATACAAGGGCTTACTGGAGTGACAAGTTCGGCTATGATCACATAAAAAATACTATGCCGCTAAGAAATTCGAAAAAATAAGATCCATTCTCCATTTTGCTGACAATACGCAATGTTTGCCTAAAGATCATCCAGACTATGACAGGTTGTTCAAAATAAGACCTCTTGAAGAAACGCTCAACTGCCAGTTTGGAAAGGTTCCCATAGACCAAAGGCTTTCTATAGATGAGCAGATGTGTGCAACCAAAATGAGTCATTACATAAAACAGTACATGCCCAATAAACCCCACAAGTGGGGATTCAAATTGTACCTCATTTGTAGTCTACATGGATATGCTCATAGATTCGAGGTTTATTCTGGAGGGGGCTCCAAAAATAACATCTTACCTGGTGAGCCAGATTTGGGAGAGTCCGGCAATACAGTTATCAGGTTAGCTAGAATGGTACCACGCAACGTGAATCATATTATTTATTTTGATAACTTCTATACATCTGTGCCTCTCGTCACTTATTTAGCTAAGGAGGGAATTTTTTCACTAGGAACAGTAAGAGTTAACCGATTGAGAAACTGCAAATTGCCAGAAAAAAATACTATAATGAAAAAGAACGTACCCAGAGGATTCTATGAGGAAAAGGTGGCGACTGTGGATGGGATTGACGTAAGTGCTGTTGTGTGGAAAGATAACAAGCCCGTCAACCTTCTTTCCACCTACGTAGGAGCAGAACCAGCAACCACAGTAACACGTTTTGATAAATCGAAGACTCTTTCAGTTGCTATTCCATGCCCCAAAGTTATCAAGGAGTACAATGCACACATGGGAGGGGTGGACTTATTAGATTCATTTATAGGTCGTTATCACATCACAATGAAGAGCCGCAAGTGGACCATGCGTTTATTTTATCAGCTCGTACTTGCTTAAACCTTGTAAAAATTACCTTACCTTGTAAAAATGTATTTAAAAAGAGGCTGACAATAGTGACCGAGTTTCTTGCGCTGCTTCTTCTCGGCACTAGCCCAGACTTGACCCGAAGCAGTGGTAGGTTTAAATTGGGACGTGTAAAAGCGCCTCCTGGGGCCTATTTGCAGAAATAAAACTGATTTTAACTGATTTTAAGAGCACCTTGCGTTTGTGGGTGATACGGTGAGGACCAGAGTTGTTTTATTTTTAAGAATTCACATGTTTTCTTAAAAAGATCCGATGTGAAATTTGTACCCTGATCGGTCAGGATAATTTTAGGTATACCGAATATAGATATGTAGTGCAACAGACACTCACTGGTTTCTTCGGCAGTGGTGCTACAAACCGGATAAGCTGATGAAAATTTAGTAAGGTCGTCTTGGATTGTGAGAATGAACCTCAGCTTTGCTGGGCCAGACTCTGGAAGAGGTCCTACTATGTCTAAGGATATCCTTTGACAAGGTGCCGTGGAAGTACTAGTTATTTGCATAGGGGCTCGATTTACTTTCCTTAGGGGTTTGTTTTCTTGGCAATGCTTACATTGTCTGACATAACTTTCTATATCGGAGCGCATACCTTTCCAGAAGTATTGCTCTTTGATTCTGTTCAACATACGAGCGGATCCCAGGTGGCCCGCTATGGGAATATCGTGATTTTCGAACAGGATTTTCTTTATTTCATTTGGTGTAGGGTAGATGATGTTATTATGGTAAATGTTGACTACTATGTCAGTGTCGTGGAACAAGTAGAGGAGAATATTGTGGATTTTAACGAAGGAGTAAACTTCAAAGGCGTTTCTGAAGTCTGGGATGCCAATTTCTGAAGTATCTTCAACTGCTACGAGTAAATTGCGAACTTGTTTTATTGTTTCAAAGATTTCAGGGTATGATGCTACATCAAAATGGTTCACTTTAGTGAACAGAAGGTAATATATTTTATTGTTGGATTCGAGCCTATAATATGAATGGAGTTCCTTTTCGGAATCTGGGATTTTGATGGATCCATTGCCTAGGATTTCTTGGATGTAAGGGTTGGATTCATCCAGATCGATGGATGTGGGGACTAAGATGATTTTGCAGGTGCTTTTGTTGAGAGCTTCATTATGCTCAACAATGTGCGTATTTAGGATATTGTCCGTTCTTGATAAAGTTTTCAGAAGGAGACTGTATTCGCCTGATAATGGGCTTTGGTTTGAAGTGGAGGGAACCGGAACTGCTTCTTCAGGTGTGTCGTGAGCAGGGCTGGATGGAATATCAGTAGGTAGGGTTTCCCTTTGAGGTTCATTGGGACATGGATCAGAAGTGGATGGAGCCGAGGTGGTTTCACCATCTCGCTCATGATTCATTTCTGGTCCAGAACTGTAGCTGATTGAGGGTAAATCACTGTTTTCTAGTAGATCAACAGAGGGAAGATCGTTACTATTTATGTTGATCGGGCTAAAAGGAAGCTGGACATCGAGGTCTTCTAGAGTTATCGGACTAAATGCCTGGGGTGGTTCAGAAACTGGACTATACTCGACAGGCACGTCTTGTTGATCATTTCCAGGTGGATTTTCTTCAGCTGGAATGATTGGATGAACTGGAAATCGGGACAATGCATCAGCATTGGTGTTAGTTTTTCCCTTTCTATAGTGGATATCGTAATCAAATTCTTCGAGTTTGAGCCGCCAGCGGACGAGTCTTGAACCAGGGTCTTTACTATTAAAGAGCCATTGCAGTGGCTTGTGGTCAGACAAGATCTTGAACTTGTTGCCGTAAAGGTAAGGTCGAAATACCTTGGTGCCGAAGACGATGGCAAGGCACTCTTTTTCGGTAACACTGTAGTTACATTCGGCTTTATTGAGAGTGCGGGATGCATACGCAATTGGACGGTCCTGTCCAATTGGACCTTGCGATAGAATGGCAGAAATGGCTTGATTTGAAGCATCGCAGGTTAGAAGGAATGGTTGTGAGAAATCTGGGTAGGCGAGGACTGGGGAAGTTACGAGTTTTTCTTTTACTGTCTTATTAATAAACGTAGAATAGAGAAAGAATAAATTTATTCCAACGCTTAAGTACAGAGTAATGAAATACAATATTAATAAACACGGAATACGGATGGAGTAAGCTATTCCAAATCTAACCTCGGAATAAAAGTTAATCCTTCGCACTACATAGTTTAAAGACTGAATAAGCATAGTGTAGAGCTGTATTTAACATTTGTTGTCGACTCATTTGAAGAAACCTTTGTAACGTTTGTTTGTTCGTGCGATTTGTTTTTTTAAAAAAATGAATAGTGATTATTTTATTGAAGATTTGAGAGTAATTGAAGAAATTAATGAAGTTGAAGCCCTAGTGCCATTAATAAGACATGTGAAGCACTACAAAATACGTCATAATCCATTGGAGGAACTTCAAGAAATTGAATTCAAATCAAAGTACAGATTTTCTAAAAGTACTGCTGTATTTATTATTGATATGGTGAAAGATAACCTGGCTGGCGATGCGAGAGGTGGCTTCATTCCACCTCACATCAAAGTATTGACTGCAATCAGAACATGGGCCCGTGGAGAGGTAGGTATCTACCGAAATATAGATCTAATTTCATGTTATCATTTAAACAGGTTTATTTAACGTTTTTAATTATATTAATATGTCCGAAGTATCTACTTAGCTGATTTTATCATAAAACTTCTATGTCAACAGATTCAAGACGATGCAGGAGACCTTGGTGGCATGAGTCAGCCCACCATATCACCTATATGCAAGCAAGTTGCTTTAGAAATTGTAACTCAAAGGGCAGAGTGGATTAAAATGCCACAAAATGATGCCGAGCAAATAAAAGTGATTGCAGGATTTTACTCATTGTGTGGATTTCGGCAAGTAATCGGAGCTATAGATTGCACACATGTCAGAATACCAAAAGTTGGTGGTGATGCAGGCCAATACTATATTAACAGGAAAGGATATAGTTCTATAAATGTACAGGTGAGATTTTAAAAATTACAAGCGGGCTTCTCACTCCATCTTTGCCAAAAAGATAGTAATTTATTTATATCACTATAATGGTATATGTGTTTCAGGTTGTGTCAAATGCAGATTTAGAAATAATGGACATAGTGGCACATTGGCGAGGCAGCACACATGACTCAAGAATATTTAATGAATGCAGATTAAAGCAAAGATTTGAGCGTTCTGAATTTAAAGGAAGGCTTTTGGGTGATGCAGGTTAAGCATGTACACCATTTTTATTTACTCCAGTACTAAATCCAAGCACTCAAAAGGAGGAAATGTATAATCGAGCACATATTAAAACACGTAATACTGTTGAAAGGTGCTTTGGGGTCTGGAAACAAAGAGTTCGGTGTCTACAAAGAGGTTTCACCACAAAATTAGCAAACACAAAGCTGTATATTGTTGCATTAGCAGTGTTGCATAATATTGCAATGAAAAAACAAGACTTATTAGAGGGAGAAGAAAATGATCTTGCTACTGAAGTGCCAGTGATGCCGGCAATCAACAACTCCCTCAGAGGCAATTCAGCACGAGCTGCATTTATTAATGAGAATTTTTAAAATAATAGAGGTTAATGTATGAAGTTGCCGATTATTTTCCCACTTTTTATTTTGTTTATAGCTCTTAAGTATAGTCATAATATTGCGTAATTCTTTGTATCGTATCAAAAACTAAATAAAGTAACGTTTGACTAAAAAAAATGCAATACTAGTGCCTATTACTTCAAAGGAAGTCGTTGAAAAGACCCCTTACAATGTGTCAGCTGACCTTCTAGCTTCAATTAAGTATATTTGTATTATATACTTTGATTTTCAGAAATTTAAATACTATAATGCGTAGCTTTATAACCATCTAACTTTCACCTCTAATTGCATCGAAAACGGTTCAGGCGTTTTTAAAAAAAACTAAAAATTGTTAGTATGAAAATATGACTTTTCTCGATTTCGTCTATACAAAACGGCAATTTCATATTTTAATCCCTATTATAATGCACATTTGTGTTTCTTATACAAGTTATTAAAAATCATGTAAATATAAACAAGTTTATTTAATAAATAAAGATAAGTTAGCTGTGATTTAACAATTCTTGTGCTTTTTTTAATTCCCAGATTTCTCTTTCAAGAACCGCGCTTTTTAATTTTTCCTTTAATATTTCCATGTTTATAGCATGTTCCGCATCAGCGATTTCCATGCGCCTCGTGTGTTCATCATCTTTCAAAAGTTTGCTATGACTTATCATGCTGTTCACATACTCTTGGTCCTGTAAATAAATAAAACGATTAATAAGAATTTGTTAGCTTGATAGAATAAAATAGCAGTAGTATGTAGTTATAATACCTTGGACCGTAAACCATTACCCCCAGTATTGTTCATAACTATTTTCCGTTTAGGCACCTGAAATTTTTTAAAATTCAATCTAAAAGAACATAATATGAAAGGCAAATAAGTATTTAAGCATATCAAATACTTAAGTAGGTACTAGTGGTTGATTAATAAGTTAAATTTATCTCACCAGTAATTGAATAAGTAAATACCGTTTTTACTGGATACATGCAGACTCTTTTCATTACTGGAGTGGCTGCATTTGTGTTTTCTTCAGACATCTGTAAAGATTTAATATTATATTTATATAAAGTGGAACAATTATAATAATATACATTTTCATATTTGATATCATAATAATCAAATAATATTAAGCAATAATATTAAATCCTTTACCTTAACTCCTAATGAGTCCATATTCATTGGAGTAGCAGCGCCGCTGGCATTATCTTGTGAGATCTGAAATAAAAAGAATAGGTTTAGAATTTTATATACCTACCTACCTAATTAGATAGTACATACTAATAGCAGTTGTAATCTCACCAGTAATGGAATAAATTCCTGAATCGGAACTTGTGAATCAACATCTTCAGTGGTTTCCATAGCTGAGATGTCCTGAGAAAGTAAAATTTATAATTAAAGCCCTTTTTAATACAGATGCCTAGATGCTCTAAATTGTGTAATTAGCTCAAAGATTACTTTGTTCTTAGATACAGTTAACTGCTTATTTTCTGTTTTGGGTGTCATTGACACCTTTGAATCCTAAAATAAAAACAATAATTAGTGATGCAAGAACAATAAATATAAGTTGTCATTGATTCATAATTATTACCTACACTGAACTGAACTGTATAATAGAGCCTGCATCACTTGAAGGCAATTCAAATTCACCTATTACTACTCCATCCGAATCACAAAAGTTGTCATCACGCAACAGTTCTGCAGGATTTAATAGATCCCTGACCTCAATTATAGAGTTATCTGGAGTAGCTGGTCTTGCACCTCCACCTGTTTTATGCACTTCCTTTTTGAAGGCGCTGCAAGTTTTCCTCGCATGCATCTTCATAGTTTTCCACTGCATTTTGAGTTGGTTTAATTTCCTTGGTCGACTATTCAATTGATTAAATCTAAAAGAAATGCAAGAATTAAGCTAATATTAAATTACTTAGATAGTGAATTTACTTTTATACATTAAATTTATAGACAACAATACAGAAAATGACACTTGTTAAGTTTCTTCTTCTTTAATTAATATAGCCAACAAAATTCCAGTTAGATGTAATTAAATCTATGTTTGAAACAAAAATTAAAATATCTTCAAAAAGGTCCATGTTCAACTTTTGAATAGTACTTACTTTTTGTGGACTTCTTCCCAAGCTTTCAACTTTACTTTGTTGGTGTTAGTGTCCAGAGATTTGTTCTCAATAATTTGGGCGTATTCCTTAAGAATAGACCTGAATAATTGCTGCAATTGCAAGAATAATTAAATCATCAAACGAAATCAAATAATACCACGCAGTCCGTGTACTAAATAATCAACATGAATATTACCTTTTCTTCTTCATCCCAGTTAATAGAACGGTTGCGTTTTTGGCTCATTTTTTACACGGGTGGAAGAATCGCAATTTGGTAGTAACTTATTATGTGCTTGTAAATAAAATCGACGGAAATTTTGTTTTGCACCGAGATTAGACAGTCAAGAATTTGTATCAACGAACGGATAAATCAAATATCAATTTGACAGAGAGCCTCAGTTTCGTTCTTCATTCATTCAGTAACTCACTCTTTTTACTTTTAAACTGGATGGGTTGCCATAACAATCGCGTTAATCTCGGTGTAAGGAATGTATAGTTAATCCAAAGTTATTCCATGTTTATTAATAACGATACGTTTACTATGCTAATACTCTGTTATTCTGTGATTAACAAGTCCAAGTTTAACATCGGATTACGTTAGGAATAGACGATTTTTATTAATAAGACTGTTAGAGTATTGAATGCGAGTTGCTGCTCGTTTTGCCATTTGAATGGAGTATCCTTTTTCAGGAGTGTTTTTAAGGGTTTAGCGAGTTTGGAAAAGTTTTCTATGAAACGTCTATAGTACGAGACGAGTCCTAGGAAGGACTTTATGTCCTTTGGAGACACAGGGACTGGGAAGTCAGTAACTGCGCGGACCTTTTCAGGGTAAGGCTGGACACAGTTTTCATTGATGATGTGACCCAGGTATATAACTTCTTTGCGGAGAAATTCGCATTTTTCTGGTTGAAGTTTCAGATTAAAATTTCGTAGTCTATCAAAAACGCATTATAGGTTATTTATGTGGGAAGACAGGTCCAAACTGTAAATAACAATGTCATCCAAATAGACAAAGCATCTATTGCCTTGCAGGCCTGATAGGCACGTATTCATCAATTTTTGAAACGTAGATAGTGCGTTTTTGAGCCCGAAGGGCATTCTGTTGAATTGGAAGTGTCCTTGGGGGACGGAAAACGCTGTTTTAGGTGCATCCTGTGGGTCTTTAATGTTTGATGAAAACCGTATGTCAGGTCTAGGGTACTAAAGTACTTGCTGTTCCCTAGCTGGTCGAGGATTTCGGAGATTTGGGGAATAGGGTAAGTTTCTCCTATAGTAATGTTATTCAGCTTGCGATAGTCGATGACGATTCTCTACTTCCTTTGGCCTCGTGAATCTAGTTTTTTGGGAACAATCCAGATCGGAGAGCTCCATGGAGACGAGGAGGGCTCAATTATATTTTGATCGAGCATTTGATTTATCTGAGTTTCCACTTCTTCTTTGTGGCATTCTGGGAACCTGTAGGATTTGGTGTGTACTGGTACATCAGTTGTAGTTTTAATTTTATGGTCTTTTTACTTACCAGGAATGTCACCAAAATATTTGTAACCAAATGGTCTGTTACTGAATAAAATATTTTTGATTTTTTTGATTTTTGATGGTCTAGAGCAGTAGTGAAAGTCAATTGTTCACCTGGTAGGTGGAAGATGTCCGAGTATTTCGAACAGAGTTCTGTTATAGCCGCAGATTCTTCTGTATTCAGGTGATCGAGTCGGAGGGAGTTAATTACTTCCTCTGTTCGATGGGATACATTTAGGTGAGATACGGGTGCTTGGAAAGCATCGGAATACAGTGGTGCCATTTCAAAGTTGAGGTTGGATTTAACTTCGACTGCGGAGTCAGAGGTATTTGCAAGCGTTAAGTTGACTCGTTTATTTTCTTTTACTTTGACAATGCAATTTGCGACTAAGAGGGATTCGGAAATATGTTGGTCTAGAATAATTCATTCTTTTAATTTAGGATTCTGGACGGTACACTCGATGACCGTTTCAGAACGAGGAGGGATGATGTACACAGATTTATAGAAATGGAGTTTCATGTGAACACCTTTAATCTTAAGGATGTCTTTTGTGTAGTCGATGCTACATCCGAAAGTGGTGAAAAAGTCAGTGCCTATGAATCCTATGATACCATCATAAGGTAAATTTATATCTTTAATTACGTGGAACTTGTGACGGATGCTTTTCCCTTCAGTTAAATTAAGTTTTAGTTGAAAATGCCCAAGAGTAGGGGTAACTGTTTCGCCGGGGTCTATGCCCTTAAGGTTAACTGGTTCCTTCGTGAGGATTGGATTTTTCGAGATGCAAGACTTCTTGAGTAGGGAAATAGCGGATCCTGAATCCACTAAAAGTGTGATTGTGATTTCGGAGATTTGTGTTTCGACGAGGATATGAGGCAGCAACTTTTGGCTGGTATCCATATTTATTTCATAGATCTTTATTTTGGGTTTATTTGGCAGGACGCTCATTTGGGGCTGGCTACCCGTGCGGTCCCTGGATTTCGGTTGAATAGATAGGGCGCTTATTTGGGGCTGGTTACCCGTGTGGTCCCTGGATTTGGATTTAGTAGACAGGGCACTTATTTGAGGCTGGATACCCGTGTGGTCCCTGGATTTGGAATTATTAGATAGGGCGCTTATTTAGGGCTGGATACCCGTGTGGTCCCTAGATTCAGATTTAGTAGATAGAGCGCTTATTTGGGGCTGGATACCCGTGTGGTCCCTAGATTTGGATTTAGTAGATAGGGCGCTTATTTGGAGCTGGATACCCGTGTGGTCCCTAGATTTGGATTTAGTAGATAGGGCGCTTATTTGGGGCTGGATACCCGTGTGGTCCCTAGATTTGGATTTAGTAGATAGGGCGCTTATTTGGGGCTGGATACCCGTGTGGTCCCTAGATTTGGATTTAGTAGATAGGGCGCTGATTTGGGGCTGGATAACAATGTGGTCCCTAGATTTGGGGTAGGTGTCATTGAATGTAGAGAAAGTTTTAGAATGGTTTGTAGAGGTAGGTCTCGCGAGACACCGTCGTGAGCCCCCTATTAGTTTAAATTGTGCGTATCTACTTCGTCGTAACCTTGGTCTTCCTCTTCTGAGGTTTCTTGAACGTGGTTAATTCGCCTAAATGGAGGTTGGCTAGGACCGGGTCTTGTTGGCCCGGATGTGAACGGTTGGTCTCGAGGTTTATTTGCGAATTGGCGTTTTCTACAATCTTTGATGTCGTGCCCACTATTCTTACAATACCTACAGAACAGGCCAGGAGAGCTCGGATTTTGCGTGCCGTTGTATTGTTGACTCGATTGAGGCCTTTGGGAGTTTGGTCTGCCGTTATTTGTTCTTGATTCTGATTCAGATTGGGGAACGGTCCTTTTATATATGGATTGTTGGATCCGCTCTTCAGATATAGCAAGATTGATTGCCTCATTTAAGGTTTTAGGTGCTTGGCACCGGACGATATTTGAGATTCGAGGATGGAGACCCATTACAAAATGGTGAAGGGCTAGATCTGCCATAGCCGCGGTTCGGCCGGGGAGTTCTTTCGCTTTTGTATTGGACAGAGATATCTCTGTCAGTAATTGAGATAAACAGGTTTCAACCCTTAACGCGAACTGTGAAACATTTTCTGAGAAGGCCTGCCGGCTTTCCTGCAGGTCCATGAGTAGGTGAGCATAGTGTTTCCGCTCACTGAATTGGGTCTTTCAAAAGGTACGGAGCTGGTCCCAATTTTCGAATTCTTTAATGGAGCAAGCAGTTTCTGCCTTGCCCTGGAGCTGGCATAAAATGTATTTAAAGAGAGTATCCTTTTGTTCAGCGGTAGCAAGCTCGTAAGCATTGTTACAGTTGACCAGGAAGGAGTTTAAAGTTTCTCGGTTGCCGTCGTACGGCTTGATAAATTTTAGAAGGACTCCTTAATCCATCATGACCGATTGTTTTGCTGTTTGCGATCTAGTTTTCGCGCGCGGAACGGGTGAACTAGGAGCGGATTGACTGACCACAGGCTGCTGAGGTACCGTTATCTCTGGGATATCTAAGACGAGTACTTGTGGAGATTCCTCAGATTTTACTGGCTTTGGCATACTAAAGATTTATATTCATAAGTTAAATAAATTTGTAAAGCTAGTAAGGAACACTTTTAACGACACAATATTAATACAAAGAAACCGTTTAAATAAACAATATGAGTGTAGAGAGACACGGTGTTCGGTGAAAATCGGAAACCGAATTATTGAGAACACTGAGTTTGATTGCCGGGTACAGCACGCGGATTTGATTGAGTCTGCTTATAGAGTTTTTTCACGTTTTACTTGAAAAGACACTGGGGATGTACGTATCCCACCGCTGCCACCAAAATGTTATGGGGTCCCTCATGAAGAGAATTTTAAAAAACTATTTTAAAGGTCAACACTTATTTATTTAATTATTTACAAATTTGGGAGAGGACCCATAGGCAGCCGTACCCGACGGAGGATAAGAACAGACTGACGCTACGCCATCGTGTGGCCAGATCGAGCCGTAAGAACAATGAGACTGCTGTTCTAGCAGTCTCTTAGTCAGCTCTTTGTGTTACAGAGCCAAGGTATAACAGTACGTGGCTTTATAAAAATTTTCAATAGATTCTATCACAGGTTGGCGAAGTTAACGAAATTTCGTGTCCTTTCTTGATTTTAAATTGCGTAAAGAATTAAGATTTATCCTTTTTTTCGGTTAATTTTTAAGGTGTCAGCATCTTTTTCGTTTTGTATTTGGCTTTCGGTTTGTGTATTAAGCACATTTTACTTGTTTGGAAGTGATTTTAATCTTAGTATAGTCGTTTTCTGTTTGTTAATGATTTTTTGTTGATATTTTACAACGCCTGTTAATAAAAAAATAAAAATAAAAAGTTTTATTTCGAACAGCTTTACAGTTCATATTGTGGTTAGTATTCAAAACACTTTAAATGCTAATGTTAGTAATCGTTATCGTGTAATTATTATTATTATTATTATTATTTCAAATTCAAATTCAAATTCAAAATGTTTATTGCTTACTAAGTGTGTTGGTTACATTGATGTTCTTATGTTAACTATCGTACTTACAACTTAGTCACCTGGGTGGTATTGCAATATCGAGAGCTAGCATTTATCTAATATTAGGTACTTACTATTAATATAAACTTAAATTATAGATATTCTCTATTGCACAACATATTATTTATCTCAGAAATGTACTATTAGTTGTATTTAGTATAAGCTTGTATATTATTATATAATATTATTATAAACTATCTATATAATATATATTTAATTTTGGTAATAGTTTGTAACTCAAATTTCCTTGTTTTATTTATTTATTGCTTTTATCGTTTAAATAGTCAATAACTGAATAATAACACTTTTCTAACAGGTAAGATTTTAATGTTTTTGCAAAGGATTTTAAATTTTGATGGTTTTTTATGTGTTGTGGCAATTTATTGAATATCTTTACTGACATATAGTATGGACTAGTATTTAGCATTTTAATTCTAGACGGGGGTAAGTAAAGTCTATTTTTATGTCTTGTGTTGAAGTTATGTGTTTCTTTAACTTTTGTGAAATTGTTAATGTTTTTAAATGTAAATATGCATATATCATAAATGTAAATAGATGGTAGAGTTAGTAAATTTAATTTAATGAAATAAGGTTTGCATGATTGTTTGTTATCTATTTTTGCTATTATTCTTACACATTTTTTTTGCATTATAAAAAGTTCACTAATGTTTGTACTATTTCCCCAGAGCATTATCCCATATTTCAGTTGAGAGTACGCGTAGGCGTAGTAGGCTGCTAGTGCTGCTTCTGTGTTTGTACTGTGGACTAGTTCAAAAAGAGCGTAGGTAAATTTGGATAGTTTCGATTTAACGTGTGAGATGTGTTTTTTCCAGTTTAAATGTGTGTCTATTATTATGCCTAAAAGATTAAAGGAGTCAACCAATTCTATTTTGTTTTTTGAAAAAGTATTATTTATGTTTAGGGGGGGTTTACTGTAAGGTCTAAATTGTATCATTTTGGTTTTTGAAAAATTTATTTGAAGGTTGTGTTCTTGGAGCCAAGTAGTTATAGTTTTTAAAGTTTCATTTAGTCGGGAGTTAGCGGTGTCTGCTTTATCACACTTTATTAAAACAGAGATATCATCTGCAAAAAGAACCGGTAATGTTGTTTCATTTTTAATGATCTTTGGAAGGTCGTTTATGTAGATAAGAAATAGGATAGATCCAAGGACACTACCTTGGGGTATAGAGCAAGTCAACGTCTTTTCTTTAGATTTTATATTTAATATTTTATTATTTTTACTGTCATAATTTTCTATCTGTATTAATTGTTTTCTATTTTTTAAATAAGATTCAAACCAGAGAAAGCTTGGGCCGCGTATACCAGAACCATACAATTTGGATAATAAAATATTATAATCTACATTTTCGTACGCTTTCGACATATCAAGTAGTAAGCCTACGCCGTAATACTTATCATTTATGTGTTCGAGTGCTGTTTGAATATACTTGTAAACTGCCAGAGCTGTTGATTTTAATTTTCTAAAGCCGTTTTGATTTTCATCAAGTATACTATGTTTTTCCAAAAATGAATAAAGTCTAACACACATAGCCTTTTCAAATATTTTAGAGAAACTGGGTAGTAGTGCTATGGGCCTATAATTAGTGGGAATGGTACTGTCGTCTTTCTTATGTATGGGTTTAATTAATGCTATTTTTAACAAATCTGGAAAATTAAAAAAATTTTAACAAATTTCATAATTATATTCGATTGAATTAGATTAAACATTAGTATTATTATTATTCAGCAGTAAATTTTCGATTGATGTTAACAACTAAACCAAATTAAATGAAATGAAATGAATTAAAATAAACGAAAGTAAATAAAATCCAATTCAATTACCTACATATCATAAATCATTAAATTAAATCACCCTACGCACCATACACTTCCAGATAGGTGATGTGTATCTATCAGCTAAGGTCTTGAGAATGCTGTTGCTACTGGCACGCAATCTGTTTATCAAGGATGTTGTCTTCTTGCGAATGATAGCCTGGAAGCCATCCACATAGTGACAAGCAAACATCCCTGACGCACTACAAAAACGCGGCAGCCTCAACAGCATTCTGAAGACGTTATTATATTGGATGCGCAAGGTATCCAGAGATCTTTTGGAATGACTGATCCAAAGACTTCCCGTGTAAAAGCTCTGACAAAATGCTTTGAAAAACGTGATCTTGACTTCATCGGTACAACGGGAGAATCTGCGAATCAGCATATTACCTCTAACAGCTAGAGCTCTACGCTCTCTCTCTCAATGTCTACATCGTCTTTGAGGTCGTCGGTAAGGAAGTGTCCCAAGTATTTATATTTGGTGACGCGTTTTATGTTCAAGCCATTAAGGGTAATTGCAGGTAGTTCGTCAAGATGCCCACCGACGGCCCCAAAGACCATGTTCTCTGTCTTTTTAACATTGTATAATAGGCCATGTGCAGCCGCGTAGCCTTCACAAACTCTTAACATTTTTGCAATGGCACTCACAGACGGGCCGAGCAGCACCATGTCATCTGCGTAACTGATGTTGTTAATGCTAACTCCATCAATTCGACATCCAACCCTCATGCTGCTCAGCTCGACTATGAGGTCATTTACATACAGATTGAAAAACTTAGGTGACGTCAAGCCGCCCTGCCATACTCCACACTCCAATCTGTATGCGTCCGAACAATGACTTTGCGTTTTCCGTAGGTTTTGTAGGTCTGGACTCGTTGTGAAATGAATGAGATTAACAAACAGTATAAGTATTATAATTTAAAGGCGAGTTGGAATGATGAAGGAAAAGAGCTCCGCCGAGGCTGCAGCCGATTATATAGGCACCTACCCCAGTGCCATCTAGTCTGCGGTGGTTGAATCCCTTAGATGTTGAAAATGACATCCTAATCGATGAGTAGGTTCAAGCGTAGCTTAGTAGTAGGATGTTCATCAGTTTCTCAGCAGATGGCGTTAACAGCGCCTATCAATTTAATTCTCTTCTTTAATTCCCTACATCGTATCTTCCTTTCTGTTTTCTTTTAATCTTCTTTTGTAAATAAACCGATCGGGTCTTCAGTAGAGTTATTCAATTCATCGGGAAATTCATCATCTTGAACATTTATAACATTTGGGCAGAGGCGGATCTTGAATTTGTGGGGCCCTGGGCTAATACTGCTTAGGGGCTCTACCTAATTACTCAACTAATTGCTATTTTGACAAGAAACTGTTTTCTGTAGTGATGTAGGTATATGTAATGTAATATATGTTAAGTACAGGAAGAAAATAGGAAAACAAAATATTTTATTTATTTATTAAAACATTATTTATTGCAAAATAAATTGACGGGTTATAAATGGTTATGTTATATAAATTATAAAGCAACCTTTCTGCATTTTTGTGCTGCAAATTCTTTTATTTGGTCATCGCACTGTAGGTCCTTTGTTAAATCGCAATTTATCGAAAGAACTGATAAATGATTTAGTCGATAGTTCGACATTGTTGTCCTGTATTTGTTTTCTATATACGACATCCTGGAGAAAGAACGCTCCGCTTCACAGCTAGTGATCGGCATCGTTAAAAAAATCTTCAAGATAGTATAGCAGTTTGGGAAAACATCAAAAAGTTTCTTTTCATAAATTAACCAAAAAATTTCACTGCAAGAGGTGTAAGACTCTGTCTTAGATTGCAGTAAGTAAGATTTCAACTGAATGCACTCATTCACTAAATGTTCGTCTACGTCATTTGGATAATAATCAATAATATTACGTACACTTTCCAGATCTATGTGTTCTTGATTTTTGTCTTGCAAATCCATTAAAAATTTAAATTTTTTGCTATAGGTCTCATAGGCTTGGCTTCTATTATTTAAATCCATAATCATCTTATCCAACGCAACGTTAAGCGTGTCTCTTTTAAATTTTTCTGCGCAGTTCACTGAGACTTTATCTATAGATTTATCTGAAAATTTCAAAGTAATGCGTCTCTTATTTATGTCACTGTAGTCTGTTCCCACACTAGTACTTAATTTTTTAGCTTTCTCTTCGTATTCCTTTAGCTTCTGATCTGATTGTTGCCTTATGTTTTTCACGAACTCTTTTAATGACACAATTAACTTATTGCCTTCACCAATGTCTAAACCAGGGCTCTGTACTTTTTTATTAACTACATTAAATCTCTCCAAAATTTCTTCCCAAAAAACAATCAAAATTGCAGTTTCTAGTTTCGCCAGTTTATTAAATAAATTTCGTGCCTCTTTTCGGAAATCAACTTTTTCATCGTCATTTTCGCCGAAACTATTGAGAATTTTCATAATGCCATCATAATTACTTTTCAAAGCTCTGACAGCATCAAAGTGACAAGACCATCTGGTCTGGCTTAAACTTTTTAACGTAAATTTTAGTTTTGTTTCACGATTTAACAGTTCCCACCTATGGGTCGAAGCAGAGAAGAAAACGTATATTTGTTGCACTATTCCAAAAAAATTTACAATTTCGGTTGCAACCTTCACGGATTCTTGACCAACTAGGTTAAGGGAATGCGCAGCACATGGCACGTAATCCGCGGATTTATTTTTTTCTTTTAGTAGTGCTTGTACACCATTGTAGATTCCGGCCATATTAGCAGCGTTGTCATATGACTGTCCCCTGCAATTATCCAGTAGTAGTCCATTTGTTTCCAAAAAGGCTTGTAGAATATTAAATAAATATAAGCCAGTATGACTACTAATTTTAATGAAAGATACACATCTTTCATACACTTTTCCCCGAAAACAGTATCGTAATACAATAGCAAGTTGGTCATCGTGAGACAGATCTGGGGTTGAATCCATCATAATTGAATAATACTTTGTGTCGTCGTTATTTATTTCAGTTATAATTTGTTTAATTATCTGTTTACCCATAATCTCAATTATTTCCTCATATACTGTTTTTGATAAATATGATATTACAGGGTTTGGTCGCAGCTCTCGTTGTTCAATATGTTCACGTATGAATGGGTCGAATTCTGCCAATAGCTCTAGAGCACCCATAAAATTACCATTATGTGGAGAACCAAATACTTCCTCGGAACCTCTAAGTGCTAAGCCTCTTATACTCAGAAATTTTAGCACTGCAATAACCCGTTTTAGGACATTGTGATAATATTCTGTTTCTTTATTTAATTGCTCCTGAAGCTGCTTGTCTAAAACAGACTTATTTTCTTTTCGTGTCAACCACACTAACATTGAATTCTTATGTTCATTAGAATTTTCGTGATTTTCTAAACAAAATCCTATGTGTTTCCAATCAGAAAATCCGGTTGTGTATTGAGAAGGAGTTTTAGAAAAAAGTTTGCAAGTCAAACAAAAAACAGTACCAACCCTTTTTGAATAACATAACCAAGATCTTTCCAGTAATTGGCCATTTTTCATTTTTCTAGTGAAATACCTATTTGAAAAAGATCTGTTTTGTTCTTTATATTTCTTCATTGAAGCTGAATATATATTCTTCGGATCTTTATTTTGAAAGTCAGTCATTTCATGTGAGAGGACGAAATTAATAAAATCATTATTCAGCAAATCTGGCCACAAGCCCACGTCAACATATTTCTCAAACTCAAACTTAATATTTTCTAAATTTCTTTCCACCTCGGTATCGGTATTACCTCCCTTTTGCTGAACACCAATTTCATTTTCAGAGGAACCAGAGGGTTGCTGGAAGTCAAGATATTGCACATTTTCATCGTTGGTATTTTTTTTCTGGTTTTCAAAATCTTGCATATTTTCATCACTTGTATTTTTTTCCTCGTTTTGCGATTTTTTGCTGCCATCGGTTAGATTCTCTTCGCATAAAATACCTTCCTTTACGTTTTTTAATGGATTTATAGCTATTTCATTCGCGTTTATATGTTCCGATTTAAAAAAAGTTTCAATTTTTGCGCATTTATTTCTTTCTTGTTCTCGACTAAACTGTAATTTTCTTTTTTCAGCTCCACTTTTATATTTTCTAGCAGACATATTGTAAAATAAGATATTTTTCTGAAAATAAACAAAGAACTGGATAGAACTTTTAATTTTAATACCTACTTTGTAATGAGTGTAGCAATTCACAAATTATAATTAAATATCGAACGAGTTTGATTCATTTAGTTTTGAAAACTGAAATAAAAAGTCATGTTTTATAATTCTTTTTACTTGCCTATTAAAAGCAGGAAGTCTAGTTATGCTGAATACTTTCAATTTTAGTAAATTAAAAGAAAGGTCCGGTCCTTATAACTTTTAAGTTATCTATTACTTAGTAAACTAAACACACGCACTAAACACATTTCTAACAATAACAAAGTCAATTCGTTAATATAGTCGACTATAGCAGAAGTGCGGAAAAATAACAAAATTGCGTCGGGCGATAAGCGGAGGGAAGTCCCCAGTAATAGACAATACTATACACGGAATACACCGACCGAAAACAAGCGACAGGGAATTCCCCGTTCCGTTTGATAGATGCGCACTCGGGTTGATTGATCGCAGTGTTGCCAACCTCATGATCGGATTTTTTAAAATTCTAGATAATTTTTATTATTGACAATATCGTCAATTGGTTTCAGTTCGGTTGGGGGCCCTCTGTATTCGCGGGGCCCTGGGCTGCAGCCCAAAAAGCCTTTAAGTAGATCCGCCCCTGCATTTGGGACTACTGATGTTTGTTCCTTCTGACGATGTCTATATTTCTTAGAATTTTCCTGCCATTGTTTACTCACTTTTCTCTGTTCACGAGGGCTTTTTTCTGAAATAGATGTCTGCTTCTTTTCTCTTTTACGTTTTGCATATTTTGCACGTTGCTTTTCTTTTTCTAACGCGTGCACTTCGGGATCGTTTTTTATTTCTAAATACTTGCGTCTTTTGCATAGCATTTGTTGGACTAAACACTGTGCTTTTGTTTTAGCCATGTCACCACCTGCGTAACAAAAAAAAAAATGATGTGAAGGAAAAAAATATTTAACTAAGAGTGCGATTAGCCAAGTTTACTTAATGCATAATAATATGTTTCTCATTTAAGTCCTATATTTCATTAATAATAAAACCACTAGTAACCACAGATTACGTTACATATTAAAGTTACGTACTTACGTAAAATTGTGCGTATAAAGCTATAAAATAAGTACATGTCACTTATATATGCATAAATGATAATATCAAAAGAAATATGTTACTAAAAATATCCATTTTTAACCTCAAAATCATTAACTTCCACCACGCATCATTCATTAATCACAACAAAAATTTCATTCACTTAAAAAAAAAACATTCACTTCATCTAAGATTATTATGTTGAAATTATTGACAAAATTCTACGAAACTTATTTATTATTATTTTATTTATTTATTATCATTACATTAACATAGTATTAAAATTTGTGCTCCGCAAACCACTTTCGTGGTTGTCTGCGAGTGCGAATTTCGTATAATTGACAATATTTTAAAGTTTACATTATACAAGTTATTAAGTGTTGTAACTACAAGTTGGTTAAATAAACTTACTTACGTAAAATACTTTATGAACAAACCCACCCAATACATAAATATCTCGACTTATACAGGGTGTATCAGGCGGCCTGTAGGTAAATTAAGGAGAGAACTTAGTAAACGATTCTGATCATAAATCAATAAAAAAAATCTGTACTTTTTTTTCACGAAATAGGGTATTTTACATTGTACGAGTATAAAAAAAATCTTAAAATATAATATTGAGACAGCTTAGGCAAAAAACAATCGGTAGGTGTTAGTTTTAGTTCATAAAATAACAAAATAAATTTTAAATTTCAATTCAAAGTTTTCATTTTTTTTTATCTGTTCTTTATCACCATGAAACAGTGAAATGACGTCATTCGGCTGTGTAAACTAAAGTGACAATTGGTAGTCACAAGAGACAACAACTGTCAAAGTGTCAACAGTAAAGACGTAACTCATCGGCGTACTTATTAATTGTGTAACGCTATTCTAAGTTGTGTAAATTATTTTCCTACCTAATTTGTTATTCATTTAAAACCATGGAAGGCGGATTCGTAAAGGGAGACAATACAAATTTACCAAGAATAAGCTCTTTTGGTCGGTAAATTCTTTGCCGCAAATCCAGATTTTTGTTTTGCTGAATTATGAAATGTTAAAACATCGATGTAAGTACTTAGTGCTCTTTAATTCTCCTTTATTTATAAAAAAATCTGATTGCGATAAGCGATGTTCAAAAATATATTTATTGTTTTTAGATCTAGAAGGGAGTCTTACGGTGACGATGCAATAGGGTTTGTTCAGCTAAAGAGAGAACAAAGTCTTTGCATTGTCAAATGCACTGTTTGTCCGGAACATAAAGTGCGAAATAAACCGTATGCAGACACTAGTTAATGAAAAAGACGAAATGGTGACAAGTGTTAAATGCCACGATTGTCCTGCATCAGAAGGTGGCTGTAAACATGGAGTTGCATTTTTGATGTGGTTGCACCGCCGAAGTGAAGAGCCATCCTGCACATCAATAGAATGTTATTGGAAAAAGTCCAATCTTGGTAAAGTTGGAACATCTATTAAAATATTGAGTGCAAGAGATATGGCAAAACGGAAACCAAAAGAATTTGTAGAAGAAAGTGGGTTGATGTTTGACTTTGTGACCGAATGCAAGAATAGAAATATAAATACGTGCCAATTTATGAAGCATGACCCTGATTATAGTGTTAAAGAAACTGTCCTGTCATTGCATAATTTAATAATTAACCATATTGATGAAAACTGTGATAGATTTTTGATGAATATCTCATATAAATTCAATAAATCTAATATAAAAAATGCTGAAAGAGACACTCAAGCTCAACATAGCAGTGGCATATGGCATGAATTGCGATATGGGAGGATTACAGCTTCCAAATGTTACGAAGTTAGTCGTTGCAAAACCAATGATGGTACTTTGGTTGCTTGGGGCAAGAACTCCACAAACATCAGCCATAATTATTAGGTATTTGTAGCGGAGACAGTAATGCCCAATCGAGTTTTAATTACATAATCCACAACGATTGGTTTGATTGGCATCATGTGAATTCGGATGCCTCCAAACGTTAAACTAATTCTGATGTAGGCATAGGAGTTTACCATAAACAGTATAATATTATTCAAAAACAAAATTACCCCTCGAAACCTCTGTTTTTACAGCTGAATGTTTTGGTCTTTTTAAATCCCTTGAATACATTTTAATTATGAAATTTAAAGTGGGCGATTTAAATCATCTATTGTTTTCCTGTCCTAAATATGACAGAGAGATGATAAAGAATCCTTTATCATCTCTCTTGTATATCTCAGTGTTCCTTTTCCAACTAATGTATCATGTTTATTATCATCTAACGATTATTCTGTTTATCAATGTATATTTATCAATCAATTTCTTAGTAAAAAATAAGATTAAAATTTAAAATTGCTACTTATGTATGTATTATAGTGTTTATGTAGACAATTATATATTTTTCTATTCAGTAACCTTTCCTTCCTTATTGATCCTTTCTAGATTCCCGGTTTGTTTTCTTTTCTAATAAATGATTCCCTACCTTTTACCTGTTGTGGCGATGCGCAAGCCGTGTAAGCCAAAAAAAAAGACAGTCACTGAGCAAGTAAGACATATAGTGATGCCGAACTATCGATAATTGACCTCGAAAATCAGTTAGAATTTACGATACGATCGATAGTTTCGATAGCCCAAATTTGGGGTAATACTATTGATGACTTGCAATACTATCGATAGTATCGATAGTATTATGTATATCACCAAACTATTGATAGTATCGATACTATCGATAGTTTTAATCTATCTTATATTTATATAATTGATAGTATTGCCTTCATGCAATAGTATTGCCTGGATCTAAGCTATCGATACTATTGATATGACGTCAACTATCGATAGACTATCGATAGACTATCGATAGTTGACTTCGACTATAGATCGGCAGGCATCACTAAAGACATCAATAAGACATAAGGGAGTTTTTGGCGGGAGTTCGTGAGATACGTTTGGATTCCGTTTAATTTATCGAATTTTTATTGTTTATAGTGATTTTTAGGTCGTAAAAGTGGTGTTATTTTGCGAAACAAAGTGTCTTGCGAGTGAACAATATACAGTTCGGTGAAATAAGATGGTGTATGGGTCGTAAACCAAGAAAAGTGGACCGTGTATTTTGCGCGGGAACGCGACCAGTTCACCTCTTTCTTGGGGACTTCTCTACATTCTTTTAATTTTTAGACCGTCTCCAAAAACTCCATCGAAGCATTAAAACGTGTAACATCAACGTTTTAATGCAACGTACCGGACGACGTTCCGTGGGCCTACAAGGTGGACTGACGATCTGGTCAAGGTCGCGGGAAGCCGCTGGATGCGGACAGCACAGGACCGATCGATGTGGAGTTCCTTGGGGGAGGCCTATGCCCAGCAGTGGGCGTTGTTCGGCTGATATTATTAAGTTAAATGTAGCTTTCTTATCGCGTAATTATAAAAAATACTTATCTAAATATCTCCAGTCGTTTAATGATGAGATTTGATGAAAAAGTTTTTTGTTTTTCTTAAAAGCGGACTTTCACTAGTTACACGTGCAGACTGGTTGATATCTTGATAGCCACTGAAGAACATTAACAAAATATAAAACGGATTCCTGGAAGTCGATGACGAAAATCTTGTGACGAAATTTCAAATGGTCAAATAATTTCGTAAGAATTAACATATGGTTAGATATAACTTGATTTAGCGTAGTTTAAACACTAATTATAGTATTTCGAAAATAATGAAGCAAAGGAAAATGCCCAAATTTAGTACTTTGAACTAAAGTTGTAATGTCAGGGTAGTTTTCATAGCAAACAAGAAATAAAAATATTATATGCTTTTCTAAAATGTTCTACTAAATAAATAAATAAAAATATTTTAAGACATGCCTCACTGGGCCACACAAAGCCATCTAGTCCCAAATTAAGGTAATATTAAGTACCCTGTCGTATGGGGTACTAGACAACCGATAAACATACTTATATACTTTTTTTTTGTAAATACATACTTATAATACATAGAAAACACCCAGACCAGTACAAACAGACATGTTCATGCACACAAATATTTGTACTGTGCGGGGATCGAACCCGCGACCCATGGGTCAGAAGCAGCGTTAACTACCGCTGATCCAAATGGTCGTCAAACTAAGATTCTTTTCAGTGCCGCAGCGCAGCCGTTGTGATCGGACGTTCGCTACTGTTTACCGTGCAGCGCGTTATCAACTCCGAACCGGTTTGCCGTGCGTAAGCGGCGAGCCTGCCTAGTGCAGCTCAGGCCGGTGTTTACGTTATTTAATGGCCGCTAATGGATTAATTCAAGATGCAGACGGAGTTTTTGTTAATTTGACAATTGAAGGTGTACAAGAGGGGACGCAAGGTGGTATTGAGGAACAAACACAATTACGAAGAAGCCAAAGTATGGAGTATACGGAAGATAGGTCTAGATCAGAAAAACGAAATCGTGATGTAGATGAAGAAGAAATTTGGACTCAAGTCACAAGGAGCGGGAAGAAAATAGTCCGAGAGAGGAACGATAGGTCAAGAGTCGCAACTGAAAATAAAATAAAAGTATGCATCACTAGTAAGGACATTTTGCCTAAACAATTCGCATTAGCACGCCTACTCAAAGCTGAAAAAATAAATGATATTTCGAAGGTGAAGTACGTCAATCCATACAAGGTAATAATTACATTTGATTCACAAGATAACGCTAGTTTGCTTTGCCTTAATAAAACGTTCATAGACAAGGGATGGAAGTGCCAGAAGACACTTGAAGTAGGTCTGTCATATGGAGTTCTGAGGGATTGTGAAGCGGAGTTAGATGATAAAGAGATTTTAGAGAGCTTATCCTCACCAATTGCTGATATTATTTCTCTAAAACGTCTAAATTACAGAAATGCAGACGGAAAATGGACTCCGAGTGAAAGTGTTCGAATTTGCTTTAAGGGATCAACTTTGCCTGCCCATGTATATATCTATGGTATTACAACTAAAGTCGACCAGTTCAAATTCCCTGTAACACAATGTTCCAAATGTTGGCGATTCGGACACTCTGGAAAATTATGTCCGTCGCGTAAATTGACTTGTCCCAAATGCAGCGAAAGCCATGCAAACTGTGAGACTCAGAATTATAAATGCGCAAACTGTAGTGGGAACCACATGTCTTTATTCAAACGCTGCCCAGTTTACTTGAAAGAGAAAAGAGTACGAGACATCATGGCAGAATTTAATTGTTCCTATAAAATGGCACTCAATATGTATGTCCCACCATCGCCACGGGCATCTCCGATTCGAGATAAACAAAATATACCAGACCCCTCACAGTTATCATCGCCTACTGAACCCATAGCAAACACTTCTACTCATATTGAGTCTGAATTACCCACCACCTATGCAAGCAAGTTGTCAAAAAAAACCCATAAAAAATCTAAAGCCCCTTCAAAATCTAAAGACCATTATGAACTTGACTGGGAGAACTTATCTGAGCAAAGTAGAGATTCTATAGAAATTAACGTTCATAATGATGACTGTGATACAAATATAGATCCAACCTGATGCAGCGTTTGAAGGAAGCTATACTTAAAAAAGGAAATGACTTGATGGGTAAAATTAAATTGGTGATACAAATTATTGGAGAATGGCTAATATCATACCTCATGAAAAATATGCAGGGGCTAAACATTTTCAGAAATATCTTTGATGGATAGTACGGACAAAAAAATAAAGCTAAATATATATCAGTGGAATGCACAAAGTTTGAGGCCGAAACTAGTAGCTTTTGAACAATTATTGTCGCAAGAAAAGATTCATATCGCGGCGATAAGCGAAACCTATAGTGTTTCGAATGATTCGTTAGATTTAATTAACTCATATCTCACGGGTAGAACACAAAAAGTTTGCATTGATGGAACTGAGTCTTCAGGGTCGGCCCTTATCATGGGTGTCCCTCAGGGATCAGTATTAGGACCCTTGCTATTTTTAATATACATTAACGACCTTCCATATTATATGTATAATCTTTGTGAGATGGTATTGTTTGCAGATGACACTTCAATAATTTTTAAAATTAAGAGGGGCGAATTATCATTTGACGATGTTAACAATACCCTCTCTAAATTATTGCATTGGTTTGCTACGAATAATCTTTTGCTTAATGCAAGAAAAACAAAATGTGTTAAATTTACTTTGCCTAATGTAAGGTTTTCCGCCACAAATGTTATTGTAAAAGATGAGCCATTAGACACAGTAGACTCCTCTACCTTTTTAGGTATAACTGTAGACTCTCGACTGCAATGGGGTGCTCATATCAGGTCTCTGTCTGGAAGACTTAGTTCTCCTGCTTATGCTGTGCGAAAGATAAGACAATTGACTGATGTTGGAACGGCAAGATTAGTATATTTTAGCTACTTTCACAGTATAATGTCATACGGTATTTTGTTATGGGGCTCAGCGGCAGATATTGAGTCTATTTTTATATTGCAAAAACGTGCTGTGCGGGCTATTTACGGCCTTAGACCCCGTGACTCTCTAAGAGAGCTATTCAAAGAGATCAACATACTAACAGTTGCATCTCAATACATTTTCGAAAACATTATGTACGTCCGTAAAAACCTCGAATTTTTTGTCAAAAATAGTGACGTACACAATTTCAATACCCGAAATAAAGATAAACTTGCCGTTCCAGGATTCAGACTGCGAAAAGTAGGTAATTCGTTCATGGGAAATTGTATCCGTATTTTCAACAAATTACCACTATCAATTGCTGACCTCCCTGTACATAAATTCAAATCATATATCAAAGTTGTTTTAATGAAAAAGGGCTATTACACTATTGATGATTATATAAATGATAGGAACGTTTGGCTTTAAATTGTATCAGCTCGCACTGGCATATATCTTATGTAAACATGTTTATTTAAAAAGAGGCTGACAATAGTGACCGAGTTTCTTGCGCTGCTTCTTCTCGGCACTAGCCCACATTTGTCCCGAAGCAGTGGTAGGTTAAATATTGGGACGTGTAAAAGCGCCTCCAGGGGCCTATTTGCAGAAATAAAACTGATTTTAACTGATTTTAACTGATTTTAACCTGGCTAGAACCTGACAGCCCTTTGAGGATCACTGGGTATAATGTATATCGGAAGGACAGAGATGACTCTTACGGTGGTACTGCTATTCTCGTTCATCATTCAATAAAATCACAAATGGTTCAGGTACAAAATAGTAATAGTGGAATAGAAATAATAAGTGTTAGGCTAATCAACTGTGTCCATGTGGGGAAGGTAATTTCTGTATATTGTCCGTCAAACATACCAACTTCGCAGCGAGACTGGGATCAGGTTTTTAGTATGGTTAATAGTAAGACTCTATTGATAGGTGATTTTAACGCACACCACTCGAATTGGTCGTATAAAACTGATTCAAGGGGTATACAAATTTTCGACTCAGCGATCGATAATAATTTAACTTCTTTGAATGACGGCAGTCCAACGCGCATAAAGCTAGTAAATGGATCCATTCAAAAGTCATCTCCCGACATATCATTTGTATCCCCAGACGTAGCAATTAAATTTTATTGGAATGTTACAAGTGAATCGTTAGGTAGTGATCACCTCATAATTAAAATTTCAACATTTATCGAACCTACGAACTTATTTTCCTTAAAAATAAATTTTAAAAAAGCTGACTGGAGTTCATATACAGAGGACATTCGTTTGTCTTTGGTCAATCTAGTTCTACCTGAAGAAGAACAAGAAGCCTATAATATATTTCTAAATACTATCATTCAATCTGCTAACAAACATATTCCTAATATTAAAATTAATATGAACCCGACCACTAAGTTTACTCCGAAACCTTACTGGAACGCAAATTTATCCAAAATTATTGCTGAACGACGATTAGCTTTTGCTAAATTTAAACGAAACCCCTGCCCTATAAACCTAGATATACTTAAGGAGAAGATTCGCCATGCTCAAAAACTTTTGAGAAAGGCTAAAAGTGATAGTTGGCATCAGTTTTGCAGTTCTGCAGACCAATTCACGTCTTCGGGAGATCTTTGGAGAAGAATGAAATGGCTAAAAGGCTATCGGTCTTGCGGGATCAATGTTGATAGCGAAAAAGCTAGCGATTTACTCCAAAGTTTGACTCCTGATTATGTAACTCCAAGCATACCTTTATTCCCATCAAATAACAATAAATTAGAAAGCACTATTTCCATACAAGAACTCGAAAATTCCATAAAATCAAAAGACACCTCTCCTGGCTTAGATAATATATCATACTCTATGATTAGCAGACTTCCTGATATAGGTAAACAGATGTTATTAGTTTTATACAATAAATTCCTATCTTCTGGTTTTGTGCCTTCTCAATGGCGTAAAATATCAGTAATTGCTATCCCGAAACCGGGCCGTGACCCTAGCTCATCTTCATCCCTTCGCCCGATTTCATTAATGTGTTGCATTTGCAAAATTTTTCATTACATATTAAACAAAGAATTGAGTGGTATATAGAGAAGAATGGTTGGTTTACAGAAAATACCGTCGGGTTTAGAAAACTAAGATCCTGTCTAGATAGTCTGAGTCGGTTGGTAACAACTGTACAAATTGGTTTTTGTAGAAATCAAATGACCGTAAGTTGTTTTTTGGACATTAATAACGCTTATAATAATAAAGACATAAACGTACTAATAATGAAATTAGATAAACTTCGTATTGGGTCGAAAATTTGCCAATATTTGTGGAATTTTTTAAGTAACCGATGTTTAATAATGCATGTCGAAAATACAGTCTTAATTAGAACCACTGGTCGAGGACTAGCCCAAGGAGACCCTCTGTCTCCATTGTTATTTAATATTGCCACCTTGGAGGTATGTACTACTATTTGTAATGTTAACATCTCGCAATATGCCGACGATTTTGTCTTGTATACTTCAGTCAGTAACACAGTGGAGGCCAAAACTACTTTACAGTCAGCTTTAAATGATTTCGGGAAACTACTGAATGGAATAGGCTTAGAGTTTTCGACTGAAAAATGTAAAGTGTGCATATTTCAAAAAGGTTCTAAAAGGATGATTATAGATCTACATATTAATAATTCTTATATTCAGTCAGTAGACAATGTCAAATATCTGGGAATGTGGTTGGATAGGTCACTAAGATGGACGAAACATGTCAATGAACTTTCAGAAAAGGTATCAAGATTTTTGAATATATTTAAGGTTTTAGCAGGTCCTGGTTGGAGATGTCATCCCAAACATTTGAGAAAACTGTATATTGCTATTATAAGAAGCCGTTTAGATTATGGAAGCTTCTTATATGACTCATGTTGTAAAACCCATCTCGGCAAATTAGTTAAAGCACAAAATCAGGCTTTACGTGTTATAGGTGGCTTTATTAAAAGCACCCCTATTCACGTTATGGAAAGCGAACTGTGTCTTGCCCCCTTAGAGTTGCGAAGATGGTATTTAGGAGCAAAGTTTTGGCTAAAATCTAAAGCTTTTTCGGACAATTCTACCAATTCTTTACTAGATACCTTTCAGAGCATTTCTAATTCATGGAAGAGGAAAATGCCAGTGTTAGTTACATTAAATAAAGACTTTAAATTAAAACCCATTAATAATTATAGTAAACAGTTAGGTATATTTTCGTTAGATAGTTGGATTAGTAGTATAAATTTAAATCAGTTAATAATCTATGAAATTTCGTTAATCAAAAAAGCAAAACGTCAATATGACACAACCTTATTGAGATCTTTGTGTAAAGATTACCTTGATAATGTTTATAAGGATTTTTGGCCAATATACACGGATGGTTTGAAACAGGGAAACGGGATCGGAGCTGCTTTTTTAGATAATAATTCACACTGTTCTATGAAATTTAAAATTGGTTCGAACATTTCAGTTATGCATGCAGAACTCATAGCCATTGGCAGAAGCATTGTCGTATGTCGCTACATTGGAATATGACAAGTTTGTCATTTTGACGGATTCCAAGAGTTCGCTGCAACATTTGGCTCGATGCACCTCGACTGCGCGAGGTCTACCGATTGCCTATGATATACTGAGAACTATTCTTCGTCTTTTAGAAAACAATAAAATAATTAGACTGCAGTGGATCCCGTCCCACATAGGTCTCTCGGGTAATGAATACGTAGACGCTCTGGCTAAGCAAGCTTGTTCGGATGGTATATCCTTTTCTGTCAATCCTTACCACTCGGAACATATGCCTGCTGTTAAATTAAAGTGCCATGAGCTATGGCGAGAGTATTTTGATCAGAGATCTACAGAGAAGGGCATATGGTATAAAACTATCCAACCACACCCGTTATCCTCACCGTGGGTTGATTGCTCGCTCAGTAGAAACGCTACAGTTATGGCTTTAAGACTTCGTTCTGGACACATTCCCCTTAACAAATTCGCATATATGATGAAAAAAGTTTCATCACCCAACTGTCAACTGTGCGGGGTGATAGAAGATGCGTATCATGTTATGGTTGATTGTGCTAGGAACAAGGTTGCAAGAAAACAATACTTCGGGGATCTTTTATATAATGTCGGCTATTGTAACATGGTTTTGGCTTCACCTACAACAGTACAAGCCTCTCGTTTGTTAAATGGATTTGGAAAAATTAATATCGATGAAAAATCTTACGGACGACTTTTTCAATCATATTCGAGTAAGGATTATTTTCATAGTATTTCATTCCCTCCCTAGCCTTATGGCGGAAATGTTAAGGAAAAGTCAAACGGAAAAACGAAAACATATTTTTGTAAAAAAAAAATACCATACAAAAGAACACAATTGAAAGGCTTTCGTTTTTCTTTTGTGCCAAATACGAGTACCATACAAAAGAAAAGAACACAATTAATTTATACAATCATAATCTCTGTTAATGTCACACCACTTACATCTCATAATGACAATGACATCTGATATTGTTGGCGTTTGTATGTTTTTACGCGTTGAGTTGAGCCAATAGTTCCTCCGTTAAAAAGTACATTGTTGGTGAATATTTTTCGCGTTCTAGTGAATAATATTGTGATAAAGACAGGACTTTTAATATTTGACTTTCGGCTTAACTTTGAAGTGTGTAGTTCGACATGGATTCTGCTCGTAGACGGTGTATCAACTGTTCTTTGTTGTTGGTGCCATTTATGTATAGACACATCGTAAGGAACATTCCTGAGAGCATCATAGTTATTCCACGAACGTGGATTACACCTACACCGGTAACGCAACTACTTTATTTCTCACTAACTATTTCGCCTTTGATTTACCAAAGTTTACGAGGGGCAACTGAAAAGTTTTGAGCCTAAGGGCAGGTTTTTGATCCGTAGTAAAGTTTACTTTAACCATTTGTTAACCTAACTATTAGTTGCCAGCAGATAACCAATCGTAAAAGCCTTTTTGCGTTTTTTGATGTAAATTCTACCAGTCGTTAAAATTAACCTCTAGTTAAATTGTTGCCATTGCAAAGAAAAACGATTTCCTTAAAATATTACATTTTAAATGGCGATAATATTTTTTTGGGTGACAACAATGAATAAATAAGTCAATGAAATGCCATTTTTGAGTCAATGAAATGCCATTTTTGACATTTCATAACAATCAAAAAATAACAAGTCTTGTGCAATTATTGCAAATTACTGAAACCTAGTGCATTAAATTACACCTTATTATTGTATTTAGTTATTTGCTAGATTTTGAAGTGTGTAATAATGTCAGGAAACAAGTAAGTAAATCCGTATAATGTTTTGGTATGCTTTTTGTTGAGTTATACCAGCAGTCTTATTATTTTTTGATAACATCAGCTCACGTGTTTATTTTTATTTCAGAGACCGCAATTCTAACTTCTGCGAGGTAGAAACTAATATATTAATGAGGCTTCTCAAGGATTATCTTGTAATATCGTGTAAAAAACATAGAGGACCTGCATTAGGTAGAGATGAAGCAAAATCACGAATTTATTTTGGAAAATTGTAAGCACGAATCCAAAAAAGCAGAACTAGATTTAAACAAGTGTATCAGTAAAAACTTTGTTTTATTTCTTTTGTATTATAAACATTAGTGTACATTTATATCATCTCATAACTATTGTTAACAAAGTTTCTTCGAAATGCATAGCCATGGTCTCCTAGAAGACAGCACCCACCCTGTAAAGGTAGCAATTCAGTGAAATATTGCATTCAGTTAAAAGACGTTTATTCCTTGCTGGTTACATAGTGACTGCTCAACATATAGAAGTATATGAAATATATATAAAACACTTTACACATACATAGGTCATACATCACAACCCATAAGCTGTGATTTAAATTCATTGTTGATTGTGCTGCAGTTAAATATAGTGCTGTCGTGTACCTAACCTGGCCATTTTGCTTTAATATCAAACTTTTTCAAGTTAGCATCAGCAACTACCCGATTATTATATTACATTAAAGTTATGTTGTCTATTCCTATAGAGCTCTGCATCATCATCACCTCCAGGGTTTACGATGCGTAGGCACTCAACTGCTCCGACGACACTTGGAAACTTGGCAATGGAGTAAAACTACGCGATTACATTGCTTATTTCCTTAGGACTAAATGGCCTTGTTATATTGTTTTTTTATTTTGTACAAATTGTTCTGGAGACTGCATGGATGCATTTGCAAGCAGTAGATTTCAACATTCCAAAAGATCTCGAGAGCATTGCTGCATTATACCCGTGCCAAAGAATCTCAATGTGAGTATAGCACTTGCTCGAGTGACAGTATGATTCCTAAAAACATACAGTTAAATTAGAACAAAGTGAGAGCCCTTTCAAGACTGACATGTAATTTTAACACATAGACTTATTTAAAAAACTTAGTTCCTACATACCTTGTCGTAGGTCATTTCAGATTCCCTATTTCATCAACTAAACACATGATTGTTTCCTTTGAAGGGCGATAACGTTGACAAAAGTCTACATGATCCCAGGTTTCCAAGGGTCTATTATGAAGTCCAAATGGTTTAGGTCATCTCATCATCTTATATGTTGTTGATAACAATGTCTTCGTCAGACGAACTTTCGGACTCTTTAATGTATCTCACTATGTTTAAATTCATAAATATTAAAATACACTCTTTTCACGAAAAAATGACACGAAAGACATTACATATTATGTCAAATTGTCAACAGTTAACCATCCGCCATATTGTTAAACCCTGCCAACAGTAGTAGTTACAAAATTTGTCTATTGCTTACTATTCTGGCCATAGGTTCGGCTAACTATTGTTCAAAAAACCCACTTTGATGATTTTTTTAACCATTGGTAACGATTTCTGACTATTGGTTGACTTAACTACCGATCAAAAAACCAGCCCTTAGTACCTTCACACATCTCTAATTACTCGCGTTGCACAGAACTAATTGCGGGTATCCTAAGAAGTATAAATACCAAGTTTCATGTCATTCGCATCATTACGCTTTAAGTAATTGAACCGTTAACATCATTATGTCTGAGTCATCTGCGCTTTGCACGAAATTGGAGTACAGAGCCGTCATAACATTCCTCACAAAGAAGAACAAAACGCCTACGGAAATATTTGAAGAGATGTTTGCAATTTATAGAGGGGTCTGAACCTTCATTTGCCACGATAAAACGTTGGAGCCGAGAATTTAAACACGGCAGGAAGTCGCAGGTCGGGACGCCCAAACACCGCCGTTACCGAAGAAAACATTGAAAAAGTAAAAAAACTTGTTCTCGACGATCGGCGAATTAAATTGTGGCAGATAGCTGAAGCCATAGGCATTAGCAAGGAACGAATCAGCGACATTTTGCATAATCATTTGCACATGAAAAAGGTGTGCGCGCAATGGGTGCAGATCGGCGTCCAAGCTTATGGCCACTATTTTTTGGGATTGTGAAGATGTTTTGTTTATCGACTACCTTCCCAAAACTACTACAGTAAACGGAGACTATTACGCCGCATTGTTGATAAAAGTGCGTCAAGTGGTTGTAGGGAAAAGGAGAGGCAAATTGGCGAAAGGAGTCCTGTTTTTGCAAGACAATGCGCCCGTCCACACTGCGCGAGTTGCAAGGCGTGCCCTCGCAGAGACAGGTTTTGAGGAAATAAGCACCCACCCTACAGTCCAAACATGGCTCCTAGCGACTATTTCCTATTTTCGAATTTGAAAAAGGACCTCAGGGGACGGAGATTTTTAAGTGACGATGAAATGAAGGCGGCCGTAAACGAACATTTCAAAGGCAAAAAAAATATTTTTTTAAATAAAAATTATATTCGCCGTCTTTCGCCTTTTCGCCGCCGGGTTAAAAGCCCTTTTTAATAAATGTAGGAAGTGTATTGAAGTGGAGGGAGACTACATTGAAAAATAAGTTTTTTATACATTTCTATCAGCATTTTTAATACCTTAGGCTCAAAATTTTCAGTCGCCCCTCGTATGTTACCCTATCTCATAATAATTGTCTTTTTTAGATGTCAAATGACGACGTAGTTTGTGACCCCTGTTACACTCTATTGCCAAATGGACATGGTAGTCAAGAACCTGTTTTACCTGCAGTGTGACATGAAAGAGTCTGCTACGGTTGTGGAATCTCAATGTTAAGATCTATAACTCATAATGTGCCATTGGACAGTCCACAAAGAATGCTTTTATTGGGATGGACGCTACCACATCAGGTATGAGAATAACAGTACAGTAATAGATCAATATATGCATATTGTTTTAATTGTTTAATTTCATACAGTTTCCGATAAATCGTTTGGAAAAGGTTTGTCGTGCTTGTTGGATGGCTGCAACCAGAACAATCCAAAGGAAACAGCTAAATGATTCGCAGAAACAAGATAATTTAACTATGCTTGATCTAATATCTCAAGAGCAAATAGCAATAGAAGTTGACATCCCTGCACCTCCGCCACTGCCTGAGATCTTTGAAATGCCACAACCAGCTAGGCCAACTATAGCTTAAATTCGTTTCAGTATGTATATGCACGTGTCTGCAACTCCAAACCATTGTATATATTCTGGTTGTGAAAATGCAGAACGTTTGTACAAAATATACATTCCTTTGAGTGATCGTATTTGTCAGTTTCATGTAAATAGCAAATTGTGGAAAAACTTAGTTGCATCATATAATGACTTTACCGGCAACCAAATGGACAATATGAGGGTTATATTAGAGAGAGCAGTAGCGAGGAAACTTGATTTAACAGATTTTAATAGTCTTGATCCCAAAATGTGTCCTTTTGGTTAGGATTTACTGTAGAACAGCTTCAAGAACTATTGTCACCGATTCCATCTCTACAAAACTTGGTGCCATCCGCAACTTTAGCTCTTAGCATATATATGGCTAAACTTAGAACAGGAGATAGTAACCAACGGCTGTCACAATTTTTTGACCTGCCTCGCAGTACCTTGGAAAGGTATATGAATTTAGCTCGTGATTGGTTACATGAGCAATTTGTACCACTGCATTTAGGTGTATCATGCAGAACAATACGGAGGTGGCAAGCAAGAATAGAATTATACCAGAAGGTTTTTCTGGTAATCCAGATTTATCAATAGAAGAAAAACCAGCTATTGTTATTTTTGTGACGGCACCTATGTATATGTTCAAAGTAGCAATTACAAATTCCAAAAAGACACATACATTTTGCACAAGTATGCAAATCTCTTAAAACCCTTCTTAATTGTTTGTTGCGATGGTACTATTTTAGAATGTTTGGGACCCTACAAAGCAACGAAAAATTATTCGTCTATATTAATGTACGCATTAAATGAATTACCTGAACTTAGGAATTTCTTCAGAACTAATGATGTTTTCAATTTTGACAGAGGGTTTAAAAACGCTATTCCAATGTAAGAAGCATTAGGCTTTAAAACACATATGCCTGAATCTTGATGGAGGGAGAACATCAGTTAACAACGTAACAGAGCAATAAAACCAGATGTGTTACTATGTGTCGCTGGGTGGTGAAAGTTGTGATGTGAATGGTAGTATTAAACGTGATTTTAAACTCCTAAGGCAAGAGTTCTTCAATCGTGTTATAGGACATGTGATGGGTGATTTTAAAATAGCTTGTTCACTGTTGAATAGGTTTCACCTCACAATTAAAGATCGCCCAGAAGATCTTGAATATGTAACTGTCGCTGAAAATAGAATTAATTAGCAAATCATTCAGGTGATTACATAATCGAAGAAAATATTAATAGAAGAAGAGTAATATTTAATACAGTGTGTGGCAACATGCCTCATTCAAATGATTTCCCTAAATTAGATTTAACTACACTCGCGAGTTAAAGTTTGGAATCACTTACTTGAAATTGGTTCCGCGCGATCTTGCTTACTAAATTAATATTTAATTATTATAAAAATGATATCATTTCAAAGGTTCAATTGTCAACTTTAAATTGATACTGTCACGTTGTGATTTCTGAGCTACGCACTAATCTCTAAATACTCACGTTTAGTTAATACATTCATTGTTTCATTATTAAAACACATTTAATTTCACTTCAATAATAATCGAGTTTTGTTGTTTTGGTTATTGATCTGTGAATGACAAAGAGCTGTCAGATGCGCATGCGACTGTCCGTATGCTCTGAATGACTAAAATAACGTTACGTTCATTTGTCTACGTTTAGCAAACGCACGGAACCACATACTCATTTCACAAAGGTCGAGAATGAATTATTTCAAGAAATATCATAATATTTGTTTTCGATATTTTTACGATTTGTATGTTAAAGTCATAACTTATTTAATGAAACTTCGCGCAGCCGAAGTAATTTTCATGAGCCTGGCAGAATGACGTTTGACCTTCGACAGATGTTTAAAAAAATTACTAAACAATAGTAGTGTGGCAGGTTTATAAACAATGGGAATTTATTAGAGAAAAATACGTGTCTTGAGGACTGGTTGTTAAAGAAAAGAATTTAATCAAATGACCAGCCTTTAGTTAATAATTTTAATTAAAATATTAAGATAATGTAAATTAATAACCTAAAAAGTTTGAGTGTTTTCTTGTTAGATTTGTTTGTTTTACAAAGAAATAGTTCTTTGTGTTGTTTCAATTGTTTTGGGGAGATTTGAGTTGGTGTGTTTAGCACTCGGAAATTCCTTCGTGACAATGATTTGCATTATTGCAATTTGGAGGTTTCGTTCGAGGATTTCATTTGATTGATTTCATTTTGGTATTCGGCTTGGGGTTGTGAAGATGTCGAGGAGAACACCTTCGCTCTGGCTGTCGGCCAGGAAGCCTAAGGAGAAGGATGGAGGCCGATACCTCAATTTTGTTACCGGCTAATAATCGCCGTTAAATATTCATTATTTTGTTCCGGTTAAGTGCCGTAAGTATATTTGCTGATTTCGAAGGATTTCGTTCATTGGGTCGCTTGTTGCAGTTCTGTAACATAAGTGGTTTCTTTCAGATCTTTTGATGGCCGTTCCGCTTGGTTTGGCTACCAGGCTTAGAATATTACCTTCCGTTTTACGCTGACTTTCAAATGAACGACGCAAGAAGCTTGTCTCGATGAGATTCGGGTTGGTACCACGCCACGTGGATGCATAAGGTTACCCTACCCTATCTTTGACGAAGTAAGTGGAAACACCTTCTTAATCCAGTTAGCAGTCTACAATTTCGGTTCCCGTTTATTAGTATTCCGTTCACAATTAAATTTAGATTATTCCGTTTAGTTTAATTTACATAATAAGTTTGGTGGCACAACTCGCTTAGAAGTAGGGGTAATTCAGAGCCTTACAAAGGACTCACGCCTGAGATTTCTGTGTAGCTTTTTAAGAGGTGGTAAGCTTAGCCGGAGCAAATAAATATTCTGTTTATTCATGCTCGTCTCTTTATTTACCACCTCATTCCGTTCATCTTCATCTCCCCAACACTCTCTCAAACCCCTAAACGTTGCAATACCAAATTCATTCAAATCTAGCCAGCAGTTGAGGAGCTATCCCGGATTAAGTGAAGGAATAACGAAAAAGACGTGTTTCAATTGTTTGATACGTCGCGAGTTGCGACCTATTGACCCCCTATAAAAGCACCTGTTATCAAATTTTCTTTATCAGTTGACTTTCACACGTTGACCGGTGTATCTCCGCTACTTTTGACCCTTTACCTTGTGCGATAATGGAGACACACCTGCAGAAGCAGCCCAAATCGTAGCCTTATTGCAAGAAGGGGTCAGCCAGCGGGTTGTCGCTCGTCGGCTCCACATAAGCCAGTCCTGTGTTTCGAAAGTTTACAAGCGCTTTCGGGAGACCGGTGGCTTTATCCCGAGACCAAGAACTGGACGGCGCCGGTGCACATCTGAGTGGGATGACCGTTTTATCGTGTCAACTTCTCTCCGAAATTGGCATTTATCTGGTTTCGACGTCAAACAGGAGCTCCGAGATGTTCGTAGGGTAGCATTCAGCGAGTGGACAGTTCGCCGACGACTCAAGCAAGCCCGAAACTCACGGCAGCTCACCGACAAGCACGCCTTCAATTTGCTTGCACCCATCTTGATTGGGAGGTCGAGCAATGGAGGCAAGTCCTGTTCTCCGACGAATGCAGAATGTGTTTGCACGGCAGCGACCGAAGAGGACGGGTCTACAGGCGGCCTGGGGAGCGATTTGCGCAGTGCTGTTTCGCTGAAACAGTGGCTTATGGGGGAGGCTCTTATATGATGTGGGCCACCATTTCCTTCGATGGTAAAACCGAGCTTGTTTTCGTGCCTGGCGGGGGACGAGGAGGTGGTCTTATTTCGGACCGGTACATTTCCGATATTCTGCTGGAACATGTCGTTCCCTATGCGGGATATATCGGTGATAACTTCCTCCTTATGCACGAAAACGCTCGTTGTCACACTGCCCGTGTAACAACTGAATACCTCGAAGAAGTCGGAATCGCCACATTGGACTGGCCAGCGCTCAGCCCTGACTTGAATCCCATTGAGCACGTGTGGGATCAACTGAAAAGGAAGGTGCGTTCCAGTTCCAGAACTCCTGCTCCTACATGTCTGAATGAGCTGAAATCAGCATTGATTGAGGAGTGGGAAGGTATTCCACAAGAATCAATTCAGAAGCTGATCAGGTCAGGTTATTAGGGCGAGGGGAGGGAACACAAAGTATTGACACTTAATTTTAAGGCTAGATAAAAAATTTGTTTATTAATTTTTGTTGTTTTATTCATTCATTCTTTTTCCATATTTCCTTGTTTTCCTGCCTCTTTCCCTTAATCCGGGATAGCTCCGTAACTACTGGCTTGATTTTAATGAATTTGGTATCAGTTTAAAGTTGACAGTTGAACCTTTAAGATTATGATATTGAAAAATATTAAGTAAGCAAGATCGCGCGGAACGAATTTCAAGTAAGTGATTCCAAACTTTTGCTCGCGAGTGTAGTTTGAAACGATTTGCTTTAGGCTCTTAGAATAAATTCGGATCTTAGACTAAAAGCATTGATTGACTTGTGACGGCACAAAAGCAAATCTGGCAATGGCTACAGAGTTAGGTTGCTGCTTAGGTGCAAACAAATTGCAAACTAAAATATTACATCCCACTACGTCAACTGGAGGAAGAATATTTTTTTATGGCAAATAAATTCAGGACAAATCACTTTTATTATAAATCGAAAATAATAAACGTCCGTCTGGCAGCACAATTGTTCAGCGCAAGTGTTGTTGATTCACTTGTATTAGGGGTTTAAATATGAAATTGCCGTTTTATTGTAATAGGTTCTTTGAATTGACATAGAATCTTCATGGTTTGAGGTTTTCGAATGAAACTTTTTTCACATGGTTACTATGATGTTCTTCTTTTAAAAAATGTGAAATATTTGAATATCGACTTTCAATTGTTTTTGTTATTTAACTTAGACAAGAAAGATGGATACTGCGAAAATTCGAGTGATTTTTGAATACGAGTTCCGACGCGGAAGTAACGCGGCAGAAACAGCCCGCAATATCAATGTTGCATTTGGAGAGGGATCTGCAAATGAACGCACCGTGCGATTTTAGTTTAAACGCTTTCGTGATGGAAACTTCGACTTGAAGAACGAGCCACGAGGAAGACCGCCCACACAGGTGATTAACGATGAATTAAGAGAGATGGTGGAAGCCAATCCTAGTCAAACTACCCAGGAATTAGCGGCATGGTTTAACGTAACCTTACTCACAATAACGACTCATTTGCGTCAAATCAATAAAATAAAAAAATATGAAAAATGGGTGCCTCATGATTTGACTTATGTGCACGCGACGCACGCAACGCGTGTTGAAACTTGTGTTGCCTTGTTGAATCGGTACACAAATGAAGGAATTTTAAATCGAATTGTGACATGTGATGAAAAGTGAATTCTTTATGATAACCGTAAAAGAAAAATGCAATGGCTGACCCCAGGTCAAACGCCACAAGAGTGTCCTAAAGCAAAACTTACCAATAAAAAGGTAAATGTAACTGTTTGGTGGTCTCAGCATGGTGTTATTCAATATAGTTTTCTCTGATCTGGTCAATCAATAACGGCAGATGTCTATTGTGCCGAACTCCGAACAATGTTGGCAAAATTAGCAGTAAAACAGCCCCGACTCATGAATCGATCTTCACCATTATTGTTCCATGACAACGCGAGACCTCATACAGCACGAGAAACCGTTTAGACCCTTCAGGAACTGCAATTAGAAACCATTCCACATCCTCTGTATTCGTCAGACCTTGCTCCAACGGACTACCATTTTTTTCGTGATTTGGACAATTATCTACGTGACAAGAAGTTTTCGTCCCAGGAGGCAGAACAAAATGCTTTCACACAGTTTGTGCAGTCTAGATCCTCAGAGTTCTATCACAAAGGCATCAATGACCTTCCTATTAGATGGCAGCAATGTATAGATAATAATGGTAACTATTTTGATTAAATAAATTTGTTCAAAATTAAAAAATAAACAATTTTGATTTTCAGTACAAATCGGCAATTTCATACTTTAACCCTTATTATTTTGTGAAACCAATTAAGGTTTCCCAGAATTTGATGGTACTGCTGCAACTGCAAAATTTATTTCTATTATAAACGATGTTTTTGATATAAGATTTACGTCAACATGGTTTCAAAAGGGTATTAAATTAAACAATGAACATTCTGAAAAGGCTTTTCAAAAATTAGACGAAGGTCAAAAAGTTTTGATGAATTTGTCGGCTTATGTTACGCGCAATGGTAAGGTAGCCAAAATCGCATTTCACATAATGGATGATTTGGTTGATTTAATACCTACAATTTTTCCCGATTCGGAAGTCGCCAAGAACTTAAAAATTAAGAGGACGAAACTTCAAGCCGTTATAAATAATGTGTTAGGCTCAGCTGAAAAAAAAACATTATGTGCAGATTTAAGGAAACAAAAATTTTCTTTCATGGTTGACGAAAGTACTGACATAGGAGCTGTTAAAAATGTGTGTGTGGTAGTTAGATATTACTGCTCAATCAAAGGCCGAATTGTGAGCAGGTTTTGGGACCTGATTCAGTTACACGGAGAGGATAAAAGTAGTGACACTCATGCGTCTTCAGCTACAGCTGAACATCTTTTCGAAGCGGCATTGAAATCATTTAAAGACCATTTAATTTCAATTGAAAATATTATAGGCTTCGGATCGGATGGATGTAATACTATGATGGGCTGTAACAATTCTGTGTCCAGCAGATTTCGAGCAAAGTGTCCAGGTATCACCATCTTGAAGTGCGTTTGCCATTCTCTCCATCATTGCGCAAGCGATGCATGTAAGCAGTTACCAGCTGAATGTGAAAAACTTGCTCGCGAAATTTATAATTATTTTGCGACCAGTAGCAAAAGACAATGGGAATTCAAGGACTTTCAAGAATTTTCTGAAACTGACGTACACAAAATTTTAAAACCAGCTCAGACGCGATAATTGTCTTTGAGTTCTGTAGTAGAAAGAATTTTGGAGCAATGGAATGCATTGACATTATGTTTTAATGGAAGATGGCTTGAAGATAATGAATGTCATGAAATTCATAGAAAATTGATTGATCCTACTACAAAAGCGTATTTCTTCTTCTTGAACTGGATGTTGCCTAAATTCACCCATGTGAATACATTGTTTCAAAGTGAGAGCCCAATGATCACAAAAATCAACAGTAAAATGAATGATCACAGGGACCAATATAGATAAAGTTGACCCCACTAATGAGCAGTATTTTAAAAGCTTGGATGACATCTACCTTGGTTTAGGTGTTCAAAAACAACTTTTATCAAACGAAATACCCGTAGACAAGAAAATTATAGTGAAAATAAATTGTCGTAATTTCGTAACAAACGCCTGCGTAGGAATCTGCAAAAGATATGCTCTTACTGACCCGGTATTGGTGGCAATATCCAAATTGGATCCCGAAAATTGTGTAGATGACTCTCGTCAAGATGAATCTCTCCAAAATTTGATGGTAATGCTGCCCAGATTAGCTCCAACTTCAATGGTCGAACAACAACAACTGATCGATCGATCGATGATCAATGGAGAAAATTACCAAAATTGAAAGATAGAAATGTAGACACAACTCAACAAACAGATACGAGTATATTTTGGCACATGGTGAAGCAGATAGACGAATATTCATTGATTGCTGAGTTCATGCTCAACATTTTAGTTCTTCCAAATTCTAACGCTGCGTGTGAGAGAATTTTTAGCCAGATCAATGATATTAAAACTAAGAAACGCAACAGACTGATAACCAAGACGATCAGAGGAAATATGTTAGCAAAGCAAACCATCATAAGGCATGGTGACAACTGCGTCAACTTTCAACCGACCGATGGTATGATTAAAGCTCTTGATTCGGGAATTTATAAAAAAGAGTCGGCAATCGGACTTAACGATAGCGACACTGATTAATTTAATTTGTAAAGTTGATTTTGCATAAACCACTATCTAAATAGTATGAAAAGTTTGTTTTATTTTCACTGTAAAATATACTGTCTTTTTTTTTTTACTTTCTACTGTATTTATGACAAAAACACTGTAATTTTTAGTACGCAACACCGCATTCTTAGATTGTCCATCTGGCAACACTGGCTGTTTGAATTAACTGATGTTTAGTGTTGCCAATTCACACAGACGATAACCCAAAGTTTTTTCATTTCGACAGAACACAGATTATGGAATAGGTAAAGTTTTTAAATTTTTTAGAGAAAAATTTAGAGTGCCAATTAGTTGGATAGGGTGTCAGTCAGCAATAGGGCATGTTACTGCTAGGTAGGCCAGTGCTAAGTAAAATCTTCGAGAAAATAATAATTAATCAGCTTTTATCACACATTAGTGTAAATAACCAATATGGCATCAGAAAAGGTAAAAATACTACCGATGCTGGAGTTCCATTTCTACAACATGTGTTTAATGCTTGGGAGAGTAAGCTAGATGCCAAAGGTGTATTTTGTGACCATTCAAAGGCTTTCGATTGTGTAGACCATGTAACATTACTTAAAAAACGTAAACATTATGGTGCATCGAATGATTCCTTGGATCTAATATGTTCTTACCTTAAGGACAGAACACAAAAGGTTTGCATAAATGGAGCTGAGTCTTCAGGGTCTGCCCTTATTATGGGTGTCCCTCAGGGATCAGTATTAGGACCCCTGCTATTTTTAATTTATATAAATGACCTTCCGTGTTATTTACATAATCTTTGTGAGCTGGTATTGTTTGCAGATGACACATCAATAATTTTTAAAACTAAGAGGGGCAAATGTTCATTTGATGATGTTAACAATACCCTCTCTAAATTATTACATTGGTTTACAACAAATAATCTTTTACTAAATGCAAATAAAACAAAATGTGTAAAATGTACCATGCCCAATGTAAGGTTTGCTGCTATTCATATAATTGTTAAAGATGAACCACTTAACTCTGTAGATTCAACTACCTTTTTAGGTATAACTGTAGACTCTCATTCGCAATGGGGTGCTCATATTAGGGTGCTGTCTGGAAGACTTAGTTCTGCTGCTTATGCTGTAAGAAAGATAAGGCAATTGACTGATGTTGAAACGGCATGATTAGTATATTTTAGCTACTTTCATAGCATAATGTCATACGGAATTCTGTTGTGGGGCTCAGCGGCAGATATCGAGTCAATTTTTATATTACAAAAACGTGCTGTACGGGCTATTTACGACCTTCGATCCCGTGACTCGCTGAAGGAGCTCTTCAAAGAGATTAATATACTTACAGTGTCTTCTCAATACATTCTCGAGAATATTGTTTACGTTCGTAAGAACATACATTTATTTCTTAAGAAAAGTAACGTACACAATTTCAATACCAGAAATAAAAATAAACTTGCCGTTCCAGGCTTCAGACTGCGAAAAGTAGGAAAATCGTTTATGGGAAATTGTATCCGTATTTTCAACAAATTACCACAGGGTATTGCTGAACTCCCTATACATAAACTTAAATCGTATGTCAAAGTAATTTTAATGAAAAAGGGCTATTACACTGTCAATGATTATTGAAATGATATAAATGTATGGCATTAAATTGACCCAGCTTGTACTTGCTTTAACCACAAGGTTAAAGCAAGCACGAGCTGTAAAAATCACCGTACCTTGTAAAAATTTATTGTAAAAATCACCGTGCCTTGTAAAAATTTATTTAAAAAGAGGCTGACAATAGTGACCGAGTTTCTTGCGCTGCTTCTTCTCGGCACTAGCCCAGACTTGTCCCGAAGCAGTAGTAGGTTTAAATTGGGACGTGTAAAAGCGCCTCCTGGGGCCTATCTGCAGAAATAAAACTGATTTTTATTTTAAACAATTTTATACTAAACGTGAAGATTTACCGTGCAAATACAACTTACGACATAAAAATAAATTAATGCTGCCACTTCACGATTAAAATTAAATTCCTTTAGTACCTTTAGTTCCTCTATAAAAATATATAATAAATTACCCGATATTTAAAAAAACGAAAATAATGACATCAAATTCACTCAAAATTTAAAACAATATTTAATTAATAAATGTTATTAAAGCACTTATGAATGTTTCATCGATAAATAATACATAATAAAATATTATAAATGTAATGTATTGACATTTATTGAAATTTAATTTTAATTATAATCAAAATAGTCCATCCTAGTTGAAGACGCTTCCTCTCTCCTAGCCCAAAGTTGCGTGCCCGACAGGGTCCATAAAACTGGTCTCTTATTTTGTAACATCTTTCTGTATACATTATGGTTTTGCTATAAATTATTGAGTATTGAATCAAATTAAATGATGTACAAATTATTTAGCACATTTCTTCATTACTGTTTTCATTATCGTACTGAGTGAACATCTTGATTCAGATTTGGTAAGTAAAATAAACAATATTTTATTATTTTAAATACTTTTATACTCGTATTATAGTCCATGTACCTAACAGTGTTCTTATTATCAAGCATTTAAAATCAGTTTCTAGTGATATCATAATGTTGCCTGTAATTTGACCGAAAGGCTCTTAAAAACTTTAAGAAATAGTTGTCAAAATCCGTCGTTAATACATGAGTGATAGGTAGGTAGGTATAGTAAGATTAAAGATTTAAGTTCATTTTTCACTATGGGATGTAAAATACAATGTGATATGTTTCAAAGTACGAAATACCTTCATATTATGTCTATTAAAAGAAATTGTTCCATATTCGCTTTTTATAAAGCAAGCTTAAAATGCAAATCACATTGCAATTATAGCACATGGTAGTATATGATAATATTTCAGCTCTAGTGAAAATGGTTCCTTATAAAATTATAGTGAGCGTTATCTATCAGATAAATGTTTATCCCACCGTAGTGAAATTGAAGTTTAAAAGTTATACTGCTGAATTCTAAGTGATTGCACTATCAGAACCATTGCAATGCAGGTATGTTTAATCTTCTTTTTTTTACAGATCATGTCCCACGTTGAAGAAATCGATTCAAACCCACAAACCCATTTTATTATGCGCAAAACGTTGATGGTTATATAAATTATTATGATAATAAAGTTGAGGAACGACTTAAGGCTTGCCGTTCAATCAATATATTGGCGATCCTGAAGTTTTGGAACAGCAGCCAGAACAACAGCAACCAAAATGTAAGAAACTTAAAAAAAAAAGAAACGTGCTCTAAGTTCGCACTCATCATATATCGTACGAAAAGAAAAACCTCAACGCGGGCGCCATCTGATAAAAATATTTATTTATGAACTTAACGAGCACGAAGAAACGGGCGCGGATCACAGTAGTGCTAATATAAGTGCTCAATACGTATTGGATGCTGCGTATGACGATATTTTAGACGCTGCAAAGTGTGTTATTAAAAAAATTGGTAAGAAAATGTATGAAGGGTTTTAAAAGGAAATATATTATTTAATAAAATGTTGTTTTGTTTTATTATGATACCAGCAGTGCGATTATGTAAGACTCGATTCAAAATTCAAAGCTGAATCCGCAGTAAGTTTTCAGATATTAACATTCAAAATTATGAGATAAAGTGAAAATTTACAGTTAAATTTATTTAAATTAAATTTACACTTGTAACAATATAACAATTTATCGTCTACAAAATACCACTAGCGCCGCATCGTGGCAGCCACCTGCACTGTAATAGTACCCATAGTCGCACACAATACTACTAAGCAACCGTAGGCCGCAATCATGTTAAATTCCGGTCGGAAAAATACTTGGCTCGCGGTGTGCAAGTATTTTTCTGAGTAATGACCTTCCTTGGATAAGCCGATTGTATTCATTCAAAGTGGAGGCTTGCGTCCGAGTGTACTTTCTGCACCAGAAACACACATTGGAACATCCTACGCAGCGAATACTAGTCACGCTCTTGTACCTTTGCGTCCACACTGGAACATTGCGTGGGACTTGGACTACTGTACTGAACCTTTTGTACTACTGTTACCTACCCTGGTAATAAAGTAATTATTGCCTATCAAAACTGGCGTTTACTTGGACGACACCTACTCCGTCGAGAAACTTGTCGCGCCTACGCCTACCACGACCCCCCCATACTTAACACTGGCGACCAACTGTGGGCCCGACAAGAACAAGCCGAAATACGTGACCAAATTTGGCCGCGTCACCACTTCGAGTTACTCGTCGAAGCAGAAGAAGACAAGCAACAAGATGTCAGTCAACCTTACAGATGAGCAATTTCAACTGCTGCTTTCGAAGCTCTCACCGAGTCGTCGAGGAAGCTTCGCCTTCTGCACCTCACATTTTGAAGGCAAGAAGAATTCCGAAGCGGTGGAGGCGTTTCTCTTAGCAGCCAACGTCTACAAGTCCATCGGAAACATCCCAGATAAGGAGGCCCTTGATGGCGTCCCTCTGCTACTAAGAGGCGAGGCTGCTATCTGGTTGCAAGGCGTCAAGAAGCACGTGGAGACCTGGGAGCAGTTCGGGGCCCGGTTACGTAACGCCTTCGCACCCAAAAAACCGGCCTATATTTTGTATCAGAAGATCGTTGGTGAGAAGCAGGAGGCAGATGTCCCCACTGAACGGTTCATCGCTCACAAACGCATGCTTTTTGCGCAATTACCAGCACCAGAGCATACGGAGGAACAACAACTGAGCATGATCTTCGGACAACTCAATATTCGAATCCGTGAGAAGATCCAAAGAGCGTCGGTAAAAACCTACGACGAACTACTTACTGTTGCAAGGGGAGTTGAGGAGCTACTGAACGATGCTAAGGCAGATGCTGAACCGCTGAGCAGACTCACAAAAAAGAACGCCGTTTGGAAGTGGGAACCAGAGCAAGAGGCCGCTTACATAGAGCTAAAGCACTGCCTGACTACGGCTCCTGTGCTACGACAGGCAGATGAAAATCTCCCTTATACACTGAAAACAGATGCGAGTAATTACGCTTTGGGAGCAGTCCTTGAGCAGGGGGAGGGCGACCAAAGAAGAAGATGGTTGAACCAAGTACCCAACAACCGTTTCGCAGAGGTCGTGAACGTCCCAGAAAGTAATACAGATCTACTCGTCGGGACGACTTCGTGATCTGAGGGGGAGGATGTAACAATATAATAATTTATCGTCTACAAAATACCACTAGCGCCGCATCGTGGCAGCCACCTGCATTGTAATAGTACCCATAGTCGCCCACAATACTACCCTAGTAGCATTTTTTGTTGGCATTTAGTTGGGCCACATACCCCTGGTTAGTTGGCAAATTCATACAATTGGCGGGCAGTTTGTGGGTTGGGCCGAAAACTAATGGCCTACGTGGATTTGCCTACGAAGGCCAACTCACGATAGGGCCAACGTGAATTTGCCTACAAAGGCCCAACTACGATGTCTACGATGGGGCCAACGTGGACTGCCCTAAGAAGACTCGAGGTAAACTTATTATGGGTAGGCCCAACGACTCATAATGCATGTAGGCAAGCGGTTGTATCTTGGTTGGGTCTATGGCTAGTTATAGAGCGACGCGTCTCGACAGCGCCGGCCGTACATTACGTCGCTGTACATAAACCTTATCGTCTATAAAATAAGTTTTAACGATGTTTTTTTGAAAAAAAAACAACCTTAAAATAGGTAGGAGTCGATAAGGTTCATGTACAGTAACGCGCGTGCGGCCAGCGCTGACGAGCCACGTCGTTCTGAAACCAGCCCTATAGGCCAACCCAGACGACGACATACAAAATTCACCCATAAAGTATTATCTCTCTTTTTTTCACTTTGACGCGATGAGTATGATGAGTACATCGGAGGACGTTGTGTCGTCTGCATTGACCTACTTAATGTCAATTAACTAGCTGAAATTAAATAAAATACAATTTATTTTCAATAAATTATATTTGTAATTTACGAGGGTGGATCGAAATATTCACGGCCTAACACATAAATACTTAAACTATTTTAATGTAACTGACCTCATTCGATTTGTTTACTCTCTGGTTGTCACATTGTAAAATTCTATCGCAATAGCATTATCTGTTTTTAAATTAGACTGAATTTTGTGAGCCTGAATGCAGCGCTTTTAAAGAATGGAGAAAATTGAGCAACGTGCGGTCATCAAATACCTGTTTAAAAAAAAACTAACTCCAAAAGAGATTCACGCAGAAATGTCAACAACATTGGGGGAATCTGCTCCGTCGTATACGACTGTGAAAAAGTGGGTTGCAGAATTTAAACGCGGACGAGAGAGTATTGAAGATGACCCTCGCTCCGGCCGGCCTACGACGTCTACGACTGAAGAAAACATAGGGAAAATCTGTGATCTGATATTGGCAGATCGGAGATTGACCATCAGGGAGATTGCAGACACTATTGGTATCTCGTATGAACGAACACAAAACATCATAGTCAATGAACTTGGATTTTCTAAGGTTTCTGCGCGTTGGGTACCCAGATTGCTTTCAGTTGAACAAAAACGAATACGGCTCACGATTTCTCGCGACTGTTTGGAAATGTTTGAGGCTGATCCACAAGATTTTTTGACCAGATTTGTGACAATGGATGAAACCTGGGTACACCACTACACCCCAGAGTCAAAACAGCAATCCAAGCAGTGGAAAAAACCTAATGAACCGACTCCAAAAAAAGCCAAAACAATATTGTCAGCTGGCAAGGTGATGGCGTCAGTTTGTTGGGATGCTAAGGGTGTCATCATGGTGGACTACCTTGCAAAAGGTGAAACTATAAACTCGACTTATTACTGCACCCTTTTGCGTCGTTTGCGTGAAACAATCAAAGAGAAAAGGCCAGGATTACTCAGCAAGAAAGTGTTGTTCCATCAGGATAATGCACGCGTTCACACGTCTGTTGAATCTATGGCTCAAATTCGTGATTGTGGGTTTGAATTACTGCCTTATCCCGCCTATTCCCCTGATTTGGCACCTTCAGACTTTCATTTATTCCCAAACCTAAAAAAACACATCGGAGGTCAAAAATTTTCATCAAAGAGGAGGTCGAAGCTGCGGTGGGTGACTTTTTTGAAGGCCTTGAAGAAACTTTTTTTATGACCGGCATACAGGCGTTGGAAACTAGATGGAAGAAGTGCATTGAGTTAAGTGGAGATTACGTGGAAAAATAAAATTACTTTTGTTTATATTTTATATTGTTTTCTTTCTGAGGCTGCGAACTTTTCAATCCACCCTCGTAGGTAATTGAGAAAATTACAACACGTAATAAAATACAACAATTTTAACACGTTTTTTCAAAAATCGTGACTAAATACAGTTCAAATTTTACACTTAATTGAGACCATGGCTCTGCTGTAAATGATACACATACTTACCTACGAGTATGAAACTAATGTATCACCTACCGCTATGACTTACCTATGAGACATTGGTATTGATATAGTATCATTTTGCATAACCATTTATGCAAAGAACTTACTTTTACAATCATATTACTACAAAATACAATTTTTTTAGGCTTACGAAGAAACAAAACTTTAAAATAAATCCTTTGGATTAAAAAAATATATATCTATTCATTGAGTAAGTATAATAACATTTTAATGACTTAGTGTCATACTTACAAATGGAATGCAAATGAAAGTATCATTTTCAATAAAATTTGGTAGCAATAGACACTTCTTATGTAATATTAACGAAGATATACATATTTTTTCTGTACAACTAACTTTATATATGCCTATTAGACTACTTCTCATAGGAACTGAATAAAAATCAACCTTTTCTAAAAAACTATCACATTGCAATTTGTAATCCCCTTCTTCAGGAAATTCTTCGATAGATTTTATGACCACAATATTACTTTCTTTAGTATTAAAGCAGGAATTGACACTTAGGACACATTTATTATCTAAAATTACACTTACAATTATTTTTTTTCGAAATATCACTTTTGTCTTTTGTGAATGTTTACTTGTATATTTCAATTCACCCATACTTTTTGCAACCTGTTCTAAAGGGCGACTGTGAAATCGAACCATTTGTTTGATTTTACTCATGAAATTTTCAAAGGGAAAAGCAGAGAAGTTATCCAGATTACCAAACTTTTCAGTATCTGCTGTCAAATGTAACTAGTACATTATTACTTACCATTATTATCCAGTGTTATGTGTGGCTTGGGATAGCCTTTTTATATGTATTTTTCACATTCTTTTTCTTCATCACTCTCATCATCGCTATCACGAAAAGATTTTTTTTTCTTTTTCTGTTTTCTTCTTCTAAGTCGGTGGCTAACTCCGACTCACTTTCGGCTTTCTTACATTTCTGGCGAGCCTTTAGGAGACTATCTAAAAATTAAATTGACCTAGTGAGCACGAGGTTGGACAACGTTTCTTGTTCTTATTAAAGTACCTAAGTTCTTAATAATTCTCAGTTTTTTCGAGCTTAAATTTTTTATCTGACAATTACATAGATGTGTAAAAAAAACAAAAACTTACCCGTTTCGTAAAACAATCGTTTAACTGGACATATTAACCACGTTTTTGTATTTGGGACCTCCTTATTATTGAGGCACTTGTTTAAGTTACTCGCGTTTTGATACGGAGGCCACAAACAACGGGTTTTTCGTGGCGTCATCCACTCCTCACGTACAACACCAAGTTCCCCATCTTGACCATCTTGGTCAAAAAATTCTACAACTTTAAACATCTACTTAACACTTGCATGCAACTAACCACAGCTTGATGCAATTATTAAATATACCTTTTTTGCGGACAAGCTCTCGTTCGTTCGTTTGGCGATCGCGCAATAACAAAATGGCGGCGGGTAGCCGGCCGGCACGGCACGTGTCACGTGGTGACGCCGCCTGCTCCCCGCGTACCCCGCTACCTCCCCGTAGGAGTAGCAGTAACAGGCCCATTGAGGGGTTCTATTAGTTGGACCATTGTTGTTATCATAATTTTAATCCCTACAAAAATCTCCCAACAGTAGGAAGAGAAGCAGCAGGCCCGTCGTTATTTGGCCCAATGTTGTTATAGTTACTTAAATCCCTACGAAAAACACCCAACATTCCCGTCGTTATTTAGCCCAATGTTGTTATAGTTACTTAAATCCCTACGAAAAACACCCAACATTAGGAATAGTAACAGCAGAAGGCCTACTCCCTAAGCACGAAGTTAGTTGTTTCGTCTCGTATTACGGACATTTCGTACTCCGTACCGCTTACGGACCTTTGTTTCGTTCGGAGTTTCGACGAAGAACGAATGATAACAAAAACGGACGTTTAAACTTACTCTATAAGCGTTTAAGCCCGTCCGTGATGTTGAATTTGACATTTCTTTCATCGTAACGTTATGTCAGTTGATACGACAACTAAATAGCTATCGTTCTTCGGGTTGTGAGTTGTAACATACAATTTCTTAAAATAATGGCGGCTTTTCTGCTCTGGGAAATTGCCGAGCAAGTTTCCAAAGAGGAGCGCAGGCGAGGCAGAAAACGGCTGCGTCAAGATTTTATCTTAGAAAATGTGCCCGACAGCGAATTTGTGGGTAATTATAGGCTCACACGGACACTCTTTGAAGAGCTCTGTGAGAATATCATTCCACTCTTGCCTCCTAGCACACGTCGGAGCGGAATTGAGCCGAAGCTAAAGGAAAGGATATATTTGTTAGCAAACTTAGCTTTAAGGTAAATGTATTTCTCTTACAAGTTAATGTAATTCTTTTTATAGAAATAAATGTCTTAAACCATATTTAATCTTAAATTATTTAGGCATTTAATGAAACTCATAAGAATGACTATTAAAGTATAATCAATACGAGCCATCGATTTACTGGTGTTGTCTACTTTTAGATCCTCACAGCTCTCAATTTTTATGCCCGTGGGAGCTACCAAGGTGCAGTGGGCCTAAGCAGTGATGTCCCAATGGCACAGCAAACAGTGTCACGTTGCTTGAGGGACGTCACCAACGCCCTCAACAACCCTGACATAATTAGGAAATTTATTAAATTTCCTCAGAATGCAACGGAAAGAAATGTTATAAAACAACAGTAAGCTTTGAAACATGTATTTTATTACTAATCTATGAGTGGCTTTGAGTATCTAAAGATGAGTGGGATGGTCCTAGGTCGAGTCCATGTTTAACTTATTATGTTGAACAATTGCAGATTTTATGAAAAATATGGCATGCCGGGTGTAGTTGGGTGCATTGATTGTACACACATGGCGATTGTAAGGCCAAGTGAAAATGAAGAACGCTTCTTCAACAGGAAACATTACCACTCTTTGAACGTCCAAACAGTAAGTTTTGTGGCATTGAAATCAATTTTTGGTTGTAACCTATCTGAAATGTAGTAGAGTACACAACATTGTTCCATGTTACTTAAGGATACAGTTTGGCAGTGGGATAGCGGTTACTATTTGGCCCAAAGGTGAAAAGAAGACATTATTTTCCTTTTTCTTGTGCTGGTACTCCATGAGTCTCTAATTTGATGAAATTTCATAGAGAAGTAAATTAATTATATAAGGTGTTTAATTAATTAATACCTATTTCTTTCAGATTTGTGATGCTCTTTATAACATTTTAAATGTAGATGCCTCATATGGTGGAGCAACCCACGATTCTTTTATATGGTCAAGCCATGAAATAAAACTTCACCTGGAGAGTCTACAAGATGAGACTGTATATTTATTGGGTATGTACCTACTTAAAAACTTAAATACCTCAGGCAATAAACATTTTTATTCAAGTAATTGTATTTTCAACTTGAAAGTTTTATTCATTTATAAAATTAATGTTTCAGGGGATTCTGGGTATCCTCTTCGAGAATATTTGATGACTCCAATAGATAGCGCTGTTGAGGACTCTCCAGAGGGGAGGTATAACTTTAAACAAAAAAGTGCTCGCTCCACCATAGAGCGCACATTTGGAGTGTTAAAAGGCAGATGGAGATGTCTTTTAGCGGCGAGGGAAATGCACTATGCGCCTATTACAGCCGGTAACTATTTACTAGTAACTTATGTTTTTAAACTTTGAAACGGAGAGTGGATATTAATATAATATTTAAGACATGCCTCACTGAGAGAGCCATACGTAAGTATCCTGTCGTATGGGGTACTAGACAACCGATAAACTTACTTATATACTTTTTTTTGTAAACACATACTTATAATACATAGAAAACACCCAGACATGTTCATGCACACAAAAAATTGTACTGTGCGGGGATCGAACCCGCGACCCATGGCTCAGAAGCAGCGTTTACTACCGCTGATCCAAATGGTTATCTATATTGTTACACTATTTTAGTAAAATTAGTAAAATTTTAGGTAAAATTGCCATTGCCTGCTGTGTCTTACACAACATGTGTAACAGAGCAGGTATAGAGGCGCCTACACTCAGCACGGACGAGCAGGCAATTGAGCGCAGCAGACAGGGAACTGTCATTCCTGTTCATCAAGCTCTTCAGCGAGGGCAAAGAGCAAGAGACAGATTAGTGCAACTGTTGGAGGGAAATAGGTAGACGATTTTAATATATTTTTTCAAATTACGCCCCCCGCATAACGCCCCGTTGGTCTAGTGGTTTAAATACCGGGGTTGGAGTGTAGCAAAGGGTGCGCAAGGCATTTGGGACTTAGCAAATTTTTCATAAAAAATATAAAACATAATAAAACTCAAATCTTTGTTTTTTAACATATAAAGGCCCAAAACAAAGGCTTTTAATGCTTGTGACTTTTTCTTTCTGACGCACAGTTTTGCGAGAAAATGCAATAAAATATTTACAATCAATCACATTATCCTGCTAAACCAATCATCAGAAAGAAAAAGTCACAAGTATAAAAAGAGTTATTGCAGTGGTAACTTGAATTCAATGATGGAGGCCTTTTCCCTGCAGTGGGATGATTATAGGCTGTTACGTTACTTTTACTTAAAACATTACATATGATCAAAATCATTTTACCTAAATTTTATTACTTAGATGTTAGTTTTAGTTATCCTCCAGTTCATTAATTTACATACAGGACACCAAGGTTTATAGTTAATTTATTATATAATTTGTGTATCTATTGAGATTTAACCTTTATTATTTTCTATTTCAGATTATAATGGTAATCAACATAGCCTGAATGAAAAAAGAGTAACTTTTAAATCAAAAATTAAAGTAATAAAAATAAATTTGTATTTATTTCCTTCCATGAGTTATGTCCCAAAGGTCCACTGCTCTATTATTTTCAAAAAGCGTAAGTTCATACTTTGATTCCCAACGGGTCTGTAACATTCAAAATAGAAAAGCATTTACTTTTATATAGGTTGTCTGGTAGAATTTTTCAATTTTATGGTGTGCAATAAAGAGTATTCTCTCTATCTCTATCTATCTTATTTTCCCACTTGTCATGAAAATATTTAGTACAGTCAATAGTAAAAGCTGGGTAAAAGGATAGAATTTTTTTTTATATTATAAAATAAAATAAAGTGACTAGATGAACAAAGAGTCTTTATTGTGGCAGACTGTCTTTGGACTAGATTTATAAAAATAGTTTTAGAATAATTAACGTAAATCATCTCATCTTACACTATTAGTCTTTAAAAAAATCACAGTTTATTAATAATAATAATAAATAATAAGCGTGGACAACATCACATACATTGTTTTGATCCCAATTTGAATAACTATTTAAAGCATTCGTATTTTGGAAACCAGAAACAACGAAGGTACCACAAACACCCAGACCCGAGAAAATGTAGAAAAACATATTTTTTCTACATTTACCCGTCCGGGAATCGAACCTTGAAAACCGTGTGAACGCCTCTCCGCCACGGAGGTCGTCAAAGTTCGAAGTTTAGGTAAAATAATTGTAGATCATCTCATCTTACACAAAAATTGGCAAGCATTTAAAAAAACACAGTTTTAGTAAAACATTGTAAGTCATCTATCTCTTCTAACCCTAAAATATGCTTCAACATTTAAAAAATTACAGTTTTGGTACAATCATTGTAAATCAATCCATCTTACACTAAAATAGACGTTCTGACTATTCAAATATCACAAAGTCTCGATATAAGAGCCCCTCTCTTGTGTCAATTTAAATAACTAAATAAAATAACAATCAACTTAACTACTAATTAAACTATTAAATTTCAAATCAACAATTGTAAATAAAATTAAAAATCAACAAAACTACCAACTATTTCTGCGTAGTAAGTAAACTTAATACAAAAAATAAAAACAGCAATGATAAACAACAGTATTGTTTCTAAATACTTAAATTACCAGATAAATTCAATTATTTTTGATAATGTATTCTCGAACTAGGCCACAAAGTTCTAACAGTGCTGCTTTTACTTCTTGATTTGACTCCAGTATATCTCTGTGATTCTGGTTCATCAGGATGAGCTGTTCATTTCGTGTCAAGTCTGCCTGGAGTCTTCTCTCCTCCAATTCCAAAATTCTGTTTCTTGTAGAGTCCGCAATCGGCCTCCGAATGCGTCGGGCACGCGGAGCATTGATTGCTACAGAAAAATTAACATTGATTAAAAATGATTGACCCTTCCGTTCCGTTACGCCGTTGGCAATCTTAGATTGGCCAATGGTAGAGGAAATACACTGATGCATGACTTTCTTCTAGTTATACTCTATTAGGTAGTCACTTGTTACTACAAAAAAATAGAATAGAAAGAAAGTTATTCAGTACCATACACACACTGATGCATGACTTTCTTCTGTTAGTACTTTAATTTAGTCACTTGTTACTTAAATAAATTGAATAAAAAGAAATCTATTCAGTTTTCATCTGTTGGAGGACCCTTTTCCTGATATTGTAGAAGCTTTTCTTTTTATGTGCAGGCACCACATAACACAACCTTTAATTTTTATGTTTACTCATTTCCTTCTATACTTACATCGCTGAGAAGAGTTGCTTGCCAACTGCAACTCCAGGAGCTCAGTTGGCGTTGGTTCATGGAGTATTTCGGAGATGGTGGCAGCAACAGGCAGCTGTCCTACAGGTGTAGGGGTTGGGTGCTGAAAACAAGTGAAAGTTTATAATTTTCTAGTGCATGTTTTTAAATTCAGGGCAATATAAATCAATCGCTCTTTAGGCTTATATTTAATAGAAATGTATTATTATAAAATAAAATATTTACTGTTGGAAAAGCTGGCACTCTAGCTTCGGTTTCAGGTTCTCCAAAACCCTCTCCCATTATTTGCATAATTCGCAATTCAATATGAGAGAGGGCTGGTGCCTGTGATGGCCCTCCACCTGTAGCACATGCTGACCTTCTAGCTGCTCCAGCAGCTTTCTTGGTTAAATGTTTTTTATCTGCCCAAACCTTAAAATTAAAATATTTTATTAAAAAATAACAAAATAAACAGGTAAAACCTTTTCAACTGCAAAATATGAATTAAACTCACCCTTTGCCACTGCTCGATGGATTTTGTGCAACCCCCTAAAGCATTTAGGGAGTTACACAAATCTTCCCAAAGACGTTTGGAACGCATACTTCCATCAGCCCCTCTCAACAGCCCACGAGCTAAATCGTGATGGCCCTCCATGAAGTTGAGAAGGGCTTCAATTTGGGCTTGAGTAGCTGCAGGTGTGATTGGAGCCATTTTTTAACTATTTGATAAGAATTACGACTAAATAAAATTTACTGAACTTGCAGAAATTTCAAAACTTTTTCATCACAGATTAAACAGCACAATAAGGTGACGTTTCATTTATCAATTTCCCACAGATAAAAAATAGCTTAGCTATAGACAAATTTAGAAAAATGGTTCAAATACTATTTTGAGGTATGATTTATATTTATTGGGATATATTTAATAATAATATAATGTTTTTAAAACCAAATTGGGTAAATTAAGCCATAAAAATGCAAAACTAGAAAACCGGTAAAAACCCTTAGAATTTTACGACACTATCGTCAAGCATCATTCATTCACGAATATTGTCTATGGTTCCGTTCGATACTCGTTAGTCCGAAAACAATAGAGGGTAAGGTTTACACCTTTCGTTCGGGCTACTGTCGTTCGGGTTCTTAACTTCGTTGACGGGCTTAGAGAGTAGGCCTTCAGGCCCGTCGTTGGCTATCCGTTGGGCAAATAGCGCAAGTTTATGACAATGGGCCTATTATAAGTATAGGTTGGCGGAATAACTAACCGTCTGCCAATACATTCCCAACTGTTGGCATATGGATGCCAACGGCAATTGCTACTAGGGTACTAAGCAACCGTAGGCCGCAACTCATGGTAAATTCCGGCGTTTTCCGCTAAATGGCCCTGGCGGTACTTGGCTCGCGGTGTGCAAGTATTTTTCTGAGTAATGACCTTCCTAGGATACGCCGATTGTATTCATTCAAAGTGGAGGCTTGCGTCCGAGTGTGCTTTCTGCACCAGAAACACACATTGGAACATCCTACGCAGCGAATATTAGTCACGCTCTTGTACCTTTGCGTCCACACTGGAACATTGCGTGGGACTTGAGGCTGCGACTACTGTACTGAACCTTTTGTACTACTGTAACCCCTACCCTGGTAATAATTTTTGCCTATCAAAACTGGCGTTTACTTGGACGACATCCTATACGACACCTACTCCGTCGAGAAACTTGTCGCGCCGACTACTACCACAATCCCCATACTTAACACACTTCGATACCAAGTGAGGTTCGTGTTTACGTTTGAGGCTTACAGAATCAACGAGTCGAAATACGAATAAAAGAGATTTTTGTTCCTTTTTAACAGTTTATTTGTAACTTATGAAATTATTTTTCACAAATTCAAAAATACTTAATAAAATAAAGAATGTGTGAATAAAGGCAATATACGACAAAAGTTTAATAATATAGCTTTCTTAATTTTTTTTTAAATACTGTCCTAAAGTGGCTTATTTTTTTCTTAAAGTTTCATTATTGGTACCACAATATTGCTGAATACTCGTATCAAGTTTTTTGGTCACACATTTTTTTATTCCCTTTGCTTTCTTGATTGACGTATTTATAGAGTCTATACAATTTGGCCCTTAAATTCAGATATGATTTCACCGGTTCTCTATATTGTCTCATAAAATTTTTATCCATAATCTAACGTGATATTATGACACAAACGCATTAGAATTAAAGACAATTAGGAATAATAAAATTTCGTATATTCGAACATTATAGATAGTGATGATTATAGCAAACGCGTTAGGGATTTTGAATTTCGGACGAACAATTTTCGAAGAAGAAAGGGACTACCGATTTCACCATTCATCTCATCTTTAAAAAATCCAGGTACTTTACAATTCACTTTAGGCATATCAAGTTTATCGTTTTCGAAATTACTAGTATCAAAATATTTAATATTTCTTTTCATATCTGCATAAAAATCACCTGTATGTGTGAGATACAAAAGACTATCTGTATCAGTGTAACAAAGTTTAATTAAATCTTCATACAATCGTTTCATAACAGAGTAGTGAAACCGATAAAAATGACTTTTAGCTAGTTCTAAAATGAAAAATCCTATGTAAATAGGGCAATCAAGAACAATTTTTGTCAGTTCTAACTGGATTGGAACTAATGACTCTGATATCATGGTCAAATTTTTAAAATATGGAGCGCTTACATATTTTTCTGCTCCACAGAATTTGTTAGTCTTATTCGTTCCATAAATTTACCAATTTTACATCGACTGGTTTTCTTTTATTCTCTACGGTCTTGCTTAAAATAAAGATGTTTTGATTTAAAAAAAAATCTCTTTCAAATTCCGAAGAAGCTTCCTGTCGAAGTGCTGTAGGTACCAGTATTTAATGAAATATATGGTTCTAAAAAGGCACTTTGATCAAATGATAGTATTCTATAAATGTTGAGTACAATAAGACCATTACTTGATGATAGTGAATAACATATTTACATTTGTCATACAAGTTAGCAATTAATTTTTAATTAAGCTTCCTGGTGGAGAGAATTTTTCTGCAGCAAATGGCAAATCGGAATGATTGTTATGTATTTAAATCGGATAATGTCAATCTACTTCTAAAATAAAACCTGTGCTACTATCGTCAGGAATACTCATTACTTCAAATTGGTGTAATTCATATTCGGTCAAAATTTTTAAATTCCAAGTAGGCAATTTCTGCATCATAGCAAAGCCGTATAAATTAACGCAGTCAAGATAAATTAAAAAACTGTTGGGATCATTACTGGCATAATGTAGTAGATATTTATTGTTAGTCTTTGCATGCCTTAAAGAACATTGAGCAAGGCCGTCTCAAATACCTTTTTCCAACATGTCGTACATCTCAATATCTGAGACCAAATCTAATTTAACGTTTGTATAGAGCAACATAGCATCCCAACTCAATGAAGGAGATGACATATAGTAGCATGGATCAAGGCTATAATATTTTAAACTCATAGCTCTGAATTTTTAAAAAACGTCACACAAAAGTAAAACATCGCATTTTAAATACAAATCAGTATATTCACCTTAGTTACGAATCCCAAAATCATTCCAAACTTTTTGCGCATGATTATAATCTTCTGTTAAAATAGATTGATTTGTAAGGTGATTAAAAAAGGCAGTTTGCTCTGGTAATTGATTTTCAAGAGTCTATATAATCATAACAATAGATACCTTTCTTCCAGTCTAAACTAAATAAATGTACGTCTTTAAAAAAATGTGAATTAGGAAAATCTTGCGGCCCCATAGTTTTAACTAAATAATCAAAACTTGAACTCAAGAAATTATAAGAATCAATAAAATTTAACTGAGTGTGGGGGCCAAATGCAATGCAATATTACCCATAGGACATGGGCAGTTTTTTGAGCAGTACAAAGGTGCAGGTGTACAAAGATAATAGTTAAAGAAGGAACGAAATATTGCAGGGGGAAAATACAAGGAAGGTGAAAGTATATTATACCACTTTCTATCTCCAACACCATTCAAACATTCGCTAGCGTAAGAAGTCAGATAAAACACTTACTTGCAGCGGCTTTGGTATCAATATTATTTGCATTTGATATCTTTGAATCGTCTCCGACAGGCCACCTTTCCTTTATTTAGTACTAGCGGACCCGACAGACGTTGTCCTGTCTCAACTATAAATTTTGATTACGAATTGGTCACAATTGGTATAATTAATAAAAAATAACCGACCAAGTGCGAGTCGGACTCGCGCACGAAGGGTTCCGTACCAAAAAGGCCAAAAAAACGGGTTTTTTGTATTGGATGGAAGCCCTCCTTAATTATTTATTTTATTTTGTTTTTAGTATTTGTTGTTATTGCGGTAACAGAAATACACAATTTGTGAAAATTTTAACTGTCTAGCTATTGCGGCTCTTGAGATAAAGCCTGATGACAGAGCGACGGACAGACGGAGAGACAGCGAAGTCTTAGTAATAGGGTCCCGTTTTTACCCTTTGGGTACGGAACCCTAAAAAACAGATAAAATATATCTATCGACATTGCAAATGCTAACCGCACTGGAAATTCTAACCGTTTGCAGCACGCATTCTGTCAATGTTATGTCAAACGCCATACATTAAAAAAGTTTAAATTGTCAAAAGCGATAAGGTTACATTACAAACAATTTAGTATGGTGATTAAGTTTTCTTAAATTTTCTATTTTTCTGTGCAATTTTTTTTTTTTTCATAAGAACATTCTCCTGACAATAACAAAGAAAACTAAAAATTATCAGCGAAATCGGTCCACAGCCGTTCACGCGTGATGCGATGACCAAGGGAAATAGGGATTCATTTTTATATACAATATGTTATAAAAACCCTGTCAGATCCGAAAGGGTCATAAAGTTGCTATATTAACATAACCAAAATAAGTATCAAAATTACGTAATTCATGAATACAACTTTTTTATCGATTTTTAAAGTCAACAGGTTTATCACCCATTTACCCTACAATGGGGAAATTTTCAAAATGTGTTAACACTCCCCGTCACGCGGCTCTATTGTCGGCATTGACGCAAGCAAACTACTCGCTTTTCGGCACCGCAATAAACATAGGCGGCGCCTTTGACATAGCGTAAAGGTAGCCGCCCGCTTTGATTCAACTCGCCGCGCGGCACGTGTCGGTGGATATATCCTGATCATGCATTATTATTTATTATTACGACAGGTCAGTTTCGCGAAGACATTACTTCCGAGTGGTCGTACCGTTCTGCTCCGCAAAATGTCGTATTCTACAAATAGTTTTCATAAAATTATGTGACAGTGAAGCAAAAATGCGTGTGCGGATTGTTGCGCTTAAAGCGGATACGAGTGTATTACAATCGGTGCGGGACAACCTAGTGCGACGCTGTGAAGCCTGTATTTCTGACGGTGGCAGAAATATGGAACAACATCTTCGCCACAACCATCAAATTAGTGTCCTTATTGAGTGACCTCATACTACCAAATAAAAAAGCTACTTGCAGAGCTACCAAGAAGTCTCAGTTTCGTACAATTGACACATTATTATCTGACTAATAAGTACCGGGGTCAACTGGGGTCATGACTTCGCTACCTGCGAGTGCGAGCGCCGGCGCATCTCCGCGCCTCCCGCGCGTCCGGTCACCGCCCCTTGGGATTACCATGTAAGCTTTTTTAATGTAGCGAATTTTGTATTTTTTTTTCATGAGGTAATTTCTTTCTAATGTTTCATGAAAATTATTACACAAATAGAATCTTATATAGATACATAATAACACCTTAATGGATCGGATAGGGTTTTTATAACATATTGTATATAGATTGGTCTATAGGTTCTTGTTTATCAGATACGATCTTGAAATGCAGCTCTTAAATATATTTTTGGACTTATTATATAATATGTTTCAAATTTATTTAAGGTATAAAAACACAACGGGAACAGCGGACAGTGATAGCGGGGCGACAAGTATTAAATGTGCGTAACTTGCATTGCCATCATTTCCAGCAAAAGTTTGTTGTATAATACCTATTGGCTAATGCAAAGGCTGGGTGTTGTCAGTACGAATGAGCTAACTCGATCTAACTCGATTACTTTTGCTCGCCGCAGGACTTTGATGATTGCCAAACCGCCGACCTTTGCTTGATACTGGATAATATTAACAGGAGACTTAAATAAAAATACTCTTGAATTATCAAATAGTACTAAAAATCTAATGGACAGTAAAAAAATATAATTTGACATTACACATATCTGAGCCAACTAGACTAAAATCTTGCATTGACCACTTAATTAGTAACATTGACGACGCTTTTTCCGAATTACACAATTTACATTTATCTAACCATAATACTTCACAAATGTTACATATACCAATCTAAATTAAAAACGAAAACCCAGTTCATTATTTTATAAATATAAGAGATTAAAGCTTTGACATTTTAAATAAATTTCGGAACCACTTAAAGGTGTCTGTCTCTAAGGTCCTAAACGAATCTGATATTAACAAGGCGATGCTTACATATAAACCTAACTAGCATGTATGATTTATGCTTTCCCAGGAAAAAAGTTAAACTATCATGTAAATATAAAAAGCCAAATTGGATAACTAAAGGACTAATAAAAAGTTGCCAAACGAAAAGAAAATTAAGATACGAATACTACAGAGCAAAAACCACAGTCAAAAAGAAAAAATATGCAATCTACTCAAAATTACTTCGTAAATACTTTAGTATATCTCAAAAATTATATAATCAGAAGCTTATAACTAACGCCAAAAGCAAATGCAAGACGCCATGGAAAATCATTAAAAATAAAATAATTAATAATCCAACTAGTATAGCTAACGAATTTAACAATTTAGTCTGGCTTCTCAAGTTTTGAGTCGTTCGGTAGAACCGTTGCAGCGTTGTAGGTACAGGAAAACTAATTAGTCAGACAGCGTTAGATACCGCAAATTTTATAGAAATAATTAAAAACGTTTTTGATGCTTTAAATAGCAAAAAAAGAATATTACAAAAAATCCATTTAACTGCGCTATTACAATTTAAATAAGTCCTGCACGGAAAGCTTTGATTGATGCCAAAAAAGTATTTAAAAAATTAAAGAAAATAAAAATATATATGGGTTACTGCTACCACTATTATTACGAGACCACCAAGTTTTAATAGCTTCTTCCAATCTATTAAAGCGCACGTGTAATTCGCACAATTTTTAGAAGTAACTTAGTTAACTCGCTAATTAACACATCACAATCAAAAAATTGTTTGGAAGATGATGATGTTTTATAGAGTAAACAGAATTTAAAGAATCACAAATAGAACAAGAAAAAGAGGAAAATGAATCAGCATCATTCGCTATAATAGAAGGACCAATCACTAGCATTAAAAAAAATGTGCAGATGGAAATTCGTATTAAAAAGCTGAGTTTGGAGGAATGTTTTATTGTATATTTTGCTGGGTACCTTGCCAAAAAACGGATCGAGACAAATCAGTGTAAAAATTGTAAAAGTCCCTAATCAAATATAATGAAGAGTTAACAGACCAAAATAAACGGTTGATTGTCAATAAAAAATAGGCCACCCAAACCCAGGCCAGTACAGTAACAAACTATTTGCACCGCAGGAAGAATTAATTAAATTTGTTAAATTTTCACTCAACATATTTCAAGCATATTTTGAAAGTTTAAAACACTCAAAAATTTAAAACAAAAAATTTGCGAGTGCATTCAGCGAAATGTTTGTAATAGTTCTATTTGTGCAGCATATAAAGATAACATAATTAATCATCTTCTTCTAATAAAAATTTATGATTACTGTAAAATGCATAAAAAAATGTATTAGAAAACAAGAAATATATGTGTTAAAAAAAATTTTTTTTTCTATTATTTCCCCATAAATTCAAGTGTTTAGACATTAATTTGTTGAGACTGGTTTAGCTAAGAAAAGGTGTTACAAAAGTACAAACCTAAAAACAAGTATTTTTTGTCTCGTACTTTCGAAAAATTGCATACTTCAGGTAGTACTTATCATATATTTTTAAAATTCACTGTGCATTTTTTAATTTTACCATTGTAATTATTTGATAAGACAGCCGACATAACTGGGATACGAATAAGAGATCTATATGCCAAATTTTAAGAGAGTATAGAGATACACATACCTAAGAACCTAACGGGACCACAAAGAAGAAGCTCAATGTTGGACTTTTAAAACTCAGGTCTCAAAACAAACATCTCCTTATCATATACCTACAATACTGTTTTCAATTGTAACCTATCAAACTCCTATGTAACTTAGGCAAAGGATGGTATTACATTAAGATATTTAATCTTAATTATTTTTTTAGGTTCTTGCCTCTATACAGTTTTTTGGCCAATGGAGGCTATCAGAGGCAGATTGGCCAAGACCTCTCTCTGTGTCAAGCTCAGACCACAGTGAGCAGCGTCTTGGACCAAATTCTAAAGTCCATATACAGGGTGTAAAAAACTAAACGCAGACCCTGAAATTACGCAATCTGAAAAGCAAACCAAGCCATATTACAAAATATTATACTTGGGAAATGATTTTTATTTAAGGGACTCAAAAAAATATTATAATTCGTAGCACGCAATGTATAGCAGCCGTAGCGTAAGCCACTGCGCTGGAGATGGCTGCTAAGTTCAAAAGTCGTCCACGCTGAGCCGTACATTGCGTATTGTAATTAATAAAGCCTTTTTGTGAACGAAATAATAAAAACAAATGTTTGTATGAAGAAAAGTTTTTAAGTATCCTTTGACAACAGTTTTTGTAATAAAATGGAAAACAAAATTGTGACTTTTACCCTCAATATCTTCGAAACCAGCTGTTTCCCAGGTATGGTCCTAAAGAGAAAAATGATCCTAATGATGGGGACAATACGTGGTTTTCGGATCTGCGTTTGGTTTTTTCACACCCGTTATACGTGAGTTACACAGAAAATGTTTAGAACTGGCCAGTTAGAAACATTGCTAGTAAAAACTTTTTTTGAATTTCAATTTTAGGTAACCTAATGTAGTATATTATTGCATTCATTTGTCATTTGTTTTTGTGAATTGGTCAATTGGCGGCAAATCTAAAACGTTTTAGATTTTCGGAAGAGATTTGAGAAAATTTTCGGTTAATGATTTATTATGACATTGGTTGTGGGCTTACTCAACAACAAAGCTTGCAATGATAGGCTGCGATTAGCATTTCTCAATGAAGCCCCATCTCGTGCCACTATTTACAATTGGTTTAACGAGTTTAAGCGTGGACGTAGCAATCACAATGATTATCCGCGTGAGGGACTTTCTTTAACAGCGAGTTCTGACGATAACATCTGTGCTGTGCGACGCATAATAAAGGAAGATAAGAGTGTGACCTATCAGCAGATATGGGCAAGCCTAGGTATTGATATGATTCTAGTTCAAAAAATATTACACGAACATTTAGGCGTCAGGAAGCTTTGTACCAGATGGATTCCCCATACTTTAACCGACAACCAGAAACACCTTCGCATAGGCTGGTGTCACGTGTGATCACAAAGGTTAGATAAGTTCAACGGCGGTGACTCAAATGCTGTATTTGACATCGTCACAGGTGATGAAAGCTGGATATATTGCTACGAACCCGAAACCAAAAGACAGTCAGCTCAGGGGGTGTTTCCTTTTGAGGATCGGCCAATTAAGGTAAAGAAAGGAAGAAGTCAAGGAAAAAAGATGATTGCCTCATTCTTTGGTCGGAAAGGTCATTTCGCGACAGTTATGCTAGAAGATGGAAAGACTACTGAGAGTTACTGCAGACTGGTATGACAATCGCTGTTTGCCTGTTGTCTTGGAAAAAATTCGACAGCAGCGGCCTCGAAGCAGGATCCTCCTTCACCACGACAATGCTTCAGCGCACTCCGAAAAACGGACTGTTGAATATTTGACTATGGCAGGTGTCGAGATAATGAGTCATCCGCTATACAGTCCTGACCTGGAGCTCTGCGACTTTTATTTATTCCCAGGAACTAAAGATAAAATTCGCTTTACGAGCCCTGAAGATGCGGCGAAAGCGTACGAAAATGCTAAGGAAGAATAGACCGCGGACTGCTTTTCTCAGTGGTTCCATCGAATGCGACGATGTGTACAATTAAAGTATTGGCAGCTTTCTGCATTAAGCCTTTTTCATTTTCTTAACTTTTTCAGTGTTACCTAGGTATCAAGTACTTTATCTATGTTGATGTTGATATACTTACTACAAGATATGATATAAGTAATCAGTTTAGGATTATAGCACTGATTGATTTCTGTATTATTAATACTCCTATAATATATTAAAAAAACTTTTACAGACTCTTGCCTGAATGGGTCTATTTTCCTGCAAGTGAATATGCCCGGAGGAGTATTGTTGAGGGTTTTGCACAAAAATATAGGGTGCCTGGAATTCTGGGTCTCATTGACTGCACCCATGTCAAAATTTTCCCTCTACCTGCGCCAGACCAGCACAATATAAAAACCTCCGAAAGGGCGCGCACACACTTAAGTGCAACTGGTAAGAGAAACTAATCCATAAATCTTCATATTTGTACGAGTAAGTTGAAGCTTATCATAACAGAACTTGGACTGCGCCCTGTTTTCTGTGACTCCTTACGATTTGGCTGTGTGGTTTATCGGACCAATAATAGCAGGAAGAACATCGTTTAGTAACGAAGAATATGCAGATATTATTTTTTATTACGGAGCTGCGAGAGGAAACGCTGAACAAGCTCGTCGTGAATATAGCGAAATATTCCCTAATCGTCGACTGCCTGATGCCCGCGTATTCTCCCGAGCATTCCGACGGATGCGAGAGCGCGGAACCGTCGTAAGATAAAGTTATTATTATTAAAGCATGTTCAAACCAGAGATTTATCCATACAAAATGTAGTTCCTTCCTGTACAGGCCGCTCTACATTACTGCGCTGCCGCTAGTTTCCAAACAATTTTTTTTTTCTTGTTTTGGTTAATATTAAACTCTTCGAGTCCATTGGTAGTGACCTTCTTCAACATTGTCCAATACCTGAGTGTAAGCTTTGCGCTTGTCTCCGGGATTGTCGGAGGACATCAGTTTCCTCACATGTCGGTTCTAATCTAGATAGGCGATCAAATCTGGGATCCTGAGATAGAATATTTCTTTAGCTATTGCAAACTTCTTAACGAGTAGATATGCATCCGACAAAATGGCAGCCTCTTCTCCAGATCCTGAGAAAGTAATTCCCAAATCCCTTACAGAAAGAAGACCATAGTTACAGATGTACTGACCTGGTTCTGTGATCAACTCGACGGGGTGTTCAGTCTCTCTGTCCTGCATAGAAGATAAACATCTCGGAGTGTGTGACGGCACGCTTACCGCCTTTGCTTGAACATCTTGCAAACTGTAAAGCAATTGCTCTACGCTAGACGTACATTTGGTCATGATTTCAGAGGACTTATTAAAGGTGCGGGTTGTCTCATCCAAGGTTGTATAAAATGCATGCACTTGAGCTCGTGATTCGGCCTCTCGAGCGGCTAGGTTGTCAGTTAGAGTTGACAAGCCCGACATTAGGGCATTCACATTAATCGAGGTGACTGCTGTCACTGCAGCCTCCATGCCACTGATAGCCCCAAATAGTGCTCGAACTCCCCTTCTACATGAAGCCGCCAAGTTCATGGCTAACTGACGCTTGCCGGGACCTGCTCGGGACTCAATCCCTTTCAGCACGATGGAAGGGTGAGGAAGTTGCTGGCCATAGACACTAGACCCCAGTGCACCTAGATGGTCTGTGATCTCATCACTAAGAAGAAGCCCTCGAGAGAACTCTCGCTCAAGAGCTTCTAGAGTGCTTTGTATGGCAGGATCATCATGACATCCCGGGTGGGAGGTCTCGGAGCTGCCTGAGTGCCCTGTGTGCATCGAATAGTTCGGGTGCAAGGGGGATAGATGTAGGCCCTCCTCTTGCTCCAATGCTGTAGTTGCAGCGTGCAGTCTCGCCATCTTCCCCTCTTCTCTTAAGCTTAATGGTCTATCAATTGTCTTTTCGAACTGATCGCTGCGGGTCAGTGCTGAAAGAGGAAGACTTTCGAGGGTCCCCTCTTCTGGACACTCGATGTCGTCGTCCTCTGTCCCTGAGACTCCGCTGCCCTTTTCATCTGAAGTGTCCTCGGCGTCTGAGCTGGCAAACTTGTATTGCTCCATTCCAGTGTCTGGTTCTTGAGGCTTGTGAAGCGTGAATCAAGTTCTGTGCGTGCAGTCTTGGATTAGTGTATTATTTTCATATTACAATATGCGCTATAAAAATGTTTTGTTCTAGCGCTTTTGATAATTGTCCAGCTATAATAATAAACCTTTCTTATCACACTTATTAACGTGCCCTTTAAATTGTAAGATTGCAAAACAAATGTCGCTGTCCATACAATTAGTCAGTGCAAAAACTCACAGAGATGGGTGCCATAAGTCATACAAGTAAGATAACGGATATCACTTCCTCTCTCGCACTTACGCGTCTTAAGGATGACGTCACTAAGTTGCAGTGAAGTGCGCTATTATGTTTACTATTTTTTGTCGAAATCCATGGATTTTGGTAGCTTATGTAAGAATTTGTATTGTGCGGTCATTGTTAACGCACATTGCACTATGTCGACAGACGCATTCCTAGTAGAGAAGTGATTCATGTTATGGTCAACCGACGTGAGTCTTTGCGTGGAGCTACACCAAAGTAAACAATAGGCATTGTAACTTAATTTAAAATTGTTTTCAGGTGACGCAGGTAGACCTCGACTGGAAGTCGGGGACGACGAAGAGGAAATTTTAAGTTATTTCCAAAGAGACCCTGCGCTGTCTACACGAATGATAGCTCGCCGTATCGGACGCTCTCAATGGAAGGTGTGGTACACTCTACACGAAAATGACTTCCATCCTTACCATTTAAGAAGAATGCAGTTTTGCAGATTTTTATTAAATGCGGACGTTGAAGATAGAAATTTTCTTAGAAGAATTTTATTGACTGACGAGTCCAAGTTTGTTAAGGACGGCATTACGAATTACCGTAATGCTCATTACTAGAACACTCCAGTAATGAGCATTATGGTAATTCGTAATGCCGTCCTTACGTACACACGTGCCATGGGTAATCCACACCTAAAAAGACAAAAAGGTTCCCAGAGAAGATTTAATTTGAATGTGTGGATGGGTATAATTAATGACCGCTTGATTGGGCCACATTTCCTACCGCAAAACCTCGACGGGGTTGAATATGAAAATTTTCTGAGGAATGTCTTTTATGAATTAATGGGAGATGTGCCGCTAGAAACGAGGCAAAACATGGTATTCATGCATGATGGCTGTCCTGCGCATTTTAGGCTAGCTGCGAGAAATTGGCTAGACCAACACTTCCCCGACTGATGGATAGGTAGAGGTGGTCCAATACCATGGCCGGCAGGTAGCCCCGACATCACACCCATGGACTTCTTCGTGTGGGGTCGAATGAAAACTTTAGTTTATTCCACTGACGTCCCTGTACCAAACATTGAAGACTTGCGCAACCGAATCATCAACGCAGCGCAGGAAATACAAAGGGAGGTAACAGACTCAAGGGTTGTGAAAACGTGTGTCGTAAGAAGAGCACGAGCTTGTATTAGGAATAATGGTGGGCACTTTGAAAATGAACTGTAGTAAATAGCTTTTTTTTCAATAAATTTATTCTTCAATAGTTTGGTTTTTTCTTTTATTTTTATTATTAGTCTTATCTTGATGGTTCCTTAACCGATTTTGTATTTTAATATCTCATTTGAAAGGGAACGAAACGTAGAAGTTTTTTAAATTATTTTGTACGTAATAATAAAGAGTGACTTTTTAAAGAAAATTGGTGTTTTATCAGCCTTCGAAGTACTTTTTTTACATTTTCTGTTTTGTTTAGCAGTTTTTGCATAAAACAATGACAGTTACAAAGATTTAACAATTAATATTACCTGTTTAGAATATCTTTGTTGCAAAACAAAACAAAGTAGGTCAAAATCATTTTTTTTTTAGGATTTACTACTATTTGAAAGTTTTTAGGATGATTTTTTGGTTATACTCTTTAAGTAGGAATATCATGGAAACGGTTAAATAAGGACGGTAGGTCTAATAGTGATATCTGTCAGAATAACCCTAGACTACCTCCCATTAACGGCTCCGCCACTAATTTCCAGTCACCCTGTATAATATAAACAGAATAACCATTTATTTTTCTCCTTAGTCCAATCACAGGTGGAACCCGCACGCCTAATTAATGCATATTTTAATTAAAATAGGAAAAATAAATATTTACATTTTAAGCTTGAACGTTTTCAACTGGTTGCATATGTTTATGTTTTATATTGTAGAGCTCATTGATTTTATACATGTTTGACATTCAAAATTTTAATTTTACATTATAATTAGTTTCTAATTTTAACATAACTCCGTCCGTATTGTGCATGATGTGGCCGCCTTAAGAAGATTTTTACATTTTATAAGTTTCACCTATAAGAATTATATAAGTAATTTACCAATGTAAATATTCCTGACAGTCCAAATTAAATAAATAAATAATTAAATATAATATATTCCTGCGATCAATTTGCGTTGTACAGATGTTCAACGTCTGACGACTGCGAAGAAAGTTTGCTGAAATTAATAATATTTAAGTTTTCATTAAAAAATATCTCCTCTATCCTCTAGAGACTTGGCTCATGACGCCAGTACTGCAAGCTGAACCTGGGTCGCCAGAGCAGGGATACACTGACTGGCACTGCCAGGTTCGCAACGCAGTGGAGCGGACCATGGGTACTTAAAAGGGAGTCTCCGGTGCTTAGGCATTGACAGAGTGCTACACTATGCACCGGAGAAAGCTGCTGAAACTGTATATGCTAATTGCATCATATACAATACAATCAAACATTTCCGGTAATTTTAAACATTAATTATGTTGTTATTATTATGATCTAACCATAACATAATTATTTTTTGATCGTGGTGGATTAAAATTATATTTTTATTATTTACAGAGTACCACTAGAGGAGGTGGAGGAGAATAATCGTCCCCATCTCAATTCACAAGTGGAACCCGCACGCCTACTCAGAGTCGCCCGAGCTCGTAGGGAGCAATTAATTAATGCATATTTTAATTAAAATAGGAAAAATAAATATTTACATTTTAAGCTTAAACTTTTTCAGCTGGTTGCTCCGGCGTACCTCGGAAACCAATTAGGAAAAATGATAAAATAAGACAAGTAGACAAAGGAAAACAACCACTTTCTATGGAGCTTTGGTACTGATGTGAAGTTATTTGATGTACATCAACAAAACTTGTGCTATTATATACCTTATAATACTAGTATATTAACAGTTTTTACTTAACTTTGATATCTAGTGGCAACTTCGAGATATCTTAGTTATACTAATATCACCTTGCGCCATAAAAAAGCTGTGCGCGATTTTAAACACTGAGATTAGATACTACTTTAAAGTGAATAATTGTCAGTCATCATAACACTCATAACGATTAATTTTGAATGCTCCGCGGGCAAAAAGGTCAGTACGTACACGATTTATTCGTTTAGGCTATACCTAGATTATGGAGGTAGGTTTAAATAATAATTTAAATAATAGAAATAAAACACACAAAAACAATTAATTTGCTTTATTCTTCGTTTTCAATATCTTCCCTCACAATAATGCTATCAAGGTGTGGCTGGCGCATTTACATTTCGGTGCCGTGCCCATCCCAAATACCAAACTACCGTCATTACGTGGGCACAGCATCCGAGGGTTCTTTTACCAACAATGCAGTTGCAATAATAGTCTTTTATTAAATTGATGGTGTCATTGAGGGTATCTGGGGCTTGACTTAATAAAATATACACAAAACAAATACACACTTACACTTTAATCTCAAAGAGGGTATTATTACTACATCCCAAGATGGGAGTTTGTATTGTGGTAGCGAATTGATAGTTTCAGTATCTAAAAATTTAAAAAGATGATGATGAATCCATATGCGCTCTTTTGCCCAAATTTGTTTTAAGGAGAGTTCACATAATAATTAAGGGCATCCCCACTCAATCGATATCATGGTTGAACAAAAATGTTGATAAGCTTCAAGAAGGATATCATGCCTATACAATGTTTCAAACTTCAATATTTGAGGTCAGAAAGGCAGGTGATTGTTGGTACGTCACTATTTTCTACATATCTGTGCCGCCATGTTTTTTTCTCTCTCGCGTTGCGTGCTAATGTAAATGTGCTTCATAAATAAAATACTATTAAACAGAAAGTGTGTTTTGAAATCTTATTGCCAACAAGTGGTAACAGAGCGTAGTTGTAAAAAGTGTACTATGAAAAATGACACTACAAAACCAATCTACATACCGCGTGGAAGCGTTAAACAAAAATAATTACGATACGTACAGGCAATATTAATAAAGAATGATTTATGGGGCTACATAAATAGAGAGAAAACGCTCCCAAGCACCGCGTCAGTCGACGAAGTTAACCAATACAAAAAAGGTGAGTTAATGGCTAATGCTGAATTAATGTTGCTCATCACGCCATCAGAGCTAAAGCAAATAAAAGGACGCGATACGGCAAGTTATGTATGGAACAAGTTAAAATCCATATACAACAGCACAGATCCTGCAAGAAAGGCCACATTACTAAAACAATTAGTCCTTAAAAAGGCAACCTCAAATGAAGACATACGAAATCACCTTAATAATATCATTGATATAGTAGATAAATTAGAAGATATGGATGTGAAAATAAATCCTGACTTACTAAGTATAATGATGTTATATAGCTTACCACCAAGATTTGAAAACTTTCGCATTGCAATTGAATCAAGGGATACATTACCTAAACCCGAAGAATTAAAAATAAAAATCATAGAGGAGAATGAAGCGAGAAAAAATACAAGTTTAAATACAGATGATTCAAGAGAAGGTCGATTTTATACTAAACAAAAATACTGTAAAAAGTGTAAGAAAAAAGGACATACATTGGAAAATTGTTGGTATAATAAAAATAATAAAAAGCACACAGAGGAAAAAGTTTTTATGTGTTTTTCTGCAACATCCAATGATAAATTTGGAAAAACTGAGTTAAAAGCTACTAAAGAAAATGGGCTATATTTTATAAAAAGTAATAGTCATTCTGCCCATAATGCATCTGAAAAGTTGAATGACATCATATCATGGCCCAAAAAGTTAGGCCATTTAAACGAACATGATTTAAACTATTTAAAAAATTACGAATTGATTAAAGGCATCTAGTAACAATTATCGATAGGTGTACACGATGGCCGGAAGCTATACCAACTTGTGATATAACAGCTGATACAGTTGCTAGAGTCATATTTAAAGAATGGATTTGCCGCTATGGATGTCCTATCAAATTGACAAGCGACCAAGGTCGTCAGTTTGAAAGTACCTTATTTAGTGAAAGTAACGGCAGTCGAACGTTGGTACCGCTCTCTAAAAGCAGCACTTTCGGCTCGTCTTAATGCTTGCGATAGCACTTGGGTTGACCAACTTCCTATAGTTTTACTAGGACTTAGAGCAGCCAGTCGTACTGACTCCGGTTTTAGCGCAGCTGAAATTACATACGGCCGTAACTTACGTCTACCCGGCGAATTTTATGACTCTAGTACAAATAGGTATACTAACGATAGTTATAGTTTAGTCGAGAAGATTCGCGATTCAATTAAAAAGTATAAGCCTGTAGTTAAATCGCATAGCAACTCTCGATCAAAGAAAGAAAAGAAAGAAAGAAACATTTATTTGCCACACATTAAACAATCACACAGAAACATTACAAATAAAAAAGTGTCAAAAAGGACTCCCGCTCAGCATATGTCGTGGCTGCTTAAGGCTTGCCACGACGCTGATATTCTGCGGGAGCTCATTCTTCGTGCATTCGGACCTTAAAACGGCTCATGCGCAAAACGTCTGTTTCGCAAAATGTCCCCTGGTCGCAAAACGTCTTTTTCGCAGAATGTCTCTTTCGCAGAACGTCTCTTTCGCAGAATGTCTTTTTCGCAAAATGGCTCTTTCGCAGAATGTCCATTTCGCAGAATGTCGCTTTCGCAAAATGTCGCGCCAGGGACTTAAGAATAAAATTGTGATTTTCAAAACAAAATCATTTATTAAAATTATAGAATAATAATGTAGTCAAAACTTTGGTACCTACTTAAATTTACTTAAGTATCAGTATATAAACTTGAAAAATTTTTTTTTTTTGAAAAATTTTGTCTCAGGCGGGACAAAATTTTTCAAGTTTATATACTGATATTTTAAGTGCAATTAAGTTGCTAAAATATCAAATAAAATTACTTAAGTATTCCAAATAAAAAAAATATTTTGATACAGTTAAAAATAATAAATTGGTACAATTTAAAGTTCGGTGATGGCAATACTTATAATATAATATCTGAGGGTAGTTAGAAAAAAACTAGATATATGTGTCATTCATTATTGCCGGGTTGTGTTTTGTCTACTTTTAATTGAAAACAGTTGTGAATTTAAGTTTAAACATGGATCAAGAAATCGAATACATTCGCAATCAAAAAGGACATAGAACACTTATACATTGTGAGCACAGATATCAGAAGAGCAAAACAAATAAAAGTGGAAGTACTTTCTGGCGGTGCATAAATAGGCGAGACTGTAATGCGTCACTAACACTAGACAAAACAGGCAAAAATATCATTAAACTGAAATCGGTGCATACATTTGAGTCTATGGAATTTAAAAATATTATTAAAGAACACAACATTATTAAAACAAATTGTTTGCAAAGATTTTCGCCCCATACAACAAATTTATGAAGATAATGATAAAAAAATTCGTAAAAAAATACCTTATAGTGAACACTATCAAATTCCTACGTTTAAATCAATTAAAGACACGTTATATAGGGCACGAAAGTCTTATTTGAACGTGGATCGACTACAACGTACCAGTACCGAAACTATAATTGTATCAGAAGTTTTGGGTAAAAATTTCCTTATTTGTGAAGATGGCTAAGTGAAAAAATTTTGGTATATGCAACACGATTAGTAAAGAAGATTGTGAAGAAACCCGGATCCTATTTTGCAGATGGCACGTTTATGTCAGCTCCGCCACCTTTTTATCAGTTTTATGTCTTACATTTGGACATTGGATCTACAAAAAAGTGTACAAATATAATCCCAGTAATTTACACATTGCTTCCCAATAAATCCCAAGAGACATATATGCGGCTGTATAACATATTAAAAGAAAAATTGGGTATAATTATTAAAACATTTAAGAGTGATGAAATGGCGCAAATAAACGCTTTAAATCAGTATTTCCTGAAGCAAAAATAACAGGATGTTATAGACATTATAACGCAGCAATATGGAAACACGCAGAGAAAAAAGGATTACTGCGTACACGGGAAGGGCGAAATATTGCAAGAATAGCTGCAATAATACCACTGGTACCGGCTGATCAAATCCCTGCAGCTTGGGGGTACATTTTAAGTATAGCTCCAGATACACAACAGATGAACCAGTTTAGACGTTATTACGAAAACCAATGGTACCCCAAAATGCCACCATCCTTACTAAGTTGCGCCCACCAACGCCACCGCACAACTAACGCGTTAGAAGGGTGGCATCGGCGTATAAATGCAGGCCGCATACCAAAAAAGCCAATTTTATTCATATTTATAGATAAACTGCGAAAAGAAAGTAAATATTGGAACATAAAAATAACAGATAATTTAATAACAGAAAAAAAAAACAAAAAACAGACAGAAGAAAGATACTCATCGATACCTTCAGGTTCAATTGGCGTATAAACCATTTTGGTCAAATCGAGTTAAATATACCATTTTGATCAAAATTTTTTTCTCTATCGATCTGTAAATTCGAAATGTTTAAATTCGCAAAAAAAATGTTTATACACCCTAAAAAAAGTATTGCCGAAAAGTTAAACAAAATCCATAAAAACAGTGTAAAAGCCGAGTGGTTGTTTTTGGTATTTCTGTTAAGATGTAATGACCATACGTTTTTTTAAGCCCGGGCGTAAAACTCTATGATAATTGCAAATGGTTTTTACGTTAAGAGTGTTAAGACGCATTCAAAGATTTCAATGTCGTAAGTCCACGTGTTCAGTAGGTTGTTTATAGAAGACGAGTAAGAGCGGATTGACTAGTATTTCGTTTCACATATTCTAAATAGGCCTAGGCTTATTTTGTTATTAATATGTTATTTTATTAGTCACTAAAAACGTATCGTTGATTATTTCTACTTGGAATTATTTTCATAACTACCTATATAAGGCTGTTTTTCAGGTCCAGTGCCGCTGCCTATCGACTTCGACTAAATGTGATAAATTCAAGACTTTAAAACAAAGAAAACGAGCCACACTGTACTGAAGAAAGCTATTTAAAACTTTTTGAGATGCTCTCTAATGAATTTCTTTCTTTAAAAGTACCCAAACTTTTAATTATTGCCATAAATGGTCACTTTTAGCAATAATGAAAGTTGTAAAAAGATAAATTCACCATTGAACTTCTCAAAAAACTACAAATTCCTCTCTCGAGCACACCATGGCTCTACTCCCTGTTTAGAAGTCTCAAATTCGTCACAACCAATCAAAATCAATTTTATTGGCGGCAAGAAGTACACCGGGAAAGAAGTCTTAATTTTTGCCATAATTGCATAATTATAAACTATGTAAGCTAAAATATTAATGATATAAAAAAAGCACCACATAAAATATAACTAACTACAAAAGAATTATTAGCAAGAAGTAATTTCAGTCTCTCTGCGCTGCCTGGCTGATCCGAAGGTTCCCATTACTCTGGCTGCATTGCCACATTGAATGGCAATGGAGACCTGCTGAACTAACCAGGACCCAGAGCGGGAATCATTCCCTTTCTCTCGCAACCGTCGCCCTAACTCCTTAAAAAGGTCTCGAGCCTGACTACCCCATGGTCCTGCCGTCTCAACTGCGAACGGTACGAAATCGTAGAGTGACTCTAATGCTGAATATTTAGAGTGTTTCAACTTCGCACCGTTTTCCGCCGCCGACTCCGTAGAAATGACGGTTTGTTTCAAATGAGACGCAGCAAAAGTGCTAACACACGTAGCATCCCACAAGAGACACCGACCCCTCCGCCATGGAACCAATGTAAGTCCATCCGGCCTCTTACCATCTGTCCGAAATAGTCCCGGAGGTTCTAAAATACACGGAATATTTAGTGACGTCATGGCCCTACGATTAATCTCATTAATTGAATGGTGCCTTGGAAAGCAACCCGCGCATCTCTGACAGCTTAAACCATGGTGTCTATTCTTCTCCACCATTAAACCACAAATACAGCGATGCGCTTCACACACCTTGCCCCCCAATCTTAGACCCACTGCTATTCTCAAAGAATCGTTATCGAGCAGTGTGCCCAATTGAGGAGAAGGAAAGGCATGTAACCACGCACCAGATTCAGGCCTTATGACAGCCTTCAGACGCGCCAAATCAGCTCCTCCGGCACCACTCAACAAACGAGAATACAATAGATTACAGAGGATGTCGTCCCATTCCTTCTGAACCACAAGATTTCCTGGGCGGTCATCAGCTGGACAAAGCATGGTCCACAGAAGTGAATATTAGTTTCGTCTTTTAAGTTCCAATATGTTGTTTTTTTCTAATTAGAGTTATTAAAAATTCTTAATTTTGTGCCTTAATTTTGCTACAAAATTGTAAAATAAAAACAATAAAAGAAAGTTATTTTCGTACTCTGGCAATTTTATTTTATCTACATCAACCAAATATAGTTATAACACTAAAAATATATTTCTATACATTCTCGAAACAATATAAGTGTGCTTATAGTCAACATAACATTATTTTTATACAATGTTTTATTAATTCATTTAAATAAATCACTATAATCAATGGTTGTAAAAACCAAAAAATCTACATCTATCGGTATTTACGTCAGCAATTGCAATCTCATGTTTACTTAAAATTCAAATACGACGTAAAGAGATATTTTTGTGTCCATTATAGGACGTCGTATAAACCACCGAGTGTATTTTTTAAAGACGTAAATCCAAGCTAACTTTAAAACTAACGAAGATGGGCATGTTTTGAATATTTAGATTTTTTTATCGCAAAATTTTAAGAATGTTTTCTCTTGGTCATTTTTTAATAGCTTCTGAAATAAAAATGTTATGATTTTTTAAAAAAAAAAAGTTTTTTGGCTCTCCTGAAAAGTACGGTTTTGGTTTATACGACAATTGAACCTGAAGGTATCGTCATGATTAAGATGAAGACCCCAAGTGATGTTATTAAGGACTCCCTTGGAAAACTGGATCTCGGTAACATGAAGAAAGGGGACATCGATCGATTAAGAGTTACATTAGGCTATGTTGAAGCTCACTATCAGAAGCAGATCAAGGACACCCTGGCAATCCATTCAGAGCTCATTGCATCTCCTTATCCTATAGAAACGACAAGCAGTAACGGTCAGATTATTAATGTAGGTCAACTGAAAAGACAGAGGCGTCAGATATGGAGAGCTCTTTTTTCATTCCTTCGGATAGCCCGACCGGCTGCGAGAGTTGCAGGGAAACTAACTCGGTATGGAAAGTTTCTGAAGTTTACCAAATATGCAGGATATGCAGTCTCAACCGCTATCTTTGCCTATGAACTTGCAGACATCTTTGGCGCCGTCCCTGACAAAAAATATGAAGAGCATACCCGCCAGCTAGCCGAGCTATAAGATAACCGTATAAATGATCTCATTGTGATGAAGAACATAACACTTCTGACTCTCAACTTCCAAAAAACAATTAGTGACTTATCTTTTGAGGTTACAGGAGCTATTATGAAGGCAAGGGACCAATCTGACATTTCCGTTCTTGTCTCGCAGGTATTCTCTTCTTACCTTCAACAGTTGTCCATCGGCCTTCTTCTTCTGATGCAAGGGAAGATACCCTCTTACTTTGTTTCCCTGGAAACTCAGATGAGATGGTTAGAGACTAAACTTCCCAGTTTACTCCTAACTGAAATCAGCTCGATTACGCCTCATCTGAATGTTCACCTCGATGCAATCGATAGTGAAAACAGTCAGTTAGTGTTACTAATTGAGGTCCCCCAGGTAACATCTAGTTTTCAAATTCTTAACTTTGTTGAGTGGGAACCAGAAGTCCAGAGCAACAATACATGTTATATATGGTCAGACCAATCAGGTTAAAGAAAATCCCCTCCTAATAGATCCTGATTCTTGCCAGACAAATGGGTATATTATGTGTGAGGTTGACTCTATATTAGACCATATACCAGATCTGCCTCCAAATCAAATTTGTACAAAGGTCAAGCGGACCCGGAACAAAAGGGAAATTGAAGACTTCTACTCAATGGCACGATCTCCTACCTATGACATGACCAAACTTCTAGAGAAGTCATTCGAAACGACCGAACTCAAGAAATCAACAGAAAATCAGCTAATTGAATTAACAGCCCGCTTGGATGAAATGATACAAGAGGCTAAACTCCAGAAGGAGAGAGCAGGGGTATTGACAGCGAAGGCAGAGAAAGATGAACATCTAATGCGAGTGCTTTTCTATATTTGTTCCCCTGTATTTCTCGTTGTGGTTGTAGGAATAGTGTATGTGATTATGCAATGGTACCTCAAGCTAAGGAAAGAGAGGGCGAGGAGGGATCGTCAGTGTTTTCTTTCTGCTTTGGAGAAGGCGCAGGCGGTAAAGGCTTCAAATCCTGAACATTCCTCAATTTAGTGACAGTATAAGAGCCAACGCGATTATATTATAAGAGAGAGAGTCAATCATGTGCCACAACCATATGGTGAGTATTATTATTATTAAATACAGATCAAGTAGAATATTTACTGTATTGTGCCTTATCCTTTGATATATACATTCGTATTAGAATAAGGGTATTTTAATCTAGGATATAGAAGTGCTACAGTGCTATTTTTAATTTAACATCTGAAGATGTATCTTTAGTTAAGTCCTACTTTCATAAGTATAGTTTTAACAACCACCTTTTTTATTGTTGGTTATGATTAATTACAGCGAAACTTCTACTGAATGTAACCTGATAAACTTGTTTACAATAACAGCCTGACGTGTAAGCGTCGAGGATAGTATGTAATAAGATATTGTACTAATATGTTATGTCTGTTGACTTTTAATGTAACTACTCGTAATAACAATTGTAATAAAATTTTCCCTGTTTGAAAAGATTTTAATTTTGTAAAGGGGGGTGTATTGTAGTATGTATAGTTACATATAGGTGTATGTATAGTGACCTATATTATACACACATGCCTTCGCGCAGTCGCTTGTAGAACCTCCGTACAGACGCGCGCGTGCGTCAATAAATGAGTATTAAGTGAACACGCATATTATTTGGGGGTCACCCCACCACCTTCCGATTACAGACTCCTTAATAGGAACCCTATCTCTACACAATGTAGAGATTAGGTGGCCGGAGAAATAATTTCCATGTTTGGAATTATTTAGAAGCTGTAAGAGAAGAGGCGCGTTGGACGCAGGAAAAAGTCGTGGCTGAGGAACATCAGAGAGTGGACTGGGATCAAATCCGTCGAGGAACTGTTCCGTCTTGCAATGGACAGAGAGAAGTTTGGAAAACTAGCGGCCAACCTTCCCAATTGAAGAGGCACCTAAAGAAGAAGAAGAAGAAGAGAAGAAGAAGAAGAGATTTAACAATGAGTAAAGAAAAAATTTTGAGGTTATAATTTTTCAAAAATAATTTTAGATGCAATAAAGCTTGTTTGTTTTAGTGAAATAAGTCTGAGGAGCATTGCAAGGAAAAACTTAAATCCTGCTGCGTTTAGCAAAGGTTTGTTCCAGCAGCGATATCGCCTCAACAAACCTGCATTTAATTATCTTTGTGGTATTATACAGGAAAGAACAAGTTTAAAAGCTACGAAAAGAGTATCCTTGGAACACAAAGTAAGTATACGTTCTATCTGTATCCTTATAAAAAGAATACCAACATTAAGATTCTTGGTTTGTAAAATAATAATTGTAACAGGTTCTGTGTGCTTTACAGTTCTATGCATCCGGTTCATACCAAGGCACTATTGGTATGACGAAGCATTTGGGACAAACAACAGTCAGCAAATACATAAAAGAAGTCACGGTTGCTCTCAATACTTGCAACATACTCAATGAAATAATCCAATTTCCTCAGACAAGAGCTCAACGGAACCAAATAAGACAAAAGTAGGTACTTCTTACCATCTCAAAATGTAAGTAATTCATATTTAAAAGTGACAAGAGTTTCCCGTTCTTGTTGAATTAAGATTGCAGTCTCATAGTACTTACCTATTGCTTTGTAAGATTTTTCTAGTGTGCAGTATAGGAGTGAATATTCTCTAGTTATTATTTGTTTCCTATAAATATACTAAAATTTACTAAGGGCATGGCGTGGTCGTAAAATAGAGGTACGCGCTGTACATCAACAACGCTTGGGTTCCAGGGAAGTGCTCGTTCCTTTTCCTATCTAATCCTCAATCTTACTAACCTCTATATGATGATACGTGTTTACTATTTGTGTGAATTTTCAGTGTGCATTTTCATGACTGGGTGAGACGCCATTTTGTCACGCAACCACGTGTTTCATTTTGCAATTTAATTAAACTACATATTTTACTTCTCTAGCACTAAATTTGATCAATAAACAATTTTCCTTTTTAAAAATAGCAGTTAATATTTTGCATATTTTGTTAAAGTTGCTTCTATGTTTGTTTCCTTTAAAGTTAATGGGTAATATTGCATCTTAAGTAAAACATTTTTGCCTTTTAAGTTATTACTTATATTTAAAAACTCCTTTTTGAACATTATTTTGGTTATTTACGGGTAAATAACTATAATTATTTCGGCCACGTTTCCTCCTAACCTCGATCGCATTTTGGCTTTGCTTGCTTTAAGTGTTTCATTTCTCAAATTCCAGGGAAATAAAAAAGGAACAATCCTTCAGAGTTGGACAAATGAATCATATAAAAGCAAAACCAGCAAAATCCACTTCTTTACAAAATTGACATTTTACTCGCGCCGTTTTCTTTATTGGTTTGGCAACTAAACCCAAACCACTATTGCTTCAAAAACAGCAATTTCCCGTAGAAAAATAGCCCAAAATATCACTATTCGCAAAAATAGCAACATCCATGTTTGTGAAGTGCAAAAGTAGCAATATCCGAAACGGCCAATCAGAGCGCGCCACTCAACATAAAACTAATATAGCGATTACTTGTTGTGACCCGGCGTGCGGTCTAGTGTTTTTATATTGTTTTGGTAAAATTATGACGTTTTGAAGTAAATAAACAAAAACTCTAGTAAAATGGATTGTTCCCCTCGACCAGTTCAGCTCGGAAGTGTGTTGCTCATCCCGAAAATTGGAAAAGAAATGTGGCTAAAGTTCAGAGGTTTGTACCTATCATGTATTGTTTAACCATGCAATGTTGATACTTTTTACATAATTTAAATTTACGATTGTACATTATTGATTTCTTACGTTAAATTTAATTTTTAATCTCTTTAAAATTTTAAACTACAAATTGTCGAAAAAGGGTCTCTCAGGTAGAAAACGGCAAAAAAAAAGGTCGGATAACAATGGGACGTACACCACGTGCAAGCTTTATCAGTTAGCACCGGTACTTCATTCAGTTGTTCGGTTACCTTTCTCGAAATGCTACGTGTTTTGTGATCTGTGCGCTTTTCGACTTTAAAGACAGTTTTCATTAAGTAAACTCTTTTCATCATTATGATACGATTGCGTGATTTACCGCCGTCTCATGTGGCGGAGATGCATTTCGTATGCGGATTTTGTAATGGAAATGCACGCTCCGCGGTCACAGAATACAGTCGTCGATATCCAGTACTAGGCTATCGCTCCTTCATTGCTGTGCATCGTCGTTTTTGCGAACGAGGTTTATTCCCACAAAGAAACGAGCCCAGTGTGACAGTTGACGTCGACGTAAAAGAGGAGGTTAGTACCTAGTCTTCCTACGTGACTGTACGTGAGACTAGTACGTGCTGACCCCATGACCAGTATCCGACTCCTGTCGATAAGAGTCGGTATACCAAGAATACGCATCTGGAGAATACTGAAAAGAGAAGGTCTGCATCCGTATCATTTTCGGCGTGGTTAACATCTGGGGATGTTGATTATCGCGCGAGATCCGTTTTTTGTAGCTGGATAATATCGCAACAACGAAACAAACCACATTTTATGAGAAAAAAATTGCGGACAGACGAAGCCACATTCACCAGAGCGCTTATCACCAATCATCGAAATTTACATGTCTGGGCTGCTGAAAACCCTCACGTAATTAGAGAAACATCTTTCCAGACTCAATTTTCTATTAACGTATGGGCTGGGATGATTGACGATCAACTAATCGGCCCGTTTGAGTTACCAAGCAGACTTAACCAACAGGCATATTTGGACTTTTTAACAAATACGTTACCCTTGCTTTTGGGTGACGTTACATTAGCGATGAGAAGGCGAATGCTGCTGCAGTTAGACGGAGCTCCAGCACATTTTACACGTTTCTCCGGATCTTAAACCATTAGGTTTTTATTTATGGGGGTACATGAAACAAAAAGTGTACGCTGTGCCCATAGAAAGCCGCGAGCAACTGAGGGCTAGAATTTTTGCAGCTGCAGCAGAAATAAGGGAAAATCCAGCAGAATTGCGTCGAACAACACAAAGTGTTGCCATGAGGGCCATTGCGTGTTTACAGGAGGCTTTTGAAAATTTTGAAAATTTAATTAATTAATTCTTTTGTTTTTAGGTGTAACACGTCGTTACATTTTTGTCTTTATTTTGTTTCAACAGCTCGTGCGCAGCTAAGGATTTTACTGATAACGCCATCTATCCGGCTGATGGAACACTATAGGTGCAACTTTGTGTCTGTCATCCCACAATTCCTTTTTTTATCAAATAATTTGAATGTGGTCATTTTTTTATATTATTATATTAATAGTCAAATGTCTATTTGTGTTGACGTTTTTATGTAGTTTTCTACTATTTTCAGGGCTGAGTAGTTTCCTGCGTTGTTTGGCTTTATGTGTCAAGTTTAACTTTTGGTTCCAAGTCGTGACATGAAACGAATAAAAAAAAAATTACTTGTCATAGAGGGGAGAAGTTTGATTACTATAAAAGCGGACGCCATTTCGTGGCCAGCTCTTTTTCACATTCTTTATTTTGTCTTCAAGGTTATTATCTTGATGGTGCGCAAGCATGCCAATATGTTAACATGCATGTAGGCATGAAAAAGCCAAAATGCTTCATTTGTTTTAAATCTATTTTCTCTTCAATTTACATTATTATGTTGATGGATGTGATTCTGAACCTGATTGAGGAGGGCATTGTAATTTAATATGTTTGCCGTCAACGGCTCCAACGCAGTGTGGAAATTGCCTTGATCCTCTTGATCCGGGCTGATGTGATAATGCAGAGGGCTTTTAAGGTCGTACCACTAATTTCATTATGGACCTTTAAAGGAGTGATCGTTATTTTTGGATTAGTTTGAATCAACACAGGGTTTGAATTTGAAACAATGTTCTATTATTTCTTTCCGGTTCGTTCAGACTGAATTTATTTAAATTAATTAAAACCCATCTAATGCGGGCTGATTTAAAGGTGTGATCGGTATTGTCGGATTAGATTTGTATTACTGTCGGAGTAAGATTTGACACATTTTCAAAAGGGCCCAACGCAAGCATTTTAGCTTAATCAAGTAATTTTCTACTTTGGTGGATTATTCGTTAAGTTGTAAAAATTAAATAATATCAAATAATTATATTAAGTGTCTATAGGCTCAGTCGATTCCGGGTTGCATAACAATTCAGATTAATTTTTGAAAGATATCTATTTGAACATCTACGTACCTCTAAAATAATCAGGTTTACTACTATCATCACAACGTACGGTCCTACTATATCTAGACGATCACACTGCCAAAATATTTATTTTACTGTTTATTTAACGGGGTCATTATTACGAAGTTTAAATTCGTCAGGAGGAGGGTTTGTTACAGTGACTTAAGAAAAAAAAGTTACTGAACTTTGTTTTTAAGTTTGTTTTGTTGTGTTACTGTGAGGAACGGTATGTGTTTACATTTCTTTCGGTACCGAAAGCACATGAAGAGAAATTACCATGAAGTAAGTATTCAGGTAACACAAGTTTAAAATCGATATTACTTATGACACGACAAGTACCTATTTATTTTGTTCTAAATTCCACAAAAATGTTACAGTTCAAATGAGATTCTAGACTCCATTTGTCGTCAAATTATGTTTGTCAAAATACTGTGACTGATAAGAAATGCATGTAATTTTGTCATAATATCGTCTAACAAGTAGAACAATCTAGTTTTGTAACATAAATTAACTATTTTCATTCATAAATGTCGAAAAACCGGGAATAATAACCTTATTATGTAGCCATATTGACAGTTGGTAGCTAAAGTACGGTTAGCACAAACATTTTCTCAAAAAAGTTGAAGATGAATAAAAATGAGAGTCAAATAAATTATAACTTTTTTCTTATTTGTAACTACTGTGTGTGTACTTTTATTTGCTATAGGTACTTTATAATTTATGGTGTTTTTATTAGTGTACATTTTTATACAAGTTCAACAAAAAATATATTTCATACTACTGGATAATATTTTATAAATGCACTGAAGGAAAAAAAATATGCTGTATATAAAAAAATATTTTTTTATTTACATTTTCGTTTTTATACTCGTACTATTATTTTTCGTTCCATATAGTTTATTATTTATGCTTATAGATTAGCTAGACTTCGATCAACATCGCGATCGCAAGATCGATCGTGGTCGGTGACACCGCGCCGGCCCACTTCGCTCAGGACATCTGCAGCGAGGCGGGCCCTTATAATGAGCCTGTTCATGGGGGCCAAAAGCAAATCCCCAGAATGTGTGGCACCACCGCCAAAAAGGCAGTAAGTACTTTATTTTTAAAAGTATATTAGGAAATTGTCTGGTGTTTATTGTTTTCTCATAGCTACCCTATAATAATTAAATCGTTTTGCAAGTTCACCCAATAAAGGCATTTTTACAGGTCCTATTTTTTCCTACCACCTCTTTGGGCCATTTAGGCCATCACGTCATTGCGGATGACATTTCATACATTCGGCCATTTCAAAATGGCGTAATGACATGTTTCGACCGCGGTCATATCTCCAACGAAATCCAGTTTTATTAGTGACATCGCTAAGGAGGTGAGTAAGATTTATTGCCCATAACTTTTGATTGTTTTGCTTTTTCGTAAATGTTAGTTATTTATACAATTAGGATAGACATTCACAACTTTTTATTTATTTCATTAGAAGTTTGAGGTTATATTAAAATGCCAAAACACGCCTGTCGGTAATTGAAGATTTTTTTTGGTTTTTCCTATCTTCGACAATTATCGAAACGTTATTTATTTTATTTTGTGCACTTTATTATATTATTAAGCTAAGCTTGTTCAGCACTCTCAATTTATAGGTCTTTTATTTAAAAATTCAAACTGCTTCCACTAACAGAGTAAACAACTATTTTGCTAATGTGGGGAAAACCCTTGCGGAACGTATTTCGAACCAAACGCACCACCAGCCAAATATACCTTCTCGGAACTTAAATACTTTTGTTTTGCTAGATACTGACGAACGCGAAATATCACAGATAATTTTGGGAATGAAGGATGACTGTGCGGCAGGCTGGGATAACATAAGTAATAAGATACTTAAAAGCTTTGTCAATATTTTAGTACCACCCCTAACGCATATATTTCAAACCTGCCTGTCAGAAGGTATTTTTCCTAAATGCCTGAAAAAGGCTGTGGTTATTCCCATCTTTAAATCAGGTAACAAAGATCTAGTCTCCAACTATAGACCTATATCGTTACTTCCTTCGATATCTAAAATCCTTGAAAAAATCATCAATAGTAGACTAGTAAACTACTTGGAAAAAAATAGATATCTGTCACCAACGCAATTTGGGTTTAGAAGTAAGCTATCCACGTCAGATGCAGTCCACAGTCTCACAGAATTTGTCTCCCAGGAACTTGGAAAAGGGAACCATACTCTAGGAGTTTTCCTCGATTTAGCAAAGGCGTTCGATACGGTGTCTGTTTCTTTACTTTTGACCAAACTTGAGGCTTTGGGGGTGAGAGGAACACAGCTAAAACTTTTTGCAGACTACTTACGGGATCGGTGTCAATGTGTGAAAATAGGAAACACCACGAGTGATGACATTCAAACCTCAGGATACGGAATCCCTCAAGGAAGTATCCTTGGCTCTACGCTGTTTTTGGTGTACATTAATGACCTATGTAATCTGAAATGCAAAAATGGCAAAATAATATCATATGCTGATGACACGGCTCTAATTTTTACAGGCAAATCCAGCGAAGAATTATATGAGAATGCACAGATAGGTTTTAATTCAGTACATAACTGGCTACACAGCAATTTATTAACATTAAATGCTGAAAAAACAAAATACATACATTTCTGCATGCGCAAACCTCACCTCAATGATACTAACTCTAAATTATATGCACACCTATGTCAAAATCCAACAATCAATGCTTGTAACTGTCCCACTATCCTCAAAACTGACACCTTGAAATATCTCGGAATCATAATTGACGAGAATCTTTCTTTCAGACCACATATTGAAAATTTAGTTAACAGAGTCCGTAAATTAATTTACGTATTCAAAAATCTTAGACCAATCTCGGACTCAAAATTGATAACTCAAGTATACCTAGCCCTATGTCAATCAATTATACAATACTGCATTACGTCATGGGGTGGAGCATTAAAGACTGTTTTGATCCCACTCGAAAGAGCCCAGCGAGCAATTTTAAAAGTTGCTAATAACCTTCCCTTTTCTACCCTACACACCTTTTATATAAATCATGTAATCTACTAACTGTCCGCCAACTGTTTATAATGCACACAATACTAAAACAACACGCAATGCTTCCTTATAATGCAGATATAACTAATAAAAGACGGAAAGATATAGTTTGCACTAAGCAATTAACTTCGAAATATATTTTTACGAATAGGTTTTTTACAACTCTGGGCCCATTTTTATACAATAGACTGAATAAAGCACTTAATATCTATGATCTCAACTATTTTAACTGTAAAATAGCCCTAACTAAATATTTGCAAGCCTTGTCCTATAATGATACAGAAGAACTACTTTTAGTACTTAAATAAAATAGATTGTTATGGTTAGTTACCTTATCTTACCTTAATTAAATTAGTATTATTTAAGTTAAATTTTATTGTTAATTTATGGCACATAAAATAAAATTCATAAGATCTTTTTCGCCTGAAGCACAGGTTCTACTTAGTTCAGGCAAAAGATACTATCTGCACTGTTTAACTTTAAGTAGGCTCATTATAATGTAATTTGATATCTTTGTATATTAAATAAACGATTTATTATTTATAATGATCGACCGCCGTGTCGATGATTGGATATCCTATACGTTCCAATGACCGACAGCCGTTGTGTCGATGATTGGATATTCTATACGTTAGTCTACATGTTCCAGTAACCGACATTTTTGCAGGCATGGCGCCTAAAAAGAATTACACGCCTCTTCAAATGGCACAGGCGGTAGAAGCAGTCAGAAAAGGTGAGAAAATTGCCACTGCTGCACAAAAGTTTGGTGTACCCAGAATTACATTACATGATAAGATTTTACGGTAAGACTCCAGTTGAATGTTCCGTGGGCCCTAAAACATATTTGTCAACAGAAGAATATTAGTTGTTAATACAAACCTTGAAGTGTTAGTGTTATTTGATGGCCAATTAGTGAAACAAATTGTTCAAAGTGAAAACAAAGTACAAAAATGTAGTAACCTTAAATTCATCGCATCGTTTGAAATACAAGTAAGTGTTTTTTATTGTGGATATTATGATTTTCGGATGGGAAATTTCATGCAGATTAAGATGATATATAATTCATTAGGTTTAATAATACAGTAATGGTAGTATAAATAAATTTTCGATGTTCTAAGAAAGTAAAAAGGGCGGGCTGTCAGATGGCTGTTACTCACGGCCATAAATCAAATGTATAGGCGTGACAATGGACGGGTTAATAAATTAAGAGTTTATCGTATTCGGTGTCTTAACATTATCTTTACCTAAGATATTTTAATTAGAACAGCTAAATATTAATGAAATGTCTTACATTTATATCTTGCTATATAGTAATAGTTTTATGAGAAGTGCGGCAAAGTGTAGGCCTTAAAAATTCTGAAATCGATAGTAATTTCCTCAATAAATTTAGGGCTATTAATTAAGCATAATCTTCTAAGATTTTTAAATGTAAGTAAGTGTCCCGTCGAAAATCATCCACCATTGCCTAATCGTCCAACAATGATGGCAGTTATTGAATCTTATGATACTTAGGTACGACATTAAAAATTTTCGCGGAGAATACTTTGAAAAGCAGTAAATACATTTTTAAATAGTAATGTTGTCACTTCCTTGATTCCCGAAATTTTCAGTGCCAGCCTCGTATTTAACCGTTACCTACAGGGGAAATACGGACACTAAGAGTTTTGTTTTTTTAAGAAAAAATATGTTTGTTGATTTGATACTCATAGTTTTTTCAGATGATTTTGCTAAGTAAGGACCAAAGTTTAAAAGTTAATAAAGACAGACTGATAACCTTTGATACCGTATCTTTTATTGAAGGGATCCCTTAAGTGTCCGCAATATCCCCACTCTCCCCTAATATTGAAATTAAAGAAATAGAAAAACGTTTAAAAAAATGTGAGGAATTAAATACAGAGTTTAATCTTGTTCAGTTAAGCATTGAGGAATGTTGTGATAGTCATTCTGAATTAGATAAACAAATTGAAGAAAGCGAAACTATCGAGTCTGATATTATTTACACTTCATCATTTTTGCAAGAATTTTTAGAGAAATGTAATTTTAATGCGGGTAATTGTACTAAACGAGGACAATCATCGTCAAGCGTTGTCTCTAATGGAGGTTTTCAGTCAATCAAACTGCCTACTATTAGGGGTAAAGTATGAAATTGCCGTTTTGTATGGACGAAATCGAGAAATGTCATTTTTCCAAACTAACAATTTTTTAGTTTTTTAAAAACGCCTGAACCGTTTTCCATGCAATTAAAGGTGAAAGTTAAGATGGTTATAAAGCTACGCATTATAGTATTTAAATTTCTGAAAATCAAAGTATATAATACAAATATACTTAATTAAAGCAAGAAGGTTTACTGACACATTGTAAGGGGTATTTTCAACGACTTCCTTTGAAGTAATAGGCACTAGTATTGCATTTTTTTTTTAGTCAAAAGTTACTTTATTTAGTTTTTGATACAATACAAAAAGAATTACGCAATAATATGACTAAACTTAAGAGCTATAAACAAAATAAAAGTGGGAAATAATCGGCAATTTCATACTTTAACCCCTATTATTAATTTGACAACATTTAATGGGTCATATTAAATTGGCTTGAGTTTAGGGACACATTTGAGTCATTAATTATTTCAAATGCATCTATTCCAGACATTTATAAATTCCATTACCTCCGCTTCTCATTGCAAGGTGGTGCCATTCAAGTAATAAAGTCATTAGAGGCAGAAGTAAGGTTGCGGAAAATTTATGTATTTTGTCAAAACTTAACTTAGAAAGGAATGTTGTTTAAAAATAAATATTTAAGACATGCCTCACCGGGCCACACAGAGCCATCTAGTCCCAAATTAAGCTACTATTAAGTACCCTGTCGTATGGGGTACTAGACAACCGATAAACTTACTTATATACTTATTTTTTTGTAAATACATACTTATAATACATAGAAAACACCCAGACCAGTACAAACAGACATGTTCATGCACACAAATATTTTTACTGTGCGGGGATCGAACCCGCGACCCATGGCTCAGAAGCAGCGTTAACTACCGCTGATCCAAATGGTCGTCTAAACACGTTTGTGACAGCGCAGTCTCAGTCGAATTGCATTTGGTGCTTGTGTATATCTTCGTTCCGTTCCTCTGTTGACGCCGCTCCAGGAGCGCGATGTTAAAGTACCCGCATCTGTGTACCCCGCTCCTGGAGTTCGAAAATCTCGTCAACGTTTATTTTAACCATAGTATTAGGGGTTAAAGTATGAAATTGCCGTTTTGTATGGACGAAATCGAGAAAAGACATTTTTCCATAATAAAAATTTTTTAGTTTTTTATAAAACGCCTGAACCGTTTTTGATGCAATTAAAGTTTAAAGTTAGATGTTTATAAAGCTACGCATTATAGTATTTAAATTTCTGAAATTCAAAGTATATAAGTAATACAAATATACTTAATTGAAGCAAGAAGGACAGCTTGTAAGGGGTCTTTTCAACGACTTCCTTTGAAGTAATAGGCACTAGTATTGCATTTTTTTTTAGTCACAAGTTACTTTATTTAGTTTTTGATACAATACAAAAAGACTTACGCAATAATATGACTATACTTAAGAGCTATAAACAAAATAAAAAGTGGGAAAATAATCGGCAATTTCATACTTTAACCCCTATTATATCGTTAACTGTATATTTCCTGCTCTAACTTGCACAAAGTGTAAGGAAAATAACAAAGATAGCATCAAGTCACATGTCAAGACTCTAAAACACACCTACGACGATTACAAGAGGTTTTTTTGACGGGGCGATCGATTCACCTCATCGAGGCGTTTAAAGCTTCAGGGTTGAAAAAAATTTATGGCGAAGTGTTTTTGTTATTGATTAATCTGAATTAATGTATTTTAGTTTAAATTATATAAAAAGGTTTTAAAATAATTGTTTTTTTTTTAAATTATAACGATTTTTGTACAATAAACGGAAAAAAAATCGCGTATCCCGATTTTAAATTAAAATTAATAAAATATAACAAGGCAAAACTGCAATTATACATGTTTATTAGCTTAGCTTAATTCATAACAATTCACGGATCCAACAAGTGCGAAGCAAATATCAAATTGCTTACTAAATTATTTAAAAGTATTTGGTTAAGTGTACTCGTATTTTACTGAAGGAATTCATTGTAAACGATGAACCGGTAAGTAATTCAACTAATTTAACTTAGATAAGTGATGTGTGACGTGATTTTGATTTTAAAATTCATAGTACTAAAACTGAGGGCTGTGTTTGGCACTTTTCGTAACTGTCATCAAAACTTGCGTAATTTAGACTGATGTTGTTTGGTTTAAATTAAATTAACTATGTATCTAATCAAGTTTAAACTTAAAACATTAATCTTTTCGCTAGAATGTGTAAATTCTTAGAAAAAAGAATTGAAATATGAACCGGTACTCGGCCATCCCGTAACAAGGGCGTGCCACACAGACGCGATTCATTTTAGGGGCCCGGGAGGGGAGTTGTAACAGTCGAATTAATAGGGGTTAAAGTATGAAATTGCCGATAATTTTTCCTCTTTTTATTTTGTTTATAGCTCTTAAGTATAGTCATATTATTGCGTAATTAAGTAAATAAAGTAACTTTTGACTAAAAAAAAAATGCAATACTAGTGCCTATCACTTCAAAGGAAGTCGTTGAAAAGACCCCTTACAATGTGTCAGCTGTCCTTCTTGCTTCAATTAAGTATATTTGTATTATATACTTTGATTTTCAGAAATTTTAATACTATAATGCGTAGCTTTATAACCATCTAACTTTCACCTTTAATTGCATCGAAAACGGTTCAGGCGTTTTTAAAAAAATTAAAAAATTGTTAGTATGGAAAAATGACATTTCTCGATTTCGTCCATACAAAACGGCAATTTCATACTTTAACTCCTAATATTAACGTGGATATTCCGTATTTTTCTTTTTAGAATGATTTATTTAAACATTATTTCAATGATAGTTAAGTGAACCGTCGAAATAAAAGAAGGTTCTCGTGTAATTTTTTACAGTGTTGGTTGATTTTGATGTTTCTTTAATAGTTTCTTAATGGTCCGAATTTTGTTTTTAAACGACGAAAAATATAGGTGCACGCGTAACTTCTTACAAGGTTGTTAGCCGGTTTTGACGTTTTATAGTTTGTTAACGGTCAAAATTTTGTTTTTAACCGACGAAAAATAAAGGTGCACGCGTAACTTCTTACAAGGTTGTTAGCCAGTTTTGATGTTTTATAGTTAACGGTCAAAATTTTGTTTTTAACCGACGAAAAATAAAGGTGCACGCTTAACTTCTTACAAGGTGGACCGATTTCGATTTTATAGGTCAATATGTTATAGGCGAACCACGAAAAGCTAATTTTGAGTCGGTGCCAAACAAAAAGTCAACAAAGATTATGAATCTAAGTCTACTGGGATTATAGCTATGTATTTATTACATTCTCTAGTTTTAATTACTCTTTCTTGTTTCCTTCTAGTTCCAACGCTACAATTAGAAAGAGTGGTGTACGTACACGTGGGGGTAGGGTAGGGAGGCAAGGGTTGGGGCAGTAGGAATGGGGGGTTTGATGGTGTAGGGGTATCGGGGGCTGATAGAGTTGGGTTAGGGGAGGCTGGGGTTGAGGAAGTAGGCGTTAGGGGGGCTAGGGTTGAAGGAGAAGGCGTTGGTGGGGTGGAGGTTGAAGGACTAGGCGTTGGGGGGGCAGGGTTTGAAAGAGCAGAGTATGGAGAAGTTGGGGTTCTGGGCACTGGGAGTGGAGGGGCAAGTGGCAGGAGGGCCAGAGGTAGAGGGGAAAGAGGCGCCAGGGGTAGAGAAGGAAGAGGGGCCAGGGGCAGAGGGCCTAGAGGGGGAAGAGGGGCCACGGGAAGAGGGGCAGGGGTTGGGGAAGTTGCTGTTGGCAGACCTGTGGTGGAGGGCACCGATCTACGCGGGCGCGGACTTGGATTAGACCTCCCGTCTGTTAGCAGCAAGTAATTATATTATTATTTATTATATTTTACTATTCTGTTCTTTTTTACAACAAAATATCTTATGAGTTTTTTGTAGTGTGATGTTGGGCATGCTCGAGGATTTGCCGGCAGGCGAGCCGTCGGAAAAGCCGCTACAGCCCACGCGGCGTAGATTGTGGCCTAGCCTCGACGATTGCTTGTAAGTATTCAACATTAAATTATAAAGATATTATTTATTTGATATTTTAGCAATTAAATTGCAATTATAATATCAGTATATAAAAATATTATTTATGCACACATAAAAATATGGCAAACACTACCAAATGGTATATTTTCAGGCCTGTACCGGATATCCTAGAATTATCAACCTCTGTCCAAGTTGAGGATGAGAATGTGCCGCCACCAGCTGTGTAAGTATATACTGTAATTAAGTAACATTTGATTTCTTTTGGTAGGACCAACATTTTGAAAACACCAATAAATTGTATATTTTTAGGTATGTACCGCAAATGGATGCCCCAATGGAGATTATGCATCCGCCATTACCAGCTTTGTAGGTATTTACTATAATAAAGTGACGATTGATTATTGTTATCTGAATTTGTTGTTTCTCATTTACATGTATTGTTTTAGATTCCTCGAATGTGGTAGGTCCCCCCAGGCCCGGCCTTCCAACCGCCCGACAATCAGTCGCCCTCTTGGAGATCTTGAAATAGAAGATTACTTAAACTGTAAATAAATAACTGCACCTTATCATGTTAAATCATCTTCAGCTGACGTCAGTCAACTAAAAGACATTGGCCTCTTCAATTGAGTTGTTTTGCTATATTCGCCACTCTTTGCAGGCTGTTTGGCGATTTTCAAACTGTTGACTTGTTGTTGCGTTGAATGAATCTCTGACGCAATGTAAAGGCTGGTTGGGAATTAATCAATTTATGTATGCACGAATAAATGAAGCACGAAGAGTATGCTTAGGCCTAGCAGCACTATTAATGAAGATGAGGACAGGAGATTCAGATGAAAGAATCGCCACTTTAATACAAGTGCCACGTAGAACGCTTGAGAATTTAATGGATAAAATAAGGGAGATTTTAATTCAAGATTTTGTGCCACGTAGCTTGGGTACAAACCAATAACCACGTGAGCAACTGCTGCAGCTCAAGTTAACTATACCACATGACCTTAATGGAAATGAACAAAACACTAAGCAATCGTCATTTGTGATGGAACTTATATATATATATATATATGTATATATAAATAAAAGTTCGAACTACATGTTCCAAAAACAAAGTTACTCCCTTCACAAATATAGAAACTTATTAAAACCATTCATGATTGTCGCATGTGACGGATATTTTGTTGATTATTTTGGCCCATACAAAGCAACTACATCAGATGCAGAAATAATGAGCAATTTGTTAAGTGAGGGTTCCTCTTTTAGGTCATATTTTAGAGAGAACGATATATTTATTTTAGATAGGGGATTCCGAGACAGTATAAGTTTGTTAGAAGGATGTGGGTACCAGCCAAATATGCCAGAATCTTTAATAGAAGGTGAACACCAACTTACTACTTCTCAAGCCAATCGGAGTCGCTGTGTCACCATTTGAAGATGGGTTGTGGAGATATCGTTACCATGACATTATTAGCCAACCATGGCACCCACCCATACCCACATAGTTAGTGCCAAATTTTCCGGAGCGATTAATTTTTTTATATTAATTTTACAGAGTCGCACGAAGAGCAACTTGATTTAGTCGCATTAACATCGCTACCTTTCTTAATGAGCACAGAAAATGTAATGTCGACTAAGAAAACTACAAAAAAAAGCAATGGAGATCATCAAAACAAGAGGTTTTGGAAGGCTTTATCTGTTAAGTACCAAGTTCAGCTAGATAGCCGCAGCGATAACAAGAAAAAGGGAAAAACTTATGGAAATGGAACTATGGACCGGATCCCCGCCTTTTTCATGTGTTTATTTCACATTAGAAACAACTAAGCATGTTAAATGCTTGAAAATAACATAAAATATAAATTACATGCTTGTTATATCTAAGATTATAACACTTAAAACAAATCGACCGCCTGAGGAAGGATTCTAACTCACGTCTCTTCGCATTCAATCGAATTTATGCAAGTGTTTCTAGCTGTCAAAGCCAGCGTTTTCTGATATTGATCATGATCAGAAAAAACGCTGGCTTCGATAGCAAGAAACACTTGCAAAATTTCGACAGTTTAGTCAATATCTGTGTAGCTTAGTGGATAAAGCACTCGCCTGGCATGCAAAGAGACGTGGGTTCGAATCCCACTAAACTCGTTTTTTAAGTGTTATAATATCATTTGAGTTTTGCTTTTTATAAATATTTTAAGTATAATTTATTATATTTTAAGTATTAAAGTTTAATGTTAATGAATATATAAGTAGAGGTACATATTATTAACCAATTTGTTAATTAATAAATATATAACAAAATAGTACAAATCAAGTTTTTATTTTTATAAGTGTCATAAGTTTGTAGTCAAAATTAATATATGAAGAGTTTCAGCAATGTTTAGGCACGTGCCAATGAATCTAGCTAAAACTTCTTATATATTTATTTTGGCTACATGCTAAAAATCTATAAACAAAAAAACACTCTTAGTATCTGAAAAGCGATGTAACTGTTAACCGAAAAGTTCAGTTACAGATTACAAGAAAGTACTGTTACTACTAAATTCAGAGTAAAGCTATTATTAATCAGTTACTCAATTAATAATTCAGTTACCAATTACAAAATAGTTTGGTTACGATAACAGTATAGTGATGCTATACAGAAGAAACCATTTTGTAAATAATAACTAAAAAAGTATGTGTAAAAAATACCAAACCCGTAGTTATTTATAACAAAACAGTTTTATACGTAGTAACATAACAAGTGGTCTATTTTTACACTACTGTTTTATTCTTCATAACACACTTCATAACATAAATTTATCGAACACTTTGGTAACCCTGGTATGAGAAATAAATATTCTTTAACCTTAACCTTAACCCCTAAGTTATAAATTTGTTGGTAAGTAATAATTTTTGTTGAGCTATTGATAACTAAACTATTTTAACAAAACCGAGTTTGTCTACTAGGAACTATACTTATGTATGTTTTGGTTGAAAATTGTTTTTATGACACAAATGAGTTTATAAGGTTTTGCCGTGACGGACATTTTAAGAAAATAGCAAATAATTTAAATATTGTTTGACCTGGTTCTATCGCCTGACATTGTACTCGTATTTTATTATTGCACGATTGACATTGACGACTAAGTATAATTTTTAATTGACCTTTTTTTTTGTTTTTTACAGTATTCTGACTTTTTTTTTTAAATGTAACACATCTTTTGACATAATAACTAATATTTTTGAAATCAATGTAATTTTAATTTAATTGCTTAAAATTTTTAATTTTTGTCTGTATATTAATGTTAAATGCACGACGATAGCAAACATTTGCTTATCGATAGATCGATAAAACATGTATGTGCTATGCCTGAAGATAATAACTAAATGTACCGTGTTTTATGCAAATAAATAATTACTTACTATTACTTACTGTAGTCACTATTTTTATGTAATAGGTTACACAATTGTTGGTTATTTATTACTCGAAACTTTTTTCAGTGCGGCAGAGTTTTTAGACGGTGTAATTATTAGGGAAGATGATGAAGAATAAATGATGAATAAATATTTTTTTGTTTTATTTACCTTGTACTACTATGGCTATACAAATTATTTAGAAGAAGATTTAAAGTTATTTATTAGAGCTTAATCGGCCCACTAGTTGATAATTTAAAAATAATCTTAAAACAATAATAAAGGTACCCAAAAGTAAATTATTATTAATTGAACAATATCCTATAGGCTATTAGAGTCACGCTGATTGTACGTTGATCATCGACCCTGACCTTCAAAATGTATGAACTTGAGCTCCGACGGCGGTCAGCGCTGACAGGTACTATACATTTCGGCACTGATAGTCATCGTAAGATCAGCGTGACTCTAAAATCAGCCTTAGGTCAGCTTCAGATAACCTACAAATCTTCAAAGCCTCGCAGCTATTATTCCTGGCTTCTTCGATAAAAAAAATCTTAGACAAACAATCTCAGGGAACGGCGGAGTCTCGCTTTTGATAGTTTTGATGTAAAGACGCTTCCAGATTACCCGACATAAACATTAGTATGGGCCTTCGCCATTGTTCTTTCGAATGCCGGCGCCAGACATGTGATCAAATGCGCAAATACCTACAAAGTCGCGAAGTGTGGCACTGACATTTGCGTATTTGTGCAAAGTTTGAACACATCTTTGTAGCTTGCCATTACTTGTCGGTTTTTCCACGCCTATCAAAGTAAACAAAGTTCAAAGTTTGTGCGGCCTGCCACACTTGCTTGTTTCAGTGTTTAGTATCGCGTGTGCAGTTGACCAGAGCAGTTGTATTTTGTTTGTTTGAGCGTCAATAATGGAGTGGAGTAATAACGTAGTTATCGAATTTATAGAGCTACTTCAAGCAGAACCCTCAATATGGAATCCGAAAAACAGGGATCATAAAAATCGAAACCTGGTAAACGACGCATAAATTAGAATAAAAAAGAATTTCTCCGTACCAGTTACAGTAGAAGAACTTAAAAAGAAGAGAAATAGCCTATTATCACAGTACAGAGAAAATTTGAAAAAAATTAAAGACACAACAAAAACAGGTTCAGGGGCAGATGAAATTTTTAAACCAACGTGGTTTGCGTTTGACGTGATGCACAATTATATGGGTTCCGTATACGATTATCATGCAACATTTTGCACTGAGGTGAGTAAATAGTCAGATAAGTTATTTATTTCAACACTAGCTGTTGCCCGCGACTTTGTCCGTGTAAAATTGGCACATTTAGGTACATTACTGCGTTCCAGACCCGTTCTCGCGGGAACTGCATTGAAGCCAATGCGTTATTCTGATATTATTATTTATTTTTTTTTTTTATTTTATTTATTTATTTATTAGACAAACAAGAGTTATACAGTAAAATATACAGTTGTCCCACAAAACTATTTACATAGTTTGTCTGTGGGATCACGAGTCTCTAACATATTAGATTAAAACTTGAATAGGTACTAAGCTAAGTTAGCCAAAAAATACTTTTTAAGTTTTCTTTTAAAAACTTTTTTATCTTGTTCCCGGCGTATATCCCCGGGCAAACTATTTAATAGGTATGGTAACCGTTTCTTTAATGTTCTATCACCAAAGTAGTTATTTACTTTAGGTACCTCAAATTTGCCCGCAGACACTGATCGGGTACAATGACTATGTTTAACCAATGTTGGGCTATTCTCCTGACTGTCATGGTTATTTGTTACTAATAGGTATTTGTGTTTTAAACTGACCGGGAGAATTCTACAAATCTTAAATAATTTATGATAATTACCCTTGCAATTTGCTTTCGTTTTGTTATTTACAAGTAGTTTAAGAAATCTAATTTGCAATATTTCAAGCTTATCAATGTATGTTTTAAATGTTAGTCCGTAACTGTCAAGAGCGTACCCCAAAATTGATTCAACTAATGAAAGGTATAATAATTTTAATGTAGTAGTAGGAACTTTAAATCTTAAGTGGTAAAATTTACCTAGGAGTACTCTCAACTTATTACAAATGTAGTCAACGTGATGTGACCATGAAAAATTATTGTCTACTTTAATACCGAGGTAAGTAACACAATCTACTTCTTTGATGGGCGTACAATTGCAACAAACGAAATCATTATGTAGGCACGAAAAACTATGTGCATACATGAAGGGTGGTGACTCAGTAGGACGCAGATATGGCGAGTGGATGATAAGTAGATTAGTTTTGTCTGAATTTAAGATAATACCATTATCATGCGACCATTTGACTACCGCGTCTATGTCGCGCTGCACCAGGCGACACGTATCCGCGAGATCGGTGCCGGCGCGTAGCGTACACAGGTCATCCGCAAACATATATGCCGAGCAGTGTTGTAGTACATTACATAAGCTGTTGACGTATTGTAAGTAGCAGATAGGCCCACATCCGGAACCCTGCGGAACCCCGCACTTCACCTCCGCCGCCTCGCCGAGCGCATCACCAACCTTCACGCGAAAGCTGCGTGATGTGAGATAGTCGCGGAACCACTGGTTCAGGGGCTGTCCCACACCACATTCACCCATTCCATTCAAAAGTGTTTCCGTATCTAGAGTATCGAATGCTTTTTTAAAATCATAAAAAATTGCCACTATAAACTGTTTATTTTCTAAATGTGTGTTAATTTCATCTGTAAATTTAGTTAATAATGTATTAATACTTTTTCCCCTTTGAAACCCATGTTGACATTCTTCCAGTATTTTATTTTTTTGTAAATAATTCCCAAGTTGATTTACTATACATTTTTCAATAATTTTGTCAATACTGGATAGGATGGCAATTGGTCTGTAGTTAGAGAAAACTTTACGGTCACCTTTTTTATGAATTGGGCGAATAATAGCTTCTTTTAATTTATTAGGAAATTTATGGTGCTTAACGGACAGATTTATTAAGTTCGCTATTACAGGGCTGACTTTTTCAACAACTAATTTTATATCCGACATCCGCACGAGATCACTTCCAGGTGATTTATTACTACTTAATTTATTAATTACGCGTTTAACATCTCCATTACTTACTGGTTGCCATCTCATGCTAACATCTGATTTGCTAACGTAGCTGTCCCTCAATAACTTTTTGTCAGAACATAAGTGTCTGATTTGATTAACTTCATTTAAAAAGTTTGTTGCAAAATTATCACAAATCTCTTGCGAACTACCCTTATCTCCCATATTAGTAAGTATTAAATTGTCTATCGATTGTTTTTTATTACCTAATAAGCTATTTATCTTGTCCCATATTTTTTTAATATTTTTATTACAGTCTAATATACTTTTTTTATCATATTCCACTTTAGACTTTAAAATGGCCTTACTACATTTATTCCTGTATTTAGTATAATTTAACCTATTTACCATATTTTTTGGCTCATTGCACCATATATTAAATAATGTATCCCTTTTTTGTATCATCATTTTTAAATTCTCAGTTATCCATCCTTTTAAATTTCTATTACTTTTATTTACACTAATATCTTGCATTTTATAACATTCGTTATAAATATTCGTAAAAACGTTGGTGAATGACTCATACAACTTAATAGGACATTCTATCTCCATCAAATCATCAAAGTTTGTTGACAATAATTTTTCCCTAACCAGTCTATTGTTCAGAACGCGCCGAGCAGCGGGCCGCGGTGGCACATCGTACGAGCAAGCGAAGCGATCTCCGGCCGGAGTACGTTTCAATTGTATAGCAGCCGAAATGTAATAGTGGTCCGATACCTTATGTTTTATTACTGCGCAATCTATTAAAGACAAAGGTGCCCTAACATAAATGTGATCCAAACATGATTCTACCAATTTATTCTTAACTATTTCTCTTCGGGTTACGTCACATATACATCTTGTAAAGCCGTATTCGGCCATTATATTTTCATATTCGATTACACAGTTATCTTGGGAATTCAGCAGATCAATGTTTATATCACCACAAAATACCGCTTTTGAGTTTTTAGGTAAATTATCTAGTAGTGTACGTAATTCAACATAAAACTCTATGATTTTATTTTGATTGTAAAATTTGGGTGGTCGATAAACGGATATTAAATAAAAATGTTCCCCATTAATGTTAAGTGTAATGGAAACGCACTCCGCCGACCGCATTGCTAAAGCGCCAGCACTCGCGGACGCCGCTGTCTCGCTCGCACGCGCGGCTAGCTCCGTCCGTGAGTACACCAAAACGCCGCCCCCACTCCTTCCTTTACGCGTATAAACATTAACTTGAAAACCTGGGATATTATAAAAAGATAGCACAGAATAGTTGATGTTTGGTTCTGTTATAACAATTATATCTAGTTGACATAGATCATCGCCTAGCGTAACTAAGAATTCGTTAAAATGTTTCTTTAAAGAGCGTATGTTAACATGTAGTATACATAAATCTTTAAAGTGTATTTGGCGCAGCCAATAATTCAAACTTTCGACACACACATAATTAACCGATCCATCAAATATGGAGTCGATATTACTTAAAGTATTGAATGTTAATTAGAATTAAAATAAACACTGTAAAGGTAACCAGGTATTTAGAAGTACGTTAACGTATTATTTAATAAATCGGATATATCACTTTCAGCTCGCACACATACCGCTTTTTCACCTTCAGCCTTCTTAACTAATACTTTCCCGTTAGAAACCCATATATATTTGAAGATGCTATGCAACTGCTTCTTCGTGTTCCATAGTAAGGCTCGCGTAGTCTTAGTCAAGTCTTCGTTTATATATATTTTGCTCCTAGCATTTCCACTGGTAATCATATTGCTTGTCGTGTCTGTCAACTTGCGGCGCTGGGCCAGCCATGCGTCCCTTGACCCGGTTCCGGCGGTCTTGAAGCCCACGATGATGGATGCAGGTTTGCTGTTTTCTCTCGGTGGTCGCGTACGTCTAGCCCATTCTATGTCCGAACTGCTCACATCAATAACATCACCAATTTTAGCGACGATCTCCTTGACATTCTCGGCGGGCAGTTGCTCAATACCCACAATCTCGATATTGTGTTTACGGGATGCTTGCTCAAATTCGTGTACCTTTTGTTCGAGTGCTAAGTTTTGTTTTTGTAAATAAACACATTTGTTATTGACACTAGCGTAGGTTTTCTCTAGTTTAAGTATTTTTTGTTTTGATTGATCGTGTTCTGCAATTAAAGTGTCATATTTATCGGACAGCATACTTAAACTTTGGGTGATGGAATCTAATTGTTTCTTAAATGTGGGTAGGGCCGCAACTTTTGTTTGTATGTCCTTGAGTATTTTAGTGAAATTATTATATGAATCTTCCTCTTGCTCCTCTTCTGATCCCTCGTCTTCGCAGTTATTGCAGTAAATACGGCTTCTTCCATTCTTCAAATCCGCCACTAATCCTTTTACACATCCCCTATGAAAAGTTCCTTGACACGGTCCTTGACAAATGAAATGTGATCCCTTTTTAGCTAAGACTTTTTTACACTTTCGGCATTCCATAATGAGCGCGTCGCGAAAATCGGTCTAGTTTTGGAAAAGTAAAGGGGGACTACGAAACGTTGATTTGATGTGCTTTTAGTAGGTATTTTCGGTCCAAGAAGCTGTTGTCCTTATCACAATCTGCGGTGAAGGCGTTTGGCACTGCGCGACAGCAATAGATTTTACAAATACCTATTTTTCAATTCTCTCGCCCGCAGTGTTTCCTCTTAAGTGGCCAATTAGGTCTGTCCCATCTCAGCATGTGATCATTTTAATCTTCGTCCAGCCAGATTTATTTTAAGACAAAATCCAGCCTGAAATGCAGCAAAATTAGCTATTTTTTCAAATTTAATTCAAAAATAAAATTATTTGACGTGTTTATCGCATTGACGTTGACATACATATATATATGTATAAGCTTCATAACTGGCAAGTTTCATCAAAATCTGTACGGAAGTTTTTGTGTGAAGGAGTAACAAACATCCACACTAAATCCTAAAGTTACATTAAATTTTAAAAATTAAAAAAAAAATTAACGTATATTAGATTAAATTATTGGTTTTAAGAATATCTAAATAATATAATTATTAAAGTATATTACATTAAATTATTGGTTTCTTGATACTAAGTACTCTGCGAACTCCTCCTGAATTTTTTGTGCAGAAATTGCTCCTCTTCTAGGAATTGAAGGAAGCGGAACGAGACCTGTGGGTGGGTCTTCATTTCGCCACATTCCAGGCATGAATACTCGTACATTGTTACTTACTCGATCATATGATTCTGTTGGTGAATATGAACAAGATGAAGTTCTGCTTTTCCTCAAAAAATTATGTAAATATATACATGCCATAGTAACAAGTGAAGCTTTGTTTGGTTGGAGAAGCATAGGCTTTTTAAAGACTCTGAACACTGATGTCATTATACCAAAAACGTTTACTACCTTGACTCTTGCCCTAGATAATTTTCGGTTAAAATTATTTTCTTACTTCGTTCAGGGTGGTGTCCTGGGTACGGTCTCATTGCGAAGAAATTAGTTGAAGAGAAAAAAAGAATCATTCAAGACAAATTCAGAAACGAAACTGGATTATTATTAGACGTTGTGAAACAAGGCAGTGGAACAACAAACAATAGTAACTGTCCTAGAAGATTTTTTAATGACCCACAAAAAATGTCAGAAATAACTGGTTTAAATGTTGATTTCATAAAAAGAATTGCTACAATGTATTTCATGAGGTGAAAAAATAATTATTAACAAATTTCATGAGTACTACCCTTGGTATTACATGCCTGTAAGTATCCATAAATTACTTATTCATGGATCACATATAATTGAACACCTATCGATAGTGCCAATAGGTTTTTTGTCAGAACAGGCATCTGAAGCGAGAAATAAGGATTTCCGTAAATACAGAGAGTCCCATTTAAAACAAAAATAGCAGTATTTTATGTAACGAGGACATTTTGCATAATCTTCTTCTCTCTTCAGATCCTGTTCTATCTAACATACGACCAAAAATGGATCAAAAAGTTAAAAAACAGATGTTTATATAAGTTTTTGAAATGCTGGTTAGTGAAGAAAATCAAATTAAATTTTGTGATGTAATGAATCTGACTGCGAATAGCGAATCAGAATCAGAAACTGACGATGAACACAATGTTTTCAGTGATTAACTTTTTTTGGACTTCATTTTTGAGACAAAATTTTTCAAGTTTATCTAAATATATAAAAATGAAAACTGATTTAATGACTGACTGACTGACTGACTGACAGACATATCAACGCACAGCCCAAACTACTGGGATTTAAAATCTGAAAATTTTCACCGTGCTTCCTTTTATAGTGTAGATGAGCACTAAGAAAGGAATTTTAGAAATTCCGCCTCTAAGGGGGTAAAAAGGGCCCCATAAGTTTGTATGAAACTCCGTCAGTTTTGAAGCTAAGTCTATGAAAATTGGTATCCAGCTACCTGATTTAAAATTAAGAATGACGTCTTTCAGGATTTTCGAAAATTTAATCTTTATGGGGATAAAAAATGGGGGCAAAGTTTGTTCGGTTCCGCGTCATATCCATACTCTTTACATATTTGTACTCTCTGAGTTTACTTAGTTTGTTATGACATTCAATGTGTCAATCAGAAAATAAATAGGTAATTTCTTACAAACAGAATGGTATTATTTTAGAATTTAATAATTGGCGGCGAAATGGATGAATTAACGGAATTAAAACGTATAGAAGTTAAATAAAGGCTGCATTACAAAATTCGGCAGCCAGATACAAAACCTACGACAAAAATCTGATTATGAATTAAAATTAGTGAGTGATCAGCTGGTGAAGTGACAAATGAACAAATTTACCAAGAATAATTTGGAAGAGATACGACTACAAATAATATTACTGATGACCCACAGTTGGAAACTGAGATTGAAGAAAAAAATAACCTTCAGGGTATTACAATACAGCGTAAACTAAAACTGCAGAGTTTGAATTCGATAGCACGAAACAGTTCCATGTATGCAGAAGGTACTGAGGAGCAAAGGTCGGTTACAAACAAATCTTAGGACATCTAAATTGAACTCAGTACCATTAGACAAAAACATCATTAAACGGTTGGATACGTACTTAAAACTGAACAGATGTGATGATATCGATACAAGGAAATACACGTCAATCATACATCTTTGAGCCCAGAATTACATCAGAAAACGTATTATATTATATTTTTGTGCTCCATGGGATCCTTGTGAGTTAGAATTTGAAGAGTTGGATAAAATTCATACATACATACATACACTCACGCCTTTTTCCCGGAGGGGTTGGCAGAGACCACATCTTTCCACTTGCTACGATCCTTACAGTCTACTTTTGCTTCATCCACATTCATTAATCTTTTCATACACGCTCGCCGGTTTAGGGTACTCTTGACCTGACCTTTCTTTAGAACTTCCCCGATTTGATCAAGATAAGTTCGTCGAGGCCTTCCCCTTCCAACATTTCCATTCATACTCGCCATATATATCTTTTTAGTCAACCTGCTTTCATTCATCCTCTCAACATGTCCAAACCATTTAAGCATTCCTTTTTCAATACTGGTCACTACATCCTCTTTTACACCACATCGATCCCTTATCACACTATTTTTAATCCTGTCACTCAGATTGACTCCAATCATACTTCTTAACGCTCTCATGTCTACTGCATTTACTCTGCTTTCATGTTTTCTCTGCCACTCCCAACTTTCACTCCCATACATCAGTGTTCGAACCAACACTCCTCCATGCACAGCCAGGCGGGCCTTTTCGGATACCTTCTGACTGCTCATAAAAGCGTGCAACGCTCCATTTACTCAGGATAAAATTCAGTTAGTAAATTATCAACAACTCAAAATTGGACAGATTACTAGAAGATTTAACAATGGTGTTTGACGGAACTCTTCTTTGAATATCAAACTTTTTTAGCTCAATTAGTGCTTCAAGAAAATGTGACACCAATTTTCATCTAGCCGCGACGTATTCCATATGCCCTGAAGGACAAAGTTGACGAAGAAATAAGGAGGCTATGTAACGAAAAGACAAAACTTGAAAATTCCTATTGGATGTCTTATCTATGTATATTGGTACATATTCAGAAAATAAATATTGGTACTTACCATAAGAATGGTATTATTTAGAACTTAATCATTTTTAGGGTTCCGTACCCATAGGGTAAAAACGGAACCCTATTACTAAGACTTCGCTGTCTGTCCGTCTGTCCGTCTGCCTGTCACCAGGCTGTATCTCAAGAGCCGCGATAGCTAGACAGTTGAAACTTTTCACAAATTATGTATTTTTGCTACCGCAATAACAACAAATACTAAAAACAAAATAAAACAAATATTGAAGGGACAAAAAAAATCGCTTTTGTTGTATGGAAATACAACAAACGCGATTTTTTTGTCCTTTTTTGTTCGATATTAATAATGGCAACAGGTAGGCACTTGAAATATTCACAAAACACTCAGTTATATTTCTAACTTTAATAATCAATAATTAAATTAATATTTAAGGGAGGTTCCCACACAAAAAAATCCATTTTTTGCTTATTTTTGCTTGATATCAATAAATGGTAACAGGTAGGCACTACATTAATTAAATTAATGTAATTCCCTACTATTGTTTTCGTAGTCAATGGTACGGAACCCTTCGAGCGCGAGTCCGACTTGCACTTGGCCAATTTTTGTTTATACGGTAGAGACAAATGTTGGGAAATCGAAAAAAGTGTATAGAATTACACTGTTGTACCTTATGACATTATCAACTATATAGCATTACAAAAATAATTCCTAAACTGGGCATAGACCCGTATCTCAGACAGGAAAAGGTAACAGGTTTGTTGCAACAACACTAAGCAGCTGACTGGTGGATTAAATCAATATACTCGTAGACTGGTAGACCATTTGACAAGATTCCATTTAGAAGATAATTTGATAAACTTCCATTTAGTAACGATTTATTTTTTCTAGGACGCACCGCTTTTGGGGGCCTGGCAAAGTTTGTTTAGTGAAACTGCCTTTCTAACGCATCTAAATTATCTTTTTTTTTAATATCCTCCATATTTAAAAAAATACACTTTTAAAACATGAAAATAGAACGTTGAAAAAAAAATCACCTCACTTCATAATTCCGTGTTGTTTAACTTAGGAATAGCTACCACTACGCACCCACTAATGACCAAGCAGCAGTAATTAATGATGTTTTGCTGACATCATTTGAAGCTGAAGAAATAAAAAAAATTATAGACACAGTGGTCAGTACAGTCGAATCAGTTCTCTATCCTGTCAAGTTTCTGAACACTTTTTATCCTACTGATCATCCTCTACCATTCATGCCTCGAACCCACATCCCACATGAAAGTTTTGTAAAACTACGTCAGCTTTTTGGTATAAATTTTGTTATGTTGTTTATAAGGATTTTTTTATAATTAAATATTTGAAAGGGTGTAAAACGGTTGAAAATTTTGTGGTTAATTATTTGTGTTTAACATCATATTGAGGTACTTTGAAACTTCGTTTATCGATCATGAAGGGAGAATGACATAGGACTGGCTTTTTCAGAGCTCTAAACCGATGCTGGTACTACACCGGTCTTCTATCCAAACGTAGTATGCAAGCAAATTGTCTTTGTAAAATCGCCTTTTTAACGCTTATGGATCGAGAAAAATGGTAACCTACTTGGTTGGAAATTAAGAATGTGGTTTTTTACACAGGGCCACTTCTTCCAGGGCTCTACGCCAGTGTTGATCATATTCGAATAAAGCCTTGCAAGCTGCTTTGAATGGTTTGTTGTACTACAGCGTTGACAGTTTTGATAGTTTCAAATGATATTGTACTTAAAATTTCATGTAAATGCAAACAGATGTGGTGCGAGCTCGCTTGGACCACGGTTCGCTAGGAGAACTAACACCGGATCCCTAAATAGTTTAAATCGGCCCCTTTCATCCAACTATTGTATCAACGGGCCCCGGTAAGTCGGCAACGACGTATCGGCTCCCACTAAGTGCCCACCACCACCTCGCCCGAGATGGGCACCTTCGGCACCTTAGGCAAAGGAAGTGGAGGAAAAGAGTGGAGGAGAGGGGGGTAAGTCGTGACGAAAACTTTGTAACAGATCAAAACCCACGCGTGCGAAGCCGCGGGCATCAGCTAGTATACTGATATTATAAGTGCAATTAAGTTGCTAAAATCTATACTAATATTATAAAGCTGAAGAGTTTGTTTGTTTGTTTGTTTGAACGCGCTAATCTCTGGAGGTACTGGTTCGAATTGAAAAATTATTTTTGTGTTGGATAGTCCATGCCTCGAGGAAGGCTTTAGGCTATATAACATCACGCTGCGACCAGTAGGAGCGAAGCATCAGTGAAAAATGTTGCAAAAATAATCGCGATATATTCTTTGTAAAAAGTAACATGTTTTAGTCTGTAAGCCTATTTTAGTTATTGTAAATTATCCCATTGCACCTGAGATATCTTTTTGCGTAAATAATTTATATTCATTGTGAAAAGTAACATGTTTTAGTCTGTAAGCCTATTTTTTGCACCTTAGATAAAAATCTGGGACAGGAAAATTATGTGCATTTTTAAAGAGTGTTTTTTTTCTTTTATTTCACTATCTATAACATGTTATTTCTAAATAAATTTATTTTATTTTAAAGTTCTTAACTTTTTTCTAGATCATGATTCATGAGCATGGTTATTTATTGAATATTTTTAAATTGTAGGAACATAAATGCTTCTATAAAGCGTAGAAATAAAAAAAAACATACAAAAGAAAGTCAGTAAACACATTAAGTGAGGTGATTAAGATATTTCTGCGTAACAGAAATTTCTTAATCACCTCACCTATTAGTTCATCATTCATAGCCTGCCAAACCATTGTTAATGGGGATTAAGGGCAACATAAATAGGTTTACTGCTAACTGTTATCAGTGTGGCGATGATCTGTGTCCTGAACATTAGGAAATGCGCTAATTATGTTAATGTATGAAGTAATAACGTACTTTCATAGTATAAGGGAAAAAAACGATTGAAAAATTTATATCTCAAAATGCATGCGGCGCGCGCACTTTGTTTGTTTGGAGAAAATGTAGCAAGTATTAGTCTTATCACAATATAAAAAAACCCAATTGAAACACGGAGGGATTTCGAAGATATATCACTTTTTATGTCAGTCTCCATACTAAGAAATCACGTTTATTTCTGTATCTTGAAAAATAAGAGTCCAATAAAAAATGGTCTTAATGTTTTTTATAGCCAATAACAAGGCCTATGCGATGGCATAACCAGTTTTTCAAAATTAGAAACTTGTTATTTTAAGTTGCCTAAGTCCCTTCGCTTGAATGGCGTCGGTCCACTGGGCGCCGCGCCGTGCTGCAGCCGTGCTGTTGCGAAACCGGTACAGTGTGCCATGACCTTTAGGCAAATAGCTCGCTGTAGTTAGCTAAGTAAGTTAGCAGCTACAGAAATTGGCGGAATAAAATTCAAGGCAAATTACCGAATTTCGAAAGGTATATTTTTGGACCTTGTGGAGGTGCTCTTCCCATTTTTAAAAGCACCATCATGTAGAAGTGATATTCCTATAAAATTAAGGGTGAGTTTCATCAGGTATTGAATTTATTTAAATTTTTGTTTACCTATTCACAAATAAGTTGAACTTTTTTTTTGTTTCAGGTATTAGTTGCTCTCTCTTTTTATGCAACAGGGAGTTACCAACGTCTCGTAGGAAGATCCTATGGTAATGCCATGTCACAGCAGTCGGTATCAAAGTTTATCAAAGAGGTGACCGACGCATTCAACCAACGGAGTATACTCCAAGAACACATTAAATTCTCTAGTAATGCTGATGAACGGAACGCTATAAAGAGAAATTAAGTACACAACTATTCAAACAAAAAATAATTATTACATAATTTATAATTTTGTTTTAATTTTTAATTTTAAAAATATGGAATACCTGCTGTGATCGGTTGCATTGATGGAACTCATGTAGCCATAGTGAGACCATCGGAGAATGAAGATTGGTATTTTAACCGAAAATATCACCATTCTAGAAATGTGCAAATCGTATGTCTATTCACTTAGAATCAAGTTTAAGTAAATTAAGTTTTACATGAACTTTTTAAAAATCTTTTAATTTGTTTCAGATACTCGTATGTGATTTTGATTTAAATATAAATAGTGTAGATGAATGTTTTGGTGGTGCTACCAATGATTCACATATTTTTAACCAACATCCTGTCAAAAATCACTTGATAGATCTAGTGAATCAAGGAGAGACGGTGTGTTTGTTAGGTGAGTTTTAATAATTTTAATAATGTTTATTTATTGGCACTTGAATTTTGAAGGCCATATATCAGAGTGCACTCGAACCTGCTTCTACCGGCTCAAACTGCTATATAAAATCAGACCCTATTTAAGCGAGGAAATCAAAATTAAACTCTGTGAGTCACTGATATTGTCCAAATTGAATTACTGTGACACAGTCTATAGTCCTTGTCTTTTGTCCAGAACTGCCAAGCTAATACAGCGGGTGCAGAATGCTTGTGCTCAATTTTGTTTTTGCATCCCGCCCAGGACTCACGTTACTCCCTCGCTGAACTCGGCTAACATCTTAAAGATGGAAGCTCGCAGGAAACTCCACCTTGCAACACTCCTGTTTGGTATTTTAAAAGCGGAGAGGCCAGGCCACCTTTTCTTTTTGACAAGCTGGTATGGGCTAAAGACCACAAAAAGTACCCCAAAAGAAGTTGTACTCACATTTTTAAACACACATCTTAAAATAAACATAGGATGGTCCAGTTCCGTGGATCCTTCCGATTCGCAGCCCCGAAATGTTGGAATGACCTCCCGCCTCCATTGCGTGACCTAGAATCATTTACTTTTAGGAAGAAGCTTAAAACCCAACTGCTTACTCAACGGCAAAATAATGCTTAAAATTCAACTTACACTAGGTTTGTTCACATGTGCGGGGCGGGAGAATCCGCTTCTCGTTCGGATTCGGATCCGGCTCACTTTCGTGCTTCTAGACACTGTGGCACAATTCATAAATGCAGGCACACAAACTTTCCTTAACGTTGTTCTCATAGTATTGGCGCAAAGTTGTACGAATTATATATACGAATTAGACATATTTATCAGGATCCCTCATTTTCTTCTCCTTTCCTTTAACTTAATAAAAACAATGGAACGTATTTGCAAAATTATTTCTTTCTTGGTTATAATATTAAAAATGTAGACTTCACACAGCATGGCAGTGACTTATTTATTAATAAGGGGACCTTCCGTCCGAGTCAGACCATAGACTGTCGTCTTTTTTTTTCTTTATTATTATTTTTTATTATTTTTATTTTATTTTATTCATATTATTTACATTTTTATTGTATAATATGTATGTATTTAAATTCATTGCCCTAACTAACGTATCAATTATATACAAACCTTTTTTTTTTAATATAAAATATTTATTTTATTATACTTCTTTTTAACCCATATTAAAATTTATGCCATTGATAAGTTATGGTTGGATCTTATTGAAAAATGTCGAAGGATAGGCGAAGGTTAATTATGCCTAAGTAAATAAATGTGGACAACATCACATACATTTTCTGATCCCAATTTGAATAACTATTAAAAGCATTCGTATTTTGGAAACCAGAAACAACAAACACCCAGACCCGAGAAAATGTAGAAAAACACTTTTTTTCTACATTGACCCGTCCGGGAATCGAACCCGGGACCTCGGAGCAGGCGACACCTTGAAAACCGGTGTGTGCGCCACTCCGCCACGGAGGGCGTCAAGTAAATGCTTTTAAATATTTTTATTTTAATGTTTGGTGAAACGTAGAAATAAAAATACTGATAATGATAATGATAAATCTTTATTTGCATAAGAACACGGTATTAATAAATGTTATAAATAATAAAGTATGCACATACATGTTTGCTAAATTTTTTGCATGCAAATATTATTAGAAGTGTAAAATTAAATAGATAACATGTCAAAACAATATGTCATGGTAGAATAATTCATAATAATGATCTTACAAATGGCCAATTCAATAATTAATTACTAAAGTCACAATCATATTTTACAGTCAAATAATTCTTTTATGTCATAGATATTGTTGTCAATAATCCACTTACGTAACCTAGTTTTAAATGCGTTTAGAGTCAGAATTCTAATGTCATGAGGAAATTTATTGTATATTCGGATACACATGAACATACAATTCCTTTTGTATTTATCCGATTTTGGAATGATGCTTATGACCAGACTTTCTGGGTCTCTTTTAAGTCGAGTGTTTATATCCCTGGCTTTCATAAACAATTTATTATTTTTCTTTACGAAACAACAAATCTCGTATATATACAGAGCAGGTTATGGTAGCAGACCAAGGTTTATGAACGCTACAAGACGAAGAACGAACGAACGTCTACAAGAATTGCCGGGTGGAATCCCACATATAGCCCTGATGCATTTCTTTTGTGCATCAAATATTCTATTCTTATCCGTACTGTTCCCCCATATTACAATTGCATATCGTAGTATAGATTCTACGTACGCATGGTAGGTGGTTATTACAGTTTGTCTGTCACTTTTTTTAATTTTGTTAAGTGCATAAACGAAGCTGTTAATTCTTTTGCAAAAGTTGTCTACATGTTGCTTCCAGCCTAAGTCTTGGTCAATAATTACTCCTAAAAAATTAACTTATGTTAAGTTTAAAATTGTATTGGGTATGTTTTGACCTATATTCAATTTAGGCATTTTCAATATTCAATTTAGGGATTTAGGCATTGGACTAAACTAAAATAATTACGTTTTGTTTTTATTTTAAGGTGACTCAGGGTATGCACAAAGAGAGTACATGATGACTCCGACTGTCAATGCTGCTTCTAGCTTTGCTGAAGAATTATATACAGAGATACACTGTTCAGCGCGTAACAGAGTGGAAAGAACCATAGGGTTGCTGAAGGCGCGCTGGCGGTGTCTACTCAAGCATAGAGTGCTTCATTATAAACCTGAAATGGTTTCTAAAATTATAAACGCATGCTGCGTGCTCTATAATATGGGGAACGCAGCGCGCGTCCCCGAGCCCAGCTTGGCGCTACACATGGCGGAGGAAAGCGCTGCGCCAGAGCCGGCAGAGCCTAGGCCCGCGCCCACAGCACCACGCACCCGCACCACGCACACTACGCACACCATGTATTGGCAACTTTCTACATTAAGCCATTTTTATTTTTTTTACATTTTCAGTGTTAGTATTTAAACTTGAAAAATTATGTCTCAGGCGGGACTCAAACCCGCGTCTCCTCGCATGCCGGGCGAAGAAATGCGGGTTCGAGTCCCGCCTGGGACATAATTTTACAAGTTTGAATACTGATATTAAAATTGCAATTTAATTGCTTAAAATATCATATTAAGTATTTTCAGTGTTACCTAGTAAGTCACCTAAAACGTCATTTACTTAAGTACTTAACAAAAAGCAAACCATTTATTACTTTTTTTTAGCTTTCGTAAATATTTTTTTGTTTCAACTTAATTTCATTTAAATGTAGTACTTAATTAGATTTATTTTATTTACTTTTTAAGAGTAGTCTTGCTTTTGATTGGACATTTTTGTATAAATTTTAGACTTAAGCCTGAAAAACAGGGAATCCTAATTCAGGCACATAGATTAAAGCTAAAATTTCACAGTAAATGTGCATAGTTTTTAAAGATGGACAAGACCCCAACCGTTGTAGATAAAAACAAGGCTCGGAAACGGCACAGCAACCCGGAAAAATTGAAGCGAAACCAGAAGAAGTTAGAGAGGTCAGTGTATAGTGGATGGAATAGTTTGATCCTTGTTAATTTTCTTTGTGTATGGTGTACCCTATGTTCTTTTTTGTATTATCCCTGATGACGCACGGAACACCTTATATAATTAAAAAGATACGTGGTTTAGCTATATTTCATTTTAGATGTGACGCCTTTATTTTGAAACATATAAAAGGTGGTCCTACTTCCAGACGTCGCACAGTGGTCTGAGATTTGAGTTCCATACACATAGAAACGAAAGTCACATTTGTGTTGATTTTTTTACTCTATAATTTTTAGAATCATGCAGGTTTCGTTATCGAGAAGTTCGTCAGTCCAGAGAAAAAAATTTTTTATATATTTTTCTATGGAGGAAAACACAAAATAATTTTTTTCTTGCGACTGCTTGGAGCTGCCACTTTGCCGCTTGCATGGCGTGTTTTCCTATTAAATTTAATTTCTGAAAAGTATAATATGCGTGCCCATGCGCGCCGCTTTGGCCGTAGGTGAATGTCAAACTTTAAAAAATTCACTATACGGAATCTTTGCTATTTTGTTTTATGACTTGCACACAGTTTTTATTTAATGTTATAGATATAATTCGATCATTAATGATATGCAATTGTCCGTAAAATAGTTTTTTTTTCTTCTAAGAATTACTCATAATACCTCCTCACCTCTATTATTAAAAACATATTTTGTCTCTATACTTATAATTAAAATCCTTTAAACACAGTCATTAGTTAATGAGTTTGTTTAAGTTATCATAAGGTAATAGATACTGTGAACTATTAACATTGTGATCAACATTATGAGTTTAGAAATGGTTATTTACTAACGTATGTTAAAAATAATTATTTATTTATTTAATAATCAAGAAACAAAAATGCTTTTATTTAAACGTTTGCCACGTGACACAAAACGCTCCTGATTGGTCGGGTTTATGACGACGTCACCCACTCGTAAATTTCGTTTGCAACCGCTGCACATAGGGGTATTTTGCTAATCTAGCCGGTCAAAATTATTTGTGTAGGTTTTTTACTCTAGGGAGTTGCCCTAGTTAACTATAAGCCTAAATAAAATAATAATAACCCAAAATATCGGGTAAAATTATATTTTGGTACTTGCCTCCACAAACCTCCTCCAAATCGGAGTCTGAGTCTCTTTAAGAGTCAGGTACACCAGGAATCATCAAAGAAATTGCTTCTTTCGTGAATGGCAACGTTTGTTTTTTTGGGGGTTGGTCTCATTCCAGTAATCAAAGGGTCAGAACTAAGTATCTAATAGTCTATTTATTATATCTGTGTTACACTTGACCCTTGAAAATTTTTCTCGAATAATTCTGCCTATACAGACGGAAATGTTAATTGCGTGCCTCAGCCGCTTCTTCTGAGAGCAACACAATGCCTTGTCTATGACAGTAGCCCAACCATGCATAAGGATCTTGTGCATGGTTGGTGTCATAGAATGCCATGGATACAAGCTTATATAAAGTTTTGCAGTGTCTATGCAATAATCTGCAAACTATTTTAAGTGGACTTTGTGACCACTTGTTATGACTTCAAGGATTACTTTGAGTCGGTAAATGAAATTATAATGAACACCAGTTATTTCCGCAGCCAATTCAGGATTAGAAAAAAATCTTCTACTGATTTTACCATCATTGGTATTTCCGAACCCCGCTTTTGGTACATCCACTATAAGACCGGTTTCACAATGTCTCTTGAATTAAATTTTTTTCTCTCCTTAACAATAGCTTTATAAGCGTCAGATCTTAACTGCCACTTCTTAACAGTGAGTTTGTTTGTGCAACATGAACCAACACATTATTATCCGCTGTTACACGTAAGGTTTCCGTTTTCCTCCTCTTACTTCTTTCGCTCAGATTATTAAATGGTTTTGATGGTCGACCTGAACTATTAGGCTGCGCTCTCGGTATTTCGAATGTATTTTTCAGCCATTCATCATTGTTATTCAGAAATCTTGCTTCAGTTTTATCAGTTAATGACCATGCGACCTTGAAAACAAATAATTACTAAGTTAACATGGGGTAAATTTCATATAACATTTTTTTTTACTGTGTTGGTTTGTCACCTCTGGCAAAAAAGGGGGCGGGTATGGACGGCTAATTAGGCCACATAAATTATATATAAACTATACTCTGTCATAATCAAATAACATTTTAACCGGGAAGGACCCGGAAATACAAGAAAATCCTTATCAAACTTAAAATTGGGGTAAAAATTTCACTAATTTTTTACTACATTTTAAACGTCAACTAAGAGTACCCTATCAAAAAAAAATACGCAGCATCACATTTGAACAATAAGCGTACCTTACCTCCTTGATCCATATCTATTAAAATATTTTGAAAAAGTCACTTAATCACGAAAATATTTTATTATTTGTCAGACACGTTCACTCTTAGGAAACGCGTAAGAAGTTGAAGTGACGACTAACTTCCGATTTAAACAAGCGCGCGGGTAAATCTGGTAAGAGACCGGGAAAAGTTGTCATTTGTTCTCTAGTCATTCGAGAACAACAAGAACTGTTTTTATTCTAAAACCGATAACTTTTTAAAAATTGATTTATGACCGGCTAGATCAGCGAATTACCCCTATGTCCGCTGTTTAGATTAGCTTTAGAAAAGTTTTTAAGATTTTCCTTTGGTTTTGTATGTTTTAATTGCAATATTTTACAAATTCTGTAAAGTACTTTTACAATGGACAACGATTTTGTGAAAGCAGATAGCAGAAACCTTTTTTGTTTTTTTTTTAAGGTGGAAAAAATGCATTAAGGGCCGGTTTTTCAATAGCTAGATAAACAGTTAGTTAAGGTTTATTCTACAGTTAACAAGATTCTCAATTTTTCAATTGCTAGATAAGCGCTAACGGATTGATAAACTCTGTAACAGGCTGTTAAAATTAACTGGGTGTTCAAGCCCCCTATCTATGGAGTTATTTGACGTTTGAACTGTCATCATTCGCGCGCAAGTTGTAGGTTATTAATAATTTTGTCTGTACAAAGTGTTTGTTTATAATTCGTAAACATGGATCTTTTCGATTCAATCGAAGATATATTGATCGAAGAAGACTATACACTGTTAAACTACTTAAATCCACACAGAAGACAAAGAGTTGTAAGAGAGCGACCCGATAATATGTCTGAATAGAACGACAAAAAATTTCACAGGCGATTTCGTCTCGAAAAACACACTGTGCTTTTATTGTTATCATTAATTGAAAGTAAAATTGCAAACACAACAAACAGGTAAGACTAAATTACTTCCTAGTTACGTACTTCACAATTATTTTAACACATAACCTAACAACAAAAGTGTAATTTTGATCACAGAGTACATTTATTTGCTTGTATATTGATTTTGATTGTTTTGTTTTCAGAAACCAATCTGTTCTATGCTTGTGGTAGTTTCTACATTACAATTGGTGATTTTGCTGGAATACACAATTCTACTGCATGTTAAATTATAAAAAGAGTCACTGAAGCAATTGCTTCGCTTCGTCCGGACTTTGTTAAATTGCCTGGTAACAGAGAAGAAATAATATCAGTGCAGGAAGGATTTTTTAATATTGCCCGATTTCCAAGAGTAATAGCTGCTTTGGACTGTACTCACATCAAAATAATATCTCCAGGTTAGTTTGTGTACCCACCTCTGTACCTACTTAAAAATATTAATAATCTCTTTATTATTTTATTCTGGTTCACATGAATTGCTAGTGCTGTATGGTACTCGTATCTGGCACATTTGTATCAATACCAATACCAAATACCAAAAAAAACCAAACAAGCATTATGGTCCACCTAATGGCAAGCAATCTATGCCAATATTTTATTTGTAAGTAAGCAGTAATTATTTATTACTTATCATTTTTTTTAGGTGGGAGTAATGCTGAAGACTACCGAAATAGAAAAGGCTTTTTCTCATTAAATGTCCAAGCTATGTGCACAAGTGACCTTAAATTTCAAGATATTGTGACAAGATGGCCAGGTTCAACGCATGACAGCTTAATATTTTCAAATTCTGCAGCCAAATTTCAATTGGACAACAATAGGTTCTCAAATGCAGTTGTCCTTGGAGATAGTGGATATTTTTTAAATAATTATTTATTGACACCATTAAGCAACCCTCAAACAGAAGTGGAAAGGCTGTACAATGAATCTCATATACGTACTCGAAATGTCATTGAGAGATGGTTTGGAGTTTGGAAAAGGAGATTTCCTATTTTAAGTATAGGACTACGGTGCCGAATCCCACTTGCTCAAGATGTTATTGTGGCAACAGCAATTTTACACAATCTTGCAAGAAGTAGGAACTAGAGAGAGCCACCTTTAGATCCTGAAGTCCACATACCGCAAGAACCACAATTTGACCCCAATATTGCTGAGAATCGAGAATCTGAACACCTACGCAGTACTACTAGGGACTCCATGTTAGAATATTTTGAAAATTTGTTAAACCAATAGTCTCATCTCAATTATTATTTTATTTATCTTAAGACCAATTAGGTAGGTATATTGTAGGTATTACACAATCTGAAATAAAAATAAAATCACTGTTAAGTAAAATGTATTTTATTTATAGCTCAACTTAAATAACATTTCATATTAGTTATTTAAAATATTATAGGAAGTTTGATAGTTATCCGTATTGTTTAACTGGCGAACAAGTATTTCATGTAACTCTTGTTTTCTTTTTTCATCATTATGTAGATGCAACATTTTGAGATTGTGTTGCTCTTCAACAAATCCGTGTTCTTTACTTGCTAATTCTTTTTGCAACTCTACCAACTCTAAGCGAGCTTTACTTAGTTTGTCCAAAGTTGCAGTCACTCCCCCTTTAGTAACTTTTGGGTTTTTTAAAACAGGATTTATTTTAGCTTTTAAGGATTTTGGTTTCCACGATGACCAATTGTTATCTGAAAGTTAAAGTTTTTTAAATTACAATGATCTGACACGAATACATTGACAAGGAGGTTACTACCTATATTATACACACCTTTATCACTCTGAATAATTTCTGTAATATCATCTTGTATCGGTAGGTGGGCGTCAAAAGCACCATGATCTAAAAAGAAAAGTAAGTAAATAAGTATGTAGTTGTTAAGATAGATACTATAATATGCATAAAAAGTCAAATAACATAGGCTCTCAAATAGAAGAAACTGGTGATAAACATACCATTTTCATAATCTTCGACCGCTGATTCCTTGTCTAAAATTTGGTTGCCACAAATGTTGGTATGATCTAGAACAAGAATTTACATTAAAAAGTGTTGTTTTAATATTTGATAGCTTTCTTGTAGCAGTTGTTCGTTGAAACAAACAAAATATAAATAAATGCGAATTTACCTAAAGACATCTGAATATCATCACTTGACACAATTTGTAATAAGTTGTGTTCCAATATTTGTAGTGGCATTTTTTCCACTTTAAGGACTTCATCCATCAGGTATTGGGGCTGAAAAATAATAAATAAATATTGAAATTATGGTGACCTAAACATACAACAACAAATCAGGTGGGTTGGAGTATCAGTTGAAGCCAAGGAATTTTTATGTCGGATAACAATAAAAAGTATTTTTTAGTTCATACCTGGAATACTGTCATTATCGTTTCGTGCATCTAGCCCAGTAATATTGGAGCAAATCGCCATAACCTTCTCCTGAACTTCACTGAAATCTTCTGAAGAAGGCCCACCGCCTGTTTTATAGAGTGCCTGACGATGCTTCGCCATAGCTTTCTTCGTCTCCTTTTTGATGCTTTCATATTTTAGTTTTAGGTTTTTTACATTTCTTGGTGTAAAACCAGTCGCGGCATTAAACAAAGAAGCAATTTTATTCCATGCCGCTTCTTTTTCTTTGTTTGTTACGGCGTCAGTCTTTTTATTTTCTATTATTCCTCGATATTTTGTTACTAACTCAGTTAATAATCTCACTTCACTCTGATTAAACTTCGTTGCACGTTCCCGTTTCTTTATATTTTCCATAATTAGTACTAATATCAACGATTATGGAAGAGAAAAATAAACAACACGATATTTTACGGCCCACACCAAACAAACAAAGAGGTTATGAAATCTGTCATTTTTTGACAGACGCTGTTACCAAGATGAAAGTTGATTGTCTCTTTCTAAAAACTGTAAATGTACATAAGTGCATCCCGCTCTCGCAGATAGTGTGAACTAGTCACAAAATCAGTTGGTTACTTATCTGAGACTTAACTGAGGATTGAAAAATTGAAATATTTTATTCGTTTGTTAAAACGTCAGATAAAGTTATTGAATAGTTAAACTAAAAAATGGGAAAACAGCAAAGTGAGTATATTAATACTTTTGTGTTCACTTAAATTATATCATAAAAAAGTGAAATAATGATGAACTTCTACAGCAAGCCAGACCTTTTATAGGTTATAAATAATAGATTTTAGTTTGGCGCAGATTCGTGAACATAAACGATAATTTGTTTACTTTTGCAGGTCTGCAAGAGAATCGTATGGGGATGATGCTATTGGATATGTACAACTGCGTCGCGAGTCAGGTCTTTGCACAAGTAAGTGTAAGATTTGTCCTGAGCACAAGGTGAGAAGCAGCTCTTACAACGTTACGATGGTGATATACGAGAATAAGAGTGAAGTTGTTAGCTGTCAGTGCTTGGACTGTGAAGCTTCAGCTGGTGGTTTTACAAACATGCAGTGGCATTCCTCATGTGAACCTATCGTCGCACAGAGGAACGTTCGTGCACTGAGAACCAAAGCTCTCCAGAGTAGGCACAACTTTAAAATATGTGACTGTCGAACAGTTGTACAAGCAAGCTCCTAAACTTGAAATTAAAACTAGCCTCTTCGCAGAGTTCATTCAAGAGGCAAAAAGAAGGAAAATTAATAACTGTGAACTTTTAAAATATCAACCAGATTTTAAGTACAGTGATGTCAGACAGTTTTCTTTTCATCACTTTCTTATACAAGCCAGTGATAACCTAAAAAATGATGTTGACAAAATATTAGGGTCATTGACAGAGGCTCTTAATGACAATGTGCTAGCTGAAATAGAAACCGCCACAAAAAATCAGTGTAACAATTCCCTGTGGCATGAACTTTGTTATGCTCCCATCACAGCATCCAAAGTTTTTGAAGTAAGTCGCTGCCGAACATCAGATGGATCTTTAGTAGCTGCGATTATGGGAGCAAAAACCCCAGACACACCTGCCATGAAAAGGGTATGGAACAATGACTTTTCTCGATTTCGTCCATATAAAACGGCAATTTCATATTTTAACACCTAATATTTAATAAATTATATAAATTCTCACAATAAAAACAGAAAGCGCAAACTAAATGACCTATCTTTCCATACATAACACTCTAACCTTGCAGTTGGATAGATTTTTAAAAGTTATACAATAATAGCATACTCAGAACATGAACTATTTGATAAGAGAGTCTTGAATGTTTATTAATGCATAGGATATAACAATAATATCATTGAGTACTCTTAAGAAATTTTTATTAATGACAGAGTGTTGCTTTAGCATGTTAAACTCTCTTATACGCCTTATGACTCTTTCCACATGAATCCTTAAACTAGCAATAATTTTGTTTGCCGTACTTCTTCTTTAGTTAATTTGGACCCAGAGGCTACACTTGGAGGCCTTAACAGTTTGATACCTTTTTACTCAATGTTTGTTCCACATGCTTGAACCTTCTATCAGCTAACATGACAGTACCTGGATCTAGATAATCCAGAAAGTTGCAACTCTCTACAATAGTGACATCACTAGCTCTGTCCCCAAAACCTGCAGAAATATAATTGACGAGACCATTAGGGGCACATGCTATCGAATACTTTACAGTTACCTTTTTTATAATCTGACCAAGTCAACGATTGAAAAAGGGCTTTGGAAGGCTTTTGTATGTCCATTTGCAGGCAATCAATAATACAACTTACATTGTGATAGTTATGTCAAAATGAAATAGGCAACGTCTTTCTGATAGATTTTTTGTTTAAGTTTACAACAAAAGGGTATAAAAAACTAGCTATAATTGGAATACTTTTAAGTAATAATTTACTGCTATATGATAATGACAGTCCAAAATTATCTTCAAGTTCAGAAAAAGTACTATTTAATTAAATTTTTTTCAAACACATTAAAATATATTAGTGTTTAGTGTTGGTGTGTTTATGTATTAAATGAACTAAATAATAGCAGTCAACAGGGATTCCGATATACATCATTGGCTTTTTCACAATTAATCGCAAAGTATTCTGCAAACTTTGCATTTTTTAACAGTCCTGAAAATTATCGAGTAAAAAAACCAACACAAATGCGACTTTCTTGTCTATGTGTATGGAACGCGATTCTCAGACCACTGTGCGTCGACCACGTAAGGCAACTCGCAATGAAAAAGTAAGTACAAGGTATTATTACATTTATAGTCGCTCGATAAAGAAAATTATGAGAGTTTGTCAGAAAACGTTCCTAGATGTACTTGGAATTAATAGGTATCGTGTTGAAGGTATAGCAAACAAAGGAGATGTCCAAAAAATAACCCAGAATCGACAGGACTGAAATGTGTAGATTAGTAATTTCGAATACGTTAGAATGCCGTTTGGATTAAAAAATGCTCCTGCGACATTTCAAAGACCGATGAACAATGTTTTAAGTGGTATACAAGGCATATATTACTTCGTAAATTTAGATGACATAGTTATTTATGCAAATTCAGTACAAGATCATTCTACTAAATTAGAAGCTGTTGTGTTTGAAAAATTTAAACAAAATAATTTAAAATTACAACCAGATAAATGCGAATTCATGAGACATGAAGTGGCTTACTTAGGTCATGTTATAAGCGATCAAGGAGGAGCTTTCTTAGTAAATGAACATACCTCACATAACCTAACTTTCGACTACAAAACATTCAATATTTTTATTACCCCATTGAATAACTATGAAATTTAAACACATATGATATTAAGATCCAAGAACCTAGTAAAGTGCTAAATATTATTCATGTAACAGTCAGGCCCAAGGTCCTATGAAAGATTACCCATCTCCTTTCAAATTGAAATTTAATAAAATTCAATCAATTGCGCGACAGAATTTAATAAAGAATAAGGAAATTTCTAAAATTCAATATAATGCTAAACTTAAAGTTCCAAATTACAAAATAGGTGATTATGTTTTAATAAAGACAAAAGGTCAAAATAAACTTCAACCTCAAAGGTCCTTATGAAGTTATTTCTATAGATAAAGTTAATGTAACTTTAAAAATAAAAAATGGTAAACACGAAAAAGTCCATTTTAATCGAATCAAGCCAGCGCCTGAAAGCTTAATTCCTAAGCGAAAACCTATCTTTTCAGGCTATGGGCTACGCTCCAAACTTCGACACGTATAAAAATAGATCCTATAACCAATGGTTCAGGCTTATACTTCGATCGTATCGGAACTATGAAGATCCATTTAGACGATTGAAAATTATTTACTTTTAAAGATACTGGAAATATACCAAGAGCAATTAGATTATTAGAATCTAGAAGTAAGTACACTAGCGTACATTGTCAAGATTTAGAAAATATAAGTTCTAGTTTTAAATGTCTGAAACGTATGAATAATAAGATGTAAGTACACTAGAGTACATTGTCAAGATTTAGAAAATATAAGTTCTAGTTTTAAATGTCTTAAACGTATGAATAATACCGATAGAGAATTGGAAAAAATAATATCTCTTTAAGAATTATTAGCACATCTTACTAGCACGGGAAAACGTGGATGGTTCGAAGGATTCGGATCATTATTGAAAACTGTTTTCGGAACATTATATAACGACGACGCTGTATATTATGATAATGTAATAGATCGAGTTCTTCAAGATGATAAAGAACTTTATAGCATCATAAAAAATCAAGTACAAGTTACTCAGTCTGCTATTCAAAACTTCAATAATACTGTTAGGAAATTATAAAAAGAATGATTCGATAAAAACTTTTTGATTCTATAAGAATTTACTAATAACCTAGATACAAACGTATCCATAATAGACGTTCGTTCAACTTTAAATACACAATTTAGTATTTTAAACCAAATTATTAATGATTTGTATAACGAAATTAATATAATAATTAATGCAATTCTATTCGCTAAGCAAAATGTTTTGCATCCATCAACTTTTTACTAATATGAAAATTCTAAAACAAGAAAAAAAATTACAGTTCCTTTAAACTTGAAAGATATCAATATGCTCGCAGAAATATCAACTTAAAATGTCTTTTATATAAATTTCAAATTAGTATTTATACTAAATATTCCTTTAGTCTCTTCTCAAGAATTTGAATTATATCATATTTTACCATTACCAATACCACATAAAATTCAAGGTTTGACTTATGCTCTTGTCCAACCAACAAAAAGATTTATTGGCATAACAACTAACCGTCACTCGTATGTTCAATTTAATAATTTAAACCAATGTCAGAAATTAACCAAAAAACATTATATTTGTAAAGAAGTTAATGAATATTATTATATGTCAAATCCTTCGTGTGAATCTTTGCTTATGACAAAAGTATTGAAGCAAATACCAAAAGAATGTTTTCCCTAATTTCTTTATGGAAATGTTGAAATATGGCAAAAACTAAGTAATAACAAATAGATATTCATTCATTCAAAACCAACTAAATAACCATTGATTGTGTAGATTCTGATATTAAATAATAACAATTGTCAGACACCGGTATAATATCATTAGATAAAAATTGTAAAGGCTTCGCAAATTTAATTCAAATTACTGCAACAAGCGACATTATAACAAATTATAGTTCGCCAAATATTAATATCAATTTAACTGTTGTAATGATGTAAAAATAAATAGAAGTAAACAGTTGTTCACACCATTTCATATTTATAATATTCAGTTAGATGATTTGAACCTAGCTTGAGTTAAACTTCACTCTATTGAAGAACAAATTAAAACTCGGGAAAAAGTACGCTATGACTTAGGTAATAATGTTCATATTCCATATCTTTTGTATGTTATTTGTGGTTTTGTTGTCACTTACTTCTTCTGGAGAATGTATCAAATTTATAAACGTAGAAACAGAAATACCAGTAGAACTAATAACGATGGATGTTGCATACAAATTTTTAATCAATGTTACACGAAACATAATAAAGAATCTGTTTTTGAACCGCGTATAGAACTTTCCGAATTAAGAAGGCAATTAAATGATGATGATAGACCTTCCCCAATTTCTAGAACTCCGCTAAGAGCAACGCGAAGGCCAAGTACCGATGTGAAATATTCATACACTTTAGACAATTAATTGTTTTACTTTTTATTTAACATAGTTATTAGTGATATGATGTTTTGTAACCATTTTGATAAAAATAATAATATTAAGCTTAAGTTTTGTTAACTCTAGAAAATAGATTTTAAAATGAAAAAAAAGGGAAAAACATTCTTAATGTGAAAATAAATCATTTTGTATTTTCCTATTCTTTCATTATCCTTTAGATATAAGAAAGATTATATATTGTAAAATATTAAACGTTTTATACTTTGAAATTTTTATTAAAATTTTAATTGCTATTGATATTGTAACAATAGTTTTAAATACGAGTATTTGTGTTGCACACAAAAATTAACAATATTTGTAATTTTCTATTATTTGTTTTGTTAACTAAACAAAGTAAACCTATTGTAGGGGTTCCTAAGACTGTACTCGGGATCCTAACATTTACTAATGCTTGCTATGCTAGGGATAGGTTACTACAAGGAGTGCTAAATAAAACCGACCCGTATGAATGTTTGTAAGACACTGATTTATTTGCTAAGTAAAAATATGTAAATGATATAAAGTGTCGCATCAACAAATTCCATAATTTGGGTCGCGGCACGCACACATTCATGATAAAGTTAAATGTACGATGTTAGCTCGTACATCTTGGCCCTCTAGAGAGAGCAAAATATTGATTTGTTAATACGTTATATAAGATAAAATGAAGTCTATGCTAGATGATATAAAATATTTTACATGGTACAAGGTGATTGACAATATTAATTTTGTTACAAATGGTTAAATAAAGTATTGTATTGTCCATGTTTTCATTATTTCACTCGCGTGATTCTACACCAGGGATATTAAATGACACCGAACGAGACGCGATGGGTGTCATTGGAGATGTCCCTTGATCAACACTAACACAGCTTACTGATTTACGCAGTAAGTTAAATTCACTAGGCACTGCGGTCATACTGACTGAGTTGCCGACACTTTCCACTGCACTGTGAGGAAGTGGTGCAGCAACGTGCTGCGCCCGCGCCTTCCGACATCGTCTTATCCTTGAGTAGGCTAGTATACTTGCTGCCAATAGTAGTACTGACACGATAACGTATGTTATCGTGTAGTGATGAACATCGTGAATGCTGAGGTCAGAGTAAGATTGTCCTTTCAGGTCCTCTATTTGATCTTTCAGCTGCTTCCACATGTATGTATGATTTTCTGGTACCATCATATCGTCAGATATAGTGCTGTTGATGATGTTGTTCAAAATAGATAACTCTGGGACTTTGATATTATTTTGTACCGCCATGTGATTCACGTAATTGTTGTGCGTATAAATTGATAGGTCATTGTCCTTGAGAACACAACCATGCTCTAGAGTAACAAGGCCGTTACCTGATAATGATGACACCGAAATACCAGCGGTGCAAAAAATGCGTACTCTGCATTCTTGGCAACACGAGAAGAGCCAGTCGTTCCGGGCATGCAGTTTAATCCACCTATTAGTGCAACTTGATTGTTCGTATCTACAAGCATTACTTATATTTAATTGGCAGACTGATTGTTTCATTTTCATATCGTACATTGGTGTATCGAGCGAACATAACATTCGGTCTTCTGTGGCCCTTAAGCAAAGATGCAGGTCATCATCGGATAAGAACATAGCTGTATCTTTTCGGAGATTGAAGGCTATGTAGGGATGACTTGGAGTAATGTAATAAGATCTTTGATTTTTGTTTTGAGGAACACTTATAACCCGATCGAGTTCATAAATTTCCTTGCTTACAAGAGGTATCCTTATTTCGATGATCAAATAACTGCTAAACAATCTTGATGACACCTTTAACATTTTATAAATGTCAGCAAAGCTAGTTCGTTCAACCGGCATCGTGAGGTCACCCTGTAGTTGACTTGATATAGTAAATATTTGAAATTTTAGTTGGTCAGGTGATAATAGATGAGTATCAATGCGCCCATGTTTGATATCAGTGATAGTATTTATTAAAGTTTCTTGCATGCGTCTTAGATTCGAGATAATTATGTTAGCCACTAAGGCTGATGACGTCACATATACATCATTTTGGACAACTAACTGAACGTGATTGATTTCGTCTGATAGGTTACGGAGATGTTCCTTGACGAATTTGAACTGAGTGTTCATAATCTTCTCGTTTCGTTGAATTATGTTATACTCGGCTTCGAGCACTATAGTTTGATTTCTCATTAAGTTTTGTAGGTGTTTTTCGTTATAGGTAATTTGTTCTATATCTTTCGCGTACTTTTCAGCGAATCTTTCATCTAGAACACCAAATAGTGAATTGGCAATATAACCAATTCCGTTCACCAAGCCACGTTTCTTCCTATTTCTAAACTGATTTTGTAATAACATATTATAGTGTTGAATTTCGCTCAACTCATGCTTGAGTTGAAACATAAGCGTCCGATATTGGTTAGATAAACCTGTACACGATTTTTGAAGATGATTTATGTAAGACTCTATGTCTGATAGTCCTTGATAGTAGGCTGATAAATTGTAATAGACAACAAGTTTCCACTCATCTCTTATGTACTGTAGGTTTGCAATTTTGTCAAAGTATAGGCCGTTGTTCTCCATCATTCGAGTAACATTATAAGGTTGTTGACTTTGTTGTACAGTCGGCGAAATTAACATTGTGAAACATAATAAGGTTGTTAATAATAAGCCTTTAAGACCCTTTTTTCGGCATTGCTTAGTCCGATGTTGATTAGCGATCTGCTGATGATCTTGCTGTGTAGAGTGTAGTTTCTGTTCTGAAGATATTTCATGAACTGGTAATATGACTAACTTAGTCACTGGCCGTTTAACTATGTTATTTTTTGTTTTTACGGAAACCACCCGAACGTAACCATCCTTTCCAGGATGTACTTCATGGACACGACCCATGAGCCATTTTCCTGGAGGTAAATTATCGTCCTTAATTAAGATAATGTCATTGATTTCGAGGTTCTTGCTTGGAGTTTTCCATTTTGAACGAGTTTGCAGATGCTGTAAATAATCTGTCGACCACCTTTTCCAAAAATGTTTTAACATACTTTGTATGAGCTGCCATCTACTGGGCAGGTTCATACAGTCATCACCTTGTGGTCGTGACAACAATGACCCTCCAATAAGAAAATGGCCAGGAGTCAAGTAGTTATCTTCGGGGTTTTCGGTCAAAGGGAATAGCGGCCTGGAATTAAGACAGGCTTCTATTTGTTGGATCAACGTAGTAAACTCCTCGTACGTGAGTCGTTGTTCTCCAAGCGTCCTCTTCAGGTGCCGTTTGAAACTCCTGACGGTTGATTCCCAAAGGCCTCCTGCCGTTGGCCATCCTGGTGCGTTGAATGACCATTTAATATCCCACTCGGCTATGCCGTCAAAGAACTCATTATTGAAATTTGACGTTATTTCCTTATATTCTTTTTTGAGTAATCGATTGGCTCCTACAAAGTTAGTGCCGTTATCACTGTACATTTGAGAAGAAGTACCACGACGTGCACAGAAACGACGGAATGCTGCTAAGAAGGCTGGCGTGCTCAAGTCAGAGACCAGCTCTAGGTGTACAGCCTTGGTGGATAAACAAACAAAAATTGCTATGTACCCTTTATTGCACCTTATGCCTCTACCCTTACTAGCCTTTAGGTCTACATGACCTGTGAAATCAACACCAGTGTGGGTAAATGGACGTGATGGTGTAACCCGAGGATAAGGTAGGTCTGCCATAATTTGCTCTCTCTTTTCGGTGCTATATCGTCTGCATTTGACACACATTCTGATTTGTCTCTTAACCGTGTTCATACCACTAAGAATCCAGTACCTCTCCCTAATGTATGAAAGTGTAAGTCTTGGACCTCCGTGAAGAGTGGTGATGTGTCCTTGACTGATAATAAGATCGGTTAATCGACTATGATTTGATAGTATAACCGGGTGTTTAGCAGAGCTGCTTAAATCTGAAAAATTTAATCGTCCTCCCACTCTTAATATTCCGTCTTCATCTATATATGGACATAAGCTTGCTATTTTGCTCTTAGGTCGTACATGACCTTTGCTCTTTATATTAATCAAATCGTCTTCAAAATCCTGAGCTTGAGTGTACTTGATAACAATGTTATAAGCATTTTTAATTTCAGCTGGTGATAAAGGCTGACCGTGCTCCGACGGCTTACGGCGTAGTCGCGCAACGAAACGTGACACCCATGCTATTGTCCTCACTACTCGAGTAATTGAATTATTATTTTGCAATAATTCTGTAATTAATGTAGGTCGTTCGTGGCATAAGGCAGTGTTTACACTTACTTGCTTAGCCTCTAGATTTGGTATCTCATATTTTTTGTTCATACATTTTTTTGCGTTAAAGCTCAGAAGCCATTTAGGACCCTGCCACCATAATGAATGCTCTAATAAGGTTTTAACTGTTACTCCTCTTGTGGCTGAGTCAGCTGGGTTCTCTTCTGATCGTACATGATTCCACTGCGAACTTGGAATAATTTCGGTAATTTGATGGACTCTATTTGCTACAAATTGCTTCCAGCGGGTGACATCTCCATGAATCCAGCCTAAAGCCACCATGGAGTCCGTCCATGCGTATATTGATACACGATCTTTAGGTAGTGATTGAACAACTTTCTTCATCAGTTGTGATAAAAGGTGAGCTCCGCACAATTCGAGTCTTGGCAGTGACACTTGTTTGTTTAGCGGGGCCAACCTTGTTTTTGCGATAATTAAGGTAGATGTGTACTCTCCCTTACTATCGGTTGATACAATGTAAATTGAACAAGCGTATGCCTTCTCCGACGCATCGCAAAAACCGTGTAATTGAAATGCTAATATTGTATCACCGAAATATCGAGGTATAGAAAATTGATTAATATTTTTAAGTTCGTTGCGTAGTTGAAGCCATTCTTCTTGCAACTGTTGGGATAATTTATCATCCCACGCCATACCACTTGTCCATGCCTTTTGAAAAATAAATTTTGCTTTAATTGTAAGAGGAGAAAGCCAACCTATCGGGTCAAATATTTTGGAAATATTTGATAGAAGCTGTCGTTTTGTATGACTAGTTTCTATAAGGTCAATTGTGTTTTGAAAAGTAAAGTCGTCCGTAGATGGATGCCATCTTAGTCCGAGAGTTTTACGAGACTCCGAACATTTAAAATCAAAGGGAATATCGACTTGCTCGGGTGATAAATCAGAAACTAATTCTTTGGCATTGGCTGACCACTTTCTCAATTTCATCCCTGCTCCCATTAACATTTGAAGTAATTGATTTTGTAACTCCTTGGTCTGTTCAATAGTTTGATGTCCACTCAAAAGATCATCAGTGAAAAATGAGTTCTCCAATGCTGCTGCTGCTAAAGGATATTTTGAAGCTTCATCTTTGGCGATTTGTCGTAATGTTCTGATAGCTAAGAATGGAGCTGCTTTTGTTCCATACGTTACTGTTGTGAGATGATATTCGCGAAACGGTTCAGATGGTGAATCACGCCATATGATAGATTGTAAAGGTTGATCGGATTTCCTTACAAGTATTTGTCTGAACATCTTCTCTATATCCGCAGTGATCACGTATCTATGCTGTCTCCACCTTAAGATTAGATCTTGTAAGTCGACTTGTAGGTTGGGACCACATTCCATCAAATCATTCAAGCTACGGCCTGTGGTGGTCTTTGATGAGCCATTAAATACAACACGTAGCTTCGTAGTGCTAGAATCTAATTTTAGCACTCCATGATGCGGTAAGAAGCAACAAGGTCTTTCTTCACTATAAGCCTCTCGCATGTGGCCTAATTGCTCATATTCGTGAATAAACTGCTTATAACTGTCTGAAAGTGCGCAATTTTTTGCCATTCTATGCTCTAATTGCTTAAACTGTGCTATGGCTTTCGCCTTCGAAGAACCTAAGTATTCCTCAAATTTTGGCTTCATAGGAAGCGCTACCACATATCTACCGTTGTCTAAACGTGATGTAGTAGCCTGATAGAAATCTTCGCAATACTGTTCCTCTCTTGTCAAAGTGCTAGTATTTTCATGTATATCTTCTAATTCCCAGTACTTTGATATTTCTTGCAAGTTATTGATGACGACGTGACAGTTAAAAGTTTTAACATTGCCAGAGAGGATCCAGCCTAGTTTAGTCTGCTGTGCTATTGGGGCTTGTATAGGGCCTTTGATCAAGCCACTCATTATGATTTCTGAGTAAATGCTCGCGTCTAAAAGTATGTCTATTGGCTTTGATACGTTGTAATCAGGGTCTGCTAAATCAATACGTTGTAGGTGAGGCCAACATTGCTTGCTAAATGTGCTATTAGGTAGGTTATTAATGACACGTGATATTACTAGTGCTTGTGTCGTAAAACTATAATCTTGATAAATTGACTGACATTCAATCGATACGACGCCCTTGCTTGACTTGGACCCGTTTCCTATGCCTGATACCGATGCATTATAACGCTGTCGCTGCAGGCCAAGCATCTGTGCTGCGTTTTCAGAGATAAGAGCTATTTGTGAGCCCTGATCAAGTAATGCTCTAAGGGTGTGGTAGGTGCCGTTAGCTGCCTTTACCCTCAATGCTAATGTGGTTAACAACACTTCCTCGTCATCGGAAGCAACGTGGTTAACGCTATGCTGTTTCTCAATACTTTTTGTTGCTAAAGTAGGTGTCAAATTTAAGTTCGTCAAGTTTGTTACTGTGTGTGTGGATTGCGTAAATGCCTCGTGTAACAAAGTATTATGTTCGTCATTACATTCCTTACACCGCTTTTCGGAATAGCATTTACCGGCATGCTTATACAAGCAATTCTGGCAAATTTTATGTTTCGCAACCAACTTAAGTTTCATTCCTGCTGACATGTTGATAAATTTGTGACATCGATATAATTCATGATCGTGTGAGCATAATGGGCAATTCGAAGTATATGTTGGAGCTGCTTTATAAAACTTAGAAAAAGGCCTTCCTTTTTCTTGCTTGTTGGTTGACGTTTTTAAATGATGCTGATATGGAATACTACTCTTGGAAGGTGTATAATATTCCCTATCCTTCTTATGAATAGGTTCAAGGGCAATAAATTTTGCTTCTAAAAACTCCATAAATTCTTCTAATGATGGTAACTCTCTAGGCGATTTGCGCGCCTCTTTGTAGTCACTGTAGGTATTCATGTCCAACTTTTTAGCTAAAAGATGTACTAACAATGGATCCCAGGTGCTCGTATCCACCCCTAAATTATGAATGGCGTGAATACATTCGGTGCTTGTATCATACAATCGTTTCAACTCATAAGATGTTTGTTTGCTGATATTGGGCTGATTAAGAAACGTTTCGATTTGTTTTGAGAATAATAATTGTGGATTATTATACCGATGTATGAGTATATCCCATGCTGTATCGTAATTTTCCGCTGATATTGTAAGATGTTGTATGAGACGCTCAGCCTCCCCCCTAACCTTACCCTTAAGGTGTTGCATCTTTTGTGTTTTAGATAAAATGTTGCTATGGTGTATGGTTTCCGTAAATAGGTCATAAAAGGTAGGCCACTGAGTGTATTTTCCCGTAAAGACCGGAATATCTAACATTGGAGTAGCTTGGTGAACATGAAGAGAAGAACATAATTTTTGATTTAAGATTTTCTTAATGCGCTTATATGATGATTCGTGAGTACTCAACTCTCTTTCGTAAAAAATATCACCTCCTTGTAATATGTTATCAATTTCTAAATGCATGCTATCTATGACGCTCCATCGCGTCTGTAAATTACGCAATTCATCCTCTATTTCCCACTTTTCGCTAATCTCATTCAGGTTAATGCTCTGGATAAGCCGATTTAAGGCTCGAAAATTAGTTCTTTGCTGACTTAACAGTTCAATAATTTTCCCGTCAAGCTGTATTGCCTTTTCTTCCTTCCCATAAGAAGGCCCTGCACCGTCCTTCCCGTAGGAAGAAAGCGCATCTCGAAATGCTTGATAAAAATCGAATGCTTGCTGGTAAATATTTTCAGTAAAGTACTGCTGTGTTTTATCTACAGAACCTTGTAACTCTATATTATTTTTATCAAACTCTCCCCAGATGTTATCAATTGCTTCTAGACGCGTTTGAATATACTCTGCAGTTTTTCTATGCGAAGGATCCTTTCTAAAATTAGTTTGGATCGATTTTAGTCGGTCTACAATTTCCTTTTGGCGTACAATAAGATCCTCCATTGTCAAAAACAGGAAAAAAGTGATAAAGGAACAATCTTACTTGACTGATGATGATGCGTTCGGAATCTGCTTCCGACACTAGCTGCTGGTTTGCTACTGTCTACTCCCTCCCGACTCCCGAGAGGATTAGTCCTGATAGTGATGATACTGCGACACCCGACGCTCGCCAAGTGTCTAGTGCTGATGATGCTGACTGTCTCAAGCCGTATACAGGCTCAAGAAAGTGTTGAAGAGTAAACTGGTATATTCACTCTTAACTTCGTTTACGAAGTTGCTGAACTGTTTTAAATATGCTAGTCTTAATGTCGACGAGTTCCACAACGGCATAAAACGATCACACGCGTCACTTTTACACTGTGTATTTGATCACCGATGGGCCCCGCAATCGTATGCTCGAAGGACCAAAAAAAATGTAGGGGTTCCTAAGACTGTACTCGGGATCCTAACATTTACTAATGCTTGCTATGCTAGGGATAGGTTACTACAAGGAGTGCTAAATAAAACCGACCCGTATGAATGTTTGTAAGACACTGATTTATTTGCTAAGTAAAAATATGTAAATGATATAAAGTGTCGCATCAACAAATTCCATAATTTGGGTCGCGGCACGCACACATTCATGATAAAGTTAAATGTACGATGTTAGCTCGTACATCTATTGTTTAGTTTTAGGGAGGGAAATGTTATATACTACTTATAAAATTATATTGTATTATCTTAGCAACTAAGTTGCAATAAGCTTCTTTGTCCTTTCATAAAATAAGAAGTCTTTTATTATAATATTTTTGTAACTATTATCACTGTCATTAGAACGACATATCTTTTAACTAATGGTTATAATAAATTAGATGTCTTTATTACTTGCCATTAGACACAACTTTGTAATGAATTAAATCTGTTTTTATTCCTAATCATCCACAAAGAACTTCTTTTTGTTACAATGTTGTTATCTCCGGGTTAAAACCTTTCCGACGCCAGAATTTGAATAAGGAATTTATTGTTAGCTAAAATATGCCCATATTAATAATTAAACAGACCTTTTCTTTGTATTCATTTAGTCAATTAAGTTCAATGTTTATAAAATTGTATAAATACTGAACACCACCGTTAGTCGGGCAGAACTCTATTAAATTACTTACAGGGAATATACTGCTAGTCTATTTCCCCCCTCATAGAATAAATATTATCTTTTTATGTAATTTGTACAATTGTACATATAGTACATACATACTATAAAGGCATGATGTAGAGATAAGCTTTAAAAAAAATAAGGTTTAAGTAACTCGGCACTATTCGAGTTTATGCTTATAATTTCAACGTATGAAAGTTGCAAGGTTGTGGCTGCCACTAATCTTTATCTTCAAAGGTGTAAACCCCTTTGTAGGAAGTTGTGCGTTGCCAAATAATTTCCTACCATAATGAAACTTTATAGGCTCGGCTGCCTCAAAATATTTCCTGAAATATTTCACCGAGCTTTAAGCTACTCGTGTATTTTATACGCACTTACCTGTTTATGTTAAGGCCCGAAAAGCTTAGAAAAAAGGTGTATCACATTACGTATTTCAATAATTTTACGATTTACGTGGTGGAGTGGCTTGCAAACCGGACCTCAAAGTGTTGCCAGAGGCCTTACTCCACAACACAATGTCCGTATATTCGAATCCATCTGTCCCTATCACTCGTACCGATGTCTTAAAGTATCTGAAAGAGATATGGATATATCCGTAAATACGAGCTTCGTGTTGCAAAGTAAGGCTAATACTAATGACCAAAAAGCTAAAAGTAGGATATACCCATGAGGAAAGTTTTGAGAAGTTACTCTCACGAATCAAAATACTCCTTCAACCACGGTAAGGGCCATCACTCACACACCAAACTGATTTATTCCATCTGCTCCTCCACAATATGACTCCGATGAAGAGTGGACCACCTAAGCGTATTCACACCTCCTTACACTTAAATACGGGTGTCCAAGTAGATTTAGCTAATTTAGCTAATAAAGGCATCAGCTCCGAGGTGTCCTCGGGTTCGATTACCTAACATAAAACTATTTTCCTATATTGTCTAGGGTCTAGGTGTTAGTGTAAGGGAATTTCCACAAAACAATTTCTTTGACAGTACCTAAATTACTTTGTAATCAGTACAATGTTGCTATACAGATGTATTAATTTACTGAATAATAATTTTAAATTGTCGTTTAAAAGTTTAAGTTACTTTAGTTACTCATAAGAGTAAAAGTAAAACTGGAAATAAAAAGTGATTGTTATTTACTCCCCGTATCCTCAGAGTAATTAGGGATATAACATAAAATTGGTGTCAGAAGTGTGGGATCATTAACTCGTTTCGACGAGATGGTTTTTTTTAAACCTTTATTTATAAAAACCCTTTTCCAGAAAACGACATAGAGTCGCTGATAAACTGTTTGCCAGTTAGCGATTCGCCAGTTCACGTTCTTAGTGAACACGATCATCTGCAAATCGAGCAGCCGCCGCCTCAGTACTACTCGACGCTTCCGCTAGAACAGCCGCCGCCGCAGTACTACTCGACTCAGCTTGAACAACCGCCGCCGCAGTACTACTCGACGCTTCCGCCTGTACATTGCTGACAGTGCGAGATCGAATGGCAACATTGGTACTAGTTGTTCTGTGAGTGTTTCAAGTGAATTAATAGTTTTCTCACCCTAAATATATATATTTTTTTTAGATTTTTTTGAACTGGTAACTGTAAATTATTTAAAACACTATCGAAAATATTTTTTATTGAACCTGGGAAGTCAAGGTGTACTGTACAAGTTGATTATGAACATTGTAATGGTGACAAAATTTTTTTTATGTTTGAAGAAAAAACGGAAAAATCCAAAAATAAGAGTCCAATTGGACAGGCTATGTTTTAAAAAAGTTAAAAGCATGCAAAAAGTCCCTATAATAATATGATAAAAGTCAAGATAGTGTAATATAAATGAGAGAGTTTTTTGAAAAAAAAAATGCCTAACATAATTCCCTATTGCCTTTTAAAATGTTTCTCTAACATACAAGACGTAGTTATCAATATTATACTAAGTGATTGTAAAAAGAGCCATATTCAACAATTCTTGAGATAATACAAAAAAATGAAAATGTACCAAAGTATTAATTAATTTATTTATAATTGGTGCAAAAACACCAATAAAATATTAAATGGGTCCAGAACTGATTTTAATTCTATTTAATAAAGGAGATTGAAAAATAAATAACTTTTTTTTCATTTTTTTATCTTAGATCGTGGTTTCAGGGATGCGTCATTACCTTTACAATCTTATGGATATACGGTGCACATGCCTGAAACCAAAAATGCAAATGAAACTCAGTTGACTACAGAACAAGCCAACAAATCACGACTTGTAACTATTTGTCGCTGGGTAGTAGAAATAATTAACGGAAGATTTAAAAGGGATTTTCGATTATTAAGAATAGTCCACTGCAACCGAACCTCACATGATGGAGTATTTCAGGATAGCTGCAGCATTACTAAATGCCTATCATCCGGTTATTAAGAATAATGTCCTGGCCTCAAGATTTTTGGAAATAATTCAAGAACGAATTCATATCCCAAACACATTGGGGGATTTAGTAATAGGTATAATTATAACCGTAGACGTGCCCACTTGCATCAAATTGATGCGCATATGCCTGAATGACTTTTCTTTTCCCATTTTATGCGAAGAAGACCTCATTTTATTTGCACTGGGTATATATATACCAAATAAAGCAAGCTTTTCTTACGAACCTTGGTTTAGCGAGAATTGGAGAGGAAAAAATGTTGAAGCAGCCAACCCAATATCAGAAAAAAGTTATACAGGCTGTCGCTTTCAGTATGGATCAAACAAAAACCATTAACCCAAAGGGCTATCTGTGGACCCTTATGTATGTTCCGCGAAAATGCATACTTTTCGAGAAAAAATTTTTTTTGTACTTTTTCCAGTGTTTATTTAAAATGTATTATTCTACCTGATCGTTTGGTTTACAGCTGCGATTTTCTTTTTTGGAGACATAAACCACTTCTGTGTTCTTAAGAATAAAATATCAGACTGACATTTCTAGGGCCGGCAGACTAAAGCACATAAGTCACAAAAATAGTTTTTATTTTTATTTTGCATAAGTCTTATTCATAGAACGATGCGTAGCCTGACTTAATAACATAAGTCATACAGAAGCGTATATCGCTTAAGGAATGTTTGTACTTTTTCACCTTCTTATTTTAAGGACTTATTAGGAACGTAACAAAACACTTAAGTTGACTTATGTGAAAAAGAACCATACGGGTGGTCGTCGGTAGTTATGCTTATCGTAAGTGCGAGACTGACTTATGTTAGAAGGTGCAGCATTGGAATATTGTGTCAAGGGTTATTGTTATGAAGTGGGTACTTGGAAAATAATTTATTATATTAACAAAAGGGTAAGCTTTGTTTTTACAACTCAGTACTAGCATTAAATTACATTGCCTGGTCGAGTTTAGACGATTTATTTTGTTGTGTTTTTTTATAATTCACATTAATTACACAGAATGAAGAGAAGATAAAATTTAGTGAATCTTGCATTAAAAAAAAGGACTAATAATCGTGAGTTATATTTATTTTTAAGTTTCAAGATATTATTGTTGTGCCAAATCAAATTTGTGTTTAATGTATCTACCATCAGTATTTTTATCGTTTAAATGCAGAAAATAATGAACAAACAGAACCAGAGTCGAAACCTCAACTATCTACATCTTTTCAACCAGTCCCTGTAAGCCAAGAACCTCAACCTAGGAACACTTTAACATTCAGAATCAGAACCTCAACAGGGTACATCTTCAGTAGTGGACAATAGTGGACATGATTTTTCCAGTGATGATTCTGTTGGATCCGATTTATCAGCCACCTGCAAGTGATCAGAATGCAAGTTTAAGTGAAGTTGAATCAGAGATTCAGCAACTACTAGCTAAAGCCAGTTTATGATTATTATAACGTGAAAAAGTCTTATAAAACTCTTAAGGGCAAATCAATTCCAGAGAGAAAGATGTTAGAGCTAGGTGCTTGCAGAATGAAAGAACGTTTTCCATTTAATGTCAGACCAGCTATAATTTCTGAATACTGGAGTCTAGGTTCACACTCAAAAAGAACAGCGTACATGGCATCACTGACGGAAAGTGAAGATAAAGCCACAATGAAAATACGTACTTCAGATCCAGATAAACAGAAATTTAGTACCAAGACCTACAAATATTCGGTGATGGTAAACGGAAAACGAGTCAATATGTCGAAATTGTCTGTTAAAAGTTTTAAATGAAACTGACAACTTTATAAAGACAGTGGCTTTAAAAAAGAGGTCGTCAACCTGCTGGGACACAAACTGATGATAAGCGTGGAAAAACATAAGATATCTCATTCTATACGAGAAGCTACCAAACAGCACATTTTTTCGTTTCGGTCTTACGAAAGTCATTACACGAGGAAAAGCACATCAAACAGGTATTTGCCATCTCATTTAACAATATAAGAGATGTACAATCTATATTGCGACGACCGTAAGAACCCACTATCTATCAAAATTTACAGACAGGAGTTTCATAAGTTGAATTTAGCATATCAGAAACCCAGAGTAGACACATGTGTCACGTGTGACAAATTCCAAATGACTATTCAGTGTGCTCAAGACGAGCATGCCAAAGCCTTTGCGATTAGCGCACACGATCAACCAAAGATGTAAGGAGATCAAGCGTATACTGAAAAGGCTTTAGATACTTCTTTGTGTAAAAACAACGATTCTCTGGCTGTCTATACTTTCGACTTACAACAATGCTTACTAACCATTGACACTAATACCAAAAGTATTTCACCATTTTTATGAAAACTTACCAACTCAAGCAAATGTCTGAAATACTGATCCAGACCTAGACAACAACGAAGTTGAGTTTTGATGTAGGTACCTGCCAAAATTTTTTCTTTCGTCAATACTCTTTTTACACTTAAGTCCATTTTTAGAAGTAAGATTTTAACATTAGTTATGTTAAGTTATTAAGTCCGTGACAAATTCTGCTGCACCTAATAACATAAGTCTACATAAGTTATTTAGTCAGTTACAAGTTTGTTAATCCGTTTAACATAAGTCACACAAATCCCTTAATAATTGTTAGTTAAGAAGTAATATAGTTTAGTTACATGGCCATGTGTGAATACTATGATAATTCGTAATACAATGGCAAACTAACATTTTATGAAGTTTTTTTTTATTCCTGTAAAGTTGCCATTTTTGACTTATGTTCTTTAGTCTGCCGACCCTAGATTTAGAGTAACAGATTTTACAAAAAGTTAATTATTTTATCGAAAAATTTGTTTCGATTAACTTTAGACCAGCCTTATTTAAAAATATCACATTACAAAAAAACTTAAAACTTATCACTTGAAATGTGGTCGATTTTAAGCGTAACTTTTTTCACAAAACCAATAACTAACTAAGTACAACTAGAAATGTTACAAGATTCATATTGTCAACCCGTTCGGCACAGAGGTAACCCCCGGGGGGGAAGGGGGCGGCTTGGCTGATTCCGCTACATGGAGGTGCAACTGCATTGTTTGATTTTCAGTCGAGTAGGTTTGTTATGAGGCGCTTAAAATATGGTTCAAAGTGGCGGCGTCGAATGGCGGACCGCGCGACGCTCCTCCCGTGTACCTCACACTGTTTATTTTAGTTTTACTCTGACTGCGCGCGCTATCGTTTGTATTCTGCTTACATTCCATACTGTTTTTGATAATTAGGCTTGTTTAACAGACTTTTCGAACACACAGTGATCTGGGTATTGACAACAGGGGAACGAAGACTCGGCTTGTTTATTGGACTGGATCTGAATATTACTCATCTTAGTGTGGAAAACTGTAACTATGCCTTTCTATGCAGGTAAGTATGCAGAAATGCATTACTATTATGGATATGCAAAAGGTAATGCCCGGCTTGCTGCTCGTTTGTATCAAGAGCGACTGATACGGCGAGGTGGACCACAACCTGAAAACTAACCCGATTTTCGAGTGTTTTTACGAGTACACAACGCATTCATTGAGGGTCGCAGACCAGGACTTTCCAACAATGAGGATATACTCAGAAAGATCCTGATTTAGAAAAAAATGTGTTAGAGGAAGTCGCTAGAGATCGTGGAGCAAGTACACGATCTATGGGTCGACGCTTAGGTGTCCTTCATCGAACAGTTCACGCCATATTACGCTCACAAGGCTACCACCCATATAATTTACAAAAAGTACAAGATTTACTGCCAACAGACTACGACCGACGTGTAGCTTTCTGCGAAGAAATAATTAGAAAAGATAGAGACGATCCAAACTTTTTTGATTTAATTTTATCGACGGATGAGTCAAAGTTCACTAGAAGCGGCGTATTTAACAGGAACAATACACATTGTTGGTCAATTTCAAACCCAAAACAAGTACGCCGCCATAATTTTCAACACCAGTTTTCGGTTAATTTTTTGGGGAGAGGTATTCAATAAAAAAATAATAGGATTAAACTGTCTCAAAAACTCAAGATTTGTATTTTTATAAAATACTCAAAACTTACATAATATGCTTTTCAAGGCTTTTAGCACAGAGTCAAAAATAAATAAAGAAAAGTTCGGCCCATCGGGAAGTGAAGAGAATAAATCGCACACGCCCAGGAAGAAATGGAGGAAGACGTCAACCATGTTGGATATCGACAATTTTGATTCCGATGCCATAAGAAACCATGTCTATGGCTACTACACCCGCAATGAATACCCTACAAGAGCAAAATTACTTGTGTCTTTGAAAGAATATGGCCTTTTTAATGGCAGTAAGACCACGTTGTCAGTCTTAATGAAAAAAAAATGTTTTTCAATATTGCACAACAAATAAACGCAAAATTTTGATGGAAAGGGGTGACATTTTATTAAAAAGAAACGACTTTTTGCGCGAAGCGAACAAAATAACCGATTGGAACAACGTAGTCTTCCTTGATGAGACGTGGTTAAATGCTAACCACACACTAAGCCGAACATGGACAGACAATACTAGTGCTTCTAGTCAAAAGCGCCCATGGGCAAAGGATCAAGGCTCATAATATGCCACGGAGGGTCAGCTGGTAACGAGTTCGTTGAAAATGGGTTGTTGTCATTCCAATCAAAAAACACCACGGAATACCACGAAGAAATGAACGCCGCTGTATTTAAAGAATGGTTCAGAACACAATTTATTGCTACCTAGTCTCGCTGAGCCTTCAATAATAATCATGGACAATGCACCGTATCATTCAGTTCAGGTAGAGTACTTCTGTGTGTAATGTTTTACAATAGATTCATGCTTGCCTTGAAAATGTAGTGAGTGTTTTCCCAGACATGTCATCTTATCTATCTTATTCTTTTACCCCGGAGGAATGCACACTTTGTAGTGAAGCGTGGCATATTAATTGTAGTTTTGACTTTCTTAAAGTGAATTTGTAAATTCCTAATAATAAATGTAACGGTTCGTTACATTATCCTAAAACTAACTTAATAAAAACTTATTAACTAAACTTAACTAGTATAATTTTAATGAAAATAATATTTATATAAAACGACTTGAAACAACCTAAACTTATGAACTATTATAAAAGAAACTAATAATTAAGATCCTACTTATTTACAAAAACAAATATACAAAACTAAATAAAAAACTATAAGCAAACCCGGGCGCAAACGTCTGTTAATCCCTCGATCGTGAGTTATTCCAGACACAATTGAAATCAATTGTTATCACGGCACGCGCGTGCCTCCTGGGGGTTGAGGGATTAATTTATTATCCGTGCGTAGTACCTATGAGCTAGAAGGAACGATGTATGGAAACAGGTTTGGCCGATGCGCGGCGACGGGCACTCTGCGAACATCACATGGGAATCGTCTTGAACAGCCCGAGCCACACTGACTAAACGCAAGGACGTACTGCTAATACCTGAAAGTACTCACTCGTTACTACCAGAGTGTGATATTTAATTTCATTAAATATTTTACTAAAATCAGTGTTGTTTACCCCGATATCGGGTGAGTGTTGCAATTTATTCATAATGCCTAGATTTAGTACCTAGTTTAGTACCTAGTAGTAGTTGCCTACTTAGTATAAAAAGTAGACATTGCCTACATGAGTAGTACGCTCAGTAATATGCTATTCATTCATCTTTCACTGTATTTATGCAATGTATGTATGTAATAAATATTGTATCCATCCACGTACGCAAAATGTCATGCGTACACGACCTTGCATGACCTTCATGGCCTTCGAGGGTCATCTAATTTATTGTAATTAATCCTAACCCTTTTACTTATAACCGCTATCACTATGCCTACAGTTTTCGTGTCTATTAAGCTAATGATTTTTCTTTGAAATGACGTAGGTAAAATTGTCACTTTAAAAATAGCAACTTAGTTAATTACTTTTTATAGTTAGCTGCCTAATTGTAAGTTCAGTGTGATTATGTATGACTGCCACATCATTAACTACTATTTCTTGCATCAATCATTCCATCTGATCCGCTTTTCACCGCTTCCGGCCTGATGTCGCAGTCATACATATGAAATCAGACTTTTCTAAAAGTGTCCGATTTCCGGAATTCCAGGGTCCATGTTCCAGTTGGGAGGTCTGACTGCACGGCCTTCCCCGCACCCTACCTACTTGCCTGTCTGCGCACCCTGCACCACCTACCCACCGGTCTACGCTTCATCGGGTTCCGGTTCCGAGGACAGTGGTTTTGATATTCCATATACAAGACTGGTATCTGATTGGTTGTAATTATGAACTCACCACTACCCTGAGAAATCGATATTATATTAATTGTGATTGTTACTTTAAAATACCTTGTTGTTATTTCTACCTATCTACTACTTATTTATGTTACCACCCGACCTAAAAGGGATATACGGCACATAAATTATTAGAATTTTTAAAACTGACTTTTTAATGTTATTTTCTAGGTGGATAAGGCACCTTCATCAAATGAAAAAAAAATCGATGCATGTCGCCTGGCTGGAAAGGCACGGCATTGAAGCCAATATGGAAATGATGAAACCGCAATTGGAGAAGCTCGTAAAAAAAAAACAAAGAAGAAAAAATACGCTACGAGATAGACGAGCTGGCTCAAGTCAATGGGTACCAAGTTCTGCGCCTTCAGTTAAAATCAGTTAAAATCAGTTTTATTTCTGCAAATAGGCCCCAGGAGGCGCTTTTACACGTCCCAATTTAAACCTACCACTGCTTCGGGACAAGTCTGGGCTAGTGCCGAGAAGAAGCAGCGCAAGGAACTCGGTCACTATTGTCAGCCTCTTTTTAAATACATTTTTACAAGGTAAGGTAATTTTTACAAGGTTTAAGCAAGTACGAGCTGGGACAACTTAATGCCATACATTTCTATCATTTAAATAATCATTAACAGTGTAATAGCCCTTTTTCATTAAAATAACTTTGACATACGATTTAAGTTTATGTACAGGGAGTTCAGCAATATCCTTTGGTAATTTGTTGAAAATACGGATACAATTTCCCATAAACGATTTTCCTACTTTTCGCAGTCTGAAGCCTGGAACGGCAAGTTTATCTTTATTTCTAGTATTGAAATTGTGTACGTTACTTTTCTTAAGAAATAAATGTATGTTCTTACGAACGTAAACAATATTCTCGAGAATGTATTGAGAAGACACTGTAAGTATATTAATCTCTTTGAAGAGCTCTTTCAGCGAGTCACGGGGTCGAAGGCCGTAAATAGCCCGTACAGCACGTTTTTGTAATATAAAAATTGACTCAATATCTGCCGCTGAGCCCCACAACAGAATTCCGTATGACATTATGCTATGAAAGTAGCTAAAATATACTAATCTTGCCGTTTCAACATCAGTCAATTGCCTTATCTTTCTCACAGCATAAGCAGCAGAACTAAGTCTTCCAGACAGCACCCTAATATGAGCACCCCATTGCAAATGAAAGTCTACAGTTATACCTAAAAAGGTAGTTAAATCTACAGAGTTTAGTGGTTCATCTTTAACAATTATATGAGTAGCAGCAAATCTTACATTGGGCATGGTAAATTTTACACATTTTGTTTTATTTGCATTTAGTAAAAGATTATTTGTTGTAAACCAATGTAATAATTTAGAGAGGGTATTGTTAACATCATCAAATGAACATTTGCCCCTCTTAGTTTTAAAAATCATTGATGTGTCATCTGCAAACAATACTATCTCACAAAGATTATGTAAATAACACGGAAGGTCATTTATATAAATTAAAAATAGCAGGGGTCCTAATACTGATCCCTGAGGGACACCCATAATAAGGGCAGACCCTGAAGACTCAGCTCCATTTCTGCAAACCTTTTGTGTTCTGTCCTTAAGGTAAGAACTTATTAGATCCAAGGAATCATTCGATGCACCATAATGTTTAAGTTTTTTAAGTAATGTTACATGGTCGACACAATCGAAAGCCTTTGAAAGGTCACAAAATACACCTATGGCATCTAGCTTACTCTCCCAAGCATTAAACACATGTTGTAGAAGAGCAACTCCAGCATCGGTAGTATTTCTACCTTTTCTGAAACCATATTGGTTGCTATTTAATAATTTATTTACACTAAAGTGTGATAAAAGCTGATTAAACATTATTTTCTCGAAGATTTTACTTAGCACTGGCAAGATAGATATAGGTCGAAAATTGGAGGGGTCACATTTTTCGCCAGACTTAAATAAAGGAATGATTTTGGAAACTGTCTATCATCAACACATTTGTTAAAAATAATAGCGAGTTGAGGGGCTAATGAACTTATAATTGTATTGATAATGCTGACAGAAATTCCCCAAAGATCCTCCGTTTTTTTCATATTGAATTCTCTAAAAGTTTTTGTATTTGTGTCAGGGTTTATATGCCTAAAATTAAATAAAGAATTGCACTCATCGACAACAGACTTGAGAAGGGATTCAGCTAGATCAGCAGAAGAAGCAAGCCCTTTAGTAGTAGAGGGTGCTATATTTGAAAAAAAAAACTCAAATGTATTTGCAACCTCTGTGTTCGTGTTTATTAGCTTATCCCCTAACTTCCACCATACCATTGCCAATACAATGCAATTGAATTGATATGGGCCCAAATCAAAGGTATTTGATTTTTTATTATTTTACTTATTTCTGAAAACTTGAAATATGTATAATTTAAAATAAAATTTTTCGTTAACTGTTTTCATTGATATTAAAATTTAATTAGAAATGAGGTAATTCATGTTTCACTCTCTTAATGTTATTGAAGTTTTCTAATTCGGTAAAAAAAAAAGGTTATGCAGCCCGTCACAACACAGCGCCGCCCTTTGGCATAAACAAAATCAAGACGCTTTTAAATGAAGCATGTGACAGAGTCACAAAAGAAGACTGGGAGAAGGTCGTGGAGAAAACCAAAAATTTAATCATATCCGATTTTGATCGGGACATCAGAATCGACAATATTATTGACAACGAATATGTGTCAATGATGACAACAGCGATACCGATAATTCTGACGATGAATCCGCATAATAAAATATTTATAGTGTTTTAACTTAATTTATTTATTTTATGTACAAAAACCTGTAAAACACAATAAAATAAAAAGAAGCCAAATAAAATAAAATAACCTGTTAATTACGTACTTAGTATCAAATAGTCACAGCGATACAAGTATAGAGTATGTTTAGATACATCGCTAGTAATGCCAAATTGACAAACGTCATTCGTAACTTTAGGATTCGGCTTGACTGTAGACATCAGTACACGTCGCGCGAATATGCAAACATGCATTTCGTTTATAGAGAATGTTGAGGAAATTCTAACGCTGCTGCTCGTCTGTACGCAGAGAGGTAAGATTATTTATTTTCAAATTTAATCAATCTATTTTTACATTTATTGCAACTTTAGGTAAACGTATCAGGATGGGTCTTACATTATGGTATCCTTCTAAAACTAGTCACATGGCGTGTATTATTAGATTTTAAAATTAAATGAATTATTTAATTTCGTAACGAAATTTTTTGTATTATAATATTTGTACCCCAACGCACGTCAACCGGACTATCGTGTTTTTGCTCGAGTACATAATTCGTACTGCGAAGGGAGGCCTCCAGAAAGAGGCATTGGTGGTGCAGGGCCTAAGGATCAGAAACAAACGACGATGAAGAAGTAGTCCTCGACGAAATAGACGAAGATTCAACACGTTCTGTGCGTGGAAGTGCACGTCGAACCGGCATTAATAAAAGCAAAGTGCATCGCATATTTAAAAAATACCTTTTACCCCCTTTCCATGTTTAAAGGTTCCAAACTTTACAGCCTGCTGACTATACGCGCAGGATTACATTCTGCAGAATCATGTTAAATAAAATAAGGGAGGACCCACAATTTTTCTATAAAATTTTGTGGACGGATGAATCTTCATGCCGTAAAGATGTATATCTCAACATCCACAATCTACATAGCTGGCAAGTAGAAAACCCACATTTGATGAGGGAAGATCGGTCTTAAGTTCAATTTAAAGTTAACTTGTGACAGTGATCAGACAGGTGATCGGGCCATATGAACTTCCAGCTACACTGAAATTTACCTTAATTTTTTACAAAATGGCGGAGAATGTGACTTCAAAATGATGGGTGCTCAGCTCACTACGCAATAGTAGTAAGAAATTATTTGAATCAACACTACCCACAGAGGTGGATAGGCCGGCTCGGCCCTATTTTATGGCCGCTCACATCGCCGGATCTAAATCCCTTGGATTTTTTTTATTGGGGATGTCTGAAAGACCTTGTCTATGCGCGGCCAGTATCCTTAATAACAGAGTTGCGGACTCGCATACAAAATGCAGCTATATACATAAAAACGTCTGGTTACGCGCGCCGCATCAAACATTCTTTTATAAAAAGATTCAGGGCGTGTATCAGAGCGCAAGGACGCCAATTCGAAAATTTATTGAAAATTTAAAATTTCATGTTGTTTTATTTTAAATTCTTTATTCAAACTTACAAATAATAATTAATCCGAAAAAAATATATTTTCAATATTTTCATACTATTTGCTATTCAACCAGTTATAAAGTTTAAGAGATACAGAAAACATAAGCTTATTATACCTTTACTGAAACTAGAATAACTAAGCAATTTTTTAAGATAATGGGCACGATGAGTGGCCTTACATTTTTTTTACATGGTAGTTGACCAAACATGAGGAAAAATAATTTCATGTGTTATTTTTTTGGAACATTGTTTTTTTGAAGCACTTCGTGATTAGCTAGCTCAATTTTAACCATTGTTATTGATAGCTGAACTATTATTTTTAGAAAATTTTAAACTGAATTAGAAAAAGTCCGTATTTGTAAAAATGGCACATTAAAAACCAACCGAATGCCACATTTAAAAAAAACATAAACTATCAATTATCTTGAAAACCGAGATATTTTTACTAAAGTCAAAATTTAAGATAGAAACCTATCGACAGTTAAAGGTTTATCCATTGTTTCTGGGACATCCTGTATTTATGAAGCATATAAAATTTTGTCATTTGTTACAAGAAAATATGGAACCAGTGAAAGATCAGAATAATGATTGTGAAAAAATTTACAATGTAATTTACTGAACTAACATTTTATTTACCAATATTAAAATTCAGTTTGTTTGGTTAGATTTCATAATTTATTACATGGAAATATCAGTCAGTGGCCTAAATCAGTCTTCTAAGAATCATAAGAGTACCTCAAAAGGAATATTAAATGAAAATAATGTAAGTTTAAATTTAATTTAAGTACAAAGACCTATTAATAATAAAGAATATAAATAAAGTGTATCACACGATACTTAATATGGTTACTTGTTTGCAGGAAGGTGATGATACCTGGAGTTCTTAGACTCCGAAGAATTTCAAATCAATTGAGAGTACCTACGGCACCAAATGAAGAGGAGTGGTTGAAAAGATGGAGACCTAAACCGGATTGTTTGTCAGACACACTAACAAAAGAAAAAATAAAACTTGTAAAAATATTGCAAGAAAATGCAGAGAAGGAATCGCATATTAATTAGGTTAGCCATTTTAGAAGACCAATTAAAACAAGAGAAATTAAAGACTCAAAGACTTATTAATGAATAGTCTCATTATTTTTCTTTTGCAGCATAGATGGATTCCCTAGTTTCTGTCTTGTAACGTAATTTTTCTTCTTTTTCAGTGAATCACATTATAAATAAATTGTAAAGGTTATAAAATGTGTTGGCTTATTATGTAAAACAGTTGTTTTATTAATATTAATTCATACAAGTCTTTGGTAATCATTTAAAATAAAAAATCTCCTATTCGGATCTAAGTCTCTAAAATCAGTTTAAAATCAGTTTAAAATCAGTTTAAAATCAGTTTTATTTCTGCAAATAGGCCCCTGGAGGCGCTTTTACACGTCCCAATATTTAACCTACCACTGCTTCGGGACAAATGTGGGCTAGTGCCGAGAAGAAGCAGCGCAAGAAACTCGGTCACTATTGTCAGCCTCTTTTTAAATAAACATGTTTACATAAGATATATGCCAGTGCGAGCTGATACAATTTAAAGCCAAACGTTCCTATCATTTATATAATCATCAATAGTGTAATAGCCCTTTTTCATTAAAACAACTTTGATATATGATTTGAATTTATGTACAGGGAGGTCAGCAATTGATAGTGGTAATTTGTTGAAAATACGGATACAATTTCCCATGAACGAATTACCTACTTTTCGCAGTCTGAATCCTGGAACGGCAAGTTTATCTTTATTTCGGGTATTGAAATTGTGTACGTCACTATTTTTGACAAAAAATTCGAGGTTTTTACGGACGTACATAATGTTTTCGAAAATGTATTGAGATGCAACTGTTAGTATGTTGATCTCTTTGAATAGCTCTCTTAGAGAGTCACGGGGTCTAAGGCCGTAAATAGCCCGCACAGCACGTTTTTGCAATATAAAAATAGACTCAATATCTGCCGCTGAGCCCCATAACAAAATACCGTATGACATTATACTGTGAAAGTAGCTAAAATATACTAATCTTGCCGTTCCAACATCAGTCAATTGTCTTATCTTTCGCACAGCATAAGCAGCAGAACTAAGTCTTCCAGACAGAGACCTGATATGAGCACCCCATTGCAGTCGAGAGTCTACAGTTATACCTAAAAAGGTAGAGGAGTCTACTGTGTCTAATGGCTCATCTTTTACAATAACATTTGCGGCGGAAAACCTTACATTAGGCAAAGTAAATTTAACACATTTTGTTTTTCTTGCATTAAGCAAAAGATTATTCGTAGCAAACCAATGCAATAATTTAGAGAGGGTATTGTTAACATCGTCAAATGATAATTCGCCCCTCTTAATTTTAAAAATTATTGAAGTGTCATCTGCAAACAATACCATCTCACAAAGATTATACATATAATATGGAAGGTCGTTAATGTATATTAAAAATAGCAAGGGTCCTAATACTGATCCCTGAGGGACACCCATGATAAGGGCCGACCCTGAAGACTCAGTTCCATCAATGCAAACTTTTTGTGTTCTACCTGTGAGATATGAGTTAATTAAATCTAACGAATCATTCGAAACACCATAATGTCTGAGTTTTTTAATTAACGTTTTATGGTCCACACAATCAAATGCCTTTGACAGGTCACAAAAAACACCTATAGCATCTAACCTACTCTCCCAAGCATCGAATACGTGTTTAAGAAGTGCTACTCCCGCATCAGTGGTATTTCTACCTTTCCTGAATCCATATTGATTGTGATGTAATAATTTATTCAAATTAAAGTGCGATAAAAGTTGACTAAACATAATTTTTTCAAATATTTTACTTAGTACTGGCAAGATAGATATTGGTCGAAAATTAGCGGGATCGCATTTCTCGCCGGATTTAAATAATGGAATAATTTTGCTAAACTTCATTAAAGTTGGAAACTGTCTATCATCAATACATTTGTTGAAAATTATTGCGAGATGAGGGGCTATTGAATTTATAATTGTATTGATAATATGAACGGAAATTCCCCAAAGATCTTCAGTTTTTTTCATATTCAATTCTCTAAAAGTTTTTATAATTAAATCAGGGTTTATATGTCTAAAATTAAATGAAAATTTGCACTCATCGACAGCCGACTTGAGAAGGGATTCAGCTAGATCAGCGGAAGAAGCAAGCCCTTCAGTAGTGGAGGAAGCTATGTTTGAAAAAAAATTCTCAAATGTATTCGCAACCTCTGTGCTCGTGTTTATTAACTTATCCCCTAATTTGAGAGAGTAAGCAGGATTGCTTGGTTTTAGTCTACATGTTTCTTTATTTATAATATTCCAAGTAGTTTTCGCTTTATTTTTGGAAGCCGAAATTAAATTATGAAGATAAATTGACTTTGCTTTGGCGCATACTATTTTAAATAATTTGGAGTATTTTTAACATGGTCTATAATGTTGTGGTTTTGAGATTCAGCTTTTAGACTATACAAATCATATAATGTTTTTCTACTTTTGTAAATACCAGGTGTAGCCCATTCATTAAACTTACAATTCTGTTTGTTAATTTTTACTTTTTTCTGCTTAAAATGATTATCAAATTCATTTTTTACCAAACCAAAAAGGCCCTCATATAATTGATCAACATTCTGACTACCAGGCTTTAGTAAATTAACACCATTTTCAATGTTTGCTTTAAATCTGTCTATTTTATTAATAGTAACCGGCCTATACACATAATCTACTATGTTTGGGACACGATGGTGCTCAAATGATGCTTCCTGTCCACTATGGTCTGAAGTTAGACAATTCAATATGGTTTTTTTTAACACTTTACCATTTTTAAAAAATATTATCTAAGCAAGTAGCCGACGTGGGCGTTACCCTGGTAGGTTCATTGAAAAGATTTATTAAATCATATGACTTGAAGAGATTAAGAAATTGAGTGGACGTTTGTGTGTCTTCTAATATATTAACGTTGAAATCACCGCATACAACTACTTTTTTACACGATTTTGATAGCCTTCTCAGAGCCTCATCCATAGTGGATTCAAAAATATGGTAATTAGATTTGGGGGGGCTATACACGCTAATTATTATAAATTGTTCCAGCTCAACACATGCTAGCTCAATAGTTCGCTCAACTGAAAGCGACACGATGTCTTTGCGTTCTTTACATTTGAATTCATTTTTAACAAGAATAAGTGATCCTCCTCTAGATGCAGACTCCCTTATGAGCGAACTACCGACTTTATAATTTTCAATGTTTAACATTAGTTCATGTTTTTTTATCCAATGTTCTGTGAGGCAAATTACATGAACATTAAAATCTTTTAAAAATAATCCTAAACCTAACTCTTTGCCGGCCAGGCCTTGAATGTTTTGATGAACAACATTAAAATACATATTCGGCCTAGCTTTTGTCTTCCCTCTTAGTTTAAAGCCTCAGAGGATGTCAAAGGAAAAATACTTGGATTAGTACATTTACTAATCGGTTCACTACAAAAAGTTTTTGTTTTAATAACAAAACTGTTAATATTGTAAGCTAGCAAACTTGCTATTTGTTTTTTCATTTTGTTAGGCAGGTGTATAGAGCTGCCAGTCATAACACAACAATTTTTTGTAAATTTGTTTGTGTCAAAAAACACAAATTTGTCATTATTTTGACAAATATTATATAGTAAAGTATTCAATATGTGAATACTGTTATTGTCATCGTTACTGTTATTTTTACAAAAGGGGAAGGCACAGAGGATAATTTTTTCTATATTAATTTTTGACAAAATTGTACAATTTTTAATTAAATTTGATTTGCTAATTTTTTTACTATTTCCCACCATAAGAATGAGTGTTGAATTTGAATTTAAATTACTATTTTGTATGCAATCAATTATTTTATCAAATTTTGCATCTGGCATACAATTATTTATAATATTACATTTCAAATAATTATTTAATAAGGAACCGTAGCCAACTCCTAATCTATCTGAATACATTAAAACATCATTAGCCTTTACTTGTACACAAGGTATTACCTGGCTTACATCATTAGAAATTACTTGTAAATTTGAATTTATTGATGACAACGGCCTGCTCATATCTCCCTGTTGGTAAGAACTTAATGTGGAATTTATTGTAATATTTGGCAATGATTTAAAACTAGTTCCCTCATTACCAAGATCCAGTAATTTGTTCGCAGCCAGAATGTGTTCGTTAATTTGTTCTTCTGCCGAGTTATATAAATGTGTCATTGATTCCAAAGACTTATGCAACTTAGAGATGTCAGCCTGCAATTGTCCTATATCCAAGTCATATTTTAATCTACTTTCATGTAGTTTTTGGTTATATATTTCTAAGCTATCAACTAAATCTAAGCGTTGCTTCCTTAGTAAAACATTATTATAAAAGCATTTTTGTTTTTTAATGAGTTTGTTTGTTTTAGATATGTATTTATTTAGTTTAATATATTTTTTAATGCGTTTTTTCTTGTTAAATCTAACTTGATTTCTATTGACCCCTGATTTTGTTCTATTACAAAAATCTAACTTTGCTGTAAAATCTTGATTACCCGGGGTGCCGATCAACTCCTCATACAGATTTTGAGTTTGAGAGTACTCTTGTTCCCTTTTATCTTCTTCCAAACGCAGTATTGTTTTATTGGCATCCCTCAGGTTATTTTCTAACTCATTATTGCGTATTAGGGTTTGTTCAAAGATATTGCCGCACTGGTCAAAGTTGCTAATTGTATTGAGTAACTCATCACGGTGTATCATGACCTCCTGGAGTTGGGCATGTATGGCAGCTAATTCTTTTTTTAATTGTGTGTTCTTAAATATGACAGCTTTTATTTCATCTTCACTATCATCTCTTTCCCTAAGTAGTTGGCTATAGTTTTCCCTACTGAGTTGTAATTCCTCTAGTGCCTTTTTTAATCTAATCTCAGCGTTCTGAGTGGTCATCTTCCGGGTCATAACACCAGTTTGGGAAGCCATTTTGAGTGGTAAAATTTGGTCTAAGTCTGTAATAATATAAAAAAAAAAGAGTGTACAACAAACAGCTAAAAACTTTTTCCAGATAAAACTTTCATTTGTATGTAATAAGAAAATTTGAATAAACTAGTTCTAATATGGTTGTTGTGGGCAGTTACTAGTTAATCGCTTAAGATTTAATAGAATGAATGTATTTTATTATATTGTAAGACTTATTTGTAAGACTATTTTTAAAAAGGAAGTATTTATTTATATAGAGGGTAGGTTATCTACTTTTAATTAAGTACAAAAAGATAGCTACTGAATGTGTAATCTCACTTAAAACTACAAAGAATTATTTAAATTAATCACTAATCTACCTATCTAACTACTGCTAGGTATTATTGTTTAGTATATGGAGTAAATTGTCTGCGGCGTCAGGGTTGTTATCGTCAACTTTACTTCCACTATTACGTCAAGTAAAGAGAGGCACAACAGAGCCAAGGTGTGATGAATTATGGCGAATCTCACTTTCGTGAGGTCTGTGTAGTATCTGAAGTTCAGGTGATAGATAACAGTAGCCAAACAAGCTGCAATTAGCACCAAACAAGAGCCCGATAAAGTCTGTTTAATGTAAATATAACCTCAATTTTATAGATTTGAGATTTACGGTTAATATTTACTTATTGACAGGTTTATCACAAAGTTAGTAGTATTATTGTCTAGAGATCGCTGTTGACCAATTCTTCGCTGTTCTAATATTTTCTCCCATGGTGCTGGTGACTCTAAAGTTGAGTCATCAGATGGCATAACATATTCTCTCAACTGTAATATATTGTGCAATAAACTCGTGGCCACAAAAGTAGATATCGCATTTTTTATTTGAATCTTATTCCAGAGCTCACACTGAAAAGCGCCTCTTTGACTCCAAATAACCTCTCAATTAGGTTGCATGTCCTGATTTGGGATATATTTTTACAGAGATTCTATTACTGAAGAAACTCTCATCTAATGGCATAATTATGTAACGTCTGTTCATGAAACCGCTGTCTGCAACAAGGAGTGAGTCACCATATGTTCCCAATTTAAACATAGCATGTTTCCTAGATGCACTCAATATCCTCTTATTATGCGAACTATCTGGTCACCTCACGACTTGCAGGAATAGTTAAATCGACGGTTAAACGTTGTCGAGCTCGGTTAAGGTTTTTAAGGACTGTAATCGTTGGTTAAAATGTGGTAAATACAAACATTTAAGCCCGAGTTCACCAGCAGACGTTTAAGTTTAAACAGCGTTTAAAATATTATTTGACATATTTTGTATTGGAATTGTGTCAAATTAATCGTCTCGTTTACCGGCTGTTTAAATGTTGGTGAACTTGGGTCTTATTCAATTAGCTGTTTATGTTATAATCAGTTGTTTTAAATGTTGGTGAACTCGGGCCTTAGCGTGCCTGCGACCGCGCACGGCTTGCCTTGGCAGTCGATCCCCAACGCACGCCACGCTACACTACCAACCTATAAATCTGTAGACACAATTTTATAGACATATAATATTTTATATGTTTTTGTGTAACAAGAGTAATGTCTATTAATATAATTTCAGTGACAAATAAAGGTATGGTATTGTTGCCCTGGTGTTACTAGAATACTCTGGTGATAGTAGAAAGTCAGGCAGCCGCCAATAACCTTACATTACAACCCGCTCAAAAATGGGGTTATTCAGAGCCTTACGAGTGTATTGTAAAAGGTGTGCGACCCCCGCCCTCCCTCCAAGCGCATTACGTTGCAGCATAGCCACGAAGGCAAATGTTGAAAAAAATCGAATGGTGGGATTGAATGTTAGGTTTTCAGAAGACAAATTGACTTTATTATACGATCAGCATACAAGATTTCAAAGCCGTTAATGAGTTTCAAAGAATTTAAAGCCGTTGCTCCTTTATTTGTTATTGACTGTTTGCGACAGCACGAAACTTTTAAAGGATCAATTGACGTGAGAGTTTAAATTGAAACAGATCAAGAAACACCTAATCAAACGACTGCATATTCCTTAATTCTAAACGAATGTTTATTCGAATACACGCCTTTGAGTAACATAGTAAAGAAAATATCATGAATAGCAATACAATAATCGTAGATTTACAAGGGTTCAATAACTATGAAAACAAGTTCTATGTTAAAGAAATGGCAGTCGCCACTCGAGAGTACACCCACATATTTTTGATGAAAACCTCCATATCCATTACACTGCGTGGAGAAGAAAAAAAATATGTTCGTTATATGTTGCCACATAAAGGGTGGTCCAGACCAGACGGATATAATTTTTTTTCTAGAAAGTTTGATAAAGGACCTATCAGATCGTGCCAGGAAAAAAATCGCTTTCCATCCGATTATGAGTTACGATTTTTTATTTGAAAATTAGGTAATATCACTATTTTTGTGGTTTTTCATTTTTTTTTTCTAAGGATAATTTTAGGTTTTATTTAATAACTGGTTCTTAGATAAACACTGTACACTCTCCAGAAAAAAAGTCAGCCTGATACTCAAAGTGTGAGTACATTTAAAGAACGATGGCTAAAACGTACCTGAACGTGGGCACTAAAGACTTGTATTTTAAAAAATAAGGCATTGTTTATTAATATTTTATGAATTATTTATACGACGAAAGAACTTGTAGTTTTTGAGAAATAAATATTTTTCCGTAAAACTATTTCAATGGTTTGGATAACATTTCATAGCTTTTGAGGACACGTTCAAAAGCTATTATGGATGACCAGAGACTAAAGCTCTTGTCATCCATAATAAGTTTCGTTATACGTTCTTAGATAATTGCTAGCACATTTGTAACAAAAACATATAATTTCTCTTTAAAAATATTACTTACGATTTTGTCACAGTGTTGTTTAATAAATAGGTTTAATATTTTTTACATTTATGTTAAATTCAATACGTGGAATAATATTATGGTTTCAAATGACATTTCTAGGCAAAGTAAAGGAACGTCAATTTTTTAAAAGGACAGATGTCTATAACAGTTTGTCTTGCAGTCGATCTTTGCGTTTGCTTCGATACGTACTGTGCGATATTTTGTTGTGTGTTTATTTCTTTTGACCCGCATTTCGTTTAGCGGACTCTGATTAGCTGCTGCTTCTGACGACTACCCTGTGCTTTGTTTTACGGACTCTGATATCTTCTACTTGTGACAACGACCCTGCGCTTTGAGTTTACGGACATCGGTTTTCTATCTGAATTGGACTGTTTGCTGTGCTGGTTCCATCATGCAGAACCCTCGTAAACCATCGCCTAATCTTTGTGTCAACTGCAACATACGCATTAATAGACTTCATCGACTATTACTTGACTCTTGTATCCAGCTGGATACAAAAGTCATTTCTGTGATCTATGAATGGATATCTCCAGTGATTGTAAGTTTTTAAGTTGTGTTTTATTAGAGTGCCCTATAAGAGTTGAATGGTTCCCTATAAGAGGTGAATTAACACTTTTTTAGTTGAAGAAGACTAATGGCTATGGCACGGTAAAAACCATTTAGGTGATGTGTAGTTACATATAAAGATAATAACCGGCCAAGTCCGAGTCGGACTCGCGCACGAAGGGTTCCGTACCAAAAAGGCCAAAAAAACGGGTTTGTTGTATGGGAGCCCCCCTTAAATATTTTGTTTTTAGTATTTGTTGTTATTGCGGCAAAAATACACAATTTGTGAAAATTTCAACTATCTAGCTATTGCGGCTCTTGAGATACAGCCTGGTGACAGAGCGACGGACAGACGGACAGACGGACAGACAGCGAAGTCTTAGTAATAGGGTCCCGTTTTTACCCTTTGGGTACGGAACCCTAAAAACTGACACCATGATGTAAGAAACTCATTTATTATGTTTTTGTTTCAGATCACCGATGAAGATTACATTTGTGATCGTTGCTGGCAATCGGCTGTTGAAGCTGTTAATGCTGGATTGACAAATGAAGCTGGCAGCTCTTCATCTCGCGCTCGTGGTCATATAAATGTTTGCATTCTATGTGGAATTTCATTACGGAATCTGCGTCGGACTCAACTTATTATGAAAGAGAATCCATCGATTTTGCAGCTACAAATAAAATCAGAATTTGGAAATAGAATTGCACCACGTCAGGTAAATTATAGTTAACTAGCCTACTATTATTTGGTGCAATTTTTTTGTATCAATTTAATGTTTTATTATCAAGTAAATATATGCAAAACCTAATAAAACTCAACACAGACTTGGATGGATGGACGGACTTGTACTAATGTTTTATGTATATTTTTAGGTTGTGGAATCGGATAGTGGTAATTTGTTGAAAATACGGATACAATTTCCCATGAACGAATTACCTACTTTTCGCAGTCTGAATCCTGGAACGGCAAGTTTATCTTTATTTCGGGTATTGAAATTGTGTACGTCACTATTTTTGACAAAAAATTCGAGGTTTTTACGGACGTACATAATGTTTTCGAAAATGTATTGAGATGCAACTGTTAGTATGTTGATCTCTTTGAATAGCTCTCTTAGAGAGTCACGGGGTCTAAGGCCGTAAATAGCCCGCACAGCACGTTTTTGCAATATAAAAATAGACTCAATATCTGCCGCTGAGCCCCATAACAAAATACCGTATGACATTATACTGTGAAAGTAGCTAAAATATACTAATCTTGCCGTTCCAACATCAGTCAATTGTCTTATCTTTCGCACAGCATAAGCAGCAGAACTAAGTCTTCCAGACAGAGACCTGATATGAGCACCCCATTGCAGTCGAGAGTCTACAGTTATACCTAAAAAGGTAGAGGAGTCTACTGTGTCTAATGGCTCATCTTTTACAATAACATTTGCGGCGGAAAACCTTACATTAGGCAAAGTAAATTTAACACATTTTGTTTTTCTTGCATTAAGCAAAAGATTATTCGTAGCAAACCAATGCAATAATTTAGAGAGGGTATTGTTAACATCGTCAAATGATAATTCGCCCCTCTTAATTTTAAAAATTATTGAAGTGTCATCTGCAAACAATACCATCTCACAAAGATTATACATATAATATGGAAGGTCGTTAATGTATATTAAAAATAGCAAGGGTCCTAATACTGATCCCTGAGGGACACCCATGATAAGGGCCGACCCTGAAGACTCAGTTCCATCAATGCAAACTTTTTGTGTTCTACCTGTGAGATATGAGTTAATTAAATCTAACGAATCATTCGAAACACCATAATGTCTGAGTTTTTTAATTAACGTTTTATGGTCCACACAATCAAATGCCTTTGACAGGTCACAAAAAACACCTATAGCATCTAACCTACTCTCCCAAGCATCGAATACGTGTTTAAGAAGTGCTACTCCCGCATCAGTGGTATTTCTACCTTTCCTGAATCCATATTGATTGTGATGTAATAATTTATTCAAATTAAAGTGCGATAAAAGTTGACTAAACATAATTTTTTCAAATATTTTACTTAGTACTGGCAAGATAGATATTGGTCGAAAATTAGCGGGATCGCATTTCTCGCCGGATTTAAATAATGGAATAATTTTGCTAAACTTCATTAAAGTTGGAAACTGTCTATCATCAATACATTTGTTGAAAATTATTGCGAGATGAGGGGCTATTGAATTTATAATTGTATTGATAATATGAACGGAAATTCCCCAAAGATCTTCAGTTTTTTTCATATTCAATTCTCTAAAAGTTTTTATAATTAAATCAGGGTTTATATGTCTAAAATTAAATGAAAATTTGCACTCATCGACAGCCGACTTGAGAAGGGATTCAGCTAGATCAGCGGAAGAAGCAAGCCCTTCAGTAGTGGAGGAAGCTATGTTTGAAAAAAAATTCTCAAATGTATTTCGCAACCTCTGTGCTCGTGTTTATTAACTTATCCCCTAATTTGAGAGAGTAAGCAGGATTGCTTGGTTTTAGTCTACATGTTTCTTTATTTATAATATTCCAAGTAGTTTTCGCTTTATTTTTGGAAGCCGAAATTAAATTATGAAGATAAATTGACTTTGCTTTGGCGCATACTATTTTAAATAATTTGGAGTATTTTTAACATGGTCTATAATGTTGTGGTTTTGAGATTCAGCTTTTAGACTATACAAATCATATAATGTTTTTCTACTTTTGTAAATACCAGGTGTAGCCCATTCATTAAACTTACAATTCTGTTTGTTAATTTTTACTTTTTTCTGCTTAAAATGATTATCAAATTCATTTTTTACCAAACCAAAAAGGCCCTCATATAATTGATCAACATTCTGACTACCAGGCTTTAGTAAATTAACACCATTTTCAATGTTTGCTTTAAATCTGTCTATTTTATTAATAGTAACCGGCCTATACACATAATCTACTATGTTTGGGACACGATGGTGCTCAAATGATGCTTCCTGTCCACTATGGTCTGAAGTTAGACAATTCAATATGGTTTTTTTTAACACTTTACCATTATTAAAAAATATTATCTAAGCAAGTAGCCGACGTGGGCGTTACCCTGGTAGGTTCATTGAAAAGATTTATTAAATCATATGACTTGAAGAGATTAAGAAATTGAGTGGACGTTTGTGTGTCTTCTAATATATTAACGTTGAAATCACCGCATACAACTACTTTTTTACACGATTTTGATAGCCTTCTCAGAGCCTCATCCATAGTGGATTCAAAAATATGGTAATTAGATTTGGGGGGGCTATACACGCTAATTATTATAAATTGTTCCAGCTCAACACATGCTAGCTCAATAGTTCGCTCAACTGAAAGCGACACGATGTCTTTGCGTTCTTTACATTTGAATTCATTTTTAACAAGAATAAGTGATCCTCCTCTAGATGCAGACTCCCTTATGAGCGAACTACCGACTTTATAATTTTCAATGTTTAACATTAGTTCATGTTTTTTTATCCAATGTTCTGTGAGGCAAATTACATGAACATTAAAATCTTTTAAAAATAATCCTAAACCTAACTCTTTGCCGGCCAGGCCTTGAATGTTTTGATGAACAACATTAAAATACATATTCGGCCTAGCTTTTGTCTTCCCTCTTAGTTTAAAGCCTCAGAGGATGTCAAAGGAAAAATACTTGGATTAGTACATTTACTAATCGGTTCACTACAAAAAGTTTTTGTTTTAATAACAAAACTGTTAATATTGTAAGCTAGCAAACTTGCTATTTGTTTTTTCATTTTGTTAGGCAGGAATTACGTAAATCTACCTACTTATACGAATATCGCTGACTCCTAAACCTCTAAGGAGGACACAACCGAATATTGCAAGATGACGAAATCGCTGATGCAACTCTCGTGCAAATTCAACGTGACCACGCCATCGCGCCACCAACCCCGAGATCATCATCATCGCCGCCACTTCGTATCCAACCTCGATCGGGTCAATTTGTAACTAGTTGTAATTTAATTATTAATAAATTAGTTTAAAAAATTAATTTCGGTTTTTTTCGAACCTCCTGCTGTCGCTTCTATATTTGGCGCAGTCGGTAGGATTCTCGCGGTCGGTTTCGCGCTTCATCACGAAGATTTCCGTCATAACGAGCCGCCCGTGTGGCTATCAAGTCGCGTTCGAGAATCCAGAACCAGAAGCCAGCCAGCTAGAGGGTATCCAGACATCGATACACAAGAAAAGCCGAAATATGTTCATGTAAGTGCACTTGAATCATTCTCGTGTTTCCTATCCTATCCTATCTTTAGTCCCTAATTTTAGTCACAATTTTTCATCCAAGAAATTCTGGATCCCGTGGGTCTGCATCTAGCAGGCAACGCAGGGAACATTTGCTAGACTTAAATAGGTTATTTAGTTTATCAGAAGAAATGGAAATTGATCCCGATAGTATTTACAAGGCCTTACGCCTTGTTCCCGATTTTGACGGGAACCCCAACGTCTTAACTAGATTTATTAATACTTGTGATAGGTTATGTTCAGACTATTTGCGAGATGATCCCAATAGTCAACTTAATAATTTGTGTCTCCTAAACGGCATCCTGAACAAAATCACGGGACCCGCCGCTACCATTATTAACTCAAATGGCATCCCAGATAATTGGTTAGGGATTAGAAATGTCTTAGTACATAACTTCGCTGATCAACGGGACGAGACAGCACTCTATAACGACCTCTCCCTAGCTATGCAAGGCAATAGTAGCCCACAAGAATTTTATGACCATTGTCAAACTCTTTTTAGCACGATAATGACCTATGTTACATTACATGAGACACTAGGAACCACTATAGACGCTAAGAGGGTTCTGTATAAAAAGTTGACCATGCAAGCCTTTGTACGAGGTTTAAAGGAACCGCTTGGATCTCGTATAAGGTCTATGAGGCCAGACAGTATAGAAAAAGCTTTAGAGTATGTGCAAGAAGAATTAAATATTCAATATCTTCAGCAACGTAACGAAAGTATGCCTAGACACCAACTAGCCCATCGCACACCAGTTGCCTTACCTATAGCCTCCTCAATGCCTAAATTTAATAACTTTAATACTATATCTAATTTTAATAATCAGGCAGCGCCGAGATATAATCCGCCGCCGCCTCCGCTCCGCTTATCAGTGCAACCGCAACCTTTTAAATTTAACTCGCCTAGTATCGCACAGTCTCAACAGCCGCGTATGACCCGCACACAGCAAATGTTTAGTGCACCACCACCGCAATATAATGCCCAAAGTAACATGTTCAGGTTACCACCTAGGCCTCAGTACCAGTCGCCTCCTAAACCTATGAGCGGAGTACAGCAATTCACACCCAGACCTTTGCCACCAACTTCATTTGGACACGATTGGCAAAGATTCGGCAATCCCCCACCAAATAATTACTTCAAATCACGCGAAGTCAATTTAAACGAATGCGCATACGACGATCCATACTACTCAGATTACTACTACGACACAGAATATTATAATGACTTAACTGATTGCAATAATTACGACGCATCTTATGACTATGACTATGCCAATAGAGTTCAGTATTACGAGCCCACTGGTCACAATAACGTAGAGTCAAGTAACGAGCCACAAGCATCTAGTTCCACAGAACAGGATTTTCAGATAGCCCGCCCGTCAGACAAGTTAAAATAGAGTTGAATATACAAACGCAACGGCAACTTCCTTACATTCAAATTTTAAACCCGCCGCTTAAGTTATTAATAGACACCGGCGCAAATCAGTCGTTTATTAGTCCCGAATCTGTTGAGAAATATTTCTGTAACTTTCCTTTAGATTACGACCCTTTCGAAGTGACTAACGTTCACGCAACCAGCCGTAATGACTACTCTATAACACTACCGTGCTTTCCCGAACTAAAATCCCAAGATAAGATAAAATTATTTGTGTACCGTTTCCATAATTATTTCGACGGTCTTATAGGCCTAGATCTACTCACTAAATGGGAAGCGAAGATTGATCTTAAAGATCAGACCCTCTCAACCCAGTTTGCTGTCAATCCTATTAAGATGTACAACTCGCTGAACGTCAACCTCTATGAAGACATTATCCCGGCAAACTCTTCAAAAATAGTTCGAATCCCAATTAACGCCCCGGATGGTGACGTCCTCGTCGAAGAGCAAATTATCTGTAATTGCCACATTTCCGATTGCATTACATCCGTTAAAAATAGCCGCGGAATCTTAGAAGTCTATAATCCTACAAATAACGATATAATATTGTCACGTTGTGATTTCTGAGCTGCGCACTAATCTCTAAATACTCACATTTAGTTAATACATTCATTGTTTCATTATTAAAACACATTTAATTTCACTTCAATAATAATCGAGTTTTGTTGTTTTGGTTATTGATCTGTCAATGACAAGGAGCTGTCAGATGCGCATGCGACTGTCCGTATGCTCCGAATGACTAAAATAACGTTACGTTCGTTTGTCTACGTTTAGCAAACGCACGGAACACATACTCATTTTACAAAGGTCGAGAATGATTTATTTCAATAAATATATTAATATTTGTTTTCTATATTTTTACGATTTGTATGTTAAAGTCATAACTTATTTAATGAAACTTCACGCAGCCGAAGTAATTTTCATGAGCCTGGCAGAATGACGTTTTTGACCTTAGACAGATGTTTAAAAAAGTTAATAAAAATAGTAGTGTTGCAGGTTTACAAACATTGGGAATTTATTTGGGAAAAATATTTGTCTTACGGACTGGCTGGTAAAGAAAACAAATTAATTCAACGACCAGTCTGTAGTTTATAATTATAGTTAGAATATTAAAATAATGTAAATTAATAACCTAAAAAGTTTAAATGTTTTCTTGTTAGTTTAATATCTGTTTTACAAAGAAATAGTTCTTTGTGTTGTTTCGATTGTTTTGGGGAGATTTGAGTTAGTGAACTGGGCACTCGGAAATTCCTTCGTGACAATGATTTGCATTTTTGCAATTTGGAGGTTTCGTTCGAGGATTTCATTTGATTGATTTCATTCTGGCATTCGGCTTGGTGTTGTGAAGATGTCGAGGAGGACACCTTCGCTCTGGCTGTCGGCCAGGAAACCTAAAGAGAAGAATGGAGGCCGACACCTCAATTTTGTTTGCGGCTTATAATAGCCGTGTTAATTATTTTGATTTTGTTCCGGTTGAGTGCCGTAAGTATATTTGCTGATTGGTAGGATTTCGTTTATTTGGTTGCTTCATGCAGTTCTGTAACATAAGTGGTTTCTTTCAGATCTTTTGATGGCCGCTTGGTTTGGCTACCAGGCTTAGCACATTACCTTCCGTTTTACGCTGACTTTCCGCTGATCTAATGAACGACGCAAGAAGCTTGTCTCGATGAGATTCGGGTTGGTACCACGCCACGTGGATGCATAAGGTTACCCTACCCTATCTTTGATGAAGTAAGTGGAAACATCTTCTTAATCCAGTTAGCAGTCTACATTTCCGGTTGCCGTTTATTAGTATTCCGTTCAGAATTAAATTCAGATTATTCCGTTTAGTATAATTTACATGATAAGTTTGGTGGTACAACTCGCTCAGAAGTAGGGGTAATTCAGAGCCTTACAAAGGACTCACGCCTGAGATTTCTGTGTAGCTTTTAAGAGGTGGTAAGCTTAGCCGGAGCAAATAAATATATTTTGTCAATTCATGCTCGCCTCTTTATTTACCACCTCATCCTGATCATCTACATCAACCCCCTACACACCCTCCCCAACCCCTAAACGTTGCAGTGGCGCCCAACGTGGGTCCATTGGGGAATTTAAATATTTTTCTGTATTCCGTTCCGTTCTTGTAATTTTTTCTGATAAAAATTTCTGTAACTTTGGTGTTTGGAGAGGTTTCTTTTGAGCATTGTACCATCATACCACCCTCATTTGTCTTAATTTAGTGTATTTTGTTGAAAAGAATTGCAATTATGGTGTCTCTGAAATAAAATTTGATATTGTGTTTCCGACGATTAACCATTTCTTACAAGTGTTTATTTTAGTATTAAAACTTAATTTTAATTAATGTATTGGGTTAACTTAGCATATTTAAAGTGAAATTTAGATGAATTAGCAGCAATTTACCTTAATTTTAAGAAAATTTTATTAAATTTCACACATTGTACAATTTTGGTTAATATTTCAAATTGTGACCTTATTACTTATTTTTATTGGACAATTATCAGCGACAACCACATAATTTGTAATATTCTTGGTTTCTATACTAAAAATAAACCTAATTTTGTAATTTTTAACATATTAAGATATTTTTTTAATTTGAGGGTATTCACACAAAAATGTATGGACATTTTGTTAACATTGAAATGTTAGTCTAGCACAGTTAGTAAGTATCTATTGATGATAATTTTAACTATCCTTTGAGATATATTAAAATTTAAAATATTTTGCTACATATACAGTGTGGTTTTGACAAATTAGTCATACAGGGTTACACAAAAATTTTATCTTATTAAATTTTGTTTTTGTGTTCTCTTGCTACTCTGAAATAATATAAGTACTAGCGGATTTTTTTTAAATATTGTTTTTATAACTAAAATACAGTTATAATTTATTTTGTGTGATATTTTTGAATATTTTGTTTTAACGGTAGTTTTGTATAACTGGATTGCGTTTACATTGTGCGGTCATTGTGATTAAGTATTTTATTTTGTTTGTTGCGGATTTTAATTTAATTTTATTTTGGTATGAATTTATAATTCATACGTTTGTAATTCTGAGGGGGTCTACCACCAAACAATATTATTTTTCCGGTATTTTTTTAACATTTACAGTTTTTTTAAGGACGTACTGGTTTACGAAGTTTAATAACGTTTTCAAACTCCGTAAAATTATTTTTTTAGTGGAATTTTTTTTAAGCATTCTCGTATTAGGGTTTAATGACTTGATAGCTTTAGTCGTTTCTCAGTGCACAAGCCAGTTTAGGTGTGTTAAAAACGTTGATAGTTTGAAACATATAAGTGAAAGGGTACAGTAACAGTAAAATGAAACTTGTTACTGGAGTACTGAAAGATTGCGTGAATGAGAGGGAAGAATGTGGATGTATGAAATTAGAAATTCTGGTTCGATTTTGGTAGTGCTGAAGCGTCGAGGGTTCTCACTAGTCTGTTTATTTTTTCGTTGGTTCCGGTTCATTCCAGATTATTTCCGTTTCTGCTTTTCCGCAGTTTTTTCCGACTCTTTGATCCTTGTTTGTTAATGATCGAGAGATTTTTCCGTTAGTTTGGAATGAACTAGAGTTGCGAAAAATTTACTTCTCAAAGACCTAGATGCGTGTTTTGGTATGATGCCAAGAAAATTTTTTTTTATACATATTCCGTTAATTTTCCGTGTTCTGTGGTTTTCCGTTAGTTCTGGCTCATTTTAGATTAGTTCCGTTTGTTTTATTCCGACTCTTTGATCCTGTGTTATGGATAGAGAGATTTTTTCCGTTGGTTTGGAATGAGCTAGAGTTACGTAAAATTAACTCTTCAAAGGCGTACATGCGTGTTATTGCACGATACTAAGAGAGTAATCATTTGTACTGGTTTATTTCTAGATTATTTCCGTTGCTGCATTGGTGCAGTTTTTCCGACTCTTTGATCCCTTGTTATGGATCAAGAGTTTTTCCGTTAATTTAGAATGAACTAAGATTAACTTCTCAAGGGCGTGTTATTTTTGCGTTATGCCAGAAGAGTAATTTTTTTGGTTTTCCGTTATTTTTCCTAGTGATGTTTTGGTTAGCTTCTCGTAGGCCTAGATGCGTGATACACGATGCCAAGAGAGTTACCAACATCATTTATGTTTTAGTTTCGGTGTATTTTAAAGGTCGTCTTCTCGAAGGCTTTTGACGCTTTTTCAAAATGCCAAGAGTAGTTCACCTGACTAGGTATTTAGTTTTATTCCGGTATTTTCTGTGTTGCCTTAGCATCGCTGAGGGCAGCGATTTTTCGTTGGGGGGGGTGTATTGTCACGTTGTGATTTCTGAGCTGCGCACTAATCTCTAAATACTCACATTTAGTTAATACATTCATTGTTTCATTATTAAAACACATTTAATTTCACTTCAATAATAATCGAGTTTTGTTGTTTTGGTTATTGATCTGTCAATGACAAGGAGCTGTCAGATGCGCATGCGACTGTCCGTATGCTCCGAATGACTAAAATAACGTTACGTTCGTTTGTCTACGTTTAGCAAACGCACGGAACACATACTCATTTTACAAAGGTCGAGAATGATTTATTTCAATAAATATATTAATATTTGTTTTCTATATTTTTACGATTTGTATGTTAAAGTCATAACTTATTTAATGAAACTTCACGCAGCCGAAGTAATTTTCATGAGCCTGGCAGAATGACGTTTTTGACCTTAGACAGATGTTTAAAAAAGTTAATAAAAATAGTAGTGTTGCAGGTTTACAAACATTGGGAATTTATTTGGGAAAAATATTTGTCTTACGGACTGGCTGGTAAAGAAAACAAATTAATTCAACGACCAGTCTGTAGTTTATAATTATAGTTAGAATATTAAAATAATGTAAATTAATAACCTAAAAAGTTTAAATGTTTTCTTGTTAGTTTAATATCTGTTTTACAAAGAAATAGTTCTTTGTGTTGTTTCGATTGTTTTGGGGAGATTTGAGTTAGTGAACTGGGCACTCGGAAATTCCTTCGTGACAATGATTTGCATTTTTGCAATTTGGAGGTTTCGTTCGAGGATTTCATTTGATTGATTTCATTCTGGCATTCGGCTTGGTGTTGTGAAGATGTCGAGGAGGACACCTTCGCTCTGGCTGTCGGCCAGGAAACCTAAAGAGAAGAATGGAGGCCGACACCTCAATTTTGTTTGCGGCTTATAATAGCCGTGTTAATTATTTTGATTTTGTTCCGGTTGAGTGCCGTAAGTATATTTGCTGATTGGTAGGATTTCGTTTATTTGGTTGCTTCATGCAGTTCTGTAACATAAGTGGTTTCTTTCAGATCTTTTGATGGCCGCTTGGTTTGGCTACCAGGCTTAGCACATTACCTTCCGTTTTACGCTGACTTTCCGCTGATCTAATGAACGACGCAAGAAGCTTGTCTCGATGAGATTCGGGTTGGTACCACGCCACGTGGATGCATAAGGTTACCCTACCCTATCTTTGATGAAGTAAGTGGAAACATCTTCTTAATCCAGTTAGCAGTCTACATTTCCGGTTGCCGTTTATTAGTATTCCGTTCAGAATTAAATTCAGATTATTCCGTTTAGTATAATTTACATGATAAGTTTGGTGGTACAACTCGCTCAGAAGTAGGGGTAATTCAGAGCCTTACAAAGGACTCACGCCTGAGATTTCTGTGTAGCTTTTAAGAGGTGGTAAGCTTAGCCGGAGCAAATAAATATATTTTGTCAATTCATGCTCGCCTCTTTATTTACCACCTCATCCTGATCATCTACATCAACCCCCTACACACCCTCCCCAACCCCTAAACGTTGCAATATTCTCATTAGACCACCCAGCGCAGGCACAAGTTTTTAATATCGAGTGCATGCGAACTGAGTCCGTGCCTACGTCACGCGCACGCGCCGTCATTTCGCGCCTTAGGACAGATCATATGAACGCCGAGGAAAGAGCTAATATAGAGACTTTATGCTCGCGTTATGCCGACGTATTTTATTTGGAAGGCGAACCACTAACATTTACAAACCAAATTAAACACTGTATTAAAACGACAGATGATGTTCCGATTTATACTAAAAGTTATCGCTATCCTTATGTACATCGACAGGAAGTCCGTGATCAGATAAATAAAATGTTAGACCAGGGAATAATTAGACCTTCCACGTCAGCCTGGAGCTCACCCATATGGGTTGTGCCCAAGAAGGTTGATGCTTCTGATAAAAAGAAGTGGCGTATAGTTGTGGACTTTCGTAAACTGAATGACAAGACAATAGACGATAAATATCCAATCCCCAATATAACTGACGTCCTTGACAAGCTTGGCAAATGCATGTACTTCACCACACTCGATTTAGCATCTGGATTTTACCAAGTGGAAATGAATGAGAGCGATATACCCAAAACAGCCTTCAATGTGGAGCATGGGCATTACGAATTCTTGCGTATGCCTATGGGTCTTAAGAACTCACCTTCTACGTTCCAAAGAGTGATGGATAACGTCCTCAAAGGCCTACAGAACGAAATTTGCCTGGTATATTTAGACGATATAGTCGTGTTTGGTTCTTCGCTCCAGGAGTCCATAATTAACCTTGAAAAGGTTCTCCAGCGGTTACGCGAATCCAACTTTAAGATTCAGATGGATAAGTCCGAATTCTTAAAGTTAGAAACAAGTTACCTTGGTCATATCATCACCAGAGACGGCATCAAACCGAACCCAGATAAGATTTCTGCAATAGAGCAATATCCCATTCCAGAAACTCCCAAACAGATCAAACAATTTTTAGGTCTTATTGGATACTATCGTAAATTCATTCCCGATTTTGCTCATATCACAAAACCTCTCACTCAATGTTTAAAAAAAGGTAAAAAGATAACGTTAGACTCAAACTACGTACAAGCATTTGAAAAGTGTAAAAAACTCTTGACAAACGACCCTATACTACAATACCCCGACTTTACTCGTGAATTTATCTTGACCACAGACGCATCAAATTTAGCTATTGGGGCCATCCTATCCCAAGGCCCAGTAGGTTCAGATAAACCCATCTCATTCGCATCCCGTACTCTCAACGATAGTGAGATAAATTATAGTACCATTGAGAAAGAGTTGTTAGCCATAGTTTGGGCCACAAAGTATTTCCGACCGTATCTGTTTGGACGTAAGTTTAAAATACTTACCGATCACCGCCCACTTCAGTGGATAATGAATCTCAAAGAACCTAACTCGAGATTAACTAGATGGAGGTTAAAGTTAAGTGAATATGACTTTACTGTTATTTACAAGAAAGGCAAAAGTAACACAAATGCCGACGCCCTGTCTAGAATCGAGATCAATAATGAAGAGATAAGTAGTATAACCGCGAATCCCTCAGAGAAGCCAGCATCTCTATCTAACTCCGACACTCTAACCGCTCACACTAGCCATGAACACCCAATCCTCGAAGTCCCCATTACCGATGAACCTATAAATAGATTCCATCGACAATTGCACATCACTATTGTAGGTGACGTCAAACGACGGCCCGTAATAACAAAGCCATTTGACACCCATACTCGTATTTCGTTGCAAATTAGTGAATCGAATTTAGAATCCGACATTATAAACGCAATTAAAGAATATGTGAATCCCAAAGTTAAAACTGCACTTTTAATAAACCCACCTCTCGCCATGTACTCTGTGATCCCAATCATTCAAGATAAATTTAAGAGCTCATCTATAAATCTCATACTCTCTAAATCTGAAATAGAAAATGTTAAAGAGTATCTCAGGCAACAAGAGATCATTCGTGATTACCACGATGGTAAAACCAACCACAGAGGTATTAATGAGTGTTATCTGGCACTATCTAAACGATACTTTTGGCCTAAAATGAAGGAACAGATATCTAAATTTATAGGTGAATGTTCCATATGTGGACAAGCGAAATACGATAGAAATCCAATTCGACAGAGATTTAACGTAGTACCGCCAGCAACAAAACCGTTTGAAACCGTTCACCTCGATTTATTCACAGTTCAGAATGAGAAATACTTAACATTTATAGACGTCTTCTCTAAATACGGACAAGCATATCACCTGAAAGATGGTACAGCAGTCAGTATCCTCCAATCCTTATTACAGTTTAGTTCTCATCATGGCCTTCCGTTTACAATAGTTACCGATAACGGAACTGAATTCACTAATCAATTGTTCGCCGAATTTGTTCGATTACATAAGATAAATCATCACCGAGTTCTAGCCCACTCACCAAATGATAACGGAAACATAGAGCGTTTTCATTCGACTTTGCTCGAACATCTCCGCATATTAAAACTACAGAAAAAAGACGAACCCATAATAAACCTTATGCCATATGCTCTCATAGCTTACAATAGTTCAATACATAGTTTTAATAAGTGTAAGCCCTTCGATTTAATCACAGGACACTTTGACCCTAGAGATCCTATTGATATAGACCCAGTTCCTCACTTATTACAGCAGTACCTTGTCAATCATAAAGAACAGATGAAAACCGTGTATGATTTAATCAATGACACATCCTTAGCAGATAGAACAGCCCTTATAGAGAGTAGGAATAAATCCCGCGAACCAGAAATAGAATATATTCCGGAGCAACAAATTTTTATAAAAAACCCTAAGGCCAGTAGACAGAAAGTAGCCCCAAGATTTACCCAGGACAAAGTTTTAGCCGACTTACCTATCCACATTTATACCTCCAAAAAACGGGGACCAGTAGCTAAGTCTAGACTGAAACGAATTCCTAAACATGCTAAATTGTTGCATAATTCTGCCGATACTGATCCTGACGACAACAGCCCAGGAGATAAGACTTGAAACATTGGATGACGGACCAGGACTTTTACCGTTCAAACTGGGACCAACTAGACTCATAACACACTACCACACCTTTTTACAACGCATTCAGTTAAATGATGTCGAAGATAAAATCTTACAACTTCAGAATCAAATTCAAGCTTACGAGACTAGACTTCCTAACGAAACTTATGCTTTATATGAACTCCAGATTAATTATTTAAATTCTAAATTGAATATAGTATTAGAACAGTTACATAGCTTAGAGCCCAGCCGAACTAAACGAGGCCTTATAGACGGATTAGGATCTGTTATAAAAAGTATATCGGGTAACTTAGATCATTCAGATGCGATTAAATATGATAATGCCATTAAAACACTTCACAATAATGAGAATAAGATTTCATTTGAGTTAAATAATCAGATAAGCTACAGTAAAGATTGGATGACGAAAAACTTTGGTATTCTCTCTAAATTAGTCAAAAATCAGCGTATTATTAACGGAACTTTAATTTTTATAATGAATAAAGAAAGTCAGCATTCTGAGACTTTAACTAAATTTGCAAAGTTTGCTCAGCTACTAGTTATAATTACTGAAAATATAGATGACTTATTAAGTGAGTTAATTACAGTAGAAAATACTTTAGCATTTATTCGTGCATCGAGCACACACCATTCAATGCTAAAGATTAACATCTTAAGTAACATGTTAATTAGATTAAAAAATATATACGGTAGAGATAGCATCTTAGATTTAGAATTACGGGAATTTTATGATCTTATAAAGTCCGCTTATTACTTTATAGATAAAGAAATAGTTTTAATATTCAAATTCCCGATTGTGACTAAAATATCCTATGACCTATATAAACTATCAATAGCACCTAATAAATATCATCAAGCCCTCATACCTACTTATCCTTTCATTGCTACCAACGAGAATGCATTCGTGTACATAGAGGCAGAATGTCCGAAGTTATCTCACGGCTATCTCTGTGAAGAAAACATCAACCATCAGATCCGTACCGTACCTGACTGTATCCAGCATCTCATCTCACAACAATCTCTGGAGAAGACCTGCAAATTTACAAACATCACTCTGAGTAAAGAAGCAATGGAAAAGCTAGACGACCAACACTATGTTATCTCGCTGCCACATCCCACGAAGATTCATCTTATCTGCGGCCGAGAAGACTACACTCAGCTTCAAGGAAGTTACTTTGTCACTATCCCACTCACCTGCCAACTACGCACACCCGAATTCACTATAATCAACGATAGTGACGAGATAAAAGGTCAACCTCTTAAGATAATGAAGATACCGAATATTGAAATGCAAGCCACAGATTCATCCCGCATTGATTTGCACTCAATCAACCTGCAGAGCCTTCACAGCATCCAAGATAAAATAGCGCTCCAAACGCCTGTACAAATCGACACACCGCCTGCCGAGATATTATACCACACTACCATACCATTCTATTGCGTACTATTAAGTGCAACTGTACTCATCTTCGTAGTCTTGCTACGACGCTACGAGATACTTACCTGCAAACGTACCAGTAATCAAGAAAATATGAAGTCCGAAACTCACGAATACGAGAGCCCGGATAAATCTGTAATAGAAAGAGAAAGAAAACCGGGAAGCAGTCATATTACCATACCAGCAACATTTCCTCTCAAAGTTCTCAAATAGTTGCTGATCTGTGGGCGGAGGAATTACGTAAATCTACCTACTTATACGAATATCGCTGACTCCTAAACCTCTAAGGAGGACACAACCGAATATTGCAAGATGACGAAATCGCTGATGCAACTCTCGTGCAAATTCAACGTGACCACGCCATCGCGCCACCAACCCCGAGATCATCATCATCGCCGCCACTTCGTATCCAACCTCGATCGGGTCAATTTGTAACTAGTTGTAATTTAATTATTAATAAATTAGTTTAAAAAATTAATTTCGGTTTTTTTCGAACCTCCTGCTGTCGCTTCTATATTTCAGGTGTATAGAGCTGCCAGTCATAACACAACAATTTTTTGTAAATTTGTTTGTGTCAAAAAACACAAATTTGTCATTATTTTGACAAATATTATATAGTAAAGTATTCAATATGTGAATACTGTTATTGTCATCGTTACTGTTATTTTTACAAAAGGGGAAGGCACAGAGGAGAATTTTTTCTATATTAATTTTTGACAAAATTGTACAATTTTTAATTAAATTTGATTTGCTAATTTTTTTACTATTTCCCACCATAAGAATGAGTGTTGAATTTGAATTTAAATTACTATTTTGTATGCAATCAATTATTTTATCAAATTTTGCATCTGGCATACAATTATTTATAATATTACATTTCAAATAATTATTTAATAAGGAACCGTAGCCAACTCCTAATCTATCTGAATACATTAAAACATCATTAGCCTTTACTTGTACACAAGGTATTACCTGGCTTACATCATTAGAAATTACTTGTAAATTTGAATTTATTGATGACAACGGCCTGCTCACATCTCCCTGTTGGTAAGAACTTAATGTGGAATTTATTGTAATATTTGGCAATGATTTAAAACTAGTTCCCTCATTACCAAGATCCAGTAATTTGTTCGCAGCCAGAATGTGTTCGTTAATTTGTTCTTCTGCCGAGTTATATAAATGTGTCATTGATTCCAAAGACTTATGCAACTTAGAGATGTCAGCCTGCAATTGTCCTATATCCAAGTCATATTTTAATCTACTTTCATGTAGTTTTTGGTTATATATTTCTAAGCTATCAACTAAATCTAAGCGTTGCTTCCTTAGTAAAACATTATTATAAAAGCATTTTTGTTTTTTAATGAGTTTGTTTGTTTTAGATATGTATTTATTTAGTTTAATATATTTTTTAATGCGTTTTTTCTTGTTAAATCTAACTTGATTTCTATTGACCCCTGATTTTGTTCTATTACAAAAATCTAACTTTGCTGTAAAATCTTGATTACCCGGGGTGCCGATCAACTCCTCATACAGATTTTGAGTTTGAGAGTACTCTTGTTCCCTTTTATCTTCTTCCAAACGCAGTATTGTTTTATTGGCATCCCTCAGGTTATTTTCTAACTCATTATTGCGTATTAGGGTTTGTTCAAAGATATTGCCGCACTGGTCAAAGTTGCTAATTGTATTGAGTAACTCATCACGGTGTATCATGACCTCCTGGAGTTGGGCATGTATGGCAGCTAATTCTTTTTTTAATTGTGTGTTCTTAAATATGACAGCTTTTATTTCATCTTCACTATCATCTCTTTCCCTAAGTAGTTGGCTATAGTTTTCCCTACTGAGTTGTAATTCCTCTAGTGCCTTTTTTAATCTAATCTCAGCGTTCTGAGTGGTCATCTTCCGGGTCATAACACCAGTTTGGGAAGCCATTTTGAGTGGTAAAATTTGGTCTAAGTCTGTAATAATATAAAAAAAAAAGAGTGTACAACAAACAGCTAAAAACTTTTTCCAGATAAAACTTTCATTTGTATGTAATAAGAAAATTTGAATAAACTAGTTCTAATATGGTTGTTGTGGGCAGTTACTAGTTAATCGCTTAAGATTTAATAGAATGAATGTATTTTATTATATTGTAAGACTTATTTGTAAGACTATTTTTAAAAAGGAAGTATTTATTTATATAGAGGGTAGGTTATCTACTTTTAATTAAGTACAAAAAGATAGCTACTGAATGTGTAATCTCACTTAAAACTACAAAGAATTATTTAAATTAATCACTAATCTACCTATCTAACTACTGCTAGGTATTATTGTTTAGTATATGGAGTAAATTGTCTGCGGCGTCAGGGTTGTTATCGTCAACTTTACTTCCACTATTACGTCAAGTAAAGAGAGGCACAACAGAGCCAAGGTGTGATGAATTATGGCGAATCTCACTTTCGTGAGGTCTGTGTAGTATCTGAAGTTCAGGTGATAGATAACAGTAGCCAAACAAGCTGCAATTAGCACCAAACAAGAGCCCGATAAAGTCTGTTTAATGTAAATATAACCTCAATTTTATAGATTTGAGATTTACGGTTAATATTTACTTATTGACAGGTTTATCACAAAGTTAGTAGTATTATTGTCTAGAGATCGCTGTTGACCAATTCTTCGCTGTTCTAATATTTTCTCCCATGGTGCTGGTGACTCTAAAGTTGAGTCATCAGATGGCATAACATATTCTCTCAACTGTAATATATTGTGCAATAAACTCGTGGCCACAAAAGTAGATATCGCATTTTTTATTTGAATCTTATTCCAGAGCTCACACTGAAAAGCGCCTCTTTGACTCCAAATAACCTCTCAATTAGGTTGCATGTCCTGATTTGGGATATATTTTTACAGAGATTCTATTACTGAAGAAACTCTCATCTAATGGCATAATTATGTAACGTCTGTTCATGAAACCGCTGTCTGCAACAAGGAGTGAGTCACCATATGTTCCCAATTTAAACATAGCATGTTTCCTAGATGCACTCAATATCCTCTTATTATGCGAACTATCTGGTCACCTCACGACTTGCAGGAATAGTTAAATCGACGGTTAAACGTTGTCGAGCTCGGTTAAGGTTTTTAAGGACTGTAATCGTTGGTTAAAATGTGGTAAATACAAACATTTAAGCCCGAGTTCACCAGCAGACGTTTAAGTTTAAACAGCGTTTAAAATATTATTTGACATATTTTGTATTGGAATTGTGTCAAATTAATCGTCTCGTTTACCGGCTGTTTAAATGTTGGTGAACTTGGGTCTTATTCAATTAGCTGTTTATGTTATAATCAGTTGTTTTAAATGTTGGTGAACTCGGGCCTTAGCGTGCCTGCGACCGCGCACGGCTTGCCTTGGCAGTCGATCCCCAACGCACGCCACGCTACACTACCAACCTATAAATCTGTAGACACAATTTTATAGACATATAATATTTTATATGTTTTTGTGTAACAAGAGTAATGTCTATTAATATAATTTCAGTGACAAATAAAGGTATGGTATTGTTGCCCTGGTGTTACTAGAATACTCTGGTGATAGTAGAAAGTCAGGCAGCCGCCAATAACCTTACATTACAACCCGCTCAAAAATGGGGTTATTCAGAGCCTTACGAGTGTATTGTAAAAGGTGTGCGACCCCCGCCCTCCCTCCAAGCGCATTACGTTGCAGCATAGCCACGAAGGCAAATGTTGAAAAAAATCGAATGGTGGGATTGAATGTTAGGTTTTCAGAAGACAAATTGACTTTATTATACGATCAGCATACAAGATTTCAAAGCCGTTAATGAGTTTCAAAGAATTTAAAGCCGTTGCTCCTTTATTTGTTATTGACTGTTTGCGACAGCACGAAACTTTTAAAGGATCAATTGACGTGAGAGTTTAAATTGAAACAGATCAAGAAACACCTAATCAAACGACTGCATATTCCTTAATTCTAAACGAATGTTTATTCGAATACACGCCTTTGAGTAACATAGTAAAGAAAATATCATGAATAGCAATACAATAATCGTAGATTTACAAGGGTTCAATAACTATGAAAACAAGTTCTATGTTAAAGAAATGGCAGTCGCCACTCGAGAGTACACCCACATATTTTTGATGAAAACCTCCATATCCATTACACTGCGTGGAGAAGAAAAAAAATATGTTCGTTATATGTTGCCACATAAAGGGTGGTCCAGACCAGACGGATATAATTTTTTTTCTAGAAAGTTTGATAAAGGACCTATCAGATCGTGCCAGGAAAAAAATCGCTTTCCATCCGATTATGAGTTACGATTTTTTATTTGAAAATTAGGTAATATCACTATTTTTGTGGTTTTTCATTTTTTTTTTCTAAGGATAATTTTAGGTTTTATTTAATAACTGGTTCTTAGATAAACACTGTACACTCTCCAGAAAAAAAGTCAGCCTGATACTCAAAGTGTGAGTACATTTAAAGAACGATGGCTAAAACGTACCTGAACGTGGGCACTAAAGACTTGTATTTTAAAAAATAAGGCATTGTTTATTAATATTTTATGAATTATTTATACGACGAAAGAACTTGTAGTTTTTGAGAAATAAATATTTTTCCGTAAAACTATTTCAATGGTTTGGATAACATTTCATAGCTTTTGAGGACACGTTCAAAAGCTATTATGGATGACCAGAGACTAAAGCTCTTGTCATCCATAATAAGTTTCGTTATACGTTCTTAGATAATTGCTAGCACATTTGTAACAAAAACATATAATTTCTCTTTAAAAATATTACTTACGATTTTGTCACAGTGTTGTTTAATAAATAGGTTTAATATTTTTTACATTTATGTTAAATTCAATACGTGGAATAATATTATGGTTTCAAATGACATTTCTAGGCAAAGTAAAGGAACGTCAATTTTTTAAAAGGACAGATGTCTATAACAGTTTGTCTTGCAGTCGATCTTTGCGTTTGCTTCGATACGTACTGTGCGATATTTTGTTGTGTGTTTATTTCTTTTGACCCGCATTTCGTTTAGCGGACTCTGATTAGCTGCTGCTTCTGACGACTACCCTGTGCTTTGTTTTACGGACTCTGATATCTTCTACTTGTGACAACGACCCTGCGCTTTGAGTTTACGGACATCGGTTTTCTATCTGAATTGGACTGTTTGCTGTGCTGGTTCCATCATGCAGAACCCTCGTAAACCATCGCCTAATCTTTGTGTCAACTGCAACATACGCATTAATAGACTTCATCGACTATTACTTGACTCTTGTATCCAGCTGGATACAAAAGTCATTTCTGTGATCTATGAATGGATATCTCCAGTGATTGTAAGTTTTTAAGTTGTGTTTTATTAGAGTGCCCTATAAGAGTTGAATGGTTCCCTATAAGAGGTGAATTAACACTTTTTTAGTTGAAGAAGACTAATGGCTATGGCACGGTAAAAACCATTTAGGTGATGTGTAGTTACATATAAAGATAATAACCGGCCAAGTGCGAGTCGGACTCGCGCACGAAGGGTTCCGTACCAAAAAGGCCAAAAAAACGGGTTTGTTGTATGGGAGCCCCCCTTAAATATTTTGTTTTTAGTATTTGTTGTTATTGCGGCAAAAATACACAATTTGTGAAAATTTCAACTATCTAGCTATTGCGGCTCTTGAGATACAGCCTGGTGACAGAGCGACGGACAGACGGACAGACGGACAGACAGCGAAGTCTTAGTAATAGGGTCCCGTTTTTACCCTTTGGGTACGGAACCCTAAAAACTGACACCATGATGTAAGAAACTCATTTATTATGTTTTTGTTTCAGATCACCGATGAAGATTACATTTGTGATCGTTGCTGGCAATCGGCTGTTGAAGCTGTTAATGCTGGATTGACAAATGAAGCTGGCAGCTCTTCATCTCGCGCTCGTGGTCATATAAATGTTTGCATTCTATGTGGAATTTCATTACGGAATCTGCGTCGGACTCAACTTATTATGAAAGAGAATCCATCGATTTTGCAGCTACAAATAAAATCAGAATTTGGAAATAGAATTGCACCACGTCAGGTAAATTATAGTTAACTAGCCTACTATTATTTGGTGCAATTTTTTTGTATCAATTTAATGTTTTATTATCAAGTAAATATATGCAAAACCTAATAAAACTCAACACAGACTTGGATGGATGGACGGACTTGTACTAATGTTTTATGTATTTTTTTAGGTTGTGGAATCTGATAAAGTATGCTACCCTTGTTGGAGAAGAGTAAACAGATTCGTAACTAGAATCCAAGAAGACATAGTTCAAGAATCTAACCAATCCATGCAAAAACCAGCGCTACTTGAAGCTGAATCAGCAGATACAGATATTCATGAAAATATTCTTGAAGAATCCAATACAATTTACCTGGCAGATTACAGGCGAGCAGCAAATACCGCATCTCATTGTGTTTTTTATGGATGTCAAAACAGGAACTTACATAGGGTTTCCGATGCTTTAAGAGCTACTATTTTTTCCAGTGACAATTATTATTTGCCTATACATGCTAGAATTTGTGTAGAACATCTTCGAAGTAATAATTGGGATATGTTGTACGACTCAGACAACAGTATTGCTACTTTTACGGCAAGTCAAGTACAAAATGTGTTCTCATTTGTAAATGCATTTAACACATTTTTAGATTTTTCAAGCAATGACAGTATTGAACGGATAGATGAGCATTTGTTTGGCTACTGGCTAGGTCTCACTAAGCAACAATTGCAGTCATTAATTAATGAACTGCCTCGTGTCACTGAAGCGCATAGAGGGTTACTCGGGTTAGGAGCTCTTTTGATGAAAATGAGAACTGGTGATAGAATTTCACAATTGTTGCAAGTACCGAGACGTACGCTGGAAAGATTAATGTACAACATAAGAGAAATAATATTGCAAGATTTTGTTCCTCAGAACCTCGGCTTAAACTGTAAATGTAACTCGAGAACAATTATTGGAACGTAATCTAATGATTCCTAATTTAATATATAATAATAATAATGAAAATGTGATTTTAATGTGTGATGGAACATACATAAAAAACAAGAGTTCTAATTATATGTTCCAAAAAGAAACTTATTCTCTGCACAAATACCGGAATTTATTAAAGCCATTTTTGCTGGTAACGACTGATGGATGTATAGTAGATTGCTTAGGCCCATACAAGGCTACCACTTCAGATGCAGATATAATGAACAGCATTATTAGAAACGAAAATTCACCTCTCAGGCAGTTCCTTCAACAAAATGATATTTTCTTACTGGACCGGGGATTTAGAGACTCAATTGATCCATTGGAGGCTTGCGGATTTAAAGCTTATATGCCAGAATCATTACTTGAGGGACAACATCAACTCACCACCCAACAAGCGAACAGAAGTCGCCAAGTTACTTTATGTCGTTGGGTGGTTTAAGTTGTTAATGGTCACTTTAAAAGAGATTTTAAAATATTTCGAAATGATTATTTCAATAAAACCGTCCGTCACATGATGAAAAACTTTTCAAATGCTGCAAGCCTCCTGAATCGATTTAGTGTACGCCTTCAAAATCGATCAGATGCTCAAGAGATTATAAATGTTATGAACGAAAGAATTAGTTATAATAATCAATTAGCAGATTTGGTAAATGATTTAAACATGAACAGGCGTACATTATTGATTGATTATTTTTCCCCGGCTAGAGAACAATGAATTAGTGCTATTCGCCTTGGGAACGTACCAAATACTACAAGCTCGTTCCTACTACGGAGAGCATGTACGTTTCCATGGCGAATATCGTATCGAAATCTGTCGAGAATTATTTGATGTTGTTGACCATGGCTTGAGAGGTAGTGGAGACAACACATTGATAAGAGGTAGAATTAAGTCAAAACACATATCCAGGCGACATTATTATATTTATATATTAATAGAAAATAATGTGTCCGGAAGGGAAGGTATAACTGAGTATTGTTGCAGTTGCTTGGTAGGTCGTAGAACGATTGGGTGCTGTGCACATACATATAATGACTGTGGTGTGGTACCTTGGATGGGCTAGGCACCAGGAAATAACTATTGCAGCGCCAGCCGGTTTCTTAGACAGTGTGGTTATAAGACATGATGATGATACTGAATAAAAATTGAATGAAGATTTGTGTATTTTATTTTTGTCTTAGTTCCCATATACATTTCACCCTTAGAATAAGCGTTATTATTCTAAGATTTCACCATTATACACATTTCTCACCATAATTAAACTAAAACTCTTAGGTATAATTTTTTTTAAATTATTGAATGTTATCCTAACCTAAAAAGGTAAAAATAATTATATTTCCAATTCGTGAAGTTCTTGATGAGATTTTTTGCTCCTTTCATATTCACACTGATATTTTCTAACAAAATCATATAAAATTAAAAGTGCCCATCAAAAATGAGTGTCAGGTCCAGCTTCTATGAAATTTGACCGATGTTATTTAATTTGATTCTGGTTACGGCCGGTTCACACATGTCTCCGTTTTACTGTTCCGTTTTATCGTGTACGTTTTTTTTCGTCGATGGCGTAGGTAGTTGTATGAGCGACTTTACACATGGCACAGTATGCACAGACACTTTCTGTATACAGTAAAAAAATATCGTTTCGTGAAAAAAATACATTCCGTTTTGTCATCGAATACTGGACAACGGAACAGTAAAAATATACGGATACGTAGAATTTTACTGTGCGATAGTACCAATACAAAACGACAGCGTCTATCCTTGTGGAAAGCGGCGGTATGCTGCGAGTTTTCTGTTCACACATCGGATCCAGTAATGACGGATCCGTTGAACGTTATGGTGCCTATGTGTAAACAGAGCATACATTTATGACGCATCCGTTAAAAACGTACCAGTAAAACGGACTCCCATGTGTGAACGGGCCGTAACGTGACTTGGTCCGAACTCAACGATTTTTTTAAATGCAATTTAAAAAAAAATAGGTGATCCTCGGCGTCCAAGACTTTTTTTAAAAACTGTAGTAACTTGTGCTCTGTCGATTGACATCAAAAAAATCAGGTGTTAACGTGCCAGAAAAAAAGTTATGGTTTTTTAAAAATGTGGTCAGGTAGGAAATGAAATTCAGAGGGAGTTTAATTTACCAGAATCCACCTATCATAAAATTATAAAATCAAAAGACCCTATAAAGTCTGAGTGCTCTGATGGACATGGAAATATTAAGAGAACTAGAGTTTCTGAATTTCTCAACATCGAAAAGTGCCTTTTGGAATGGATAAAACAAACTCTCGATAAGAATATTCCCATAGATGGACCTTTGTTGAAAGAAAAATCAAAAGAGTTTGCTACAAAACTGGGAATCCAGAACTTTTCTGCTAGCAACGGCTGGTTAGAGGGTTTTAAAAGGCGTCATGACATAGCTTTCAAAAAAACAGCTGGAGAAATTATGGATTTAGAAAATTATTTTGCTAATGATTTCCGCTTGTTAATATACCGGTCTAGATACCTTCACCACACTACCCGCACTAACACTGATTTGAGGAAGCACCTGCACCACACTAACACTGATTGAGCAAGCACTATGCTGCATGAAATAGTGCTTGCTCAATCAGTGTTAGTGTGCTGCAGGTGCAGGGAAATCAAAGCGACCTAGATGTTTTAAAGGTGTCAAGACTCTACCCGTTGATTATGCCAATAATACAAAGGCTTGGATGACCAAGATATTATTTAAAGATTGGTTGCAAAAAGTCGACAAACAAATGAAGATAAACCGAAAAAAAAATGCTGCTATTCATTGACAACTGTGCTGCCCATACGGACTTGCCAACACTTGCAAACGTAAAAGTATTGTTTTTACCTGCTAACACCACTAGTAAACTTCAACCATTAGATCAAGGCATCATTCACACTTTTAAACGCTTTTATCGCAGAGAAGTCGTTAAACATATTCTTACGAGTCTGGAAGAAAACAATAGCCCTGACATTAACGTACTTCTAGCTATGAAATTTGCTAGAAAAGCATGGTACTTAGTCTGTGACGTTACTGTCAAAAACTGCTTCAAGAAAGCTGGGTTTCGGAAAAGTACAGATGAGCAAGACCTGCCAGAGGAAAATGATGTTGAAGTTGGACCTAGCAACGAGGAATGGACTAAGCTTGTGTCTCACGAATCCAATATGTTAATGCCGAGTTTCGAAGATTTCGTTCAAATTGACGACGACGTAACTACCTCTGGAGAACAAACCGACGACGATATCATTAAGAATTGTGTGAACACCTGTATTGCTGGAAATGACAGTGAAGACGAGGCACAGATTCCGGAAACAGAAATAAAGATTATTCCAATGAAGCTAGCTTTAAATGCGTTGGAGACGGTGCATCAGTACTTTGAATACGCGGCGGTTGTTGATCAAGCAATATTCGACAAAATTTATGAGTTAGAAAAAAACATTCAAAATACAAAAGCAGAAACCCAAACAAAATTTACGGATTTTTTTGAGTGCAAATAAGTTCTAAATAAAATTACATAGTGCATGAATTTTTGTTTTGTTTCCGTAAGTATTTAAAAATATATACATATATATTTACTACATTCGTACTTGCTGTGACTTGTTATTGCTGCGTACCTCTATAAGAGAGAAACGCTACCCATGTACCTGCATTAGCGAGAAACTCGGGTTAGTGAGAAACCTCTATAAGCGAGAATGAGATTGTGCTCCCTTGAACTCTCGCTTATCCAGGTTTGACTGTACTCTGTAGAGAAGTGGGAGAGTTGTGTTAGCCACGTAATCAGAATTGAGGACGAATACTGCAAACATGACGAAGTTCTAGACAATACTGTTGATTTTATTATTGATGTACAGGACGATTCTGATGATTCTGATGATGAAGTTCCAGTGATATCGATATGGAAATAAGTGATTGATTTATAAAAAATAATACCTAGAAACGTGTATTACCTAATGTTTTATTTTGTTACTAGTTGAATGAACTTCCTGTAGGTACCTTGTGGCGGGTCAATAAGTCCGTGACTTTTTGAATTTCTGACCTCTTTACTGAAAAAGCAACACTACTCCTGTCAACAGGTATCTGTCAGTTGACTCCTATCAAAATTTGAACTTGCTGCGTCAGTTAGTTTGTGTTTGACAGCTATCTTTATCAGACTACCCAGTAATTTGAGTAAAAAAATGGAAAAAAGTGAATTTCGTGTGCTTATTAAGCATTACCAAGACCAAGGCTAAGCTTGATATATACTATGGGGACTCTGCACCATCGATTTCAATGGTAAAAAAGTGGTTTACTGAATTTCGTTATGGCCGTATAAGCACTGAAGATGCCGAACGTCCTGGACGCCCAGTTGAGGTCTCCACACCCGAAACAATCGAAAAAATTCACGATATGGTGTTGGCCGACCGAAGATTGAAAGTGCAAGAGATTGTGGAAGCCGTAGGGATCTGGCATGGCTGATTGGTTTCAATTTTGAAAGATCACTTGGGCATGAGAAAGCTTTCCGCAAGATGGGTGCCGCGTTTGCTCACAGTCGACCACAAACGCAATGGTGCAACAACTTCACAGGAAGGTTTGGCGTTGTTTAATCGCAATATGGAGGAGTTTTTGCGCCGTTTTGTAACCGTGGACGAAACGTGGACGAAACATGGATGGAAACATGGATGGATCCATGTCACAACACACCAGAGACCAAACAACAGTCAAAACAGTGGGTTTCTAAGGGTGAATCGGCGCCAAAGAAGGCCAAGGTGGGTTTGTCAGCCAATAAAGTTACGGCGACTGTTTTTTGGATGCACGTGGGATAATCCACATTGACTACCTTCAAAAGGGAGGAACAATCAATGAATTGGTCAAAGAAGATAGATACAGCACTAACCAAATGGCTAGACAACAAAGGGGTTACTCTTTTGTCAACGGCACACGGAAAAGAGCCAATAAACACGTGCAGGAGACGGAATAAATCAACCAGACAATACGTTGAAGTCTCTAGGCCCAAGGTTGTTGAAAGCTACAATCAAAACATGGGTGGGGTGGATTTTGCTGACCGAATGTTATCGGTTTGTCCTAACCCAACGCATGTTCTCCCACATGAATGATTTAGCTTGCTCAAACGGCTGGTTACTTTACAAAAGAGACCAACTTAAAAATGGCGTCCCTCTGAACAGAATACAGCAACTCCGTTTATTTAAATTGGCCTAAATGAAAAAGTCTAAGATATTGTTGATTATATGACTGATAAAAAGACTGAATATTATATTGAGAAGTAAAATAAAAAGCATATTGTTTTAAGTTTATAAATAATTTTGTCTCGATAAATATGGTTCTCGTTAGAATTTTTTGTGTCAAGATTGCTTAGTGAATAAAGAAGTCCCGATATTATGACTGAAAAAAGGCTGATTATTATTTTGATAGGTGAAATAAAAAGCATTATTGATTATAACAAAAACAAGGCATTTTTATTTATTTTTCAATCATAAAAAATAACTCGCATCTATGAGAAACCCAAGGTCCTACCAATAGTACTTATTATTTTGAAATTTAACGATCAAAAATAGTCTCATAAGATGATAACTAATATGCCCTAAAACAATGGATGGATGAATGTAGAACTTCTTAGATTTTGAAATATATCATGGCAATACTACGCCTTTCCGTGACAATTCCCTTTGCCTAGGCCCTTCAGTTGTACTGAGGCTGACATTACCTAAAGGAAGTTTTGTTTTCTTTGACCGGTATTTTACGACTATTCCTTTGATGGAGAAGTTACTTACAGAGGAAATTGAAGGACCCTCATGACTAACAGATGTAAAGACCAATGGATATCCATTTTCTAAAGATTGCCAAATGAGGCGAGGTGAATATGAGGAAGTTGTCAACGCAGAAAGGATTGTGTAGTCAAATGGGAAGACAACAAATCTGTTTTGATGGCTTCACAATGTATTGGTGCTCGGCCTGTGAAGAATGTACAGCGATGGGACAAAACATTGTCAAAAAGTACAACGAGAAAATATGGGCGGAGTTGATGTCAGCGATCAGATGTAAGAAGCTTACAGGTCTTGGCATAAAACAAGAAAATGGCCTCTGAAAGTGTTTTTGCATCTCTTTGATATAGCGCTTGTAAATTCTTGGTATGAATATCCTGAGAATACATTGTTAAACAGACAAAAACCTATGGACTTTCTTGATTTTAAGTTGACTATCTCTGATTTTTTGCTTGGTGGCCCTACTAGAGGCAACGTGATGCTATGGATGACTTAGCCGAAATGCCAGGAACATCAAATTACAAACCAGCCACATTACCAACAATTGACAAAAGGCTCGATGGATACAATCACTGGCCAATATGTGATACAATAAAAGCACCAAGATGCTGCAGATTGAAAGGCTGCACGAGTCGATCTAAAGTCAGATGCACAAAATGCAATGTTTACCTTTGCAGCACCAAAGAAAAAAACTGTTTTTATGCATTTCATAATGAGTAGGTTTTAAGATTTTTTTTAATTGATCTTGTTTACAGGCATAATGTGATATGATTGTGCCTAAAAAAATTAAGTATCTAAATAAACTAATAAAAATTGGTTTTGTTGATTATTTTTAATGAAAAAGACTGATTTGTAACAATTATAATAAGTACTGTCTATGAGACAACAATTAAGACTGTTTTTATAATTAATAAAGTTTAATTACTTTTAATAGGCATTATATATATATAATTTTAAAACTTCAGGGTCATGTGTGTAGTGGGCTTGGGCCAGAACCATCACAATCGTGGGTATCCTTAAAAATCACTTTTCAGTTTTTATACGTCTTTTTCAGTAGCATGTTTGTTTTAGCGGCCTAAAATTAGCTAGCTAGGAGATCATAATATTTGTTCTCTTTCATAGTGTGGTCTTTAGGTATGTTAGTAACCCACGGCACGCTAACCTCTACAAGTACAATCCGTTTTGTAGCTCTAGAAAAAAGAAAAAATGTCTGGATGATGAAACACAGACATCCTCTGGGATTTTATAGTGCTTTTCATATGTGTCCATTAAAATAGTCCAGTCAGGTGCTGTACCCAGGATTGAGTATGGCTTGTTCATAGAATTTGCAGTGGAGCCTTCCATAATTAGTTAGAAGTTAATTTGTCTTTTGTTTGTGGTCAATCCTTTTTTCTTTTATAAGCCCTATGCACATATTGTAACAAAAACAACACAAAATTATTTAACACAAAATATTCACATAAATCACAACATGGATTTTGTTTTCAGTCAGCATCTCATGGCCTAATGCATAAAGGTATTTTTTCTTCTTGTGCTTGTAAGGGTTAATTTTTTTTAATTGTTTTTTTTATTGTGATATTGCTTCGACCCATTTAATTAACATGGTTTTGATCTATTATCATTTTGTTTGTCATTTATTACATTGTGATAAATAGATTCGATAAGTTTTAATCTAAACCTACCTAAAGTGGTATTGGTATTTACTAATACCGGTCCGAGGGTATCCTTAGGATCTGGTACAATATTTTCATGACGACGTACCTACCTAAATCCTCTAATTTTCAATTGAGACAATTATTGACAAAAACCCAATTCACCAAGTAAATCTTCGACTAGAACTATAAATCAACTTTCAATGCAATGCAATTAATTAAAGGCGGAAAAGAATGATGATATAAATCATCAACGAATTCACAACTCATTTTGTTTACATCACAGCACAGACTTTTATGGAGGATCATCATCACAGTCTACAACCGGCTAATGTTTGTTGTTGTTTTCTGAAATTGTATTTACCTACCTATTATAAACGATAGATAATTTACGAAAGCCAACCCACAGAGGCACAGAACAAGTAATTATTATCAAATCAAGTACCTATCAACTATGTTCTTCCTTCAGAACACAATTTACCCAAACCAACCGACCGTCTTCGTTCGTTCCACCACGCGACGCAAACGACCACGTTCGTTCATAGAAGTTCACAGAAAAACACAATCAAAGAGTTGTATTGTAATATTGTAACAACACAATGATCAATGACCACGTTCGTTCGACCAAATCACAGACCATGTCTGTCACCATAGATAATACATATATAGGGAATAGATGCGCCACACGTAAAAATTTATTTTTTTAACTACACGACCTGTACACTAGATGGCGTTAGTTTCTTTGCATACATACCTATACATATTGATTTGTACGTATCTATATATTATATTGATTTTTACCGAGGTTTGTGTGCAAATAAAAATCTACCAAATCAAAAGCCACAAGTGAAAAAAAAAACACTTCACGTTAAACATCCTTCAAAAACAAAAAAGTATGTATAATAATATTTTAAAAACAATGTGGCTTATAATCTAAGTAGCTTTTTATTTAACACACAGAAATGTTTAAAATAACACAAAACAAAATGAATATTATATTTATTATTTATTCATCAAACATAGACAATTAGAAACAACTTACTATACGAGTGGGAAATACCATAACAATTAAGCATAAATCAAAATATAATCAATAATGTTTCAGATTAGTTTTGGACCCACAACGATTATTATATTAAGGACATTCATTAATCTAGTTTTGTAATTTATTTTATTTTTATTTTTATGGATTTAAGAGGAAACACTACGGGCGAAAGAATTGAAAAATAGGTATTTGTAAAATCTATTGCCGTCGCGCAGTGCCAAACGCATTCACCGCAGAGTGTGATAGAGACAACTGCTTCTTTGACCGAAAATACCTACTAAAAGCTCACCAAATCAACGTTTCGTAGTCCCCCGATATTTTTCCGAAACTAGACTGATTTAAAAACTTTATAGATAAAAAATTAAAAAAAAGGCTTTGACCGTGTTCATATGTTCTCCTTTTTTTCTAAAATTTTGCCAAATTTGTTTTCTGAATGTTTGAACACAGCGGAAAATCTGGCATTTTTTTTCGATTTTTGAGGGCTCATATCTTTTTTATTAATTAATTTATGAAAAAACAGAAAAATTCAACTTTCTAGCTATCGCGGCTCTTGAGATACATCCTGGTATCAGGCAGGTGGACAGACGGACAGATAACTATATTCAATGTACTCTTAACTCTGTGGATAACTAAGTAAGTAAGAGGAGGATATTATGTTCGACCAAATATAGTACTCTGTCTGTGGTTCGAGTTACAGGTGGCGCTAGTTTAGTTAGTGGATACGACATGAATGAATATTGCGATTTGCGCAGGGCCGTCTTAAACTAGGCTGGGGCCCTTGGGCACACAAGAATTTGGGGCCCTTTTGGAAAGTAAAAAAACCGATTTTTTTTTTAATTTTTTTTTTTTACTGAGTATGACCATCATTTATTATAATTGATGACTGATTTGTGAAAAAAGTGTAATGTGCCCAACAAAAATGTTTTGAGAATAAAATTAAATGTGTGAGAGAAATTATCGGTCCGTCGGAGCCCCCTGAGGAAGGGGGCCCTGGGCACGGTCCCCATGTGCCCTTATGGTAAGGACGGTATTGGGTTTGCGGTTATTATTTTTTCGAACTAAACTTTATAAATTTTTACCTCTTTAGACTGAAGAAAAAATTTACATTTTATTTCATGTTGAAAATATGATTTTAGATCTATTTGTTTATTCTTATAGTATTGTACTGTTGATATTAAATTATTATTTTTGTTTGTTATACATGTTTTGATGAGTTTAATATTAAGATTATAATTATGAAATCCTATATAGTATCAAAATGTTACTCTTAAAAGGACATAATTTTTTGACTATGGAGCTTGGTACTAAAACTAAACTTGGCACTGATTTAAACTAGGTGAAAGAATAAATTTTCATGAACCTATTGATGCCTGATTTATTAATTTAAAGACTCCCGTTTTTTTATTAAATAACTCAAAATAAAAATGTGTTTTAGGCTCATTTAAATAGCAACAATAATAGAGATAGCTGCGATTTAAATAAAAACCTGACAGTTGTCTGTCGTCAAGAAGTACTCTGTGGTCGAATCTATCAGTCATACCATACGTACTTATTTTGTTATTATTATTTTATTGTATTCATTTCCTACATTTTTGTTATTGTTTGCATATCGATCGAAGCAGAAAACAATCAATAAACGCAACAGAGTCCCTTGCGTACCTAATTGTTTGCCAAATCTTGGACGCTGTATCTGGACCCGACGGACCGTTACTAGTGAACTGCAAGAAATATATTCAAGACTGGAAAATGTATGCGGAAACCGTACCTTCTTCAATAACTGTTTCTAAACTAATATAGAAAAAGCTTTAGAAAACCGTGATTAACAAATAAAAACTGAATGTTATCAGTATATAAACTTGAAAATATTCGCATCTCCTCGCATGCCGGGTGGGTGCCATACCATTAGGCCCGCCCGGCATGCGAGGAGATGCGGGTTCGAGTCCCGCCTGAGACATAATTTTTCAAGTTTATATACTGATATTACAAGTGCAATTAAGTTGCTAAAATATCAAATAAAGTATATAAATAGCTGTTTCATCTTAACTGACTGTCAAACATCTGCAAAGATGTTTCTTTCGGGTGTTGAGGGTGCAAACTCCTAACATTTGATGAAACAACGCTGGCTTACAGCGTAAGAATATGCTTGAAAAATTCGCGCTGAGTCGCAGTGTCTCGGTGGCCTAATGGTATGGCGCCTGCCAGGCATGCGAGGAGATGCGGGTTCGAGTCCCGCCTGAGACAAATTTTTTCAAGTTTATATACTGATATTGCTGATTTATTTTTATGATTTATAAATAAATAATAAATCTATAATGAATTGAATAATTGATTATAGATTACAGATTGCCATGTTTTATTTAGTCGAGACATAATTTATGCAGTTATATGTTTTCAATAATATATTATAGTAATAAACAAAACGCCACCAAAAACAACTGACCCTGGCGACGTACAACGGACGCACGCTACGGCTAGACTCGCATCTGGCTCAACTTGAGGTGGAACTTGGGAAGATTAGGTGGCATATCCTAGGGCTATGTGAAGTCCGAAGAGAGGGGGAGGACACCATAACCCTCGAGTCGGGCCACCTAATGTACTTTCGTGAGGGAGACCAACAATCCCAAGGTGGCGTTGGGTTTCTGGTAAATAAGTCCCTTTCTGACAACGTTGTGGAAGTGTCCAGTGTGTCGAACAGGGTAGCGTACCTTATTGTTAAGCTCACTGAGAGGTATAGCCTCAAGGTGGTTCAAGCGTACGCACCGACCTCGAAACACTCGGACGAAGAGGTGGAGGATATGTTTGATGACATATCAAAGGCCCTCCACTTCACCACTAAGACTCACTACAGCGTTGTTATGGGAGACTTCAACGCTAAAGTGGGAGTACAGAATTGCAACGAATCGGTAGTAGGATCCCATGGATTTGGATGCAGAAACCATAGGGGGCAAATGCTTGTCAACTTTCTCGAACGGGAGGGGCTCTTCTTGATGAACTCCTTCTTCAAGAAACAGCCCCAAAGGAAGTGGACGTGGCAAAGCCCCGACACTATGACGAAAAATGAGATTGACTTCATCATGACCAACAAGAAGCATATATTCAGAGACGTCTCCGTGATTAACAGGTTTAATACCGGTAGCGATCACCGACTCGTTCGAGGCTCTCTGAATATTGATTTTAAGGCTGAACGTGTCCGTCTGATGAAGTCAAGGCTCCGACCTACTTTGCTCCAAACCATGATAGGATCTGAAACGTTCCAGTCAAACCTGGAAAACCGACTCGCTGCCGTGGAAACCACAACAGACGTAAACCAGAACCTCGAAAATGTGGTTCGGATCCTCAGGGAAGAAGGTACGAGATTTTGTGAAATGCAGCGTAAGGGCAGGAAGTCAAAGCTTTCGGAAAGAACTTTAGGGCTGATTAAGGAACGACGTGAAAACCCACCCGTCACTTCGTCAGGAAAGCGCGCTCTAAACCGAGAGATCAGTAAGCTCGTACGACACGACCTCCGTTGCTCCAATACTCTTGAGATTGAAAGAGCGATCGAGCAAAATCGGGGGTCGAAAGTGTTCGTACAATCTCTTGGAAGAAGCCACCTGACGAAACTGACCACAGCAAGTGGAGAAGTCGTTGCTTCGAAGCCAGCAGTCCTTTCCGAAGTAGAACGCTTCTATGGCCGGTTATACGCTTCGCATGCATCTCGACCTGATCCCGAAAATGAGGACCCTAGAGCCGCGTTAACACGCCACTACACTCAAGACCTGCCAGAAGTCAGCATTGACGAAATCAGGATGGCTCTTAAACAGTTGAAAAATGGAAAAGCCCCTGGAGAGGATGGCGTTACAACAGAGTTGCTAAAGGCTGGAGGTAAACCCGTACTGAGGGAGCTTCAAAAGCTTTTTAACGCTGTCTTGTTTGAAGGGAGAACTCCGGAGGCGTGGAGTAGGAGTGTTGTCGTCCTGTTCTTCAAAAAAGGAGATAAGACCCTGCTGAAGAACTATCGACCCATTTCCCTTCTAAGCCACGTCTATAAGCTGTTTTCAAGAGTCGTCATGAACCGCCTTGCGCGAAGACTTGACGAATTCCAACCACCGGAACAGGCTGGATTTCGGAGCGGATACGGCACCATAGACCACATCCACACATTGCGGCAGATTATACAGAAGACCGAAGAGTACAATCAGCCCTTGTGTCTAGCATTCGTGGACTATGAGAAAGCCTTCGACTCGATAGAGATCTGGTCCGTTCTGGAGTCCCTGCAGCGTTGCCAAGTAGATTGGCGGTACGTGCAAGTGATGAGATGTCTCTACGAAGCCGCCACCATGTCCGTCCAAGTACAGAATCAGCAAACAAAACCTATACCATTGCATCGAGGAGTGAGACAAGGGGACGTAATTTCCCCGAAATTGTTCACAAATGCAATGGAGGATATGTTCAAGACGCTGCACTGGAAAGGACGAGGCATCAACATCAATGGCGAATACATCTCTCACTTGCGATTTGCAGACGACATCGTCATTATGGCAGAAACGCTGCAGGACCTACAACAGATGCTGAATGACCTGGCTGACTCTTCTGTGCGTATCAGCTTGCGAATGAACCTGGATAAAACCAAGGTTATGTTCAATGAACATGTACTACCGCTACCGATTACGATGCACGGCGCCGTCCTCGAAGTTGTTCAGAAATACGTGTACCTCGGGCAGACATTGCAGTTAGGTAGAAACAACTTTGAGGATGAGGTGAACAGAAGAATTCAGTTGGGTTGGGCAGCATTTGGGAAACTACGTCGAGTCTTCTCATCGTCGATCCCACAATGCCTAAAGACGAAAGTCTTCAATCAGTGCGTCCTACCCGTCATGACATACGGAGCCGAAACGTGGACACTGACGGTACGGCTAGTCCACAAGTTCAAAGTCGCTTAGCGGGCTATGGAAAGAGCTATGCTCGGAGTTTCTCTTAGGGATAAAATCAGAAATGAGGTGATCCGGCAGAGAACTAAAGTTACCGACATAGCCCACCGGATTAGCAAGCTGAAGTGGCAGTGGGCCGGCCATATTAGCCGCAGAACCGACAACCGCTGGGGTAAACGAGTTCTTGAGTGGAGACCGCGTCTCGGCAAACGTAGTGTAGGACGCCCTCAGGCTAGGTGGAGTGATGATTTGCGCAAGGTGGCTGGCAGGAGCTGGATGCGAGAAGCCGAGGATCGACCTAAGTGGCGTGCAATTGGAGAGGCCTATGTCCAGCAGTGGACTGTGATAGGCTGATGATGAAACAAAACGCATATTTAATTAGTAGTTTAAATCAAGTAAAATTTTTTAAAGTACATCTTTAAAAATTACCCTAAATTAGATACGATTACTATTTAGTGGCAACACTTATTGATTGGGAATTTTTCGTGTTATTTTGGTAATTTATTGTATTATTTGTTAATATTAAGTCAAAATAATACTTAGAAATGGAAAGTAAATTTATCCTACTGTAAACTAGAGGATTCCGATCTCTTTTTACACGCAAAAACGCTGCAATTCGGCATTTTTCACGGCAGCTGTACGCCTGCCAATGGCGTCTCCCGTTGAAATGCTCTAAGGTTAAAAGGAGCAATGAGGGTAGCGCATAGTCGCAAGTGGAAATATTTTAAAATTGTGCCACAAAGGACATAATTTTTTTGGTACTTAAAATGAACTGACGTAATATAAATCAGCAAGTTTTATCTAATTTATATTTTAAATCGTTATTCTCTAATACTTTTAAATACGATCTAGTAAACTTATCACGAAATGACGCATTTTTGAATTTAAGAACTGACCACACTGAAAGAAAAATAGGGCTGTGACAGCCTAAAACAAATGTCGATACCCATCGACATTATCAATAATGACGATGATTTATGCGACATATATTTTTAATACGTTTTTAGGCACTTTAAGATTGAGTTTCATTTTCAGCTGACTTCATTCTCTTTTTAAATGGAACTTTTTGTGTAAATTTTTTTGAATAATTATATTTTTTAGATTAGTAGATTTTGTTAAGTTGTAAATAACTAGTCTGGCCATAAATGCTGTTACATAAAACCTTTTTTTTTTCAACTTATTTATTATTGGATTAAATTAGGAAATTTAGGAATTGGAATTAGGAAAAGTTTCTTGCAATTTTGGGGAATTTCACATATTTTATCGTGATCATTTTCAAATTACAATATGGAATGGGATGTTAACGAAAATAGGATTGCAGTGATCGCCTTGCACAAAGTGGGTCCGGTCATATTCCAGACACTTCGAAAGCTTGGTATCAGCCGTATGTTCGTATATCGTACTATCAACAGATGCAACAACACTTAGCCTATTAATTATTGGCTGAACTCATCGATAGTGACATATCGATAGTGTCTTACTCTAGCATTCCTTACACGAAAATGACGTCATCTTGTATACTGATAGGCTGTTCATGCGAGTGTTTAAACATGTGTGCATGTAGTCTGTGTTTGTGTTTGACAATTTCTCTGATGCGTGCGTAACGTCATGATCGAAAATGCATTTGTTTGTAATTGCTGTTAGTGTGCGTTCCTCGCCCCCCGCGCCGAAAGTGGCAGAATTATTTGTATGGATATTAGTACTCATGTCCAATCCCGTTGGTTATAATATACAATCAAAGTTTATTCTAGTCTCCAATTGAGCTTACACTTAAGCTGGACGGCGCAGTATCTCAAAAAAAACGAGCCGAGAGAGAGGTTCGAAAGTAGAAGTGCCTCCTTTTCAAATACGGTCTCCATACAATATTATCTGTATTAGAAAAGGAGGCACATCTACTTTCAAACCTCTCTCTCGGCTCTTTTTTTTGAGATACTGCGCAGTCCAGCTTAATTGTAGGTTCGTGGCCAAAACCAGCAAAAAAAAAAGTGTGGCAGTTTTGTTTGACATTTGACAGAAGTCTCAAGTCAGGCACACCTGCTGACTGAAACTGAAAACTGAAACACCTGAGCATTTAAATTCATTCAATTTCATTTTATTTTACATCATTAGATTTGATTAAGTACATAATCTATAACAGTGATACAAGTAGAATAATTCTTACATGGTCCTTCATTCTTACTAGCCCAACATTAGGCACTTGTAATGTGAAACAATGTTTTTTCAGTGCTTTATGTAAGTTTAAATTTTGGTACATATTTTGTTATGAACAGGTTATGTACCATATGTATATAATTATTAAATTTATAATTCAGATTTATTTTGAAGCAATAGTTGATTCTATAATTTATTGATTTGATTTGATTGATATTGGTTTTTCAAACTTTTGGCTTCAATAAAACAATCAAAATTACACCTGTTATTGAATTGCTTAAAATAGTTCGAAAACATTTAATAAAATATTTATTTGTGATAGTCTGCCTGGCCATTAATCTGGCCAAAAATATTGAAAGATGTACAATGTAACGTAGATTCGACAATGGCGGGTCAACCTACCCGAAAAGTTTAACGTCATTGAATTGATTTTCAACAGGTAGAGGTCAATATCAATTGTCAAAATTTGATATTTTGTGGTAGGTTGATGTGCTGTTGTGTGTACCTACATCCAAAACCTAAAAAACTTTGTCAACTCAAACAATGATGTTATTAGATCAGTTGCCCAGTAACTAAGAAGTTGTGGAGTCAAGTCCTACCAATGGCACTTGACAGTTTCACTGTAGAAATAATAGTTTTGATTATTATTTTCTTAATTCTTGGTTTCTTAATTCATATGTTTAATAAGAACCATTTTTGATGTCAATTTTTGTTTTTTGCAGGTTGTTGATTGTGCTGCCTTTATTTTTCATCGGTATAATTTTATTCAGTGCCTTTGTGTTAATGCCATGTGCATTCATATTTGCCTCGTGGTACATGCGCATCAAGGAGCGGAAACTGCAACGACGCAAACGTGACGGACCCAACGTAGCATTTTTCCATCCGTATGCAAATGCAGGTGGTGGTGGAGAGAGGGTCTTGTGGGTGGCTATCAAAGCTTTATTAGTAAGGTATGTAAGTAATTTTTGTTTCTACTCACTTACTTACTTAGATTAAGTAGAAAGAGTAGAAGGAGTTGGAGGAGACCTTTGTGTCACAATGACACGCAGATAAATGTTACTTTATCAGCAATCAAGGTTTATAGATTATAGATGTAAGTTATTTTTATTCTGTCTGAAATATAAAAAAGGAAAGACAGTATAACTTTATAGGAAAGACATGTTAGTTAATTTTGTGTTTTTTTAAAAATAAAATATCAAAATCTGTGGGTACGGGGTAAGGCGGGTCGTTGGTACGAAGTTCGTGAGGTGAGGTGAGGTGTTTATTGTATATGTGGGGAAAAGCCAACTCCTTTTTATGAAGAGTTCCATTGTCGACTGCTACTGAGTTTGATTCCCGAATGGGTGAATGTGGGAGACAGTATTTTTGCATTTTTCAAAACAGTATTTTTTTTATTTTTTTTTAAAGTTTTTTCATAGCTCCTCACACTGTCATTAAAGTACAGAACTACTTTCAGATATCCCGACACTAATGTCTACATATACACTGTGGAGACAGCGGAGATTAAAACAATACTTGACAAAGCCCAAAACCTTTTCAACGTCAAGGTGGACGAGGCAAAAATCCACTTTATTCGATTAACTATGCAACGGGTTATCGAAGCTAAAACATATCCATACTTCACGTTGATCATGCAGAGCCTAGGCTCTATGGTGCTTGGAATGGAGGCATTCATGAAATTGAATCCGGGTAAACATTGACTATTATTTTTCCATTGTTTTACTAGATAAATTTAAATATAATTAAGACTTTATATGATATTTAAGCAATTTAATTGCAATTATAATATCAGTATCAGTATATAAACTTGAAAAACTTTGTCTCAGGCGGTACACGAAACCGCATCTCCAAAAAAAGTTTTTCAAGTTTATATGCTGATATTATAAGTGCAATTAAGTTGCTAAAATTATCAAATAAAGTATATAATGTCAGTGTTTAAACTTGAAAAATTACAGCGATAAGAATATGCTTGTAAAATTCATGCTGTGACGCAGTGACCAGACCTTGTTGGTTGTAGGAACAAGCTGACCATGGACTTCCTTGTTGATTTCTTCAGAGTTTATTTTCTTTTTCTTGAAGGTGACCGTAAGAGCAGGGTCAATTTTCGCCTGATCACGTCCTATTCTTATTCAAATTTCTTAAATTAGCCTAGTGACTATACAAAATTCGTAATTTTCCTTAGATAGACAATGGTATAGCGCCGCGCCCGGCATGCGAGGAGGTGCGGGTTTGAGTCCCGCCTTAGACTTAATTTTTCAATTCAAATACTGATATTATTGCATTATTGTTTTCAGACGTATTTATAGACACGACGGGGTTCGCGTTCACCTACCCTATATTCAGGTACCTGGCACAATGCCCCGTGGGCTGCTACACCCACTACCCCACCATAACTTCGGCGATGACCCGTCGCGTCAAACATCGCATCGTGTCCCACAACAATTCGTCCGTGATCGCGCGTAACCCAGTGTTCACGTGGCTGAAGGTGCTGTATTACAAGATATTCGGATGGGTGAGTAGATGCATAGAGAGTTTCAATCGCTAGTCAAAAGATGTCCTCCCGAATTCTTTTCAAAATACTACGACAGATTGCGTTAGGAGTCTCGATTTGAATAAAATCATAGACGAAGGTAAATACAATCTAATTTTTTTTTAAATAATAAAAATTATCCAACAATTACGAGAACCATTTGCAAGCACAGTGGCTATGGTTGGACCATGACATTAACGTGCCGAAAGATGGCTTGGGACAGTGTACTGCGTGACAGTGTTAATGACTCACTGGAGGCTTTCAATTTTTTGATATTGAGGCTCTTTGATAGACATGCACCTGAAAAAGCATCATACGTCAAAAAGCAAAGTTATCCGTGGATTACATACACTGTTAAAGAGATGATGAAACTTAGAGATAGAGCACATAGTAGATACCATCGTACAAAACTCGATTCTCATAAGAAGTATTATAAAGACCTAAAAATATTGTCAATGTAGCTATTCATAACGAGAAATCAGCCTTTTTCAAACACTCCATCAATAAAAATTTAAATGACTCTCGTACACTATGGAAGAACATATAACAAAACGTTGTTGACTTTAACACAGAGATTAAATGAAAATTTTTCAGATCCGGATGTTATTAACAGTCATTTTCTTAAAGTCCCTGGGGGTGGCTGCGTTGATCTGTCGCAATTGCCTTATCTATACTCTAACCGTTTCAGTGTCTCTGTGTTTGATTTAAGGCCTGTAGATGAAACAACTGTAGATCAGGTCATCAATAATATTAAAACGAATGCCCAAGGTGTGGATGGCATTTCATTGAAAATGATTATTTTAACACTACCGTATACTCTAAGTGTTATTACATCTATTGTTAATATGTCAATTAAAACAGGCACCTTTCCTAATGAATTACTGCAAAACATTTAACATCATTAACAAAGAACAGTTTGGTTTTCAAAAACAAAAATCGACTGCATTAGCTATCTTTACCTTAGTGAAAACAATATTAGATAAATTAAATGACGGTTACTTAACCACAGGACTATTTTTTGATATGTCGAAGGCCTTCGACTTCGTGGATCATGAGCTATTATTAAAAAAATTGGAATCTTTTGGAATAAGAGGAATCACACAACAATGGCTATCTTCCTACTTAACAAACCGACGTCAACAAGTCATTGTCAATAAGTTAGTGGAAACGGAACTGGTACCTTGCACATCCAACTTGAGAACCATTGAGTGTGGTATCCCTCAGGGAAGTGTACTAGGTCCTCTTATGTTTATATTATATATTAATGATATTGTAGAGGCGACAAACCATAAATGTATATTATTTGCAGACGACATATCTATTATTGTAACATCGGATAAAAAATCTATACCTGACCATGAATCTGAAATAAACAACACAATTGACAACATTATAAAATGGCTAGAGACAAATAATTTAAAGCTAAACCTAAATAAATCGAGTTTCATGCAATTCAACCAATCCAAACACACTAAACATAATTTTAAATTAAATATCGATAAAATAAAGGAAATAACGCATACCAAATTTCTGGGAGTAGTCATAGACCAGAATTTAGACTGGAAATTACACATCGAGACCTTAACTAATCGTATCAATAGTTTTGCCTATGCTCTTAGAAAAATGAGAAAAGTTACTAACCTGCAAACAGCACTCATCACATACCACGCGTATGTAGCGTCTGTATTACGATACGGTTTAATAATGTGGGGAAATAGTACAGATCGACTTAGAGCATTTATGTCTCAAAAGAGATGCATCAGAGCTATTTGTGGGATACCACCCGGTGAATCGTGTAGAGTAGCTTTTGTGAGCCTAAACTTACTCCCATTGCCGGCACTTTATATTTTTGAGATAAGCTGTTTTGTGAAAAAACATTTAGACCTATTTATGAAATCAGGTGACATAAACACAAGATCGAAAAGAGACCCTAATAGGCTCGTGTTAAATATAATTCCAAGATCTGCTAAATACAGTAAAAGCTGTTTAACAATGTGTCTAAAGATATATAACAAAATTCCAAATGACATTAAAAATCAAAATATTAATATTTTTAAATCAAAATTGTATAAGTGGCTTATTGAAATGAGAATTTATGACATAAAATTTTTTATTGACTGTAGATTTTAAATAACTAATTATTACTCATTTCATCTGACATTTTCTATAATTATATATATATTTTTTAATTTATTTTTATTGACATATAATTTATTAATGAATGTTATGAATATTATTGTAATTAAAGATTGTTCAGATTGTATTATTTACTTGATTGTTTAAGTTTTTGCATGCTATTTTCGATAGCGAGACATGTGCTCATGTAAATAATTGTATCATCCATAAATACCGTGTTTTACGCAAATAAAGATTCTATTCTATTCTATTCTATTCTATTCCTAATGTTTGGAAGCAATCAATCATTAAGCCACTACCTAAAGTCAGTGATCCCAAAGTTTTACAGGACTTACGTCCTATAAGCATATTGCCTTTGCTATCTAAGATTGCGGAAGAGGTAGTTTGTATGCAAGTAACTGAATATTTAATGAAAAATAATATACTTCTTCTAAAACAGTCGGGTTTCAGAGCGGGCAGAAGCACGGCCACTGCACTTCTGGATGTGATCGATGATATTCTTGCTGGGCGAGATGTGGGCGAGGGAACCAGCCTTGTCTTACTTGATTATTCCCGCGCATTTGACACAATTAACATTTCGTTACTCTTAGCTAAACTCACATATTACGGATTTAATCAGATGACAGTCAAATGGTTTTCAAGCTACTTGACTGGTAGATCTCAGAAAGTTGAGATTGCCTCGTCCAATGGTACGAGGGCGGGTCAATAAGTCCGTGACTTTTTGAATTTCTGACCTCTTTACTGAAAAAGCAACACTACTCCTGTCAACAGGTATCTGTCAGTTGATTCCTATCAAAATTTGAACTTGCTGCGTCAGTTAGTTTGTGTTTGACAGCTATTTTTATCAGACTACCCAGTAATTTGAGGAAAAAATGGAAAAAGGTGAATTTCGTGTGCTTATTAAGCATTATTTTTTGCGAAAAAAAACCATTACCGAGACCAAGGCTAAGCTTGATAAATACTATGGGGACTCTGCACCATCGATTTCAATGGTAAAAAAGTGGTTTACTGAATTTCGTTGTGGCCGTAAAAGCACTGAAGATGCCGAACGTCCTGGACGCCCACTTGAGGTCTCTACACCCGAAACAATCGAAAAAATTCACGATATGGTGTTGGCCGACCGAAGATTGAAAGTGCAAGAGATTGTGGAAGCCGTAGGGATCTCGCATGGCTCAGTGGTTTCAATTTTAAAAGATCAATTGGGCATGAGAAAGCTTTCCGCAAGATGGGTGCCGCGTTTGCTCACAGTCGACCACAAACGCAATCGTGTAACAACTTCACAGGAAGGTTTGGCGTTGTTTAATCGCAATATGGAGGAGTTTTTGCGCCGTTTTGTAACCGTGGACGAAACATGGATCCATCACAACACACCAGAGACCAAACAACAGTCAAAACAGTGGGTTTCTAAGGGTGAATCGGCGCCAAAGAAGGCCAAGGTGGGTTTGTCAGCCAATAAAGTTATGGCGACTGTTTTTTGGGATGCACGTGGGATAATCCACATTGACTACCTTCAAAAGGGAAGAACAATCAATGGGGAATATTATGCCAACTTATTGGACCGCTTCAATGACGATTTGAAAAAAAACCGACCTCATTTGGCCAAGAAAAAAGTTCTTTTCCACCAAGACAATGCAAGGGTGCACACATGTGCAGTTGCCATGGCAAAAATCCATGAATTGGGCTATGAATTGCTCCCTCATCCGCCCTATTCTCCAGATTTGGCTCCGAGTGACTACTTTTTGTTCCCAAACCTGAAGAAATGGCTTGGTGGAAAAAGATTTGACTCCAATGATGAAGTCATCTCGCAAACAAAGGTCTATTTTGAGGACCTCGACAAATCATATTTTTTGGAAGGGATAAAAAAATTGGAGAAGCGTTGGACAAAGTGTATAGAGCTCAAGGGAGACTACGTTGAAAAATAAAATGATTTGCTTATCAAAAAATCTGTGTTTTATTCCAAAAGTCACGGACTTATTGACCCGCCCTCGTACAAAGAGATGCTCGGCGGCATGTCCGGTGATGCACGGGGTTCCACAGGGTTCTATATTAGGTCCAATACTCTTTATCCTTTACACCGCCGACCTGCCTCTGTGCATTTCTCATTGTAACCATCACTTATATGCAGATGACTTGCAGATTTATAAAAGTTTTAAGTCTAGCGAAACTGTGGCAGCTTCTACTGAGATCAATAGTGATCTAGCAGTGATTTCCGAATGGTCTGAGAAAAATGGGCTTGTTTTGAATCCGGCAAAGACTACATTCTTGATACTAGGTACAAAAACGCAAATCAATCAAATAGACTTTCGCCAACCCGATATCAAGATTAAAGATCACAAGATTGAACAGGTCCACGAAGCTAGAAATTTAGGTGTTCTATTCGATGGTAACTTGAGGTTCGAAAATTACGTACTAAACATAGTTAAGCAGTGCTACTACAGGTTGAGAGTGCTTTATCAGATTAGACAGTACCTTAGTATTGACTTAAGAATTAGGTAGTTTATGTGAGTCACTAATTCTATCAAAACTGAACTACGCGAACACTGTCATCAGCGGATGTCTCTTGGCGCGAACTAAAAAGCTTATTCGGCGAGTCCAGAATTCGTGCGCAAGATACTGTTTCTCAATACCATGAGGGCGCATGTGACTCCGTATTTTAAATAAGAGTAATCTTGTCAACATGGAGTCCAGGCGTGCTTTGCATTTTGCTAGCCTGCTTTTTGGTGTGATAAAGTAAGGCCATCGTACTTGTTTAAAAAGTTATTTTTTTCTAAAAGAAATTCTCGTGTTGCTGATCGAGTTTTATTTCCACACCATCGAACCACTGCATTCCGGGGTAGTTTCAGATACTGCGCAACAAAGTGTTGGAATAATATCCCCCCACCCATTAGACATTCTTTGACTGTACGCACTTTTAAGTTTAAGTATAAGGAGTATTTACTGAACTGGCAAAAGTAACTGACTACTTATCTAAGTGTATCCTACATATCATCCATCCATGTTTTATTATGTTTTGTTATGTTAAGTCCAGCTTTCATCAAATCAATTTATTATTGATTTGTAATTTTATTGTTATTTTGTTATTACTAGCTGTAATTTTTATTTATGTTGTCAGCCGTGGGTTTAACGAATGCCGTTTTCTCTGTAATGGTTTCCGCATCTCTCATACTGAGCGGGGACCATTTTGGTGCCATTAGTTTTTGGTTCTATTGTAATCTATCTAGTCTTAGTTATTTAGTAAGTACTAATCTGTTGGTGCCAAATAAATATATTTTCTTATCTTTTTTCTTCTTTTCTTTCAAAAATTCAAAGCAAGTTATTAGTACATATTTCTAATTACAATATTAAAACTAAAAAATGTGCATTATTTGTTTTTATTTCTTCATGAATCGTTACAAAAATACATATTTATTTTTTACAACAACTAACCGGCAAAAGCATGCTTTGCGACACTAGCGCTACGGAAATAGAAGAACAGTCTACAAATAGCGGGAGCAGAGAAAGATTTTCTAAAAAAAATTTCAGAATCAGGCGTTACTTTGCGGGGAAATCCATAAAAATTTATTTCGAAAATTATTTTGCTAATGATTTCTGCTTTTTGACACCGGCCTAGGTACATTTACCACACTACCCGCACTAACACTGATTGCGCAAGCACTATTTAATGCAGGAAAACCGCCCTCAAAAAGATTTCCATCAAAAAATCTTTAATTATTTTTTTTCACTTCGACCCTCAATATCTCAGTAACGATTTATTTCCTAGGTATGGCCCCTACCCTAATTCAGCTAACCAAATCGTATCATGATTCATTATCGTAATTGAATAGCAGGTATTTGACAGTTCTAGTATGGGCTAAATGTCAAAATCGCCAAATTCAATCAGGATCGAACTGCAATTGAAATAGCTGAATAAGGCCAATGGTGTCTTGGAAAAAAAGGATTGTACAAATGTGTAGAATACGTGGTATTCGGCTTCGTTAAGCCTTTTGTTACACCCTGTACAACGTGTTCCTTTTGATATCCCATAACTAATTTATAAATAAGGTATTAGACAGACCATGGTAAAGAATCGAATTGCATATGAATTATTTTTCAATTATTAATTTATTTTTGTAGAATTTTTTCATACAAAATAATAATAATAATAAATAAATATTTAAGACATGCCTCACTGGGCCACACTGAGCCATCTAGTCCCAAATTAAGGTACTATTAAGAACCCTGTCGTATGGGGTACTAGACAACCGATAAACTTACTTATATACTTTTTTTTTTTTTTTGGTAAATACATACTTATAATACATAGAAAACACCCAGACCAGTACAAACAGACATGTTCATGCACACAAATATTTGTACTGTGCGGGGATCGAACCCGCGACCAATGGCTCAGAAGCAGCGTTAACTACCGCTGATCCAAATGGTCGTCAAATATTTCTAAAAAGTCACGACTGCTTATGTAAAACACCCTTACCTTGTTATGAATGAACTTTTAAATGAAAACAATTTACTAGTACCTACTTACCAATGAAACACTCACACACGTCAATGTTTTTGACGCTCTCCCGCTACTTTACTACTACACTTTAGTGTAAGTTTGCCAACGTCTCGCAAAACTAAGGATTCGCCATAATGATTACATTTTTTGAACATATTTAACTAAAATTGATGTTATATTCGAAACTATTGATTTTTGTACCACTTGTTCCTAGGGCGTTTTATATTATTTTTACCTATAGAACATAAACTTAGAGTTATGGGATATCAAAAGAACACGTTGTACGTAGATAGATTACTTTTTTTTGTTCCAGTTGTACGGCGTGGTGGGCCGCTGCGCTGACGTGGTGATGGTGAACGGGACGTGGACCGAGGACCACATCAACGAGCTGTGGGGCGTACCCTTCAGCACGTACAGGGTCTACCCTCCGTGTGAGGTGAGTTGTTTATATAAAATGATGCAGTTTTAATAATGTTCAAGGGTCTACCCTCCGTGTGAGGTGAGAGCTTTGATATTTTAACGGTGCATTTTTAACAACCTGTAAAACGAAGCCCACGTTATGTAAACATTATGTACGACGTCTTGACAGTGTTTTTTTTTACTAAATTTACTTTTTTTTTATTTTTATGAAAATGTTGAATATTAAAAAAATTAATAGACTCAGGCGTTACTTTGCGGAAATCCATAACTAATTATGGATTTAGAAAATTATTTTGCTAATGATTTCCGCTTGTTAATATACCGGCCTAGATACCTTCACCACACTACCCGCACTAACACTGATTTGAGGAAGCACCTGCACCACACTAACACTGATTGAGCAAGCACTATTTCATGCAGGAAAACCGCCCGCCCTCCCTCAAAAATGCATGCAGTACAGTTAATGCAATTATTAGTACCCAACACCAATATAATAAAAACCTCGACGCGTTTCGCCACTTCACGTGGCATCCTCAGGAGATGTTGTCGAACAGGCCTTTTATAGAAACTCCCCACTACGACAACAGGTTGTGACGTTCAATTTCAATAACAACGCAGATTGATTGATTGTTCGCCAGTTTTCACAGCTTAGTCGTCGGAGCGCAGCGAAGGCGACAACATCTCCTGAGGATGCCACGTGAAGTGGCGAAACGCGTCGAGGTTTTTATTATATTGGTGTTGGGTACTAATAATTGCATTAACTGTACTGCATGCATTTTTGAGGGAGGGCGGGCGGTTTTCCTGCATGAAATAGTGCTTGCTCAATCAGTGTTAGTGCGGGTAGTGTGGTGAAGGTATCTAGGCCGGTATATTAACAAGCGGAAATCATTAGCAAAATAATTTTCTAAATCCATAATGTTGAATATTGGTTTAGCTATTTATTTTTAAACACGCTGTGACGCGCACAGAGTTACCTGTGTAAGGTCCATTCAACCGAGACCCCCGCCGCAGCAGAATAATTCGTCTGTGCGCGTCTTAACGTGTTATAAAATTTAAAGTCTGAATCAAAATTTTATATTTTTCTAATAATTTTGTAATCTAAAAATTAATAACACTGCCATGATGTTATACATAACGGTCCGATATCGTGGGCTTCGTATTCCAGGTGGTTTAAAAAAGCACGGTGTAAAAATTTATGCAGTTTTGTTGTACTGTTCAAGGGTCTACCCTCCGTGTGAGGTGAGAGCTTTGTTTATCAGTATATAAACTTGAAAAATTTTGTCTCAGGCGGGACTCGAACCCGCATCTCCTCGCATGCCGGGCGGGCGACATACCATTAGGCCACCGAGACACTGCGACACGGCGCGAATTTTTCAAGCATTTTCGAGTCCCGCCTGAGACAAAATTTTTCATGTTTATATACTGATATTATAAGTGCAATTAAGTTGCTAAAATATCAAATAAAGCTTTGTTTATTTTAATTTATGCAATTTAAAAAATGTTCAATTATGCTCAGGTCTTAGATTAAAACAAAAGATGTACTTAAGCTTGAAATTTTTTGTCTCAGGCAGGAATTAAACCCGTTATACATAAACCAGGCCTGTACCTACCCATCATTGGTGTGGTAACTTGAATTCAATGATGGAGGCCTTTGTCTGCAGTGGGGTGAATATAGGACCGTTACTTTTACTAATTTTAAAAAAACAATTCTAAAATATATCTATAATACAGCAAAATATTTCCTGTTTGTCCAATCAGGTGTCGGAATTGAAGCAACTCCGTTCCCTAGTGAAGGATTCGGATCCAATTCGGATATTATCCGTGGGTCAGTTCAGACCTGAGAAGGATCACCCGCTGATGCTGCAAGCGATGTACGAGCTCAGAAACCTTCTTGTCAAGAACGAGCTGCTGTGGAATAAGGTAAGCTCGTACTTCTATACTTCATAAAATATAGCTTGACTAGAATGACACCTGTCAAACTGAGGAGACTATTGCTGGGACTGACTTGACTGATCAAGCGGAAAAAAAAACAGTTATGGCGAATAAAATTGAACTAAAATTAGGTAAATAAAGATTTAACAATGAGTAAGTATCGTGATTATTATCAGATTTACTGAAAAAATCATAAACCTCAACTGTAAATTCGTCCATCGCATATGGATTCGAATAAATCTGAACTTTTTGTCGTAAACAATATATATAAGTATCACAACTAGCTGTTGCCCGCGACTTCGTACGCGTCAATTTCTGTTATTATGATCGCGATAATTTTTGCAACATTTTTCACTGATGCTGCGCTCCTATTGGTCGCAGCGTGATGTTATATAGCCTAAAGCCTTCCTCGATAAATGGACTATCTAACACAAAAATATTTTTTCAATTCGAACCAGTTCTTCCTGAGATTAGCGTGTTCAAACAAACAAACAAACTCTTTAGCGTTATAATATTAGTATAGATAGTTTCGATACTATTGAAGACCAATACACTGGATTTTAAACTAAATTGTTGCATTTTTAACAATTAATACTTGAATCTACACGGGGTTCACTGCAACCGAACGAATTATTTAAAGGTATATAAAAAGTGTTAAGTGTAAACCAATATATATATTGCTTCGAAACAATATTATCGATAATATCTTTAGTATTTAAGATGAGCTGATGATGAGATCAAGAACAGCCAAAATTAACCGTTATGGTACTGTTATAACCCTGTATAACACGGCCTGATCGCGAGCGTCAGCGCTTTACTTAATTCAGTACTTTTCCATATTATATTTGCAAGCTGTCATTTTTATACTTATTACAATTTACTTCCAACTTAGTTAGATTTTGGAACTCGCGGATAGCGGTCAATTCTAGCTCCGGGCAAATCGAGAGGTCAGTAGTGTGTCAAAATTGTAATTGTGACTTTGGTCGAATAAATTTCGTCGTGTAAAACTACGTAGATTTTTTTTTAAAAGACTTTCGGGCCCGGTCTCTTAACAGTACGTAACGTATTGTACGTGCGGAGAAAATAGCTCATAATAGGGGTTAAAGTATGAAATTGCCGATTTGTACTGAAAATCAAAATTGATTATTTTTTAATTTTTAACAAATTTACTCGTATTTAATCAAAATAGTTACCATTATTATCTATACATTGCTGCCATCTAATAGGAAGGTCATTTATGCCTTTGTGATAGAACTCTGAGGATCTAGACTGCACAAACTGTGTGAAAGCATTTTGTACTGCCTCCTGGGAAGAAAACTTCTTGTCACGTAGATAATTGTCCAAATCACGAAAAAAATGGTAGTCCGTTGGAGCAAGGTCTGGCGAATACGGAGGATGTCGAATGGTTTCTAATTGCAGTTCCTGAAGGGTCAAAACGGTTTCTCGTGCTGTATGAGGTCTCGCGTTGTCATGGAGCAATAATGGTGAAGATCGATTCATGAGTCGGGGCTGTTTTACTGCTAGTTTTGCCAACATTGTTCGGAGTTCGGCACAATAGACATCTGCCGTTATTGATTGACCAGATCGGAGAAAACTATAGTGAATAACACCATGCTGAGACCACCAAACAGTTACCATTACCTTTTTATTGGTAAGTTTTGCTTTAGGACACTGTTGTGGCGTTTGTCTGACCTGGGGTCAGCCATTGCATTTTTCTTTTACGGTTATCATAAAGAATCCACGTTTCATCACATGTCACAATTCGATTTAATATTCCTTCATTTCTGTATCGATTCAACAAGGCAACACAAGTTTCAACACACGTTTCTTTCTGCACATCAGTCAAATCATGAGGCACCCATTTTTCGTATTTATTTTATTTGATTGATTTGACGCAAATGAGTCAATATTGTGGGTAAGGTTACGTTAAACCATGCCGCTAATTCCTGGGTAGTTTGACTAGGATCGGCTTCCACCATCTCTCTTAATTCATCGTTAATCACCTGTGTGGGCGGTCTTCCTCGTGGCTCGTTCTTCAAGTCGAAGTTTCCATCACGAAAGCGTTTAAACCAAAATCGCACGGTGCGTTCATTAGCAGATCCGTCTCCAAACGCAACATTGATATTGCGGGCTGTTTCTGCCGCGTTACTTCCGCGTCGGAACTCGTATTCAAAAATCACTCGAATTTTCGCAATATCCATCTTTCTTTTCAAGTTAAATAACAAAAATAATTGAAAGTCGATATTCAAATGTTTCACATTTTAAAAAGAAGAACATCATAGAAACCATGTGATAAAAGTTTCATTCGAAAACCTCAAACCTTGAAGATTCTATGTTAATTCAAAGAACCTATTACAATAAAACAGCAATTTCATATTTAACCCCTAATATCAATACTATCGATGGGCTATCGATACTATTGAAATGATGTCATCTTTACATACAAGTTGCAATCAATTTTAACCACCTGTAAAACGAAGCTCACGTTATGTAACCATTATGTATAACATCTTGGCAGTGTTATTCTTTTTTTACAAAAAATATTGAATATCGGTTCAGCTATTTATTTTGGAACAAGCTGTAACGCCCACAGATGTAGCTGTGTAAGGTCCATTCAACCGAGACAAAATAATATGTCTGGGCGCGTCACAGCGTGTTACAAAATTAAAAGTCTGAAGCAAAAATTAAAATATTTCAAAAATTATTTTTAATAAAAAAAATAGCACTGCCATGATGTTATACATAATGGTCCAATAACGTGGGCTTCGTTTTACAGGTGGTTAAAATTGCACGGTGTATGTAAAGATGACGTCATTTGAATAGTATCGAATCGATAGTCTGTGTAGATTATCGATAGTGGAGCAGCAACTCTATTGTGCGATAAAAACATACTTGGAAGGAACGCAGTGGCGTAATGTCTCGAGAGCTTTAATGGGCTAAGTACGGGGTATGCAAAATTTTTCAAGTTTACAGTCTTAATAGTTCATTCACCCACATAAATACGTTTTCAGATAAAACTAGTACTAGTAGGCGGCTGCAGGAACGCCGAAGACGAGGAGAGGGTGAGGAATCTGAAGGATCTAGCCAAACATCTGTCGCTGGAGGAGAGCGTCCAGTTCGTGGTGAACGCGCCGTATGTTCGGCTTCTGCAGCTATACCAGACAAGCAGTGCGGCTCTACACGCGATGTGGAACGAACACTTCGGGATCAGTGAGTCTCAGATGATTCTTCTAATTTTTAAATTCAAAGGAGTTGTCCCAAATTGTATGGAGGCTAGGCCCAGAACCTGTACATATTGCCAAAAGTTAGGACAATATACCTACAACACTTTGTTATTATCCAAATTCTTTAAAATGGCTTTGTTTAATGGCTCAAACAAAAATAAACTTATTAGAATAGCAATACTAAACAACAAAAACTATGATGGCGGAAGATGACACTTTGATGACATCTGTCAGTATTGACAATTTCAAAATCGCTTAATTAGTTAACTTGATTTGAACAAGTGATATTGTTTGCTTACTTGTGCTTGTTGTATTAATAACAAACAAAACAAAGAGTTTTAACTTATGTAATGCCTAAAGGATATATATTTGCGAAAGATATAATACTAGCTTTTGACGTGAGATTATGACGAGTGACAAAAACTTGATAAGAACGGTTATGTCAAATATTGACGAAGGAAATCTGACAGCTACTGACATTTAAGAGTTTATGGTTTATCTTTTTTTTTTTCAAACGCCATCTTGTATGCCTAATTGAGAGGGATATTTATTAGATTGTATTTATTTTTGAGCCGCTAAATTATACGTTATATACAGTTATTTGTATTTTTCCCAAAGTCAGTAGATTTTTCTTGATTTTTTAGAATACTGTACAATGTCTGGGCCTGTTACGGGACATCTCTTTTATTCATTTAAACCTACAGACAACGGCAGGTCAACCTACCTGTCGCGCCGTCCAGCCTACTCAGACTATTAGGGTCAATGTAGGAAAAAAGTGTTTTACTACATTTTCTCGGGTCTAAGAGTTTGTGGTACCTTCGTTGTTTCTATTTCCATAATACGAGCTCTTTAAATTACTCACTTTGAGATCAGAACAACGAATGTGATGTTGAAAAGTTTCATCCGACCCCGAAACATCGATGTAATGTATATATTTACACTGTGCATTTTTATATAAGTAAGTAAGTAACAGCATATAATCATCCCACTGCAGGGAAAAGGCCTCCATCATTGAATTCAAGTCACCACTGCAATGATAGGTACTGGCATAATCACCACGCTTGCCAAATGAGGGTTGGTGACCACAAACCCGAGCAATATTCGAAAATTCGAAACTTTTTTTTTGTTGCCCGACCCGGGGATCGAACCCGGAACCCCGAGATCTTGGCCCGGTATTTCAACCACTAGACCAACGGGGCGTTCATGCATTTTTATATAATTCCTTTTAAATAGTCCTTTGTGCTCGTATAAAATTTACTAGCTGTTACCCACGACTTCGTCCGCGTCAATTTCTGTTATTATAAGCGCGATTATTTTTGCAACATTTTTCCTTGATGCTTCGTTCCTATTGGTCGCAGCGTGATGTTATATAGCCAAAGCCTTCCTCGATAAATTGACTATCCAACACAAAAAATATTTTTCAAATGGGACCAGCAATTCCTGATTAGCGCGTTCAAACAAACAAACTCTTCAGCTTTATAATATTAGTATAGATTATAGATTTAAATAAAAATGTTTTGATCGGTTAAATTTTGTTTTTATTTTTTCATGGTCTTACTAAACATCAGCGATTGGTATTTACTCAGGCGTGGTGGAATGCATGGCGGCGGGTCTTATCACCATAGCTCACCGCTCGGGGGGCCCCCTGGCGGATATAATCGAGACCTCCGAGGGCTCCCGGACCGGGTTCCTAGCGGCGGAGGCCGACGAGTACGCGCGCGCCATACTCGAGGTCATCGCCCTGCCGACGGACGAGAAGAAGCGGATCATTGAGGCGGCCAGGTGAGAGATATGTTTGGAGATGATATTGAGCAAAAATGATCGAATGATATCTATATTTTTGTGTCGATAAAAATAAATCACTGCAATATCTACGCGCATGACTTTCCGTGCACTATGGCCTATAATTATCCCACTGCTGTGCAAAGGCCTCCATCATTGAATTCATGTCACCACAGCAATGATAGGTACTGGCATCATCACCACGCTTGCCAAATGCGGCTTACAGGCAGCGATAAGAATACGGCTTAATACTTCATAAAATATGCAACAATAGATTTGACTGTATTGATTTGAGCAATAATTTGTGTTACGTGGTTCCACGTTCTGTGCACCGGAGAGAGGTGCGGGCGCCTCGGCTGTTTTACGCGCCACACAACCGTACGCACGCCGGCGCGCGCGCGCCTCTCAGGCGGCTCGCTGATACATTTAATAAGACATTTTTGGAACTGGACATATTTGCAGACCCTGAGTCTAAATTCAAAAAACTAGCCGCTAATACTCTAGCAGCTTTAGTATAAGCATTGAAATTGTTTAATTATTCTTTTTTCTTTTTCGTTTGTATTGTATCGCTATTAGTCGCATCAATAGAATGTAAAATACTTACACACTTAAGCAAAATGTATGCAACTGTAAATGTAAAATTTGATTAGTATTGGGCTAGCGAGTATCACTAGAACTAATCTGAGGATAATGGTGTGGGCTTCACAATAACCAAAACTGGCTATCTCATTACTTTTACAATTAAAGCTTCATTGTGATTGCTGTTTGTTATCCCAAATAAATAAAATAAAATAAAATAAAATAAGAATATTGCTAGAAAAATTCGTGCTGTGTCGCAGTGTCTCGGTGGCTTAATGGTATAGCGCCCGCCCGGCATGCGAGGAGATGCGGGTTCGAGTCCCGCCTGAGACATAATTTTTCAAGTTTATTAACTGATATTATAATTATGGTGGCATGATTATGAAATCTCACAGAAGAATATTATTAAAAATTCAGTAATTTTTGATCATAGTGTTTAAAACTAGAGGGAATTTCAATAAACTTATGTATTTTGTTAATGAATAAATACAGTAAAAATATTTTATTTCAGGTGATACTAACCCATATTGAGACTTGAATAAATTTAAATATCAAATAAAACCGGTCAAGTGCGAGTAGGACTCGCGCACCAAGGGTTCCGTACCAGAAATGCCAAAAAAACGGGTTTGTTGTATGGGAATACATCCTTAAATATTTATTTTATTATGTTTTTAGTATTTGTTGTTATTGCGGTAACAGGAATACATAATTTGTGAAAATTTCAACTGTCTACCTATCGTGGCTCTTGAGATACAGTCTGGTGACAGGCAGATGGACCGTTTTTACCCTTTGGGTACGGAACCCTAAAAACCTCCAGTTTTTAAAATAAAAAAGAAGGATCTAATTACATTTTATAATCTATTTTGCACATCTCTGTTAAGGGGACTACTAGAGCTATGTGATGCCCCCAATTGATTTCATTTTATTACTTCTAAACAATATGAAATCAATTAGCATAGCTCTAGGCTCTAGTAGTCCCCTTTGTTACTAGATTATCATACAATAAGATCTCTTCTATTATCTTTATTTAATCTTCTAAACCATTTTTTATCTTCTGTAGGGCTTCTGTGGATCGCTTCTCCAGCACTGAGTTCGAGAAAGCCTTCCTGCGCGCGGCGGAGCCTCTGCTTCGAATAGACTAAAGACTAAACTCGCTTGTTGTACATTACGTTCCACTAGTTTTAAGCTTAATTATTGTAATAAAAAGCAATATAAGTTTACCAAAGTTCATTTTGTTTCATTGTAACCCACACCATCGGCTAAAATGTGCAAACACAATACGCCTTAATGGCCTGCGCAGACGAGGGACTTTTCTCCGCGGCGGAGAAAAAAGTACGCTCTGCGAATAAAAAGTCCGTCGCGAATTTACCGCGGACTCAACGCACACGATGTGCGATCATTTTCTAGTTTATCTTCGTGCATACGTAGGTACGTCATTCTCGAGCGCACAACGCGGACTAAAGTCCGCCATGTGCGTTGCTTCGCCTAGTCACACAAGTAGGTACTATTTCTTTCGGGGACTCCCCCGTACTTTTGTCCGGTCCGCTCTCTGCATGTCCTCGGTAGTTCGGGGGACTTTTTGTACGCGGTACTTTTATTCCCTCGTTTGCGTTACTCGATACAGTTGTAAGCGATCTATTATAGCGGATAAAAAAGTCCGCGGACTAAAATCCCTCGTCTGCGCAGGCCATAAATGTTGTATGACAGTGGGAAGCTGTGACGTCACACCTAGCTATACTCAACGTATTTATTCATACATAATATAGCTGTTTCATATTCACTGATGTCATACCACACAAGATGTTTGTTTCGCGTTGGCTTACAGAGATAAAACATATTAGACAAATAAACGCTGTGACGCAATGTCTCTCGGTAGCTTAAACGGACAAAGCACCGCTCAAGGCATTCAAGTTTAAATAATAGTATTTTTATACTTGGAATTTAAGTAACGAAAACAAAATAATGCTTAATAATAAAATTTAATACATATCAAAAATCATATTATGTACAAAACATTTTAACATAAAGAATATATTATGCTATATAAAATTGTATTTAAAGTAAGGAATGTGTTCAAGTGGGAATGTGGCCCACCCGGTCCCTGGGGATCAGTCGGAGCTCGGATCCGTGTTTCAGGAACACATTGCCTGGAACAAAACAACATATTTAACATAGCCAAGCGTGGCCTGATTTTAGCCAACCAATTAGAGTCGGAGGAGCGACTTTCTTGCACTACTGTTCAATAAAAAGGTGAAGAAGTATCAATGGGGGCTATCGCTAGTGAATTTGCCACTAGAGGCGCTAGTGTCGCGTGAGGTCCAATATCATTCACTTTTCACTGGTTTTAGCGGAATTTGTTGCATAAATTATAATTTCTTTAATTTACCTGCTGGAAAGTGATCTCCTTCGTAAAATATCGCAAATATGGATTATTTGGCGATTAATGTGAACGCTTTAAAAGCGGAATTAAGAAAAAGCGCAAAAATAGGCGGCCTCAAGAGCAACTATTTCAGAAGTTAGTTTGTTGATATCAAGATAGTTATTTATAAACAATATAACCATAATTAGATTCAAGATATAACACTTTGTTTCGGCGCCAATCGCCTTTGACAGCTATACCTCCGGACCTCAGTCTACAGTGGCGCCAACTGGTAAGCAAAGAAACGGTAGTCCCCATTACACTCGGATGAGAGAATATTACAAATGTTACACATCAATCGCTGCACTTTCTCAGTCACTTATTTAAAAAATGACAATGTCAAAGTAAAAGGCAACATAACGAAGTTAACTCGTAAGATCCGCCATGAAGTTTGCGTAGAGCCTTATGACGTCATAACATGACCGACCGATTTTGGGGTGGTGGGATCTGCCACCTAGTGGTCCACCCTGGGCAACGGCATCTTTGGTTTTCCAACCAATGGTGACGGCTAACAGATCCCTCTGCGGTCGTAGGCTTCGTAAGAGGCCGCCTGGATGCTACCACCCTCCTGCCGGAGTCCAGCGCCAAACAGTTTTTCTGTGTTCCGCTGGTGTGTGGGAGAACCAGTGCCTCTGGGTAAGCTCGCTCCATCTTATGCTTCTTCTTAACCATAGAGTTAAGTATGTAGTCAAGAGCAAGCCCATTGATTATAAAAAATAAAATAAAAAAGACCTCTGAGTAGTACTTAGATAAAAAAAATATGTAGCTGTCTTGCATTGCATTGTATTTTGTTAACTGATTCCTGAAATATTGGTTTCTGAAGTGAAATAGTACAGAAACTATTTATTTTTTACGTCAAATTTAACGTGATTCAAGTAGCCTACTGCCCCTGACAAACCTACGGCATTCGTACCTGCGGTCTGCTGTGGGTTGATGCCGATGCCGTCGTCCGTGATGATCGCGCTGGTGGCGGGCTCCACGCGGAACTCCTCCGCCGCGAACTTCAGCACCGCAGTGAACGGCGTCGCTTCAGGCACGCTCAGCCTGCAGATTAATATAATAAATAAAACAAGGCACTTATTATCATCAGCACCTATGTATCAACGACCGGAGTAGCCAAACGGAAATATAAAGACGAGTTTTGTTTACTTTATTTGATATTTTAGCAACTTAATTGCACTTATAATATCAGTATATAAACTTGAAAAATTTTGTCTCAGGCGGGCCCGCCCGGCATGCGAGGAGATGCGGGTTCGAGTCCCGCCTGAGACAAAATTTTTCAAGTTTATATACTGATATTATAAGTGCAATTAAGTTGCTAAAATATCAAATAAAGTATATAAATAGCTGTTTCATCTTAACTGACTGTCAAACATCTGCAAAGATGTTTCTTTCGGGTGTTAAGGGTGCAAACTCCTAACATATGATGAAACAACGCTGGCTCACAGCGTAAGAATATGCTTGAAAAATTCGCGCCGTGTCGCAGTGTCTCGGTGGCCTAATGGTATGGCGCCCGCCCGGCATGCGAGGAGATGCGGGTTCGAGTCCCGCCTGAGACAAAATTTTTCAAGTTTATATACTGATATTACGAGTTTTGTTCTTCATATGCTATTTTTTTCAATTTAATTGTAATTATATTATCAGTATTTTTGTGGGACAGCACATTTTCGTATTATAAATTTGACCCGTTTCGCGTGTTTCGGCCGCCCAGCCGTTTGAGACGACCTATTCGCTCGGAACATGTGCGGCCCACACGCTTTGCGGGTGAAGTCCGTGTTTTACGATAATTATAATCCATCGCGTTACCGAAATCTATCAGAACTTGCCACCCATTCAAATTCAAAATCAAAATGTTTATTGCTTGATTACATTGATGTTCTTATGTTTACTACAGTACCTACTTATGACTCAGTCACCTGGGTGGTATTGCAATATCGAGGGCTAGCATTAATCTAATATTAGGTACCTAGTATTAATATAAACTTAAATTATAGATATTCTCTATTGCACAACATATTATTTAACTCAGAAAGGTACTATTAGTTGTATTTAGTATAAGCTTTTACATTTAATATTATTATAAACTATCGATATAATACATATTTAATTTTAATAATAGTTTTTAACTCAAATTTTCTTGTTTTATTTATTAATATCCTTAAATAGCATTGAATTACGAATTACGATTTTTTATTTAGACTTACTAGTATGAACTACAAATTATAGGAATACAAAATGGAGCAACAACGGTTCTTCCTAAGGGTATCAGAAGAAACGACTATGGTATGGCTATATTATATTATCTGTGCTACGGTGCATTCTCACCATTATGTATAACATCATCACAGTGTTATTTAAATTTTTTATGTAGTATAGCTGTCGCCCGTGACTTCGTCCGCGTCAATATCCGTTAATAAGATCGCGATTATTTTTGCAACACTTTTCACTGATGCTGCGCTCCTATTGGTCGCAGCGTGATGTTATATAGCCTAAAGCCTTCCTCGATAAATGGACTATCCAACACAAAAATATTTTTTTAATTCGAACCAGTACTTGCTGGGTTTAGCGCGTTCAAACAAACAATTCAGCTTTATAATATTAGTATAGATACTTATATTTTTTTAAATTTAGTATTATTGGTTCAGCTATTTATTTTGAAACACACTGTGACGCGTACGGATGCAGCTGTGTAAAGTAAAGTAACAGCCTATAATCATCCCACTGCAGGGAAAATGCCTCCATAATTGAATTCAAGTTACCACTGCAATGATGGGAACTGGTATAATCACCACGCTTGCCAAATGCGGGTTGGTGATCACAAACCCGAGCAACGTACGAAAATTCGAAACTTTTAGTTGCCCAACCCGGGGATCGAACCTGGGACCCCGAGATCTTGGCCCGGTGTTTAAACCACTAGACCAACGGGGCGTGTAGCTGTGTAAGGTTCATTAAATCCGTCACAGAGTGTAATTAAAAGTTTGAACCAATAATTAAAACTTCTCCAAAAAATATTTTTATAGAACGCCCCGTTGGTCTAGTGGTTTAAATACCGGGCCAAGAAGATCTCGGGGTCCCGGGTTCGATCCCCAGGTCGAGCAACAATAAAAGTTTCGAAGTTTCGAACGTCGCTCGGGTTTGTGATCACCAACCCGCATTTGGCAAGCGTGGTGATTATGGCCGTACCCATCATTGCAATGGTAACTTGATTCCAATGATGGAGGCCTTTGCCCTGCAGTGGGATGATTATAGGCTGTTACTTCACTTTTTTACTTTATTTTTATTGATAAATAAAATAACAATGCCGTGATGTTACACATAATGGTCACATAATGTAGGCTTCGTGATTGAAAATGCACCATGTAGAATAACCGTCACAAAAAGGCAAGCAATAGTGTCTTCCTTTCACCGTTGGCTTAACGTTTTGAAACCCCAAGAGACAACCGGTTGGTACGATAACAATTGATTTTAAATTGTGTCTGGAATATCCGATCATCAAAGGGTTAATTGAGATCACCAGCCTGTCTGCTATGTCCAGCATTGGACTGATGTGGCATGTGATGTGAAGGAAGGGGATTATGGTGAGCATTACAGTGATGGTAATAGAACGAGGCAAGTGTGTAAAATATCATTATAATTACATTCCCATGATTCAACTTTGAAACAAAACATACATAGAAATAAAAGATAAAATTGTTTGTGGTCACAGGTCTACCTGTGACCTGTAGTCCTGCATAAGTAGAATGTAGGTAACTTAAAATAGAATGTGGAACCCTAATAAACTTAAGTTAAATCTGTGAATTTTACTTTCATTTTAGTGTATAGTGTAAATTCATGAAACAAAAAAAAAAACATAATCATGACAAAATATTCTCCCAGAAGGCTAAATCAGATTTACTTTCATTAATAATATCAAAAGACTCATACTTTAGATTTTCATTTGAACAAATCTTTCGGAAACTTCTGCTCAATTCCGAGTATGTTAGGTCAATGTAAAAACATTCAGAGGACATTTGTTCTCGCAGTAACATACCGCAATCGATTAATGCCTTTACGATTAGTTTGAACAAATCACTATGGGCTAGACACATTTTAATTAGAGACTTCTCCTCGACACTGAATAAAAATCTCCAAAAATTCTTGTGAGTAAACTTTCTGCGCTTTAAAATGTCCAGCAACATGTTGACAACAATACTGACTGCACTTAAATATTGAATATCATCATTAATAATAATAACAACTATTAAATCTACAGTTTCTTGATCACAACCTTCAAACATTTCATTTAATGTGTCTTGAGGATTCTCGCAATAGTTTATTTCAGACAAAAGCAACCTGCTTTTGAATTCAAGGATTTTTTCTTTAGGTATCTCTAGTGACATATTGCTAAGCAGGGTCTCTTTAGACGCTGCCTCTAACATTAGATCAGTCAAACAGTTTTCTAGTTTGTCTTCAGTAAATATTTCAAGAAATAACTTAAAACCAATGTCCATTTGAGTGATTTTAGTGTTTGATTTGATTATTTTCTTCAAAATATATTTCGGAGGATCAGAGAAACAGCTTTTCAGGAATGCATTAGGTACATCCTGATTGCTATTGACAGTGGATAAGAACTCATTGAGTATATTTCTTCTTTGAAGCTTGTCAAGGCATTTCTCAATGTGCTGAGATATTAGGAAGGCATTTTTTATTTCAGTTTCACTTGTGTCGTTATTTGGCCAATTTTCTGATTGGCACAAGCGAAGGAAGTCTTGGAGGAAGTCGAGGAAATGACGCACTACAGCCGTATCCATTATTTTAGCGAGGGAACTTCAACACAGAGCACAGGATCACTCAGCATCTGTTAAAAGTGAACAAACTATTTTTTATTACATTCTGGGTAAAATTCTTTAGAAACTGATAATGAACTCTACGCTGAAGTTTCCTCACTATTATATTAAGCATTTTATGAGTAAAAACAAAAGGAACTTACACTTTAAAGGGAAGTTTTGGATCTGAAGTGAGAGTGATCTTGAATGTTACTTTAGACCTGAAAAGGTTAATGAAAATATATAATTTTTAATAGCAAACATATTTTATGTAAAAGGATGTGGAAAATAAGACATACATATTGAAAATTGTTGCAATACTTTGAGAAATAAATTCAGGTTTTCGTTTCGTAAAGTGAAATATGTTTTTTTTTATGACGTACACACAAAACGTCAATCGGTCAGAGCAAGCAAGAAAGAAAAGAAAGAGCGCATAAATTTATAATGTCAGTCAAGTCACAGATGATGCTGGAGTTTTGCGCGGGAAACGAAAAGAGAAAGATGGACTTTGTTTCGTAATTTTGACAAATTATCTTAAGCGGCATTTATTGTGATAAAGTGGTGGCATTGTTATAATCATAGATTTAATATTTAAATCTATGGTTAGAATAATGTGTCAGTCAGAAACAAGGAAAAGCGCTCCTATTTGACTCTGATCCACGTTCTCGCGTAAAACTCCTATTGTGATTGATATGTATAAACCACCCATACATTTCAATGAGTTAGGTTAGTTTAGGTCAAGGTTAGGTTAGGCTATTATTTATATGTAAGTATGATATTGTATGTATTTTAAATTGACATTTTAACTAAAGACTAGGCTGTATAGACTCGTAAAAAGCCGTAAAATTAAAAAATAAAAACAGTTAAGAACTTAGGACTAGAATATAATATGACAGCGTTTTTGCGCGGGAAACGAGAAGAGAAAGATGGAGTTTGTTTCGTAATTTTGTGAAATTATCCTAGGCGGCATTTATTGTGATAAAGTTGTGGCATGGTTTTAATAATGTGTCAGTGAGTAGGATAAATCAAATAAAAGTGAGAAACAAGGAAAGGCACTCCTATTTAACTCTGATCCACGTTCTCGCGTAAAACTCCTATAATCATTGAAATGTATAAACCACCCATACATTTCAATCACTTAGGTTAGGTTTCATTTCATTTCATCTCATTCAATTTCATTTTCATTTCATATTATTTATATTTATTATTATATCAATAAAAAAAATCTACTGAAGACTTGGCTGTATGGGCATAGTTCCCTTTGCCTACCCAGAATGGGTGAAGAAAACAACAACAATCATCTTGCTTGACACTGACGTCACTGACAGTGTAAGCGCTGCCCAAGCGTCTCTAAGTGATTACACGTACTCCGGGATTTAAAACTACCCACTTTTTTTTTCTTTCTCATTGAATTCTTTAAGTTAAACTATTAAGTAGTATTATTTAATATAGTGAATTGTGTGTCTTATTATTATAATTGGTAAGTACTAATATGGATCCCGTTCCTCCCGACCCGCCGGATCCTCCGGATCGGGCTCCATCTCCAATGGAAATTTCACAACCATTGTTTTCCCAGACGGCAACAAAACGCCGTTCTGATTCTGCAGTAGACCCCGAACCTGCTAAAAGGCCTGTGTCTGATTCGTCTCAAACTGCCACCAACTCACCTAATAGTCAACGTCGTGTATACCACACGCACCCATCTTTGGTAATTGAGCCTAAGACATATTCAAACGCGGATAAAGGCCCCTTTATTGTTCATGTGTCGCGTATGGATTCTGATCCGTCCGCACCGACTTTCATACAACCTATAAGGTTCGGTAAATTTTTAGTACATAACAAAATTTCAAATGTTGTTGCTGACGGAGTTAAAAAAATTGGCCGAAACCGTATATCTGTAGAGTTCACATCAGCGAGTGAAGCCAACAATTTTATGAACAATAGTTTTTTGGTTTTACATAAATATGTGGCTTCTATACCTACATATAATGTAACGCGTATGGGACTAGTTAAAGGAATTCCAACTGATTGGTCTATGGAGGAACTTGCAGAATCTCTGACAGTCCCTGATGGCTGCGGCATTTTGCTTAAAGCTGGATGCCTAAATAGAAAAGTCGTGAATGATGGACAAACAAGCTGGGTCCCAACACAGTCGGTAGTTGTTACTCCCAGAACGTGTATTCTGCTACCATAACTCAATTCCTGTAGAAACTTACCAACTTCCTACGATTCAATGCCTCAACTGTTGCCGCTTTGGCCATGTTAAAGCTCAGTGTCGATCTAAGCCAAGATGTTTCCGTTGCTCTCAACCTCATTCTTCAGATAGTTGTGTTGTTTCAGAAGAAAAGGCAACTTGTATCAACTGCACAGGCTCACACTTTGCTTTAAACAAAGCCTGCCCAGAACACCCTCGGCAAAAGGCCATAAAGTTGACCATGTCACAGGATAATATATCCTATGCCCAGGCTTCGTCTCAATATCCTGCGGTTCGCAAATCATACGCTGATATGACGAAATCCTCTACACCTCGACCTAGTCCGCTACCTACTCAGCCATCCTACTCGCAGATGACGTCTCCCTCCCAGTCATATAGAAAGACAGTGACTCGTTCCCCACGTTCACACGTTCCATTGGACAAAGGTTATGACAGGTAGGCCCATCAGGCCATTATAGGCAACTGTGCCTCTTCTCTGCCCAATGGACACGCTCTGAACAATTCTCTGACACATCCATCCCATGACAATGACAGCGAGAACCTCCTACAGTTGATCCTCTCCCTTGTTCTTCGTATTGTTTCCCATTGTAGTGACTCCATACCGCCCAACGTAGCACAAGCTCTTGCTCAACTTTCCCATCTTTCTTTTAACAATAATGTCCGTGGTAGCTCAGTGGAACTGCCAAAGTATTAGGTCGAAAAAACATGAACTCACTTACATTATCAACAAACACGCGCCATCGGTTCTAGCTGTCTCTGAGACGTGGTTGGTGCCTGACTCACACTTCCGTGTCTCAGGTTACTCATGTCTCCGGGATGATAGAAACGATGGATATGGCGGTAGCGCTTTGCTTGTAAGGCGCAATCTTTCTTTCTCTCAACTCCCCTTACCCTCACATAGCCAGGATATTAATGTCGTGGCTGTGCGAATCTTTGATATCTCTCTTCTATCTGTGTACATTCCGCGTCCAAATCCTACAATTCTCAACGAATTGCGTTCCTGCATATTAGCTCTTCCTTCCCCTATTCTAATTATGGGCGATTTTAATGCCCACCACATCTCGTGGGGCTCATATTGCACTAAGCCTTCTGGGTCATTGCTCATAGACCTTTTGGATGAACTTAACCTCGGCGTTTTGAATGATGGTCATCCAACGAGGCGACGGGCTCCATCTCAGGAATCGGGCTCCGCAATTGATCTCACAATTTGTTCTCCAAACTTAATGTCACTGCTTATATGGGACATCCATAGAAGCACTTTTGGTAGTGACCATTTTCCAATTTTTATAACTATCCCTGACAAATCAGCCCCTAACTTTCCTCCTCCTCCCCTCTTAAAGTATAAATTAAATAGTGCAGACTGGTACTCATATAAATTATCAATCAATAATAAATTACATTCCCTTCCAAGTGTAAATTCTGAAAATTGTTTTTCTACTTACTCTGACTTTGTCAATATCCTTAAATCTTCAGCAGATGATCATATCCCCCAAAAAAAGCCGTCTCGAAAATCGTCTCCTCCATGGTGGGATTCTGAGTGTACGGCCATGATTTCAAAGCGCAAAGAAGCAGAAAAAAGATACAATCGAGCAATGACCATGGATAATTATTTGCATTATCAACAGACAGCAGCCCAAACAAGAAAAGTGTTATCAAAAAAAAAAGAAAGCAGGGTGGATAAAGTTTTGCGAAAGTATGTCCCCAAAAACCCCCTCATCACTAGTGTGGAAACAGATAAAGAGATTCCGTCGTTCGCTTAGCTCCTCAAATATTGCGTCTAATGACCCCTCTGTATGGATTAACCATTTTGCAGACAAATTGGCACCTCCGTTCGTCCCTACCAAAAATTGCTTTCCCTCCGATATGAATATGCCAATCTCTCCAGCCGGTTACTTGGACGGCCCGTTCTCTTTCGAAGAACTCGTATCAGCTTTAAATGGCCTGTCTGACTCATCCCCAGGTATAGACGGTATTCCATATTCATTTTTAATTAAATCCCCAGATAAAGCCAAATTATACTACTTAGCGTTAGTGAACTCGTTTTATGATTTAGGGGCTGTCCCGGATTCTTGGAAGGAACAGATCGTTATTCCTATATCAAAACCAGGGAAGGATCCCCTAGATCATAATTCTTATCGTCCCATTGCACTTTCCTCTGTCCTTCTTAAAGTTGTTGAGCATATGATTCGGAACCGTTTGGAGTGGTTGATGGAATCTCAAGGCATCTTGGCAAGAACCCAATTCGGCTTTCGCAAGGGTTTAGGCACAGTCGACAGCCTTAGCATTTTGACAACTGACATCCGTTTGGCCTTCCAAAACAAGGAATACCTTGTAGGAGTGTTCCTTGATATTGTTTTATATATATTAAATAAAATCACGTTCATTGAGACAACTTGTTTTATTACTCAGTCTAACACAACTACTAGTGTTGCCATATACAACATCTCCCCTTACAACAATCAACTCTTTATTAACTTAAGTACTAATTTTAAGTATCAATAATCAAGTACATAATCTTGGTACCTTGCTGGCATTGAAATCTGTCTTCTAGGTCTACCTGCACTACCTTCTTCATTATTATTTTGAATAATAGTACCTGCTGTTCTTTCTGAATTATCGGAGCTACTACTGTTACCTTCAAAATGTATAGGATCAATAGGAACTACATGACAATTACTCCTTCTTTTATTAATGTGTATGCTATTTCGCCTTAAACAGTTGTTATTTATAAGATCTTTGACATAATAAGATCTAGGAGTATCATGTTTTTTAACAATTAATCCCGGTATCCATTCTTTCCCTTTTTGTATTAACACTTTGTCATTTACATTAAAATCCCTAACTGTAGTAGTGGTTTTATCATAATATTTTTTATATTTACTTTGATGATTTATAATAGATTTCCTTAAATCAGCCTGAATACAATGTGGTTTTAATACAGAATAGTGTACAGGTAACTTAGTTCTTAACTTCCTGCTCATCAAAATTTCGGCAGGCGAATAATTTAAGTGTGGAATGGGTGAAGTTCTTAAGTTTAACAATGCAAGGTCTAAATCAGTACCATCTTCAAATGATTTCTTAATTAAGTTTTTAGCAATATGAACTGCCTTTTCAGCCATTCCATTGGACTTAGGGTATCTAGGACTACTAGTAACAATTTTAAAATTCCACTCTTGAGAGAACTGCCTAAACTTTTCTGAACTGAAAGGCATATTATCAGCAATCATCAAACATGGTATACCATGACAGGCAAAAATGTTTTTTAAAATTCCAATGATTTCCTCACTATCCTTACTTCTCAATAGTTTAACCTCAATCCACTTCGATAAATAATCAATGACAACCAAGTAATCTTTTCCCATACAAGTTAAGACATCTACACCTATTTTATGAAACGGTAACTCAGGAATCTGATGTGGTATTAACGGTTCATTAATTTTAGAATTTCTAAATTTTTTACAAATATGACAGCTTAATATATAATTTTCAATTGCTTCATTTATTCCAACCCAGTACACCATTTGCCTAGCCTTAAGCTTAGTCTTTGTAATCCCAATATGCCCTTCATGTAACAATTTTAATATCTTATTTTGCATGCTCTTAGGTATTAATATTTTATTATCAAAAAATAACACATTATTTTCACAGTAGATGTCATTCTTAAGACTCCAGTATTTTCTTATTTCTTTAGGCATAGATTTACAAGTTTGTGGCCATTTAGCTTTACAATACTCTACAATATTTTTTAATTCTGGATCACATAATGTTTGTTTTGATATCTCCTGCTTATCAAACTGCTCAAATTGTTCTACACTATGAACAATGCCATTAATATTTAATTCAGACTCATAACTTTGTTTAATATAGTTTCTTGACAATAAGTCAGCAATTAGCATGTCCTTTCCAGGAATAAACTTTAGATCTATTTTATATTTAGAAAGCTTTAATTTCATTTTTTGTAGCCTGTCAGACACTGTATGCAAATCTTTTTCAATTATTCTGATTAAGGGTCTGTGATCAGTTAATACAGTGAAAGGGAAACCATAAATATAATTATGAAATTTTCTACAAGAAAACACTATGCTGAGCAATTCCTTTTCAATTTGTGAGTATTTACACTCAGATTCAGTAAGACAGCGAGATGCAAATGCCACAGGTTGATTATGTTGCAATAAACAACATCCTAAACCTTGTTTCGAAGCATCACATTGTATTACTATAGGTAATTGAGGATCAAAATTCCTAAGTGTTGGAGCTGAACTTATTATATTTTTAATTTTTTCTAAGCAATCAGTGTGATACTCTGTCCATATAAACATACAATTTTTTTTCAATAACTGTCTTAAGGGCTCAGTTAACTCTGCTAAATTGGGAACAAAGTCTCTAATATAATTTAACATACCTAAAATACCTTGAAGTTCCTTTAAATTTTTTGGATTATTCAATTTCTTAATAGCTTCGACTCTTTCAAGATCAATTGTTATTCCCTTGGACGAGAAGACATGTCCTAAATATTTTATTTCATTTTGCTTAAACTGCAATTTTTTCTCATTAAATTTTATATTAAATTTGTTCGCCTGATCCATTATTAGCTTTAATGTATCATTATGTTTTTCTTCAGTTTCAGTAGCTAAAACTAGATCATCGATGTATATTACTAGATCTTCTATGTCCCCAAAGATTTGTATCATAACTTTTTGGAAATATTCTGGAGCACAAGATAGCCCAAAAGGTAATCTAAGGAATTTATAATATCCAAAAGGGCTACTAAAAGTACATAAGTCACATGAGCCTTCATCCAAAGGAATATTAAAAAATCCATCTTTAAGATCTAAAACTGTAAATATATTTTTATTGGTTAACTTAGCCCTTATTTCAGTCAAAGTTGGAATTAGCTGAAAGTCTCTTTTAATAGCTTTATTTAAATATACAGGGTCTAGACATACTCTTAATGATCCATCCGGTTTTTCAACAATGGTTATGTTACTTGCCCATTTGCTTGGACGCTCTACTTTTTTAATGATTTCCGATGACTCTAATTCACACAATTTACTTTTTAATTTAGGTAGTAGAGACAGAGGCACTCTTCTTGGAGGACAAATTACACCTTCACTTTTGTCATTTACATTTATAGTGTATTTGATGGGACACTGTCCTATTCCCTGAAATGCATTTTTATTACAGTTAATGAACTTTTCTTTTTCCGATACAATGTTAATTAAATTCACATTTTGTATTAGTTTCAAGGTTTGACACCCAGACAATCCTATTAGAGAAACACAATTATTGTTGACAACATAAAATTTCATTTTATAAGTATTGTTTTTAAACGTACAAGTTATCATCGAAGACCCTATGGTATTGACTTTAAAACCACCAAAAGTAATCAACATAACATTAGACTTCTGTATTGAGTCTTCCTTGAAACCAGTCTTTAAAAAATCTTGAATAGTTATTAAATTAACGTCTGAACCTGTGTCAATCTTAAAACTAACTCTAACACTATTGATGTTTAAATATTCCCACTATTTAGTTTTACCTAACACTCCAACAAATACTGACCTCTCTTCAAGTGAGTTGCTATCATTCAATGCTTCTATTGTGAATGACTGTTTAAATTTTCTGTTGTCAAAGCATCCAAGTGCAAAATGATTTAATTTTCCACATTTGGTACATGTTTTATTAAAGGCAGGACACTTGCCAGCTTCATGTTCCCTTCCACACTTTTTACATTTATATTTAGAATTCTTCTTGACCTCTAATGCTTGATACTGAGTTTTCTCATATTGAATGGCCCTAATGTGCCCCTCATGTGCTTCCGCTTGTTTAACGATTTCCACAGCATTTAGCCAGTTCAATTTCTTTTCCCTTAACAATTGTGCTTGTGTATTTTTATTAAAAATTCCCAGAACTAAACGATCTCGCAGAAGATTTTCTTTTTGATCCCCAAAATTACAATTTTCTGCTTGTACTCGTAATTTATTGACGAAAGCTTCAACAGGTTGGCCCTCTTCCTGGCTAATATTAAAAAATATGTACCTTTCATAAATTTCATTAGTACGGCAGGCCACGTGTTCCTCAAATTTTCTCAATATCTCTGTGTACGTAACTTCTTTCATGCTAACTTCAAACGTATTGAATATTCTTAGGGTTTCATCATCCAACCTGTTCAATAATAATGCTACCTTTGCTTTTTCTGTAAAATTTTTCCCCAAAGCCTCTGCTACAAGATAATTTTCAAATTTTTGTTTGAACGTCCTCCATTTTGTGAGGTTATTCGTTTTACAGCTTTCTTCACCCACAGTCAGTGACAGCTTTTCTGGCAAAAACGACTCCATTTTCACACTTAGTTTCTTCCTGGTATTCGTCTTGGTATCCTTTCAATTTTAGTTACGTTTTTTTTTTTTTTTTTTTTTGACGGACCTATCACTGAAACCCCATATGGGAGGCTTTAATCAGTTAAACCGGGCAGAGTGTGGCGAGCGCTGAAGGCGCTCAGCCTAGGTCCGCCACGCTAGCGGTACTCCGGTGCGGCCGAGGGTGAGGCTTCGCGAAGCGAAGCCTCAGGCTCGCTCGCACCGGGGCCCATACTAGCGGGCGTGATCGGGCCAGTGTGGGGTGCTAATGGCACCCTACCAAATGGCGAACCCACCAGTGGTGGCGCCGCTTTTAGTTACGCAGCGCCATGTTTTATATATATTAAATAAAATCACGTTCATTGAGACAACTTGTTTTATTACTCAGTCTAACACAACTACTAGTGTTGCCATATACAACAGATATAGCCGCCGCGTATGACAATGTCCTACTTCCAGTACTCAGGCAAAAAAGGATGTCAAAATACTATTATTCCTTCACGACTAGTCTGGAAAGGCTTGCCTCAGGGCTCAGTGCTCAGTCCTCTACTCTACAGCATTTACACCCACGATCTGGAAAAAACAGTAGAACCTCTTTGTAATATACTGCAATATGCTGATGACATCGCTATTTATGTATCTTCCATATCACCACTTGAAGCCACGTCACGTCTTAACTCCGCGCTTGGTTATCTGAACGATTGGTTGATAAATCATGGCTTATCCATCTCGGCTCAGAAATGTTCGTGTGTCACTTTTACTCGAAAGCGAGATATCCCGAATCTTGTTGTGTCTGTCGGTGGAGAGCCTATCCCATGTAGTAATCATGTTAAGTTCCTAGGAATGATTTTGGATACAAGACTCACGGGTATTCCTCACTTCAAACACATCATTGGAAAGGCGGAGAAAGGAGTCAACGTTTTACGTGCCCTTTCAGGCACTTGGTGGGGCGCTCACCCTTATTCTCAAAACTCTTATACAATGCTATTATTAGAAGTCACTTTGACTACGCTTCTTTTCTTTTGGATCCATGCAATAAATCTATTCTAGACAAACTTACCAAAACGCAATCAAAATGTCTACGTATCATTTTAGGAGCTATGAAATCATCACCCATAAACGCTTTACAAATTGAGTGTGTTGATCCTCCTCTTTTCTTGCGTAGACAATATCTCAGTGACCGTTTCTTTGTCAAGGTTGCTCAATTTTCCTCCCATCCTCTCCTGAAGAAATTGAACCTTCTTTCCTCTCATATTCGTCCCTCGGACACTCCTTCGAAAATTCCATGTATTCTCCTTAGTTTCCGGAAATTCAATCGACTCCCTGTTCCTATCGAAAATTATCCATTGAACCCACTTTTCCTTAACAGCTTCGAATCGTTGATTTTTGAACCGCCGATAATCTTGAATTTTGGGATATCTAAGGACACCACTTCGGCCCCTCAGGAATTTATGAACATTGTCTCAGATCAATGGCAGGGATGACTAAGGATATTCACAGACGCGTCCAAGATCGCTGACGGTGGTTGTGTTGGAGCGGCAGTCTGGATCCCAATGTACAATATTATTTTAAATTTTAAGTGCCCTCCAGCGACTTTAGTATTCACTGGTGAATCGATTGCAATCTTGGAAGCAATCCTTTATGCAAAATCACATTCGTTAAATAATGTTTTAATTTTTACTGACTCTTTGAGTTGCCTGCAAACCATTTTAGCTAACCCTTTTAGATCCAAAACAAAATTTCCTATCATTTTAAAAATCCGGGAATCTCTTCTAAGCTTTAAGCGATTAGGTCTACGTATTGTGCTGGCTTGGATTCCTGGTCATAGGGGAATCCCGGGCAATGAAACAGCCGATTCATGTGCTAAGATAGCCGTTTCCAATGGCTCACTAGAACATCACAAACTTTTTGCCCATGATACATCAACCCTTTCGCGTCTTCATCTACTAAAGTCATGGAACAATCACTGGGATATCACCAAAAGATCAGGCGGAAAGTATTATGCAGACGTTCAGCAAGACATTCCCCTTCGCACATGGTTCTTCACTCACAAATTCTTACCAAAGTCTGCAGTATCAATTATATGCCGTCTGCGTATTGGTCACGTGTGTACACCGGTTCACTTGGCGAAGATGCGAATCAGGGATAGCTCCCTGTGCGAATGTGGCTTAGACGAGGGCACAGTTAATCACATTTTTTTCAACTGTCCCAAAATTGCTGTACGACGTACTGCCTAAGAGCATCCCTCGCCCTACTAATATTAAATGTTTACTAAATTCTATTAACTCTTCCCTTTTGAAAACACTAACAAAATTCATAAATGACAATAAAATCCGCTTGTAATTTGTAACCTGCTCGGTGACAAATAAAATTAGACTATGTTTATTTTTATTTGTCACCCTCACTTTTCTTATCCTACTATTCCCCTCATTTCGTATATATATATGTTTTGTACTGTTAACATAAATATCTACTTTAGTTTTGCTTAGTTTCGATAATCCGTTCAATTCGTAGACTGTATGGTTAAATTTGTATAATTTTTTTCATTTACCTACCGTGTATTTGCCCCATTCGTGACATTGGCGGAATCGTGTAAGACTTATGTCAAAACACTTGCTTCGCCACCCCTCCGCTGGCAGCCATCTCCCCGTTGACTGGCAACCATCCACGAAGCCCCCCCCCCGCTGTTCGGGAACAGTTGCATTCTTTTGACCATTTCTTTAATATTTTGTAACAATGCCCTACAAAATGTATATATATTACTGTTCTCCATAAAATAATCTATAAAACAATGCTTATGCAATTCGTTAATTTAGTTGCATCTATAAATGAGAACAATGTTAACTAAGGGAAAAGTAAAAATATGGTTTACATGAGATTATATAAAGTTTAATAACCATACTTAACAATTTTTGTGTACAGTTTTGTTTTCATTGTAAACCTTTATACTATCATTTACTTAATTGAACCATGAGTGAATGAGTTAATAAACACTGTTAAAATAAGGCGAACACACCGCATACCACAACACGTAACGAGTGACGTCTGACGAACACTTACAAATTGCTCAAATATTTTGTTTGACACATGACCTTAACCTTTGGCTTGCTAGCTAGCCCCTTCTTTCTTCTACACAGCGATATAGGTGCAAAAGGGATAGGAACAGCCGCGTCTGTAGGAATTCCCGCGAAAAACGCAACTAAGTAGGAAGCCCGATTCGGACCTCGTGCCAGAAGTTTAGATTTTTGCCGCGGCCCGAATCGGACTCCTTGCCAGTGGAGGGGAGAAGAAGTGTGTGTATCGACTTTGACAGTTAGATGCATGTTGATCGGAAAATCAATCATTGTGTACTTGTTTTTGTATTATTTAAATAAAAAAAATGGTCTAATAATTAATTCCTAACAATGTTTGCTCAAAGAAATGCTGTAGAAACATTGACTATATTATCATGCAGCGGCACAGTCTTATGTGTGATAACGCATTGTGTATCTAACATATCACCATTGGCCGGGATATGGTTTCCAATCTACGTTTTTCTTGTTTTCATAGTATCAGTGTCGTTTAGTTTTAAGTTTTTGCAGTGGTTGCTACATTTGAACAAGCCTTTGAAGTATGATGTGGAGGGTTTGATTAAGGAGTATCCACATTTGTCGTTTTTGAAAGGGGTTTTGCCGCCACTTCCTAAAAGAACTAAGAAAGAAGTAAAAGAGTATGATACTAATGAATTGAGTATAATTACTACGGTTTTAGAGCGCAAATTAGTATCGTCATGGTATGTACCGTACATATCTCAAGAGATTGGCTTTCCATTTGCATGCAAGCAAATGTTGGATCAAATTGTTGGCAAGATTTTCCAGGTTTGCTTTGTGTTTTTATTTTAGACGTATATTAATCTAAAATCTTTACCATTGAATTGTTGAGGCAATCAACTTGAAGCCAGGTTTGCTTTATCACAAACTATCTCCTGAATTATTTGGCTGATATACATTTTTAAAGAAAAACATCTTTTAATCCCTTGATCGTGAGTTATTCCAGACACAATTGAAATTAATTGTTATCGTGGCACCCGAGTGCCTCCTGGGGGTTGAGGGATTAAAACTGGCATACAAAACATAGATGTCTAAATTCATAAACCATAAGTAATCCTTTTTGTATGCTCTTGTTGTATTTAACTTAAATAAAACTGTATTAAATTCTATCAAGTGTTAAGTTCACACTTGGTAATTTATAAAATTGTGCAATAAAAAACAGATAAGTTAGTACAAACACAGACACCATTTATAGAATATTAAAGTGTTTCTTTTTTCTATCCTTGGACCACAGAAATTGTGATACTTGTGAATCCAATGTCTATTCTTCTTGATCATATCACAACATGACCCATCACAACATGGGCCTAATTTGCGTAACCAAATCGCAGTTCGATCGTGATTGAATTGGACGATTTTGACATGTAGCCTATACTAGAACTGTCAAAATCCTGTCGTTCAATTACGATTGTGATACGATTTGGATACGCGAATTAGGGGACATGACCCATCACATCACAACAAAATTCTCAATTGATTTTATTGAATTCATGGTTATTAATTTTAGGAAAAGTTAACTAGTACTTAAATTCACAATTTATAATTAAAACTGTGTTTTAGATTTGCAACAAAATAGATCCCAAAGATGTATATGTTGACATTTGTTCCATCTTCATTACTCATCTGAAGGAATACCGCAAGGCATTGAAACGCCATGAAAAATGTCCATCTACTACCATAGAATCTCATTACAAAATATCTCATCCAATTTCGAATAATGACGAGAAATTAGAATCAGCTGATCAGTGCACCAATATTCTTCGGGTTGTACTCAAGGAGCTAATACCATGGGAACTGTGGGACACACCACATTCTGAGTTGCTGGTTCGAATTCTATCTAAGAAGCTAGACAGCTTTATATCTAATACAATAGCTGATCCTGCTTGGCTTAATGAAAAGTTATTGAATCTTTTAAATGATAAGAACAATAATATTTCTGATTTGGATACTGAAGAAACTGTAGAAAGAATAAAAGAAGATGCAAAAGTGGAAGTCAACATCAATGATGTTATAACACCTGAATCTAAACCTATTGCAGAAAAACCTACAGTTGAATCTGCACTGTCTACATTGATAACAAAAACTACTGCTCCTATCCTTCAGAGAGCAATAAATGAAGAGTTTCAAGTTGAACATAATTTTGTGAATGATGATATTCTAAATATAGTTGAAGAGGTGCCAGTGACGACCACTGAGCCTCTTGACATCAAGTCTTCGCCGGTACTGAGGCAACGGCGCGGTAGGCAGGGAAGGAATGAAGTGAAGATCTATGACAGAATTATTGAAGGTACATATTATTCATCAAAACATCCAAAAATGTACTTGTGCGTTGAAACATTATGTAGGAATCAGAATGTGTAAAGGGAAAGCATCTTTATAAATGGAGTACATTTATCATCATTTAAAAAAAGTACAATTCTTACGAATTCAGAATTTGTGTTTTTTATTTTAAATAACCATAATTACAAAAAAAAAATTCTAACTTACTTACCTGTGATCTAAAATCGCATCTGAACCACAGAAAAATTCTTATACTTTGTTGAATATTCCAAATCTATACTAATATTATAAGGCTGAAGAGTTTGTTTGTTTATTTGTTTGTTTGAACGTGCTAATCTCAGGAAGTACTGGTCCGATTTGAAAAAATGTTTTTGTGTTGGATAGTCCATTTATCGAGGAAGGCTTTAGGCTATATAACATCACGCTGCGACCAATAGGAGCGAAGCGTCGGTGAAAAATAATAACTGAAATTGACGCGGATGAAGTCGCGGGCAACAGCTAGTATCATATAAACTAAGATTGTTATGTGTCCCATAAATGTAAACAGTTGTTTAAGTAGCCTAAATTCTGAGTGTGTGTGCTTTTACCGCTAGGTAGTGTCAAGACCTGGGAGACAGATATAGACCTGCAGTGCATCAGCCTCGGCCAGGACTTGCTGGCGAGCCTTGACGGAGAGATCACGCTGAGCCGCCTCTGGGGCCAGGACGCAGACACTGATGGGAGCCCTAACCCTCCCAAAAGCAAGTCACCTCAGCCTCTGTGGTTTGGTTAGTGTAATATAAAAACAATTCAATGAAGAAAGCAGTTTTTAAATAGTAAAATAAGTAGGTTAATGTTAGCTGCAGACTTAAATAAATTTAGAAGGTAAGTAGAAAAAGTAATGGTACAAATATTGCACCCTGTGGTATTCAAATGTTTATCTCAGTCTTATCAGTTAGTCAGTTATAAAGTCGGTCAGTTATAAAAGTCGCGACTGTTATGCATAATTAAACATGCTGAAAGGTATGAAATTTGATTGATCAACATTGTCAAATGCTTTTGATAAGTCACACTGACCTATGATACGCTTATGAATGCTTTTGATAAGTCACACTGACTTATCAAAATCGTTTTACAGTGTGTATATTCTATAAACAAAGTCTAAATAGCATTAAAATTTGCATAGTATCTATCAACAGTGTACCGATAATTTCTATAATTTATTTATTGACATTTATGTTGACTTGGAAAAGAGTTGATTACCTCATGATAAATCTACCGAATTAAATAAGATGTTTTAGTAACATACAATATTACTGACATTTTCAAGTCATAAACAATTTAGTCAACTAATGTAAGGTATATATTATGTAGCATACCTCTGTCTGATAGACAATTTGATGTCATCAGGTGAGGAAGAAGCGATCGACTTGGATCTCGCCGACAAGGAGCCTAGCCCGGTCCGCAAGGAGCTCAGCCCTAAGCCGGCGGATGCCCTCCTCAAGGACATTCAGACAACCGTCCACCAAGCTAAGACTAAGATCGGAGACCTACAGGTCCCGCGCAAACTTTCAATAGATGTGCCCCGCAAGCAATTCTCTGGTGTATGTTAGACTTTATGCACGAACTGTCAGCTTTTCTTTGCTTATTAGTTTGTAAGTTCATTGACACTTAGATGTTGGCATTATCATAATCATATACGGACGTACATTCGCCGCAAAAATCGGGTATGTCAGTCACCAGAGAGCACACATGCGACGCTTTCATTGATGAGAATGAGATCCCAAGTCGCTGTGGCCGAATACGGCCGGGATTATTATTATTATTATACTGAATGAGAAGTATTGTTTCTGAATCGGACAAATCTATTGTCCAGTCAACTTTAAGTTTTGATAGTCAATATATTAATCATTCATGGTCACTGTCATTGAGTTAATTAATTCTGGGTTTATGGTGCTTTGCTTTTTATGAGTCTCCGATATTCTCTTTTATGTGGAGATATCGGAAACTAATAAAAAAAAAAGATACATAGTATAAACTCTAAATTAAGTAACTCTTGAAATTCAGTTCATCTATCAGTAGTACACTCGACAGCACATCAAGTTAAACAGTTGAACTGCGATAACAGCTTTTATTACGTAGAGCATAAAGGCGGTCTCAAGGTCAACATGTATAGTCTGATGTGCCGCCGTGTGTACAAAGGAAAGTAAAAATTACTTTCGTACTTTTTTTTTCACTATTGTCATGACGTGCTCGGTTAACGGGACTACTAGAGCTAAGTGCTGCCCCCAATTGATTTAGTTTTATTACTTCTAAACAAAATCAATTCTCAAAAAACTAGAACAGTATCATTTAAGCAAATCACCTCTAGTATTTATTGAATCACAGTAAACTTTTCATTTAGTTGTTTATAAAGTCGAATTTGTCGCTAACGCCAAAAGCGGCCGCTTTTAGCAGTAATGTAGTTAACAGTGATTCAATAGGCAATTTGCTAAAATGATACTGTTCTAGTTTTTTGAGAATTGATTTTGTTTAGAAGTAACAAAATTAAATCAATTGGGGACAGCACTTAGCTCTAGTAGCGGCTTTATTACTGACAAACTATTTATTTTAAAAGTCTTATACTTGAAAAAAAAATTCATATGTTTTGTATTTTGATCATGATACTGGCATGGGAATGTTAAAAAAATCTATGTTTAACACACAATAATGGTGTAAAAGTTTGTAGATTTGGCATGAAGCTGTCCTGATCTAGTTTATCCCGATCGATTGACGTAAATGTCAACACGCAAGGCCCCTAATTCAGCTAACCGAATCGTATCACAATCGTAATTGAATAGCAAGTTTTTGACAGATCTAGTATGGGCTAAAGGTCAAAATCGCTCAATTCAATCACGATTGAACTGCAATTGAAATACTTTATTTGGTATTTTAGCAACTTAATTGTACTTATAATATCAGTATACTATAAACTTGCAAAATTTTGTCTCAGGCGGAACGCTGGCTTACAGCGTAAGAATATGCTTGAAAAATTCGCGCCGTGTCGCAGTGTCTCGGTGGCCTAATGGTATGGCGCCCGCCCGGTATGCGAGGAGATGCGGGTTCGAGTCCCGCCTGAGACAAAATTTTTCAAGTTTATATACTGCCATTGAAATATCAGAATAAGGGCCAAGGTGGCTGGTAGATGGCGTCAGCGTGGTGTGACGTCACAACTAAGGTGTCAAATGAATTTAAAGCATGCCAAAGTACTGATCATTAATAAGTTGGTTTGTTAAATAAATCGGGTCATTTAATGATTCGTATAGATGAATTAATTAAAAATGTGTGTCATAACTTCCCTGCATGATGAAATGTGATGTTAAGGGTGTGGCTTTAGTTAGTTATGTGTCAATAGAATCTAGATAATATACAGGATGTATCAAAGCATGCAGCGGCTGAGGCTATCGGAAAAAGTATAGGCCTTTAGCATGTTAACAAAAATGATGGGTAAATACCATTGCGTTGCCAAATTCATAAAGAGATTAGATTCATAATTAACTATAAATGAATCAGGTATTAAAATAGTTGGCACGTGGGTGATATGGATAAATGACTTGACCGACAATTAAGTAAAAACGTTACAACATTACAAACAAACGTTAAGGAAAAACTCTCAATCTTTTTATTCCGAATGACTACAATTATTATAATATTTTGATAAAAGTTTAAGCGATATCATGAATTTGTTACAGTTTCAATGTACTATAACCTATAAATGATATTTAAGCAATTTAATTGCAATTATAATATCAGTATTAAACTTGAAAAAATATGTCTCAGGCGGGACTCGAACCCGCATCTCCTCGCGTGCCGGGCGCTGCGCTATACTATTAAGTGCTGCGCCCGGCATGCGAGGAGATGCGTGTTCGAGTCCCGCCTGAGACATAGTTTTTCAAGTTTAAATACTGATAATATAATAAAATTGTTGTGAAGCAACTATTCCATGTTCTTGTACACCCTGTACATTTTAAACATGAAATTGTCTAACAAATGTCTAAGTCTGAAACCTTTCGTGGACAGTGCAAGCTATATATCATTGGACTCATACTCTTGTTCAAAGTATATTAAGTACTGAAGTAATGCAACTTATGCAACTATTTGATTTTTGACGACCCTTTTTGACGACCTCCATCAAAGTGTTTTTCTACATTTTCTCGGGTCTGGGTGTTTGTGGTACCTTCGTTGTTTCTGGTTTCCAAAATACGAATGCTTTAAATAGTTATTCAAATTGGGATCAGAACAATTTAAGTGATTTCGTCCACATTCATAAAAAAAAAAAAAAAATTGGTTAGATGCAAAAAATTTTTCACTTTTCATTGATTTATCATTTCGCGACGTTTGAAACATGTTTTCAAATTATATTTTGTTTAACGCATAACACCTTAGTCTAAACAGTGACCAATTGGTTAAGTGATAAAAATAAAAAAAAAATTATTAAAAAAAAAGTGATTTAAGTATCAAGAGTTCCCAATTATCGAACATTGCTCGGGTTTGTGATCACCAACCCGTGTTTGGCAAGCGTGGTGATTATGCCTACTCCTATCATAGATTAAGGCCTTTTCCCTGCAGTAGGATGATTATACACTTTACTACCCTAACTAACTAACCCTACTAAATGGTTTGGACATGTTGAGAGGATGAATGAAAGCAGATTGACTAAAAAGATATATATGGCGAGTATGAATGGAAATGTTGGAAGGGGAAGGCCTCGACGAACTTATCTTGATCAAATCGGGGAAGTTCTAAAGAAAGGTCAGGTCAAGAGTACCCTAAACCGGCGAACGTGTATGAAAAGATTAATGAATGTGGATGAAGCGAAAGTAGTCTGTAAGGATCGTAGCAAGTGGAAAGATGTGGTCTCTGCCCACCCCTCCGGGAAAAAGGCGTGAGTGTATGTATGTTACTACCCGTGCCCACACACGCTGAAATGTCTTGGAAACGGTAGGATAAATCAAAAAGAAATGTATTTTTTTATAATCGCGAACTAAATCCTTAAATAACTATTACATTTCAATATATAGTGTTCGCGTGAATGTTTTAGTTGCTGCTTGCGAAAGGCTATTACTATTGGCACCAAGGCACTGATGCTAAATGGAATGTGACGTTGCATGTTACACTTGCGCATTCAGGGCCGTATTAACCACACAGATGTGCGAGAAAAGTTAAACTCAGTGAAATCAGTTTTATTTCTGCAAATAGGCCCCAGGAGGCGCTTTTACACGTCCCAATATTTAAACCTAACTGCTTCGGGACTAGTCTGGGCTAGTGCCGAGAAGAAGCGCAAGAAACTCGGTCACTATTGTCAGCCTTTTTTTTATATAAATATTTACAAAACGTTGAAGCAAGTATAAGCTATAACAATTTAATGCCATACATTCCTATCACATAAATAAATATTTAAGACATGCCTCACTGAGCCACAGTGAGCCATCTAGTCCCAAATTAAGCTACTATTAAGTACCCTGTCGTATGGAGTACTAGACAACCGATAAACTTACTTATATACTTTTTTTGTAAATACATACTTATAATACATAGAAAACACCCAGACCAGCACAAACAGACATGTTCATGCACACAAATATTTGTACTGTGCGGGGATCGAATCCGCGACCCATGGCTCAGAAGCAGCGTTTAATACCGCTGATCCAAATGGTCGTCAAAATAATCATTAATAGTGTAAATAGTCCTTTTTCATTAAAATTACTTTGACATATGATTTAAGATTATGTACAGGGAGTTCAGCAATACCGTGAAAGAACTACCTGAAGTAATAAGTATCATAAGTATTAAAATTATAATAAACTAGTTGACCCGGTGTGCTTCGTATCACGTATCCTAACTGCATTATAACTCTTATAACTCCCCCTTCGATAAAATAGCTGTAAAATTTGATGAAGAACATTTTATATAGGAAAATGAATTTGTTGTTTTTACTGTCTCCCTTAAAAATTTTCTATATTTTCTCACCGTTAAAACCTTCCCTGGATTACGATACAAATTCAAACATTTCAAAACCAAAATCGGGTAAAGGTCATGGCACACTATACCGGCACCGCCTCAACCCAGCAATTAACTTGCCATTCAAATTAGAGCATTAAGTTGTGAGTTGTACAATATATTTTGTATTATTCGAGGCGACGCCGTGCTGCAGCCGTGCTGTTGCGAAACCTGTATAGCGTGCCATGACCTTAAATCGGGGCCCAGCTGTTCTCGAGTTTTAGTAAGACAAACGAATATGGCGATCAAAAACCTTGTTTGGAAAAGGCATGAAGTGTCCAAGCACTTTATACACGGTGCATTTTCAAATACCTGTAAAATGAAGCCTGGCAGTGATATTTTAAATTTCTTACCTTCTTACTTTTTTTTCAATAAAATTTATTATTTTATTGGTTCAGCTATTTATTTTGAATTGAAACACGCTGTGACGCGCACAGATGTAGCTGTGTAAGGTCCGATTCACCGAGAACCTGCTGCAGCAAAATAATACGCCTGTACGCGTCACAGCGTGTTACAAAATTTAAAGTCTGACTTTATTTGATATTTTAGCAACTTAATTGCACTTATAATATCAGTATATAAACTTGAAAAATTTTGTCTCAGGCGGCACTCGAACCCGCATCTCCTCGCAATTTTTCAAGTTTATATACTGATATTAAAAGTCTGAATCAAAAATTAATATTTTTCAAAAATTATTAAAAAAAAAAAGAATAAACTGCCATGATGTTATACATAATGGTCCAATGACGTGGCCTTCGTTCTCCAGGTGGTTCAAAAAGGACGGTGTATAATAATACGACGTGCAATGCATGAAATATAAAAAATATACTTTCTTTCTACTTTCCGTTGCATTAAATGATATGTTTTAATTTTGAACGTTTAGGACGAAGCCGCCGGCATGATGGAGGGACTCTTGGACTTCGGCATCGCAGGCCTCAAGAAAGGTCTCAGGTTCACTGGCCTCAGCGACGATTCGCAGGTTATTTACATTTTTTCTTTCTTCTATCTTATTTCTTCGTTACTTCATATTTTATAGTATCACCTACTTCATATTATAAAGCTGAAGAGTTTGTTTGTTTGAATGCGCTAATCTTAGGAAGTACTGGTTCGAATTAAAAAAAACTTTTATTGTTGGATAGTCCATTTATCGAAAAAGCCTTTAGGATATTAACATCACGCTGCGACCAATATGAGCGAAGCGTCAGTGAAAAATTTTGCAAAAACGGGGAAAATTATTCATATTTGAAGGCTTCCATTACGTGCGCTGCGTAAACAGTTCAAGTTACCAAAAAAATATGTGTGAAAGAATTGCTCCTATTTAAATGATTTAAAAAAATGTCCGCGACAGAATATATCTTTTAAGATTGACTCATTATAACCTTTTTATGGTAATCAAAGGTCGAAATAAATGCATATTGCAAAATATTTGCCCTAGAGTTTTATCGACATGATATTAATCCTTAACCAAATAAATGTGTTGTTGATTAAGTGTATTTAATTGTGAACAAAATTGTCCTTGACATCACTTAATTTCAATTAACATCTTAGAAGATACTACAATTTTAAAATAACACCGAAATAAAATTCACACGTTCATAATAAATAACATAAATTGACGCGGACGAAGTCGCGGGCAACAGCTGGTTTGATATAAAGATGCACTTTTAGTAAAACCTATATCAATCGAATAGATACAAAATGAAGTAAATATCCATACTATTGCATTTTGACATACTTTGGCCGGTTTATGAAGTTGACACAGACATAAAATCGACGTCAATCATTTAATCAAAGTGCAATTTACTTAATTATTGATTGAGAAAATTATTTTGCTAATGATTTCCGCTTCTTAACACCGGCCTAGATACCTTGACCCTTAGAATAATAACGCTTAGAACGATAGTTTCACACATAATTTCGCTAAACATTGAAGCCACTTACTTATCTTTGTGTGCGCAAACATCACGTAATTACGTCAGTTGGCACACACACAAGCGTTGATATAATGTTGCAAGTAAAATGACATTTCCCTAAAAAGTGGGGAAATTGTTGCAGTGTTCCAATTTTGTCCCACTGGCCTAAAATGAGTCGCTTAGTTCACGCTGCATTCGATTTCATACAAAAATTAATGTTTTTGCTACACGGCGACGCAAAATCAGTTTTCTGCGGCTCAGAATATCTTTTGACCAAAAATCACAACTCAAAATACGGTCAAATCAATCAAATGACGGTCGTTTGGCCTCAGCTTTATGCAAATTGTTTTCAAAATGTGTCGTGAAATAAATCGTCAGAAAATAGCATTGTACATTAATTATCAATATTCATTTTAGTTAATAAAAAAAATACGATCGACTGATTCAAAATCTAATATATAAAATTCTGGTGTCGCGGTGTTTGTTACCAAACTACTCCGAAACGGCTGGACCGGTTTTCATGAAATTTTGTGTGCCTACCTAGACCTACCCGGGTCTAAGAATCGTTAATGATTTATCTTTTATTCCTGTTTTTTTTTATCACACGACGAAAAAGTGCAGTGGGCGTAGCCACGACGGGACAGCTCCTTTTCTTATAATATTTCACTACACTATATCACCTGCCAATAGTTAGAGGTTTTCATGGATGGCATATGTATGTAGAAACAAGTACGAATTAAATTAGAAATATTTAATAACAGAACTGAAACTATCAGTACGTAATATTACCTACTTACTTATTAAATCGTACATAATTAATGCCACACAAAAATGTAAAGAAGAAAGAAAACAAAAATGAAAAATCTGCGATTTTTTTCCTATACCTGGCAACATTTTCATTGCAATGGCGGCTGTTTTGTTTACATTTTACTTTCTAGTTTTGACGAATGTTTAACTCAGAGTTATAAGTTGCAAAACAGTAGTTACGTGTGAAATGTGATCTTCTTATCCTTATAGTTATTGTGAGACGCGTTGTGACATCCTTTCACTGTGCAGTATGCACTTATTAAATTAAATTACGAGAGCTGTTGATAGTGAGACTTTATAATGACGACTGACGCGACGTCAAACGTACTAAGCGTTAAAAGGCTAACTTGAAAATGCATCAATACGCTAGGGCCTACTAGGGTTCTAAGCGTTATTATTCTAAGCCTTCACCACACTACCCGCACTGACACTGATTTGAGAAAGCACCTGCACCACACTACACTACCCGCACTAACACTGATTGAGCAAGCACTATTTCATGCAGGAAAACCGCCCGCCCTACCTCAAAAATGCATGCAGTACAGTTAAAGCAATTATTAGTACCCAACACCGATACAATAAAAACCTCGACGCGTTTCGCCACTTCACGTAACATCCTCAGGAGATGTTGTCGCCTTCGCTGCGCTCCGACGACTAAGCTTAGTCGTGCGGGTAGTGTAGTGTGGTGCAGGTGCTTCCTCAAATCAGTGTCAGTGCGGGTAGTGTGGTGAAGGTATCTAGGCCGGTGTTAAGAAGCGGAAATCATTAGCAAAATAATTCTCTCAATCCATAATTAGTTATGGATTTCGGCAAAGTAACGCCTGAGTCTATTAATTGCATTTTACTTGACATTTTTATATCGGTCTAGTTCTTTTTAGATGTTTTATTATCACTTAGGAAAAATCCCCATCACATCGAGGTGGAAGCGGCGAGAAAATTTCACCACCAGAATTGTTACCTAAGCCAAAGCAGGCTGAGCTAAGAGAGATGGTTATGTCTACTGTCATACAGAGAGGTTAGTAAATATGTTAGTTTTCAGAGATTTTCTATAAGTATCGTCTTTTGCCGTAAAAAGCCCGTACAAATATATAAAAACAGACTTAAAATCTGCCGCCGAGCCCCACAACAGATTTCCATATGACATTATAGTGTAAAAGTAGCTGAAACATAATATATTATATATATTTAAAAAAAAAGCGTTAGGTATCGCATTTAGAGCCCATTTATGAAGTAAAAAATTTAGGTCAAGTTTTCATCCAAAAATTTTTTTCGCAATAAGTTTTTAATTTTTACGTTCCTAAGCCTGGAAAATTATGAAGGGAAAATCAATAACCTATGAATAGTATCGTAATGTATGAATAAGCTGATGCCCATCGCGTAAAAAGTGTGTTGCGAGGAGGCCGTATCAAACATTTTAGATTTGTAGTGGACATTTTCTAGGTGCTTTATCTTGTCATTTTTGTACTGGGCTATACCAAATGAAAAATACGTCTATTTTTTTTTGTCTCGTAGATTGTTGTATTAAAATTTGGAAGGTGATTAAAATTTCATCCAGTATTCATCTTGCCGTTCCAACATCTGTCTTATCTTTCTCACAGCATAGGCATCTGAACTAAGTTTTCCAGACAGAGTCCTGATGTATAAGAGAGTCTAAAGTATACGAGATTATCTCGTATACTATACCCTATAGTATACGAGAGTCTAAAGCCGCCTATGACAGGCCTCTGACGTTGATTTGTTCTTACGACTATCATCTTGCAACTGAAGCCGGGATCAATAGCTTGACGTTCCTGCCAAACACAAATACTTCACCCCTTTCAGACCCAGGCCATTTTAAATGTTGACTTAATTTCAAACGTGAAGTTAACCTTATTTACTTTGATTGATATTTTAATTGCAATTTTAATATCAGTATTTTAACTTAAAAAAATATATCTCAGGTGGGACTCGAACCCGCATCTCCTCGCATACCAGACCGCGCCTGGTATGCAAGGATGAAATATCCTACAAAGTATTTAAATAGCTGTTTCATCTTAACTGACTGTCAAACATGTGTAAAGATGTTTCTTTCGGGTGTTAAGGGTGCAAAACGCCTAACATTTGATGAAGCAACGCTGGCTTACAGCGATAAGAACATGCTTAACCTTATTTCTTTTTTGTAGGAACACTAAAAGATAAATTTCTTTCGTAAATATGTGACCATCAACCAGAAGGTTATTGGTCTTTAACGATATTAAACTTTGTGTTGTTTCAACTTCAGAAGAGAACGGCATCAGCGCCGCCCCGCAGCTGATAAAACAGCAGAGGGTGATATCCCAAGACAGCGTGGTAAGTTTCCTTTACCAGTATGGATGTAACCTCAGATCATATAAAGTAATAGATATGAAATGGGGGCGTGGCGCGTGCGAATCCGATATGGGCAAACAGAACTATTGCACACCGCGGCGAAATTTCTAATGAAAACATCCATGTAACGATAATTGTATCTGCACAATATACATTGAAGGCTTAATACTAATTAGCTGTGTTGTGATTATTATGCGACTGCGCAATGTATCGAAGTTTTATCGAATCGTTCACTGCCCGACGTGTGCGTCGCGACTACATTTTGTAGCGACACACTAATTTGCACACACCAAATGACGCATTGTGTAAGCGAGTAAGTGGTAGCCGCTGTGATTGGGTCCATGTTTGTGTGCGCACCAATGAGCGTTGTAAATTGATATAGTGTGATCCTTATGCTTACAACAGTGTTATTGTATTTGCGTTGCACACATAAATAGTTAGGAGACACGGGTTTGCTAAGGATTTACGAGTAATTTCATATCACCTTCTTTATATGATCTGAGGATGTAACAGCCTATAATCATCCCACTGCAGGTAAAAGGACTCCATCATTGAATTCAATGGTTGGTGAATGATTTATTTGATTCGGGATTTATACTATGTACCTTATTTATTATGAGTTTTCGATATTTCGCCATGATCACGGGCGAACATCAGGCAGGGAGGACATCAGAGATCAGTTCTCCCGTGATCATGGCGCTTGCAACAGTGCTGAAATATCGGAAACTCATTTATACTAATATTATAAAGCTAAAGAGTTAGTTTGTTTGTTTGTTTGAACGCGCTAATCTCAGGAAGTACTAGTTCGAATTGAAGAATTTTTTTTTGTGTTGGATAGTCCATTTATTAAGAAAGGCCTTAGGCTATATAACATTACGCTGCGACCAATAGCAGCGAAGCATTAATGAAAAAGGTTGCAAAAATAATCGCGATCATAATAACAGAAATTGACGCGGACGAAGTCGCGGGCAACAGCTTGATAAATAAGGTACATGGTATAAATCCCGAATCGAATAACTCTAGTGATAGTGACCATGAAAGTTTAAATCAGTGCAATCAATATCTTGTATGCAGCCGTCGCAAGCGAAGGCGATCCCTCGCGAGTTCCCTCCCCCCCCTCCGCCGCCCGCCGCCGACTCCCCCGAGCCGCAGTACGAGGAGGCGGCCGACCTCTCCACCAGCATCGCCAAGCTGCGCTGCCTGCTGCAGCAGCGGGCGGAGACCAGTCCCAGGTACCAATCCAGATTCAGACAATGCTTTCTGTTTATCCATTAGAGACTACAAAGTTATGTAACGACCTATAATCAGCTATGACGCCCCGTTGGTCTGGTGTTTCAAGTACTGGACCTCGATCCCGGTTAGCAAAAGTTTCGAAATTTTCGAATATTCAAACATTGCTTCGGTTTGTAATCCCCGACCCGCATTAGGCAACCGTGGTGATTATGCAAGTATCCATAATTGCTGTGATAACTTAAGTTCAATGATGGGGGCCTTTGCCCTGCAGTGGGATATGATTATAGGCCTCTGTACGGGCCGGCCATCGTACATTTAACTCTAGTTTTACATTACATTGCGACGTAGTCTCGCTCGGGCGCAAATAATTATTTTAACATTAGTTTAGTACGTCACAAACTGTCCAACCAAACACTATTCAAGGAAAGATTTGCCACAATTACTTTGTAAACTTTTAATAAACCTTTTAACTACGGTAATCATTTCTGTTTGACGTGTTCAACAACTAACTTACCTATCTCCAGTTTATGGCGACTACAAAACCATATTCTATTTTAGTAACATGTATGATATTGTATCTGTCTTACATCGCTTGTCTTGCACAGTGCTGCCTCTACTCTACTAAAACTGAATTTCTTCTACCCAAAGGTTGCCTGGTAGGGATGTCTTAAAGCGATAAGGCTGCTTAGTTGTAAATTTTTCCCTTGTCACAAAACAAAATTATATATATATATATAATTTTTTTTGTGCAATAAAGTATATTCTATCTATGTATCTATCAAGGCCGTTACTTGAATGTAAGTGTGTTGATACAGATCGGAGGAGATCTGGTGGGAGGGCGCCGTGGAGGAACGAGGGCGCGCCTCGCTGCGGCACGCGGGCCGCGCCGTCGACGCCGCCGCGCTCGCCGGTGCGCACGCACACACACGCACACGTCACAGTCACACGCACCAACACGCACGCGTACATACACACACGCACACGCACTCCACGCACGTACAAACACACACACACACACACACACACACACACGTCACAGTCACACGCACCAACACGCACGCGTACATACACACACGCACACGCACTCCACGCACGTACAAACACACACACACACACACACACACACACACACGTCACAGTCACACGCACCAACACGCACGCGTACATACACACACGCACACGCACTCCACGCACGTACAAACACACACACACACACACACACACACACACACGTCACAGTCACACGCACCAACACGCACGCGTACATACACACACGCACACGCACTCCACGCACGTACAAACACACACACACACACACACACACACACACACGTCACAGTCACACGCACCAACACGCACGCGTACATACACACACGCACACGCACTCCACGCACGTACAAACACACACACACACACACACACACACACACACGTCACAGTCACACGCACCAACACGCACGCGTACATACACACACGCACACGCACTCCACGCACGTACAAACACACACACACACACACACACACACACACACACACACGTCACAGTCACACGCACCAACACGCACGCGTACATACACACACGCACACGCACTCCACGCACGTACAAACACACACACACACACGTCACAGTCACACGCACCAACACGCACGCGTACATATACACACGCACACGCACTCCACGCACGTACAAAGACACACACACACACACACACACACATAATGATTATTTAAATGTTAGAAATGTATGGCATTATATTGTTCTAGCTCGTACTTGCTTAAACCTTTTGTAAACATTTATTTTAAAAGAGGCAGACAATAAGTGACCGAGTTTCTTGCGCTGCTTCTTCTCGACACTAGCCCAGACTAGTCCCGAAGCAGTGGTAGGTTTAAATATTGGGACGTGTAAAAGCGTGTATTTGCAGAAATAAAACTGATTTTAACTGATATTTTCACACACACACACACACACACACACACACACACACACACACAAACACACACACACACACACACACACACACACACACACACACACACAAACAAATATAAACATACTAACACACATACTATGCTCGCACGTTCGCACAATCATACTAGCGATCGCACAATCATACTCATACGCACACGAAAAGCCTTCCGTTCAGCAGAGACAGGCACTCACACGCACATACATAAAAAACAAAACAAAGCTATATATTATCAGTATATAAACTTGAAAAATTTTGTCTCAGGCGGGACTCGAACCCGCATCTGAAAATTTTTCAAGTTTATATACTGTTATTATAAGTGCAACTAAGTTGCTAAAATATCAAATAAAGTATATAAATAGCTGTTTCATCTTAACTGACTGTCAAACATCGGCAAAGATGTATCTTTCGGGTGTTAAGGGTGCAAACTCCTAACATTTGATGAAACAACGCAGGCTCACAGCGTAAGAATATGCTTGAAAAATTTGCGCCGTGTCGCGGTGTCTCGGTGGCCTAATGGTATGGCGCCCGCCCGGCATGCGAGGAGATGCGGGTTCGAGTCCCGCCTGAGACAATTTTTTTTAAGTTTATATACTGATATTATAAGTGCAATTAAATTGCTAAAATATCAAATAAAGAAGCTATATATTGTTTTAATATTTTCTACTTTGAGAACATTTTAGATTTACCAAAGCCAAATAATGAATTAACAAAAATAAAATTGGTTTTCTAGATGAATACGATATGAATCTCGACAGAAACGTATCGCCCGGACAGGCTACGAACAACATGCAACGGCTGGACAAGTGAGTTGATGTTGTTTTTTGACTAACCGCTTCTTTCCTTTTCTATGCCTTTCAATGTGGAGACTAGGAATAATAAATATAACACGCCCAGTCGATAAGGGCGTGTAATATTTATTATTCCTAGGGATATTTAATATATTTTTGACCTATTATTTTAATGATATAACTCATTCTATATATGTATTATTATTATACTAGTTGACCCCGCAAACTTCGTATCGCCTCAGAATAATATAATTGGATTTTGACGTAAGACGTCAAACAATGTCATTGGCATCAAATATGGTGTTTACCTTACCATGTTACACAGAAAATTTGCAATAAAATAATATTGCGACTATAAATTGAGATGTAAGCTATCCTATCTTTCAAGTCAATGACGTAGTACAACAGAATTTTGTATGAAAAGATTAAGACCTTCAAACTTTGATCAGTTTGATCTGGTCTAACATTGTTAATTTTGGTCGTATGGTGTATCTTTCACTTGGTTTTGCTTCATTAAAAACTAAAAACTAAATTTTTTGATATTAACTTTGTACGTGTGAAATTGTATATTTGAAACTCCTCCACGGGAACTGTACTTTTACTGCGTTTCAAAGTATTTTAAGGTCTAAGCACATGACACAAATAACGTGGTTTTCTATTAATAAAAGTAGATGTAGAATTACCCCTTACAACCTCACACATTTTCTTGCATGGCTCGGGTTTGTGATCACCGACCCGCATTCGGCAAGCGTGGTGATTATGCCTGCACCCATCATTAGTGGTAACCTGAATTCAATAATGGAGTCCTTTGACTATTTACTTTACTATTTTTAAAAAGCACTAAATAAACAACTTTAAATTAAAAACACATCAGGAGCCAGGTCTACTTACAACCAATGTACACACGGCGGCACATCAGACTATACATGTTGACCTTGAGACCGCCTTTATGCCCTACGTAATAAAAGCTATTATCGCAGTTCAACTGTTTAACTTGATGTGCTGTCGAGTGTACAAGAATAAGTGTGTTAAGCGGTATTCAACAGAATAAATCAGTTAACTAAAAAGAAGGGAACATTTAAATATAATGTTAAGTGAAATGCTTCTGATCCTTTAGAATGACTGAAATATGCGAGTGAATGACTGAATGAACTCATAATGAACACAGACAAATGAATGTATGAATGAACGAAGACCCAGAACGAGTGATTAAGATAAATATGTTATTAAGTTAGCTATTAAAGTAAACAATCAAAATGTAACCCTACATCGCGGTGAATACAGTACACCAGTGTTTCCCAAACATTTTTCTGCCATGGCCCGGTAATTTTCACACTGCCATGCCCCTTTTGACCCACTTAATACTTTTAAGACCAAACTGGTTCCATTAGGTAAAATATTACACATTTATTAATAGTAAAAATGTTTTATTAGTGCTAAAATTTAGTCACTAAGTTTTAGTACACTGCCTATATTTTACTAAATAATTCAAGTTCCCCGAAAATGACGAGAGTTTAAGAAGAATGTTTACCATTAATGTGTCGATCGATAGTAGGAATTATTTCATAATCAAGGCGGGAATGTTGCGAAACGGTATTTTGTTTTGACGGCCTGGTACCAGGTCGCGACCCGGCAAATGGGAAACGCTGGCAGTATATTATATGGATTGTTAACATAGTCGTCGCTGTTCGGTGGCAGGTTGTTCCAGCGCACGGTGACGGGCGTGTTCAACTCGCTGAAGACGGCCGTGGGCGCGGAGGGGGTGGAGGGCGCGGAGGGCGCGGCCCACGACTGGGTCTACGTGCCCACCTCCGTGGAGCTCAGCGTCAGTATGAATCATATGTTACAGTGCTAGCCTAAACGAGATACATTATACAGGCTGGTCCAAAAGATGACGTCAAAAAACTTTTCTTGGATTCTGTAAAATCAGTTAAAATCAGTTAAAATCAGTTTTATTTCTGCAAATAGGCCCCAGGAGGCGCTTTTACACGTCCCAATATTTAAACCTACCACTGCTTCGGGACAAGTCTGGGCTAGTGCCGAGAAGAAGTAGCGCAAGAAACTCGGTCACTATTGTCAGCCTCTTTTTAAATAAATTTTTACAAGGTAAGGTAATTTTTACAAGGTTTAAGCAAGTACGAGCTGGGACAACTTAATGCCATACATTTCTATCATTTAAATAATCATTAACAGTGTAATAGCCCTTTTTCATTAAAATAACTTTAACATACGATTTAAGTTTATGTACAGGGAGTTCAGCAATATCCTTTGGTAGTTTGTTGAAAATACAGATACAATTTCCCATAAACGATTTTCCTACTTTTCGCAGTCTGAAGCCTGGAACGGCGAGTTTTTCTTTATTTCTCGTATTAAAATTGTGTTCGTTACTTTTCTTAAGAAATAAATGTATGTTCTTACGAACGTAAATAATATTCTCTAGAATATATTGAGAAGACACTGTAAGTATATTAATCTCTTTGAAGAGCTCTTTCAGCGAGTCACGGGGTCGAAAGCCGTAAATAGCCCGTACAGCACGTTATTGCAATATAAAAATTGACTCAATATCTGCCGCTGAGCCCCACAACAGAATTCCGTATGTCATTATGCTATGAAAGTAGCTAAAATATACTAATCTTGCCGTTCCAACATCAGTCAATTGCCTTATCTTTCTTACAGCATAAGCAGCAGAACTAAGTCTTTCAGACAGCCCCCTAATATGAGCACCCCAATGCAAATGAGAGTCTGCAGTTATACCCAAAAAGGTAGTAAAATCTACAGCGCTAAGTGGTTCATCTTTAACAATTATATGAGGGGCAGCTAACCTTACGTTTGGCATCGTAAATTTAACACATTTTGTTTTATTTGCATTTAGTAAGAGATTATTTGTAGTAAACTAATGTAATAATTTAGAGAGGGTATTGTTAACATCGTCAAATGAAGATTTGCCCCTCTTGGTTTTAAAAATCATTGATGTATCATCTGCAAACAATACCATCTCACAAAGATTATGTAAGTAACAGGGAAGGTCATTTATATAAACTAAAAATAGCAGGGGCCCTAATACTGATCCCTGTGGGACACCCATAACAAGGGCCGACCCTGAAGACTCAGCTCCATTTATGCAAACCTTTTGTATTCTGCCTTTAAGGTAAGAACTTATTAGATCCAAGGAATCATTCGATGCACCACAATGTTTAAGTTTTTTAAGTAATATTTCATGGTCTACACAATCGAAGGCCTTTGAAAGGTCACAAAATACACCTAAGGCATCTAGCTTACTCTCCCAAGCCCCAAACACATGTTGCAGGAGAGCAACTCCAGCATCGGTAGTATTTCTACCTTTTCTGAAGCCATATTGGTTGCTATTTAATAATTTATTTACACTAAAGTGAGATAAAAGCTGATTAAACATTATTTTCTCGAAAATTTTACTTAGCTCTGGCAATATAGATATAGGTCGAAAATTGGAGGGGTCACATTTTTCGCCAGACTTAAACAAAGGAATGATTTTGCTAAACTTCATTAAAGTTGGAAACTGTCTATCATCAATACATTTGTTAAAAATAATAGCGAGTTGAGGGGCTAATGAACTTATGATTGTATTGATAATATTGACAGAAATTCCCCAAAGATCCTCTGTTTTTTTTATATTAAATTCTCTAAAAGTTTTTGTAATTATATCATGGTTTATATGTCTAAAATTAAATGAAGAATTGCACTCCTCGACAACAGACCTGAGAAGGGATTCAGCTAGATCAGCAGAAGAAGCTAGCCCTTCAGTAGTAGAGGGAGCTATATTCGAAAAACCTGCCTCAAATGTGTTTGCAACCTCTGTGTTCTTGTTTATTAGCTTATCCCCTAATTGGAGAGAGTAAGCAGGATTGCTTGGTTTTAGTCTACATGTTTCTTTATTTATAATATTCCAAGTAGTTTTCGCTTTATTTTTGGAAGCCGAAATTAAATTATAAAGATATATTGACTTCGTTTTGGCACATACTAATTTAAATAATTTAGAGTATTTTTTAACATGTTTTATAACATCCAGGGTACATCCAGGGCTAGAATATACCCCAAGTATTTTAGCCGATGTTTAAGATCAAGCTAGTCAGAGCTTATACATATTAAACTTTAATTTGAGGCTTATACATATTAAAAAACTTAAGACCCAGGTAAAATCTTTTGGTCTAGTTAGTTTAACTAAACCACCCCACCTGCCCCCCATTTTCGTATGTTCAACGTTCTCCCAAACATCCTGTACATGGCGAAGGTCGTCGAAAGTCTCTTAATCAGAGTAGCGCGGGCCTAGTCGTCGTGGAGAGCCTTAGGGAAGGCCAATGTTCGGCTGTCATAATGATTCAAATCCCACTGATTGGCTTAGGTTAGGTGATTCAAACAGTGACAGAAAGCTAGCATCTTACTCGGTCTCAGAAGCTTACTGAAAGCTTCTGTAGTTGGAGTCGAAGAGATAAATCAGGGGGCGGACCATTGAAGTGCCAAGGTCCACGGAGACCTCAGAAAGCTAAGCTATAGCATGCATCTTACACGGTCTCGGAAATTTGCGGAAAATGTTCTGTGATTGGAGACGAAGGGTTGGATCAGTGAGTGGACCACCGAGAGGGGTGGACTGTATATAAGGGACTGTATAAATGATGTAGGTAGGTAGGTATTTGGGGTGGTGGGGTCTACCTCCTAGTGGTCCACCCTGGGCAACGGCATCTTTGGTTTTCTAACCAATGATGACGGCTAACAGATCCCTCTGCGGTCGTAGGCTTCGTAAGAGGCCGCCTGGATGCTACCACCCTCCTGCCGGAGTCCAGCGCCAAACAGTTTTTCTGTGTTCCGCTGGTGTGTGGGAGAACCAGTGCCTCTGGGTAAGCTCGCTCCATCTTAGGCTTCTTAACCGTATAGTTAAGTATGTAGTCAAGAGCAAGCCCATTTATAATAAAAAAATATATATATATATAGGTCGCGGGAAGCCGTTGGATCTGGGTGTCGTAAGACCGATCAGCGTGGAGATCCTTATGCATAATGTCCAGCTGTGATTATCATCACCCACTGGTTCCCTTAGGTGTGTGGTGCGGCGGCCCGCCTGCTGGGCGCGCGGCGGCCGGCGCACGCGGACGCGGCGCTGGACCCGCTGCAGCAGCTGCGGCCCGAGCCCGAGCCCCGCGAGCCGGCGCCCGAAGACCTGGGTGAGGCTAATCACTACAAGTGTTAATATTCATTCATTCATTTATTCACCATAATATGATAAATAAATAATAAATAATAATAAATATTTAAGACGTGCCCCACTGGGCCACACAGAGCCATCTAGTCCCAAATTAAGCTACTATTAAGTACCCTGTCGTATGGGGTACTAGACAACCGATAAACTTACTTATATACTTTTTTTTTTGTAAATACATACTTATAATACATAGAAAACACCCAGACCAGTACAAACAGACATGTTCATGCACACAAATATTTGTACTGTGCGGGGATGGAACCCGCGACCCATGACTCAGAAGCAGCGTTTACTACCGCTGGTCCAAATGGTCGTCAAACATTGTAACATTGCAGACAATACAGACATAAAGATGTTTAGATAGTTACATGAAGTATTCGCATATTATTATTATGCATATTATTATTATGTTATTAATTACTTGTATTATAAATTTTCTTAATAAAGTATAGGTACACAATTTCAATTAAAATTTAAAAAAAATAAAAGACGACAGTGTACAATCAGTTAATTTCAAAGTATGTCGATAAATTATACTTACAGATGTCACACATAGTAAATATTGTGTAAATTTAGTTAAAAGTCAATAAAAATAATCCAAATTTTAAAATAATAATAATAATTATAGTGGTATTATTCTATCAATAAAATATTCATTGAAATTATATTTTATCTTTAGGTCAATTTCAAATTTATTCAATTCAAATTATAATAAAAATCGGCCAAGTGCGAGTCGGCCGCAGAACAGACGACAACCGCTGTGGTAAACGAGTTCTAGAGTGAAGACCGCGTCTCGTCAAACGTAGTGTACGACGCCCTCAGGCAAGGGTGAATTATGATTTGCGAAAGGTGGCTGGCAGGAGCTGGATGCGAGAAGCCGATGATCGACCTAAGTGGCGTCCAGCAGTGGACTGCGACAGACTGGTGATGATGATGTATGAAAATGACACTAACAAACGATCGAACGATCGTAAGCTTATGTCATTTTCATACATTTGTCATCTAATTCGTCTAGTTTAAACGATATTATAAAGCCACTGTTCTAAGATCGCTCGTACTCTTTCTATGATATTGTATTTTTTTTAAATGAATTGAATTCCGTCAGAGGAATGGTGCTCTGAGCAGGGCCGCGGCTGGAGCGGCGCGGGCGACGCGGCGGCGGCGGCGGCGCTCGTGCGCTCGCACCTAGCGCTGCGCCTCGCCACGCTACTGTGCGCCGGTCAGTGGGATACCATAAACCTATCTATACCGTGCTTTTTGAACCACCTGGAAAACGAAGCCCGCGTTATTGGACCAGTTCAGCTAGCCAAATCGTATCACAATCGTAATTTAATAGCAGGTTTTTGACAGTTCTAGTATGGGCTAAATGTCAAAATCTGCTATCGTTGGATATATATAATACAGGATGAAATTTTAACCACTTTCCAAAATTTTTGTAGGCGTTCAGTATCGTATTTAGAGCCCATTTATGAAGTAAAAAGTGTAAATCAAGTTTTCACCAGAAAATATTTTTCGCAATATAGTTTTCAATTTATACAGTTATAAGCCTGTTTAGGTATAAAGGGAAAATTAAAAACTTATGGTTAGTATCGTAATGAATTAATATAATGCGCATTGCGTAAAAAAAGTGTTGCTAGGCGGCCGTATCAAATTTTAGATTTTTGGCAAACATTTTCTAAGTGCTTTATCTTGACATTTCTGTACTGGGCTATACCAATAGAAAAAATACGTCATTTTATTTTTGTCTCGTGTTTCTTCTTAACCGTATTGTTAACTATGTAGTCAAGAGCAAGCCTGTTATTTATATATAAAAAAACCTATTACTCTGTCAAGAAAGTGCCAGGATGAGATCAATATTGCAAGTTTTTACTCTATTTCATATCATATAGGAAAAAAAACCAATTCTAAAATTTACAACTGGCGACTACTAGAACTCAGTGCTGCCCCCAATTGATTTAATTTAATTATTTTTAACTCTTAGATTTTAGCAAATTACCTCTAGTATTTATTGAATCACAGTAAAAGGAGATGTCCCATAATAGGCCCAGACAAAGTACACCATTTTCAAAAATCAAGAAAAATTTACTATTTCTGGGAAAAATACATATAAATTTATATAACGTATAATTTAGTGGTTCAAAAATAAATAAGATCGAATAACTTATCAAACTCCATTAGGCATTCCAAGATGGCGTCAATCTAAAAAAAACTTTAAATGTCAGTAGCTGTCAGATACCCCTTGTTACTTTGGCATATTCATTCGCTTCAAGTTTTTGTTCTGCTTGTCGCGTTTTAAATGTAGTTCATTATAACGACCTCATTTTCGATTTCTGGATTTGGTATTGATCGGCACATTACTTTCACAATGTTTGTTGTTACTACAGCAAGCGATGGCACTCGACTCCTAGATGCACGATTTTGAAACTGCCAAAACTGACGGACGTCATCAAAATGTCATCTTCCGCCATGATGGTTTTGTTGTTTTGTATTGCGATTTTCTTACTTAACTCTTTATTTTTTTTCTTTTTTTATTAAATGACAGTAACAATATAAACACAATACAGTTTCAAAAATACCATGAAACCTGATTAGGTTTGAATTGGCATTTACATTCGAAGCTACAATTAGTAAAAATTTATATTAATTACGTCGTTCAACGAACATTTAGTAGTAAGTATTAATAAAGTAAGATAAAGAAAAAAGGAACAAATAACATCTAACACACGAAACCCAATAACGTTCAACAGATTGTAAAGGCTACAAAATGCAAGCAAAAAAAGGTACTATCGAAATCGGTGAACATAAATCAGGGAGTAAAAATTAAGGGACTATCAAGTCGATGTAAAAACTTGACCAAGTCGCGGCGGGCGCAGTTAACGAAGCCATTAAACCACTTAACGAAGCCATTTTAAAATAATTGGATAATAACAAAATCTTGTAGGTGTATTGGTCTATCTTTTGGTGGGGTGTACAGGTTCTGGGCCTGGCCTCCATACAATTTGGGACATCTCCTTTTCTTTAGTTTGTTTATAAGGTTGAATTTGTCGCTAACGCCAAAAGCGACCGTTTTTAGCAATAATGTACAATACGAAAGAATGCCAAAATGAAAAGCATACAACAGTGATTCCAAAAAAACTAGAGGTAATTTGCTAAATTGATACTGTTCTAGTTTTTTTGAAATGATTTTGTTTAGAAGTAATAAAATTAAATCAATTGCACTTAGCTAAATACAGAAAGTATCAGTAAATACAGTATGACTTTTTCAATACCTTCCAAATTTTTTCATAGGCTTTCAGGCGTAAATATAGGTTTCAATTTTTACGATCCTTAGCCTGTTAAGTGAACATTAGAAACTTTAAAATAGTATCGTGATAAATTAATGAGATGCGCATCGCGTAAAAAAACTATTGCTAGGAGGCCTTATCAAAAATTTTAGGTTTTTGGCGGACCTTTCCCAAGTGTTCTATATCTTGACATTTTTGTACTGGGCTATACAAAAAAAAAACATTATAATTTTACATTTTGTCTTAGTACTTAGCACCACCTTCCCCTTTCTTTCCAGTTTTTCCTGTTAAGGTTGTCTGGAAGAGATCGCTGATGGCGATAAGACCGCCTTAGTTGTACATCTTACTGTAAAAATGAAATTTTGTAATTTCTTTGTGGTGTGCAATAAAGTGTATTCATTCATTCATTCATTCATTCATTCATTCATTCATTCATTCATTCATTCATTATTTGTTTTTTGTCTAGTAGATTGCTTTATTAAAATTTGGAAGATGGTTAAAACTTTATTCTGTATAGAACATTTTTGGTTATTCCCTCTATAGACATAGCGGAGTCGTTGATCGACGTATGGCTGGACGAGTTAACCTGTTGGCTGCGCACGCGCGTGTTCGAGACGTTCGCGCACGCGGCGCACGAGGCGTCCCGGGAACGCAACCCGCGACCCCCGCGCCCCGTCGACGTGCACCACACGTGCACTGTGATCATGGAGAAACTGCCTAAATGTAAGTATGACTTGACATCTCAGCCAGACGAAGACCTAAAGACATAGGCCTCTCCTAAGCATCTCCACAAGGATCAAAGGCATCCGAAGGCTTCCCGCGACCTTCGCCAAATCGTCGGTCCACCCGGTGGGGGGCCTATCCATATATCGTCGTCCGGTTATCTGCTAAGTTAGTGTCATAGAATTACTTTAAAATTTTTATTACATTCTTTATTAAAAAAACAAACAACTACTTTTTTTAACTGTTTGAAAAACAAAGCCCACGTGTTATAAGCATTCTGTATAATATCTCGGCAGTGTTAATTTCATTTTTTTATAAAAAAACTTTGATAAATATAAAATATTGATTAAGCTTGTCATTTTGGAATATGCTGTGATGAGCACGGATGTAACTGTGTAATATTCATTCGCCAGAGAAAAAAATATTTTATATATTTCTAAGATTCTTTTTAATGATAAAATAAATAACACTAGCCAAGATGTTGTACATAAGGTGGGCTTCGTTTTTCAGGCGGTTAAAAAAGTACGGTGTATCACAACTGGCTTATAATAACACTTATAGTACATTAGCGTAGAACCTCCCATTGGTTCAATTATCTATATATATAAAAATAAATCCCTTTTTCCCTTGGTCATCGCATCACGCGTGAACGGCTGGACCGATTTCGCTAATTAATTTTTTGTTTTGTTTGTTATTGTGAGAAGAATTTTCTTATTAAAGCAAAAAGTAAGAAAATTGCGTGGAAAATTAGAAAATTTAAGAAAACTTAATCATCATACTAAATTATTTGTATAGTATCCTTATCGCTTTTGACAACTTAAACTTTTTTAATGTATGGCGTTTGACATAATATTGACAGAATGCGTGCTGCAAATATCGTCAAAATGGGGTAAAAAAAACTGAATTTTACACATGGCCAGTAAGAATGTTGTGTATCTTTTAGCATATTATTAGTAAACGATTGTTAATTTTTTTGATATTATTTCGTAATTAAATTTTGCGGTTAAGACAGAACAACGTCAGTCGGGTTCGCTAGTTACATATAAACGACGACCTCCGTGGCGGAGCGGCATAGACACCGCTCTTCAAGGTGTCGCCTGTTCCGTGGTTCCGGGTTCGATTTCCGAACGTGTCAATGTAGAAAAAAAAGTGTTATTCTACATTTTCTTGGGTCTGGGTGTTGAACCTTCGTTGTTTCTGGTTTCCAAAATACGAGTGCTTTAATTATTCAAATTGGGAAATCAGAACAATGTATGTGATGTTGTCCACATTTTTTTTTGTATTTATTTATAAAGGTTCTGAATTGGTTCACAGTGTCTCTCGCGTTCGGTTCCGAGACGGTGTACACCTCGCTACGGCTGGTGCTGGGCGGCCTCGGCCTGCCCCCCGCCGCGCGGCACGTCGCTCTACGCGCGTTGTACGCGTTTGCAGCGAGGCTACGCGTCGCCGCACGCAGCCCGCACACACACTACTAAGCCCCCTCCTTCCACTATTCACTACAGAGCCATCCTACAATTACTGAGCCCCTTTCCCACGCCACTATTGACTCTGATTACTACTGAGCCCCCTTCTTACTAGTCAGCCCCGCCACTACTGAGCCGCACTCTCTCCACTATGAGCCGGCCGCCCTACTACTGAGCCCCCCCCCCTACACTGCCGGCCTCCCCTACTACTGACCTGCCCACGACGAAGCCGGCCCTACTGAGCCTCCCACTACTACTGAGCCCCTTTCCTACCGAACAAGCAGCGCGACACTACTGAACTGCGATACCACTGAGCTACCTTAATGCCTCGCCGGTGTTTAGCTCGCTATGAGCGTTGTACGCGTCCACAGCGAGACTACGCGTCACCGCACGCAACCCACACACACTATTAAGCTTCTGACTTACTACTGAGGCGTTCTCATTACTTAGTCTACACTACTGCGACCTCCTGCACTACCACTACTGAGACACCCTACTACTGAGCCCTCCCCTCCCACTACTGAGACGCCCGATCAGTTCTACACTACTGAGCCCCCCCTCCACTACGAGCCGACCGCCCTATTACTGAAACCCCCACTACTGAGCTGCCCTTAGCCCCCCCTCGGTCTCAGCCGCCTCCCCACTACTGAACCGCGACCCCTACAGTCCCTCCACTATTGAACCGCACACCCCTAACTAACTGGGTCGTCTATACCCCCACTACTGAGCTTGCACGTCGCCGCGGAATGATATAATTACTGAGATGCAAGCCGCTGCTGACATCAAAGCTACAAGCCCTACTGAGACTTGCAGTCTTCAACAGCGACCAAGCTCCGCTCTAAGGGGCAGAGTGATTTATACTTCCAATAAGATTCAATTACCCAACGTGCAACGTAAACAGAGCTACAAGCTCTCACTGGTAACGACTGAGATACAACTACACACTCAAGGCGCCAACTAAGCTACAAAACGAGACGCTTAAGAAGTGAACGTGTTACTCGTTTTGCTTACTATTCTAGTCGATAAAGTCTAAACTTAAAGTGTAAAATGTATGCAACTGTAAATGTAAAATTTGATTAGAAAGTATTGGGCTAGCGAGTATCACTAGAACTAATCTGAGGATAATGGTGTGGGCTTCACAATAACCAAAACTGGCTATCTCATTACTTTTACAATTTAAGCTTCATTGTGATTGCTGTTTGTTATCCCAAATAAATAAAATAAAATAAAATAAAAATAAAAACCCTACTGCTGACAACTGAGCTTCAAGCCCTTCTACGGCGACAACTGAGCTACAAGCAGCTCACTGTTGTCAACTAAAAAGTATAGGGCTATTGTATATAATTAGATCCTAGCGAAATACGTACTGTTTAACATGTAAGCTGTTTGTTTTCCATGTATGTAAATAGAAATAAAATATTTTTGTTATGTTGTGAAAGATGTACCTAATAGCTTAAGTTTAATATAATTGAGACTATCATTCCAAAGAGATGAATATTACATTAATGTCATTGTATTTATCAGAATTTATGATATAAATATTTTTATTTACAGGTGTTTTATAATTAAGAAATATATTTAAATTTAAAGTAATAAAAAACATTTATCCGTAAACCATTAAAAATATTTTATTTATTGTTATAAAACACTAAATATCACAGAGCTCGTATATTAATTTATAAAATAATATTTATTACAGAGCTAAGTTGGTAAAATATAGGGTGTTTATAAATTAGTGTCAAATATTGTAAAGATAGGTGACAACAATATTATTACTAAGTATTTTTTATCAAGACGCTATTTTCCATTCAAAAATCGCCGTAAAGAGCTCGTTGGCTAAAAATTTATGGGTATTTAGTTACTTAAAGATTTCAAAACCTATAATATTTGACACTGATTTATCACTCTGTATAGATCGTCAACACCACGCAGCAAATATTTTTCAAAATAGAAATCTTTATATTGAAAGAAAAGTACCCTGACATTATTTGCCTTTGTCAGTGGATAAACTTTATCAAGAATAACACATTTTATATCATTTTAAAAGTTTAAAATACCGGAATGTTAACGCTCAAACTTAAAACTATTCTCATAATACAAAATGGTTGTCAAAGACCAAACTTGTTGCAAGAATGAGGTTACTTCTTATTTGTCGACGTCCGTGGTCGAGATGCTTAGACGAGTGCTACTCAAGGGGTCGCCAGCTGTCTCACACATACAGACACAAACATATAAAAACAGACTAAATATATAGACACAAAGAAAAGATATCCGAACTTGTACATATATTTAAAACCCTACATGATAAAATATTAATACGTGTCGCAATAGTCAGTATTACAATAATCTTATAAGTACCTATAAAGTCTGTCATGTTAAAAAATATTCTAAAACAAACCTAAATCGCGATATAATTTAAATACTCTACCATGGCAATGGCAAGACCACACTATACTTCTACTTCTAATATATTGAAATGTTCTTAAAAATAATTCGAGTAATTCTCCAATACTACAATTGAGCAAAATTATTTTTATAATTTAACCTTGGACAGAGTTTTGGTTTAATATCACAAACTTGGGTCATAATTGGTTTAAATGTTTAAACTGAGGTAAAACTTCATACGCCATATTACGCAGTATTAGTTGAATTAAAGTTTTGTCAATGAGCAAATAACACATACATTACGTGAAGAAGGTTGCGAAATTCTATAGGCAGCGGAAATTCCGCGTAATATAGAAAAGTCCTAAAGCGATGTTAAACATTACTAGTACAATGCGCTGCGTCAGCGTATGTTTTTGTTTTTTGTTAACAAAAAGTTCTAAAATGCAATACGTGGGTTCTTGAGTAAACAGTGCAAAATTCTTGTGGTTATCTGATAATCTAAAATGATAGCCAGTGTATACATGAAGCGAGAGTTATATCACATTTCGATTCAAAATATTCCTTAAAACAGTTGAAAAAGCTAATTGCATTTTGGGTTTTCTTGCATTTTATTGCGCATTTTCTTATTTTAAGATTATCTTCTTTAGGCTTTATTTTAAATACTATTACTAATATTTTCCGACGTAACGGTATAACTGTTGGAACTTAAGGGCGACGTTTGTAATCCGTCCTGTACGGCATCATAATCTGTTATCAATTACAAACGTTTCTCTCTTATGACGCTAAAAATATGGTTTAAAATGGCATCGTAGCGTGGCGTTTGAAGGTTTAAGGGACCTGTATTACATCATTATAACGGGTGTAAAAAAACCAAACGCAGATCCGAAAACCACATATTGTCCCCATCATTTGGATCATTTTGCTCTTTAGGACCATACCTGGGAAACAGCTGGTTCCAAAGATATTGAGGGTCAAAATGACAATTTTGTTTTCCATTTTATTACAAAAACTGTTGCCAAAGGATACTTAAAAGTTTTTCTTCATACAAACATAGTGGTTCTTTTTATTATTTCGTTCATAATAAGGCTTTGTTAATTACAATACGCAATGTACGGCGCAGCGCTGACGACTTTTGAACTTAGCAGCCATCTCCAGCGCAGCGGCCTACGCTATGACTGCTATACGTTGCGCGCTACGAATTATAATATTTTTTTGAGTCCCATAAATAAAAATCATTTCCCAGCTATAATATTTTGTAATATGGCTTGGTTTGCTTTTCAGATTGCGTAATTACAGGGTCTGCGTTTAGTTTTTTTACACCCTGTATAGCATGCAGATCTGCCAATTCTGTGTCATGAATGTCATGTGATTTAAGGTCATTGTTTGAAATCTACGACGTTGAAAAGGTTACAGCATATCTGTCCAGCGGCCATAGACTAGTTACTTTCTAATCTTACGATCGATCGATCGTTTGTTAATGTCATTTTCATACAATTGCTATCAATTCGTCAAGCGCTAACGCAAGGCAATTGTCTAAGGCCGCTGTTAAGTTAAGGTTCAAAGTGCCGTACTCGCGCTAGGCCATTGGAAGGATTACAGCAGACCCAACGGTCTTAGCATCTATCCAGGCGAGTTAAGGTTCAAAGTGCCGTGACGTCAGTGAGTTCGTGCGCTTCTACTTCTGTGACTCCGATTGCGTCTGCTTCTGGGTCCGCGTCGCCGCGCTGCGAGAAGCTTAGGAACATCTGGCAACACAGTAAATATAGTTCTTAATTTGTTTTTAACGTCAATCACAATTGGTAACAGGCTTAAAAAAGCTAGAAACCAAAGTCGTAAAAGAAATAAAAAAAGAAATCTTAATTTGTATTTTGATGTATTGGCAAGCTATCTAAAGTATAAGATTTTGCCAATTGATTTCCGACTGCACCAAAATATATAATTCATTATTGTTATATATGTAATGGTTTATGCAGAAGAAAATGTTTGATAATTGTAAGGAAAAAACTGTTTTAGAAATAACCACTTTAAAAGTGGGTAGGGTAAACATGGTCATAACAGACCGTAGCTTGCATTATTTTCATTGGTAAACCCCAAGCAAAGTAGGGACGGACAGCTAGTTTTTAATAAATAGTATAAGTTCCTTTTACAATGCAACGCCCTATTAGTCTTGTTGTTTAAGTACCATGCCAAAAGCTCGGGGTCCAGGGTTCGATCCCCGAGTTTCGAACTTCCGAACATTGCTCGGGTTTGTGATGACCAACCCGCATTCGGCAAGGGTGGTGATAATGCCTGTACCCATCATTGGTCTGATAACTTAAATTCAATGATGGAGGCCTTTGCTCAGCAGTGGGATGATTATAGGCCGTTACTATTCAACGTACCTGATCCAGAGAGCTCTGGTTCACCGTGTAGTCTTCTATGTCACACGAGCCTTGCAGTTCCGCCATGAGCCGGAAAACGTCGCTGGGACGCGTCATCTCTTTCTTGTCTTCTGTGAAATCAAACATCGATATTTGAATATCTGATTACGAAGAGAAATGTTAAAGCACGTTATTCAAACATGTGAAGTTGACTAGAGTTAATTACAGCACTAATGCCGAAATCTCGGCAACTCATCAACCTAGAATCAATTAACTGTAGTGATAGTGAACATGAAAGTTTAAATCAAATTCAAATTCAAATCAGTAGATAGGTATATATGAAATTTCCTGTAACAATCCTTTCCCCGGAAATAGAAATTGCCGGAACATAATATTGTCGCGAACCGACCTAAATTAGCGTGTCATTGACATTACTTATGCCTATTGTGCGGTAACCCGTACAAAACTAGTTTGAAAGAAGCCTCATTCAAGAAGCCTCAACAAGTTCATGACTTATAGAAATAGATTATAACAAAACTAGTAATAATTGTAACAGCGTTTACAACTACATACGTACGCGCGTGGCCCACCCCCGCTAGGAGGTAACGTTGTATACGATTTTAAACTTTCTGGTTGCATTTTTTACACTTATCTAACACTTCACGGAGTTCACCGCAACCGAATAACGGCCGGTCCTAATAACCTATCTATCTTCAGTTTTGGCATATCGGAGATAGAAAACAACTTCTGTCTTTGTTTCTCTGGGCGGAAAAAATAGAGATAGAAACTGTTTCCTATTTCCGAAATGTCAAAACTGGCGATAGATAGGTTATTGGGATCGGCCGTTAGACGTTTCGATCCGATTGCACGAATAATGGTCGTGGGCAGATCGTGAAATGTTAAGTGTTAATAGGTAACGTTGTATTTTGGTAACCATTAGGTACCACTGGTAGTGCGGGGCACGCTCCTCCGCTAGTAGGTAACGTTGTATTTCAGTTTACATCCCGCTAGTAGGTAACGTTGTATTTCAGTTTACATCCCGCAAGCAGGTAACGTTGTATTTCAGTTTACATCCCGCTAGTAGGTAACGTTGTATTTCAATTTACATCCCGCTAGTAGGTAACGTTTTATTTCAGTTTACATCCCGCTAGTAGGTAAGTTGTATTTCAGTTTACATCCCGCTAGTAGGTAAGTTGTATTTCAGTTTACATTCCGCTAGTAGGTAACGTTGTATTTTGGTTTACATCCCGCTAGTAGGTAAGTTGTATTTCAGTTTACATCCCGCTAGTAGGTAACGTTGTATTTCGGTTTACATCCCGCTAGTAGGTAACGTTGTATTTCAGTTTACATCCCGCAAGTAGGTAACGTTGTATTTCGGTTTACATCCCGCTAGTAGGCAACGTTGTATTTCGGTTTACATCCCGCTAGTAGGTAACGTTGTATTTTAGTTTCCACCACTCACCCGAGCGCAGTAGGAAGTGTAGCGCGGCGCGGTGCAGCACGCGTAGACTGGCGCGCGGCTCCCGCTCCCGGACTCGAACCCACACCGCTCGGGCGCTGCCCGGCCTGACGCGACACTCCACCACGTACCCGCCGAACCTGCCGCAGGGTATAGATGTTAGTGGAAGAATTAATAAAGATGGTCATCTGGCTACGCAGCCTGAGCTCGGTATAACCTAGAAACTCGCACCCTCGGTCGTGAAGTCATTGACATAAGTATTACAGCTACATACCACCGTCCTCAGCATCAGAGCATCAGAATCGGGGACACTCACCGGGCGAGGCAGGCGGCGGGCGGCGCTAGGGCGGCGAGGCGGCCGGCGCGCAGGAGGGCGAGGCGGGCGGCGGGCGGGCACTCACCGGGCGAGGCAGGCGGCGGGCGGCGCTAGGGCGGCGAGGCGGCCGGCGCGCAGGAGGGCGAGGCGGGCGGCGGGCGGGCACTCACCGGGCGAGGCAGGCGGCGGGCGGCGCTAGGGCGGCGAGGCGGCCGGCGCGCAGGAGCGCGAGGCGGGCGGCGAGGGCGCGCGCGTCGTGCAGCGCGTGCGTGGACAGCAGCACGCCGCGCGCCCGGCCGCACGCGCGGATGCCGCGCGCCACGCACGCGCGGGCCGACGGGTCCATGCCGCTGGAAATAACAAACATACGTTTAACAACCAATATTAATTCTAAATTCAAAACCCTAATTTGAACCTGTACCAAACAGATTGACAATGTCGCAACATACCCGAAAGGTTCGAGTCGTCCAAATGTAGAATTCAGAAAGACATCAGTCCCCTAATTCGCGTGACCAAATCGTATCACAATCGTAATTGAATTGCAGGTTTTAGACAGTTCTAGTATGGGCTAAACGTCAAAATCGTCCAATTCAATCACGATCGAACTGCGATTGAAATAGCTGAATAAGGCCCCAGAACGACTTTGCGAATTGACAAATAATGTTTTCGGGTCAACCCAAGAAAAAATAAAGTGGTAACCCAGCGAAAACGAGCTAATCCTATTCACCAAAAAACTGAAGCTGCCCAAACTTAAACTACCTCTCACTTGAACTCTACTTACTCTACTTCCTCTCAAATGAAATTAAATATTTGGGTGTCACACTTGACGATAAATTGCTGTAGGGAAACCATGTCACATGCAATGCAGAGGTCCAATGGGCAAAACATGGGGTCTATCTCCCAAAATCAGACTATGGCTTTATAAAGCATATAGACCTATCATCACGTACGGCGCGATCGTTTGGTGGCCCAAAACCAAACTAATGACAGGGGTCAAAAAATTGAAAAAATTCCAAAGACTTGCATGGAAACTACCCCCACCTTGAGGCACTACTTGGCTTGCCGCCGCTGGACCTTTTCGTGCAGCAGGAGGCACCCATAGCGGCCACAAGACTAAAACACCTGGGCCTGTGGAAAAATCTTGGAAATAATCACAACGACATCTGGTACAGCGGACTGAAATCCACTCCCCTACTAGAAGCACCCTGTGACAAGACACAAAACATATAAGATTCAGAAAACAATCCGGACTCGTCGGGAATACATGAGGTCCAAATCTACACTGATGGTTCCAAAATCAAATCAGGTACAGGCGCCGGAGTCTTCTCGATCGACCTAAACATAAACATATCTACACCGCTGGGGAGAAGATAACACAGTATTCCAATGCGAGTGTATTGCCATAATCCAGGCTGCCACTACCATAAAGAAAAGAAAGGTTCAGCAACCTTTCTTTTCTACGGCATTCGCATACTCTCTGATAGCATGGCGGTTTTCAAAGCCCTGGAGAGCAACATCATCATATCCAGCCTTATTTACGAGTGTCACCTGGCCCTTGAGGACATTGCCGCAAAGAACAGTGTCACTTTACAATGAATCAAAGGACACAGCGGCTCCCTGGGCAATGCCGCAGACCAACTCGCTAAAAGGGGATCAGATCTTGCGGTTTTCGGCCCCAGGCCACACCTGCCTATACCCTTTAACCAATATAGGTCATGGCTGTGACATCAAACCCTAGTCAAACACAACGACCGCAGGGCCAATATCAGCAACTGGAGACAATCCAGAGAGGCTATACCGGCTCTTTCCCCACGTCTGACTCGCAATTTAATCGCCCTAAACAGGAATGACCTTCGAAGAGTGCACAGGGGTAGCCACCCACCGGGCATCTATCCTCGGCACACCGAGTACCCTTTCCCCTGCGAACGTCCTAAAAGACTTCTGTGCTTCTGGAAGCAGTTGAGATAGTTGGACTAACCACACAGATCCGCCCTACTAATAATAGGCCAAGTAGAGCTTAAATGCGGAAAAAGGAACCCGTTACCAATACCTGCGGATCAGATCGTAAGTTGTCGATCCAACATTCGGAACTGATGCAGAATTGCGAACACTAATATATTGAAATGAAGGTTAAGTTTATGGATTATTCGCGTTTATTTTTAGTTAAACTCGACGTTTCTAACATTTTACAGCGTTCAGACAGAGTCTGCCTGTGACCATTCGTCAATTTACAAAGTCGTTCGTGACGTTTCGGTTTTTTGTTTTCCTGTGTTGTTTTGATTTCGGCTGTTTTTGTTTATTAGACAAGAATTTTTAGAATTAACCGTTTCACCCATGACCATTAACGCTGTACAGTGTTTAAAGCGTAGAAATGTAGTAAAGCTTTTCGTCGTTGAAGTTCTAACACCACGTAACTCATTTTTGGCGGTTTTGACACTTTGATGCCATTCGCTAGTAAATCGAAAGACGCGTCGTCTCCCCCAATCAGTTACAAGCTACAACCAATAAAGACCTTCGATATTACGGAAAAGTAACAGTACGGAAGCTACTGTCCTGTGGAAACAGTACGTTAGTCCAGTCCAGTTCCATACGTTGAGCGGTCCCGTCAGCTGCGGTTGGGAATTATTCAAAAAAGTTTTTGTAGAAGTTCCTATAAATGACTTACATGGTGATAGAAGATTTGTAATCCACTCACCTGGTGGGCTCGTCGAGCAGCACGAGCGGCGCGCGGCTGGCGAGCGCGAGCGCGGCGCTCAGCGCGCGCCGGCAGCCGCCGCTCAGCGCGCCCGCGCGCGTCGCGCTGTAGCGGGCCAGCAGCGAGAACGTCTCCAGCGAGCGCGCTATCACCTGATCACAACAATACAATTTTACTAACGGCCATTTCCAATAACCTATCTATCTTCAGTTTTGGCATATCGGAGATAGGAAACAGTTTCTATCTCTGTTTTTGCCGTGCAGAAAAACAACGACAGAAGTTGTTTTCTATCTCCGATATGCCAAACTGAAGATAGATAGTCGCCTTAAGTCTTTTTAAAGTGCGCATATCGAAATATGAAATTCCATGCTTAATTTTATCGACGGAAAACACGTTAAATATTTTTCATTAGGAAAAATTTAAAAATTGATTTCCTACTGTGATGACGTGATTGTTTCCGTATTCGTATACACGGTATATAAAACATCGTATTTTCCTAATTGATTTAAAATAATGAATCAACCTTGGTAGTGATGGAATAACTTATTGATTGATAAATAATAAATAATTGAAAATAAAATGATTAGGCGCCCCTTTAAAATAAAAATCCATGAAAAAAAAACTTTATTAACTTATTAACGAAGTTCACTCGTAAGATCTGTAATGAAGTTTGATAGATTCTTATGACGTAATAACATGACCGACAGTGTTACCACCATGTTACCACAGTTAAAAAACTTAACTTGCGAAACCATTCATTTATTGTGCCAATTTGGATGTGAGTCAAATAGCCTATTATCTATTTAAAGGTAAATAGTCTCACGAATTATGATAGTAGGCATTCTCTCTGCTCGACCAGGATTCGTGAAATAGGATCAAAAATTTGGGAAGGTAAAATACTATTTACCTTTAAATAATTAATTCGACTGCAGTAAATCCTGTGAAGTGTTACGGCTTGAGCAATATAAATAGAAGAATGTGAACAACATCACATACATTGCAGACTAAAGTAAATTAATTTCAATCACTATAAAAAACGAAGATACCTACTACAAACGGGCCAGACCCGAGAAAATATAGAAAAATACTTTTTTTCTACATTGATCCTTCCGGGAATAGAACACAATCGTTTGCAGACACCTTGGAAACCGGTGTCTACGCCACTCCAGCACGGAGGTCATGTCATCATCACGATCACTCCCGTCTCTGGTGATATAACATCAACAAAATGCACACGAAGACAGCAAACTTACCTCTTCCTGCTCGTCGATGCCTCGCAGCTGGCAGTATATTTCTAGTGTTTCTTTCACCGTGAGCAGCGGGTCGACTGCGTCGTTTTGTGGACAGTAACCTACAATTCAATTCATTATTTATTTGTTAATATTTGTAAGAAAGTCGTATTAGTGACACCATTAACTCAAGATCAACTGGACCAATTTTTAGGATTTTTTTGTTTTTGGGGTTTACTTTTTCCGGATTAGGTAGGATAAAAGGTAATAAAAATATGGTATACATCTAAAAACACTCTTCTACCACGAATCGTTACTATACATATATGGAATAATAACGATTGCTGGGTCAGCTAGTTTGATATAAGATATCACAATCGTGTGGGGCCGGCACGTTAAAGAATATCATCACCCCTTTTCTTCTTATAGATGACATAAGAGGCGACTAAAGAACTGCCAGAAGGTGACGGGCAGCAGTGTCTCTCTCCCCGCACCAAGCTGCGATAGTCAGTCCGCCTGCCAAGCGTGGCGATTAAGGCAAAATTCTCCTCTTGGAGAGGTCTGTCTAGATTAAGGCGAAAGCCTCCTCTTGGAGAGGTCTGTGTCCATTAAGGCGAAATCCTCTAAAAAATTTACGTTTTTTTAAATAATATAATTATATCAAAACTAGCTTTTGCCAGCGGCTTCGCTCGCGTTAAATTCGGGATAACAATAAAATTTCACCCCCTCTTTTAGGGGTTGCGGGTGTTTTCAAAAAAAAAAAATGCACGATTTATTTGTTAGTCACAAATAGTCCGCATACAAATTTTTAGCTTTCTACCTTCAAAATTGCGGAATGCTTCATACAAACTTCCACCCCCTATTTTAGGGAAGCGGGGAGTTAAAAAGAGACAAAAGGTAGCCTATGTCACTAACCATCCCTTAAACTATCTCCACTTATATTATAAGACGGACAAACAAACAGACACACACACTTTTCCATTAATAATAGTAAATAGTATGGATTCTGACTATTATGGCTAGCTTGGTGTACTTACTGATATACCCGGGGGGCAGGGGCGAGGGGTACAGAGTGCCGGCGGTGGGCCTCGCCTGCCCCGCGAGCAGCGCGAACGCGGTGGACTTGCCCGCGCCGTTCTCGCCCAGAAGCGCTGTGCACTGCGGAAGTGTGCGCTCAGCTTTATTTGAATGAATGAATTCATTATGGCAAATCAGCATCGCAGCATATACAGGCATCTTTTTACTTACTAGGAATGTCACCGAAATATTTGTAACCAAATGGTCTGTTACTGAATCAAATATTTTTGTATTTTTTTTATTTTTGACCTTTGGCTGTTGCAACCTATGCTGAGTGGGTTTTTTGACGTGATAACGTCTTTAAAATCGTTTTAGTCGGGTGACATGTTCAGAAACATGTGTCACACCAAAACCTCACGAGCGCGATCGCAGGTATAACGAGAGAGAGACGGACCGATCTCCCGTCTCATCTCGAGCGCTGCCAGTCATTCCGTGAAACTTGTCACGCGGAATCCTCACGAGCGGAGGCTGGCATAGCGTTCGAGTGAGTGGACCGATCTTCCGTCTCTCTCACTCTAGCGGCATACAAACGAATGGAGATTTTCTCGTGCGGTTAAGTTTTCGTTGAATGTTTAAGATGTAATTTAAAATTTGAAAAAATTGTTATCTTCATTAATTCCTTACTTCCCAAAAACTTATATCACCAATAAGACGTTATCACGTAAACATCTCGATCGTAAACCTACTTTACAAACAACCAATTTTTTTTTTTTATTGAACTTATTGATTTTTCATTTATAAGATTGAAATGCCAAAGTGCCAAATAATTTTATACTATTCTATTCTAATATGCGTACAATGGTCTGGCTACAACCGATGCACCGCGCCTTGGATGAGGTGTGTAAAGAAAAAAATTAACTCACAAGAGGTACATATGGACGGATAGATCTGAAGATAACGAAGTTCAATATTTCGAAGTTGTAAAAACAACGGCAGGTCAACCTACCCAAAAAGTTAAAGGTTATTGAATTGATTTTCAACTTTAAGTCCAACTAACAGAGATCAATTGAGAAATTTGACGTTCCGTGGTAGGTTGACGTACCTACTGTTGTATGTAAGTACATATTGAACAACTTCGATATAACGGGTGTAAAAAAACGAAACGCAGATCCGAAAACCACGTATTGTCCCCATCGTTAGGATAATTTTTCTCTTTAGGACCATACCTGGGAAACAACTGGTTCCGAAGATATTGAGGGTCAAAGTCACAATTTTGTTTTCTATTTTATTGCAAAAACTGTTGCCAAAGGTTACTTAGAAACTCTTCTTCATACAAACATAGTGGTTGTTTTTGTTATTTTGTTCACAATAAGGCTTTATTAATTACAATACGCAATGTACGGCTCAGCGCGGACGACTTTTGAACTTAGCAGCCATCTCCAGTGCAGCGGCCTACGCTACGACTGCTATACATTGCGCGCTACGAATTATAATATTTTTTTGAGTCCTATAACTAAAAATCATTTCCCAGCTATAATATTTTGTAATATGGCTTGGTTTGCTTTTCAGATTGCGTAACTTCATGGTCTGCGTTTAGTTTTTTTACATCATGTATATATTATATTCATATTGTTGTTCAATACGGGTTATGAAAGCACAAATGATAATTAATTTTACTTATATTGGTTAATATAATGAATCTTTTTTTCCCTTGGTCATCGCATCACGCGTGAACGGCTGGACCGATTTCGCTAATTCTTTTTTTGTTCTGTTTGTTATTGTCAGGAGACTGTTCTTATACAAGAAATTAGATAATTTAAGAAAACTTAATCACCATACTAAATTATTTGTAATGTAACCTTATTTTTCATTTAAACTTTTTTAATGAATGGCGTTTTGACATAACATTGACAGAATGTGTGCTGCTAATATATAGCATAATAATAATAAACAATAGGTAACATTTGTTTTATTAAACCATTTCGTCATCAATATTCATAGTTAAGACGGGACAACGTCTGCCGGGTCCGCTAGTTGGTTATAAGTAAAATTAATTATAGGATTATAACGAGCGATGACAGAGGAATGACGGCACGCAGCTGCTCTTTCCCCTTGCCTCACCTGGCCCTGCGGGATGCCCAGCGTGAGGTCCCGCAGCGCGACGCGCGGCCGCCCACGCGTGGGGTACACCTTGCCCAGCCCCACGCACGCCGCCACGTCCTGCGCGCCCGCCGCCACGCTGCGGAGCGAGCCCTTCTTGCCTTCTGTGTCCACGAAACCTGAACAGCGAATACAAACTGCATTTATCTGCTTTCAACTCCTGGTTATAAGTTAGAGCGAAGTCCACCAATCAGCAGTGGTAGTCGGGGCTAGTGGCCAGGGTGATAAATTTTCTAGGGCGTCAAAATATGGAAAATTATAATGCTTTTTTAACAATTTCATAAAAATTGCTCAATCGTCAATATCATTACCAGCTTATATCATTCCTGCTGGTCATAGCAGTCTCCAAAAAAATAAATGTTTTAGTAGTCACGCTTGACAAAATCGAGTCCGCTAAATAAAAAATAATAATTAGTAGAATTAGGGCGGATTCGACCAAACTGGGGTAACTTTTTACTCGAGAGTAAACTACTGCTTATCCTAACCCCCATATTTATAAAGACGTAATTACTTATTGCTTAAGAAAATCATAACTTAAAGTGAAAGTAATTGGTCACCATTACTAGTCATATTATTTGGCTGAAAATGCTAACTTTTGGTAGTTATAACTTCTAGTAATTTCTTGATTAAGGCATACACATTGTCTCTCAAGTTATTACTTTTACTTATTTATAAATACGGGGGTAAAAGTAAGCTGCTTTTGCATTTTACCTACTACTAACCCAAGAATTAGGTAACTATACGCGAGTAAATATTAACACGGGCGATTTTGGCGGAGTAAAAGGATGAACCGAGAGTAACAGCTGTCAGACAGAGCAATAGTGTCACTGACTTGTGAAATTATCACGATTGTGTTTGTTTATTTGTAAAGTGATAAATAAATATTATCAATACCGCGGCAAGATGGAACGATTGAGAAATATGATTGAAGAATCCGACAGTGATGATGAATATGTGCCAAGACGTTTTCTTATTTTCCACCACACCAGAAACAAGATTATATCAAGCTGTCGGCATTTGTCATTTTACTGTATTATCCTACAAAATTGAATTATTACGGCAGTTCAAGTCAAGCTAAAAGAAACACTAGTACATTGATTTTTGTCGGTTTATACATTTGGTCATCATTCATTCTCAAACCACAGAGTAACAATACCGAGTTTAACGTACCTACTCCTCGGTTACGTTGGAAAAACGTAAAGGAAGATATTCAAGGTTAAATTCAAGGAGTAAAATTATTCCCATAATAGTAACACTCGTGTAACTTTGTGTTTGGTCGAATCAGGCTTTAATATCGTATATTAACCCTTAACTACCTACCACCTATTATTGTCACACAACCGCCTATCATACGTCTGTGGGACCCGAGAATAATAAAAAATATGTTTACTATAAACATTAAGGGAGGGAATCAATATGAATAAAAATTCTGTTTTTAACATTACTAACCTCTTTATTTAAAAAAAGAGGAACATGAAAATTAAGAATACTTTCATAATAACTTCGAATAATTGGCCTAATCTCTTGTTTTTGGCTTTCTTACTAACACTTAGGGGAAATGAGATCTAAAAAAAAATTAAGGAATAGGAAATTATTCTTATATTTTATCTATATAATTCAATCAACAAGAAACTTAAAAAAATATATATATTACTTATTATAATAAATTGCGGGCTCTAAACTTAGAGCTTTTCACGACAGCAAAGACAGAATATCTTGTTCGAGCATTCTAGGCAAATTGGCGCTTTGCATTCGAAACACATGTATTTGTGTTTTGCGTTTGTTTTTATATTCGCAAGTGGAACAGTTTTTAAGAACCGCCAATCGCTCTTCACATAGTTTATTTGTAATACAGTTGGCCCTTCACATTTGGAATCAGAAGCGCCACTTTCTTCCAGTACACTATTAATTTCGACCTGTTCTACATTGCTGCAGTCGTCGTTTGCATTCTGCATTCGTATATCATTGTCTGATAAATCTTGTTCTAACCAGCACTCAATTACAGCTTCACTAAGAGCCATTATAATTAAAACAATAAAAAAATAATAATAACGTTACCTCCTAACAGGGGTCTCTCAGACCCACGCTGGTATTAATTTACTCACCTGAGGTAAATGCGCGCACGTCTTTCCTTGACGAGCCATTGTTCAGTACTGAGGGACGTGGGGAAAAGGTACGGAATCGAACGAGTCGATGCAACTCTCCGGCGCAAAAATATTCACAATTATTATGTCAACAAGATCTGTGAGACGTATGGTAGGCGGTTAAGGGTTAAGAGAACTACTAGAGCTAAGTGCTGCACCCAATTAATTTTATCTTATTACCTACTTACTTCTTAATAAATCAATTCTCAAAAAACTAAGGTAATAGTGTAACTGTTTTTTTGAGAATTGGTTTTGTTTAGAAGTAATAATGAAATCAATTAGGGGCAGCACATAGCTCTAGTAGTCCCCTTAACAAGACCTAATGTAACACATACGAAAAAATAATACAGATAAATGATTTGATGAAATGTCTTTTCGAGTGTTAGTTACCAGCGTTGATGTTGCCTATAGTATGTAATCGAAGAGGCATCTCTGAGCTCTGGGCTACACATTCGAGGACCCGCTTCCTCTCCGCAGCCACGTCCAGGTCTTCCAGCTCACCTGGATTCTTCTCGGGAATAGTTTCCGATTGGAACCTGTAAGAGAATTAAATGTATTCAGTCTATGTAAAATGTAGATTTCAAGTCCCTTGTTTGATATTTTACATTTCTGATTTTATTTGGTTATGGCAAAATCATACTAAGTCCTATCTTGTTCTTATGTTGTCTTAATAAAACACGCCTTAAATAATTTAATTCAAATTAACAATTTTATAACTCACTTGAAAAGCAGAAAATCAAAGTACTGGCACTCGATCGCCAGGTTGAGCAGGAACAGAATAGAACCGACAACCAGCAGGTACAGGTAGTGGGCCACCATCAGGTCGGAGGCGAGCGGGTCCTTGTACGTATCCATACCGAAGCGGCTCAGCACCTGACGATGACAATGATGCGATTATTTCGCATGATATACTACAATTTCTTATAACCCCGTCGGTCTAGTGGTTGAACTCCCGGGCCAAGGTCTCGGGGTCCTGAGTTCGATCCCCAGGTCGCGAGTTTTCGAACATTGCTCGGGTTTGTAATCTTTAACCCGCATTTGGCAAGTGTGGTGATTGCTGTTATGGTAACTTGTATTCAATGATGTTCATATGTTGGCCTGCAGTGGAATCATATTATAAGTCGTTACTTTTTTACAAAATATATAAGTCCCACAAGCTTTTCGCCTTCCTACTGTCTATGTATTATTATGGTCCTTAAAATATAGCTTGATTAGAATTACAGTTCTCACTGAAATAGACGACTTAACTTTGTACCAGCGTCACACAAGTGAATCACATTTGCGATCGAAAAAATATTGGTAACTAAGAATATATTTTTATACATTGCTGTACATATTAATCAATTTAATTATATAAAATACATATTCAAAGTTAAAAACATTAAAATAATTCAGTCACAAAAATAACACCTAACTTTAAAAGACGTCTTTACAAGGTTACGTAATTTTTCATAATCGCTAGTGATGACGTAAAATGGACAAATCGAAATCGACAGACTAACAACAAGTATTTCAAAATCGAAGTAATGTAACATAAATGTTACAAATGAGCATTTGTTGATGCTTAGAACATCAAATTGCAATATTAACAGTTAACGAAAAATTTTTAAATTTATTAGATTCTATATGCGATACAAAAAAACCAATTGATTTTCATGATTTTTCCAATTATTCTGATAATGATCACGATACTGTCTTACTGTTAAATCTTAATACATATATCTGATTTTTGTTTTATTTTATTAGCCATAACTGTTTTTTTTTTCGTTTGATCAGTCGAGTCAGCCCATAGATTTAATATACTGCTGTTAGATTGGCAATGAAAAGAGACAGAATATCACAAGGCCGTTCACGTACACGCTAAGAACCCGTAGTGTTTTTCAGAGTTCTGAGGTCTGTCACGCGCAACACAATATTCCCTTTAGTTTTACTAGTTTCATTTTTATTATTGTAAAAAAGTGTCGATTTGATGTATTTTCATTATGGTTACATGTTCAGTACCTGGAAGTAACTCATCTAAAAAAGGGAACCAACATAATTGTACATTTCACACGTCAACATACAATCGCGATTATCAGCAGCAAAATGCAATGTTTCAGAGCTTTGACTAAAATGTTGTATACTAATTGATAGGGCATTTCATCAGAACAAGGATTTAAATTCATATGAATTCAATTAAAAATAATATCAAATACGTGAATTTCAGCAATTACTAACGTCACTTTTGTATTTTAGTGATTGACGTTGTCGATGATATCTTATCGACATTTCATTAGCTGACATATTTTACATTGTAAACTGCATACAGCCTAAATTGTTGAAATACGTTAGAAATGGTTGAAATTGCCTAATAGAAAAGAATGTTCGCCCAATAAATTATATTTAAATATTCGATTTTGAATATTCGAGCATTTGCAGTTTACATTTGGACCCTTAGTGTTTTTAACACAGAGGCGTTCAGCCTTTAAAATTACGCTCCGGATCAATCTCCATATTGTTCAAGCCCCCATCAATCCCCATTAGTTAAACATAAAATATATGTATATTTAGTGTACGTTTGTAATGTGTAATTGAAAAATAAATATCAGTTTTATTTCAACTTTGGCGATCGCGATCGCAAAATGAGGCAAAATTGTTAAATACTGGCAAGTAAAGCCTACGATATTTTGTACAATAAATTGATTTTGTTCGGGGATAAGTAATAAAAAACATATCTAGGTATTTACTTGCAGTTTTTTGGCGTTCTTTTAATAATACTAAAAAATAAGTCACCTGCATCAACGTAAACTGTGTCGATGGAATCGATATCGATGCAAGCAGACAATGAGTACCTGCACTATTTATCTCACGCACATGCTCACTTTATGCACACTAGCGTAACCTAGTTTTGGTCTCGTTTTCAGGATTCAATTGCCAATCTATCATCTATATTAAATCTATGAGTCAGCCTATCACATAGTCACCTCAGTTTGACAGGTGTCATTCTAATCAAGCTATATCTTAAGGACTATAAATGACACTAATTGAGCACTATCACAAATGTATTCACAGTTAATAAGCAATTGCAGTATTATACCTGAGCCTGGATAGTGTTCTTGGCGACCTCGAGCAGCCCGTCGCCGAGCACGAACTGCGGCGACAGCATGAACACCTTGTGCAGCACCCACCGCGCGTTGTCGGTCCTCTGCAACGAATCATTTAAATAAATAAATAATGTAGACAAAATCACGTACATTGTTCTCATCCCAATTTGAATAACTATTTAAAGTACTCGTTTTTTGGAAACCAGAAACAATGAGGGTACCTCAAACACCCAGACCCGAGAAAATGTAGAAACAAAATTTTTTTTCTACATTGACCCGTCCGGCAATCGAACCCGGGACCTTGAAAACCTGTCTGTAGGTACGCCACTCCGGCACAGAGGTCGTCATCATCATTTATATTTTTAATAAATGTGAACAACTTATTAAATGCAACTTCTTGAATAAAAATAGCTACCCAGACATCTTGTGTGCTGACGAATTTATTCAAAGCTTTGCGCTTCATCAATGTTTTTGGATTAATACTCACCCACCTCCAACTTTTTTAAAAATATTTATATATATATACTTTATTTGATATTTTAGCAACTCAATTGCACTTATAATATCAGTATATAAACTTGAAAAATTTTGTCTCAGGCGGGACTCGAACTCGCATCTCCTGCGAGGAGATGCGGGTTAGAGTCCCGCCTAAAACAAAAAAAAAATTCAAGTTTATATACTGATATTTTTATATATATTTTACGATCGGTTGCTAATAACCGAAATTTTAATCGCCATCAAAATTTTAATATAACAATCCACGAGGCAAAAAACAAGTGACGTATTTTTTCTGTTGGTATACCTAGTACAAAAATGACAAGTTAAAGCACCTAGAAAATAGAAAATTTTTGGATGCGGCCTACTCGCAACCCTTTTTACGCGGTGCGCATCTCATTCATACATAAGTTCTCGATTTTCCCTTCATACCTTCACCGGTTTTATTAGGACCGTTTAAAATTGAAAATATTTTAGGGTAAAACTTGACCAACATTGTTTATTTCATAAAAGGACTATTAAATATTAGAACAGCAGATGTGGGTGTTTTTGTCTGAGCCCACGTCAATGGGGGCTATCGCTAGTGAATTTGCCACTAGAGGCGCTAGTGTCGAGTGAGGTCCATTATCATTTACTTTGTACTGGTTTTAGCGGAATTTGTTGCATAAATTATAATTTCTTTAATTTACCTGCTGGAAGTGATCTCCTTCGTAAAATATCGTAAATATAGATTATTTGGCGATTAATGTGAACGCTTTAAAAGCGGAATTAAGAAAAAGCGCAAAAATAGGCGGCCTCAAGAGCAACTATATCAGAAGTTAGTTTGTTGATATCAAGATAGTTATTTATAAACAATATAACCTTAATTAGATTCAAGATATAATACTTTGTTTCGGCGCCAATCGCCTTTGACAGCTATACCTCCGGACCTCAGTTTACAGTGGCGCCAACTGGTGAGCAAAGAAACGGTAGTCCCCATTGCAGCCAAGCTAATTTGTGACATGCTGATCAGTCGTCAAAGATACGGATCTATCTGATTTATAGTTAAGTTTATTATTTAGTAGGATTATTTTTTAACAATTTCTTTGTTTATGTTTCCTTTATTTAGAATAACACATTATTTAGGGTACGATGGGACTGACATAACCTGTGGTTAAAGTCTCAAATTAAAAGGTGAGAACAAAAAGGGCTCTAAATACGTTACCTACTTAAATCCTATAAAAAATGTTGACGGCGATGAAAAACTCATTCTGTATGTATTAATTTATGTATGTTGACCCTGATAATAAGGTTTCAACTAGTTTTCGGGTCAGGGAACACCCTTTTGTATCTCGTACTATGTAAAGTAAAACCCCTGAAATAATTTATGTCTATGTTTTGTGTATTTTTAGGTTCTTTTTTTTTTAATTCAATGGGCTTGCTCTTGACTACATGCTTAACAAGTTAAGAAGAAGCCTAAGATGGAGCGAGCTTACCCAGAAGCAGCCTATTCACTCTTGCTTTAAAAATTTGGGGGTTATAGTTTTTCGGGAAAACAGACGCAGGCAGGGCATTCCACTCCTTGGCGGTGCGCATCACAAAGGATGAGGAAAAGCGCTTGGTACGCGATCGCGGTATATCAACCAGGAAGGGGTGATAACCCGCAGTGCACCTAGATTCCCGAAGATAGAAAGGGGAAGGCGGAATGAGCTCATGCAGCTCAAGAGCACACTCTCCGAAGTACAACCTGTAAAAGACCGACAGGCAAGCAACTCTGCGACGGTGGCCCAGACTATGAAGCTTAGTTTTCACCGGCTCATCGTCTCCGATAATCTTTCTGGCTCTGCGTTCTACCGAGTCTAGTGCAGCCAGTTCGAATTAAATGATTGTTATTATTATTATGTGCTCACGTCAGAGTCGGAGATGACGTCGAGGATCAGGAGTACAGTGAGGCCGCCGAGCCCGAGGAAGGCGTTGGCGCAGAACAGCACCATGTTGGCCACGCTCGCCTCGCGGAACAGCTTCCCCAGCGCCTGCATCATGCTGCCGCAAGCGAAGCTGGAGACAAGAACCATAGCTTGGATGTGTGGTGCGAGAAATAAATAAAAGATGGCGCCACTTTGTATGCTAAAGAGCAGAACCTTAGATGGCTTTTTATGATATTTTAACAACTTAATTGCAGTTATGATATTATTATCAGTATTTGAAAAAATATGTCTCGGGCCGGAATCGATCCCGCATCTTTATGCATACCTTAAGTATAGTATTTAAATAGCCGTTTCATTTTAACTGAATGCCAAACATCTGTAAAGATGTTTCTTTCGGGTGTTCAGGTGTAAGATTGCAAAAATTCCTAAATTATGAAGCTACGCTGGCTTACAGCGACAAGAATATGCTAGAAAATCGACGCCGGTGACGTAGTTCTCGGTGGCTAAATTGGTAAAGCGCCGCGCCCGGTATGCATCGAGATGCGGGTTCGAATCCAGCTTGAGACATAATTTTTTAAGTTTTAATACTTAGGCCTGAGGTCACCAACAGACGTTTAAGTTTAAACAGCGTTTAAACAGCGTTTAAAATATTTGACATATTTTGTATGGGAATTGGGTCTTTGTCTGTCTGAACGGCGAGGAGAACATAGTAGATGGCGCCACTTTGTATGTGACGGGACATACAAAGTGGCGCCATCTATTAGTCTAGTCGTTTAACCTAGGCGTAGTATTCATATTTTTTCAACTAGCTGTGCGTACGACATACTGCCAGAAGAAGATGGGAAGATGGACAACAGCGTCTTCTCTCTACCACTGGCCAAACTGCGATTGCCAACCCGCCTGCCAAGCGTGGCGATTATGGCAAAATCCTTTATTTGCAAAGGCCTGGGTACAGCAGTGGATTGAAATAGGCTAGTGATTATGACTATAAATGCAGTAACTGTTAGGCGTTGTTTCAAAATGTGACAAATCTTACCCATAGAGAATAATAAGTATGCAAATGGCGGGCAAGTTGTTTCTCTCAACGAAGACGGGGAAGTGGAACGCTTCCATCAGTAGCGCTGTTATCACCATGTTGATCAGAATTATCTGTAAATTAAAAAATAAAGTTAAATACTGCTGAAGGTAAGTACCTGTACCCTTTAAGTGGGTATACTACTCGTATTTGGTGTAATGGTAGGAGTTCATCTACTACGAAAGGGTCTTAGCTTCAATTTCTGGTCGGGTCAATATCTAGGAAACGATATTTTTTAAATTGGTCTGGGTCTAGGAGTGGTAGAGGGTTGTAGTTGTGCTTTGTGAGGCACGCGTTAGGCTGTCAAGTATCTGCTTGTCTCTTGAATTTGTTAAAACAAGTAGCGTTAGAGGCCTGTCATGGCAGCCGTTGCTAAGTGAACACGGTGAAGTGATGTAGATAGCATACATTTTGTACATAATACACCAAAATTTCGAATTGCATTGTTGATTATTGTATAGTAAAAAAGCAACGACGATTGTTCAGCGGCCGAATGGATCAAGACTTTTTTCTTGTCAGAACCGGCAAAGGTCGGACATTATGCTTGCATGTCATCAGTTCTATTTTTTATTGGCTAAAGTCTGATACCATGCTGCCAAGTGAGAAGTATACTTGAACTCCTCTTTTTTTGTCACGTTTATACGTGACAACGTATGTAAAACCATAGATTTAATATACTACTGTTAGATTGGCAATGAAAAGAGACAGAATATAATGCAGCTATATGATAGAACGAGATAGATCACAAGGCCGTTCACGTACACGCTAAGAACCCGTAGTGTTTTCCAGAGTTCTGACGTCTGTCACGCGCAACACAATATTCCCTTTAGTTTTACTAGTTTCATTTTTATTATTGTAAAAAAGTGTCGAGTTGATGTATTTTCATTATGGTTACATGTTCAGTACCTGGAAGTAACTCATCTAAAAAAGGGAACCAACATAATTGTACATTTCACACGTCAACACACAATCGCGATTATCAGCAGCAAAATGCAATGTTTCAGAGCTTTGACTAAAATTTTGTATACTAATTGATAGGGCATTTCATCAGAACAAGGATTTAAATTCATATGAATTCAATTAAAAATAATATCAAATACGTGAATTTCAGCAATTACTAACGTCACTTTTGTATTTTAGTGATTGACGTTGTCGATGATATCTTATCGACATTTCATTAGCTGACATATTTCACATTGTAAACTGCATACAGCCTAAATTGTTGAAATATGTTAGAAATGGTTGAAATTGCCTAATAGAAAAGAATGTTCGCCCAATAAATATTCGAGCATTTGCAGTTTACATTTGGACTAAGTGTTTTTAACACAGAGGCGTTCAGGCTGTAAAATTACGCTCTGGATCAATCTCCATATTATTCAAGCCCCAACCAATCCCCATTAGTTAAACATTAAATATATATATGTAAATTTAGTGTACGTTTGTAATGTGTACTTAAAAATAAATATCAGTTTTATTTCAACTTTGACGATCGCGATCGCAAAATGAGGCAAAATTGTTAAATACTGGCAAGTAAAACCAACGATATTTTTTACAATAAATTTATTTTGTTCGGGGATAAGTAATTATAGAATAAAAAACATATCTAGGTATTTACTTGCAGTTTTCTGGCGTTCTTTTAATAATCCTAAAAATTAAGTCACCTTAGTCAACGTAAACTGTGTCGATGGAATCGATATCAAAAGCCAGCAGACAATGCAGTACCTGCACTATTTATCTCACGCACATGCTCACTTTATGCACACTAGCGTAACCTAGTTTTGGTCTCGTTTTCAGGATTCAATTGCCAATCTATTATCTATATTAAATCTATGTGTAAAACAGTAGGTAACGGATTTATATTAGTCTGAGCTTAGAGAACGCCCTGTCGGTCTAGTGGTTTAAATACCGGGCCAAGATCTCGGGGTCCCAGGTTCGATCGGGCAACAAAATGTTCGAATTTCCGAACGTTGCTCGGGTTTCTGATCACCAACCCGCATTTGGCAAGCGTGGTGATCATGCCAGTTCTCATCATTGCAGTTGTAACTCGAATTCAATTCAAGGCCTTTTCCCTGCAGCGGGATGATTATAGGCTGTTACTTTTAGAGAACAGGTTGTGCGGTGCTCATTAGCATGTATAGTGTGTACTCAAGTGGAGCGAGCTACTGACCAGCGCGTCCCAGGCGAGCGCGGCGGCGCAGTGCACGAGCGGCGGCGCGCCCGCTAGTGCTCGCATGTATAGTGTGTACTCAAGTGGAGCGAGCTACTGACCAGCGCGTCCCAGGCGAGCGCGGCGGCGCAGTGCACGAGCGGCGGCGCGCCCGCTAGTGCTCGCATGTATAGTGTGTACTCAAGTGGAGCGAGCTACTGACCAGCGCGTCCCAGGCGAGCGCGGCGGCGCAGTGCACGAGCGGCGGCGCGCCCGCTAGTGCTCGCATGTATAGTGTGTACTCAAGTGGAGCGAGCTACTGACCAGCGCGTCCCAGGCGAGCGCGGCGGCGCAGTGCACGAGCGGCGGCGCGCCCGCTAGTGCTCGCATGTATAGTGTGTACTCAAGTGGAGCGAGCTACTGACCAGCGCGTCCCAGGCGAGCGCGGCGGCGCAGTGCACGAGCGGCGGCGCGCCCGCTAGTGCTCGCATGTATAGTGTGTACTCAAGTGGAGCGAGCTACTGACCAGCGCGTCCCAGGCGAGCGCGGCGGCGCAGTGCACGAGCGGCGGCGCGCCCGCTAGTGCTCGCATGTATAGTGTGTACTCAAGTGGAGCGAGCTACTGACCAGCGCGTCCCAGGCGAGCGCGGCGGCGCAGTGCACGAGCGGCGGCGCGCCCGCTAGTGCTCGCATGTATAGTGTGTACTCAAGTGGAGCGAGCTACTGACCAGCGCGTCCCAGGCGAGCGCGGCGGCGCAGTGCACGAGCGGCGGCGCGCCCGCTAGTGCTCGCATGTATAGTGTGTACTCAAGTGGAGCGAGCTACTGACCAGCGCGTCCCAGGCGAGCGCGGCGGCGCAGTGCACGAGCGGCGGCGCGCCCGCTAGTGCTCGCATGTATAGTGTGTACTCAAGTGGAGCGAGCTACTGACCAGCGCGTCCCAGGCGAGCGCGGCGGCGCAGTGCACGAGCGGCGGCGCGCCCGCTAGTGCTCGCATGTATAGTGTGTACTCAAGTGGAGCGAGCTACTGACCAGCGCGTCCCAGGCGAGCGCGGCGGCGCAGTGCACGAGCGGCGGCGCGCCCGCTAGTGCTCGCATGTATAGTGTGTACTCAAGTGGAGCGAGCTACTGACCAGCGCGTCCCAGGCGAGCGCGGCGGCGCAGTGCACGAGCGGCGGCGCGCCCGCTAGTGCTCGCATGTATAGTGTGTACTCAAGTGGAGCGAGCTACTGACCAGCGCGTCCCAGGCGAGCGCGGCGGCGCAGTGCACGAGCGGCGGCGCGCCCGCTAGTGCTCGCATGTATAGTGTGTACTCAAGTGGAGCGAGCTACTGACCAGCGCGTCCCAGGCGAGCGCGGCGGCGCAGTGCACGAGCGGCGGCGCGCCCGCTAGTGCTCGCATGTATAGTGTGTACTCAAGTGGAGCGAGCTACTGACCAGCGCGTCCCAGGCGAGCGCGGCGGCGCAGTGCACGAGCGGCGGCGCGCCCGCTAGTGCTCGCATGTATAGTGTGTACTCAAGTGGAGCGAGCTACTGACCAGCGCGTCCCAGGCGAGCGCGGCGGCGCAGTGCACGAGCGGCGGCGCGCCCGCTAGTGCTCGCATGTATAGTGTGTACTCAAGTGGAGCGCGCTACTGACCAGCGCGTCCCAGGCGAGCGCGGCGGCGCAGTGCACGAGCGGCGGCGCGCCCGCTAGTGCTCGCATGTATAGTGTGTACTCAAGTGGAGCGAGCTACTGACCAGCGCGTCCCAGGCGAGCGCGGCGGCGCAGTGCACGAGCGGCGGCGCGCCCGCTAGTGCTCGCATGTATAGTGTGTACTCAAGTGGAGCGCGCTACTGACCAGCGCGTCCCAGGCGAGCGCGGCGGCGCAGTGCACGAGCGGCGGCGCGCCCGCTAGTGCTCGCATGTATAGTGTGTACTCAAGTGGAGCGCGCTACTGACCAGCGCGTCCCAGGCGAGCGCGGCGGCGCAGTGCACGAGCGGCGGCGCGCCCGCTAGTGCTCGCATGTATAGTGTGTACTCAAGTGGAGCGAGCTACTGACCAGCGCGTCCCAGGCGAGCGCGGCGGCGCAGTGCACGAGCGGCGGCGCGCCCGCTAGTGCTCGCATGTATAGTGTGTACTCAAGTGGAGCGCGCTACTGACCAGCGCGTCCCAGGCGAGCGCGGCGGCGCAGTGCACGAGCGGCGGCGCGCCCGCTAGTGCTCGCATGTATAGTGTGTACTCAAGTGGAGCGAGCTACTGACCAGCGCGTCCCAGGCGAGCGCGGCGGCGCAGTGCACGAGCGGCGGCGCGCCCGCTAGTGCTCGCATGTATAGTGTGTACTCAAGTGGAGCGAGCTACTGACCAGCGCGTCCCAGGCGAGCGCGGCGGCGCAGTGCACGAGCGGCGGCGCGCCCGCTAGTGCTCGCATGTATAGTGTGTACTCAAGTGGAGCGAGCTACTGACCAGCGCGTCCCAGGCGAGCGCGGCGGCGCAGTGCACGAGCGGCGGCGCGCCCGCTAGTGCTCGCATGTATAGTGTGTACTCAAGTGGAGCGAGCTACTGACCAGCGCGTCCCAGGCGAGCGCGGCGGCGCAGTGCACGAGCGGCGGCGCGCCCGCTAGTGCTCGCATGTATAGTGTGTACTCAAGTGGAGCGAGCTACTGACCAGCGCGTCCCAGGCGAGCGCGGCGGCGCAGTGCACGAGCGGCGGCGCGCCCGCTAGTGCTCGCATGTATAGTGTGTACTCAAGTGGAGCGAGCTACTGACCAGCGCGTCCCAGGCGAGCGCGGCGGCGCAGTGCACGAGCGGCGGCGCGCCCGCTAGTGCTCGCATGTATAGTGTGTACTCAAGTGGAGCGAGCTACTGACCAGCGCGTCCCAGGCGAGCGCGGCGGCGCAGTGCACGAGCGGCGGCGCGCCCGCTAGTGCTCGCATGTATAGTGTGTACTCAAGTGGAGCGAGCTACTGACCAGCGCGTCCCAGGCGAGCGCGGCGGCGCAGTGCACGAGCGGCGGCGCGCCCGCTAGTGCTCGCATGTATAGTGTGTACTCAAGTGGAGCGAGCTACTGACCAGCGCGTCCCAGGCGAGCGCGGCGGCGCAGTGCACGAGCGGCGGCGCGCCCGCTAGTGCTCGCATGTATAGTGTGTACTCAAGTGGAGCGAGCTACTGACCAGCGCGTCCCAGGCGAGCGCGGCGGCGCAGTGCACGAGCGGCGGCGCGCCCGCTAGTGCTCGCATGTATAGTGTGTACTCAAGTGGAGCGAGCTACTGACCAGCGCGTCCCAGGCGAGCGCGGCGGCGCAGTGCACGAGCGGCGGCGCGCCCGCCAGCCGCTGCAGGCGCACCTCGCCCCGCGCCCGCGCGCCCACCGCGTACACGGCGGCGCCCGCGCTGACCAACGCGTACGCCAGCACCACCAGACCAGAGATGCCCGCGTCGGCCACGTGCTGGTATCTGGATACGAGTATTATTATCAAAGAAAAGAAGACAACCTAGTATGCTGCCTTGAGGAATCGAATGTTCTATGTTTAGCTTGTCAGACCTTACATTTTTCAAATTATCATTACTGTCATCATAATTATTCATGTGATGTTGTTATAATATAGTAGTCTAAGATCCCACCATACAACGACCTTCACCGAGCTGGTTATTGAATAAAATGTATTTTTTATAAAATTAAATATGCCAATAAATATATTGCAAATGGGTTGACTAAAAAAATTCAGTCCAGAGTATGATTAATTAACAACTTTTTTTTTAAATTTTAATTTAATTTTTTTTACTGGTTTGGTTAATAGACAAATTTCATACCAATCGAAAATATGAAGCCCAAAGAATATGCAAACGTTTGGTTGACTATTTTTTTCCCGTCACAACTCTTGAGGTGGCAGGTATAAACAGGTAAATCGAACTAGTAACTTGCACCGGTCTGGTTAATTAAATAAAGTTAAATACAAATAAATATTATTCATTTATGGACATAGTGGTATACGGTTAAATGCAAAATGAAAGTCATGAAATTCGGTTGTCAAATTTTAAAAATTCTATTCTGGACTGAAATTTTTTAGGCAACCCATTTCCAATATATTTTTTGGCATATTTAATTGTTTACAAAACACTTTTAATCCAATAAACAGCTCGGTGAAGGTCGTTGTATGGTAAGATCTTAGACTATAGGTATTAGTCAAATATAATAAATAAATAAATAATTTATTTGCAAGAATATCGTTTACTATTATTATTGTAAAAGAGAGACGTTGGAATAGGACAACCAGTCTAAAATTAATCGTGCTACGTGTGTGTTTTTTGTTTTGATTTTGATCCGAAATCTCAGCTGCTATTGTTTTTTAGCAACTTTTTGGACAGGGGCAGGGTCGTTTCCGCCACGGTGATACATGTTAAGGTTTTGTAGTACCTACCTAAGATAACGTGTATTTTTTATACACACTAAGTAGGGATATCTAAAAAACATCTTTCACATGCGGCTAGGACAAGCATGATCTGACCGTAAAATAATATAAAGTGCTCAGCGTTATCAGTTTTACGCACTTTCGCAACTTTATAAAAAATAATGAGTGTCAAACGAAGCCGCTGAAAGCAGGTAGCACTGGACCGATCGTTGTGGAGATCCTTAAGAAGTAGGTATCGTTTAGCAGAAATGTTGATCCATTTTTACCTAGTTATTGTTAAAATATGTACTTACACAGTGTCCTTACTGATCTGTTCCTTGGATATCTTCATGGGGTGCGAGTAGGTGGTGATGTTCGCTTCCCTGTTGTTGGTCGCCGCCCGCAAGATGGCGCTGTTCAACTCGCTGATGAAAGCGGGCAGGGCGTGATGACCCTTGTTGTTGTACCACGCTATCAGGTTCGTGATGTTGTTAGCTATGGATGCTGTGAAGCCACCATATCTGTATGGAATGGTCAAGTCAGGCATCATTCTTATAAAACAGTGCCCTGTCAAGGTCTCAAGGGCCCCATTATCCTAAGGTTCTTATGAAGTCACAGGAAATAACTAGTTAATTCCGAAAAAGGACGAATCAAATATTTACGTTTCGGAATGTTTTTTCTGATGACCATATCTTATTGTACAAATACTAAATAAATATTTAGGACATGCCTCACTGGGCCACACAGAGCCATCTAGTCCCAAATTAAGCTACTATTAAGTACCCTGTCGTATGGGGTACTAGACAACCGATAATCTTACTTATATACTGTTTTTTATAAATATATACTTATAATATATAGAGAACACCCAGACCAGTACAAACAGACATGTTCATGCACACAAATATATGTACTGTGCGGGGATCGAAACCGCGACCCATGGCTCAGAAGCAGCGTTTACTACCGCTGATCCAAATGGTCGTCTCGTATTTTGTTTTAAATTTTAAATAGAAAATAGAAAAATGTATATGTATTACCTAGTTACTTAACTAAGAAAAATGAATTATAAAAAACACAGACAGAAAGAACTCGATTATTTGTGAAGACAGAGAGTGAGATCCCTCTCAATTTCTTTCTCCCTGATTCTCTGATTCTAAATTAATGAATATCGAATAAAGAAAACAGGTGTATATTAGGTACTAAAGAAAAACCAACATACCTCCTCTGGACATACTGCTGTTGCGAGTTGACAATCCACATATTCAGTGTGGCCGCGTCTGGCAGAAGCAACGTGTCCGCGACTGGCGTCGTCGCCGCATCGCACACTTGCTTGCTATCACTACAGCTACACAGCGGCGTATCCTGTGCGACGAACAGCAGACTTAGACAAGTTGCTTTTAAGGTGCTCCCTCACCAGGAGCATTCGCGTGTAATGTAACATTACAGATGCGACTTTGAGCATCACAATACAATAATACCTCCCTGACTGACGAGCATTCGTGTGTAATGTAACCATAGATTTAATATACTGCTGTTAGATTGGCAATGAAAAGAGACAGAATATAATGCAGCTATATGATAGAACGAGATAGATCACAAGGCCGTTCACGTACACGCTAAGAACCCGTAGTGTTTTTCTGAGTTCTGACGTCTGTCACGCGCAACACAATATTCCCTTTAGTTTTACTAGGTACATTTTTATTCCTGTAAAAAAGTGTCAAGTTGATATATTTTCAATATGGTTACATGTTCAGTACCTGGCTGAAACTCATCGAAAAAAGGGAACCAACATAGTTGTACATTTCACACGTCAACACACAATCGCGATTATCAGCAGAACAATGCAATGTTTCAGAGCTTTGACTAAAATTTTGTATACTAATTGATTTCATCAGAACAAGGATTTAAATTCATATGAATTCAATTAAAAATAATATCAAATACGTGAATTTCAGCAATTACTAACGTCACTTTTGTATTTTAGTGATTGACGTTGTCGATGATATCTTATCGACATTTCATTAGCTGACATATTTCACATTGTAAACCGCATACAGCCTAAATTGTTGAAATACGTTAGAAATGGTTGAAATTGCATAAAAGAATGTTCGCCCAATAAATATTCGAGCATTTGCAGTTTACATTTGGACCCTAAGTGTTTTTAACACAGAGGCGTTCAGCCTGTAAAATTACGCTCTGGATCAATCTCCATTTTGTTCAAGCCCCCATCAATCCCCATTAGTTAAACATTAAATATATGTATATTTAGTGTACGTTTGTAAGTATAATTGAAAAATAGATATCAGTTTTATTTCAATTTAGGCGATCGCGATCGCAAAATGAGGCAAAATTGTTAAATACTGGCAAGTAAAGCCTACGATATTTTTTACAATAAATTGATTTTGTTCGGGGATAAGTAATAAAAAAATAAAAAAAACATATCTAGGTATTCACTTGCAGTTTTTGGCGTTCTTTTAATAATACTAAAAAATAAGTCACCTGCGTCAACGTAAACTGTGTCGATGGAGCCGATATCGAAAGCAAGCAGACAATGCAGTACCTGCACTATTTATCTCACGCACATGCTCACTTTATGCACACCTAGCGTAACCTAGTTTTGGTCTCGTTTTCAGGATTCAATTGCCAATCTATCATCTATATTAAATCTATGAATGTAACATTAATCAATACCAGTATCACCCCCTGTTGAGATAATTTGGAAATATTTTTTCTTAGTATGTGACGGTTACCCAGTGATATTACACATTGTATCATATCATTACACAAGGTGCGCATTGTAATGCTCGGTTCTCCTCCTTCACTGTTGTAAACACATTTTGTATCATTACAAAGTGCGCATTGTAACGCTCGGTTTTCCTCCTTCACTGTTGTAATGCTAGAGTCTGCAACGTTACATTACACGCAAACGTTACATTACATGAGGGGGGAGCGCCTTTATAAAATACTAGCGGACCTCGCCGACTTCATATAGTCTAATATATTCGTGTCTGTGAATCCATGGAAATACATACAAAGTTTAATAGTTGACATACTGACAGCAGCGCCACCTACCGAGTTCTGCGGTAAAAAGTAGCCTATGTTCTTCAAGGATAATGTCGGCTTCTAATGGTAAAATAATTATTCGGTCCGGTAGTTTCGGAGCCTATTTAATACAAACAAACAATCAAATATTTCCTTTTTATAATGTAACACGTCGTTACATTTTTGTCTTTATTTTGTTTCGACAGCTCGTGCGCAGCTAAGGATTTTACTGATAACGCCATCTATCCGGCTGATGGAATACTATAGGTGCAACTTTGTGACTGTCATCCCACAATTCCTTTTTTTATCAAATAATTTGAATGTCGTCATTTTTTTATATTATTATATTAATAGTCAAATGTCTTTTTGTTTTGACGTTTTTATGTAGTTTTCTACTATTTTCAAGGCTTACTTATTTATTATTAGTAAAGAAATAGAATGTCGACAACATCACATACATTATCCTGATCCCAAAGTTAGTAGCTATTCAAAGCACACGCATTGTAAAACTCAGAAACAACGAAGGTACCACAAACACCCAGACCAGAAAACAATTCGAAAAACACTTTTTACTACATTGACTCGTCCGGGAATCGAACCCGGGACCTCGGAGCAGGCGACACCTTAAACACCGGTTTGGACGCCACTGCGCCACGAATGTCAAATGAGCTTTATAATAGCGTATAAATTTAACGAATAAACACTTGCTGCTTGCTGTCACTGCAGTGATAAGCCGGTGTATCATTTGCGACAAAAAGAATCCTTAGGCAAGTGGCTTTTTAAGTACTAGCGTAAACGATCGATGAATAAAAAAAGTAACAGCCTATAATTAATGGACAAGTGGCTTCAAACTTGCGTCTATGCTCGATGATAAAAAGTAACAGCATAATCATCCCACTGCTGGGCAAAGGCCTCTATCATTAAATTCAAGTTACCACAGCAATGATGGGTACAGGGAATCACAACCAAATGCAGGGCGAAGAGATAAAAAAAAAAATATGAAAATGACATTAGCTTCCATGGAAACCGACTAATAGGTAGGAGTAGGAGAGCAGGCGTAGGAGTTGGTAGAGATAATATATCAAGCGAAACGGTTGTTAGTTTTGCAGCTAGCTCAATGAAGAAATAAATGATTATGATTAACTTACCGCATCAGTCCAATTTCTACTGGCTCTATCCAGCATCAGATGATCCAAAACGCGTCGAGCGAACATCGGGCTTATATTTTCAGAGTATATTGACGGTTCAGGCCTGAAAGTATTAGTTCAGTTGATACTATCGATAGTATTGCTACCAATTAATAGTAGTAGCACAGATAATATAATACTACTAGACAATTTGTAATATCAATACTATCGATTATATCGATAGGTTATGGATACTATTGATATGACGCCAACTATCGATAGTGGATTGCCGAGCGGCAACTCTAATTAACATTCTTTAAAATACAAAACCTTTAATAAAACTTTTTCGACCGTCTTAATAGGGAATCGAACCGCTTTATCGCTTACCGGATAACTTCTCTAACCATTGAGCTAGAGATAGTCTAAGCTGAAATGACGCGCCCCACTATCGCATTAACGCACACAAGCAAATTAAAAATATGGACGCAATACATATACAAATACCGTTGTAATTGGTCATTCAGTTTCCGGTGAGATTCAAAGCTTTTCTTGGATTTGTTGTCCAACTTGTCATAATTTGCCTTAACGCGCGAGAGAGCGGACGTCTTGTTTCATACAATACGCCAGCGCTGCTCCCTAAGAAGAGCGTTGTCAGATTTATCAGGTGACTAGTCGACCGTGACGTAGGCATACAGATCATAGTTCGTGGAGCAGTCGACGCTCCCACACAGATGAAGTGTCATTATTAATATTTGCACTCACACATCGAAATTAACTAATTAAGTAGCGGGGCGCGTTATTTCATCTTAGACGAGCTCTACTAAGGTATTGGAAAATACAATTCAGATATTAAAACACAAACAATGTTTGAGTAGCTAACATTTTTTAGCGTTAGGGCCATGGATAATCGAGCGGTAATGAGCTAGAGTCCCATTTATAAGGATATTCAGTTGAAATTGTTATTAAAGGAGTTTCTAAAAACCTAATAACTACATACTAAGACATTGTTTGTGTCAAGAAATTTATTGTTGGCTGTGCTTGGCTGTTTTATAATTTTTTTTTCTTATTACCTCCAACATTAGGAAGGAATATTTACTTTTGCTCAAGGAATTGCATTTTTGAAACATTATTTGTACCGACGGTTGTTTCTTTTTATAAACATTAGGCTGCGCTTTTACTCATTTAATGCAAAAAAAATCGTTTAGTTACTATTCTTTAATTAGGTACTACAAATACTCACACGATGAACTGAGTACTGTTCGGGTAGAGGCCGGGTTGAAGAAGAAGTGAGATCTCGTTGTCTGCCGGAGGCCGGATAGTGGAGAAGGCCATCGCGATGGCTACAAACAGAGATGGCAGCACCAGCAGCACGAACAGCAACCACCTGAACCAAAACCGGGTTATAATATCCTAATAGAGCAGGGCCAAAGAGAAATCAACTCCTTAGGAACTAAAATAAAGATCGCACAGGAATAATTTATTTTCTCTTTGATCTGAAATATATTCAATAAAATACTAAAACCCTATTTTATTGTTATAAAATAGGGTTATAGTATTTTATTGAATTGACATCTTTTAACGACTTTTTCATTACAATGTCTTAATCGGTTGGTACAATATTCGTAAAATTAAATTAAAGTACCTACATGATATCTATTATTCAGAATCCACAACTTATGACACACATCACACAATACATTAATAATTATCTTACAATAAGTGGAACCAGCAGTTTAATTGCAATTATAATATTAGTATTTAAACTTGAATAAATTGTCTTAAGCGAGAATCGAACCTGCATCCCATACCCGCATAGAATTGACAAACATCTGTAAGGATGCTTTTGTCGGTTGTTAAGAGTGTAAACTCCATTTGACGACACACTACTGGCTTAAATTCTTTAAAAATTGACGCCGTGACGTAATGGACAAAGCACCGCGTTAGTTTAAATACTCATATTATAAATTTAATCAAATTTCAAAAAATATCATATAAAGTAGTTAGAGTGAAGTTAGAAACCTAACTGAGAATCAAAATTGTGCTTGGAAATGAAGTGTAAAACCCACCTGTTCCTAGAGTAGTGTAGGTACCGGGCCCTCATGAGGGCCCGCCACTGGCGCCCGGCGGCGGCCGTCAGCGCGCCCCCCGCCGGCACCAGCGCCGCGCCCTCCCCGCGCACGCTGCACGTCGACGCACTCTTGGACGGCACGTCCTCTGACGCTACGAAGCAAATAAATACAGTAAGAGCTATAAGGCCGGAATGTAATTATCTACAGTGGGATGTCCATTTGCAGGACAACGACCTTCATCAATGAATTCAAGTTATCACAACAATGATGGGTACAGGCATAATCACCACGCTTGCCAAAACTTATTTTCACAAATAATCTAACCCACCAAAAGCGTGTAATAAGGCATAAATAAGACATAATTGCATTTAAAAAAAAAACAAATATTATCAACTTTAGGCTAATAATTATACTTATTGAATTACATATTGAAAAAAAAAACCGACCACCTAGTAAAAGTTCTGCTTCTCTTTATTCATTGCTAAATAAGGTTTAAAGGTCTTTATTCTCATAAGAAATTACATTTCATTTACAAGTTCCGCTCCCAGCTTCACTGGCTCCCTATTAGGCTCCGCAGGAATGTTCGAACTCTCTGCGTCCTTTACTCAATTCTCTATGATCCCAAATCACCATCTTATCTTAAAGAAAAATTTGCTTTCCTTCATACTACGCATGATAAAAATCTCCGTTCTGCTGATACGCTTCAGTTATTTACTCCTCGTCATACTTCTGGTTTTATGTCTGACTCTTTTGTTCTGACAGCTGTACGACTTTGGAATGAACTGCCTTCCAAAATTAGAAAATCTTCTTCAAAACTTTCGTTTAAGAAGGCTTTGCAAAGTCACTACAAGGACTAATTTCTTTTTTTTTTTTTTCTCATACGTTTCTCACTGATACGAATTCTGTGTGCAATCATATTACGTATATGTATTTATGTATGTTTATATATTTATTATATATGTGTAAGTTTATTATAATTTACTTTCATGATTGTTATTTTTTTTTTCTTTGTCTCTTTTTGCACCGCCTGTATTATTTCTGTTTGGCCCAATGGTTGACTGGGAGAGAATGCTTTTAGCATTAAGTCCGCCTATTGTACTATATCTTATTATTGTGCAATAAAGTGTAAATAAATAAATAAATAAATGAGGTAGAGAAAAAGTAAAAATTTATGTTACAAAATAATTAGCCATAACCAACACTTAAACAGTCGGTAAACAAAGAGTGACGATTAATTTGACTCAATTCCCATACAAAATATGTCAAATAATATTTTAACCACTGTTTAAACGCTGTTTAAACTTAAACGTCTGTCGGTGAACTCGGACCTAAATACAATTTCAGTTTATTTTTAATATATTAACACTTTCACACTCTTTTAAGGCGTTTGGTAGCTTATTGTATAGCTGTGCTCCCCCAAACATTAGTCTTCTTTCCATAGTTAGTTCTGGGCGCTGATAGTTGTACTTTATTTTTGTTTCAGAGATTGTGAGGATTGCTTTTTATATGTAATTTTATATTACTTTTAATAGTATTAATAATTATTTTTTTTACTAAAATGTATGTTTTCAATATGTATAGTTGGGATAAATTAAATATTTTGTTTTTTTCATAGAACTGGTTAGTTGGTGTGTGGGAGGGATATTGAATTAAAGTTTAAATGACTTTGTTCTGGGATCTCTGCAATGGAATAAGGTTTCTAGGCGCCGCTGAGCCCCAAATCTCGATAAGATAGTTCAAGTGTGATTTTGCCAAAGCATTATACATACTTAATTTAACCTTTTTTGGTATACAGTGTGCTGTCTTACGAAGAACTCCTACCAAACATGTTAATTTCCCTCTAACATGGTCAATGTGCAGCTTCCAAGTCAATTTGTCATCAATGTATAGTCCTAGGTATTTTTCCTGACTTGGTCTTTTTATCAGTTCATTATTTATTGTGAGTGTAACAAAATCAGGAATCTTTCTTCTCTTTGAGTTTTTGCAGTAATTTCCTGAATTGATTGGCTGAAATAAAATATGCAAGTATCGTCTGCGTAAAGTGTAATATTCCCCGTTAATTCAATTTTGCTAATGTTGTTTACGTATATTAAAAACAATATTGGGCCAAGTATGGAACCTTGAGGTATACCGAAAGTGATTTTTTGAGAGCTACTAACAAAATCATTTATTTTCACAATTTGGCACCTATTTTGAAGATATGATTTAAACATTTTAAGCGCCGTATCAACGATACCGACATTATGTAGTTTTAAAAAAAGCTTTTCGTGACTTACCGTATCGAAAGCTTTCTTTAAATAAATGAATATACCCAATGCTCTATTTTTTCGTCTATATTAGTTTTAATTTTCGTTATCAGATCTATTGCAGCAGTCAGGGTACTACACGGTGAACAAAATCCGTACTGCTCTTCCATTAAGAACTTATTTTCTGTTAAATAGCCATTAAGTCGGTTATACCATAGATTTAATATAGATGATAGATTGTCAATTGAATCCTGAAAACGAGACCAAAACTAGGTTACGCTAGTGTGCATAAAGTGAGCATGTGCGTGAGATAAATAGTGCAGGTACTGCATTGTCTGCTTGCTTTCGATATCGATTCCATCGATACAGTTTACGTTGACGCAGGTGACTTATTTTTTAGTATTAATAAAAGAACGCCAAAAAACTGCAAGTAAATACCTAAATATGTTTTTTATTTTATAATTACTTATCCCCGAACAAAATCAATTTATTGTAAAAAATATCGTAGGCTTTACTTGTCAGTATTTAACAATTTTGCCTCATTTTGCGATCGCGATCGCCAAAGTTGAAATAAAACTGATATTTATTTTTCAATTACACATTACAAACGTACACTAAATATACATATATTTTATGTTTAACTAATGGGGATTGATGGGGGCTTGAACAATATGGAGATTGATCCGGAGCGTAATTTTACAGGCTGAACGCCTCTGTGTTAAAAACACTTAGGGTCCAAATGTAAACTACAAATGCTCGAATATTTATTGGGCGAACATTCTTTTCTATTAGGCAATTTCAACCTATTCTAACGTATTTTAACAATTTAGGCTGTATGCGGTTTACAATGTGAAATATGTCAGCTAATGAAATGTCGATAAGATATCATCGACAACGTCAATCACTAAAATACAAAAGTGACGTTAGTAATTGCTGAAATTCACGTATTTGATATTATTTTTAATTGAATTCATATGAATTTAAATCCTTGTTCTGATGAAATGCCCTATCAATTAGTATACAAAATTTTAGTCAAAGCTCTGAAACATTGCATTTTGCTGCTGGTAATCGCGATTGTGTGTTGACGTGTGAAATGTACAACTATGTTGGTTCCCTTTTTTAGATGAGTTACTTCCAGGTACTGAACATGTAACCATAATGAAAATACATCAACTCGACACTTTTTTACAATAATAAAAATGAAACTAGTAAAACTAAAGGGAATATTGTGTTGCGCGTGACAGACGTCAGAACTCTGAAAAACACTACGGGTTCTTAGCGTGTACGTGAACGGCCTTGTGTTCTATCTCGTTCTATCGTATAGCTGCATTGTATTCTGTCTCTTTTCATTTCCAATCTAACAGCAGTATATTAAATCTATGGGTTATACAATAGTCTTTCAAATATCTTCGATAACACAGGTAGCACTGACATCGGTCTGTAGTTGCTGGGATCTGATTTAGAACCTGATTTATACACCGTGAAATTTTAATGGTTGTTTTCCCGCAGTAAAATGATTCTATCTTAGTAGTACAATAGATTTGTGCAGTTTTTTTTTATTCAAATAAAAAAATAGCAGTTTCACGATTGTGATAAACGAAACTCGAAAGCAACCTCGAACCAATGGTACCAGCCGCGCCGCAGCCGGTCACCGGCCGGGGTCATTGCCCCTCGCGCGGTACAGATTATGCTGTATTACTTAGTGCGTAGAGCTTCTTTTGCTTTGAACATTGATTTTGTGCGGCAAGCAGTACCCAAACACGTCACATTTTGTAAAGATACTATCGTATCTCACGCTTTTGAGTTGATGATTATTTTTTTGATTAGTTAAGAACAACGATATCTTTATTTTCAAAAAATAACTCGCACGATTCGATGGTGCTACTAAAGGTAAATCGTTCTGTTGCGGGAAAACAACCACTAAAATTTCACGGTGTATATAGGGTTTACTTTGGCCACCTTAAGCCAGTCAGGAAAAACATCATCATCATCAGCCTATTGCAGTCCACTGCTGGACATAGGCCTCTCCAAATGCACGCCACTTAGGTCGATCCTCGGCTTCTCAGGAAAAACACCAAGACTAAAACATTTATTTATTGAATGGACTAACTTTTCTACAATAACAGGTTTTAGACATTTTATTGCCTTAGTAGAAATTCCATGTAATCCAGTGCTAGCACTGCTGTCTAGGTTATCTATAATTTTAATTATTCGTCATTCGCCTTCTGGCTTTAGTTGCAAACAGACGCTTGTTCGTCGTTGTGTCATTTCCTGTGTTTCTCAAACTACACGCCAAGAAAATAAAAATGTTCAAATGTGGTAGCTGTGGTGTTCAACACACTGACTGAGCATTCTGCAGTGCATGCAAACAACGCTTCGACTTTCCGTGTTCTGGAGTCACCGAATCTGGCTACCGTAAACTAGGAGACCGGAAGAATGCATGGCGTTGCCCTAAATGCAAGACCAACCAATCTCCATCACCAGCTTCTACATCTGCACAGTCTGACCCATTGGACAAGATGGCAAAACAGCTAAATAAGATAATGTCTCAGTTGGCTCCTCTGGCGTCGTTGGTTGAGGACGTCAAGTTGATAAAATGTGACATTGGAGATCTCAAGGAGTCACTTGGGATGGCGCACGATCTCATTACAAACTTTACGGACAAAATTAAAACGATTGAAGACAAGGTGGAGGAAATGAAGAAATCAGCAGATGAGATACCAGCTCTGCGTGCGGAAGTTACTCGACTGAGCCAAGAGCTTCAAGATAGAGACCAGTGGGCCAGAGCAAATAACGTCGAGATTCGTGGCGTTCCCTTGGAAAAGAACGAAAACCTCTTCGACATCATCGAAAAGATTGGACGTTTATGTAACTTCCCCTACAGAAAAGAAGCAATTAACTACATAGCACGCATTCCAACTCGGCTGACAAACTCTGAAAAATCGATATTAGTGGCTTTTAATAGTCGCCACCTGAAGGAAGAGTTTGTGTCTATGGCTAGAAACTGTAAAGAACTATCTCTTTCGAGTTTGGGATTTACTACTCCTGGGAAAATTTACGTCAATGATCATCTTACGCCCTTTAATAAAACCTTACTCAGTAAAGCAAAAGCCTTGGCTAAGGAAAAAAACTTCAGGTACATATGGGTGAAGCACTGCAAAATAATGGCAAGAAAATCGGACACATCGCCCATATTTCAAATAAGAACCGAAAAAGATTTGTTAAAAATTTAATATTTATTTATTTTACATTAGTTATCACTTTTATAGTATTATATGAATCCTTATCTGTAAACAGTTTGGGAACCGTGTTCAAACCCAGTGCGAATTGTAAACCAGTTTTGGTGATAAGCGGCGGAGTCATCGGCCGGTATCGACACGTAAGTTTGCACCTATTCATAGCGTATCGGACTGTACTCGCTAACAATAGCGGCGCTGTACGGGTCAATATTGATTGCGCTTCTGCGAGCTTAAATCGACAATTGCTTAAGGAACGTTCGGACTTTAATATTGCAGCTCTTTTTATTTTTATTTTACTCGTCTTGCTTTGTATTCAAAACTCATATTTAAATGCTTACCCTCAGCTTACAACACATTTAGCACTACTTAAAGAACTTGTTATTTTCATCGCTATCCATAGTTTAATTACTATAAGTAATTATCTATATCTTACACCTGTTATTATTAAACACAACTATTATTGTGAACGTATATGTGGTACCTGTGGGCGTATTGTGGATCAATTTTGTATCATATATAGCTTTTGTTTTTTACTGTCTAAAGATGGCTAATCTTAATATTTATTATCAGAATGCTCGAGGACTGCGCACAAAAACGCATATATTTAAACGCAACTTGTACTTGCATCAATACGATGTTATCTCAATTACTGAATCTTGGCTCATCGATGGTATTAGTAATAGCGAGCTATTTGACGATAGATATCTGGTATGGCGAAGGGACAGAGATTATGTACGCACTAGGGAGATGTATGGTGGGGGGGTACTCTTAGCTGTCAGACGCGATCTAACAGCAACGGAGCGCCCGGAGTGGTCTTCTTCCGCTGAAGATTTATGGATAACCGTTACCTATAAACATCATAATATTACGCCGACCAGGGTGCATTTTTGCGCTCTTTATCTTTGTGATGAAAATAATGGGCCTTCTTTTAACACACAGTTACATAACTTTGCCGAAGGTTTAACGTCGATAGTAAATTCATGTCCAAACGATAAATTTGTAATATTGGGGGATTTTAATCTGCCAAAAATTAATGGATCAGTGACGGAGAAAATCTTCAGCCGCATGGCATCACGGGCGAAACTCAAATAAATTTTTTCAATGTCTTAACGGAATGTAACTTAAATCAATTCAATTTATGCAGGAATATCAACGATAGACTTCTAGATTTAGTACTAAGTAACTCAAGTATATCTGTGATGGCATGCGACGACCCATTGGTGCCCGAGGACGTGAATCATAAAGCTCTTAATGTCTACCTTAACTTCTGTAGTGTTAATTATCTTGCTTCAAAAGCTAGACAGGTATTTCTCTATCGGTTGGGAGATTACGACAAAATTAACTCTTCTATTGATGATATTGAGTGGGAAAGCACATTAAATAATAAATCCTTAGAGAGCGCGGTGAAATTATTCTACGAAATTATATACGATCTAAGAGACACATACATACCCCAGAAAATGATTTCATCACTATCTTTCCCCCCCTGGTACAACTCAGCTTTAAAAAAAGTTCTCAAAGAAAAACAAAAGTTCTATAATAAATATCGCATTTACGGCAATGCCTCAGATTACGCTACTTTCTCATTACTGCGCAAAAGGGCTAAATTATTGGAGCAGCAATGTTATAGCGCATACCTCGATAAAGCAGAACATTCAATTATTGAAAACCCTAAAATGTTTTGGAGCTTCATTAAGTCGAATAAAAAAGGGACTAATTCTCTGCCAGCCAACTTAATGTACGAAGGGCAATCTGCTAGCTCTGGAGACAAGATTTGTGAATTTTTTGCCTTCTACTTTCAATCTACTTTCCTCCCTGGTGGCACCCCTAGCACTGTCACAACTCAACGATCGTTCTTTTCGCAAGAACACTCTTTTAATACCATTGGAGACATAGAAATTAAAGATGATTGTATATTTAACTTGTTAAAGTCACTGGATCTTAGTAAAGGTGCAGGCCCTGATCTTGTACCGCCAGTTTTTATAGTTAGCTGTGCAAAAAGTTTAACAAGACCACTGGCAATACTATTCAGGCGTTCGGTGTCAGAGGGTACCGTACCCAACTTATGGAAGGCCGCATTCATAACTCCAATACACAAAAGCGGTAATAAGGGCGAGGTCAAGAACTATAGACCAATCTCAAAATTATGTATGTTTGCCAAAGTTTTAGAACGCATAGTGCATAACCAAGTCTATAATACGCTATCGAGTCTGTTTATACCAGAACAACATGGATTTCTTAAAAACCGCTCAACCACTTCTTTTCTCAATTCAAAATTTTTATTATACGCAGATGACATGAAAATATATAAACAGATAAACAGTGTCAATGATTGTAATTTACTTCAGCTTGATCTTGATAGATTTGAAGAGTATTGTAATAAGAATAAATTAGATTTAAATATTTCAAAGTGTTTTAGTATATGTTTCAGTCGTAAACTCAATACAACAGAATATACATACTCGCTCAAAAGGACGGGATTAAAAAATGTTGACGAAATTCGGGACTTGGGCGTGACTCATGACTCTAAATTAACTTACGAGACTCACGTTGAGCAAATAGTCAAGAAAGCTACCAGGTTACTAGGTTTCATAATGCGTTCTTGCTCTCAATTTCAAAATCTGAAAGTTGCTAAGCTCTTATATTGCACATATGTGCGCAGCATCCTCGAGTATAGCTCACAGGTTTGGAACCCACAGTATGATGTCTACATTGATAAAATAGAATGTATACAGCGTAAGTTCATGAGATTTTTGCAGTACAAGAGCAGAACCTACATGGAAAACTATGAACACAGGTGCAATAAACATCACACTCTACCGCTGCTCGAGAGAAGAAATATTGCAGATTTAGTACTGCTTTTTAAAATAGCTCAATCAAAAATAGATTCTCCACACCTCCTTTCTTTAATAAATCTCAGAGTACCGCACCGAACCCTGAGGAGGCCTGCGGCTCTTTTCATCCCACACAATGCTACGAAATATAGGCAGAACTCTTTTTTTATTAGGGCTCCTAACGTGTTGAATGCTATGGCCGATGACCTCGAACTAGACTTATTTAACACTAGTGTCTGTTCACTCAAAAAGCGTTTGTCAAAGAGATGGTTTGAAGCGGTGCACTGACTGGATAGTTCCTACGACTTCTTTTTTACTTGGTTGATTTTTGTCCCATGTCGTTTGTTATTCCTAAGTTACTTTAATATGTACAAGCCATACTTAGAATTTATATGTGGAAACACGTGAATGGTTTTTAGATATAATTCTAGTGAGTAATTTAGTCATAAGATACTGTAGTGTTTTCCAAATAAAATAAAATAAAATAAAAAATAAAATTACCTCCTCTACAGTACACGGTCTTAGTTCTTTTAATAATATGTCATGTGAGTGATTATATTTGTACATAAGAATATTACCTGTGTCATTATGATATTTTATTGGATAGGTCTGCACCAACAGAAGAAAAAAACGAGTTAAATAAAGCTTGGAAATCTGTAGTTACACTGAATCCATCAATGCTATTCAATAATAATTTATTAATAATTTATCAATATCATCAGCCTACATCAGTCCACTGCTGAACCCAGGCCCTTCCAAAAAGAGGACTTTGGTAACGCTTGACAAGCGGTTGGGTAAAAGCAGATTGACCAACAGCGGTTTTCTGGCAAACTTTTAATCTATCACCCTTATGGCGGGAAAGAGACAAGTAGATTATTTTCAAGACCATCATCATCATCATCAGCCTATCACAGTCCACTGCTGGACATAGGCCTCTCCAATTGCACGCCTCTTAGGTCGATCCTCGGCTTCTCGCATCCAGCTCCTGCCAGCCACCTTGCGCAAATCATCACTCCACCTGGCCTGAGGGCGTCCTACACTACGTTTGCCGAGACGCGGTCTCCACTCAAGAACTCGTTTACCCCAGCGGTTGTCAGTTCTGCGGCTAATATGGCCAGCCCACTGCCACTTCAGCTTCCTAATCCGGTGGGCTATGTCTATGTCACTAGGTTCAAGACCAGCCCTGCGCAAAAAGAAGACTTACCATACTCAACAGTGTGGTTGATGTTGTCCGCCTGATTGCAAACATTATAGAACACCTGCTCCAGGCTGCTGCAGTCCAACGAGTAGCTGAGGAAGCCCAGCTGCTCCTGGTTCGATTCCACTGTCGTGCACAGTCTGAGGAAGCTGAAAGAACACCATTTATGAGATGGGTGATGTAGTGCTGCCTGTCTACTATGTAAAGAATTTTGGGTTTGGTTCGTAAAGTGAAGTAAAGTAACGGCAGGGCAAAGCCCTTTAGAAGTTACCACAGCAATGATGGGCACAGGTATAATCACCACGCTTGTCAACTGCGGGTTGGTGATCACAAACACTAGATTGCAAGACATTTGCAATTTTGCGATAGAGATAGGTACGAGTAGTAGGGGATACTTAAACTTTAAGTAATACAATCCTTATTATTAGGAACTTATTTGATTTTATGGGTTTCGTTTCTTCCTTAGCTTTTAAAACATGGATTAGTCAACCTGGTAAAAGGCTATTCGTGGTCAATTGGGAAAATCAAAGGGACAAGTCAATAAAAACCGCACTAAAATCGGTCCATTCTTTTAGAAGCTACGATGCCACAGACAGGCAAGTCAAGCTATATAACATCCCTCTTTTTGTGTCGGGGGCTAAAAATAACTTACATAGTGCCACTTAAATGTACCTGTCACTTAAATTTTACCTGTAAAATAACTCTAAACTTAACTCACTCGTTGTTCAAGCCATTAGCGTCGAAAAACGGCAGAGTGATCTCCACGTCGTGGCCATCTATCTCCAGAGCCCCAGCGTTGGGCACGGCGCCGCGGGCCGCCTGCAGGAGCTGCCGCCCCCGCGCCGGCAGGTCCCAGTCGCTGGGGTAGCTCGCGATCAGCTTGTACCCCGTGCCGAGGGTGCGTTTGATTTCTATTGGCGACCCTGAAGTGTGGACTTGGCCCTGGGAAAGATATTTCATCGTCAGCTTGAAGAATTGAGCTTTTGACGATGGTGATTTTCGTTATTGTCTTTAATAGGGAAGTTTGTGGTGAAGATTGTGAACGATATTCTATCGTCAGTTCAAGAATTTGACATTGGTGGTTTGGTGGTAGCCCAGCTCCGTGGTACCGGGTTTGAAGACGACGGGAGTGGAGTGCATATCAGTTTAAAAGGTGTTGCTAGATCTAAGTGTGGGTTCGATTCCTGGACTAGTTAATTAAAAAAACACTGTTATTCATTGTCTCTGGTATAGGTGTTTGTGGTGAAGATTGTGTCTGATGTCCACAAAACAAGTGCGTTATTCTAGTTCAGGGCCTGCAGGTCCCAGTTGGAAGGGTAGTTTGCGATCAGCTTGTTCGTGCCGAGGGTGCGTTTTAATTTTATTGGCGACCCTGAAGTGTGGACTTGGCCCTGGAAAGATATACCATCGTCAGATTAAAGATGTATTTACGATGGAGGGGACCAGGTTCCATGGTACCGGGTTTGAAGATGACGAGAGTGGCGTGCATACCGGTCTGAAATGTGTCACTAGTTGCAAGTCTGAGTTTGATGCCTTGACAAATTAATTTGGAAAAAAAACTATACACAGCGCATTTTTAACCACCTGTAAAACGAAGTCCAACGTTATGTTATCATTATGTATAACACCAAGGCAGTATTTTTTTTTAATGAATTTTAATTGATGAAGATGATAACGATGACGACTATGATGACGATGCTGCCTTACCTTGTGCAAGATGACGATTTGGTCACTCAGGAGTTCCGCCTCATCCAAGTGGTGGGTGGTCAGCAGGATCGTTCGGTCCTTCCTCAGCTTCACTATCATCGACCAGATGTCCCTGTACATAAGTAAATTAAAAGGTTTTAAAATCCCAACAAGTTTGAATTGGGGTCTGACGTCGCAACAATACGTACGTATACTTACGACTAACTCGCACGCAGTCTGAGCGCTTCCATAGTACTTTTAAGGTCGGAATTATTTGTGCGTGTTCGTACGTGTACGAACGAGTCAAATTAGTACGAAAACAATGATATTATATTAAAACGAAGTAGATATGTTATAAGCGAGCGCGTTGTGAAGATCGTTTTTTACAACGTCCACGTCGAGTGCAGTCACAAGCGATAAATCATTAAAAATTATAGCCATCTCTTCCATTTGTTCATAATTCGCATCTTTTGTTTTGCTTACCAGTGAAACTTGTCAATGTATGCAGTTTTGGATTGCTCGGAACAGATTTAATACGCGAATTACTATGAAGGTAACATATTTTTGGTTGGCCTTATGGTTGACTGGTAGAGAATGCTTTTAGCATTAAGTCCGCCATTTGTACAGCTTTGTATGTGCATTAAAGTGTAAATAAATAAATAAATATCTATATCATTGACGAAAACATGTCCAAACTGATCGCAGCCTTAGGGTCGTACCTCCTGGCCGCCGCGTGCTATAGTACTAGTGTAGTAACTAGTCGTGGGCCGCTAGCCGTACCTCCTGGCCGCCGCGTGCTATAGTACTAGTGTAGTAACTAGTCGTGGGCCGCTAGCCGTACCTCCTGGCCGCCGCGTGCTATAGTACTAGTGTAGTAACTAGTCGTGGGCCGCTAGCCGTACCTCCTGGCCGCCGCGTGCTATAGTACTAGTGTAGTAACTAGTCGTGGGCCGCTAGCCGTACCTCCTGGCCGCCGCGTGCTATAGTACTAGTGTAGTAACTAGTCGTGGGCCGCTAGCCGTACCTCCTGGCCGCCGCGTGCTATAGTACTAGTGTAGTAACTAGTCGTGGGCCGCTAGCCGTACCTCCTGGCCGCCGCGTGCTATAGTACTAGTGTAGTAACTAGTCGTGGGCCGCTAGCCGTACCTCCTGGCCGCCGCGTGCTATAGTACTAGTGTAGTAACTAGTCGTGGGCCGCTAGCCGTACCTCCTGGCCGCCGCGTGCTATAGTACTAGTGTAGTAACTAGTCGTGGGCCGCTAGCCGTACCTCCTGGCCGCCGCGTGCTATAGTACTAGTGTAGTAACTAGTCGTGGGCCGCTAGCCGTACCTCCTGGCCGCCGCGTGCTATAGTACTAGTGTAGTAACTAGTCGTGGGCCGCTAGCCGTACCTCCTGGCCGCCGCGTGCTATAGTACTAGTGTAGTAACTAGTCGTGGGCCGCTAGCCGTACCTCCTGGCCGCCGCGTGCTATAGTACTAGTGTAGTAACTAGTCGTGGGCCGCTAGCCGTACCTCCTGGCCGCCGCGTGCTATAGTACTAGTGTAGTAACTAGTCGTGGGCCGCTAGCCGTACCTCCTGGCCGCCGCGTGCTATAGTACTAGTGTAGTAACTAGTCGTGGGCCGCTAGCCGTACCTCCTGGCCGCCGCGTGCTATAGTACTAGTGTAGTAACTAGTCGTGGGCCGCTAGCCGTACCTCCTGGCCGCCGCGTGCTATAGTACTAGTGTAGTAACTAGTCGTGGGCCGCTAGCCGTACCTCCTGGCCGCCGCGTGCTATAGTACTAGTGTAGTAACTAGTCGTGGGCCGCTAGCCGTACCTCCTGGCCGCCGCGTGCTATAGTACTAGTGTAGTAACTAGTCGTGGGCCGCTAGCCGTACCTCCTGGCCGCCGCGTGCTATAGTACTAGTCTAGTAACTAGTCGTGGGCCGCTAGCCGTACCTCCTGGCCGCCGCGTGCTATAGTACTAGTGTAGTAACTAGTCGTGGGCCGCTAGCCGTACCTCCTGGCCGCCGCGTGCTATAGTACTAGTGTAGTAACTAGTCGTGGGCCGCTAGCCGTACCTCCTGGCCGCCGCGTGCTATAGTACTAGTGTAGTAACTAGTCGTGGGCCGCTAGCCGTACCTCCTGGCCGCCGCGTGCTATAGTACTAGTGTAGTAACTAGTCGTGGGCCGCTAGCCGTACCTCCTGGCCGCCGCGTGCTATAGTACTAGTGTAGTAACTAGTCGTGGGCCGCTAGCCGTACCTCCTGGCCGCCGCGTGCTATAGTACTAGTGTAGTAACTAGTCGTGGGCCGCTAGCCGTACCTTCTGGGCCGCCGCGTGCTATAGTACTAGTGTAGTAACTAGTCGTGGGCCGCTAGCCGTACCTCCTGGCCGCCGCGTGCTATAGTACTAGTGTAGTAACTAGTCGTGGGCCGCTAGCCGTACCTCCTGGCCGCCGCGTGCTATAGTACTAGTGTAGTAACTAGTCGTGGGCCGCTAGCCGTACCTCCTGGCCGCCGCGTGCTATAGTACTAGTGTAGTAACTAGTCGTGGGCCGCTAGCCGTACCTCCTGGCCGCCGCGTGCTATAGTACTAGTGTAGTAACTAGTCGTGGGCCGCTAGCCGTACCTCCTGGCCGCCGCGTGCTATAGTACTAGTGTAGTAACTAGTCGTGGGCCGCTAGCCGTACCTCCTGGCCGCCGCGTGCTATAGTACTAGTGTAGTAACTAGTCGTGGGCCGCTAGCCGTACCTCCTGGCCGCCGCGTGCTATAGTACTAGTGTAGTAACTAGTCGTGGGCCGCTAGCCGTACCTCCTGGCCGCCGCGTGCTATAGTACTAGTGTAGTAACTAGTCGTGGGCCGCTAGCCGTACCTCCTGGCCGCCGCGTGCTATAGTACTAGTGTAGTAACTAGTCGTGGGCCGCTAGCCGTACCTCCTGGCCGCCGCGTGCTATAGTACTAGTGTAGTAACTAGTCGTGGGCCGCTAGCCGTACCTCCTGGCCGCCGCGTGCTATAGTACTAGTGTAGTAACTAGTCGTGGGCCGCTAGCCGTACCTCCTGGCCGCCGCGTGCTATAGTACTAGTGTAGTAACTAGTCGTGGGCCGCTAGCCGTACCTCCTGGCCGCCGCGTGCTATAGTACTAGTGTAGTAACTAGTCGTGGGCCGCTAGCCGTACCTCCTGGCCGCCGCGTGCTATAGTACTAGTGTAGTAACTAGTCGTGGGCCGCTAGCCGTACCTCCTGGCCGCCGCGTGCTATAGTACTAGTGTAGTAACTAGTCGTGGGCCGCTAGCCGTACCTCCTGGCCGCCGCGTGCTATAGTACTAGTGTAGTAACTAGTCGTGGGCCGCTAGCCGTACCTCCTGGCCGCCGCGTGCTATAGTACTAGTGTAGTAACTAGTCGTGGGCCGCCAGCCGTACCTCCTGGCCGCCGCGTGCTATAGTACTAGTGTAGTAACTAGTCGTGGGCCGCTAGCCGTACCTCCTGGCCGCCGCGTGCTATAGTACTAGTGTAGTAACTAGTCGTGGGCCGCTAGCCGTACCTCCTGGCCGCCGCGTGCTATAGTACTAGTGTAGTAACTAGTCGTGGGCCGCTAGCCGTACCTCCTGGCCGCCGCGTGCTATAGTACTAGTGTAGTAACTAGTCGTGGGCCGCTAGCCGTACCTCCTGGCCGCCGCGTGCTATAGTACTAGTGTAGTAACTAGTCGTGGGCCGCTAGCCGTACCTCCTGGCCGCCGCGTGCTATAGTACTAGTGTAGTAACTAGTCGTGGGCCGCCAGCCGTACCTCCTGGCCGCCGGGTCCACGCCGGCGGTGGGCTCGTCGAGCGCCACGAGCGCGGGCGCCGCCACGAACGCGAGCGCCACGCACAGCCGCCGCCGCGTGCCGCCCGACAGCCGCCCCACCGGCTCGTCGCACACCGCGCCCAGGTTCAGCACCCGCAGCATGCTGGGGGGACGAATTTGTTTTAGTCTAGTAACGCAGCATGTTGGTGAAGTAAACACTGATAGTGCGCGAGCCACAGCATACTGCTAAAGTAACAACTGATAGCCTAGTAACGCGGCATTCTAGCTAAGTGACAACTGATAGCCTAGTAACGCGGCATTCTGGCTAAGTGACAACTGATAGCCTAGTAACGCGGCATTCTGGCTAAGTGACAACTGATAGCCTAGTAACGCAGCATGCTGGCTAAGTAACAATACTGATAGTCTAGTAACGCAGCATGTAAGTGAAAACTGATGGCCTAGTAACGCAGCATGCTGGCTAAGTAACAATACTGATAGTCTAGTAACGCAGCATGTAAGTGACAACTGATAGCCTAGTAACGTAGCATGCTGGATAAGTGACAACTGATAGCCTAGTAACGTAGCATGCTGGATAAGTGACAACTGTTATTCTAGTAACGCAGCATGGTGGCTAAGTGACAACTAATAGCCTAGTAACGCAGCATGTAAAAAACAGCTGACAGCCTAGTAACGAAGCATGCTGGCTAATTGAAAGCAGATAGCCTAGTAACATAGAATGCTGGAAAATTATTGTTAACAACTGATAGTCCGCGAAATAGTAAAGTAAAAAGTAACGGCCTATAACTAATCATCGCGGCATCGTACTGCAGGGTAAAGATCGTTATTATTGATTTCATTCAAGTAACCACACCATTGCTGTACAGGCATAATCACCACGCTTGCGGGTTGGTGATCACAAACCTGATCAATGTTCGAAAATTGATCCAGTACATAAATCACTATACTGACGGGGCGTTCATGTATTTATGAATTTAGGTATTCTAATGACATTCTCACAATAAGTTACACTGCTAAGTTAAGAAGTAGTAAATAAGGCTCACCTGTCAATCTCAGGCTGCATCTCCTCCAGGGTCCTGCCGCTCTTGAGCTGCGCGTAGAGCGCGACGTGCTCGCGCGCGCTGGCCGCCGCCAGCAGCACGTCGCGCTGCGGGCACGCGCCGCGCCCGCCCGCCGCGTGCGCGCGCACCACCACGTGCCCAGCGCTGGGCTGCAGCATGCCCATCAATATGTTGCTGGAAAGAGGGCTACGTGTCAACAACATATTACGATCCCCAAGCCCTGCTAATACACCGTGCTTTTTGAACCACCTGGAAGACGAAGCCCACGTTATTGGACCATTATGTATACCATCATGGCAGTGTTATTTATTTCTTGATAAACATTAAATTTTGATTCAAACTTTGAATTTTATAACACGCTGTGTCGCGCCCAGACGTATTATTTTGCAGTGGCGGGGTCTCGCTTGAATGGACCTTACACAGCTACATATGTGTGCGTCACAGCGTGTTTCAAAATAAATAGCTCAAACAATATTTAATATTTAAAAAAAAAAAATTGGTAAAAAAAAAATTACACTGCCAAGATGTTATACATAATGGGCATCGTTTTACAGGTGGTTCAAATTGCACGGTGTATGTTACGGGCTACTGACTAAGAAGATACGGATGAAAGAGTCATTATTTATGTTCAAGTACAAGTGATTCATAAGGAGGTTGCTGGAAAGACGTGTCAACCATATAGCATATTTCATTTCGAATGATGGTTATGATGCGTGCGCGCGTACTATGACGTGCCCGGCGCTAGGCTGCAGCATGCCCATTAAGATGTTGCTGGAAGGAGGGCTACGTGTTAGTGTTGGGGACTGCATCAAACTGCAGATGGACATTGATACTCTATCTGGCTGGTGCAATGACAATGGGATGTCTTTGAGCGTTGAAAAATGTTGAGTTATATCATTTACACGCAAACGGAATCCCATTTGTTTCAATTATGTAATTGGCAACAATACACTTGAGAGGAAATCTGTCGTGCGTGACTTGGGTGTATTATTTGATGATAAGCTTAGCTTTAATCACCACTTCAAATTGCTGTCCAAAAAATGTAACAGAATGTTGGGTTTCATTTGTCGCACTTCTAGAGACTTTAAGTCTCCTGCAAGTCTGCTTACTTTATATAAATCGCTGGTTCGAAGTCAATTGGATTACGCATCGGCAGTATGGTCACCACAATATAATACCTATGTTGACATATTGGAGTCTATTCAGAGGCGAATAGTCAGAACCTTAACGCTTAGGTTTGGTTTGAAGAGACAGTTGACAACTTATCAGACACGTCTAAATTATTTTGAATTGGAGACCCTTGAGGATCGCCGTAAAGTACATGACCTGACATGTCTTCATAGAATCGTCAATGAATCAATAGCTACCCCCCTTCTATCTGAGATAGATTTCAGAGTGCCTACACGATCCCCTAGACGCGATTGCCCTTTCTCAATTCCCATATGTAACAATAATGTTTCTTCTCGCAATCCGATTATTAGAATATGTCGTGAGCTCAACGTATTGTTGAGTCATTCAAATCGTGAGCTTGACATTTACGGTTCATCACTCGGAAAATGAAGGCGTGCTTTACTTAATACTATAAACATGTTAGAAAAGTATATAAACTTGAAAAATTTTGTCTCAGGCAGGACTCGAACCCGCATCTCCTCGCTTCGAGTCACGCCTGAGACAAAATTTTTCAAGTTTATGTACTGTATATTATTATAAGTGCAATTAAGTTGCTAAAATATCAAATAAAGTATGTTAGAAAAGAATAAAAATTATTTATATTATTTTTTAAGTTGTTAAAATAAAATTTAAAGTACATAGTTGAAATCTCGAAGCAATTATGTAAGATTTGACTAACATGATGAACTTACATCAAAGTGGTCTTTCCAGCGCCGTTATGCCCTAGCAGAGTTGTGACCTGCCCCTTATGCAGTTCGATGGAGACGTTGTCCAAGGCGATCTTTGGCTTACGCGACTTCTCTCCATATATCTTCGAGACGTTGACGATACTGACGCCCGCTTTCTCGTCAGAGGTGGTGCAGTAAGTGATGCTGTTTTCGAGGGTTTTCAGACCTGCATTGGAATAACAGAAGTTTAGAGGAAGCTACAAGTATATTTGATGATATAAAGGCCGCAGAGCTAGTTTATTATAACGCCATGTGGTTCAGTATAAAGAGAATAACAATATTCCTTCCCTTCCTATGGATGTAGTGAGAAGCAATTTAAGAAGTAGGACACAAACACTCTGACATAAGCCGATATAAAACAGCGATTATCCCTGGATAGGGATCTGACCCCGGCTCTGGAGCTGACGTTACCCTAAAAACCGTCATAATTATACAGTTTATAGTAATGGTCTTCAATGCACTTACCGAAGAATCTATCAATGGTCCACCCAACCGCGACGTAGAGCGACGCGTCCACAAGCATCATGACCGTCGCTAACCCAATGCTGACGTCCTCTTCGTCCGATGCATCCCACATCTGAGCAAAGTGGGCGCCCACGCCGGTCGCCTCCAGGCGCGTGATGTGTAGGAACGCGTAGCAGAGGGAGGATGACATCGAGAAACACTGAAAGCATTCACGTTATAGAATAATGCATTGTCTGTTGTTGTGCAAGAAAAAAGTAACAATTCGGACTTATGTAAATACACTTCCAACGTATTTCCAACGTATTTCATCTATAAATAGTTGTTCAAATGTTTTGGCCAAAATATCTTATTTAGAAATAGTTAATTAAACTAGAATTGTACTAAATACATTCTCATACCCTTTGATTTATTGATTATGAATAGTGTTAGATTATCGCCTCGTTCAGCACATAAATAGTATTCCATAGCACCAACGGGGTGGTGGGATCTACCTCCTAGTGGTCCACCCTGGGCAACGGTATCTTTGGTTTTTCTAACCAATGATGACGGCTAATAGATCCCTCTGCGGTGGTAGGCTTCGTAAAAGGCTGCCTGGATGCTACAACCCTCTTGCTGGAGTTCAGCGCCAAACAGTGCCCCTGTGTTCCGCTGGTGTGTGGGAGAACCAGTTAGTCTAAGATCCCACCATACAACGACCTTCACCGAGCTGTTTATTGGATGAAAAGTTTTTGATATACAATTAAATATGCCAAAAAATATATTGCAAATGGGTTGACTAAAAAAATTCAGTCCAGAGTATGATTATTTAACATTTTTTTTATATTTTAATTTAAATTTTTTTTTGGTTTGGTTAATAGACAAATTTCATACCAATCGAAAATATGAAGCCCAAAGAATATGCAAACGTTAGGTTGACTATTTTTTTCCCGTCACAACTCTTGAGTAGGCAGATATAAACAGGTAAATCGAACTAGTAACTTGCGGTCTGTGTAATTAAATAAAGTTAAATAAATATTATTTATTTATGAACACGGTGGTATACGGTTGAATGCAAAAAAAAAGTCATGAAATTCTGTTGTCAAATTTTAAAAATTCTACTCTGGACTGAAATTTTTTAGGCAACCCATTTGCAATACATTTTTTGGCATATTTAATTCTATATAAGAAACTTTTTATCCAATAAACAGCTCGGTGAAGGTCGTTGTATGGTGGGATCTTAGACTAAGTGCCTCTGGGTAAGCTCGCTCCATCTTAGGCTTCTTCTTAACCGTATAGTTAAGTATGTAGTCAAGAGCAAGCTCATTGTATATTAAATAAACCTAACTACGACGATTATGCCAAATTCCTCGTTTTGGAGATGACCATGACATTTATTTTTTATTTATACTCACGATGAAAATCTTAGCGGCCCTGTCGATTACAGCCTCAAGGGACAGGATGATGACGACGGGCATGAAGGTGATGAGGTACGCGATGGCGGTGCACACCGCTGCAAAGCTCGCCGAGTAGAACATCTTTGACATCATGTAGCTGTGGAGAATTTGTGTTATAAGACTCGAGATGATGGGATACTTTCGTGGCTTAGTTAAAAAAGTGCACACATTTTTTTTTACAATAACGAAAACAACCCTTTTTTGACATATTATTTTACATGTCTTTCTACTTGTAAAATTACAGGGACACAAACTGTCTGAGAGAGTATCCCAGCTATTCATAATATGTACATTGCATACATTAATAGGTACGATACTACTGTTGTTACTGAGTTGAGCATCCATCTTAATAGTTTAAAGTGATTATTACTAGGATTTTGTAATGCAGCTTTTTAAATTTAATAAAAGCCACCAGTATTTAAAAAGTAATCTTTTTGAAACCAAAAATGAGTGAGAACCAAGTTTTAATAAAAAGAGTAATAAATTTTTTATGACCTGCCTTCTTCTATTCTTAAATTATTTAACACTTAAACAGTTTACCAAAAAGATACAATGGTTCAGCCAAAGTTGTTACATTAAACAGTTTTTAGTGCAATGTTTCGTCGTTACTCCGTGTTTACGCAGGACAGTTTTGTCCAATGATTAAACATATAATTAGTATGTCATCGAAATAGAGTAAAGGTCATGTCGTTATTTACAATCAATCAGATTACTTGTTTTCCAAAAACGTGCAGTAGCATTAGCGGAACCAAAAGGCGCTCCAGTTATTCCAAACTGACCCTATCAGGCATAATAATGAAAATATTATGACAAACTTGTCTGGGGATTGGGATCTAGTAGTATCCAGCTGCTAAGTGAAGCTGCGTACATTTCTTTCAAATGCTATGTTAATAATACGCTTATCACCATAGACTAACCTAAATCAAGCTAAGTAATCTAGTCATGATCATGAAGCGATTTTTAAACTACGCTTATAGCCAGACTCACCAGAAACACAGTACGGAGAAGCCAAAGACAGCGACTAGCATGAAAACTAGCGCGGGGTCGGACCGCGGCAGGATGGCGGCCGCGCACAGCACCACCGTCACGCAGGCGCACGTCACCAGCATCTCCAGGCTGCACCACAGGAACCAGGACAGCGTGTGCTGGGTTAAGTCCACTCCCATCACGTGCATTATCTGTGTTTAAGTACTTTGAATAAGAATCCTGGTAATACAATTGTTGAACTGAAATTAGACAAATAAAAGTGTTTCTGCAAAAACAGATGAAATAATCAGCTGCACTGCACCGTCTATAAAATGTACCACATAATTCAACAGAATCCGTTTCAGCCATGAAAAGATTAATAATAAATCATAATCATAATCATAATAATTTATTGTCGTTTTATTCGGTTTACAAGGTCTAATAATAATTTTGTCCTCAAATGAGCCCTGCTACAATATATTCATTACAATATAGCTCCTTATAATAATTTAAAAAATAATAATATAAACACATAATCGTCCCACTGTAGGGCAAAGGACCCTATCATTGGATTCAATAAATGGCCCAATTTAATGCCCCGTTAGTCAAGCCAAGATATCGGAGTCTTGGGTTCGATCCCCGGGTTTGGGTAGCAAAAACTTCGAATTCTCGAAAATTGCTTCGGTTTGTGATCACGAACCCGCATTTGGCAAGCCTGGTGATTATGCCTGTACCCATCATTGCTGTGGTATAAAAAAAATTATTAATCTAAACCATTAAGTACTTATTTAACTTACCAACCAACTTTGGCGTTACATACTAAATTATTTTTAGAAATTAAACACAACCAACAATATATAGTAAGCCTTACAATAGTGTTACCAGACTCCTTGTCAGCTACGATGAAGCGAACAGCAGAGGCGACTGTAAACAGCAGCGAGAAGAAGAACGCCACGATTAGCGCCTGTGATTCGTACAGCGACGTTTGGAAGCTAAAATATTAATAAAAATATGCTTCATTAGCCTACCACTTGGAAAATTTCATTTAATTTTATTTATATACTAGCGGACCCGGCAGACGTTGTCCTGTTTAAGGGCGGGAACACATTGGACGCTCGGTGTTGCGTTGAGCGCGCGTTGATAGCATACACACAAAGCGCTTTGCTCGGCGTTCGGCCAGAAGCTTGCATGTGTACACTTCAATAGAACTCCTGGTTCTCAAAACACGCGTTTGCAAAGCACGCGTTGGAAAACGCTTAATGTATACACAGCTTTAACTATGAATACTGATTTCAAATTGGTATAATTAATAAAAAAAATATTTCAGATACAAATTTATTTATCGACATTGAAAACGCACTGGAAATTGTAACACTCATTGCAGCACACATTCTGTCAATGTTATGTCAAACGCCATAATGTTACATTAAAAAAGTTTAAATTGTCAAAAGCGATAAGGTTACATAACAAATAATTTGGTATAGTGATTAAGTTTTCTTAAATTTTCTAATCTTCCGTGCTATTTTCTTAATTTTTGCTTTCATAAGAACATTCTCTTGACAATGACAACCAGACCAATGATGACCAAGGGAAATAGGGATTCATTTTTATACGAGTATATATAGATGACATACGTAGCAGAATCTGAAGATATTCGGTTCAAGGCAGACGAAACTATTTTAATCATTATAGTTACTTAATATAGGGAGACCTATTTATCACGTTGTTGAAACATTTTACACATGACTTATTTCATCATCACGTGATCTGCCTTTTACGAGAATTTACCCTCGTCAGCATCCTTCATGTAGAGTTACAAATCAAAATGTATTATACTGATTTTAAACTTTCATGGTCACTATCACTAGAGTTATTTAATTCGGGGTTTATACCATGTACCTTATTTATTATGAGTTTCCGATATTTCGGCACTGTTGCACGCGCCATGATCACGGGAGTTCTCCCGTACCGTACTCATAATAAATAAGGTACATGGTATAAACCCCGAATTAAATAACTCTAGCAAAATGTATTATTTTCCTTGAGTCAATCAAATAAGTTTTTTCCTTTCCTCAACATTCCTAAGATACATGCTACAGTCGTATAATTGTCTAAATGGTTTTTATAACATGCATTTGAGTTATTTAAAGAGGTAAAGGTTACTTTTTCTATCAGCATATTACCATATAGTAAGCTAACCTTACTTGGATCTTTTAAGTTTTTCAATATATCAATAGCAACTACTTTTGCTATGAATATTATACAGTACTTACAAATCTTTCCTATAGCACGGGTACGGCATCTGCTGCGTGTAAACAGCCCAATTGTGTTCCTCTGTAGTCTCCCTCTTAGTTCGCGTGGAAGAGTTCTGTGCCAACTGAATGATGGCTTTGTCCACCAAGTCCTGGATCTGCACGAAGCCTCGGAAGTAGCGCATGTTCTCCAGGAAGTTCGCCTCGGGACCTGGGATCCAGAGGCTGTTGGGTAATAGAAGATTTTAGATACTGGTTTTAATTACACCTGACTCTAGCTAGATAATATCATCAGACTTTTCTCTTTTGATACAAAAAATACAATTAAAGGAAATTTACACATTTGTTTTCTAAAAAAAATGTGAAGGGACAGACTAGGAAAATAAAAGCGGGATCAAACCACTGATCTAGCAAACATAGCACAGATTCTTAATCTAAGTGTGTTGCTAATTTCTAAACTGTATGGTCAGTAGTACGTCAGTGAGAGAGTAGTGATACTACTTCACAAAATGGCTTATCTTTCCTCCACAAACTCTTGTCTTTTATTTATCTACTTTGGTGTGAAATCAGAGTACTTATATAAAACAAGTTAAGCTAGAACGGTGAAATTCCATGTCTTTGGGGGGGATAAGTAACTCAGTTTGTTAATGACTAGCTAGCTAACTTCTTCCAAGAACGTAAAAACAGTTAGAACAAAGGCAATGGTCGAATTATAGATTCATTTTTTAAACACAATAAACCACTTACTAGTTCTTCATCCTCTTGGTAGTCGGAGCGTTATCAATGTCCATACGAATTTTATATTGGACGTTTGACAAAAAATTATCTTCTTTGCTGTTCAGGAATACCAGACCTAAAAAGTTTAAATGAATTCGATTTTATTCAACTATCAAAGTCTGTGAACCATGTAACACATAAATAAATATTAAGTTCTGACTGGCATAATAACTTTGGATAACTTTAACCCAGGGATTCAAAGACAAAAAAAGTTCTCTACTAATACAAAGCAGGAACGAAAGAGAAATGTGAACCTACATTTTTCTTTACTCATTTTCTAACGTGTGTTACGTTAACGTTATGTCTTTACTTTTGCCTATCCTTAACAATTAAATTTTTAATGAAATAGTTACATTTTTATGGGTAATTCTGTTATTGTTCTTTCTTTTGGTTTGCTGTCCGTTTTCTTATCTTGCAGTACTTCTTTGGTCGCATCTTACGACATCCATAGAAGTGGTGGCTCTAGTCTACTTTATCCACATGGCATATAAAATATACTTTACTCTGTAATGAAATCTGTGTGCCCATACTGTATGTACAGAATAATTTCTCCAACAACTTTCCTGTATTCTTGGTTGCAAATCCCAATGGTACTTACAGTTTTATTCAAACTTGAAAAAGCTTTATCTAAATAATTATAGGTACAGATATTTTAAACTTGAGAATATTATAACTGCTTGCAAACTTATGTCTAAAGACTGTTATATGGAATCAAGCATTATAATGCTGTTACCTGCTGAGAATTCATTGACCATGGTCAGTCTAGCGGCCTCGTGCGTGAGCGCCTCTTCATTCGCGGCGGTGTGGAAGCGGTGCAGGTTGATGCAGCGGAGCATGTCCGATGCCTTCGACACGATATTGCCTAGGCTCTGAAGAAGATTTGTAATATTTAAAGTAGCTTAAATTATTTGGTATGTCTATGATATTGGTAATAAAGAAGAAGCCTTGAAGACAACAAACTTTCCTAGTCATCGTAAAAAAATATTAGTGAATCTCAGTTTTTTTGTCAGGAAGACCTTTTGTTTCTAGAAAATAATTAAAGGTAAAAGTTTTAAGTAAAATCAGTAAAAAAGCTTTATTGGCTCTAGACAATCACGAAGTGGTAGTATCTATATTATTTACAGTTTATCAGTGTTCGCTTACGTTAATTAATAAACATGTATATTTTCAATTCAATTCATTTATTTACAAGAAAACATGGTACAATAAGATCATAAGAAGAGTACAAAAGGTCGGCATGTCTCGCCATTATATTGGAATGTAAAAATTTTAATATTGATTAATAAAGGAATTCATTATTGAATGCAAGTGAAAACATTATTATATTATGGTTAGACAATTAATTGAGCTTTTTACGCAATCATTTAATGGTAACAGTTTATTTCGGTAGAAAACCTTTTGTTTCTAGGATGGAACCGTTTTTTTCTATTATACGATTACTCATTTGATTGTAAAAGATTAATGACAACCTTTTCTTCTCTCAAAATTACAAAGTGGTAATTGTTTGTCTTCAAAAGACACTATTTGCAACTATAATCTTTGTAGGTAGTATGTTTTGTATAGATTGCTTAATACGAGTAGTAACCGTATTTTTCTAAAAAACTCAGTGGCTTCTGCTACTACCATAACCTCACCTGCACATCTCCCAGCTCGTCCAGCAGATCGCCCACGTTCACGTCAGGCACGTCACCCTCGCCCAGCAGCATGATCCTCAGGTTCTCAAACCCGGGTGCGGACAGCAATCGTCCCAATACTTCAGCACCAGCCGCGTGCTGGCCCACCTTGCCCACGGCTGGGAACGCGCCCGCAAACGAGTGGACCAGCTCGGCGAGGCGGGCCATGTGCGCGAACGTGGAGTTGGCCTGGGAGTTAAGTGCTACTGTTAAAAGTTTTGAAAAATTTGGGCAGCGTCACATACATTGTTCTGATCCCGATGTGTGTTTTTCAAGAAACCTTTTACAGTTCTTTGACACAATATTGTTTTCACGACAGAAGACGGGACTAGCGGCTTAACATGCTCTTTGAAGCACGGCTATAATAACCACAGAACATGGAAAAAGGTTAGAAAGACGTTGCGTGACCCTATTGGTCGCGCGACGTCAAAGGAATGGGGGCTATCGCTAGTGAATTTGCCACTACAGGCGCTTGTGTCGCGTGAGGTCCAATATCATTCACTTTTCACTGGTTTTAGCGGGCTTTGTTGCATAAATTATAATTTCTTTAATTTACCTGCTGGAAAGTGATCTTCTTCGTAAAATATCGCAAATATGGATTATTTGGCGATTAATGTGAACGCTTTGAAAGCGGAATTAAGAAAAAGCGCAAAAATAGGCGGCCTCAAGAGCAACTATTTCAGAAGTTAGTTTGTTGATATCAAGATAGTTATTTATAAATAATAAACCTTAATTAGATTCAAGATATAGCACTTTGTTTCGGCGCCAATCGCCTTTGACAGCTATACCTCCGGAGCACAGTCAACAGTGGCGCCAACTGGTGAGCAAAGAAACGGTAGTCCCCATTCGCTTGATTGGCGTTCTTTAAACTCGTTTGTGTAGTCTGTCGGTTCTCATACAAATGGCGCATGATAGCCTTACTAACCTTTTTCCATGTTCTGTGGTTATAACCAACCTTCCAGACTCATGTCAGTTTAGAATAACCATTCTGCGAAATCGACAAGACTAGCAGGTTGCCTGTCCCCATACAACCTAGTTTATGGAAGTCCCTACGTCCCATGGTTTTTTTATTATTTATTTTTTGTTTTTATTTTGAAAGGTGATTGTGTAAATAAAATTTATTTTTGACTTTTATTTTTCTCGTAATTTTCAAAAACAAATATGAATCACAAATAGTTCATGGACGTATCATATCAAATTTCGTCATTTTGACTTACCGAAATGCCTAGAAAAAATGGAAAATTGATATGGCAACGCTGTTGTATCTGCTACGCTAAAAAAGCAGAAGGTAACCTTCTAAAAGCCAAACAGGTTCACACAGAATGCCTAGGATGTGGCAAGAGCTATTGCATGGAGTGCTATAACGAAATTCATAATAAGAAGTAATTTTTTGTTTTCATTCAACAATTGTGTAATTTTTTTCTCAAATAAAGTAATTAATTCATAAAATATCGTTTCATTACCAAAAACAAGGTGAAAAAGTACTAAGTAAAAGAACTTTCGTACCTACTTTCATTATTTACTGCACAAAAAAGTTCTAGACATAAAATCACTGCAATTTTTTCAATATTCTTGAAATAGATGATGTGCTCCACACGTCCCAATACTAAAAACCGTAATTGTCCACCTACGTCCATTTTAAAATCGACTGCAAAAATGCCTCTGAGTTTGATCATATATGATTTATGGACGTTTAAAAGTTAGTACAAAAATTGTAACAGGCAACCTGCTAGGCATCGAACATGGTTTTGCTTTGTATGGCTAACACACCTGCCATTCAGATGCCAATGTTATGCAGTAGACGCATGTAATCTAATAATGATAAGCCAACCAACCGCCAATATATGTCATGCATAGCTGCCCAAGGCTTAAAGCAATAGTACCGTGCTACTAAAACATTGTTTGTGTCGTCAAGCCTTTAGGCTGAAAGCCAGCGGACTTTAATAAGTACTAAGACTTCAAAGTATTACCTATTGAAAAATGTCTCAAGACTTCAAAATGTTATTCTTACCTCTCTTATAATCCTGTCGACGGCGGGAGTATCCGGGGTGTAAAGTATGCGGCCCATGATGAGCGGCTTGACGAAGCTCCAAACGATTTTACCTCCTTCAGCCTGAATGATGTCCGTGTACAGCGACCGGCAGAAGTCAGCTGCAAAAGCGTAGAGTTAGCCACAGATGAAAAATAAGAACTATAGTCTAACCACAACCACTGTATCGCGCCTTAGGTGCGCAGGGAGGTGGGGTGTGTGACGGAAAAATCTCTCTCAAGAGATTCATATTGACGGACAGATCTGAAGATAATAATATCTTTCGGAGTTGTACAGAGCTAATATCCCTTCTTTGTTCACTACGGTTTTACAGCACAACTAGCCATGTGTTCTACTAACATGTGCACCTATTCATTTAAAAAAAATGGAAGCAACATAAGTTCCAAAAATAAAAAACAATATAACTTTATGATACTAGTAGAGGCTGCTCTACGTTAAGTAGGTGTTCATTTCGTGAGGACATTTTCCTGTTACTGATTGTGTATTTATTTTTTATCTATCGTGTTAGGACAAAACTGAGTAAAAATAGGACCAAAACGGCCTTCTGGTGTTTTTAGAGTCTCTACAGACTGTGTAAAGTAAAAAATTCGTTAATAAGAAATTGTTTTCCACAGTCCATTTCTGAACTACTAAGTACTGTCATCATAAGTAAAGCTCTTTTACTGATAAAGGGATAATACATATTATGATAAATATGTATGGCATTAACTATAGTTCTCATGTTACAATAAATGCTTAATAAGTTACTTGGTAGTGCTTCGAGCTGCTTCTCATCAGGCTTGTCGGCCTGGTCGGGGCTGGACAGGACGCTGCGGAAGAGCCGCGGCACGTCCGACACGAAGGGACTCCCGCACACCAGGTCGCCAGCGCTTGAGAGGAAGTCTGGTGCTGCAAACATTAATAAATAAATGAAGACAAGCCACACCAATGGGGGCTATCGCTAGTGAACTTGCCATTAGAGGCGCTTCTGTCGCGTGAGGTCCAATAACATTCACTTTTTACTGGTTTTAGCGGGCTTCGTGACATAAATTATATACTTTTTTAATTTATCTGCTGGAAAGTGATCTCCTTCGTAAAATTATCGCAAATATGGATTATTTGGCGATGAATGTAAAAGCTCAAAGCGGAATTAAGAAAAAGCGCAAAAATAGACGGCCTCAAAGAGCAACTATTTCAGAAGTTAGTTTGTTGATATGAAGATAGTTATTTATAAGTAATAAACTTAATTAGATTCAAGATTTAAAACTTTGTTTCGGCGAGGATCTTATAAAGTCGCCTTTGACAGCTATAATACCTCTGGACCTCAGTCTACAGTGGCGTCAACTGGTGAGCAAAGAAACGGTAGTCCCCATTGTAATGTCTTAAAGTTAAGAATTACCGGACCAAAATCTAGGCGTCTCGTATTCGATGCACAAAGCGGGCAACTAGACTTTCGAGTGTCGAACATTGGCGGTCTTCGTGATCACCAAGCCGCAGATGGCAAGAGTGGTGATCACGTGGTGATAATGCCTGTACCCATCATAGCATTGGATTTTAAATCAATCAATTATTCAATCAAGGACAGCTTAAGGTGTAATTTTTGTGTTGGACTGTGTAAAAAATATCAATATGGTGGGGTGGTAGGATCTACCTCCTAGTGGTCCACCCTAGGCAACGGCATCTTTGGTTTTCTTACCAATGATGACGGCTAACAGATCCCTCTGCGGTGGTAGGCTTCTAAGAGGCTGCCTGGATGCTACCACCCTCCTGCCGGAGTCCAGCACCAAACAGTGCCTCTGTGTTCCGCTGGTGCGTGGGAGAACCAGTACCTCTGGGTGAGCTCGCTCCATCTTATCTTTTATCTTAACCGTATAGTTAAGTGTGTAGTCAAGAGCATGCCCATTATTTATATATAAAAAAGGCGCTTTTACACGTCCCGATATTTGAGTCTACGCTTCATATTTTACTTACTTCCCAACAGTCCCCCCACGGAGCTGAAGTTCGCCAGGCTTCTGAAGAGAGGTTCCCCGGCGAAGGAGTCCGCGAGGCTCTGCGCCTGCGCCCGCAGCGCCGGCAGCACGGCCGCCGCGCGCGGGAGGCCGCGCGTCACCGCGCCGCCCTCCGCCTCGGTGAGGTTCGACGCTGCGTACAGCTTCAGCAGTAGGGCTGAGGTCACCTGTATACGTTAAAGTAAAGGTACATTTGAACTATGGAAACCACATTATGAGCAAATAACTCGGCGCTTGTGCAAACCGGCCGCCCGCTCGTAACATTTGGTCGAATAAGCATTTATTTTTTAAGTAGTAATGTATCTTTTGTTGGCACTCAATAAACCATAGATTTAATATACTGCTGTTAGATTGGCAATGGAAAGAGACAAAACATAATGCAGCCATATGATAGACGAGATAGATACACAAGACCTTTCACGTAAACGCTAGGGACCCGTAGTGTTTTTCTGAGTTCTGACGTCTGTCACGCGCAACCCAATCCCTTTAGTCTTTCTAATTTCAGGTTTATCGTTGTTATAGAGTATTGAGTTGATGTATTTTCATTATGGTTACATGTTCAGTACCTGAAAGTAACTCATCTAAACAAGGGAACCAACATAATTGTACATTTCACACATAAGTACAATCGCGACTATCAGCAATAAAATGCAATGTTTCAGAGCTTTGACTAAAGTTTTGTATACTAATTGATAGGGTATTTCATCAGAACAAGTATTTGAATTCATAACAATTCAATTAAAAATAGTATCAAATACGTGAATTTCAGCAATTATTAACGTCACTTTTGTATTTTAGTGATTGACATTGTCGATGACATCTAATCGACATTTCATTAGCTGACACATTTCACATTGCATACCGCATAAAACCTAAATTGTTGATATACGTTAGAAATGACTGAAAATGCTTAATAGAAAAGAATTGACGCCCAATGAATATTCGAGCATTTGCAGTTTACATTCTAACCCTAAGTGTTTTTCACACAGAGGCCTGTAAAATTACATTTTGGATCAATCCCCATATCGTTCATGCCCTTATATTTTGTGTACGTTTGTAATGTGTTACTGAAAAATAAATATCAGTTTCATTCCAATTTTTGCGATCGCAATCGCAAAATGAGGCAAAATTGTAAAATACTGGCAAGTAAAGCTTACGATATTTTTTACAATAAATTGATTTTGTTCGAAGATAATTAAATATAAAACAAAAAAACATACCTATTTACTTGCAGTTTTTTTTTCTTCTAATAATACTGAATAATATGTCACCTGCGTCAACGTAAACTGTGTCGATTGAATCGATATCAAAAGCCAGCAGGCAATGCAGTACCTGCACTATTTATTTCACGCACATGCTCACTTTATGCACACTAGCGTAACCTAGTTTTGGTCTCGTTTTCAGGATTCAATTGCCAATCTATCATCTATATTAAATCTATGCAATAAACCGACACAGTACCATTACCATGTGTTTAACTTAAAACCTTCAACGTCTTCACAAAGAAATCCACACTCTTCAAATTCAGTGGACAAAGTGGCTAAGAGGCTTACCCGGGTCAAGCCTCTCTCAAACCAAAATCCCGAATCCGATATACAATGTTTGTAATGTACAATGTTTGTAATGTGTGTGCGTTCTAATATTTTAATCTACCTCGCATAGCTGGTTGACAGCGGCCGCAGCACCAGTGACATAATAATACCTGGGTGTAAGGTATCTTTTTTCGCTGTGATATTTGACTAGATTTTAGGGTTCTTTTTTAAATCGCTGTGGTGTCTAAAAAACTGTAGCGTCTGACCTGGCTGTAGTCCAGCTCCCGCAGCAGCGCGGGCAGCAGCGCGGCGGCGGGGCGGCCGCACAGCTGGTCCTGGTACCTGGCTGTAGCGTCTGACCTGGCTGTAGCGTCTGACCTGGCTGTAGTCCAGCTCCCGCAGCAGCGCGGGCAGCAGCGCGGCGGCGGGGCGGCCGCACAGCTGGTCCTGGTACCTGGCTGTAGCGTCTGACCTGGCTGTAGCGTCTGACCTGGCTGTAGTCCAGCTCCCGCAGCAGCGCGGGCAGCAGCGCGGCGGCGGGGCGGCCGCACAGCTGGTCCTGGTACCTGGCTGTAGCGTCTGACCTGGCTGTAGCGTCTGACCTGGCTGTAGTCCAGCTCCCGCAGCAGCGCGGGCAGCAGCGCGGCGGCGGGGCGGCCGCACAGCTGGTCCTGGTACCTGGCTGTAGCGTCTGACCTGGCTGTAGCGTCTGACCTGGCTGTAGTCCAGCTCCCGCAGCAGCGCGGGCAGCAGCGCGGCGGCGGGGCGGCCGCACAGCTGGTCCTGGTACCTGGCTGTAGCGTCTGACCTGGCTGTAGCGTCTGACCTGGCTGTAGCGTCTGACCTGGCTGTAGTCCAGCTCCCGCAGCAGCGCGGGCAGCAGCGCGGCGGCGGGGCGGCCGCACAGCTGGTCCTGGTACCTGGCTGTAGCGTCTGACCTGGCTGTAGCGTCTGACCTGGCTGTAGTCCAGCTCCCGCAGCAGCGCGGGCAGCAGCGCGGCGGCGGGGCGGCCGCACAGCTGGTCCTGGTACCTGGCTGTAGCGTCTGACCTGGCTGTAGCGTCTGACCTGGCTGTAGTCCAGCTCCCGCAGCAGCGCGGGCAGCAGCGCGGCGGCGGGGCGGCCGCACAGCTGGTCCTGGTACCTGGCTGTAGCGTCTGACCTGGCTGTAGCGTCTGACCTGGCTGTAGTCCAGCTCCCGCAGCAGCGCGGGCAGCAGCGCGGCGGCGGGGCGGCCGCACAGCTGGTCCTGGTACCTGGCTGTAGCGTCTGACCTGGCTGTAGCGTCTGACCTGGCTGTAGTCCAGCTCCCGCAGCAGCGCGGGCAGCAGCGCGGCGGCGGGGCGGCCGCACAGCTGGTCCTGGTACCTGGCTGTAGCGTCTGACCTGGCTGTAGCGTCTGACCTGGCTGTAGTCCAGCTCCCGCAGCAGCGCGGGCAGCAGCGCGGCGGCGGGGCGGCCGCACAGCTGGTCCTGGTACCTGGCTGTAGCGTCTGACCTGGCTGTAGCGTCTGACCTGGCTGTAGTCCAGCTCCCGCAGCAGCGCGGGCAGCAGCGCGGCGGCGGGGCGGCCGCACAGCTGGTCCTGGTACCTGGCTGTAGCGTCTGACCTGGCTGTAGCGTCTGACCTGGCTGTAGTCCAGCTCCCGCAGCAGCGCGGGCAGCAGCGCGGCGGCGGGGCGGCCGCACAGCTGGTCGACGGCGGCGGCGAACACGTCCTCGGCATTGACCACATCCAGCGCGCCCGGCTCAAGAACCAAAGACATGGTCTCCAGCTGGCAGACGTAGTTGGATATGTGGTCGCCGTGTTTCCATGATACGATCTGTACACATTATTCATAAGAAATTTTGGGTGCTCCGCCATGTTGGATTTAGAATGACGTCACACATAAACTCAAACATTTTCATTCAAACTAAACGTGCAAACAAAATTTCAGTCCGATCGATTGAAGATATCCGCTTCGAAATTTTGTTGTATGATTCCACCCAAACAAACATAGTTACATACATTAGAGGATTCAGTGAGTGAGACTAAGGGGCTCGTGTAGATTGCGAGGGTGTTGTTCAACCGGTTTAAGCCTCTCCCATACCAAAATTCTGAATCCACTTTACATGCAATGCAAGTTAAACAAAAGCTTAAGAGTTAGTTATTTCGAGATTTCTACCATGTAGGTACCTTGTTTTTTATGAGTTTCCGATATTTCGGCACTGTTGCAAGCGCCATGATCGCGTAAAAACTGATGTCACTGCGGGTGGGTGGTTATTACGAGTAGATATATCGATCTACCCTCAGACGTACCTACGTCTTTTATTGCACTCGACACTGGTACTATTGTTTGCAAACTCACTATTCACTCGAACCTCTTCTCGACACACAACACACACAGTATCCGATCGCGAAACTTTAGTTTATGGATTTTTGTGGTTATTACAAATTAAAAAAAAACAAGGTATGTACATGGTAGAAATCTCGAAATAACTAACTCTTACGATAGTGATCATAAAAGTTTAAAACAGTATACAAACAAAAGCTTGTAAAGTAATAGCCTATCACCCCAGTTCAGGGCAGAGGCCTCATTGAATTCAAGTTACCACAGCAATGATGGGAACATGACCACCACGCTTGGCGAATGCGGATCGGTGATTCCTTGATCAAGAAATATAAGAAACATAACCACGAACGCTTGGCAATTTTTCTTTTCTTTTATACACAGTGGGCTTTCTCTTGACTTCATACTTAACTCTACGGTTAAGCAACCTAAGTTGGAGCGAGCTTACCCAGTGGCACTGGTCCTCCCGCACACCAACGGAACACAGAAAAACTGTTTGGCGCTGTACTCCGGCAGGAGGGTGGTAGCATCCAGCTGCCTCTTACGAAGCCTACCACCGCAGAGGGATCTGTTAGCCGTCATCATTGGTAAGAAAACCAAAGATGCCGTTGCCCAGGGTGGACCACTAGGAGGTAGATCCCTCCACCCCAAAAATGCGGGTCAGTGATTATTTGATCAAAAGAATAAAAGGAATAGAAGCTAGTAAAAAGAAGTAATAACCGGCTTGAGCTGAATGTACCCGGCGTGCAGGCGCGGCGCGGCGAGGGACCAGAAGTTCGTGTTGTTGATGCCGAGCCGCATCAGCGCCGTCTCCACACGTTCTGGGTGCGGGAACAGCTCTGACACCGATACTGGAACAATCATAACACTTTAATATGTCCAGATTAGTTCAAACGTTTTGGTTATGGTTTACTAGAGCATGGAGCAACTGAGGCTGGCTATTGGGGTAACTATAGGCCAATACCACGTAAACAAAAAAATAATTTTGGGAAAATACAAAGTTATAAGGTAATTAAAGATCAAAAGATCAAAGAAGAAGAGGTCAAATATTCATAAATAACACTAACAAATTACGTCATTACTACCCGTAACCGCCGACACTGTTTTCGAAACGATGGGATAAACCAAAATGTAATGTAAAACGCTTATCCTCAAACATATCGACACTAATAAAATTATAAAGAGGAAAGATTTGATTGTATAATTGTATTGAATAGGCTCCGAAACTACTGGGCCGATTTGAAAAAATCTATTACCATTTGAAGCAGACATTATTCCTGATGAACACAGGCTACTTTTTACCGCGAGACTCGGTAGGTGCTAAACGGCTTGATCGATTGGGTTTAAATTTTGTATGTGTGCTTCGATGGTTTTACGAATGTATTAACGGCCATTTCCAATAACCTATCTATCTTCAGTTTTGGCATATCGGAGATAGAAAACAACTTCTGTCTTTGTTTCTCTGGACGGCATAAACAGAGATAGAAACTGTTACCTATCTCCGATATGCCAAAACTAAAGATAGATAGGTAATTGGAAATGGCCGTAAGCCTACCTTAACTATCTTTCTATATGCCACCGCAAAGGTTTCCAACCGCACGATATGACGTGGAGTTCACGCGGGCAGTCGCGGGCGAAAAGCTAGTAATCTATAATTACAAATAGCGTCACCTTAAGTAAGTGACCTGTATATTTGTGAATAGCCTTTACACTCGATTCGATTCAGTTATCTACATGAGATCTAAGCCTGTTGCAAAACCATGACATCTGCATCAGTGAGTATGCCTCGACCCCAAGATTACTATCGTAGCTGTGCGTGCAGTGGCCATAAAGTTGCAGAAAACTCTGCATGCCTTAATCACAGATTTCAAAAAAAGGTTCACCGATTACTCGGAGATGCCTTGACTGTTTTGTTATATTATTAATTTATTTTTTTTATTTTTATTAAAGGTTCTCCAATAACTTTTACTTTTAAGTCTAGATGATAAGTTGAATGTAAAGCCTCTTATAGGCGAACATAGTTAGTGTACAAAATTTGATGGAAATCATTACACTTAAATAATACTTAACACACAATTACTTAAGGGACAACAAACAACAGCTTACATTATACCTATATACTAAAAGTTATTATTTATCTATTATAGATCTTCTAAATTTATGCAATGACATGGAGCAGACATCAATGTCTATGGAGCGGGTATAAGCGTTGTAGAGCTTGATGATTCTAGGGACAGGTGAGTTAGAAAATATCTTACGTCTAAGGTCCAGCTGTTCCAGTTGTTGTTTGTACTGCCGCAACACCTGCAGCCCGGCGGTCAGCGCGCTCAAGTCTCGCTCGAGGGCGCTGTCGTTCAGGATCGGCTGCAGCTCTTTAAGAATGCCATGGATGCTGCAACGGTATAATAAAATTCCCTCAGTTCCCGAAAGGGACTATAGTCCCTTTTTTTATATGACTAATTAGCTTTTGGGAACTTAGCGCAATACATGTAGGCAACCACACAATGTCTTCTCGCATATTATTATTAGGTTTACGCTTAAATCAAGGAATCGTGTTTTTATTTACAAATCATTTTTTTTTATTTATATGAATAAACTATAATGGTCACTATCACTAGAGCTAATTGTCTTTAAATGTCTTTCTTTTTAAGTCTTAATGTACCTACATATTTAAAGAAAAATAAATAAAACAAAGCTTATATATTTAAGTAAGTACTACCTACAGTAAAGCAAAAGTAAGTTTCTCTGTAATAATAAAATCATCAATTTCTTTTAGTAAAAATAATTAATTATATGCTTTTCCTTATCTTTTTTTTTTGAAGTTTGACTTTTTGGAAAAGGTCCTTTTGAGAAGTTGCCCATTAAGGAATTGTCCTTTTGGAAAATTGTCTTTTTGGGAAGTGGACATTTTGGTAAGTGGTCCTTAAGAGTCTAAACAGATTTGGGTTTATACCATGTACCTTGTTCTCTATGTGTTACCGACATTTCGGTTCTGTTACAAGCGCTAGATCACAGAACAACTGATCATGGAAAAAAACTCATAAAAAACAAGGTAACATAGTATAAAACCCTAATATTCTACTCTACTAATAAACATACCTGTAAACCACGCTGCTGAGCGAGTCCTCAGCGAGCATCTCCATAACAAGGTCTATAGTTGGCGCCAGGTTCCCCTGCATCACTCCGGCCACATCCACGGTACTGGCTAAGCCCACCAGTCTGCTGACATGCTTTAGGAGCTGTTCCACGTGGTAGAAGATGTTGGACAGGTATTGGAACTTCCAGAACTCAGCTTTTTGCAGCTTAGATAACTGTGAAATGAAAAGCTCGTATAAGTTTTCTATAGCTATACACGAACTAAGTATACTTATAATAATTCTATGACATAAAAACGCTAAGTGCATTTCTAAGCGGAGAATAGATAAAGGAATCCAAAATTTTTTATGTAAATCACTCAAACAAAATATTAATAATATAACAATAGGGAGATACAAAATTTCCTTATTAATCGCACTTTACTGTTTAGACTTTTCGGATAGAAGAGAGCCGAAAAGAAGAGTTGAAAAGAGCTGTGTCCTTCTATATAATATTTAGAAGAATGGAACGAACATCCTTGTACTTGGCATAACGAAGTCACAACAAAGCTTCACTTTCTTTCCACTTAAAGCCGGATGCCCAGATGTTTATAGAAAACTGATATTTACATGTTTAAAAGCACATAAATTGCTGGTTTAAAAATAAAACTACAATTCCTTGAATGAAGAAATTGGCGAGGGCTGTCGCTTCGCGGAAAATTGTTGGTTCATGTCTCATGTTCAAGACACGCGTATTTTTTTTATTATAGGAATGTATCTTCAATGATACTTACATCTTTTGTGAGAAGTGTAGCGTTAACATTGTGTTTAAAGACATCCAGAAGTGCAGCACAATCACCATTACTGCAGAATACATCGTAACTATGATTTTGTAACTGCACAAAATGTTCCAATACGTTTTGTTCTAGGGACTTTCTTAGCTGAAAAAACATAAATAATATGATAAATGTTTAGCATACTGTTTTCTTGAGTTTACGCGAACACTGTACATTGTAACAAATGATATATTTACGGATTTTAAATTCGCGTCAAATGCATAAAATTTCTTAAGATGATGCCAAACATCAAAAAATATGCAATGTTGATATGATTTAAGTGTTTTATTGTTAAATAATATTAAAAAAACTATGCTAATAGACTAAATTTTAAACATAACGAACTCACCAAACGCAAATTAGCGTCAGCTCCTTCGATTTCCTTAGCTAAATCATCATCTAGAACCTTTTTTAGATCTTCGCTAAATTTATTCTTTTCTATCAGATAATTCCTCAGTGGAGCGAACACGTCCAAATTGGGAGATATTTGCGAGGACAAGCCCTTGAGAAGAGGGACATCCGTCATGCCATCAACCTCTTTTAAGTGAGGGAGCTCCGATCTGATGAGGGTAGTTGTCTGCGCTAGGACCGAAAGAAACCTAAAGGATAATGAAGACAAGTTTCGTTTTAGTGAGGTCAAAGTCTAGGACAGTTAAAAAAAATAATGAAAGAGCCTTAATTCAACTCACTGCAAAACAAACTGCAAAGGCATAGGTATAACGTTGAATTCAAGTTACCACACTTAGGTCTCGTCTTTGTACTCACCAAAAGGAGGACTGCTGAACATGACTTCTCCAAAAGAAATAAAAAAGCCAGAAGACATCTTTATTATTCGTTGAGACACTCCATAATTATTCTTCGTTAAATGTACTTACAGTGCGGCATGACCGAACCCGTTGACAGTCACGTTGGGCGTCAAGCAGGCCACCACTCTGCTGCCGTTGTTGGTGAGGTCTTCCAGAATCCGTAGTTCCACCTGCCCCAGCAGCTCGTTCGTCGACTTATTTAGCTCGTACTTGGTGTAGTTGCGGAAGGATATCAGCTGGAATGGAAGTATACTTACTCAATAAACTATCTCAAGAGGTGTTTTGACGAATAGGTATTTTCTAAGTCGGTATTGGAACGAATTGGGACTTGTTTTTTGCAAAACATCATTATTGTCATCATCCACTGCTGGAGACAATTTATTGAAAAGGAGGATTTCGCCTTAACGATCACGCTTGGTATTAGTGTTTGACTAACGGCCGGTCCCAATAATCTATCTATCTTCAGTTTTGGCATATCGGAGATAGAAAACATCTTCTCTGATTTTGCCATTCAGAGAAACAAAGACAAAAGTTGTTTTCTATCTCCGATATGCCAAAACTGAAGATAGATAGGTTATTGGGACCGGCCGTAAGGTACAGACAACAGCACGTTAACCTACCATAAAACGTCAAATTTTCTCAATTGATGTTGATCTCTACTTGTTGGACTTAAAGTTGAAAATCAATTCAAGACGACCTCCGTGGCGAAGTGGCGTACACACCGGTTTTCAAAGTGTCGCCTGCTCCGAGATACCGGGTTCGATTCCCGGACGGGTCAATGTAGAAACAATGTGTTTTCTACATTTTCTCGGGTCTGGGTGTTTGTGGTACCTTCGTTGTTTCTGGTTTCCAAAATACGAGTGCTTTAAATAGTTATTCAAATTGGGATCAGAACAATGTATGTGATGTTGTCCACATTTATTTATTTATTTAATTCAATAACCCTTTAACTTTTTAGGTAGGTTGACCTGCCGTTGTCTGAACGAACAGTACTTTGATAACTTCATGCAAACATATGTATAATTCAGGTCTACCTAAGTCTGTAGGTCCCAATTTTTTGGAAAAAACACTTTATAGTCATACTATACCATGCCCATTGATATTTTAAAGTACAGATATGTTACCTTCATAGTAATTCGCGTATTAAATCTGTTCTGAGTAATTCAAAACTGCACACATTAACAAATTTCAATGATAAGCAGAACAAAAGATGCAAAATAGCACGCAAATGATGGATGTATTTTTTTAACGACCGGTAACGCTCGTGCCTGCACTCGACGTGTGGACGTCGTGAAAACTACCTAATTAGGGCTTATTTGAGACTTCACAACGCGCGCGCTTATAACACTGCTTCATTATATCAGCCGAACGACGCCAACTGCTGGGCATAGGCCTCCCCCAAGGATCTGCAAAACGATCGGTCCTGTGCTGTCCGCATCCAGCGGCTTCCCGCGATATTGACCAGATCGTCGGTCCACCTTGTAAGGGGCCTGCCCACGGAACGTCGTCCGGTACGCGGTCGCCATTCGAGAACCTTTCCGCCTTAAGGCCATCGGTTCTCCGCGCTATGTGTCCCGCCCACTGCCACTTCAACGATGCAATCCTTCGAGCGATTCCGGTTGTTTTAGTTCTCCTGCGGATCTCATCATTTCTGATTCGATCGAGCAGGGAAATACCAAGCATAGCTCTTTCCATTGCTCGCTGGGTGATCTTGAGCTTTCTTATGAGACCCATAGTAAACGACCACGATTCACTCCCATATGTCATTACTGGCAACACACACTGGTCAAAGACTTTCGTCTTGAGACACTGAGGTATTTCGGACGCGAATATATGCCGGAGCTTCCCGAACGCTGCCCATCCGAGCTGGATTCGACGAGAGATCTCTTTCTCGAAGTTGGACTTACCTAACTGGACTGTCTGTCCCAGGTAAACACTGCTTCGTTTTAATATAATATCATTGACCATGCCTCAGTGAGGCATATATCTTACCTCTTTAAACGCCATGTCCCAGTGGAACTCGTTCTTCAAGACCTCGTGCACTTCTTTCAGCGTCATGGAGTCGAGGTGGCAGATCAGGTTGTCGTACTCCTGCTTCTTGTACAGCTGCAGGTTCAGCTGTTTCACCCACGTCGTGAAGTGGGAGCAGAGTGTGCATTGGCTGGGATAAAAACAGTCAGTTCACCCGTGATCATGGCGCTTGCAACAGTGCCGAAATATCGGAAACCCCGAATCAATTAACTCTTGGGATAAAAAACATTGTACGGTCTGTCGGTGTACAAAGAAAATGTCTTGTCTTGACTTTGTTTATTTATTAACATAAAATAAAGCACTTTATAATATAATCTCAATTCGTCCGTTGTGTCAATCAACAGGCACCTTTTTTTTAAATTGTCAAATGTCAGTTTGGTTGTCTAAGCTGCCAGTCCTTTATTTTGTCTAAGCAGGCTGGACGCCGCAACTAACATGACGTTTTAAGAAATGAAAATTTCTTATACTAGTCAGTTAAGTCGTTATGTAAACACTTCAAAATCATTAGATTAAGTGTTTTGTCTTTGACATCTTTAATAAAAACTTCCGCATTATCACCAACATGTATCAAGTAATTACTAAAGGACACGAGCCTTTCAAAAAGAAGGATTTTACCATCGCCACGCTTGGCAGGCGCAATAATAATCATTTTCATTGAATTCATTGTAAAAAAATATCTTATTTGTGTTAAGGTTGTAGTTCCTATAAGATGGATATAAATTGAACTAGAGATTTTAATATTTTTAAATTTTAACTAAAAAAATGAATAAAACCTTGTATTTAAAAACAGAGTGCCAGCGTCCACCATATTGCCAAGCACCCCAAAAGAAATCCTTGTCAACGTTTCCTTCGATAGCAACTTCAAGGCTGTTCCTCGCAAATGCTTGATCTTGTCTTCTGTGATCCACAGAGGTCTCTGAGGAGACTTAGGTCCGTCCCGTATAGCTTCCAAGCGAGATTCCGTCGTGGAAATGTCGGAGTAGAGAGCTGTGTAGTTCACCTGTCTTGGCAGTTGTAGGTCGTCATCGAAACCCTGGATAAGTATATTATTAGGGGTTAAAGTATGAAATTGTCGTTTTGTATGGACGAAATCGAGAAAAGTCATTTTTCCATACTAACAATTTTTTAGTTTTTTTAAAAACGCCTGTACCGTTTTCGATGCAATTAAAGGTGAAAGTTAGATGGTTATAAAGCTACGCATTATAGTATTAAAATTTCTGAAAATCAAAGTATATAATAAAAATATACTTAATTGAAGCAAGAAGGACAGCTGACACATTATAAGGGGTCTTTTCAACGACTTCCTTTAAAGTAATAGGCACTAGTAATGCATTTTTTTTAGTCAAATGTTTCTTTATTTAGTTTTTGATACAATACAAAAAGAATTACGCAATAATATGACTATACTTAAGAGCTATAAACAAAATAAAAAGTGGGAAAATAATCGGCAATTTTATACTTTAACCCCTATTATTAAGAAAGAAAGAAAGAATTGTTTATTTGGCACAGATAATACAAGAACGGAACACAGGGCATTGTTTAAAAACTAAGCTTAAATAAAAGTGTCAAAAAGGTCCCCGCTCAGCATTAGTCGTGACAGGCGTGGCCATCACGACGCTGGTTTTCAGCGGGACCCCAACGCAGGGTACGTGCGACGCGATAAAGGCCTAGAACCCGTATTAATTTAAGTTACAATGGAGACGACCATTTGGATCAGCGGTAGTTAACACTGCTTCTGAGCCATGGGTCGCGGGTTCGATCCCCGCACAGTACAAATATTTGTGTGCATGAACATGTCTGTTTGTACTGGTCTGGGTGTTTTCTATGTATTATCGAAGTATGTATTTGAAAAAAAAAAGTATATAAGTAAGTTTATCGGTTGTCTAGTACCCCATACGACAGGGTACTTAATAGTACCTTAATTTGGGACTAGATGGCTCAGTGTGGCCCAGTGAGGCATGTCCTAAATATTTATTTATTTATTTATTTAGAATTCAGTTAGGGGAGCTTGGGAAGAGTTAATCACCATTATCATTATCATCCTATATTAGAGTGATGAGTATGAATGTGGAAGGCTGGTAGGGAAGAGGCCGACCGAGAAAGAGATGGATGGACTGTGTGAAACAAGATATGAGTGTGAAAGGTGTGGATGATTCAGTGACGAGTGATAGAATGGTGTGGAAGAGAAAAACATACTGCGCCGACCCCAGATAAACTGGGAAAATGGCCAAGAGAATGATGATGATCCTATATTAGTTGACTGCTGGCTCAGCGGTTCGGTCAATGGTAAAAAGAAGACGCTGCTGTCCGTCTTCTCCTCGCAGTTATTCTTTATAGGAGATAATAAGTTCTGTTAATTTCAGAGAAAATTGTGGACAAATTCGTGCAGTTTGGTCGATCTTGTTTAGAAAAATCATTGCAGATTAACATGTAGGTATTGTATGTAATTATTAGAACCTGCTATACCTACCTAAACGTAACGATAAATCGTTATTGAAAGTAATGCAGATAAAAAAATATAAGTATATTCCACCACCAATGAAATCTTTTGTAAATAACAGCGATATAAAATGGTAAGGTTTCATTATTATTTCGGATTGGGTAGTCCTCGATTGAATGATTGATTTTGATTTTATGTCAGTGCTGAATTTATTGTACTAACAGTGAACCCTTATGTGAAGTGGGTGCACATTTAGATGGGACACTTTTATGAAGATTATTGTGTAACTTGTTTTTATTATTAAATTAATCTATACTAATGTTATAAAGCTGAATAGTTTGTTTGTTTGTTTGATGGAACGTGCTAATCTCAGGAAGTACTGGTTCGAATTGAAAAATTATTTTTGTTGGATAATCCATTTATCGAGACCAATAGGAGCGAAGCATCAGTGAATAATGTTGCAAAAATAGTCGCGATCATAATAACAGAAATTGACGCGTACGAAGTCGCGGGCAACTGCTAGTGGTAGGTAAATAAAGTAAAAACAAAAATGTTTTTATTCCCTACCTGCGAAGCGAATACTAGCGGCGGTATCTCCCTGAACAGTTCGCCGCTGTGTGCGCAAAGCTCGTCCTTGAGCTGCGCAAGCGCAGCGCCGGGCACGTAGGCGGTTAACGACACGTTGTGCTGGCAGAATGACGCCGTGTCGTTTACGTTCACGTCGTGTAGGAGGCGGACCAGCTGAATAGGTTATTACACTCATTAAAAAATATGGGAAAATATCGGAAACACTTAAAAACAAGGTACATGGTAGAAACCCGTAGCAATAAACTCTTATTATTTTGCTCGTTTATAAAAAAAAAGAAAGTAACGGCCAATAATCATCCCACTGCAAGGAAAGTTACCGAAGCAGTGACTCATCATTTGGGTGTATGGAATCGTGGTGATTACAGGCACAATCACCACGCTTGCCAAATGCAGGTTGGTGTTCATAAACCCAAGCAAAGTTCAAAAATTAAATCTCTTGTTGCTCGACCCGGCTATCGAACCCAGGACCATCGGGATCCTTCCATCCATCATCTTCGCCCGTTTAATAGGTCATAAACACTTCTATCGATTACACAATCGAATATCTGACAATAGCGATCGAGTTTCTTGCCCGCTTCTTATCGGCACTAGCCCAGAATTATCTCGAAGCAGTGCGCAGTGGTTGGCATAATATTGAAACGAGAAAAACACCTCCTGGGGCCTATTTGCAGATATAAAACTGGCTTTTTTATTGGTTATTAAAATTAAAATATTAATTTATTGATTTGTCGTCTCAATCAATCGGGAGGTTAACACTTCAATCAACGAAGTATTTTTAGTGAATAAGGTTCAGAACATAGTGTGCTATAAATAGAGATAACAATAAAAATATAAACTACGCGACAAACTCACCCGTATTTCATCCAGCTTCGTCAACACTTCCTCGGCAGATTCGAAGCTTTTCTCCAAAGCTTCAAAAAAGCTTGTTGCGTGCGGCCCTGCGTACAGTGCCCTGAGCGACCCCCACCAGTTCTCCCCGGACAGGAAGCTTAACACGACGTTGTAGTTCTGCAGGTTGCTTTGGAGGTACTGCAGGTAGATGGGCAGGCCTAGGTCGTAGGCGTATTTGATGGACGATTTCAAGGAGGTTGTTAGTTTTTTTCTGGAAACGAGGAAAGAAATTTTGGTGAATCAAAAGTCCTATTGTTAAAATAAAAGTATGAATTTAAAATATCAGAATTTATTTAGGCTCTAGTTAAAACTTTGTAGAATCTCGGTAGGATCTTAGTCGTCTGCATTGTAAAGATATACATAGATTTAAACAAAAATAATAACCCCATGTCAGAATAATAAGAAATGTTTATTACATGGAATGTTGTATCCCCTATCAAATCATACGATGTGCACTTAAAAGTCAAATTAATACGAGTACGTTAGTGTTGAATAATTTTAGAAGAAACCGTACAGAACGCCATACTGAATTGATTTGATTTCTTACTGCAAGAGTTAAAGCAGCGAAGAATGCAGCAACTTTTATTTGTAAATTTACCAATACTTATCAAAACTAAAGAGTTACTAATGAATTTGCAACACTTTTATCTCAGCGTACGTATAAGTTCTGTTTGATGTTCAATTTCAAAGGTTTTTTGTTTGCCAATTGTAGGAAGCTAAACGTTTCTAGACATGCAAGGAATTTGTCTGATTACAAACTAACTTTTTGTTTACTTACTAGATTACCAAACCTATCTTAGGTACTAGGCTTTTAAAGTTGCAAAGGATTACTCGTACATCTCTTTATTAAAAGAAATGAATGGATTTGATTTACCTGTCCCTGAAGAATTCCGGAATATCAACCTGCTCTCCATCACCATCTTGCAGCATATTTACTAAATTGTCTAGACTTTTCTTCGCGTCTACATAATCATCATCGATAACATTTTGCACTGCACCATAAATAACTTTGTATTGCTTACTGCATATTTTATTTTTGCTTTTTTGATCTTCAATAAGGATATCTTTACTCGTGTCATTATAATCATCACATATTTCGTCGAAAACTTTAACTAAGTTAGCATTACTGTTATCAGATGATATGTCATTAGTTATTACATCAAAATGTAATGCGATAGCTTCGTTTGGCCTCCGTTTGAATATCTTACTAATGTAATTAATATCTGATTCGAGCTTTTTTGCTTCATCAACAGTATAATCATTACTTATATCAGATGCTTTTAGGTTTTCAGTTGCTGCAGCTAATTTGTGAACCATAGCTGTTATCCGAGTGAGATAGATAATTGAGATGAATTGTTTTTTATTTACTTCATTGAAAAGTCTGTATGTTGGATCGTTTGCTTCGAGTTTGTAGTTTAATACACTATCGACAGTCTTTTGAAGTTTTTTCTCCAAACCACTTAGGGTTGTGTCCTCTTCAGTTAGGACTGTTTGATTTTTGGTGGATGTATTTGTGAGTAAATTGCGTAGCTCGGACGCTTTGTTAAAAGCAGCTTCGAATCTGCTTGTCAGGTTTTGGGCTTCGAGTGTGTAGAAAGTGAATTCCTGAAAGAAAAAAATGTTTCATAAGAACTAAGGTACACATCATAGTTGAATGATACTAACTTAAAAGCGCACCAATATTTTCTAGTGGCGCTTTATGTGAGGAGGTCTTACGGTTGCTGATTGTGTATAGTTTCTCATTGTATACAAAGACTTTATCTTCTAGCTACTCCATATTTAAACATAGCCGTGTGTACTTATTATCAAACACGCGTGTCAGAAATTGAACTTAACACACAGTCAAGTGAGATTTAGGTTCAATGCACAGAGCTATGAAACTATCAGAATCATAATGAAAACTTTAAAAAAAGATATATGTTTTATTGTTTTTTTTACGGCTTATATCGAATGAAACATCAGTTTGGAGGTCGTCGTTTTCTAATTTTGGAGTTACACATTGTAATGTAGTGTATTGCTGCCCTAAATAAGAATACCATCTCCCTATGGGTCTGGTGAAGGGCGACTAAAATAGTACTGCCAGGAATACGTAGGGCGTCTTCGCGCCATTGCAATTGCCTAAACTGTGATTGGCCACCCAACTGCTAGGCGTGACGATTATTTCGAAATCCTCACCTTGGAGTGGCATATTTTCATCATTTAACTACGATAGCCAGCAAAGTCATAACTATTAGTGTTAACTCACCGGAATAGCAACCAGGTCGAGGAAGGCGTTGACGCCCGTGGGCAAGGAGACCCAGTACAGCAGAGAGGGACAGATGATCGGGCGCACGCGTCGCACTGTACTCGCGTCGATGCCGCTGTGCGCGGGCGGCGCCAGCGCAGCCAGTAACGCCTCGCAGTCCCAGAAATCGGTTTGGGACGCACGACGGACCTTAACGAGTCAAGCAAGTTACAAGAGTATACAGGGTAAAATTTTAACCACTTACCAAAATTTTTGTAAGCGTTCAGTATCGTATTTAGAGCCCATTTATAAAGTCAAAAATGTAAATCAAGTTTTCAGGCGAAAATATTTTTCGCAATATAGTTATCAATTTTTACGGTCCTAGGCCTGTTAAGGTATAAAGGGAAAATCAAAAACTTATGATTAGTATCGTAATGAATGAATAAGATGTGCATCGCGTAAAAAAAGTGTTACTAGGCGGCCATATCAAAAATTTTAGTTTTAGCTTTATCTTGACATTTTTGTACTGGGCTATACCAAAAGAAAAAATACGTCACTTGTTTTTTGTCTCGTAGATAGATATATTAAAATTTGGAAAGTGGTTAAAATTTCATCCTGTATACACGGTGCATTTTAAACCACCAATAAAACGAAGCCCACGTTATGACACCATTATGTGTAACATCTTGGCAGTGTTATTTTATTTTTTTTACCAAAAATTATATTAAATATTGGTTTAGCTCTTAATTTTGAAACACGCTGTGAAGCGCACAGATGAAGCTGTGTAAGGTCCAATTCATCGAGAACTTGCTGCAGCAAAATAATACGTATGTGCGCGTCACAGCGTGTTACAAAATTAAAAGTCTGAATGAAATTTAGTATTTATTATTTTTATCAAAAAATAAATAAAACTACCATGATGTTAGACATAATGGTCCAATAACATGAGTTTATTTTTTCAGGTGGTTAAAAAAGCACGGCGTATTAGTATATACAATAGGATAGCTAATGCTAAAGCTAAAGCTACACAAAAGAAGTAACGAAGTAACGTCTCACTACGACACTTCACTACTTCTGCAAAGAGCACAGTACCTCTAGCACAAAAAACTATCGACTTCGAATCGTTTGCGTATCGAAAGCAAACGACACAAAGTTCGTGCTTTGTTTTGTAGTTCACGTTATGACCGCGCGAGCGCTATTTAAGTTTTCATACTAAATATTTCGATGGCGATACGAACACGCAAGCGATTCGAATTCGATAGTTTTTTGTGCTAGACCCACAGATATGGTATAACATTAAATAACGGTACACTAGCGCCACTGGTTCATCAAAAAAACACTTCTATTTTATAAGTATTTAATTCTAGTTGTTTGTCGCGAGTACGCGTGTTAATTTGAATTTATTTGACGACCTCCGTAGTGGAATCGCGTACACATCGATTTACATTATGTCGCCTGCTCTGAGGTTTGATTCTCGGAAGGGCTGATGTAGGAAAAAAGTGTTTTTGACTACATTTTCAAGGGTCTGGTGTTTGAGATACCTTCACTCTTTGTTCCACTTGTTTTGTTTTGCAAAACAAGTGCTTTAAATAGTTAGTTACTTCAGCTAGTTAGCTATTTCAGAATCAAAACATTGTACTCGTAAGGTGCTACTGTCCATATTTAACTATTCTTTTAAAATTTTAAATATATAATACTAGTTTTTGCCCGCGGCTTTGCTTGCGTGAAATTCGAAGTAACAATAAAATTAAACTCCCTCTTTTAAGGGGTTGGGGGGCGGATTTCCAACAAAATAATTATGCATGATTTTTTTGATAATCACAAATAGTCCGCATACCAATTTTTAGCTTTCTACCTTGAATTCTAATTGCGGAATGCGCTATACCAACTTCTACTCCACATTTTAGGGAAGTGGGGAGTTAGAAAGAGACAAAAAGTAGCCTATGTTACACTCCATCCCTTCAACTATCTCCACTCACAAAATCACGTCAATTCGTCGCTCCGTTTTGCCGTGAAAGACGGACAAACAAATAGACACACACACTTTCCCATTTATAATATTAAGTAAGTATGGATATGGATTTAGGTGCGCATCTAGTTAATAATACTGATGAATCTACTTCAACAACTCACTTGGCTCATGAATCCGTAATCGAAGTAGGAGTTGAGCAGAGCGGCCACGAACTCGGGCAGCTTGTCAAAGAGGAGATATAGGCTGGTGCTCTTTGTGAACCCCGCCATTTGCAGCAGGTTCGCGTCCGGCTCTAGACAAAAATATAGAAAATTAAAGAACGATTTTCTGGTGTAAGAGTTTTATAACTACTACTAACGGTTAAGTTGCCTTCCGAAGCACAAATGTAACCCACCCATCTCTTTTAGACCCAAATCAGAAAAGATCGTTTTAAGCATACAACTATATTACACAGCATATTCGAAACAGGAACAAACAGTATATAAATAAATAATATGTATTAGTAACTTAATTTCTAAACAAGCAAATGTTTTACAAACCTACGCTTACTCAGGAGTTTTTGAACACAATTTTTCTTAGGGTAATACCTTTAAAACAGTTTTTAAGCTTACTTACTTACTTTTCCATCGTTGAAAATGTCTAATAACCTAAGTTTTTCTAATCAAAGCTTATCGTAGAGGTGTAATTCCGAAATTCTGTCATTCTACCAGACCATCAAAGGTTCCAGCAAACTGTACAAAATGACCAATCTTCAGTTTTTAATCTGTTCCTGTGCTGTGCCATTTGCAACGGTGCCATAATAATTTAACAAACTCATAAAAATAAAAGATTGTGTAAAGCCCAAACCGAAATTTCTTAAAATTCTCTCACCATTGATTTCCCCAAAATACGAGAGCAGACTAGCAACGACGTTTTCTGCCGCGACCGCCACCGCTTGGAAGGAGTGCTTGAGCGCTGCCCTCCTCAAGGGGGCGCAGGCGGAGGTACACGAGGACAGCTCCCTCCACAACGCATCCACGGACTTGTTGGAGGGCGCCGTGGTGGTACTAGTTAGGAGGGCGTCGACGGATGCGAAGAAACTCCTGGGAGGGTTATTTAATTTAATTGTATTACTACACAAAAAACTACAGCCCTTAAATAATAAAGAAAATGTGTATGCGTGCGTGTGTGTGTGTGTGTGTGTGCGTGTGTGTATGTGTTTGGGTGTGCATCTTAGTTGCATGAAATATAAACATGATATAAACAGAGGCTCTGTAGATATAATTTTCTAGTCTGTTTTACGACATTTTCATTTCACATTATCCTACGGATTTCCTAATTTCTGATTCTATCAAAGCGGTTTTTTAAAATGGTATTTCTTTTTAAATTATTTTCGTGTGGGATAACAAACAATTGCGCAATAAACTTAATTAAAGGAAAATATTTAAATAATGATTTAATTATACTTTATTTGATATTTTAGCAAATTAATTGCAATTATAATATCAGTATATAAACTTGAAAAATTATTATGTCTCTTATGAGACATAATAATGTTTCAAGTTTTTATACGGATATTTTAATGATTAAATTTTTTGATATTTGATAACAATTTGGTTATAAGCTAACAATAACCTATAGAAACTGACCCTAAAGCAGTAAACCAATATAAAAACTGACCTTAAAGTCTCATTCCTGTCAGTCCCTTCGAACAGTCCCGCTGCGTACTTCCAAGCGCCAACTATAGTCAGTTTCCCTTCACCAGGCGCTGTCTCATTCACCAGATCCAGAACCAGCTGCTTGATCAGAGTCGTGTCTTCGACCAGGCCATCGAAGGTTGCGGAGAACTTTAAGAAGGTGTGAGGAGCGAAGGTCGTGGTGTTCCAGTTACTGGCATTCTGGAGTGGAGGAAACATTATAAGGCTTTGTAATGATTTTATGGTACATGAAAGTGTCAATAACGGCATTCTTGGAAACGGGATCTGTTACTACTTGTATATCAGGTTGTTTCTTATCATCTTCACATGGACATAGGTCCATACAAAAGTAATTTTATATTTAGGTAAACTTTAACGAAGAGAATATTGGTTTTACTCAATGATATTTAAAAAGTATAGATAGGTTATGCCCTTACAAAACTATCGAAATATCTGTGCCGCTTGCGAACAACTGCACACATGCGTAATTCTTATTTTGTCCTTGTCATACTCGTGAAAAGAACAATTACTTTCTCTTTCGCCTCGGCATCCATATTGTATGATGGATTTGAAAAGACGTCACAATTGTGACGTTTTAGGGACGCATATTGAGAGCGCATGTAACATATCTATTACTTTTTAAATATCATTGGTTTTACTAAAAATAACCTTTCAAATCCCACTTTCAAAATTCTCGTGTCACAATGTTAGTTACCTTACTCCTCCAAAACGGCTTTACTATTTTTTACCAAATTTTATATGAATATTCAGTAGGTCTTAGAATCGGCTACTATCTATTTTTCATACCTCTAAGTGATAAGGGTTGTTCAACCGTTACATTTTTTTTTTATTTTTGGACAATTTTAATTTTAATTTTTCTATAATGAGGCATTAAAAATACATACCTACAACCCTAAATTTTTACCCTTTTATCACCAACCCCTATTTTTTAACCAACCGCCATTTTAGTAATTTATGTAATCATTTTTATGGCAAAACAACGTTTTGCGGGGTCAGCTAGAATTATATAAAAATTACGTGTCACGTTGTTTGTCTGTGATGGACTCCTAAACTACTTAACCGATTTTAATTAATTTTTCACACCGTGTGCAGTTTGATCCAACTTAAAACATAGGATAGCTTACATCTCAATTTATAGTCGCTATATTTTTTTATTGCAAATTTTCTGTGTGACATGATAAGGCAAACGCCATATTTGATGCCAATGACATTGTGTGACGTCCTACGTCAGAACCCAATTATATTATTCTGAGGCGATACTAAGTTCGGGTTAAGCTAGTGTATGTATAAAACAAAGTCGTGTAAGTTACACGTAAAATTTGTAACTCATTAACGACTGATTATTCTAATGTTTTTTTTTGTTTTTGTACTTGTCTTAACCAAAAGATATAGGGATTAAAAATGTGACATTCATCAATAATGAAATCACAAATTTTTTTATTTTTTTATTTTATTTACCAAATACCACAGCTTTTAAAAATACCTTTTTTTATTTTAGCAATACGAGTAAGCTAGTACTTACATAAATAAAACAACGTTTACCGGGTCAGTTAGTAGTACCTACTTACATAAATCGCAATATTGTTATCCTTAACAAACTCCGTCCACTCTGCCTGCAATCCGTTGTCCTCGCACATGGCTGTCTCTATAGCTTTGATGGCGTCTTTCGAGCTGGACGCGAGCGGCAAAGCCTCGGCCACGCTGCTACAGGGCCACGGGGGGTCCACGTTCATCAGGGAAATTATTGGTTCCAGCTGTTGGGAGCAATCATAGCGCATGAGAGCAATGGATTTTAAGTCCACGAAACTTCACTCCAAGAAATTTCTTAAAACATTCCTATGAGGATGATAATTATAAAAAGAAAAAATCCTCTAAAAAATTTAAAAAAAAAATCTTAAAAAAATTGCTCAGAGGTAAGTATTGCCACTTCGAGGGCGAAAGTTAGTATGAAGTTTGAGGCCATAAAACCTACTGCAAAAGGATAGTTTTGCCGTTGAAATCATTCCTTAAAGGGGTTGAAAGGGGTGAAAATATTTTCAAATGATCATTTTTTTCTTAATTTGGAATACTCGTAAAAGAGGAGGTGGCAAAGTTTTTTGAGATATTAAAAACGTCGGTGTAGTGGCTTAATACCGGACCAAGATTTCAGGGTCCCAGGTTCGATCTCCGGGTCAGGCAACAATAATTTCGAATTTTGGAACATCACACGGATTTGTGACCACCAACCCTCAAGCGTGGTGATTATGCCGGTACCCATCATTGCTGTGGTAACTTGAATTCAATGATGGAGGCCTTTGCCCTGCAGTGGGATGATTATAGTTAAAAAATCAGTTAAAAATCAAAATCAGTTAAAATCAGTTTTATTTCTGCAAATAGGCCCCAGGAGGCGCTTTTACACGTCCCAATTTAAACCTACCACTGCTTCGGGACAAGTCTGGGCTAGTGCCGAGAAGAAGCAGCGCAAGAAACTCGGTCACTATTGTCAGCCGCTTTTTAAATAATTTTTTACAAGGTAAGGTGATTTTACAAGGTTTAAGCAAGTACGAGCTGGGACAATTTAATGCCATACGTTTCTATAATTTAAATAATCATTGACAGTGTAATAGCCCTTTTTCATTAAAATTACTTTGACATACGATTTAAGTTTATGTACAGGGAGTTCAGCAATACCCTGTGGTAATTTGTTGAAAATACGAATGCAATTTCCCATAAACGATTTTCCTACTTTTCGCAGTCTGAAGCCTGGAACGGCAAGTTTATCTTTATTTCTGGTAGTGAAATTGTGTACGTTACTTTTCTTAAGAAATAAATGTATGTTCTTACGAACGTAAACAATATTCTCGAGAATGTATTGAGAAGACACTGTAAGTATATTCATCTCTTTGAAGAGCTCTTTCAGCGAGTCACGGGGTCGAAGGCCGTAAACAGGCTTTTTTTACCATTGCCATTAAGATTCAAACTTACATCCACATTTCCGTTCACGATCATGTCCACGGTTTCCACCACTAGCTGCGGCACGTTGGGGATGATCACAGTTAACGCTTGCGACGTTTTTGATGGCAACACTGAAGAGAAGCTCTCGTTGCGGGCTAGGGCTAAAACATATCAATTATATGATTCTTAAAACTGCTCTTTTAGCAACTAAATTGCATTTATTCGCACAACGTTGTGTGGTACATTGAGATGGAAAACAGTGAATTCTAGATTTAACAAGGTTCTGCCTTATTTATTAGGCATGTAAATTTGACGTAGCGTACACACTGGTTTTCAAGGTGTCGCCTGCTCCGAGGTCCTGGGTACGGTTCCCGGACGGGTCAAAGTAGAAAAAAAGTGTTTTTCTACATTTTCTCGGGTCTGGGTGTTTGTGGTACCTTCTTTGTTTCTGATTTCCAAAATACGAATGCTTTAAAAAGTTATTCAAATTAGGATCAGAACAATGTATGTGATGTTGTCCACATTTATTATTATTATAATTAAAAAACAACAAAATACAAATTCTTATTTTTTTTATTTTTTAATAAAAATGATTAAATTATCATTATTATTATTTTTATTTATTAATTTATTAAACAACAATGTTTATAATTGTATTTACAGGTATTTTTAAATGATTAAATTTATCATTAAATTCATCATGATTAAATGCTTTAAACCACTTCGTTCGCGTAGAATTTAGAACAATTAAAACTATCCCACGGGAACTATGTGCAACAGCCTGTAATCTATCCATAAGTTTCAGCTAAATCCGTTCAGCTGTTCTGGCGTGATTTTGAAACAAACATAATCCGAAAATTCACATTTATAATGTCAGTAACCTTACTTAGGTTATTCCACAGTACCTGATAGCAGTTTAACGAAGTCATCAACTAGGGATAAAGGCCCCTGGGCGGAGTTGAAGGCGTGCTTCATCTTCAGCCAGCCCTCGCTGCTCATCCCGAACGCTTCGCGGTCTACCACGTCAAGAAGCCGGAACACCAGCTTGATGCTGGAATCAAAGCATTCAAAGGCAATGTAATAAACTAAACTAATAAACTAAATTTTGACGACTTTGATTTGGATCAGCGGTAGTTAACGCTGATTTTGAGCCATGGGTCGCGGGTTCGATCCCCGCACAGTACAAATATTTGTGTGCATGAACATGTCTATTTGTACTGGTCTGGGTGTTTTCTATGTATTAAAAGTATGTATTTACAAAAAAATATATATACAAGTAAGTTTATCGATCGGTTGTCTAGTACCCCATACGACAGGGTACTTAATAGTAGCTTAATTTGGGACTAGATGGCTCTGTGTGGCCCAGTGAGGCATGTCTTAAATATTTATTATTATTTATGTTATAATAAACACAGAACAAAGGTATTAAGTTACTTAGTGCAGGCATCAGTCTCACACAGACCTTTCGCTCAGACCTATTATGTAAGAGTACTCTGTTTGCTGTGTTTGTGATGAGTAAATAAACAAAGAAATTAATAATAATAATAATAATAAAAAACAACATGGAAAAAGAACGCCATGTAGATGGGGCGGCACGCCAAGGAGGTTATGAGCAAATGCTTATATTTAGAGCGCTGTGATTGGTTTCTTTTGACGTCGCGCGACCCTATTGTTCGGACAACATAAAAACAATTCGCTTGATTGGCATTCTTTTAACTCGTTTATGTGTATATAGTATTTATGGGGCGCAAGCGGCGACTTCGGTTTTAATACAAATGGCGCATAACAGCCTTTCTAATATTTTTCCATGTTCTGTGGCAATAAAAGTGACTGAATGGCTAGATAAGATTTTGAATCCTGGCGTCTATCGTGACGTTTTGATAGCCTGATGTTTCTACGAGGGCTCGATTCATGGTCGAAGTTAAATTAAGTTGGGTCGGGCGGAAAACGATAAACGAGGAACGAGGATCCGTTACAGGCATTTTGTGTCTGTCAGTCTGTCGTTTTATCTCTTAGGTATTAAAGTATGAGTTTTAGACAGCTGGTATTTAGCAAAGGTATTAACACTTTCATGCGAACATGCTATTATCTGAGCTCGATGCGATTACGCACATGCTTTTTACATATAAACTGGATCGACACCCAGAGACGGTCTGCTAAGAGCACGTGAATTTAGTGTTATGTTATAAAGCACTTACGTCATAGGACGTCAACGTATACATACGTCGTGCCAAAAAGTACAGATAAACATCTATACAATTCCCAACAACGTGTAATAACGTTGGCGTATACATATAATAATAAAGCCTTTATTTCCAAAATATGTACATTATACCGTGCTACACCTATTACAAAATGTATCTTATTTAGGCAAGCCTTATGGCAAAGGCCTCCTTCAACTCTTTCCACTGATTTCTGGCTGCCGCTACTCTTATTTCAAGGTAATATTTAAGTCATCCTCTTATCTTGTTACTTTACGTCTTCTGCTTCTAGTGCCGTCCCTTGGGTACCAAGTCGTCACCTGTTTGCTTCACTTTTCCGTTTTGCAACGGAGCATATACGTATAAATACTGACGTATATTTACAAATATTGAAAAGTAATAAGAAATCAATGACCATTGAAGTGATTTTAGAATAGTTACATTGTAATAACTACGTAAATAGTAAAAAAATACGATTATGCGTAATATTATTCACTGCGGGCTGTGTGTGGACAGCAACGCACGCGCACCTTCCCCTGCGGCTCGCACAGGTCAACGGAATGTATGACGTAACCTGCGCTGATTGACGTATAGTAACGTTGTGCGTCTACAAGGAGCGAATCACTGCCAGTGTATGGAGTCTTCAAATATGTGTAAAATTTCCGACACGGTGTAGCACTACATTTTTAAGAGTTTGATGTGTTGTCGCATAGCAACCGAACTAATAGAGATTAGTATGAACAGGCGCCGTGCTACTACGTTGTGCTCAACACAACACTTATTAGCTGAACGTACTAATACGCTGTGCTTCACCACATCTACCACAATTTGACGTATACATACGTTGCTTGCGTGAAAGTGTTAACAGATCTCGCCGAAAGGTCCCCTCTGCTGACTTACCTTGTCTTATCATATGGTAATATTACCTCAAATGCAAGCTCCGTTCCAAGTTCTTGGCGGTGAACCAGTAGCCCTTAGCGCTGTTCATCAAGTCCTTCACCCGCGCTTGCTGCGCGGCGTCCATGCCGAAGCGCGCGAACTCGAACAAATACGGGTAGTCGAGGTCTAGGTTAACGTACAAGTTCTTCAGCCCGTTGATGAGTTTCGTCCAGTTCAGATCTTCGAAACTGTTGCTTGGGTTCTTGACTGCTGATATCTGTGCAGAAAAGAGTGTTACATACTGGTCGCTTCATCATCTTTAGCTGATATGGACATGTCGCTGCCAAATAGTTAAATTAGCCAGCCAATTTGTCGCCTAGGCCGTTCATTAAGCGCCGGCATTCAGTTAAATCACTAGGCTGATGGTTAATTGAACTTGAATTAAGTACTCAACGTTCCCCGCCCTTCACAGGGAAGGAGTTTTGGGTCTTCTACCGGGCGCGTCCCCAGGTGGCGGATAGGGGAACGCCCTCCAGACCGGGGTACCGGCCATTTGGCCGGCGCGGACCAAAACCCACAAGGGAGACGCTTCCAGTGGGCTTGGGCAGTCCGCTGTTGAATGCGTCTCCAGACGGTGGTAGCGGGCTTCGGCCCGTGGCCTGTTGTGGCCGTTCGCGCTGGAGGGTGCGACGGCGGTGTTGCCGTTGGGGCGTCAGCCCCGCGGCGCACGGAAGTCGCTCGCTTCCCAGTATGGTTTGAGCCATGCTGGGCAGCGAGTGGGCGTGAGACGTTGGCGGCCCCTTGCAACGACATGCACTGTCGTTGCAAAGGGTGGCCACGGTTCGGGTCGGCGAGGTTGCTTGCGGACCCGACCCGAAGTCGTAGATGGGGGAAGACGAGAAGGCATACGCCGAACTCAACTTCCCCCCTCTAGCAGGCTAGTGGGCGTTGGGCCGGGGGGCTCAACGCTCGCATTGCACAGCTTGCCAGACTGGGGGTGATTCCTGGTGTACAGGATTACCCATACTTTATGCCTGAGGCCCGGCATAGGCCGTACGTAGGCGGTGCATGGAGGGCATCCTAAGGGAAACCCATACACTGCCAACATACGTTGCAAGGTACACCGCAGGTCTTTTTAGTGGGTATGCTTGTCGGGCACCAACAAGAGAGTCCCACATAACCTACTGCTGCCCCTGAAGCAGTAGGTAAGCGTAATGCATTTTTTCCTTAGTAAACAAAAAAAAAAAAAAAGTACTCAACGTTTAAGTTAGCCTTTTGGAACTGAAAGGCTCAGCCAAGTGATTCAAATTTAGTTCAGTTTATTACTGTAACACAGCAAATTGTATTATTTTTCGTTTGCGCTGTATTTTTGAATAATAATTTACGTAATATATTGTGAAATTCATATCGAGGTAAAAAATAATAAGAGCATTTACAAGAATTTCAAGTCGAAATTCACGGAATATGAACTTCAACGTCAAGGTTGGTTTACTGTTATTATTAATTACATTATGCGTTTCATTATAGTTTACTTTGTTACGCGTTATTGTCAAAATTACGCGTAGTAAACTTGTGTTATTAATTTAAGGATCTCAAAGAAAACCTAATTTAAATACATGACTACACTACGTTTAGTCATCTGGTTTAACGTTGCGGTCAATTAATTGGTTTTTGTTAAGCTATTTAATTGGATGCCGGCATTTAGTTAACGGCCTAGGCTGTTAACTAAATTCCTGATTATGCTATTCGGCTGCGACATACAAATTATCATCGGCCTACATCAGTCCACTGCTGAAAACAGGACTCTTTAAAAGAGGGATTTTGCCATAATCGCCACACATGGCAGGCGAATTGGTGATAACTGTTTGGCCAATGGTGGAGAAAAAGGTTCGTCTTCTTCAGGCAGTACTCATTTAGTCGTCTCTTCGAGAAGTACTAAGTTTATTTCTGTGTCCGCACGACATGGCCCAAACACATTTATCCAGATCGCGTATAAAGCGCGATCGCACTTTCGAGAAGATTCCCGTCCCAACGGCCATCGGTTATTTTTGCTATATGGTAAATATTTAGTACGTTATAGCAAAAACATTATCTTGCAATGACAATGTTCGCATTATACAGGATAATGGCCAATCAAACCAAAAAAATTACTCACAGCTTTCGCAATTGCTGAATTATTTTTCAAGCCAGCCTCAATTGCAATGGTAGCATTGCACAGTACTGCCACCAGCTCCTCTTGGTTCTCTTGCGGTAAAGTAAGGTAGGTTGCGGCTGTATCAACTCCTGCGCACACCACATCTTTGCTGGCAGTTGAAAGAGATCTGTAGGTCTGAATGGAATAAATGTTTAGTTACTTAATTTTGACGACCATTTGGATCAGCGGTAGTAAACGCCGCTTCTGAGCCATGGGTCGCGGGTTCGATCCCCGCACAGTACAAATATTTGTGTGCATGAACATGTCTTTTTGTACTGGTCTGGGTGTTATATATTTACAAAAAAAAGTATATAAGTAATTTTATCGGTTGTCTAGTACCCCATACGACAGGGAACTTAATAGTAGCTCAATTTGGGACTAGATGGCTCTGTGTGGCCCAGTGAGGCATGTCCTAAATATTTATTTATATTTATTTATTTACTTTAAAGAAACAAAAATCCTACACCTCAGTATTCGACAAAAAATAATAAATAAATGTGGACAACATCACATGCCATTCTGATCCCAATTTGAGTAAAAAGCACTCGTATTTTGAAAATCAGAAACAACAAAGGTACCACAAACACCTAGACCAGAAAAAATGTCGAAAAACACTTTTTTTCTACATTGATTCGTCCGGAAATCGAACACCTTGAACACCGGTATGTACTTCACTTCGCCACGGAGGTCATCAATGATCATCATTAATTATTTTTGGAGTTGGCACGAATGGAACCCTGGCGTAGCCGTCTTTTTATTAAGGATTTCACATGTTATTAATACTTTTTTGTCATAATTGTCTAAGCATTACTTTAAATATTGAGGACATGGAGGGGTTTTGTTAAATAAAGTAAAACATAGGAAGAGTTTTAAGACGAAGTTTTTACACATACCTTGTTTTCATCCAGCAAAGTATTCAACATGGTTTCCGCAATAATTGGATACATCTTCTTCACGTTGTCTGTGACGCTTTTAGGCGTTTTTGTGAGTTGTTCATTGATGGCCCCAACAATAGTAGTGACGTCACGCAGAATGGGGGATATTTTATAATCTAGGATAGCGTTTTGTTTCACTACTTCCTTGGCTAGAGCGCCGTGGACTGTTACTCTAAAATTAAAAAATAAGTAAAACAAAGGCCTTTGGAATCAAGTTACCATAAAAATTATGTGGCATAATGTCCATGCTTGACAAATGCGGGTTATAGATCGCAAACCCGAAAAATATTCGAAAATTCGAAACTCTTGTTGCTCGACCCGGGGATCAAACCCAAGATTTCGAAATCTTGGTCCGGTGAGTACTTAATCCACTAGACTAACAGGGCGTGAATCCGGAAATCTTCTCTAAAAGCATTGAAAAGGGTCTCCCCTTTTTACTATTTTTAGTCTTCTTCAAATTCAAATTCTAATTCTAATTATTTATTGCGTGTCACATAACTTTATATGAGGTGGTAAATAAATATGAAAGTATTTCACATGTGACGCCCTGCACAGGGCATAGCAACATAATATAACACATAATAGCTACAATATAACATCTCTTGGTCTCCAATCGAGGATATAACTTGGAAGGGAAACAGCGATTGCAAAACTTTAAAGTGAACTATAATTAAAGAGCACGATAAAAACGAATTTGCTATGAACGAAGTCTCGGGTGGAGATCTAGTATAACATACTTACAGTATCTGTTTCCCTAAATGTCCCTTCTCAGTGAACACTTTCATGAAGTCCGAATCACCTGTCGTATTGAACAATGTGTTCCAGTCTGCTTTCCTATCGTCTTTTGCTTCCTGTATTATCAACGTTTTTGTGAAATTCTTCAGGATTTCAAAGTCTCTCTCTATGGTGTAGAGCTGGTCAGATACGTCTTTGCCAAAGGTCTCTTGAACTACTAGTGATGCCATATTGTTTATCTGAAACATTAGATATGGAGTGTTTTTTTCGATATTAGTGACTTCCTTATCTTTGTTACTAAACTAGCTTGTAAATTTTTAGGATACATCGTATCACTCAACTTTTATTCTTGCTTCATTAAGATAACTGAAGCTGTGTTCTTAATACATAAAGTCAATTTACATAAAGTAAATTTCGGCAATTAAGCATAACAAAAATGATTAACGTTTTCAAAGGTAACCTAAGCTTAAATCATGCTGCCTAAGTGAATCATATTAAAATTAAGGTACAAATAAATACTTTTTCTAACTGAACAGTTATAATAAGTTCAACGACATTAACTATCATCGTGCATTTGATTTATTTATACATATCAATTTCTGATTACTTAACGATTAATGTCAATACTCACAATATCCCTAACATCATAAATACCAAAGGAACTAATAAAGTCCCACGCGTAGTTTTTCCAAGCGTCTGTACAAAGTTTCGTCTTCAACGAATCCGCTTCAGCCTTAGACACTATGAAGAAACTGGCAAGTTTATTGCTGTCGCAGAAGATCTGACCGCGTTCGTTCAGTTTCGATGTCACTATCTATAAAGAAATAGTTATGTGTTAATAGATAATTATATGTTTACCATTAACATTTGTTTTAACCGTGAAAATCCATCAAAGAATTATGTAACGGATGATAATCCATCAAATGAGACAGTGACTATATTATTATGACGTCTAACTACTACTACTACGCACTCTAAATACTGCACTAGCCCTAGATGACCCAGCAGGGCAGGAGAATAATAATGCAAATTGTTTCCATTAAAAAAACCATAGTTACCAAACACTGTTGACAAAAAAAAAACGGAAAATCTTTCAAAAGAGGGTGTATAATTGACAAATTTATTACAATTTTAACAATATTAAGATTTTGATATGGTTACGAAAATGACACCAATAATATTCGCACTTTTTATATAAGTAATAAAAATATACCTGTACTCTCTCAGCATCAGCCAAACCTTCAAATCCTTTCCTCACCACATTTACAGGAAGGCTTAGTAGCACTTTGACTCCCTCGGGGTTCCGCAAGGATACGTCATAGGCCATCTCTTGTATATTCAAGTTTATGTTCACAATTTTGTTCGCACCTTCTATTAGTTTCGCTAAGAGCGTAGAGAAAAATAATACTTCGTGCTGTGTGTTGTCAGGTAGGAACTTATTTATAAAATTCATTGCTTGAGCTAAACTGAAAACAATTTGCTTTTTATAGACTTTGTTATTTACAAAATAGGATATAAGCACACGATGTTAATTTCAGTGATGATTGAACATAAAATAAGTATTTATAATAAAATTTAAGTGAGTAACTCACATTTTAAAAGCATCTATCGAATCATTATTTGATGTTGCTTTCTCTATTACACCGATAGCATCACTAAATGCTTTTGATATATTTAAATTACTCTTATCATTTATTTTACCACCAATTTGATTGAGAACAAGACTAGTTGTATCCTTGACTGGCTCACTAGATTTGATGATAAGAAGTTTATCTAAATATTCTAGAGCCATAGTGATCAAGTCTGTTAAGTCTTTCAACGCCGTGAAAGCTTTCGTGCCTGCAAACGTTGGTTGCAACTGGTCCATTAGTTTTGTAATTCTGAAAAACAAAAGTACAAATTCTTTAACGTATATCTTATGTGCATGAAAAAAATTATACGAGTCTCAGTTATTTATGAGAAAATTTACTTGAATATTGCTATGTGTTGCTTCAAACCAAGGTATGATTGATACATTCACTTTAGAAAATCTTTGTGATTGAGTAGTGATTACAATAGTTTTCAATATGTCGCCAGCTCAGAGGATCCAGGTTCTACTATTTCCGGACGGGCCAATGTAAGAATGTTTTAATTGTTGCTTACATGATCAGAGCAACGTATCGGATAATATACACATTTCATTATTAATTACCCATACTTTCGCGGAGATGTCATGACTGGCATTGTTTCTGAGCTTTTCATTGCCTTGTCACAAAAATATGCTAACGGGTTTGAAGCTAAAGGCAATTGTAATAGTCTGATAAGTGCCAGCACAATAATATAATAGCATTACTTTTTTTCTTATGGATGGGTGGTAAGGTGCGACTAAAGGATTAAAGCCAGAAGTAGCATTTTTTTTAGAATTTGACCAAAGTGCGATCCAGTAGCCAGCCCGTATGACAAGCGTGCCAACTAAAATAACATAATCATCCTCCTATTCCGACGCTGATATTTATTTGTGAGTGTGTGCAATTAATAAGATGTACCATGATAAGAAAAATTTCCAAAGTACGCGACTAAGAAGTGTAAGAAGACAACGAATACGAAAGATTACTTACAGAGTAACATTAAAATAAGTGAACTCCACCTCCCTCCCACTAAACAGGGTAGTCAGCACTGGAGGCAGAAAGCTATCAAGCTTAGTCATATGAAGAACTGACGTGACTAGATCAGCTAAGGTCGTGATTCCGTTGTCGCCAGTGAGTTTGTGGTACATGTCACCTATCTGAAATAGTTGATACTTTAGTTGTTTTTGAAACGGTCTGAAGCAACTAAAATGCTGGTGTTCTTGAAATACAATGCCTAAAATAAAAATTTCGAAAACCTCAAGTGGAACTTGGATCCATAACCTCCCGCTTACCGGGCGACTGCTGTACCCACAGAACATGGAAAAAGGTTAGAAAGGTTGTCGCTGCTTTCGCCCCACACGCATAAAAGAGTTCAAAAAACGCCAATCAAGCGAATTATTTTGACGTCGCGCTACCAATGGAGACACGCGTCGTCAAAAGAAACCAATCACAGCGCTTACTTACAAGCATTTGATCATAGCCTCTGTGGCGCGCCTGGCCCCGCCTACACTTTTTCCATTTACTGTGGCTCTGCTCCAATGGGGGCTATCGCTAGTGAATTTGCCACTAGAGGCGCTTGTATCGCGTGAGGTCCAATATCATTCACATTGTACTGGTTTTAGCGGAATTTGTTGCATAAATTATAATTTCTTTAATTTACCTGCTGGAAAGTGATCGCCTTCGTAAAATATCGCAAATATGGATTATTTGGCGATTAATGTGAACGCTTTAAAAGCGGAATTAAGAAAAAGCGCAAAAATAGGCGGCCTCAAGAGTAACTATTTCAGAAGTTAGTTTGTTGATATCAAGATAGTTATTTATAAACAATATAACCTTAATTAGATTCAAGATATAACATTTTGTTTCGGCGCAGATCGCCTTTGACAGCTGTACCACCGGACCTCAGTCTACAGTGGCGCCAACTGGTGAGCAAAGAAACGGTAGTCCCCATTGCTACCAAGTCATTGGTGTGTCGACAAATTTGTTCAAGCCTTTACGCTGGAAGCCAGCGGAGATTTATCAATGTTTTTAGTTACACAGCACGTCAACCTACCGCAAAACGTAAAATTTTCTCAATTGATATTCATCTCTACTGGTTGGACTTAAAGTTGAAAATCAATTCAATGACCTTTAACTTTTTGGGTAGGTTGACGTGCCTTTGTCTGTACGACGTACGTCCAACTTCAGAGAGACATTTTCATTTATCCATTTTAAAATGGTTTTACAGCCATTTCCAATAACCTATCTATCTTCAGTTTTGGCATATCGGAGATAGGAAACAGTTTCTATCTCTGTTTTTGCTGTCCAGAGAAACAAAGACAGAAGTTCTTTTCTATCTCCGATATTCCAAAACTGAAGATGGATAGGTTATTGGAAATGGCCGGTATTCAAGGTATTGTATTATCAACTTTACGATTACGATACATTAGGTTATTTTAAAATTAAAATTGTTGTTTTAAACTTTTCAAGATGATGGTGATGGTTACGATGATACATCTAAGTCAAAGTCAAAGTCAAAGTCTAACATTTGTTTGCAAAACGTTGTGTGGTACATTGAGATGGAAAACGATAAATTCTAGATTCAACAAGGTTCTACTAAATTTATAAGAAGGTTAAACAATAACATATACGAGTATTTTAGTAACAGCAATGTTAAATTTTTAAATTTTAATAATCGATTTACTTGCGATTTACTTGCGCCCAGACTTGTCCCGAAGCAGTGGTAGGATTAAATATTGGGACGTGTAAAAGCGCCTCCTGGGGCCTATTTGCAGAAATAAAACTGATTTTAACTGATTTTGATTTTGATTTTAACTGCGTTCTGATTCAGACGTCATACTTACTTATAATATCAGTATATAAACTTGAAAATTTTTTTTTTTTGCAACGCTGGCTCACAACGTAAGAATATGCTTGAAAAATTCGCGCCGTGTCGCAGTGTCTCGGTGGCCTAATGGTATGGCGCCCGCCCGGCATGCGAGGAGATGCGGGTTCGAGTCCCGCCTGAGACAAAATTTTTCAAGTTTATATACTGATATTATAAGTGCAATTAAGTTGCTAAAATATCAAATAAAGTCATACTTACTTGTTTGGTTGTTTCAAAGACCTCGTTATGAACATAAAATTTTTGACAAACTGTGGTTGGCATTTACCTACTTAAAAATAATTTAAATTAAAGAACAAGAAATTGTTTGTGTCTTTATTTAAAGCTTAAGACGCTGTAAGCCAAGTCTCATCAATGTTATTGGTTATGCACCTGTACATACAATTTTTATTTAAGGAGTTTTTTTTATTAATTGACAACATTAATTTATTTGCTTAAAAAATAGTTCTAAAACATTAATAAAAATGTTTCTTCCTAACTACCTAATTGATAGTAAAATGTTTCTTTGAATATTTATAATAGGAATTGTTGATTTGCTTAGAACAGTCCCAACAAATTTTGATTGTTTAAAAATTATGAATACTAACCATTCTGAGGTATTTCCCGAAGTTGATTTCAAACAACAAATCCAAGGCCAGCCGCTGCACTTCCTTGTCGGTTAAACCACACAGTTTTCTCACAAACTCCTCCAAGTTAGATTTGTCTTCAATACGAATGAGTTCCGCTATGGAGTTAGCTTCGCACCTGTTAATATCGCCTTTGAAGATCTAAAAAGGAATTTAAAAAAATAAAAATATGAATTAACATTTTTTAGACATGCCACACAGAGTCATCTAGTCCCAAACTAAGTTATGTTGGTAGTAAACGCTGCTTCTGAGCCATGGGTCGCGGGTTCGATCCCCGCAGAGTGCAAATATTTGTGTGCATGAACATATCTCTCTCGTACGCGTGGCATTTTTTAGATTTATAGATCATTAAATATACCTAGATTAAAAAGTAGTATTATTGGAGTAGGTATCTCTGCCAATTTTTATCAAGATCTGTTCAGCTGTGGCATACACTTTTATAATATTAATAATAATAATTCAAGTTTTTATTGGCTACAAGGCCCAATTTGTTAGTAACAATAACTTAAGCATGTTAGTTCTTCATCATCATCAGCCTATCGCAGTGGACCCCTGGACATAGGCCTCTCCAGTTGCACGCCACTTAGGTCGATCCTCGCCTTCTCGCATCCAGCTCCTGCAGCCACCTTGCGCAAATCATCACTCCACCTGGCCTAAGGGCGTCCTACATTACGTTTGCCGAGACGCGGTCTCCACGCAAGAACTCGTTTACCCCAGCGGTTGTCGGCTCTGCGGCTAATATGGCCAGCCCACTGCCACTTCAGCTTGCTTATCCGGTGGTGTTAGTACTTAATTTCATACAAAAAATTTTGCTTTGAGCTAGAGCCCAGACGGGATGTCTAGCCGGTCGTATTAGTAAGATTTGGACAACATCACATACATTTTTCTGATCCCAAATAATGTAGATAACAGTATTCCCTGATTTCCACAACAACACCACACTTAGACCAGAGAAATTTATTTTTTTCTACATTGCCCGTCCGGGAATCGAACCCGGGACTTCGGAGCGAGCGCTACCTTGAAAACTGAGGCCACTCCACTAAGGAAGTCGTCATATTAATTACAAGCTTTTCGTCCACCCCCTTAAACTAAGCTACGTCGCGTTATATCGCGCGGAGTGCCAAAATTGGCTATTTTGGCACTCCGCGTTCCTTCTCAAGATCTAATCTACATTTGCACCAAATTACTAGAGCTATGTGCTGCCTCCAATTGAATTAATTTTATTACTTCTAAACAAAATCAATTCTCAAAAAACTACAATCATTTTAGCAAATTACCTCTAGCATTTATTGAATCACAGTAAACTTTTCATTTAGTTGTTTATAAAGTTGAATTTGTCGCTAACGCCAAAAGCGGTCGCTTTTAGCAATAACTAGCTGACCCGGCGAAATTCATATCGCCTTGTTGGGCACATCAGACTATACATGTTGACCTTGAGACCGCCTTTATGCCCTACGTAATAAAAGCTGTTATCGCAGTTCAACTGTTTAACTTGATGTGCTGTCGAGTGTACTTCGTATCACCTATCCTAATAGGTAACCATAGTCGTAGGTACGAGTGACGAGACGACTAATTAAATATTTAATACGTTTGAGCTCAAAGTGTTTTTGATTGTACCTACTTGTGTCGTTATCTCGGTGCGAGACCAAAATTAGCCAAATCGGTCCAGCCGTTCTCGAGTTTTAGCGAGACTAACGAACAGCAATTCATTTTTATATATTTATAATAGTTTACAATACGAAAGAATGTCACAATGAAAAGTAGTTAAAAGTGATTCTATAAATACTAGAGGTAATTTGCTAAAAATATACTGTTCTAGATTTTTTGAAAATAGATTTTGTTTCAAAGTAAAAAAAGCACTTAGCTCTAGTAGTCCCCTTAAAATCGTTTTAGTAGTTTTGCGTGTTAATAGCAAAGGTAACCCACAGTCATATTTACAATACTAGATGAGATTCGAATAGCAGATTCAAAAGAACATGGTACTAGATAGAAGAGATTCGAATAGCGAATTCAAAAGAACACTTTCTACATACCTACATACATACAAGTATTATAAACAACAAAAGTGACTGGGGGATGAAATGAATCAAAGTTCACCCTTTACCAGACAATTAGGGTAGCTACACGAAGGCGGGCCGGCATTGATCGGCAAAGCCGGGCGGGGCGGTAAAATCGAGTTGAGAGCGAATGTTCGAGAAAAAGCCGCTAGGCTTTCACTAGCCGGGTAACGAAGAGGTGAAACTTTTATCACCTTCCAAATTTTAATACAACAATCTACGAGAAAAAAAACAAATGACGTACCTATTTTTTCTTTTGGTATAGCCCAGTACAAAAATGTGAAGACAAAGAACTTATAAAATGTCCGCTAAAAATATAAATTTTTTGATACGGCCTCCTAGCCAGTGGCGCGGCGTAGCTACCACTGTATCTGCCGTATCAATTATACGGGCCCCAACGTGCGTTAAGAAAAACTAATAATACCTTCGAAACATGAACACCAGTCAGATCTGTCACTATTGTCCGTAGAGGCAGAAAATTTTGAAAAACTATAATTACGATACTGAACGCCGGTGTAATTTTTTGATGTGATAAAGTCACCTGTATAAATAGTGAAGTAAAGATTTAAGTATTATCATTTATTAAAAAAATCATTTTGATTTGTAAATCAAAATTTTTTGATTCCGGTTTTTATGAAAACAGATTTCAAAAATTTTTTCAAAAATTGATGTTATAAAATTTCTGATTTTGCCTTAGTATTTACATGCATGGCTGGTTTCGGTTTGCTATAGCTAACTCTCTGCACATATGGTTGGTTTTATTATGGTTTTATGTAAAGTAAGCGGAGCTATAAGTAGCTTTTCTTCAGCTTAAGCTACATGTGCTGTGGTCCGGCACTTAAAAAACAATGCACCAACTCTTCTCTCCCTATGGGTCTCGTAAGAGGCGACTAAAGGAAAACAACTAGAAAAGACGGCAGCGTCTGCGAACGCCATAACTGCGATCGCCAGGCGTGGCAAATGTTCGTCGGATCGGTCATATAAAAAAAACTAAATGCTATGAACTGAAAACCTCCTCGGTTTTCGTCAGTTAAAATATGTATTTTTTTAATTTCCATTAATTTCAATGAAAACGGCAAGCATTACTAAGTAAGATGGGAACACATTTTTCGCCAATCATTAACTAGGGGATATAGCTCAGTGGTAGAGCATTCGACTGCAGATCGAGAGGTCCCCGGTTCAAACCCGGGTGTCCCCTGATAAAAAGCATAGTCATAATTTGTTTTGTTAAAAAAATGAGTGTGTACTACTTTAGAAAAAAGTATTTTTTTTATTAATTAATAAATAAGTGAAAATCTATTGATCTGATCCCAAATCAATGAACTATTTAAACCTTTATGACAGACCTGTGGTCAGCTGTAGATTGACATAGACCTCAAGCACCTAAAACACCGGTCAGCATCCCACCGTTGGGCGTAGGTGGAACACCTAGAATACAAAACAGCCTATGTCCTTTCTCGAAGTCCAATCTATCTTCGCACTAAACTAACTCGGTTCGATACTTTTTGAGAAAAGCGTAAAATTTAACTCACATTAACATTTATAATACTAGGACGGATGACCCGTCGATCGAACCCGGGACCTTGCAGCTGGCGACAACATGAAAACCGGTATTTGCAATGACATACATAGTAGGATGGTGTAGTGCTATTTTGTGTGCCAGCGCAACACGGCACATTCGTGTCATATTACTATCTATTATCTATTATTTATAAAAATGAATTGCTGTTCGTTAGTCTCGCTAAAACTCGAGGACTGCTGTACCGATTTGGCTAATTTTGATCATGAAATATTTGTGGTAGTCCAGGGAAGGTTGAAACGATGAGAAAATATGGAAAAATTGCGAGGAAGATAGCAAAAACCTTAATTTCATATTCCCATCATCACTACATAGTATAAAACAAAGTCGCTTTCTCTGTCTCTATTTCCCTATGTATGCTTAAATCTTTAAAACTACGTAACGGATTTTGATGCGGTTTTTTCAATACATAGAGTGATTGAAGAGGAAGGCTTATATGTATAATAACATCCATTAAATAGTGGAGAAATACTGTTATTTTTGAGGTTTCTAATGTGATGTCGTAAATAATTTCATTTTTTCCGCTTACATTGCAAACGCAGGCTGAACCCTACGAGATTATGTAATATGTTTTATGTTATGTATATGTATATGTTATATTATGTATATGTTATGTATATATGTTTTTATACACAACGTTCACAGTTTTTATATAGTGTATTTAGTATCAGCATTGCACCCGTGCGAAGGCGGGGCGGGTCGCTAGTAAAAAATATTCTAAATCAAATTTTTCAGCTTTTTAGCAAAGGGTCAGGGCCCCAATTCCGCTAATTTACAAATGGCTCAATAGAATCGCAATTGCATCGCAATTGTATATTTTGACACATTTATTATGGTAGTAATGTCAAAATATACGATTTGTAAACTAGCGGAATTGGGGGTCTTTTTTAATGTTGTTAGGATAGTTGATACGAAGTACACCGGATCATCTAGTCTATACTAATATTCTAAAGCTGAAGAGTTTGTTTGTTTGTTTGTTTGAACGCGCTAATCTCTGGAAGTACTTCTTTTTGTGTTGGATAGTCCATGTATCGAGGAAGGCTTTAGGCTATATGACATGACGCTGCGACCAATAGGAGCGAAGCATCAGTGAAAATGTTACAAAAATAATCGCGATCATAAAAACAAATTGACGCGTACGAAGTCGCGGGGAACGGCTAGTTTGAAATAAATCCTTGCCTTTTCTATATGTAAACAAATTTTGATTTACTTTGATATAGTTACTTTGGGATCAGAACAATGTGATGTTGTCCTCGTTTATATTTTATTTATTATTAAGTATCAACTTACCCCAGTAATGGTTAGCTGTGAAGACATAATATTGTCAGCTAAAGTATCTGATACTTTCAGCTCTGATAATATGTATCTCCTCACTCGACCAGGATTGTTGAATAGGCTTTCAACTTTGAGGCCATTTTCTGCAAAAGAAACATTAAATATACATTTTATTTTAATTTTATTATTAAAGTTAAAATACAACTGTGTTTTTTAAATATTTCAAGTGCCTACCTGTTGCCTTTATTAATATCGAGCAAAAGAGGGCAAAAAAATCGCGTATCCCTTAAATATTTATTTTAATTTTGGTTTTAGTATTTATTGTTGCCTTAACAGAAATAAATAATTTGTGAAAATTTTAACTGTCTAGCTATCAGGGCTCTTGAGATACAGCCTGATGACAGAGCGACAAACAGACGGATTGTTAAAATCTATATTTTACTTTACATTTTTTATTTTACATTTACAGACAATAAGCTTCTTATTTTAGGATATAAGAATTATTGAGATCATTCTCGCAGAGACACGAATAAAAGTTTGCTTATTTGGGCAATAAACCGGCAACGCCATCTATCGTCTGTGTCGCGAGGCTTCAGACAAAGTGCAACTGGTATACCGTGTTCTCGCGAGAACCAGCGGAATTTTGGAATAAATTATAGCCTGTATGTCATTCTGATGCTTTATTATTGTAAAGTTTCATTTTAATCTGTTATTAGAGAGAAACAAACAACCAAACATACATCCAGCTATCCATACAACCTTTCGCCCTCTTAAAAATAAATGGGATGACATGTTTCAGTCCTTTAAAAACTCTCGTACTTGCTTCATTAAAAAACTTGCTGTCTGTCCAAGATTTTCACGGAACAGTTTTTTTCTTCAATATTTATCAAACATTTTCTTCTATTACATTTACAAAATTACAAAACTTCCTCTGACCATTACAAACATACCAAAGGTGAAAGGGTTAATCAAATCGAGGCTGAATGCCGTTCTGAAGAAATGCGCCACAGAACAAGTTGGTAATCACTACATTTAATGCGTTATTAATCATACATTAATTAATTTTTATTTATTCAGCAGAACTAAAATGTCGCTCAAATACGTCCGCGATTGAATCTATGAAGTATGTTAAATGGAAATTGATTCTCAAGGATATGACATAAAGTTTAATGTTGAAAAGCGACTCATATTTTTAGTGGATATGAAAGTTTAGAATCAGGTCTTACTGCTAATATCAATCATGGTGGGGTGGTCCAAAATGTCAGCCAGTGTGGACAGCAGCTTCACAGCATCAGGGAGGGTTCCGGCCACCTCCAGCACCGTCTCGTTTTGAAGAAGAGGAGAAAACCGACGCTGCATTTGTGTTAATCTGTAACAAGGGATTTTTGTAGTTTACTAAAAAGAAACCCTTAAAGCCTTATTGTGCCTACATTAATGTGTTATTTGTAATATTTTTAGCCTTGTATTTTGTGCAATTAAATATTTATTTATGTATCTTTCTTTCTGAAAAGAGAACCACCATAATAAAAGTAGTACAAATAAGCTATGTATTAATGATGAAAAACGGTAGTCATGAATGACTTATAAGTTTTATCACCACACCATCTCTGCTTTTATTTTCGTGCTATTACTTTTAAGTTTCGACACTATTCCAATATTTTTGACGCAGTGCTTCACGATACACTTTGAGTTCGCGAGTGACTAAGCGACGCGCTCGCAGGCTCGGGCAGAGGTTTAAGCGTTTGCTCATTACTGTGGCGCGCCTGCCCCGCCTACAAATTCAAAGCAATTGTTTAGTGGAAACCAGAAACAACGAAGGTACCACAAACACCCAGACCCAAGAAAATGTAGCAATATATTTTATCTAAATTAAAAGTACAGGAATCGAACAAAGGATCACGGATTAGACAATACCGGCACTCTCTCGCTCGCGGATGTCTTTTTAAGTATTTTATATCAGAAAATACAAACAAATAATAAAAGAAAGACAACAGTAAATATATGTACCTATGTAAATAATCAATCAACACTTACTTGGCATTCTCATAGGTGGGTATTTCTTCGAATTTTTCCATCGGCGAGCATTCGTTGTTCACGCTGCAAACGAACGACTGAACGAACGTGAGCATGCCGGCGCTCGGCAGTGCGCGCGCGCCGAACTGACCTGCGCAGAAACACATTAACAGTTAGGTTACTTTTCAAACCTAAAGTTGTCAAGTTCAGCTTATGCACAAGAAACTACCGTGACATTTGAACTTGTATCTATTTGTTTGATTTATTATTGAAAATAAATATAGCGAAGTTTTTGGTGCTTATGAATTGTAGCAGTCTTTTTGTTAAAAAAAGTTCACAGACGCGTGTCTTTGGCAAGCGTGGTGATTATGCCTGTACCCATCATTGCTGTGGTAACTTGACTTCAATGGTGGAGGCCTTTGCCTGCAGTGAGATGATTATTGACGGTTACTTAGAAAAAGAAAAATTATAAAATAACTTACATGTAGGGAAATCTTGGTTGTCCACGTTGACCCTGACGACGTACAGGCACAGCATCACCAGGGTGGCCCATATTATACCGGCTAGCGTTATCTGGTACGAAAATTGACAGATTTCAGTTACATAACATTCGTAATCTTACATAAATAAAAATATAGGTCAGTTGTTTACACAGAATGCGGGCAGGCGCGCCACAGAGGTTTTGAGCAAATGTTTGTAAGTGCGCTGTGACTCGTTTATGTGTGCGGAAGCTTGTGTTTATTATGTGCACAAGTAGTAGTGGTGCGCAAGCGGCGACATCGGATCTCATACAAATGGCGCATGACAGCCTTTCTATTTCTAACCTTAGTCCATGTTCTGCTGTTGGTTAGGTGCACTATGTGTAACTCAAGACTGGAAAGACATCTTTGTCTTTGGTGGAAGATCCATATAATTTAAAATCCGATTTATTTAATTCCAACGGCTTCCCGCTATCTTAGACAGATCGTCTGTTCACCAATAAGCCTGCCTTCATATCGTAATTCGACGCGAGGTCGCCATGATGATTTTTGAATTCACAGTTTTCAATACTGTTTTGGACTCTAGTCTTTAAGTTAGGAAGGGACTGGATTATCTAACAGCCAGGGGTAGGTAATAAGTTCCATGGACAGACTAAACAGTAAAAGATTGTGAGTAAAACTGTTCATTTTTCTAAGATCTTGACTCACCGGTTTCCTCTTCCGTATGAGGTAGTCCTTCCACAGCAGCAGCTTCAGCTGCCGGCCCGCCGCCATGTCGCGGAGCCGGCGCGCGTGTGCATCACTGCAACCAAACAATCATAAATATTAAATACAATACATATCATAACAGTTATCATATTTATAGCTACAAAGTTGTAGTTTAAAATGTATGTACATTACATATGTAGTTTATTTAATGGATTTTTTAGTTCCGACTGATGTAGACTCTGTTTATGTTTCTTTCAATTGTTAAATTTAGTTTTTTGTTTTGATGTCGCACCACCTACAAAAACTCTAAACAAAACATTTCTGTTTAACCCAAAGGTTGACTGGTAGAGAATGCCATTTGTTTTACTCATTTGTGCAATAGTTTTAATAAATAAAAAAAGTTCGTCGAAGTCGTTAGAGCCATTTCAGAATTATACAATATTTTAAATTTACTCCAGTTACCTACTAATTATTCGTTGGATTGTGATTATGATCATCATGTCCATTATACATGAAACGGGATTATCTAAGTTTATGTAAGTAAGCATTTAAAAATAGTCTGCTCTACATTCTTTCTCGATTCCTCTGAAGGTTGTATTGAAGAGAGTCTATTTGGCTAGGCCACTGACCCCGAAGTCATGTAAATTAAAACAAAATGCGCAATTACTGTAGACATTATAAATTATTTTAGAGCATTCGTCGGCGCGTTTATACGGTATCCATTTATACCGCGATGTTATTGCTAAAAACTACGTTTTCGACGCAAAATATTGAAACTTTTGTGATAATTTATAAACATTATTAAATGATGATATTATGGTTTCCACCAGTATCACTTTTCGATCAACAGAGCTCAATATAAACCGGCATTGTTGTGATATCTAAGCTTGTCATTATCTGAATTAAAAAAAACTTCTTTTTCGATTCAAGGATCCATGTGTGCTGCAATAAGTTTAAAGTACAATACATTATATGATGTTTTAGCAATTAAATTGCAATTATAATTGGTATCAGTATTTAAACTTGAAAAATTATGTCTCAGGCGGGACTCGAACCCGCATCTCCTCGCATACCGGGCGCGGCGTTTTATCATTTAGCCACCGAGACACTACGTTACAGGCGTAAATTTTTCAAGCATGGTCTTATCGGTGTAAGCCAGCGTTGTTACATCAAATGTTAGGAGTTTTGCACTCTTAACACCAGAAAGAAACATCTTTACAGATGTTTCTTTCTTCTTTAAGTTCGAGTCCCGCCTGAGACATAAATTTTCAAGTTTAAAGTACAAAATTTGATTCAAGTGACTAATCGTTGTGGAGACGAGCAGAGCTATCGTCGTTTGTCTGGGATGATGATGAATTACTTAACGCGACTACTATAGCTAGGTGTTGTCCCCATTGATTTAATTTTATAAGGTACTTCTAAACAAAATCAATTCTCAAAAATGTAAAACAGTATTACCTAGCTTAGAATTACCTGTAGTGTTTATTGAATCACAGTAAACTTTGCATTTAGTTGTTCATAAAGTCGAATTTGTCGCTAACGCCAAAAGCGGCCGCTTTTAGCAATAATGTACGATACGAAAGAATGCCAGAATGAAAAGCAGTTAACAGTAATTCATTAAATACTGGAGGTAATTTGCTAAAATGATACTGTTCTAGTTTTTTGAGAATTGATTTTGTTTAGAAGTAATAAAATTAAATCAATTGGGGGCAGCACCATAGCTTTAGTAAATAAAAGTGTTTTTTTTAATTTATCGTGTGTATATCTATATTTTTTAGTTTTTATTCAAAGTAGGACGCCCTCAGGCCAGGTGGCTGGCAGGAGCTGGATGCGAGAAGCCGAGGATCGACCTAAGTGGCGTGCAAATGGAGAGGCCTATGTCCAGCAGTCCACTGCGATAGGCTGATGATGATGATGATGTTAATGATTCAAAAGTATATCAGTATATAAACTTGAAAAATTTTGTCTCAGGCGGGACTCGAACCCGCATCTCCTCGCATGCCGGGCGGGCGCCATACCATTAGGCCACCGAGACACTGCGACACGGCGCGAATTTTTCAAGCATATTCTTACGCTGTGAGCCAGCGTTGTTTCATCAAATGTTAGGAGTTTGCACCCTTAACACCCGAAAGAAACATCTTTTCAGATGTTTGACAGTCAGTTAAGATGAAACAGCTATTTATATACTTTATTTGATATTTTAGCAACTTAATTGCACTTATAATATCAGTATATAAACTTGAAAAATTCGCGCCGTGTCGCAGTGTCTCGGTGGCTTAATGGTATGGCGCCCGCTCGGCATGCGAGGAGATGCGGGTTCGAGTCCCGCCTGAGACAAAATTTTTCAAGTTTATATACTGATATTATAAGTGCAATTAAGTTGCTAAAATATCAAATAAAGTATATTCAAAAGTATAGTTACGCAAAGAGGACTGAAAAGGCTAAATAAAAATTACACTTTTCCAACAAAAAATACCTGGATTAAGTAATCAAGATACTGCTATTCGACTTATTCTGGTGTAGGTATTCCTTTAGTCGCTTCTTACATTAATAAAAGGAGAATGGGTGGTGCTATCAATTCTTTTAACAGGCGCTAGTACGCAACATTTCATAATTTAATATTTAAAATATTTATTTAATTTTATCGCACATTAATTAGATTTCCAGTAACGCCGAAATTGTCTATCCTGGCTTTACTTGAAGGAGGCCTACGTCCAGCAGTAAACAGATATGGCTGTTGATGAATATAATTTGAATTGGATTTCAAAAAACTACGAGAAATAATATTATATTAACGCATTTCATCGTTTTGCATTCTTGTTCAAAAGTAAAGTTTACAAAAGCTATTTGTCAGCCATATTGTGTGTGCCAACACTCAAAACGTGTTGACAGTTTTTATGCGCAGACGCATGCGGTAGCCGCGGAGGAACAATAGTATTATGAATGTAAACGCTCCTGCTGTACACAATACTCGTATGTGACAACTCATTACAATGTAGGTAGATCTGATTTACAACTAAAGTCTGAAATGTAGAGTTCAATTTTGGTTTAGAAAGAAAGAAATATTCATTTATTTGACACAATAACAAGAACACAATGAACAAAAAATTCAATGAATAATAATTGAAATAAAAACAAATAGCAAAATTAAGTGTCAAATAAAACCGGCCAAGTGCGAGTAGGACTCGCGCACGAAGGGTACCGTATCAAAAAGTTCAAAAAAACGTGTTTGTTGTATGGGAAATTATAAATTATATTAAATATTTATATTATTTTGTTTTTAGTATTTGTTGTTATTGCGGTAACAGAAATACATAATTTGTGAAATATTCAACTGTCTAGCTATCGCGGTTCTTGAGTAAGATACAGCTTGGTGACAGAGCGACGGACAGACGGACAGACACCGAAGTCTTAGTAATAGGGTCCCGTTTTTACCCTTTGGGTACGGAACCCTAAAAAGGTTCCGGCTCAGCATTAGTCGTGACAGCTAGTGGCTATCACGACGTGATTTTCAGCGGGGACCTCGACGATAGGGTGTGTGACAAGGACTTGTAGGCCCACCCGTTTCTACCTGTTTAGCTGACTGTACAGTCAAATAATTTAATTTTTATAGGGTAATTCGAAAACAGAGTGTGAGTGAGGATACATATCAAAAGAATATTTCAATTCGAACCAGTATTTCCTGAGATTAGCGCGTTCAAACAAACAAACAAACAAACAAACAAACAAACTCTTCAGCTTTATAATATTTGTATAGATTATAAATTACAATTAAATTATTTCGGTGTAACCCGATCGAATCGTCAGGCAAAATAATAAGGTATGATCTTTCTGTAATAGGTACGCCACGCTTAAGTATACCAGTAGCTAGTAGAATGCCAATCACGATTTAACATCAAAGAACCGTGAACACGTCTCGGCCATAAGAGCAGAACACAAACAAAGACATTATGTGTCAGTTATCACATAAAACCGCGAAGGACGCCTGCGAGCAGAGACTATATCACTAATGCTTATCAGGATTTGCCACGGACTCGTTAGGCCGGGTAATGGAGATTAGAGGTAGCATGTCAGTTTTATTTCCTTACATTTCATGTGCGGTGCGGCACGAGATCTGGGCAGTAAAGTCTAGTTTGCACTGTATTTGTGACTTGTCTTATAACTAGAGATCGGATACTCGGATTCATTTGTTGAAAGGTTAAATTCTTGTATCGAAAACATTCCGTGATTTCGGGATTGAAACAGAAGTTTTAAGAAGCTGCTTCCGTAATGTCCTAGCAAAAAACTGAGTGGATTATAATAAACTTTTCATTTAGTTGTTTATAAAGTCGAATTTGTCGCTAACGCCAAAAGCGGCCGCTTTTAGCAATAATGTACTAGTGTACGACACGAAAGAATGCAAGAATGAAAAGCAGTTACAAGTGATTCAATAAATACTAGAGGTAATTTGCTAAAATGATACTGTTATATTTTTTTGAGAATTTATTTTGTTTAGAAGTAAAAAAAAATAATCATTTGGGGGTAGCACTTAGTCAAATTATTTAATTTTTATAGGGTAATTCGAAAACAGGGTGTGAGTGAGGATACATATCAAAAGACTTGCTTGTGTCTGTATCTATACTAATATTATAAAGCTGAAGAGTTTTTTTGTTTGTTTGTTTGAACGCGCTAATCTCCGGAAGTACCGGTTCGATTTGAAAAATTATTTTTGCGTTGGATAGTACATTTATCGAGGAAGGCTTTAGATTATACAGGATGAAATTTTAACCACTTTCCAAAGTTTTTATATATGTTCAGTATCGTATTAAGAGCATATTTTAGAAATAAAATATGTAAATCAAGTTGTCACCCAAAAATATTTTTCGCGATATAGTTTTCAATTCTTACTGTCCTAGACCTGTTAAGGTATAAAGGAAAAATCAAAAACTTATGAATAGTTGTAATGAATGAATGAGATGCACATCGCGTAAAAAAGTGTTACTAGGATGCCACATTTGGGGGCAGCGGGTATTATATCGGAATGCCTAATTATTTGTACTCCTAATTGTCATTGGCACACAAACTATTAGCCTAAAATTTTTTCGCACATTTTTACTTTTCCTAAACGTGTTTCGCCTATTTTTACTACGCTTTACTTTATATCGCCGTATTATAATTTCCCAATTGCGACATTTAGCCGAATATATCATAACACCTACCCTTTTGCAGTTCCAAATTTTTATTCGCAGAAAGTTAAAAACTTTATCAGCTTGCATACATGCTTGCAAAGAAGTAAGCATGCATGCAAGCAAGCAAGCAAGCAAGCATGAATGCATGCAAACAAGCATGCATGCATACAAAGAAGTAAGCATACATGCAAGCAAGCAAGCATGTATGCAAACAAGCAATCATGCATGCAAACAAGCAATCACGCATCCAATCAAGCAGACTTGCATGCAAACAAGCAATCATGCATGCATCCAAACAATCAGACTTCCGTGACGGCTTCGGCGCTGCGGGGCTCCGGCGGTCCCACGCGTGCTAGTCGTCGCAGATGGCTTACGCTCACCACTTCGCTTACAGCCTCCTGCTCCTCAGCCCGCGGGCCACCTCGCCCCTCCGCACCTACGCGCTTTTGAATTACACTCTAGGGGTAGGGCAGACAAGACTGCTTGGGGTCGGTTTGTGAGCGATTCGTTTCTTAAACTTTTTAGATTAAAAAAAATAGAGCGTAATGCCAAAAAGAATTTTTTTTTTTTGGCATTACGCTCTATTTTATTTTTCTCTTTCTCTTTCGATATTAGACATACTAAAATTAGGGTTTTAAATTTTTAGACCAATCTATAATAGCATATAATAGTTAGACTAGACAATAATTATACGTTATAAGTTTAGGTCAATACGGTTCGGCCAAATGAATTTAGGACTTTAAATTTTAGGCGAACTGAAGGGCACCCGGGGGCAACACTTAGCTCTACAAGTCCTCATAAGCCAATTCACTACATCGCCAATCGTAGCGTTAATTTCAATTTCGTAATGCGTGTTTGGTGTTTTATTTATGATTATTGAGATGTCATCAGCAAATAATGTACCGATACTTAATAACGGAGGGGAGATCATATACTCGTAATTAGAACTAGCGGACCCCTGTTTGATTTTGACGTGTTAATGTATTCATTGTCAACAAATAAGGCGAGATCGGAAAATTTATGAAGAAATACAATGCATCAGTAGTTATTTTTGCTCCAACTTTTTAATGTTTCTAATAGTTATAATCTTATTCCTGAAGCAGACAAACTAAAAAATTCAAAAGTTATAAAAATGGGTCCAGCTCTTCCCCAGTTGAAGTGGTGTAACTAACAGGACTTTCCTTTATATACAACGTGTTCCTTTTGATATCCCATAACTCTAGGGTATTAAACAGAACATGGTAAAGAATCAAATTGCATATGAATTATTTTTCAATCATTAATTTTTATTTGTTTAATTTTTCATACAAAATAATTCTAAAAAGTCACGACTGTTTATGTAAAACACCCTTACCTTATTATGAATGAACTTTTGAATGAAAACGATTTACTCGTAGGTACCTACTTATCAATGAAACACCTACACACGTCAATGTTTTTTACAAGTTACGCTCTCCCGATACTTAACTACTACACTTTAGTACGGAGTACTAGTACTTATTCTGTGCTTTAGTGTAAGTTTGCCAACGTCTCGCAAAACTAAGGATTCGCCATAATGGTTACATTTTTTTAACAAATTTAACTAAAATTGATGTTATATTCGAAACTATTGATTTATGAACCACATGTTCTAGGGCGTTTTATATTATTTTTACCTATAGAACATAACCTTGGAGGGGATATCAAAAGGAACACGTTGTATAGACCGATAGATAGATAAACAATAATGGTCCAAGTATGCTACCTTGAGGTACACCCTAGTTATTTTTTGTGTATTTAGATTGGTATGTTGCTAGATGTAAAAAAAATGTAAATTTTATTTATTTGTACTTTTTGCACTGTTGTTTAGATAGGTTTTAATCCAGTTTAGAGCATGACCACATTGACCACGTATCCCATAAACCTCAAATTTTCCCAGTAGTTTCATGATAAACGTAATCAAAAGCTCTACTAGAATGAAAAGGACCATAGACGAAAGGAAATTGCATGCCAAATTACAGCTTTTAAAACAGTACTTTATTGCAGCACGAAATCAGTTCCTTACTACGGAACCCTAAAACTGTCTTACATTCACACACAATTTTGAGCTGTGAGTTTTAATTCATGCAGTCAGTAAGATTTTCTTGTTACTAAAGTAAAGTAACAGCCTATAATCATCCCGCTGCAGGGAAACAAAGGCTTCCATCATTGAATTCAAGTATGATGGGTACAGGCATAAATGCCACGCTTGCTAAATGCGGGTTGGTGATCACAAACTAAGCAATGTTTCGTAAATACTCTAGTTGCCCGATCTGGGAATCGAATCCAGAAGTCCGAGATCTTAGCCTGATATTTAAACCACAAGACCAATGGAGCGTTAATGTTATAAGTAGCCTTAATCAGGTTTAACGTTAAGGCGAGTGGATTGCTCACTTTTGTTTGCTAAGGAAAATTTTAAAAACATAAGTCAAGGCCAAGGTCAGACGGGGATTATATGGGATCCCGGAGTGAGGACCTCATAAAAGGTTTCTAAAGATATACAGGTTGTTAGGTAAAGGGTATAACAAGCTTAACCAGCCAATTTTAACATAATAATATACTATGGCAACGTTGGGAGCGGTCACTAGTTGGATGGGTGACTGTTTGTGGTATCATACCATGAGCGCTTCTGTGCTTCGGAGGGCACGTTAAGCCGTCGGTCCCGGCTGTTGTCACAAGATAACAGTCGTTAAGCCCTGTTGGAGGCCTTCGGGTGGCTTGAGAAACGTCCAAAGGCGGGGTGATGTTGCCACAGCGTCTCCCTCGACGTCCACCAACCCGCACTAGGCCAGCGTGGTGGAACTAAGGCCTTAACCCCTCTCCTTAAAAGGGAGAGAGACCTGTGCTCAGCAGTGAGCGAAATGGGTTGTTATTTTTACTATGGTGAAGTCAGTGATATCATCATTAAAATATTTTTTTAATTTCTAACATTTTGAGATTCCAATATGTATAAAAATATCTTTTTCGTAAATCATGATATCAAATTTATGACTTCAACATATTAACATAGGCTGCTTTCGTCTTGCTATACCATTTACCTGACACGCTGTAACATATTCCCATGAAAAAGGTACTTACCAAGATCCACCTACTCTCCTAACATGTTTCAAAATAGACTACTAGTATACCACTGCTCCTCCTATGGATGATAGGCAGCTAAAGCAACTGTCAGTAAAAGACGTGTAACAGCGCCTTCATTTCTTCATTGGCCTGACTGTGATTGCCAACTCGCCTGGCAAGCGTGGCAAACAAAGTCCTCCATCAACTTTTTTTGTTTGAAGAGCTAGTCATCATCATCATCTTAGCCAATTGTCGCCCACTGCTAGACAGAGGCCTCCTTCAAGGATCTCCACTACGATCGGTCCCGCCCCGTATCCAAAGACTTCGCACGACGATCGTCAGATCGTCGGACCACCTAGTAGGGGGCCTAACCACAGATCGTTGTCCGGTGCGCGGTCGCCAATCCAGAACCTGTCCGGCCTAACGGCCATCGGTTCCTCTTACTATGTGTCCCGCCCACTACCACTTCAGGGGCCTTATTCAGCTATTTCAATTGCAGTTCAATCGTGATTGAATTGGGCGATTTTGGCATTTAGCCCATACTAGAACTGTCAAAAACCTATGCTATTCAATTACGATTGTGATACGATTTGGTTAGCTGAATTAGGGGCCTGCTCCGCAATTCTCCGAGCGGTTATCTTAGTGTTAGTCATATGGGTGTCGTAAGAGGCAATTAAAAAGCTTTGCCAGTAAAAGACGGGTAGCAGCGTCTTCACTCTATCATTGGCCTAACCGTGATTGCCAACGTACCTGCCAAGTAGGCCATTAAGGAAAACAAAATCTTCCATCCACTCTTTTAAGAGTTATAGTCGATAAAATTTGAAAATGTTGTGGTTTTCCTCATTTAATGCGGCACCATTAAAATAATAATTAACGTTCAAAATATCTTCCATGTTTTTGTTTTGTTAAATTTAACACATTTTTTTTCCAGTAGGTACGCACTTAATTAGCAGTGCTAGTTAAAATTGCAGGAGTTTTTATTAGTTTTAGAATAAATTACCAACGTTTTCATGTTTTTTAAAAAGGTTTTTAAGGCAACACATTGAAAAATGCCATGTTTTTCGTTCGATCGATTACTACTCGTAAAGGTCGATGACAAGACTGATGGATCTGGAATTACAGTACCTATAAGTAACTTCAGTTCTTTATCGTGAATTTGCTTGCTCAAAAACGCGATTGAAAAATATTGACTTGATGATAATTACTTTCGAAAACACCTCTTAAATAACACTGATTTTGAAATTACAATGATCTTACTTAATCCTTATCCTTTAAAGTCACATAATACATTACTTATATTTTAATATTAATATCTAAAATATCATTGCTTTATCGGACAACAGAGATCCAAATGTGTTAGTAACATTAAAACTTAATCACTAGTGTTAGTACTTAATAACTAAAAGGGATCGAGTAAGCCTGCATAGGTGCTCGACTAGTGGACAGTCCCCAGTGTCAGCGATGGCCTTCAGAACATTGTTGCGGCTGCCGCGAACTCGGCGCAAAAGAGAGCCGGCTTTTTTGCACAGTACCTACCTATGGCCGGGAAACAATTAAAGAAACCAAAATTTTCGGTAAGTTCACTATTACGGATATTTATATTTTACATATATTTTTTTTAGACTTTAAAACGCTGTTTTCTAGTTCTCCGATGGGTTTTCAAAAAACTCAAATCGCTGACTCTTTGGACTTAGTCGCCTTAAGTATTTTTAATTATTTGACATATATTCTATTACGCAGATTCATTAAATTTTATAATAAGTACCTTGCACATTGTACAATTATGTTACTTAACGATTTATGCAAGATCAGTGAACTAATCATACCTAATTACTGCTTAAAATTTTACTAAGTTTCAATTCAGCACTTCTTTTCGTAGCTGAATATCATATCATGAAACGAGTAAAAATATTGAGTGCATTATGAAATCTTTGATCTTTGATTTGCCATGATTATTAAGTCAATTAAAAATGCAACCGCAGGATTGCTTGCGTTCGCTTTGATCAGTGATTTACCTGGTGTAAGTTAATAGTAGTAGCAGTTAAGTAGGTATAGCTCTTCGCCCGCGGCTCTGCCCGCGTGAACTTCACGTCATAAACCTGTGCCTAGCGGTGGCATATAGAAAGATAGATTATGTATGCTTAATACATTCGTGTCTGTGAAGCCATGGAAATACACATACACAACCCAATGGGGGCTATCGCTAGTGAATTTGCCACTAGAGGCGCTAGTGTCGCGTGAGGTCCAATATCATTCACTTTGTACTGGTTTTAGAGGAATTTGTTGCATAAATTATAATTTCTTTAATTTACCTGCTGGAAAGTGATCGCCTTCGTAAAATATCGCAAATATGGATTATTTGGCGATTAATGTGAACGCTTTAAAAGCGGAATTAAGAAAAACCGCAAAAATAGGCGGCCTCAAGAGCAACTATTTCAGAAGTTAGTTTGTTGATATCAAGATATTTATTTATATCAATATAACCTTAATTAGATTCAAGATATAACACTTTCTTTCGGCGCCAATCGCCTTTGATAGCTATACCTCCGGACCTCAGTCTACAGTGGCGCCAACTGGTGAGCAAAGAAACGGTAGTCCCCATTGGTCAAGCCGTTTAGTAGTTGACGTACCGACAGCAGCGCCACCTACCGGGTCCCGCTGTAAAAAGTAGCCTATGTTCATCAGGGATAATGTCGGCTTCTAATTGTAAAACAATTTTTCAAATCGCTCCAGTAGTTTCGGAGCCTATTCACAACAAACAAACAATCAAATCTTTCCTCTTCATAATATTAGTGTAGATTGGATGTGACGTCAATGCAGCTGCACGTCATGGGTAATTAGCGGGACGCAAAATTAAGAACAGGTTCACTTGATTTAGAATCTGTATATTATATAGGATGACTTTATCATCTTCAAAATTTTTTATAGGCGTACAGTATCGTATTTAGAGCCCATTTATGAAGTAAAAAATGTAAATCAAGTTTTCACCCGAAAATATTTTTCGCAGCATAGTTTTTTAATAATTACGGTCCTAAGCCTGTTCCTAGGTATAAAGGGAAAATTCAATGAAAATAAAGTTTTGCTAGGAAGGAAGCCAAATCAAAAATTTTTGTTTTTTGGCGGACATTTTCTAAGTGCTTTATCTTGACATTTTTGTATTGGGCAATGCCAAAAGAAAAAATACGTTATTTGGTTTTTGTCTCGTGGATTGCTTTATTAAAATTTGGAAGGTGGTTAAAATTTCATCCTGTATTATCTGTTTACAAACACCTTAAATGTAATGGCTTTAATGTTACGCTTTATTAAATAACGCCCTAGATATAGACAAGGACAAAATCACCTACTCAAAGTATAAAAACCCACCAATGAAAAACATCTTTACCACTTAGGCTATATGACACTGTTGGAAAAGACGTCAGTGTTTTTCCAACAGCTTTTTTTGTCGTTGTTGGCAATCAAATGACACTAAATGAATGTAACCAAACCAAATTAGCGAGTGTAATGTATTGATTTACTTTACAAATTCATCTTACTATCCTAGTTGGCAAGATTCCAGAAGAAAATTACAAACTATTATTAAAACCGAATTAGTATCTTACCTTCCCGACATTCCGATCTGACGTAGTCCACTTAGAGCACCCGCCCGAATGGCACCTGCGCGAATAGCACCTGGCCTAGTCCACGAAGAGCACCTATCGATATTTTGGGCTGGTGCTCTTCGTGGATCTGATGACACGAATCACGGTAACACTAAATTCATGGTTTTAAGTGTAAAAATTTAATAAGCAAGTTTAAAATTTTATTATTCTTTGGTTATAAATTATAATAAATACTCGTACAAAAGTAGTGTGAATTTGTTCAAAAAAGTCTACATATCTCTAGTATTTATCATGAATAAAGTGAAGGCGTTTCGACTGCTAAAACAATTCAATTTTTTTTTACTAGCCAATACACCGCAGACAAAGATCTCGGGGTCCTTGGTACGATGCCCGGGTCGGTCTACAATAGTTCGACTTTCCAAACATTACTCGGGTTTGTGATCACCAACCCGCATTCGGCAAACTTTGTGATTATGCCAGTACCCATCATTGCTGTGGTAACTTGAATTCAATGATGGAGGCCTTTTCCCTTCAGTGGGTTGTTTAAAGACCGTTAGTTTACAATTTTTTACACTAACAACCCAAAATTGAGCAAAGTTTAACTCAACCAAATAACGTCAATGAATCAAGCACAAATGTTGCTAATTCTTCAAAAATGCATTCATCCCTTCCTTGTTTCGGACCTAAAACAGTCTCTGTCTTTGCGTGTACGCACCTGACCATTAAGTCATCTTTAATTTCCGTATCAAGTAGGCACTTATAAACGCTTACATATAGTCACCTGTCCCCTAATCTTCCTAAGATGCCTAATTTTACCTCATTAGTAAATCTCCTCCCCTAATAACAGAGTATTCCTAAATCTCATGCGACTCAGTCCTTGGCGAGCTGATATGCTGTGACCCGTAATGGCTGTTACATCATCTAATTCCACAGTATGTTGGGTCTATAATGACAGAAATTGCTGCCTGGCTGGCGGACCGTGAAGATTCACATACGTAGGACGCTATTATACAAGAAAAATATTATGCGATGATATAAAACTCGAGTAACGTCTTACCTAAACTATATTCTAAGAAACTTAAAAGGTATATGTTCAAACGTGGAAGAAAACGCAGATGGGATCGCCTTAGCCTAATTGTAAATAATTGGAGCCTACATACAATTGGGGTTGAATGTGTAGACGTGTTAATAGAAGCAAATTTTGTTCTGCAATTGTATAGAATATTGATTATACAATAGTTACATTGTTTCTTGAGTTAACACGAACACTGTATTTAAAAAGATAAATTTACTTAGTGCTGTAAAGTTTTCGAAACCAAAATGTAATGATAAGCCCCGGGAAACGCGGCTAAAATCCGTAAATTTATCATTTATTTCACTGTATTTAATATATTTAAGACATGCCTTACTGGGCCACACAGAGCCATCTAGTCCCAAATTAAGGTACTATTAAGTACCCTGTCGTATGGGGTACTAGACAACCGATAAACTTACTTATATACTTTTTTTTTGTAAATACATACTTATAATACATAGAAAACACCCAGATCAGTACAAACATATATGTTCATGCACACAAATATTTGTACTGTGCGGGGATGGAACCCGCGACCTATGGCTCAGAAGCAGCGTTTACTACCGCTGATCCAAATGGTCGTCGAATGATGATGATGATGCAATATTGTATTGAATGGCATAAAAGTTATACCTACTAAAGGATTTGGTTGACACAGGTTTATATTGTTTCTGTTGAAGTAGATTGTACCAGGAACAAACTTCATTTCTTCCCAGTAACAAAACCTGGATCGGAAAGCTTAGCTTTACGCCTGAATGAGTAAACTTTTAAAATAACCGAAGTTTTTAATTTAAGAACTACTGAGATAGAGACCTTGTATTTTTTTAAGTTCTCTCAAGTGCAAAGATTCAATAAAGAAATACTTGCGCACGCAAATGATAAGTGTTTACATCTAGTAACAAACAGTTGGCTTATGCTGTAATGGGTTTCATCCTTTTATATGACGTAATTAAATTAATACGTACGTAATTAACGTTTAGGTTGAGTGGTCACATAAATGTCATCATCAGCTCACATTAGTCCACAGTTGGCCAGGGGCTTCTACTAAACGTCCTATTGAACTCTGTCCAGCTCTTTCGAGCAGGCGAGTTAGTTTAAGAGGAAACACTACGGGCGAGATAATTGAAAAATAAGTATTTGTAAAATCTATTGCTGTCGCGCAGACAACTGCTTCTTGGACAGAAAATACCTACTAAAAACACACCGAATCAACGTTTCGTAGTCCCCCGACTACTCTTCCAAAACTAGACCGATTTAAATACTTTTTTCATTAAAAATTAAAGAAAAGCTTTGGCCGTGTTCGTATGTTTTTCTTTTTTTTCTAAAATGTAGGCAAATTTGTTTTCTAAATGTTTGAACACAGCGAAAAATCTGGCGAATTTTGTCGATTTTTGAGGGTTCATATCTTTTATATTAATTAATATTTATGAAAAAACAGAAAACATAGAAACATGCTAATAGTAGCCATAGATTTTTGTAATAAAAATTATTGCTCTACTGGTTTTATCCAGGGAGGAAACAGGGGACTACGTTTGTATGGAAAAACGGCCCTTGTGTTTTCTCTTAATTCACGATTTGGCTTATGTTGCATTTTCAAGACGATGGTTTTAATATGAATTGACGAAAAAGGGTCAATAGTCTTATTTTAGGCAAACACATTTGTTGTTGAAATAATCAGTCTTGTACTTTGAAATCAAAGCAAATCAATGTAGGAATGTTTGTTCGTCTTATACAGATCATGATATTGTTTTAACGATATGTTTTTTAAAAAGTTTAGTAATTAACTAATAAACTTACTAATATTATATGTATGTTTGGATGGCTGTTTGTTATTTATTATTTTAGACAAGGCCTTATTATAAAAAATACTAAAGGGATAGATCGTTTAATGATTCGATAACTGTATGTTTCTACTAGTATACACGTTTTAAATCGTTTACTTTTACCATTATAAAATATCTTACACATTATAAAGTACATGGAATGTTTTGAATAAATAGATAATAAAAAATAATGACAATAATAATATAACAAGATGAATGGATCATTATTTTTATGTTATTTATTCCAAAACGAATTAAAACAGAACGATCCAAATGAATTGACACTTTTTAAGATTTAAAATTGTTATTTTTAAAACGTTCCAAGTTGATTGGATCATTATTTTTATTTTATTCAGTTCAAAATGAATTAAAATAATACGATCCAAATGGAAGGTCACTTTTTAAGATTTAAAATTAGTTATTTTTAAAACGTTTCAAGATGATTGGATCCTTAGAAGAATTATTCTAAGATTGGATCCTTATTTTTATTGCTTTGAGTCCAAAACGAATTAAAACAGTACGATCCAAATGGAATGTCACTTTTTAAGATTATAATTATTTCAATAGTTATTGTCGTAAGAGAGTCAGTGTTTTCAGCACTAGATAGGACCATATAGGACGATCCAAAATACGTAGCTTGGGCTCAAAAACTTAATTTTGACCACCTTGTGGATTGGAACGTTGGAGCATAACTAGGTGCATCCATTTAATAACGACCAAAATGACTGAACACATCTACTTAAATGAAATTGTCAGAAAGGTAGCAAATGATCAGGAATAGCATAATATAGGCTACTTGAAATTGAAAAATTTACGATTCCTGATTCCTTACTATGGTTGTTTGTATATTTAAAGGGACCGTCGTATGTTTTTGTTCTGTGATCGTCTAGGGGTCAGAAAATAACATGGGCAGGTTTCATGATTCCCGTGGATGATATATCCCGTGAATAGAGTTTTTTTTTAAATAATCAATGGGCTTGTTCTTGACTACATACTTCACTATACGGTTAAGAAGAAGCCTAAGATGGAGCGAGCTTACCCAGAGGAACTGGTTCTCCCACACACCAGCGGAACACAGAGGCACTGTTTGGCGCTGGACTCCGGCAGGAGGGTGGTAGCATCCAGGCGGCCTCTTACGAAGCCTACCACCGCAGACGGATCTGTTAGCCGTCATCATTGGTTAGAATACCAAAGATGCCGTTGCCTGCGTTTTTGTTTACCTGTTATAGGGCTAGCCGGCTAGGTACACTTTCTCCCATAGCCGCTCATGCTCTGATACAACATGTTTAGGGCATAAGTACGATGTACTTACCTATTTCCAATTATTGCGAATGGCACAGTGAATGTTTGAAGAATGAGCTAGAACCGGAGAGATAATTCACCAAACGAAAACAACAAGAAGCGTAAATATTGTTGTCAGAAGCATGTTCGTTCTCATTTACTTCGTTAATTGCAAACGCCATCACGACTCTTGTTTCTAATTACACTTTATTAGTAGGCATTTTATTTGGATTAATTTATCGAAACACTTTATAGTATCAGTGTCAAAAAAACGTTCTCATCGAATCAGTATCCACTCCGAGGGCGGTTTCTTAGCGCTGTTATATAATTTGAAAGAACGAGACAAAACAGTGTAGGTAATACCTAGCTAAAATAGGTTTATTAGACTGTGTTATAATGAATAAGGGGTTAGTATAATAACGCTGACAATAGTGACCGAGTTTCTTGCGCTGCTTCTTCTCGGCACTAGCCTAGACTTGTCCCGAAGCAGTGGTAGGTTTTAATATTGGGACGTGTAAAAGCGCTTCCTGGGGCCTATTTGCAGAAATAAAACTGATTTTAGCTGATTTTACTATGTCGCAGCCTAAGGGATAGTAAAGAGGCACGTCCTCAAATCGTGAGGAAGGTACTCCGTCATTGTCCTCTAACCTTGAAGCACACTTATAAGGATAATCCATTCAGATTAGTTTCTAAAAAAACGAAAACGTGATACCTGGTATTTCAATTATGGTTCGTTTGAAATCGTCGTTATGCCTTGTTGTTTGTTTATTAAGTTTTAAGGACAACGTAAACACGTCTTAAACTCATGTAAGTAGGTACATACAGATCAGCCATCGGTTAAGGCATATAGTAATTATTTTTATTATTTTTGTTTATCATCTGCCTTCGTGTTTGTTTTGTCTTATTCAACCAAAACAAAAAGGAAGACCGCTTTAGTTATGGGCTATAAGAGTGTCGTACGAGGGTCTTTTCTCACCAAGGGAGGACCTCCTCTGACTAGACTAAATACCTTAGTAGAGCCAAATACAATTCTTATTTACAAATGGCTCAATAGAATCGCAATTGCATCGCAATTGTATATTTTGACACATTTATTACGGTAGTAATGTCAAAATATACGATTGAGATGCAATTGCGATTCTATTGAGCCATTTGTAAATTAGCGGAATTGGGGCCCAGGAAAAGACGGGCAGCTGCGTCTTTTCTCCGCCATTGGAAAACTGCGGTCGCCAACCCGTGTGCCAAGCGTGGCAAATGTGGCAATTATGCACTTTCCTGCTCATGGAGAGGCAGTGGACGTATATGTATAAGTTGGTGATGATGATGATGACTTAAAGACCTATTTTTTTTATTCTATAAAGTTTTTTGGAGTACAGCTAAGATATTTTTGTTATGAACAAAATTTCTTTAATATACTCGTATATCTCGAAGCATCTCAGAGTTAAGTTTCACTGGTTTCATAAATAAATAGAAGTGTGAACATAATGTAAAGAATTACAGTTAACATTGATTAATTTTAATCTCGTTTTACTAAATAACTTCAATCTATTTTTAGATTATAGAATTATCATAACAAGATTTTTGAAGGTTATAAAACCATTACTTACACAGAAGAAGTTAGAAAAACTATACTAGGTAATTTAAAACTTTTACGATCGATAATGACTTGTTTTGCAGTAATAATCTGGATCTAAGATCATGGTCAATGATAAAAATAACTAAGTAGGTAGGTACCTATAAATGAGGCAAAACGCTAGGAGGTACAGGTAAAGTTTTTTAACCGAATACCAAAATCCATACGAGACATTAGTGACATAAATGTTTTTAAAACAAAACTTAGTAAATATCTGATTGACAAGTGTTATTATTCCATTAATGAATTTATGACGGACAAAACCAAATAACTATAGTCTTAGAATAATAAATAACGCTTAGAACCCTAGTAGGCCCTAGCGACCTATTGATGCATTTTAAGGTCGGCCTTTTAAGGCTTAGTACGTTTGACGTCGCGTCAGTCGTCATTATAAAGTCTCACTATCAACAGCTCTCGTAATTTAATTTAAAAAGTGCATACTGCACAGTGAAAGGATGTCACAACGCGTCTCACAATAACTATAAGGATAGGAAGATCACATTTCACCCGTAACTACTGTTTTGCAACTTATAATTCAGAGTTAAACATTCGTCAAAACTAGAAAGTAAAATGTAAACAAAACAGCCGCCATTGCAATGAAAATGTTGCCAGGTATAGGAACACAATCCCAATTTTTTCATTTTTGTTTTCTTTACATTTTTGTGTGGCATTAAATTTGTACGATTTAATAAGTAAGTAGGTAATATTACGTACTGATAGTTTCAGTTCTGTTATTAAATATTTCTAATTTAATTCGTACTTGTTTTTACTTACATATAGGTACCATCCATGAAAACTACCTATTGGCAGGTGATATAGTGTAGCGAAATATTATAAGGAAAGGAGCTGTCCCGTCGTGGCTACGCCCACTGCACTTTTTCGTCGTGGGATAAAAAAAACAGGAATAAAAGATAAATCATTAACGATTCTTAGACCTACCCGATAGGCACACAAAATTTCATGAAAACCGGTCCAGCCGTTTCGGAGTAGTTTGGTAACAAACACCGCGACACGAGAATTTTACATATTAGATTTTGAATCAGTCGATCGTATTTTTTTATTACCTAAAATGAATATTGATAATTAATGTACAATGCTATTTTCTGACGATTTATTTCACGACACATTTTGAAAACAATTTGCATAAAGCTGAGGCCAAACGACCGTCATTTGATTGATTTGATCGTATTTTGAGTTGTGATTTTTGGTCAAAAGATATTCTGAGCAGCAGAAAACTCATTTTGCGTCGCCATGTAGCACAAACATGATTTTTGTATGAAATCGAATGCAGCGTGAAGTAAGCGACTCATTTTAGGCTAGTGGGACAAAATTGGAACACTGCAACAATTTCCCCGCTTTTTAGGGAAATGTCATTATACTTGCAACATTATATCAACGCTTATGTGTGTGCCAACTGACGTAATTACGTGATGTTTGCGCACACAAAGATAAGTAAGTGGCTTCAATGTTTAGCGAAATTATGTATGAAACTATCGTTCTAAGCGTTATTATTCTAAGACTATAGTATTGACTCGCATGTTCAAGCTATCTATTTTAAGGCATAACTTATTTTATTGCTATTTTGTTGCTTCGAAATATTGTACGCCCTTGTGGCAGGACACGGCTAGTATCATTTGTATGACCCCTATGTTCACCTGTTGTTCCACAATAAAGATTTTATGATTATGTTTATGATTATGATTAAAGTAATCGCCTATAATCGTCCCACTGCAGGGCAAAGGCCTCCATCATTGAAATCAAGTTACCAAACCAATGATGGGTACTGGCATAATTACCACGCTTGCCAAATGAAGGTTGGTGATCAGTATCACAAACCCGAGCAATGTTCGTAAATTCGAAATTTTTGGTGCCCGACCCGGGGTTCAAACCCGGGGCCCCGAGATTTTGGTCCGATATTTAAAACCTATGTTGGATTGATAATTGAACGTCCACTTCGGACCAAGTCCTCACTAAAACGGCTCTAAAAGTTTAAAATTAAAAGCTTGTATTAAAAACAAAATACACAAGTGCTCGCTAGAACATCTGGATCTAGCAAAATATAACACGTAAGACTGAGTTCTCGTTGACAAAAAGTAGTGTATCTTATGATTTTACACTATGGTTGAAATTCCAAAGTTATATGCTACAAATATTACTTTATTATAGATTTCACAGAATCGCGTACCAGAACCCTTAGGCTACTTGTAGTTAGCAAAAAAATAAAAATAAAAATGAAGAGGAAGTATATTTCTCAATTGCAAAATATTAACCCTAGGGAATAAGGACTAACTACATAATGGGATAACCACTGCCAGTTACCATGTATAACGAAGACTGCAATCTTCCAGCTATACCTACATTTACATTGTAAACTGAACTGTGATTGAACAGGAGGTCTTCAGTGTGGGAGATCAGCTTACAATGGTTTAGTATAGTTTGACTTGTAGCAGCGTGAAATATATACCAGCAAAATAGCTTTAACAAGAGGTAACTGGAATTGTATTTCCTCATTCATTATGGAATTAGTTACGCCCATTTAAGTTCAACAAGTTTTGACATTGTAATATTAGTTATTGATGTGTCGGCAAAAAAGTAGACAAGATAACAAATAAATAAATATAAATAAATAAATATTTAAGACATGCCTCACTGGGCCACACAGAGCCATCTAGTCCCAAATTAAGCTACTATTAAGTACCCTGTCGTATGGGGTACTAGACAACCGATAAACTTACTCATATACTTTTTTTTTGTAAATATATACTTATAATACATAGAAAACACCCAGACCAGTACAAACAGACATGTTCATGCACACAAATATTTGTACTGTGCGGGGATCGAACTCGCGACCCATGGCTCAGAAGCAGCGTTTACTACCGCTGATCCAAATAGTCGTCAAACACAAGATGCATCAGGCCTGCGTATGTAGTAATGAACATGATAATAGGGATTTTATTCCTTCGTATTCCAGACACAATAAAAATCAATTGTTATCGCGACAGACGGGGTTCGAAGCGTTAAGAGAACTTTTATGTTTTTTTTACCAACAGTAATATAATTACCTAAAATTTGTATAATTTACGTTCGGTTTTGCAACTGTTTTTAAGGAAATAAATTGCTGCCGTAAATAGAAAATAAAATGTCTTATTTTAAATGGAGTTATATCAATTCAATTACAATTATAATGTCAGTATTTAAACTTTAAAAAAATCGTCTATGGCCGGAATTGAACCCGCGATTGCAAATTTATTTAAATTATATTATTTATAGTACACTAACGGGTCGTTATCGCGTTTAATATTATGAAGGTTTATATACCTATTTATTTACCCGACGTTTCGACTGGATTGCACCAAGCCGTGGTCACGGGCGGCCGACTGATGACAGCTCAACGACGTCTTCGTGAAGAGCGGGGTTCATCATCTACCCCCAATTGATCTTGATTATGTTTATTTTTCGCTATGAAATCGGTATGACACACAACACTGACAGTATGTTCACTACGGCGAAATGAGAGGTTTTTTGGCCTTGTACACTTGCTGATGACTGGGTTCCAAGTTGTTGATACGCGGTATCCATCTTCGCGATTTAACGCGATAACGACTCGTTAGTGTACTATAGGAAATAATATGTGTTCAAATCGCGAAAGTTTATAATCATTTATCTTATTTATATTTTTCTTTATAAATCGTTGAATAAAAATGTAATCTACCCTATGGGTGTAAGCTCTCAACCAGCAATTGAGTTAGCAAGACTGGTAATACTGAGTGTCTTCCGTCAGTACTCAGTGGTAAGTTGAGAAAGCGTGGTGTTATTCTACCTCAAGGATGTCAGGTAAATGGTTTAACAAGTCTATACCAGGATTTGTTAACATTATGCATATAAATAGGTACTATGGTGAAGTCAGAAATTTGATATATATCTCATAGATTTAATTAAATCTATGATATACCTAGTCAGGTCATAAGTTCTGTCACATGTGTAATATGAAATAATTTAGACATGTTTATTATTTATGTAACTTATATAGCAAAATGAACTTAATAAAACATAGATTCATATGGTAATAAAGCTTATACAAAATGACCCCAGCGATTTTGAATAAAGGCCTTCAATCTGCGCGGCCTGTCGTCTATCGCAGCACGAACGAGGTCCATGTCAATATAGGCGGCTGCCTTAATCAAGGATGCCTTGAGTGATTCCAAATCAGGATGAGGCTTTGAGCAGGCCTTTTCCTCCAAGTGTTGCTATATCTTGTAATCTAACGGACTCAAATCTGGACTGAAGGAGGGCCAATCTTCGTGCCGGATGAAGTCGATTTCACGCGCCGCCAGCCAGTCTTGTGTGCTTTTCGCTCTATGAGCTGGCGCAGAATCTTGTTGGAATAACCAGTGCCTGTTATTAAATATGGTATGAGAAACAGGTTCCACAAGGTTCTCGAGGACTGTATTTTGATACACAACTGCATTCGTTTTTACGCCTTGCTCAAAAAAATGTACCTCAGTTAAGCCCCAATAAGATACTCCCAACCAAACCATGAGCGAGGATGGAAAATAGAACTTATGACCTGACTATGTACTCGTATATTGTTTTATTACAAACTAAAATTTTGCGATTACGATTTGTATCATATTTTTGTATTCACCAATAGTGCTTTTTGAACCACCTGGAAAACGAAGCCAACGTTATTGGACCATTATGTATAACATCATGGCAGTGTTTTTTATTTTTATTAAAAATATTTTTTTAAAAATTTTAATTTTTGTTTCAGACTTTTAATTTTGTAACACGCTGTGACGCCCCAGACGTATTAATTTGCTACGGCACGGTCTCGTTTGAATGGATCTTACACAGCTACATCTGTGTGCGTCACAGCGTGTTGCAAAATCAATAGCTGAACCGATATTCACTATTTTAATAAAAAAAAATTGGTAAAAAAAATAAAATAACACTGCCAAGAATTGTTAGATAACGTGGGCGTCGTTATACAGGTGGTTCAAATTGCACCGTGTATAGGCTGGTTTTGGCTTGCTACACCATTTACCTAACACCCTGTATATTGGGTCGCCGGAACCACATGGAACCATTTATTTGATGGTCATCATATATTTTGATGACTTGCTAAGTCCAAAGTATGTTTGTGTATTTGCAATAAAGTTAAGACAACAGAAAAAAAAATGCAATTCATCTGAATCAGCTCAGAGTGGTTTAGGCATATGACTAGTTAATACTTTTCCGGGACACTTACGTCTATAGACGTTTTTTAAGTAAAAGATGAATTGTGTCAACCCTTGTGTTCCGGAATTTCGTCCTGATTTGGGTGATTTTTACCCGACTACCGAAGAAAGGAGGGTAACGTTTTTCTTAATAGAGTAGATCTCTAAATCCCAATACATTAAAAAATAGTACATAGTAGACAAAATAATTAGATAATACACATAGAAAAAACCCTAACCAATATACGACATTGACGACCATTTGGATCAGCGGTAGTTAACGCTGCTTCTGAGCCATGGGTCGCGGGTTCGATCCCCGCACAGTACAAATATTTGTGTGCATGAACATGTCTGTTTGTACTGGTCTGGGTGTTTTCTATGTATTATAAGTATGTATTTACAAAAAAAAAAGTATATAATTAAGTTTATCGGTTGTCTAGTACCCCATACGACAGGGTACTTAATAGTAGCTTAATTTGGGACTAGATGGCTCAGTGTGGCCCGGTGAGGCATGTCTTAAATATTTATTTAATACAGATATGTTCATGTTCATGCACATAAATATTTGTAGGTACTGTGATCGAACCCGGGACCCATGGTTCAGAAGCATATTTTACAACAACAGAACCAAAATGGTCATCAACAAGAACCTAGATTTGATAAATTTCGCTAAAATCTTTCCATTACATTATCCTCAATGTAATTTATACAAGGCATAAGTTGAATGTAATTATGAGGAATCTGTGACGAAATAATGAAATAAAATGAATAATTTATTTGATTATACTTTACATGATATTTTAGCTAGCTATTTAATGGCTGTTTCATTTTAATTAATGACTATCAAACATCTGTCAAAATGTTTCTTTCGGGTGTTAAGAGGAAACACTACGGGCGAAAGAAGTAGGTATTTGTAAAATCTATTGCTGTCGCGCAGTGCCAAACGCATTCACCGCAGAGTGTGATAGAGACAACTGCTTCTTGGACCGAAAATACCTACTAAAAGCAAATCAACGTTTCGTAGTCCCCCGATTACTTTTCCAAAACTAGACCGATTTAAATACTTTTTTCATTAAAAATTAAAAAAAGGCTTTGGCCGTGTTCGTATGTTTTCCTTTTTTCTAAAATTGTGCCTAATTTGTTTTCTGCATGTTTGAACACAGCGGAAAATCTGGCGAATTGTTTCGATTTTTGTGGGCTCATATCTTTTTTATTAATTTATTTATGAAAAAACAGAAAACATAGAAACATGCTAATAGTGGCCATAGATTTTTATAATAAAACTTATTGCTCTACTGGCATTATCCAGGGAGGAAACAGGGGACTACGTTTGTATGGAAAAAACGTTCGTTGTATTTCCTCATAATGTAAACTTCTAATATTTGATGAAACTACGCTAGCTTACAGCGATAAGAATATTATGCTTGATTTATTTGCTATTATTGACACTTATTTATCTGATTTTAGCTGATTTTGGCCGCCCCATTGGTCGAGTGGTTTAAATACCGGGCCACAATCAGGGGTCCCGGGTTCGATTCCCGGGTCGGGCAACAAAAAGTTTCGAATTTTCGAACGTTGCTCGGGTTTGTGACCACTAACCCGCATTTAGCAAGCGTGGTGATTATGCCAGTACACCCATCAGTACTGTGGTAACTTGAATTCAATGATGGAGGCCTTTTCCCTGCAGTGGCATGACTATAGGCTGTTACTTTACTTTTACTACTAAGTAATTTTAACTGATTTTCTTAATAAAATAGGAATTTTAAAGTGTCTACTTAAGTACTTTTAAGTTTTTGTCCTTCGAGATTAATGTTTACAGTCTAAAGTGTCGATAAAATTAACAAAAAAAGTTTTGACAAGGTTTACGAGTAGATTGTTTCTTTTAAGCTAGTTTATTATTGCTTTAATTAATTATTAATGTCATTTATGTAGTCATTTAACGTCAATTTACCAAGTGTTGTTGTGATTATTACATTATATTTCTTTAGCGAATTAAGAGGAAACACTACGGGCGAGAGAATTGAAAAATAAGTATTTGTAAAATCTATTGCTGTCGCGCAGTGCCAAACGCATTCACCGCAGAGTGTGATAGAGACAAAGCTGCTTCTTGGACGGAAAATACCTACTAAAAGCACACCAAATCAAAGTTTCGTAGTCCCCCGATTACTTTTACTTTTATTTTTTTCATTAAAAATTAAAGAAAGGCTTTGGCCGTGTTCGTATGTTTTCCTTTTTTTCTAAAATTTTTTTGAGCACAGCGGAAAATCTGGCAAAAATTTTTCGATTTTTGAGGCCTTATATCTTTTTTATTAATTAATTTATGAAAAAACAGAAAACATAGAAACATGCTAATAGTGGCCATAGATTTTTAAAATAAAAATTATTGCTCTACTGGCATTATCCAGGGAGGAAACAGGGGACTACGTTTGTATGGAAAAAACGGCCGTTGTATTTCCTCTTATATAAGTGCTTTTGTGTTTAGTTAAAGTGGGAAGATTATCTTAACAATCTTAACTAACTACTAATATTATAAAACCGCAATAAAACTGCTGAACGGATTTGGTTGAGATTTGTAACAGATATAGTTTATATACTTGAATAGCACATAGGGTACTTATAATCCGGAAAAAATATTCGGTTCCCATGAAGTAAACATATGTTTGTCATATTGGAAAGGATCGGCATGATTATTTGTATAGTGATAGTTTACAGGTCAAGATATAGCCAAAGCGCAAAGGCTATAGTTAATATCAGCGAGCGAAGTCACGGGCAGCAGCTAGTATTAATTTAAACAAAAAACTACAGTTAACCCATTAGTACTTTATATGATATTTAAGCAATTTAATTGCAGTTATAATATCAGGATTTAAATGAATGATATGTTTACGGATTTATTTCTTCATATCTTTCATTTCAGTAGGTATAGTGTTCGCGTAAACTCAAGAAACCAAGTGCGAGTCGGACTCGCGCACGAAGGGTTCCGTACCAAAAAGGCCAAAAAACGGGTTTGTTGTATGGGAGCCCCCCTTAAATATTTATTTTATTTTGTTTTTAGTATTTGTTGTTATTGCGGCAACAGAAATACACAATTTGTGAAAATTTCAACTGTCTAGCTATCGCGGTTCTTGAGATACAGCCTGGTGACAGAGCGACGGACAGACGGACAGACGGACAGACAGCGAAGCCTTAGTAATAGGGTCCCGTTTTTACCCTTTGGGTACGGAACCCTAAAAATGGTAAAGCGCCGCGCCCGGTATACGAGGAGATGCGGGTTCGAGTCCCGCCCGAGACATAATAATTGTTCAAGTTTAAATATTGAAGCCTATTAGTGTTATTTTATAGTAGAGTAAAAGCTGTAGGTACTGACTATCTTACGTCATGAGTGTCATGATGACGAGTGGTCGAGGCAATTAAAGCGAACAGGTATTAGGTTTCGGTTCTGGTAATTGCTAACGACGGGCAAGTGCAGATGATTTACGTTTAGAAGCTATTATTAGAAGATTTAAAAAAGTAGGAGGCTTTGTATTTTGTTTTTTTAGGTAATCGTAGACAAGAGTTTAATCATGCCTATCTGTCAGACCTTCTTATCTATCTATAATCTAAGTTGTAATTTTGCATGTGTTTAAAGTAACCTCCCAAAAAAGAAAAATAAGACCTTTAAAAACGTTATAATAAGTAATTTTGCTTATTTTCACTATACACATACACTTAATATGTGTGTATTTCCTTGTTTTTTCGTAACCTGCCAAATATTTTCTTATTTTTCATTCTTTTATTACCTATTTATTTATCAATAACAACTTATAGCATGACTGGAACTGTTGGAGAAGAACTGGTATATATGTATGTATTTTGCAAGCCGGCGTCGCACGGTGCATGAAATAAGTGCAAGTACATAAACTTATGTAAATTAACTAGTCTTCCGAGACTTTGTATGCGTGAAATTTGATAATAACGTACCCGTTCTTTTTCCAGGATAAAAAGCTTCTGTGCTAATTTAGCATACAAACTATTTTCGTGCAAAATTACTGTTACCTACTTACCATGTCGTATTGGCTTGATTGAGTAACAAAAATAATATCCCAACTTTTGCATCTATACTTATATTATAAAGCTGAAGAGTTTGTTTGTTTGTATGAACGCGCTTATCAAAGGAAGTACTGATTCGAATTGAAAAATTCTTTTTTTTTTTTTTAATTTATTGGGGTTAACAAACAATGAACACAGTAGATTACATAAATACACTTATTACAAAACAAAGTTAATCTTGTGCCACCAACATCGTTAACCACAGATTGATGTAATAAATTTAGGTATCAGTGGTGTGTTAGCCTTGACTAATATATTATTATTTAACTTAATAAAAATAAAAAACCTTTATAAAACAGTTAGTAAATATTTTTTTATATTATTTTATGAAACCCTACACCTAACGAGATCCAATGCAACTGAATGCCAAATCTAATACATTATACTACATACACTAATTAATTAAGACAACCACACCAGATCCCGCCAAGTGCTACGGTTCATGTGCAATGTAACAAGAAAATTAACTTTTTAGGTTGGATAGTCCATTTATCGAGGAAGGCTTAAAATGTTGCAAAAATAATCGCAATCATAATAACAGGAAATGGACGCGGACGAAGTCGCGGGCAGCAGCTAGTTTAATTATATTAGTTGATGGTAAGATTATGTAAACTGTGGTCGTTTTGATACTCTTTAGTGCATCAAGGTGAGCCGGCATTCCTAGACTGAACCAGATTATTGTGTTTCCTTATTAAGACTCTTGATCTGGCTAGTGCCTGAGATACAATTAAAGGGTCAATGTACATAGACTGACATACTTCAGAAATAGTATAGTTAATGCCTCGTTGGTCTATTGGTTAAAATACCGGGCCTAGGTTTCGGGGTACTGGGATCGATTCGGGCAACAAGAATTTTCGAACATTGCTCGGGTTTGTGATCACCAACTCGCATTTGTCACGCGTTGTGATTACTGATTATGCATGTACCCATTACATGGTAACCAGAATTCAATGATGAAGGCCTTTGCCCTGCAGTGGAATTATAAAGGTATCAAATTATAAATAGTGGACTGTACAAGGATATAGGTCGCTCTAACAAAAGTAATTGAAATATGATCGATAAAACGGATTTACTTAGCTAAAATATAAATAGCCAAGCAGAAAATACATTTTCCAAGTTTAACACTCTGACATAATAATATGGTTTATTTTTAATAATAATTGTCAATAAATTTAAATACAAAAATAAATATTCCAAAAAGGTTAATTACATTATGTGCGATGTGCACAGGAATGATTATATAAAAAAAGATAGTTTTCACTTATTTTTAACCTTTGGTTACATTATGGTAGGTCAAGTTGATTCGTACCCTCGGCATGCCTATATAAATATATATTTTAATTTAAAATAACGTAAATTGTGAATGTTATTTACTTACGAATCCTTGATCTTTAATAACATTGTGAAGAAATGGTATTTTACGAAAATTCTTTTCTTGTTTAAATGGCTAGGCCTAGCTGTGCATATTCTCACTAGCTGTTGGCCGCGACTTCGTCCGCGTTAATTTCTATAATTTTCATCGCGATTAAGGAATCAAAAAGAATATACCTATAGCTTAAAGCCTTCCTTGGTAAATGAACTATCCAACCAGTTCCAAAGATTAGCGCGTTCAAACAAACAAACAAACTCTACAACTTTATAATAATAGTACCTATAGATATTCCCTCAAACGTGAGTTATTCCAGACACAATTGAAATCTATTGTTATCGTGGCACCCGAGTGCCTCCTGGGGGTTTAGGGAACATGATATAGGCCTACAGCTGCTTTGGTAAGCCCTGTTTATTCCAGATATTTTATCTGAGCGCAAAATTTCATTCAGATCCGTTCGGGCGTCTGTGTGAAACATAAATTTTAAATAAATAATTTATACGTAGACGTTTTGGATGATCAATAATATTCAGTCGGATCAAATGATAGTATTCACCAGTATTCACAAACGTTCGTGTTCCCAGTATTAAAAAAAAAACACACACATTGTTCCTTCTGAAACGTATGTCCATTCCATTGGTAACAAAATAAATTATATGCAAGCTATTTTTAGCGCAGTTTTTAAGCAGAAACCATTCCGTCATATCACCACTGAGATTGCGTTGGGATTTTTTATTTCATTTTACGTCACTGAGCGCTTCAATTACAAAATGACGAAGGTTGAAATAAGATTTAATGTATCTGGACAACAGAGTGAGCCTTTGTTATATTGCTTTTAGTTCACTGTTTTTTTTTGTTGGCACATTTGCAGTTTGTTGATCCTTAATAATTATTTCTGTGAATTGTGGTTTTTAAGTGAACAGTTGTTTTGAGGACGTAATTAAGTAGATAAAGTAAAAAAAAAGATGTAGGTAATTTAACGACCTACCTATTTCACTGCAGAGAAAGACCTCGATCAATGAATTCAAGTTACCCTAACAATGATGAACATCCATTATCACCACGCCTGCCAAATGTGGTTTTGTGATCACAAACCCGAGCATTCGTTTGAAAATTCGAAATTTTTTGTTGCTTCGCCATCGAGCCCGGGACCTCGAGATCTAGGCCAGGTTAATGGGGTTAAAGAATGAAATTGCCGATTGTTTTCCCACTTTTATTTTGTTTATAGCTCTTAAGTATAGTCATATTATTGCGTAATTCTTTTTGTATTGTATCAAAAACTATATGAAGTAACTTTTGACTAAAAAAAAATGCAATACTAGTGCCTATTACTTCAAAGGAAGTCGTTGAAAAGACCCCTTACAATGTGTCAGCTGACCTTCTTGCTTCAATTAAGTATATTTGTATTATATACTTTGATTTTCAGAAATTTAAATACTACAATGCGTAGCTTTATAACCATCTAACTTTCACCTTTAATTGCATCGAAAACGGTTCAGGCGTTTTTAAAAAAACTAAAAAGTTGTTAGTATGGAAAAATGACTTCTCTCGATTTCGTCCATACAAAACGGCAATTTCATACTTTAACCCCTAATATTAAAACTACTATACCCTATGTATAGAAAAACGGTGCGTAGGCAGGTAATTGCTTTTTTTTTTTTTAACTGATTTTAATCATTGATAAAATCAAATCAAATCAAATCAAAATGTTTTTATTTTCCAAAAGGTATTTTACAAATGTATGTTATGAGACGTCTCCAGGTAGTAATAATAAAAATACTCGTGTTGGAGATTTGCTTTTGATTTGATAGTACTTATGTTTGACAACAACAATTGAGTTGTAATGTCCAAATCAAATTAAATAAACATTAAAATATTAATTTTACGTCTGTTTGTTTTTGCGCTCCATCTCTTCTATAAATCAGAGAATTCCAAGGCAATATTATTTTTGTGGAATTTTTCTGATCAATAGAAGAACTATTGTGCAACTTTTTCAAATGGAACTCAGTACTAAAAACGTGAAATACAAACCTTGAATAAAAATTCCGACTGCCTTAGCTGCAACTTAAACCCATAATCCGAAGACGCTGGCATCACAGGCTGATAAGTGTGATGAGAAGGGTTTTACGAAGGTTGAGAAGAAAAAAAGGAAGCCCTCCACTCGCAACCAGTGCGGCAACGCACCGACTGGACCGAACCACCTGCTTCGGCCTGCAATTCCAGTGACGCTGCTATACGTGTCCCGGCTTCATTACTCTACAAAGGTCGAGGAGATTGTAGAGTACGTGCGATTGAAGACCAAATACACCTTGAGGGTTGAACGTTTGGAATCTCGACACAACACGAATTTCAATTCGTTTGTGGTTAGGGTTCCGACAGGACAACTGTCGACCTTTATGCAGGCAGAATTTTGGCCGAAGGGTGTTGTGTATCGTCGGTTTCGTGGACGGTTACCTGACACCAAGTCGCGTAACACAACGCCGTGAAATTTGTGTGTTTATAGTGTAATTTGTATTGTTATAAGTATTGTATGTATGTTAGTCTGTAAGGTATTTATTATATGGGCCTGTATTTTTTACTCTGTTGCCTGAAATAAATAAATAAATAAATAAATAAATAAAAAATAATGAAATTGTATACTTCGGACCCAGTATACAAGCCATTTTCATAGCAATTGGTTTCGTTTCTGTTGCTATGATATTTATAAGCAGCAATATGTTTAATTAAATCGTTTAAAATAATTGCAAGTTACCGTTAATTAATTATCCACTTAACTAAGACAATGGCTTGCAAAAAGTATACGCTCCGATGAACTATGTCGGGGACGACACAATCTATTTAAGATAAATTAATTATAAGCGCTCATAGCCCAATGCTTCTCACTGATCAGTCTGTCACGAATGTTAAGCATCGCTCGGAGCGGTCACTAGTTGGATGGGTGACCGTTTGTGGCATCACACCATGGGGGCACGTTAAGCCGTCAGTCCCGGCTGTTATCACGAGATAACAGTTGTTAAGCCCTGTGGGAGGCCTTCGGGCGCCTTGAAAAAACCTCAAACTGGTCACGTGACGTTGCCATAGCGTTGCCATTGCCGTCCATCAACCCGCACTATGCCAGCATTGTGGAAACAAGGCCTTAATCTTCTCCCAGACCCGTGCTTACAGTGGGCGAAGATGGGTTGCGCTACTATATCTACTACTAATTATTATTAAGTAGATTGTATCTAGTAACAAATATTGCACAGCGCAGGTCAATTGCTATGACCACGCCATGACGAGTCATGCGAACTTATAAATATTAACTAGGTTATTAGAAACACGGGAATGCAAATAACTATTACACTGGAATAGAAATAATCTATCTACATATAATTGTCAATTTAAGTCGTATTAATTTATAACTCGGTATTTCGATTATTTATTCTGTGTTATTAGGTTTAAAGAGAAACTAATGTTTACTTAAGGGGACTACGAGCTATAATTATGCTGCCTCCAATTGATTTAATTTTATTACTTCTAAACAAATTCAATTCTCAAAAGAACTAGAACAAAATTTTAGCTAATTACCTCTAGTATTTATTGAATCACTGCTAACTGCTTTTCATTCTGGCATTCTTTCATAAATTGTACATTATTGCTAAAAGCGGCCGCCTTTGGCGTTAGCGACAAATTCGACTTTATAAACAACTCAATGGAAAGTTTACTGTTATTCAATAAATACTAGATGTAATTTGCTAAAATGATAATCTTCTATTTTTTTAAATTGAATTAAAAAAAAAAATTGGCGGCAGCACTTAGCTCTAGTAGTCTTTCGTTAAAAATATTTGCAGCCTGGCACTAAATCTATACTAATATTATAAAGCTGAAGAGTTTGTTTGTTTGTTTGAACGCGCTAATCTCCGGAAGTACTGGTTCGATTTGAAAAATTCTTTTTGTGTCGGATAGTCCATTTATCGAGGAAGGCTTTAGGCTATATAACATCACGCTGCAACCAATAGGAGCGAAGCATCAGTGAAAAATGTTGCAAAAATAATCGCGTTTATAATAACAGAAATTGACGCGGACGAAGTCGCGGGGAGCAGCTAGTTATAAATAAGTTTTCCATTCTGCATTGCAAGTCGAATTGTATTTTCTATTTACACTAATTTATTTAGGTTGCTTCTAAAAACAGCTCAAAACACAAAAAGAAGTACTGGCAATTGTTTAATGCGTCTAGACTGTTCTCTAATAAAAAAAAAGTTATCATGAATGTTTAAAACAAGTTTTTCCTTAAGATGTTCTTGAATAGAGGTTTCAGCGTCATCATTATGCATCTTCAATTTAACTGAAGGCATAATTTCAATAATATATGGTTATACAGTGGGCTCACTCCTGCGTGCAATGGGCAAGAGAAGCATGTTAGTTGAACGACTGCACAGGTAACATAAAACGTACATTAACTCTTTAACAATCATCATCTCAAACGCTGCCTTATTTTTTGCGTGAAGGAGTAGCAAACAGCCATTCATACTTACATCCTCACAAACACAACCTTCACAATCTGTACTAATATTATAAAACTGAAGAGTTTGTTTGTTTGTTTGAACGCGCTAATCTCAGAAAGTACTGGTCCGATTTGAAAAATTCTTTTTGTGTTGGATAGTCTATTTATCGAGGAAGGCTTGAGGTTATAGAACATCACGCTGCGACCAATAAGAGCGAATCATGAGTGAAAAATGTTGCAATAATAATCGCGATCATTATAACGGAAATTGACGCGGACGAAGCCGCGGAGAACAGCTAGTTATGTATAAAAATAGCTGTTGCCTGCAATTTCGCGAATGGCGACCATTTGGATCAGCGGTAGTTAACGCTGCTTCTGAGCCATGGGTCGCGGGTTCGATTCCCGCACAGTACAAATATTTGTGTGCATGAACATGTCCGTTTGTACTGGTCTGGGTGTTTTCTATGTATTATAAGTATGTATTTACAAAAAAAAAGTATATAAGTAAGTTAATCGGTTGTCTAGTACCCACACGACAGGATACTTAATAGTAGCTTAATTTGGGACTAGATGGCTCTGTGTGGCCCAGTGAAGCATGTCTTAAAAATATTATAATTTCGCGAATGGTATTATGAATTTCAAACTTTGTATCAAAACCATACCCGGTCTTATTATTACAGACTATATTCTAACACCGTGTCTTTCATTCAGATCCTTTCAGTCGTTTTGGGGTGATTGAGTAAAAAACATCCATCCGAACTTTCACATTTTTAATAGTTACTAGCTGACCCGGCAAACGTTGTTTTGCCATAAAAATGATTAAATTACTAAAATGGCTAACAAAAAATAGGGGTTGGTGGTAAAAGGGTAAAAATTTAGGGTTGTATATATTTTATAAAATTTTAATATTTTACTACCCTACCCCTACCCTACCCTATTGCTCGGGTTTGTGATTACTGATCACTGATCATTAACCCTCATTTGGCAAGCGTGGTGGTTATGCCTGTACCCATCATTGCTGTAGTAACTAGAGGTGTTTTTCCTGCAGTGGGGTTTTACTTATTATGGGCTGTTACTGTTCTACTCATATTAAATAAAATACAAAACAGAAGTGTCTTTTTTTGATCTCCTTAAATAGGTTAGGTAGAGGTTAGATTCATCAAAAGGCGAGACCTTTTGCGTCCATCAAGCTTTAGCCTACTGAACCAGCGTCCACTGTGTGATTAATAACTGGTTGTGGAAACAATCACTGTCGCACAGATAACAGACCAAGGGCAATCAAACAATGTACCACTGGTCTGTACGTTTCCGGGATTCAATTCCCGTGACGGATTTTCGATGACAAGTCATTTCAAAGGGGACAGGTTCTGCAAATCATTACAAAAAACTTAACTCATATACATCATCCTTACTTTTAAAATTAAAACCTTTTTTTATCGAAATGAGTATGTTTTATTAATGATTTAACTAGCGTATAATAGAGTTTTGCACTATATTTTGATGACCCCAGAAGTTTTGAACACTTCACAGCATTCATGATCATGGGTAGACTTAGGTGTTATTCGTCTAATACTTAGTAAGTAAGTAAGTACAGCCTATAATCATCCCACTGCAGGGAAAAGGCCTTCATCATTGAATTCAAGTTACCACAGCAGTGATGGGTACAGGCATAATCACCACCCTTGCCAAATGTGGTGATCACAGTCCCGAGCAATTTTCGAAAATTCGAAACTTTTTGTTGCCCGACCCGGGGATCGAACCCGGGACCCCGAGATCTTGGCCCGGTATTTAAAACAATACTTAGAAGGTACGAGTAATTTGAAAATGTTTAAAACTACCGCTTGTAATTTTTAACGTCTGCTGTGTTCGTATATAAACGCAATAAGAGCAGACTGCGTCCGGAGTCTTTGTTGTGTTGCATGGTTTGTGGAATTTATTGTCCCAAGCAGACGGTTATTACCAACTATGTATATCTATCGATGAAATAAGGGTGTTTTTTAATTTATATGGCTTCTTCACTTTTTATAACCGCTATGTACCTAGGTATGTAGCGTTTTTCATTGGTTGGAACTTGATCTAATAAAATGGTTGGGCTTATCAAACGCATGAACACAGACTGCTGATTTTGATACACGCATGTAATACTAAATAAATATTTTTTAAGACATGCCTCACTGGGCCACACAGAGCCATCTAGTCCCAAATTAAGCTACTATTAAGTACCCTGTCGTATGGGGTACTAGACAACCGATAAACTTACTTATATACTTATTTTTTTTTTGTAAATATTACTTATGATATATAGAAAACACCCAGACCAGTACAAACAGACATGTTCATGCACACAAATATTTGTACTGTGCGGGGATCGAACCCGCGACCCATGGCTCAGAAGCAGCGTTTACTACCGCTGATCCAAATGGTCGTCAAAATACTGAAATTCAAGTGAAGTAAATTATGGAGGAAAGTAAGACATACTCGTACCTACCTCTTGCATTTGCGCTTGCGTTACCATGTGCCCAGTAACTACAATTCGAATTGTACGTCACGGATTAAAAAATAATGTTGTTCTCCTCTCGACGAGGAAGCGACGACCATTATCCGTAATGTCGTATATTTAAAGATAATAAACCATAGTGCACGCTTTGTTCGAGTGACGGTTAACATTTCGTCGGAATAAGCGTAATTACTTCCGAATCAAAATCACTGTCGGTAGTTAACGTCGCGTTGGCTTAAATTTTTGTATTTTGGTATTTTATTCCGACGAAAAAACTGAGTGCTCTGAATTCGATTTTTTTATGCTTACCAAATCAGGTAATTGAATGAATGTTTATAGAAAGATGTACAATTTTGGCGATCTTTTCGCTAAAGCGATCTTCTGTACTGACTTTGACGTTGTTTTGTTCGATAGGAAAGAATACATAGGATAGCTCAAACTAATCATTTACATTTTAACAAAAAAAGTTACATACTTTATTTAATATTTTAGCAATTAAATTGCAATTATAATATCAGTGTATAAACTTGAAAAATTATGTGATGATTGCGAGGAGATGCGGGTTCGAGTCCCGCCTGAGACATAATTTTTTAAGTTTATATACTGATATTAAAAAAAGTTATGTTTTAGGTTACGAAAATCCCTATTTTCTTTCGAAAATAAAAAAGAATGAAACTTTGTACAAAAAATCAATCGAACGTGAAATATGTAAGTAAGAAATTTCATTACTGACAATAATTATCAAGCAATGGTGGAAAGAAGACTTTACTATTCGGTTTCTTCTTGCTATACTTGCAGACCCTCAGTTGCCTCTTACGACACCAAATGACAAGAAGGTTCACGTAGATATTTCGCAAACCTACAATAACAAAAGCACGAATCCTTTGTCAATACTAAATAGTTTCGCAGAAGTGCTTACTCGTAAGTTGCGATGGCTTAGATTAAAATATCATATGTTATTATTGTGCAATACTCAGAAATGGTGTCAATTTGACGTCTCTAAAGGCGATTGCAAACTAGCGTTATTTACGCGCGTATGAAAACGCTAGTCTAGAATCGGCCTAAAAAATACAACACCTACTTTTTGCATAAAACTTAACCGAAAGTGAAATACGCCACCAATTCTGTTTCGGTGTCAGTTAAATAAATAATAAACAAATAAATAAATAAATAAATGTGGACAACATCACATACATTGTTCTACATTCGTATTTTGGAAACCAGAAACAACGAAGGTACTATAAACACCCAGACCTGAGAAAATGTAGAAAAACACATTTTTTCTACATTGACCCGTCCGGGAATCGAATCCGGGACCTCGGAGCAGGCGACACCTTGAAAACCGGTGTGTACGCCAGTCCGCCACGGAGGTCGTCAAAAGTTAAGAAATTACTGACAATTTATTAAGCAAAGAAAACACTCAAAATGGATGGCTTATAGTTTGTTATTATTTTGTAAAAAAACGTTTTAATCAAATGATATCAAATTCAAACATCATTACTCCACTACTGGACACTGGTCATAAGCTCGTTTCTGGAAGTTTTGTTCTCTTCTTGCGTTGACGAGCATATAAGATCCTATAAGCGCGATCGAGAACATCGTCCTATTTAATTTTTCTAGCAAACTCGCCGGAATTCGAGCACACGCGCGTTGGTTTTAATAGCGCGCGAGTAAAAGCGCGTATGCTCAAAACGATCGTATACGCGTAGAAAAAAACGCTAGTCTGAAACCGCCCTAACAACTTTCGCGTCATTCCTTTGACACCTGAAGAGGTACTCGCTTATTTAGGTAACCTAAGCTTTCTGTTGCCGTTCAGAGAAACTGAATCTTCTATGTCTTATCTATCTGTATACAAAATACATACATACATACATACATACATACATTCACTCACGCCTTTTTCCCGGAGGGGTAGGCAGAGACCACATCTTTCCACTTGCTACGATCCTTACAGACTACTTTCGCTTCATCCACATTCATTAATCTTTTCATACACGCTCGCCGGTTTAGGGTACTCTTGACCTGACCTTTCTTTAGAACTTCCCCGATTTGATCAAGATAAGTTCGTCGAGGCCTTCCCCTTCCAACATTTCCGTATACAAAATGAAACACCGAAATGTATACGCGCATAACTTCAGATCGACTGCACATAATTATTTAGATAATTATTTTTTCTTTTATTTTTGTAACGGCCTGACAATGGGTTTTTATTAAAGAAGAAAACGTTGAATAAACATTGTTAATAGAATGATAAATTACTGTTTGTTTTCAATGTAAAGTGTGTAGAAGGTGAACGGATTTGCTTGCATTATCTTTATTGGTAAACACTAAACACGTGCAAAGCCGGGACGGAGGGATCAGTGAATTAGAAGCCTACATCTTAGGCACTCTGTACTTGCTTCTTTACGTATACAGACAGCGCGGCAACGGCAGGTCAAGCCACCCAAAAAGTTATAGGTCATGTAATTGATTTTTAACTTTAAATCCAACAGGTAGAGATCAATATTAATTGAGTAAATTTGACGTTGTGTGGTAGGTTGACGTACTGTTATCTGCACAAAGGTTTTTTTTAAATAATTAATGGGCTTGCTCTTGTCAACATACCTAACTCTACGGTTAAGGAGAAGCCTAAGATGGAGCGAGTTTACCCAGAGGCACTGGTTCTCCCACACACCAGCGGAACACAGAAAAACTGTTTAGCGCTGGACTCCGGCAGGAGGGTGGTAGCATCCAGGCGGCCTCTTACGAAGCCTACCACCGCAGAGGGATCTGTTAGCCGTCATCATTGGTTAGAAAACCAAAGATGCCATTGCCCAGGGTGGACTACTAGGAAGTAGATCCCAACACCCATTAACAACACACTACACTAGCAACACTTCTTTAACAAAATATTATTTCGTGATTGAGACAGAAGTATGAATAACAGATCAGTTATGACCCTTGATAAATGCGTCAAGAATGTTCCATTTTTTATCGTTGATAATTAAGTTCATAACAAAAATACACAAACTGCCACAGTAAACATAGATTTGTAGAAACAGTGTGATACATCTTTATTTGCTATACCAATAACACATTGAGATTTTATCCTAGAAATAATCCTATGGAGTTGAAAAGGGATTCAAACTTCCACAGGATAAGTTTATTGTGACCATTATGTTTACTGTGGCGTAATGATATAACCAGCGGTACTTAATTAGTGAATAAATACGTTAACGCAACTGCTAGAATACACAAAAGTAATGACTCTACTAAGGTTAACTCGACACTTAACAAAAGTGAATGTCAAAGCCATCTTTTGTAACGTTTGCCACTGTGACAGCTTTGTTATTATTTCTAAGTTGCTGATGGGTTATGCTTATTCTTACCATAATACGTACTTACCTCGCCCTCTAACTGAGTTTAATACTATTCTAGTGTATTAAATAATATAAATAAATAGATAAAACCAGAATAATATTAGTAAGACACATACGAAAGTCTTTTAACCAGTGCGTGTTGAAATGATGACTTATGGAACTGAAACATGGTCGATTAATGTAGGTTTAATAAGTAGGCTGAAGGTTGCTCAGCGGGTAATGGAGAGAGCAATCCTTGGTATTTCCCTTCGCGAAAGAATCAGAAATCAGGAAATCCACAACTAGGCCTCCTAAGATGACTGATAGGCGGGAATAGATAATAAGAAGAATTTATGGCCGTTGGGGCGGAAATGGAGACCTCTAGGCGACGATCTGTAGGTAGGCCCCCACCAGGTGAACTGACGATTTGGCGAGGGTCGCGGTAAGTTACGGGATGTATGTCCAACAGTGGGCGTCATTTGACTGAGGTCATGAAGATACCTACAGACCGGACAAAAACATGTTTTCGTATAGGGAAATTCCGTATTATCAAGACCACGATAATCGGCGCACGGCGCATATTTATTAGAGATTTATCTGCATCACGTTTCAGGCATCAGAGAGGCGTCTTCATACAATTACAGCAATTATTGTATGAGGAAACGTGGGGGGAGGGGGAGGTGACAATGGTGTAATGGCAGTGAACGAGGTGCGAATTAATACACTTGTTTGCCGTGAGGCGCATGTTAAGAGCATTGAAAACGATAGCTGTATGGAACTGTACTTTAGGTAAGTAAATACTACAGTACCTCTAGCACAAAAAACTATCGACTTCGAATAGTTTGCGTATCGAAAGCAAACGACACAAAGTTCGTGCTTTGTTTTGTAGTTCTCGTTTTATCCGCGCGAGCGCTGTTTAACTTTCCATACTAAATATTTCGATGGCGATACGAACACGCAAACGATTCGAATTCGATAGTTTTTTGTGCTAGACCCACAGGTAGCCGACTGTAGGTAGTCAGAGGATTTGTCACGCAGATAATAATATACCTAATATGAAAATTTGATTATGCTTGGTATAAAGAGATTATACTTATAACAAGCTTAAAAAACAGTTTCAAAACACTTACAAAGCTCATTCACCTTAATTAACCGATAAAAAAAATATTTGCGAATTTTTTTTCTTAAGAAAACTTTAGCAAAATTATTCCTTTTTTTTTTTAATTATTAAGCTAACACGCTGTATACATAATCAGAAACATTGATGGACTCTGCTTAATTTGTAGACACAAGCAATGTATCGGTGAGAAGACACTGCTCTGCCCGTCTTCTGGCTTTATGCCTTTAACCCTTTGACGATCGAATATTCCAGAAACAATTAAAATCAATTGTTATCGAGACCTTATGTTCTGTGATCGAGACAACCTGTTGTCTCTTGGGGCTTGTTTTCAGACTACGCTGTACTATTGTGCTAATAGCAAATAAGGACCTTATGTACCAACTTACCTAATATAATGGTACAGCTAAGTGTGAACGTGTCCATAATAATGTATGGTGCGCGATATTTTTGTGCTATGAACCATATGCTATAAGCTATTATAATTTTATTAAAGCATAGGAAAGATAAGGAATTATTTGCTATGCCCGAATTTCCGTTATGTGCTGGCACTACACGAAACCCAGGCTTAGGTAATAAAACTAACTAAATATAATCATCTCACTGCAGGGAAAGGCTTTCATTATTGAATTCAAGTTACCTCAGCAATGACATTTAGTACAGTTAGTACAGGCATATTACCAGGCTGTCCAAATGCAGGTTGTCCTTGCAAATTGCAATCACAAACCCGACCAATGTTCGACATTCAAAAATCTTGTTGCCCGACCCGGAGATCGAACCTAGGATCCCAAGATCTTGGTCCGGTACTGAAACCACTAGATCAACAGGCCAACGGGATTGGACCGGATCAACGGGGCCTTTAAGAACTCGGTAAAAATAGGCTATACTATACGCGGTGACAATGTTATACAATTTATTCTCATAACGACCTTCGTGGTCAAGTGACACAGATATGCACCGGTTCTTAAGGTGTCGTCAGCACAGGTCCAAGGACCTCAGTTACGTATTAAGTATTAAGTACAGTTAGTTAGTCCAAATTTATTTGTCTTAAAAATTTAAACGATATTTTAGCTTTAACATAGAACAAATAATCCTAAACTGTTTAAAGCAAGAGTGAATAGGCTTATGGGTAAGCTCGCTCCACCTTAAGCTTCTTCTTAACCATAGAGTTAAGTATGTAGTCAAGAGCAAGCCCATTGAATATGTATAAAAAAACTTTTTTTTAAGTTATTATTAGAGCACCTACTCAGAATTAAACTTTAGAAATGATAAGCGCAGAAATAGTTTTTAGCTAGAACAACAACTGTATGTCATGTTAAAAAAATCAATGTTTTTAACGATCCATATAAAAAAAATCAAACCAAAACAAGCAAGTGAAATAATAGTTTGAGTCAGAAAAATTTAAAATAAGATCCACCTAAAACTGTTTGTCCGTCTCGTTATTATGAGCGATGCAATTATACTGATTACACGAACATGTGATATAATAGTTGCCTAAGCGACTCGCGCGCATTGCGACACTGCGCCGGCGCCGGTATGGGAACCATCGGTGTCTTAATTTCGATATTTCGTTCATTATCACCTCGTGTTTGGTTTGTTACTTAACAATACTGTATGACTGTATTCTTGCGCTTTTAGGATTTGAGTTTATCATATTAATATCGGTATTTGAAGGAATTTGATCTATTAGGGTTTAAAGTACGAAATTGCCGTTTTGTATGGACGAAATCGAGAAAAGACATTTTTCCATACTAGCAATTTTTTTGTTTTTTTAAAAACGCCTGAACCGTGTTCGATGCAATTAAAGGTGAAAGTTAGATGGTTATAAAGCTACGCATTATAGTATTGAAATTTCTAAAAATCAAAGTATTATAATACAAATATACTTAATTGAAGCAAGAAGGTCAGCTGACACATTGTAAGGGGTCTTTTGAACGACTTCCTTTGAAGTAATAGGCACTAGTATTGCATTTTTTTTTTTTTAGTCAAAAGTTACTTTATTTAGTTTTATACAATACAAAAAGAATTACGCAATAATATGACTATACTTAAGAGCTATAAACAAAATAAAAAGTGGGAACATAAAATAGCAATTTCATACTTTAACCCCTATTATTAATACTCAATTGGAATCAAAATTTTATTCCTTGCTGTCTCAATTAATAATGTTCATCAATTATGTTCTGAAATCACTTCAAAGTTATGAAAATCGTTTTAATTTTTTACTAGCTGACCCGGAATACTTAGATGCGCCAATTTTTTATATTTACGGTTACCACGGTTGATATAACACTTCCGGTAAATTCAAATCAGTTGAATTATCAATAATAATACTGACATGTTTGATATATGGTACTTACCTAAGTAAACCTACAAATTATAAAGTCACTACAAATGGTATTACGTTACTTATTTAAAAACAAAAAATTATAGTTTAAAAAACTAAAAAACCACGCTTTTAAAACAGATTGAACTAAAAAATTAAAAATAAAACTGTAGTAATCAATTGAAAAATTCATATTATTGTACAAAAAGCGTGGGGTGCTTGTTATGATATCCACAGATATAGTAAATTATTGATAAAATATTTACAACAATCTAAATCAAGCCCCCACGCTTTTTGTACAATAATATGAATTTTTCAATTGATTACTACAGTTTTATTTTTAATTTTTTAGTTCAATCTGTTTTAAAAGCGTGGTTTTTTAGTTTTTTAAACTATAATTTATTTTTTACTTTTTAGTTTAGTTTATAAGATTTGATTCCTTCTTTACCGACTGTAAGTCCAAACCTATGCAGGAAACATAATTGATACAGATCGCGCGCTAGCTCTATCTCTTTTACTCCCTCTTACAGAGGAAAACTGGGAAAACTGTTATTAAATTATTGCATTGTCATCGGCCCTTGATACGTGTGCAAAGTTTCAAATTAATCAAACTTCTGGAAATCGGTCAAATTTATGCTCAAAGATTCCATTACATAGATACAACCCAAGCTAATAAAAGCGTGGTAAAAAGAGACATAATCGTTAATTAACAATAAGACATTAGAATAAAAACAAAGTTAATGATAAGACTGTCGGAAAAGAAACGGTAATTCTACATAATTGACATTATAATTTGAAGCATTGTCTTTTTGAAGTTGTCAACAGTTGGCTGAACAACTGAACGACATTCTGTCACATTCATTCACTCACTTTTCATATCATGATTAAAGAAAACTTTTTTTTTGAAAAAGTCCTCTTCTCTTTTGATTTTCTTTTAAGTATACAAAACTTGTTCTGACAGCAATAAACACAAAAAACGTTTTAGTGAAGTCGATTGGAAGTTATGCGCGTGTCACATTTCAGTAGTTATCTATACTAATATTATAAAGCTGAAGAGTTTGTTTGTTTGTTTGTTTGTTTGAACGCGCTAATCTCAGGAAGTACTGGTCCGATTTTAAACATTCTTTTTGTGTTAGATAGTCCATTTATCGAGGAAGGCTTTAGGCTATATACATCACGCAGCGACCAATAGGAGCGAAGCATGAGTAAAAAATGTTGCAAAAATAATCGCGATCATAATAACGGAAATTGACGCGGACGAAGTCGCGGGGTACAGCTAGTTTTTTATATAGATATAGCATTTTTCATATTTGGGTATCTTTATGTAAGTTGCTTAAGTTAAAATTTGTGATATAGTTATTTTTATTTGTTAAACTTTTCTTAGTTGACATGTGAACTGATTCTCCTTTCTTAAAGTTATCTACTTAAAGTTATGGAGCTTAATTGCTTTTAGCGTTAACATCACCGAAATGTGTGTCTATAGAACCTTTTGTAAACTCCGAATGTATTTTTACACTGTGTTCATGGCTCATGCACACAAATATTTGTAACTACTGCGCGGGGATCGAAGCCGAAGACCCATGACTCTGAAGCAACTTTTACTACCTAGGTACCACTGAACCAAACTAATCGTGTATGCGTGTAGCATACAATGCGTATTGAATCTACCGGGAGTGGAATACGAAACGCCGCACCACTATTTAACCTACTTGGCTCGTCGATAAAAAATAATTACTAATTAACGAGGAAAGTTTTCATACTGTCAAAAATGACACAAAAGTAAGGTTAAAATTGGTTTAGGAGTTAAACAAGACCCGAGCTAACACTGTTATACTTCATAATATTATGTTAAATAGCGTTCATGAATAAGATTTTAATCGACCGTCTATAAACACTTAATAAACCTGTTTTAAATTGTGAATATTTTTTTATTAATGAGACCGTTAGTATTTTATTTTCTGCTGAGGTACTAAACAACGCGAGTGAAAAATACTTTTATGGATAAGGGCTCCGAACTTTTACAATGGCTTACGAAACCCATGGGAATGATTGTCACAGCACGTTGACAAGAAATATGCGAATGATACTATCTCTATGAGCCCCATTGTGTTATGGGAGCAAAGACAAATGTCAGCAGATTTTAATTAAACACTGGCTTAAATTACCTTAAACTCTATGAGAAATCTTTGAGATTAAGTTGAAAAACACGCATGGTGTGTGGGATGTCTTTAATGTTTATTGTTAAATGAGGTTAAGATTAATTAAGGATGTTTTCATTTTCATGAGGATTAACGCTTTGTTAAATGGCATGATTAATTTAGGCATCACAGAATGTCAGATGCGCAAATTAAAAAAAAACAATAAAATAATGCTGTCAACACAGGGATTGGGGAAACCATAGATTTAATATACTATAAGTTTATGGGGGAAACTTGTCACTGAAAACAAAAATTTTTATACTTTGAACTATAACTATATCACTAGATTATAAGTTCAAATTATAGAAAGCCTACATCGTTCGTAGAACAGACAAATGTAGGGAATCATACGTTCTTTCAAACATATAAAAATCCCAGTACGGTTTTGATGTTATGGGGGAGTCCCATATCCAGAATAGGACTTCTAACAGTTAATAATGAGATATTTATGGCATAAATTAATAAACACAGATAATGGATAAACCCACAATCAGTTTATGAATCATTAACTATCAATAAGGTGGTACTTAATAACAATAAGCAAATCAAAATTCAATTAATGTAGGCTTAACACTGGTGAATCTTATTTGGTTGTCATAGATGCTATTTTGCAACAAAAATGTATGAGGTAATCGCAGGTAGGTAATAACGATCCCCTTATGGCAACGCCACGTCAGTCTAGTGGTTTTAGTACCGGGCCAAGATCTCTCAGGGAGCTCTTGGGTTCGATTCCCGGGTCAGGCAACAAAAGTTTTAAATTTTTGAACATTCCTCGGGATTGTGATCACCAACCCGCATTTGGCAAGCGAGGTGATTATGCCTATTAACCAACATTGCTATGGTAACATGATTTCAATGATGGAGGCCTTTGCCCTGCAGTGCGATGATTATAGGCTGTTACTTATTTTTTTTAAAGATAGATTTGACTAACGGCTGGTCCCAATAACCTATATATCTTCAGTTTTGGCATATCGGAGATAGAAAACAACTTTTGCCTTTGTTTCTCCGGACGGCAAAATCAGAGACAGAAGATGTTTTCTATCTCCAATATGCCAAAACTGAAGATAGATAGGTTATTGGGACCGGCCGTTAGAGAAAGGATATAGGCCAATTCGTATCCCAAAGCTGGGCAAAGTTTTTCGCCAGCGCGATATAACAGTTCACGCGGGTAGAGCCGCGGGTGAATAGCTACTTGTAAATAAATAAAGACAAATAGGTGTTTGCGGAGAGATTCAATCCATTATTCAATTACTTGAATACCTACAACTGAAGTTACCACTTCCTAAAAACGCTGTCTTACCACAGATTAGTGTTGAGGCGCGTCCTCACTGTGCCGGCAGTTAACTGACTTTTTTGTCGCTAGAAAAATGTTCATTATACGTGTGCCTACGACTTACTACCTTCACGGGGGAGTGACAGGTTATATGGGACTCCAGACTCTATGTGAGATAGGTATGCCCACTAAAAGACATAAAGTCAAAATAAATTTTAAAGGTTATGATGAATTTGCATCATATTTAATAATTTAAACTTTCATGGTCGTGCGATACAAGTTAACTAGTCATTTCGAGATTTCAACCATGTAGGTACCTTGTTTTATTTCACCTTGTTCTTCTGTGATCATCATGGCGCAACACTACAACTAACGGGACTCGGGACTGAAAATAAAACTACCTGTTATCATCCTATTGGTGTCGTAAAAACGTACACATGTGGTGCTAATATTAGGGGTTAAAGTATGAAATTGCCGTTTAGTATGGATAAAATCGATAAAAGTCATTTTTCCATACTAACAATTTTTTAGTTTTTTTAAAAACGCCTGAACCGTTTTCGATGCAATTAAAGGTGAAAGTTAGATGGTTATAAAGCTACGCATTATAGTATTTAAATTTCTGAAAATCAAAGTATGTATTTAATACAAATATACTTAATTGAAGCAAGAAGGTCAGCTGACACATTGTAAGGGGTCTTATCAACGACTTCCTTTGAAGTAATAGTCACTAGTATTGCTTTTTTTTTCAGTCAAAAGTTACTTTATTTAGTTTTTGATACAATACAAAAAGAATTACGCAATAATATGTCTATACTTAAGAGCTATAAACAAAATAAAAAGTGGGAAAATAATCGGCTATTACATTATTGCACAAATTAAAAGTAAATATAATGACTGAGGCCTTTTCCCTGCAGTGGGATGATTATAGACTGTTTCTGAACTATACAAAAGGTCGACTTAATGTCGAGTGGCCATTCTCTACAGTAAACCATTGGGCTGTCAGAAGTGTTTCGTAGGCGGTGTAAAGTAAAAGAAACCAAAAGTTACAAAAATAAGTGAAACCTAACCATCGTTAGCACGACGAAAGGAATTCAATTGTTTAGCATATGTCATCATTTTATGATGACGAATTGAAACAGATCTTATGACACTAGACAAGTAAATGATACAATATTATGCCCCATCAGTTTTATCCAGCGAAATAAAAGCTCCTCGAATCTGATACCTTGACTTTATAAGGCCATGTGGACGGACGTTAACCCGTGGTGTGCGCACGCGCTGATCGTTGCCAAACAGGCAGTTTGCAACCGACACAATGGCTGCCCATTCATTACTCGTTTCCCATAAACTGGAGAATTTGCGGAATTTAAATGAACACTGCTGTAAATGGTTCTAAACATTAATTTAATGTTTATTTTCTGCAATTTGACGCTCATTAATAGGAATTTGGTTTAAAAAAACTCCGTAAAAAAGTGACAGTGTGAAACAAAAGACGATTTAAAAAATATTTTTTTATCACATGCCGCCACACAGGGCCATCTAAACCCAAATTAAGCAAGCTAGGACTATTAAGCAGCTTTGGGATATGCATGGGGTACTAGACAACCGATAAAATTACTGAATATAAAAAAGACGTGTGGCACTTGGAGACTGCCGCGGTAAAGCTATTGCATAGCATTTTTTTATCAACTTATGCAATTATAAAACTAAAATTTATCACCGTTGTGCCGGTCAGAGTTGGGGGTGTTAGGTTATTTTCGTTACGGAATTTCTCGATTCGATCTCCACGCTCTTAATTTTATAATTTTATGTATTTTCTAATTATGACTTTTGTAATTAAATTTTTCTGTTATTTCGGCAGATATGGTTACCATAGGCAACCATACTGTCAAAATCCTTATTTTCTTCTAAATTCTTTTAAATTTCGGAAATTCAAAATTGTTCGATCGTGCCTCGCCCCGAGTGCTGTGTAAGGTTATTTTCGTTACGAAATTTCTGGATTCGGTCTCCACGCTCAAGGCCCGCGATAGAAGCTATGCAATGGCTTAATAAGCCTGATAATTAATACTATGTAAATTTCTGATAGTTTACGTTTGCAGTAGATAGATAGCGTTAGGTATGGTGCATCGCCATGCATTACTGTATGGCTGATTGATGATGATTTTTTTGGCTTCCGGCAAGTACCTTATGGGTTGAATTATTCAAGAACGTAAAGTGATACATAGTCACATTTCCTTACACCGGAGGACTGCCCACTTGTAGGACCCGATCAAGGAGTTTGTTTATCAGAGATAAAACATTTATTCTTATTTTAATTAATAGTAACTCGTTTAAAAGCCCGCCTTAAATAAACCTAAAATATCTCCAGAACGACAAGACATTTAGGTATAACACAAACTAAAGAAAGTAAAGAAACGGTTTATATCATCCCACTGCAGGGAAAAGGCCTCCATCATCGAAATCAAGTTACCACAGCAATGATGGGTACAGGCATGATCACCACGCTTGCCAAATGCGGTTTGGTGCTTACGAACCCGATCTATATTCAAAAATCCAAAACTTTTCGTTGGGGATCGAATCCGGGATCCCTAGATATTGGCCTGGAATTGGAACCACTAGACCAACGAGGCGTTTGTATGATCTAGTTGTATTAAATTCCAGTGAATGATTAAGACCAGCTGATTCATAACTATTATTTACTAGTGTGAATTTGCCTGTATCAAGCGCACCGCAGTAGCTTTTACTAGGTGAAATGCGATTCCTGTGCGCAGTTACTGGACCTGCCATCAGGCGCGTCCCCGGGTGGTGGATTGGGGAACGGCTCCCAGATATGGGAGCTACCGGCCCACTATTGGGCCGGCGCGAACCAAAACCAGTTGCGGCGGGCAGCTGCAAAGCCGCAGGAGCTCGTAACCCTGTACGTGGTGTAGGGCCGAGGACCGCCATCTTCGGATGGGGGCTGCGAGGAAGAAAACCTCTCTAAAAAACAGTCGTGGACCTTCAGGTTTGGTCCGCCCTGCGAATGACAACGGCTCCGGGTCGGCGTCTCAGACTTATTCTGAGTAGCGGTGGCGCGGTTCGGGCTCGGCCGGCGCCCCGGGGAACCTGGGAAGCGGCGGTGCGAGCAAGAGCGGCGGGTCCTGTTGCTTGTGGTTGTCACAAACAACGGATAGGCAATTTTGCCAACCGTCGGTCAACCCGTAACCCCACGATGAGCAGGGCTGGGGGGGCTGCCCTTAATTGGGTGATTCCATGAGGAGAAAACCTCTATAAAAAACCCCAATCCCTCGCAAACTACTCGGCTATGGGATGAATGGCTGTTGGGAGCTCAGTCACAAGGTAGCCTCTGGAGCAGGGAACCGGCGGCCTCCCTGCTTCACAACCTTACGCTTACCCGGGTATGGTGCCTCTGCCCGGGTGGACCATATATTGCAACCTGACTCGTGGGATAAGCTATGTATAATAATTCTAAACCTAAAACTCAAAAAACCTTAGACGTTAAAGGTGGGCCTAGCTCGGGCGGAAGAGAGCGTGCCCTTTCGGGCGGTGAGGAAATTATGTCTGCAGAAGAAGATAACAGGGGCATTTCTGCCTCTCCTTCTCTGCAAAGCCTTAACCTGACGGAGGATGCTAGACGGAAGAGACCCCTTGAGACTGAAGGGTCTTCCTCTGACCCTGAAACTGATACGCCAACTTCTGCGGCTAATCCTAAAATTGCCAAGGCTCGCCGCGGTCGTGGAGGACGTTCGCTTACCACAGGCGAGCATTGTGGGCTGGCGAAAGCCAAACAGTTGCTGAAAGACATGGAAGAACAAGACTACCTGGCCGTAGTCGATCGAGCGCTGAACGACCGTCATTGCCTGTCGGCCGACGGCAACCCTGTCTTACGCAGATCATCGCGTCTTTTACAGCAGTTAAAAATATGGAGCAAGAGGGAAGTGAAGAACCCTTAGAGACGTCTGATCCTGCCTGTGCCAAGGCCTACGACTTAATCGATGCGGTCCTTAAGGTAGCCAAGTCCAGCAAAAACCTGAAAGGAACAAGTCAAAGAACTCTAGTTGACGCGGCGGATTCTTTAAGGAAAACCATAGAGACCTTATCTGCACGAACCACTTCAGAACAGGTTCGTCAGCTTCAGGCGAACAACGAGCGCCTCAGCCATCAAGTAGAGCTGATGAGAAAGGAAATGGCGGCCCTACGCAAGTCCTACTCTGAAAGCTGCTCCTGTTCACATGTGGACCAATCGCTCTCCCATCAGCGACGTCTTGCGATGGGAAACGATGAGATCGAGGAACTCAAACGCTCCATTATGCTCTCTGTAGGCACGATGATTAATGCCCGCATCGAGGGGCTCCAACCCAGACTGCTACCGGCTAAACCAATAAGACCTCCGCTGGCATCAGATAGGAGAGAAGAAGCCTCAACTGCCATAACAGTTGCTGCTCCTCCAGTTAGTGCTCCAATGCCAAGACCGGTCCCACCGGCCAGCCAGCTAGCCGCAAGCCCCCCCTTTGAGACACCGTGGTCAGAGGCAGTAGGCAGGAAGAAGAAAATGAAACAGGCAAAAGCGGCTAAAGCCGCCATGGCGGAAAAACCTAGCACCTCGGCGTCGCAGAACATCTCATCAGCGACAAAAAGGGACCTTAACCCTCAAAAAGGGACAAGGACGACCCAGCCTTCACCAAAATCTCCGAAGGTTGCAAAAAAAGGAAAAAAGAAGACGAAGAAGAAACTTGTGCCCCCTAAAACCTCAGCAATCGTCATAACTCTACTGCCGGAGGCCAATGAAAAGGGTACGACATACTCTGAGGTGTTCGCAGCTGCCAAACGTGAACTGAATCTCTCTGAACTGGGCATTGAAAACCTGCGTATGAAGGTGGCAGTGACCGGTGGTCGAGTTTTAGAACTTCCGGAGAGCAGCTCTGATAAGGCGGATATAATCGTGGCTCGCCTAAGGCCTGCTCTCGCTGACATAGCCACAGTAGTGAAACCAACAAAATGTGCAAGTCTCCGAATAACTGGACTTGACGACTCCGTTGATGAAATGGAGTTAAAATCGGCTATTGCGGAGAAGGGAGGTTGCTCAGCCGAGCTAATCAAACTTGGCTCTATAAAGGTGGGTCCAGGTGGAATGGGTGCTGCGCTTGTGAGGTGTCCTATTGCAACCGCCAAATTACTGGCCGAAGCTAAACGGATCACAGTAGGGTGGAGCGCAGCACAAGTCAGACTGCTGGAACCCCTACCCATGCGATGCTTCCGTTGTATGGGTATGGGGCATACAAGCCAACGCTGCCCGGCACTAAAGGATCGCAGCGGTCTTTGTTTCCGCTGTGGCGAAGATGGTCATAGGTCGGCAAACTGCAAGGCTACCGCTTTGAAATGTGCGATCTGTGCTGACGCAGGACGCCCTTCAGGGCACGTAATGGGCGGCAAAAAATGCAATCCTCCCGCTATGAAAGGAAAAGGGGCAATTATGACCCAAGCTCCCTCCGCGATAACGCGTGACTCTCCTATAGAGGAGGTGGAAATGGTTGATGGATAGGCGGCCAATAGAATTTCTTCAGGCGAATATCAATCACTGCGCCGCCGCCCAAGATCTCCTGCTACAGACCATAGCAGAAATGGAGATTGACGTCACAGTGGTAAGCGAGCCCTATCGAGTGCCTCTTGATCCTTCGTGGATGGGTGACATTAGTGGTACAGTGGCTATAACTGCCCGACGCCATGCCCACTCTTTGCCAATTTCAATGAAGGAACGGGGTTCCGGTTATGTTGCGGTGTGCTATGGCCACCTTAACATAATTGGTGTTTATTTTTCTCCCAACAGACCACTTCACGAATTGGAAACCTTGCTCTTCAATATAAGAGGTGTGATAGGCCGTCTGGGTTCAGCACACGTAATGGTGTTGGGAGACTTTAACTGCAAATCCGCAGCATGGGGTTCCCCTATCACTAATCCAAAGGGCACGGTGCTGGAGGAATGGGCAGTGGCGGCTGGCCTCTGTGTTTGTAATAGGGGCTCAGTCTTTACATGCGTTCGACCGCAGGGGGGGTCATTAGTGGACATAACGTTTGCTACCCCTGTCGTCGCTTCGCGAGTGGTTGACTGGCGTGTTTTGGTTGACGCGGTGACACTGTCTGATCACCGATATATACGGTTTAAGACAGTGTCATCTAATCCCCGTAATGCACCTGCCCGTCGGAACACACAGGCGTTCCCTCGATGGTCCGCTGCCAAGCTGCGACCAGACCTAGCTGAGGAGGCTGCTATTTTGGAAGGCTGGTGCTGGCCACGAGGAGGAGTGCTTGATTTTGACGGAAAAGCTACGCGGCTTCGCTCGTCGCTTCAAAGAATATGCGATACAGCAATGCCACGAGTTAAAGATCGTCCAGGCAAACGATCTGTATACTGGTGGTCGCAAGAACTGGCAGATCTCCGCGCTGCTTGTATAAGGACTCGCCGTGCTTATACTCGTTGTCGCCAACGAAGGCACACCTCTGAAGAAGAGGAGCTTCTCTACAGCGCACAAAAAGAAGCGTCGGATGCCTTTAGGATAGCTATATACAAGGCTAAAAATGATAAGTGGGAGGAGTTTATCGGAAACCTGGACAGGGATCCGTGGGGGAGACCGTACCGTATGGTACGGAAAAAGATGTGTAAACCAGCCCCTTCCACCGAGTCCCTTGACCCACAACTTCTTTCCGATGTTGTATCCGGTCTCTTCCCAAGCCAAACTGGAGAGGGCCCTCCTATTATGTCCATCCAAGCACAGCTAGCCAACACTGAACACGGTCATCCTCCGATAACTTTGGAGGAGTTAAAGGATGCTACTGATCGCCTCCATGGCAAAAAAAAGGCTCCAGGGCTAGACGGCGTCCCCGCAAAGGTTATTCCTCTGGCCATAAAACATCTCTGGGAATCCCTGCTAGACCTACTAAACGAATGTCTGGCATCTGGAAGATTTCCACAAATATGGAAGCAGGGAAAACTTTGTCTTCTCCGCAAAGAAGGACGTCCTGCGGACTCTCCCTCGGCTTTTCGCCCAATTGTCCTGTTAGATGAAGTGGCGAAACTCTTTGAGTATATCCTGGCTGAGAGAATACTCCAACACCTCCAGTCTGAAGGTCCAGATTTGTCCGCCAACCAATATGGCTTTCGTAAAAAACGCGGCACAGTCGACGCTATCATGGAACTGCGACGAATAACGGAACAGGCGGTACAACGTGGTGAAAGTGTAATAGCGGTGTCCTTAGACATCGCTAACGCCTTTAATAGCCTTCCGTTTGGTCGAATTAAGGAAGCCCTGCGACATCACAGAGTGCCTGAATACCTGACCGGAGTCATTGAAGACTACTTACATAGCAGAGAGATTCTATACCAGGGCGAAGAGGGGCAGCTGCATATGAGAACCATGGAATGCGGGGTTCCACAGGGATCAGTCCTCGGTCCGCTCCTGTGGAACCTCGGATATGATTGGGTCCTACGATGCGTTTCCCTACCTAGGACTTCGATCCTCTGCTATGCAGACGATACGTTGATCGTCACTAGGGGCGACAACTACAACGATGTTGCCAGACGTGCTGCAGTTGCCACCGCCTTAACCATAACCCGTATCGAGCTACTAGGGCTGAAAGTGGCAATAGGCAAAACCGAGGCTATGTTATTTTATGGCCCTGGTGGCAGACCTCCAGCTGGCGCCAACATAGTAGTGAACAGACAAGCAATCCCCGTCGGGCCATACATTAAATACCTTGGCCTAACACTGGACAGGAAGTGGTGCTTTGAGGAACACTTTAAGCGTCTTGCTCCCAAGCTTAACGGGGCCGCAGCGGCACTCAGCAAGCTCCTGCCAAATATTGGTGGGCCAAGTGCAGCCTGTAGGAAACTATATGCTGGCATCGTACGTAGCATTGCACTGTATGGTGCTCCCATATGGGCAGACCGGCTCACTCCTGAGAGCAGAAGGCTCTTAAGACGACCACAACGTATTGTGGCAACGAGGGCAATCCGAGCCTACAAAACGGTATCGGGAGCAGCTGCAAATGCGCTCGCTGGTATGCGTCCTTGGGAACTGGAGGCGTCAGTACTTGCGGAAGTGTACCGAAGTCGCACGGATGCCAGAGCAAATGGGGAGAACCCTCTGGCTGAGGAACTGGTCGCCACTAGGCGCATGGCTGAGGAAGTGGTGATGGAACTGTGGAGCGGCATGCTAGAAAGGCCTGCAGCCGGAAGCCTCGCTAGACGCACCATTGAAGCACTAGTTCCGGTTTTGGAACAGTGGCGCGGACGTAAACATGGTAAGCTGAACTTTCGTCTGACACAGGTACTATCTGGACACGGTTGTTTTCAGAAGTACCTGTTTCAGATTGCAAGACGGGAGGTAGCGCCTACATGCTTGGAGTGCGGAGCGGATGAGGACACAGCGCAGCATACTTTAAAAGTGTGCCCTGCATGGGCGTCGCAACGCCGTGCCCTCACAGCTGTCATAGGACGAGACCTCTCTCTTCCTAGCGTCATTGTTAGGATGCTTGAGAGTGTCGATGGATGGGAGGCTGTCGCTCAATACTGCGAGGCAGTCATGGTGATGAAAGAGGCGGCGGAAAGAGCGAGAGAGGATGACCCTCTCGCAGACCCTTGTCGCCGACGCAGGAGAGGAAGGAGGCAGCGGGAGTATGACCGCCTTCTACCTCTTGATAGTGGAGGAGGTGTGATTGGTTTAGGAGGAAGGTATAGTCCCACCTCATCCCGAAGAGACCAGCAGGGAACGGGTTTGGGAGGCCCGGCCCCTGCGATGCAGAGGTCTCTGCAGACTCGGAGCGTCCCTCGCATCCCAGGACGTTCCCTGGTTCTCCGGTTCCCCGGGGAAGCCACTGGTGGGGACGCGGTAGCATGCGTAAGCCTTCCCGCAACCCTGCCTGGTGTCACTGCGCCGTCGAGCGACTCATCGTCCGAGAATGATGAGTGGTTCGATGACTCAGTGGCACCAAGGTGATCGATAGATGTCGTGTGGTTTTTAGTGGGTAGGCTCCTGTACATCAATCTAATGGAACTTCTACCGGCGGATTGATGTGCAGGGGAGAGTTCCACATAACTTCCGCCACACTCCCTTCAGTGGCGGTCGTATGCGTAACGCATTTTCCACACGTAAAAAAAAAAAAAAAAAAAAAAAAAAAAAAAAAAAAAAAGGTGAAATGCGATTGGTGGAATCAATTGCTCAGCGCTTACTCTTGCGCAACCGCACCGTGATCAAACTGCCGAATGAGCGATGTGGCACGATTGTAAAAACAAATACGTAGCAACTGTTGGTTCAGCACACGCGGACAGTTGATTTGTCACTATGTTGGAGCAAGCTAGACAATATTTGTGAAATTATTTCCGTGGCGGAGTGGCGTACACACCGGTTTTCAAGGTGTCGCTTGCTCCGAGGTCCCGGGTTCAATTCCCGTGTGGAATGTGGAAAAAACGTGTTTTTCTACATTTTCTCGGGTCTGGGTGTTTGTGGTACCTTCGTTGTTTCTGGTTTCCAAAATACGAATGCTTTAAATAGTTATTCAAATTGGGATCAGAACAATGTATGTGATGTTGTCTACATTTATTTATTACATTTATTTATTTATTAAGCTGTTGCATAGCTTCTATCGCGGGCCTTGAGCGTGGAGACCGAATCCAGAAATTCCGTAACGAAAATAACCTAACACCCCCCCACTCCGACCGGCACAGCGGTGATACTTTTTAGTTTTATAATTGCATAAGTTGATAAAAAATGCTATGCAATAGCTTTACCGCGGCAGTCTCCGAGTGCCACACGTCTTTTTTTATTTATTTTCAACTTCAAGTTTCATACGTAAAGGTTTATTGAATAAATCAAGTTTTGTAAAATCAGTCAAAATTACAATTAAAACCAGTCAAAATTAGTTTTATTTCTGCAAATAGGCCCCAGGAGGCGCTTTTACACATCCCAATATTTAAACCTACCACTGCTTCGGGACTAGTCTGGGCTAGTGCCGAGAAAAAGCAGCGCAAGAAACTCGGTCACTATTGTCAGCCTCTTTTTAATTTTTTTTTTCAAATGGTTTAAAAAAGTACGAGCTGGGACATTTTAATGCCATACATTTCTATCATTTAAATAATCATTAACAATGTAATAGCCCTTTTTCATCAAAATTACTTTGACATACGATTTAAGTTTATGTACAGGGAGTTCAGCAATACCTGTGGTAATTTGTTGAAAATACGAATACAATTTTCCATAAACGATTTTCCTACTTTTCGCAGTCTGAACAGTCTGAAGCCTGGAACGGCGAGTTTATCAATTATCTTTATTTCTGGTATTGAAAATGTACACGTTACTTTTCTTAAGAAATAAATGTATGTTCTTACGAACGTAAATAATACTCGTATTCTCGAAAATGCATTGAGAAGCCACTGTAAGTATATTAATCTCTTTGAAGAGTTCTTTCAGCGAGTCACGGGTACGAAGGCCGTAAATAGCTGTAGTAAGTTGAAACAAAAATTTGGGTACACCTTCTTAGCGTATGACTATCCTTGAAGGATAGTATTTTGTGAAAGTTTTATAAATTGCCTTTTACTGGCTTCTGACGTGACTTGGTATTACGACTCCATCTCGGCACTAGCCCAGACTTGTCACGAAGCAGTGGTAGGTTTATATATTGGGATATGTAAAAGCGCCTCCTGGGGCCTATTTGCAGAAATAAAACTGATTTTACTAATTTATAGTCCCATGGATAAAAAGGCCAATTGAAAAATAATGTTTCTTTCACTGACCAGACCAGAAATCGAACCCATGAATTTGCATCGTAGCGAAGGTTAAATAATACTATATTCCACACCAACGGGATCGCCACATTTACCAAAGACTGAAAGATCGAAATAATTAGAGGTTAAACTAAAAATGTTAAAAACTGCTTAAAACACGAATGAAACCTTTCACCTAAGCTAAAAAGGCATTTTTGTTACACTGATACTCCAATATCACCCTAAATGTTACATCAAAAACAATGCCACCACTACCATCACTCCACCAGCCATTGTAAGTCCACTGATGGACACGGACGTCTGCCAGAGGAGGACTTTAATAAGGGCTCTTTTATTGTCACACATGTCCGCATTGCGGGTGTCGCATTTCACCTACATTGCAGGCTTTATTTGATAGATGATACTGGACACGAGTGATCAATCAAATAAAGCTAGCAATGTACTCGAAATGCGTGCCACCCGCATGTGTACACTTGTGGTAACAATAAAAGAGCAATAACTGACACGCTCAGCAGGCAGATTGGCAATCCCAGTTTGGCGAAAAGACAATGCTTGCTATCTTCTTATTTCAGTACTCCTTGAGTCGCCTCTTACGACATCCATAGGAATAGAATAGAATTTTATTAAGCACTTCAAATATAAGTAAAATTAACAAAAAAAAATATCAAAAAAAAATACGTCTTGACCAATTATGAATTCATGAATTTTGGTAAATCACTATAAAATAAAGAACTTTTATTTCATTTTTGTTTATTTGTGTTTTTGTTATAATGTGCCAAAAAGGGCTCAGCATTGGTCGCAACACTCGCCACAGCCAAAGATGTGATTTTTAGTGGGAGCCCATTTAATCTGATTTTCAATAGGAAGAGAAATAATAGTGCTCTTCTAATATACCTACACCACATGAAACTAAACTTATACAATAGCACAGAAATTATAATAGTTATTAAGTAAAGTTGAAAAAATTAATTAGCTGTTGCTGTTATGCATGCAACCTTGAGGCATCCTAATTTAGTCATTACAACGAATGTTACTCTATCTGACTGTTACCTTCGCACTACAGGTTTTCTGTAACCATTTTGTTGCAAATGTAATTATATAGATTGAACCTGGAGCTTTAATTACTGGAGTAGTTACCCACTGCCAGCGAGAAAGCGACTAACTATCGGCTATTTTCTTGCTCAAAAACGTACAATAGATACACCTACATTTCTTATAAACAAAAGCGATGCATATATTAATAGTGGAGACGATAATTAACTAAATTATCTAATACTTTCAGGCCTGGACCGTCAACATACTCTGAAAATATAAGCCCGATGTTCGCCGGAAGCGTTTTGGATCATCTGATGCTGAATAGAGCCAGTAGAAATTGGACTGATGCGAATAATCATAATCATTTATTTCTTCATTGAAAGTTAGCTGCAAAACTAACTGCCGTTTCGCTTGATGTATGATCTCTATCTACTCCTACTCCTACTCTCCTACTCCTACCCATTAGTCGGCTTCCATGTAAGCTAATCAATTTCGATAAAGTGTTCGTTGTATGCATAGGTCAAAGTTTACAGCAATTTTTAAACAAGATGCCATCTTGAAGGGTATCGTAGGATTACAGGTTAAGTTGTACGTTCGATCTCTTAATAGCCCAAATATATTTAAACGAATTTTGGGTCAGTGACATGCAGTTATTACTTTAATGCTAATCGTAAAAGTCATATTATTATCTCTCCGGATAGAGTTAGATAAATGGTGTTTCCAACCATAAAAAACCTTAGTTAACGTAGCATATAAGTACTATGTCTGAGTTAAACTCAATTACTCAAACACAATGATCAAATAGCTACGTTCTAAAGAGACCTGTGCCCACGGCTGGGCACAGACCTCGTCGGTCGCAGCTTATGCAGCAATCGCTTTGGTGAAAAGAAATCACTGCCATTCTTCTACCATTACTATTTCAGTTGCCTCTATCGTCACTCGTAAGAAGAGAAGGAGTAGTGATATTTTGGTGCTGGCACTACACGACACCCTTGACCAAGATCAAATTCGTCTGCGCTTAGTGACGCGTGTTATTTTCCACTCTTCGTTATACAGGGTGAAATTTTAACCACTTTCCAAAATTTTTATAGGCGTTCGGTATCGTATTTAGAGCCCATTTATGAAGTAAAAAATGTTAATCAAGCTTTCACCCGAAAATATTTTTCGCAATTAAGTTTTCAATTTTTACGGTCCTAGGCCTGATAAGGTATAAAGGGAAAATCAAAAACGTATGAATAGTATCGTAATGAATGATTGGATGCGAATCGCGTCAAAAATGTGTTGGTAGGCGGCCGTATCCAAATTTTTAGATTTTTTGTGGACATTTTCTAAGTGCTTTATTTTGATATTTTTGTACTGGGCTATGCCAAAAGAAAAAATACGTCATTTGTTTTTGTCTAGTAGATTGATATACATATTTAAATTTGGAAAGTGGTTAAAGTTTCATCCTGTATAAGAGTAACTTTACTGAATGAAGTTAATGTTTTTGTTAGTTGTTTATCTCATCAAAAAATAGGTAACTAACTAATTAATTATTGCTCAGCATCTCATTATTTAACACTGATGTTATTGTGTGACCTACGACATTCAGTTTTCAATGTGATGGCGACATGTGCCTTAAAATCTTTAAATGTATCTACTTATCGCGAACAAACATTTGGCACTATGGAAAAATTAACATGTTCTTAAGAGGAAATACCACGGCCGTTTTTCCATACAAACGTAGTCCCCTGTTTCCTCCTGGATAACACCAGTAGAGCAATATTTTTTATTACAAAAATCTATGGCCACTATAAGCATGTTTCTATGTTTTCTGATTTTTCATAAATTAATTAATAAAAAAGATACAAGCCCTCAAAAATTGAAAAAATTCGCTAGATTTTCCGCTGTGTTCAACTTCAAACATCCAGAAAACAAATTTGGCTGAATTTTAGAAAAAAAGGAAAACGTACGAACACGGCCAAAGCCTTTCTTTAATTTTTAATAAAAAAAGATTTAAATCGGTCTAGTTTTGGAAAAGTAATCGGGGGACTACGAAACGTTGATTTGGTGTGCTTTTAGTGGGTATTTTCGGTCCAAGAAGCAGTTGTCTCTATCACACTCTGCGGTGAATGCATTTGGCACTGCGCGACAGCAATAGATTTTACAAATACCTACCTATTTTTCAATTCTCTCGCCCGTAGTGTTTTCTCTTAATTACTTCAGACATGACAGCAATTTTGTTGTTATGACGTCTATACCTGTCTACCGTCCACGATATTGTCAAGTAGCATTTATAAATTTACTGTCAACAAAATAATTAACTTCTTGTTTATGTTTTTTGTAGTTTTTTGTCAATTATTGTACTTACCTAGTCTCAGGGTAAATATTCCACTATTCTCTAAAGTTTAATTTGTAAAATTTAAACCGATCTATTAATGGATCTATCTATAGGTACACTGTTATTAAAACACATGCAGAAATAATATTGTAGGTAGGTACCTATATTGAATTTATGATCAGCTCTCAACGCCTGAACCTGAACATAGGTACGAAAAAGCTCTGTATCTAGGTATACTAATATTATAAAGTTGAAGAGTTTGTTTGTTTGTTCGAACGCGCTAATCTCCGGAAGTACTGGTTCGATTTGAAAAATTATTTTTGTGTTGGATTGTCCATTTATCGAGGAAGGCTTTAGGCTATTAACATCACGCTGAAACCAATAGGAGCGAAGCATCAGTGAAAAATGTTGCAAAAATAAGCGTTCATAATAACAGAAATTGACGCGGACGAAGTCGTGGGGAACAGCTAGTATGTAATAAAGGTCTTAAAAGCCCAAGGTGCGGTCAAGCAGGCAATGGAAAAAGTAATGCTTGGTATTTCCCTGCGTAATAAAATCAGACATAAGGAATCCGTACGAGAAATACGATATCGCTAAAAGAATAATTGTGATCGGGACACAGAGTAAGCGCTATGCATTGGCACTGTTGCAAGCGGCATGATCATGGAACTTGGAAGAACCATCGGAAACTCATAAAAGAGGTACCTATGCATGTATATCGCATAACCCCGAACCAAATAACTTTAATAGTAAATAAAGCCTCCACGACGCGACATGGGTCACATTGAACAACATGCCTATTGCATATAGGATATTCCTATCTCTTATACATAATAACGCCCCATTTGTAAAGATCTTAGGGTCCCAGGTTCGATTCCCGGGTCGAGCAACATGACTTTAATTTTTTTACTTGTTCGGGCTAGCGATAACCAACCCGCATTATAGCAAGCGTGGTGCCTACCTACTAATAATTTCAGTGTTAACTAGAATTCAATGATGGAGGCATTTGCCCTGCAGTTGGTTAATGATAATAGGGGTTAAAGTATGAAATTGCCGATTATATTCCCACTTTTTATTTTGTTTATGGCTCTTAAGTATAGTCGTATTATTGCGTAATTCTTTTTGTATTGTATCAAAAACTAAATAAAGTAACTTTTGATTTAAAAAAAAATGCAATACTAGTTCCTATTAGGACTTCAAAGGAAGTCGTTGAAAAGACCCCTTACAATGTGTCAGCTGACCTTCTTGCTTCAATTAAGTATATTTGTATTATATACTTTGATTTTCAGAAATTTAAATACTATAATGCGTAGCTCTATAACCATATCACTTTCACCTTTAATTGCATCGAAAACGGTTCAGGCGTTTTTAAAAAAACTAAAAAATTGTTAGTATGGAAAAATTACTTTTCTCGATTTCGTCCATACAAAACGGCAATTTCATACTTTAACCCCTATTATTATGACGTTACTTTTATACAAATTGAATGACCAGGGCCCTTACTCTTGAATTTGATTTAAGTTCGATCTCGATTCGACCTAGTCAAAATTTGAACAAACTCAATCGAATCGAAATCAAAATCAAGTCAAGATCGATCTAAAATGGCGATCCGTTAAACATTTTTGGTTGATAACGTAATCACCATCGACTCAAAGGTTTAGGTTCACTTTTCAAAGTACCAAATCACTGATTCTCGACGTCGATTCGATTTTGATCGTAACTCGAACTTGTCAAGAGTAAGCCTGTATTATGTCGCAAAACTCGTAACTCCTTATTAAACAAATACAAATTCATCATGACGTGTAATCGTAGGTATGTTTGAAGCAAATAAGCACGGGTATATAACTTTCCACGCCAGTGACTTTTGTGCAAAAACCAAAGTCACTATAAATAATAAGTAGGTAGTTGGCAGCGTTGCCAGACGTCCCGATTTTAGCGGGACGTTCCGATTCTGAAATCAAAATTAAATGTCCCGCGCGGGACAGGCTCAGTCCCGTTTTTCGGGAATAACTCGACCGTGCGAGAAGAAGAGGAAAAGGATACTTTAAAAGAAGTTAAATCTTCACAGAAATATTATGAATAAGTCATTCTTATAAATAATTATTCTCTTAATGTAAGTTACAACTTGTATAAGTACAACTAACACTCACTTCTTAGACTATTATTTGAAATGCCATATTTTTATAAGGGATAAAATTGTTTTAATTTTGATTTCTGTTTTTTTTTTCAGAAGACGACTAAGACTCAATTTTTTAACGACAGGGTAAATCTGATTTAAAATATCATATTTTTATGTCACGTAAACGTAATTTGAACTCAAATAAAAAGAGAAATATTCAAAAACTTTTGATTATATACGTTTTTTACCATGTCCCGCTTTCGACGAAAGAAATCACGCTTTTTTCATTCAAAAAGTTCCTAAATCCCGACTTGGCAAAAAAAAATCTGGCAACGCTGGTAGGTAGGTACATTTAGATAGTCTTTTTTTTTGTATCAACCAGGCACGAGAATTATCGACCAAAGCTCAGCTGATGTTCCTAAAACTTCATGATAGGTAGGTACCTACAACTCTTTGAAGAATTGCTCATGTTATTACCCGAGAGGAAATGATTTACGAAATTTGCCTTTGCTCACAGTTTATTATACCTACTTATTGCAAAATGCTAACCTATTTTATAATTTAGTGATGGGTGGAAAACACAGCAGTTAACGCGATTGTATTGAAACGTGACTTCAAATAAAACAAATATTTTGATACATTCATAAGTGTCGGTTAAAGGTAGGTACTAACCATGAGAATAATAATTAACTTTTCAGGAAGTAATCTCATGTAGGAGATGTAGTTTATTAAAATAATTTGCAATCGTTGATTCTAGTGCTCGAAAACAACATATTTTTGTATTGGACCTACTTACAATTAAAATCGCATTACACCATTATTACTTGGTTATTTGCCTATTCTAGAAAAGTTTTGCTTTTTTGATTTTAAAGTTAATGTGAACACTCCTTAGGAGATTTAGCAATACTTATTCAAATAGGTACACTTTGTATGCAAACAAAAGACTAAAAAAGTTATCAAATTTTAAATCTTTGAATAAAATTCGCCAGAGACGTGTACAAAACATTAAATTGATCCCAATAAATAGGAACTTAATGAATTAAGCTGACATTTAAGATCATCATCATCAGCCCCAATGATGATTACACTTTTTAAATATCATTGATCAGCCCATATCAAGTCCACAGCTGGAAATAGGTATTTCCAAAAGGACAGTTAGGGCATAAATAATCGCCACTCTTAGCAGGCGAACTGGCGATTGCAGTGCAAGCCTTCTTTAGTCGCCTTTTACGACTAACTAACCCATAGGATGAGAAGAGACAGTGCTTTTCTTTAAATGTGCTCAAACCACGACCACAATAGCATTATTTATCACAAAACTTGCAAAAGATATTATTTAGTTAAAACACCTGAGCTAACACTAAATGTAAGCACAATAAAATTAGTAATAATAACTAATTTATGAATTCGGACGCTTTAAACCGTATCTACAATTAGGTAAACACTTGTAGCCAGTTGAATAAATAATCGTATTGCGTTTATAAATTCAACAAGGCTATACTAATATACTAAACTATACTTATTCTAACTAAGCACTTAAAACATTTGATACGGACAATTAGGCGCGATGCTTGCGCAAGTTACTACCCTTCAAAAATGAATAAACAACTTACACTTTCGATCCCTGGTTAATAATAACTTAATAACACTTCACAAATCACTTGAGCACACATAAAAATATGGTGATTAACAATAAACCGGTTAAACTTAATGTTTTTGACAGACGCGTACGTGACAGCGCGTTGTTTTCGCGAGAGTGGAACACGACCGGTCTCTTCAACAGTCAGATAGTTACTGATGTGGTTACTGCTGTACTGACTGAGGTCGGTCTCTCTCACTGTCTCTCCTCAGCTCAGCTGTGAGGTTGCGTAGGCGCAGGTTCTATTTTCATAAGTATACGTAAAGGAGTCGCATTACGTACATTAATCGTATGCAATATTTATTTGCTTATTATAAGGTCAGACGATTTGCTATGTTTTTAATGGCAGACGTTTCTCGTTCGAGGTCAACTAAAGCTAGTGTGTGCTTTCTGCAGCCATGAGCTTAATTTCGATGTTATTGTTTGCTTTAAGTTTGTATGTCATTGCGTTGGATCAGTAAATCAATTTTAATTTAGCAGATAAGCCCTAGGAGGCGCTTCTATGCGTCCAATATTGTATAACACAGCTTTGGGACAAAACTTGGCTAAAGTAGCTCAACAAAGTTGGTCACTACAGTCAGCCTTTTTTTATCATTTTAAGTTTATGTACAGGAAGTTCAGAAATAGAATCCGGTATTTTTATAGGAATTGAATGCTACGGTATTTTCGTAATTTTACTTAATAAATAAGTTAAGGTTTTTGCCAATGTAAATATTGTCAATGTACCTATTGAGAATTTGAGAATCAATGTGGAAAGAAATGTATGTACATGGGTAGGAAGCTACCCATGTAATAATTTAGATAAACTAATAGGATGCTATCTCGCTACAATTCACAGTTGAATAATTTTGCAAACTATTAGGTACCTATTAGATTATTGGCAATGGTAATTTCATTTGCTTAGATGCTATGCATACACTTACGTATGAAAACTATCTATGACCGAAGCTGAAAAAAAGTACCTACTACCTATAGTTATATTAGATCATCAGTGCTAAGATTCGTCCCGAAGCAGTGGTAGGTTTAAATTGGGACATGTAAAAGCGCCTCTAGGGGCCTAACAAGAAATAAAACTGATTTCACTGCATTTTCCCTGTAATCCCTTGCAATTAATTTATTTTTGTGCCATTGGCCTGTTCCTATTATAAATTTCTAAATACTTTTTTTTTAATTTTTTGAAATTTTTGTTGTTTAAAATGGATCATAAGTAAAATTAATTTAATTTAATATCATTATAACTAGTTCTTTTTCCGAACGGACCTATCAACGGAACATAAGGTATATGGAAGACTTTATTCAGTTAAACCCGGCCGGCCAACCCGGCAGATATTTGGCAGTTGGCGAGCGCTGACGGCGCTCAGCCTAGGTCCGCCGCGCTAGATAGCGGCCTGCGCGCGCCGGTACGGCCGAGGGTAAGGCTTAGGCTCGTTCGTGCCGAGGCCCATAATAACGAGCGTGATCGGGCCGGTGTGGGGTGCAAAAGGCACCCTAATGACCCTACCAAACGGCGAACCCACCAGTGGTGGCGCCGTCGGAATTGGAGATGCCGTGGCATGCCGGATCACGGTCGGGCTCCATTCTGGCGGGCCCGATCTGGGAGGGGGGGATTCAACCTCAAGGGCGCATCTGTAGCATGTTTTGTGTTAAAGAAGTTGAAGAGTGAGTTGAAAACAAAAAAGTCATTCACAGCGTTTTTTCGCCTCTTTTTCTAAAACTATCCTATATCTTTTTCAGGGCATCAAAATACCTGTATTCAAATCTAAATGGTTCCAGTGGCGCAAAAACTTTACAGACAGACAATCATACTATCGTCATTATGCATATTATTAGTATGGACACAGATAATATAATACTGTATGGATAGTAGTGATAATACAATACAATTTTATTTAGTTTTTACCACATGTCAAGTGCCTAATGGCACTAGGTCATTAAAACATGACACCAAAAGTTTAATTGCTTCTTTGTGTCATTGTCGCGATAGGGTTCACACAAATTAAGAATTAATAAAAAAAAAAACAATGTGAGATAACGTAGGTACTCATAAGGTAGGTTTTTAACCTATGTCACTAATGTTCGGAGGGCACGTTAAGAGGAAACACTACGGTCGAGAGAATTGAAAAATAGGTATTTGTAAAATCCTATGGTAAAATCTATTGCTTTCGCGCAGTGCCAAACGCCTTCACCGCAGGGTATGATAGAGACAACTGCTTCTTGGACCGAAAATACCTACTAAAAACACACCAAATCAACGTTTCGTAGTCCCCCGATTACTTTTCTAAAACTAGGTAGACCGATTTAAATACTTTTTTCGTTAAAAATTAAAAAAAGGCTTTGGCCGTGTTCGTATGATTTCCTTTTTTTCTAAAATTTAGCTAAATTTGTTTTCTAGATGTTTGAACACAGCGGAAAATCTGGCGAATTTTTTCGATTTTTGAGGGCTCATATCTTTTTTATTAATAAATTTATGAAAAACAGAAAACATAGAAACATGCTAATAGTGGCCATGGATTTTTGTAATAAAAATTATTGCTCTACTGGCTTTATTGAAACAGGGGCTACGTTTGTATGGAAAAACGGCCCTTGTGTTTCCTATTAAGTCGTCGGTCCCAGCTGTTGTCGCGAGATAACAGTCGTAAGCCCTGTTGGAGACCTTCGGGCAGCTTGAGAAACGTTCAACGGAGGGGTGATGTTGCCGCAGCGTCGTCCTCGCCGTCCGCTGACCCGCACTAGGCCAGCGTGGTGGAACTAAGGCCTTAAAACCACTTTTCATGAAAAGAGAGAGACCCGAGCTCAACAGTGAGCGAAATTGGTTGTAACATTATTTTTATTGCATAAGAGAACAAGTATCTTGGGCCTGTGCTTTGATGTAGAGCCAAGGATCTCAGTGTCATAATTTTATTGCTTTTTACTTTCTATTCGTAAAAGACGAACGTTGTGAATCTTGTACTGTTATTGCTTGCATTGTTTTGTATATTATGTTGCCTGTGACATGTTTTTAGTTGTGTCTTAACTGTCTTCATTGAACAGAAGTTTGACTGAACAGTTCACAACGCTGGCATGTCATTTCTACGAGCTACTAACATCTTAGGCTAGGGGAGAATCTTTACAGCAATTGGTTGCGTAAAGTTAAAAAAAAATATTGTTTTGTTTACAAACAAGCCAACTTGGTCATGACAGAATGTACATATAATATATATGTTTTAGGACATAGCGGACAAAGCTAGTGATTTATAAAACGAAAGATTCCTAATTCAATCGACAGCCCTAGTAACAGTTTCCACAAACTCATGATCCTCGACGAGCGCGCAACCATTAGGTAACAGTTCGGAACCAGTTCTGTGGCCTTACGCGGTCATTGGAACATCTGTAAATAAGCAATATAAAATAATCAAACATATACAAAATGTACGTATGTAATGTTGTGTATGGCTTTTTACTTTTTACACATATATTTTTACCTGGTTGATCGATTTAGATGATTTGTATAGTTCCTTGCCTCAAAAGGAAAATGGTAACCCTTAGATATAGGATCAATTTGTTTTCCGTCCATCTAATAATAATAAATGTGGACAACATCACATACATTTAGCTTTGCCAGGCGTCCGGATAAAAACCGGACATATAGGTAGGCTTTATGATATCGTGTCCGGCCAAAATAAACGGTGTCCGGCCTGTCCGGCATTTGTGAGGCCTTTTACATTTCGCAAACGAACGGGCGCCGAGCCGACTGTCGGTCGCTCTTGCATTTACAAAGAATTTACAAAGATTTATGATAATAATCAAAAAAGATTGATTTTACATAAAATTATTTCGTACCTATTAATAGTGAGACACAAAATCCTCAATAATGTAGAGTGTCCGGCCTTTCTACCCAAATGTCAGGCCAAACTGGCTGGTCTGTCAGCCTATTAGGTTTGGCGACCTGGCAACCCTACATACCTACATTGTTTTGATCCTAAAGTGAGAAACTATTTAAAGCACCCATATTGTGGAACTCAGTAACAACGAAGGTACCACAAACACCCAGACCCGAGAACATGTAGAGGAACACTTTTTTTCTACATTGACCCGTCCGAGAATCGAGCCCGGACCTTGAAGCAGGCGCAATCTTGAAAACCGGTGTGTTACGCCACTCAGCCACGGAGGTCGTCTGTCTGTCATCATGACTGTTTATTTCGAGAAAGCATGGAGGCAACTAGTTAAAATTAAAAAAATATTATACTCAGGTCTTCAGTACCTTGATGCTTGTAAGTAAATATTGCGAAAATATTTTCGGGTTAAAACTTGATTTACATTTTTACTTCATAAATGGGCATACGATACTGAACGCCTATAAAAAAAGTTTTAAGATGTTGAAAAAGTCATTCTGTATATCTCAACACTCAAGGGAATCAAAATTTGTAATTATTTCCTGTTGACCTGAACTATGAAGTTTGGTATGAAATACAATCTTATACTACAAGTACTTATATTGGAGATAATCTGAAAACTTTATACCTAAAACCAATGATATTTATAAAGTAATAGATGTGTTACATTACATGCGCTCTCAATATGCGTCCCTAAAACGTCACAATTGTGACGTCTTTTAAAATCCATGAAAGAGAAAGTAATTGTTCTTTTCACGAGTATGACAAGGACAAAATAAGAATTACGCATGTGTGCAGTTGTTCGCAAGCGGCACATATATTACGATAGTTTTGTAAGGGCATAACCTATCTATACTTTTTAAATATCATTGCCTATAACTCATTAAATCATAAAAAAATTAAAATAAAATGTAGGTGGTAATTTTTTTTCTCTCTTAACTAACAAAGAAATCATTTAAGACCTACTTGAAAACTAGTCTAATAAAACATGGGCTATATTTCTGCAACTACTTACATACACATGTGTTTGACAGTTCAAATACTCTCATGGAGTTGCCTATATTTAAATCTATGATTGAAACTTAAAATACATTTCGCCGATGTAACATTTTTTTTTCTTTTATCTCATTTTTTATTTTTTTATTTATTTATTTATTCAACCAAACTTATATCTATCATTACAGGCCACTTACACCTAATGCGATAGTATAGCATTGTATTAAATTATCTCAATCTAGACTTATATTTAAGTATGTGCCAATTAAGTACAATAATAATTATTATCATTAATAACATATTACAGTCAGAGCAGCCCTTGTGAATTCAATCAGAGAGCAAGTAAATAAATCCACCCGATCCGCTAACGTGTTGAGGAGTCGCGTGGCGCGTGTGAGTGGCGCCTCCCGCAGCAGGCCGGTGCGCGCGCGCGACGCCGCCAGCAGCCGCGGCCGCCGCCTCCGCTCCACGAAGCGGTCCGGCACACTAAACCTTATAGTCTCCAGCAATTCCGGATTACTTACCTTTCCTCTCATCAATTTGTAAATATATGTTAACAGTGCAAGTTCTCTCCTAACCCTGAGTTCGTTATATCCCACCATACCCAGAACGAATAAGGTAGGATACTTCAACGGGTAAAATGGATATACCCCGTACTGTCTCATATATAAGTACCTTACAAATTTATTTTGAACCCGTTCAAGCATTAGGTTATACTTGGTATCGTTGTACTCATGAATTATTAGTACCTAAATGTCAGTCCCATATTGAGGAAATCATAAAGCATAAACACGAAATTGATTACTTAAAAATTGGAACCTTTTCCTAATACAATAACTGATAACAATGCGTTTGGCACTGCGCGACAGCAATAGATTTTACAAATACCTATTTTTCAAATCTCTCGCCCTAGTGTTTCGTCTTAAGACTTAAATACGCCCTAATTAGGCAGCTTTTTACAACGTCTCTAAATACCTACGCGCTATTTTACCTTTCGGTTTATTGTCTCATTAAGCTTCACGAAATTGATTACTTAAAATTGAGACCTTTTCCTAATACAATAATTGACAACAAAATTCTGAGGAACCTTCCCAGACTGAGACGTGGGTTCTGATTAGATCTCCTAAAACTATTTAAACTTATTTAGTAGACACGAGATTCTGTCTGTTCTTTTGATATTAAACTTTCTATTGTCCTCTGTTACATCTGTCCTCAATCTCCCCTAGATCTTATCCATATTAATTAGTTAACAAATTAACGGTTTTACTAATTAAGATTGATGAGCTGACCCCCACAGGCTCTTTCCAGTCGAGGATCGCGAAATTGGAGTGACTAATCTCATTGACAATTCAAAACACATCTCTATGTAAATAGTAGGATTGCCGAATGAATATTGAGTAATTTAACGTTTTGTGAATGGTGAAATTCACGTGCGTAACTAGGTACTATGTCATGTGGTGCCAGCACATTAATAGGATAGTACCACCTCTTCTGTTCATATGGGTGTCGTAAGAGAGAATGAGTAGGTACTGTAAGAAGAAGACGGTCACTAGAGTCTACTAGTACTTGAAGTAGTTCAAGTGCCTAACTTGGTATTTAGTCGTTGGGTGTCGATACATTAAAAGAATAGCCCATGCAATGCAATGATATTAAAAAAACGAAGCACATAGGTATGCTTTAAGCGCGCGGAAATACTACGGCCGTTTTCCATACAAACATAGTCCCCTGTTTCCTCCATGGATAGTGCCAGTAGAGCAATAATTTTTATTATAAAAATCTATGGCCACTATTAGCATGTTTTTATGTTTTCTGTTTTTTCATAAATTAATTAATAAAAAAGATATGAGACCTCAAAAATTAAAAAAAATACGCCAGATTTTTCGCTGTGGTCAAACATCCAGAAAACAAATTTGGCTAAATTTTAGAAAAAAAGGAAAACATACGAACACTTGGCTTTTTACTTTTTACACATATATTTTTACCTGGTTGATTGATTTAGATGATTTGTATAGTTCCTTGCCTCAAAAGGAAAATGATAACCCTTAGATATAGGATCAATTTGTTTTCCGTCCATCTAATAATAATAAATGTGGACAACATCACATACATTTCGCTTTGCCAGGGGTCCGGATAATGCCGGACATAGGTAGGCTTTTTGAAAAGGAAAACATACGAACACGGCCAAAGCCTTTCTTTAATTTTTAATGAAAAAGTATTATCGGTCTAGTTTTTGAAAAGTAATCGGGGGACTACGAAACGTTGATTTGGTGTGCTTTTAGTAGGTATTTTCGGTCCAAGAAGCAGTTGTCTCTATCACATTCTGCGGTGAATGCGTTTGGCACTGCGCGACAGCAATAGATTTTACAAATACCTATTTTTCAATTCTCTCGTCCTATAGTGTTTCCTCTTAAGACTCGAATACGCCCTAATTAGGCAGCTTTTTACAACGTCCCTAAATACCTACGCGCTATTTTACCTTTCGGTTAATTGTCTCATTAAGCTTCACAGGCAGAAGCTTTTGCAGATTGGACGGATTGGATGAAAACTTTTCTAAAATTATAAGGTAGAGGTGACAAGGCTCGACTCAGATTTGCCTACTATATAATTAATCTGTCAATATTTGTATTGCTCAATTTTAAAACATAATTATTTAGTTAGCTCAACCGATTAGGACACACAATTCCAATATTGCCAAAAACAAACGCACTCAATCAACTAAGTACCCAACGTGACCTTGACCTGAAACCATTAGAAGCTAGCGCGCATACCGCGTGTCTGTCTGCTGTTATCAATCCCGCCCAGTATCAGGTATCAATGCTGATAAGATAGCGTTCTGATTCACTCAGTAACAAAGGGACACTGTGTTCAGATGTTGTTTTGCGGAATGAGTTAAATTGTTAGTGAAAATAATTTAAAGTTTAAAACAAATGTGATGTGAGATTTTAGTGATTAGACCAATAATAACATAAAGTGTGGAAGTATATTCTTATAAGTACAATAATATTTATTATATCGGCTGCAATTTTTATTAAGCCTATTCTGTGAATATTACCTAGTTAGGTACTAGCAATCAAAAAAATCCTATCAAATAATAATATGTGATCGATTGCTTTTTGAAGACAGGAAGTGTTTACCTTTTTATTTTATAAGAACAGCAAAGTGTTGAGTTTGGAGTTATCACTTGATTTATCTATATATATATAAAAATGAATCCCTATTTCCCTTGGTCATCGCATCACGCGTGAACAGCTGGCACAATTTCACTAATTATTTTTTTGTTTTGTTTTTTATTGTCAGGAAAATGTTCTTATAAAAGAAAAAAAAAAGAAAATTGTGCGGAAAATTAGTAAATTATTTGTAATGACTAACCTTTTCGCTTTTGACAATTTAAACTTTTTTAATGTATGGCGTTTGACATAACATTGCATGAATTTTGCACATGGCCAAGCAATATGTCGCCTGTTACCGTGTCGGAATACCAACAAGACTATTTATATACCCGCCAGAAAAAAAACAACAAAGTGTGTTGTATATCATAAAGCAGAATATAATATACAATGGGTAACATTTTTTTTATTAAACCATTTCGTAATCAATATTCATATTTAAGACAGGACAACGTCTGTCGAGTCCGCTAGTTTATTATATTTAGTACCTATTCCGTACCAAATATACACATACCACATGAACATTAAATAGAACTACTCGTGTGAAATTGGTCAACTGAATTTAGTCTTGAAATATCAGTTTTTAAATCGACTGGTCTGTCACAGTCAACTACCAAGTTTATTTTGAAATAGGTATTGGGATTTCAATTTTGATTTATGTGCCTTTCCCTTATATTGGTTAAAAAACAATAATGTATATGTTATTAGTAGGTAGATATACAGGGTGAAATTTTAACCACTTTCCAAATTTTAATATAGCAATCTACGAGGCAAAAAACAAATGACGTATTTTTTCTTTTGGTTTATCCCAGTACAAAAATGTCAAGATAAAGCACTTAGAAAATGTCCGCAAAAAATCTAAAATTATTGATACGGCCTCCTAGTAACACTTTTTTTACGCGATGTGCATCTCATTCATTTATTACAATACTATTCATGAGTTTTTGAATTCCCCTTTATAACTTAACAGGTCTAAGACCGTAAAAATTGAAAACTATATCACGAAAAATATTTTTGGGTTACAATTGGGTTTACATTTTATACTTCATAAATAGGCTCTAAATACGATACTGAACGCATTTAAAAATTTTAGAAAGTGGTTAAAATTTCACCCTGTATATGTACTTTTATTTTAATAAGTTTGACGATTTAGGTGATTGCCTTACCCTAAATTGCGACAAATACTTTACTAAAAGACCATTAAAAGACTGTAATATAAAGGATGACATTTACATCACCTTCCAAATTTTTGTAGGCGTTAAGTATCGATTTAGAGCCATTTAGTAAAAAATGTAGGTCAGGTTTTAACCCAAAAATATTTTTCGCAACATACCTACCTAGGTAGTTTTAAATTTTTACGGTCATAGGCCTGTGAAGGTATAAAGGGAAAATCAACAACTTATGATAGTATCGTAATGAATGAATGAATGAGATGCGCATCGCGTAGGTAAATACAGTGGTGCAAGGAGGCCGTATTAAAAATTTTAGATTTTTGGCGGACATTTTCTAGGTGCCTTATCTGGACATTTTTGTACTGGGCTACACCCAAAGAAAAAATACGTCCTTTGTTAAAATTTGGAAGGTGATTAAATTTTCATCCTGTTTATTTGTTAATACTCGTAGATACACTTACAGTTTATTAAGTTTATATTCAATCAACTGATTAATTATTATTATTGATTTGCAACCTGGACATTTTGCAACCTGGACAATTTTGCAACGACTGGACATTTTGCAACTTGGACCTTCTGCACCTAAAGGATAATATATTTCATTACTACTCGTATATTTTATAGCGCTAGGACAATGTGACAACAAAATGAAAAGTTGTTTCAAAAAGTAAAAGTGGAAAAACTAAAACCCTTATTAAAATTAGTGAGAGTGACAATGCAATGAGTTTGAACAACACTAAGAGGGTGTCTGCGGAGGGCGAGGGCACTATGGGCAGGAGGACCGCCAGAGAGAGCCCTTGCTATTTCTGCAACGATATGTTTGAGATGGGACAACTGCAGGTGCGTATGCGCCATTTTGAATGAGAGCTTTGATTGATTCAAACCATAAATTCAAAGTCTATGATTCAAACCACACAGAACACAAAAAACGTTTATTGAAGTGAAACTTCTTTATCGGCGTTGGAAAAAATTTACCGTCACGTTTTGCGTCAAATTTTCGTCACATTTTTCGGTTACGCGCCATCTTTTTCTTGCCCCTACCACGGTTGGTTCAGACGATAGCAAAAAGGTAAAGTGAAATAATATTTAACCAATTTAACCAATTTAACCAATTTAACCAATCTAACCAATCTAACCAATCTAACCAATCTAACAAATCTAACCAATCTAACCAATCTAACCAATCTAACCAATCTAACAAATCTAACCAATCTAAACAATCTAACCAATCTAACCAATCTAACAAATCTAACCAATCTAAACAATCTAACCAATCTAACCAATCTAACCAATCTAACCAATTTAACCAATTTAACCAATTTAACAAATTTAACCAATTTAACCAATTTAACCAATTTAACAAATTTAACAAATTTAACCAATTTAACCAATTTAACAAATTTAACCAATTTAACCAATTTAACCAATTTAACAAATTTAACCAATTTAACCAATTTAACAAATTTAACCAATTTAACAAATTTAACCAATTTAACAAATTTAACCAATTTAACCAATTTAACCAATTTAACCAATTTAACCAATTTAACAAATTTAACCAATTTAACCAATTTAACCAATTTAACCAATTTAACCAATTTAACCAATTTAACCAATTTAACCAATTTCTGGAAAGTTGCATGTAGATAATTTTTCGAAAAATAAGGCCATAAAGAAGTTTCACTTCTTACCTGTGTACACTAGTACACGCACAACTTTTTTTTATGTTCTGTGATTCAAACAGTCGTTTTTCCTCAATATTGATAACAGAACAGGTAGACATTTGAAGTGTTCACAGAATATTTAATTGAGTTGTATTGTGTATTTACTTTACTTTGTGTTTCTGGGTTGAATCGGCCATAAGTCAGTGCCAGTTCCAATAGATACGAGTATTAGGGGTTAAAGTATGAAATTGCCGTTTTGTATGAACGAAATCGAGAAAAGTCATTTTTCCATACTAGCAATTTTTTAGTTTTTTTAAAAACGCCTGAACCGTTTTCGATGCAATTAAAGGTGAAAGTTAGATGGTTATAAAGCTACGCATTATAGTATTTAAATTTCTAAAAATCAAAGTATATAATACAAATATACTTAATTGAAGCAAGAAGGTCAGCTGACACATTGTAAGGGGTCTTTTCAACGACTTCCTTTGAAGTAATAGGCACTATTATTGCATTTTTTTTTAGTCAAAAGTTACTTTATTTAGTTCTTGATACAATACAAAAAGAATTACGCAATAATACGACTATATTTAAGAGCTATAATAAAAATAAAAAGTGGGAAAATAATCGGCAATTTCATACTTTAATCCCTATTATTATAGGTACCAGTAGAATAAATCAGTCCACAGCTGGACAATTTATTAATTTAATTTAGTTAAGGCACGGAACCCTCCGAACGCGAGTCCGACTAGCACTTGACCAGTTTTTATTGTACTGGCAACAGCACGCCAATTTACCACAAAACGTCAAATGTTCTCAATTTATAGATATCTACTAGTTGTATTACAGTATAATCGATATAAATATAAAGGGTGTAAAAAATCATAACGCAGATCCGAAAACCACGTATTGTCCCTATCACTAGGATCATTTTTTTCTTAAAGACCATACCTGGGAAACAGCTGGTCCCGAAGATATCGAGGGTCAAAGTCACAATTTTGTTTTCCATTTTATTACAAACTCTGTTGCCAAAGGTCACTTAAAAACTTTTCTTCTTACAAACATCGTGTTTTTTTTATTATTTCGTTCATAAAAGGGCTTTTTTAAATACAATACGCAATGTACGGCTCAGCGCGGACGAATTTTGAACTTAGCAGCCATCTCCAGCGAAGCGGTCCACGCTCCGGCTGCTATACATTGTGCGCTATGTATTTTAATATTCTTTAGTCCCAAAAATAAAAATCATTTCCCAGCTATAATATTTTGTAACATGACTTGGTTTGCTTTACAGATTGCGTAGCTTCAGGGTCTGCGTTTAGTTTTTTTACACCCTGTATATTGTTTGACTTAAAGTTGAAAATCAATTCAATGACCTTTAAGTTTTTGGGTAGGTTGCCTGCGGCAGGCGTTGTACAGTTTTCTCAATTAATATAGAACTCTACTTGTTGGACTTAAAGTTGAAAATCAATTCAAGGACCTTTAACTTTTTGGGTAGGTTGACCCGCCGCTGTCTGTACATTAACGTCATTGCTGTTTTACAGTATTTCTTCGGCCCCCAAAGAAAGAATCTAACTAAAAAAAAATATACTTAGGTCAGTTCTACAATCGGAACATGCTACTTAGCTGTTTTATTATGGACCTTACTGTGTTATAATTTAAGTTTGAGATCAAACATACATTCGGGTTTGATTCCTATAGGCAATGAAGTAGGATCAAAATATTTAAAATAAGTAAATAATACTCGTAAGTATAATCTTATTTGTTGTAATGCAAAAAGTTTAAAAGTAGGTACTTAGGTAGATACTACATGTTATTTTCATCTCTGACTGAGTTATTATTCAATGTTTCTATCGGTTTCAATGCGATATACTATCTAGCGTGGAATTCGTTATCAGTATGAAGGACAGTCATCAATATTATTCGCAGAATTGTTTGATCCTTTTCAAGTTGTTGTTTATAGATAGATTTGTCTTTTTTTTGACCCGAAAATAACCATGAAATTAAAGTAGCGAAGGTACCACGAATACCCTGGACTACCTACCCAGGACAGGTCCCGGGGCCCTTGGGCAAAATACAGGCTACCACACAACTACACCAACGTTCATCTACATTTTGACGACCATTTGGACCGGTGGTAGTAAACGCTGCTTCTAAGCCATGGGTCGCGGGCTCAATCCCCGCACAGTACAAGTATTGGTGTCCATGAACATGTCTGTTTGTACTGGTCTGGGTGTTTTCTATGTATTATAAGTATATATTTACAAAATAAAGTATATAAGTAAGTTTATCGGTTGCAAAGACCCTAACGTCAAGTTACTTAATAATAGCTTAATGCCCAGTGTGGCATGTCTCTTATAAAAATATTATATTATAAATAATTATTGTTATAATATTATTTACTTGCCATGTGATTTACTTTTTTTCATAGAACATCGTATGTGTACTTATTCCCTTAAAATAAGAAATGCTTTTTAACAAGTATAAATAACATTATTCCCCAGAACCACCTAAAACTGTGCGGCAGTATCCTGGAGCAGTGCCCTCTCCGCTGCGGCGCCTGGATACAGAGGAAGCACAAGGAAACACATGCAAAAGACTGCCCGCAGTCCAGCAAGGTACGACAACTAACTGTATTCATGTCAAGCAATAGCTAATCAATACACATCATCATTACCCCTAAGGCTGACCCCACATTAGGCGTGGGCATTCCTGCAGCGTGTTAACCAGCGTGCGTCGTGTCTACGGCGTGTGAACGCCGCGCGCACGCTGGCCACGATCTATGTATAAGTGACCGGCCGCCCGCAATTGCTTGTCAGTCGCAAAGGTGGACAGTGTTGTGCACATAAGCGTGAAAATGGAGTCTGATTTAGGGAGAGAATCCATGTTTATTACTCTCTCACTCAATCACTGTCCACCTTGTGACTGACTGAAGCAATTGCGGGCGGCGTAGGTGGCGGATGTGGGGGCAGCGAGGGGCCGGTCGCTCATAGATCGCGGCGTGCGGCCAGCGTGCGCGCAGCGTTCACGCTGTAGACACGCCGCACGCTGGTAACTGGTAAAACATAGCGCGCACACGGTGAACGCGTCGGGAGCACGCTGCTGGAACGCGCACGCCCAATGTGGGGTCAGACTTTTGATCTCCACAACGTGCAACGATTGGTCCCATACACCACCCGCATCCGGCTTCCCTCAATCTTCGCCAGACCGTCAGCATACCTGGTGGGCTCTACCCAAAGATCGTCTGGTCCTCGGTCGCCATTCCAGAACCGAATCAAACAACGGCCATCGGTTCTTCTTACTGTGTCCCGCCAACTGCCACTTCAGCTGCGCAATTCTTCGAGCGATTTCGGTTGTCTTAGTTCAAAAATTACAAGGAAATATAGGTAGACACCTACTCTATAATGCCACACCAAACAAATTAAATAAGACAAGCGACACTTATCATTAGAAGATGTCTTCCAGAAACCTTCAGGTCGAGGACAGTTTGATTATAGTTAAGGTATTGGTCTCTTAAGATTTGAAGAGTCAATAAATTATCTTGCATATTTTTTCTACACAAAGAATTGCATTGCATTTTCAATTTATAACACCATCATCTTCATAATTAGCAGAAATCAGCCTACTGCCGTTCACAGGTTTCTCTAAAAGGAGAAAAGGAGATGTCCCAAAATAGGCCCAGATATAGTACACTATTTTCAAAATTCAAGAAAAAAATACTGTTTCTGGAAAAAATACAGATAAATTTATCTATCGTAAAATTTAGTGGTTCAAAAATAAATAAGATCGAATAATTTATCAAACTCCATTAGGCATTTCAATATGGCGTCAATCTAAAAAAACTTTAAATGTCAGTAGTTGTCAGATACCCCCTTGTTACTTTGGCATAATCATCCACTTCAAGTTTTTGTTCTGCTTGTCGCGTTTTAAATGTAGTTCACGTAGTTCATTATAACGACCTCTTTTTCGTTTTCTGGATTTGGTATTAATCGACACATTACTTTCATAATGTTTGTTGTTACTACAGCAAGCGATGGCACTGGACTCCTTTTGCGCGATTTTGTAACTGCCAAAACTGACAGACGTCATCAAAATGTCATTTTCCGCCATGATGGTTTCGTTGTTTTGTATTGCTATTTTCTTACTTATCTCTTTATTTGAACCACTTAACGAAGCAATTTTAAAAGAATTGGATAATAACAAAATCTTGTAGGTTTATTGGTCTATCTTTTGGTAGGGTGTACAGGTTCTGGGCCTGGCCTCCATACAATATGGGACATCTCCTTTGCCATAATCGCTACGCTCAACAAAATGGCGATCTGGTTTAACCAATGGTGGAAACAAGACAATTCGTTGCTAATTTCTAGTAGGTACTACTCGCTTCTCGTTGCATGTTACATTACTATGTTTGCTTTATTAGTCTACAAAGGTCGAGGAAATTTAAGAGTACGTAAGATTGAAGACCAAATACACATTGAGGGTTGAACTTTTGGAATCTCGACACAACACGAATTTCAATTCGTTTGTGGATAGGGTTCCGACAGGATAGCTGTCGACCTTCATGCAGGCAGAATTTTGGACGAAGGGTGTTGTGTATCGTTGGTTTCGTGGACGGTTACCTGACACCAAGTTTCGTAACACAACGCCGTGAAAATTGTGTGTTTTTAGTGTAATTTATCTTGTTATAAGTATCGTATGTATGTTAGTCTGTAAGGTATTTATTTTATGGGCCTGTATTTTTTACTCTGTTGCCTAAAATAAATGATAAATAATAAGGCACTTGTCCCACCGCCGGGGAAAAGTGCCTAATGCATGCAGATGACCAACGCCATGATTTGTATTGCCTAACAGTCTAGAACATCCACCTCGCCTACACACGCCAGACAATCAGAACCTGTGCCTCCGCCACCAGTCTCGAACCACACCTGGTCTCCAAGACCGACGCCTCTGGACGACTGCTTAACTTATCTAGAAAAGGAAGTCGCTAACATTAAGTAAGTAATCTAAGTGTGAGCATACAACCATAAATCATGCAATATACTAGCCGAACCCATGTCAGACAAGGCTATGCTATAGCATTGTGTAGACTTTATTCGATAAATATGTAGATTAAGTTTAATATGTAAAGTAATAATAAAACTGTAAAGTATGGCTAATACGGAGCGACACGTAGCCAGTTTTGACAAAGCTCCTTAAATGGAAAAAATATACATCAATCAGTTTTTAAACTTTTCTATGGTTACTGACTTACTAGGACTTCAAATGTTCACTGTACTACATACAGTAACTGTACTGTACGATATCCATTACTAGACCTTACAATCCAAAAGTAACTCTGTCTATCCGTCTATCTATCTTTCACGCAGAAATTACGGAACCGATTTTGATTTAATTAGTTACAAAGTAAGACTGAACCCTGAGATCTAACCTGAGCCTATCACTGGGCATCCCACTACTGGACACAGATGGAAACAACCCAGCAGTGGTGTACCGGCGATGCCAATGGGATATATTATGTGATAGAGCGGTAGTTCACGGAGTCAGAGCCGCGCGCGAAAGCTTGTAATATTAAAAATGCGAAAGTTTCTATCTGTCTGTCTGTATATTATGCTTAGCCTATAAGGCTATGAGGAGACAGACTATTTTGTATCCCATTGCCGCGTGATATAACCTCTACGTCCATCCGCGGGCGAAAATCTAGTATAAAAAAAACGATAAAAAAACTGTAGCTCGACTACAAATGCAATGATTAAAAAGTCAGCCTGTATATTTGTTGTATTGTTTAAACATTTATACTCAGAATTTTGTCTTCTTTCATTTGATGCCCCACTCGTTAATGACTGCAAACTGTCTCGTTTCTAAGTACCCCAATATACATACATACACTCACGCCTTTTTCCCGGAGGGGTAGGCAGAGACCACATCTTTCCACTTGCTACGATCCTTACAGACTACTTTCTCTTGACCTGACCTTTCTTTAGAACTTCCCCGATTTGATCAAGATAAGTTCGTCGAGGCCTTCCCCTTCCAACATTTCCATTCATACTCGCCATATATAATATATTTTTAGTCAACCTGCTTTCATTCATCCTCTCAACATGTCCAAACCATTAAAGCATTCCTTTTTCAATACTGGTCACTACATCCTCTTTTACACCACATCGATCCCTTATCACACTATTTTTAATCCTGTCACTCAGATTGACTCCAATCATACTTCTTAAAGCTCTCATTTCTACTGCATTTACTCTGCTTTCATGTTTTCTCTGCCACACCCTGTCGTATCATTCACCATGTAGCTTTTTTCTTTAACAAAGGTAGCCTATAGTTACTCGGAAATCGATTGATACCTCATTCACCAGAATTCGCTCCGTAGTTTAGCCGCAAATGTGGAACCCACAAATACCTACATACAAAGTGTTCGTTTTGATATCCCATAACTCTAAGGTTATGTTCTATAGGTAAAAATAATATAAAACGCCCTAGAACTTGTGGTTCAAAAATCAATAGTTTCGCATATAACATCAACTTTAGTTAAATTTGTTAAGAAAATGTAACCAGTATGTATGTACTTACACTAAAGTGTAGTAGTAAAGTATCGGGAGAACGTGACTTGTAAAAAACATTGACGTGTGTGGCTGTTTCATTGATAAGTAAGTACGAGTAAATCGTTTGCATTCAAAAGTTCATTCAAACCATTTAAGGGTGTTTTACATTCGTGACTTATTAGAATTATTTTGTATGAAAAAATTAAACAAAAAAATTAATAATTGAAATATAATTCATATGCAATTTGATTCTTTACCATGGTCTGTTTAGTATCCTAGAGTTATGGGATATAATAAAATCGGCCAAGTGCGAGTCGGACTCGCGCACGAAGGGTTCCGTTCCAAAAAGGCCAAACAAACGAGTTTGTTGTATGGGAGAGCCCCTCTTAAATATTTATTTTATTTTGTTTTTAGTATTTGTTGTTATTGCGGTAATGAAAATACATAATTTGTGAAAATTTCAACCGTCTAGCTATCGCGGCTCTTGAGATACAGCCTGGTGACAGAGCGACGGACAGACGGACAGACGGACAGACGGACAGACGGACAGACGGACAGACAGCGAAGTCTTAGTAATAGGGTCCCGTTTTTCCCCATTGGGTACGGAACCCTAAAAAGGAACACGTTGTATACATACACTGCTGAAATTACTCTTCCTGTTGGCTTGCTATAGTCGGGTAAAAAATAATACAAATACACTCCTCATCTTCCAGACTAGTCCTCACAGACGAGTCCGGGCGCCGTGACGTGCAGTCCTCAGAAATAGACACATTACGGTCCAAGCTAGTTCTGGTTGAGGAGAAGAGTCGGCACTTCCTGTCTACCCTGGTGTCCTTGAGGGCAGCCGTAGATGATGAAGCAGAACGATCCGCGAACTGGGCGGCGCAGTTTAAACACGACTTGGCCAATGTGCAATTGGCTTTACAGGTAATATAACTGATAGTTATGCCAACTATTGAATCGTCAAAGGACATTTTAGTATCAAAAATGTTTTAGCATCTTACGTCCGAGGTCACTTAAGTGACCACTTGGGTCTCTAGTGGCACTGATTCATGGTGACTTAGCAGCAGTAGCTTTGCTTGTAGGTACGATATTAGGATAACATTACTGTTTTACCTACTTCTTTTAAAATGTAGGTCCCAAAAAGTTGAAAAATAAAAGGCATTACACTTAGAAACCTAATATCGTTTTCCGAAATCTATGGCTTGTTTTGGAGCTGTCCTGATTAAACAATCGCTTGCCTAGTGCCTGATGGTATCCAAAGAAGATAAAACTTGAACCATAATAATCCTAATACGTATGTTTTAGCTTCTTAATGTTGATCGAGTAATTCATAAAGGTTAACTAATGATTGAAAAATATCAATTATTACACGACTTCCGTGGTAGCGTGGCGTAGGTGCACACTGGTTTTCAAGGTCTCGCTTTGCCCAAAGGTCCCAGTTTTATTCCCAGACGGGAAAAAGTAAAAAAACTGCTTTTTTAAATTTTCTGTTAGGTGCCTTCGTTGTTTCGGATTCCCACAATACGAGTGTTTATAATATACGAGTAGTTACTCACTTTGGGATCAGGAACAATGTATGTGATGTTGTCCACATTTTTTAATTGGAAATCCTTTGCTGCACAAACGTCAGGGAACGTCACTTTGCCCTGTAGTTAGATATTTATAGGCCGTAACTTTTTTTATAAATTCCAGGAGTTGCAAGGGCAGCAGCTGTCGACCGTGATGCGACTGGAGAGCGCCGTCAGCAGCCTGGTGCACGAGCAGCACGAGAGGGAGCTGCTGGAGCAAGCGCTAACACAACATGACAACAAGATCCGAGCCGTCAATAACCTTGGTAAGTGGTTAGACGGCGTTAGTAGGAAAAAAAGCTTTTTTTATGGAATGTATTATTCAATGGTATGGAAATGTCGCAGTATTTTTTTTGATAAATATCGGGCTAGCTCTTGACTACATACTTAACTCTACGGTTAAGAAGAAGCCTAAGATGAAGCGAGCTTACCCAGAAAGTGTTCTCCCACACACCAGCGGAACACAGAAAAACTGTTTGGCGCTGGACTCCGGCAGGAGGGTGGTAGCATCCAGGCGGCCTCTTACGAAGCCTACCACCGCAGAGGGATCTATAAGCCGCTCATCATTGGTTGGAAAACCAAAGATGCCGTTGCCCAGGGTGGACCACTAGGAGGTAGAACCCACCACCCCAATGATGATATGGACATCTCTCATGAATCCCATTGGATGACAATGAATAGGGAAAATTGAGACCAGCAGCGCAAAAAATGGACTAACACTACAACCTTTATGCTGCACAATCTTCAGGAAGTGAACAATATTACTAAGATTCTTTTGTTCAGTCGTTTTTACGTGAATAAAAAAACATCCATTCAAACTAGTACAGGCGAAACTTTGAAATCCGGTGTGGGTATATAAGATTGATTACCTACTATCATCACGGAGGGGGCCAAATGCATTCAGGAAAAAAATAGAAGGATGGTGAGAATTGTTAATATACCTACATCCTAACTTCAACACAGTTTAAATTTAGCTAGCATAAACAACCTGGAGATCACTTACCTACTTGCAGCGGCTTCGTTATCCAGTTTTCTTGCTTTCTGATTTGAATCGTCTTCGACCCGTGTGCCTTTCCTATAGGTATTTGTTTTGTTACAAGGATTGTCGTGAAACTGATGGAATTTTATAATGCGGCACTTAAATATTAATGGATTTTTTCAAATTTATAGATAAAAGACACAGCAAACACACGACAGTAAAACTTACTTGCTCAGTGGTAAAACGTAGTGATTACTTGCTCAGTGGACAGCAGAAGCTGGAAGGCAATGACAACGACAATACTTAACCCAATGATATTTAAAATATCATTGACTTAACCTCTGTTCATTTGTTTTTACGACAGTTTGAATTTTGATTGCGCGTCAATTTAAATGTTTAATAGATTCAAAATGGCCTGTATCACATTCGAATTCATTTGATAGTTTTTACTCGTGAAATAATGAATCGTAATGAGATATTTTATACATAGGTACTACTTATTATTTATTTCAAAACATTGTCTTTGACTAATTAAGCTCTCCAATTGCATTTCTAAACTGCTCGCAGAGGAGGTCATCGCATACATCAAGACGACGGTGGAAGAGGAGCGCGAGAGGAACGCCGAGAGCAGAGCGGCGCTGGAGGCCGAGCTGATGGAAGCCCGCAGGTCCTCGCAGCAGCTGGCACAGCTGTCGGCTGTCAGGATGCAGCTGCAGAACGCTGCTGCGGAACCTGTGAGTGTGCTGTACAGTAGATTTCCTATTGCATATGCGTACTTTTCTTTTATGAGTGACCAAGAATAACTTTTGAGGAGGTAGACGGACTTCTTTCTTTTTTGTTAGGTACACATTCATCAAAGTTAGCCAGATTTAAATTTAAAACATAAAACGCTCGAAAAGGTACCTAGTAATAAAATACTTTTTTAAATAATTTAAAATTTGATTAAAATATTACTAACGAAAAGCGTGGAATGCCTCCCATTTTCGGTCGGTGCTAACGCCTAACTTAGGTACTTTGCAATTTGGTAAATTTTATAGTGAAGAGATGATGACGCTGCTGCTTCTTCTGACAGTATTCTTTTTAGCAACACCCATAAGAAGAGAAGCGGTGGTGCTTACCACCTTATCTTCTAATTAACGAAAAACGGTTAAGTACCTACCTACTTAGTCTATATGCTGTAGAAGGAGGAGCGAGAGGTATACCAGCGAAACCTCTCTATAAAGTAAAGTAACAGCCTATAATCATCCCACTGCAGGGAAAAGGCCTCCATCATTGAATTCAAGTTACAACTGCATTGATGGGAACTGTCATAATCACCACGCTTGCCAAATGCGGGTTTTTGATCACAAACCCGAGCAACGTTCGAAAATTCGAAACTTTTTGCTGCCCGACCCGGGGATCGAACCTGGGACCCCGAGATCTTGGCTCGGTATTTAAATCACTAGGCCAACGGGTTTTCTCTCTATAACCTGTTGAAAAACCTTGGCTTGGCCAGAACTGCAGTGAGTTCTATAGGTACTAGAACGAGTATCTAAAGCTGCATAAGCAGGTTCGTACCAGAGAGAAACATGAGTATAGTGAAGGTGAGTGATGATGGAAGTCGATTTTAAACCCCTTAAACCTACACCCGTGTCACAAGTCCCGGGATCTACTCGGAGTTTCTCTTTCTGACACACGATGGTCCCGGCAACCGTACGGTGAATCCATGGAACGCTAAGAAGTTTGTCTCTTAATATCACACTTATTATTTTCAGACAATAGACCGTCTCTCAATCTTAGAAGTGGCGACGGCAGACGCGCGCGCTGAAGCGGCAGACCACGCCAGCCGTATGGACATCATATCGCGGGATCTGCGGGCGTTAACCAAGTCTTACCATAAAATTAGGACCGAACTAGCCGACTTTCAGTCGAGGGTCAACTTCGACAATAACGAGGCAGGCAGTGAAAATGGTTAGTGATTGAAGGAAGAATTTCTTAAGCGTATTTTAATGTCTTTAGCCTATTACATAAGACGCAGAACTAAAAAAAAACATTTACATGTACTTGGGAACTGATATATTACTTGCGTGCATATTCTGTGTTAATGGAATCAGAAATGAGGGAATCCGTAGGAGAACTTAGATAACAGATATTACACATATCACTCAAAAAATTGTAGGAAGAACCGAATGCCGTTGGAGTGGAATTGTTCTGGAATGGCGACCGCGCACCAGACGACGATCTGTGGGTAGCCCCACTAGGTGAACGATCTGGTGAAAGTAGCTGGATGCGGATGGTGCTAGACCGATGGTTCAATAAATCAATCAAATCATTGTTGTGAAAGTCCTGAGGGGAGGTCCTACGTCCAGCAGTGGGCATCGTTTCGCTGATATCGTGATGATGACAGGGTCGATCGTTTGTTGTGGATTACTTCTACAAAACCGTTAGACTATGATAGCCACACGGAATACTGAACGTGCTCATGAAGTATCAGTTTATAAACTTGAAAAATTATGTCTCAGGCGGGACTCGAACCCGCATCTCCTCGGGTTCGAGTCCCGCCTGAGACATAATTTTTTAAGTTTATATACTGATATTATAATTGCAATTAAGTTGCTAAAATATCAAATAAAGTATGCTCATTAAGTGTTTCCATAAGTAAGTATTAGTAATGATGGTAACAGCAATAAAGGGAGAGTAACCGCACTGGAGCCAATATAGTACCACAAAGGGTAGAGTTCACCAACAGACGGTTAAAATTTAAACAGCGTTTAAAATATTATTTGACATATTTTGTATGGGAATTGTGTCAAACTAATCGTCAATCTATGTTCACTGGCTGTTTAAGAATTGGTGAACTCGGGTCTAAAAGGTTTTCCATTTTTGTTTCAGGCCACTTAATATGGAGAATAGACAACTTCACAGGGCGAATGAAGGAAGCAAAGGACAGCGATACGGTCCTCAGCAGTCCTCTCTTCCGAACCAGTAAATATGGATACACTATGAAGGTAAGCACACAAACTTATATTCATCTAAAAAATAAAACTCATTTTAGCAATAATAAATAAATAATAATAAATAATAAATATTTAAGACATGCCTCACTGGGCCACACAGAGCCATCTAGTCCCAAATTAAGCTACTATTAAGTACCCTGTCGTATGGCGTACTAGACAACCGATAAACTTACTTATTTATATACTTTATTTTTTTGTAAATACATACTTATAATACATAGAAAACACCCAGACCAGTACAAACAGACATGTTCATGCACACAAATATTTGTACTGTGCGGGGATCGAACCCGCGACCCATGGCTCAGAAGCAGCGTTTACTAACGCTGATCCAAATGGTCGTCAAATCGTCAATCGTCAAGCAATAAACTGGTAAAAACGTAATACCAAATTTGAAACGAAGCTCGTCTCATAAATCTTTCTTCTATATACCTATGTATCTATATATATACATATATAAAGAAGAAATATCTATATAAAAAAACAATTGCTGTTCGTTAGTCTCACTAAAACTTGAGAACGGCTGGGCCGGTTTAGCTGATTTTAGTTTTCAAATGCTTGCCGTAGTACAGGGAAGGTTTAAACGGTGAGAAAATATGAAAAAATTGCGAGAAAGATACTAAAATCGTTTATCTCATATTCCTATATAAAATGTTCCACATCCAAATTTTCAGCCATTTTAGCGAAGGGACAGTTTTAATGTTGTTAGGATAGGTGATACAAAGTACGCCGGGTCATCTAGTCGTTTATTAAATTGTCAAGTTTCGGGGTTAATTTAAAAAACATATACATTCACACGTATACAACCACACAATCACACACACACACACACACACACACACACACACATTCACGCACTACCATCGAAATTTTAAGTTTCACCAGTATTGAGTGTAATGAAACACTGCGACGGTAAATCTATTTATCTGCTCTTAACAACATGTCCTATAATGTGCAATATTACAACGTATTCCTTTTGATATCCTATAACTCTAAGGTAAAAATAATATAACACTAGAACATGTGATTCAAAAATAAATAGTTTCGAATATAACATCAATTTTAGTTAAATTCGTTAAAAAATGTAACCAGTGTGGCGAATCCTTAGTTTTGCGAGACGTTGGCGAACTTACACTAAAGTGTAGTAGTAAAGTAGCGGGAGAGCGTAACTTGTAAAAAACATTGACGTGTGTGGGTGTTTCATTGATAAGTAGGTACGAGTAAATCGTTTTCATTCAAAAGTTCATTCATTACAAGTTAAGGGTGTTTTACATAAACAGTCGTGACTTTTTAGTATTATTTTGTATGAAAAAATTAAACAAATAAAAATAATAATTGAAATATAATTTATATGCAATTTGATTCTTTACCATGGTCTGTTTAATACCCTAGAGTTATGGGATATCAAAAGGAACACGTTGTATAATTAGTTCTACATTTTATCGAAAAAGAGGCGATTTGTAATTTGTTCTATTTTTGTTTTCTTCAAAAACTGCCTAAAATGTCATGGTTAGCCAGCGAGTTCCTTGTTACGAGCTTTAAAAATACAAAACTAATTATGTCGGTTAGTTCTATATCAGACCAAATTATGTATGCACTTTGATTTAATTAAAAAACCATGATGTCATTACCAATATATTAGTTCGAAAAGAAGTCTATAATCGGCGATGTTTTTCTAAACTTCGTAATAGACTGAGAATATAAATCTGTGTTTGAAATCTTCAGCAAGTTTTACAAAGAACATAATTTATTTTTACCAAGCTTTAATTAGCTTGGGTTGTATCTATGTATGAATGTATGTATGTAATGGAATATTTGAGCTTATTTTTTACCAATTTCTAGAAGTTTGATTAATTTGAAACTTTGCACACGTATCAAGGACCGATGACAATGCAATAATTTAATAACAGTTTCCCAGTTTTCCTCTGTAAGAGGGAGTAAAAGAGATAGAGCTAGCGCGCGATCTGTATCAATTACGATTCCTGCATAGCTTTGGACTTACAGTCGATAAAGAAGGAATCAAATCTTATAAACTAAACTAAAATGTAAAAAAATAAATTATAGTTTAAAAAACTAAAAAACCACGCTTTTAAAACAGATTGAACTAAAAAATTAAAAATGAAAATGTAGTTATCAATTGATAAATTCATATTATTGTTCAAAAAGCGTGGGGGTCTTGATTAAGATTGTTGTAAATCATCATCATCATCAGCCTATGGCAGTCCACTGCTGGACATAGGCCTCTCCAATTGCACGCCACTTAGGTCGATCCTCGGCTTCTCGCATCCAGCTCCTGCCAGCCATCATCACTCCACCTTTTTTTTTTTTTTGGTCTCCCGGGGGGAAATGCTTTGCGCATACCCGTCACTTTGGGGGAAGGACGGGTTATGTGGGACTCTCCCACCGCCAACCCTTCTCGTACAAAGAAGGGCCCGGTAGGCATACCCACTAAAATAACCCCCGGGGTGCACCCCTGCACGAAACCGCCGTTCCTGGGTCCGGGCTGGCCGAAGCAATCTCCGGACCCTGGCGGTGCGCCCCAGCCTTACGCCAGGGCTTCCTCCACGCCTAGGGAGGGGCAGTCCGGTGCACGTGGATCGCCCCCCAGACGAGTCAGGTCGTTCGGTGTGACCCGGGTCCCTCGACCCGTGCCACTGACCTGCTTAAGGGGGGGAGAGGAGATGTGCATACCTCCTCCTCCTAACCCCCCTTCGCCTGCGTCTGACCGGGTCCGCAAGGGCATTGTCCTCGCGTGCCCGCTCAGCGGCCTCCTTCGCTGAGATGATTTCCTCAGCGAAGGTGGCCACCGCCTCCCACTTCCTCTGGCTACCGAGCATTGCCTTGACTACCCTTGGCAGCCTGAGATTGGGTCCCACAACCGCCCGGAGGGCGAGGCACTGATCCGACCATGCGGTGCACATCTCAAACGTATGCTCCGCCGTATCATCGTCAGCACCGCACTCGTGGCACCGGGGCGTTGGCTCCCTCCGGGCGACGTGGTGCAGGTAGTGACCAAAACAGCTGTGTCCGGTCAAGACCTGCACCAACCGGAAAGTCAGGGTGCCATGCCTCCGGTCCACCCACTCACCCAGAACCGGACGGATAGCCTCTATAGTTCGGAGGCCAAACTCCGGCTCTGCGAGAGCGGACCTCCATCCCGCCATGAGGTCGTCGCGTGCTCGTTGACGCAGCCTTCTTTTTTCTTCAATGGGCGACTCTCCCTCTTGTTCCCGCAACCCCTCCCTTGCCTGGAAAATAGTGCTGAGGGCGTGGGCCTCTAGATCCCAGGGTGGGGACCCCGCTAGCAGGCAGGCCGCCCCGAAAGATACAGTCCGGTAGCCACGTATAGCCCTCACTGCTATCACCCGCTGCGGTTGTCGCAGCAGGCGGATATTGTCTGCGGTGAGGGCATCCGCCCAAACGGGTGCTCCGTAGAGGGCCATGCTGCGTACGACACCCCCATACAATTTTCGGACCGAGGAGTCCGGGCCACCCAGATTGGGGAGTAGCCTCCCGAGAGCTGCCGCCGCCTTAACAAGTCTCGGGCCCAGGGACTGGAAGTGGGCCCGAAACCCCCACCTTCCGTCTAGCAGGAGCCCCAAATATTTGATTTGGGGCCTTACCGCTATTCGGACGCCCTCCACCGTGATAGAAGTCCCAGGAGGAGGGCCTCTGCGTGGCCCATGGAAAAGTAGCGCCTCTGTTTTTTCCAGGGCCACCCTCAGTCCGAGAAGACGAATGCGCTTAACAACCAGCGCAGCGCTAATCTCTGCCAGCCTTGCCGTCTCCTCGTAGGATACCCCTTTGGCCACGACTAGGGTGTCGTCTGCATAGCAGATGACAGCTGTCCGCGGTAGGATTTCACCGCGAAGCACCCAGTCGTAGCCGATATTCCATAGCAGGGGCCCCAAAACGGACCCCTGAGGGACACCACAATCGACAGGATGGCGAACGATGCCACCCTGGGGACCAACATAAAGTATCTCTCTTTCCGAGAGATACTCTTCTATCAGCCTCCCTAGATAAGAAGGCACCCGGTGAAACCGTAGTGCCTCCTTTATAGTCGCAAAGGGGAGGCTGTTGAAGGCGTTGGCTATGTCTAGACTAACCGCCAGCGCCCTCTCTCCCCGAGCCACCGCCTCTTTTGTGAGCGTCTTCAGGGACTGAAGCGCATCCAGTGTAGAACGCCCAGCCCTGAAGCCGTATTGGACCGGTGACAAGTCCGGTCCATGCTCTTCCAGATACTTAATGAGGCGGGTTGCAATTATGCGCTCAAAAAGCTTGCCCACCTCATTGAGGAGCACGATCGGTCTATAGGCTGACGGCGACTCAGGATCTCGCCCCTCCTTGCGAAGGAGGCAGAGTCGTCCTTTCCTCCAAGGCCTCGGGAACTGTCCTTCCCTAAGGTACAGGTCAACCAGCTCCCGAAGCTCGCCCCCCAGGTGCTTTAGCGCCAGGGCCAGTACCGTGCCCGGCACTCCATCGGGCCCAGGAGCTCGTCGCCTGCCGTGCAGTCGATCCACTGCGAGCTCCCACTCAGAGTCCGTCACCGGGGGAGCTTCTATTTCCGGCAGTCTCCTAGATGGGGGGCACATATCTGGAATGGCCTCTACCGATGGTTCAGGGAACAAGCAGCCAACTACCCTCTCCAATAGCTCCAGTTGAAGAGTCTCAGTCAATGGGGGCGCTGCGGAGCGGAGTTTGTTCCGTGCCGCACGGTAGGGGCGCCCCCAGGGGTCCTGATTGAGGTCCTTTAACATTTCTTCTCGGGTCCTGCTTTTCGCCTCACTAATGGCGATCTGCAAAGCTTTTTGATTGACGCGAAATGCAGCAGACAGGCGCTCCTCCTCGGCCGGCTCCCGGGTTTGTCGCCGGCGGTAGTGGCCTAGGGCCCTTCTTGCCCTCTGACAGGAGGCCCGGAGGTCTGCAATTTCCTCCGACCACCAATATACGGCTTGTCGTGAAGGACGGTCATCACTCCACCTGGCCTGAGGGCGTCCTACACTACGTTTGCCGAGACGCGGTCTCCACTCAAAAACTCGTTTACCCCATTGGTTGTCGGTTCTGCGGCTAATATGGCAGTGGGCTTGTTGTAAATATTTTATGAATAATTGACTATATCTGTGGATATCATAACAAGCCCCCCACGCTTTTTGTACAATAATATGAATTTTTCAATTGATTACTACAGTTTTATTTTTAATTTTTTAGTTCAATCTGTTTTAAAACCGTGGTTTTTTAGTTTTTTAAACTATAATTTTATTTACCATTATTTATATCCTACTAATATTATAAACCGCCTTCCATGTGCTTGCATCAGCGCTGAAATATTTAAAACTCATAAAAATGTACATAGCAAAAACCCCATACCAACTATTTCTTGTTAGTTATAAAATAAATAAATAAATAAAATGTGGACAACATCACATACATTGTTCTGATCCCAATTTGAATAACTATTTTAAGCATTCGTATTTTGGAAACCTGAAACAACGAAGGTACCACAAACACCCAGACCCGAGAAAATGTAGAAAAACACTTTTTTATCTACATTGACCCGTCCGGGAATCGAACCCGGGACCTCGGAGCAGGCGACACCTTGAAAACCGGTGTGTACGCCACTCCGCCACGGAGGTCATCATAGTTAATGAAAGTTTAAATCAGTATAAAAAAAATCTAGCAAATATTATGTACCTACTTACCTACTCGCTTGAAACTCAGTATAAAACATCACCAACTTAGTTTTTAATTTAGATTGAGCCCTAGTCCTTTAAGTTCAAATCTTCATCATCATCTCAGCCAGTTGCCGCCCACTGCTGGACATAGGCCTCCCCCAAGGATCTCCACAACGATTGGTCCCGTGCCACCCGCATCTTCACCAGACCTCAGTCCACTTGGTGTGGGGCCTACCCACAGATTGTCGTCCGGTGCGCGGTCGCCATTCCAGAACCTTCCTGCCCCAACGGCCATCGGTTCTTCGTAGGTACTATGTGTCCCGCCCACTGCCACTCCAGCTTCGCAATTTTTCGAGCGATGTCAGTTATCTTAGTTCTCCTACGGATTTCCTCATATCTGATTCTATCACGTAGGGAAATACTAAGCATTGCTCTATCCATTGCCCGCTGTGCGACCCTGACGCTTTTTATGAAAGAAAGAAACAAAGAAAGAAACATTTATCTGACACACATTTGATAAACAATTACACAGACAGAACATTATAAATAAAAAAGGTGTCAAAAAGGACTCCCGCTCAGCATATATCGTGGCAGCTTAAAGCGTTATGATGAGACCATTTCTTCCTCAGGCCGAGGTAAACCTGAACGGTATCGGCAAGTGGAAGGGTCGGCACATCACGTGCACCGTGCGGCTGGTGGGCGGCCCCTACGACTCGCTGCTGGAGTGGCCCTGCGACCTCGGCGTCAACATCGTGCTGAAAGACCAGCCCGCTAATAGGAGACAGGTGATAAACATTAAGTTACTTTATCGTCCCTTCAAAGACGTTAGGATAATACTTGCTGTACATTGATATGATGAAATTTTTGAATGAGTTACGGGAAAAAATGCTAAAGTTGTACGAGTACCACCAAACCGATTCGTTGCTCTAAATAATTGTCAAACTTTAATGTTGGCGTTTTTGCTGACTTACATACGGCATACTCATGCACATATTTCTTCTTTAACAACAAATTTTACGCACACGCACAGACAATCTATTATTATACACAAATTTAAGGAAACCTTATTTCTGCCACACAGATATAATCTGGCATAGAAATCGGGGACTAATTTAATGTTTTGTATGCATTTCTGTCGAATATTTTTATTATAAAATTCCAAACACACATGTCTCTGGACCATCCGAACAGCCCTGCAAGCGTAACTATACCAATCATACTCGTACATAATATAAACTTACGCATTCACAACTTCAACAAGTATGATAAACAAATACCACACACAAGATAATACTCAACTAGACAGAATTTAGTTGTATGTTTTTGTAATTTGCACAACAATTTAGTTGTACCTAATATATTTTACACCGGTTTTCAAGGTGTCAACTGCTCCGAGGTCCCGGGTTCGATTCCCGGACGGGTCAATGTAGAAAAAATGTGTTTTTCTACATTTTCTCGGGTCTGGGTGTTTGTGGTACCTTCGTTGTTTCTGGTTTCCAAAATACGAGTGCTTTAAATAGGTAGTTATTCAAATTGGGATCAGAACAATGTATGTGATGTTGTCCACATTTATTACGATAGAATTTATATAAAAATTTTTTTTTTGCGTTGGTAAAGATGGCGCCGTCTGACTTTGCCACCCCAGCGCCTTATTTAGTTGTAGTATTAGTAATAACTGCCAACAGTTTGACGTGCCTTTCGAAGCATGGTTATACCTTCCAGACACTAAGCCAATTTATAAAAGATCCATCCATCATCATCATCATCAGCCTATTGCAGTGGACCTCTGGACATAGGCCTCTCCAGTTGCACGCCACTTAGGTCGATCCTCGGCTTCTCGCATCCAGCTCCTGCCAGCCACCTTGCGCAAATCATCACTCCACCTGGCCTGAGGGCGTCCTACACTACGTTTGCCACCACAAAGATCCACCCATTGATTGATTATTCCACAGGCAATGGACATCGTAAAATCGTTGCAACTTCGTCGCAAATCATCCTCAAAGAGGCACGATTACGACTCAACGGATCAAGACCTTGAAAAAGCGAAGGCTGGTTCTACAGAAGCCTTGGACAAGTCCGTGCTGCAGCTCAAGAGGCAGTTCATCTTCATACCGCACACCAGCCTCGATAAGTTTGAGTATATTAAAAACGACGTTATGTTCTTAGAGTTTATTGTCACCACTTAGGTTCAACTGTAACAGGCTGTGACTTTTCCATCACCGTCAAAATTGTTTATAGGCGTTAAGAGGAAACACAAGGGCCGTTTTTCCATACAAACGTAGTCCCCTGTTTCCTCCCTGAATAAAGCCAGTAGAGCAATAATTTTTATTACAAAAATCCATGGCCACTATTAGCATGTTTCTATGTTTTCTGTTTTTTCATAAATTAATTAATAAAAAAGATATGAGCCCCCAAAAATCGAAAAATTTCGCCAGATTTTCCGCTGTGTTCAAACATCCAGAAAACAAATTTTGCTAAATTTTAGAAAAAAAGGAAAACATACGAACACGGCCAAAGCCTTTCTTTAATTTTTAATAAAAAATATATTTTAATCGGTCTAGTTTTGGAAAAGTAATCGGGGGACTACGAAATGTGTTTTTAGTAGGTATTTTCGGTCCAAGAAGCAGTTGTCCCTATCACACTCTGCGGTGAAGGCTTTTGGCACTGCGCGACAGCAATATACTTTTCAATTCTCTCGCCCGTAGTGTTTCCTCTTAAGTATCGTTTTTGGAGCCCATTTATCATGAAAAAAATGTAGGTTAAGTTGTCACCCAAACATATTTTTCGTAATATAGTTTTCAATTTTTACGGTCTTAAGCCAGTGAATGTATGAAGGGAAAAATCAATAACTTATGAATACTATCGTAATGAATGAAATGGGAGATGTGTTGCGAGGCCGCATCTAAAATTTTTGGTTTTTGGCTGACATTTTCTTGACATTTTTGTACTAGGCTATATCTACCAAAAGAAAAACTACGTCATTTGTTTTTTGTCTCGTAGATTGTTGTAATAAAATTTGGATGTTGATTAAAATTTCTTGCTGTATATCCAAAATAATAAGGCACATGACAGAAATGAGGTTTTAGCTTTCCCAGGTCTCACCATAGCTTCCACGAGCTGTAGGTAGGGATAATAAAACGTTCTGCATAATTTTCTATCTTCTTATAGTTTATGGTCAACACTTACCCCCGTATTTATGAATAAGTAATTACTTATTGCTTAAGAAAGTCATAACTTAAAGTGTTCATACCTAGTGCTTAAGTGAAAGAAATTAGTCACCATTAATAGTCATATTATTTGGCTGAAATTGCTAACTTTTGGTAGTTATAACTTCTTGTAATTTCTTGATTAAGGCATACAAATTGTCTCTCAAGTGATTACTTGTAGTCAAGTAATTAATTTTACTTGTTTATAAATACGGGGGTTAGATTCAATTGTAATTGACCAGAATAATTAGGCACATAACAGGCATATGTGTTAGTTATTTCGAGATATCTACCATTGCCACCTTGTTATTTATGAGTTTCCGATATTGCACTTGGCACTGTTGCAGTTCTTTCGTGAACATGGCGTTTACAGTGCTGAAATATAGGAAACATAAAAAACAGGGTACAACAACAAGGAATATTTAATTTTAATTATTGCTTTAAAGTTTGTAACTGTTAAGAAATTATGCGGAATTAAACCCATCCTTAATAATGATGGAAATTCTTTTCTGACTATGCTACGGAGAGAATACTTACGCCGGCGACGTTTTTCAAGTAGTTTTACTTTGTGTCCTATACAAATACAATTAAAATGACAATTATATTTAGGTTTGCCTTGTTTCTAAAATCGAATTTATATGTGTGGCTTCGGAGAAACCAATGCGGTCAATAAGCGGGCTTATAAATTCTTATCAGGAATGCATAAGTAAAAGAGCACACAAATATTCCGTGGGTGTATTTGGTTAGGACGTTTTGTGTTTCCAATTGAGTATCTATTTTAGGGTTTCGTAGCCGAATGGCAAAAAACGAAACCCTTATAGTTTCGTCAAGTCTGTCTGTCTGTTTGCCCGTCCGTATGTCACAGCCTGACAGTATTCTGAAATTATTAACATTACACAGTTGAAACTTGTTAGGTTGGTGTATCCTGTTAACCGCTTTACGATTCTCATACATTCGTATGCGTTATCTGGATGGATAGGTCTTTTAAAATGACATAGTGGTTTCTAAAACCATTTTTTTCAAAAGTCTAACATTTAGAAGATATAAGAATAAGTAAGAAGTAAAATAATCAGCATCTGCCACCGCGCCTGCGTATTAATCGCATTGGTTTGCCCCACAGAACATGGAAAGAGGTTAGAAAGGCTGTCATGCGCCATTTTGATAACCGATGTCGCCGCCTGCGCCCCTCTACTACTTGTGCACATAATAAACACAAGCTTTCGCACACATAAAACGAGTTCAAAGGACGCCAATCAAGCGAATAGGGACTACCGTTTCTTTTCTCACCAGTTGGCGCCACTGTAGACTGAGGTCCGGAGGTATAGCTGTCAAAGGCGATCGGCGCCGAAACTAAGTGTCAATCTTGAATCTAATTAAGGTTTATTATTTATAAATAACTATCTTGATGTCAACAAACTAACTTCTGAAATAGTTGCTCTTAGAGGCCGCCTATTTTTGAGCTTTTTCTTAATTCCGCTTTTAAAGCATTCACATTAATCGCCAAATAATCCATATTTGCGATATTTCACGAGGGAGATCACTTTCCAGCAGGTAAATTAAAGAAATTATAATTTACGTAACAAAACCCGCTAAAACCAGTGAAAAGTGAATGTTATTGGACCTCACGCGACACTAGCCCCTCTAGTGGCAAATTCACTAGCGATAGCCCCCATTCTTTTGACGTCGCGCGACTTCATAAGAAACCAATCACAGCGCTCACTCTGTGGCGCGCCTGCCTCGCCTGCATTGCCTTTCTAGCCTTTTTTCCATTCTGTTTGCCCGAAGCTTTATGTAACGTACTTTTTTAATAATTCTTAATTTAATTATAATAAATAAAACACTGTTTACACATTGTATACATATTTTTATTATTTAAAACACCCAATACAATACAGGAAGGAGTCAACGGATGAAATATTTTATACTTATTACAAACAATAAAATATAATGGTTACATACAAGTATTTCATTTAATGTCTTTGTAATGAACACACCTAATTAGTATATTGCGTATTTGCTTCAGATTGCCTTACCACTGCGAGGCTGGGAGAAGTGGGGAGTTGCGGAACGTCTATAGACCAATCGCAGTGCTCGAAATAAACAGATCACCGATTTGAAGAACTGTGATTGGTCGATCCAAGTTCTGCTTCTGTCCAGTCCACCCAGCATCGGTTTTTAGGAGACACTGTAATTTATTATCAAACATAAAGTCCAAGAAATATGTAGTTAGTATGAATTAATAATCCCACTGCAGGGCAAAAGGTCTCAATCACTGAATTCAAGTTACCACAGCAATGATGAGTACAGGCATAGTCATGACCAAATGCGGATTGGTGATCACAAACCCGAGCAATGTTCGAAAATCCGAAATTCTTTTTGCCCGACTAGACCCGAACCCTGTACCCAGAGATCTTGGTTCGGTGCTTAAAACACTCGACCAGGGGCGTTTATGAATAATTATATTGCACAGTCGACACGCATCTATTACCACTGTTTCCGGTAAATTAATATCCTTTTAATGACGAGCGTTCAGCAGACTTTGATCCCAGAAACCTGAAATGTAAAGAGGTGCTGTGATAATCTTTATAAGGCTAGATATGTTCGCTGCTGCTAGAAGCATCTATAAAATCAGAAGCATAGAATCATCTAAATCCATACTTGGCAGGCGAGATGGTGACCGAAGTTTGGCCAAGGGAAGACGCTGCTGCTCGTCTTCTAAGTTGTATTAATTTTGTCGTCTCTTACGCCACTAATAGAGCAAAAAGGGGTGGTGCTATTCTATTTTTGTATCAGAAAGCGGTATAAGGGGCAATCGCAGTTCGATCGTTATTGAATTGGACGATTTTGACATTTAGCCCATACTAGAACTATCAAAAACCTGTCGTTCAATTACGATTGTGATACGATTCGGTTACGCAAATTAGGGGCAAGGTAGAAATTGGCAGTTTATTCATGTATCATTAGAATAAGATAGATAGACACTATTTTTTACAACTGTAAAGTGATTCAATATAAAACAAGAGATACATTATGTCAAAAGTTTGTCTGCGAAAGTACGTTATAATCTACTTGATTTGATATTTTAGCAATTAAATTGCAATTATAATATCAGTATATAAACTTGAAAAATTATGTCTCAGGCGTACTCGAACCCGCATCTCCTCGCGGTGGGCTGAAACAGTTGAGTTTCGCAAGCGAGCGGTGAAGTACGCGCCCGTTTTTCACTTGTTCTTTTACCGAAATGGAGAGAAAAAGAAAACGTGCATAAAGATACTGTGCAGTGTTTAGTTGTTTAAATAGTGATGGCGGTAGTAGCTTCTTGTAGCAGTCATCCCTAGCGCACCGCATGATATAACGTCACTGAATAGGTTTAGTGTATTATGAATCATATTCCAGAGTAATAAGAATGAAATTATCTTGCAATGGATTTCTGTAGGTGTCTAAACGAAAATGTGCTTGACACTGAGGCAAACTAAATTACACCATATCGTTGACGACATTGAGTTGACATTTCTTTGAATACCATTGCAAAGTCAAGCTTATGTACGGAGTACTAGTACTTATTCTGTGGTGCTAGGTAAACCGCAGGAACGGTACCCAAAAACTACTAATGCGCGAATTAGAGAGTAATAGAGAGTTTACTTACGACAATCTTACAAGAGTGACTTGTACTGCGCGAGGAACTCCTCTTCCTCTAGAAGCGCCGCCGCCACGTGCTCGTCTTCTTCTACATGGATCGCCTTTGAGAGCCTTTCTAGGGCTAACTCACGTTCTTTCTTCCTAAACACGTATTCATAACTAGTATAATGTATCTATACTAATGTTATAAAGCTGAAGAGTTTGTTTGTTTGAACGCGCTAATCTCGGGAAGTACTAGTTCGAATTGAAAAATTCTTTTTGTGTTGGAGGAAGGCTTTAGGCTATATACCATCACGCTGCGACTAATAGGAGCGAAGCATCAGTGAAAAATGTGGCAAAAATAATCGCGATCATAATAACAGAAATTGACGTGGACGAAGTCGCGGGCAACAGCTAGCAATACATAAGATCATAAAATTTAAAGGATGACTTTATGATCATCTTCAAAAAAATGATCTCTCTCTCTCTCTCTCTCTCTCTCTCAGACAGAGAAACACGCACGCCGCACCCGCGTTATTACTATAGCAACAAGTGTCGTTACAACTGTTGGTCTTAATTGTCCCCGGCTAGCCCCCTTTCGCAACGCGCGATAAGGAACTTCGTTCCAATAGTTATATTATCCTAAACTAGCTGTTGCCCGTCTTCCGACTCCCGAATTCGTTCCCGCAAATTTCTGTTATTATGATTCCGATTAATATAAATAACTTTCCCCGTTTTTGCAACATTTTTCACTGATGCTTCAAAGAATGCTTCGCTCCTATTGGTCGCAGCGTGATGTTATATAGCCTAAAGCCTTCCTCGATAAATTGACTATCAAATACAAAAAGATTTTCCAATTCAGACCAGTACTTCCTGAGATACGTTCAAACAATCAAACAAACAAACTCTTCAGCCTTATAATATTGGTATAGATATTTGTCCTCTAAGCTTGCAGCACCTGAATAAGGTAATAGGTAGTTAAGTTCTAGTTTCTAGTTTAAAGATCTATTAATTAGCAGTAAGTGTTTTGAATTTGAAGTCTTCATAGTTATTGTATCCATGATGTTGTAATTTAAAAAGAGGATTCTGCTGCGTTGATTGGTGTAAAGCCGATTTTCCACCGCCAACTTAACTAAGTTAGTTTAGCTTAGCTCGCATAGTTGAGTGAGTTTTTCATACAACGTAGCTTAGCTGGCATAGTTTGCGGTGGACGCACATTTATAAAAATCTGGCTCAACTATGCGAGCTAAGCTAAACTAACTTATTAGCTTAGTTCAGTTGGCGGTGGACGATCGGCTTTAAACTGCACGCCGAGGCCGACCAATCATCGTAGAGCTGCGGTGCAACCAATAAACGTGTCGCTTGCGTGCGTTTCCAATATTTTTATCGCACTCACTCGAAATTGGCAGTATGTATGCTTATTTGTTTTTTTTAGAAAATATTGCAAAAAATAATATTCGGTGTACTTACACATAAAAATTGATTTAATATGTCTTGTTATGGTCACATGAATAAATATTCCCACCAGAATACAAGCTACCTATAAGCGGCCCGCTGTTGTTCTACTCACACATAGCGCGGCGATGTGCGCGTGACATCTCACCGGCGCGTTCACCGACGCGTCGCTGGGGTAAGAACTGGTTTTCGCCGATTCAGTTGCGGTATAAATGACAGGGCTGCCGCCTGCACGTCACGCGCATTAGACGACATTTATTTGAGTGATTTGGCTGACGAGTTGTGATTTTACCATTTCTATGATTTAATTATTTATAATAATATTGATTATGGAAAATTGGAGTTAAATCTAAATATATAAAACAAAGGGTCAGTTACGCACTGCTATGGTTTGTTGCCGGATAATTGTAAAGGAAATGTCTGGATCGACACAAGTACAAGAAATCGGAATCCTATCGGAAAATGCCATAAATATAAGTAATGATTCCCTATTTATTCATCGTAAAGACTTTAATGTAGGTAACGTATCTACAGGCCAGTTTCCTTAAAATACCGCCAGGTCCAGATAATTATGTTAATTTTATTGGTGAAATGGAAAAAAAACATATACCAAGATTATTTTAATAATGATCCGAAAATTCAAAATATTGGAAATTAAATATAAAAATAAAATTATAAATTAATTATCTTTTGGCATGCCATGCGAATGTTTTCCGATCAGTTATTTAAGGAATTTGTATATTATATTCAGACTGTATGACACGTTAAAAAATAATAAGAAATAATTAAAGAAAAATAAATTATTTAGGGTTAGCCATTTATAAACTAATTCAACTTTAGTATTGTCAAATTACACTAAACCTTATATTTTATACCTTTTGAAATATACGTTTTATTATGTAGGTAGGTACTTACCGTATTTTATTTTTACTCCCTATTTTTTTTTGACTTGCAACAGGTGTCAGCCCTATCAGAATAGTGTAATGTGGGACGATGGTGTCAAATTAAAGATGTGTTAAGTGCGCACTGTTCGGTTTAATAATCCTTCACTTATAACTACAGTAAGGCTTATATACTAAGGCGAGGGGCGAGGTGGCTCATACACTACAATAGTTTAAAAGTTAAGAAGCTTGTACTCTGTAGGAATATTTACTCATGTGTTATGGTGATTTAATTGGTTTGTACACTGAATTAATATACAGGACGGTATTTTTAAAGCTTTCCGCACTTAAACAGTCACAATTAAAGGAGCTAACTCCAGGGGCCTATTAGCAGAAATAAAACTGATTTTAACTGATTTTAGCTAGAGTATGATACTTCGGCTCATTTTTGCAAGACTGCGCGAGGGACGCGAGTACCGTACGAGTATCTTCCTTTTTTTGTTTTAATCTATGGTATGTACTTACTTTTTATCTTTGTTATGTTTCTTCTGCCTTTTCCTTGAAGCAGCGCCGGAGCTGGTGGAGGGGTTCTCTTGATCATCTGCTGAAAATGAGTATCATAAAAACATTTATTTATATTTTACTTTTTTTGCAAATAAAAAAAATACTATATTTTGAACCCCTGAAATTAACCAAAGTTTAGTACTTATACATATTATAATATATAACCAAAATATCAAGACGTGTCATTCCTACTAACCAGTCGACGCTTGCACATGGCTCAATATCGATGATTGTGTTTGTTCTGCACCTTGTTCATCAAGTACTCTTTGATAAACATTGAAAACAATATTTCTTGCTTGCGATCCAAGAGGTTTCTTCGATATTTTCACCACTTTTTAAAGGAAATTTGAAGGCAAACAAACAAAAAACGATTGCTTGAAATTTCAGTTGACAGATAACATTTTTTTGTTGCTATATGAAAATCGCTATTTTTTAAACTTTTTTTTTGCCATCATATCCTGGTAGACTTATACATGATGATAATGTAAGTTTGTACTGTATTTACCCTGCAAATGCCCCCCACCCGCCATCAGCAGCTCGACGGCCTGGCTCGCTTGGTTCTTGGTCACTCGGAGCGCTGTCTTCGCTTCTTCTTCGTCGTAGCCCATCGCTGCGATCTGACAAGTAATGCCTATTGTTGGAAATATAGACAACAACATGCCACAGTTTTCATCGAAAAAGTAGACAACTTCCTACTTCTCTCTCCAAATCAATCAAATCAAATCAAATAATTTATTTGCCTTTGAAATAGGGTAGGTACATTACAGGTCTCATAAAAATAAAATTGTTTCACCTATTCAGCCATAAGCTATAGCATGCAAATATTATTTATTATTATTGAGTCAAATTATATTTTATTATTGAGTCAACAAAGTACTACCTACTACCACTACTACTACTTAAAAAAGAAGAGTCTATTTATAACTTAAGAATTCCTGGACAATAGACCTAGAACATTCGCTCCAAAAGCCATCTGTTCAGTGCAGTCTTAAATCGATTTAGTGTCATTTCCTTTATCGATTGTGGTATCTTATTAAATATTACAATACACATGTAGAATGAATTTTTCTTTAATCATGTTGATTTAGGCACTATATCTATGACCAATCCATCACTGTTTCTTGTGTTCCTAGGGTAACTCCAGGCGGCGCCACCTTCTTCGCGGTTGTTCTAATAGAGATTACAGTGCATTTTTTCTGTCCTATTTCTATAAATTAATAAAGCGTGTTGTCAAAGTCAAATAGCTTTTATTTATTTCATCACCTATTTATAAGACAGTCGAAATTTTAACTATTTATTTTTGACCGTACGCTTTTTTAAATATCATAAATTTCTACGTTGCACTTGCATATTTTCTACCTTAAAGCCCTTCCAGGATTAGATTGGTGTCACATATTGTTTTTAATGTAACAGCTTATGATCATAACACTGCAAGGCAAAAGCCTCCGTCATTGAATTCAAGTTCCCACAGCTATGATGGTAAGACAATATCCATCATTGTATATTGACTTACGGCCGGTCCAAATAATCTATCTTGTTAAAAATAATAGCATAAGTAACAAAATATAATACTGCTAGCGCCATCTAATGAAAACGCTCTGTAAATTATTTGATGTGTCTACCATATTTGTAAAATAAAAGTCAGTCTGTTTGAAATCACATAGGAGTTTTAATAGGTTATGGGCCCAGACCCGTATTTTCTGTAGATATTCGGTGTTTTTTTTTATTCAAATCAGTACTAAAAATGTCGGGCAGTTACGCAGTGAACGTTCCAAAACTTAAAGGTAGAGAAAACTACGACGACTGGGCTTTCACAGTCGAAAACTTCATGATTTTTGAAGGCGTGGACGTGACCAGTACAACGGAGTTATCGGATTCGGAAAACAAAAAGGCGAGAGCGAAAATGATCATGACCATTGATCCATCGCTATACATCCACATCAAGACCGAGACCACAGTACAAGCTTTGTGGAATAAATTGAAATCTTTGTTCGACGATATGGGTTATACGCGCAAGATTACTCTTCTCAGAAACCTTATATCAATACGGTTGGAGAGTTGTGATAGTATGACCAGCTACGTGAATCAGCTTGTGGAAACGGCTCAGAGGTTGAAGGGAACCGGATTCGAAATAAACGACGAATGGATTGGCTCGCTGTTGCTGGCAGGACTCCCTGAAAGGTTTAGTCCTATGATAATGGCAATCGAACATTCAGGGATGAAGATAAGTGCTGATGCGATTAAAACTAAATTGTTAGACATGAGTTCGGATTTGGAGGTTAGTAAGGCGGAAAGCGCGCTCATTGTACATGCACAGCAGCGCCCCCAACAGACGCGACAACAAAGTAGTAGCGGGAAAAGTAGTAGTAACGAAACGCACCAGCTGTCATCTGTCAGTGAAAATGTAAACAACCTACAAAAAACAAATTCGCTGCTACCATTGTAAAAGGATCGGTCATTTTAAAAGCCAGTGCCGTCTATTGAACAAAGATAAACATAAATCAACTCCGAATGTGTTGAGCGCAGTGTTTCTAACGCGAGAGTTCAATGAAAACGACTGGTACGTCGACTCTGGCGCTAGCGCTCACATGGTTTCTGACAAAAATATGTTGACAAACATATCTTACGAACCGAAAGTTAAAGAGATTATTGTCGCCGATCGAACCAAAGTACCAGTGTTGTGCTCTGGAGATCTTCGATTGACTACGCTAGTAAAAACAAGTACGCATGAAGTGGAAATGAACAATGTTTTGTGCATACCTATTTGCCACGAATTTACTATCAGTATTCGTGGTAACTCACCACGAATTTACTATCAGTGAGCAGAATGATTGCAAATGGTAACAGAGTATCCTTCAACAACAGTGGATGTTACATTTACAATGCTCAGAATGTTTGCATTGGTGAGGCAAGCCTGGAAAACGATGTGTACAGACTAAACATTAAAAAGTCGAAGCAACTTTTAGCCGCAGCAGTACAGACGTCATGCAGTACTTGGCATAGACGATTAGGTCATATTAACCTAAGCGACCTTAAAAAATTGAAGAAAGGAGCTGTTGATGGTGTAACTTACCAGGAAAAGACTGACATAAGTAAGTCAAGCTGTGTGATTTGTTGCGAAGGCAAGCAGACAAGGCTACCTTTTGCTAGTAGTACAAACACAAGTAGCAGAGTCTTGGAAGTAGTTCACACAGATTTATGTGGCCCCATGGAAGTAAGATCACTCGGTTTAGCAAAATATTACCTGTTATTTGTTGACGACTATAGCCGAATGTGTTTTGTTTACTTCATTCAAACAAAACAGGAAACATTCCAGAGATTTAAAGAATTTAAAAATTATGTTGAGCACCAACAGGGCAGGAAAATCAAAGCGATAAGGTCAGACAATGGTGGAGAATTCTGCTCCACAGAGATGGAATGTTACTTGAAACGATGTGGCATAGCTCACCAAAAGACCAGCCCATATACCCCAGAACAAAATGGAGTGGCTGAAAGGTGTAACAGATCTATTGTGGAAAAGGCACGATGCTTACTCTTCGATGCCAAATTTGAAAAGAAATTCTGGGCGGAAGCTGTCAACACAGCGGTTTATCTTAAGAACAGATCGCCAGTAGCAGGACTAAACATGTCTACACCTTTAGAAATATGGACAGGAAGAAAGCCGGATATCAGCCATATTCGAATATTTGGAAGTCCAGTTATGGTCCACATTCCAAAAGTGAAACGCACAAAATGGGACAAGAAATCAGAAATGTTGAGACTTGTTGGGTATTCAGAAAATACCAAAGGCTACAGATTATATAATGAGAAAACAAAAAGAATAACTGTGGCACGAGATGTCATTATTATGGAAAATGATGGGAATGACACTGCAGAGATCCTTGTTGAAGAGAGGGAGTCGGAAAGGAATAAAGAAAGTGAATCATCAAATGAGGAAGGAGACATGACTAGCTCAGAAGAGAGAATAAGCAAAGATCCAACATACATTGCTAGTGACTCGTCAACTGATCAGGAAGAAGACTATAATGACTGCTTAACAGCAAACGACATAGTTATTGCTCAGAGCAATGATGTTATCCAAGGAGGAAAACGCATACGCCGACCACCGGAAAGGTTTGGTATTTCTAACATGTGCATCATAGACCCAACCAGTGAGCAAATATCTTTGCAGGATGCTCTCACAGGTCCCGAAAGAGAGCAGTGGTGTAGTGCTATAAAACAAGAACTTAAATCTTTTAAAGACAATGACACGTGGGAATTAGTGGATAGGCCAAGTGAGGGTACAGTGGTGAAAAACAAGTGGGTATTCAAGAAAAAGTGTGACAGTGGTGGTAATGTGCGCTACAGAGCTCGGCTTGTAGCAAAAGGCTTCACCCAGATCAAAGGTACCGATTACAATGAAACTTTTTCCCCAGTGATGCGTTACTCAACCATAAGACTACTCTTTGCCTTGAGTGTTCAACTTGATTTAAAATTTAACCACTTGGATGTACCAACAGCTTTTCTAAATGGTGATATTGATGAATGTGTATTTATGGAAATTCCAGAAAGTTTTGATGTTAACATCTGTAAAAATAAGGTTTTGAAATTAAAGAAGGCCATATATGGACTGAAACAGTCGGCCAGAGCTTGGTACATAAAAGTGGAATCCAGTTGTTAAAGTTTGGTTTTGACAAATCAAAATATGAACCCTGTTTGTTTACTAAATGTCATGATAATGTCAAAGTATATGTAGCATTATTTGTGGATGACTTTTTTATCTTCTATAACTGTGAAACACATACAAAGAGTTGAAAAGTGTCTTAGAGTCAGATTTTAAGATAAAAGATATGGGACAAATAAAAAATTGTCTTGGCATGAATGTTAATGTGAAAAAAGATTGTATTACTTTAGACCAGGAAAAATTTGTTGATAATATATTAAGAAGATTCAATATGATCAATTGCAAACCTTTAGAAACCCCAATGGAAGTGAATTTAAAATTAGAAAAAGCTGTTCATGATGATCATAGTGAAGCTTATCCTTATCAACAATTGGTTGGGGCTCTGATGTATCTGTCAGTGCTCACAAGACCAGATATTTCATATAGTGTTAGTTTTTTGAGCCAGTTTAACTCATGCTATAATGAAACTCATTGGAGACATTTGAAAAGACTATTAAGATACTTGCAAAAAACTAAACATTATGGCTTGATTTTTAAGAAAAGTGACAAGGGTACAGCTTTACATGGTTTTGTGGATGCAGACTGGGCATCTTGTAGCATTGACAGAAGGTCTTATACAGGCTATTGCTTTGTATTGTCTGGTAGTGTGATAAGTTATGAGTCCCGAAAGCAAAGGACAGTGGCCCTGTCTAGTACAGAGGCCGAATATATGGCACTAGCAGAAGCTTGTAAAGAAGCAATTTAATTAAAAAATCTAATGTCAGAACTAGGTGTCTTAGATAAAAATAAACCATTAAGCTTATACAGTGATAGTCAAAGTTCTTTAAAATTAGCCTCTAATCCTTTGTTCCACAAACGTACAAAGCACATAGATGTGCGTCATCATTTCACAAGAGAGTGTGTTGTAAATAAAGAAATTAAAATTAATTATTTGCAAACTTCTTCTATGCCAGCAGATATATTTACTAAAGGGTTATGTGCCGCTAAACATTACAGATTTATAAATCTGATGGGAATAGGGGAAGTAAATTAAAATGTTTTCTGAAATGTTTTGGTTCTGAAATATTTTGGTTTAATAAAATACTTTTATGTTATGTAAATTGTTTATTATAAGGAACATTTTTGTTTTTACTGTTTACATAACTTCTAAATAACTTTAAATAAAATAGGCAGGATATTTTGTTAAGAGAGGGTGTTAAAAATAATAGCATAAGTAACAAAATATAATACTGCTAGCGCCATCTAATGAAAACGCTCTGTAAACTATTTGATGTGTCTACCATATTTGTAAAATAAAAGTCAGTCTGTTTGAAATCACATAGGAGTTTTAATATATCTATCTTCAGTTTTGGCATATCGGAGATAGAAAAGATCTTCTGTCTCTGATTTTGCCGTCCAGAAAAAAAGACAGAAGTTGTTTTCTATCTATATGCCAAAACTGAAGATAGGTTATTAGGACCGGCCATTAACGGACATAAAATATTGACTGTTCCTATACAGAATGAAATTTTAATCACCATCCAAATTTTAATACAACAGTCTACGAGACAAAAAACAAATGACGTATTTTTCTTCTTGTATAGCCCAGTAAAAAAATGTCAACATAAAGTACCTAGAAAATGTCTACTAAAAATCTGAAAATTTTGATACGGGCCTTCACGCAACATTTTTTTACGCGATGCGCATCTCATTCATTCATTACGATACTATTCATAAGTTGTTGATTTTTCCTTCCTGCCTTTACAGGCTTCACAGGAAACGTGTAGCACGAGATCTTAGTGACCTAGATAGCGAAAGATAGTGGGTCCCAAATCCCACCATAACTATAATATTTTGTTAACTTACTTCAGCCACCAGCTTCTCGTCGGGCGCCACGATCGAATCCTCAGAGCTGGGGCTCTCCGTCTCTTCGGCGTCGGAAGACAGCTCGCTGTCCTCTAGCTGTAATCAATATATTAAATATATAACTATGAAAGTAATATAAAATACAATTTCTCAAGCGGACTACTAGAGCTAAGTGCTGCCTCTAATTGATTTAATTTTATCACTTCTAAATAAATAAATAAATAAATATTTAAGACATGCCTCACTGGGCCACACTGAGCCATCTAGTCCCAAATTAAGGTACTATTAAGTACCCTGTCGTACTACTACTAGACAACCGATAAACTTACTTATATAATTTTTTTTTTGGAAATATATACTTATAATACATAGAAAACACCCAGACCAGTACAAACAGACATGTTCATGCACACAAATATTTGTACTGTGCGGGGATCGAACCCGCGACCCATGGCTCAGAAGCAGCTTTAACTACCGCTGATCCAAATGGTCGTCTAAACAAACAATTCTCTAAGAACTAAACAAAATCAATTCTCTAAAAACTAGAACAGTATCATTTTAGCAAAAAATTACCTTTAACTGCTTTTCATTCTGGCATTCTTTCGTATTGTACAGACCACAGACAACAGCACGTCAACCTACCACAAAACGTCAAAGTTTCTCAATTGATATTGAGCTCTACTTGTTACACTTTAAGTTGAAAATCAATTCAATGACCTTTAACTTTTTGGGTAGGTCTACTTGCCGTTGTCTGTAAATTAAGAAGAAATATTTATTTTTTAAAACATTAAAAAGCTGTTACTTCTTTTTTTTTGTGTAGGGGAAGCGATTGTGTTATATTCAATTTATTTATTTATAAAATAATAAAAACTAAAGTAGATGGCATTTGTGTCGTATGATACTGGCATATTAAAAGACTAGCGCCATCTTTATCTTCCTATTGGTAACGTACGAGTCAAATACAGGAGTATTTCAAGAAGTGGAGAGGCCTGCGTCCACCAGAAGACTGACACAGGCTGGTATAATGATGATAATAAAGATGGTATTTTAACTAAGTCAAATTTTGAGAAAGAAATATGTCGTCGAATCCAACTCTTTGAGAATCCTTAAAATTACCTTAGTTTCTGTGGGAGGGGGAGGGGGGAGGGGGGAGCATTAATTAGGAGGGTGGCGGCGGTACGTGTGTGTGAGGTGGGGCTCTAGTGTCTGTGATGGAGAAGGGGAAGTCTTATCATTCCCTTCGCATTTGTCCCGAAGCAGTGGTAGGTTTTAATATTGGGACGTGTAAAAGCGCCCTGGGGCCTATTTGCAGAAATAAAACTGATTTTACTGATTTACTGATGATTTTACATCATCTAGGGCTGCTCCTACAGTGGGCGCACTGCTTCGGTGGTCCCTAGAGTTAGGCTAAATCCCTAGTGTGAGTGTAAGGGGGGGGGGGGCGGTCTCACCAGCTCAGGTTGTTCCTGCAGAAGCCGCACGGCTTCGGCAGCGTGGTTGCAAGCGGTGCGAAGGGCCAGCGTGGCGCGGCGACGAGGGATACCTCATGCCTCAGTGTCTAGTGTGTGTGCGAGGGCGGGCTCAATTCGTAATGACTGTAGATGGGAGGGGGGGGGGGCTCAATCCCTAGCTTCTTAGTGTGTGTAGGGTTGAGGACTCAAATACTAATGTAATGACTGTATGTATTTTTTAAATGCCATTATAGAAAAATAAAAACAAAAATTTTTGTCAAAAAATTTTAAAAAAAATGTTACGGGTGAACAACCCTTATCACTTAGGGGTATGAAAAATAGATAGTAGCCGATTCTCAGACCTACTCAATATGCTCACATTGAACATTGTGACACGAGAATTTTATATATAAGATAAGATAAGATTAACCAGCAGGCCGTGGGTGTCACCGGCCGCCCTCATAATATTTTTTCATTTTAAGTGACTGACTAGCGCAGCGGAACCGTTGGAACCCGCGGGCGGACTCCATGGCTTGCTGAATTGGAAACATGCTATATATTGCTGGCAGTGAGAGTGTTAAACTGTGTGACAGGCTGTGGGAGTTAAGTTTCTGTGTGTAGAGTTGTCTCACCAGCTCAGGTTGTTCCTGCAGAAGACGTACAGCTTCAGCGGCGTGGTTACAAGAGGTGCGGAGGGCTAACGTAGCGCGGCGACGAGGGTACCCCATGCCGACCAAGGCATCCACTAGGGTCTGGCTCACGGCTGTTCCATCAGCGCAGAGGCCTAGAAGCCGCCGCTGCCTGGAAGTTAAGGGGGTAGTATCAGATCAGATAATAGCCGTAGTTCACGTTCATAAAGCTAACAAATACCGCTGTTTTCTTAGTCAGTAACAAACTCACGATGAGGAAGACTGTGGCGGATTTGGGAGCTAGGGGTCGAGCCAATCTTAAATGAAAATTCTAAAACCGCCACTGTAGTCACACATGTATGTATCAATCCGTCCTAAGTGACTGGCGCTGTAATACCGCACCAAAAACATAATATGTAGAATGGTAAAATGTCAGTATATAATAAAGAGTAATGGTGTATTTAAGAAATAAATATTTATTTGACACAACAACAAACACAAAGCAAGAACATTCATTAAAAAAAAGGGAATTAGTGCCAATAAGGTTCCCGCTTAGCATTAGTCGTGACAGCTAGAAGCTTATCACGACGCTGATTTTCTGCAGGATTATTTATATTACAGTGTGTCATTAGGATAGATTCTTTTGTTTAAAATATTTTGGACTTAATGTAATAATTATCATATCTTGAAATAGACCTAGTCCCAATAAAAATTTATAAACTTTATTTGATATTTTAGCAACTTAATTGCACTTATAATATCAGTATATAAACATGAAAAAAAAATTTTTTTTTCCCGTCTGAGACAAAATTTTTCAAGTTTATATACTGATATTATAAGTGCAATTAAGTTGCTAAAATATCAAATAAAGTATATAAATAGCTGTTTCATCTTAATTGACTGTCAAACATCTGCAAAGATGTTTCTTTCGGGTGTTAAGGGTGCAAACTCCTAACATTTGATGAAACAACGCTGGCTCACAGCGTAAGAATGTAAGAATATGCTTGAAAAATTCGCGCCTAATGGTATGGCGCCCGTCCGGCATGTGAGGAGATGCGGGTTCGTGTCCCGCCTGAGACAAAATTTTTCAAGTTTATATACTGATATTAAAATTTATAATTCGAAATGTTGCCAAGTTTAAATGCCAAGCTAATGTCAGGTATTATACCATCCGTTCCATATTAATTTGGTAAGATAGTTTTCTTATTACTGATTTTGAATCTGTTTTGACTGGTTTCTGAAATAGCTTAACAGACTGATACGCAAATACAAGACCAAACCACTCTCTCTATCCCTTCCCACCGAACTGGTTTTGTCTCGAATTCTATTCTTGTTAAGTCCATTCGGCTTTGGAAGTCATTGCCCGAAAGCATTAAGCAAGCACCGAGTAAATTTGCTTTTAAGAAACGTGTTAGGTCTTATTTCTTAGGTGAAATGCAATAGTCGTCATAAACTTTGCTTCCACTACAGTAGACGACATCTAATTCTTTTTTATTTACATAATTTTCTATTTGTTTAGTACTTGTATGTAGTTTATATTTATATTGTAGCTGTATAATATGTAGTATGTTTTGAGTATATATAATTTATTTTTTTTTGGAAATTTTGTGTCTGTTAATTTGCTTTTTTTTATGTCGCACCGCCCACAAAATTATTTCTTCTTGGCCCAATGGTTGACTGGGAGAGAATGCCTTAAGGCATTAAGTCCACCTGTTGTACTTCATTTTAATGTTTGTGCAATTAAGTTTAAATAAATAAATAAATCAACCTTTACTCTTCAGGTATAGAATCCTAAAATAAAGTATTAGGGGTTAAAGTATGAAATTGGCTTTTTGTATGGACGAATCGAGAAAAGTCATTTTTCCATACTAACAATTTTTTAGTTATTTTTAAAACGCCTGAACCGTTTTCGATGCAATTAAAGGTGAAAGTTAGATGGTTATAAAGCTACGCAAAAAGTATTTAAGTTTCTGAAAATCAAAGTATATAATACAAATATACTTAATTGAAGCAAGAAGGTCAGCTAACACATTGTATGGGGTCTTTTCAACGACTTCCTTTGAAGTATTAGGTACTAGTATTGCATTTTTTTTAGTCAAAAGTTACTTTATTTAGTTTTTAATACAATACAAAAAGAATTACGCAATAATATGACTATACTTAAGAGCTATAAACAAAATAAAAAGTGGGAAAATTATCGGCAATTTCATACTTTAACCCATATTATATTCACCTCTCCTGGCGATGTTTCTCCCTCTCCTTCTCCCGCACAGCGCGTTTGTCTGCTAAGTAGTGATGCGCCCGGTCTAGTGCCCCCCCCGCGGCGCGCAGCCCGGTGCGGGCCTGGCCCCGGGACCAGCCCAACTCCATCAGGGCTGTCACAGCGGTTTCATCCACCTGTTATGCGGAGTAAACAATAAAGTAAAGTAGAGATTTCTGAGATAAATAGCAGCTTAACCCTTCGAGCGTGGGTTATTCCAGACACAATTAAAGTCATTTGTTATTTACGTCGAGTCTTCTCATCGTCGACCCCACAATGTCTCAAGACGAAAGTCTTCAATCAGTGCGTCCTACCCGTCATGACATACGGAGCCGAAACGTGGACACTGACGGTACGGCTAGTCCACAAGTTCTAAGTCGCTCAGCGGGCTATGGAAAGAACTATGCTCGGAGTTTCTCTTAGGGATAAAACAAGAAATGAGGTGATACGGCAGAGAACAAAATTTACCGACATAGCCCACCGGATCAGCAAGCTGAAGTGGCAGTGGGCTGGCCATATTAGCTGCAGAACCGACAACCGCTGGGGTAAACGAGTTCTTGAGTGGAGACCGCGTCTCAGCAACCGACCGTGGCTGGCAGGAGCTGGATGCGAGAGGCCGAGGATCGACCTAAGTGGCGTGCAACTGAAGAGGCCTATGTCCAGCAGTGGACTGCGTTAGGCTGATGATGATGATATTCGAAGCGTTAAGGGACAAAACTGGTGGACTTATTTTACAATTATTTAAATAAGTCTTTAATAGACAATCGAGATTCTGGCTGCTAACACAGTTAAGGTGGAAGAAGTTATAAGAATCTCGACTTATGCACTTGTCCCACCGCCGACTATGAATTAAAAAATTTAAAATCTAATTTATTATTTGCTAATAAAAAGGGTTACAGTACATACAAATGTGATGTTAAAAATCAAATTTAATAGTGCGGTAACCTACTTAGTCGTATAGGATATTTAATCTTACTTATAATATTACTAATGTTATTGAGCTGAAGAGTTTGTTTGTTTTTTTGAACGCGCTAATCTCGGGAAGTACTGGTTCGAATTGAAAAAATCTTTTTGTGTTGGATAGTCCATTTATCGAGGAAAGCTTTATATAACATCACGCTGCGACCAATAGGAGCGAAGCATCAGTGAAAAGTGTTGCTAAAACGGGAAAAAATATTTATATTTGAAGACTTCCGTTGCGTGCGCTGCGTAAACGTTACCCAAAAAATATGTATGAAAGAATTATAACAACAATTTACGCGGATCAAGTCGCAGGCAACAGCTAACTAGTATTTAATAAAGCGAATAGTGCTAGAAACTGGAAACGATTTGTCTAACAGCGGGAAGCGAGTATAGTAGTGGAGCGAGTTCTCGCCAGCAGTGTGAACAGTCAGCAATTATTTATTAATATTATACACGATAATATGACGACTTCTGTGGCAGAGGGGCGTACACAGCGGTTTTCAAGGTGTCGCCTGCTCCTAGGTCCCGGATTCGATTCCCAGTCGGGTCAATGTATGAAACAAAAGAGTTTCTCTACATTTTCTCGTAACTTCGTAGTTTCTGATTTCCAAAATACGAGTGCTTTAAATAGTTACTCAAATTAGGATCAGAACAATGCTGCCCCCGATAGTTGAAAAGACGTCTAACATTTTTTGCCAAATTGAGTTACATACTCGTACATTGCCGGAATCAGGTAAAAAAGGCGCTTCTTCCAGTATTTTTTTATATTTTTCTGTCTCGTTCCATTGCAGTTTTAGAACATCAAAAAAGGCGTTTCTGCACATTTTTTGCACCTGATTGAAGATGAAAAGACGAATTTGCCTTAAACTTAATTAAAAAGCCACATTTACGTATAAATGCTCTTTTGATTTGATATTTCTGTGTAAGTTCGAAAATATTTTATCTAGATGTTTTTATTTTTCAATAATAAAAAGGGGTTTAAATATATAATTTTATGTACTTTTTATCTTAGTCGACAATTATCGGTATGGTTTTAGATACATAAGGAAAAAGGCGGATATAGCCAAATGCGCCTATTCTTCTTAGGAATACAATGCCCGAATAAACATGAAAGGGCGCATCTGGCTATTTGCGTCTATTCAATTAAGGACTTAGTATTTTTTCCAACTTTTTTTACTAAAATAAAAGTTTTTTTTTAATATTTCTAACTAAATAATTAAAAAAACATAATATTTTATGAATGGAAATCAAAGAAAAATATCGTTGCTAATAATCAAAATTTTCAACATGTAATTATTTTCCTTTACTCAAGAACAGCAGACGATTTTCCATTTCATTTATTTAAACATTTTTTTCTCCGTTTTGACTTTTCGTTAGATGCGGCTTTTCAACTATCGGGGGCAGAATGTATGTGTTGCTGTCCACAATAATGTATTTATTTATATATGCCTCTCTTTTATTTACACGGAATGGACATCTATTTTACGTTTATTGAGCAAGATAATAGCCGATAATTAGTGCCTTACCCTCAAAAAGTTAAGCTCGTTCTCTGCTTTCTCCAAGAGGACCCTAGCCTCCGCCCTCTTGTTTTGGTGGTAGGCCACGATGCCTTGCAACAGGTATAGCCTCATCAGAAGTACTCGTTCGTTCGCTGTAATAGGGCCAAGATAATGTCAATGACTCGATATAATTACCCTATAGTTCGTTTGCGTTAATGATGCAGTAAGTTATCAGGGTAACGGTGTATTCGCATTGTGTTTAAATTAAAACAGATAAAATTTTCGAAGATTCAGTGTAATGAATTTGTAACAGTAACAGCATATAATCATCCCACAGCAGGTAAAAGGCCTCCATCATTGAATTCAAGTTACCACAGCAATGATGGGTACTGGCTTAATCACCACGCTTGCCAAATGCGGGTTGGTAATCACAAACCCGAGCAACGTTCGAAAATTAGAAACTTTTTTTGTTGCCCGACCCGGGAATCGAACCTGGGACCCCGAGATCATGGCCCGGTATTTAAACCACTAGACCAACGTGGCGTTAAAAATTTGTAACAATACACTTAGGCCCGAGTTCACCAACAGACGTTTAAGTTTAAACAGCGTTTAAAATATTATTTGACATATTTTGTATGGGAATTGTGTCAAATTAATCGTCACTCCTTGTTTACCGGCTGTTTAAGTGTTGGTGAACTTGGGCCTTAAAAGTTTAAAATCAAAATCAATCAAGAGACACTATCACTAGTATCCTCGTTAGTATTTATAATAAGAGAATTTTCTGCAACGAGTTCCAGTCCCCTGATTCGCGCAACCGAATCGTATCACAATCGTAATTGAACGACAGGTTTTTGACAGTTCTAGTATGGGCTAAATGTCAAAATCGTCCAATACAATCACGATCGAACTGCGATTGAAATAGCTGAATAAGGCCCCAGGACGTCATCTAAAAACCACATGATATTTTTTTTCTTGTTTGACGGAAGAAATGATGCGATCATTTCTTCCATCAAAGTCTACAAACCTTTTTTGTAATTAAAAAAAAACTACTTTATTAAAATTTAGATCAGTTAACATTTTGCGTGACACTGATTTTTCATTTGACAGGACGCAACCGTTGCGTTCGAAACTATGCCTTCAACTGGTCACTGCATTCTTGACCTTGTACTTTGCAAAGATTTGATTGGTTAGGGGGCGGGGCTAGGCTGGTGGACAGTGACGACTCACTGTATTCTTAACGCGAACGAACTATAATAAGCTATTCTATAAATAAATATAAATCAATATAAATAAATAAATAAATTTAACTGGTTACAAAATGAAATAGCTTTTACACTTTATACATACTACATACATACGAGCATACATACGCCCCTTTGGTCTAACGCCTCGTTGGTCTATTGGTTCAAATCCCGGGTCAGGCAACAAAAAAAAAAAAGTTTCGAATTTTCGAACGTTGCTCGGGTTTGTGATCACCAACCCGCATTTGGCAAGCGTGGTGATTATGCCAGTACACCCATCATTGCTGTGGTAACTTGAATTCAATGATGGAGGCCTTTTCCCTGCAGTGGGATGATTATAGGCTCTTACTACATACATACACTCACGCCTTTTTCCCGGAGGGGTAGGCAGAGACCACATCTTTCCACTTGCTACGATCCTTACAGACTACTTTCGCTTCATCCACATTCATTAATCTTGTCATACACGCTCGCCGGTTTAGGGTACTCTTGACCTGACCTTTCTTTAGAACTTCTCCGATTTGATCAAGATAAGTTCGTTTCGTTTCGTCGAGGCCTTCCCCTTCCAACGTTTCCATTCATACTCGCCATATATATCTTTTTAGTCAACCTGCTTTCATTCATCCTCTCTTTACACTTCATTCTATATTGCTTCATATAGTAAGAGCGCCCCATTGGTCGAGCGGTTTTAGTAGAGGGTCAAAATTTCTGGATCCTGGGTCGATTTTTAAAGGGAAAAAAAGTTTCAGATTTTCAAACATTGCTCGGGTTTGTGATCACCGACCCGCATTTGGCAAGCGTTGTGATTATGCCTGTACCTATCATTGCTGTGATAACTCGAATTCAATGATGGAGGCCTTTGGGATGATTAAAGGCTCATATTTTACTTCTACCAGGCTAAATGTTTACAGTATTTCGGGACGGTTACATTTGGGACATAATTATTAGATAAGAATTACGGTTATTTTATTAAAAGATTTTCTCCCATACTCACCAGCTGTGCCTTTCAAAGCGATCAGTCTCTGATGATTCTCACCATAGCTCTCATTGAACGATTCTTCAGCTCTAAAAATAAAAAGATAATAACTTACATGATGCCTGCATCAAGTTTATGGTGAAGCTTACACTGTTAAATTGGTGCTTAAAATGTTATCTTAACCCATTATAGCAATATAATATAGTATCATTATTTAAACTTGAAAAATTGTCTCAAACGGAATTCGAACCCGCATCCCCATGCATACCGGGCGCGGCGCTTTTTGACGCCTGTGACGTAGTGTCGCGGTGGCTAAATAGGTAAAGCGCCGCGCCCGGTATGCATGGAGATGCGGGTTCGAATTCCGTTTGAGACAATTTTTCAAGTTTTAATAATGATACTATATTATCTATACTAATATTATTAAGCTGAAGAGTTTGTTTGTTTGTTTGTTTGTTTGAACGCGCTAATCTCTGGAAGTACTGGTTCGAATTGAAAAATTATTTTTATGTTGGATAGTCCATTTATCGAGGAAGGCTTTAGGCTATATAACATCACGCTGCGACTAATAGGAGCGAAGCATCAATGAAAAATGTTGTAAAAATAAACGCGATCATAATAACAGAAATTAACGCGTACGAAGTCGCGGGGAACAGCTAGTATTGCTATAATGTTAATATAACCGTTAAGATAACATTTTAAGCACCAATTTAATCATATAGATAGACACGGGTTTGAGTCCCGCCCGAGACGTAGTTTTTCAAGTTTAAATACTGATATTATAAGTGCAATTAAGATGCTCAAATATCATAATCTTTATATATAAAAATTATGACATTTTGTGACGTCTTACGTCAAAATCCAATCATATTATTCTGAGGCGATATGAAGTTCGCGGGGTCAACTAGTAAATATTATAAAAGAAAAAATATCTTTTCTTATTGCCAAAATATGATACAGTGGTCTGCATAGTTACTGTTACCATTACAACATGTACTCAGTGGCAGATTGCAGTCTCAGCCGTCCTAGGCCCTGAGCCATCAGCCGCCCCTTTCTCAGCATCCACCACATAGACGAGTATTAAAGGATTTTTTTTATTTATTTAAACTTTATTGCACAAATACAAATAAGTACAAATGATGGACTTAATGCCAAATGGCATTCTATACCGGTCTACCAGTGGCTAAGCAGAAATGTTTGTCGGCGGTGCGACAAAATTATTACAAAATGACATAAAATTAATTGAGCACTGGAGTTACTCCTACAAATAAAACATGATAATTATAATAAACTACACATAATATCTATCTAGAAATAGATAAACTAAACAAAATTATAAAATATATAAACTAAATACATTAAATATGATATAATATACATAAATAAGATGACGATTATAGGACAAAAACTATGTAGATGATGATGATACCAACTTGTTATGCGGAAGATGCGGTATAGATTGCAGCATATCCAGTGCAGGCCGCCCGCCATACGCCATAATAAGTATTTTTACATGATTGGGGCCGCCCCTAGGTAAATCTGGCCGCCCTAGGCCCTTGCCTACCGGCTTTTAGGGTAAATCCGAAACTGTTCGTACTGCCAAAGGTCTACTCACCTGATAAGCCGAGCAGCCGCGTCGGAAGCAGACGAAAGGCTTTGCAGGCACAGGTAGCACCAGGCGATGTCCAGCTGCAGGACGGCCCAGTTATCCACCGTCTTCAGGATCGACGAACTGCATTCACTGTAGGATGATAGTTAGTTATTTGCTTCATTCTAATTGTGAAGAAATTTGGTAGTCAGTCACTAACAGCTTCATTATTGGAAGCCAAAACTTTAGTAGCTATAAAGAAAGAAAGAAACATTTAATGTAGAACTAAGCTAAATGTAACCTAGAGATATGATGGTATTAGCCATAACACTAGGAGCTGTAACATTGGAAGCCATGACACTGGCACTGGGCTAGCTTTGATACAGAAAACCATGGCACTGGCAGCGAAAGCCTTAGTAGCTATGTCGCTGGTATGAAGCCATGACGCTAGTAGCTTTGATACAGAAAACCATGGTACTGGCAGCGAAAGCCTTAGTAGCTTTGTCGCTGGTTTGAAGCCATGACGCTAGTAGTTTTGATACAGAAAACCATGGCACAGGCAGCGAAAGCCTTTGTAGCTATGTCGCTGGTTTGAAGCCATGAATCTAGTAGCTTTGATACAGAAAACCATGGCACTGGCAGCGAAAGCCTTAGTAGCTATATCGCTGGTTTGAAGCCATGATGCTAGTAGCTTTGATACAGAAAACCATGGCACTGGCAGCGAAAGCCTTAGTGTAGCTATATCGCTGGTTTAAAGCCATGTTGCTAGTAGCTTTGATACAGAAAACCATGGCACTGGCAGCGAAAGCCTTAGTAGCTATGTCGCTGGTTTGAAGCCATGACGCTAGTAGCTTTGATACAGAAAACCATGGCACTGGCAGCGAAAGCCTTAGTAGCTATATCGCTGGTTTGAAGCCATGACGTTAGTAGCTTTGATACAGAAAACCATGGCACTGGCAGCGAAAGCCTTAGTAGCTATGTCGCTGGTTTGAAGCCATGACGCTAGTAGCTTTGATACAGAAAACCATGGCACTGGCAGCGAAAGCCTTAGTAGCTATATCGCTGGTTTGAAGCCATGATGCTAGTAGCTTTGATACAGAAAACCATGGCACTGGCAGCGAAAGCCTTAGTGTAGCTATATCGCTGGTTTAAAGCCATGTTGCTAGTAGCTTTGATACAGAAAACCATGGCACTGGCAGCGAAAGCCTTAGTAGCTATGTCGCTGGTTTGAAGCCATAATGCTAGTAGCTTTGATACAGAAAACCATTGCACTGGCAGCGAAAGCCTTAGTAGCTATATCGCTGGTTTGAAGCCATGATCCTAGTAGCTTTGATACAGAAAACCATGGCACTGGCAGCGAAAGCCTTAGTGTAGCTATATCGCTGGTTTAAAGCCATGATGCTAGTAGCTTTGATACAGAAAACCATGGCACTGGCAGCGAAAGCCTTAGTAGCTATGTCGCTGTTTTGAAGCCATGACGCTAGTAGCTTTGATACAGAAAACCATGGCACTGGCAGCGAAAGCCTTAGTAGCTATGTCGCTGGTTTGAAGCCATGGCGCTAGTAGCTTTGATACAGAAAACCATGGCACTGGCAGCGAAAGCCTTAGTAGCTATGTCGCTGGTATGAAGCCATGACGCTAGTAGCTTTGATACAGAAAACCATGGTACTGGCAGCGAAAGCCTTAGTAGCTTTGTCGCTAGTTTGAAGCCATGACGCTAGTAGTTTTGATACAGAAAACCATGGCACAGGCAGCGAAAGCCTTTGTAGCTATGTCGCTGGTTTGAAGCCATGAATCTAGTAGCTTTGATACAGAAAACCATGGCACTGGCAGCGAAAGCCTTAGTAGCTATATCGCTGGTTTGAAGCCATGATGCTAGTAGCTTTGATACAGAAAACCATGGCACTGGCAGCGAAAGCCTTAGTGTAGCTATATCGCTGGTTTAAAGCCATGTTGCTAGTAGCTTTGATACAGAAAACCATGGCACTGGCAGCGAAAGCCTTAGTAGCTATGTCGCTGGTTTGAAGCCATGGCGCTAGTAGCTTTGATACAGAAAACCATGGCACTGGCAGCAAAAGCCTTAGTAGCTATGTCGCTGGTTTGAAGCCATGGCGCTAGTAGCTTTGATACAGAAAACCATGGCACTGGCAGCGAAAGCCTTAGTAGCTATATCGCTGGTTTGAAGCCATGACGCTAGTAGCTTTGATACAGAAAACCATGGCACTGGCAGCGAAAGTCTTAGTAGCTAAGTCGCTGGTTTGAAGCCATGACGCTAGTAGCTTTGATACAGAAAACCATGGCACTGGCAGCGAAAGCCTTAGTAGCTATATCGCTGGTTTGAAGCCATGACGCTAGTAGCTTTGATACAGAAAACCATGGCACAGGCAGCGAAAGCCTTAGTAGCTATATCGCTGGTTTGAAGCCATGACGCTAGTAGCTTTGATACAGAAAACCATGGCACTGGCAGCGAAAGCCTTAGTAGCTATATCGCTGGTTTGAAGCCATGACGTTAGTAGCTTTGATACAGAAAACCATGGCACTGGCAGTGAAAGCCTTAGTAGCTATGTCGCTGGTTTGAAGCCATGACGCTAGTAGCTTTAATACAGAAAACCATGGCACTGGCAGCGAAAGCCTTAGTAGCTATATCGCTGGTTTGAAGCCATGACGTTAGTAGCTTTGATACAGAAAACCATGGCACTTGCAGCGAAAGCCTTAGTAGCTATGTCGCTGGTTTGAAGCCATGACGCTAGTAGCTTTGATACAGAAAACCATGGCACTGGCAGCTATGACACTGGATGGCAGCGAGAGCCTTAGTAGCTATGACGTTGGTTTTGTAGCCATGACGCTAGTAGCTCCAACAGTAGTTTTTTATGGAAAACATTCCGTTGCCACTGGCAGCTAAGGCCTTAGTAACTAGGACTCTGATCTAATAGCCATGGCACTGGCAGCATGGCCTTATTATCTTTGATGATGGTTGATATAGAAACTATCCCGTTACTTCAGCTGCCTATCGGCTTCTAGCAGCATCACACTGGTATGGGCGCTGGTTGGTGACGGAGCCCTTGCCATGACACTGGCAGCCGTGGCCTTATTAGCTATGACTCTGGTCTATCAGCCATTACACAATAAGCTATAGTTCTGACCATTACTACGAGCTATAGTCTCAGTAGCTGGTTACCTCAGCTGCCTGTCAGCTTCCAGCAGTAGCACTAAAGCCAGCGGGTAGTCCTTCAGCTTGGCGGCGGCGCGGCCCCGCTCGTGGAGGGCCAGCCCCACCAGGAGGGAACGACGTTCAGCCGGAGGCAGTTCTACAGTCTTGCCTGATTGGTCTTCTAGCTGCAGTAGCGAAAAAGAAGGATTTATTAGAATATAATTGTTTGTTTGCGTCTAAAGGGGGTACACTGAAGAAATGGGTATGCGAGTTACAAGAGGTAATTGATTGCCTCGTGTGGGTCTAGTGGTTCACTTAAGTGGAAGGCAGTTCTATTCTTTGGTCTGATTGGTCTTCTAGATGCAGTAAGGAAAATGAAGATTCTTATAACTTTATTCAAGATTCAAGCACTTACAACAGGCAAAGACAAAATTACAGAATAAGATATTAAAAGAAAGACACAAAAATCTAAATGACAAGATTTATATACATATATATATATTTATACTGACGCTGAACGTTAACTTAAAGTTTCTATATTTTAAGGCTTCACTATTGAGATATCTTTGTAATTAACTGCAAATAGAATACATTTATGGCGTTCGTCAATTAGTGTTATCATTATACCATTTTTTTTTTAACTTACATTACAGGCAGGTTTTTGAGTGCAGACCGGTCCCTGAGGGGATCCGTGTGGAACGGTCGAGGTTTTAGTAGGGCCGGTCGAGGCGAGACATCTACCGGCGTGACCCTGAACCCAACCTTACATACCTTTATATATTCATCGTCGTCTGCTAAATCGTCGACATACTCCGAGAGCAGCGTGGCGTCGTCTCTCGTCGCTTTCATCTCCATGTACATAGTGTCTTCCTTTTTGACAGTTTCCGGGGTCTCTGGAAGATGTCATTCATCAGCGTTATGTTGTAACCTCACAAAGAATTTATGTGAAGGCCCTTCCCTTTCACAATTGGCGCGATAAAAATAATGGTAAAAATATGTAATCGTAACGATATTTATAATATGATAACGTTCATAATGAATAACACAATATTTCTTCAATAAAAGAAAGTAAAGTTAGCGAGCGGTTTGCTGATATTTTTAACGTTAACATTTAAGAAATTTCTTGCTATTTTTTGACAGCTTTTGCAACAAACACAGTTCAGCTTTAATAAATTAGCAATATCAAATAAAATATTGATAAAGTAATGGATATATATTTGTATGGTAGTAACCTTTTTGGAAATACCATTACATACTGACACTTGTAATATGAATAGGTAACATTATCATAATTTAATACTTTATTTTGATTTATACCGACATTCCAAACAGTTTAAATAATTTGTGGAATAACAAATTATAGTGTAAGGCCCTAATAAAAGCGAGTGACATTTGTAAATCTTTCATTTCAATGTGTAGTGTTTGTGTATATTCAAGAAACTGGCATATAAATAATATATCAATTGTAATTACAGAAAAAATAAGCAAAATATATAGTACCAGCCAAAATGAGAGCCATTATCTGAGCTCCGTTCTTCACACCCTGCTCTTCAAGACTGGGTACCAGCTTTATAACTTTACCGTTAAATATTAGCTTTACTCTGCAATTAAAACAATAATATATACAATTTATGCACTTTTAATAAAATATCTGCAATTAAAACAATAATATAATATACAATTTATGCACTTTTAAATAAATTAGGGGTTAAAGTATGAAATTGCCGTTTTGTATGGACGAAATCGAGAAAAGTCATTTTTCCATACTAACAATTTTTTAGTTTTTTTAAAAACGCCTGAACCGTTTTCGATGCAATTAAAGGTGAAAGTGAGATGGTTATAAAGCTGCGCATTATAGTATTTAAATTATGGAAAATCAAAGTATATAATACAAATATACTTAATTGAAGCAAGAAGGACAGCTGACACATTGTAAGGGGTCTTTTCAACGACTTCCTTTGAAGTAATAGGCACTAGTATTGCATTTTTTTTTTAGTCAAAAGTTACTTTATTTAGTTTTTGATACAATACAAAAAGAATTACGCAATAATATGACTATACTTAAGAGCTATAAACAAAATAAAAAGTGGGAAAATAATCGGCAATTTCATACTTTAACCCCTATTATATACACACATAACCTAAGTGACAGCAGGTGTCAGGGCATGCATGCATTAAACATTGAAGATATAGACAATACTACACGCAGACTAATTAAAAAAATAAGTTTTTTGTAGAGGCTCACAGTTATTAATGATTTTTTTCCTGATGATTTGTAATTTTTAGTGACTACTCAATTTTACTATATTTTTTGAACTTCCATACCTCATTATATTAAGTATTGGTATGAACATGTATACAATAATTAAATATGTTGGGGCTTCAACTCGTTTACTTTATCTGTAGCATAGCTTGTAACATTGTCACGTGAGTGCTTGCATATATCGAAAACCAATAATAATTAATTAGAATAAACTTAAGAAACCAAAAATTTTAATTATTCTAGAAGTCCAGATAAAGCTCATTCTAATAAAGCTAAGTTACAATTTAATAAATAAGTAAAGAAATAGAAACAGTAAATTATTTTAGCATAAAAAAATTACCTGCTACCCGAAACTTTGATTTCATCTGCCACAATTTTAATCAGATCACTACCAGGCACATCCAATTTCCTTTGCACTTTCAAAACTCTTGGCTTCTCGCCGGGTAAAGTGGCTTTGACCCTGAACGTGGCACATCCTGTCTCTTTAAACTCAGCGTTGGCCTTGGACCGATCGATGGAATGCACTTGCAGCTCATGCAACGCTTGCAGGACTACATCCACATCGAGTGCTAGTTCTGTTGCATACTTCTTTGCTAGATTCTATTTGTAAAATAATTGAAAAATAATTCAACATGAAGCTTTCTTGAAGAAAAGCATCTAATAAATTTGTTACAAAATTTGAGTACACAGGTTTGTTTAGTACCAATCCAAAATTCAGTAATTTTATAATACTTGTTAGTAAATGAGAACGCAATCATTAGATATTTTATGTTGCCTACTTTGTCTTTTGTTATAAAACTGTTAGGTTGGTAACACCCTTCATTCCTATCATTTTATTGTCACAGAGTACTTTTATTGCTTATTGTATTGTGTCATTGAGTACAGTAATAAAAATATGTTTGTTCATAATTAATTTACAGTTTTATTATTTCAATCCGAAATCATCAATACTTATAATGTTTTCTGCCTATAAAATGAATGAACTAGATGAAAATATCAATATTTTCTTTCTTTAAAATTGTTTTAAAAGATAATATTTTAAAACCATTTTTCAAGCAATTAAAGTGCTTGTTTAAATTGAAACTGTTATTGAAGCAATTTGATTGTGTTATTAGAATTTTTATTTAAAGTATTGCATTTTCAATATAGTTCTTTATAGTTAATATTTGGTAACTATTAGTTGAAAAAAATATTGAAAGTTATGAAAAAACTCAAAGATCTTTCTACACAAAAACTGCTTATAATTTAGTTTATCATTACAATAAAGTAAATTATAAGCAGTTTTTGTACAGAAAGATTTTAAATATTGTAATGGTAAAGTATCCATATATTTAGTTAATAATTTTGCATCATAGTAACTAGAAACAGAAATAAACTATTATGGTCAAACGCCCCGTTGGTCTAGTGGTTTAAATACCGGGCAAGGATCTCGGGGTCTCAGGTTCGATCCCCGGGTCAGGCAACAAAATATTTCGAATTTTCGAATGCTGCTCGGGTTTGTGATCACCAACCCGCATTTGGCAAGCGTGGTGATTATGCCAGTTCCCATCATTGCTGTGGTAACTTGAATTCAATGATGGAGGCCTATTCCTTGCAGTGGGATGATTATAGGTTACTTTACTTTTTACTTTATGGTCAAATGATGTAAGCACAATTAAAAAAAACAAACAAACACACACTAACACATAATTTATGATAACACTTTCTGACACATATGACACCTGTCAATGTGATAACAATAAATAAAAATAATTTACTTTAATGGAATATTGACCTGTTCATACTTTCAGTATGTTTACCAATTGTTATTTATATACAAAGAAAACAAAGTTATACAGGTCACCGCTTCAACCATGAATCATGAGCTAAAAATATAGTAGAACGAAGCAGGATTTTTGGACACTGTTGAATTTATTTTGCAATAATACTGATTTGCTCAGTAATAATATTATCTTTTAGTCAGTAAAAGTGACAAAATCTATTTCTTTTTCAATATTTTAAGCAGCAATAATCATCTTTGAATAACTATTTCTCCAAAACCAGAAAATAAAAAATCTTGAGTAAAAATTTTTCTGCTTTTACAATGATTGGATAGAATGATAATTTAGAATGTATTATTCATCTAAAAAATTCTCTATTTATGCAAAGCATTTGTGTGCATTATCTATCCTTTGTATAAGTATCAGTTTTGACTGAACTATTGTTGGCTCTTTATGATTGCCACTAGATAGACTTAAAAAGAATTTGAAAACTGAGCACTTCGAATATTATTTGTTCTTTTACTGAAAATAATAATAATGTTGTAATACCAGTAACAAAGTAATAAGTAAACAAAGAACCTGTATACTCTGCGACACAGCATTATCAGGCAGCATGTATGGGCTCTCCCACAGCTTTATTTTCTCTTCATTCAGCTTGGCCCGGAGCTTGATGAGCAGATCCTCATGTTGTAGATTTGTTTCTTCCATCGCCCCCACTGAGATAAGTTAACACAAGAGAAGTGATTCGCAAAATACCAACTTACGAAAATACAAACAAAACAAATGTCACTTGTCAGTCGAATTAAATCAAGTGACAGATGCAGTGTTACTAGCTCCTACAAATGTTGACCCCTAATCACCACAATTTCTGATAAATTCCCCTAAATTAGAAATAACTTTTCCAAACAAACATATTTATAATGAATACTGTATCATACTTTTAAACCAAATGAAATTCATAGTGTATTATTTAATTATACAGAATAAAACAAAAATTACAATATAACTGCAAAACGTCAAATGTACGCTTTAGACAAGTTTAAAAAATAAAACAAAACTAAAAACAAAGGAAACTCATCTTTGGTTTAACACACACACTACATTATGAACAATATCTTGTTAAATACACACGAGGCAGGGGTAAAAACAACTAATGTATTCACACTAATCAATACCACACACTACAGTTGTCACTTATTATTAAATGCAATTTACTATGACAATGGTATATTATGGTCAACACCGTTTAGATTTTAAACTTTGTACAAGCATTGAGTATTGTAAGTTCAAGAAAAAAATATAATAGGCTGAATCTTGATGTGTACTTTTAAATAAATATTCCCTAAAAATACTCTTAAAACTGTAATCCCCTTAGGCTTATTTGCCCTTATTTGGGGTAAAATTCCCTAAGTTGGGAACCCTAGACAGCTGACTGCTGCAGCTGACACTAGTAGCTGTCAAAAAGTTTTTTTTAATTGTTGAAGCTCGTAGCTTGTAGCTTGGATATCTGCTTCTCCCATTCGTGACATTGGCGGAATAGTGTAAAACACTTGCTTCGCCACAATCCAAAAGAAAAAGAAGGATATGCAGACATATGAGTAGATAGGAATATTTATTCATGTGATGCAGATACATCTTTTATTTAATTTATTTGTTTACCCACAGAACATGGAATCTATGTTCTGTGGGTATACCTACATAATATATTATAATAATTCCTATTACTAAGTATTTGTTACAATATAAAATACCTTCGTCTTCTTTTGCTGTACATAAGCTTAGTTAACCTAGTGCTTACTAAGGGTAGTACCTTTCTTCTTCGAAAATTGTTCGTCCGAAATTATCACTATCCATAATGTCCTAATATACGAAATTTTATTATTCCTAATTTTCTTTAGTTCTAATGCTTTTGTGTCATAATATCGGGTGCTATAATATATCCTAATTTTTCTTGCTATAATGTCACATGTCCTAAGTGTTAAATTGTATAATGTATGTTAGTCCGAATGGTGGTTTATGATAATATTGTTAGTTCTAACACAGATAAGATAATACTAAAGTCTAATGATGGTTTATAATAATATTGTTTGTCCTAAAACATATGTTTAAAAGTAGGTTTATCTTGGTTATGTCATCCTCATGTAGTTTAGTTATTTTAAGTCACATTATCATACACTTGTAATCGTATGGATTTAGGATTTCATGTCAAATCTGTCTCAGAACCGAATCAGCCAACCCCGACTTCACGTGGTACTTGTCTGCCCTACCCCTAGAGTGTAATTCAAAAAGGCGGAGGCGCGGAGGGAGGCAGCCCCCGCCCGCTGTACAGGCACCCACGTTGCCAGGCCTGAACGTTGTTGCGCTAGGGCGGAGGGGCTGCACTTCCCGTAGCGCCGGAGCACACGCAATTCTAAATGCATTATGACACATTATGTTAGGACTTAAAACTGTTATAGAAAAGCCTTTTAATGTGTTTCAAACATTAAAGATTGTAATATTTATAGCAAAACATTTTAGGATAAATTATATTTAGGGATTTAGATTTTAGGGCAAGTGATATTATGAGACATTGAGTTAGGGCTAATTATCATTCGGACAAATGATGATTAGGTCACAAAACATTATGACACGTTAGATTATGAATAAAAATTTTATGAGACAAAATAGAGAACCCTTACCAAGCCGTCGAACCATCACCAATAATCACCATTCATCCACCTCAAATTCTTTGCTAAAAAAAAGGCACAATGAACTTCTTTATGCGCGTTTTCATCACAGACTGCCTATATTTATGTGCCTTGAAATTATAATTATATATTTTTTTGTACGGTTGTAACCTAAATCTATGGTACTTTTAGTACCTACCTACTGTGTATTTAAAACAAATAGCTTTTTTAGCATAATGCGAGGGTTTTGTGTCATCAGATGCATGGGATAATTTTAATTACTTACTTACCTATATCTTATTCAGTAAGGAACACTAGTATATTCGTTATGAAGATTTTGGAGAGTAGACGATGCTGTTGATCTTGTTGCATGGATTTCAAAAACTACTGAACGGATTTTGATGAAACTTTCGCGCAATGTAGCGTAAACATCGAAAAGTTCCAGTAACGCTGCTATACGTGTCCCGGCTTCATTGCTCTACAAAGGTCGAGGAGATTGTAGAACATATTCGAGTGAAGACCAGATATACACTGAGGGTCGAACTGTTGGAGTCTCGACACAACACGAACTTTAATTCGTTTGTGGTGAGGGTTCCGACTGAACAGCTGTCGACCTTCATGCTGGCAGAATTTTAGCTGAAGAGTGTTGTATATCGTTGGTTTCGTGGACGGTTACCTGACAACAAATTGCGAAACACAACGCCGTCAAAATAGTGTGTAGTAATATAATTTATGTGTTATTTTGTATGTATGTTAGTCTGTAAGGTATTTATTTTATGGGCCTGTATTTCATAATCTGTTGCCTGAATTAAATGAATAAATAAAAATTCGCGAGTCAGTGTAGGAATCAAGCATTTCTACATTGGCCCAGGTCTGGAAGGGATAAGGGGTTATTTTCGTGTTTCGGAAGGCACTTTAGTTGGTAAGCCTTTGTCGCAAGATGGAAGATGTCTAAAGACATGTTAAGAGTTGGTTGCTGAATAAGAGTTTTTATAGCCTCGACCATAAACGGTATCCTATTTCTATGAGCCTCGACCATAAACGTAGAATATGCCTCGACGAATATTTTAAAGTAAAATAATTAATTAATTTATGACTCTATATGTATTTTTTTTTGTAGTTTTGACATTGTTAATTTAATATCTGACATTTGTGAACTATATTGATTTGATCTATGACATTTTTATACGATAAAATAAATTACTACCTGACTTAAATTGTTATAAATATTTGCACGTCTGCATGCAGGCTGAATACATAGGAATAAGTAATAGCTTTAAGATCTGCATTGTAAAACTTGCATGTAACCTGTATTCTAGAATTCTAGCAAATAAATGATTGAATTTGAATTTGAATTCGATGTGATAGGCTTTGCGGTTTAGTCTGACGATAAGCAGTAAGTAGGTAGGTACTACGGCAGGCAATAACACTTAATTATAAAATCGATTTACTTCAATCTCATTCATTTCACACTCAATAAACTTCATTTAATAATCATTTGAATTTATTAAAGTTTAACATATTTTGTAGTTTATGTAAAGATAAGCAAAGTGTGATAGCATTTCGACCTAAGTTTATATATAACAATTATTATTTAAAAAAGTAAAATGAACTCTATTTTGTGGATATGTTGTAAGTTCAATGTTTAGAGCAAATAACTAACTTTTTATTACAATAATTTGAATTTGTCGACATTGAGTTTAAAAGAATTGCATTTTCTTATCTTCACTTTAATAACAGTTTTAAAAATGACTAAGGTACTCAAATATTATTTAACAATTTCTGTAAGAGTAAAGTCTCTTACACTAGGTTAAGTTGATATAAGTAGATTGTCGAAAGTTACACGGGAGCGGAATGTACCTAATAAAAGTGTCCGTCACCGAGGAGAGCGTTTTTTGCACTAAAACTAAATTACAAATAAATTATTATAAAAGGAATGTGTCGCTAAGGGATTCGTCATCGTTTTCGATACTTATGTCGAGCGTGCTCGTACAATTTCAATAAAAAATGCTCAAAAGTAATATCTAAGGAATAGCTAGTAGATTTCGAGTGAAGTATATTGAATGGCATTACAGCATGACAATAAGTTGTCGTAGGCTTAGGTAAGACCTATGGGTAAGACTCTCAAGATGCGATCAAAAAACATTTTATTTTTGACAAAATTCTTCCATTTTGATACACGAACCTCTAGAAGTTCTCCGTTGATATTTTTATCAATTGATTTCCTCAGAATCACATCAAATCTTACCCAGAGTATCTATTTTATATTTTGGTACAAGTCTTGAATTGTACAAATTATACAAATACGACGCTAGGTAAGTAGCGCTTATTATGAGGCAAACTGAGACAGAATATCTAAAATGCCTAGCAATCTAAAAACTCTACAAAAACTTGTTGTTAGGTGATACTAACGTATCCGTTTTGTTATTTTTTTAGCTCATCCAGAATATTACCCCATTAACACCAGGGTATCACCCCATTGGACAAGCAGCCTCTGCCGCTTCGTAAAACCACAGAGAAATCTATACTAATATTATAAAGCTGAAGAGTTTGTTTGTTTGTATGTTTGTTTGAACGCGCTAATCTCAGGAAGTACTGGTTTAAATTGAAAAAATATTTTTGTGTGGATAGTCCATTTATCGAGGAAGGCTTTAGGCTATAAAACATCACGCTGCGACCAATAGGAGCAAAGCATCAGTAAAAAATGTTGCAAGAATAGTCGCGATCATAATAACAGAAATTGACGCGGACGAAATCGCGGGCAACAGCTAGTTATAGCATAAACTTTGATAATTTTTCCGCAGCAACTATTTTAGTGATCAACACAGCACAGTCCTACATCCTCCTGACAGCTAACCTCGAGGACGTCCAGTCTATCGCGAAGCAATTGGTGGACTCTCCCATAGCAGACCAGCTCAAACGGATCTGGCGTCGCGCGTCCAACCAGTTCAACCAGCAAGTGGACAAGTCTAGGGTGTATAATCGTGCTGAAGACGTTCAGGAAGATAGTAAGTTCGTGGAGCATTTATATAATAAAATCACTGTGATAAAACGTAGGACTGATGGTTTAAGTATCAGGTCAAGATTCTCATGGTTTTGGGTTGGATCCCCGGGTCGAGCCACAAATGTTTAGAGTTTCCGAACATTGTATCGGGTTTGTGGTCATCATCCCGCATTCGGCAAGCTTCGTGCTAATGTCTGCAACCATCATTCCTGTGGTAACTTGAATGCAATGATGGAGGCCTTGGTCCTACAGTGGGATGATTATTAGCTGGTACTTTAACATGCCAGCGCATTGAACTTGGATCATTTACAGTCTTATTTCTTATCGAATACTTTCAATGTGAGTCTTGCGATAGAATCATGGAACTGTCTACCGATGCTCCCTGAGTCCATTTATGAAAGGTTGTTTCCATAACTCACCGGACTTGGAATTGAGCCCAGGACTTTCGCGTAGTACGAGGTGGACCTCCGCACCAATGAATTAAACAGGTCGCCAATATTTACAGTTATGTTCTTTATTTTTTTTATAAATTGTGTATATGTATATATTTTTTTAATGCACACTACCAAGGCTACCATCGCTTCGGGCAGTTCATCCTCCTATCTGTTTCACAGAATCAGAAGAGAAGACTAATGGGGAGCACCAAGAGTCAGGAGCTGATGAGCACAGCAGTGAGAGTCACGCCGAACGCCGCCAGGGAGACGACGTGGCTGCCCTGGCGAAAAATGCAAGCTTCTACCTCTCTTCTATCAAGAACATCATGAAGAATGTTTAGTGTACTGGTCTTTGAATAAACTGGTTAACGAATTCGTGTCTTATTTTAGTAGCTATTACCAATTGTCATAGTAGCGTTACATCCTTAGAAGGTAACTGAAGTGATTTTGTTGCAAGGTGTAACCAGAAGTTTGTTTCCACGTTCGGGAATGAAATTAACTACCATCGTGCCTATCAGCAGTCGATATAATAAGACGATTGTGTGGTTTGCCAATACTTAGTAAACATATTTACTGTACAATATTATTAAGTAAGTATGTCTTGTAAAAAGGAATGAATTACAATCATGAATGAGTTTTGTTCCAGGGACCTTACAACTGTCAGGCTCCCTACCGACCCTTCTAACGAACTGCCCACAGTGGTGCTAGCGTCTGCCTACCTGCCTGGCGATGAGCAAGTACCCACTCCAGCACTGGAAGCACTGGTTACCTACTGCGAGAAGGAAGGGCTGGCACTCATCATCTCCACGGACAGCAACGCGCACAACGGTGTCTGGGGGATGGATAAGTCCAATGATAGAGGTGAGGAACTCTTAAACTATCTTTCCACTACCAACCTTGTAATACTTAACAAAGGCGCCAAGCCGACGTTTATTACAGCACAAGCAGAAACCATCATAGATCTCACCTTGGCAACAAAGAATATTTCTCAATACGTGTCGGGCTGGCACGTATCCGATGAACTCTCATGCTCTGACCACAGGTGGATCCGATATCAACTGCACACGTACGTCACTCCTGCTACACCGCGACGCAATCCGCGGAAGATGGACCGCATCAGGTACAAGCCCCTGACCAAGGAAAGTCTGAAATTAGTAGATATTCCTGCAACGTACGAGTCTACTGCGGACATCGATGCACATGTCAACAACTTAACCCAATCCCTAAGCCACTGCTTTGAGCAAACCTGCCCTCTCGAGGTTCCGCGGACCAGAACCAATGGTAAATACCAATGATGGGGACCCGAACTCGAAAGACTTCGACATAAGGTAAGGAAATTGTTCAACAGAGCTAAAAACACCAGGCAGCGGGAAGACTGGGACAAATACAAGGAATCACAACGCTTACTTAAGAAGCGCATCAGGTTCAGGAAAACCGAACACTGGAGACGCTTCTGCGAAGATATAGTAAGTAAAAATCAAGCCGCCAAGGTGAAAAATATTCTGACGCGTGGACCGGAACGCAGCATAGGGAATCTCAAGAAACCAGACGGCAGCTTCACCAACACAGACGACGAAACCTGCGAACTGTTACTCCAAACCCACTTTCCCGGCTGCCGGATCACAGGCTGGCCAGTGACCAGTGACACAGGCTGGTCTGGGGTAACGGACTACAGACCGCAGGACTCGGACTGGAAAACCGCCACAGTAATTGTCAACCACGACAAAGTAAGATGGGCAATCAACACCTTCCTCCCATACAAATCAGCAGGCCTCGATGGCATCTTCCCGGGTATGCTGAAGTTGTGTGCGGATGAGCTAGTGAGACACCTTGTCGCCATCTACAGGGCATGCCTAACTTTCCGACATACGCCACATAAATGGAAAGAAGTAAAGGTAGTATTCATCCCCAAACCCGGCAAAAGCGACTACACACAGCCGAAGTCCTTCAGACCGATCAGCCTCACATCTTTCCTGTTCAAAACGCTGGAAAGACTCTGCGATAGGGACATAAGGACAAACGTGCTTGTAAGCGAAACCCTACACCCAAATCAACACGCCTACAGTATGGGCAAATCCACCGAATCGGCCCTACACACTGTAGTAAATAAAATCGAGTATGCTCTTAATCACAAACAATCTACCCTAGGTGTTTTTATTGACATTGAAGGGGCGTTTGATATAACTAACTTCACCAGCATAGGACGGGCACTGTGTAGACATGGCGTCGACCCAACAATGGCGGGGTGGATAGACGGCATGCTAAGGAACAGAGCCATACAATTCACCGTGAACAATACTACCAGAGGAATAGTGGCGAAGGGCTGCCCGCAAGGGGGAGTCTCGTCGCCGCTCCTATGGAACCTTGTTGTTGATGAACTCATAGAGAAACTCAACAGCAAACATTACTTCACGGTGGGATATGCTGACGACCTAACTATACTCATCAGCGGACCCTTTGAGAACATTTTATGTAACCTAATGGATTCCGCTCTCAGGATCGTAGAACTTTGGTGTATAGATCATGATCTCTCGGTTAACCCAGCAAAAACCGAGCTTATCCTATTCACCAAAAAACTGAAGTTACCCAAACTTAAACTACCAAAACTGTTCGGAACGCAACTGTCCCTCTCAAATGAAGTCAAATATTTGGGCGTCACACTTGACGATAAATTACTGTGGGGGAAACATGTCGAACAGAAAATTAAATGTGCCTCCATATCCTTCCGGCAATGCAGAGGTCTAATGGGCAAAACATGGGGTCTATCTCCCAAGATCACACTATGGCTTTATAAAGCTATGATTAGACCCATCATCACATACGGCGCGATCGTTTGGTGGCCCAGAACCAAACTAATGACAGGGGTGAAAAAACTGGAAAAATTCCAAAGATTGGCATGCTGTGCAGTCACGGGATGCATGCTAACTACCCCCACCGCGGCCCTTGAGGCGCTACTTGGCTTGCCGCCGCTGGACCTTTTCGTGCAGCAGGAGGCAGCTATAGCGGCCACAAGACTGAAACACCTAGGCCTGTGGAAAAATCTTGCGAATAGTCACAGCGACATCTGGTATAGAGGACTAAAATCCACTCCCCTACTAGAAGCACCCTGTGACAAAACACCGAAAATCTATGTGTTCAACAAATCATATAGAATTCACTTATTAGGAAACAGTTCAGACTCATCGGGAATACATGAGGTCCAAATCTACACTGATGGTTCCAAAACCAAATCAGGTACAGGCGCCGGAGTCTTCTCGATGGACCTAAACATAAATATATCTACACCGCTGGGTGAGGATAACTCGATATTCCAATGCGAGTATATTGCCATAATCCAGGCTGCCACTGCCATAAAGAAGAGAGAGGTTGCTGACTACGGCATTCGCATACTCTCTGATAGCATGGCGGTTCTCAAAGCCCTGGGGAGCAACATCATCACATCCAGCCTTATTTACGAGTGTCACCTGGCCCTTGAAGACATTGCCACAAGGAACAGTGTCACCTTACAATGGATCAAAGGACACAGCGGCTCCCTGGGCAATGATGCCGCAGACCAACTCGCTAAAAGGGGATCAGATCTTACGGTTTTCGGCCCCAGGCCACACCTGCCTATCCCTTTTTACCAATACAGGTCATGGCTGCGACATCAAACCCTAGTCAAACACAACGACCGCTGGGCCAATATCAGCAACTGCAGACAGTCCAGAGAGGCCGTACCGGCTCTTTCACCGCGTCTGACTCGCAACTTAATCACCCTAAGCAGAAGTGACCTTCGAAGAGTAGTGGGATCACTGACTGGACATATCCCCTTAAATAAACATCTCTTCATCATTGGTGCCACAGACAGCCCCCTATGTAGAGGCTGCCTGGAACAGGCAGAATCGGCTGTCCATGTGATTTTGGAATGCACAGGGGTAGCCACCCACCGGGCATCTATCCTCGGCACACCGAGTTCCCTTTCAGAAGCCTGTGAACGTCCCAAAAGACTTCTGTGCTTCTGGAAGGAGTTGGGGTGGTTGGACTAACCACCCTAATCCCCCCTACGCATAATGGGCCAAGTGGAGCCTAAATGCGGAAAAGGGAGCCCGTTACCATTACCATTACCATTACCATCTTGCTCCGCGTGCCCAACCTGCACTCAGGAGGAGCTAAAAGAGGCCACGGATAGTCCCATCAAAGTGGCAGAGTAATGGACCTGTACGGTATGACAGAGTTCGTTATCGACCCGAAGAAAAAGAAGAACATGTTTTTTTGTGTGTTGAAATTTCTAAATATAAGTATTTCCACTATTTACATGTATCATATTTCGGTGCGTCTCTTCACTGATTAAGAACTTCTTCATGTACTGACAGTAGGGCAAGTAAATAAATATTAAATTTGAGTTTGAGTAAAAAGAAACAAATTTTTCCACTGCGTCAAGCGGGACTCGCCGCGGAAACGGAATGACTTAAGTATATTCGAGTTGCTTATTTATGGCCATTTCCAATAACCTATCTATCTTCAGTTTTGGCATATCGGAGATAGGAAACAGTTTCTATCTCTGTTTTTGCCGTCCAGAGAAACAAGGACAGAAGTTGTTTTCTATCTCCGATATGCCAAAACTGAAGATAGATAGGTTATTGGAAATGGCCGTTAGTATGCTTCCTATCCGCTGATTTAAGTACATTTTATAAATTTACCAATATCAATCTTACTGCCGACACTGCCACTGCCATGACATTCGGAGCCGAAACGTGGAACATGACGGTCAGGCTGGCTTACCGTCTGCATGTCGCTCAGCGAGTTATGGAAAGATCTATGCTCGGTATTTCGCTGCGGGATAAAATCCGTAACGAGATTATCCGGCAGAGGACCAAAGTTATGGACATTATCCAAAAATTTAGCAAGCTGAAGTGGCAGTGGGCTGGCCATATTAATCGCAGAACCGATGAGCGTTGGAGTAGACGGGTTCTCGAATGTCAGCAAACGTAGTGTAGGACGCCCCCCTGCCAGACGGACCGATGACCTGAAGAAGGTCGCTGGTAGTGGCTGGATAATGAAAGCGGGGGATCGTGCGCTGTGGCGTGCCCTTGGGGAGGCCTACGTCCAGCAGTGGACTGCAATAGGCTGATTGATTGATTGATTGAATCGTACTGCACTCCTGACATTTAATATTGTAACATTGATATGGAATCGTACACGTGTATGTGACGATTCAATGACGATTATGTTATATAGATCATGCAGCAATTAACCGATGCGGTCAGACGAACTGCAATAGGCCTCAGAAACCTAGGTCAGATCTATACAGGGTGAACTCGAAAACAATTTTCAGTTAGTAAATTCAATAAATAGGTAGGTATGTTTAAAAAACTGTAACCCGACTACGAAAATGCCGATGATTTCAAACTCACCCTGTATATTTGCTTTATTGATTAAACGTTTTGGTACTCAGAATTTCGTCTTCTTTCATTTGATACCCCACTCGTTATGGTTGCAATCTTTTATTTTTAAAGGTAGTCCAATATATTTTTTGTAGCATACGCAATGTAGATTTTTTTTAACAAAATGTAGCCTATGTTACCAGGACTAAAATAAGGACCATTGATACCTGATTCAATAAATGTAAAACCCACGTAAAAACCCACATACATTATATATGTTACAGGAAATGTATGAATTCTAGGAATTGTAGATGTTATGATGAAGCAGAAGTAATCATAAAAGTTATAAAATAGTCTAAACTTAGCTCATTAACAATCAAATAAAGCGCGCACACACACACACACACACACACACACACACACACACACACACACACACACACACACACACACACACACACACACATACACACACATATCTATTCTTTAAAAAAATGTATAAAATTGTATAAATTGACTCAGAGATTATTTCATTCGCACGTATCCTAAGAAATGTATAAAACGAACGCTACTTTTGAATAAAACACGTTTTAAATGAAGAATCAAGAGTTTTTATTAAGGGTCTCATTGAGAAAATTATGTAACAATCATACAGTATTAATATGTTTACTTCTTACTAATTTAATGATCAGAGTTTTTGGGAAGGCTCTCACTGAGAATTAGTTACATATGGCATAAATTAATAATATATTAGTACCACCCCGACTTTGCAAAAACTATACGCGTAATAATTTCTTCCACCGTTGCCTAATTAAATAATAGGGGTTAAAGTATGAAATTGCCGATTATTTTCCCACTTTTTATTTTGTTTATAGCTCTTAAGTATACTCATATTATTGCGTAATTCTTTTTGTATTGTATCAAAAACTAAATAAAGTAACTTTTGACTAAAAAAAAATGCAATACTAGTGCCTATTACTTCAAAGGAAGTCGTTGAAAAGACCCCTTACAATGTGTCAGCTGACCTTCTTGCTTCAATTAAGTATATTTGTATTATATACTTTGATTTTCAGAAATTTATTTACTATAATGCATAGCTTTATAACCATATAACTTTCACCTTTAATTGCATCAAAAACGGTTCAGGCGTTTTTAAAAAAACTAAAAAATTGTTAGTATGGAAAAATGACTTTTCTCGATTTCGTCCATACAAAACGGCAATTTCATACTTTAACCCCTAATACAATAATGATTTCTCAGATATTGGTATCTTCACTAATTGTTTACCAACTATTAAAAAAAATGTCTTTCAGAAATTGTTTGCGCAAACAATTTAATTTATATACATGTGTTTGTTGTTCAGAAAAAAAAACACTTTTCTTGCAATGTCAACACACTAAAAAAAAAGATTTTTTTTTTATATAAGTAATCTTCGGCACTATTTTGTCTGTATTATAATTAAGATTATTGTACTGTATACTTACCTTTATGACTGTAAGTGCCAAAAAAAAAAAAAAAACAAAAACTAAATCAAATAACTCCAGCGATAGTGACCAAATGAGGTACATGGTATAAATCCCGAATCAAATGACTCTAGTGATAGTGACCATGAAAGTTTAAATCAGTACAGTTTAAAAACGTTTCAGATGAAATCACTTTCACAAGTTTTTGACATCTGATTCGTGTCTCAACTATGGTAGTCAAAATTTTCAATCCAGTCGTTGCATTGTCAATGACATTAGCACTTTAATTACACAAAAACTTTGAAATGAAAGATGTATTAACGAAATTAAAATTCGCGTTTATTTTAAATTTTAAACTCGAATTGCGAATTTTACATTCGTAAATAAACTTATCTTTTGTTTCAATGTTAAGTATACGCGTAAATTCAATAAAACAGTACACAAAAACTGTTTAAAAATATATTTTTTATATCGACTTACTTGTGGTTAGATTTCGTGAGGTAAAATCGATAGTTTAGATTCTACGCAACACTTTTTTCGACGAGCATTTGGATCAGCGGTAGTTAACGCTGCTTCTGAGCCATGGGTCGCGGGTTCGATCCCCGCACAGTACAAATATTTGTGTGCATGAACATGTCTGTTTGTACTGGTCTGGGTGTTTTCTATGTATTATAAGTATGTATTTACAAAAAAAAAGTATATAAGTAAGATTATCGGTTGTCTAGTACCCCATACGACAGGGTACTTAATAGTACCTTAATTTGGGACTAGATGGCTCAATGTGGCCCATTAAGGCATTTGTCTTAAATATTTATTTATTTATTTATTTTATTTCATACTATTTGTGTTTCGAACAGAATATTTTTTTATTTTATTTTGACGACAAATTTAAAAGTCACCCTGTATACAATTAGTTCCTAGATATCGTTGAGAATATACGCAACACTGACCAGCGCCATCTTAGTGTGAAGCCTTTGTCGTTTACTATCTCTATCAGAAACGGTTTAGTAATTTAGTTACGTTTCAGGATTGTGGTAATGACAAATTGAAAACACATTGAAATGAAATGAAATGTTTATTGGCTCAAAACAAGGTGCAAAACATTTTATTTAAGAAGGGAGTTTGCAATCTGACTAACGTTTTAACACCTCACGGGTTCAGGTCTGTTCTTTGGGGTAAAAAGTAGACCATTATCTTTTATAGCCAATACTTTTATTAAGACACTTAGTAAGTAACAATTTTTTTCACAACTCAATGATTATCGTCATCATCACGACCAACGAGATCTAGAGGTCTTAGGTTCGTTCCCCAAGTCGCGCAACAAGAGTTTCGAATTATTGGAACATTTCTCGGGTTGTGATTACCATTTCACATTTGTCAAGCTTGGTGATTATACTATCACTGATGGTAACTTGAATTCACTGATAAAGCCCTTTGCCGAGCAGTGCGAGTGATTATATGCCGATAATTTTTCTTATTTTTATAGAGTTTATTTTATTTTTACACTGATACAAACACAATAAAAAAAAACTTAATCAAACTAAGTGCACAATCAATTACAGGTAAACGTAACATTCATAAATAACAGTCGCATGTTTTAAAAGTATAAGTTAAAAAACAAAACTGGTAAGTAAAAACAACTTAAAAATAATAATTGCCAAGATACAATAATTTTTCTAACTAGTTTTCCACTTTATCAATAATAATTCTACGAAATTTATACAATGTTATGCAATTTATGTCCACAAACTCGCTACATTCCCATGACTTGAATTATTTTTGACGACCTCCGTGGCGGAGTGGCGTGCACACCGGTTTTCAAGGTGTCGCCTGCTCCAAGGTCCCGGGTTCGATTCCCGGACGGGTCAACGTAGAAAAAATGTGTTTTTCTACATTTTCTCGGGTCTGGGTGTTTGTGGTACCTTCTTTGTTTCTTGTTTCCAAAATACGAATGCTTTAAATAGTTATTCAAATTGGGATTAGAACAATGTATGTGATGCTGTCCACATTTATTTATTATTTATTAATTTATTCCCATGACTGTTCGTCGAAAAAGTCGCATTAGAGGTTGGATGGGTTTGCGTTCAATTCTACGAGGCCACCCTAAAGGCACCTATTAGGTGAACTTTTTTAGGAGTGACGGGTATTTAAGACAATTGCGCAAAATTTTGTAAGCAAAAATTAAATCGAGTTTAAGCTCACAATAATAATTCTATCTTCAAACGCTACATGTACATGATATGAAATCCAATAATACGCTGGAATCTGTGCTTGAATTGTGCGTAAGGCTACAACCTTCGTATATCTTAGGCTGAACTGGCATTGATGTGTCAATATAGACAGCTATTGTCTCTGGATCAGATGCCACATGTGTGGGACGCCTATTGTTTCTAGCCAATCTCTGCTTCGTGCTGGAAATTGGCAATTAGTTGTAAGTTACTATACAACGTACAAGATTCTGGTGCCGACGTTGAGTCAGTAAAATCATACGTTTTGTTTTGATGCCAAATGAAATATTTTTCTTACATTTTCTTTGTTCTTTTTTCAACTGTCGAAAAAATATGTTTTTAGTAATTTGGTTAGATGCATTTATTTTGTCTGCGCATGATATTTACGGAGCAGTTTTACTGTAAGTACTTGAACCATTACAAAATAAGTTTTATTTCTGCAAATAGGCACCAGGAGGCGCTTTCAAAGATCCTATTTGACCATTTGCAGAAATAAAACTGATTTTATAATGGTTCAAGTACAGTAGAATCCGGTTATAACGACGGCCAAGGGACCGGTGATATTACGTCGTACAAACCGGAAGTCGTACTAAACGAACTGACAATCTATACTAATATTATAATTTTATAAATTTTATAAATAAACTTATAATTTGAAAAAATCTTTTTGTGTTAGACAGTCCATTTATCGAGGAAGGCTTTAGGCTATATAACATCATGCTGCGACCAATAGGAGCGAAGCATGAGTAAAAAATGTTGCAAAAAAAATGGTTGCCTGTAAAGTCGGTTTTACGGGCGAAGATTTTACGTGACAACGTCTTTTTCTCGGTAGAATATTTATTGATATGAATATAATTAAATTGCACAATAGGAACAAGGAATTGAATGAAAATAAGAATTGCACAAATTTTAACTATAGAAATATATTTTGTTTACTAAAAAGACAAAGACAGAGACACAAGCATGCGCCGATTCAATGCGCCTAATTCTCTAGTGCTGCGCGCGCGGCAGACCGATCATAGTTGAGTGGGAGAGAGACGCAAGGCATTCGGCGGGCCTCTCTCTCGTTCGGTGACTCATCGTAACGTTACCGAGCGTTACACTTTTTCATAAGTGACTCCCAGCCGCAACCTAATTTAAGACGTTGTCACGTCAATAATCGCGATCATAATAACGGAAATAGACGCGGACGTAGTCGCGGGGAACAGCTAGTTTTTTATATTTTTTTATTAAAAAAGCAGCATAGGCTCATTTACGGGTATTCCTGGATTAGCTGCATCTTAAACCATTGTAAAAGTGACAAATCAACTTGATAACCTCACGCGTTTAGGTTTTTAAACATTCGCATTGAACAAAGGTTCTATCTGGTATTTATTTTTCTTAATTGTTGATAATGTCGAATGATTTACACCGAATTCCTTCGCGATCGTTGCATTAGACTCTTCAGCTCCTAAACGTTGTATTATAACACTTTTTTCTTCAATGGACTCTCTCATCACTCACAAATTACTGCCGTAAATAAACAGTTGCATCCAAATCAGCGACTTGCAGGCATGCACCCCCCTTGTGCGCGGGGTGAAGATAGTTTGTTACTTACAATTTTATTTGTAAATACGTCAAAGCTTGTCGTCGTTGTAACCGGACAATTTTATGTGAAATTCCGTCGCTAAAAGCGGTCGGTCGCTGTAAGCGGAGTTGTAATAAACGGATGTACCGTCATAGTGGTTCATATGAAAACCAAACATGTGCCTATACTTACGTCGCTAAAAACGGTTGGTTGTTATATGCGAAGTCGTACTAAACGGACTACACTGTACTTACATTAAACTGCTCCGCAAATATCATGCGCAGACAAAATAAATGCATCTAACCAAATTACTAAAAACATATTTTTTCGACAGTTGAAAAAAGAACAAAGTAAATGTAAGAAAAAACACCGGTAGCACTCCGGGAGTGCCGGCAGAAGTGAAAACTTTAGTATTAACGTTGTGTTTAATTATAAGTACAAAAATACTATCATTTATGAGGTAGAATACAATGTTTATTTATTGCGCTATCGTACACAAATATGACAATTTACATGTTATTATTCATAATATTATATCGTTATTTATTGAAGTGAAAACTTCTTTAGCGGCGCTGAGCACTTTTTGTTGGATGGGTAAAAACTTCCAAACTCGCGTCAGGGTCACGTGATGCTGATCGAAAAAGCGTAAGATCGAGGGGAAGGGAGAGGAACTAGTATCTCCCACTCTTTCTACCGTGCCTGAGTGTGCTGTTTTCTATTATTTTTGAAGTGAAACTTCTTTATCGGCGTTGGAAAAAATTTACCGTCACGTTTTGTGTCAAATTTTCGTCACATTTTTCGGTTACGCGCCATCTTTTTCTTGCCCCTACCACGGTTGGTTCAGACGATAGCAAAAAGGTAAAGTGAAATAATATTTAACCAATTTAACCAATTCAACCAATTCAACCAATTTAACTAATTTAACCAATTTAACCAATTTAACCAACTTAACCAATTTAACCAACTTAACCAACTTAACCAACTTAACCAACTTAACCAATTTAACCAATTTAACCAATTTTACCAATTTTACCAATTTTACCATTTTTACCAATTTAACCAATTTAACCAATTTAACCAATTTAACCAATGTAACCAATTTAACCAATTTAACCAATTTAACCAATTTAACTAATTTAACCAATTTAACCAATTTAACCAATTTAACCAATTTAACCAATTTAACTAATTTAACCAATTTCTGGAAAGTTGCATGTAGATCATTTTTCGAAAAATAAGGCCATAAAGAAGTTTCACTTCTTACGTGTGTACACTAGTACACGCACAACTTTTTTTTTATATATTACATTAATTTTTATCTCTTAGAAAAATCAACTTTCATCCATAATTTCGACATAAGCGGAGCAGCACACTCAGGCACGGTAGAAAGAGTGGGAGATACTAGTTCCTCTCCCTTCCCCTCGATCTTACGCTTTTTCGATCAGCATCACGTGACCCTGACGCGAGTTTGGAAGTTTTTACCCATCCAACAAAAAGTGCTCAGCGCCGCTAAAGAAGTTTTCACTTCAAAATATTTCATTTGGCATCAAAACAAAACGTACGATATAAGCTGTACGCTTTGACCTCTGAGAAAGTAGGGTAGGTACCTAGTTTCGAATCGTATCGCCGCCGGAGCCTGAGGTCTCTGGCTGTCAATTACCGGAGCCCGGAACCCGGTAAACGGATCACTGTCTCACTCGACAGGAAAAGTATAAGAAGGCCCAATGTTGAGACAAAATAAAAGCTCTTGATAAACATTTAAAGTGAAAACTTGTAGGTGGGTAAAAGATTTGAATAAAATAAGTGCTTTGACGACCATTTGGATCAGCGGTAGTAAACGCTGCTTCTGAGCCATGGGTCGCGGGTTCGATCCCCGCACAGTACAAATATTTGTGTGCATGAACATGTGTGTTTGTACTGGTCTGGGTGTTTACTATGTATTATAAATATGTATTTACAAAAAAAAAGTATTTATGCAAATTTATCGGTTGTCTAGTACCCCTTAAGACAGGGTACTTAATAGTAGCCTAGATGGCTCTGTGTGGCCCAGTGAGGCATAGAATATTAGAATATTTATTTTATTTATTTTTGATCGGCCTTGTGTTTGGCTGTTGGTGGCATCTCCGTTGTTTCTGAATTAACACAATTTTTTCTGCTTTGAACAGTTATTTTTTTGCGGTCAGAGCAATGAGTACCTAAGTGATGTTCAAAATTAACATGAAAAAAAATGTTGTTGTCAATTGAAAATAGTATTCCATAGATACAGTCCGATGGTTATAAAAAGAAATAGCCTTAAAAAAGAGAATAATATATCGGTGCTAAACAAGAAATAACCAACAGTCAAGTAATGACCAGTTTATTTAAAGTATTTTAAACGGTTTTTGGGATAATTATGACATTTCGTTGACTGTGTATTTAACGTACGTACCAACGATAACATCTATTATTTGGTCATATTTTACGAGCTCTGATTCTAATTAAAATTTGATGTTTACCCAAAACATAATAACATGAATGTAACTTTGTTTAAACCCAAACGAATAAACCTGTCAATATATGAGATCTTAGTTATTGGTCATCCGTTTGTCATGTCCTACAAATGATAAAAGGATTTCAGATGGACGGAGGCACCCGGAAAATATTGAAAGGGCCGAGTAGGTACTTTGTAGATCTGTCCTATTACATGCTCTAATACAGTTTCCCACACACTACAGGGTGAATTTGAAATCAGTCGACATTATTTAAGAGGATCATATACCATCTTATAATATCAGTATATAAACTTGAAAAAATTTTTTTTTTATAGCGTAAGAATATGCTTGAAAAATTCGCGCCGTGTCGCAGTGTCTCGGTGGCCTAATGGTATGGCGCCCGCCCGGCATGCGAGGAGATGCGGGTTCGAGTCCCGCCTGAGACAAAATTTTTCAAGTTTATATACTGATATTATAAGTGCAATTAAGTTGCTAAAATATCAAATAAAGTATATACCATCTTATTTTTCAGACTAAGTCCAGACTGATTAATAGTTTAAACTTAACAATGTTTATAAAGTATTTTTTATTTATAACTATCAACGACGATCAATTGCGTTAATGTATTTTATTATTATATTACCTATTTATTTAAAGGCATAACTACACAAAAAGGGTCAAACCATTGTCACAAAATTGCAAAATACTTAGTTTCAGTAAACATAGCGAACAGCGCTCACTTAAAAATTGACTTTCTAGAGATGATACTTGAACTGTCCCACATAATAATATTTAGGCTAATAAATCTCATACTCAACATAACTCAGTTACAAACTGATTTTTATATGTCATCTTGGCAATTGGCATTATCAAAAAACCGAAAAAAATGTATATCCATCCAAATATTAGAAGTACTTGCGTTTTATTTAATGTAACAGTTTTATCCAAACACACTTTTGCCTGTAGAAACTAAGAACAAATATTTCGTCAACTAGAACTGCAGCGAGCGAAGAACAATAGAATTGTTTCATTTACCAAACTCCCCGACTTTGCTCATTAAAGCTACGAACTGTCTACTCAAGATCTGATTATACGAGAAACTAATTTAATGTTGTTATTTCTCATGTTTCAGCGTTCCGAAAGTTTCAGCGCTTGTGAAGTTGATATTATTTACATTTAACATTTTTAAAATATTGAATACTGCTCCTCACCAATGATTCTGTAATACACCGTGATTTTTGAACCGCCTAAAAATAAAGCCTACGTTATGGAACCACTATGACGTATAATATCAAGCAGTGTTATTTATCTAGTCAATGAAATGTTTTTAGTAAAATATGAAATAATGATTGTGATTTTTAATTAAAAAAAAAACACTTTGTGAAGCGCACGCACACGACGTATTATTTTGCTGTGGCAGGGTCCTGGGTGAATGAACCTTGCAGAGTTACGTCCGTACGCGACACAGCGTAGGTATTTCAGAATGAATATACCTAACTAGTATTCTTATTTGAACAGCTTTTACAAATTTCTCACGTACTACCTGCGGGTGAATACTGGTCAGACTTCATTTTGCGTAAAAGACACACACATAAAAATTCTCACACACTAATAAACGATTACTTACAAGGTTTTGTTTTGTAGTAATTGACTTAAAATAAGGAGGAGCTTCTCGATTCCTCTTACGTCTTACTTAAAGACGGCGGGACCTACCTATTTGAGGGCTTCTTATTCTGTTTGAAAGGATTCCCGGTTCCATTTTCTCATTAGGACGTTCTGATTGCGAGAGCCATCATTTCGGCACATATTCCATCTCAAACACAAAGATACAACGCTCCGCCACCTTTGCTCAGAGGAAATCGTCCCCTTATCTTAGCGACCACGCTTATTTTTGCTAACACAATTTTTTTAGCTTTAGCAAGAAAGAACTAATAGGTACTATAATTACACAGTTTTGTTTGAAGTGGTCAAAAATTATTTATTTATTATCTTTATATTCGAAGGTAACATTAGTAGGTAGTAAAGGTCTATATTCGTTTCTTAAATTACCGCTATCGAATTTCGTATTAAAGAGATACTTAGTACCTATTTACAACAAATACCTATTCTTTAAAAAAAAACTTAAACGCAAGTAATATAACAACATAATGATATTTATAAAACCATTCGACGTTTTGACATTTTGTTCGACCAAATTAAATCTGTAAAATATCCGAAACAAAAAACCATTACCGATTGTTTGTATTGAATAAATCGCTAAAGCTTTCAAAAGCCACTTGGGAATCTAGGACGTCAATCACCACAATACAATCAATGAAACTTTGGAGCATAGACTCCATTACTGTACAAAGGGAATAAACGCTAAATGAAATGCTGTTGAAGCCAAAAATTCTACACGAGCTAACTTTTTTTACTCTGATTGTGTTTCTAGTTTTTTAATAGTGTCGCGGACATGCTAGATGTTTCGAGATATTGCTAGAGGAATGTACATAACTACCTAAGTTGAACCACAAAGTAATAACAAGATGTTGGTGCAAGCGACATTGGACTTTAAGTATACAGATTAAGGCGCAAAATGGTATAGCTCACTGGAGTTGTTTACGTTTAAACGTCCTTGTGATTTATCTGGAAAACGAACATTCTAGTATGTACGACCGGCGTCGATGTTGAGATATATAAATAACAGGACTTGAGACGCCGAGTCAGTTCATTCTGAGCTTTCGGTGCGATACCTGCGAAAAGTGATCTAGTGCGAAGTAACGACGACTTTAGCGATACCAACGGATCTAAGGACTACTCTAAGGATTGGCTAATATTGTTTTGGAACCAACGACCTCAGCGACCTACCGGACTACGATTCTTGTGATTTGGCTTGTGTGATAGTGTTTGCGACCTGTTCATCGCCTAATAAATTCTTCTAATAAGTCAACGGTGTTTTATCCAAATCCCGAACTCCACGTTCGTAACAATAGTATTACATCAATGGGATCGAGATATCCTTAAGGACTACTAGAGCTAAGTGTTTCCCCCAATTGATTTAGTTTCATTACATCTAAACAAAATCAATTCTCAAAAAACTAGAACAGTATCATTTTAGCAAATTACCTCCAGTATTTATTAAATTACAGTAAACTTCTCATTAATTGTTTATAAAGTCGAATTTCGTTAACGCCAAAAGCGGCCGCTTTTAGCAATAATGTACAATACGAAAGAATGCCAGAATGAAAAGCAGTTAACAGTGATTCAATAAATAATAGAGATAATTTGTTAACATGATACTGTTCTAGTTTTTCAGAAATGATTTTGTTTAGAAGTATGACAATGAAATCAATTGGGGGCAGCACTTAGCTTTAGTAGTCTCCTTAAGGATATCTTGATCTCATTGATGTAATTAGCAATTCGTAAGGATAGGTCTAATTAGGAAACACACCACCTTTTTTCTAGTCGGCTGGAATATACCTAGTCATAACGAAACAGCCTAAAATGCCAAAATAGACGACATATACATAACTATGTCTATACATATACTTTGCTATGGACGTAACACACATAATAACAAGGCTATGAATGTTGATTTTGACAGATGAGTTATTCGAAAGTCCATGTTTGACAATGAAAGAATGTTTAGCGTATTTGTATCCTCTAATGAACGACGAAGTGATATAGGTCTGAGTTCTCATTTAAACAACAAACAATTTTGCAAACTTCTAAATTACTCCATGTTACAATATGTTAAGGATTTTAAAATAAATATAGCACTAAATAGATGGGTGCAATAGGAGCAATATTTAGAATGAACGAAAAAATACTGTAAAGTTTTACTCAAAAAATAACAAATGTTTATTTTTTAACGTAACTACCTACCTACTCTCTTTAAAGGTTTATTTATCATGTTTAGATAAGGTAAAGTAAAGTAACAGCTTATAATCATCCCACTGCAGGCCTCCATCATTGAATTTGAGTTACCACAGATGATGGGTGAACACAAATCACAAACCCGAAAAATGTGATTAGATTCGAAACCCTTGTTGCCTCGAATCGAACCTATAATATTTTCCAACAAAATGGCCGCTGAGTAACTAAGCTTCAGACTGTTAAGAAAATAATATATGTCGCAGCCATCAGTTAAATTAGCCAGCTAAGTTAGCTATATTCCTGATTAAGCTAGTTGACTGCGAAATATTCATTTTTTAATATACTGATATCAAGTTTTTGACTTAGCAATATTATTTAAATTAACCATTAATTTAACATCCTGTGAAAGTTTTTGCTGACTTATATATTAATGTAAGTACCTACGTTACGAGAACAAGTGAATGCTTTTCAAATTAAACCAGTTTTAGCCGAACTGCAAAATAAATGTTTGGGTTTTGTAGACTCAGAAAATACTTTAGCTGACAAAAGCAGTATACAATAAAAGCAATGCAACTTGCATTTTTATAAAATTGTGAGTTCATTAGTCAAATAACTTCAAAAAGAGGTATTCCGTTGCGAGATTTGAAGCATCGTTGAAGAATAAAACCATACATTTTATTTTATTCTAAATAAAACTAATCTATGCCGCCTTAAAATGATAACACCACCCCTTTTCGACCTATGGGTGCCGTTAGATTCCATCTTGCATCAAAAGCTGGGACAAACGGCTAATCGTGTATTCCGATTTCCTAAGCACGACTGAAACTCTTCCAGCTTATAAGGTAATTAAAATAACAGTATATAAACTTGAAAAATTTTGTCTCAGGCGGGAAAAAAATTTTTTTGAAATTTCAGAAACGGGTCGATTCTTAAGAAATTTTATGCGAGATATTTTATGTGTGTCTGAAAATCTATCGGAATCTACCTTTATAATGATGTACAGACAATAGCACGTCAACCTACCACAAAATGTCAAATTTTCTCAATTATCGATATTGATTTCTAACTGTTGGACTTAAAGTTGAAAATCAATTCAATGACCTTTAACTTTTAGGATAGGTTGACCCGCCGTTGTCTGTACCTTTGCGATAGTTTTAAATATAAAATTCTACACGTACGAATTCTCAGGCAACAGTTAGTAATAATTTGAATATTAGCACGCAGCATGCGCTTAGCACACAGGGCACAGAGAGCCTATCTAGTCCCAAACTAAGCTTATACTATGAGTACTTGACAACCAGTAAATATACCTACGTATTTTTATAAATATACCTATTTTAAAGGACACGTATGAAAAGCACTATAGAATCCCAGAGGATGTGTGTGTTTCATCATCCAGACCGGACATTTTTATTTTTTCTAGAGCTTCAGAACGGATTGTACATGTAGAGCTTACCGTGCCGTGGAAAACTAACATACCTAAAGACCACGCAATGAAAGAAAACAAATATTATGATCTCCTAAATGAATTAACGAAAAACGGATATATAGAGTCTATATGCTGTAAAAGTAGGAGCGAGAGGTATACCAGCAAAATCTCTCTATAACCTGTTGAAAGACCTTGGCTTGGCCAGAACTGCAGTAAGTTCTATACTAGAGCGAGTGTCTAAAGCTGCATTAGCAGGTTCGTACCAGATTTGGCTGTGGGGAGAGAAACACGAGTAGTGAAGGTGAGTGTTGATGCACGTCGGAAAGGGGCCCCTTAAACCTACACCCGTGTCACAAGTCCCGGGACCTACTCGGAGTTTCTCTTTCTGCCACACGATGGACCTGGCACCCGCACGGTGAATCCATGGAACGCTAAGAAGTTTGTCTCTCTCATAGAAAACACCTACACCAAGCGCGAACAGATACGCTCATGCCCACAAATGGTTAAATATACTGGGCGAGGATCAAACCCTCGACTTATGGCTTAGAAACAGCGTTTACAACCACCAAACCACACTGGTTTCCAAATTATATCTGCCTCTGACAAAATTAAACGCTCTTCGTTTAATTTATTCCTTACAATTTGCATTTCTCGAACTTTTCCTCGCATCAATCTATTTGCGTATGCTAACTCAGATTGATAATTCATTTTGCCCCTTTGATATTTAAATGTTAATGTCCTTCAAATCTTGTATTATCGACTTTAAGAAGGTGGCCCAATTTCCTTATGGCTTTGGATTATATACATAATATTTTAAGTATAGGGTCATCCCTCAAAAAGCTTCCACTGGAACTAAGCTTAATACTATGTGTACGTGAAGGAAATAAAGGATCGGAAAGGTATTTAAATTAAAGTAGGAAGGACTGTTTAATAAAATATTCACAATTTTACTGTGTTTAAGGCAAGAACAGTGACAACTGTAAACGATGTTGAACTGAACGAACAATTTGTAAACGATGATAGGTAAGAGGACTTCAAGAATAATATAAATTAAAGGAGGTTCGGTTCGCCACACTACGGGTTCTAAATGCACGTTAAGCTACTCGTACTTGTCCCGTCTTCTGTCGGAAAATGGCGGGCTGATGCTCCTATGTTTTGGATGTAAACCAAAGTGCGCAAGATGGAAACAATTCACGTCCAAACTTTATGTATCATAAAATCTTTATTAATTACTAGCTGTTTCCCGCGACTTCGTCCGCGTCAATAATTTCTGTTATTATAAGCGCAATTATTTTTGCAATATTTTTCTCTGATGCTTTGTTCCTATTGGTTGCAGCGTGATGATAATATACGAGTAGCCTAAAGCCAACCTCGATAAATGGACTATCCAACACAAAAATATTTTATTCAAATCGGACCAGTACTTCCTGAGACTAGCGCGTTCAAACAAACAAACAAACACTTCAGCTTTATATATTAGTATAGATACGCAGCGGATGTACTGCGCGTTGCGCGTCCAATACAATAATGGGTTTAGAATGATGTTGGGGTTGCCACGTTTCTGCAGCGCATCCGGGATGTTTGCGGAGAATCACACTGATGGCTTTCATGCCATCATCAGGAAGTGGGTCGCGTCACTTATAAAGCGCCTACGTGGCAGCACCAACAGCATTCTGAGCAATCTGGTGGATAGATGGGACTCTCCGCTGCTCGGGCACTGGATGCGCCTGCACGCGCGCCCCTGCCCGGGTGACTGAGGGTCGCATAAATCCCTAGTTTAGCCGTATTGTTTAAGTTTTTATATTATAATATTTGTTATTAACACTATTATTATTGATTTGACTAACACTTTATTATGGGCTTTCATGCTAAGTTGCCTGAAATAAATGAATTTTTATTTAATTTAATTCAATAAAATCAGTCAAACAACGCCCACAGCTGGACATAGCTAAGCCTCCAAGAATCTCCATAAAGATCAGTTATTCGCCATCCGCATCCAACGGTTCCCGCGACCTTCATCTAATCGTCGGACCACCTGGTGAGGCCTACCCACAACTCGTTGTCCGGTGCGGGCGTCATCCCAGAACTTTCCCGCCCCAACGGTCATCAATTCTTTTTACCATGTGTCCCGCTCACTGCCACTTCAGCTCCGCAATTCTTCGAGCGATATGCCGGTTATCTTAGTTCACTCACCTAGGGACGGATTTCCTCATTTCTGATTTTACCAATAGTTAGTGGGAAAATACCAAGCATTTGTCTCTCCATTGCTCGCAGTGAGATCTTGGGCCTTCATGAGACCCGTCATCATCAATCAAGGTTGATCCAATCGAATGACAGCAGATTTTGTTGCACACATGTCTTTCATAGCATCCATGTGTTCTTTTGCTCGTGTCCCGACATATACAGCGTTTAGTTTCTCTTTAAAAAGAGAGCAACCAATGTTTTTGAATGTGTATTTCTACCATCATTCTATATATGGATGGATGGGTAACCGTTTGAGGTGATGGGTGACCGTTTGTGGCATTGAGTGCTTCCGTGCTTCGGAGGGTAACCGGTCCCGGCTGTTGTCTCGAGATACAGTCGGTAAGCCCTGTTGGAGGCCTTTGGCTTGAGAAACGTCCAACGGCGGGGTGATGTTGCCACAGCGTCACCCTCGCCGTCTACCAAACCGCACTACAGTGAGCGTAAATGGGTTGTACTTTTATATATCGATCTCGCCAACTCCAATGCCAAGCGAGACGATTTAGCGATTTTGGTTAGTCGCCTATTATAACACACACAGGAAAAGAAGAGGTGGTGTTACTTTCAGTGTTCCGGTAGTCGCCTCTTACCACACCCATAGGAATAGAAGGGGTGGTATTCTTTGAACCTGTATTACACGGCACTCTCACACTTATCAAGAACGAAATTCAAGCTTTAATATGTTCACGCGTTTGTATTCAGCATTGTCAGCCAGTTCCATGCATAATAATGGAAATGACGAAACTTCGCTGCTTCCACATATTAAAGTATTTCGCGAGGCGGGAGATAAGTAGCAATAATCTCACAGCAATTTTGGCAATATAACTTTCTAGTGGGTTATTTGCAGCTGGATTTGTTATTTACACATTTAATTTTAATTAATTGTACATAAATAGCAATCTATATATATATATATATATATATATATAAACATCAATTGCTGTTATACTTTATTTGATATTTTAGCAACTTAATTGCACTTATAATATTCAAGTTTATATACTGATAAACTTGAAAAATTTTGTCTCAGGCGGGACTCGAACCCGCATCTCCTCGCGAGGAGATGCGGGTTCGAGTCCCGCCTGAGATCATTATCAATTGCTGTTCTTTAGTCTCGCTAAGTCTCGGAAAGTTGGGCCGACTTAGCTGATTTTGGTTTTAAAATATTTGTTGTAATCTAGGGTAGGTTTAAACGGTGGGGAAATAAGAAAAAATTAGGCGGAAGATAGTAATAACAACAATTTTATTTTCCTTTAAAAGATGCTCTTCATCAAATTTTTCAGCCAAGAGACTTTTAATGTTAGGATAGGTGGTATGAAGTACACTGGTATGAAGTACAATACACTACATAGGTGGTATCGAGTTATCAATAAAACAATGTGACTACGGGACAATGAGTCATTTTTTTAATCGAGTCTCGCAGTTTTTTCTGAATATTTTGATTAACTTTGTATGGTATTGGAATTATAAATGTACGGTTTTCAGAGTTTCTTCTTTATTTATTGTATTACTAGCCTAATTAATAGCTGTAATTTAACAGAAAATATGCTACAAATTATGTTTCCTTTGAGCGTGTCGAAGTAAACTTTTTTCTTTCCACGGCATAAATGGCAGTTTTTTTCAAAACTTTTAAGTTTTTTTATACAGCTTCAAGAGCCCAGTGATATAATTTGTTTTTTTAAATCCATACCTCTATGCGTTCCTGGGATAGACGGTATTTACTGATAGACGGACGGACAACAAAATGATCTGAGGTTGCAATATTTTTCTCTTGAGCGATAGAACTTTAATAATTGATTTTTCTCTTGAGTTATGGAACTTTAAAATTGATCGAACGAAATAGGTATTTTCTTGACATTTAACAAGCTGACTGACTTAAACTTATAAGTCACGCGAACGTTTAAAAGTAGCTTAACTATATTTAACTTCATAATGAGTTTAGTTACTTTTGAAATTTTGAATTATGAAACTTAACGACCGGAAACTAGAACTGGATTAAAAAAAATCCTCTTAAATACACATTGTTAATGGAATCTTTAAGATATTATGGTACTTACTAAATGCTATAAAGGCAGTTTCAGGCCAGGCAGTGTTAAATGTCTATATACCTAGGTAGAACTCCAGATTCGCAGACATGAATTCCCTTTGAATGAGGTTACAACAAGTGCCGCGGTTGTTCAATTAGGATTAGTGGAATTAGACAACAAAGTAAAATGGTTGAGTATATTCTCGTCCTAGCATCAATCCATTCGTCAATTCCAGAACTGAATTAAGCCTTTTGTCGACTAAATAACTTATGAATGACTTAAGGGGACTAACTACTAGAGCTATGTGCTGCCTCAAATTGATTTAATTGTATTACTTCTAAACAAAATCAATTCTCAAAAAACTAGAACGGTATCATTGGTCAACGCCCCGTTGGTCTAGTGGTTTAACGCCCCGTTGGTCTAGTGGTTTAAATACCGGGCCAAGATCTCGGGGTCCCAGGTTCGATCCCCGGGTCGGGCAACAAAAAGTTTCGAATTTTCGAACGTTGCTCGGGTTCGTGATCACCAACCCGCATTTGGCAAGCGTGGTGATTATGCCAGTTCCTATCATTGCAGTGGTAACTTGAATTCAATGATGGAGGCCTTTTCCCTGCAGTGGGATGATTATAGGCTGTTACTGCAGTATCATTTTAGCAAATTACCTCTAGTATTTATTGAATCACTGTTAACTGCTTTTCATTCTGGCATTCTTTCAAGCGGCCGCTTTTGGCGTTAGCGACAAATTCGACTTTATAAACAACTTTATGCAAAGTTTACTGTGATTCAATAAATACTAGAGGTGATTTGCTAAGGTAATAGTGACCTAGTTTATTGAAAATTCGTTTTGTTTAGAACATATGCGTCTACGCTTATGTATGAAATATCTGCTTCATTTTAATAAAATATAATTCGAGTGGCCAGTATCCAGCTGTGGACTAATATAAGCTCTTGATGATGATCATGACATTTTAATTAACTTATTTATTTTTACTTAGGATAAGGGGTAACATTGTAGCTACAAAGTGTGGTCGCGACGCACACGTCGGACAGTGAACGCTTTGATTAAACCTCGATACATTGCGCAGTCGCGTAGTACTCACAACACAGCTAATTAGTATTAAGCTTTCAATGTATATTGTGCCGATACAATTATCGTTACATGGATGTTTTCATTAAATAATTCGCCGCGGTGTGCAATAGTTCTCTTTGCCCATATTGGATTTGCACGCGCCACGCGATTTGTCTGAGGTTTTCCCAAATAAATTAAAAAAATACTTTTAATTTGTAAACCAAATAATAAAAAGAAAACAAGTAAGTCTCTAGCTTAAACCTATGCTTAAACTTAGCATATCTGAAAGTCTTTCTGCCCTGTTTTGTGCTGTAACATGATAATGGGACCGATCGCACATACACGTGGGCATCAACACTACGCGTTAACTTGACGCAACTTAATTAAAATCGTGAGGGATGTTTTCAGCTGATTGATTCATCTACAGGTAAGTGGGGTTCGGTTCATTGGATAATCACAAACCGTCTAATTGCTTTTACTAGTTTACTGACTGTTATTACTTTGAATACTTTAATCATCTTAAGTATATTCAATCTTTTAAGCAATGAAATGGGGACTACCGTTTCTTTGCTCACCAGTTGGCGCCACTGTAGACTGAGGTCCGGAGGTGTAGCTGTCAAAGGCGTTCGTGCCGAAACAAAGTGTTAAATCCTGATCTAATTAAGGTTTATTATTTAAAAATAACTATCTCGATATCAACAAACTAACTTCTGAAATAGTTGCTCTTTGAGGCCACCTATTTTTGCGCTTTTTCTTAATTCCGCTTTAAAAGCGTTCACATCAATCGCCAAATAATCCATATTTGCGATATTTTACGAAGGAGATCACTTTCCAGCAGGTAAATTAAAGAAATTATAATTCACGTATCAAAGCCCGCTTAAACCAGTGAAAAGTGAATGATTTGGACCTCACGCGACACTAGCGCCTCTAGTGGCAAATTCACTAGCGATAGCCCCCATTGCAACAATATCAGCATTTAACTTACTCGACGGAACGGAGAAGGTGTGTGATATTACAATTACGATTACATTGCCAAAAATATCATATAAAAAGGTGTGTGCTTTTGGTTGTGTGTTTGTGGACGCAAACGAATGTTCCCATTTACACAGATTAGATAATACTACATTTATTCATAGAAACAAAGCAAGAAAATCGCTTAATTTTGTCAGATTTTTATTTTTAAATAATGAAGTCCATGTCCTCAATAAAGTGTCTGTAACGCAGTGCAGTAGACAAAACGAGATGAGGAGCTCAGTGAATTAAATTGCAGTTAACTTTCCGTCAGTTTAAAGTTCAGTCTCCGAGTAAATGCGAGATTAATTCCTAGCTCTACTGTTTGCCGCAAATCTTAATTTAACTGAAAGCTACAGTTAGTCCTGGCGCAATTGTTTTTGATACAGTAGGCTTGCTGCTGCACAAAATATAGCTCGAGTTTCCTTGGATCAGATATACATTTGATATTTCAGTACTTATCTAAATGATCCGAATAATACTTTATGTGATATTTTATTAGCAATCAAATTGCAATTATAATATCAGTATATAAACTTGAAAAATTATGCCCCAGGCGGGACTTGAACCCGCATCTCCTCGCATGCCGGGCGCGGGCGGCGATTAAACCATTTAGCCACCGAGAGTCGAGTCCTGCCTAAAGCATAATGATCCGACTCCCATGTATGATTTTGTGTATTTGATAGAGCTACCATTATTCGTGATGTCGTAAGTTAAGAGGCGACTTAAGAATTATTGCCAGAGCAAGACAGGCATCTTCACAGTAACATTTGCAAAACAGCGCGAAAAATAATGTAATCATCATATGCAGTAGACTGCTCTTGCATGGTAGCGATTTTCAGTCATAAAATACTTTTTGATGTCTGTAAAATTTATGAACAGACAGTCAGTGTGGAGTGAACCCACCGCATCTAAACCTATTGTTGCCGTTAAAACCTGCCAAGTGTGAGTTGGTGAGCTAAGAATCTGCTCATTTAGTTAGAGGTCCTCAACGCCTGCTGGACGCAAACTTAAGTTAGAGTTACCGCTTAAGGGTCTCTTGATTCTTGGGTCCTTATGATAATTTGGTTTCTGATTCAGTTACAATTGATTCTTGTATTTTTTTATGTTAATAGTCATCCAGCTGTAAAGCAAAGGCCTCAGTCATTGAATTCACGTTACCATAGCAATGATAGTACCAGCAATCAACACGCTTGCCAAAAGCGGGTTAGTGATCACAAAGCCGTGAAGACGAAACGTTACCCGACCCGGGGAGCGCAGATACTGAGAACCTCGAGATTTCGTTCTGGTACTAAAAATACTTACTAAACCGACGCGTTATGTATAGTACCTATTCACTTTTATTCAAGAAACCAAAACATCTCAATTATAAAAATACTCTGATAAGTTTGATTCAAAATTTGATTACTGTTTTCGTTCTTTCAAACTTTTGTCTTTTCAGTTGAAAGTATTCATTAAAAAAACCTACAATCCAATTAGATTAAACCCAAAGGCAACTACGGATTTTAATCAAAACAAGCACTTTGGAGATATCTCGATACCGATTAATCGTGTGAACGATATTAACACGCAGGCGAACAAACACGTGTTTATAGGGCGGCCATTTTGTTTTGACGAAAAAGGTAATATTTTGTGACTGTATTTAAGAAAATAAGTTATTAGTGTAGATTGAAAATACGATTCTCTAAATAAACATTTTACGACATCTTAGGTGGGAGTCGCACCTACAACCATTTACCAAGTATAACTCGCTGTCGAAGTACAAAAACTGCAATCTTGATATCTTTTTTGATTCTATGAATATACTTAGGTCCTCTTGTCTAATAAAGCCCACATAAGATTAGTCAAGAATGTATTATTTTAAATTGAATTATTTTGAATTGAACTGTTTAAGAGGAAACAAAAGGGCCGTTTTTCCATACAAACGTAGTCCCCTGTTTCCTCGGATAATGCTAGTAGAGCAATAATTTTTATTACAAAAATCTACGGCCACTATTGGCATGTGTCTATGTTTTCCTTTTTTTCATAAATTAATTAATAAAAGAGATATGAGCCTTCAAAAACCTAAATAATTCGCCAGATTTTTCGCTGTGTTCGAACATCCAGAAAACCAATTTCGCTACATTTTAGAAAAAAAAAAACAAAATATACGAACACGGCCAAAGCCTTTCTTTAATTATTAATGAAAAAATGGTTGCCTGTAAAGTCGGTTTTACGGGCGAAGATTTTACGTGACAACGTCTTTTTCTCGGTAGAATATTTATTGATATGAATATAATTAAATTGCACAATAGGAACAAGGAATTGAATGAAAATAAGAATTGCACAAATTTTAACTATAGAAATATATTTTGCTTACTCAGACCGATCATAGTTGAGTGGGAGAGAGACGCAAGGCATTCGGCGGGCCTCTCTCTCGTTCGGTGACTCATCGTAACGTTACCGAGCGTTACACTTTTTCATAAGTGACTCCCAGCCGCAACCTAATTTAAGACGTTGTCACGTCAAAAAGTATAAATCGGTTTGGTATTGGAAAAGGAATCGGGGGACTACGAAACGTTGGTTTTGTGTGCTTTTAGTAGGTATTTTCGGTCCAAGATGCAGTTGTCTCTATCACGCTCTGCGGGGAGGCGTTCGGGCACTGCGCGACAGGAATAGGTTTTACAAAACCTATTTTTCAATTCTCTCGCCCTTAGTGTTTCCTCTTAATAATTAAGGTTGTCTTTGTTTCTGTATATTAGGGGTTAAAGTATGAAATTGCCGTTTTGTATGGACGAAATCGAGAAGTAATTTTTCCATACTAAGATTTTTTTTGTTTTTTTAAAAACGCCTGAACAGTTTTCGATGCAATTAAAGGTGAAAGTTAGATGGTTATAAAGCTACGCATTATAGTATTTAAATTTCTGAAAATCAAAGTATATAATACAAATATACTTAATTGAAGTAAGAAGGTCAGCTGACACATTGTAAGGGGTCTTTTAAACGACTTCCTTTGAAGTAATAGGCACTAGTATTGCATTTTTTTTTTAGTCAAAAGTTACTTTATTTAGTTTTTGATACAATACAAAAAGAATTACGCAATAATATGACTATACTTAAGAGCTATAAACAAAATAAAAAGTGGGAAAATAATCGGCAATTTCATACTTTAACCCCTATTATTAGTATAGCTGTTGTATCTTGCATGCTGTTGTCACCTATTAAGTTTGCGCTTAGCCTGTTAAATCTAAATAAGTGTATCTACTAAGCATATTACTAATGTAAACTTGTTGGTGATCTAAGATAAATAAAATAAATAAAATAATAAAATAAAATACAACTTTTTGATTACTGCGACTGCCCCAATTAAGCTACCAAAACATCGTATCGACGAATTTATTCAAGGCTTTTTAATTCGCAGCGTAAAAGCCTCACAGCCTGTGAACCAGCTACCACTGAATGAGTGATCACTTAGGTCAATCAGTATGTCAAGGAATTTTGACACGTTGTACGTTGTGTTTATTAATTTAACTTATGACGACGTATGGATTTAAATTCGAAGTTGTTTCTACGATTTAATCCTTATCAGATTAATGTCAATTGAACTGAAAAACTGAAACACAAATACAGTTGGATCGTGTGTTTTGGGAATTGGACTAATTAATTACGACTCATTAGAGCACAGGGGAAATTTCGTAAAAAACCTTTATGAGTCTAAGTAAGTATGCATTACCTGATTCATATTAGTTGACTACTTCCGTGGCGGAGTGGCGTGCACACCGGTTTTCAAGGTGTCGCCTGCTCCTTGGCCCGGGTTCGATTCCCGGACGGGTCAGTGTACAAAAAATGTGTTTTCCTACATTTTCTCGGGTATTTCCATAATACATGTGCTTTAATTGTTGTTCAAATTGGCATCAGAACACATTTATTTATTATTTATTTATTTATCAGTATCAGTAAGTAATTTTACAGAAATAATTAAATGTTATCTGGTTGATGATATTACATAGCATTAATATATCACTATTGGTCGCCTAGTGGTCGAAAATTCGAAATCCATAATTTTATTAATTTAAATATAATAGGGGTTAAAGTATGAAATTGCCGATTATTTTCGCACTTTTTATTTTGTTTATAGCTCTTAAGTATAGTCATATTATTGCGTAATTCTTATTGTATTGTATCAAAAACTAAATAAAGCAACTTTTGACTAAAAAAAAATGCAATACTAGTGCCTATTACTTCAAAGGAAGTCGTTGAAAAGACCCCTTACAATGTGTCAGCTGTCCTTTTTGCTTCAATTAAGTATATTTGTATTATATACTTTGATTTTCAGAAATTGAAATACTATAATGCGTAGCTTTATAACCATCTAACTTTCACCTTTATTTGCATCGAAAATGGTTTAGGCGTTTTTAAAAAAACTAAAAAAATGTTAGTATGGAAAAATGACTTTTCTCGATTTCGTCCATACAAAACGGCAATTTCATACTTTAACCCCTAATACCTTCATTATTTTTAATTCAATGTACCCATTTTCTTTGTATGTAAAATATCATGCTGCACTCTTTCTCGATATAAATTTTGTTTGCGAAATGTCATACACTTCCGCCAGCGCATTTTTATAAAAGTGGGTTTAAAGTTTTTGCTTCACGTATTAATACATACTGCTTATTTTCTCAATCATAACAAACTAAATGAAATATTCTTGGGTCTGGGTGTTTTTGGTACCTTAATGGTTTCAAATAAAACCAATGCTTCCAATTGTTGTTTACTTTGGAACCAGAACGATGTATGTGAGCATTTACATTATTCGTCAGCATTTATATATATATATTATTTTATGTAGACCAAATACCCGGAATTATGTATGTTAATAAATACTGTCCAAAGTCCTATTTCAAACAATTTCAATAATGCAAGACTTTGAACTCACTGACTTAATTTAGCAGAAGATTAAATAACATTTTTTCTTTTAAGAAAAGTTTAATGAAATAACAGTTATCAGTAAAACGTTACCAATCTTTTGATTTCTTTTCGATAAAAACTTGCTTATAACAACTTCAGAATGAACTAGGTTGGCTAGATATTTACATCCTATTTCATTAGGGATGCTCTTCAAGTCACAAATTTATACCTAAAATTCTTGTCCTAGCACTTTCTTTAAGTAGGGGTTCTGAAACCTAGGGTCTTGAAGACTTTTAGTTCATGGCATGCATTTAAATAACCTACTTAGATTTGAAAGGGATAAAACTAGATAAACTGATAAATAATAAATGGTTCTTAACACAGTCTTATCGCAGTGATAAAGTAACACAAAATAATTACAAAAATATTTCAGCAGAACACCTTTTTTTCTACGGATATGCGTACACGCGAGTGTGTTATTGTGTGTGTATGTGTGTGTGTGTGTGTGTGTGTGTGTGTGTGTGTGTGTGTGTGTGTGTGTGTGTGTGTGTGTGTGTGTGCGTGAATTCGTTCTGTTTTCGAGCGTGCAGGTGTGCGTGAGTGCATTCGTTCGAGGGTACGTGAATGCGAGCGTGCATGTGATAACGTGCGTGAGTGCGTGTATTTGTCTTCGTGCGTGCATGCTTGCGTGTTTGCATACTTGTGTTAGTGCGCTCGTGTTCGACCATTATGCCAAGCGTGTTATTATATGTATTGATTAATATAAAAAAGTGAGGTTGAGGCCATCAACTCGAACAACGAGAAAACGTAACAAAAAATGGTCATCTAAGAAACTTAACCGATTAGCAGTTGAGTTACGGTCACAACCACGCTTACAAATGGACAGGAATGACTCGGCGAACCACTTGGACACAAAGACGTAGCCTGGTATTACTAAGCTGTATATTGTCCTTCGTGCGGACAATTAGAGATTGTAGTCAAGGTTAGGTTATTAAAATAACGGCCTTTAATCATTCTCCTGCGTTCAAAAGCCTCCATCAATAAATTCAAGTTACCACAGCAATGATGGGTATTGTATACAGGGTTATAATACAAAAAATGTTACTTTAAGTGTCTAATGTACTATGCCGAAGATACGCAACCGAAGTTTGGCAAGATTACGCATATAATGCTATTTTATGCTGAAACTATATTGAGCTAAATAAAGCGTACCTACAACATAAAGCACAATTTAGTTTAGCCGCGGCGGGCCCGCCAAAATGGAGCGCGACCGTGATCCGGCATGCCACGGCATATCCGGTTCTGGCGGCGCTACTACTAGTGGGTTCGCCATTTGAAGCGAAGCCTTCATTCTCACCACCACCGCCGGCCGTGCCGGGAGACCGTAGCGTGGCAGACCTAGGCTGAGCGCCTCAGCGCTCGCCGATATCTGCCCGGTATTATGTAGGATTTCCACTGCGAAAGAGTAATGAGTGGGGAATAGCTGAGCGGGAAGGAGTAAATAGTCTTGACCATCCATTAAGAAAGAGTTTAAGTGTAAAATGGGTTTTGCCTTCCATTGCCGGCGAGTTTTGAGGAGTGGGCTAGGCGGGAAATGAGAGGAGTCAGATGAGCGAGTTGTTTGCCTTCCATTGGCAGCAGGCATGAGCGAGGAGGCGTAGAAAAATATCTCTTACAGCATGGCACCATGCTGTGAGCAGAGTCCGTTCAAAACTAGTTCGCGATACAATGACACAGCGGACCCATTTTAACTCGCTCAGTCCGCTTCGCTTGCTCGTTCACGGTGGAAGCACTTCTATGAAATTTTGCGTTGCGAGTCGAACGGGGTCCGTACGGAGTCCGTTAGGAATCCGCTCAACTCTGTGACCACTTTTGTAACTCTTTGTACTCTTTTGCTCCTCTCCGTACGCACGTTCACAGTGGAAGCACTTCTATGAAGGTTGCTGTTGCGAGTTAAACGGAGTCCGTACGAAGCCCGCTCTGCTCGCAGTAGAAGGCGGGCATTAAAGCCTCCCCTTAAGGCGACTACTAGAGCTAAGTGCTGCCCCCAAAATTGATTTAAATTTATTACTTATAAACAAAATCAATTCACAAAAAACTAGAACAGTATTTTTTAGCAAATTACCTCCAGTATTTATTGAATCACTGTTAACTGCTTTTCATTTCAGCATTCTTTCGTATTGCGTCATATTGCTAAAAGCGACCGCTTTTGGCGTTAACGACAAATTCGACATAATAAACAACTAAATGAAAAGTTTACTGTGATTGAACAAATACTAGAGGTAATTTGCTAAAATTATACTGTCTAGTTTTTTGAGAATTGATTTTGTTTAGAAGTAATAAAATTAAATCAATTTAGGGCAACACTTAGCCCTGACAAGCGTGGTAATAGGCAATAGCGATAAAGTTTCTTTCCTTAAGCATTTATTGTGCCATGTAATTAGTTTCTTTAGTACCAACCTGTTTGAATTTCTAACTAAAATAAACTAAAAGTTACCCAATTAGTTATTATTACCCGCCTAAGCCTTAACTTGCTTCATAAAATAGGTGGCAAAACAAAAGGATCTGTGTTATTAGTAAAGTTTCTTTTATGGAAGTTCTTGGGGCTAAGAAAGCGAGAATTTGAGCTAAGTAATTCCTAACTTGTTGTTATATTAAGGTGGTTAATACTAACGTTGTCACGGTAATACTTTTAAATTCGATTTCGTGTGTATATGTGGTGTGCACTGAGCTTTTAGACTTTCAGCCTACCATTATAAAATTTCGATAGTTAACCTCTGAAAGCATTTCTTGCATACACAAGATATACTATAGATAAATAGTCTTATATGCTTTTAGCCTGAAAATATTTTTGTTTTTAGGTACCTAGAGTACCTACGAGTACTTGCTATGTGCATTTATTTTTAATTAGTACTAGCTTTTCACTCGCACCTCTGCCCTTGTGAACTTGGTCAGATAGACATACAGACAAAAATACTATCGCATGTATAATATTAGTAAGTAAGGATTTAAAACTTAATTAGGCAACGATTCTGAAACCGTTCACCAACAGTCGATTGCTCCATGAACATATATGTTGTATATCATATTGTATATAGGTATTATACTTGATTCAATCAACAAATCTAGTCTACATTAGTCAAACTACTAGACCCGGTCAAAATGAGACAGTGAATTGACAAACCAGTCCACGTGGCCCTTTGATGAGGCCTAGGGCGGGGCAGGCCCTCCCAGGCTGTGTTTCTGTCGCACGACGAAATGTTCGGCTGTTTGCTAAACCTCAGGTCAGACGCAGATGAGTATAGCTAATTAGGGGTAAAAATCACATTACTTGTAGCTTTAGTGTTATCTATTATCTAGTAGTACTTTAGTATTATCTTATCTGTGCTTGTAGCTAGTAAGCTATTATCACTTTCGGACTTTACACTGTGCAAATGAAGCCCACGTTATGTACAAACATTATGTATAACATCTTGGCGGTATTTTTATTTTTTATCTATAAAAATAATCTTAGAAAAATACAGGGTGAAAATTCACCCACTTTCCAAAATGTTTATAGGCGTTCAGTATCGTAGTAAATATTTTTCACAATATAATTTTTAATTTTTACAGTCCTAATCCTGTTAAAGTACAAATGGAAATCAAAAACTTGTGAATAGTATCATAATGAATGAATGAGTTGTGCATCGCGTAAAAAAAGTGTTGCTAGTAGGCCGTATCAAAAATTTTAGATTTTTGGCGGACATTTTCTAAGTGCTTTATCTTGACATTTTTGTGCTGGGCTATACCAAAAGAAAAAAATACGTCATTTGATTTTTGTCTCGTAGATTGATATAAAGTATCCTGTATAAGGGTGCAGAAAAGGCTTATGAGACACTTGGCTTTTATTTCTGGTATACCTTACAAGTACATTTCCTACCCAACGTTATTGGGGAGAAATTTGGAATAGTTTCACTCGAGAAACTTAGACAACAAGCTGATATTACTTTTCTTTACAAGATCCTGAGAAATCATCTAAACTGTCCCCAACTTCTGAGCAAAATCAGATTTAAAGTGCCTGGTAGGGTACCGTGAAAGCCAATGCAACAACTACTTTCAGAAAGATAACGCGAAAAGCACTTTTGGAGTCTCCTCAGTAAACTCTCAGAACCTTTTTTTTTATTTTTGCTTTCTTTCTTGTTTTGCTGATGTTTATGTTTTAAGAAATTATCTGTCTGTTATGTAATGTTGTATTATGTACGTCATGTTTATCTGTATGTGGTTGTGCATTGTGTCATGCTTACTGTGTATGTTAAGTGTTAATTTTACGCTACATTGTAAGGTTGAATGTAACAACTGTTGGTAAACTTTACAATAAAATAAAATAAAGTATTCATTCAGTTATTCATTTTACAACAACAAGCTGTGACGCGCGTTTACTAAAGAATAACACTGCCAAGATGTTATACATAATTGTTACATAAACAGCACAAAACCTACTGTCCCCAACTACTCCAAATATTTAAAATCACCGTTCCCCGTAAAAATACTCGCAAGCCCATTACTCCATTTTGCCCCCTTCTCGTAGATCGGTGCTAGGTAGAAGTTCTCCTCCCGAGGTTATGTAAACTTCTAAACGAATATGGCCTCTGGACAGATATTCATGCTCAGTCATTTGCCCAGAATTGACTTCAGCCCTAAACTTTAAAATTAATTTATAAATTTGATTTAAATGAAAAACTGTTTATATATGAAAGAAACACATTTGATGTTTAAAAAAAAGTATACATTAAAGTGATTGTAATTGATTGATGATGTGACGTTGAAAGATGTGCTGTTTTTTTATATTTAAATAGGTGTGGTGTTTCTGTTACTTAATTGTTTTTTTTTTCGCTCTATGCTATGAATAACTTTGCTCTTTAATTTTTTGTAGTTAGTTCTATCTTTTTTTTTAGTCTAAATGCAAGTGGTGTTTACCTTAAACGATTGTTACACAGCTGATTTTTATTATTTATGTTTGTATATTTCATTATTGTGTGTAAACAAATACTGGTGAACCTTGATAAAATAAAAAAAAAGACGTGTGGCACTCGGAGACTGCCGCGGTAAAGCTATTGCATAGCATTTTTTATCAACTTATGCAATTATAAAACTAAAAAGTATCAAGTTTTCGTTACGGAATTTCTGGATTCGGTCTCCACGCTCAAAGCCCGCGATAGAAGCTATGCAATAGCTTAATAAAAATAACGGGGCCTACGTTTGTTAAACGGTTAAAAATGCACTTTGTATACAGCTGTTTAGCGCTTCTTTTTAAATCCGGTTTGAGGAAACTCACAAGAGATACAAGGTTGTATGTGGCTTTTTGGATTACCAAGCTGAAGTGGCAGTAAGTGGGTACTGGGGACATGCTCGCAGAACGAGCCAGTAAGTAGCAACCACAATCTGAACGCTCAGACGGTGGACTTAAGACTTCATTTCCTAATTGTTGGAGGAAAGCACTCCAAGTCGTTGATTGTTTGTGGCATTAAATGTCAGAACATGCAAATTATTTGGAATTAATATTAAAGAATCGGAACCCATTTCAGGACGATTCTATAAAAGACGCCAAAGTCCTTAACGCAACCATTGCTCTAAACGTGATATCAATTTAAGTTCCAATTTGAACGCGTCATGACATGTTTTGCAATATTCAAACTTAAGATGGTAATCCAATCAGGTTTTTCACCAACTATATCTAAAATAACTTTCCTTCCCGGGCGTAATCCAACCCTGTTCATGAGTATGATTAATTTTCAGAGATCACATAACGTATTTGTTTTGTATTATACAAATGATTTATCCAGATGTCAACACGCCGAAATGATATTCTGGTTTCATCCCCGTCTATTGTAATATGGAGATGTAGGCTTCGTTGGGTAAGTTCGTTCAATACACATGCAAATTCATTGAGATCATTTTCATATGGGGCACTGTCGTATTGTTATTGTTGATAAAATGTGCACAAAACAACACAGTGAACGTATGGTACAATTATTTGAACCAAAAGCGGTCACATTCAGAGATTAGGATTCTTAGAATGCAAATATGGGACTATTATTTAATGGTACTCTCTGAAAATGTGTGTAAAGTCCTGAGAAATGGAGATTTTATTTCTACAAAAATATTCAGTGCTACGTTGGGGGAAATTTTAAAGCTTCTGGATTGAAAAGAGTTTGTCATCAGCGTTAATAGTAGTAGCTCTGCTAATGATATTAGTTCTTATGACTAAAAGTTTGCAAGATCTGAACACAACGCTCGCGGATCTTAAAAGTGATTCCTTAAAAGTGGGTTGGACTGACTAACAATGCGTTCCCGCTCTATTTTATATTGGGAACACTACACTTAAAGTTGTTGACCACTATCTATAGAAATACCTGGGACAGTAGGTTCAGCTAGGCAAGTCCAATTCGTAAAAGAGATCTCTAGTCCAATCCGACTTAGACGGGATGTAACAGAACATTATTGGCGTCCAAACAAAAATTAAAAATGAAAATAAACTTAAATGAAAATCAATGGGTTATTTAAGATTAGAGGTTGGCTTTTCCTTTCAAATTAATAAATTTACTTTTACCAGGAGAAACATTTCTCCCTTATCAGGATAGGGTTGCGTTGTTAAGAACTTAGATAAAATAGGTTAATTAAGTGCTTCATTTAAAAGTAACTAACTGATTATGTTGCGTTCACAGATCCGTTGCCTTTTTTTTGTGATAGTGAATAAGTGTAATGATAGAAGTTATGTATTATGATTTTATCGGTGTAAAAACGAAGGAAATGTGGCTCTTGCGAACCATACAGTTAATGCATGACTGAATAAGCAAGTGTAAAACTCAGAAATGTAGATTATTTTTGTGTCTACAAGACGAAAGTCTTTAACCAGTGCGTGTTGTCAGTGATGAGAGGACGAATGTATTTACGACTACGGACGAATACATGAAGTACGAGTACTAAATTGACATTGAAAAATAATTTGTTAAGTGCGCTCTGACAAAAAGGGTACAAGGGCGCAGCTCTTAATGTGAAACCCTCCATTAATCATGAGGTGCTTGTAACAACTTAATTATAAATATTCGTAATTCGACCGGACCCAAAACATTATTATTATTGCTCACGCCCCAAAGGGTTTCCTGACTAAGTAAAGGACCTTAAGTCACAGGGCGCATAAGACAGACAGCCCAATAAAGATAATTACTATCAGAAATTTAACTATGTAATTATTGATTTTTGTGTTGTATGATTCCTGTTTTATCTTTACCGAAACGTAACTTTTTAGTAAAATAAGTTTAAGCATCCTTGTTTTAGGCATTCAGTGATATATTGATTTAAACTTTTGGTTACTATATTATATACAGGATGAAATTTTAACCACCTTCCTAATTTTAATATATCAATCTACGAGGCAGTAAACAAATGACGTATTTTTTTTTTGGTAAAGCCCTGTACAAAAATGTCAAGATAAAGGACTTAGAAAATGTCTGCCAAAAATCTAAAATTTTTGATACGGCCGCCTAGCAACACTTTTTTTACGCGTTGCGCATCTCATTCATTCATTACGATACTATGCATAAGTTTTTGATTTTCCCTTTATACCTTAACAGGTCTAGGACCATAAAAATTTAAAACTATATTGCGAAAAATATTTTCGGGTGACACGGTGACTTGATTTACATAATTTTTTACTTTATAAATAGGCTCTAAATACGATACTGAAATCCTATTCAAATTTTGGAAAGTGGTTAAAATTTCACCCTGTATATCATAGAAGTTCAATCGGAAGTGGTTAAAATTTCACCCTGTATATCATAGAAGTTCAATCGGACATTGTGGGTACTGTTTGACGAGTGCATGTGGTTTCAGTGTAGAGTGTAAGAAAAGACTGACGAAGGGTAGATCAATTTATCTCGTCTTAACAACAATCCACCCGCATTTCAGTCTTTCCGTGATTACGGCGCTTGCAACAGAAACTAAAAAAAACCATATTGTAGAAATTTAATATCGATACAAGTAAGCTCGTATCATTCAGTGAGCTTTCTGTTCAGTTCTGGCTGTTGCACATGTACCTATTTATAATTAAGTATCTGTTTTCAATACCGCTAGAAACGTGCTCAAATAAAATTTGTTTTATTAAATCATCTGGGTTCGCAGTTCTGTGGTAATTTCATATGAATAAGTCTAACAAAACTAGACTTACTTTTTGAGGCGTGTTGAAGTTTCCTACGCGATAAAAATCCAAATACATTTACATGTAAAAAGTATCTTATGAATTTGTGATGATTCAAAAGATTCCTCACAAAAAAAGGAACCTCGAAAAGAGCCACCAATATTATAGCGATGCGCGATGCATGATGGACAGCGGCAAATTATAGTTTGGCACTGCCTTAAAATAGGATTCCAGTTTTTTTTTTCTTTCGCAATTTAATTTCTGTAAAGTAATCTAATCATTTATTAACCACTGCAGGGCAAAGGCCTTTATAATAAGATAAGCTAACATTACAAAATTCCAATCAGTTTTATTCGACATTGAAGATATTATTGTATTAATCTAGACTAATAATATTATTAGTAAAGGAAAAATTAATATATATTTATATATACAAGAACAAGGAACCGAACTAAAAACCTTAAAAATATAATTAAATAACTAAAATATATTATTAAAAGGAGTCCCTTTAGGCAAGGATCCGAAGATACTGGCAGCGCTCCCCTTTGAATACCTAAACTAATTCTTTGTCCGAGATAGCACTTTATAATTAAATTCAAGTTATTACAGCAATGATGGGTACATGCAAAATCACCATGCTTGCCAATTACGGGTTGACAACCCCGAGCAATGTTTGGAAAATCGAAACTCTTGTTGGCCGACCCGGAGGTCGAACCCAAGGTCCCAAGACCTTAGTTGATATTTTGCGATAATAGGTTTCAGTTGTATGTCTTAGTAGTACACACGGCGGCACATCAGACTATACATGTTGACCTTGAGACCGCCTTTATGCCCTACGTAATAAAAGCTGTTATCGCAGTTCCACTGTTTAACTTGATGTGCTGTCGAGTGTACATACTAAACGCGTTTTGATTCATATCGCGCGGGGCCTCCCATCCCAATATTAAACAAACAGATCTCAAGCGGCCTCTACCGACGAATGCTCGTGTATTGATGAAATGCACTTTGACACGAGCACGCGCCGCTTCTGCTCAAACGGAGCGGTTCTGTATTTTGTGGCAACAAAACAAAAACACTCTAGTGATGTGATAACGCATGTTATTATTAATATTTATTTCAGCCGGAGGATTTATTAATTTATGTATTAAGGCTGTCTCATTACATCAAATGGCAATGGCATTTGTATAGGAAATTTTTATAAAATGGTAAAATGATTTGTTTTTTACCAAATTATAATCGAGTTTTAGAAATTTCCAGGCCACGTAATGGCCTCTGACGTGAATCGTTTTTACAACATCTATCTTACAACCGAAGAGCGTGCGACCCTAACCGTGACCAAGATAAAAAAAAACGAATATACGTATTTTCAGTTGAAACTACAATTTATAAAAGTACTTACAACCAAATTACTTACCGTTTTTTCAGAATATGTTAGCATATTCTGAAAAAACTGTCTGTAATTTGGTACTTTATTATTAAATGTTTTCAAACCTTCTTATTTAAGACTAGCTGTTCCCCGCGACATTGTCCGCGTCAATTTCCGTTATTATGATCCCGATTATTTATGCAACATTTTTCACTCATGTTTCGCTCCCATTGGTCACAGCGTGATGTTATATAGCCTAAAGCCTTCCTCGATAAATGAATCGGACCAGTACTTCCTGAGATAAGCGCGTTCAAACAAACAAACAAACAAACTCTTCAGCTTTATAATATTAGTATAGATGTTAAAGGTACCAACAATAGCGCAGCCGATTTTTTAAAGGAAAATGTTACTATAATACTAACTAAATGTTACCATAATACTAACTAAATGTTACCATAATACTAACTAAATGTTACCATAATACTAACTAAATGTTAAAACCTTGACAGCGTGCAACCTTTGTTTGTTTATTTGCACGCTTCCATGCATGCATGCATGCTTAAACTTTCATAGAAATATATTAAACGAGATGGAGAGGGTAATAGGTTACTTTTCTCATAAGTCATGGAGTAGGAGAAGGGATGATTTTTGTATAAAACTTTTTGACTAAAAATACGTTTAAATTAGGTTCGATTTATTACTAAAATAATATTTAATGAAATTTTAATACAACTAAACCCGACCAGCGCGGCAGCGATCGAAAATTCCCAGCCTAAACAATTTGCCGTTCAAAATTTAGCCGTTAATGGAAACGCAATTAGGTATGAACTGGAATGATTCCATAGTATCCGCTGCGCCATAATGGCCGCGCATGCGGTTAGAATTCGGATTCGGCCGAATGCCGACTGACTTGTCACTAACAATAGTTTTGATTTGAATTGAGTTTGATGCCGATCCAGCAATGTGTGATAAAGAGTACTGATCGCAATATTTGTTGGCAATTCTTGAAATGAAATAATTCGTTTTATTATTTAGCTAATTTGGCTCATTTTATATTTTAAAGCATAGAGTTTAGTAAATATACCAAATAATGGAAAGTGAAAAGCTATTGCCTATGTAAGCCTTGCATGGCATTTTATGTACCTGCTACCAAAGCGAGCGAAAGAAGAGTAGGTACGTTAGATAGTTTTTAAGCTAAATATGGGGTTTGAAAATTATTTTGCTAATGATTTCCGCTCGTTAGTACTGGTCTTCACCACACTACCCGCACTAAGACTGAATGAGCAAGCACTATTTCATGTAGGTAAACCGCCCGCCTTCCCTCAAAAATTCATACAGTACATTTAAGGCAATTATTAGTACCCAACAGCGATATAAGAAAAACCTTATCGCGTTTCGCCACTTCACGTAGCATCCTCAGGAGATGTTGTCGCCTTCGCTGCTGCGCTCCTTCATCACACTTTATACCCGCACTAACACTGAATGAGCAATCACTAGTTAATGAAAGAAAGCGCCCGTTTCCCTCAAAAATGCATGCCGTACAGATAATGCAATTATTAGTACCCATCACCGATACAAAAAAACCTATTGATTTCCGCAAACTAACGCCTGAGTCTATTAATTTCCAAGCTCATTCATGACTAAGTTATACTTAATAGAAACTGGTACTTCACAAGGCGCTAGGCATTTGTATTGGCGTGCTTTTCCGTTGGACAAAGCTCTGGTACTTAGGAAACTGTCAATTACACTACAAAACATGGTAAAGAAAATTGTTACTCTTGTTATCCACAATATGGCAATAAAAAATAAATCGTAAAAAGCAAGTGAAGCCGCGAGTAATAGTTTTCATTTGTAGATAAACAAATATTTTTGTATCCTTTGTAGATACAGCTTAAAACACATCACTATAAATAAGAACAAACAATTTTCAAAGCTTTTCAATCGCATTTCCCCACGAGTACAAACAAAACTACGTTGAACTCATGTGAACAACAACATTTCCATTTTATTTTCCATTTCGTCGTCAGGGCGATTTACGATTTCGTAGTTAAAATACAATATTGTTGAAACGTGTTGCTTTATCTACTAGAAATTGTTTTATTAAATAACAAACCCAATTATGTTTTCTTTAAAGAGCGCTTTATACACGCCGTTCTGTGATAGACATCAGAATAATATTATTATATATTGTAGATGTAAAAAAACCGGCAAAGTGCGAGTCGGACTCGCGCACGAAGGGTTCCGTACCATTGACTAGGTAAACAACAGTAGGTACATAAGTTTTGTTAATGTTGTGCCTATCCGTTCCCATTTATTGGTATCGAGCAAAAATATGCAAAAAATGACGTATTCCACTTAGAGCACCCGCCCGAATAGCACCTGCGAGAATAGCACCTGGCCTAGTCCACGAAGAGCACCTATCGATATTTGGTGCTCTTCGTGGATTCAAGATTCTTTTGCCCGCGACTTTGTCCGCGTCAATTTCTGTTATTATGATCGCGATTATTTTTGCAACATTTTTCACTCATGCTTCGCTCCTATTGGCCAAAGCGTGATGTTACATAGCCTAAAGCCTTCCTCAATAAATGGACTATTCAACACAAAAATATTTTTAGCTTATTTTCAATTCAAACCAGTACTTTCTGAGATTAGCGCGTTCAAAGAAACAAACAAACAAACTCTTCAGCTTAAAATATTTGTATAGATTTAATTAGTCACAGTTTAAAACAGTGTAAGGTAAAATTAATAAACATGGCTGACACACCAAAATCCCGCAATTGGATGGTGAGCTTAACTTCTGTTGCATGGCAGCGATTTGTTAGAACGTTTCAATTACCTCGTGAAAGTTTGTAGAGTCTGATTTCACAACTTTAAGCTCTACAGCGACTGTGTAAATAGAACTCAAATTAACACTGATGAGTACAATCATAGTTTGGCTGAGATTATATTAAGAATAATACGAGTAATAAACATTTATTTCGGAAAACAGGTTCCATACAAAAATTCATTACATTACAATAAAATACATTCATTAGGTACATTCATTACATTCATTAATTTACTAAAAGTTTAAATAATAATAATAATTTACAAACATAATAAATAATGCCTTAATTAAATTAAATTGAAATAAAAATAAAAACAAGATTAAATTAAATTAAGTTTAAATTTCAAAAAAGTCATAGTCAAAAACTTTAGTCAAAAATTAAAAAAACAAAAATTATACCCACCTAAGGCTCACCCAACTAGTACAGTAGCCCAATGGTGGCTAATAGGACACTCGTATAATAGACATAATGATAATGAATACGATCTAGACCTTATTTTCCTAGATTAAGCTACCAACGTTATCGATAACTATAATAATATTTACAAACGGTAAGGAAATAAATAAAGAACGGCTAAAAATAATCCCTTTGTAGGGCAAAGGCTATCACATTGAATTCAAGTTACCACAGCAATGATGGGTACAGGCATTATCACCACGCTTGCCAAATGCGGGTTGGTGATCACTAACCCGAGATATGGCCGAAAATTCGAAACTCTTGTTGCCCGTGCCGGGGATCGGACCTAGGACCATATACAGGATAAAATTTTAACCACTTTCCAAAATTTTTGTAGGCGTTCAGTATCGTTTTAAGAGCCCATTTATGCAGTAAAAACTGTAAATCAAGTTATAACCTGAAAATATTTTTCGCAAAATAGTTTTCAATTTTTACGGTCCTAGGCCTGTTAAGGTATAAAGGGAAATCTATAACTTATGAGTACAATCGTAATGAATGAATGAGATGCGCATCGCGTAAAAAAAGTGTTGCTAGGCGGCCGTATCAAACATTTTAGATTTCTGGCGTACCTTTTCTAAGTGCTTTATCTTGACATTTTTTGCACTGGGCTATGGTTGCTATGGATCATATGGGACTACGTCCTGAAATAAATGAATTTTATTTATTTATTTATTTATTATACCAAAAGAAGTCATTCGTTTTTACCACGCTTTTTTACCACGCTTTTATTAGCTTGGGTTGTATCTATGTAATGGAATCTTTGAGCATAAATTTGACCGATTTCCAGAAGTTTGATTAATTTGAAACTTTGCACACGTATCAAGGGCCGATGACAATGCAATAATTTAATAACAGTTTTCCCAGTTTTCCTCTGTAAGAGGGAGTAAAAGAGATAGAGCTAGCGCGCGATCTGTATCAATTATGTTTCCTGCATAGGTTTGGACTTACAGTCGGTAAAGAAGGAATCAAATCTTATAAACTAAACTAAAAAGTAAAAAATAAATTATAGTTTAAAAAACTAAAAAACCACGCTTTTAAAACAGATTGAACTAAAAAATTAAAAATAAAACTGTAGTAATCAATTGAAAAATTCATATTATTGTACAAAAAGCGTGGGGGCTTGATTTAGATTGTTGTAAATATTTTATCAATAATTTACTATATCTGTGGATATCATAACAAGCACCCCACGCTTTTTGTACAATAATATGAATTTTTCAATTGATTACTACAGTTTTATTTTTAATTTTTTAGTTCAATCTGTTTTTTGTCTCGTAGATTGATATATTAAAATTTGGAAGGTGGTTAAAATTTCATCCTAGGTATAAACCACTACACCCAACAGGGCGTTACAACAAAACCGGTAAAACGGAAAATAAACAAAAATGTTTTATGTTTATATACTTTATATGATATTTTAGCAACTAAATACAGGTAAAGCGTACCTGTGACGTAGTGTCTCGGTGGCTAAATGGTATGGTTTCATCTTAACTGACTGTCAAACATCTGCAAAGATGTTTCTTTCGGGTGTTAAGAGTGCAAAACTCCTAACATTTGATGTAACAACGCTGGCTTACAGCGGTAAGAATATGCATGAAAAATTGACGCCTGTGACGTAGTGTCACGGTGGCTCAACGGTAAAGCGCCGCGCCCAGCATGCGAGGAGATGCGGGTTCGAGTCCCGCCTGAGACATATATTTTCAAGTTTATATACTGACTAGCTGTTGCCCGCGACTTCGTCCGCGTTAATTTCTATTATTATGATCGCGACTATTTTTGCAACATTTTTCACTCATGCTTCTCTCCTATTAGTACAGCGTGATTTTATGTAGCCTAAAGCCTTCCTCGATAAATGGACTATCCAACGCAAAAAGAATTTTTCAAATCGAACCAGTACTTCCAGAGATTAGCGCGTTCAAACAAACAAACAAAAAAAACAATTAAACTCTTCAGCTTTATAATATTAGTATAGATATTATAATTGCAATTTGCGACGACCATTTGGATCAGCGCTAGTTAACGCTGCTTCTGAGCCATGGGTCGCGGGTTCGATCCCCGCACAGTACAAATATTTGTGTGCATGAACATGTCTGTTTGTACTGGTCTGGGTGTTTTCTATGTATTATAAGTATGTATTTACAAAAAAAAAAGTATAGAAGTAAGTTTTTCGGTTGTCTAGTACCCCATACGACAGGGTACTATAAGTACCTTAATTTGGGACTAGATGGCTCAGTGTGGCCCAGTGAGGCGTCTTAAATATTTATTTATTTATTAATTTATTTAATTGAGTTGCTAAAATATCATATTTAAAAGTATGAAAATGTATTTGCATACGACTGTATGTTGATTATTTACTGTATTTTGTTGATCCTAAACATAGTTCAAGCAGTTACGAAAGGGTTTAAAATTATTAACTACGTGTTTCAATGAAAGTTGCAGCATATTGCCATTTCGAGCGGTTTGAGGTAGTGATGCTTAAGTATCGATAGTTTTCATCTAAAAAGACGATCACATCGATAGCTTACAAGCAGGCAATACTATCGCATGAAAGCAATACTATTAATACTTTCGATAGTGGCTATAGATGGTCATAAAAAATAATTTAATTAAAATTTTATTTTTATTTTGAAGGAAAACAAACAGCTTATAAATTACAAGAAACACAGGTCGCAAGGACATAATTAAAAATAGTAAGCCTAAAGTTTTTACCGATAAGTAATAAAATGGCATAATTTTGTTTTATTTTTTAAATATAAATAATAGGTTTGCTCTGACTACATACTGCACTATACGGTTAAGAAGAAGCCGAAGATAGAGCGAGCTTACCCAGCGGTACTGGTTCCCCCACACACCAGCGGAACACAGAAAAACTGTTTGGCGCTGAACTCAGGCAGGAGGGTTGTAGCAGCCAGGCAGCCTCATACGAAGCCTACCACCGCAGAGGGATCTGTTAGCCGGCATCATTGGTTATAAAACCAAAGGTGCCGTTGCCCAGGGTGGACCACTAGGAGGTAGATCCCACCACCCCATACATAAAAGTTACATAATCATAGTTATAAAGATACAGATTCATCTAGTTTGGGAATCAGAGTCATTAATTTAAAATAAAGATATTTGAATTTAAATTTGACATAATCAAATAAACGGAAGAATCAAACAAGTCATAAATAATAATAGTATCAGAATTATCGATACTATTGACACTATCGATAATAGTATTGTTGCTGGTAAATAATGTTCTTCGTGATGGACGATACTATCGATATTATCGATAGTATTAATTTCATACGATAGTATTGCCTGGTTCTGAGCTATCGGTACTTACGATGGACTATCGATAGTTTGAAGTAGCTAAAGTAGACGTGGTTATGTAAACAGCATCAAATGTACAGTGATTAAATTTATATTATTATATTCACACCTTTTTTGGAATGTTGGAAAAATGCTTTCACTCCTCGGGAGGAGTGACAAGTTATGTGGGACTCCGACACTCCACGTGAGATCTGTATACCTACTAAAACCAGTGGTAATGTCTTTGATGCCTCATAAACTGGGACTACACGCTACTTTAGGTTTCGAAATCATAATTAAGTATAATATAATAAATGTTTTGTTAGATATTTAGAAAAAAAGTCGAAGAATTTTACTAGATAAACAAGAAAGATAGCGAATATTTGTGACACAAATTAGATTTATTAGTAGTAGAGTAGAGAAATAAACTGTTTTCAATATTGTCAAATTAGTTTTTTCTAGAGCGTGTTTTTTTTCACTAAAAATAACATTTTTCAATACTTTGCTTACAACATTTGCGCATTTAAAAGAGCGTGAAGCGAGAAAATGCTTTAAAACATTTACAAAGCTGTTTCATTTCAACTGATTGTAAAATATTTGTATAAATATTTCTCTCGGATGTTTGAGATGAACTAAAAACATTCATGGAATACCACTGGCGTACAGCGTAAAAGGCTCTAAATAAATATGTCGACACAAAAATGTTTTGGTGGAGTAGTCACCCGGTAAGTGAGTCGTGGGTACAATTCCAAGTAAGGCAGTGGAAAAAAAATATTCAAGGAATCATATTTTCGATTTATGCCAGCAGTTAATTGCTTTTAGCAATTAAATTTCACATTTTCGATGTATGTACTTTGACCATGTAAAGCAGCTGCTGTTCCATACTTGTTTACATAGGTACCTACACCGTGGACAGTTATAAAATATTAGAAGTAACTAGGTATAAGCAATAAATGTTCTTTGCGAAATTAGCAGATTTGTTAAATTTTGTAAAAGCGTTTAACACCTGAGTTTTTATTTCATAAAAGCAAGTCCTTTTATGGTAATTGAATTCACTGACAAACTTTGTTAAAAGGGTAGGGATTTATTCATAAACGAGAACGGATTGTCTTTGTAAGGATATTTTTATATTCCATTAGCTTAAAGAACAACCCTCAAAAATTACGGGACGCGTGTGTCCCTAGGGAGTGGTCTAATTCTGAGATCTAAGCCGAGGATCGGATTGTAATAATGGTCCATTATTTCCACATTTGGTCAGCAAAAGCTATTTTAAGATGCCAGTCGAATTTATCGGATAAAATTCAGGATAGTTTTTCCTTGCTATTTTTACATTAAACTAATAAAATGATGCCCATATTTATATGAAAATTAGCTCGCTCGGCGAACTTCGTATCGGTCAGAAAAAATAAATGGAGTCAATATAAACTAATATTATAAAGCTGAAGAGTTTGTTTGTTTGAACGCGCTAATCTCTGGAAGTACTGGTTCGAATTGAAAAAATATTTTTGTGTTGGATAGTCTATGTATCGAGGAAGGCTAAGGCTTTAAAACATCACGCTGCGACCAGTAGGAGCGAACCATCAGTGAAAAATGTTGCAAAAACGTGGAAAATTATTCATATCATTTGACGCGGACGAAGTCGCGGGAAACAGCTAGTACTTAATATAGTAAATAAACAAACAAACTCTTCAACAACTGCTTTATAATATTAGTACAGATTTCAAACCGTGTGCTTTAAAACAGCATTGTTCTATCAGTGTTGTATTGAAGTAACGATTCGTAAGACACATCCATTTATTGTAGCATTTTAAATTACTTGTAAACTTAATTTTATATTTCTTCTAAACAAAATTCCTCTTCAAAAACCTCTAGTATTTATTGAATCAGAGTAAACTTTTTACATTTTCATTTTTATTTGTCGCTAACGCCAAAAGCGGCCGCTTTTAGCAATTATACCAGAATACAAAAATATAACATAAAAGAGTGCCAGAATGAAAAACAGGTAACAGTGATTCAATAAATACTAGAGGTAATTTACTGAAATGATACTGTTCTAGTTTTTTGAGAATTGATTTTGTTTACCTGTGAAAACTACAGCTCTTTACAGTAGGAGCACGTATTGCATGGCCATAAAAATTTTTAACCAATTAAATGACGACATGACAGTGCTACCCCTCAACAGATTTAAATTTTCTCTCAAATGGTGGTTAGTTGAAAGTTGTTTTTATTCAATGAACGAATTTTTTGAGACTTTTATAGCCCGGATGTTGTAACCCACGTAATTTTAAATTAAGACTTTATGATGTGACATTAAATTTTTAAATTAATTGTATATTTTTGCATGCCATTTTATGGTAAAATGTGTGATCTTAAATTGTATTTAAATTGTAACATCTCTGTACCACATTTAAGCGAAATAAAAATTCTGATTCTGATTCTGATTCTGATTCTGATTAGAAGTAATAAAATTTGATCAATTGGAGTCAGCACGTAGCCCTAGTAGTCGTCTTAACGGTCGACCTATGTTTTTAAACGAATTATCCTTACACACAGAAAACGAGTTACCTACATTGCACGCACGTGTTGCATTAGTCTTTAGAGGAAGTTAAAAAATAACTAGGCTTCTGTAACGAAAAGTAGAAAACATCCTGTTCCTATTTAATTAATTATTTTTTTCCAAGTCAATTGTAGTATTTGTATAACAGTACAGGTACCTACAATAATAATAGGTCTAATAGGACGTCATTAAAAATAAATGCTATAAATAATGAAATGAAAAGGAACAAAGAAAAACAATTTCATTTCCCTTGAATCCATACGACTTCTAGTACCTTTTTTTGTTCAAAGAATCTTTAGAAATTATTAAATGAATGACAGATATTTTGGTAATTTACTTTTAAAGCAATAAAACAATATTGCTTTGTGAGAAACGTTTGTTTCCCGATTCTCAAAAGGAGTTTTGACAAGTTTATTAAAATGGAAATTATGATAACTTCTGATTAAGATTTATTAAATTACTGAACAGAAGGAAAAGTAGAGAGGACTGAATATTAAAAATGGTCAATACAACATCTAAAATTTTTTATACACGCTTTTTTAAATTCCATTTTCCAAATTGACCGACATGACAGCTATCTTATTTGTGAACCTAAGCTATAGTTTTCCATCTAAGTTGTTATACTACAAAATTGTATATATACATAAAAGGTTCCGGTTGTAGTTATTCGCAACGCACATAGTGGAATATTTAGTCTATACTATATATATTGTGGAATATTTAATCTATATCTATACTAATATTATAAAGAGGAAAGATTTGTTTGTTTGTTTATTTATTTGCATCGAATAGGCTCCGAAACTACTGGACCGATTTGAAAAATCCTTTCACCATAAAAATTCTGCTTTATCTGCGATGGACATAGGCTATATTACATTATCAAAAAAGTAAGGGATCCGTATGAAAACTTCGATTATGTAACCGAAGGTGTGAAATGAAAATCATTAAATTGCGAACGCTGCGAAAACTATTGACAATAGAGCAAAATAATGTAGTACAGTTTTGTAGAGGACATCATTATCAACAATAAACTTCGCAATTTTATATGTCTAACTATATACAGATACGCCACTATAACTCTTTTTTTATGTAAGATTAAGGACGGTACAAAGTAGGTTACATTATTCGTACCTTGGTATTAATCCTTATCCAAATAAACAACTTGATATTCAAGGTTATATATAATACCTGTAAATAACTTTTTAAATTATTCAAATCGAACATACTATTCAAAAGATATCATGAGTTTAATATTTATCAAAATCATCAGTTGATTCTACTGCTCTTAGTAACTCTGGTTCAGTTTATAGGCCATAGATGGCGCTGTACCTTTTTAACTCGCGGTAAAACTCGATTTGTCCCAAATAGCTAAATTGGTAAACCTGAAATGTAGGGTTGTCTATTATATAATCCGTGTATTATAATTGAAAATCATGCCCAAATGTTTCGAACTGGATAAACATGTTGTATTTAGTGGAAAATCCAAAATTTACGCGGACGAAGTCGCGGGGTACCGCTAGTTAGTTATATTTTAACTTATAATCTATTATTGTAAGAAATATTTATATTGTCAGTGTGTGTGTGTAAAATATGTATGGGACTTTATTTTAACATTTCATATCAAAACATACATTTCTAATACTAACAGTCTCAATCAGTAAGAGTCAGCGTCGAGTGTTGCCAGTTCATTGAAACAATAGCACCACCTCTTCCCTTCCTATGGGTGTCATAAGAGGCGACTAAGGAGTAGGTCCTGTACTGCGAGCAGTGTCTTCTATACAGGATGACATTTTAACCACTTTCCAAATTTTAATACAACAATCTACGAGACAAAAAACAAATGACGTACCTATTTTTTCTTTTGGTATAGCCCAGTACAAAAATGTCAAGATAAAGCACTTAGAAAATGTCCGCCAAAAATCTAAAATTATTGATACGGCCTCCTCCCAACCCTTTTTTTAAGCAATGCGCATATCAAGCATTCATTACGATACTAATCATAAGTGTTTGATTTTCCCTTTATACCTTAACAGGCCTAAGACCGTAAAAATTGAAAACTATGTTGCGAAAAATATTTTCGAGTGAAAACTTGATACATTTTTTACTTCATAAATGGGCTCTAAATACGATACTTAACGCATATAAAAAATTTGGAAGGTGATGAAAGAGTCACCTGTATACCATTGGTCAAACTTCGCAAACTAACTTGCGCGTGGCGATTATGTCAAAATAGTCCTTCTGAAGAAACCTGTGCCCAGTAGTGAACTAATACAGAGTGTTGATGATGAAGATGAACAGTTTCAGCGAGTAACCACAAGTGGACGTTGCAAAACTATATGGTTTCGTTCACGTTGACTATCACGCGTTGGTTGCTTTTGTTATAAATGATTTATTAAATTCAAATTTTATCTCAACAATGAAGGAGCGATGCACTAACTGTCGCCAGTGACGGGAACGAAAAGAACCGAACGAACCGAACGAACAATGACTGCTCGGGTCGTCTCGCCGAAGCCGAGGATTCACTTGCATAGATATGTAAGTATAATAATTATGTTTCAGGTCGCAGCTACAATACTCCCCTGCCGAGACCGGTTCACGGGTGATAGTGTTTAGGGAAATGGACAACTCTGCCACTTCGAGTTTTCTTTTCAGGTGGGAGATTGCGAGCTGCTGGAGGTGTCACCTCTGATTTGTGTAATACTGGCTCGTCTTGGATAAGTGTCATATAGGCTGGTTTCAGTCTATCTATGGTCACTATAACAGGTTTGCCTTGTACATCGATTTTAAAGGTTTTACCATCTTTTGATTGCTCCAGGACTTTATATGGACCAGTGTAAGGTGATTCAAATGTGCGTTTAGTGGGACCGCGTCGCAGAAACACATACTCAGAAGAGAATATGTCCTTAGGTAAGTAAAACGTCTTACTTTTGTGGCGTGACGCAGAAGTTGGTGAAAGTTTAGCCATCTGGTGGCGAAGGCGGCTGGTGAAATCTGACAAGTCCAAGGTAGGTTCTTTTGTTGGTGTGAAAAATTCACCTGGCAATCTTAGAGGCTCACCATACACTAACTCAGCTGCTGAAGTTTTCAGGTCCTCTTTCCAGGAGCTGCGTATACCTAACAAAACCAGTGGCAATGATTCCGTCCACTCTAGGTTGTCATGGCATGTGATCGCTGCTTTCAACTGACGGTGCATTCTTTCGACCATACCATTACATTGCGGGTGGTATGCAGTTGTAGGGCTGTGCTTTGCTCCTATCAGCTTCATGATTGTCTGGAACAGTTGCGATTGGAATTGCTGTCCTCTGTCAGTGGTTATGGTATGTGGGCAACCGAAGCGGGCCACCCAGCCAGAGACAAAAGCTGCTGCGCAGGTTTCTGCTGTCATATCTGCAATCGGGTACGCCTCTGGCCATCGCGTGAATCTATCAACGGCGGTCAGGCAGTACCTGAAACCGGATGAATATGGCAAAGGGCCGATTAAGTCGAGATGTACGTGGGAAAAACGTTCGGAAGGAACAGGAAAAGTGGCAAGAGGAGAAGATGAATGACGGGTGATCTTGCTGCGTTGGCAACCTATGCATTGCTGTACCCAATCTCTGCAATCTCTGCGAACTCCAGGCCAAACATATTTTTGTGCCACCAATTTCGCTGTTGCGTTCTTTCCAGAATGACATAGGCCATGAATTGTGTTGAATGCTTGTCTGCGGAATTTTAGTGTTAAGTACGGTCTAGGTGTGTTTGTTGTTAGGTCACAGTACAAGTTTTCGTTTGTTTCTAGCTTATGTAATTTTAGCGAAGAACCATTTTCAATGAGATCTTGCAGTTCAGGATCTTGGGCCTGATCTCTTGCAAGTTCAAAAAAATCAATAACTTTTGTGATTTCTGATATTCGTGACAGGGCGTCAGCGACAACGTTGTCGCGGCCAGCAATGTGTTGTATGTCTGTGGTATATTGGGCTATGAGATCTAAGTATCTGAATTGCCTCGGAGAACATTTGTCACGTTTGGTCTTGAAAGCGAAGGTGATAGGTTTGTGATCGGTGAATACGGTGAAAACTCGAGCTTCAAGCATATAGCGAAAGTATCTGATTCCTTCGTAGATTGCCAGAAGTTCGCGATCATATGGGCTATATTTCTTTTGTGATGGAGACAGTTTTCTAGAGAAGAATCCCAATGGTGTCCAGGACTTGTCGATTCGCTGTTGAAGTACTGCACCAATTGCTTCATCAGATGCGTCTGTGTATAAGGCAAGTTCAGCTTGGCTATCGGGATGGGCTAGAAGAGTTGCTTCCGACAAACTTGTTTTGCACTCTTGAAAACTTCTTTTTAGTTCGTCTGTCATAGGTATTTGTGCTGAGCCCTTAATGTTTCCGGAAAGAGCGTCGTTAAGTGGTCCTTGGATTTTCGCTGCATGCGGAATGAATCTTCTGTAGTAGTTAAGCATTCCAAGATATCTTCTCAACTCTCTTGCTGTTTTAGGTAAGGGGTAGTCTCGGATGGCGGCTACTTTTTCCTCAAGTGGGCGAATACCTTCAGCGGAGACGTGGTAACCGAGAAATGTGATCTCAGAAGCTCCCCATACGCATTTGGAAGTGTTGATGAGGATTCCATAAGACTTGAATCGCTCAAACAATATTTTTAGATGCTCTAGGTTCTCTTCTTGGGAGCGTGAAAACAATAATATATCGTCTAAATATCCATATGTGAAGTCTAAGCCTTGAAGCACTTCATCTATGAACCTTTGGAAGGTTTGTGCTGCGTTTCGAAGTCCAAAGGTCATGTATTCAAATTCGAAGAGGCCAAAGGGAGTTGTGATGGCTGTTTTGGGTACGTCTTCAAGATTTACAGGAATTTGATTGTATGCCTTAACAAGATCAACTTTGGAGAATATTTGTGAGCCAGCAAGTTGGTAAGAAAAGTCTTGAAGGTGTCTAATTGGGTACCGGTCAGGAATCGTTCTTGCATTTAGGGCACAGTAGTCTCCACAGGGGCGCCAGCCATCATCCTTTTTGCGAGCGAGATGGAGTGGCGAAGACCAAGGGCTGTCAGATCTTCGAGCTGTTCCGTTGAGAAGCATGTCTTCGAATTCTTTCTTGGCTATTTTCAAACGATCTGGTGCTAGGCGGCGTGGTTGAGACACGGTTGGTGGTCCTGGAGTAGTGCGAATGAAGTGGCGCGTCTTATGCTTCGGTGCAGCTGGTGATCCTGATGGTCTGGTGATTTCTGGATATTGTTTCAACAGGTCATGGAATGGCGTATCACCATTTACCGCTTTAATAGCAATTGTTTCATTCGATGTATTTCCACAGTGCAGCGCTGAACGGAGAGCGAGGTAAGTCCATCAATGAGGCGGTGATGTTGGCAGTCGACTAGTAAGTTATAATGGCTTAAAAAGTCGATACCGATGATAGGTTTGGTAACATCAGCCACGATGAATCGCCATGTGAATTCGCGTCGTAGTCCTAGATTTAGGTGGAGTTCTATGTATCCGTAAGTGCTGATCACGGTGTTATTGGCTGCAAACAACTCGTATTTCGTTTTTGGTCGTCGATCTTTAGTCGCGTTGCGAGGAAACACACATAAGTCCGATCCTGTATCAATCAGATATTTAAGTTTGGTTCGCTTGTCTGTGATGAAGAGGCGGCCATTACAAGCAAGGCAGTCGTTTACCGCCACTAGTGGCTGCCGGTGCCGTTTTCCGATTTGAACGTGCAAGGTTGGGTGCAACGGTTGGCATTTGATCCGAATTTCCTATGATACCAGCATACACCGTCACTTCTGGATTTTGAGTGCGAACGAGATCTTGGATATCTTTCTCGAAATGGCGATCGAGGCCGGCTTTGGCGTGCTGTAAGTTCTGCAACTTGTTTCGATAATTCAGCAATTTGCAATGCCATTGCTTCCATCGCGAAAATGTGTTGGTTATCAGACGATGATGATGTCGAAGGCGCTACTTCCGATACGTGAGGGCTAGGTGCTGCTAATGCTTGAATTTTATCTGCCAGTTCTGCTAACTTCTGCAGTGGCATATCAGTGTGAGAGGCTATGATAGGTTGTATGTTTGCGGGCAATCTGCTAGACCAAATTGTTTTGATGAACTCGTCTGGTACTTTGGGGCCTGCTAGGTGCATTAAGCGTCTTAAAAATTGCGAAGGTTTACGGTCTCCCAATTCTTCGTAATCTAGAAGTTGTTTAACTTTTTGCTCTTGAGAGGCAGACATACGTTTTATTAGTTCATTTTTCAAAGTAGTATATTTATTTTCCTGGGGCGGATTTTGAATAATATCCTCCACCTCAATTGCGTATTGGTGTTCTAGGTTGCCGCAAACGTGGTAAAATTTGGTTGTATCACTCGTTATTCCTGATAATATGAATTGGCCTTCAACTTGGGCGAACCACAGGGCAGGGCGATCTGGCCAGAACGGAGGTATTTTTACACCAACACGAAAAAGTTCGGATCGATTTTCGAAATTTGCACTTACTGCTTTGTTCGTGTCAACCGTCGGAGTCGAAAATGTTGGTTGGTAAAAAATGTTTTTCGTTGGGGTTTTCGGATCCGTGTCTTCTGCTGTAGCCATGATGATGCAATATCCTTATCTTGCTCTATCAGAAGGTTGCAGTTGCTGGTCGGTGGTCACCAATGTTATAAATGATTTATTAAATTCAAATTTTATCTCAACAATGAAGGAGCGATGCACTAACTGTCGCCAGTGACGGGAACGAAAAGAACCGAACGAACCGAACGAACAATGACTGCTCGGGTCGTCTCGCCGAAGCCGAGGATTCACTTGCATAGATATGTAAGTATAATAATTATGTTACAGGTCGCAGCTACACTTTTGTCCGTGCTTCACTCTGTGGCTCCAACGGAAGACAAGCGTGTGCTGCACGCAACATACGCTGTGATGGCTGCCCTTCTGCCGGAACCTTGAGTTTCTTAGGCTTAGGCGTATCTTACTTATTTGTTAGACTTAAAATGTAAAACTATTTTTAATATGACTGTTTGTGCCAAAATAAATGAAATAAAACAAAAATATAAAATAAAATTGTATTCCTGAATTAGTGTGTACTTCTTACCTTGTTATTTTTTTTGTTAGCTCTTTTAATGAACAGACAACGGCAGGTCAACCTACCCAATAAGTTAAAGGTCATTGAATTGATTTTCAACTTTAAGTCCAACAAGTAAAGATCAATATCAATTGAGAAAATTTGACGTTTTGTGGTAGGTTGACTTGTTGTTGACTGTACATTTTAATGATCGGCCTAGTCGATCTCTCTTGGTCTCGACAAATAAATGTATCTTTATCTTTATCTTTGTTTATAACGGAACTCTAAAAAGGTGCGTTTAATGTTTCATATTAACAGAGTAACTGGTAAACTAACGATATTGTAGGCTGTTTTACGTACCCTATGAAGGTCAAATTAATGGCTGAGATTAGTGTTCTGGAACCCTAGTGACACATGATAAGCCCTTCAAAATTCACTGACCTTAACCGCTCTGCTTAGAACCGCACACCACCATAAGATATACTATGTTTTGGACTTTGTAAAAAATAAAAATAAAAAGTTACACAATTTCCAGTCATTCCGCAATTTTCAAGGTAGAGAGCTAAAAATTGGTATCCGGACTATTTGTGACTAACAGAAAAATCGTGCATTATTTTTTTTGGAGATCCTATTTATTTTTTATTGTTACCCCAAATTCAGGAAAGCGAAGTCGTGGAAAAGATAGAAATTTAAATATAAAAGAAAGTGACGAAGAGCAACGCTCTGCCAAATGGTGTCATAAAACTAATTTCACTGCATAACCAGATCTAATCTGATACATGACGGAAACAGTGGGCGATATAGTTCCAAAAGTTCATTAACACATCACAAGCAAAGGTAATTACGGAGTACGGAGCGCGAACTTCGATCTTTTCGGAAGAACTAACGATCAATTTACGGCCCAACCGAATCAGAGCACGTTCGCTTTTTCATTTGAGGCACAAAGCTTACATAACTTACCTACATATTTACTAACTTCTTAGATACAAATCCACTGTTAATTATCATCGCCAGCCCATTTTGGTCCACTACTGGACTCACGCCTCTCTATGTTATTAAAATTTTATTCATTAATTTATGTAGATAGAAAGATAAATTATTTATTTGCATTTACAAATGACCACGATACACATAAAGTAGGAATCTTAAGACTTTTTATTATATTAGTAAGATTTGTTTCTCTGTTATTTGTTGGTCGAAAAACATAAATTACTGGATGCCAGCCTGCCGTGAGGTTGTGTCGGCTCTGGTGTCCTCCCACCGACAATTTATATAGTCTAATCTGACACTAAGAAGATTATTGTTAGGTACAAGTGTAAATATGTTAATAAGAGGCAATTGATTTGGGGTTTTTCATATTTTGGAACAGTTGCAAGCGCCATGATGAATTGCGACGAATTTCCGTGATCATAGGCTTCCAACATTACCGAAATATCGGAAACGCCTAATAAACGAGGAACATGGTATAGAACCCGAATCAATTAAATCATAACCATAAACTAAAAACACGGCACCTTAAACCTATGAAGTATGAAAAAATACAAATTGTTTAAGCATGTAAGAGCTAGACAATTAAATGTCATGCGTTCCTATCATTTAAATAATCATTAATAGAGTAATAGCCTCTTTTCACTAAAATTAGTTGATGCGCCTACGAATTGCTGCTACGGTAGCTACGGCTACGAAATAATTTGCTGACTCTACAAATTTACAGCCACTTACACAGTAGCAAACTTAACTATTATTTAAAAGTAGATAGATCAATAACTACATACCTTTTCGTTAAAAAAAAACCAAGGAGGGCCAAAAAGTTGTTGTTTGGAGACGAATTAAAAACATTATATTCATATTTAAAAAAAATCGCAAGTGACTGACTCCTTTTTTCACAGGTTGAGCAGACCATGCTCGAATATACATTTCAAAATCAGAACTAGGCTGCTAGTGAAGTAAGTTTCTGGGGTGGGTGGGATCCGCTACCTAGCGGTCCACCCGGGCAACGTCTCCACTGTCTGTGACGTGGTGTCGGCTGAGTGATCCCTCCAGCGGTGGTAGCCTCCGCAAGGGGTGTCCACCATCCTGTCGGAGTCTGACACCAAACAGATCGTTGCTGTGTTCGTTGTGTCGTCGAGCGGGTTTTCCAGGGCGCTTTTGGGTAAGCTCGCTCCATGTAGGCTTCTTCTCAAGTTTAGGATCCAGTTGGAAGCCAAGAGCAAGCCCATCAGCATAAATAATAAACTTTATTCGTAACCAAAATCTGCCAATTCAGTGAGAAGTCGTCCAAATAATTACGACACCTAATTTCTCGTCATAAACGAAATCACCACTAAATGTCCCCGAACATTTTCTAACAAAGAAAGATGTTCCCTAAATTGCAATCGCTGACACAATAGGATATCATTAGCATGACAATGGCTCGACATCAAACATGATGTCTGGATCTCAAATAAAAGCGTTTTTAGCGCGTAAGTTAATTGTAGGGATGCGACGAATATTCCACTGATATTCGGTATTCTGCCGTTCATTTGGGACTGTGAAATGGGCATCACAGACCGGGAATCTTCCTAAATATATTGGTTGTTATATTTTATGTTTAATTTTAAACTTAACAATTCACGGGATTTACTGAAACCGAATTTAAAAAAGTAACAAACCATTTAGGCTCACTGTAATGTTGAGCACGGGTCTCTCTCCTTTATAAGGAGAGAGGTTAAAGCCTTAGTTCCACCACGCTGGTCTAGTGCGGGGTGGTGGACGGCGAGGGCGACGCTGTGGCAACATCACCTCGCCGTTGGACGTTTCGAACGAACGCTCCCAGCGTTGCCTAACATTCGTGACAGACACTGATCACTAAGAAGCAATGGGCTATGAGCGCTTTAATGATTTATTTAGCGAATTAATGATTTAGGGTAAATTTTATTTTACCTTCCTGACTTTAGATCCGATTGTCCGAATCATGATCGTGGGCGGGAACTATCGGGAAGGTAATTTGGTTGGAGTAAATCCTGTGAGTGTTAAGTTTTTAGTGTTAGAATGCAACAAGAAAGTTTACAAGATTAGGGGTTTTTGTTTATTTCCAACTATCTTCTCTATTGAAGTTAGTGTTTTTTTATTTTATATAGCTACACGTATCATTTTATAGCTTAGTAACAAAATAACCTTTTCCTTACAGATCATACAGTTTGTTTAAAAAACCGATAAAGAGAAATCACGATTCGGCATAGTTTTAATGGAGCGATCCGATTTTAATTATAGCTGCTGACCTGGTAAATTTTTTACCGCCTCAGAATAATTTATTAAACGTTGTTTTTAATGAGCTTCAGATAGGCACTGATGCAAGGGCAAAATAACATCAATAACTCATGAAAACTACATGGCATAACCCCAAATCAATAACTCGTGATAGTGACCATGAAAATTTAAATCAGGCTTAGCTTGCTTTTAAATCAGGATCAATTCACGACAAAGCTTGTGGGGACTCAGTCCCCAAAGTCCCAAAGTTTTCATTTCAATTAGCTATATGTAAGTGTCTTCAAGAAAAAAATGTTTTTGCGCTGTCCGAGTCTGTCCGCTGTCAACTTTGAAGATTGAGTTCAGATAAAGTTACTGACACCCCATTGGTTTAGAGGTTTAAATACCGGGCCAATATCTCAGGGTCCTAGGTTTAATCACCGGGAAGGGCAACAAAAAGTTTCGAATTTCCGAACATTGATCTGGTTTGTGATCACGAATTTGGCAAGCGTGGTGGTTAAGCCAGTACCCATCATTGCTGTGTTAACTTGAATTTGATGATTCAGGCTTTTGCCCTGCAAATGGATGGATATAAGCCATAACTTAAGTTTTTATAAAGCTAATTTTCTAATTGTAAACCCGTCTTAATTTTAGTCGATGGAAAGTAGGAAAGAGCCAAAGTGTCGACGCAATTGGTAACCCACGCTAACTAGAAATAAAATTAAGAAACTAAAATTAAAATTAAAAAGACCTAGCTAACTAGCATAATTACAACAACACTAGAGCGAGACTAGCATAAGCTTGATTGAGTTTAATAGCATACATTTTCCAAAGAAGAAAATTTTAAATTACGTAAATTTATGTGCGTGTGGTCTGAGGGCCACTCTCTCAGAATTCTTTGAAACTTGCTCAGGATTTAGTGAACACTCCAAAAGAAATGTGAAAGTTGGAACCAGAATTTGTGAAAATCAAATAAGAGAGATATGGACTTCAAAGATGGGCCCTCAGTCCTCACATAGAGGATTGAGGGCCCACTTGTACGGCTTGTACCGGATAAACTAAGAGCACTACAGAAAAAGTCTTTACGTCACAATTTATGCTTACGCCAAACAAAATTTGTGAAAACAAGATATTATAAAAAACATTGTATTTTTTTGTATAATTCCGTTCAAAATGGGCCCTAAATCCTCACATAGAGGATTGAGGGCCCACTTGTACCGGATAAACTAAGGGCACTACAGAAAAAGTCTTTACGTCACAATTTAAGCTAACGCCAAACAAAATTTGTGAAAACAAGATATTATAAAAATACTTTGTATTTTTTTGTATAATTCCGTTCAAAATGGGCCCACAGATGGAAATTTTGTACTCTAATAGTAATTAATCAATTAACTTTTGCAAACTTTTTGAAATATTATATTTTAGTGCATAAACTGAGATATTTTGTGATAGCAAAAGCACATCACGGCATCATGTTGGTTAAATATAATCACCTTCTTAAAATTTGGGCCCTCAGTTCTCCACTTTTTGTTTTCACTTTAATACTCTTAACGTATTATAGATAATACAAACACAAATTCATGTCTTTTTATAATAAAAAATGTGCAACAAATAGAGTAAACTTAAAATATAAAACACAGTAGTAGCAGTAAAAGATATGAGAAGTTGTTTTAATGTTCAAGGTCATATTATCGTTTATTTACAAGTCAGTTTCAATGACATTAAACTTTATGAGCCCCCGAGTAAAGCAAACTTTTCTTTGAAAAACTAATATTTAACTTAGAATATTTTAAAGTTTTACTTTCATAGTAAAACTTTAAAATATTCTATTCTAGTTTATTGCTCAAGACTTTGACTACAATGTAATTGATCGCAGTGGGTTCACAGTATACTTATCATCACAAATTAAAGTTAATTAATGTCCAGTGTCTTTTTCCAATTGTTATTATTAACCAACGAACAAATAAAATGAGAACTATCTTAAAAATATTGTGGAATCATGATTAAACTTACAAAACAATAAAAAAACTTACACCACCATCACCTCTTCTAAGTTCTTCTGGTAGCCTATCGATTTCTTTTTCAATGATTGCCGCGGGTTGGCGAACGCAACTTGGCCAAAGGTGGACAAAAGACTGCCGCTGCGCATCTTCGCCTCGAATTCCAGTTATATCATCATTATCAACTCTGCCAAATGAAGCCCACAACTGTACATCATTCTCTCTCTACACCGACGATACTATACGGTACGGTAGATCAGAGGCCTTACTCCGCAACACAATGTGCGTATATTCGAATCCATCTGTCTCTATCACTCATACATACATACATACATACACTCACGCCTTTTTCCCGGAGGGGTAGGCAGAGACCACATCTTTCCACTTGCTACGATCCTTACAGACTACTTTCGCTTCATCCACATTCATTTATCTTTTTATACACGCTCGCCGGTTTAGGGTACTCTTGACCTGACCTTTCTTTAGAACTTCTCCGATTTGATCAAGATAAGTTCGTCGAGGCCTTCCCCTTCCAACGTTTCCATTCATACTCGCCATATATATCTTTTTAGTCAACCTGCTTTCATTCATCCTCTCAACATGTCCAAACCATTTAAGCATTCCTTTTTCAATACTGGTCACTACATACTCTTTTACATCACATCGATCCCTTATCACGCTATTTTTAACCCTGTCACTCAGATTGACTCCAATCATACTTCTTAACGCTCTCATTTCTACTGCATTTATTCTGCTTTCATGTTTTCTCTGCCACACCCAACTTTCACTCCCATACATCAGTGTTGGAACCAACACCCCTCCATGCACAACCAGGCGGACCTTTTCGGACACCTTCTGACTGCTCATAAAAGCGTGCAACGCTCCATTCACCATGTTGCCGGCATTTGCTCTCCTTTCAATATCACTATTACACCTTCCATCCGCTGTAAACATTAATCCTAAATAAACAAACTCCTTCACTTGCTCCACTTTTTCATCTCCTATCAAAATGTTACGCTCTGTCATGCTATCCTCCTTTTCAAAAACCATTGCTTTTGTCTTACTTACATTCACTTTCATTCCTTTCTTGTTCACTCATACCGATGTCTTAAAGTATCTGAAAGAGATAGATATATCCGTAAATACGAGTTCCGCGCTTCCCGCGACCTACACGTAATCCTCTCTGTGGGGAGCTAACACATATTTCGTCGTCTGGTGCACGGTCGCCATTCCAGAATCTTTTCGCCTCAACAGCGATCAGTCAGCTTCTATGTCCCGCCTACCATTTCAGCTTAGTTATTTTTCAAAAAAAGTCGGTTGTGATTTGAAATGATTAGATGGCTTAAGATTTGTAACCTAAACGCCCCATCTGGATTAGTGTCAAAATCTTTTCCTTGGTTCTATCCCCGGATAGGAAAACAAAAGTTTTGACTTTACGAACTTTGCTCGGGTTTGCAATCATGTACCCATCATTGCTGTGGTATTGAATTCAAGGATAGAAATCTAAATCCTGCAGTGGGATAGTTATAGGCTTTTACTTTACTTTTTTAAATATCGTGTTATACTCGTATTAATTGACAACCGTCACTGTTTCTACTTGAATTGTGGTTTTACAATTTGTTAAGGCTACCTCTCCAAATCTTTGGATTGATGTTAACTGTTTCTATAATTTGTTGTATAATTCATAAGCTGAACATTCTTGATTTCTCAGATTCTTGAGTTTAACTAAAAATGATTAGAATACAAAATTATTCAAATACATCTTTAGATTGTCTTTGTTCTTTTGATCCAAATGTAAATTCAAGTCAGGTTTTAATACTGATTTTTAGTTGAAGGTCTTAGATTATTCCTATTCAATGTGATGTTGAGATATAATACTATTCATTAGCATTCGACGTTTTTTCCGGGAAAATAATTTACAGAGCCCTGGTAAGTAAGTTAGACTTATACTTTCTTTACTTTCAAAATCTAGAATAAATAAAGAGACCATTCCTGTCACGTATTTAGGAATATAGTTATTACTAAGTAAGTTTTCTTTGAAAAGGTTTCGTAAAATGTTTCGATGGTAGTACCAAAATAAAGGTGAGGCTGCGTATTCCGTAATCATGTCGACAATAGGTAAATTTTGAATGAACGAATATCTTTATTTTGTACAAAAATAATAGAGTAGGAATAAACTCAGACGCCGTGGGCCGTACAAATTTATTCCGTAAAATCTCAAAGTCAAAATCAAAGTATTTATTTGCGATGATTGAGGTTTAAGCTTTCTCAGTCACTATCATGAGTTAGTTGTTTCAAGATTTCTTCTGAGTACTCGGGGCCTGGTTGGTTTAGGAGGCCTCCTTATGACGCTTCAGAGCTCACATTGCACTGCCTGAGTAGCCTTCAATGCCCAACCATATCTAGTACGACCCCAACAAGGCTGTTTTAAGTACTTGTTTCTTTAAAGGACTTATTTCAGTCCTTAGCAGACTACAACGTATAAGTAGGTTAAAAAGGTATATCAGTTATCACTGGCTCAATTTTGCTACCACTTTTTAAATTTTAAGAGCATTTTTTAAATTATAAGACGATTACAATTATAATTAATCCCATCAAAATTCAATTTTTGTTAATTGCATAAATAATGGTACTTACATGCAGATGAAACAATATAGTTTGATCGCACAATTCATCCCTTCAATGGCATGCAAATCAAAATGTTATACTAACAAACAAATTATCATCATATTAAATTATTTTTAAATAATGAACTTTACTAACTTATTCTGTTAAATTGTTGATGTTAAAATTAAAAGTTCATATAATATCAGTATATAAACTTGAAAAATTTTTTTTGTCTCAGGCGGTACTCGAAACCGCATCTCCTCGCATGCAGGGCGGGCCAAAATTTTTCAAAAATTTTTCAAGTTTATATACTGATATTATAAGTGCAATTAAGTTGCTGAAATATTAAATAAAGTATATAAATAGCTGTTTCATCTTAACTGACTGTCAAACATCTGCAAAGATGTTTCTTTCAGGTGTTAAGGGTGCAAACTCCTAACATTTGATGAAACAACGTTGGCTCTCAGCGTAAGAATATGCTTGAAAAATTTGCGCCGTGTCGCAGTGTCTCGGTGGCCTAATGGTATGGCGCCCGCCCGGCATGCGAGGAGATGCGGGTTCGAGTCCCGCCTGAGACAAAATTTTTCAAGTTTATATACTGATATTATAAGTGCAATTAAGTTGCTAAAATATCAAATAAAGTAAATATAAGTTCAAATAAAATTACAACAAACACGTCATCAATAGGCACAAGAATGTTGTTAAGTCGTCTCCTAACAATTTTCTCTCACACATTCTGCTAATGACACTCGATCGCGATATATTATCGTTGCGAGCGTTTCTAAGAGGCCCTTAAGGCTCATTAGATCGCGCCTGAGATATTGTGCAATGTGTTATATGCTTACTGCTGTAGGGACTGGTTATCGAATAAAAAATGTACGCGTTGGATTAGGATCCTCCTCTATTTTTGTCGCCTAAAAATGAGCCATAATAGCTTATTAAATATTCAACATGTTGTTGTTAATGTTTGATAAAGTGTAATTATCCTTTAATGATTATCTGGTGTCAGCTACCAGGCTACATACAACAGTACGTCTGCTATACTAAAACGAAATAGTTTCTAAACTTATTATTATATGCATAAGAAGTCGCTATCTGAGAACGTAAGTAATACTTTTACTCTATGTAGTAGTTAAAGAATATAATTAATAAGGTAGTTAGTATCTTCAATATAGGAAAGTTAAATATTGTAAATTTTTCTTATTTGAAAAGAAATTTCTTGCATGAATGCAATTAGGTAACTGCTGTTTACATATGATTTTTATTAATGGGAACAATAGTTTGATTCGCTGCTGCTGTATTACCCAACAATATTTACTGTTTTAAAAATTTACTTGATAAAAATGTCACAACTTTGCATAATGTGTTTTATGAATGACTTGAAAGGGCTTTGGAAACACAAGCAGCCATTTTGCTGATATACAAGTACTTACGCATGAAATCGCGCCAAGCTACAACAAACATCAGAGATTGCCTAACAGAGTTACAGAGTGAAGGCCTCTCGTACGTAATGACTATAACTCAATCAATGCAAGTGAACTGGCAGAGTTTGTTGGAATTGGGTCACGACATTTTATAGGTATCGATAATGTTAACAATTTTCTGAACTCCTCATCATCATATCTCAGCCAAACAACGCTCACTGCTGGACATAGGATTTTCCCAAGGGTCTCGACAACGATCGATCCTGCGCCACCCGCATCCAACGGCTTATCTCGACCTTCACCAGTACGTCAGTCCACCAGGGGAAGGGCCTACCCACAGATCGTCGTCCGGTGCGCAATCGCATTTTCATGCAAAACCTATGAAGAATATTATATGATATATAATACTATGTGACGCGTTCACTACGAATTAAGCTCCGAAATTCTTCGAGCGATGTCGGTTATCTTAGTTCTTCTACGGATATCCTCATTATTGATTCTATCACGCAGGGAAATACCAAGCATAGATCTCTCCGTTGCCCGCTGTACGATCTTAAGCCTTCTTACGAGAGCGATCACGAAGTTGTGTTTCCGTTTACCTCCGCGGCAGAGTAGCTTATACATCAGTTTTCAAGGTGTCGCCTGCTCCGAGGTCCCGGGTTTGATTCCCGGACGGGTCGATGTAGCAAAGAAGTGTTTTTCTATATTTTCTGGGGTCTGGGTTTTTTTAGTTACAATTTGAATTTTACTAGCTACCCAAATCGGGATCCGAACAATGTATGTTATGTTGTCCATTTGTATAATGAAAGGAAGAAAGAAAGAAAGAAAGAAATTTTTATTTGACACAAAAACAAACACATAAAGCACAAAAATCATATTGAAGAAAAAAAAAAGGAAATAAGTGTCAAAAGGTTCCCGCTCAGCATTAGTCGTGACAGCTAGAGGCTTATCACGACGCTGGTTTTCAGCGGGGACCCTGATTGGGAGCGTAGGTGTGACAGAGGCAGATAGACCCACCAGGCCACTACCCAATCCCCGGCCGACTCCGAAACATGTAATGTATTCATTTATTCTGACGGAACTCTAAAATAATCCTGATTTTCTCTTTGTGATACGTTTTATTTGAATTAGGAACGTTCTTTGTAACGTCTTTAAAATCGCTACTGGGAGCGATTCTCGCTTTTGTTTACGATTCCGAATAAAGGTACGGAATAAATTGGTTGCTTTAAATATTGAATACTTGCTTTTCGCCCGCGGCTCTGCCCGCGTGAACTACTTTATATCGCGATATCGCGCATGCGGAAACTTGTGCCCAACAGTGGGATACCAAATAGCCTTTACTTCTAATACATCCAAGAATAGGTGTACGAAGTTTTATAATGATGATGATGATCTAAGTGATAGGAATGCATGGCATTAAATTGTCCCAGCTCGTACTTGCGTGATAAACCTTTTTTAAACATTAATTTAAAAAATGGCTGACAATACGAGGGCGGGTCAATAAGTCCGTGACTTTTGGAATAAAACACAGATTTTTTTAATAAACAAATAATTTAATTTTTCAACGTAGTCTCCCTTGAGCTCTATACACTTTGTCCAACGCTTCTCCAATTTTTTTATCCCTTCCAAAAAATATGATTTGTCGAGGTCCTCAATATAGGCCTTTGTTTGCGAGATGACTTCATCATTGGAGTCAAATATTTTTCCACCAAGCCATTTCTTCAGGTTTGGGAACAAAAAGTAGTCACTCGGAGCCAAATCTGGAGAATAGGGTGGATGAGGGAGCAATTCATAGCCCAATTCATGGATTTTTGCCATGGCAACTGCACATGTGTGCACCCTTGCATTGTCTTGGTGGAAAAGAACTTTTTTCTTGGCCAAATGAGTTTGGTTTTTATTCAAATCGTCATTGAAGCGGTCCAATAAGTTGGCATAATATTTCCCATTGATTGTTCTTCCCTTTTGGAGGTAGTCAATGTGGATTATCCCACGTGCATCCCAAAAAACAGTCGCCATAACTTTATTGGCTGACAAACCCGCCTTGGCCTTCTTTGGCGCCGATTCACCCTTAGAAACCCACTGTTTTGACTGTTGTTTGGTCTCTGGTGTGTTGTGATGGATCCATGTTTCGTCCATGGTTACAAAACGGCGCAAAAACTCCTCCATATTGCAATTAAACAACGCCAAACCTTCCTGTGAAGTTGTTACACGATTGCGTTTGTGGTCGACTGTGAGCAAACGCGGCACACATCTTGCGGAAAGCTTTCTCATGCCCAATTGATCTTTTAAAATTGAAACCACTGAGCCATGCGAGATCCCTACGGCTTCCACAATCTCTTGCACTTTCAATCTTCGGTCGGCCAACACCATATCGTGAATTTTTTCGATTGTTTCGGGTGTAGAGACCTCAACTGGGCGTCCAGGACGTTCGGCATCTTCAGTGCTTTTACCTACGGCCACAACGAAATTCAGTAAACCACTTTTTTACCATTGAAATCGATGGTGCAGAGTCCCCATAGTATTTTTCAAGCTTAGCCTTGGTCTCGGTAATGGTTTTTTTTCGCAAAAAATAATGCTTAATAAGCACACGAAATTCACCTTTTTCCATTTTTTCCTCAAGTTACTGGGTAGTCTGATAAAAATAGCTGTCAAACACAAACTAACTGACGCAGCAAGTTCAAATTTTGATAGGAATCAACTAACAGATACCTGTTGACAGGAGTAGTGTTGCTTTTTCAGTAAAGAGGTCAGAAATTCAAAAAGTCACGGACTTATTGACCCGGCCTCGTAGTGACCGAGTTTCTTGCGCTGCTTCTTCTCGGCTCTAGCCCAGATTTGTCCCGAAGCAGTGGTAGCTTTTAATATTTGGAAGCGCCTACATGGGCCTATTTACAGAAAAAAACTTATTTTACTGATTTACATGCGTAGTAGACGGACCACCGCAACACTTACACAACATCAACTGGGTATTCTTAATAGAACGCATCAAATTCTTAAATATTTTTTACATTAAAATCAATTATATCTCAATATGTTACTGTCTTTCATTGTGTACGCCTAAAATGTACGTCTAACGGCCGGTCCTAATAACCTAGGTATCTATCTTCAGTTGTGGCATATCGGAGATAGAAAACAACTTCTGTCTTTGTTTCTCTGGACGGAAAAATCAGAGATAGAAACTGTTTCCTATCGCCGAAATGTCAAAACTGGCGATAGATAGATTATTGGGACCGGCCGTAAATGCATTTATTTAAATTAAATTTTCCGCCGAAATTCCGCTTGCTTCCAACCCTTAGGATCTTAAAGGGATTCTTCAAAAGGTTGAATGGTAAGAAACATTTAAATAAAATGTTAAGGTCCATATCCAATGAGAAGCAACCATAAATAATGCATTTATTAAGACGAATAGACACATTTCTTGGATTTATTAACACTTAATTGGATGAGAGGTAATGAAATTTCAATTATTCAGGCTTTGGTTAGTTCTTGATAGATCGTACTAAGGGCACTATGATTTTAGACTTAGAAATATTAATGTAACAATAAAAAGTTAAGCTCCTGTAATACCTATCATTGAATTTGTATGGAATTTTAGAATACTATTTTCATTCTTAGATTATTAAGAACCTCTCCACATTGAACGTAAAGAAAGAGTGATCGGTTGTTCTGTACTCATGACGACCATTTGGATCAGCGGTATTTAACTCTGCTTCTGAGCCATGGGTCGCGGGTTCGATCCCCGCACAGTACAAATATTTGTGTGCATGAACATGAATGAATGAATGAATGAATGAATGAATACACTTTATTGCACACCACAAAGAAATTACAAAATTTAATTTTTACAGTAAGATGTACAACTAAGGCGGTCTTATCGCCATCAGCGATCTCTTCCAGACAACCTTTACAGGAAAAACTGGAAAGAAAGGGGAAGGTGGTGCTAAGTACTAAGACAAAATGTAAAATTAATACTACTTAAGTTAATAATGATAATGATGGAATTTAGTCAACAAAAACTTATTATTACCTATGTATTAAATAAACTTAAATACAACACAACTACATAAATAAATAAATATAAATACATATTTAAACAAAATACACTACATACACTTAAATACATACTTGATATGAACAAGAAACCGTCGTGTCTAGGTGACCAAGAAGCGATTAATGTGACAAAAGTTGTTTTGATCAAAGCGCTAGAAAATACGTTTTGAGCCTGGTTTTGAAAATAGCTAACGACTCAGATTGTCTGATAGTCAGTGGTAGGGAGTTCCACAAACGAATGGACTGTACAGTGAATGAGTGAGAATAATAGTTAGTGGAATGGGGAGGAAATTTAAGATGTAGTTTACTGGAAGACCGCACGGAAGACTGAAGGAATTGAAAGCGCTCTTTAAGGTACGGCGGAGACTTTGGATTGACTAAAATAGTAAAAAGTACTCGTAAGGAAAGAATATGGAAGTCCCGTCTAAGCCGTATAGGGAGCCACTTTAATTGAGTTCTGTATTCGGTAACATGATCAAACTTCCGCAGACCAAACATGAACATGTCTGTTTGTACTGGTCTGGGTGTTTTCTATGTATTATAAGTATGTATTTACAAAAAAAAAGTATATAAGTAAGTTTATCGGTTGTCTAGTACCCCATACGACAGGGTACTTAATAGTACCTTAATTTGGGACTAGATGGCTCTGTGTGGCCCAGTGAGGCATGTCTTAAATATTATTATTATTTCCTTTATTTAATTTTATAACATATAAATTACATTTTTAAATATCTTTATAAAAAATAAATACATTTAAAAATATAAAAAATAGTTCCCAACCGGCATCGAGATCAGGGTCCAAGCTACCGGTGGTTAAGGCTCCAGAGACAGGAACCTTCTTACAATGCGGGCCGTGTCCAAGAGTACTGCCTTCTGTATCTTACTCTTGACCCAAGCGCCTAACGTGAGCCTCTTGAGGTGTTTATCGAGGCTCTTAGCTATCAGTCCGTGGGCAGAGACGACTATCGGTACAATGACAGCTGAATCGACAGGCCACATGTCGACAACCTCATGAGCTAAGTCAAGATATTTACATTCTTTATCTTTTTCAGCCTTGAAGAGGTTGCCGTCATGCGGCACGGCGATGTCAATATCATTGCATGGCGATCTTGACAATCTATCACCACAATATCAGGCTTGTTGGCTACAATAGTCCTGTCTGTGATGATAGATCGGTCCCAGTACAATGTGACACGACTGTTTTCGAGAACTGGCTCAGGCACGTATTGGTAGTAAGGGACCTCCGACGACACAAGGTTGTCTTTCAGAGCAAGTTGCTGGTGTATGATTCTGGCTACTTGGTTATGCCTGTGCAAGTACTCGCCGTTAGCGAGACGCGAACAACCGGAAATGATATGCCTGAGGGATTCACCTGGACAGTGACATGCTCTACAAATGTCAACTGTTCCATCTCGCAGAATATATTTCCGGTAGTTATTCGTCATCACTACCTCGTCCATAATTGCACAGACAAACCCTTCGGTTTCCCCGAACAGGTCCCCGAAGCGTAGCCAGGCCACAGAAGCAGGAAGGTCTATATCAGGGCCGTGAAGGGCCCGATAGAACCTTCCGTGGAGCTCTTTGCTCTGCCATACCTCCTTGCGGTCATTATTACTCAAAACTACAGGCCTGCGCCAGTTCTCTTTACCTAAAGATAGTGGGGTAAATCCGCTATCCACTGCAACCACATCCTCATGCATACCACCTCTGGCATGGAGAAAATACTCCCTAAGGTTATATACCTCACGGTTATGCATAGTCTTGGCATTCAAGAAGCCACGACCACCACATTTCCGTGGGATATATAACGTGGGATGTATGCGGTTAGCAATGAACGAACAGTCCTATCCAGAGTGTCCAATTCAGTCTGAGTCCATTTAAGTATGCCAAAGGAGTAAGTTAAGACCGGCATGACCCACCCATTGTAGGCGCGCACCTTATTTCCACCTGACAATAGACTTTTTAAGACTTTTGTCAGGCGACCCAAAAAACGCTCCCTCAATGACTGTTTCATGTCAGTACCATTGATTCCTAACGCCTGTGACATACCTAAATATTTATAAGTCTCGGTTGCGGTGAGTGCTCTCAAGCGAATGGAATCCGTGAGTTGGATCCCCTCGGATTCCACTATCTCACCGTGCTTTACATGCATAACCGCACACTTATCTACACCAAATTCCATACTGATATCGTTACTAAAGTTTTGTGTTAGCTTTAGTAACTCTATCAAATGAGAACGGCTGGTAGCAAGTAATTTCAAGTCATCCATGTAAAGCAGGTGCGATATTACTTTGCCACATCTCCGCTAACGGTAGCCTAGCCCTGATCTCTCCAGCAGTGTGCTGAGTGGGTTCAGAGCTAGACAAAACCAAAGGGGGCTCAGACTGTCACCCTGGAAAATACCCCGTTCTATCTTAATAGGGTCACCGTTACCAAGAGCCCGTCGAGATCCTGGATAGAGAAGTATAGTTCTCCACTGTCCCATACATAACTTAAGGAAGGTGCGCAGAATTGGATCTATTTTGTATAATTCCAAAACCCGCATGAGCCATGTATGCGGTACAGAGTCGTATGCCTTCTTGTAATCTATCCAGCACATCGACAGATCCCTTCGGTTCCGGCGAGCCTGCTGGCTTACAGTCGTGTCTATGAGAAACAGCTCCTTAGTACCACGGGCCAGGCTCCTACATCCATTCTGAGAGGGTGACATTATCTTATTGTTTTCTAAGTGTTTTGAGATTTTGTCCCTAAGAATCGATGTAAGAACCTTATAAATTGTAGGCAGACATGTAATCGGCCTATAATTTTTAGGGTCCATGGTACTACCATTCTTATAGAGCAGATGGGTTTCCCCAGTTGTCATAAATTCTGGGAGCGATCCTGATTGTAAAGCCGATTCGAATTGATATGCCAAGCAATCATGCAAACTGCGTAGCCACTTAATCCAGAAGTTCTGCAGTCCGTCGGGTCCAGGTGCTTTCCAATTAGGTAGCCGACAAACTGCATGGCTTACGTCTTGGGGGGTTATGTGTGTGTCTCCCATTTCCACAATTTGTTCGCATGATTGCTTAACATCTCCTATCCAATCGCCCTCAGAGTGAGTGATGGGAGTCGACCAAATGCTGCGCCAAAAAGTTTTCATGGCATCATCATCCGGCCGCCCTATATCACTACTTTCCCTGTCAGATCGCTCCCATAATCTGTAAACCGACCTCTGATCCCTTTGAAACATTAAGTTCTGGAAGTATCGATCCACCCGTGCCTTGTACCTTCGAATGCGGCTTGCCCATGCGTACACTTTCTGCTTCAGGAAGTCGATGCGCTCTGTGACACGTGACATAAAATCTCGGGGCTGAATATCTGTCCCGAAAAATGCCCGCCTCACAAAGCGCATCACTCTAGGGCGTGTGTTGCCCTCTTTGAAGCAGCTGAGCTTGCCAATGAGTACCCTAGCTTCGGTGATACGCCGCTCTATCCTGCACTGCCAAGCCGGTACATCTGGTTTTGGTCGTGTAGCTCTAGTATTTGGAAACTTCACTTTAGCTACACGACATATCGTAACGGCCGCGCAGTACAGGAGGGAGTGGGTATCCGTAAGGTCTTCGCTGCTTTCAAAGTAGGATGAGAGCAACGAATCCAGGGTACACACCAGTGCCCTATTTCTGTTATGCATAGGCAAGCGAGAAAGCCGAGGTCTAAGGTGATGCGGCATAGATCGATACTCCCGAACTACATCCTCCAAAGTACTTCTCAATAAATCATTGTCTTGGGTACTTACATGAATATTCGTGTCACTCCCATTCACGTTGATATTGTCAGTTGGTTGCAAAGCACATTGAGATAGAGCGACATTCGCTACACGTGGAAGGACGGGAGTGACACGGTTATCCCGTATCTCAGATCGTATGCGATCAAGCACGGTGTCAGTCAGCAGGTGACTACGCTGGATGACCCGTACCTGATCTGAAAGTCGTTGTGCCGATACGTTGACGCTTGGTTCAAGAGCCTGAAAGATAGACAGCATCCTCCCACGGTACGCGGTAAGGTTAGTTCCCCCCTCTGTAGCCTCAAAATATGCGCGCATGACGTTTTCATTCATAGTTTCCGTCCATCTCATGCGCCGCACATAACCACCGGGAGCGGGGGCCCTACTCGGAGCCGGTTGCCCCGTGAGCCCCAAGTCCCGCGGTGGCCGGCCTCTCCGCCGACGTGCAGGTGGTGGAGTCGACGGCGGAGAGAAGTACTCGTCGCTTTCGCTCGACGCTACTGCAGGGGCCGGTGACGGCGCAGCAGTCACTGTAGGTGCGCTGGTCTCCGGCGGCGGCTGCGAGGCGGAGCCAAGCAACGAGCCCGGGGGTCGCAAGCGTGCTTGTAGTCTCGTCAACATGTTTATTAAATCACGACATAATATTCATTCCGTTATTTAGTATGAAAACTTGGTTGACAGTTATCTGTCACAACATTTCAATTTCTGGTTCTTGTTTATAATTTGTGGTTTCATTTTAAAGGTATTATTTATTGTAATAATTTATGGTGGTCGGTTCAGTATAAAATTGATTTCAATGGGTGGAACTGGATAAATAACAAATAATATAATATCGGAAACGAAAATATGTGTGTACACGTTGACAGTTTTTTTTTTAATATTATTATTATTATTATTTATGGAGCTTGAAGCAGCTCCGAAATATTGGATATTCATTAAAAACAAGGTTTAAATAAGTAAATAAATGTATACAAATATCAAAATCAGTAAAATCAGTTTTATTTCTGCAAATTGTTCTGATCCCAATTTGAATGACTATATTAAGCACTCGTATTTCGAAAATCAGAAACGACGAAGGTACCATAAACACCAAGACCAAGAAGACGCAGAAAAACACTTTTTTCTATATTGACCCGTCTGGGAATCAAAAACGGGACCTCGGAGCAGGCGACATCTTAAAAACCGGTTTGTACGCCACCCCGTCACGAAGGTCGTCAGGAGGTACATGGTATAAATCTAGAATCAATTAACTCTATTGATAGTGACTACGAAGGTTTTATATTGTTTATCTAGTTTATATAATATCTTACTAACAATATAAATGAGAAAGCTAGCATGGATGTGTGCTCAATCACATCTACATCAATCTAATAGATCTGGGCCCAAATTCCGCTAATTTACAAATGGTTTAATAGAATCGCAATTTATTGTATCTCAATTGTATATTTTGACACATTTATTATGGTAGTAATGTAAAAATATACGATTGAGATGCCATTGCGATTCTATTGAGCCGTTTCTTAATTAGCGGAATTGGGGCCCTGAATGAAAGGCGTAAAGATAGATAGGCAGAAATAGCACTTAGGCTACTTTTTATCCAGGAAAAAAATTACTGAATTAGGATTGCTTACACATTCTTCTTTACGAATTCTTGATATTCTGACACAATCACAAGCACTACATCATGAGAAAAAAAAAGAAAACAATAGGACAATAGCTTTAAAAGTCAAAAATTTTATTTTATCCGCGAATCTTACTAACGAATATTTCAAATTTCATTTTGGAAACCTTTATTTGCTTATATATAAGCACATGTTTGCCGAATTAATCGATGAATTTTAATTTTAATTTGTATTGTTCACTCATGTGTTATTTAATTAAAGTCATAAGGTTTCTTGTCTGAGGTCAACGTGTTTTTAATGTTTCATTGAAAGCCTAGAATTACGGCCGGCCATTATTTGACGGCAAAAGCCATATTGTGAGAGACTACTCAAAGTTTTCAAAAAAATCTAAATATTAAAAAAAAAATCCGTCTAAACCGGCCTGACCAACTACAAATAATATACCTATGATAATTTCAGTGCTTTCCTTGTAAAACATGGGTGTCACAGTCCTAAAACCATAAAAGCAAAATTATTCATTCGTTCCTTAATTAAACTGAATGGCTAAAGCAATCATAAACCACTATTGAACAATTCAATTATCTTAATTACATACACACTTCATCAAATGAAGACCCCGATATAAAAAAGCACCATAAATCAACAGAAGGCATAAACAATTTTGCACGTAGCACAAAGTAACAGAGCTTTCGCTCGGCAGTACCGCCGTAGCTACGGAGCTCTGCAGACGTAGCGCGCTGCTACGAACCTGTACGCTGTAGTCGCTTCGAACTTATTACGATACTACGCTGTAGTCAAAGCTTTCTGTTTCTTTGGGGATTAATACAGATTGTTTATTATTCCGTGGCTAGAGAGACATTTTTACTGTTTTTTTTATAAAGACATTAAATGTGATAGTAAAGTTATTTAATGGTGATTTTAAAGACATTTAGTGGGTCTTAAAGTTTATTTGAAAGTTTTAAGATCTAAATGACAGCTCAGTTTGTAGGCTTAGTGCTTAGTATGAGTCAAAATATTTGAGCGTATTTAAACTTATCATAATGGAAGTAGAAGAGTCGTTCCTTCGGCCGAACGAGACCCAAGACCAGTTCTACAAACGATGCACGAACCTCAGCTACTTCGATTGCAGCGAGGAGGAGATGCTGAGGCTGATGATGGGGCCTCAGAGGCTGCCTCTGCAGGAGATAGTGCCGATAACTGTTGTGCTGCTGGTGATATTCCTGACAGGGGTGGCGGGGAACGCGGCCGTCTGCGTCGTCATTGTGAGACACCCCGTGATGCACACGGCCACAAATTATTACCTGTTCAGTCTGGCGTTGAGTGACTTGTTGCTGCTACTGTTTGGTGAGGCTTTTTAATAACTTTTTTTATAGACTATGTATCTAAATTTTGATTACGTTTGTGATGGAGAGGCATGCACACAGGTTATCTAAGTGCCGCCTGCTCTGAGGCCTCTTGTTCAATATCCGAACGTATGAAGAAAAAAAGTGTTTTTCTACATTTTTCGGACCTGGGTGTTTGTTGTACCTGGGTTGTTTCGGATTTCCTCAATACGAGTTTAAAAATAACTATGTACTCAGTTCGAGATCAGAACAATGTATGTGATGTTGTCCACATTTTATTTACTTTTTATCTCAAAAGGAAAACACGGAACACTTATAGGGTCTCTTTCCGTCCGACCGTCCCGTCTATCTGTCACGACCGTTTATCACGGATTCCTATTATAGTCTGGGTAACATAGGCTACATTTAGTTAAAATAAAGCTAAATGAAGAATGCTACAAAAATATATAAACAGGATACATTGAAAAAAATTATAGTTTAAAAAACTAAAAAAACACGCTTTTAAAACAGATTGAACTAAAAAATTAAAAATAAAACTGTAGTAATCAATTGAAAAATTCATATTATTGTACAAAAAGCGTGGGGCTTCCTCCTTCCTTCTTTATCGACTGTAAGTCCAAAGCTATGCAGGAATCGATATCGATACAGATCGCGCGCTAGCTCTATCTTTTTTACTCCCTCTAACAGAGGAAAACTGGGAAACTGTTATTAAATTATTGCATTGTCATCGGTCCTTGATACGTGTGCAAAGTTTCAAATTAATCAAACTTCTAGAAATTGGTAAAAAATATGCTCAAAGATTCCATGACATACATACATTCATACATAGATACAACCCAAGCTAATAAAAGCGTAATAAAAAAAAGATTGCTGTCATAACGAGTGGGTTATCAAATGAAAGAAGACAAAATTCTAAGTATTGCTTAAACAGATATACAGGAAGACTTTAAAATCATTGCTTTCTCGTAGTTGGGTTAGGTACAGTTTTTTTAATTATTTGTACTTGTTATTATTTTAAGAGTTGTATTATAAATTGTTAGATAAGTAAGTTACAAGAACATTTATATGCACCGGCAAACTAAGACAGTTAAATTAATTTGTATCTTATTTTTTATGAGTTTCCGATACTTCGGCACTGTGGCAAGTGCCGTGATCACGGAAGAACTGGTTGAAATTCGAAAACTCATAAAAAATAAGTTAGGTACATAGTAAAAACCCTGAATCAATTAACTCTAGTGATATTTTAGTTTTACAGTGCACATATAGCTTTACATTTTTTGTTGCAAACTAATACCTATGTCAATGACATTAAGATGCCCCATATACCCTGAGTTCTGTCATCTGTAAATATTGTTTTCTTAGAAATAACATTATCCTTTACTTAGAATCAAATTGACACAAGACGGCAAGTTTTTGTATTTTGTGTAACATCGGCTTTGTTCTGAATACTTAATATCCGCTCCATCGGTGCATCGAGACGCAACACGTGCCAGACTTCACTTTTATGTTATTTATCTATATAGTAAAGTAACAGCCTATAATCATCCCACTGCAGGGAAAAGGCCTCCATAATTGAATTCAAGTTACCACAGCAATGATGGATATACTAGCATAATCACCACGCATGCCAAATGCAGGTTGGTGATCACAAACCCGAGCAACGTTCGAAAATTCGAAACTTTTTTGTTGCGTGCACCGGGATTCGAACCTGGGACCCCGAGATCTTGGCCCGGTATTTAAACCACTAGACCAACGGGGCGTTTATCTATATGCCTGCCTTAATTAAATAACACCACTCCTTCTCGTGTATATGTATCGTAAGAGGTGATTGAATTGATAAGAGAATTTTAAACAACGCCTGCCAGACATGATATTGACTCACAATTTTTATACTATTTACAGATAGTAAGTACTATTTATACTAAGTACTTGTTTCTATGTTAATTTTATCACAATTATTATTTATGAAGCGTGACGCTGTTAGTGAGCTTTTGGAACGAAGTTCCTTATCGCGCGTTGCGAAAGGGGGCCAGACGGAAAAAATGTAACGACACTTTTTGACCGACACATTTTAACCGACACTTTTTGCTATAGTTGTAAGCCGTGCGGCGAGAGAGAGAGAGAGAGAGAGATAGAGAGGGAGGGGGGGGGGGGAGAGGGCGAGGGAGAGGGAGAGAGGTAGAGAGAGAGAATTAAACATAAATTTAAAATAAAATAAAATTTTATTACAATTCCTTCACTAATAATGAACTTTGTTCCTTCCGGTTTCCCTTGACACCTCTCAAGTTTTTCTGATTTCGGAGCGATTTACGTAACTGTCATAAAACGTCAATACTTAATATGCAATGAAATAGTATGTAATTGCACTTTTTTAGTAAACAAACGACTGACTTCATTGTTTTTATAAACACAAAAAATGCCAGTATTGATGCCAAATTTAAAAGGCAAGCATTAAACTCATACAGTTTCCCATTATTACGGAATTGAAAGCTAATATATATTTAATATTCGCCATAAATTACGATGTGTGATCGCCAAACCGCTATGATTCAACTAAAAAATACTCGGCAAAGAAAAAAACTTGATGGGGTTATTAAACTGTTTTTAGGCAATTAAAAGGCTCTAAAGGAACGGCTTATAATCATCGCACTGCAGGGCAAAGGCCTTATTTAATCCACGTTACCAAAGCAATCATGGGTACAGGCATACACCACGCTTGCCAAACGCGGGTTAGTGATGACAAACCCGAGCAATGTTCGAAAATTCGGAACGCGTAGTGCTCGACCCGAGGGTCATACCTAGGACCCCGAGAACTTGACTCTGTAACTAAACCATTCGACCAACAGGGCACAAAAACTAGAATAAGATAAATTTCCGATTTGAACACTTTGAGTATTATAGCTCTTAAGTATAGTCATATTATTGCGTAATTCTTTTTGTATTGTATTAAAAACTAAATAAAGTAACTTTTGACTAAAAAAAAAAATACAATACTAGTGCCTATTACTTCAAAGGAAGTCGCTGAAAAGACCCCTTACAATGTGTCAGCTGACCTTCTTGCTTCAATTAAGTATATTTGTATTGTATACTTTGATTTTCATAAATTTAAATACTATAATGCGTAGCTTTATAACCATCTAACTTTCACCTTTAATTGCTTCGAAAACGGTTCAGGCGTTTTAAAAAAAAATAAAAAATTGTTAGTATGAAAAATGACTTTTCTCGATTTCGTCCATACAAAACGGCAATTTTATACTTTAACCCCTAATACCTACTCGTATCTGTCAGTCACATGTCCCTTTTAACATTCAGAAGATGTAAGACCTACCATCAAAAATTCATGGAATTCTTTCTTATATTCAATTCCTTTAATTCTTACAGGGAAATTTCTATCGCAGAATTTTCTTTTTTGAGTCATTTAATCAGATCCTTCACTGTCACGGCTAAGCGACCAACATTATGTAGGTTGGATCAACTTTCTGACCCTTGTTAAGTATTGGAGCTCGACTACTCTGTGCGAGATAAATAGCGAAAGGTGAGATTTAACAGATATACAGGGTGTACCAGAGAATGGAGTAGCTATGAGTTAAAATCAGTTAAAATCAGTTAAAATCAGTTTTATTTCTGCAAATAGGCCCCTGGAGGCGCTTTTACACGTCCCAATATTTAACCTACCACTGCTTCGGGACAAATGTGGGCTAGTGCCGAGAAGAAGCAGCGCAAGAAACTCGGTCACTATTGTCAGCCTCTTTTTAAATAAACATGTTTACATAAGATATATGCCAGTGCGAGCTGATACAATTTAAAGCCAAACGTTCCTATCATTTATATAATCATCAATAGTGTAATAGCCCTTTTTCATTAAAACAACTTTGATAATGATTTAAATTTATGTACAGGGAGGTCAGCAATTGATAGTGGTAATTTGTTGAAAATACGGATACAATTTCCCATGAACGAATTACCTACTTTTCGCAGTCTGAATCCTGGAACGGCAAGTTTATCTTTATTTCGGGTATTGAAATTGTGTACGTCACTATTTTTGACAAAAAATTCGAGGTTTTTACGGACGTACATAATGTTTTCGAAAATGTATTGAGATGCAACTGTTAGTATGTTGATCTCTTTGAATAGCTCTCTTAGAGAGTCACGGGGTCTAAGGCCGTAAATAGCCCGCACAGCACGTTTTTGCAATATAAAAATAGACTCAATATCTGCCGCTGAGCCCCATAACAAAATACCGTATGACATTATACTGTGAAAGTAGCTAAAATATACTAATCTTGCCGTTCCAACATCAGTCAATTGTCTTATCTTTCGCACAGCATAAGCAGCAGAACTAAGTCTTCCAGACAGAGACCTGATATGAGCACCCCATTGCAGTCGAGAGTCTACAGTTATACCTAAAAAGGTAAAGGAGTCTACTGTGTCTAATGGCTCATCTTTTACAATAACATTTGTGGCGGAAAACCTTACATTAGGCAAAGTAAATTTAACACATTTTGTTTTTCTTGCATTAAGCAAAAGATTATTCGTAGCAAACCAATGCAATAATTTAGAGAGGGTATTGTTAACATCGTCAAATGATAATTCGCCCCTCTTAATTTTAAAAATTATTGAAGTGTCATCTGCAAACAATACCATCTCACAAAGATTATACATATAATATGGAAGGTCGTTAATGTATATTAAAAATAGCAAGGGTCCTAATACTGATCCCTGAGGGACACCCATGATAAGGGCCGACCCTGAAGACTCAGTTCCATCAATGCAAACTTTTTGTGTTCTACCTGTGAGATATGAGTTAATTAAATCTAACGAATCATTCGAAACACCATAATGTCTGAGTTTTTTAATTAACGTTTTATGGTCCACACAATCAAATGCCTTTGACAGGTCACAAAAAACACCTATAGCATCTAACCTACTCTCCCAAGCATCGAATACGTGTTTTAGAAGTGCTACTCCCGCATCAGTGGTATTTCTACCTTTCCTGAATCCATATTGATTGTGATGTAATAATTTATTCAAATTAAAGTGCGATAAAAGTTGACTAAACATAATTTTTTCAAATATTTTACTTAGTACTGGCAAGATAGATATTGGTCGAAAATTAGCGGGATCGCATTTCTCGCCGGATTTAAATAATGGAATAATTTTGCTAAACTTCATTAAAGTTGGAAACTGTCTATCATCAATACATTTGTTGAAAATTATTGCGAGATGAGGGGCTATTGAATTTATAATTGTATTGATAATATGAACGGAAATTCCCCAAAGATCTTCAGTTTTTTTCATATTCAATTCTCTAAAAGTTTTTATAATTAAATCAGGGTTTATATGTCTAAAATTTAATGAAAATTTGCACTCATCGACAGCCGACTTGAGAAGGGATTCAGCTAGATCAGCGGAAGAAGCAAGCCCTTCAGTAGTGGAGGAAGCTATGTTTGAAAAAAAATTCTCAAATGTATTCGCAACCTCTGTGCTCGTGTTTATTAACTTATCCCCTAATTTGAGAGAGTAAGCAGGATTGCTTGGTTTTAGTCTACATGTTTCTTTATTTATAATATTCCAAGTAGTTTTCGCTTTATTTTTGGAAGCCGAAATTAAATTATGAAGATAAATTGACTTTGCTTTGGCGCATACTATTTTAAATAATTTGGAGTATTTTTTAACATGGTCTATAATGTTGTGGTTTTGAGATTCAGCTTTTAGACTATACAAATCATATAATGTTTTTCTACTTTTGTAAATACCAGGTGTAGCCCATTCATTAAAAAAATTAAATTAATTACAATTCTGTTTGTTGATTTTTACTTTTTTCTGCTTAAAATGATTATCAAATTCATTTTTTACCAAACCAAAAAGGCCCTCATATAATTGATCAACATTCTGACTACCAGGCTTTAGTAAATTAACACCATTTTCAATTTTTGCTTTAAATCTGTCTATTTTATTAATAGTAACCGGCCTATACACATAATCTACTATGTTTGGGACACGAAGGTGCTCAAATGATGCTTCCTGTCCACTATGGTCTGAAGTTAGACAATTCAATATGGTTTTTTTTAACACTTTACCATTACAAAAAATATTATCTAAGCAAGTAGCCGACGTGGGCGTTACCCTGGTAGGTTCATTGAAAAGATTTATTAAATCATATGACTTGAAGAGATTAAGAAATTGAGTGGACGTTTGTGTGTCTTCTAATATATTAACGTTGAAATCACCGCATATAACTACTTTTTTACACGATTTTGATAGCCTTCTCAGAGCCTCATCCATAGTGGATTCAAAAATATGGTAATTAGATTTGGGGGGGCTATACACGCTAATTATTATAAATTGTTCCAGCTCAACACATGCTAGCTCAATATGAGAGAAAGTATAGACCTATACCATAAAAAAGTAACAGCCTATAACCATCCCACTGCAGGGAAAAGGCATCAATCATTGAACAAGTTACCACAGCAATGATAGGTGCTAGCATAATCACCACGCTTACCAAATGCGGGTTGGTGGTCACAAACCCGAGCAATGTTTGAAATTTCGAAACTTTTTCCGGGAATCGAACCCGGGACCTCGAGATCTGGCCTGGTATTGAAACTACTACACCAACGGGGCGTTAGGCCTATACCATGTAAACATAACTTTTTTTTTCATATAGTACCATTCCGTCAGAAAGTTATATTCATAAATAATATTCACAAATAATGTCGCTTTGAAGTAATCAGAAATTAAAATAGGTAGGTAGGTATGGGTAAAATAGGCTGGCACACCGACTGCATGTCACTCAACGAGCTATGGAAAGATCTATATGCTCGGTATTACGCTGCGGGATAAAATCCGTTACGAGATTATCCGGCAGAGGACCAAAGTTATGGACATTGTCCAAAAGTGTAGCAAGCTGAAGTGGCAGTGGGCTGGCCATATTTGTCGCAGAACCGATGACCGTTGGAGTAGACGGGTTCTCGAATGGAGACCACGCCCCCCTGCCAGATGGACTGATGACCTGAAGAAGGTCGCTGGTTGTGGCTGGATGAGGAAAGCGGGGATCGTGCACTGTGGCGTGCCCTTGGGGAGGCCTACGTCCAGCAGTGGACTGCAATAGGCTGATTGATTGATTGATTGATAAAATAGGAACAGGGCACGCGGACAATATGAATCAAATACCTAAATATAAATGCTGTAACCAAACGATAAGGGAAAGCTCTCAATCTTTCTGTTTCGAATCACTATAATTTGAATTTTTATTGGTTAGGAATTGAAACGATATCATATACGTATATTACACTAGCTGTTGCCTGCGACTTCATACGCGTGAAAGTATGCATTAAATTAAACCATTGGCATTTATTCCAATAAAAAGTAGCAATGTTCTTCCAGCCAATAAACTGAAACTGTACAAAATGTTATTCAGATCCGATGGTTAGTCCCACACTTTAGGGATGATAATGATGAGAGCTTTAGGGCTGATAAAACAAACCACTCTGATTGAATGCTGCTAGTACACTGATTTATTGATCAAATATCAGTATATAAACTTGAAAAATTTTGTCTCAGGCGGGACTCGAACCCGCACCTGCGAGTAGATGCGGGTTCGAGTCCCGCCTGAAACAAAATTTTTCAAGTTTATATACTGATATTATAAGTGCAATTAAGTTGCTAAAATATCAAATAAAGTTATTGATCAAAGTTAAATATAAAAATTGATGAGTTCACATATTAAACTCAAGTGCGGTGTCGACATGTAAAGGCACCGCTACAGTGCTAATGATATTGATTAGCGATAATATTTCTACATAAGTGTGCGATGGCTCGTACTAATGTTGACTCTTAACACAACGCCATAAGGTTGATAAAACCATAAAATGTTTACATAATATTTCAGCTGACTGTACGCCCTGTAAATAGGTAGATTTACGAAAATGTCCTCGTACATTTTTCTAAATTAATGTAATAGCGCCAGCGTCAAATATGATAACAAAAATGTCAACATTTCAGCGATGATTAATGATCTTGTTAGCTTAGTAGCAGAGCAAGTACCGGAATAGAAGAGACGTGGATTCAATTATCCTAAGCTATCTATGTACTATTTTATCAACGTAGCTTTTAGAACTTAAAAATAACTAATTACACAATGCCCCGTTGGTCAATCTCGAGGTCCCAGGTTCGATCCCCGGGTCGGGCAACAAAAAGTTTCGAATTTCCGAACGTTGCTTGGGTTTGTGATCACCAACCCGCATTTGGCAAGCCTGGTGATTATGCCAGTAGGCATCATTGCTGTGGTAACTTGACTGTAATGATGGAGGCCTTTTCCCTGCAGTGGGATGATTATAGGCTGTTACTTTACACACTAACGGTCAGCATGATTTGTTAAGGGGACTACTAGAGGTAAGTGCTACCCCCAATTGTTTCATTTTATTACTTCTAAACAAAATCAAATCTCAAAAAACTAGAACAGTATTATTTAAAAAAATTACCTTTAGTATTTATTGAAACACAGTAAACTTTTCATTTAGTTTTTTAGAAAGTCGTATTTGTCGCTAACGCCAAAAGCAGCCGCTTTTAGCAGTACAATACGAAAGAATGCCAGAATGAAAAGCAGTTAACAGTGATTCATTAAATACTAGAGGTAATTTGCTAAAATAATATTGTTCTAGTTTTTTGAGAATTGATTTTGTTTAGAAGGAATAAAATAAAACCAATGGGGGCTTTCGCTAGTGAATTTGCCACTAGAGGCGCTTGTGTCGCGTGAGGTCTAATAACATTCACTTTTCACTGGTTTCAGTGGGCTTCACTACATAAATTATAATTTCTTTAATTTACCTGCTAGAAAGTGATCTCTTTCGTAAAATTATCGCAAATATGGATTATTTGGCGATTAATGTAAACGCTTTGAAAGCGGAATTAAGAAAAAGCGCAAAAATAGGCGGCCTCAAAGAGCAACTATTTCTGAAGTTAGTTTGTTGATATCAAGATAGTTATTTATAAATAATAAACTTTTAATAGATTCAATATTTAACACTTTGTCTCGGCGCCGATCGCCTTTGACAGCTATACCTCCGGACCTCAGTCTACAGTGGCGCCAACTGGTGAGCAAAGAAATGGTAGTCCCCATTGGGGGCAGCAATTAGCTCTGGTAGTCCCTTTAAGGGACTTTAAAAAAAAAAGATATAGACATAGTTAATTAGGACAGAGGAACTTCCTACATTAATAGATTACTATTACCAAATTACACTGGCTTTTAATAGTGTAACTCGAGTTCGCAGAATATACAATTAGATTCACAGAAACTATTATTTGTGGAATTCTATTTGGAAGTTCAATTATGGAAGGGTTTAATAATAATTGGAGAATAAAGTATGAAATTGCCGATTATTCTCCCACTTTTTATTTTGTTTATAGCTCTTAAGTATAGTCGTATTATTGCGTAATTCTTTTTGTATTGTATCAAAAACTCAATAAAGTAACTTTTGACAAAAAAAAATGCAATACTAATGCCCCTATTACGTCAAAGGAAATCGTTGAAAAGACCCCTTACAATGTGTCAGCTGACCTTCTTGCTTCAATTAAGTATATTTGTATTATACTTTGATTTTCAGAAATTTAAATACTATAATGCGTAGCTTTATAACCATCTAACTTTCACCTTTAATTGCACCGAAAACGGTTCAGGCGTTATTAAAAAAACTAAAAAAATGATAGTATGGAAAAATGACTTTTCTCGATTTCGTCCATACAAAACGGCAATTTCATACTTTAACCGCTAATATTTAAGACATGCCACAGTGGGCCACACAGAGCTATCTAGTCCCAAATTAAGCTACTATTAAGTACCCTGTTGTATGGGGTACTAGACAACCGATAAACTTACTTATATACTTTTTTTTGTAAATATATACTTAGGAATACATAGAAAACACCCAGACCAGTACAAACAGACATGTTCATGCACAGAAATATTTGTACTGTGCGGGGATCGAACCCGCGACCCATGGCTCAGAAGCAGCGTTTACTACCGCTGATCCAAATGGTCGTCAAATGGTTTGAAAGTATTACGCGTAGGCTCAATTTGGTCCATCAGTATTGTCCAGAAATAGTGCTAGAGTATGGCGTACACATTTGCCTCGTCCTGTTTGTCTGAAGTCTTTTTACTGAAAATATGAAACCAAAAAAATACTATTTCTTAAATAAACAATTTTACAGTCTCGGGCTTTTTCTAACCTGGTAACTGGTAACCAATATAAAATCATTTTACGACCTATTATTATACCTTACAAATATTACATAATAATTCATTCAAATGCACAAAACATAACAAGCAAACAGACATAAATTACCAAAATGTAATTATTATTTTTATAACTTCTGTCCCTTTGTCTGTGGCCATGATTTATTATTTCAAAAGGTTTTCAGATAAATTTACGACTCGACCTTCGTTTTGCTTCGAAAAATGTTAAATTTTAAGGGGACTACCAGAGCTAACTGCTGCCCCCAATTGATTAAATTTTATTACTTCTAAACAAAATCAATTCTCAAAAAACTAGAACAGTATCATTTTAGCAAATTACCTCTAGTTTTATTGAATTACAGTAAACTTTTCATTTAGTTTTTTATAAAGTCGAATTTGTCGATAACGACAGAATCGGCCGCTTTTAGCAATAATATACAAAATTGACAGAATGAAAAGCATTTAACAGTGATTTTTACCTGCTGTCGGTATGTCAACTACTAAACGTCTTGACCGATTTGGTTCAAATGTTGTATGCGTATTTCCATGGTTTCACAGACACGAATGTATTGAGCCTACCTAATCTGTCTTTCTATATGCCACCGTTAGACAGAGGTTTCCGACCGCGCTATATGACGTGGAGTTAACGCGGGCAGAGCCGCGGGCGAAAAGCTAGTATTTTATAAGAGCATGACTGATATAATTTATTTGTTTCTACTATGGCACGGGGCCATGCCCGTGTAAACTACGCATTAGGTATAAGGCGTAGGTTACGCGGGAATACTTACATGTTTTACTTTAATGTTAGCATGCTTACACTGTTAATAATAGGGGTTAAAGTATGAAATTGCCGATTATTTTCCCACTTTTTATTTTGTTTATAGCTCTTAAGTATAGTCATATTATTGCGTAATTCTTTTTGTATTGTATCAAAAACTAAATAAAGTAACTTTTGACTAAAGAAAAGTGCAATACTAGTGCCTATTACTTCAAAGGAAGTCGTTGAAAAGACCCCTTACAATGTGTCAGCTGACCTTCTTGCTTCAATTAAGTATATTTGTATTGTATACTTTGATTTTCAGAAATTGAAATACTATAATGCGTAGCTTTATAACCATCTAACTTTCCCCTTTAATTGCATCGAAAACGGTTCAGGCGTTTTTAAAAAAACTAAAAAATTGTTAGTATGGAAAAATTACTTTTCTCGATTTCGTCCATACAAAACGGCAATTTCATACTTTAACCCCTAATATTAAACGAATGCACGGTTGATTCTAACAGAATCGGTTGGTAGATATTAACAGAGTATTTTAAGTAGTTGAAATCGACAGTTTTTTCTGCTAGATAAGTAGAGTGTTAGGCTGTTTTTTACACTTTTACAATACCTAACCGTATCGACTCGGTTGTTACTAGAAAAGCATTTTTGATAATTTTAAACGAGTATTCGGTAGGAAATACTTTGCCACTAGCAGCTAAACGCCCGTTTTCTCAGTTCAGACAAAAAATATATTATAATTTCGCATGTATAAAATATTAGGAAGGATAAAATAAAATGATAAATAGCATAAAATTGGATCCTTTTGCCTGAAATAGATTTATTTTTTCTTCTACTTCCTCCAATTAAATTAACCTCGTTTACCCAGATAATTCTTATAATTTCTATTTTTGTTACTAAATCTCACCCCTCCATGATTTATTCTTAAACATTTCTTAGTATCGATAGCTCTGTCTTATCGCTGTAAAAAAGGCTTTGTATAATATAAAACTTAATTAAAACTGCGAGCAATTAAAATTCGTTTGAACCTGATATCCCGCGGGCTTGAAAGGCATCTCCAAGCAAATTGTACGTTCAATTGAAAAACATTCAATTTATTAAAATTCATGATAACTTATCCGGTACTGGCTTGCTTTACAGTAATTCTACTGTCACAGGTGTAAGTATAGTAGCGCCCTATGATGAACCCACTGCAGGGCAAAGAACCCCATCATTCAATTCAAGTTACCACAGGAATGGTGGATACAGGCATAATCACCACGCTTTCTAAATGTGGGGTGATCACTGTGGTGATCACAAACCTTAGCTATGTTCGGAAATTGGAAACTCTTGTTGCCCGACAGGAGTATAGAACCTAGGACCTCAAGATCTTGGTCACTTAAACCACTAGACCAACGGGGCGTTGTCACAGGTATCTCTGAGGAAATCTGTGGGACAGCTTAGATAATCGTATTCGCCCGAAGAACTGCTAAGCTGTAGTGGTAGTGGGCGGGACACAGAATGATAAATGTTGACTACACACAGGATGATAACCCGATAACCTTATAGTTCCCCCAAATTATTAGTCCACTGCTGGAAATGGGACATTTTACCGTAGTCGTCACGCTTGGCACGCCGGTTGGCAATGGCAGTTTGTCTAGTGGCAGAGAGAATACGCTTTCCCGTCTTCTTTTGGCAGAACCAAACCTTTTAGTCTACTTATAGACGACACTCATATCACTTGAACAGGTTGCGTTATTTTATTTTTGATTTTATACTTACTAAGCACTAAGTGTCGGACCTACTAATCTTCTTAATATAGAAAAATTTCGTGTCACGTTATTTGTCCGCGGTGGAATCCTAAACTATTCAACTGATTTTAATCAAATTTTGTACACTGTGTGCAGTTTGATCCAACTTGAAAGATAGGATAGCTTACATCTCAAGTTATAGTCGCTAATATTATTTTATAGCAAATTTTCTGTGTAACAGGGTAAGGTAAACGCCATATTTGATGCCGATGACATTGTGTGTCGTCTTACGTTAAAATCCAATTATATTATTCTGAGGCGATACGAAGTTCGCGGGGTCAGCTAGTACCTATAATAATATGTTACTAGGTGACCCGGTGTACTTCGTACCACCTATCCTAACATTAAAAGTCTCTTTTCGCTAAAATGACTGAAGATGTAGAGCATTTTACATGGGAAAATAAAATTGTTGTTTTTACTATCTTCCTCCCAATTTTTCCATATTTTTCCACCGTTCAAACCTTCCCTGGGCTACGACAAACATTACAAAACCGAAATGCGCTAAATCGGCCCATGCCGTTCTCGAGTTTAAGCGAGATTAACGATTAGCAATTGATTTTCATATAATATATGAATGTATATGTATATTATACATGATGAAATTTTAATCACCTTCCAAATTTTAATACAACAATCTACGAGACAAAAAGCAAAAGACGTATTTTTTCTTTTGGTATAGCTTAATACAAAAATGTCAAGATAAACCACTTAGAAAATGTCCGCCAAAAATCTAAAATCTTTGAAACGGGCTCCTTTTTTTACGCGATGCGCATCTCATTCATTCATTCCGATACTATTCATAATTGTTGATTTTCCCTTTATACCTTAACTGGCTTAGGACCGTAACAGTTGAAAATTATGATGCGAAAAATATTTTCGGGTAAAATCTTGGAAAATGGACTGAACGCCTATAAACATTTGGAAGGTGATGACCAATGATATTATATCATTGGTGATACCCTTTATAGATTTCGACATGAAATGTAAAATTAAAATGAAAATGAAAAGAAACCCCTAATTATTCTCAATGTTGTTATTGAAGGGTTTTAGGCAGAAAAAGAAAGGATTGTATTTATATAATAATCGGATAATTAATTTAATAAAGGTAGCACAGACAGATACAGTCAGCTGACAGGAGCGGAAGTACAAAAAAAAATGCAGATGATTTGACAACCTCAAAATGCGTTTCGTTTTTACTAGATACAATATTTGTTTATGACGTTTAGTTTACACCAACAGTTATGTCATGTACTACAACCTTGGCCAGAAATACTCTTCCCTATTACACCAGAGACCACCCCGGGTAGCCGTCCCATACAATCATTCTACCCATGTTATCCTCTTGGGGGTTTAATTGTGTGAAACTTATTTAGTTATATTTCCTTAGAAGTATTTCCGCTTTTGACAGCCATCTGTCAAATGGATTATAATTTATAACTTTCGTTCAACTCAAACGACAGTAGTTATACTCGTAAGTTTTTAAAAGCTTCCGTATTAATCGATAATAATTGAAAGTATTCTAAAAACTTCTGTTCAAAATCTTCTATATCAAACGCTTCCTTACACATTCATTGATCTTATAGTTTAAGTTAGCTCTTATTTTGGCTAAATTAGATTGAGTTTCATTTTTGTTTTGTTAACTGGTTGCCACGCAAAATAGTGGCACTATTTTTATTGTAAGCCTTAACTACACGACACATTAATAAATGATCATAAAATCCAAACACCGACAACCATCCATCCATAATAATATAATAATAATAATATTTTTTTTTATTGTTCTCTTACATAGACAGTTTACAAAGTATTTCCTTAACTAGTGACAATAATAAGTCTATGCAAGAGACTGGTTTCTGTACTAGGAGACCTGAACCTGACAGATTACCAGACTCTCCACATCCGAACCTAGCGATAATATAAATATAATCAATACTAAAGTTTCAGTCTGTTTGTTTATTTGTTCTCCTCTCTTCGCGATTAAACAGCTATACAGATTAAGATGAAATTTGGCATGGTAATAGTGGAGGATAAAGGTATTTTTTTTATTCAAGAGATCACCCTTTAAGTCGATGAAAAGCAGGGTGGAAGTTTGTAACAGGAATGAATAATTTCTTAACCAATTTGGATTAATTTTGTTTGGAGATAGTTTGAAACTAAACTAAACTACATAGATATTAAATTGCGGGGGTTAAAAGAGGGGTGTCAGTATGAATTATTATCGTTTTATTTGATACAGGTAATGACAGATTAGGATTAGGAATTAAAATATTACAAGTGACAAAAAACAAACAAAAATTATCGATGCGTTTCAAGCAAATGACAGTTGGTAAGGTAAAGTCGCAAATACTTTACTTGTTAAATCTCGGAATGTTAAGTAACAATGGAGCTGATATCCAAGGTTCCGGTTCGAAGGTTATGGACCTTAGGGACTTTCTTAACTATCTGTAATGGCGTCGAAAGCATTCAAATGGTATCCGTTGATGAGATTTCGAAACTTTTGATTTAAATATTTACCACTTGGTACGTAAACTATTATGATTAACTAGTAAGCTTCCCGCGACTCTGTTTACTTGCGAATTGGCCATATTGCTTTCCCGGTTTTATGACGTTTTCAGTTTTATCGCTCTCACTAGAGATATATTTGTTAAATTTACTATATTATTTCATTGTCTACACTATCTAAACATTATTTTATCCGGTAGATGAGACCTTAACTCTGCCCTAACATCCAAAAAATTAGTTTTCTTAATTGCTTCGTTTGGGAATCGAGCTTACAAAGCCGTTGTGAATGCCACTCGACCATGAACGTCATCAAAACCGAAAAAAAAGAAACTAAATTCATAAACTGATTATACTGACTAATACTATAGTTAAATACTAAGTCGCCGCTAATAAGAACGCCCCATTGGTCTAGTGGTTTAAATTCCGGACCATGATTTTGGGGTCCCGCGTTCGATCCCCGGGTCGGGCAACAAAAAGTTTCGAATTTTCGAACATTGCGCGAGTTTGTGATCACCAACCCGCGTTCAGCAAGCGTGGTGATTATGCCTGTACCCATCATTGCTGTGGTAACTTAAATGCAATGATGGAGGCTTTTTCTTTGCAGTGGGATGATTATAGGCTGTTACTATACTAAGTCATTTAATTAAACTTGCAAACGGGGTTGAACGTACGCAAACTTTTTTGTTAACTTTATAGTGATGCCTTTTAGACTTTTTATCAAAAATATTTTGGTTTCCTTCTACCAAAATACCAAAACTCGCAATTTTATTAAGTTCTCAATGCATTTTAAAAAGTAAGGGTCACACTGTAAATTATTTTTAGTTATTTTTTGCTAAAAATATTTTTTTACTTGGAAAGATTTAGATCAACAAAATAATAAGGAGGTGGAGATGACCGAATATACTTTTATGATAGACAAACTTTTTCTGTTCTGAATCAGAGAAAACAATTAAACAACAACAGTTTTGTAAAAAGAAAAAAGGAAATTTTTTAAATTTTTATTTTTAAAATGTGTAATGTAACTGAAGACATGACTTCTTTTTTTGATATGTGATTATCTTGTAAATATTGACTAGTTTCAGTTTTCCAGGTCGATCATCTTACAATTCTCTGGCGTAACTGGTTACAAACTTCCATTCAAAGCATATAAATAAATAAATAAATAAATAAATATTGAAGACATGCCTCACTGGGCCACACTGAGCCATCTAGTCCCAAATTAAGGTACTATTAAGTACCCTGTCGTATGGGGTACTAGACAACCGATAAACTTACTTATATACTTTTTTTTTTGTAAATACATACTTATAATACATAGAAAACACCCAGACCAGTACAAACAGACATGTTCATGCACACAAATATTTGTACTGTGCGGGGATCGAACCCGCGACCCATGGCTCAGAAGCAGCGTTAACTACCGCTGATCCAAATGGTCGTCAAGATATATATACATACATGAAGAAAAAATATAATGTGATGCAATAAATTTTATCTTTTAATGGTACAACATTTGCGTACCTTCTAACGCCCCGTTGGTCTAGTGGTTTGAATACTGGGTCAAGATCTCGGAGCCCCGGTTTTTTATCCCTAGGTCGAATTTTCGAACTTTTGTTGTTCGGGTTTGTTCTTTCGAACTTTTGTTGCTCGGATAGAGGACTTTGCCCTGTAGTGGGATGATTATTATATAGGTCATTAATTTACCTTACTTTTTACCTATTATTTATCGACGAGTGTATCCCCACAAATAAATCCGTACGCTTAACTTAGAAGCATAGACTGAGTAGTTTCCTCGGAGCAAACGAGACGTGGAAAAATATGTCGAAAGTTCTCAAATACTTTGCTATTTCAGCGAGTTCCTTTTGTAAAGGGTATTACGTCCATTAGTTCTGCTAGAACGAAAAACGGAAATTTATCGCAAACAATAAAAATTTTATTTTGCTTTGTTTACAATAGAGAGTGCACTAACACACGCTCAGGGTGAGACTTGACTCGTGTAGCTGCAGAGTGATTCGTAAGGTCTGTATCCGTACAACACAATAAATTAATATTCAAATTAAAATTAAAATTAAAATTTATTTATTTAAACCTTAAGTCAAGAAGTATATTTAAAATCTAAAAATACAGAATATTCAAAAATAACCTATGTGCCTGAACTAGGATTCCCTGTTTTTTCAGGCTTATAGTCAAAAATCTTTGTAAGTAACATTGCAGGGCAAGGGCCTCATCATTGAATTCATATTACCAGCAATAATGGGTACAGGCATAATCACCACGCTTACCAAAAGCGGATTTGTGGTCACAAACCGTAGGTACATTCGAAAATTCGAAACTCTTGTGGCCAGCCCGGGGATTGATCTCAAGACCTCGAGATCTGGGCCTAATTCAACCACTAGACCAATCAATCTGTAAGTCACATCTATTCCAAACACATCTTGAAATCCTTGGCACTAAGGGTTCTTTATTGTTACGCGGTCACGCATGCGGGTGGCGCGCATTTCGAGTACATTGCTAGCTTTATTTGTTAGATCACTCGTGCCCACTATCATCTATTAAATATAGCCAGCAATGTATGAAATGCGTGCCACCCGCAATTCACTTTAGTTTTACTAACTAGGATCATACTAGGATTGATTGAGTATAGTGCAATATACACTCTTAGATTTAAACATTTTTAAATCTAAGTATACTCAAAAAGAAGGGCAAAAAAAAATAATTAAGGAATCAATAAAAAAGAAAGGATAGCTTTTTCTATGTGCTGTTACCACAAAACACAGCACACAGAACATAATGGCTTCATTAGTATCTAAGAGCCAAGTTGTTACCGAAACCACTCGAAATCAAACTTATTTCGAAAGAAAAATACTAAAGGTTATTTCCAGCAAGGAAAAATTTCTTCTATTGCGTTACAAATTGATTAAATTACTAGCTGAAGCCCGTGACTTCGCTAACGTATTCCATATCGATCGTAAATAATATGTCGATTTCTTGCTTTGTAAAAAGAAAAATCTGTTTCACGGCTTCAATTTTCCAGGATACAAAGTCCTTTTTTGCTGTTTTAGACTGTTATCTCTGTGCTAAAGTTTATATAGATCCGTTCATTTATTTTGGCTTGATAAATCATTTTTTTAATCATTTATTTAGATTAAGAGTTGGTACATTGATCCTTACAGAACTTACAATATTAATAAATTGTAGCAGATAGCTGACAACGAAAAGAACTTAAAATGTAATGACAACAAAAGGCTTACGTCTACGATACACACTTAGGTTACTTAGATATTATTACAATCCTCGTTTAAAGTTTAAAGTTATGATTGAGCAGGTAGAAATAAAACGTATGTTAGCTACAATTACTTTTTGTCGGTACCCAAATACAAATACAAATACAAATACAAATATATTTATTAACAGGAAACGTAAATACATCTTTTGGTTACTAGCAGTCCCCAAACTAGGTAATCCTGTTTTTTGAGGACTAGCGAGTTGCTGATTTTTACTTTCATTTACGTTACAGCTAAAATTTGTAAAATGAATTTGAACATGCAGAATCAAACAAAAACAAATGTGGTTTGTGTTTGTGCGTGTGGTGTGCGTGTGTGTGTGTGTGTGTGTTTGTGTATGTGCGCGCGCGCATGCGTGGGTGCGTTAAAACTTTACAGTTGCTCAGCCCTACGTAAGGAACATACTTGGGATCGGTTTCTAATACCACTGAGTGTGACGTTTCCAGTCACTTGGGATTGGACAGCAGTAACTCAGCTTCATTATATGTAAGATACAGGAGCCAATCAAAAACCTTTGATTTAATAGTATAGACTTCTTTGGTTCTGAAGTCACATTGGCTAATTACTTTATTGTAAATAGTAGGGTACAGATATCTACTGTGTCTCTTACCAAAAGCAGTTTCAACAAACGGCGTTTTGATTCTGAATAATCGTTTTGCCAGAAGTTGTTCGTACTCATTTGAACGGATGACAGCTTTATGTGTAGCTAGTATGGCTTGCTGAATATATAGCTTTCGTACGCTAAGGACTCGTGCCTCTATATATACCAAGTTGGTCGGGTACCGTCGTGGTCTACCCAACATAACCTTAAGAACCGCTCTTTGAGCTCTCTCAATCCGTAGCATATAGGTCCTGTCAGTCCCACCCCATACTGAGATGCAATAGCTTAGGACAGATTGACAGAGCCCCAGGTAAACCATTTTTAGTACTGTGTTGCTAGCCACGTCACGCAACAAGAACATAACATAAATTATTTTACGCACTCTTTTTGAAAATGAATCAATGTGCTGATGGAAGTTAAGTTTCTCGTCGATGAAAACACCAAGATATTTTGTAACCACAGCTTGCCCTATGATGTCACAACTACATTGTGTTGAATAATCATTATTTGCGATACTCCGACAATGACTTTGATGGATCTTGAATGCTGGTATAAATTTAGGTTTTGAGGTAATAGTTTTGAAGAAGGTTAGGAATTTGGTTTTATCTAAATTTAAGGTTAGCAAATTAGTATCCAGCCAGTGCACCACTCTAGCTAGCCCAGCTTCCGCACATTTAAACGTTTGTGACCATGATGGTCCATTAAATAGAATGGCTGTATCGTCGGCGTAACAAATCACCTCTGCGCCAGCCAATGGAAGCGAAGGTAGGTCATTCAGGTAGATATTGAATAGTGTTGCGCCCAAAACGCTTCCCTGTGGCACTCCAAAACAAATAAAGTATTACATTACCTTCCGTGCTAGTCAAGACTGATTGAGTAGTAGAACATACAGTCAGCTGCAACAAATTTATTATTACATATACTATATCTGTTTGTCAGTAGTTTATGGCCAATGCCGGAACTTTGTCTAAGCTTATGTTTTAGAGCTAATTTAGTCTTTCGTTTGTTTAACTGTACATCCATAATTTTGTAGGTATAATTCACTAGCTTTTGCCCGTGATTTCGTCTGCGTGGACTTCGGTATTAGGTTCAAAGAATAAAGAATAATGTTAACTAAAAAAATTATGGTAACCAAACTAGCCGGCATCTATCGTATGAATCACGTGGCTTTACACAAGAAAAAATTAACGCTATGCTCTCGCAGGAACTGCATGGAATTTTGAAATAGATTGTATCCTATATGTTATTTTGTTGTTTAAGCATCATTATTAGAAACTTTCATCAGAATCCTTTCTTTAGTTTTTGCCTGAAAGAGTAACAAACATACGTAAATACGAACTCTCGCGTCTAAAATATTAGTTAGGATAAATTTTATGGGTGAAATAAGTAGGCAGCCTGAAGTAAATTTTGCGCAGATTTCCTTACAGTGTATTTTCTTGAAAATAATGTTGAAATTGGTAACATCAAGGTTTACCCCATTTAGCGTATAGCAAAGAATTCAACGATACGGTTTTGTATCCATCTTTTGTTGCTTGAATGGTGTTGGGAGTTTCTATAACCTAATGATTCAATAGGAAAGGTCGTGTGATTTATCGCAGACATATTTTGGGGAAGGTAATCATTTAAGCCGTAAGATAGTGCTACCGCAACCAGCATGATAGATCGTTGACTCAGTCGGTTCTCAGTCGTACAACGTATTTAGAAATACAGAATATCAAGAATCCACCTTGGCATGCCATCAGTCATGATGTCTGGTGGGTATCGGGAAATATTTTCTTTCCACTGGAGTTATTTGATTCGGGATTTATACCATGTACCTTATTTATTATGAGTTTCCGATATTTCAGCACTGTTGCAAGCGCCATGATCACGGGAGAACTTCCGAATCAAATAACTCTAGTGATACTTAGGGGGCGTCCATAAATTACGTGAGATGTTTAAGGGGGGGAGGGGGTCGAGTCAAAACTCATCTAATCTTACGTTGGAGAGAGGGCCCCCCCCTCTGCAAATATCACGCAAAAAAAATTATACTATTTTAGCCCATTTAATCCAGATTTTACATGCTTAAGATTTAATCTTAAGCGTAATCGTAATACGATTAAGATCATTTACTAATTCGTTCGAAAGAAAATAATGTCATTCAAGTTTACGTAAGAAACCCACATTTTGAAAAATCTCACGTGAGATTGGGGGATGGGGGAGGGGGTTGAATAAAATCTCACGACATCTCACCGGGGGGGGGGAGGGGGGGGTACAGAAAATTCAAAAAACACCTCACGTAATTTATGGACGCCCCCTTAGTGATAGTGACCATGAAAGTTTAATACAGTGTGTTTTTCCAGCCTTATTAGAAGCTAGTCTAAAAAGATGTTTACGGATTTTGAATAAGAGTTTATTTTAGTTAATCCTCTCGCTTCGAACACTTACAGCGTTCACTGTCACGGGCAGTAAGTGTTATTCGTCTTAAAATCTAAAAGCGTTCTGACTTCAATTTCCAAAAGTGACTATAATAAAACTTTTTTATTTCAATGTTTCTAACCAATACAGCCATTTGTTTAATAGATTCAAGTTGCTCGAGCTTAAACAGTTTAGTAGTGTTATTTGATTGTCATTAGGGTGATCTCTTATCATCATCACCTTTCTATATCAGTCCTAAGTAATACTAAACAGAGGCTTCTTCTTATGGAGGATTTTAACATCGCTCGCAGAATTACGCCATTTTGTATTTTGTCGGTGTACCTATAAATACCAAACTCGATTTGCACTGGAACTTACTAGTGGATCAAACTAATTAAATCCGCTATGAATTTTGACCGAAGTTAATATTTATTCTTGATAATGAATACTAATGTATTACAACATGCTACCAAAAAATCGCTTATCCGCCGCGAACTAATTAAAATAAACAAAACGCCATCTGTTGGTCGAACTTAAAATTATACTATTGTCATAAACAATCGGTATCATAAAAAAAGCAATTAAAGGCGCAATACCAGTGGGTCTAGCACGAAAAACTATCGACTTCGAATCGTTTGCGTATCGAAAGCAAACGACACAAAGTTCGTGCTTTGTTTTGTAGTTCTCGTTTTGACCGCGCGAGCGCTGTTTAAGTTTTCATACTAAATATTTCGATGGCGATACGAACACGCAAACGATTCGAATTCGATAGTTTTTCGTGACCCACAGAAGACAGCTTCTCCCTTTAACAAACTACGGTTGCAAACTCGCTTGCCAAGTATGGCGATATTATGACAAAATTCTTCTTTTGGAGACGCCTGTGTCCATCACTGGTATAATCTGACGATGATGATGGTGGTGAAAAGAAATAAAAACTAGTAGAACTTAGTCCCAAACTTAGTTACTCAAACTTTAACGGAAGCTACATAACTATTTGACAATCATTGCCGTGTTATCTTAAATTCAATGATGCCTTTGCCCTCCAGTGGGATGATTATAGGTCGTTACTTTTATTTTACTAATTATTTGACCTGACAAGCAGGGATGCCAGCCTATAGACCGCGATTATACAATTTTAGTCCCTTTTATTATACAAAATTTGACTGCTTATACATAAACATCTTTAAAATCGACTTTTCTTTAAAATTCAATAAAAAGCAACATATTGACCCGTACTTTGATACTGTTTCGTTTTATTCAATATTTCTTTTACTGCTTTATAGTACTGGTCACATCAAAATAATCTTGCAATAGTGGTGGCCAATGCAATGGCGAACTCACGTTCCATTTCTCAGGCCTTTCTCAAAGTTTGCATCCAATTGTACGTAACGATTATAGATACAATGTACCACCCGATTATATAAATTTTGTATCCAAATATACGATCTGGCAGTTCTGCTGACAAGAACAAAGCAGCTAAACATTGAATAATTGCTAGTCAGCTTTTAACAGTTTTATGGCAGTTAAGGCTGACTAGCCTTAAATTAAATTTCAATATAGTTTATCAAGACATTCAATTATGGAAAAGCTCATTGTTTCTAACCACCTAAATGTTAATTCTTGGAAAATGTTAACACTAATTGGATAGGCTCAACAAGAAACAACAATTAAGTGTTTTGGACAGAACATCTTAACTTGTATCCGTTGGGTGTCTAGTGAATAAATAAAGCTATTAAGAATGAGTACTTCTCGAAGCTTAAAAGCTCAGGCTTCGTATTAAACGGTGCCGTCAGCTATTTTAAGAAGAATAAGAAAAGCGTTTATTTTGCCACAGTAAACACAATTAACACAAAGCACACAGGTAAGTTTGTACACGAAAATATTCTAACAACAAACAAAACAGTACAAACACAACAATTAAAACAGACATTTATGTCAACAGTCATTATATGCGCTATAGGTCTTTAGTTATACTTATCTTAACCATATTACTGTTGTTTTTTAGGGTTTCGTACCCAAAGGGTAAAAACGGGACCCTATTACTAAGACTTCGCTGTCTGTCCGTCTGTCCGTCGCTCTGTCACCAGGCTGTATCTCAAGAGCTGCGATAGCTAGACAGTTGAAATTTTCACAAATTATGTATTTCTGTTACCGCAATAACAACAAATACTAAAAACAAAATAAAATAAATATTTAAGGGGGGGCTCCTATACAAAAAACTCGTTTTTTTGGCCTTTTTGGTACGGAACCCTTCGTGCGCAAGTCCGACTCGCACTTGGCCGATTTTTGTTATGTGACTGTTGTTGCCTTAAATGAATTAAAAGAAAAACAGTGTTTGCTGCAGCAAATATGGGTCAAGGCTCAGCATAAGTTTCCACCCCAAGGCGGAAACACTGATTTTCAGCCGTCACCCAGAGGTTACGCGGATACATAAAAAAAAATGAAGATGATGAGTTTCAGCAATTTGTTAATGATTCTACTTACGGCCACTTCCAATAGCCCATCTATCTTCAGTTTTGGCATATCGGAGATAGAAAACAACTTCTGTCTTTGTTTCTCTGGACGGCAAAAACAGAGATAGAAAACGTTTCCTATCTCCGATATGCCAAAACTGAAGATAGATAGGTTATTGGAACCGGCCGTTAACCGTATTTGTTATACACCGTGCATCTTGAATGTCCTGGAAAAAGAAGCCCGCGTTATGCAACCATTATGTATGACATCTTGGCAGTTTTTTTTAATGAATTAAAATAGATTTAGAAAAATGAAAAAATAAGGCATTTGAAGTCATGCTGTAACGCGCACAGACGTATTTTGCTTCAGCCAGGTCCTGATGAATGAACCTTACACAAACACGTCATTAGCTAAATTAATATTTTATATTCTTCTGAGATATTTTTTGATAAAAAAAAGAAAAAACATAGCGTTTACATAACGTGGGTTTTGCTTTCCAGGAGGTTCAACATGCACGGTGTGTAGTGCTGGCTTTTTACATTAATAGCATTGCACCTTTTCTTCCTGTGGGTGTCGCAAGAGGTGATTAAAGGAGTACTGCCAGAAGGAAATGAGTAGCAGAGACAAGATTATCTACCACTGTCCAAACTGCGATTACCAGCCCACCTGCCAAGCGTGGCGATTATGGCCAATCCCCTTTTTGGAGGGGCCCGTGTCTGACAGTGATCTTATATGGGTGGGTAATCAAATCATTCAATTCTAATTCTAATTTTAATTCAAATTCGTTTTCAGACATTATGTTAATGCCTGTACCAAGAAACTCCGCTCTTCCATACCATACTTATAAATAATGCTACCTTACGTTACGAATATTACGAATCAAATAACAAAGAATAAAATGAAAACATTAAGAAAAAGGAAACTAGTAAAAAGTAGTAAATCTAAAACATGCTTGCATTTTTATGTGTATGAGAGGAGTATGTATACATGTATATAATGTGTAAGAGGGTTATGCAAATATACAAAAGCTATTATTTACGGCCTTAGACCCCGTGACTCTCTAAGAGAGCTATTCAAAGAGATCAACGTACTAACAGTTGCATCTCAATACATTTTCGAAAACATTATGTACGTCCGTAAAAACCTCGAATTTTTTGTCAAAAATAGTGACGTACACAATTTCAATACCCGAAATAAAGATAAACTTGCCGTTCCAGGATTCAGACTGCGAAAAGTAGGTAGTTCGTTCATGGGAAATTGTATCCGTATTTTCAACAAATTACCACTGTCAATTGCTGACCTCCCTGTACATAAATTCAAATCATATATCAAAGTTGTTTTAATGAAAAAGGGCTATTACACTATTGATGATTATATAAATGATAGGAACGTTTGGCTATAAATTGTATCAGCTCGCACTGGCATATATCTTATGTAAACATGTTTATTTAAAAAGAGGCTGACAATGGTGACCGAGTTTCTTGCGCTGCTTCTTCTCGGCACTAGCCCAGACTTGTCCCGAAGCAGTGGTAGGTTTAAATATTGGGTCGTGTAAAAGCGCCTCCTGGGGCCTATTTGCAGAAATAAAACTGATTTTAACTGATTTTACTATAATTTTATAAGATAAGCATAAACACATTCATATTTATAAAATCCAATCGTATGACTGTCAAATGATATTAAATATTTTATTTTATTTACTGCACCGAAGCAATGCCTTTGTTCGCTCGTAAGTTAAAGTTCTTAACCAATCTGTCAGATGTTTTTTACATTTGTGGTATATCATTGAGTATATTTGTAATTCCTTATTAATTTTACTGTATGAACGTTTGCTATATTGTATACTGGCAAATTTTGTTCTAATTTTAGGTACACATGTCTTCTTATCTTTTCTCCTTCTTTTTTCAACATTTGAGTTCAACATAGGGTGTAACCTTATGTTTTTTTAGTATTGTAAGCAATATATATAATTTTCTGACGGAAAGTGAATTGCTCATGTCATAAATTTTGACTGTAAGGTACAGTATGTTCTTAAAATACATAACTTTGATTAGGGCTCGCTGGGCTCGTTCGACAGCCGAAAACCTAGTTTTTAATGCACCCCCAAATAGGAATACAATAAACTAAAACTGATTGAACTAGGGCAGTGTATATTTCTGTGGCGAACCGCCACACTTATTGTTTATTTATGTATATTATTTAAAGTTATAATTGGTACATATTTATATTAGGTCTATCATATTACATGTAAGTAACTTCACGCTATTTGTATTTGAGAATTAGCTATAAATACAAATTGCTTCAGCGAGCAGAGGCGGTGCACACAATTTTAATCTGCAATGTTAAGGTAGACTTCGGAGCAATGCAGCTTGCGGCTTGCGTCGTGCGTCATGCGTCACTTGCAGCCCAAGCGGCCATGCGGCTATATTTTGAATTAAAACTTTCCGAGCGACGCATGCGGCCACGACGCTTCGCTCGGAAAGGGTTTCATACACTCCTTTAATTCAAAGTAAAGCCGCATGGCCGCGTGGGCCGCAAGTGACGCATGACGCACGACGCAAGCCGCAAGCCGCATTGCTCCGAAGTCTACCTTTAGGTCGCAGCCGAGCCCATTGTTCCGCGCGGCCGGCGCGCATTCCGGGGCGACCGGTTTGATTCAAGCGACTCGATGCTCGCGGCCGCCTCCTGCGCGCAGGCATCGTGCAGTTCGCCGTACACTTTTGAACAATTTTATCGCTCGCGCCTAACTGATTTCAATCTTTGTTTTATGTGTCTTGAATTTTCTTACTTCTCGTGACGTTCTATCACTCCTTCTTTTCGTGGTGTGTAGTTGTGACTTTCATAAACTATACGTGTATGTGTAACAAACCGTGAGTGTTGAAAGACTGTTTTCGTTTCCACGCACGCCACCCTTACATTTCATCACCATCACATCATCATCGCCACATTTCAGTTAAAAGATTTCGAGGTGTCGATGTTTTGCATTTTATTGTATTTGGAATGACAAACCTCAGAGTTTTTAAAATCCAAACAAGCTTACGAATCCTACTCGTCAAACGCTCTAGGTGCTGATACCATGACAACCTCTGGTCTAATATCACTCCTAAGTATTTGGTGTAGGTAACTTTATTTATTTTTGCACATTGACAATTTATTTGTGTTGTTTCACACGGGTGTATTTTTATATCAAAATTACAAACATAATTATATATAGAAAAACAGATATAATTTGTTTTAGATGTATTCAAAGTGAGGCGATTGTTAATTAACCATTGAGCCACAAGAACCATGCCTTGCTCAGCATACACCTTTGTATTCTCCCAAGTCTTGGTAGTAAAAATTATCGCTGTATCGTCTGCATAAGATATGACTTTTGCGTTTTGAATCTGCAGATCACAGAGATCATTTATATATAACAGGAATAATGGGGGGCCTAAGACACTTCCTTGAGAGACAACATAGAATACGTCAGCATCTTTACTAGTGTACCCATCTAATTTTACCTTTTGCTTTCTTTCCGAAATGTAGACTTTGAACAAACTATTCAAGTTTTAATTTAATATGTTAGAGACTCGTGATCCCACAGACAAACTATGTAAATAGTTTTGTGGGACAACTGTATATTTTACTGTATAACTCTGTTTGTCTAATAAATAAATAAATAAATAAAAATAAACGAAGTGCTACCCCTCATATTCCAGCCCTTTCCAACTTGTGTACAAGGATTGAGAGAGAGACAGTGTCAAAGGCTTTTTTAGGTCTATAAAACACATAGACTCTTGTCTCCTATTTATGTATCATGATGACGATGATTGCAAAAAAAACGGCACTGTACATTTGTCTCTTTCTGTATCACAGACTCACTCTGAAATTTTGGCATGAAATGAATGTGTGTATAAATCTAAGAAACTTAAAGATATCTAAATTATTATTTTACTAGTAATTAGAGTTCATATTATCCCACTGCAGGGAAACGGCCTTCATCATTAAATTCAACTTACCATAGCAATGGTAAAATCATATCATTTACAATAAGACATTAAAAGTAAACATTTTGATATCTATGTATATATCTAGAGTTGTTTAATTCGGGATTTATACCATGTAACTTATTTATTATGAGTTTCCGATATTTCGGCACTGTTGCAAGCGCCTAATAAATAAGGTACATGGTATAAATCCCGAATTAAATAACTCTAGCGATAGTGACCATGAAAGTTTAAATCACTATGTATATATGTCCGAAATGTCTAAAATATCAAATTTCAACAACTATTTAGATTATTATTTCTTTGTCCATAAAGCTTAAAATAGATTGTTGAAAATCTATTTTATGCTTAATGAACAAAGAACACAACTTCCGAAATACATGTTGGGTAGATTGACAGAAACTTCATCAGAACAATGTGCTAGTTATTAGATAGTTCAAGATATTATCGTGTCGAAACTATAGCAGCTTGTGGTTTGCAAGTAGCCGGTAGGCATTAGTGTTTGTTTGGAACGATATTCAGATCCAAATATACGGCTCTCTGTTTTAAATCTTATTATATAAAAGAAAGTCTTGTTAGTTACACCACTTATAAGTCGAGAAGGGCTGGACCGATTTATATGATTTTGGTGTTTTTGGATTTGTATTCGTCGGTAATAGGATAATAACTATTAAAACGTTGGAAAGTTAACGTAAAATAACTAACTAAGAAACTACATTTCCTAATATAAATTTCAAACCTCGCCATATTTGATGAAAATGACATTTAAGACGTCAAAATCAAATAGTCAAAATAAATATACGAAGTTCGCGGGGCCCGCTAGTAAGTTTATATATCCAAGTCATAATCTCCACATACTTCAAGTGAACATAAAATTGAAAAGTAGCAGCCTATAATCATCCCACTGCAGTGCAAAGACCTTGTTGAATTCAAGTTACCACAGAAATGATGGGTACGTGCATAATCACTACGCTATCGCGCTAGCCAAATGTTGGTGAACACATACCCGAGCAGTGTTCTGTTCTGAATATATCCAATTTTCTGTGCGACTGTTTCTTAAGGCTTCAATGATGCTGAGAATTCTCAAAGAAGTAAAGTAAAATTAACACGTTGTAATTAAATTATTGTCTAAGTAGTAATTTAATTCAATGGTATCGTAATTTCCAAAAGATTTTATGAGGATTTGATCCTATTGACTTCATCACATAGATAAAAATATTACTACATAAACTAAATTACAAAACAGCTATATAAATAAATATTATAATATGTATCAGTATTGAAACTTGAAAAATTATGTCTGAAGAGGGACTCGAACCTGCATCTGCATGCATTGTTCAAGAGAAGATTAAAGGCAGTTATTTTACTTTAAAGTCAAATAAAGACAAATAACAAACGTACCTTTGCAATTTTAAAAGCAGTAAAACGCCGAGTACTGCACATAAACTAGTTGGTTGACAGCGGGATATTATTAAATGGATGGATGCTTTCCGCTAGACGGCAGTGGCGCCAGCGAAGAGAAGCGAACTTTTAATTCCTGCTTCGGCAGTAAGTGGAAATGAAAGGCTATCAAATCTGTTTTATTTCAAACAACTAAGTTCACATAAACATAACAATGATCTTATCCACATATTTGTAAAAAATCGGCCAAGTGCGAGTCGGACTGGCGCAGGAAGGGTTCCGTACCAAAACGGCAAAAAAAACGATTTTTTTGTATGGGAGCGCCCCTTAAATATTTATTTTATTTTGTTTTTAGTATTTGTTTTGGTATTGCGGTAACAGGAATACATAATTTGTGAAAATTTCAACTGTCAAGCTATCGCGGCTCTTGAGATACAGCCTGGTGACAGAGCGACGGACAGACGGATAGACGGACAGACGGACAAACGGACAGATGGACAGACGGACAGACAGCGAAGTCTTAGTAATAGGGTCCCGTTTTTACCCTTTGGGTACGGAACCCTAAAAAGTGATATTTACCCTATTCTTCTACCCTTCGAATAAATGCTTTTTTTAAATCCCACGTGTTTAAGTTTTACCTAAGACAGTCGAAAGTATTCAAGTCTCAAGCAAATGTATTTTCAATTCACTCCAGTAATTTAATCGTTAGAAAAGCAGTTCCAAAACAATTTTACTTTCCGAATCAATTAACTCTTCTAAGAGCAGGTACCTACCCAAGTAAAGCAAAACAAATTAGAGACAAACTTCTTAGCGTTCCATGGATCCACCGTGCGGGTGCCGGGGTCCATCGTGTGGCAAAAAGGGAAACTCCGAGTAGAACCCAGGACTTGTGACACGGGTGTAGGTTTAAGGGGCCCCTTTCCGACGTACATCAACACTCACCTTCACTACTGGTGTTTCTCTCCCTGCCCAGCCAAATCTGGTACGATCCTGCTAATGCAGCTTTAGACACTCGCTCTAGTATAGAATTTCTGCAGTTCTGGCCAAGCCAAAATCTTTCAACATGTTATAGAGAGATTTTGCTGGTATACCTCTCCTGGTTTTTTTCAATACAAAAATCGAATAAAATTGCAATGATTCCTACAATTTAGGTAGCTAGGCTCGTATCTAATCATTTGACACTCGCATAGCAAGGTTACTTGGGCACTCAATTTTCGAGTCGGTTGTAAGGCGACTACTACCGCTGAAGGTACACATAATCGCCATCACCAATCACCATCATCATCATTTTAGACAAACGACCCCCACAGTTGGTAGTATAAGATCCCACCATACAACGACCTTCACCGAGCTGGTTATTGGATGAAAAGTATTTTATATGTAAAAAAAATTTGAACTAAAATTTGACAACCAAATTTCAGGTCTGGTTTTTCGCATTCAACCCTATACCACCGTGTTCATAATTTATTTATTTGCATTTAACTTTATTGAATTAACCAGACCGGCGCAAGTTACTAGTATCGATTACCTGTTTATACCTGCCTACTCAAGGGTTGTAACGGGAAAAAAATAGTCAAACTAACGTTTGCATATTCTATGGGCTTCATACTTTCGATTGGTATGGAATTTGTCTATTAACCAAACCAGTGAAAAGTTTAAAAATAAAAAAATAAACATAAATTGTTAATTAATCATACTCTGGACTGATTTTTTTTAGGCAAGCCATTTGTAATATATTTATTGGCATATTTAATTGCATATATAATACTTTTCATCCAACAACCAGCTCGGTGAAGGTCGTTGTATGGTGGGATCTTAGACTATGGACAAAGGCCTCATTATACACATTACAATCGATTACCAACAATTTCAATATCTAGGTAAAGTCGCTAGACAGTGTAATAGGTTGTCGGTCAATGTCAGGACGGCCGTAAAATAAAGTAATGAAAATGTCAGTGTAGGCTTAATATAAAATTGAGTAACTCAATCGTTTATAATAACTTATTACAACCCTGTGTTATATTATTGAATCGAGCTCAAGGGGACTATTCTGAAACGTTTTAATAACCTTTATTATTTATTAACCAATTGGAAGTTTTCTGTAGGTCAGTAGAATATAGGTCGGAGAAACTGATTTAAGACTTCCACTTGAAATAGTCTACATCAACACTATTATTTTAAAGAGGAAAGATTTGTATTGAATAGGCTCCGAAACTGCTGGAACGATTTGGAAAATTCCCCTACCATTAGAAGCCGACATTATCCCTAATAAACATAATTTACTTTTTACCGCGGGATCCGGTAGGTGGCGCTGCTATCGGTATGTCAACTACTAAACGGCTTGACCGATTGAGTTGAAATTTTGTATGTGTATTTCCATGGTTTCGCAGACACGAATATATTAAGCCTACTTAATCTATCTTATAGGCCACCGCTGGGCACATGTTTTTGAACGCGCGCTAAGACGTGGAGTTCACGCGGGCAGAGCCGCGGGTGAAAAACTAGTGAATTATAATTTTCTCCTGAGGTTAGCAAATTTAATTGCAAATAGCACCACCCCTTTTCGTCGGATGGGTGTCGTAAGTGGAAACGCGCGTAAGCGGTTGTGGATTTCAATTTCATGTAAGCTAAGAACTTTTTATAAGGTTGTTTTTGTTGTTTTAGTTAACACTAGCAATTTCATCGCTATTAAGAGTTAAAAAATAAATTATCATTCCATGTTTTTAAGACTGTTTTTTAAGCAAATAAAACTCTAGTTTTAATTGTAAATCCAATTTATTGAACAATAAAGATTTTATCCTAATTCTATTATAGACTTTGAATACATGAATATGTTTAGTTATCTATGGTGGTTTTTTAGAATATACTATGTCTATGTGTAGTACCTACCCACAAAGCAGCCTTTAATTTTAAATGTATCTTTGTTCATTATGCACAAAATAACCATATATATATTTTGTAAGACGTCTTTACAGAAGATTTAATTACACTAATTGTATAACCGTGCAGTTAAGATTTTGAATACATTCTAACCTAAGTGCTTGTTTACTAACCTAGGCTATTACGCAACAAATAATTATAGATTTTGATTAATCTAAAAACATTGTTTCGCACTCAATGTTAGCGTTGCCACTTTTTGCGACACAATATCCTCTTGTAAATAAGAGCTGTGTGAATAAAGTACACAGATCCATTTTAAGAACAATATATTTTATATATTAAATACATTTCGATCTTATGACTACTTTTAGTATTTTTATTAATACGACTCCGAGCCATTTTAATAACTGATTCTGAATTATTTATTAAAAAACAACACTTACCTACTCAGCTTCTATTAACCAAATGTTAGCTCTGATAAGTGTATTTTGGCATTTTGTGTTTAACACATTTCCCGCCTGACATAGATATTTGACAAAAGAAAGAAAAATAAAGAATGCAATCATCGTTCAGAAATAATATTCGTTACGTATGCGTGGACACTTAACACTGTGTAAAGTTACCACCTACTAGTAATTAAATGGTATAATTAAAAAGTAAGTATCCTACCCATACTATATTTTATAGTCGGGTTGGCAACCTTACTTGAGGTACGAGTAGGGCTGTTACAACTACTTTTAAACTTTCGCGTTGCATAATTATTTGAAACGATAACGGGAATTAAACGCGATCATACGGGCTGTTACGTTGTGCACACAAATCATGATTCACTTAAATCATACATCAAGGGAGATTTGTATATAATTAAATTGAGTAAATATATATTACAGACATATAGAGAGAAATAGAGGTGAATTCAGCAGCGTCATCTGTCAACTACTGGCCAAAGTGCAATTGCAAACGTGCCTGCCAACCGTGGCCATTACGGTAAATTATTATTTTTGAGAGGCTTATGTCCAGTGGACTGACGTGGGCTGACGATGGACTGATGATGACACTAGAGTGCTCCTCAATTGTTCGTCGTCTTGCGCGCACACTGCAATATTGTTCTTTATTTTATTTTTTTAATATTTTTTTTGTATTTCTCTGTCGAACTCATATCATAACTTAACTATAAGCCCTCATGACATGACCTAACTCTTAATCATCACCTATGGAGAGATGGTAGTGGCTGAAAACCAAGGAGTGGGATCACTTCCTATATCAGCACAAGCTGAGTCATTTTCCATTTGCTTTCTTTTTGACTTCTTAAGTTCATGTTTTTTATTTCTATACTATCATTCATTTGTAACGAAGGCAATAAATATATATTATTCATGATGTTACAGTGTCACGAATGGATCAAGATGTATATTTTATCTCCCTAATATTATACATTTTTAGGTGGATGTTTGTAACTCAGTGGATGATAATTGGCAGGGGATTCGAACCCAGGCTCCCGAGGTCTTGGCCTAGCTGTAACCACTAGACCAACGGGGCGTTATCTATAATAATAATAAATAATAAACGTGGACAAATGATGACAAATGTTGACAAATGACAAATGACAAATGTTCTGATCCCTAAGTGAGCAACTAGTACATCACTGGTATTATAGAAATCAGAAACAATGAAGGAACCACAAGCACCCAGACCCGAGAAATTGTGGAAAAACACATTTTCTAAATTTACCCGTCCGATAATAGAATCCGGGACCTCGGAGCAGGCGCCACCTCAAAAATCGTCTATCATAGACGCTTTACATTAATTATTTCTGATTTTCACTATTTGTCGCTTGCGCTTATCCTAGCTTATTCTATTTCCTACATAAATTATATTTACATAAATATTATAACGGGTGTAAAAAAACCAAACGCAGATCCGAAAACCACGTATGGTCCCCATCATTAAAATCATTTTTCTCTTTAGAACCATACTTGGGAAACAGCTGGTTCCGAAGATATTGAGGGTCAAAGTCACAATTTTGTTTTCTATTTTATTACAAAAACTGTTGCCAAAGGATACTTAAAAACTTTTCTTCTTACAAACATAGTGGTTGTTTTTATTATTTCGTTCAATTTCGCAATGTACGGCTCAGCGCGGACGACTTTTGAACTTAGCAGCCATCTCCAGCGCAGCGGCCTACGCTACGGCTGCTATACATTGCGCGCTACGAATTATAATATTCTTTTGAGTCCCACAAATAAAAATAATTTTCCAGCTATAATATTTTGTAATATGGCTTGGTTCGCTTTTCAGATTGCGTAACTTCAGGGTCTGCGTTTAGTTTTTTTTACACCCTGTATACATATACATATAATATTAAAACGTGAAAGTTTGTGAGTATGGATGTCTGGATGTTTGTTGCTCTTTTACGCTAAAACAACTCAATGGAACCGAATGAAATTTGGCACGGTGTTAGTTTACTGTTTTTTCGAGTTCACGCGAACACTATAACATTGTCACACGGCTGGATCCGTGACCATGAACGCTTACCATAAAGTGTTCGAAATGGAGGGTTAAACGAAAAATAGACGCGAATTAAAATACGTAAACATATCAGTTAAAAATCAGTTAAAATCTGTTTTATTTCTGCAAATAAATTTTAATTTATTTACTACCGAATCACTTATATTTATTACATCTTTTTGACATCTGCCAAACTGCGTAGCAGTTTGTCGGCAGTAGTTCTCGGACTTAAGAATCTTATTTACTAAGTATAGCTATTACAAACAAATCCCATTATAAATGTCTGAACAACTATTTAAAGCATTCGTATTTTGGAAACCAGAAACAACGAAGACCTGAAAAAATGTAGATAAACACTTTTTTTTTCTACATTGACCCGTCCGGGAATCAAACCCTGGACCTCGGAGCAGGCGACACCCCGAAAACCGGTGCGTACGTATCAGGGTGCGAGAATCTTATATTACCTATACCTAAATGCAATGATATTATATTAAAACGAAGCAGATATGCTATAAGCGCGCGTTGTGAAGACTCAAATACGGCCTAATTAGGTCGTTTTTACATCGTCCACGTCGAGTGCAATCACGAGCGGTAATCATTATCTCTTTCATTGGCGTGCTATTTCGCATCTTTTCTTCTGCTTATCAGTGAAATTTGTCAATGTGTGCAGTTTTGCTGTAATATCTATATCTATTATTTAAGTGGCGAGAATTTTAACTGCTTTTATATTGTTTTTTGATATAATCCGGCGTTTCATCTTACAGCGTTCATGGTCTACCCGTGTATACCCGCGGGGTGAGCTAGTAAAATATACTATATTTTACTAGCTCACCCCGCGAACTATGTAACTAATACCCTTTTTTTCTTGGTGATTATACTTATTCAAAGTTTACGATAAACTTATTTTAATATTCGTCTTACGACATCCACAGGACAAGAAAAGCTGGTGCTATTCTTAATACGTGCCAGCAGCGACAGGTGCTATATTTTTACATGTTATGATGGTTGCACATGATACTTACCGGATATTGAAATTTCAAGAAATTGTAAAAGCTCATCGTCTTGCCTCGTGAGTTTAACCTTAATACCCACGAGAGCGTAAACTAACTGCAGTTTTATAGGTTCCCGATATTTTATCGGTTATGGAATTTTATACGGAAAATAACGTAACGAGATCATAAAACGGTTAGCTGCCTGACATGATGTTTATTGACAGATATGAGACCAGCAAGCTTCGATAGCTGTTACTAACAGAGGCTTAGTTTGAAATCATAGGTTGTTAAAGAACATGGAACAGCAGCGTTACTGGATTCATAGTACCTACATGAACCTATACTTAATATTATAAATCTGAAGAGTTTGTTTGTTTGAACGCGCTAATCTCTGGAATTTAAAAATTATTTTTGTGTTGGATAGTCCATTTATCGAGGTAGGCTTTAGGCTATAATATTCTTTAAAAAACTTCTTAATCGCGATCTTCATTAATAACAGAAATTGACGCGGATGAAGTCGCGGGCAACAGCTAATGTAGTACTAATGTAGCCTTACATATTCCTAATATCATAATATCATTATGGTACCTTCGTTGTTCCTGGTTTCCAAAATACGAGTGTTTTAAATAGTTATTCAAATTGGGATCAGAACAATGTATGTGATGTTGTCCACATTTATTTATATATTTATTTATTGTCTCATGACTGTCGTTAATGATAGAGGTTTCCCATGACGTTTGGCTACGTTATCATTCGGAACGCGGTCGTCATTCTAGAAACTTTGTACCCCAACAGTTATTAGTTCTTTTGACCATAGTTAAGTCACCGACAACACACACTGATCAAAGACTTTCGTTTTGAGACATTTTTTGTACTCCCCCGAATGCTACGTACGATTTGGATTCGAGAGATCTCTGTATTAAACTGGACGAAATAATGATCAATATTGCTTTCCTTGTTTTCAGAGTTCAAACAACTTTGATTTATAAACAAAACGCACTTATAGGTATGCTACCCGCATTTTGGTAGTACCTACACACATGGGTAGATAGTACATTGTGTATAGGCCTCACGATTCGGCAATCGGCCCCAGTTTGCCGACAGCAAACAGCTATTGTGTGATCGTCAGCATTTGAGATAAGCGCAAATAAATACAACGCGCTTTGTTGATAAGCGTTAAGATAAAATGACGTATGTTTGTTTTTTAAATTGTTAGCGGGAAACAAAAGAAACAAAAAATGAAACACGATACGCTCGGTAATCTAATATTACAACAATCTAATGTCACAGTGTTGTACCTAGGTTACTTTTTATCGACAATAAATGTATGGGTTCCGTGGGATAGTTTGAAATTTTCACCGATACGAAATCGTGGCAACTTAATAATATATAGAAATCTCTTGTCACAGTGTTTGCTATCAAAATCCTTGGAAATAGCTTGTCAAAATATTATTTTGAAAGTAAATGTATTTAAGGAAGGTCTGAGAAAGGGTCAAAGTCTGCCTTTTATCCCCAAAAAAATACGATTCCCGTAAAATAGCTTCAAATTTAGTATTTCACCTGTTACAGAGTCACGGGCTAAAGCAAGTATTATATTCTATGAAAATCTCTTCCCACAGTGTTTGTTATTATCTAAATCCTTTAAACGGCTTGTCCGATTATGATTTAATTTTATAAAAAAATATCCTGTTTTTCATTTACTTCAAGGTACCAAAGTAAGTACCTATTAAAATAATTGTTTTGGATAAATCAATAACAGTGAAAGCACCACAAACACCCAGACCCGAGACAATATAGATATTATATTTTTGCTTATATTGACCCGTCCAACAGCCAAATCTGGGACACTTTATACCGACGTAAATGCTACTTCCCAAGGTGCTTGTAAATTAAGAAAAGTTTTATGTAGCAGCTTGATTACTATACAAATTACACGTCAAAGCTGTAATTGAAGCTTTTCTTCAGGCTTAGAATATTTTATTTCACGAACCAACTTAGAAACACGAAAAAGGACGTGCCAGAAAATCATTAGTCGAGAAAAAATGAAGAAAAAAGGGAAGCGAGATTAAAATAATTATACCTGTAAACGTAAGCAAAATGCCTTGCCTCTCTAAGTAGGCGTCTAAATAAGGAAATAAAAGAACTCAGTAGGTTTGCTGTTAATATAGATAATAAAGACATAAGATATTATGAAGGTCAATACAGGCTGAAATTTTAACCACCTTTCAAATTTTAAAATATCAATCTACGAGACAAAAAACAAATGACGTGTTTTTTCTTTAGGTATAGCCCAATACAAAAATGTTAAGATAAAGCACTTAGAAAATGTCCGCCAAAAATCTAAAATTTATGATACGGCCGCCTAGAAACACTTTTTTTACGCAATTCTCATTACATTTATTCATTACGATACTAATCATGAATTTTTGATTTTCCCTTTATACCTAAACAGGCCTAAAACTGTAAAAATTTAAAACTATATTGCGAAAAATATTATCGGGTGAAAACTTGATTTACATTTTTTACTTCATAAATGGGCTCTAAATACGATACTGAACGCCTGCAAAAATTTTGGAAAGTGGGTAAAATTACATGCTGTATATTATACCGTGCTTTTTGAACCACCTGACAAACGAAGCCCACTTTATGTGACCAATGTATAACATCATGGCACTAATATTAAAACAAAATGTGAAGTTATTAAATAGATGCAAAACTAGGTTTTTGCAGAAGATGCTTATTCTTTCGGCGAGATGGCTCCACCAGTAAATGAAACTCTAGCCTTAAACTCGGAGTGAACGATATTAATTAACAATTTCATGCTTGTTCTGAAGGGAAATGCAAATATAACTTTATCTTAACTTTAGTAAGGTTTCCAAGAATTTTGTACGCGGAAACTGGAAACTGTTTGACTTCTAGAAATTTCGAAATCGATTTAAGGAACCTACATCAAAATTAACTATCAAGTATGCGTTTCGTAAAGGTTCTGCAGTCGACTGCTGAGCCGCTTTGATAAACAATAAATGGACTAACATCCTATACCTACATTATTTTTAACTATATTTTAAAGCACTCGTGTTGTTGAAATCAGAAGCAATTAAAGTACTACAAACACCCAGACCCGAGAATATGTAGAAAAACACTTCTGTCTACATTGACCCGTCCGGCAATCGAACCCATCACAGGCGAGAACTTAAAAAACCGTGTGGCGTACACACGGTTTTTTAAGTTCTCGGCCACCACGGAGTCTTTTAATGATGATTTAAGCGAAATAATCTGAGATGTATAAAGTAGATTTTTGTTGAAATGCTTATTTTGCGAACAAATATTAGCATTATAAAATCTTCATCTGGTCGTGTGATAGATTCAAGATTATGATTCAAAAGGGTAATCGTGTCAAAGCTTTTTAAGTTGCCTATTACAGGTTTTCAATTTGACTTGATTTTGTTGCTTCCATCGATCCAGCAGAAACATTTTTGAGTGTTTGAAGAGCCAACTCCACCAGACCGCCTGGGTAACGTCTGAGAGAAACGGATTTTACACTCTTGAAACGAAATTAAATCTTATCTAACAACTACACTTTTACAATATTTAATTTTTTATGAGCCCCTTTTAGGACTAAAAGACATTTTACACTTTTTCAATAAGATACCTATATAATAGCAAATTTTCATGATGGTTTTGGGTTTTTTTTTTTAAATAGAGCCATGCATATGGAGTCCTGGGCATTAGTTAATTAGTATTATAAGAAAAGATTAATTTGTGATTGTTTGTTTGTCTGCAGGTCTACCTAACGACCTATCAGTGTACTGGCACCAGTACCCCTACAGCCTCGGCATCGTGTTCTGCAAGCTGCGGGCGTTGATATCCGAAGCGTGAGTAAATTAAGTTTGCCCACATCCTTACTAGTATTGATGTGAATGTGAGTTTGTTTGTTGCTCTTTATTTGATATTTTAGCAACTTAATTGCAATTATAATATCAGTATATAAATTGAAAAATTATGTCTCAGGCGGGACTCGAACCCGCATCTCGTCGCGAGGTGTCCATCTCCAGTGCGAGTAGTCCCGCCTGAAACATATTTTTTTCAAGTTTATATACTGATATTAATTGTTGCTCTTTCACGCAAAAGCTAATAACCTAATTTTGATAATATCTGGGCGCAGGCAGAAGCCTATGATAGTAGGATATTTGGGATATAAAGTGCAGTTCACGTTGTCGTTGTTATTGATAAAGAAAGAAAACTAGATAGGTACACAGCCCTATCTAATAAAGACACTTCAAAATGTCCGCCGTTGAAATTAAGTGACTGTTGTATTTTCTTACTGCCAAATTATGACGTCACGCTAAATACTACTAAGAAGGTTACGTTGAATTCTGCTACTAGAGAAAGTTCTGGTGGCGCTTATTTGGTGAGGTCACACCCACACTCAATCTTACTCACAGATAACCGTCTAGTTTGCGAGAGCGAAGAGGTACAACAAAAATAAAGTTAAGTAAACACCTATAATCATCCCAGTACATGGCAAAGGCATCCGTCATTGAATTTGAGCTACCACAGCAATGATGGGTAGATACTGGCATAATCATCACACTTGCCATGAGGGTTGGTGATCACATTCTTGTAGCCCGACCCAAGGATCGAATCCCGAACGCCAAGATTTGGCTAGGCACTTAAATCTAGACAAATAGGGCGTTAAAAATCTGCAAGCAGACAAATCGTTATGTGAATAGTTTTGCGCAATATTTTACGTGCTCTTACATTTTGTACTTAAGTTTGCAACTTGCCCAAAATATTTGTCCATGATTCGCGAGATTATGCATGTTGCTATTAGGTTACCAGGCTCCTCACCAGGTAGACCGACCATGGCGAAGGTTGTGGAAAGCTGCTGGAAGCGTGTAGCGCGGGACCGATCGACGTGGAGATCATTTGGGGAGGCTTAATGTCCAGTTGGCGTTGTATGGCTGAGATGATGTCGATGATGATTATAATAATTTCGCATGATTTATAAAACAGTGTCAATTAATGCTAAGCATTTATCACTTTTATAAAACACCATTTTATAAACTTGTTTCAAGTAAGTACAGGCCTATAATTGTCCAACTGCAGGGCAAAGGCCTCAATCGTGGAATTCAAGTTATTTTCTTGAATTGTAAATTTATAATAGCTAAATGGCGTCATGTCTCTGTTATATTTGATACTTTTTGGAACAAGCAGTACGAGTATAATGCTCCCTCGAAGTTTGAATAAAAGAATTTTACTATTGCTGATATATTAAACTTCATACAACTTTAACATTTGTATCAAATATAAAGTTTCACGTTAAGTTTTTCTTATTAACAAGTTTATAAAGTTGTATGCAGTCTATACCCGCTACCAGAAAGTTCAAAAGAGTGATTTACACTTATAAATCCTTTGTCCGAACTAAGAACTGACGCAGAGCCACAATTACTAAGTTTACAAAGTTAAATGAGTAATATAACATATATAATATGTTTACTGGCGAAAATATATTAGTATAATGAATCAAAATGGTCATTTACAGCACAGCATCTTTCATCTCTTTATTCCTTAAAAATATGCACCTTTTTATTTTTTTCTTTAAATTATTGTTATGGAAATATACTTACAGTCTAGCAAAAACGGTTTGCGACTATTTCCTTATTCATTGAAGTTATATTTTTGAGTCGAGTCATACATTTTATTATGCTTTGTAAGTCTTAGAAGACTTTTAAATTCAGTTAAATTTAGCCATTATTACAGTGCTAGATTCCTTTATCATCATCAGCCCCCATAAGTCTACTTCTGAAGATATGCCTTATCAAAAGGAGGAGAACAGTTTGACCAGTGCTGTGGAGCTGTTACCATCTTCTAGAGGTAGACGTATTCTATACTTCGCTTCGTACAAAACCCATGGAAAAAGGTATTCCTTCAGCCGCCTCTTACGACACCCATGGGAAAAAAGGGATGGTGCTATGATATTTTTGTCTCTTGTCATTGTGTTGTCATTTAGCGGTAAATTATAATTTAAATTTGAAAAGTTTGAGGGTAAGCCTTTTTGTTTGAGATACAAAACTTTATGTACACGTCAAATAAAACATTGGTTCAGGATTCATTGTTTAGGTACGATATTATTTGAGTTAATGTTTTGTAACAAAACTTTTGATTAGGCGTGAGTGTTTTTAAAGTTAAATTTTGCGTTATGTTTAGTTTAAATGGATCGTTTTGTGTGGGATGTTTTATCATTGTCAGGTCGCTTTGGTGTCCACTTTCAGTTTTTATCAAATGATTGATGATCACAATACATCGAACAAGTTCATGACTTAAGAGTTTTGCTGTTGAAAGTATAAAATATTGACCGATTGAACACGCAGTTGTCTAAATATTGGTATTTTACGTCAGAAAAAGATGTAGGATGGTCGTGTCGAGTTTTAGTTTTATAATATCAATACAATACTTACAATAAAAATGTGATAACAGAAAAATTGCAACAATAAGGCAACCTTTGGGTACATACATTTTAAGGTAGTCCTTTTCTTCTTCGAAAATTGTTCATCCGAAATTCAAAATCCCTAACGCGTTTGCTATAATCATCACTATCCATAATGTTCGAATATTATGCCTAATTGTCTTTAATTCTAATGCTTTTGTGTCATAATATCGGGTGCTATAATAATTAGATATCCTAATTTTTCTTGCTATAAAGTCACATGTCCTAAGTGTTAAATTGTATGATGTATGTTAGTCCAAATGGTGGTTTATGATAATATTGTTAGTTCTAATGATGGTTTATAATAATTGTTAGTCCTAAAACATATGTTTAAAAGTAGGTTTATCTTGGTTAGATTATGAGACATTGAGTTAGGGCTAATTATCATTTGAACAAATGATGATTAGGTCATGAAACATTATGACACGTTAGATTATAGATAAAAATTTATGAGGCAAAATAGACAACCACATTTTAAATATCATTCCTTCATTGAACTTTTTACAACGAAGACGCAGCTGCGATTCTTCTTCTGGTAGTAATCTTTTATTGAAGCTTAAAGTCCTGGTAATAAATTACATTAAATCATAAGTAGAAATCAATTTATTATTTCAACCTAACAGTAATGTGTCGTCTTCCGTCGACTGTAAAAAATCAAACGACGGTTTTCTTCCAATTTATATAAAGACGGTGATGATCAAATCCGGAGCCACCGAGCCGGATCAAATCACCTGCGGATTTGCCCGACATTTGCTTAATCGACTCCATTGTTCCAAAATACCTATTACACAATACAGGTTAAAGCAATAGGCTCGTTTTTATTTACCTTAATACTAGATACACCACATAACTTAGAAAGGCAATTCAGGTGGGGTAGGCGTGCCAAAGGTTATGAGCATATGCTCATACTTCTGCCCAAACATGAATGTAAGTGCGCGCAGTGATTGGTTTCTTTTAACGTTTCGCAACCCTATTGGTCAAGCGACGTCAAAATAATTCGCTTGATTGGCGTTCTTTGAACTCGTTTGAGTGTGCGAAAGCTTGTGTTTATTATGTGCACAAGTAGTAGAGGGGCGCAGGCGGCGACATCGCGTGAAGAAATGGCGCATGCCCCTTTCTAACCTTTTTGCATGTTCTGTGAGATACAGTGTCCTGTCCAGCAGTGGGCTGATGATTGTTTTATTTTGCTATCTATATATATAATAAAACCGGCCAAAACGGCAAAAAAAAACGGGTTTTTTGTATGGGAGCCCCTCTTAAATATTTATTTTATTTTATTTTTAGTATTTGTTGGTATTGCGGTACCAGAAATTCATCATTATTTGTGAAAATTACAACTGTCTAGCTATTGCGGCTCTTGAGATACAGCCTGGTGACAGAGCGACGGACAGACGGACAGACAGCGAAGTCTTTGTAATAGGGTCTTGTTTTTACCCTTTGGGTACGGAACCCTAAAAATGAATCCCTATTTCCCTCGGTCATCGCATCACGCGTGAACGGCTGGACCGATTTCGATAATTCTTTTTTGGTTTTGTTTTTTATTGTCAGGAGAATGTTTTTATAACAGAAAAAAATAAGAAAATTGCGTGGAAAATTAGAAAATTTAAGAAAACTTAATCACCATACTAAATTATTTGTAATTATCTCTTTTTGCCAAACTAAACTTTTTAATGTATGGCATTTGACATAACATTGACAGAATGCGTGCTACAAATATCGTCAAATAGAGGGTAAAAAAACTGAATTTTGCACATGGTCAGTACCTAATATGTCGCCTGTTACCGTGTTGGAATATCAACAAAACTATTTATATATAACTACACGCCAGAAAAAAACCATTTCTTAATCAATATTCATAGTTAAGACTGGACAACGTCTGTCGGGTCCGCTAGTTAATAATAATTGTTCACCAAAGCGAATACATTAATAAAAGCACACATAGTTTAGGGAAAGTATTATTTTTGACGTGATAACGTCTTTAAAATCGTTTTAGTCGGGTGACATGTTCAGAAACTTGTGTCACACCAAAACCTCACGAGCGCGATCGCAGGTATAACGAGAGAGAGAGACGGACCGATCTCCCGTCTCATCTCGAGCGCTGCCAGTCATTCCGTGAAACTTGTCACGCGGAATCCTCACGAGCGGAGGCTGGCATAGCGTTCGAGTGAGTGGACCGATCTTCCGTCTCTCTCACTCTAGCGGCATACAAACGAATGGAGATTTTCTCGTGCGGTTAAGTTTTCGTTGAATGTTTAAGATGTAATTTAAAATTTGAAAAAATTGTTATCTTCATTAATTCCTTACTTCCCAAAAACTTATATCACCAATAAGACGTTATCACGTAAACATCTCGATCGTAAACCTACTTTACAAACAACCAATTTTTTTTATTCAAGAAAAATTAATTTGATTTCGAACAAATACCATAATTTTTTTAGAGTTTGAGTTGAGAATTTTCAATTAAGTTTATGTATTTTGTATCAAAAAATTTATGAATTTCAAATTAATTTTTTGAGACAAAATATCACGAAGTAGGTAATTCAACTCCCCTTTTATATTTATTAGTCGCGCGTTTTCTTAAAAAAAAAAGATCTTTTGAGAAATGTAAGTTCTAGTTAGGCGGCAAACTTGGCTCGTTAGCTCTTAGTACTGTAATGGGTAAATAATGTATGTAGCTATTAAGTAAAGCGGCAGTTAGAAGTTTATGATTTGTTTGTTTCAACGAAAATTCGTGTTTTGACTGACATGATATGTGTATCTAAATTGCTACAAGAATTGCTGAGTGGAACACGGGCTTGGCGGGACACATATTAAGAAAACCGATGGACGTTGCATTCGGGTGGATATAATTGGAATGGCGACCGTGTACCGTAAGACGATCTGTGGGAGTTACCAAGTAGATCGAGTATCTGATGATGATCCGAAAAGAAGGCCTATATCATACAAGGCCCCTAATTCAGTTAACCAAATCGTATCACAATCGTAATTGAATTGCAGGTTTTTGACAATTTTAGTATGGGCTAAATGTCAAAATCGTCCAATTCAATCACGATTGAACTGCAATTGAAATAGCTGAATAAGGGCCTTAGAGTTTGCCATAATCGCCACGCTTGGCGATCGCAGTATGGTCAATGGTAGAAAAAAGACGCTGCAGCCAGTCGATTTAATACCCCGGCCGTTTTTCCATACAAACGTAGTCCCCTGTTTCCTCCCTGGATAACGCCAGTAGAGCAATAACTTTTATTACAAAAATCTATAACCACTATTAGCAGGTTTCTATGTTTTCTGTTTTTTCATAAATTAATTAATAAAAAAGATATGAGCCCTCAAAAATCGAAAAAATTCGCCAGATTTTCCGCTGTGTTCAAACATCCAGAAAACAAATTTGGCTAACTTTTAGAAAAAAAGGAAAACATACGAACACGGCTAAAGCCTTTCTTTAATTTTTAATGATAAAAGTATTTAAATCGGTTTACTTTTGGAAAAGTAATCGGGGGACTACGAAACGTTGATTTGGTGTGCCTACTAAAAAGTAGGTATTTTCGATCCAAGAAGCAGTTGTCTCTATCACACTCTGCGGTGAATGCGTTTCGCACTGCGCGACAGCAATAGATTTTACAAATACCTTTTTTTCAATTCTTTTGCCCGTGGTAGTGTTTCCTCCTTAATCCCTCGATCGTTAGTTATTCCAGACACAATTGAAATCAATTGTTATCGCGGCACGCGCGTGCCGCCTGGGGGTTGAGGGATTAATACACCCATAGGAAGAGAAAGGGAAACAAGTCCTAGTGTTTTAATATGCCTATACCAAACGACACAAATATTTCGACACAAGTATATTCTAAACCAATGGCAACATTTTTATCAACTCGTACCAACTCGGAAATTCGTACAAATGGGAAATATGACTCTAGACGAACTACGACAAAATGAAAAAAAGGATATTTGTCCCTTGAAACGACTCGACCATACTCGAGATACCAAAGCGAAATGGTGCAAAATTGGAGGGAGTTTATATTGAATAACGCATGTAACACAATATACCTAAAGATTAAAAGAATAAATAGTGAGTAATATAAATACATGAAAAATATTAAATCCATTTTGACGACCTCCGTGGTAGAGTGGCGTACACATCGGTTTTCATTGCTTCGAGGTCCCAAGTTCGTTTTTCAGATCGGTCAAATATACAACAATATTTTCTCGGGTCTCGATATTTGTGTTAGGTACCTTCCTTGTGTCTGATTTTCACGAAACAAGTGCTTTTTATGGTTACTTCCTTCGGGGTCAATCCTATGTATGTGATGTTATCCACATATATGTATTTTCCTGTTGCGAAAGACACTACAGTAGAAAATTATTTTGCACTATTGCTATTTCTAATACTATGAGTGATAATAATAGGGGTTAAAGTATGAAATTGCCGATTATTTTCCCACTTTTTATTTTGTTTATAGCTCTTAAGTATAGTCATATTATTGCGTAATTCTTTTTGTATTGTATCAAAAACTAAATAAAGTAACTTTTGACTAAAAAAATGCAATACTAGTGCCTATTACTTCAAAGGAAGTCGTTGAAAAGACCCCTTACAATGTGTCAGCTGACCTTCTTGCTTCAATTAAGTATATTTGTATTATATACTTTGATTTTCAGAAATTTAAATACTATAATGCGTAGCTTTCTAACCATCTAACTTTCACCTTTAATTGCATCGAAAACGGTTCAGGCGTTTTTAAAAAAACTAAAAAATTGTTAGTATGGAAAAATGGCTTTTCTCGATTTCGTCCATACAAAACGTCAATTTCATACTTTAACCCCTAATACTCGTATCTTACTAGCCTGATGTTTAGTTTAAATAAGTATGAATTTGTTATTCACCCCATTGAATAGATGCGCGGAACCCGGAGCGAGTTGTCGAACTTCTAAGCCCCGAACCACAGTGAAGTTAAGCACAGTAGTTCTCTGTTACTTAGTCAACCAACCAACTAAAGAAATGTCTTCAGCTTAATAATAAAGTAGTTTTAGTACCACACGGAATTAAGTAGCCACTAGAGTTATTTGATTCGGGGTTTATACCATGTACCTTATATATTATGAGTTTCCGATATTTGGGGACTGTTGCAAGCGCCATGTTCATGTTCTCCCGTGATCATGGCGCTTGCAATAGTGCCGAAATATCGGAAACTCATAATAAATAAGGTACATGGTATAAGAATCAAATAACTCTAGTGATAGTGACCATAAAAGTTTAAATCAGTGTAATTATTTGACGACCATTTGGAACAGCGGTGGCAAACGCTGCTTCTGAGCCATGGGTCACGGGTTCTGTTATATCTTGGCTCTGTAACACAAAGAGCTGATAAAGAGACTGCTAGAATAGCAGTCTTATTTATTGTTCTTACGGCTCGACCTGGCCACACTACGGCGTAGAGTCAGTCTGTTCTAATCCTCCGTCGGGTATGGCTGCCTATGGGTCCTCTCCCAAATTTTTGAATAAATAAATAAATAAGTGTTAACCTTTAAAGTTGTTTTTTAAAACACTCTTCACGAGGGACCACATAACAGTTCGATCCCCGCACAGTACAAACATTTGTGTGCATGAACATGTCTGTTTGTACTGGTCTGGCTGTTTTCTATGTATTATAAGTATGTATTTACAAAAAAAAAGTATATAAGTAAGTTTATCGATTGTCTAGTACCCCATACGACAGGGTAGTTAATAGTAGCTTAAGGGGCTAGATGACTCTGTGTGGCCCAGTGTGGCATGTCTGAAAATATTATTATTATTATTATTTAAAAAAATATATTAGCTTCCGTTAGTCGTAACACGATATTAGGTATAGTTATATGTGCCTTTTTCGATAAATTGACCTCGATATCATCACCACCAGGTCTATATCAGGCCAAGGCTGGACTCAAGCCTCTCCAAAAGGAGAATTTTTTACCATAACTCGTTTTATGAGCGATAGATGGCATTTGTTCAATGGCAGAAAGAAGCCATCTTTTTCTGGCAGTGATTAGTAGCCTTTTACGTCACTATAGAAGAGACTCAGAACAGTTTATGTGTCGGCACCTTACAACACCCTAAACGGACTTTTTTAAATTGTTTTTTTACTTTGAATTAGTACTTGTTAGAAAAGCTCAACCAACTTTAACAAAATAGCCAGACAGATTTTAAGACGACACTTAGTTCAAAATTCTGTTCGTGTTATTTGTTTTTACTTTTTTATTGATAGCAATTTACTAACATGAATCCATCTACATTATAATTGTAGCAATACCAATGTTTATTCAATACATACATGTAGGTACAGCAACGACTACGTGTTTTCATTTTACCGGAGTAGGTACTGTCGCTCCTGTCTCCATTACCAAATTCGTGGACAAAAATACGTTCAAACTGAATACATGTACTAGAATTTTTTTTTCATTATTACAAAAGCCTACTGTTTGTCCAAAGTCCTTTATACCCGGAACTTCGGAACTCTTCACGCGAAAAAATATCCACGTGCCCGTCCCAGCGACGTATCGCATTCCGAACGAAAGCACCCGAATATTCAAGTGGAAATGCATTTTACATACAGCCTGAAAAAAGGTATGCTCAAGTTGGCGCATTTGTTTTGTTTATATTACGTTTTGTGTGATTTTTGTTGGTACTGAAAAGAGGTTTCGACTTTTTATGTTATTACATCGTCATTATCATCTAGCGTTGAAAAAAAGCGGGTAATTTTCCCGTTTTTTTCAAATTCCGTCGTTTTTATACAAGTTTTTTTAGAAAGTTTCAAGAAAAATAAGAAAGTGATATTTTTCTTGTTTTTTATTAATAAAACGGAAAAAAATCATGTTTTTTATTAATAAAACGGAAAAATATGAAAGAAACGGAAAAGTATTGATGTTTTTTGGGGAAATATTTTTATTATGCTTTGGATTGAAGGTTAAAGTGTTTTTTTTTTCTTGGTTTGTTGTCATGCGCTCATTCCGGCTGGGCCCACAGATAGCTCATATCACACACTACTGTTATCACTGCAAGCATTTATAATAGTTAATTTTTGGATTTCAATGAATAATTCACAAATTTCAATTACGTTGCATCATTGTTTTAAAAATTCGTAATAAAATAGTTTTTTTCCAATCGTTTTTTTTAATATTCGAAACAAACGACGAAAATTTCAATAAAACTGTTTTTTTTCCTAAGATTTTTTTCGGATATATTTCAATGTAACAAACCAATAAAACGGTAAAAAACGAACAAACGTTTCTTTCACCGAAAAAAACAATTTGTTTCTTTCGGAATTTTTAACGCTATTATCATCATGTTTTGAAATAGTTTTGTAAACATTTGTCAAACTTAACTTCTGTAATAACTTCATCATCATCATAATATCAGCCGAACGACGCCCACTGCTGGGCATAGGCCTCTCCCAAGGATCTCCACAGCGATCGGTCCTGTGCTGTCCGCATCCAGCGGCTTCCCGCGACCTTGACCAGACCGTCGGTTCACCTTGTAGGGGGCCTGGCCACGGAACGCCGTCCGGTACGCGGTCGAGAACCTTTCCGCCCCAACGGCCATCGCTTCTCCGCGCTATGTGTTCCGCCCACTGCCACTTCAACGATGTTATAACTTAGTCTAACCGTACCTATCTGTTGAATATCACCTTCATGCTTTGTGTGTGAGAGAGCTGGCTGCAACCGCAATGATTAGGCTGTCACCTTTTAGAATATGTTGACATTAGCTGGTTGTTATTATTCATCTCTCGTATTGTAATTCTATGTTTTTATATTATATTATATTATAGCTTTTATTTAGAATACATTTTATTACAAAATTTGTTTTTATTTTAATCAGTGATGATTGATTCTGTGTGCTTTCGTGCCGAGGCCTCCCCCATTCTCCTCCATTCCACCTTGTCATACACTAGTCTGGTCCAGGTCTTGGTTATTCCAGCGATTTCTTCGATTTCGTCTGCCCACCTTTTATATTGCCTACCCCTGTTTCTTTTATAGCCTCTAGGGCATCATAGTGTTACAATTTTGCTCCATTTATCTCCTCCTCTTAAAGTGTGTCCAAATTCTATGTGTACGTTTCTATAAATATGTTACTGCCCACTCCGTTGTGTTACTTACTCTGCCATTCCCCCTAACAGTAACCAAGAACGCTGAAAAGTATCCGAAACGTGGCTACGTCGAGATAAACCAATATAATAAAAAACCCTAATAATCACACAAATAAATGTATCTTTCTTTCTTACTCTCTTAATAAACTCAAATTAAATCCGTATATCTTTTATTTCAATGTATAATGATCGCAAAATTGAAGAAACTGATATCATTTTTAAGCAATTAAATTACTGGTGTAAATCTTAGCTTATATTAAGTATCTATACTTATTATAATATTATAAAGCTGAAGAGTTTGTTTGTTTGTTTGTTTGTTTGAACGCGCTAATATCCGGAAGTACTGGTTCGATTTGAAAAATTCTTTTTGTGTTAGATAGTCCATTTATCAAGGAAGGCTTTAGGCTATATAACATCACGCTGCGACCAATAGGAGCGAAGCATCGGTGAAAAATGTTGCAAAAATAATCGCGTTCATAATAACAGAAATTGACGCGGACGAAGTCGCGGGCAACAGCTAGTTAAGTATAAATTCGATGTTTGGGAATGGATGTTTGTTATTCAATCAGGACAAAATGCCTGAACGGATCTAGATGAAATATTGCACGAAGAAAAGGTATAGACTTTATTGCACATAGGTTTTCTATCACGGAAAAATATTCGGATATTATGGGTTACTTTCAAGTCTATCTGGGTGTAGGTCTATCTGTCAAGACATTTTTTTCTCAGGAACGAATAAAGGTACAAAATTGAAATTAACACCAAATACTAAGGTACGCAATCTCTTGAAGTTGTTAAAAAACCAAACCTCTGATTCTATGCAAACAAAAGATAATTGTAGTCGTCTGAATCGTATTTCTCACAAATTCGTCAAATCAAAACCTATAAGATACTTCACCTAAAACCAGGAATATTGTAAAGAAGAAAATCTTGTAGTATAAGAAAAAAAATCGTTTTTTTTATATGTGTCTGTTTTGTTGGTGGGTGGTGCGAGTCAGACCCGCATTTGCTCGGATTTTTGTTTTACTTTCAGTCTAGATACCTTAACCTTTATACTTTAAAGTATCTTCTCAAAGGGACTTATTTGACTAACCAAGATTAATTTTATTTGCCATATATCCAAGTCGTTTTCGTTATAAATAGCAGGTTTATTTAGAGTGTTTATTTAGGAATATTGCCGAGCCCTTATGGTGTTTGCTATTTTTTCTGGTTCGCAAAATTTACATCTAGTAAATGTTTTATTTTCTTTGACCCAAGAGGTTGAGTAAATAACATTCCCGAGTAAACGATGACAAACATTTACACTAATATTACAAGAGGAAAGATTTGTATTTTTGTGTGTGTGTATGTTTGTGATGAATAAACTCAAAAACTACTGCGCCGATTTCAAAAATTCTTTCACCATTGGAAAACTACATTCACCCTGAGTGACATCAGCTATATTTATTGTTAAAACAATTAGGGATCTTTACTATAACGGGCCGACTCGTGCGAAGCCGGTACGGGCCGCTAATAAATTGCCCGGATCCAACAAGGTGTTTTAAAGCTGATAAGTTTATAATAAAACTTTTATACTCAACGCAAAAAGAGAGATGTTATGAATGTAAAAATCATTGTGTCGATTCTTTCTGGCTCTCAGGCAGGCGACTTCGGAAGCATAAGCCAAACTGTAATTGCCAACCAGTGCCGAAACAAGGCAAGACAGCATTCAAAATTTTCTTCTAGAGAAGCCGACGACAAAAATTTAACTTGTTAACTGTTCTAAATAAGGTGATATGAATGTCGAAATTTTTATTTGAAGAAACGTATTTTTTATTTCTTTGTTTTCTGATCGCAAATTAGTTTCTATTTTACATACAGGATGTTTTTTTTTTCATCTTCAAAATTTTTTATAGGCGTTCAGTATCGTAATCAGAGCCCATTACTGAAATAAAAAATGTAACTCAAGTTGTCACCCGAAAATATTTTCCGCAACATTATAGTTTTTAATTTTTACGGTCCAAATTCTGTTAAGGTACAAAGGGAAAATTAAAAACTTATGAATAGTATCGTAATGAATGAATGAGATGCGCATCGCGTAAAAAAAGTGTTACTAGGCGGCCGTATCAAAAAGTTTTGATTTTTGGCGGACAGTTTGTAATTGTTTTATCTTGACATTTTTGTACTTATATTAAAAGAAAAAAGACGTCATTTGTGTCTTGTCTCGTAGATTGCTATATTAAAATGTATAAGGTGGTTAAAATTTCATCTTGTATTTTATCGTCATGGTGTAATTATAGCAAGAAGGTCATTTTTGTTGTCGGACCTTTGTGTAAAAACGTCGTATTTTTATTCAAAGTTGAAATAACATGATTTGCGATGCAAATTAGTTGGCAATGGGAAGTTTCAAGGTGTTATGCGAGAAAAGTTCTATTTACAGGGCACGATAAACAAACTGAATAAGCTATCATTGAGTACACAATGTTATTATGTACTGACATACATTGTACATACAATTTATCAAACAACAGCATTTATCAAAATCGATCATGAATAATGACCACCACTCGGTGGTACATAGTGGGGGCCTACAACACTCTGTATTACTACGAGTATACAGAGTGTTGTAGGCCTAGACAGTAGACAGTAGACTATCTTGGTCCCACGCACAGTGATTACAATCTAAAATTTCTAAATTAATGAACTAAGTTTGTAACTTGTTAAGAAGGGGAGTGTTTTACTAATTTACAATTACTCGAAATCTTTAAAAAAAATACAGAAGAAAAAAGTTATTTAACATTAATGAAAGCTAGCGTAATCTCTTGCCGCATTTGTTCAGTGATGGGTTAAATTAAGAACATATTATTTTTTAAATTACGAAATCGTATTTTAGAGGTACGAACCGAAAAGATTAATGAAAACCACTGGCTTTCAGAGTAAAGACATGAAAAAAAAACATGCTTGAAAAATTCGCGCTGAGTCACAGGGTCTCGGTGGCTTAATGGTATAGCGCCCGCCCGGCATGCGAGGAGATGCGGTTTCGAGTCCCGCCTGAGACATAATTTTTCAAGTTTATATACTGATACATATGTATTTTTCAAGGAATAGCATTTTGAAAAAACAATAGGTATTTAGGGTTACCTTAAAGTCCGTTCGTCTGCTAGTCCCACTATCTCGGGAACGCCTGGAAGTATAAACAACTAAATAAACTAAAACACCACGTCAACCTAATATGAACAGACAACAGCACGTCAACCTACCACAAAACGTCAAATTTTCTCAATTGATATTGATTTCTACCTGTTGAACTTAAAGTTGAAAATCAATTCCATGACCTCTAACTTTTTGGGTAGGTTGACCTGCCGTTGTCTGTCCATTGTTCTGATCCCAAAGAGAGTAACTATTGAAAGCACTTGTATCACGGAAATCTAAAACAACGAAGGTAGCACAAACACTTAGACCCGAGAAAATGTAGAAAAACACTCTTTTCTACACTGACCCGAGCGGGAATCGAACCCAGGACCTTGAAGCAGGTGACAGGTGACACCTTGAAAACCGGTGAGTACGCCACTCCGCGACAAGGCGGGCGGGAGCATGATGTTAAAATTAAAACTATGTGTTCCTAAAAGCTATGAACACATTAAACACATTATCACTTTCTGGGGCTCCAACTATGCCTATTACGTATTTTATGTAAAAAAATCTACTAATAGTTTTTAAGTTTATTCCTTACAAACATCCCAAACGAATCTTTCCACAACAGTGAATTGATTGATTTTTAATTAAATACCAAAATCAGTTAAATCATTTTTATTTCTTCATATTTCTCAAGAGACGCTATTACACGTCCCAATATTTAATTAATCCTACCACTGCTTCGGGACAAACGATGGCTAGTGCCGAGAAGAAGCAGCTCAAAAAACTCGTCACTATTCTCAGCCTCTCTTTAAATAAACATGTTTACATAAGATATATGCCAGAGAGAGCTAGGACAATTTAAAGCCACACGTTGGACTTTTATTTATATAACCATTGATAGTCCCTTTTCATTAAAATAACTTTGAAATATGATTGAATTTATGTACAGGTAGTTCAGCAATTGACAGTGGTAATTTGTTGAAAATACGAATACAATTTCCCATGAACGAATTACCCACTTTTCGCCGTCTGAATCCTGGAACGGCAAGTTTATCTTTATTTCGGGTTTTGAAATTGTGTATCATGTAGGTAAGGCACTATATTTGACAAATAATTCAAGGTTCCACTTAATATAAAACATAGTTTTCCTTCTTAGGGTTGTATAGCAGAGATCGCTTCTTAGCGATAGGACCGCCTATTTTTTTTTTGTGATTCTAAATGTTTATTTTTTGTCATGTGTTTTATATGCAATAAAGTGTATTGTATTGTATTGTTCTTACGGACGTACACAATGTTTTCGAAAATGTATTGAGAAGCAACTGTAAGTACCTACCTATGTTGATCTCTTTGAAGTCACGGGGTCAAAGGCCGTAAATATTGATGTAGGTACCTACTCCTAAATTGTAGAAATAAAATATAAAGTTCACTTCCAGAGGGGTGGTGCTAAATTGAATGTAAACATTTTTTACTTATATTTTTCATTCAAGCAAATATTTTATGATCATTCACATTGCGTTGTTGTTTTAATAATTATGAAATTATTGTGCCTGCTGCTTTGGCGGAACATATAGTGACACTATTAATACCTTCTATTGTATCTATTAATTACTTATGACTCACAATAAATGTTTCTAATTCTGATACAATAATAGGGGTAAAAGGATGAAATTGCCGATTATTTTCCCACTTTTTATTTTGTTTATAGCTCTTAAGTATAGTTACATTATTGCGTAATTCTTTTTGTATTGTATCAAAAACTAAATAAAATAACTTTTGACTAAAAAAAATTCAATACTAGTGCCTATTACTTCAAAGGAAGTCGTTGAAAAGACCCCATACAATGTGTCAGCTGACCTTCTTGCTTCAATTAAGTATATTTGTATTATATACTTTGATTTTCAGAAATTTAAATACTATAATGCGTAGCTTTATAACCATCTAACTTTCACCTTTAATTGCATCGAAAACGGTGCAGACGTTTTTAAAAAAACTAAAAAATTGTTAGTATGGAAAAATGACTTTTCTCGATTTCGTCCATACAAAACGGCAATTTCATACTTTAACCCCTAATATAAAGCACAAAATAGATTTTGGAATAACTACAATTTAAGTCTACTATACTTTAGAAACAAATATAAATAACAATAGGGGAAAGTTATTATTATTTTTAATTTTTTATTTTATTTTTAAGCTTTGAAAATTTAAGACTCATAGCTATTAAAAAAACTGAAGCAGTATTTTAGTTAAGTAATGGTTTTGTATTCCTCCAATTGGTGGAGTGTATAGCGCCCAAGCCTCATCTTTGTTTGAGTTCGAGCCTTCAATAAGCACCATCGTTGCGCCTTTTTAAGAACTCTTAATTAATTTACAGTGACGCAATATTGTTTAAAGTATTCGCCGTTTTGAACGTTTTTTATTTTTTTTAAAGTAAGTAACACTTAAAAGTAAGTTTTAGCGAAAACTGGGGAGGTTCACAAACTAGCGCATGTAAGTTAAAGTTATGACCACGCATATTTTTTTTTGTTACTTTTTTGTAAGTTGATAACTCCAAATAGACTCTCCCCTATACGTAGAAAAAAGTATTTCAGGCATGCTTACATGTAGAGTTTACAAGGGTAACTAGACCGTAGCCCATAAATAGTATACACAGCTTGATTTTATGATGAACGAAGACAACAAAAGAAAACTTATGAGATGAAATATAGATAGATAGATATATAACACTTTATTGCTCACATTAAAATTAGTACAATCATTTGACTAAAACTAAAAACAATTTAACTTAATGTGGGCAAGGGCGGCCTTATCGCTGTAAACGATCTCTTCCAGGCAACCCTGTAGGACAGGAAAGATAAAATCAATAAATAAATAGCAGGTAACAAGAAAAATCAAGAATAAATACATAAAAGCAAGAGCAGTTTATAGCAAAGATACGAGTATAATTAATGGACATAAGCCAAGATTTTTATTTGATTATAATGAAGTATTAATGAAGTAAACAAAAGCAATACATATATACTTAAATACCCAAATGCAAACATAAATAAGGAGGTAAATATCCAATAATATTAAAAATTAGCTAATTTAACATGCGACCTTGTCCAGGAGATGGCTATGCAGCTTAGATTTAAAAATTGCAAGTGATTTTGACTCTCGAATGTCACGCGATAGATCATTCCACAAGTGCGTAGCCTTCACAGCGAAAGAACCTCTAAAATAACCAGACTTAGTGTGCGGCACATGGAGTATATTGCCATACCCAGAGCGAAGTGCACGGCCCAGATCGGTACTCCGAAAATGAAAACGCTCCTTTAGCTAGGGTGGAGAGCGAGGGTCAAATAAAACAGTAGTATAAATTATACATTAGAATTAGAACATTCTGATCCCGACGGACCCAAGCCTCTGTCGATACAAAAAGACATGGTCGAACTTGCGCAGTCCATACACGAATAAATATAAATATTAAACTAATTAAAAAAAAACGAAAATGAAACTTGAGATTGAATTGAAAGAATACATGACAACGAAAAGTTGGATTCCGTACAGGAAAGGTGTTAAGTAGTAAGTACGAGTATTAACAGCCTATAATCATCTGACTGCAGGGAAAAGGCCTCCATCATTGAATTCAAGTTACCACAGCAATAATGGTTGTACTGGCATAATCACCACGCTTGCCAAATGCGGGTTGGTGATCACAAATCCGAGTAACGTTCGAAAATTCGAAACTTTTTGTTGCCCGACCCGGGATTCGAACCTGGGACCCCGAGACCTTGGCCCGGTATTTAAACCACTAGACCAACGGGGCGGACAGGGGGATAGGTGTTTGCATTTGGGAAATGACGGTAAGTCAGTTCTTACGATAGTATATTGGATGGATTAGCGTGTTTGCATTGAGGGAAGTTGCTATTATAGATATCAAAATCAATTCAGCATTAACGATAGTACCAGAGAAATCAGTCATTAAAATGCAATCCTAAAATAACTCCGTTCCCTTGGGATGCCCCGTAACATCATTATTGTAACACGTGGACAGAGAACAATCGAATAGTGATTGTATTGTTCAACGATGTAACTGGTTTTAAAATTAATGAAATGCTTTTTTATACGTGCTCGGGAAGGTAAAACTAACTGGTACGACCCTTTTTTAAAACCTGCCAAGTAAGTACCTAAACCTTATTTTAATTATTTATTTTTAAAGAGGCAAAGGACACAAAAATATACAGCCTTCTCACAAGTTTTTGATACTTATGTGAAAAACGGATAATTTTTAAATAGCTAACGAAACAAATTGAATCAAGAGTCTTTAGGGTTGAATATTGATTGCAAGTATCAGGAAAAATAGGCATACACAATAACATTATGACTTAAAAAAACGTATTTATGAATTTCTCATATTTTGAGTTATTACCGATAACTGCTTAAAAAAAAAGGAACAAATGTTCATGTTATCCGTGACGATTTGACCACAAAGTTACTCGTAGCTATTATATTATCTGTGCTTTTAGCATCGCTTCAAATTCATAAAACTATGTGACATACTCGTTCATAGTCGATTTAGCCGCTTTGCGGTGCCGGGTGCCGAACTGCAATGCAAGCCACGTCAAACGCCATGAAACGCAGTACTGATTGCATCAAAAGCAGCTATATTTCATACCACAACAGTGTTGTCTAACGATCGATATCTTTTTTAAATAAAAACTAGACAACATCTCATACTTTTCTGATCCCAAAGTAACTACTATTCAAAATATTTTGTGGAAATCAAAGGTACCACAAACCGAGTAAATATAGTTTTTTTTTTCTACACATACTTTCCAGGAATCGAATCTGGGACCTCGAAGCAAGGAAAACCTTGTAAATAGGTGTCAACGTCACTCTACCATAGAGGCCATAATACTGTTGATATTTGGCATTGGAATACAGCCATTAAGCTGAGTACAATGAAACGCACTGACGTCTATCCTTTTGCTCTCTGGTGCTATAGAGCCAACGTCACCGTATATCGGGAATAAAACCCGGGACCGCAGAGCTGGTCATACCTTGAAATCCGGTGTCTAAGCCACTCTATCCAAGAGGTCATCTACCATTTAACATTAATACTTTAATACAGTTGAGTTATTTGATGTATTCGTTTGTATATGTATTCGTAATTTTAGAAATACGTAGTGAAGAGCAATTCCATAGATAGCAACCGAGTATCCATATCGATAGTTTGGATATTTTCGAATTTTCGATAGTCTATTCGAACTTATCGTGAGTTACTATAAATCCGCAAACTTCCCCACAGCACTCAAACTGAAGTAGTGGCAACAGCTTTATGTGTCACTACCGCAAAATTTTGGTCCTGGATATGATTTTACTTTGAGGTAGTCCTTTAAGTAGATTGACCATACTGACCACCATCAGGTTTTTAAAAAACTTAATTACTTATAGAATAAAATAGAATAGAATAGATAATCTTTATTGCCATAAATGTGGTAGGGACATTAGGGCTACAAATCACTTCGTGGGCTCTCACATTTAACCAACATATGGTATGCAAAATAAATAGAGATGCATGCATAATAATATAAATTTAAATCAATTGTAAGGTAATTATACTATTAATAAAAATTAAATATTTAACTTATTATAATTATTCAAATATAATTCACAATTTGCAATTCATATATTCATCAACACAATAAAAGCACTGCTCACTCAACAGCCTGTATAAACCTGATTTATATTGATTCACAGGCAGATCTTTTAGAGAATTTGGTAATTTATTATATAATTTAATAGACAAAGAGTAGCAACTCTTTTGGCATCATTTTGTTGAACAAAACGGTGCAAGTACTTGGTACTTGGTCTACCAGTACCTATATTATCTTTGTTTTATCAAGCAAGTACTTGATAAAATTGCCGATTATTTTCCCACTTTTTATTTTGTTTATAGCTCTTAAGTATAGTCGTATTATTGCGTAATTCTTTTTGTATTGTATCAAAAACTAAATGAAATAAATTTTAAATAAAAAAATGCAATGCTAGTGCCTATTATTTCAGAGGAAGTCGTTGAAAAGACCCCTTACAATGTGTCAGCTGACCTTCTTGCTTCAATCAAGTATATTTGTATTATATACTTTGATTTTCAGAAATTTAAATACTATAATGCGTAGCTTTATAACCATCTAACTTTCACCCTTAATTGCATCGAAAACGGTTCAGGCGTTTTTAAAAAAACTAAAAAATTTTTAGTATGGAAAAATGACTTTTTTCGATTTCGTCCATATGAAACGGCAATTTCATACTTTAACCCCTAATATTTTCGAATTTTCGATAGTCTATTCGAACTTATCGTGAGTTACTATTAATCCGCAAACTTCCCCACAGCACTCAAACTGAAGTAGTGGTAACAGCTTTATGTGTCACTACCGCAAAATTTTGGTCCTGGATATGATTTTACTTTGAGGTAGTCCTTTAAGTAGATTGACCATACTGACCACCATCAGGTATTTAAAAAACTTAATTACCTGATAAAACAAAGATAATATACTGGTAGAAATGATAACGTGTCTATGGGTTTATTGTTTATCTATATTTATTACTTGTGTCGAATATATGACCTGACTCCAACTGGTATTAGGTGAACTATTTATTGGACGCGAAGTGCGCCCACAAAGAACCGGGAGAAACTGGTCTTACCAGTCCCTGTTACATACATATATGCTTAGTAGTAGTATTATATTATCTGTGGCTTAGTGAAACAATAGTACATTGTATTAATGTTTCGCTACAGTTGGTCCAAAGGTATCCAAAGAGTTGGTTATCCAAAGAGCCGATAGTTCCGAGGTACCGGGTTCGGTCTACAGACGCGTCTGACTACTTAATGCCATACATGTTTATCATTTAAATGATCACTAATAGAATAGTTGCTGGCTTGGTTTATCTTTAAGTCTCGTATTGTGATTGTGTACGTCACTTTTCTTTGGAAGTAAATTTCAGTTTTCACGGATATGAATAATATTGTCGTTAATGTATTGAGACAAAACTGTAAGTAGGTATCTTGACCTCTATGAACAGCGAGTCGCGAGGTCTATGACTGTAACTAGTCCTTGTAGCTTGATTTTTCAGTACAAAAATAGACTCAATATCTGCCGCACATCTAACATTATACAAACAGTGAAAGTAGCTCAAATGTAAAAATCTTGACGTGCCATGGTTTGACTCCCGGGTCGGGCAACAAAAAGTTTCGAATTTTCGCACATTGCTCGGGATTGTGATCACCAACCCTCATTTGGCAAGCGTGGTGTTTTTATTTATTTTTATAAACAATGGGCTTGTTCTTGACTACATACTTAACTATACGGTTAAGAAGAAGCCTAAGATGGAGCGAGCTTACCCAGTGGAACTGGTTCTCCCACACACCAGCGGAACACAGAATAACTGTTTGACGCAAGACTCCGGCAGGAGGGTGGTAGCATCCAGGCTGCCTCTTACGAAGTCTACCACCGCAGCAGCGGGATCTGTTAGCCGTCATCATTGTTTAGAAAACCAAAGATGCCGTTGCCCAGGGTGGACTACTTGGAGGTAGATCCCACCACCCTATACCTGTACCTATCATTGCAATGTTAACATGAATTCAATGATGGAGGCCTTTGCTCTGCAGTAGGATGATTGTAGGCCGCTACTTTATTTTACTATGAAGAATAGCATTAATGGTGTAAGGTGTGTAAGTAAAGTATTTATAAGGCATTATAATAAGACTCATAGCAGTCTGTCGCTATATTCAGAGTATGTATTTATACGCTGAAGTTGTTCTACATGATTAATTAGCGTAATTAATGCGTTCAGAATTTACCTTGTGCAGTGTTCCGTTGCATCTAGGAACTTATTAATTTGTGCTTCTGAAGCTTAGTGAAGACGGAATTTCTCGCTAAGTATTGGATGTAGTGTGTAGTGCTAAGTTGTGAGTGTCTGTGAATGAGTTAGACTTGGGCGTTTTTGGTTGTGAACGCAAACGGATATACTCGTATATCCGATTTCAGATTTCAAAATCGATTTTAAAATCCGTTTTGAGAAATCCGATTTCAGATGTGCCTACAACAAACCGAAATGGGACTTCCGAAATTCGCGCCATCTTTTTTACTCCGCTTTGTCACGATTGGTTAGAAAGAGACAAAGCGAATTTCTTCACAATTTCGAGCATCAGTAAAATTGTCTCTTTCCTAACCAATCGCAACATAGCGGAGTAAAAAAGATAGTGCGAATTTCAAATCCGATTTACGTTTTGGATACGCACACACAGTACGTTTGGTGGTATTAGATCTCGCTAGCGTTTGGTTCGGTTAGATTTCTGAGATCGGATTTTCTTGTTGAGAAATCGATTCGAATGGATTTGTGTTTGAAATCGGATTTTGGATTCGTTTTAATATATCGGACGCATGCCTAGAATGAGTTGACTGTGCGTGGGAAATCTTTGACTGACTTTAGACATATTTCTAGTAGTTGATTGTATACGAGTTTTGTAGGTCTAGCCTGAATTAATCGCCATTAAAAATTGATTTATTATATATTTTTTGTAGATCTTTTCGTAGGTATAGTAACTGTATCTGATATTATATATTTAATGGTATGAGGAAGCGATACATTAGTGAATCGAATTATACTACAATTTAAAACTAATTTAAACATCCATTGATTCCTCTTTTCCGATTTAACTAAGGTACATTCCTAGTAAATAATTTAAGTAATACAAGTAAAAGAATGTAATACATGAAATTACCGTCGATCACACTTATGTGCTCACGGCACAAATAACACCACCTCTTCTCTTTCTACGGGTGTCATATGAGGCGACTAAAGGAGTACTGCCAGAAAAAGATAGGCCGCACGTCTTTTTTCCATCACTCTATTGGCCGAGCGTGGCGAATAGCACCCTTGAGCCCTCACCCGTACCCACTAAGCGTAGCACCTATGGCAGAAGCTTCCAATACAGGCCTTTGTCCAGCAGTGGTCTGGTACAAACTGGTGATGATGAGGTTTAAGTAATGAAAAGTGAATGTAAAATTTAACAAAAATTTACTTGAATTTTCCTTAAATTATTTTGAGGAAAGAATATTTTATTTAACAAAAATAAATTATAGAAAGTATTGAAATCACATTTCCAATGCAACTGTTCCATTTCATTGAAGTTTTCTTCGAAACGACTTTCTGGGGCATCAAAGAGTATAATGCTACCTAATCGGACCCAAGCTTCGCGGAGGACTTATTGAAAAAATATTGCAAAATTATACCATCGAGATCAGATCTTTTCTTATTCCTGTAACATTTTATGGGAGTCTAAAAGTATTTCAAACTTTTTTGGCATAAACATTTTTTATCGATAAACTAATTTAAAAAAATTGCGTTACGTAATGACAAAGATTTTCTTTGGTAATGAGTAATTTTAGGGATCACGAAATTGGATACAAAATTTAAACAATATTATTGGCTAATACAGGGATTTTATATGATACTAGCTTTTCACCGCGGCTCTCCCCGCGTAAACTACACTTTATATCGCGGGTGCGAAAACTTGTGCCCAACAAATAACCTATGTTACTTCTAATACTTCCAAGAATATGTGTACAAAGTTTTATGATGATCGGTTAAGTAATTTTCGCATGAAATCGTAACGAACTGACTTACATTAACTTTTTAATATTAGTAAGGATTATAGCAATTTGATTGCAATTACAATATCAGTATTATAACTTGAAAAATGTTGTCTCGTTGATAACGGACAAAGAACCGCGCCCGGTTTGCACGGGGATGTGGGTTCGATTCCCGCCTAAGACAATTTTTCAAGTTTAAATACAAATACATTCATATTCAAATATCATAATTTGTTTCAGCGATATCAGAGTTTTTTTATTTATGCACACAAGAATATGACTAATCTTCTCGTGTATTAATATATTTATGGTAGTATCATGAGTCTGATAAAATATTTCGTTTTGTTCTATTGAGGAGAATTCTAAATTTTAGTATTAAATTGGTAATATTAAATGTAATGGAAATCAAACGTAATAACGAACATGCCTGTGTGCCTATACGCAAACATTTATAGCTTAAAACAATAGGTAAGTAGTTATAAGTTATTTTTGAGAAATCGTTTCTTACTGACTAAGCCACACATTCATATAGCGTGATTTGATTTTGGGTCAAAAAAGAAATAGTCAACCAACTCAGTATAATGCTTAAAAAACTGCAAAATATTGTTTAAGGGGACAACTAGAGCTAAGTGCTGCCCCTAATTGATTTTATTTTATTACTCTTATGCAAAATCAATTCTCAAAAAACTAGAACAGTATCATTTTAGCAAACTACCTCTAGTATTTAATGAATCACAGTACCTAAACTTTTCACTTAGTTATCGCTAACGCCAAAAGCTGCCGCTTTTAGCAATAATGTACAATACGAAAGAATGCCAGAATGAAAAGCAGTTAACAGTGATTCAATAACTACTAAATTTGCTAAAATGATACTGTTCTAGTTTTTTGAGAATTGATTTTGTTTCGAAGTGATAAAATTAAACTAATTGGGGGCAGCACTTACCTACCTCTGTAGTCGCCTTAATATAAAACCGCAAATATTAGAGGGAAAAAAGAATAAAATTTAAAATGATTCTATTTTCAAAAACGACTCAATGGTGGTTTGTTGCACCACATCCTAAAAACTTTTTTCTGTTAGTTTCTAACATCTAAAATCTATATGGCCAGCAACAAGCAAAATAAAAAATACCGTTCCGTTATAACTTGCGTTCTGTGATAATAGCGTAAAATTGACCTGGGACCCGTTAGTCGTTAGGTGCAAACGAATTAAACGGGCGTTAATTGGCGATTGTCGTCAACAGTAACTAACGTTCGACAACTAGTGATGCGGTCACATCACTATTGGTTTTACATTAGCTACAATAAACCACAATTGAGGTACCTATATGCAATTTGATAAAAACGGCCCAATTAATATCAACGTCTATAAATAAATATAAACGTAACCATAACTAATTAATATACTGAGGCGTTACTTGCGGAAAACCATAACTAAGTCTTCGTTAAGGTAAAACTTAGTAAGCAAGAAATACCTACATGCAAGAAAGCCTACCGTCAAAAATACTTCTAGTATATTATATAATGTTGGTCTAGAACGCCCCGTTGGTCTAGTGGACTAAATACCGGGCCAAGATCGGGGTCCCAGGTTCGAATCCCGGACAGCAAAAAAGATTCGAATTTTCGGACGTTGCTCGGGTTTGTGATAACCAACCCGCATTTGGCAAGCGTGGTGATTATGCCAGTACACCCATCATTGCTGTGGTAACTTGAATTCAATGATGGAGGCCTTTGCCCTGCAGTGGGATGATTATAGGCTGTTACTTACTACTACTATATAATGTCATAGGGAAACTTTCCCTATGATAATGTTTAGGAATCCAAATATTTCTAAAGGAAAATATTATTATAATAGCCTACAGCATGTTATATAAATGGCATCCCAAGCCGAAACGAGCCCGGATAAACATATGCATAAAAATAATTACTATGGCAAAGTCAAATAGGTATTAAATATTGGCTGTCTGAATTATCTTTTCTTAAATAATATCTTCCTACAGGTCCGTGAGTTATAAAGTTTTTGAATAATACAGGCAATTTTTTTTGCCAGTATGAATAAGTTATCGTATACGGTGTTATTATTAGAGTCAAACTGAAATCGCCGGCCGACCTTTACGTACCCCGTCATATAGATGATCACATCCAGATCTTAATTCTCCAAACCACAAACACACAAAGCTGCGACATGGTGCGTCATCACCAAATGCAAATTATGTCTCTGTCTGTTGTTGACTGTATCCACGACGAACGAAACGAATCACAAAAAGTCATTAAATAAAAGGTTCACGAGTTAAATTCATTTCGAAAGCGACACAAAATTTCCGGAAGAATGTCACGATGAAAAACAAATGACAGTCTCGCAAAATGAAACAGTCATGACATGACGTACATGTTCCCTGTTTAAATCTAAGCACGTTCCCAAAGAGTTCCATTTTCGAATTTCATAATTAATTTTTAATGTAGGTGGCCTCCTAGATCAAGGAACAGATCCAGAAATTTTCATTAAGTAAATCCTACTTACCTACGTATAGGGGTTAAAGTATGAAATTGCCGTTTTGTATGGAAATCGAGAAAAGTCATTTTTCCATACTAACAATTTTTTAGTTTTTTTAAAAACGCCTGAACCGTTTTCGATGCAATTAAAGGTGAAAGTTAGATGGTTATAAAGCTACGCATTATAGTATTTACATTTCTGAAAATCAAAGTATATAATACAAATATACTTAATTGAAGCAAGAAGGTCAGCTGACACATTGTAAGGGGTCTTTTCAACGACTTCCTTTGAAGTAATAGGCACTAGTATTGCATTTTTTTTAGTCAAAAGTTACTTTATTTAGTTTTTGATACAATACAAAAAGAATTACGCAATAATACGACTATACTTAAGAGCTATAATAAAAATAAAAAGTGGGAAAATAATCGGCAATGTGATACTTTAACCCCTATTATTTACATGGAATGAAAACTTTTTTCTAATAATTGTGATTCCGGCTTGTACTCGTAATACTTCTGACTAAAAGCCGCTATACTAAGATTTTTTGTAAAAACAACAGCCCAAGTACGCCCTCATTCTACGTAACGCCTACATTTCAGTTTTTACAACCATCACTCATTAAATAAATCTACCTACCTCGAAAACCCACACTTTCCACACATTTTAAAAATGAGACTGTCTAAATGCAAATATTGGGTTAGGAAAAAGAGTCGGATGAATGGGTGGACATTAGTTTTAAGCCCCAGTATAAAACATAGCCCGGTCCCTCGAGATGAGAGTGGTGAGCATAGTTCAAAATCCTCGTTTTTCATTCACACTTTTAGGCGTTGTGCTCACTAACAGAATTGCACGGCAGATATTTTAAGAATGATGACCGATTTTAATGAAATTTACAAAGGTAGATTAGACCTTGAAAAATAACATAGGCTATTTTGAATCCTAATGTTGGGCACATATTTCCGTACGTGCGATATAGGTAAAGTTCACGCGGGCAGAGTAGTGGGATAAAAGTTAGTACTGTGTATCACTGTATCAATTGATAGCCCGTTAATATCAAGATAATTCATGATTTTTTGAATTTAGTTAAACCAAAGACGACGACCTCCGTGGCGGAGTGGCGTGCACACCGATTTTCAAGGTCCCGGGTTCGATTCCCGAACGGTGAAGAAAAAAGTGCGTTTTCTACATTTTCACGGGTTTGTGGTACCCTCGTTGTTCCTAATTTTCACAATACGAGTGCTTTCAATAGATACTCACTTTGGGGTCAGAACAATGTATGTGATGTCCACATTTATTTCCATACATTTCCATACACAACAGCTGTTAAGCTGACAGACAAGTGTGATACTTGAGAAAAATATTTTTACCGTTTTTTTTTTATGTTAAATGGTAACAATGTTTTAAAGGCTAACAAAACGGTAAAAAGTAGCTTTATTCTAGCCCAGGGATGGGGAAATAGATTTAAAGATGGGGCCATATAAAATAATTACAACATTTCTGCGGGCCAAGGAGCATTTATTTATTCTAAACAAGTAACAAAAAGAATCATTTGAGTACATACGAGTATAATGCATTTATTGTTTTACGGCCGGTTCCAATAATCTAGCTATCATCTTCTGTCTCTGATTTTGCCGTCCAGAGAAACAAAGACAGAAGTTGTTTTCTATCTCCGATATGCCAAAACTGAAGATAGATAGGTAAGGATAGGTTATTGGGACCGGCCGTTAATGTGTTAGGTCGATGCGAAAGAATTAATTTTGACTGTTCATTAATTAAAGCGTCAAAATTAGGTTCTAAGCTACTTGAAGTAACTCGTAAAACACACTCGAGATGATGGTCAGACATCCTGTTCCTTAATTTGTTTTTGCGAACATTCATTGTAGTAAATACCTACTTGTTCATAGATACAATATGAAGACCCAAACATAGAAATTATTCTCTGAGCATGTTTTATTAAATTGGGAAACTTAGATCGAATAGTTTTTAGCGCGAATATTTGAATATTGTGTGTCGTGGGCCGATTGTATTTAAGTAGGAGTTTTGATTGCGGGCCGGATTAAATCTTGTCGCGGGCCGGATTTGGCCCGCGGGCCGCCGTTTACCCATCCCTGTCTAGCCTATTGCCACAACTTTCACAGGGCATCCTACGTATCAATGCTGACCATCGTAGTGCCAACCCGTCTGCCAAGTCTAATCGTTAGATTATAGCAAAGTCCTCCTGTAAAGGCCTGTATCCAGAAATGGACTGAAGTAGGCTGATTATGATGGAGTCTGTGGTATTAGTCATCTGTCAACTTAAAAAAAAATATACAGGATGAAATTTTAACCACTTTCCAAAATTTTTATATGCGTTCAGTATCATATTTAGAGTCTAATTATGGATTTAGAAAATTATTTTGCTAATGATTTCCGCTTGTTAATATACCGGCCTAGATACCCTCACCACACTACCCGCACTAACACTGATTTGAGGAAGCACCTGCACCACACTAACACTGATTGAGCAAGCACTATTTCATGAAGGAAAACCGCCAAGATTCAGTCTGTTTCCCTTCCTAGGAACGCTAAGTTGTTATCATTAGACGTAGAAAGTTTATTTACCAACGTACCATATAAAGAAAGTATAGACATCTTAAAAACACATTTACAAAAACAACGATTACACCCGGGGGAGATTGACGATCTTATTTTATTAACTTCAATTTGTATGAAGCAGAATTACTTCCGGTTCAACAATCAATATTTTAGACAAAAAGATGGCCTAGCAATGAGTTCCCCTTTGAGCCCATTGATGGGAGATATTTTTATGGATAATTTCGAAAATAAATACCTAGTACACGATATAAATATTCTCTATTACTATAGATACGTAGATGATATATTGATTTGTTGGACCGGAACCATTCGTCAGTTAGATATTTTCCTAAATAAAATAAACAACACACACCCAAAAATTAAATTTAAGCTAGAATTAGAACAAAACAATTCAATAAATTTCCTAGATTTAACTATTTCAAAAGCAGAGGGTACACATAACTTCAACATATATCGTAAACCGACACAGACGAACACTGTCATTCATGCGTCCTCCTGTCATCCGTGGCAACATAAAATGGCCGCGTTTAACTCATACATCCATCGACTTTTTTCAGTACCACTTAGCAAAACAAATTATACAAAAGAACTAAATACATTATATCATATCGCCATATCGAACGGATACAGGAGATGCATTATTGACAATTTAATAAAAAACAAAATCCACAAAATCATTACCAATTTATTATACTCTGTTCCCAACAAAAAAGAAAATAGGTATAGTTCTAGTATGGTTTACTTAGATCAGTTATCAGAACGTATTTCTAAAACACTAAAAAATCACGACATATACGCGGCCTTGAACACAAATAATTCATTAAGAAAACTCTGTAACGGTAAAGATAGGTTAGATAAACTTCAGAAATCTGGTGTTTATAAGATAGATTGTAGGGAGTGTAACTCGTCTTATATAGGACAGACCGGCCGTAGTTTCAACACACGTTATAAAGAACACATATCCGCCTATCGAAATAATCACCCAGAAAAGTCTCATTTTGCAAAACATCTTATAGATTCGGGACATAGTATCCCAGACGATCATATTTTTTCAATTTTACACACATGTAAAAAAAGTTTAAAACTGTCAGTGTTAGAACAATTAGAAATAGTAAAACATAAAAAAGACAACACGCTTACATTGTTGAATGAACAGGTCAGTTTCGTCACTTCCCCACTACTCAATATTTTTTCAAATTCAAATCACAATTAAAATTTTAAATTCAAATCACAATAATTATAATTTAAATTCAAATTTAATTAAATTTAAAATCATAATTATCATTTAAATTAAAACTCAAACCACTTTCAATCAAATTAAACCAATTTCAATAACAACGCATATTGAACGTCACAACCTGTTGTTGTAGTGGGGAGTTTCTATAAAAGGCCTGTTCGCCAGTTTTCACAGCTTAGTCGTCGGAGCGCAGCGAAGGCGACAACATCTCCTGAGGATGCCACGTGAAGTGGCGAAACGCGTCGAGGTTTTTATTATATTGGTGTTGGGTACTAATAATTGCATTAACTGTACTGCATGCATTTTTGAGGGAGGGCGGGCGGTTTTCCTTCATGAAATAGTGCTTGCTCAATCAGTGTTAGTGTGGTGCAGGTGCTTCCTCAAATCAGTGTTAGTGCGGGTAGTGTGGTGAAGGTATCTAGGCCGGTATATTAACAAGCGGAAATCATTAGCAAAATAATTTTCTAAATCCATAATTAGTTATGGATTTCCGCAAAGTAACGCCTGAGTCTATTAATTTTATATTTAGAGTCTATTTATGAAGTAAAAAATGTAAATTAAGTTGTCACCCGAAAGTATTTTTCGCGATATAGTTTTCAAATTTTACGGTCCCAGACCTGTTAAGGTATAAAGGGAAACACAAAAACTTATAAATAGTATTGTAATGAATAAATGAGATGCACATCGCGTAAAAAATGTGCTACTAGAATGCATTATCAATTTTTTTTAATTTTTGGCGGACATTTTCAAAGTGCTTTATCTTCACATTTTTGTACTAGGCTATACCAAAAGAAAAAATACGTCATTCGTTTTTTGCCTCGTAGATTGCTATATAAAAATTTGGAAAGTGGTTAAAATTTCACCCTGTATGTACAGTCAGCTGCAAAAGTATGTATTACATACAATTTTAACTACGGTTGACTCTTAACACAACGGCGTAAGGTTGGTACCACGAAAAAGTGTTTAAATACTTTTTCAGCTGATTGTACAAAATCACATACATTGCTCTGATCCCAAATTATGTAAATATTTAAAGAACTTGTTTTTGTGGAAATCAAAATCAAACGAAAGTATGTACCACAAACACCCAGACCCGAGAAAATATAGAAAATACTTTTTACTACATTGGCCCGTCTGGAATCGAACCCGGGACCTCGGAGCAACCGACATCTTGTATACCGGTGCGTGCGCCATTCCGACACTGAGGTCGTAATTTTTATTGTTTCAACTTGTTTCAATCCTCGTTGTGAACCAAGTTCACGAGAGGATCGACATGTTCTGGGATAACCTGGGATAATCTCGCAAAATTTATTTTATATGCTTATTATTTAAATTAATCGTGCTTTTTAAATTTTGTATTGTTGTTCTGCCCCCTCTATCGCATTGGATACTAGGATGATATAAAATAAATAAATAAATAAACTTCCACAGGGCATCCTACGTGTCAGTGCTGACCATCGTGGCGTTCTCCCTGGAGAGGTACCTGGCGATCTGCCACCCCCTGCACCTGTACGCCATGGCGGGGCTCCGGAGGGCTCTGAGGATTGTCGCGGCGCTGTGGGTGTTCTCCCTGGTGGCGGCTACCCCCTTCGCCCTCTACACTACCGTGAGCTACCACGAGTACCCGCCTGGTAAGTGTTTGTAGCTCTGTATAAGTTCTTTACATGATATTATTTCCATTTTATTATCATTACTAGCTGTTGTCCGCGAGTTCGTCCGCGTCAATATCTGTTATTATGATCGCGATTATTTTTGCAACATTTTTCACTGATACTTCGCTCCTATTGGTCGCAGCGTGATGTTATATAGCCTAAAGCCTTTCACGATAAATGGGACTATCCAACACAAAAATATTTTTTAAATTTGTACCTTTCTGAGATTAGCGCGTTCAAACAAACAAACACTTCACCTTTATACTTTATACTTATAATATCAGTATATAAACTTGAAAAATTATGTCTTAGGCGGGACTCAAACCCGCATCTCCTCGCATGCTGGGCGCGGCGCTTTACCATTTAGCCCCGCTCGGCATAAGAGGAGATGCAGGTTCGAGTTCTGCCTGGGACATAATTTTTCAAGTTTATATACTGATATTATAAGTGCAATTAAGTTGCTAAAATATCAAATAAAGTTCAATACAATTTCTCCAACAACGCCATGTTTGATGACAATTACAATTACCTACAAATTACTAAGTTGCGCTGTGTCGCAGTGTCTCGGTGGCTTAATGGTATAGCGCCCGCCCGGCTTGCGAGGAGATGCGGGTTCGAGTCCGGCCTGAGACATAATTTTTCAACTTTATATACTGAAATTGTATTGAAATCAGTAATGAAAAACATTTTATTGATTCATTTGAGACGTTAACTTTCCAATGTTTTGATACATTTTTTCCTATCCCCGACGATTACATTGCAAATACACAAAAATAATAGAAATCGGTCCAGCCTTTCTAGAGATTATTAACTGATTAAAATTGTTATAAATATTTGCACGTCTGCATGCAGGCTGAATACACAGGAATGAGTAATAGCTTTAAGATCTGCATTGTAAAACTTGCATGTAACCTGTGTTCTAGCAAATAAATGATTGAATTTGAATTTGAGTTATAAGCGGTGTAACTAACACGACTTTCTTTTATATATTTGTAAAAATATTCTATTTCAATCAATCAATCAATCAATCAAATATTTTATTTGCATAAATACATATTACAAAGATGTTACAAAATATTTTCTTAGTCATTGTATTTAACCTGCTGGCAGGCGTGCAAATGTTCGTCATTGGAAGCTATTAAATAACAAATTTTTATGTCAAATGGAATAAAAGTTGCACAATTTCTAATCATTGAATACCTATTCTAAATTAAATGTCAAATTAAGTAAAAAATAAATGTCAAATAAATTAAAACGGCCTAAAACAAAGCACAAATTGTAAACATTAGTCATAAACAATAAACAATATAAAGTCAACTATCCCTCAAAGTCCATGTACTCATTCAAACTATAAAAAAATTTTTCACTTAGCCATTTCGTTAAATTTCTTTTAAAAATATTTCCATTCAGGGTTTTTAAGTTTTCAGGTAGCTTGTTATAAATTTTTATGCACATATTAAATACATTTCTTTTATAAATATCTTTGCGACTGGATGGTTGATATAAGTTAAACGCATAATGAGCTCTAACGGGTCTCCTAGAAATATCAGCAAAAAATTTAAAATACTCAGGATGCTGTTTTACGAAGCAACACGCTTCTTTTATATATAAGCATGGTAGAGGGAGTATATTAAGTTTCTTAAATAGGGGTACACAACTGTCTAAATACCATGCATTGCAAATGACACGTATGCACTTTTTCTGCAATTTGAATGCTTTATTTACTTCCACACAATTTCCCCATAAAATAAGACCATAGCTAAGTATAGACGAAACGTAGCCAAAGTAGGCTGATAGAGCTGCTTCTAAGGAAACAGTTTGTCTCAATCTCTTTAATTCATGTTGGGGGTACGGTACGATATACACAAAACAAAGTCAATGCTTCTATAGATAACATCTTTTGCTTATCCCAAAATGGACACCCACAATGCACGAATGTAAATAATTAATCCTTAAACGCGTCAGAGATAAACACACGTCTTGTTTTATGAATTCTTAATATGCTACATGCCCCGATGTGTACACTTGATCGAAAATATTGTGTACAAAGACAATACCTACAGTAAGAATGTTTGTTTTTCTAAATCAAAAGGTCCATGATTTTACTTCCATTTACTTCCATTCCATTTACATACATACATACAAACATACAAACACTCACGCCTTTTTCCCGGAGGGGTAGGCAGAGACCACATCTTTCCATTTGCTACGATCCTTACAGACTACATTCGCTTCATCCACATTCATTAATCTTTTCATATTCGCTCGCCGGTTTAGGGTACTCTTGACCTGACCTTTCTTTAGAACTTCCACGATTTGATCAAGATAAGTTCGTCGAGGCCTTCCCCTTCCAACATTTCCATTCATACTCGCCATATATATCTTTTTAGTCAACCTGCTTTCATTCATCCTCTCAATTCCATTTACACTTTTTTAATTAACATATTTAAAAAGTAGCTGCTACGGATTATCTGTCGCACAATATTTAGGATATTGTGCGACAGATCTGGCAACTTTGTTGTTAGGCCTTTTTATTTAACCCTTTTACTTTGTCAGTGACAAGTTGCACCTAGCAACATGTTTTTATTATGTTTGTGCTTTGCTTTTTCTCCGTTGTTTGGTTTATAATACTCGTATTGTAAATTTTTACATAATTTCTTTTAACTTTACAACGTGGTCTTTTTTGCTACGTCCACAGTTATGATTATCCTTGCTAATATATATACAGGGTGTAAAAAAACTAAACGCAGATCCTGAAGCTACGCAATCTGTAAAGCAAACCAAGTCATGTTACTAAATATTATAGCTGGGAAATGATTTTTATTTTTGGGACTAAAAAATATTAAAATACATAGCGCGCAATGTATAGCAGCCGGAGCGTGGACCGCTGCGCTGGAGAAGGCTGCTAAGCACAGAACATAAAAAACTATTTTTATGTTTATTATGTTCTGCGCTGCTAAGTTTAAAATTCGTCCACGCTGAGCCGTACATTGTGTATTGTAATTAAAAAAGCCTTCATCATCATCATCATCAACCTATCACAGTCCACTGCTGGACATAGGCATCTCCAATTGCACGCCACTTAGGTCGATCCTCGGCTTCTCGCATCCAGCTCCTGCCAGCCACCTTGCGCAAATCATCACTCCACCTAGCCTGAGGGCGTCCTACACTACGTTTGCCGAGACGCGGTCTCCACTCAAGAACTCGTTTACCCCAGCGGTTGTCTTGCTTGCTAATCCGGTGGGCTATGTCGGTAACTTTAGTTCTCTGCCGGATCACCTCATTTCTGATTTTATCCCTAAGAGAAACTCCGAGCATAGCTCTTTCCATAGCCCGTTGAGCGACTTTGAACTTGTGGACTAGCCGTACCGTCAGTGTCCACGTTTCGGCACCGTATGTCATGACGGGTAGGACGCACTGATTGAAGACTTTCGTCTTGAGGCATTGTGGGATCGACGATGAGAAGACTCGACGTAGTTTCCCAAATGCTGCCCAACCCAACTGAATTCTTCTGTTCACCTCATCCTCAAAGTTGTTTCTACCTAACTGCAATGTCTGCCCGAGGTACACGTATTTCTGAACAACTTCGAGGACGGCGCCGTGCATCGCAATCGGTTGCGGTAGTACATGTTCATTGAACATAACCTTGGTTTTATCCAGGTTCATCCGCAAGCCGATGCGCACAGAAGAGTCAGCCAGGTCATTCAGCATCTGTTGTAGGTCCTGCAGCGTTTCTGCCATAATGACGATGTCGTCTGCAAATCGCAAGTGAGAGATGTATTCGCCATTGATGTTGATGCCTCGTCCTTTCCAGTGCAGCGTCTTGAACATATCCTCCATTGCATTTGTGAACAATTTCGGGGAAATGACGTCCCCTTGTCTCACTCCTCGATGCAACGGTATAGGTTTTGTTTGCTGATTCTGTACTTGGAAGGACATGGTGGCGGCTTCGTAGAGACATCTCATCACTTGCACGTACCGCCAATCTACTTGGCAACGCTGCAGGGACTCCAGAACGGACCAGATCTCTATCGAGTCGAAGGCTTTCTCATAGTCCACGAATGCTAGACACAAGGGCTAATTGTACTCTTCGGTCTTCTGTATAATCTGCCGCACTGTGTGGATGTGGTCTATGGTGCCGTATCCGCTCCGAAATCCAGCCTGTTCCGGTGGTTGGAATTCGTCAAGTCTTCGCGCAAGGCGGTTCATGACGACTCTTGAAAACAGCTTATAGACGTGGCTTAGAAGGGAAATGGGTCGATAGTTCTTCAGCAGGGTCTTATCTCCTTTTTTGAAAAACAGGACGACAACGCTCCTACTCCACGCCTCCGGAGTTCTCCCTTCAAACAGGACAGCGTTAAAAACCTTTTGAAGTTCCCTCAGTACGGGTTTACCTCCAGCCTTTAGCAATTCTGTTGTAACGCCATCCTCTCCAGGGGCTTTTCCATTTTTCAGCTGTTTAAGAGCCATCCTGATTTCGTCAATGCTGAGTTCTGGCAGGTCTTGAGTGTAGTGGCGTGTTATCGTGGCTGTAGGGTCCTCATTTTCGGGATCAGGTCGAGATGTATGCGAAGCGTATAACCGGCCATAGAAGCGTTCTACTTCGGAAAGGACTGCTGGCTTCGAAGCAACGACTTCTCCACTTGCTGTGGTCAGTTTCGTCAGGTGGCTTCTTCCAAGAGATTGTACGAACACTTTCGAACCCCGATTTTGCTCGATCGCTCTTTCAATCGCAAGAGTATTGGAGCAACGGAGGTCGTGTCGTACGAGCTTACTGATCTCTCGGTTTAGAGCGCGCTTTCCTGACGAAGTACGAGTTATTACGTGTGGTTCACGCAAACAAAGCCAAGAAAGACCTAACGCTTTTGAACAATCCATTAATAGCAAAGATTATACTAAGACTTCCCATTGACTGTACCTCCCTAAGGAAATACAAATAATGTGAGTGTATTTATTCTTGCTCTCTCAGAGGTGACGCCCTCAGCCCTCTTAACTTTAAATCCTCCTGTAAATTGCTCTCTGCATATTCATGTCGCTCCCACGTAATTGTTTAGTTTATTAATTTATACAACTCTAATTATGTGTTAAGCCGAGCACGTATCTAAGCTTTTGATTTGGGATCCCATCTCAGTGTCGGAATTCATTAAAACTATAACATTGTTAATTACTGGATAACTATCAGGGTAACCTTATAGTGTTGTAAATATATACTATTATGTAAAGTGACACAGACATAAAGTCAACGAAAATCATTCAATCGAGGACAGATAGGTGTCATTTATAGTATCGGACGTGTGTCTAAATAGTTGATTAATCTAAATATATAAAAACTAGCTGATGCCCGCGGCTTCGCACGCGTGGATTTTGATCTGTTACAAAGTTTTCGTCACGACTCACCCCCCTCTCCTCCACTCTTTTCCTCCACTTCCTTTGCCTACGGTGCCGACGGTGCCCATCTCAGGCGAGGTGGTGGTGGGCACTTAGTGGGAGCCGATACGTCGTTGCAGACTTACCGGGTCCGTTGATACAATAGTTGGATGAAAGGGGCCGATTTAAATTATTTAGGGATCCGGTGTTAGTTCTCCTAGCGAACCGTGGTCCAAGCGAGCTCGCACCACATCTGTTTGCATTTACATGAAATCTGAAGTACAATATTATTTGAAACTTTTAAAACTGTCAACGCTGTAGTACAACAAACCATTCAAAGCAGCTTGCAAGGCTTCATTCGAATATGATCAACACTGGCGGCGAGCCCTGGAAGAAGTGGCCCTGTGTAAAAAACCACATTCTTAATTTCCAACCAAGTAGGTTACCATTTTTCTCGATCCATAAGCGTTAAAAAGACGATTTTACAAAGACAATTTGCTTGCATACTACGTTTGGATAGAAGACCGGTGTAGCACCAGCATCGGTGTAGAGCTCTGAAAAAGCCAGTCCTATGTCATTCTCCCTTCATGATCGATAAACGAAGTTTCAAGTACCTCAATATGATGTTAAACACAAATAATTAACCACAAAATTTTCAACCGTTTTTCACCCCCTCAAATATTTAATTATAAAAAAATCCTTCTAAACAACATAACAAAATTTATACCAAAAAGCTGACGTAGTTTCACAAAACTTTCATGTGGGATGTGGGTTCGAGGCATGAATGGTAGAGGATGATCAGTAGGATAAAAAGTGTTCAGAAACTTGACAGGATAGAGAACTGATTCGACTGTACTGACCACTGTGTCTATAAATTTTTATATTTCTTCAGCTTCAAATGCAAATGCAAAACATTATTAATTACTGCTGCTTGGTCATTAGTGGGTGCGTGGTGGTAGCTTTTCCTAAGTTAAACAACACGGAATTATGAAGTGAGGTGATTTTGTTTTCAACGTTTTATTTTCATGTTTTAAAAGTGTATTTTTTTAAATATGGAGGATATTAAACAAAAAAGATAATTTGGATGCGTTAGAAAGGCAGCTTCACTAAACAAACTTTGCCAGGCCCCCAAAAGCGGTGCGTCCTAGAAAAAATAAATCGTTACTAAATGGAAGTTTATCAAATTATCTTCTAAATGGAAGCTTGTCAAATGGTCTACCAGTCTATGATTTAATCCACCAGTCAGCTGCTTAGTGTTGTTGCAACACACCTGTTACCTTTTCCTGCCTGAGATACGGGTCTATTCCTGTTTAGGAATTATTTTTGTACTGCTTAATATAGTTGATAATGTCATAAGGTACAACAGTGTAATTCTATACACTTTTTTCGATTTCCCAACATTTATCTTTACCGTATAAACAAAAATCGGCCAAGTGCAAGTCGGACTCGCGCACGAAGGGTTCCGTAGGACTACGAAAACAACAGTAGGGACCTACATTAATTTAGTTAATGTAGTCCTACCTGTTACCATTTATTGATATCATGCAAAAATAAGCAAAAAATTGATTTTTTTTGTGTGGGAACCTCCCTTAAACTATAATTTAATTATTTTTTATTAAAGTTAGAAATATAACTGAGTGTTTTGTGAATATTTCAAGTGCCTACCTGTTGCCATTATTAATATCGAACAAAAAAGGACAAAAAAATCGCGTTTGTTGTATTCCCATACAAAACGATTTTTTGTCCCGTCAATATTTGTTTTATTTGTTTTTAGTATTTGTTGTTATTGCGGTAGCAAAAATACATAATTTGTGAAAGTTTCAACTGTCTAGCTATCGCGGCTCTTGAGATACAGCCTGGTGACAGGCAGACGGACAGACGGACAGAGAGCGAAGTCTTAGTAATAGGGTTCCGTTTTTACCCTTTGGGTACGGAACCCTAAAAATGATTAAGTTCTAAATAATACCATTCTTATAGTAAGTACCGATATTTATTTTCTGAATATGTACCAATATACATATAGATAAGACATCCAATGAGAATTTTCAAGTTTTGTCTTTTCGTTACATAGCCTCCTTATTTCTTCGTCAACTTTGTCCTTCAGGGCATATGGAATACGTCGCGGCTAGATGAAAATTGGTGTCACATTTTCTTGAAGCACTAATTTAAGCTTTGTAGTTTGATATTCAAACAAGAGTTCCGTCAAACACCATTGTTAAATCTTCTAGTACTCTGTCCAATTTTGAGTTGTTGATAATTTACTAACTGAATTTTATCCAACTCCTCAAATTCAAACTTACAAGGATCCCGTGGAGCACAAAAATATAATATAATACGTTTTCTGATGTAATTCTGGGCTCAAAGATGTATGATTGACGTGTATTTCCTTGTATCGATATCATCACATCTGTTCAGTTCTAAGTATGTTTTTGAATGTTTCGTCCTTGTCTTATGGTACTGTGTTTAATTTAGATGTTCTAAGATTTGTTTGTGACCGACCTTTGCTCCTCAGTACCTTCTGCATACATGGAATTGTTTCGTGCTATCGAATTCAAACTCTGCAGTTATAGTTTAAGCTGTGTTGTAATACCCTGAAGGTTATTTTTTCTTCAATCTCAGTTTCCAACTGTGGGTCATCAGTAATATTATTTGTAGTCGTATCTCTTCCAAATTATTCTTGTTGATTTGTCACTTCACCAGCTGATCACTCACTTGTATCTGGCTGCCGAATTTTGTAATGCAGCCTTTAATTAAAGTTCTACACGTTTTAATTCAGTTAATTCATCCATTTCGGCGTCAATCATTAAATTCTAAAATAATACCATTCCGTTTGTAAGAAATTACCTATTTATTTTCTGATTGACACATTGAATGTCATAACAAACTAAGTAAAGTCAGAGAGTACAAATATGTAAAGAGTATGGATATGACGCGGAACCGAACAAACTTTGCCCCCATTTTTTATCCCCTTAAAGATTAAATTTTCAAAAATCCTGAAAGTCGTCATTCTTAATTTCTAATCAGGTAGCTGGATACCAATTTTCATCGACTTAGCTTCAAAACTGAGGGAGTTTCATACAAACTTATGGGGCCCTTTTTACCCCCTTAGAGGCGAAATTTCTAAAATTCCTTTCTTAGTGCTCACCTACACTATAAAAGGAAGCACGGTGAAAATTTTCAGATTTTAAATCCCAGAAGTTTGGGCTGTGCGTTGATATGTCAGTCAGTCAGTCAGTCAGTCAGTCAGTCATTAAATCAGTTTTCATCTAAATATATAAAAATGAATGATTAGAAATTAAGAATGACGACTTTCAGGATTTTTGAAAATTTAATCTTTAAGGGGATAATAGCGTCTTATCCACACTCTTTACATATTTGTACTTTCTGATTTTACTTAGTTTGTTATGACATTCAATGTGTCAATCAGAAAATAAATAGGTAATTTCCAATGATATTTAAAAAGTAATACTTAAAAAGTAGTACTTTTTAAATATCATTGGTAATTTCTTACAAACGGAATGGTATTATTTTAGAATTTAATAATTGGCGCCGAAATAGATGAATTAACTGAATTAAAACGTGTAGAACTTTAATTAAAGGCTGCATTACAAAATTCGGCAGCCAGATACAAAACCTACAAGAAATTTCTGATTATGAATTAAAATAAGTGAGTGATCAGCTGGTGAAGTGACAAATGAACAAGAAAAAATTTGGAAGAGATACGACTACAAATAATATTACTGATGACCCACAGTTGGAAACTGAGATTGAAGAAAAAAATAACCTTCAGGGTATTACAACACAGCTTAAACTAAAACTGCAGAGTTTGAATTTGATAGCACGAAACAATTCCATGTATGCAGTGTAACGTTATACGTTCGTCTTATATTAATAATTAAATTAGTTACATAATGTTCTTTTTTTAAAAAAAAAAATAATTAAAACTCAAAACTTTTGTTAATACTTAAAACTTTTGTTAATAGTTAACCTACATCAAACTAATAAAAATTGAAGATTCTGATACAGATTACATTCTTAAAATTTAATAATATTATTTCTTAATCAAAATATCACATGCATCAAACATGATTCATAATCTAAATATATAAAAGTGAAAACTGATTTAATGACTGACTGACTGACTGACTGACTGACTGACTGACAGACATATCAACGTACAGCCCAAACTACTGGGATTTAAAATCTGAAAATTTTCACCACGCTTCCTTTTATAGTGTAGGTGAGCACTAAGAAAGGGATTTTGGAAATTCCGCCTCTAAGGGGGTAAAAAGGGCCCCACAAGTTTGTATGAAACTCCGTCAGTTTTGAAGCTAAATCGATGAAAATTGGTACCCAGCTACCTGATTAGAAATTATGAATGACGTCTTTCAGGATTTTTGAGAATTTAGTCTTTAAAGAGATAAAAAATGGAGGCAAAGTTTGTTCGGATCCGTTTCATATCCATACTTTTTACATATTTGTACTCTCTGATGTCACTTAGTTTGTTATGACATTCAATGTGTCAATCAGAAAATAAATATCATTGCTTGCAAATAGAAGGGTATTATTTTAGAATTTAATAAGAATTGGTGCCGAAATGGATGAATTAACTAAGTTAAAACGTACACGAACTTCAATTAAAGGCTGCATTAAACAATTCGGTAACCAGATACAAACCCTAAGAGAAATTTCTGATTATGAATTAAAATTAGTAAGTGACCAGCTGCTGGTGACCAGTCACAAATGTACAAAATTACCAAGGATAATTGGGAAGAGATACGACTACAAATAACGGTATTGCTAATGAGATGACCCACACTTGGAAAATGAGATTGAATAAAAAAAACCTTCAGGGAACTACAACACGGCTTTATTTAAAACTGCAGAATTTGAATTCAATAGCACGCATAGATTTAAATAGCATGAAACAATTCCATGTATGCAGAAGGGACCGAGGAGCAAAGGTCGGTCACAACACAAACGAACCTTAGCACATCTAAATTGAACTCAGTACTATTAGACAAGAACGAAACATTCAAAAACATCATTAAATGGTTGGATACTTACTTAAAACTGAATAAATGTGATGATACTCGTATCTATACAAGAAAATACACGTTTCTAACATATTTGAGCCTAAAATTACATCAGAAAACGTATTATATTATATTTATGTGCTCCACGGGATCCTTCTAAGTCAGAATTTGAGGAGTTAGTTAAAATTCAGTTAGCAAATTATCAACAACTCAAAATTGGACAGATTACTGGAAGATTTATCAATAGTGTTTGATGAAACTCTTGTTTGCATATCAAACTAAAAAGGTCAAGAAAATGTGACATCTAGCCGCGACGTATTCCATACGCCATGAACGACAAAATAGGAGGCTATGTAACTTAAACTTTTGATAAAACTTGAAAATTCCTATTGGCTGTCTTATCTATATTTAGGTCCATATTTAGAAAATAAATATCAGTACTTACAAATAGAATGGTATTATTTAGAACTAACTCATTTCTAGGGTTCCGTACCCAAACGGTAAAAAACGGAACCCTATTACTAAGACTGCTGTGTCCGTCTGTCCGTCGGCCTGTTACCAGGCCATCTCAAGAACCGCGATAGCTAGACAACTGAAATTTTCACAAATTATGTATTTTTGTTACCGCAATAACAAAAAATACCAAAAAAAAATTAATATTAAAGGGGGCTCCCATACATCAAACGCGATTTTTGTCCTTTTTTGCTCCATGTTAAAAGACTATGCTGTGTCCGTCTGTCCGTCATCCTGTCACCAGGCTGTATCTCAAGAACCGCGATAGCTAGACAGCTGAAATTTTCACAAATTATGTATTTTTGTTAGCGCAATAACAAAAAATACCAAAAACAAAATAAAATGAATATTAAAGGGGGCTCCCATACATCAAACGCGATTTTTTGTCCTTTTTTGCTCGATATTAATAATGCCAACAGGTAGGAACTTGAAATATTCACAAAACACTCAGTTATATTTCTTACTTTAACAACAAATAACAGAATGAAAATAAAATGAATATTTGATCCCATACAAAAAAATGCCATTATTTTGCCTATTTTTGCTCGATATTAATAAATGGTAACAGGTAAGCACTATATTAACTAAATAAATGTAGGTACCAACTGTTGTTTACGTAATCAATGGTACGGAAACCTTCGTGCGCGAGTCCGACTCGCACTTGGCCGATTTTTGTAGGTATACGGTAGAGAACAATGTTGGGAAATCGAATAAAATTGGTGAGTGAATTATTTATTTGTACAGCCAAGACTACATATACGCCTTATTCCATTACATGCAATATGCATGCAAAATTTAAGGAGGGTTAAATGGAATAAGTAGGTAAATGAAATATCGAATCTTATAAACTACACTTACAACATTGTACCTTATGACATTATTAACTATATTAAGCAGTACAAAAATACTTCCTAAACTGGGCATAGACCCGTATCTCAGGCAGAATGTGGAAACAGGTGTGTTGCAACAACACGAAGCAGCTGACTGGTGAATTAAATCAATATAGACTGGTAAACCCTTTGACAAGCTTCCATTTAGTAGGTAATTTGATAAACTTCCACTTAGATTTTTTTTTCTAGGACGCACCGCTTTTGAGGGCCTGGCAAAGTTTGTTTAGTGAAACTGCCTATCTAACGCATCCAAATTATCTTTTTATTAAATTTTCTCCATATTTTAAAAAATACACTTTTAAAACATGACAATAAAACGAAACTTTGTCTATCGATCATGAAGGGAGAATGACATAGGACTGTCTTTTATAGAGCTCTACACCGATGCTGGTACTACACCGTCTAGGTCCGTCGTCCACCGTCCGATCTAGGTCTTTTATCCAAACGTAGTATGCAAGCAAATTGTCTTTGTGAAATCGCATTTACAACGCTTATGGATCGAGAAATGGATGTACCTACTTAGTTGGAAATTAAAAATGGGTTTTTTCAGACAGGACCACTTCTTCCAGGGCTCTAGGCAGTGTTGATCATATTCGAATAAAGCCTTGCAAGCTGCTTTGAATGGTTTTGTTGTAATACAGCATTGACAGTTTTAAATCTTAAGATTATATTAGACTTCAAATTTTATGTAAATGCTAACAGATGTGGTGCGAGCTCGCTTGGACCACGGTACGCTGAAAGAACCAACACCAGATCCCTTCAAACAATGCCCCTTTCATCCAACTATTGTATCAGCGTAACGAACCCCGGTATGCCGACAACGACGTACCGGCTCCCACTAAGTACCCAACATCACCTCTCCCGTGATGGGCACCCCCGGCACTGTAGGCAAAGAAAGTGGAGGAAATGGGTTTTAGTCATGACGAAACAACAACAGATCAACTTCCACGCGCGCGAAGCCGCGGGTATCAGCTAGTTAACTATATTAAGCAGTACAAAAATACTTCCTAAACTGGGCATAGACCCGTATCTCAGACAGAATGAGGAAACAGGTGTGTTGCAACAACACGAAGCAGCTGACTGGTGAATTAAATCAATATAGACTGGTAAACCCTTTGACAAGCTTCCATTTAGTAGGTAATTTGATAAACTTCCACTTAGATTTTTTTTTCTAGGACGCACCGCTTTTGAGGGCCTGGCAAAGTTTGTTTAGTGAAACTGCCTATCTAACGCATCCAAATTATCTTTTTATTAAATTTTCTCCATATTTTAAAAAATACACTTTTAAAACATGACAATAAAACGAAACTTTGTCTATCGATCATGAAGGGAGAATGACATAGGACTGTCTTTTATAGAGCTCTACACCGATGCTGGTACTACACCGTCTAGGTCCGTCGTCCACCGTCCGATCTAGGTCTTTTATCCAAACGTAGTATGCAAGCAAATTGTCTTTGTGAAATCGCATTTACAACGCTTATGGATCGAGAAATGGATGTACCTACTTAGTTGGAAATTAAAAATGGGTTTTTTCAGACAGGACCACTTCTTCCAGGGCTCTAGGCAGTGTTGATCATATTCGAATAAAGCCTTGCAAGCTGCTTTGAATGGTTTTGTTGTAATACAGCATTGACAGTTTTAAATCTTAAGATTATATTAGACTTCAAATTTTATGTAAATGCTAACAGATGTGGTGCGAGCTCGCTTGGACCACGGTACGCTGAAAGAACCAACACCAGATCCCTTCAAACAATGCCCCTTTCATCCAACTATTGTATCAGCGTAACGAACCCCGGTATGCCGACAACGACGTACCGGCTCCCACTAAGTACCCAACATCACCTCTCCCGTGATGGGCACCCCCGGCACTGTAGGCAAAGAAAGTGGAGGAAATGGGTTTTAGTCATGACGAAAACTTTGTAACAGATCAACTTCCACGCGCGCGAAGCCGCGGGTATCAGCTAGTTAGTAGATAAAAAACAAAATAATTAACTGTCCAAATAATTATATCCTATTAAATAAAACTGAACTTCATAAAACGTTTTAAGCTAATGGTTCGCTTGAGTGTTGTGCGGATCCCTAACTCGTCCTTTTGTTTGCGAGAAATCGTATGATCTTGGGGGCGGGGCCAAGCCACCGCAGCCGGTCGCTGGAAGTGGAATGCAGGAGACCATTTTTACCACGGCACGGCCGACACACCTTAACTTCACACTGAGTCGAGAGGACGTTACTTCCTCGAGCAATAAGTGCAATACCTAGACATATTCTAATATAATTCTATAGGGTAAGTGATGAACTTGTATTCTTTTAATTTAGCGAACCATAGTTGTAATAGTGTTTCGAACGTATTGTGTTGAGTAGGATTATTGTAAATTTGTTAACCTTTTTTTCTAGTGGCCTATCTACTTAGGTATTTCTTCAGCCTAGACTTTATTTCGCTTTTGCTTCGGTGTAAACTAAAATAATTAGGTACCTATTTGCCAAGCTACACTTTTACCTTGTAATACAATGTTAAATTAATAAAAATAAAATATTCAATAAAATCCCTAATTTAAATTAAAACTATTTTCCATATTTACATAATCTGTAATTGTAGTTTATTGTAAATTAAATTCATTTATTTATCTACCTACCTACCTAGCTTTTGCACTCCGTTCTGATTGCGATCTTTTAAAGCCACATCACCATCTACTAAAATACAGAACCCGTCTTCTTTGCTTTGGCTTGGCTTGTAAATGGGAAATGTTGGCGATCGCAATCAGCGGATTAATTTAAGAGAATGAATATTAAGCTGGGACGTTTTTCCAGGGAACGAAGTTAACACTTGAAATTGGGCCACACCCTCGCATCTACCCTCGCATGCTGCTTGCTGCCATCCGTCCAACGAGCCAACATCTATCCTCGCGTCACCATCGCAAAGGAAGTACGGGCCTGCGGAAGCAATTTACCAGTCGGGCATACGAACCCATACCCACAGTGCTCAACCTTAAATTTTTAATAAATATCTATTTTGTGTACGCTTGGTTGTTCCTATTATAAATACCCAATTGCGACAGCAGAAGGTACTGAGGAGCAAAGGTCGGTCACAAACAAATCTTAGGACATCTAAATTGAACACAGTACCATTAGACAAGGACGAAATATTCAAAAACATCATTAAACGGTTGGATACGTACTTAGAACTGAACAGATGTGATGATATCGAGACAAGGAAATACACGTCAATCATACATCTTTGAGCCCAGAATTACATCAGAAAACGTATTATATTATATTTTTGTGCTCCACGGGATCCTTGTAAGTTAGAATTTGAGGAGTTGGATAAAATTCAGTTAGTAAATTATCAACAACTCGAAATTGGACAGAGTACTAGAAGATTTAACAATGGTGTTTGACGGAACTCTTGTTTGAATATCAAACTACAAAGCTTAATTAGTGCTTCAAGAAAATGTGACACCAATTTTCATCTATCCGCGACGTATTCCATATGCCCTGAAGGACAAAGTTGACGAAGAAATAAGGAGGCTATGTAACGAAAAGACAAAACTTGAAAATTCTCATTGGATGTCTTATCTATATGTATATTGGTACATATTCAGAAAATAAATATCGGTACTTACTATAAGAATGGTATTATTTAGAACTTAATCATTTTTAGGGTTCCCTCCCCAAAGGGTAAAAACGGAACCCTATTACTAAGACTTCGCTCTCTGTCCGTCTGTCCGTCTGCCTGTCACCAGGCTGTATCTCAAGAGCCGCGATAGCTAGACAGTTGAAACTTTTATAAATTATGTATTTTTGCTACCGCAATAACAACAAATACTAAAAACAAATAAAACAAATATTGACGGGACAAAAAATCGTTTTGTATGGGAATACAACAAACGCGATTTTTTTGTCCTTTTTGGTTCGATATTAATAATGGCAACAGGTAGGCACTTGAAATATTCACAAAACACTCAGTTATATTTCTAACTTTAATAAAAAATAATTAAATTATAGTTTAAGGGAGGTTCCCACACAAAAAAAATCAATTTTTTGCTTATTTTTGCATGATATCAATAAATGGTAACAGGTAGGACTACATTAACTAAATTAATGTAGGTCCCTACTGTTGTTTTCGTAGTCAATGGTACGGAACCCTTCGTGCGCGAGTCCGACTTGCACTTGGCCGATTTTTGTTTATACGGTAAAGATAAATGTTGGGAAATCGAAAAAAGTGTATAGAATTACACTGTTGTACCTTATGACATTATCAACTATATTAAGCAGTACAAAAATAATTCCTAAACTGGGAATAGACCCGTATCTCAGGCAGGAAAAGGTAACAGGTGTGTTGCAACAACACTAAGCAGCTGACTGGTGGATTAAATCATAGACTGGTAGACCATTTGACAAGCTTCCATTTAGAAGATAATTTGATAAACTTCCATTTAGTAACGATTTATTTTTTCTAGGACGCACCGCTTTTGGGGGCCTGGAAAAGTTTGTTTAGTGAAACTGCCTTTCTAACGCATCCAAATTATCTTTTTTATTTAATATCCTCCATATTTAAAAAAATACACTTTTAAAACATGAAAATAAAACGTTGAAAACAAAATCACTTCACTTCATAATTCCGTGTTGTTTAACTTAGGAAAAGCTACCACCACGCACTCACTAATGACCAAGCAGCAGTAATTAATAATGTTTTGCTGACATCATTTGAAGCTGAAGAAATATAAAAATTTATAGACACAGTGGTCAGTACAGTCGAATCAGTTCTCTATCCTGTCAAGTTTCTGAACACTTTTTATCCTACTGATCATCCTCTACCATTCATGCCTCGAACCCACATCCCACATGAAAATTTGTGAAACTACGTCAGCTTTTTGGTATAAATTTTGTTATGTTGTTTAGAAGGATTTTTTTATAATTAAATATTTGAGGGGGTGAAATACGGTTGAAAATTTTGTGGTTAATTATTTGTGTTTAACATCATATTGAGGTACTTGAAACTTCGTTTATCGATCATGAAGGGAGAATGACATAGGACTGGCTTTTTCAGAGCTCTACACCGATGCTGGTACTACACCGGTCTTCTATCCAAACGTAGTATGCAAGCAAATTGTCTTTGTAAAATCGTCTTTTTAACGCTTATGGATCGAGAAAAATGGTAACCTACTTGGTTGGAAATTAAGAATGTGGTTTTTTACACAGGGCCACTTCTTCCAGGGCTCGCCGCCAGTGTTGATCATATTCGAATGAAGCCTTGCAAGCTGCTTTGAATGGTTTGTTGTACTACAGCGTTGACAGTTTTAAAAGTTTCAAATGATATTGTACTTCAGATTTCATATAAATGCAAACAGATGTGGTGCGAGCTCGCTTGGACCACGGTTCGCTAGGAGAACTAACACCGAATCTCTAAATAATTTAAATCGGCCCCTTTCATCCAACTATTGTATCAACGGGCCCCGGTAAGTCGACAACGACGTATCGGCTCCCACTAAGTGCCCACCACCACCTCGCCTGAGATGGGCACCCTCGGCACCGTAGGCAAAGGAAGTGTAGGAAAAGAGTGGAGGAGAGGGGGGTGAGTCGTGACGAAAACTTTGTAACAGATCAAAATCCACGCGTGCGAAGCCGCGGGCATTAGCTAGTATAGGGTAAAAGCCGGATAGTCGCCTCAGTGGGATACTTGCCTCGGTTCTGAATACACTATGTTAGGTACGAGTACGTTAGTAGCGTTAGCACTTTACAGGAATGGTAAACACCCTTCTTGCAGACCTCAAAGTCATGTAAACCGTAAGGATAGACGCATGGGTTTCGTCTATATTGAGCAAAGATCTGCAGTGAGAAGACTTTGACCGGCGTTAAAATTAAATTGGTACTTTTTTGCTATTGAATATTTTTCTTTCTGATTGTGGTATCACTTTACTATTCATTTATTTGCATATATATGAGCTTAAATTACATATTTTATTACATTTAATTGCTAGATAGTTTTTTATTTATTTTGCAAATAAAAAAGGCAAGTATCCCTAGCGAAAAGGATAGTTGCCCTAGTTACTTGAGCGGATAGTTGCTCTAGGGGCAACTGTCCTTGAAATGATATGGATGGGACTGAATAGTTGTTTTCATTGCTAACATCTTTAAATCAATCACTCAAAAAAGAAACACCTACCTATTTTTTTTTAATTAATCATATACTATGCCAAAAGTTTTGTTAAGCATATCTAAGAGAGCTAAACAATCAGCAGAATTATATACTGAAATCAGCAGAATTTCAAAATTCTAACTTTATTAAAAATAATGATGCCATTGAATCCATAAAAAATGAGAATATATTAAAAAAACGAAGTCTACCAAACCGACAAGAGATTTGAAAAGATATAAAAAATCAAAATTGCTAATTTAAAAAAAAAATTAGTTGAATCGAAAATTCTGCTAATGATTAGAAAACTATTGCATGACGTGTGGAAAGATGAAAACCCCTTACTTCTTATGATAGTTGATGCTACAATTTTAACCGTAAGATAAATAAACCAACATATAATTTTAAAGCTATCTTTTTTTAAATTTATATAGTTTTAAACATAATATTTAATAATGTCAATTATGACTTAATACAAGATTGCGGTAAATAATAATAAATGATTACGTAAATTGCTATTAATTTGTATTTATTATCAAAAAGTCATTACGAGGCAACTATCCCCACACGAGGCAACTATCCCCACACGAGGCAAGTATCCTTCGATGTATTTTTTACATTAGGCAACTATCCGCCAGAGTAGGCAACTATCCCTTTTTTGGGAGGTTCGATATAACCGGATTTGCTTAAAACCGTTATTAATTATGTTCATAAAAATAGGCTAAAACTATAGATCAAAGACCTATGTTTTGATATACATATTGCATTATTCTTATTAGGAACACATTTTTTCATAATAGAGCTTTTTCAAAAAGTGGGGCAACTATCCGGCTTTTACCCTATTATACTAGCGGACCTAGACGTTGTCTTGTCTTAACTATGAATATTGATTTCAAATTGTTATAATTAATTAAAAAAATATTTCAGATACAAATTTACTAATCGACATTGCAAATGCTAACCGCACTGGAAATTGTAGCCGTTTGCAGCACGCATTCTGTCAATGTTATGTTAAACGCCATAATGTTACATTAAAAAAGTTTAAATTGTCAAAAGCGCTAAGGTTACATTACAAATAATTTAGTATGGTGATTAACTTTCTTAATTTTTTCTTTCAACAGAACATTCTGCTGACAATAACAAACAAAACAAAAATAATAAGCGAAATCGGTCCAGCCGTTCACGCGTGATGCGATGACCAAGGAAAATAGGGATACATTTTTATATATATAGATTATTATGTATAGTTGTTACTGTATATCCTAGTGTAAAATACTTCTTAAGATATTTGAGCAACTTTATAGCAATTATAATATCAGTATTTAAACTGGCAAAATTATGTCTCAGGCGAGACTTGAACCCGCATCTCCGATACCGGGCGCCCGGAGGTCCGTCTGAGACACATTTTTTCAAGTTTAAATAGTGATAGTGAAATATGATAAGCATCTTAATATACTTCTTTTAATATTTCTTATATACATATATAATTTACATACTTTAGCTAGCTCAAGTGATAGAATTTACATATAAGTAATCTTAGGTAATCCTGTTGTAGTAGCGTGTGGTGCCGGTCCAGAGTAGCACCACCTCTTCATATCCTATGGGGTTCGTAAAAGGCAGAAGTAGAAAATACTGTCAGAAGTAAACGTCTAGTAACGTCGTATGTCGATCATTCGCTGGCGGTTACGCACTTAGCTAGGAACGGCTATGTTTTATTTTTTCAAATTTGGCAAGTGTGGCAATTATAGCCTCCTCCCTTTGAAGAGATCTTTGATCCTAATTGCTTATTTGACTTATTTTGGTAATTGGCAGTGCTGTTTCCGTCACAAAGAACGAATGATTTTATGTGAATAGATTTAAGCCTACAATCTAATGAAATCTAATTACAAATGATACGTAATTATATGAAAACTAGGCTATTTGTAAACTGTTTGAAATCACGTTTTAAAATAGTCTCCTTTAAAAGGCTTAAAATTTGTAGCTCGTCCTTAGCCTTTGAGGCTCATTATTTGCATTCCAAACACTTTGATCTAAGCTTTGAAAGCTGTTTTTTGTAAGGACTTCGTAAATGTTTAGTAAAATAGTTATACTCCTGGTATTTTTGTTTATCTTGATATTGGAATGTTTATGTTAATAGTTTAATGTTAATGTAGATAGTTTTTTGTTTATATCGTGTGATTCCACCACGAAATTCAAATAGCTTCTCTTTCCTCTTCTCTTCCTATGGGTGTCGTAACATGAGTCTACGGACTACTAGAAGTAAATTTAAGCATATGAAGACGGGCAGCAGCGTCTCTTCAAGCATAGACATATTTTATTGAAAAATCCTGCTTTTAAAGAAGTTTATGGCCAGCTGTGGACAATGATGCTATTTTCAGAAAAACCTTTGACGGAAACTTGGGCGGAAAACATTTTTAGAAAAAGATATTGGGATAAATTAAATTATAGAAATTAGCCAATAATTTTTTTTGTATCTTAAAATCTAATTTAGAAACCCAAAATCTAAGCTAACTGACACCGCTCACAGAAACGCAACATACGAGTAAAACGTTGTTATACAAACCCACTTTTGCGCTAGCTGCCCTAATTGAGAAAATTTTGCATTTCTGGTGGGTTGATAAGCGAGTAATTGAATCTGGTAATATTACCCTGTCATCTTAGACTTATTTTATATTCCAAATACGTCCGACTCCGATGTCGTTGCGGTATCATGTCCTGAATGTAAAACATAATTCGTCTGCCACAAGGCAGTATTATTTTTCAGATCCGGAAATAAAAAAACTTTGTCTCTAAAATGTTTTTCGTCTTTGTAAGTTTTTGTCTGCGAAGAAAGAAATCATCATTTATTTGTCGGGACTACTCGGAACTCAGAGAAATCAACTAGGCCGATTAAACATGTACAAAAAAAGTGATAAAAAATCGGCCAAGTGCGAGTCGGACTCGCGCACGAAGGATTCCGTACCATTGACTAGGTAAACAACAGTAGGTACCTACATTAATTTATCTAATGTAGTGCCTACCTGTTACCATTTATTGATATCAAGCAAAAATAGGCAAAACATTGCGTTTTTTGTATAGGAGCCCCTCTTAAATATAAATTTTATTTTAATTTTATTGTTTATTATTAAAGTTAAAATACAACTGAGTGTTTTTTGAATATTTCAAGTGCCTACCTGTTGCATTATTAATATCAAGCAAAAAAGGGCAAAAAAATCGCGTTTGTTGTTTAGGAGCCCCCTTAAATATTTATTTTATTTTGTTTTTAGTATTTATTGTTAATGCGGTAACAGAAATACATAATTTGTGAAAATTTCAACTGTCTAGCTATCCCGGCTCTTGAGATACAGCCTGGTGACAGGCAGACGGACAGACGGACAGAGAACGAAGTCTTAGTAATAGGGTCCCGTTTTTACCCTTTGGGTACGGAACCCTAAAAAGATAGATAAATGGTACACAGTAGCGTGAAAACCCAAAATTAGTGAGACAAGTCTCGAAGTAAAATCTATCTCTTTATCAAGTATCTATACTATCTCTAATCGACTATACATTCCACTCACTTGTTATACCAGTTATATCATAAATTAAAAAATCCTTTTTTTCTGCACATTGATATGTGTAAAGCTATTCATGTCATCATACCCTGAATAGACAAATTATACGCTTTGCTCCAGTTTCTTGCATTCTAAATTACAACGCTGCTTCCCTTTGAAAATTATATCATAGTGTTAGTTTTGAACTCATTTTATAACTGTTTTCGACTCAATTCAATGTTGTGGAAATTTAATGCAGTTTCTAAGCCATATTGTATATTATAAAGTGTGTGTGTCTGTTTGTTTGTCCGTCTTTCATGGCAAAACGGAGCGACGAATTGACGTGATTTTTGAAGTGGAGATAATTGAAGGGATGGAGAGTGACAAAGGCTACTTTTTGTCTCTTTCTAACCTCCTACTTCCCTAAAATGCGAGGGAAGTTTTTATGGTGCATTCCGCAATTTTCAAGGTAGAAAGCTAAAAATTGGTATGCGGACTATTTGTGAGTAACAAAAAATCGTGCATAATTTGTTTTTGGAAATCCACCCCCCCCCCCCCCTTAAAAGAGGGGGTGTAATTTTATTGGTACCCCCGGTTTAACGTGAGCGAAGCCGCGGGCGAAAGCCAACCAGTTCATCTGTTACGCTTACAAGCCTCAACTACTGAACTGATATATTTTATAGGTTGGTGTAAAATCACGTCCAGGAGCCTATTTGCAGGAATAAAACTGATTTTACTGGGACCTTTAGAAAGAACACAGACCATTTTATATCCCACATCTGGGCACAGACTTCTCCCTGCGTGATATAACGTGTTCACACAGGCAAAGCCGCGGGCGTAAAGCTGGTTATATTAATAAGGAAGTAGGGATGGAGAAAGTAATAAATATAATAAGTAATTTCAATGTTGTCATTACCTCTGGGTACAAAGCAATGACGTTATTTCTTTAATTTTGCATGCGATCCTAAAAAATCTCACGGCGTAGTTTACGAATGAGATTGCTTACTGAAGTCTTGATTTTCTATTTGTTTTCTTAAATGTGCAATAAACACACGTGCTATTATATCATATAGCTCTCAAAATAATGTGTTAAGCGTCTCAAGCAAAATATCGCGTGCCTAAAAACGGGACTATAACTGACTCAGTTATTTACTCGTATGTAAACACACTGCGGATTTCATGTACAAATAAAAGAAAATGCGTGGTAGGCATATCTGCGGGATGATAATACATTTCATTTAAGCTCTTTAACTGTGTGTACCTTGACGTTAATTGTGGCAAGTGAAACTCGTAACAATAACATTTATTTATGTGGGTTCGTACCAGAACTGTAGATTACTTGTTTAAAAAAAAGTACTTGATTAAAAAAAAATTAACTACAGGGGGCATCCCCCGGAAGTAATTTTTTTTTTCGCCGTCTTGTTTTGGAATCCTTAGTTTATTACAAACTTATTAATTTTATTAATGTAAAACACGATATTAAATTAGTCAAATATACAGAGTGAAATTTTAACCACTTTCCAAAATTTTTATAGGCGTTCGGTATCGTATTTAGAGTCCATTTATGAAGTAAAAAATGTAAATCAAGCTTTCACCGGAAAATATTTTTCGCAACATAGTTTTCAATTTTTACGGTCCTAGGCCTGATAAGGTATAAAGGGAAAATCAAAAACGTATGAATAGTATCGTAATGAATAAATGAGATGCGAATCGCATAAAAAAAGTGTTGCTAGGCGGCTGTACCAAAAATTTTAGAATTTTTAAGGACATTTTCTAAGTGCTTTATCTTGACATTTTTGTACGGGGCTATACCAAAAGAAAAAATACGCCATTTGTTTTTTGTCTCGTAGATTGAGATATTAAAATTTAGAAGGTGGTTAAAATTTCATTCTGTATAGCCATCGCGCCTGCAACAGTGCTGAAATATTAAAATCCTACTAAAACTCATGGAAGTTAATACTATCCTTACAATTACTAAACATATTAAAGTTTTCTGTCTTTCTGTTACGCTTTTACTTCCGAAAAAAAGTTGTAAAATTAGTTTGAAAGTTCAGAAAGGATTTAGGCTATTTTATATCCCTGCAGTCCAGCTGGGCACAGGTTTCCGCCCGCGCGATACAACGTCTAGCTAACGCGGGCAGAGCCGCGGCCGAAAACCTAGTAATAAATAGTTGAAACTACATTATTACCATTTAATATCATGTAAAGGAAAAAAAGTAACAACCCATTTACGCTCACTGTTGAGCACGGGTCTCTCTCCTTTATAAGGCGAGGGCCTAATGCCTTAAATTGGTTCCACCACGCTGGCCTAGTGCGGGTTGGTAGACGGCAAGGGCGATGCTGTGGCAACATCACCCCGCGCGCCATTAGACGTTCCTCAAGCCGCCCGAAGGCCTCCAACAGGGCTTAACCACTGTTATCTTGTGACAACAGCCGGGTCCGACAGCTTAACGTGCCCTCCGAAGCACGGAAGTGCTCAAGAATTATGATGCCACAAAACGGTCACCCATCCAACTAATGACCGCTCCCAGCGTTGCTTAACATTATTGACTGAAACTAATCACTAAGAAGCATTGGGTTATGAGCACATACGAGTATCATGCAAGATTTAGTGAAATTTCAATTCGATGGATGTTTTAAAATTATGACAAAACCTTTTCCACCAGATTTAAAATTGTGAAAATACAACAGACTGAAATTTAAAATAAAACTTTAAAGTTTGAAAATGCACTCGCCCTCACATTACCATTTTTATGAGCTAAATCTTTCAAAAGCTTCACAAAAGTGGGAATATTTTATTTTTAGTTTGTGTAAAGCAAAAATGTTCAGAGCTGTGTAAACGTGTGTAGGAGACATTCAACGGAGACACGTGTGACAGCTTTTTACTTTTAAAATTAAAATAAAAATCTCTTTTTTAACCGACGAAAAATAGTTCTAAACTTTGTCGTGGATCTTTTTCTATACAAGAACTAATTATGCCAAACTTACTTCGGCAGCGGAGAACCGTTATATAATCAATGGGCTTGCTCTTGACTGCATACTTAACTTTACGGTTAAGAAGAAGCCTAAGATGAAGCGAGCTTACCCAGAAAGTGGCACTGGTTCTCCCACACACCAGCGGAACACAGAAAAACTGTTTGGCGCTGGACTCCGGCAGAAGGGTGGTAGCATTCAGGCGGCCTCTTACGAAGCCTACAACCGCAGAGGGATCTGTTAAGCCGACATCATTGGTTAGAAAACCAAAGATGCCGTTGCCCAGGGTGGACCACTAGGAGGTAGATCCCACCACCCCCAAAAGACGACTGTAAATCCTTCCATGACATTCATGAACGGATTCGTATAGCTTTGCCAATGTTTTTCAGCTTTTAACATTGTATTCGAGTAGGCAAATATAATGCCGCCCCGCTCGTCTAATGGTCTAAATACTGGGCCAAAATCACGGGTTCGATACCCGGGTCGGGCAACAAAAAGTTTCCATTTTTCGAACATTGTTTGGGTTTGTGATTTTCCTCCTCCTTGCTCCTCTTCTGGATCACTTTTTCCCTTGTGGTTTTTCTCCAACTGTTTCTGTCTTCGGCGGTGTGAATGGCATTGTGATCACCAACCCGCAATTGGCAAGCGTGGTGTTATGGCTATACCCATCATTGCTATGGTATCTTGAATTAAATGATGGAGGCCTTTTTCCTGCAGTGATGATTATAGGCCGTTACCTAACGTTTTTTTAAGCAATTATTCCGAAAAATACAGTGGGACTCTCGTTCCAGATATTTGACAGCTAAGATGGCTGGCAGACAAACATGCTATGTTAGGTACCTACTTGTTCACTAAGTGACCCTTAATAGTTTTTTTACTTTACTGAGTTTTTGTACCGTTTGATTTTGCACAAAACTTATCTAAACTATTTTTAGATACTTATTTTTAAGCAAAGAAATTGCTGGTTCTAATTGAATAAAAATATCGAGAGCCTTTGGTGGGACTACGTTCCGCTAAGCTAGTTTTATTCACGGGAAAATGTAAGGTAAACGTGGCACAATTTTTAACCGACTTCAAAATAAGGAGGAAGTCATATGTTCGTCTGTTTACAGGATGAAATTTTAATCCCAGTCCAAATTTTAATACAACAATCAACGAGACAAATAATAAATCACATACTTTTTTTTTGTCATAGCCCAGGAGGTACAAAAATGTCAAGATAAAGCACCTGGAAAATCTAAAATTTTGGATATGGCAGCCTCGCAAAACACTTTTTACGCGATGCGCATCTCATTCATTCATCACGATACTATTCATAAGTTGTTGGTATTCCCTTCATACTTACACAGACTTAATTGAAAACTATGTTGCAACAATATTTTCGGGTGAATACTTGACCTTATATTTTAACTTTATAAATGGGCTCTAAACACGATACTTAACGCCAATAAAAAAAATTAACAGGGGTGAAAAAGTCAGCCTTCGTATATTTTTAATGCTTCATTCCGAAATCAAATTTCAACGCGCACGAAGTCGCGGGCAACAGCTAGTAAGCTTATTACTGTTCCACATATCGTGTCAGGTATTACGTAACTCGACGGTACTGAAAATGCAAACATTCTCATACGTGGTGTTTGAACGGCGAAAAGAGTAGGTATATAGCTAAAATTCTAACGGTGCCTGCGTTATGTGTATTTTGTCGGAAATAAAAAAGTATGGCGTCAGGTTTCATATAAAAATGCCTGAGGCTAAATGTGATGAAAATCTAAAAAGTGTGCAGTGTAGATAAAAAAAAAAGTAGACAACATCACATACATTGTTCATATCCAAAAGTAGGATTATTTATAGCACATATTTAAGGGGAAATCAGAAACAACGAAGGTTAGATCCCGACTCGAGAAAATATTGAAAAACTTTTTTCCTACATTGGTCCGGGAATCGAGCCCGGAACCTCGGAGCAGACGACACCTTGAAAACCGTGGTACGCCACTCCGCCTCGTAGGTCGTAAATCCACGTAACATACAAGTCTGGTACTATGGTAAATACTTCATATCATAATTAAAAAACTGTTAAAATTTTGATGTTTTATTTATAGTATTCAATACTACTATTATCTTCTTTTATATTGTGCATTATAAAGCCTATGTGTAATTTAAATCTATTTTTATTTTGCACGATCCAACGTCGAATTAAAAGTCGGCCTCCCGCGGCGCGATTTTATTTAACAATTTATCAAAAGAATTTAAGCCGGTGGGATAAATAGAGATGATCGCAAAGGCTCTAAACTACATTTACAAAACATAGGTATTTAGATGTGTTTACTTCAGTCACAAAACTCTAAGCCAACTCGTTGTTAGAATTAGGTAAATTATGCCTCCATTCACAAATAATTCAAAAACGGGGATGGTGTTCGTCTAGTCGCATCTTTAATTTTGTATAAGATCTTTTAATATATGTATAATAATATATATAATGTAATGTATAATTTTTTTTAAATCTTGTATAAGATTTTTAATTGTTTTCAAATCAATACACAGTTAGTTATTTGACTAAGGTAATTATGACGACATAGTTTACTTCTGCCATTGAAATCAATAGGATAATAATTTAACGTTTTTACCGATCATAAAAATGATGTAGTTTCATCTATCAATTCTCACAAGTCTTGGTCGGGTGCTAAGGTAGCAAATAACACAGCTCTTTTTTAATACTTGGATATGAAATTATTTTGTGACATCCCGAATTGAGGAGGGATTCAGCTAGCTCAGCAGAAGAAACAAGTTTCTTATAGAGGGAGCTACGTTCGATATAAGTGTCCTAAAATTGTCAGCAACTTCTGCGTTAGGGTTAGGGATGAATGATTAGGGACGACTATACGTAATGTCGCGGGGCAGAAATCTGTGCCTAGCAGTGGTTACAAAACTGCAGCCTATAATTTCGTTACTCAAAGTTCCATCCAACTATAAGTATGCCAAAATTAATCAAAATCGGTTCAGCAATTTAGGTGTGAAGGTAAAAAATATGTATTTAATAAAATTATCACTGTCCCAGGCTCTGGAAACTCATCGCTGGAGTCTGCGTTCTGCGCGATGCTTGAGATGCCATCCTGGTACCTGTGGGAGCTCAGCAGCCTGCTGTTCTTCATCCTCCCCGGCCTGATCATCCTCTGCCTCTACATCCGCATGGGACTGCGTATTAGGTACGTCATGGGGTAGGTATCGTTTAGCTTATTTATTAAGTAAGATCTAGCTCCCGGCAAAATGCGTACATTTTCAGTATTTATCCTCTCCGATGGCGGCCATCTTACACCCTTCACCCCGTTGTCTGGCAACCATCCACGAAGCGCCCCCCGCTGTTCGGGAACAGTTGCATTCTTTTGACCATTTCTTTAATATTTTGTAACAATGCCCTACAAAATGTATATATATTACTGTTCTCCATAAAATAATCTATAAAACAATGCTTATGCAATTCGTTAATTTAGTTGCATCTATAAATGAGAACAATGTTAACTAAGGGAAAAGTAAAAATATGGTTTACATGAGATTATATAAAGTTTATTATCCATACTTAACAATTTTTGTGTACAGTTTTGTATTCATTGTAAACCTTTATACTATCATTTACATAATTGAACCATGAGTGAATGAGTTAATAAACACTGTTAAAATAAGGCGAACACACCGCATACCACAACACGTAACGAGTGACGTCTAACGAACACTTACAAATTGCTCAAATATTTTGTTTGACACATGACCTTAGACTTTGGCTTGCTAGCTAGCCCCTTCTTTCTTCTACACAGCGATATAGGTGCAAAAGGGATAGGAACAGCCGTGTCTGTAGGAATTCCCGCGAAAAACGCAACTAAGTAGGAAGTCCGATTTTGGCCTCGCGCCAGGCGGCCCGAATTGGGCTCCTTGCCAGCGGTAGAACTTGTTGGGTTAGGATGCTTGGTGCTAGCCTGAAAATGTGTAGCAACACTCATCTTCCGTGTCGTAAGATGTAGCTAAAGAAGTGCTGCTGGAAGAACTGAGACGTCTGTGTCTTTTCTGCTATTAGCCAAAATGTAAGTCATGGCCTATAATAAACAGTGTAGAGCAAAGGTCTCCATCATTGAATTCAAGTTACCAAGTTACCTAGCAATGATGGGTACAGACAAAGGCAGGTCAACCTACCCAAAAAGTTAAAGGTCATTGAATTGATTTTCAACTTTAAGTCCAACAAGTAGAGATCAATATCAATTGAGAAAATTTGACGTTTTGTGGCAGGCTGACGTGCTGTTGTCTGCACAATCACCTCGCTCAATTAATCAACAATTCCAGCGACGCTCATTGCTGATAAAAGGTATCCCATAAAGATCTGCGTTTAGATCTTAACCCGCCACCCACATCTCGAACGCCTTTCAGAGCCCTTTACCTGATCGTCTGTCTATTTGGTAGGGGGCCTATCAACAGACTGTCGCCCGGTGCGCAGTTTTTTTAGAACCTTTTTACACCAATGGCCGTTGGTTCTTCTTTTTTACTTCAAGAAGATATTCATGATTTTAGCCTAAAATTATTCCTACCAAGCATAAGAAAAACCACGTAAGTAGGTAGCTAATATTGAGTTAGTCCTAAACAATCGAAGACGGCCGTGAATTTCAAAGCTTTGTAACGAAATCAACGCTTAGGGAATTCTTTAATTATATTTATTTGCTTTGAGAGAATACCTCCAGGATTTAATGAACTTTTGGCGGCATCTCCTCCTTTGAAGTTACGGAAAATCAAATTTTATCTAGAAGGCATTTCCATCGAAGTCAGTAAAGATTATTATTATTGACTACGGCACAGTATCTTGCAAAAAGGTATTTAAAAAAGTAGACCTAATTTTATAATTATTAAAAAAAGGGAAGTATGAAATATTGTTGCGATTTTTGTTTATCAAATCAAAAAAACGGAGCTCTCACTTTGTTGTTCATCTGTCTTTCCGTAAGTCTGTCCAGGGTTCTTAGACAAAGTAACATCGCTTCGTACCGAAACGATATCGAAAGTCGTCATCGTCTCTGAGATATCGAAAACAATTTCCTAGCCAACGTAACACGATTGTCGCGATCGTTGTGTCGAATTGTTTAATCGATAAGAAACAAAAATATTGTCTATGGTATCGAAAATTTAGCTGTCAGTGTCAGTCAAGAAGTGTCAAATCGGATCAAACTTATTTGTTGTTGTTTTCAAAAAGTATTTAATGTTAAGATTAAGTGAGTGTTGCGTTTAATCATTTTCAAATTATAATTAAAACAATATTTTGGCAAGTGGTAAGTGAATAATGTGTTATTACTTTTAGATGGTGTCCAAAACTTAATGGTATTCAAAATAGATTTATTTTTTTATTATTGTTGTATAGTATAGGTAAACTAAGAAAACGAAGATGCTTAACTCAAGTTATTACAAAATGCGACAACCAGCAACATAAGTACCTAGATGCCTGCATTACTTAAGATCAAATAATTGGTATGAATGTAAAATTTCTTACCTTTATTTCCAGGGGAATTTCAGGGGAACCTTTTAATCCGGCATGGCACTTTAGGTCGTTACATAATTTTCTAAATGATCTTTTATTAAGCCTGAAATGTTGGATGAACAACAATTCCGGCATATCCTCAATTGTTTCCAATCGCCGACGGCGACGTTTTTCGCGCCTCTCCCAGGTGTTCTCATTGTGTGCAGCCCACAATAAACGTAAAGAATGCATTACAAACGATCTGCGATAAAACCTCTAGCACAAAAGAAATACTTGAAATGAAAGTAAATGTAATCACACCGTGTCAAAAATCTGCTGCTGAATGAAATCCGGCCATATTGTTTCTTTAACGACAACGTTTTAACATGCGTTTCGCTATCTTTTTTGGCAATCGCGATCGAAACGAAGGCGAACACTGAAAGTGCTGCTTGTCTACGCATTTGTATGGGATAACTACAAAAACAATTCGTTACTTTATGGTTTCGTTACGAATTAAAACATTGTCTACCAACTTGCGATAGCGATGTCGATTGACCACGTGATTTAACGCGGCTTATGTCAATCCCATACATTTTAGTCTTATCTAACTTCGTTATCGTTTTTAAATTGTTACTTTGTCTAAGCCCCCAGACCATTTATTTCGAAAACGCGTAGAGATATCGAGTTGAAATTCAAATCAAAGCAACAGCCATTATCTGTCGACTGCTGGACGGACGTGTGTTTTCCCTATCCAGCCGCTGCCAACAGTTCTCCTAAGGTCATCAGTCGATCGAGCCGCAGGGTATTCTACAATACGCTTGCCTAAACGCGGTCTCCACTCCAGAATTTGTCTGCTCTAACGGTTGTCGGCTAAGCAACGATGGTGGATCTAGTGACTTGCCACCGCCTAGCGTCGCTAGAAGTTGGGGAGAATACCATCACAACAGTAAAGTTTCTACACGAACCATGCCGCTAACAAGAAATGACTACAAAGTGTAAATACGAGTGATAAACAAAAAATAATTTTTGTAGGCAGTAGTTCTCGGGGGTACAATAATTTTATATTATATCTTACTTGTATGTTAGTCTTAGTAAATTAGCATTTAGGACGTAGGAACATAATATGTATAGATTTAAGTAAATATAATTTTTTTCATTGTTAACTTTTTAAAACTTAATACAAGGCTAAAGGCTAATAAAAACGCAGACGTGACCAGCCCACTCCCACTTCAGCTGCTTATATTTTGTAAATAGTTATAACTCAGCTGCATTCCCTTGATGCTGTGAAAAAATCAAACCTTTCAGTTAAAGTGGAAATAGATAGGGTTATGCTTCGACACTTCTAAATAAATCAAAATTTTTAGGGCATTTTTCGATGAACTATAACTATAAAATTTGAATAATACAAGTGTAGGGACATAATCTAAAAACTATAGATTGGTAATTCAGTCATACAATGCAGTCTTATTTAAAGTGCGTAATCAATCAGCGAGGTTAAACGGCATGGCGCGATGGCGGTCATACCATGTACCTACTAACAAATTTGGACAGACTGGAACCCTCGTTGGGCAACTTCCACTTCGGTTTTTATGCATGTTTGATCACACATTTAATTAACTAATGTCTATTAACGATATGTGTTTTCGTATCGATTGTAACAAAGACAACGTCATCCCCAATAGTAAGACAAATATTTTATACGAATTTGATTTTAAAGATATTGTTAGCTTATGTCGGACATTGATGTTTGAAATCGACGAAACAATTTTATTTTAAAACAAAACGTCGGACACATTCATACCTTAAAGCTTTTCCCTTAAAATATTTAAACGTCTCGTGTCTTGTAAAATAAATAAACCGTATTCTCATTTCCTTGCCATGTCAGAGTTGCGACAGTTCGCTCAGTATACGAATTCTGAGTACTGACAAAGTTTTCGCAAAACAAAAGCTGTTTGTTTTCTGATTTAGAGTCCTGCCATTTATCATTTGGAGGTTAAGCGCTCGATTTGAAAATAACTTTGTATATTTCGGATTATACATAGAATACACTTACTTATTAAAACGTATTCGTTTAAAATAAAGTTCTGTATTAGTTTGAAATTCATTAACCCCAAATTATTTCTTCTACTTTTCTCAAAATATTTAACATTTCCTTTGTTCGTGTACACGATAATTAAACGTCCGAATAGCACGTAAAATTGTGATTACTTTAACAGTGATCTCCGGGTTGGAGTGGGGTACACACCGGTCTCCAAAGCGTCGCCTGTTCAAAGACCCCGGGTTCGTTTTCCTGACTGGTAAACTAAAAAAAATAAAAAATAAACTAGATTTTCTCGTGTCTGTTGTGATATGTTCGTTGTTCCTGTTTTTTTTGGGATTTGAAGAATGTGATTATCCACATGTTTGTAACATTATTGTTTATTCAAAATAAATAGTGATGATTTACCTAAATCAATGTTATAGACTACATTGAAATGTGTAATTCCAAATGCGTCAACAGAATGTCCAAAACTTCTTGAATCTTTTATTCATCATCATCACCAGTCTATCGCAGTCCACTGCTGGACATAGGCCTCTCCAGTTGCACGCCACTTCGGTCGATCCTCGGCTTCTCGCATCCAGCTCCTGCCAGGCGCCAGCCATCTTGCGCAAATCATCACTCCACCTGGCCTGACTGAATCTTGTTTTTTGCAATGTGCGATTCGAATTCTAAGGGTAGCAAAAGATTGTTACCTCATACTTTGGTGGGTAAGCAGTACTCACCTTAGTTTTTATTTTTTCCTCAAATAACGTGCAAATCATCGGCATGTAAGATGGGCACGCCACTGCTCTGTGGAGAATGGAGATATTTACTCGTGTGCGTTAGGTCTCTGATATTGAACAGCGGATAATTGGACGCCGAAGCCATATGCTTCTGACATTTGTTTTCTAACCAGATGTTGGTTCAATGCCCTAAGAACCAGATGAATATTGTGCGTCAGAAGAAAAAACACAAAGGCAAATGACATTAATTAATTAACGTGATTTGACAGTATTGTTTTTATTGATGTAATTGTTATCCTACGAACCTAAAATTAATATTTAAAAAAATATTAAAAATATGGTATTAAACCATAAAAAACACTCCTCTACCACTAACCTGCATTAATATATGACAAATTAACGTTTTCTGGGTTAGCTAGTATTATACATATAAAAAAGGTAGGATACTTCTGATCTTAAGTAATTGGGTTCTTGCAAGCGTTAACAAAGGATTGGATTGGACCTATTTCTGAATTCAATTTTTTTTTAGAAAAACGACTCTTTACAGAATAAGTAGAAATCAAAGCTAACAATAATGATATTGAAAAAGATATGAATAACATTACATGAATTATTCAAATTCCAAAGTAAGTAACTATTTATAGCACTATGTTGTGGAAATTGGAAAAGTCCATCTCTGAGTAATGAAGCAAAAGGCTAAAAAATGTAATGAATGCAATATTATTTTTACGCCCAACTAAACAAACCTAAAAACCGAAAATTTTGAAACAATCCTTAATTGATTTTAGTCCCAGTACCGAGCAATAGATTAAAAGGCCATGTACAAATATAATATACCTAATTTTAAAGTTATTCAGAGAGTTGTAAATAAAAAAATAGGCTGTTATAATAAACTAAACAATAAAAAAAACTAAGTTTTTCATAGTCCTAAAATTTCATATAGTTCATAAAAGTATGTAATTAAAACTGCCAATAAAGGAACTCGTTCTCACAACTTTTGTTTTACCAAATTGTCACAAGGACGCTCTTCGACTCCCACACAAAACTAAAACGTGCTCACAACCGAACATGACGTGAAAAATCTCGTAATAAGCACTCAGTTGCCTGAAACTGCGACCACTAGGTAAGTCAAACATAGCGCCAATATCAAAATCCTCTGTTTGAAAGACCCGATGAAAGATGAGTCCTTACCATCAGTAGTCTACAGACTGAAAATTTGAAGAGGTAGGAATGTCCTCTTTACCTTTCGCTGATCCAATACTTCAAAATGTTGAAGTTAGCTAAGAGTATTTTCTTAAACGCTAACTCTAATAAATTTAAAAAGCCTTTTACCAAGTGAAGTTTTAATTGATCCTCTAATGAAGTAAAATGATTACAGGGGCGAAACAGATTCGTCAGGAGTTTGTAGCCTGAATGAGTTTGACGCGAACGTTCTTATAAATAGATTCGTTTAGGGCTGAACTTAAGACTCAAAACAACGTGACTGGTAGACCGCGAGAATTCTTTATGGAGGTTTATAAATAATCTTGAAAAATATACCATCTTTAAAAAAAAGAAACCTTTTTTTATAAGTTCGCAAAAACGCGAGCCAACATTCTTAGGAATATGTCACCATCACCATCAACCCACATTGGTCCACTACTAGAGAATCGTTCTCCAAAATTATCATTGTGGCATTTTCAAAATTTCCTAAAACGGGCAGCAGAGTCTGCCATTGGCCAAACTGTGATCGCCAACCCGCCTGCCAAGCGTGGCGATTATGACCAATGCCTTTGACTAATATAGGTTGGATATGCTTAAGAGACATCTACTTGTACGTGCATTTCTTGAGCCGACCCTTTTTATCTTGATCTGATATAGCAAGTTTTTTACATAGGCTAAATTGAATCTGTTCATTCCTATAGGTTAAAAATACAAGTCAACATCAAACAAAATAACTGTTGTTTGCTTTCGTTTAGAAATTTACATTAAAATGTCAACAAAGCCATTTGATTTGTACCGTGCAACAAGCAGTCTTTCGAACTAAAAATGAAAATTTGGCAAAATAATTGTTGGTGCTGATTTCCATTTAAACGGATTGTAGAGTACATAATTTTTTTTTATGTTTGTTGTTTAATTTTCGTTTTTTTTTTTAGTTATTTTGACGTAATCATGTTGTCTGTTGATAGCACATAAAAAGATTATTACCAATATGTTCAAAATATATCCAAGTTCAAAGGTTAAAATTTTTCAAACAAAATGGTGTTGTTTTACAATCCAAACAATAATTGTACATGCATACACAACAAAACCCTTTCACTACACAATTTGCATACACACACATACCTACTATATTAATAATATTTTTCTATATAATATATGCCCCTAAATATAAAAGGATCTCGTGACCAAAATAGACAAGCGAAAAAATAACCATGAAAGTTTTACATTAGAACATCCAGAATTAGTAACCTTATCAAAGCAAACCTGTGTAATTTTCGGATCTTGGTAAAACTGAACATTATCCCAAAACCTATCAGTATTAACTGCAAAAGGTGAGGTTAGGAAGTCAACTCAATTTCAGAGAACGCCATCTCAATTAACTTCGGTCGAGGTTGAAGTCGTTTCCCTTAAGAGCCCCAATGACATGTTACGAAAGTGCTGAAAACTCAAATGAAACAAGAACTGAACCCTTATAGGATCGTATTGTTTTCCATCCGTCCGTCAGTTTGTCAAGTCCGATATTTTGACGAATTATCACAAGAACAGGTTGGCGAATCAAGTTGCATTTAAAACCATACACTCAAGATTGCAGTACCATATCGTAAAAAAAAACAAGTTACTATGAAAAAGAGATGCGGCTTTATTTACCTGCGCTCTGGAAGGAACCAAAATTTATAGGGTAGGGTAAAAGCCGGATAGTCGCCTCAGTGGGATACTTGCCTCGGTTCTGAATACACTATGTTAGGTACGTTAGTAGCGTTAGCACTTTACAGGAATGGTAAACACCCTTCCTGCAGACCTCAAAGTCATGTAAACCGTTAGGATAGACGCATGGGTTTCGTCTATATGAGCAAAAATCTGCAGTAAGAAGACTTTGACCGGCGTTAAAATTAAATTGGTACGTTTTTTCTATTGAATATTTTTCTTTCTGATTGTGATATCACTTTACTATTCATTTATTTGCATACATAAGAGCTTAAATTACATATATTATTAAATTTTATTGCTAGATAGTTTTTATTTATTTTGCAAATAAAAAAGGCAAGTATCCCTAGCGAAAAGGATAGTTGCCCTAGTTACTTGAGTGGATAGTTGCTTTAGGGGCGACTGTCCTTGAAATGGTATGGATGGGACTGAGTTATTGTTTTCATTGCTAACATCTTTAAATCAATCACTTAAAAAAGAAACACCTACCTATTTTTTTTTAATTAATCCTATGCCAAAAGTTTTGTTAAGCATATCTAAGAGAGCTAAGTAATCAGCAGATTTTCAAAATTCCAACTTTATTAATATTAAAATTAAAAATAATGATGCCATTGAATCCATAAAAAATGAGAAAATATTAAAAAAACGAAGTCTACCAAACCGACAAGAGATCTGAAAAGATATAAAAATTCAAAATTGCTAATTTAAAAAAATATATATGTAGTTAAACCGAAAATCTGCCAATGATTTGAAAACTATTGCATGGCATGTACCTAGAAAGATGAAAACCCTTACTTCTTATGATAAGATGCTACAATTCTAACTGTAAGATAAATAAAGCAACATATAATTTTAAAGCTATTTTTTTTAAATTTATATAGGTAGTTTTGAACATAAAATTTAATAATGTCAATTATTACTTAATACAAGATTGCGTTAAATAATAATGAATGATTACGTAAATTGCTATTAATTTGTATTTTTTATTGAAAAGTCATTACGAGGCAACTATCCCCACACGAGGCAAGTATCCTTCGATGTATTTTTTACATTAGGCAACTATCCGCCAGAGAAGGCAACTATCCCTTTTTTGGGAGGTTCGATAAAACAGCATTTGCTTAAAACCGTTATTAATTATGTTCATAAAAATAGGCTAATACTATAGATCAAATACCTATGTTTTGATATACATGTTGCATTATTCTTATTAGAAACACATTTTTACATAATAGAGCTTTTTCAAAAAGTGGGGCAACTATCCGGCTTTTACCCTATATTCGTTGACCTCAAACTATTAAATTTTAAGAAGTATACCGTCGCATACTACGAGTAAAGGGATGATTCTAAAAACAGTACATTTGTAACGAAATCGTATTAAAAAACGTAAAAAACGACGAGACTCAATTTCTCAAGTACCTAGTTATAACATGTAATTACTAAATTTGGCACCATCGCCATCGTTGAACCGAGGACATGGAGTCCGACTCGAACTTTTTTTTGTGGTAATAGGTACATGATTTTCTAAGTAATAGTTATTTGTTATACAAGAGTGCAAAGTTCCTTTTTAACCGCGTGCTCAACTTTGATGACCGAGCAAGTAAAGGATTCTAAAATTGAATCACGAGCACAGCGAGTGATTAAAAAATTAGAATCCTGAGTGTTAGCGAGGGAATTAAAAGAGCACAAGGTGAAAAATCTTTGCACTCGAGTGCAACACGTAACTTTTCATCCCCCTTAGCGAGCAAATGACTAAATGCAAAATAAAACATTTACAATCACAAGATACTTTTATTTCAGTTTTCGTTTTTTTTTTCTTGTTTTCAAGTTTCTTATTAATAACAATAAGCATTCAAAACAAAATGGCGAGCGCAAAGCAACTTGAAAACAAAAGTACACCAAGGAGGTTAAGAGTTTTGAACAAATTAAAAAAAAGTTGTATAATAAATACGGCACCATGGAGATGAAAGTAAATAGGTTTAATGATGATTTGAAATCACATACCTAGTGCATGCGATGTTCTAAATTCAAATTTACTTTATCGATATCGAAGACTCAGATATCGAAGAGCAAAAATACTCTTTCCGAGATGGTGGGATGAAAATATATATTTTTTGCTATTATTGAACTATACTGATCCTAACCGATGGTTAAAATACTATTTTCAGATGTTGCGATATACATTGATAAAACTACGTAGTGCCATCGCTGTTTTGGTTGTACCTATAAATGTATACCTGTTGCTAATGTTGTGCAAATCACTTGATAAATTCGATATATATCTAATACTAGCTCCGAAAATTGGATGTAGGTATTTGGGTATCACCCCAGAGTAATAACATGATACTAAGCTTCTTATAAATCTTGCAATTTCGCAAGGGATATCAGAGCAATCCCTGTTAATCAAATTTGTTACGGTGGACTTGAATATTGTAATTTGGTTTGTATTATGCAAGTATGTAGCATTAGTTGAAAATTCCTTAAATAAAAATTACTGACTGCCTTAGTTGGGACTTGAACTCACAAGCTGTCTCTTTCCAGGCGACAGCTTCAACCATTTAGCTACTAAGTATGTTTTATGAGTTTTTTGAGAGACACACAAATATACACAAAACATGCACGAACACCGACAACTTTTTGTGTTTTCATGTAATACAAAACTAAAAATAAGGTCAACTCTGTACTTCTTATTGGAACTTTATTAATATTGTTAGGCAACACAGTTTAAACTTCCGCAGATAACATCGTTTTTACTTTTGTAATTAAAAAAAAAACAAATAATTTTTTTCAGACACACACGAGTCCACATGGCATAACTAATTATAAAGTTGCGTCAATCACGAATTACAAAACAAAAAACACTAAAAAACACGGGAAAAAAAATATATCTACAAATAAAAATAAAAATTACCTAATGTGCAGCTGAACCCACCTCATGACAAATGAACAGTCCATTCTTTCAGCAACAACGCGCAAAATGCTATTAGTGCCCCCGCAAACATGGCTCAGCATCGAGGCGGCTCGTTTCCGGAGGATGGCATGGAAGCCATCTGTGCGAGCCTCCGCAAACATGCCTGACGCGCTGCATTACCGCGGTAGCCCTAATAACACTCTGAATGCGTTGTTGTATTAGACTCGAAGGGCGTTGATTGTTTTCAGCATATAGCTTACCCAGAGGTTACACGTATAGAAAAACAGACAGAAAGCCTTAAAAATTATCACCTTAACGGGTTCTGAACAACGTGCAAACGTGCAAGCCAGCATATTGCTTCTTACAGCCAACGCCCTCCGCTCCCTTTCGATGTCCTCATTATCAGACTGGTCTTCCGTCACCCAATGGCCCAGATACTTAAAAAATCAGTTAAATCACCAGTTAAAATCTGTTTTATTTCTGCAAATAGGCCCCAGGGGGCTTACCATCAGCTTATAGCAAGCCAATCAATTTCTAGGCAGTTCAACAGTAGGGCTGCTTTTGCCCTGCTAAAAATCATACCATAACCGCTGAATAGCTGAACGACTTTAGCACCGCTAAACCAAAAGGTGAACTGCTAAGCTTGTCTATGGTCTGTTTGTCTGCAGATTGCATGAACGAGACAGAGCTATACTGGTTCAGATAAATCTGTCTCTTTTTAGTTGAAAACGTTCAAATACACAAATACATGATTTATTCCAAATTACCGGTTTTTGAAAAACTTTATACTTATTGGATTTTAAAGAGAAAAAGTCGATCTAAATGTTGCTATTTTGCAGGAGATTACTTAAAATACTCAATTCTAGTAAAATTACCTTCTTGGCGATAGTAATTAATGTACAGTGTTGGGTTATTGAAAATGTGGATAGACATTTTAACGTGATCATGATTGGAACGGTTCTGCCTGCATTTTTGGCGGTAACATTCAAAAATTGAAGAAATATTCCATTTTCCCGGAGTAGTACGTACGTTCGACTATTTTATATTTACAGTTAAACATTGAGTTAAACCACATGAGTAAATATTTATTCATGTGGTTAAACCATATTTTCACAATGTCATACTTGTGTGTAAGTATTGAATAAAGTAAAGTGGAATTGTAAGTAATTTTATTAAAATATTAGTATAAAAAAGTGATCATCCATTGACTTTCAGTGAAAACCAACAAAAAAAAACGCCTAGTTTCTTACACCCAATTGTATAACCTTTGGAAATAACAGTTAACAAATCTTTAACAGCTGGAGACCACTCCAAGCGAATGGAAAGGGTGGCAGAAATTTTAATTCTGCGGGCGATGTAGTCATAAAATTAGGGTTTGAATGAAGTTTCTGGTTCAGTTACACTGTGTAGTAAAAGACTACTACTACATTTTACATGGGTATTATAATAATCTATTCTATTTTAGTACTGACTGGGTAGACTAAATGCAAAAAATAAAACATAAAATAATTAATGATTCAAGGAGAGGAAGAGGAAACAGAAAATTATATTACATATTAGGTATTCTCTACCAGTCGAGCATTTGGTTAAGTAGACATATTTTGTAGAATTTTTGCAGTAAAAAAAACAAACACATGATTTCATATATGTAATATAATTACAAAAAAATATATTTCAAACACATATTAAAATAAAAAAGACATACTTAATATAACAGTACTTCAGTTTTAACCCTAAATTTAAAATCTAACAAAACAACCATAACTTTCTAGGTATATGTATTAACTGGTCGGCTACCGAAGTTGTGGAATCGAGCCATAAGACAATTTATTTGTGTCTGGAATTACAAGGGGTTAAAAAATACATCAATACATAAGCTTATTGGTGAACCTCTTCGTCTGTGAGATAAATTTGCTTGATCTGTGAGATAATTGATTAGCTGCATTGCAAAATGTTATGTAGGATTACAAATGCTTTTGCAATAAGGCTAGCTACCTGAGGTTGGTAATGAACCATTGAATAAGAGTCTGTAGAACACATATAATTGATCTCTCTCTGTCATTAAGAGTTTTTACATGTCTCTGTATAGGTATAATAGGCTTCAGAAAAATCTAATTCTGCTTTAACAATTGTTGTCATCATAAATTTGAGCAGTGAATATCTAGAACCACCTACAATAAAAGGAAATATTCATTAATTTTATCATCTTTGTAAGACTGCTGCAAATGTGTTATATAAGAACTAAAACTTAGTTGTGTTTTACACCCAGGCAATATTTAAACAAACAAAATCAGCAACATATTCATAACACAAGGGTTTTAGGTGCTATAACCTGTAAAATATGTTTCTTTATCTTTTCTTTTTACTCAATTGAACGGAAAGGACATATCTTTAAAGTTAAACTAAAATGTGTATTGTATGTTTACCTAAAAGCCATACAGATGCTATAGTGCTCAGTTCATTCAAGTGAGACTACAAAGGATGATGAGACCATATTTTATTGTAAATTAAATGAATCATAGCCATCATTTACACTTATAATTTCCATGTATTTGTTACAAATCTGAAAAAAGTATTACACATAAATATTAGTAAGAAAGAAGAGTTATTAAATTTGAAAGTACAGTTTTTTCAATATATTCTATTGTATATACCTATTACATCACAAAACCATGCTAACAATTTTGTCGAAATTGTATTTTCATTTTGGTAAATGATGATATAAACATTTTATACAAAATACTAACTCAAAGACCTTCAGGTTTCTTTATACTGTAATTAGGTTCCTTAATCTATAATGAAACATGTACATTTTCACAAAACTGCTGAAAAAAGTCTGAGAAACGCATAAAATATGTCAAAAAAGTTAGTCTCCTAGTAACTTCTTCAAGATGGCTAGGATGACATTAGCTTCGCTCAAAAGGACGTTTACCTGCTGTCAAATTGAGTGTCATGGTATGAAAAGATTGAAAAGTTCATAGTAAAAAAATGGTGAATGGTTTAGAAACGTCAACGTAAATTGGCCTGCCACAGGCCTGCTAAAAACGATGTCATAGTACAAAAGAGCAATGCAGTCCAATAGCAGTCCTGCTTTAAGAGCTAATGGTAAGGCCCCAGGAGGCGCTTTTACACGTTCCAATTTAAACCTACCACTGCTTCGGGACAAGTCTGGGCTAGTGCCGAGAAGAAGCAGCGTAAAAATCAGTTAAAATCAGTTAAAATCAGTTTTATTTCTGCAAATAGGCCCCTGGAGGCGCTTTTACACGTCCCAATATTTAACCTACCACTGCTTCGGGACAAATGTGGGCTAGTGCCGAGAAGAAGCAGCGCAAGAAACCCGGTCACTATTGTCAGCTTCTTTTTAAATAAACATGTTTACATAAGATATATGCCAGTGCGAGCTGATACAATTTATAGCCAAACGTTCCTATCATTTATATAATCATCAATAGTGTAATAGCCCTTTTTCATTAAAACAACTTTGATATATGATTTGAATTTATGTACAGGGAGGTCAGCAATTGACAGTGGTAATTTGTTGAAAATACGGATACAATTTCCCATGAACGAATTACCTACTTTTCGCAGTCTGAATCCTGGAACGGCAAGTTTATCTTTATTTCGGGTATTGAAATTGTGTACGTCACTATTTTTGACAAAAAATTCGAGGTTTTTACGAACGTACATAATGTTTTCGAAAATGTATTGAGATGCAACTGTTAGTATGTTGATCTCTTTGAATAGCTCTCTTAGAGAGTCACGGGGTCTAAGGCCGTAAATAGCCCGCACAGCACGTTTTTGCAATATAAAAATAGACTCAATATCTGCCGCTGAGCCCCATAACAAAATTCCGTATGACATTATACTGTGAAAGTAGCTAAAATATACTAATCTTGCCGTTCCAACATCAGTCAATTGTCTAGCAAACCAATGCAATAATTTAGAGAGGGTATTGTTAACATCGTCATATGATAATTCGCCCCTCTTAATTTAAAAAATTATTGAAGTGTCATCTGCAAACAATACCATCTCACAAAGATTATACATATAATATGGAAGGTCGTTAATGTATATTAAAAATAGCAAGGGTCCTAATACTGATCCCTGAGGGACACCCATGATAAGGGCCGACCCTGAAGACTCAGTTCCATCAATGCAAACTTTTTGTGTTCTACCTGTGAGATATGAGTTAATTAAATCTAACGAATCATTCGAAACACCATAATGTCTGAGTTTTTTAATTAACGTTTTATGGTCCACACAATCAAATGCCTTTGACAGGTCACAAAAAACACCTATAGCATCTAACCTACTCTCCCAAGCATCGAATACGTGTTTTAGAAGTGCTACTCCCGCATCAGTGGTATTTCTACCTTTCCTGAATCCATATTGATTGTGATGTATAATTTATTCAAATTAAAGTGCGATAAAAGTTGACTAAACATAATATTTTCAAATATTTTACTTAGTACTGGCAAGATAGATATTGGTCGAAAATTAGCGGGATCGCATTTCTCGCCGGATTTAAATAATGGAATAATTTTGCTAAACTTCATTAAAGTTGGAAACTGTCTATCATCAATACATTTGTTGAAAATTATTGCGAGATGAGGGGCTATTGAATTTATAATTGTATTGATAATATGAACGGAAATTCCCCAAAGATCTTCAGTTTTTTTCATATTCAATTCTCTAAAAGTTTTTATAATTAAATCAGGGTTTATATGTCTAAAATAAATGAAAATTTGCACTCATCGACAGCCGACTTGAGAAGGGATTCAGCTAGATCAGCGGAAGAAGCAAGCCCTTCAGTAGTGGAGGAAGCTATTTTTGAAAAAAAATTCTCAAATGTATTCGCAACCTCTGTGCTCGTGTTTATTAACTTATCCCCTAATTTGAGAGAGTAAGCAGGATTGCTTGGTTTTAGTCTACATGTTTCTTTATTTATAATATTCCAAGTAGTTTTCGTTTTATTTTTGGAAGCCGAAATTAAATTATGAAGATAAATTGACTTTGCTTTGGCGCATACTATTTTAAATAATTTGGAGTATTTTTTAACATGGTCTATAATGTTGTGGTTTTGAGATTCAGCTTTTAGACTATACAAATCATATAATGTTTTTCTACTTTTGTAAATACCAGGTGTAGCCCATTCATTAAACTTACAATTCTGTTTGTTGATTTTAACTTTTTTCTGCTCAAAATGATTATCAAATTCATTTTTTACCAAACCAAAAAGGCCCTCATATAATTGATCAACATTCTGACTACCAGGCTTTAGTAAATTAACACCATTTTCAATTTTTGCTTTAAATCTGTCTATTTTATTAATAGTAACCGGCCTATACACATAATCTACTATGTTTGGGACACGATGGTACTCAAATGCTTCCTGTCCACTATGGTCTGAAGTTAGACAATTCAATATGGTTTTTTTAACACTTTACCATTACAAAAAATATTATCTAAGCAAGTAGCCGACGTGGGCGTTACCCTGGTAGGTTCATTGAAAAGATTTATTAAATCATATGACTTGAAGAGATTAAGAAATTGAGTGGACGTTTGTGTGTCTTCTAATATATTAACGTTGAAATCACCGCATACAACTACTTTTTTACACGATTTTGATAGCCTTCTCAGAGCCTCATCCATAGTGGATTCAAAAATATGGTAATTAGATTTGGGGGGGCTATACACGCTAATTATTATAAATTGTTCCAGCTCAACACATGCTAGCTCAATAGTTCGCTCAACTGAAAGCGACACGATGTCTTTGCGTTCTTTACATTTGAATTCATTTTTAACAAGAATAAGTGATCCTCCTCTAGATGCAGACTCCCTTATTCCCTCAACGCCCAAGCGGCACGCGCCTGCCGCGATAACAATTGATTTCAATTGTGTCTGGAATAACTCACGATCGAGGGATTAAGAGCGAACTACCGACTTTATAATTTTCAACGTTTAACATTAGTTCATGTTTTTTTATCCAATGTTCTGTGAGACAAATTACATGAACATTAAAATCTTTTAAAAATAATCCTAAACCTAACTCTTTGCCGGCCAGGCCTTGAATGTTTTGATGAACAACATTAAAATACATATTTGGCCTAGCTAGTTCGTAAGAAACTCTGTTACTATTGTCAGCCTCTTTTTAAATAATTTTTTACAAGGTAAGGTGATTTTTACAAGGTTTAAGCAAGTACGAGCTGGGACAATTTAATGCCATACATTTCTATCATTTAAATAATCATTGACAGTGTAATAGCCCTTAAAACGCTTGACTTGTTTAAGTGCAACACCACCCAAATAGACAGGGTAGGTACTAGTGTGAGCTTGTGGTCGCGAGACTTAAACTTGATAAGTTCACTTTTATTGGCGTTGTATCTAAAATGAAATACAACATGAACAAATGTAAAAAACCTTGGTTGCAATGTATCCACTAAGGCATCATAATTATAGCTTCCACGAACTCCGTGGCGGAGTGGCGTACACACCGGTTTTCAAGGTGTCGCCTGCTCCGAGGTCCCGGGTTTGATTCCGGACGGGTCAATGTAGGCAAAAAAAAAGTGTTTTTCTACATTTTTTCGGGTCTTCGTTGTTTCTGGTTTCCAAAATACGAATGCTTTAAATAGTTGTTCAGACATTTATAATGGGATTTATTTGTAATAGCTATACTTAGTAAATAAGATTCTTAAGTCGAGAACTACCGTCGACAAACTGCTACGCAGTTTGGCAGATGTGAGAAAGATGTAATAAATAAATTTAAAAAAGCCCATTATATTACATACATGGCACTTATTGAGGGAGCCAGCAACACCATATCATCAGCATAGCTCAGGTTGTTAATGAATTTTCCGTCTATGGAGCAGCCAACACCAGCGCCGCCGTAATGTTTATCGTTACCTACTGTTCCAAATAAAGATTATTTGATTTATTTGAGTCGACGAATTGACGTATGATACATATGTAAGCTATTAGTAGGTATATATCGATACCTTTTTAAAATGGAAAATACAATTTGTCGAATTAAAAATATTAATTGCCTTAGTTGGGACTTGAACTCGCAACGTTTCTCTTGCGGGGCGCGACAGCTTCAACCATTGAGTTATCATGACATTTGTCTAAGTCAACAAATTTAAGCAACACACATTATGTAACCTTTCAGTAATATGTAACAATTTTGATTTGTTTTATGAACTAGCATCTAGCACCCGGCCCTGCGTGAACTACATAGGGTGGGCAGAAACCTGTGCCTAGCAGTAGGATACAAAGTAGCCTAAGTATTTACTCAAATTCTCATCTATCTTTATACTATTTAATCAAAATCGGTATAGCCGGTAAGGGGTGAAATCGTAACAGACAGACAGAGTCACTATCGCATTAATTATATTAGTAAGGATCTCGGTTTAATGTGCTTGAAACACTAAATAACCTTAAAACTCTAGAAATGTTTAAATTGGCCTCCTAAGTCAATTAACTCTGTTAAAGACGGCACAGCACCTTCAATTTATGCGTGAACCATCCAATTTCCCTAACAATGAGCTGATTAATAACATACACTGACTTCTGTTAGAACTTTCTATGCTAATTCTCGATCAAATTCAGACGCTGGGTAATAATCTGAATCAATTGGTGGCAATGGATTACAAATTACGCCAGACTTGAACTTGTTTCGAGCGACTAAGATAAATGTATATCTTCTAAGATCTATATATATATAAATGTATCCCTATTTCCCTTGGTCATCGCATCACGAGTGAACGGCTGGATCGATTGCGCTAGTTATTTTTTGTTTTGTTTGTTATTGTCAGAAGAATGTTCTTATGAAAGAAAAAATTAAGAAAATTGCACGGAAAATTAGAAAATTTAAGAAAACTTAATCACCATACTAAATTATTTGTTATGTAACCTTATCGCTTTGGCACTTTATATTTTTTTAATGTATGGCGTTTGACATAACAAAGACAGAATGCGTGCTGCTTATAGCGTCAAAGAGGGGGTAAAAAAACTGAATTAAGGGGGTAAAAAAAATTTATATACCCGCCAGAAAAAAAAACAAAGGATGTTATTTTATTTATTTTTATTTTATTATATTCGGAACACCAACAGCTACATCAAACAAATAATAGATTACATAAATTATATCTACTTAGCTATTTATAGGTATTCGCATATGAAAATTAAGAAGATAATAGACCACAAATCATAACACCAACCATGGAAATGTACCGACCAATGAAAGTCGATCATACTTTACACTATCGACCTCCACCTGTCAGTCCCCCAAAAAACTAATAGTAAAAGTAAAAGAAAGCAATTAAATATTTGTAGCGCTTTTGGGATGGGAGCCAAAAAACTCAAATGTGAATAATTTGTTAATGCTAGCCGGTTTCGTTCTGAATAATTCCAATTCAATATTATTTTTCGATAGCTCGTTAAAAAGTTTACTCGCTCGGATGAGGAAAGAGTTACGCCGATATTTATTGTGGACCCTGGGTAGTGCTAAAGGTTGAGTACGACGTGTAGGCAGCCTCTGTGGGACCCAAATGTTTACCTGCTCCAACAAAGCAGGACAATCGACGATACCACTGACAATCTTTAGTAGATATGCAATGTCAGATACTTGCCGTCTCTTTTCTAAAGGTAAGAAGTGATATCTCCTACATCTTGTCTCATAACCATGATCCTTCACATCAATTTTATATTGTAAATATCTAATTTTAAATTATTCTGGGGACTCCAGACCACCGAGGCATACTCGAGGATACTGCGCAGGAAGGCACAGAAAAGCACTTTTATTGGTTTAAAGGACTTAAATTTATATGTAGATCTAATAATGAAGCCAAGAGACTTTGACGCTTTTTTTGACGACATAATCTAGATGTTTATCAAATAAAAGCTTTGAATCCTGAATCTATCATTTTTTTAAATTAAACCATTTCGTAATCAATATTCATAGTTAAGACAGGACAACGTCTGTCTGGACCGCTAGTTTTTAGTAAAAACATAAAATATTGCTTCAGCTATTTATTTTGAAACACGCTGTGACGCGCACGGATGTAGCAGCAGCTGTGTGGTTCATTCATCCAGTCCCCGCTGCAGCAAATTAAAAGTCTGAATAAATAATTAATAATTTTCCATAAATATTTTTATTGATAGATTAAATAACACTGCCATGATGTTTAAATAGGTACATAATGGTCACATATGGTGGGAGTTCAAATGCACCGTGTATTAGTAAGGATCTCGGTTTTTTTTAAACGTGCACTTCATAACCTTAATCCCTCAGACACTCGGGTGCCACGATAACAATTGATTTCAATTGTGTCTGGAATAACTCACGATCGAGGGATTAAAACTCTAGAAATGTTTAAATTGGCCTCCTAAGTCAATTAACTCTGTTAAAGACGGCTCAGCACCTTCAATTTATGCGTGAACCATCCAATTTCACTAACAATGAGCTGATTAATAACATACACTGAATTCTGTTAGAACTAATTCTCGATCAAATTCAGACGCTGGGTAATATATAATCTGAATCAATGGCAATGGATTACAAATTACGCCAAGACTTTGACTTAAGATAAGAATAAGATAAATATTCATCTGGCTGCGACAGTCTTAAAAGTAATAGTTAAATACTACTTAAATATAAGGTTTTTATTTTCGTATAATGACTAGTATCATTGCTTCAACAAGTTAGAGGTTTTTTTACCCTAATTGATCAGCAAAAGTGGAAATGAAGTTAGAGTGGATCACATAATAGGAAGGAAACAGGAAAAATTAAGTAAGATTGGATCACGGACACCCCAAAGGTGGGAAAATGTATTTTTATCTGAATCAGTACATCGGTTATTGTAACACCAGACCCTCACCTTCAACGACAAAATAGTTAACATTAAACACAGGCATAAAACAGAAAAGGGCTAAAGCGGTGTAGTTCTAAGAGGCAGCGTTTTTGAGTTTTTAAAACCCAATTTAAAACTAGAAAACAGCGTTTCAAAGTCGGAAAAAAATATATGTATTAGTTGAGAATCTATTCTAGTCACAGTCACTAACGGTTACACGATTTGATTAACTTGGCTCGATAGAAAAAAATCACAAACGTACCTCTCTTCGAAATGTTTTTTTCAATTTCACGACTAAACTACGAAGATTTTTAATAAAAATTTTATGCATGTTTAAAGCTGCGTAATATTTATAGACATATTCGCTGAGTTTGAATTCATTAAATAATATACTTAATTACTATGTTTCAATAACTACAAAAAAATACGTGAGCGCGGCGGCTCGTCAGGCCCGAACTGTTGCGCGCTGGCGCTTACGGTGCGCATAGGCGCTTCTTAATAGGCGATGGATATAAATTTATAAATCACGAACTACGGGGCCTTAAAGTAAAGGAATATCAAATATTGTCGGGTGTAAAAACTACGTTCTCCTATAAAAAAATAACTCACTAATATGTTTGGTAATTTCTCAAACTATTTTATTTTATTACTTGCTGTTGTCCGCGACTTCGTACGCGAAGAATTTTGAATTTAAAACTATGTATTACAATTATCCCACGGGAACCTTTTCACGGGATAAAAATTAGCTCATATGTAAATAATAAATAAATATTTAAGACATGCCTCACTGGGTCACACAGAGCCATCTAGTCCCAAATTAAGCTACTATTAAGTACCCTGTCGTATGGGGTACTAGACAACCGATAAACTTACTTATATATATATATATATATATATAAGTAAGTTTATCGGTAATAATAATATTTGTAAATACATACTTATAATACATAGAAAACACCCAGACCAGTACAAACAGATATGTTCATGCAATCATATATTTGTACTGTGTGGGGATCGAAGCCGCAACCCATGGCGCAGAAGCAGCGTTTACTACCGCTGATGCAATAGTCGTCAAATGTCATGCCAATCAATAAACTAACACCGTGCCAAATTGTGTTTAGATCCTTAGAGTCGTTTTACGTTAAAGAGTGACAAACATAATATTATATACATTCTTAAAAACCTTCGCGTTTATAATAATAGGGGTTAAAGTATGAAATTGCCGATTATTTTCCCACTTTTTATTTTGTTTATAGCTCTTAAGTATAGTCATATTATTGCGTAATTCTTTTTGTATTGTATCAAAAACTAAATAAAGTAACTTTTGACTAAAAAAAATGCAATACTAGTGCCTATTACTTCAAAGGAAGTCGTTGAAAAGACCCCTTACAATGTGTCAGCTGGCCTTCTTGCTTCAATTGAGTATATTTGTATTATATACTTTGATTTTCAGAAATTTAAATACTATAATGCGTAGCTTTATAACCATCTAACTTTCACCTTTAATTGCATCGAAAACGGTTCAGGCGTTTTTAAAAAAACTAAAAATTTGTTAGTATGGAAAAATGACTTTTCTCGATTTCATCCATACAAAACGGCAATTTCATACTTTAACCCCTAATAATATTAGAAGGATTTTTTTGGACAACAAAACAGATTACAATCATCTATAATCTAAGTTCAATAATGCAAGTACAGTTTCGAGCAAGATTGAAATCTTAAGATTATTGACACATATCATTAGAAGTAGGTACATTTTCACAGAAGAATACGAGAAAACAAGCAATCAAAACGCTAGACCTATTCAAATAACATTTCTTTAATTAAAAACTCAAAATTGTAGAGTCGATAGTCTCTTTTTTATTCTAACTGTCAAACCGTCTAGTTTTCTGAGCTGCCAGTCCCTTGTTCTGTTTAAGAAGTCTGGACGGGTTCGACAATACTGTTTTTTAAAATTGGTAGAGAAAATTGTAAATAGAATTCCTTGAATGAAAATACAATTCGTTTTGAAAACAAATTGGTCAAGTCGTTACACCCGTCAGTCCTACATATTACAATTATTACGTAGGCCACTGGGCCTGCATTACTGGCTACTAATTGGAGGAGTGGCGTACACACCAGTTCTCAAGGTGTCGCCTGCTCCGAGGTTCGATTCCCGGAGTGGGCAATGCAGATTAAAAGTGTTTTCTACATTTTGTCGGGTCAGGGTATTTGTGGTACCTTCTTTGTTTTGATATCTACAATACGAGTACTTAAAATAGTTACTCGTTTTGGGATCAGAACAATGTACCTATAATAGACTGTCGACACTTTATTTTGTTGCATAGTATGAATCAAACTGCAGGGCAAAGGCCTCCATGATTGAATTCAAGTTACCACAGCAGTTATAGGTACAGGCATAATCACCATGCTAGCCGAATGCGGGTTGGTAATCACATACCCGAGTTTTGGGTTCGGAAATTCAAAACTCTCGTTACCCGATCGGATCGAATCCAGGCCCCGAAATCTTGTGCCCATTACTTTTAAACCACTACACCAAACGGGGCGTTAAACTACTTTTAACTCCGGTAAACTAACACACCTTTAAACAAATGTATACATAGGTATACTTTATCTGTTTATCTGGCCAATGCTGAAACTTTGTCTAAGCTTATGTTGACGTGACAACGTCTTATAAATTGGTTTGCCGGGTGACACTTCAAGAAACTGCGTTACGCTCCGCTCACGTTATGCGCTCACAATGAGAGCGAGTGAGAGGCACGCGTCCCTTCCACTCGGGCATGGTTAGCCCGCCTAAGAGCGAGAGAGACAGACATAAAAAGTGAAAGGCACGCGTCCCTTCCACTCGAGCACAGTTAGCCCGCCTAAGAGCGAGAGAGACAGAGCGAGAGAGAGAGAGTGAGAGAGATAGGCATACACACCGGTTCATGTCTTGCGCTTCTATAAAATCCAGTTCAATAAAATTTTGTTAATATGAAATTCAGTGCGAAATTCTTTGTATAAATTAATGTTTTAAATATAATTCTTTGTATAAATAAATGGTTTAAATTGTTACTATTATTTCATCCTTCTTCCTACTATACGAATGAATATTCACATTAAAATTATTTTACCACTCAAAGTCGTTGTCACGTAAAACTTTCGCCCGTATACCGACTTTACAGGCAACCAATTTTTTTAGAACTAATTTAAGTTTGTTTGCTTATACCCTTACAGGGTTTTGATACACTTATTTTGTAAACAAAATGCAATAAATAAATAAATAAACATTCAGTTGTCGTTGGATTATTTTTAGGGGATCAACAAGATTTAATTTATAGCGGTAGTTTCTAAGGACCGCTAACATTATTTTAAACATACATCACTCAAAGATCGCCGAAAAATTTTAAGTCTTTCATTTCTTCATAATTTAGTCAATGGCAACATAAACTGTTCACAACTGCTTCAAAAACTAAATATTACAATCTCTTATAATCTCCCACGGCTCTCTCGATACTGTCTTTTTAAACAAAAACGATTTAAAACAAACCTAGGCCATTTTTCTTCTGTGAACAGACTCCAAGCCGACTATAATGCTGTTACTGAAAACATGAATACTTACTCGTATTGATATACTCGTATATAAAATTCTCGTGTCACAATGTTTGTTCCCGTACTCCTCCGAAACGGCTTGACCGATTCTCATGAAATTTTGTGAGCATATTGAGTAGGTCTGAAAATCGGCCAACATCTATTTTTTTTTATTTTTTATTTTTTTTATTTATCAACATGAGTGATACTTGTTTACTTTCTGCTATAGGATACAGATAGTATGCAAGTGTTGTTTTATTTTATTGATTTATTGAGAGTTTTTGAGAAGATTTCATTATTTAGGTTTGGTTGATGGTTTTTAGGCGTCGGACTATGTTATTGATGAGGTCTTTGAAAGTTTGGATTGGTTGACTTTTGGTTATTATTTCATTGATTTTATAGGGGTGTATTTTGAGGTTATTGCAGACGGTTTCATGGTTGTGGCGGAGGTTGGCAAAGATGGGGCAGTGTTGGGTTAGGTGGTTCGTATTCTGCGTACTGGAGCCATCGCATGGGCAGTACGGGTCGTTAGTGATCTTGAATCGGTGCAGATAAGATTTATTATAGCCGTGTCCGCTAAAAATCTGGGTGCTTTCAAACGTGGCTGCAAGATGTTTCCTTAGTTCTTTGATCTCTCCAATTGTATTGAACCAGTTTGCGATTTCGGAGTTGGCTGTATCTGCTGCGAATTCTGTCTGCCATTTGGCCAGGGTGCGTTGTCGTATGGTGTGTTTCGCGTAGGATATGGGGAATTCATTATTAGTTGTTGCCGATTTTTGGACAGCTGCAACCTTTGCAGCCCTGTCCGCCTCTTCATTGCCAATGGTTCCACAGTGTGCTTTTACCCAGGTGAAGCTCACGTCGATGCCGTGGTTCTGCCTTAGGTCTCTAAGCACACTGTGGATCGATGCGACTGTTGGGTCAGGGTTGCTCCGGTCCTCCAGTGCTTTTAATGAGGATAAGCTGTCCGAGGCCACCAACACATTCTCGCGCCATTCTGCTCTTTTTACCCACTGGAGTGCCGATTCGATAGCCGTTAATTCGGCTACGAATACTGACGTGGTGCGTCCGAGTTTGGTTTTGGGAAGAGTGGTCCGATTGTCGGGTAAGTATATGACGGCTGCGCAGCCTACCTCCCCTTGTAATTGATGGTGACTCGATTTGCTGGGTGTAGCTGAGCTCTTACAGGGGTTTTTTGTCGTAGGGTTATGTCGTTGGGTATGTCTGTTAATGTACCGGTTACTTTGACTAACTCAATTTCTCTAGCCTCGTCGATAGCTAGGTGGAGAGGGATAAAGGGCAAGTGCGATAGCTGCTGCTGCCGAAACAGTACGGAAGGCTCGTATTGCACGGATGGCAAATTGGCGTTGGAACGACCTGAGGGGCATTGCGAACGCATTGGTATTTGGTTGCCCCCCCCCCCCCAGATGCTAGAGGCGTAGGTGAACATGGGCTGTATTACCTGTCTGTATATGGTTCTTATATTTTCAGGGTGTGCGCCCCATGTGGGTCTCACAAATTGGACGAGTTTATTGAAAATCCTCGTGGCCTACTCTAGAACGTGTTTGCTGTAACTAATGAATCTGAGTCTGTCGTCATGAATGACCCCAAGGAGTTTGATTTCCTTGGAGAAGGGTATGGGCACTTGGTTCATTGTGATGTTGACACGGTTTGAGGACGCAGAGAAGGCTATGACCTTTGTCTTGGTTGGACCGAACGTAACTTTCGCTTCGTTTCCCCATTTTAAGATAGCCTGAAGGGCTTGATTTGTGATGCTTTGAATCTCATCCACTGTTGGAGCCTCAACTATCAGCAGGACGTCATCTGCGAAGGCCTGTACGTGGGACCCATGTGGTAGTTTAGTCTCAAGGAGTTCGTCGAGTATAATGTTCCAGAACATGGGACCGCATACAGAACCTTGTATGCATCCTTTGGTGGTGTTTTTAGTAGCCGTGGCATTTCCATAGTCCAGAGTGGCTATTCTGTTGTCCAGATAGCTTCTTGTCAGGTTGTAGAGGTTTTTGGGACAGTTGAGCTTCCGTAAGCGGTGCAGAAGGTGTGGCCACCAGGCATTATCGAACGCCGCCTTGATGTCGAGGGATACAGCGATAACTTGTTTTCCGGTTGCCTTCGATTCGGTGATGCGCTTGATGGCTGCCTGGAGAGCGTCCGTGGTGGATACTTGCTCTTTGAACCCGAACTGATTTGGATGATATTTCTCGGTGAGCTCAAGGTGGTAAGTGATCCGTTTGGATAGCAGCTTCTCAAAGAGTTTTCCGAAAACGGGTAGTAGCCCTATAGGTCTGTACGATGAGAGGTCGTTTGGATCGGTCTTGCTAGGCTTCGGGAGTATTTTTACATACGCCTTCTTTCAGGCATCTGGGAAGTAGTTTAGATCAAGGCACCGATTGTAGAGGTTCACCATGATGTCTGGTATGGTGTCGAAAGCATGCAGACAAATGTCTGATGTCAGGTGGTCTAGGCCTGGCGTTCGAGAGGGGTTCATGGACATTAAAGCGTCACGTACTTCATCTTTGCAGAATGGTAGATCGTCGTTATTGTCCGGTTGATGGTTTATCTGTTGGTGGTTTGTTGACCAGGTGTTGTGTCATCGCTATCGTCCGGGTAAAAGTGATCTAGGAGAGCATTGGCCGTAGATGTGAGGCTGTCGTTGTAGTTTGCTCCAACTCGCAGGGTTTGTGGAGGTCGCCTTTTGGAACCTTCTTTTATGAGACGATTCGTTAGGCTCCACACATTCTCTTTCCCTTGAGTAGAGCAAAAAATTCCCTGAAATGCTCAGTTGAAGCCTTTGAGAGTGCTTTGGCGTAAGTTTTCTTTAGCGTTTTGTGGGTGTTGATGGCTTCGGTAATGGGTCTTCCAGACGCTTTCAGGTCGTGTAGGCGGTGATGCGCCTTTATTACCTCCTTCTTCAGGCTTTCTAGGTCGTCCGTCCACCGTCGTCGGTTGAATACCGCCGTCGGTGGTCTTTTGCGGAAGGTTTCTCTAGAAGCGGCTTGGATGTCTAGCGTAAGTTGTGCAATAAAGGCGTCTATTTCTGAGCTGTCAAAATCATTAGGAGTGCTATCGAGGAGGTTGCTGTCGCGCAGTTTGGTCGTGAGTGCAGTGCGAAACTTGTCCCAATCTGCTTTGTTGGTATTGTATTTGAAGGTCGTCGTCGATTTGGGTTGAGATAGATTGTCCCAGGTCTGGATGATAAAATCTACAGCGTTGTGGTCGGAGCTTGGGCACAGTGCTCGGTTGACTTTCCAGCCCTTCACCAGGTGTACGAGGTTGTCGGAAGCCATAGTGACGTCCACGATCGACGAGCAGTGCCTGCCGTGGCGTACGGCCTCGAAGGTCGGAGTGGAGCCGACGTTGCAGACATAGAGGGCGTGAGCGCCTGCTAAGTCCACGATATCAGTACCGCGGCTATCTGTGCTCGACTCCCCCCATTCGGGATGTTTTCCGTTTAGGTCACCTCCAAGAATACGGTAGTTTTCTCGGGTCGAAGTGAGGAATTTGTCGACCGCTACCAGAATATTGCTGGTGTCGTGGTCGGGTTCTATATAAACTGCGGCAACAAAGAGTTTTCTCTGGCCCAGCTCTAGTTGTACTACGGCCAGGTTGTATGTGGAGAATTGGGTTACTCCTAGTGCGAGGCCTGTCTTTGCCTTGACGACGATGCACGCCTTCACAGTGCCAGTGATGTTGAATTGAAAGACGTCGAATCCAGGGTAGGTTTGAAAGGTGTTTGACTGTCCAATGTACGGCTCTGTAATCAGAGCTATATCATAATTGTTTGCGCTGAAGTAACGCATGAACTCCATTTGGCTTACGTAGCAACGCTGGAGGTTTGCTTGGGCGAATTTAATTGAGTGTCTACTTTGAGTGCGGAGAGGGGTGTGTTAAGAGGAATTATTTGTTGTAACAGGATTTCTAGTTGCCATAGTCGGTGCGCAAGCGGATCTTGTTAAGCATTAGAGAGTGTCGAGGTGGTTGGTCTTCACTTTGGTATTTGTGTTCTTGGCGTGTTGTGTGCAATTATGGCAGCTGGCTTTTGAGGCATCTTTTTTGTTGGGGCAGGTGTTATATTCATGTCCCGGAGTGGCGCAGTGGGAACAGATGGTAGTCCCCTGTGTGCATCTCGCCTTAGTGTGTCCGTACTGCAGGCATTGGAGTAGGGTAGGAGTAGGGTAGGAGTAGGGTAGGAGTAGGGTAGGAGTAGGGTAGGAGTAGGGTAGGAGTAGGGTAGGAGTAGGGTAGGGGTAGGGTATGGATAGGGTAGGGGTAGGGTAGGGGTAGGGTAGGGATAGGGTAATTTTTTTTTAATTTTTGGACAAATTTTTTTGTTTTTATTTTTCTGTAATGTGGCATTAAAAAATACATACAAACCTAAATTTTTACCCTTTTATCACCAATCCCTATTTTTTAATAGCTTTTTTAGTAATTTAATCATTTTTATGGCAAAACAACGTTTGCCGGGTCAGCTAGTATTGATATATTTGGTCTTAGCCTGTCACATTCAAAAATATATTACGCCTACTTTTTCTAAAAACTATAATTAAGAAATACAGTAACAGTAAGTATTTACCAAATAAAGTGTTAAATGTAATACATACATGTATATTCAAATTATAATTTTGTATTACTATAATTTAAATACTAAGATTGACATACGAGTACTATTTGGAATTTATTATACATTTTTTATTCATGGCGATAAAAATTGACAATGATGACCGATAAGAATATGTAAACTGACATTTTATCAGATGACAATAATTTAATTTTGAATATATTGACATTGTAATTGAAGTCTTAAATATCTTATTGTATGAAAATTAACTGTGTTAATGCATGTATTAAATTTATAATATTGATGTAATTGTATTAAGTAATTGTCAAAAATATTTATAATATCACACACTGGCTACGCCGGTGAGATAAGCTGCACTCAATTTATTTGAACACTACTAAACTGTATTTACCTTGTCTCAGTGAATAAATAATCTTTAATCTTTAATCTTTAATCTTTAATCTTTAATCTTTAATTTTATATATTTTTCATTTTTATCTAGGGGATGGCTTATTCTCCGAACTAACTTTGTTTTCGCTTTCCGTGGCAACCTGTAATTAAGGCCGCACCAGCTCTTGTATAATATTTTATTATCTTTAGCTTTTAATCCCTGAACCGCCAGGAGGCACTCGGGTGCCACGATAACAATTGATTTCAATTGTGTCTGGAATAACTCACGATCGAGGGTTTATGGTGTATGATCTTGTTGGTTGTCTAAATTAATAAACAAAATAAATAAAGGTAGGCTATAAATAAGTGTCATTTTATTCATGAACAAACTCGCTGACAATAGCTAGTAGACTTTGAAACTAACAAGGGATATGTCCAGCCTCTTTGTTGTGGCCGAGTTTGATCCAGTCTCAATAACATGTCAAGTCCTGGAAGAGGGACAAAGCATTGAACACCCTCGTCATGGTCACTCACTGTTCGTACGAACTACTTATTGACTTTATGTCAATTTGTGCTCGTATCAAAGGCGTTTGGAATTTGACAAATTGTTTCCGAAAAATGTTTTTTATTCAACTCATATCTGTCGTTTACAAGTCGTTTAACTAAAACTTAACAATAAAGATAAGAGATTCAATGCATTTTCGATTACTTTAAAGGTATAGTATTTACCTTTAAAGTCAAAGTCAAAGTCAAAGTCAAACATTAATTTGCACAACATTGTGTAGTACATTGAGATGGAAGACAATGAAATCAAGTGCCAACAAGGTTCTGCCCTATGTCGTAGGCAGGCCTATACGTTTTACATACATGTGTTTTTTTATATTTTTT